>JASXTE010000004.1:22418796-25166296 GCA_030280995.1 Hemileia vastatrix | reverse complement strand
GCCAACAACAGTATTTCAACATCAAAGATCCTATAAATCGATGAACGTAATAAAAGTCAATGAGATGCTCTTCTAATATATATATATATATATATATATAAAAGGACATTTGGAAATTTGAAGTTAAAATGACAGTCAACCCACCATCCTTCAACATGTAAACCACCAATAAGGTCACGAGCGGTAGCTCGAGTGAAAAGCTTGAATCCACATTGAGTATCTCTCACCTCACGGACACCAAGAAGATACAAATAACAATGAAACCCTCGCATCAAAAAGTTTCTCAAAGGACTTCGACTGACGACGGTAGGACTGGATATTAAATGAGCTCTAGACCCAATAACCATTCCGTTGTATTCTTGTTCTTTTTGATCAACAACCTCATCATGTTGGCAGGATGGAATAGGAGTTTGAATTTCATCCATTTTGTTCATCAAAAGGTCCAAGTCAGAGAAACGAGATGACCCATCTGCATCAGCAAACAAGATCCGGCGTCCCCTTGCATGAATGACGCCCTAAGGAGATTGAATGATGAATGTGTTTATTTATGTTTGAAACAACAGGAATTTAAAAAATAAATTAATAATTCCAGCCTCAAGGAAGAGAGAGAGAGAGAGAGAGAGAAAAAAAAAAAAAAAGATGATGATGATGAGAATACTTACATGTCGAACAGCACCGCCTTTCCCACGGTTTTTTCCCAATGAGACGACTCTAATTTCAGCACTGGGACAGGAACTGGTACGCTGAGCATGATCTACGGCGAGGTCGAGGGCGACTTGAGCAGTGTGATCAGTGCTTCCATCGTTGACGATGATGAGTTCATAGGAAAGATTGCTTGAGAGTCGAAGATTTTCGAGCCAATCGAGAGCCTCCCTGAGACCCTTTCGAAGACGATGTTGTTCATTGTAGGCAGGTACGACGACGGAGAGATCGATAGAAGGAGGGATAAGAATGGAAGGAAGAGGGAGACCAGGACGGAGCTTGTGGACAGCGGAGAGATAGAGGAGGGAGAGAGAGTCAGGGGGATTAGGATTAGGAGCGAGCCACTTAAGATAGGACTTAAGGAGGACATAGAGTGCTCTTGCGATGAAGATGATCAGAAGGATGAATTTGAGAAGAGAAGCGAAGGAACCGAGAAGGGACATTGTGGTGGGCGGAGAGAAGGAAAGCCATGGGGGGACGAAAGACGGAAAGAGAAGAAAAGGAGAATGCATGCTATGCAATATGGAGCGCTGATCGATCCCACGCCCCCGAGTTTCCGTTGCCAGGGAGAGCGTCATCATGGCCGTTGAGCATTTGCCAGACGTGTAAACTACAGCCTATATGGTAGCAAAATCTATAATATGTCTATATACATAGCAGCCCCCCCCCATTTTTAGCTACCAGGGTGAGAATTGTAAGTCATCATAATCATATAAATATAACTTAAGAATCACCCATATGTTAACCAAATCACCAAATAAAAGTGACTTAAGAATCAATTCAAGAGATCCTTTGGAAGGAGGTGGATGAGGCAGTGATGAAACAATCATGAAGAAATTGTGAATTTACTTTGAAAACACCTTGAAACTCTCTTGAACCTTCATTGAACCACTGTGGATTAAGAGTTCATAAAATATTTATACTTGAATTAGTGGATTGGTTGAAGGAATAATAAAATAAATGAGCCCCACTATCAATCTAACCTTGCGGCTTCATAAGATTTTTAAAATCTATACAGTCTTTTCATTTGTTGATGTTGAAACACTCTTTAAAATTATTTAACATTATATTTAGCCAATAGAACAATTTGTAAGATTGATTTACATCCCATATTTATTTAAGTTAAAACTGGATATGGGCCCAATTCTATTGAAAATATAACTTATCATGATCTCCATTATATCAAAAGAATAAAAAAATCCTATTTTTATGAGAATAATATCTATGGTTAATAAATATTGGAAAATATTTTTAAGTTTTTTTGGGGATGTTTCATGCCATTATGATTTCCAAGTCTCATAATAGGGGGTGTCAGTTCTGGCAAATCCGCACTTAAATTAAGTGCGGATTTCAAACCAAATCAGCACTTACAAATCAGCACTTAAATTTTGCAAAAAAGTCACTTATTTCAAAAAAGGGTGTCAGTTATGACCTCAAATCAGCACTTTTTTCCCGTTTTTTTTCACAACCACATTTTGGCCACAAAACATCCCTTCCTTTCTTACCCCATCCCTGTCACATGTGACACACTGACCTTCCTCGCTACCTACCCATCAATCCTCGGCACACACCCCTTCCTGACATTTTCAATATTTTGACCAGGCATGTTTACATTCTTTTTTACTTATTTCTTCTACTTTTTAATCTTTTTTCTTGTTATGTGCCAGTTTCATAATGCCTCCCAGACATTCCAAATCTCAAAAGGTAACTCAAAAATCTGCTTTGTCACAAAAGTCTCCTCGTAAAGCAAGCCCTACACCTGAAAAATCAAAGGCAAGTTCAGGTCAGCTTAAAAAGGATGATTATCTCATCATAATCAACTTCCTTAAAATAAAATCAAATTTTGAAGCATGTTTTGGATGTGAAAAGTCCACTCGTATTGGACGTCCACCTTCTTCAAAGGTTAATGGCTACTTGTTGATGGCCAATGAAGTAAGGAAGAAAACAAGGGGGAGAATCGATATCAATCCTAAACAAATGAAGGAGAGATTTAAGAGTTACCATTCAAAATATAAAAAGACTCATCATGCTGTAAATGAAACTGGCTTTGGTATTGACGATGATGATTTGGAGATTGGAATTACTACTGTTTCCGAAAAGCTCAATGTCATGTGTCCTTTCTATGAGGAAATGGATAATCTTTTTGGCACCTGAGTTGATGTAAACCCTTGGTTTCTACACGATACTACTAAGCATATACCCTCTGGATCCAAACCTTCCTATAATCCTCCCAACACACCTTTACTTGAAGAAGATCAATCCCCTCCACCTTCTAACCATAGTTCAGCTGAAGATGATCCCAACTATCAAGCAGAACAATTATATCGCAGAAGATCTGAATCCTCAGAGGCCCAAAATTTAAATGTATGTTTACTTTTTGTTTTTTCTTCAATTCTTCTCTGAATTTCTCTTTCTTTCTAGTCTCCTCCTACTCAAACTCAATCTCCATTAAATAATCTCAATTCTGGAAATGTGAATACCTCTTTAGAAGCTGCTTTAGAAGAACTTCCTGAAGCCTCTTGTTCAAACTCCAAACTAAAGCGTCGATCCTCAACTTCAATGAACTTGAACCATCTATTAAAACGTGGTAATACTTCAACAAGCTCATTTGGCTCCCTTGAGGATTATTTTGAAAAAAAAGATATAAGTAAGTTTTGTTTACTATATATCTTAATCATTAACTCATTTATTTATTTATTTCAATTTAATTTTCTCAGCGAAATCAACTATTGCAAATAATGCCCTTGACTTTGAGAAGATGAAGTTTGATCATATGCTAAGGAAAGATCAGCAAGCCTTAGATTTGGAAGAAAAAAAATTTGAGGTAGAGCAGATGGAAAGAGTAAATTACCGTCAATTTCAAAGAGAAATGGCTACTTGTGAATTGGAAAAACAAGAGAGTTTTAAAAAAAAAGATTTCATTATGGAATGTGTTGAAAATGGCCAATCTTATGAGGACATTAAAAAATTACTTGACCTTTTCAATTGATAAATTGTTTTTCTAGTTAATTTAATTTTGGTAATATTTTCTTATATGCTGACTTATAAAAGGAAAAGAATATAGTACGTTATTTTTGACAAAAATTTGAATGTATAATAAAAATTTTCTATCTTTACTTTCTAGTCAATAAGTTTGCTTATCTAAATTTTTCTAAGTCATCAATTTCACATGTCAGATTTAAAAAATTGGCAATGCCCTCCCCTGCATTTTATTGAAACAAGGGGTGGGTACCACCAAATTTTTCTAAGTCATCAATTTCACATGTCAGATTTAAAAAATTGGCAATACCCTCCCCTGCATTTTATTGAAACAAGGGGTGGGTACCACCAAATTTTTCTAAGTCATCAATTTCACATGTCAGATTTAAAAAATTGGCAATACCCTCCCCTGCATTTTATTGAAGTAAAGGGTGAAAGTCATCAAAATTTAATATAATTACATAAATTAATTAATATATAAATAAGATATGTCAAGTATACTACTTTTAAAGTAATGACAATTCCTTAAGCCAAAATGCAGATCAAGTCTAGAAACTAGGTTTGGGACTTTCCACAGGTATAGGCTAGAGGAACCCCATGAAACAAATTAATGTTATCATGATTACCATTTATACAACACAAGGTCGTGGGCCCATTACTTTAATTTCATAAATTGAAATATCATATTTATTTATTAAAAATTTATGGAAGAATATTAAATATTTGGTGACTCTACTAATCCCCATACTTTTTAGATCTACCTAAAGAATGTTTAAATTTATTACCTTTTTCTTCTTTTTTTAACTTGTTTATTTGTTGGATTAACTTTTGACTGATCTGGAAAGAGCAACCAAAATGCGTGAAGTCTTGACAAGATTCCAAACCTGGAGGAGCCTTTGTGGTTTGGTGATTATCGTAAGAAGAATTCCAAACTGTTTCGATGATTCCATTTCCTAATCCAAAATTGATTATACATCTATGATCCGGGAAATATAATCCATGTCCTTTAATTTTAGCAGGTGATGGAATAGGTTGTCCAGTGATAGGATGAATATATGTGAAAATTCCATAAGTGAGGTAATTGGCATCATTTGAGTCGGTGTGAATTCGATTATGAAATCCAGAATGAGTGATTATAACATTTGAAAACATTAGATAATCACTGCTAATATCTTCCCATTCAGAGTCGCACCAGTTTGGTATTCCAAATCTCATAGCAACTTCATGATTTTTTTCAAAAGCTTTATTGAAGAGTTTTTTAAGTCAAAGAGCAATAAATGAATTAAATGAAGGTAAAGTATTCAATTTTTGAAAATCATTATCTAATTCAGCTTTAGATAAAGATCTGAGTAAAGAATATATGCCTATTTGAATTAAATTCAGTAAAATGATATTAAAAAATCCAGAAAAATCTTTAAACATACCAAGAGAAAAACCTTTAACAAATCCTGGTCTCCATCCAATTCCAATCATGATTCCACCCAACAAATTCTTATTCCTTAAAGATAAGCGAACCAAAGCCATTTGATAGAGTGTTATGATGAGATCGCAGAGTTGATTAAATGAATCATCTTTTAAACCATTAAAAGAATGGTTTTCGTAAATAAATTGAGGTTTGAAAGTATTATTAATAACAGCTTTAACTTCATCACCTCCAGTTTCAGTTAAATAATGTATATTTTCAGGTAACGTTTTCGAATATTTTTTTTTCTTTCAACTTTAGTTTTATAGTACTTGATTTTTGAAATATGGCCAAATAATTGATCCAAGTGAATTTTTATTTTATAATTTCTTTTATTTCGATACTGTTCATTTTTTGACAATGTTTTAGATGATGATTGAAAAGAAGCTGAATTTAAAGATGATGAGAGTGAGGTAAGTGGGGAATCTGAAGTTAAAGTCATGTATTTTTCTACTTAAAAATTTGTTACTTTTCAAACACCCAAAATTATACATTAAAAAAAACTTACTTAATTTAAATTAAAAAATAAAAATTCCTCAAAAGACTAATGAGAATTTTTTTTATTTCACTTGAACTTAATGAATATTTTTCTCAAAAATTAAAAAAAAAAATCAAAAAACAAAAAAAAAATCAATAAACTGTTAAATTTTTTATAACACTTCCCCATTCCCCTAAATTCCCCTCTCCAAAGCCCTCTCCCACCTCCCAAAAACCCTAGGAAAACCCCCCCTCCACCCCCCACCAAATCCCCCAAATCCCCCCTCCAAATCCCCCAAATCCCCCCTTCAAAACCACCTCCAAATCCCCTCCAAACCCCCCTCCAAATCCCCCTCCAAACCCCCCTGCAAATCACCCTCCAAACCCCCTGCAACCCCCCCAAACACCCCCTTCAATCCACCTCCTTTCACCCCCTCCAAACCCCCTCTAACCCCCCTCCAAATCCCCCTTGAAACCCCCCCCAATACGTCCCTCTAAACCCCCCTAACCTCTCCTCCAACTTACTTAACGATTCGTTAGCGAATCGTTAAGTTAATGAACGATAGCTGCTAATTGTTCATTAACTTAATGATTCGCTAATGAATCATCAAGTTAATGAACGATTAGCTGCAATTGTTCATTAACTTAATGATTCGCTAATGAATCGTTAAGTTAACGAACGATTTGCTGCAATTGTTTGTTAACTTAACGATTCGTTAAAGAATCGTTAAGTGAAGGTTAAGGGGGGGTAGGAGGGATATGAGGGAGGATTTGGGGGAGTTTTGAGGGGGATTAGAGGGGGGTTTGGAGGGGGGGTTAGAGGCGGGTTTGGTGGAGATTTGGAGGGAGGATTTGGGGGATTTGGTGGGGGGTGGAGTGGAATGAGGGGAAGATATGAGGAGACCAAGAAGGGGGAGAAAGGGAGAGATGAGACCAAAGAGGGAGAAAAGGGAGGTTAGAGTGAGCCAAGGAGGGGGGAATAAGGCAGCCAAAGGGGGGAAAAGGGGGATGTATCCATTCCAAGGAGAGGGTAAAGGTGGGAAAAAGACCAGGCCAAGGGGGGATAAAGAGAGAAAAGAGGGAGAGAAAGAGAGAGAAAAAAAAAGGGTTAATTTTACCTATAAATTTAAAAACAACCACTTACAAAAAAAAAACAAAAAAAAAAAAAAACCAAAAAACCAAAAAAAAAAAAAAAAATTAGCAAAAAATTAAGTAAAAAGAATAAAATGACTTACCTGGAGAGATGAGTTGAGAAAAAAGAAATATAAGTGAAATTGATTGAGTGATGTAGGAAGAGAGGAGAAAACGGATATGAGTGAAGAAAAAAAAGAGAGTGACTGAAAAAATATGCGTTTGCTGAAAATATGCGATTTCATGTTGAGTTGATGAAAGAAAACACAGAGAGAAAAAAAAATAAGACTTTAACAGCAAATTCAAAAACCAAAAAAATATGCAAAAAAATTTACCATTCTCAGTGAATAATACATGCAAATTGATAATTTGAAGAGAAAGAGAAAAAAATTAAAATTGCGTTGAAAAATGTTGGAGTGTTATTGGAAGGATTTTCGCCCTTATACTAGTTGATTGAGAAATAGAAGTGTTGGATATAGTCGGAGGTGAATCAACTTGTTCATCTTCATACAGCTCTAACCATTGATCTTTGAGGTCAGCAAGTAGGTTATGAAGTATAGTGCAACACAGAATCCAGTTGATCACCGCCTCCATTTCAGATTTATTTCTAAGAGGACTTCTTAATTCCCTTAAACTAGAAAAACGGCCTTTCAAGATTCCAATAGAATGTTCAATACGGACTCTTGACTTTGCCAAATGATTGTTGAATTTGGCATTTTGACTGTCTTCTGAAGCTGCTCCCCGAAAAGCAGGAAGTACATACTTTCCATTCACATAAGCAGAATCTGCAAGAAGATACTGATTTTCATCAAAGAATTTTTCAGGTTCATTTGAAATATGCATTCTTTGGAAGACCTAGGAGTCATGACATGAGCCAGGATAGCCAGCGAAGAATGATATAAATTTTTTGTTTACGTCACATATAAGCTGAACGTTAATTGAATATCTATAAAGAAGATATATTTGTTTGTGTTAGTTTCAAGGAGGATGAAAGGAGTTAAAAATAATCTACCTCTTTTTACGGTCAAAGTAATTGTTTCCACCTTGAGCAGGTTTCTGGCTCAAAGGAATAGTAGTACCATCAACAAAACCAATACATCCTGGAAAGCCCTCTGCTTGCATAACCTGAGATGATTCAAGTTGCTCTTCTTTTGTTGGCCAGGTGAGAAGTTGAGATTCCAAGGAGTTGATGGCAGTGATACATCGTTTGGTATAAGTGTTAACTGAACCATACCCTAAATCAAAGACATTTTCTAAACGTTTCAAAGCGGCTCCATTACCATTTGAACCCAAACGACATAGTGTGATGGCCAATTGAATTGAAGGATGTCGTTGTTCTTTTTGAGAATTATTGTGAAATATGGGATGATCCTGAATAAGCTCAAGCAATTTAAGGAAACATTCCAGAGAAGTCCTGAACAGCTGTCTAAAACTGGGTGTAGATAGGTTAAGAAGTGTTTGGATGGTGTACTTGGGGGTATGAAGTACTTGAGGCTTTCTGGGAAGAAGGTAACTTTTCCTGGCCATTTTTGATAAAACGACAAAATCTTCTTCTAGATCAGAATCGGAATCAGAGTCCAAGAGCAGTTCAAGCGCCATGAAAGTCATTGCTTTATGTAATTTATCATGATTTGAAAGTGAGGAAGGCATGACTCTTATATGATATGATATGAAGATGTAAGTGATGTACGATGTTTTGAGTTATGAAGTGTTATGCTGCGGAGTGCTGCGTATGAATGGGATGATGCTGACAAATCAGTGAAATGGGACTTGATGGTGAAATCAGCACTTTTGGTTGAGAAAGTGCGGATTTGAGTGAAATAAGTGACTTATTTCATTTTGAAATCCACCAGTATTGGGGCTAGTGTGTTTTGGAAATCCGCACTTATTTAAGTGCGGATTTGGTCAAATTTAAGTGCGGATTTGTAAGTGCGGATTTGCCAGAACTGACACCCCCTAATATTGAATTATTACTCTACATACTTATAGGTAAAAAACCTTATCAAACTTGAAGAAAGTATTAAAATTATAATTATATGAGAAGTTAAATACTTTTAAAGGATGAAAAAATATCATAATGTTTCAAAATAGTAGGAATCTGAAATCCTGGCTTGGTATTGGGATTCACTTATAGGAATATTCCTTAAAGAATTCCAGTAAGTCAAGTGTCAATATTTTTTGCACTTGTTATCACCTATACTTCAAAATATGTTCAAATTTTCCTCAATGTGTTTTCAAGTAGAATCCATTATCTTTTCATGATTGTTTCACCACTTCCAAATTTTGTGCTCAGATAAATATGAATTTGGGTTCAAGGTGGCAGACTTGCTAGCAAGTCTGCCTTCCATATTGTGTGGTGACACAAGCATACACTCCTTTTACATATACATATATCCATTTTGGACAGCTTAATCTTCTTTCTTCAATGAATTTTCACAGATTTATTAGTTGGGGTATGATTACTGGATCAATGTGGAGGCTTGGGGATGTTACTGGGTTCATGGATTCTTAATTTTGTTCCTTTATATTATTTGGGTTTCATATCATACTCTTTGGTTAATTTATTTTATTTGTTTCCTTTATGATTATTCTTTAAGCTATTCTATTTCAGTATTCTTATTAAAAATTCTGAATAGAAATCTCAGGGTAGTTCATGGTCTTAGTCTATTAAATAGGGTATCTACAAAGATGCTGGTATTCCACCTAGTGGAGAGCAGTTTGTTTATGTGTTTTCTGGGAGGGTATCTTATGGATTGGGCGATATTATGGGGGGCTGTGATGAGAAATAATTTCATCTGGACACTAGGCCTCCCACTAATTTTTACACTTCATCTAGAAATTTTCAGCTTACAATATTACCTCAAAGGGCTACAAATTCTGTTTCTATTTATCAAGCTCAGATGGCTTGGATTCTTCAAGAAGAAATCCCTTAATGTTCTGGTATATTTATTGATTATTTTCAAATTAAAGGTCCTTCAACAGGTTATGTTAATGAAGTGTGGGAGGAGAATCCAGTGATAAGATGGTTTTTCTGGGAGTATTCTGTTACCTTAGAAAGAATATTATTTAGGATTGAAAAAGCTTTGTTTACTATATATTTGTCAAATTATCTTGTTGTGTGCCAGGATAGAAGATTTCTGTTCATGTGATATTTAGAGAAGGTAAGAATATTTCATTGAAGAGGGTTAATAAAATCCAGTCCTGGCCAAGACCTAGAAATACTACTGAAGTTAGCAGATTTTTAGTGGTATGTGTATATGTTAGAATGTTTTTCAAGGAAATTTCTTAATTGGAAGCTCCTTTGAAATCATTAACCAGGAAAGATGTTGATTTGAATTAGGATGAATAGTGTGAAGAATAATTTTTGAAGTTGAAGAAGGCATTTAGTTAAAATATTGTGTTTCATAAGTTAGATTATGGAGAAGGAGCTGAATGGATCTAATTGGAAGTAGATTCAAGTAAAACTAATTTTGGGGTAGTTTGTCTCAGATGGATAAAGCAGCTTACATTATACCAGTAAGGTATGAAACTGTGGTTTTTACTGAAGTGTAATCAATATATGCACAGTGAAAATTGGAGCTGTGTTGTGTGGAAAAAATTATAAATAAACTTTGAAATATTTTATGCGGTCAACATTTTCTTCATGAAGGCACAAAATAATTAATTGAAATGATTATTTTTCCAAGTTTACCAAATACATATATGACCAGATGGGTAGCATTTATGCAACACTTTTCATTAAATTTAGTGCATAATCTTGGAAAATCATTTACAATATAGTAAAAATTCATCTGGAGTAGATTCCAGATCAATTAGTAAGTATACCACCTACGGAGGAAAATTCTAACTCAGAAGAATTTGGTGAAGAAATACCTATTATCAAGGACAGAACTAAAGGTGCTGTGAAATTTCCTTACCTCCCCATGAGTTTAAACTGGCTGTCTGTATTTATGTTAATGATTATGATGATTTTGTAGATGATTTATTTCAAAATGATGAAAAGTGTAATTTGGATGATAAGGGTGTTGAAGATTTAGAAGCTTCATATGATGAAGGTGGATTGGTGGAATGGAATAGTAGAAAATTAGAGAATGGGGTGTATGTTGCAAAATTAAATTCAGATAGTAAAAGAATGGATGGTTTTGTGAATGGAGAAGAATAATATTACAAACTTAGTCAGAAATCTCATGGTATGAAAATTTTAGCTCAGCCATCTTTAGGAGATTTGGGTGATGGAGAGGTTCCCAATGATCTTGTTTTGATGGAATTTAAGGATGAATTTTGGGGTCAGACTGATTTTTATTCTGTGTTAATGAAGTATTTTTAGAATCTGGAAAACCCAAGGGAATGTGATGATGATGACTGTGAGGATATTAAGAGAAATTCACCAAATTTGTATTTCTCTGGAAGAAATTTTATGAAGAGGAAATATCCAACCCCTTAAGATGTTGTATCTCAGAAGAAAGGACAAGAGTTTGGTTTAAAGTCACTACATGAAGAGCTTGGGAATACAGGGGTTGATGAGACTTATAAGAGAACTTCTGATAGATTTTGGTTTCCTAGTATAATGATGACTGATAAAAATTGGGTTCAGTCATGTGAAGAATTTCAAAGATAAACTTTTCTTAGGCTTAAAGAGCCTTGACATGCAGCTGATGAAAATGCCATCTTTGGAAGGGTTATTTTGGATGCTCTACATATTAAGGAGGGAAGGTATAAATATTTAATTGTGACTATATGTCACCAGATGGCCTACACAGAAGAATGAGGCTGTTCCTGAGTAAGTGAGATTGTTAAGGGTAATTGAGGATTACTTTGAGGAAGTGATTCAAAGATATGTAAAGATAATTATCTGCTTCAAGGCAAGCTTGAGATGAATAATAATGTATGGTAGAGTAACACTAAAATTCAAGGAATCTCAAAAAGGGTAGTAACTTAATGAACAAAACGGATTTAGGAGTTTTTTAGAAGTTTTTAATAGAAATTGATTATTAAGAAAGGTAGGAATTAATAATAGTTTTATATAAATGTAACTACTATCACAATAATATTCTAATTTAATTCTAAGTAATGTTGAACCAAACTCCCCCAATTGTATAGATAACTCCACCTTGCATTGAAACTTTTAATGATCTTCCAATAATTTACCACTGACCCTCTTTTATAACCCTCAGATCCTTTAAACTCACTCCTATCCCCAATCACAGACCTTTAGTTACCCGTAATCACACAATAACCCAATATTAAAACTATACTATTTTATACAAGCACTAATTTTCCATGCATTCTCTTAAAGTTGAAATGTATATGTAGAATATTGACTAACTTGTACTTAAGGTTTAGATAGTGAAGTTGCTAGTGTGTTTGAGTCAAGACAACAAAGGAGAAAAGCAGTTGCTAGGTAGATGTTGCTTTCTGTGCTTTGAGTATGGATTTGTGTATCAATATCTGGATTAAAAGATTGACTTTTTGATTTGAGTGTCACATGGTGCGTGACACTAGAGACAATTTATCTTGATGGGTTGAGGCAGCACCTTTTTTTAATTTAAATTCTAAAAATGTGGCAGATTTGTTTATGAAAGATTGGGTGTATATATATGGTGTAATGAAGTTGGTAACTGTGAATGGAGGACCTGAGTTTGGGGCAGAATTTAAAGAAGCTACATCAAAGGTTGGATCAAAGTTTATGGTAGCAAACCCTAATAATTATCCTGAAGCTGAACAGATAGAAGAGAGAGGGAATCAGGTTATTAAAGATGCTTTATTTAAAAGGTGTGGAGCAAGTGCAGGAAAATGGAGGCACTATTTACCATTGGTTTTATTTTCAGACATGATCACTAATTCACAATATAAATTTGTTTTTGGTCAGAAAGTGGCTTTACCAATTGATTTAGAAGCTGAATCTTATCTTGGAGTTGATTGGGATGATTTCAAGATCAATGAGGATTTACTTTGTTCTAGGATGATGCAGTTGGAAAAGAAAGAAGAGTATTTAAAAAAAGCATATTCTAGGATGATCAAAATCAGGGATCATTCTGTCAGGTATTGGGATAAAAGGTTGGCTCACAGTTTAAAGAGACCTTTGAAAACTGTAAATATGGTGTTGGTGTATAATAGAAGTTTGGAAATTCAGTGGGGAAAGATGTTTGGTTATTGGTGTAATGGACCATATTAAGTCAAATAGCAGGTAGCTGGTGGTTTATATGTGTTGGAAGAGTTAGCTGGAGTTGTGGAGTATCACTCCATTTTTGAAGCTGAATTACATGGCATCTTCTTGACACTCCAAATGATCACCTCCCATCCCATGGCTGGTCTGCTTAAGCAGGTGTTCATTCTATCAGATAGCTTCTCAGTTGTTTATTACTTAACCCCTCCCCCCACAGTTGGCCCAGGGTCATACCTCTTAATTTTTACTAGAGCGCAAATTGGTTAACCTTTTCCATATTATGCCTCACACCTGCTTCTTTATTCAATGATGCACTAGATACTATGGATTCCCAGGTAATAAAATCACAGATTTCTGGGATAGACAAATGGCTTCCACCTACCAATCAGCATTACTATTCTGCCCAATATTCCTCCGTTCCTTCAAATCTGCTTCTCAACATAATCATCAGAAATCAGTCAAAGATCTTGTTACTTGTCCACTTCCCGATTGGTTTTCATAGCATCCAATGTATGAGATAAGCTAAAATGATGAGGCTGTCAAACTGACTTCAAGCAGCTTGAAATTTTATGACATTTGTGGTACTATTTTTTAGTAAAATTTTGCTAACAATGTGGCAGAAGTAAACACACATTATGCATGTATCAAATCCCATTATATATTGGATTTATGTCAAGATCCAAGGTAATAAAATAGGATCATTGTTAACCCTATTTGTTATGACAAATCTGCATTAAAAGACTATATGTAACAATGACACGATAAAAAAAATCAAAGGAGGAAAATTATGATTTTAGAAGAATTAGAAGAACAATAGATAGGGATAATCATGAGATTTGTGAGTCATTCGGGACTTGTCATTTGATGAAGTGTTAGAAACCAGCGATTTTTGCATGCCGTAAAATAACTGCCAAGCGATTATATCGACATGAATATCCGCGATTATATATGTGAGACAAGAAACACGCAATCATTTTTATGATAGCTGTAACGAGAATTTCAGTATTTAATCATGTTTTCCAGGTTTGACAATAAGTGTATCTGGTTTTAGTTTATGTGTCGAATGCATTGAATGGCTATGTCGGCCAGATAATCTCTGGAGAACGACTGGCTTTCGACCTTTAAAATTGGCAAGGGGAACTCCAAGTTCCATCAGTTTGGAAAAGGCTTTGCTAAAGTCTTCAAAAAATATCTTTGAATCCTTCGAATATCTTTTCAATTGTAATAAACATGAATCAGTCATTAAATGCAAGCGGAAAACGAGAGGTATGAATTTATTGAGAGTTTCTTACACTTCAACCCAACGCCTGTAGCTTGGATCTTCTATCAAAGCAATATCTGCTTTTAGCATCATAAGAAGTCGAGTTTTTGCATCTTCAAACTGCAGCGGGCCTGTCCAATTCTTGGCCACCCAACGTTCTTTAACTATATTGATAAAAAACTGATTATTGAATTCTAAAGGTGTGCGCGTCCAAGTTCCATTGTGATCTGTTGCATTAATTAAACCCATCAAATCAATAATTGGAAAGTAGATAAGCTAGCGGTATGTGTCCGTACCTGACCTATCTTTATGAGCTCCGCCCAAGGAGTGCGCACCTATCAAAGCCACTGTTTCCTTTACATTGCAAACATGGTTTAATCAGGGAAAGAGAATGAAGATATATATCATAAAATACGACTTACTTGATCATTAAAACCAAGACGAGTAAACACCTGACGGACATGAGCAGGGCCTTTGTCTGCATCTGGAAGCCTCCCATTAGATGGACAATGACTTGCATCTAAATCAATTCGGCCATGTCTCCAAGGTATGTCGGGCCCACCAGCTTCTTGTATAGCAAAAACGCCGGCTAAAGTCCACAGGTCAGAATACGTCAAGTGATGGTGCTTATATCTATTGTAAATAGGCTCTAAACGATTTCGAGCAATGTCCAGTCCCCTATCAGCTTTGTCATTTGCCTCACACTTAAAAAAATTAGTGAAGTTGAAGATATTATCCAAATGGAGGTGATATAAGAATAAATCAGTCTCTTAATTTCAAAAAGTTTGTTGAAGTATAAAATTACTAACAGAATGGCGCATTGTTGCGCCGTTGCAGCCACCAGTACGCGTCTTTTTATCATATGTCCCACAACTATGCCAAGCAAGCCGCAAGATAATAGGGAAAAATTTAGTGTGAATATCTTTTATAAGAACTGTAGCAAGTTCATTGTACACATCTTGATAGTCAAGAGATTGTACCAAGGAATTAGAATGCTCCTTGTGTCGGAAAACCGAGTTGTGTCCCAAAGCTAGAGGAAGAAGTGCGTAAAATAGTAAGGTGAAACATAGAAAGATTTTAAAAATAGCAGTACTAAACATTATTACTCGAATTACAGGTAGAGGGCTATGTTTGAAGGAATAATTGACACCACAGCAAGGTACAAACAGGATTGCTACTTATACCTTTCCAGCTCACAAACAAGAATTCGCAATAGTATTCAACGGAAAAAACAAATGGTTTTCACGATACATTAATAAAAATGAAGATTCAATATCTTTGAGTCGTGATTGTATAGTAGAATACACTTTCATAAGGTTGTTACTCAATTGATTAAAAGGTTTTGAGATTGTTGGAATAGGAATGATTTTCACCAACTTAGACATATGTCCACTCGTTTCGTACTGGATGTTACGAGAACCCTGGAAGTAGTTTCATGCCCAACCGGCGCATGATCTAGCGAAGTCAATCAGTCAATCAATAATGAAAACACCCACAGCGAAATAGAGTCACCCTTGGGGAACAAGTTACCATGACAGGTGAGCTTCACAATGCATTATGTTCAAGTTGTAGTATTTCTAACGTCTTTGTAAAAGCTGTCACGTACAAAGCTGAAAAGGTTGAAAATCATATTGACTATACACCCAATTAAAGATATTTATTGATACATAAAGATGTCGTTGACCAGTACTTATTAGTATTAAAGTACATATATGAAATAGTTATCCAAGTCAAATCTTTATTATGTACATACATATATTGAATTGGCAAGTGGAAGGTCAAGCATAATAAAAGCAAGGTAATGATTGCGCCTAGTAAAAGTATCACAGTAAGAGCATCCACCTCCGTTGCAAAAGATTTTCCGTAGCTAGTTGAACAGGTTGGCTGAATTGTTAACATCGCCCTCGTATGCACCATCATTGTAATAACACAAGATTATGAATTTAAAAGATAAGACATAATTTCCTATAGCAAAGCATGTTTCTCTGAAGAATCTCTCTCAAATCTCGTGTGGCTAGATACAGCCACATCGTTAATGGCTGGTGCACCTACGCAAAAAAAATCAAAACACTTAGAAAGAATTCTTGACATTCAACAGTGAAAGTGTCAAATATTTCGCGAATGCAAACTGATTTTCTGTCAAATGTCATTTGATCTGTCCAAAAGTTTTGGAATTTTTCGCAAAACTGCACCAAGCGCTTCACACTACGCACCAAGTAAGATATCCCTGATGGGGATATCCAGCGCGAGTTGGGGATATTGTAGGGAGAGACATAAGGATAAAAAAATATGTCTAAGAAAAATATGTGCGAGAAAAATATGTGTAAGGTAAATATGTGCAAAAAAAAATATGGGAGAAAAATAAGTGTAAGAAAAATATCTTACAACCATGGGAAATTTTCGTTTTTTAAATTTTTTTTTTCACCGAAAAAATGATTTATTAATTCATTTTTTATTTTTTCCTGTTTTTTTACAATTTTTTTTTGAAGAAAAATATTCTCATGGTCACAAATGATTTTTCTTACACTTACGTTTCTCGCACTTACTTTTCTTAAATTTATTTTTCTGACCTTATGTCCCTCCCAAATAGCTTTATATCCCTAACTCGCGCTGGATATCCCCGTCAGGGATATCTTGCTTGGTGCGTAGTGTCAGATACAGCTAATCCTGAAAAGCTTCTGTATCTGTTTACAACTTGAGTAGGTCGTGAATAAACCTTTAGTGGATAGATGAGTAGTTAAACAAATATTACAGCCAAGTCACAAAAGCTCGCGGAATTTTTGACGAAAAAATAAAAGTTGTTCTCAACAAAAAATGATTTGCCTATTCTAAAAGGTTGGGGATAGGGCGGGGGCACTTCCTTTTGAATAGGCAAATCATTTTTTCGTGGGTTAAACATTTATTTTTTCGTCGAAAATTCCGCAAGATTTTGTGACTTGGCTGTAAGTATCTCCTAAAAAAAGTTAAATTTAATTCTGTACTAAAATGAAAAGCTACATCAGTCGAAGAACCATTAATTTTTGTTTTACAATAATGCTCTTAGAGCATCTACCCCCGTTCCAGTAAATGTTCAGTATCCGAAGGCATATGTGACCCATGCTCCGCATGGGATTCAATGTGGAATCAGTGTGGGATTTAGTGTGAAATGAAAATTGCAGGTTGGGCTTCACCCAGCTGACGCGCAGCCCCGTGTTGTTCGGGGTCAGTTAGGGCCGCGGCGCAAATGCCAGAAAATAGGAATACACTATTTTATTAATTTATCTCTTACAACCTCACCCAAAAAGGGGCATGAACGATACGCGGTCAATTTTTGTATTTACATGTGGGTAGGAAGAGCTATTATTGCTAAACTGTGCAATAAGAGTAGAAGTGTTATATACATAAGACAGAATACTTAGTGATATTTACCAGTATGTACAGTGGCCAGACAATAATTTCCACCTGTTTTTTTCCCACATAAATCCCTTAATATTCACTCTACAGACATGAGCTTGTACATTTCTAACTCATACGACCATGTAGAATAGGACTGTCACAAAATAAACTCAGCCGGACACCAATTCGTAGAAAGATTACAATTTTTGGAAAAACATCATTCTTGAAATCGACAACGAGTAAGTTGACAAGTCTATCCTTTTCCTTAATGAAAGGGATGAGGTTGGTATGAGCATTGAGCAAAAAAGATTGGTGAAAAGTGGACAAAATTGAGCAAAAAAAGCATCACCAAGATGTAGCTTTACTGTTTGCTTCCCTGGAAACTTGCACCTTTGAAAGCAAAGATGCAATCAAGTTTCAGAAATATGGTGAGAAAATCCTTTCCAAGCCTATTTAAAGGCATTAAACATAGCAGGAGCTGTCATTGGGTGATAAAATTACAAAACTATATTTTTGAGGTGTTGTCATGTGTTTGCAACAAGGCTTGAATAATGTGATTGGGTTGTGCCAGGAGCACAGAGTGTGTATTAATTCAAATAGTATGTAGATGGTTTAACTATTGTGATCTTCATTTCATGGATGAGATTGTTAAGTCACTAGGACTATGTACTTAGTTATGTGTGCAAATGTATATAGTCTGTAGTTGCGGCGTCCCCTGTTCTCCAATTCTTTCCGGAGTTCTACAGGCTGACACCGTGCTACAGGTTATGGGCTGTACTCACGGGCACTGAAGCGTTAGCTGTAATAAAACTCCACTAGCGTTAGCAACACTAGGAGCACTAGTAGCCAAAAAAAACCCCAGCGCATGTCTGAAACGGACTCACCAATATCATCCCGCACTGGTAAAAAACTTACCCAATCCATCTCCAACCAAGAGCTAAGGAGCATCGGTATTGAACCTCCTCTCAGTCAATGTCTCTCTAAAGGTGTCTGCACCTCTCGCACCTCAACTGCACACAATTCTTCCCACACCCCTATACCAGGTACCCCTGTCGCTTCTTCCTCAACCCCCACCGCTTCCTCCTCTCACCCTGCTATTGCTTCCTCATCAAGCCTCTCTGACTACGAGTTGGTTAACGAGGCAACAAACAGTGAGGCATCTCCGTCAATTGCCATTACCGCTGCTACCTCCCACCCACCTACCTCTACCCCTAAAAAAACTACCCAGCACTTAGCTACCCCTCCACCTAGCTCTACACATATAATATCTACCCCTGCACCTACCCCAATCGACAATATTACTTGCGCAATTGGGGATCTATCTCTAAACTCAAATACAATGGCAAACCCCAATGCATCCATTCCTTGCTCTACTTCTCCTTTCTGAAGGAGTGTGCCACCTCACCTTACACAAACCACACAACCAATTAGCATGATTAAGAGACAAAGAACATTAAGGAATGTTATTGAATTTAAAAAATCCATCCCAACTCTTGACATCTCTGGAAGCAATTTTTCTGACTGACACAGCAATGTCTTAGCCTTAATCAAAGACTTTGTAGGCACAAGGGCATATGCATTGAATGATGGCACTGGTCCTGATGATTATGAAGACAGAGTAACGCACCTAATTCTTCTACACTCCATTTCTCCCAACTTGCGCCATGAGATATCTACAGACTGGAAAGCATGCCCAACCTATCTTCATATCATCAACAAATTCTCTAGATCTAACCATACCTCCAAAATGACAGCCATTTGTAATTTAATCAATCTAAAGCAAACACAGTTCACATCCCATAGTGAGTATCTAGAGGCATTCAACAAGTATTTTGAAGCAATTGAACGTCAAGGAATCAATTTTGATCATAAATTATTCAAGGTGCTAATGTCTCACGCCTTATTACCTTCATCCCTTAAGGACCTATACATTGATCTCTGTGTTGCTCTGGACAATTGTTCTGACTAAAATGCGGTCACTTTTGAGGATTTCTGCCAACTCATGCCATCTTTGACTCAAAATAGGGTGGATAGAGAATCTGTCTCAACAACTCCTGCTGCTTCTTTGTCCTCTGAACCCATCTTTAGTGTAGCAGCTCATCCCCAACGCCATACAGACTCCTACAGACCCCCAGGTTCTCAAAGACAATGCCAAAAATGCAAATCAACAGCTCATTTCTTTACTCACTGTCCCTAAAACCTTAACTCATCCACCTTTTCTGCAAGACTCTACCTCATGAGAGAACGTGCTACAACCCTTGCCTCTGACCCAAATGCAAAAAGAAAACCAATATACATCCCTTACAAAAGACCACAAAGCAGACAAATTAGAGCAAGAGATGTACAAATTGAATCAGATGAAGTCACTATATTTGAAGAAAATGTAGAGGCACTGTATGAACAGTTGGAAAAAATTGATCTGAACAGTGCAGAATGGTCACTTGAAGCGCTCTGCAGGAATGTGGAAATATTGGACTCTGGTGCCACACATCATGTCACTGGCAATGTGAGCCTTCTCAGCAATTTCAGACCTCTTAAAAATCAAATCCCTATCAAAGTAGCAAATAACTGTCCTTCCTCATTTATCACTGGCTTAGGGGACCAAAAAATAAAAGGAGATGGAAAAGTTGTTACTATTACCAATGTTTTTTACTGTCCAAAAGTTAGAACTACTCTTATTTCTCTCTTTGATTTAGTGGACAATGGTTTTTGTTTTGATTTATGTTCTGAAGACAAAAATTTAGGGATTTATTTTAAAGATGAACTGATTATGACAGGGAAGTTGGAAAGTACAAGGAGAAGATGGATTTTAGATGTAATTATATCTAGTGACTGCAATCAAAATGTTTCCTCTTATCATTTTCCCTTGAATACTTCCCTCCTGCGTACTGTTAAAAAGAATGAAACCATCAATCAACCCCCTTCTGCAAAAGGTTCCCTCATGGAGTGGCATAAAAGGCTTGGCCATACCAGTGAAAACACAATTCAAACTATCATCAGAGCTAGAATTGGTTCTGGCTTGCCCCTCTCTATGCCACCAGGTTAGATCGACTGTGAAGATTGCTTAATAGCAAAAAGTACAAGGAAACCATCAGCAACATGGGAATCAAGACCAGAATCAATGATGAG
Source organism: Hemileia vastatrix (assembly GCA_030280995.1). Taxonomy (NCBI): domain Eukaryota; kingdom Fungi; phylum Basidiomycota; class Pucciniomycetes; order Pucciniales; family Zaghouaniaceae; genus Hemileia; species Hemileia vastatrix. The sequence continues at coordinate 25,145,614 of JASXTE010000004.1, read as the reverse complement.
CCTAATTGTTGGAGACCTGGTTGGTCCTATGAATCCCACTGTTAATGGGGAAAGATGGGCGGAAATGTTTAGAGAAAGTTCAACTTCCTATAGTGAGGTATTTTTACTCAATTCCAAATCTGAGGCCACAACTGCCTTTGTCACCTTTTATAAAAAGCTAGAAAATGTTACTGGTAAGAAATTACAAGCATTAAGAACCGATGGGGGGGAAATGCAGAGTAAAAATATGGCTCAGATCCTGGCTGACATTGGAGCTACTCATGAAATCACCAGTCCTCATCATCATGAACAAAATGGATCAGATAAACGTTTCAACAGAACTGTTGGTGACATTGCCAGGACAATCTTACTAGCAAGTGAACTACCTGAATGTTTCTGGGGCCTTTCTTACAAATGGGAAGCTCATGTTCACAACCGGCTCCCCAATGTCAAGACTGGTGACAAAACTCCTCTGAAGCTCATGTACGATTGTGACCCAACTTACTCAAACCTCAGAATATTTGGTGAAACAGCCTTTGTCCATATCCATAAAGAAACTAGATGTAAACTGGACCAACGGGCTTTGATTTGTAACTGTATAGGTTATTCTTTGAATAATTCAGGTTGGATTTTTTGGCACCCAGAATCAAACTCCTTTTTTGAATCTGCAATGGCTGTTTTCCCTGGTGACCAACTGCCTGCTCACAACACTGCTTTTCAACCACCACCACCAAAAGGTTCTCTTTCTCATATACTAAATAATATGAAACTAGGTGATTTCAAGGATGAGGAAACTCTTATCTCTCAGGAAAAAGCTGTACATGAAACTGTTAAAAAAGGTTTGTCCCAATCATCCATTATTCCCAGAACGCATCTGAAAGCTATGATCTCACCTGACAGTTGCAAGTGGGACCAAGCTTGCAAAAGGGAACTGCTAAACATGAAAGATATGGATGTGTGGTATGAAGAGAAGCTCCCCCCTGGTCCCAAGCTCACCAATGCAAAATGGGTCTTCAAAATAAAAAATCCTTCTTCCACAACTCCAATCTACAAAGCACAATATGTAGCAAAAGGTTTTTTACAACAGTATGGTATTGATTTTACTGACACCTTTGCCCCAACTTCTACTTTTGCTTCCCAACACGTTCTCCTCACTTTAGCAGCTTATCACAAATGGCCTGTCAAATCTTTTGATGTCACTGCTGCTTACCTTCACAGTCCAATTGATGAAGCAATTTGGGTGCAACCTCCTGAAGGTTACCAGCTACATGAATTTGGAAATGCGTTACACTTAAAGAAAGCCCTCTATGGTACCAAGCAAGCAGCAAGATTCTGGTGGCTTAATATAGCCAGCAAATTGGACTCTCTGGGGTATAAGGCAAGTCAGTATGATAAAAGTTTCTATGTTCTTATGAAGAAGGATTGTGTGGGTGTGATATGGATACATGTTGATGATGGTATAGCTACTGGTAGTAGTGAGGAGGTGTTAAAGGGTTTGGAAGATGGTTTGGATGGTAGTCTGAAGGTAAAATGGAATGATAGTTTTGATGGTATAGTAGGTGTTTCTATCAAAGAAGTTCCAGAAGGTTTTGATCTGCACAATTTTCAGCTCATTGACAAGATTCTACGGACTCATAACCCCTCTGGATTGACCACAAGATCACCCTTACCAAACAACTTCAAAATCACCACTGCAAAGGACGAAGAGGTAGCTATAGAGACAACTAAATATATCTCTATTTTATGTGCTCTCAGTTATGTGGCAGTAGCAACTAGACCAGATCTGTCTTTCCCAGTCAATTTTTTGGCATGCTTCTTCTCCAAACCTACTGCAACCCACTGGATTGCACTCAATCAACTTCTTAGATATGTCCAGCACACCACTACCCTTTGTCTTCAAATTCACCCTGACCATAAATGACCACTTTAACTCCTATCTTTTTCTGATTCCACTTGGAATAACAAAAAATTCTCAAGAGCCCAAAGTGGACACCTGCTACTCCTTAACTCTTGCCCAATTTTATGGACATCAAGACACCAGTTGACAGTAGGTGATTCATCAAGAACTGCTGAATATGTGGCACTTGGTGGTGGTATGAAAGACACAATTTGGATCTCGAGATTGCTCAAAGATATCTTCCCTGATATTCCCCCTATCAAGATCTTCTGCAACAACAAAGGAGCAATCGCCAATGCAAAAGATAACCCTGGAAACAAGAGGACACAGCATGTGGATAGGTGTTTCTATATTGTGAATGAACAACTCTTTCTAAAGAAAGCAACATTGGAATGGGTTCCTACTGCTCAAATGCAGGCTAATATACTCAAAAAATCACTGGGACAATCTCTAACAATGCTGAGAAGGAAGGATGTATGTATGTGTGTGGTGATGGGGTTATATTTCTCTTCTCTTATTTTTTCTAATTTCCTTTCCTTTTATTTTTTTCATTTTGGAGTTGGTTATGTTTGCATGGGGGGATATCAGTAATATTTTTCATAACTAAGTGGGGGGGATGTTAAGTCACTAGGACTATGTACTTATTTATGTGTGAAAATGTATATAGTCTGTAGTCGTGGTGTCCCCTGTTCTCCGGTTCTTTCCGGAGTTCTACAGGCTGACACCATGCTACAGGTAAAGTAATGTAATCACAGTTTCTTTCCAGAGTTCTACAGGCTGACACCATGCTACAGAGATGATGTTTGTGAGATGATTACCCTGTTGTAATTTGAGTGAAAAGCAGAAAAAAAGGTAAATATTGGATAAGAGATTAATAAGTCAGTTTGGCAAGAAAAGAGAAAGAAAGGACAAATTACAAAAATGTGAAAGGTAAATCATAAAATAAGTATGATCTTGAGGTGTGAGAATCAATGGTGGTGGTGTTAGGAAGAAGAAAAAAGAGTCCGAAAACCTGGATTATGCATGCACTGGGTGAAAATTTTGGTCAGGTTACTTTACAATACCTGGAAATAAGTCATTATCACCCCTGATTTCTTACAGGGACATCCAAAAAGGATGACACAAAATTGCAAAAAAATAAAAATAAAAAATTGACAGGCACAAAATCTGAGCTGTCAATTTGGTTGACAGGCTGTATGCCCAGTTTGTGGCACTGGTGTTATTTTTCCCATTTCCCCCCTTTCTCTACCTTGTCTGTTTTCTGACCTCCTCATCCACATCCTGGATCCTAGAATTTGATCTTCCACTAGTGAGTTTCTTTTTTCTTCTTTTTTCTTTTTTTTTCTTCTTTTTTCTTCTTTTTTCTTCTTTTTTCTTCTTTTTTCTTCTTTTTTCTTCTTTTTTCTTTTTTTTTCTTCTTTTTTCTTCTTTTTTCTTCTTCTTTCTTTTCAAGTTTGTTTTTCTATCATATAGGTCATCTCACAGCTCTTGGTCCCCCCTTTCCTCCCATCTATCCTCCTCATTCTCATCCTTGGTATGTTTTTTTTTCTACTTTTCTTCTCTTATTCTGAATACTTTTTTTTACCTAGGCCCTTGCTCAAAATCAATGTTTTGTGAATATGAACCTCAACTTAAACTATCAGTTGTCATGGAAGCATTCAATGGACTTTCACTTGAAGCAATCAATGCCAAGTATTGTACTTCTATTTCTTGCAGTTCAGTATTCCATTGGATCAACTTGTAAAACACCACTAGAGCTGTTGTTACTCACCCTGACTGCTACCTGAAAAGGTTTCAATATTTAGCTTTAAATGAAGAACAACATGAATTTCCGCACAAGAAAGTTAAGCGAAATCCAACAATATATATTTCAGATCTTCATATTTTTATGCAGGAAAAGAATCAAATATCTATCTCACTAACCACTATTGAAGTGGAACTCACCAAGCAGCTTAATATGAGTAACAAAGTAACCAAGAAAGTTGATCCTTGGCAGAATCTGGTGGAAAGGGGAACTTATGATTTGTTAATAGCAAATTTTGACACAAGATGGTATTTTATCCTGGTGCATTTTTTGTTGTTTTGTTTTTAATCTTCATTTATTTATTTTTTCTTTTTTTTTGATTGTAGATGAGTGTGGGGTCACAGCAACATGTGTGCAACGTAGCACTGGATGGGCTGTGGTTGGAGACTCTACCTTAAGGATTTCCCATGATAGGGGGACACATCAATTTAACATCTTGCCCAGTATAGCAATGTCAGTTTTGGTGGGTTTAGTTGTTCAGGAAGAAACTGTAAATTGTTTTCACTTTCAATATTTCTTAGAAAATTTTTTGGTACATTTTTCTTTTTAGTTTATTTAAAATTTGAGCTTACTTTTTTTAGCATGTTTAGCTTCCTCTCATGAAACCTTTCCCAGGGCCCTGTAGTATACTTGTGATGGATAATGCTCCTATCCATCACAATGGCTGTGTGAATGATATAATTGTGAAATGAGGCTGTCAACTTATCTACTTTCCACCTTAATCACCTTATTTCAACCTGATAGAAAAGGCTTTCTCATGTTTAAAAAGTAATTTGTGCCAATATATTCAAATGTCAGGTAATGTTGAAGAAGACCAAAAAATAATAGAAATAATGGTGCAAACTGTCTTTACATCTCAATGAATGATGAAATTGTTTAGGGCTAGTGGTTACTTGAGATAAAGATGTTGAAAAGAATATGTATGGTTTAAGATTATACACAATATGAAATATGATACAATTTAAATTTTATATATTTTCTTTTCAGTTCACATGGGTGAGATGTGTGTAATAAAATTCAGTGCTCAAAAAATTTTGTAAAATGGCTCTAATTTATAAGCCAACTTTTCCTATAATTCATTGCTCATGTATTTCATATATGTAAGATATTTTCTCAAAGCTAGAAAGTAATTATATGATAAATTTTATAAAAGACACTTAATTAAATCTTAGACTTCTTCTGCAAGTAAGCTTTGTACTTCTTGGTAGATGAAACTAAAATTTGTGTAGCACCTCTTGGGACACCAGCATCAAAAAAGTCCTCTATAGGGCAGTTCTTAAAAAAAGGTTCAGTGCGCCATTCCCAACTTTTCTAAACCATCTATGAGTACCCTACACTTTTGCTTCACTTTAGTGAATTTTAAATAATCTTCTAATGACATTTCATGATCTGAACCTAGAATTGAGAAGCTGGAAATATGTGAGTGATGATTGCAAGCTATTGATTTATTTCTTTCAGACGGAGATCTACCAGTTCTTTGTCTCTTTTGACTACAGTAATACTGTCAAGGTACGCTTTTGGTCTAGAAGATTTGGTACGGAGTTTATCAAGGATTTTAAAGGTTTTAAATGGACTCTCAAAGATTTGTACGTATTTCTTAATCTAAGTGATTTATTACTCAAATAAAAGAGGTAGATTTTTAATATTGTTATAGTCTATTGATTAGAATTACGCTATTGTAAATACTAATGTGATAAAATATAAAATATAAGTTTTGTGTTGTAATACGTGGTAATAAAAGTAAGGTGATAAAAGAATGGATTGAAAAGCACAAAATCAGAGGCCTTTTATAGGCAAAATATGAGAGAATAAAATATAAGGAATTTACACCGTCTACTCTGAGTGTGAGAGAAAAGAATGACAAGAAAAAGGAGTACATAAATGACATAAGAAAGTAATAAATTAGTACGTCAACAAGGGCATCAAATTTATTAGCAACAAAGTTTGAATTCCTTGGACTGTCACAATTATTACACAATAAATAATCAATTATATTACTTTCATGGGATTACAGATCTGTCACTGAGGTAATATAATTGTTTTAAAGTTTTTATATTATAAATTTATTATTAATTATATTCCCTTTGACATATACTTTTGAGCACGGTGTTAGGGAGTAAAAATTGTAAGGGACATTTTATTTATATTATTTATTTATACTACTTATTGTACTTAAGTTAGTTAATTGTAAGTCCTACTTAAGTAAATAAATAAATAAATATTATTAAGAAGAAAGGTGTGGCTTAAACTCAGTAAAATAATTAATTATTTTACCAGGTAAGTCTAGTAGCCTGGCTGACACTCCCTCACTCTAAAAAAAACAATAAAAAAAATGCTATGATTTTTTCTTTTTATACTTTTTTAGTAGAGTAGGAAGATTAGATATCTACTTCCCAGGTATCCAAGAATCATATTCAGATGATTTATTCTTTAATCTCAATAAGTATTCTGTACCTTTTTCAGCAGTGACTATTCTGTCATTTAGAATTTTTTCAATTTCTGCTGTTTCAGTGATTTCATTTGGGGTTTTCTTTGGTCTTCCCCTCCTTTTTGGAAATAAATCACTATTGGATTTTTAAGGTTTCAAAAGAGATATTGGAAAAACAGGATGTTTTCTGTCATATGGAGAATACAGAATAACCTCAACTGCATTATCTCCAATCATTCTTCTGACAACAAATGGACCAACAAACGGATCTTTCAATTTGTTATTACCTTGTAAGTTGAAGTGGACTGTGGAAATCAACACTTCATCACCCTTTTTAAAAGTGTATTCCTTATGGGATTTGTCCCATCTTTTCTTCTCGTATTCAAATGATTTTTCAATAAATTTTTGAGCATGATTTCTACATAGTTGTTGCATTTGAAGAAAAGATTTTGCACCAGGATGTATATCCAATTTAGGTATTTTGTTATTGAGAATTTGGGCAGGAGTATTTGGAACATATCCAAGCCAGAGCTCAAAAGGCTTTCTTTGAGTAACAGAATGAACAGTGCTATTATAAGCAAATTCTAACCCAGGCAGTAAGGTAACCCAATCATGAGTGAATCTGTCATTATCTTTATACTCAAGGCCAAAGGCACAATATCTTCTTATCATGTCCTCTAAAGTCTGAATCATTCTTTCAGCTAAACCATCAGTCTGAGGGTGATGGGCAGTAGAAAGTTTCAGATCACAACCACAAACATCCATCAGAGACATCCAAAATTCAGAAGTAAATTTAGGGTCTATTTCAGAGATTATGGCTTTAGGAAAACCAGCAGTATTAAACATATGAGACCACCATAAGAAAGCTAATTCTTTAGTGGAAACATCCTTTTGGGTAGTGATAAATTTACACATTTTTGTGAATCTGTCCACAATAACCCAACAAGAGTTATAACTGTCTTTACCAGCAATAGGTAATCCTGTTACAAAATCCATGTTGATTATCTGCCATGGTGCATCAGGAGGTTCAATATGTTGCATTAATCCTGCTCTTTTACCAGTTAATCTTTTTGATTTTTGGCAAGAATCACAAGACTCAACATATAATTTTGTGTCTTCAGACATATTAACCCACCAAGCAGTGTTCTTAATTCTGATAATTGTTTTTTCAAGATCAAAATGTCCAGCTAATATGTCATCATGACAAACTTTCAAGATGATTTCTTTCATAGAAGGAGGAATAACAATGACATTACTCAACTTTCTTCTATAATATAGATATCCTTCATCAATTGAAAATTTACCTTTTTCCAAAGCTTTTTGGTACTTTGGTGGAAGGGTTTTAATTAATGCTTGTATTGAAGCATTCTTTGGATCATTTAATATGGTGCATAACTTTTTCAAGTCAGTGTCCTTATCATATGAATCCAGAATAAGCTGTAATAGCTCTTCCTCCATATCAACCACATATATCCCATGTATATGAATAATTTCATCCTCAGGATAATACACAGGATTAGAGTCATTATTTGGTAAAGTTAACTTAGATAACATATCCACATATGAGTGAACAATACCAGCCCTATGAATAATTGTCATTCTCCCTCTGTATTCTTGAACAGCCAACTGCCATCTGAACATATGTCTGTTGGGTGTTTTCAAGTTTAAAAGGGATTTAACTGCACTGCAGTCAGTGACAAGTTCAAATTTCTGGTCATCTAGGTAATAATGAAGCTTTTCTAGAGCCCACACTACAGCTAAACATTCTAATTGAGTAGCACCATATTTAAATTCACTATTTCTCAAGGTTCTTGAAATATAACAAATTACTACTTCTGAAACTTTATCATTTATCACTTGTTTTTGATGGAGGGCAGCACCAAGACCAATGAAACTGGCATCAGTGTACAAAACAAATGGTTGATTAAAGTCAGGTAAAGCAAGAATTGGTGCTGACATCAAACAGTGTTTCATAGTGTCAAAGGCTCTTTGTCTTTCACTATTCCAGACAAAAGCAACACCCCTTCTAGTTAATTGGGTAAGGGGTAAAGCTATGACTTGGTAATTTTTAATATACTGTCTATAGTATCCACACATTCCCAAAAAACTTTGGAGCTCTCTCACTTTAGTAGGAGCCTTCACCTGTTGTATGGCTGCCACTTTGTTCTGGTCAACACATCTGTAAGCCTGAAACAGCATGACCAAGAACTTTTAAAGAATGAAACCCAAATTTACATTTCTTCAAAGCAAGTGTCATATTTATTTCATCCATTTTCTGGAATAATTTACACAGGTGGTTAAGATGGTCCTCAAATGTTTTTGAGAATATAATGATATCATCAATATAATCCATCAGCCATCCTTCAATTATCTCTTGATGGAATGTGTTATCCATGACTTTTTGGAAAACTGAAGGGGCATTTTTAGGGCCAAATGGCATCCTAATATACTTATAAATACCCATATGAGTGGCAATCATCAGAAAGTTCTGAGAATTTTTCTCAACAGGTACCTGGTGATATCCTTTGTTACCATCCAAACAGCTGATATATTTAGCACCCTGTAAGGTAGAATTTATAGAGCTAATTCTAGGTAAAGGGTAGATATCATCAACAGTATAAGTATTTAGTGCTCTATAATCACCACATAACCTGGCTTTATCTTTCTCATAAGAAATTAGGACAGGTGAGATAACACAATGTTTAGGTGTTTCAGCTATCTTTTCAATAATATTCATTTTTAAAAGGGTAGAGATATTGTCTTCAATATCTTTTCTCTTTGTGGGAGAAGCAGGATAAGGCTTCTTCTCTAAACTAGGTGGTATATCAGTTCATGGACAAGACAAAGAAAGTTTCATTTACTCTTTAACTAATCCCAGTTCATGTGATCCATGAGCAAAAGCCATAGGAAAAGACTTTATCAAGTTAATGATGGAATCTTTATCCTCACCAGAAAGTTGTTCTCCAAAAGAAGCATTGTCAATTTCAGACATAAGGGAATGCATTTCTTTTGTATATCTTCCTTTATATTGAACCACAGAATTACATGTGTTCAATTCTGGTTTCAATAATTTTTTAGGGGAGGAAATCTTAAATTTTCTCTTCCCATTCATCCCCATTGTGAAACATTGGTTTGAAGGATCCAATTTTATGCCATACTTGGTTAAAATATCATTCCCTAAAATAAACCAATTTCTCAAGTTATCATTTTTTATGACAACAAAATCACAAATAGCTCTTACAAAACATGGTTATATTTAAAAAACACTGTGGCTTTGTATTTACCAATGGGGGACAAAACAGAGCCATACCCTCTCCAATTTTCAGAAATGATAGGCATCATTTTTGATTTATAGTCTTGATCCACTGAAGAAAGTGCTCTTTCAGAAACTACACTTCCTCCAGCTCCAGAATCCAGAACAACTTCAATGCTGGTTCCATTAATCAAGACTGGTGCCTTGAGAGGGGCAATAACAATTGAGTTATCCTCAATGTTCTTTATGATCTCAGCATCCTCAACTGTAGACAAAGCATTATTATCAATATCAATTGTATTTAAATAATGAATATCCTCTTCCAGCATCAAGATTTCTTGTTGAGATTCATATGAAATATTGCTGGCACAATCACTTGATGTATCATCCAGTGCCACTGTGTCATCAGCATGCTCCTCTGTTTGTTCTACAAGATTTATCTTCTTGTCACAAACATAGCCTTTCTGCCAAGGCTTGTTGCACTTGAAGCAAGTGTTTGTTGCATACTTCTTTGGTGCAACAGGGGCAGAAGGTTTACCAACCTTTTTTAGAGGTTTCTGTTGGTAAGTGGAGGGTTTCTCCAAAGGGGTCCTAGGAATGAATCATCTGGTATCATACTTATTGTTTAGAAGTATCTCATTGCAAGTATTAATGAAAGAAGAGGGCTCTTTGGAGAACTCAGTCCTAGCCACTATCAAGTCTCTCAGAGACATTGGTAATTTATAAAGGATCCTGTCCTTCCATAAATCAAACTCCATATTTGGGTCCATTGCCCTTAATATTTTTACAAGTTTCATTAAAAGCTCAATAGGTCTATCAGTAGAAGAGCTATATCTAGTTTCCTCATACTGCCTTTGTTGAGCCATTCTGAACTTGGAGCCACCAAATTGTGCTTTAATTAATTTCTTCCAATCCTCCCATGAGTAGTCATTCCCATCCAGGAGAACAGATTCATACGACATCAGGGCAACATTAGTGAAAAAAGAAATTAACTTGGACACAATTTCCTCATCTGGGAGTTTGTAAGAATTTTTTAAGTTATCAATTCTGCAAATAAATTGTTGCCAATCAGAGGAAGAATCACCATCAAATGTAGGATATTGGTCAAGTTTTGGCCAATTCTTTTGATTTGAAGGAGTCTCCTTAGTACTAGCTTGTTTCTGAGTAAGAAGCAGCTGTAATTTCTCTAATTGGGCTGAAATCTCATTGTTTAATCCTTCTGTTGCAGATCCTGGTGCATCATCAGTCTTTGATGGAAACTCAGTGTTATCAACAGGTATTTCTGGAGCTATTTTTACTTTAGATGAACTAGCCACAGGTACTATTTGAGCATCCTGCACTATATGTTCCTTCACAGAAATGTCAGAATATTTCTGGTCATTTAACAATGAGTTCAATTTTTCTTCAATGGTTGTTAGTCTTGTTTTCATTCTTGGAAGACTAGATAAACTCTCATTGATAGTTGCAAAAGATAACTGATTTTTATTTTGAAAAGATGACAAATGGTCTTTCAATCTTTTCAGATTTATCTTATCTATCTCCACCTCCTGGCAACAGGCAGATACAGTATCTTTTAGTTTAGACAAATCATTTTTTATATTTTGCCATAAAGCAAATTTCTTTCATCAGAGACTTTCTGCAATTCATTCCTTAAGGATTGATACCCTTTCTCAGTTGATAAACCATTAAACTTCTGAGTTAATTGCATATTGTTCATAATATGATTCTGTTTTGCAATAATATCTCTCAAGTACTCATCATTAATCTTTGCTACATCTGGAGTGTTTCTCAATAAGGAAACTGAGTAACTTTCCAGACTCTCATAGAACTCAGGGTCAAGAGTTTCATCAATTAGAGCCATGTCAGGGTTTATCATTGAGGTAGCAATTAAAAGTAATGGATTAGATACATGAGATATCTGTCTACTGCTCCCAGCCTCTACTGGTCTCAAGGTGTCTTCTTCCCTCTCAGATTTACTTGAAAGAACAGAATCAGCCACAAGAAAAGGCACTTGAGAATCAATAGAGGGATGTACCAGGGTTTTCTGGGTATCACCATATTGGGCTTTCTTCTTCTTTTGCCTCCTTGATAAGGGTGGGGAGGAGTGGGGTTGACCTGGGTGGGCCTTGATGGACCTGCCTGAGGTAACTGATGCTGATTTTGAGACAGGTAGTCCCACTGAGTGTTTAACAAGTCCCACTGCCACTTGGACACTTCCACCTTCTCTTGGGACTGGGGAGCCAATTGTTGTTTATCCCTGGGAGGAAGAGGTTTCTTCTTCTCTTGAAGAATGGTATCTGTTCTTCTCACCTTTTCTTCCAGAGCATCTACCCTTACCTTTAGTCTCAAGCTTTTTGTCCTTAACTCCTTTATGTGAGTTGACAGATTCTTTACCTACTGAGACAATGGCAACTTTTTTATCCTGAAGCATTTTGGAAACTCTTCTGGTTGGTTTATCATAGGCTTCTGATCCTGAGTTGTGTCCAATAGGATTTCTACTTCTTCCATCTCTACATCCTGTTTGGGGCAAGGATTTATTAGTTTGAGAAATTCTTCTTGTTAAAGGAGAACTTACAGAAGTAGGCTCATCATAATCAATTAAGTCTAGTTCTTCTTCACGTGCAACAGAACCACTTTGGTCAGTCATTTTAAGATTTTACTGAAATGAAGAAAAGAGACAATAAGATTAATTAGTCTTTATTTTTGATTTTTTATTTAAAAAAAATAAAAAAATAAAACAAATCTTTTTTCAGGATAAAAATCAACTTAAATAAAATTAATTTAATAATAAAAAAAATTTAAAACCAGGATTATAATATAATCAACTATAGAAATAAATTAGAATTTTTATTAATAATTTTTAATTAATTATTTTCAGGATTTAAATCAACTAATTTATTACCAGGACTTATTGTCAACTGAAGTAATCAAATATGAAACTTTATTAATCCAAAAATTTTTATTAAACTGATAATTTAACTACCAGGACTTAATGTCAACTGAAGTAATTAAATATAAATTTTTATTTTAAAATTTTATTAAGCTTGATCACTTAATTACCAGGACTTAATGTCAACTGAAATAATTAAATATGAGTTATATTAATTAAAATATTTATTGAATTACCAGGACTCAAAGTCAACTGAAGTAATTAAATATTAATTATATATTAATAAAAAATATTATTGTCAGGACAATTTGTCAACTGGAACAATTAAATTAATCAGGACAAATGTCAACTGAAAAGATTATAATAATTAATATTAAAATATAATTATTTTATTACCTCTGGGACTAAGAACACTTATTTCTCTATTATGGTCAACCAGGAAAAATAAAAAAAATATAATAATAAAAATAAAATCCAATTACCAGACACCTCCCCCTGTAAAATGAGCAAATTAATGCCACTTACAGAGTGCTGAGTAAAAGGAAATACGTAGCAAATGAAGAGTGAAGAGTAACCCACAGATAGTAATATCAATAATTATCACGATATATACGACATTTAGTCAGTATATGAACTTATTTTTTGGAGCGCGGTTCGATTCCCGTTCGCAGCAAAAATTTTTGTCATGTGACGTATGACGTTCGTCATTTTCTCGCTCTCTCCTCCTTTACAGGTACTTGCACACAGATGGTCCCCTTGATTACGCCTCAAATATCGTTGCGCCTTCAATAATTTGGAAAAGCCCACAATTGTCAAGGTACACTTTTGGTCTAGAAGATTTGGTACGGAGTTTTTCAGGGATTTTAAAGGTTTTAAATGGACTCTCAAAGATTTGTACGTATTTCTTAATCTAAGTGATTTATTACTCAAATAAAAGAGGTAGATTTTTAATATTGTTATATTCTATTGATTAGAATTACGCTATTGTAAATACTAATGTGATAAAATATAAAATATAAGTTTTGTGTTGTAATACGTGGTAATAAAAGTAAGGTGATAAAAGAATGGATTGAAAAGCACAAAATCAGAGGCCTTTTATAGGCAAAATATGAGAGAATAAAATATAAGGAATTTACACCGTCTACTCTGAGTGTGAGAGAAAAGAATGACAAGAAAAAGGAGTACATTAATGACATAAGAAAGTAATAAATTAGTATGTCAACAAGGGCATCAAATTTATTAGCAACAAAGTTTGAATTCCTTGGACTGTCACAATTATTACACAATAAATAATCAATTATATTACTTTCACGGGATTACAGATCTCTCACTGAGGTAATATAATTGTTTTAAAGTTTTTATATTATAAATTTATTATTAATTTTATTCCCTTTGACATATACTTTTGAGCACGGTGTTAGGGAGTAAAAATTGTAAGGGACATTTTATTTATATTATTTATTTATACTACTTATTGTACTTAACTTAGTTAATTGTAAGTACTACTTAAGTAAATAAATAAATAATTATTATTAAGAAGAAAGGTGTGGCTTCAACTCAGTAAAATAATTAATTATTTTACCAGGTAAGTCTAGTAGCCTGGCTGACAAATACCTACTATTATAGTAGGAATCATTTGATGAGTTGTTTGAAGGTGAGCTTCCTTGCCTAGAAGAACAATGTGAGTAAGAACAACCTTAATGAATTGACTACCTGTGATTTTTATATTGGGCCCTTGAGTCACAGCAATGGTAAGATGGTGATGTGCTTTTTGTAGAGTACATCCTTCAACATAGGTGAATTCAGGTGTTTTTGGTGGGCAGGTAAACATCACCTCATCAGTATTTACTTTCTGTAAGAAAATTATTAACTCAATTTTAACAAAAACTAAAAGTATATATCATACTATAGCGTGAGTTCACTTCTCTGCCAAATCATAATCTAACTTAATGTATTGAGTTGTTTTCAATGGATTGACTAAAAAAATAGCTTCTTTTGAACTGCAGAGACCTGGTCATGGTTTTTTTGAAGAAAGGATTGTGCTAACTAGTCTAATGTGTTTCACAACAGAAGTAGCACCTTCAGAGGGCTCTTCTTCAATTGATTAATCGCTGAATTATCAATTTGATCAAGATAAGTTTCTGTCTGACATCAATAGTAAAAAAAGTATATCAGCTTAAGTAAAAAAATAAGTAAAGAATAAGCTCACATTTGCATTCAACTTTGGATCAACCTCAGAAATACAACAAATTTTTTTTTTGGACGGTTGGGTAACTTCAGAAACTGCAAGAAACTTTTCAAAAGTATCTTGACATTCCAAATCAGCTTTTTGGCTACCAGCATATTCACCACTATGAGGTATAGTGACCCTCCAAACAACTTCAGATTAATTACAATCCTTTTGAACTAAGTTGGATATTATTTATTTCTCATTTAAAAAGATTGTTGCAATTTCTTTCTCTTTGAAGTCACCAAGATTCTGACTCAAAACTTCCCAAATGAAATTAAATTTCATTGGCAGAGAAGCAATTTGCTTGGTCTGCATGATTTCCTTTTACTTTTTCTGACTGTTTACTTTTTTTGCTTTGCTGAGTTTCACAGGAATCTATAATATATACTGCAGGTAATTTTTTACTGAAGACAAGGGTCTTGTGTAATTTGAAGCTGTTGTCACCACTAGAATATCTTTAGGTGGTTGATCTTGTGAAACAAGTAATGGGTTCAAAGGCTGATTATCTTGTGGTGAAAAACGCTGTTCTCTAGGTTGTTGAATGTGTGAATTGAATTGAGATTCATGGAAAAAGTGGGTAGATTGAGTTGAACTTCAGCTTTGATACATTAGAGGAGTGAGAGAATGAGAAGAAATATTTTGAGAGCAGATGGTAAGAGGGGATAAGAAGGATTTTTCTGATAATGGATCAAAGTCTTGAGCTTGATTGTGTTGAGGGGATATAAATGAATTATCTTCAAAAATGTTATCAAAATCAGTATGAAGAGACTCTGGAAACTTTAATATGTTGCTTGGATTAAACATGAAAACAAATTCAAAAGCAAAGGCCTAGGTAACAAAAGTTTTTAGAATAAGAAAAAATAAGTAGAAAAAAAAAGGGATGAGGATGAGGAGGATAGATGGGAAGAAAGGGGGAACCAAGAGCTGTGAGATGACCTATATGAGAGAAAAACAAACTTGAAAAGAAAGAAGAAGAAAAAAGAAGTAGAAAGAAACTCACCAGTGGCAGACCAAATTCTAGGATCCAGGATGTGGATGAGGGGGGCAGAAAACAGACAAGGTAGTGAAAGGGGGAAAATGGGAAAAATAACCCCAGTGCCAGAAACTGGGCATACAGACTGTCAAAAAAATTGACAGCCCAGCTTTTGGGCCTGTCAATTTTTTATTTTTATTTTTTTGCAATTTTGTGTCATCCTTTTTGGATGTCCCTGTATATTACAAACTCAATATTTATTTCTTTTTCATTACAACCACCATTCCAGTTTGAACTGGATGTGTAGTTTCATAATATTTAATCAAATGAACAATAAGCTCATTTTTTTTTAAATTTAATTTTTTTTAGACCCTCATTTCCTAAACCCAACAATAAAACCATTGATTAAATGAAAATAAATTAATTCAATAGCCTAGAGGTGATTGTCACAAAAACAAAAAAAAACATGAAAAAAAATTCAAAGAAAAAATTTGTTTTTCCTACCTTGTCACCAGTGGGTAGGTCCACCAGAGGATTTGTCTACAGCACGCATTTGATGAGGCATTGAGTTGATGAGGTGCCACAACACTGTTGTAGGAATGTCTTGCCATGCTTGATGTATGGCATTTGACATTTTGGCCTTTGTTTTAGGTTGATAGATTTCACAAATGTTAGTCTTCATTATTTTTCAGATGTTCTCAATGGGATTTAGGTCTGGAGATTGTGCTGGCCAGTCCTCTATTTTGCGTAAATTGATGAGTTCCCTGAAATCCTTTACTTTTTAGCAGTATGTGTAGGTGCTTTGTCTTCTTGAAGGATCATTTGGTTACATTTATTGTTTTGGTTTAAGAAAGGAAGGAGGCCATTAAGATAGATTTGGTCTATCATTGAATGATCAGTTTGGTGTTGAGGAGGGAGAATAACGAGTGGTATCTTAGTAGTGTTGAAAAACCCAACCCATACCATAACAGATAAGCAAACTCTTTTGAATGTGAGTTGAAGACACTCTTGAAGGTATCTATCTCCATTTTCACACCAAACATGAACTGTTTTTGAAGATTTTCCAATCTAAAAAGAAGACTACTCAGACCATATAAAATTTTTCTAATCATTTATGGTCCACTGAAGATGGTCAAGAGCAAACTTAAGGTGTCTCTGGTGGTGGATTTCACCAACCAAAGCCTTCTTGGCTGCTGTGTGGTTGAACATTCCAAGTTCATGTGTGAGCTTATGAGGTGCACAAGAGAAAAAGGGGTTGAAAGCATACTTGAAATATTAGAGAGCTTTTCACTGAAGTTTGACTTCAGTATTTGGAGGAGTTGACACTGGTCTTGGGCTAAAGTTTTGCAAGGACAGCCACCACAAGACCTATTTTCCACTGTGCCCCTAGCACAATAAAAATCTAGGATTGAGTGCACTGTTGTGTGTGGAATGAGAAAATAACTGGCAATTTTTCTTTTATTGGATACTGCCATTGCCATTACAACCACCAATGCTTTCATTTCTGTTTTTTACTGGCATCTTTTGGCCTTGAAAGTTGGAGTCATGAGATTACAAAACAGAAAAAATAAGTACTGTTTAAATATGAAATATTTTGAAGATTAATGAGAGAGAAACTAAACTGACCTTGCCAAATGAGTCTTGAGATGTGCATGAGTATTTTTTGAGGCATGAGAGTGCAGGTATTTGTGAGATGGTGATGGTATAAGGTGAAGATGCAATGACAAAAAAAAATTAAGTGGTGACAATGACTGATTTCCAGGTAATGTACATAACCATAGTATATAAACCTATAAAGCACCAAAATTTGTATCTCCAGCCCACTCCAGAGACAACACTGATGTTGCTATCATAAGTAAGAACTTCATGAAATAAAATTAGCTCACATCAGAGACAAAACTGATGTGGCTACCATATGTTATGGGCTGTCCCTGAACAAGTGAAGTTCTTGTAACACCTCTAAAGAAAGCATGAATCCTGTGGTTGTCCCATATTAAACATGCCTATGACAGTTTCTGCATTCTTTTAGATGACCTACCCCCAGCCCTTTCTCAAGTTGACTAATTCTTGGCTGTCTTTTTTTCCTGCCTGGAATCTAATTCATGCCAGCTTCCAACCCAAACCTCCCAGATTCGTTTAAACCCCAACTGAAACTTCAATGAGAGTTGCACAATTTAAACATTCCCCCTCACCTTCTCCACATGGCATCTCATCCGAAAGTAACCTCACAAAACCAGTGCCACTCTAAATCTTTCTCCTCTACCCTCCTCAACCATTCAATCTGCTTCTGTGTCAGCCTGTATATCTCCAGGACTGAGTAAAAAGTAATTATAAGTTATGTTAAACACATGAACTATACATGGGAATAATAAATAAGAGTACACAAATAGTATACATAAGTAAAATTATGATAATACACAAAAAATGCAATTATAACACCTTATATACACGCATATATCCACCTTTTATAGGTCTTATGTACTTAATATTAAGTTGGAATATGTTAGGGTAATTTTAAGAACCTTAAGTATAAGGCTACATAATTTTTAAGTACACTTAAAGCTGTTATATTCATTGTTTTATGCAAAAAAACAAGAAATGCGCTTTATTTCACTTAAAAGTAGACTATATGCACTATAAAATTGAGAATATCAAAATTGCGCTTTGACAGCTCAATTGGGCTCATTTAGAACTATTGATTTGGCTATTTAAATGCATAAAAATAACACTTTTCAAATTTGGTGTTTTTTATGCCAGAAATGGCTTCTGTGTACTGGCCACATACTGCCTGCTTTTTTCCCGTGTGAATAGCTTCATTTTTAGAAAAGTTAGCTTTATCACACTATAATTACCCCACATTCTATGCCCACTGTGGGGAAACACACTAAAATAGGCAACAGGCGCTTATTTAGTGTCCTAGCTTAATTAATAATGCATTGACCTTGTTTATATGCACTAATTTCATTAATAACCTCACTCTTGGCACTTTATTTCATCACCACGCTTAAATTCGCCTAATTTTAGTCAAGGATTTACCCGTGCAAGCGCCTTCCAAGAACTGCATGTAGTTACCCCACATCTCACACTCTTTTTTAAGCTTTTGGGTGGTTTCTCAGTCAGTTTTGGTTATTTTTGAATGGGAATTTCATGTAGTATAATGTCAGGATTAGCCCCATTATTTCTACAGTCAATCCCCCTTATTATTAAACTATTATTAACCTTAAAAAGTCTCCTTTAGTCTTTAATATTATTGTTTTATACACATATACTCTCTTTTTGTCTTTTTCTTTAATTTTGATGGATTTCCCTTATTATTACAGGATTTTTGCGGTTTTTACTCTTCTAATTATGTCATGGGTTACTAGGAATGTTGATGGGCATGTCTATTAGTTGTTTAGAGGCGTCATTAACTGTGTATTGGGTGGTACATCAAGGGAATCATTGGGGAACTCAGTGTGTATAAAAGGAGGAGGTTTTTGGGTTGTATTTCTTCATTCTTTTATTATTACAATTTAACCAATATAACCAAACCAATTACAATACATATCAATTAGTACTTTTATAAGACTTTTGAATAGTATCTGAATTTATATAATCTATTTTTCTACCAACTATAAAGATTGTAAGCCATATATAAGAATAGTGAGAATTATATTACTGAGACCTTTATATTTGATTATATTTTACAACTTAGTGGATTAAATCTACAGTATTCATATAGGACCATTAACATCTTCTAGACAACTGAATATTCAAGCTAGTTCACGTCCTTGTACTTGACCTTAGCCTGACATTCTGTCTTTCATTCATCTAACTTGGACCACAAAAAAATTCAACTGGAATCTAAACCTCATCCTATTCCATTTTTTTTCTGATTCTGAATCAATCATGTTGACCCAAGAAGAGATTTTGGACATTAACAATTAAAAAGGATAAAACTGTGTAAAGGTAATTGAAGATATTGTGTCAAAATTCATACACATGTCCAAACTTAAATCTGATGGATCAAACTGGCAAGTGTGAGTCAAGAACTTACATCTGGTAATAAACTGCTGAGTTTGTTCCCTAAAGTATATTCTTGATCCAATTTTTGCTTGTTGACCCAATATCCTGTTTTGAGGATGAAATATTTTTGCATTGGCTACACTATACCCTTGACAAAAAATTACAATCTTTTGTCAATTTTGGTATACCATGTCATAAGGCATTTTCAATTTTAAAGAAGAAATTCACAAAATCTTCCCATAAGTCTAGAATTTCTTTGTTTAAAGACCTCTCATCCATCAAAATGGCACTTTCTAATGATTTTATGACACATGGCAAAAATATTAAATCTATTCTTGATGGAATAAGGTGCTGTAGAAAGAAAAGAGTTCTATAAAGCTAAGCTAAAACACAATTCCAAGATGGGTAGGTTCTCCTTTCTAAAAATAATTTAAAAAAGAAGTGCCTTCCACTCTAATATTTAAAGACAGGGTAAGAACATACTGTAAGTGTGGTTATCTATTTTGTTTATGGAGGAGAAAGAAGGATAAATTTTTAGAGATCTTTAAAGAAAAGGGAAATATATTTTAATATAAGTAATCAAACTTTTGTCTAGATCTATTCTCAGTAAGTGCTAGTATTCTCAGTCACTCCCTCTTGAAGCGCTCTATCTAGTTCTATCCTTACTGTAGAAATAAAATAACTCTACAGCACTACTTTGGGTATGCACACCTGATATGTACAAAAAAATAAAATATATCTATTTCACCTTTTTATCTAAAAGAAAAAAATATCTACTGCTATTTATTCACTAACTCTCTCTCTCCTCTTTTTATAAGGTAAGTGTTTTTTATATACCCTTATATGTTCAGTGCCCTAGCCCTATGCTCCTTTCCCCTACTTGGTTTCCTACATAAGCTTAGTGCTATACAAGAATATCAAATGAGATCCAAATATCTCATTAGTCTATGTACAATTGTTAGTGTAAGTCTTGGTTCTAATAGCACCTGAAACATCTAGACAAGACCTACTATTAGCACCTGAAACTCCACTCTCTTGTACATACCCTATGTTTCCTGAGATTCCTGACTTAAACAATAGGTACTGTTCTGCCTTCATACCTATTTTATAAACCTTGCTCAACACATGAGTCCCTTCTAATAGTTAAACCATCTGCGCTAAGTGAATGACTTCCCTATTTCACATCTTACTTGCTACTCCTTTCTTTGAGCGCTACTTGAAACCTATTTGTTTCTCTAGTGCTACCTTCTTCCTTTGACATGTTTTTCACCTCATCAGGTGAACACTGCTTTACCTAAAAGGTACCACACAATATCGGGAGCGGACTTGCTAGCAAGTCCGCAACCTTGGATCCAAGCTCACAACAGCTTGAACACACATTGAGCTATTGATAAAGGAACCATACAATCAGGGATGAACACCACTCAGAAAAACAGTTTTAAGTGGGTGTTAAAGTAGAGTCCAGTAAGGGTTGAGTATGAGTTCAGTCTGAGTTCCATCTGAGTTCAGGTTGAGGACTTTCTAGCAAGTCAACCCCCTATATTGCATATTGTTGCATCTTCCTTTTCTTAGGCATGATTTTTCATCCCATTGTTCATTGCTGCTCCTTAACTCTGTAGTATGCATCTAGCGCTAACTATAGCTTTTGCAAGTACATACAATATCCTCTAATCATATAGTACAGTACACATTTCCCTCATTTCTTTACTTGCTGCTGCTTGTATATCCTTACTGCCCCTAAAGAAAGTGTGCACAGAGAGTCTATCTTTTCCAGCGCTTTTAATACTCCTTATTTGAGCTTCTGTAACCATCCTTCCAGAAAACCCCATTATTGTACTTTTGAGAATTGAGTCTTTTTTCTGCACTCCTGAGACTTTGCTGCTTTACGGTGAGATGTGTACCACAGCGCTCTGGATTTGTTTTTGATCAAGATAGAATTACTGCAGTATTAGTCCAATTACTGTTATCAGAATTAATGTCACATCTATCTGTTGAAGCAAACAAACATTTTGAACCTTAAAAATTCATCACTCAACTGTGATTTGCTAAAGTAATATATGTCATCCAAAACTCTTTTTTTGACTAAAACTCCACAGAAACTTTAATAGAAACCTCAGTCAAACCTAACTCAGATTTGCTATCTATTTTAGCCTTCAATAAAGGAAAAGTGGATGCTTACTACCCTGGGAATAAGAAAATCAAGTATTCCTTCCGTCTCTGCAAATAAGTAGGGAACTTTTCCAATAATTTTCCATATACCTCAGATGGTTCACCTTTCAATTTCAAGGTATAGTGTCAAAAAGAGGCTTGACTACAAAGGAAAATAACAGCTGTGAGCCATATACACCTTTCTCTTACCAATAAAAATAAGAGAAGACCAAAAAAATCTTCTTCAAAAGTCAATATAAATGAAATAGATTCAAATTTGTTGAATGTTCTATCAGCATCCCTAAGCAAATTTGATCTAGATTCTGATAATTGGCTTGCAGAACTGGAAGGGGAAGATCTAAAAGGAGTTTTTGAATGAGGTGTGACACATCATGTAACTGGGAATAAAAAACTCCTCACAGACTTTGCTTTTTTGAAGACCCCAATACCAGTAAAGACCACAAATGATGTGGAGGCAGAATTGATATCAGGTTATGGTAATCTTCTGACTATAGGGTTAAACAATTGTCTGATTAATCTTTAAAGAGTTTTCTAATGTAAAAAATCCAAATCTACACTTATCTCTCCTTTTAATCTTTTACAAAACAATGTGTTTTTTTCTCTTAATAATCATAATGATTACATAGTATTAGAAAACAGAGAAAAAATTATTTACTGCTTTTATCACAACTTCTGAGAAAAGATGGACTGTTGATATTTGTTTTCCTTCCCTACTAGAATGTAATCCTTATTAAATATATTCCTTTAACTCTTTTTTTTTCCACATCCCTTCCAGCTCCTTTTGTTCACTCACCCAAATCTAACTTAAAATACCCAAAAGCAACAACCATCATAGTTTTGGATTAGCATTGTTTCCTTGGGAATGTGTGTGTGTGTGTGTGTGTGTGTGTGTGTGTGTGTTCATAACTACATTTCAAAGTTAGGACTATGTGAAAACTAATCATATTTCCTTCCTTCCTGAAAACTGAATTTCAATGTATGTGCTGTATCAAGAATTAAAGAAAAAACAGATAACATTCAGCGAAAAGAGAACATGGCCTCATAGAGCTTGATCTCTCTGACCTTGTGGGATCCATTTCTGACAAAGCTGGTTTGGAAGAAACTCTTGTTGCTAAATTTTGTAAAGCTTAATCAACATATGTTAAAGTCTTGAGCCTAAAAAGGAAGCCTGAAATGTCTCATGCCTTTATTAGTTTCAAAATCAGATTAGAAAATTTTACTAATAAACACATTAAGTAATTACAAACAGATAATATGTCAGTGTGTGCCAGTATCTAAGTACAATTTAATAGTAAATATCAATGTTTCAACTACTTATTGATAAATTATTTAGTGATTAAACCTCAGGGAAAGACTAATAAAATAGTTATTCACAATATAAACTCACAATACTTTGATTTTTATGCGTGCTAGTGGTGAAAAAGAGATCAATAAAATATAGTTATAGCTTATATAAATATAATATCAATTTATAAATGCTTCAAAATATATTTATATATGATTATAAATGTGTAATAGTGTTTTTTTAATGTATAGTAAGTAATTGATGTCAAATAACCCATCAAATCCTCCCTTACATATACCAAAATCCACTGGAGGGCACAGACCTTCAATCCAACTGATGTCACTGCTATCCCTGGCAATTACAGAACTGTGAGGGCCCATAATCTCCCCATGGAGTCCAATTCAAGAAGATTCAACAACCAGACCTCCAGTAAGGACCCTCCATCACAATAAATGATACCACATACCCATACCATAAATAGATTAAACAGAATAAAGCCAATACCATAAAGAAAAAGGTAGAATAACTCATCCAAAGAGTATATAATGAAACCCAAAGCATATAAAGAACCAAATCAACTTTTCAAGCCTCCAATAAAATCTTCAAGCATCCATATTAACCCAGTAATCATATCCCAACCCATAAAACCGTGAAAATCCATTCAAGGAAGCAGATTAAGTTGACCAAACTAAATATATATGTGCCTGATATAGGTGTATATGCTTGTGTAGGCATTGTGAGTCCACTGAATACATCCATAAGACCTAAAATAAGCAGAAAAATAAAGGTTATAGGCTATTAGGAGGTTGAAACCTACTTATAGACCTAAATATACATAATATAACTACATATTTCACTGAACATGAGGTTTATGTATACATATCAGCTTATGTATGCCTATAATTATTTAATATCACTTAAGATAAGAATATTATGACTCCATTAACACCTTAATAAGTATTTATAGGCTATGGATAAGCTATTTAAACTACTATAAGTCATATAATAGTGTAATAATTATATATATATGTATTATAACCATATATATAAGTATTTTAACCTTATTTTTAAGTTATAATCTTAATGTAATTAAGGTTATCTTATTTTAAGCTTAATAGTTATTCATTCCTTGGGATACCTATGCTGACACTCCCTCACCCAAAAAAAACAATAAAAAAAATGTTAGACATTTTAATTAATAAGGAGTGATTAGAAAAATATTTTTAAAATTTCTATGATATATTTACTGAATTTAACAG
Source organism: Hemileia vastatrix (assembly GCA_030280995.1). Lineage (NCBI taxonomy): Eukaryota > Fungi > Basidiomycota > Pucciniomycetes > Pucciniales > Zaghouaniaceae > Hemileia > Hemileia vastatrix. The sequence continues at coordinate 25,121,442 of JASXTE010000004.1, read as the reverse complement.
TATTATTTAGATTTAAATTTTTTCAAGAGATTTTTAAGATCATATATTTCATTTCCTGGAATCCACTGGTCATATTCACTCGATATTTTTTTAAACCTTAATATATACTCAACTTTCTTTTCTTTTGTAAGGTGTCTCTTTTTAAGTATCTTTTCAATTTCTGGCATTTCAACTATTTCTTCAGGTTGCTGTCTATGCCTTCCTGATTTTCAGCCTAGGTATCTCCAGGACTGAGTAATTCTTATGTTTTAAATAAGATAAACTTTATTACATTAAGCTTATTACTTAAAAATAAGGTTAAAATACTTATATATATGGTTATAATACATATATATATAATTATTACACAATTATATGACTTATAGTAGTTTAAATAGCTTATCCAAAGCCTAATGATACTTATTAAGGTGTTAAGAGAGTCATAATATACTAATCTTAAGTGATATTAAGTAATTATAGACATACATAAGCCTATATGTATACATAAACCTCATATTCAGTGAAATATGTAGTTATATTATGTATATTTAGGTCTATAAGTGGGTTTTAACCTCTTAATAGCCTTTAGCCTTTATTTTTATGCTTATTTTAGTTCATATGGAAGTATCCAGTGGAATCAAAACACCTACACAAGCATATACACCTATTTCAGGTGCATATATCCAGTTTGGTCAACTTAATCTGCTTCCTTGGATGGATTTTCATGGATTTATGGGTTGCAATATGATTACTGGCTTAATATGGATGCTTGCGGATATTATTGGGGGCTTGGAAAGTTAATTTGGTTCCTTTATATGCTTTGGGTTTCATTTTATCCTCTTTGGATGAGTTATTCTACCTGTTTCTCTATGGTATCCACTTTAATTTGTTAATTCTATTTATGGTATGGGTCTGTGGTATCATTAATTGTGATGGAGGGTCCTTACAGGAAGTATTGGTGTCGAAACTGCTTGAAGTGGACACCATGGGAAGGTTATGGGCTCTCACAGTGCTTTAATTACTGGAGATAGCAGTAACATCATCTGGATTGAAGGTCTGTGCACTCCAGTGGATTTTGGTATAAGTAAGGGAGTATTTTGACGGGTTATAGACATCACTTACTTACCAAAACTCAAATAAACACTACAACACATTTGGTATCATATAGAAATATATTATAAAGCATTTATAAATTGATATTATCTTTATATAAGCTATAAACTATATTTTATTATTCTATTTTCCACCACTAGCACGCATAACATCAAAGTATTGTGAGTTTCAATTGAGAATAAATTATTTATTAGTCTTCCCCTGAGGTTTAATCACTAAATTATTTAAAAATAAGTAGTAGGACCATTAATATTAACTATTAAATTATACTTATATACTAGCATAAACTGACAATTAGGGGTCTTTCCTTAGTTATTACTTATTATTTAGTATAAGCCTTAGGACATAATTTTTACTCTAGTATATCTCAAAAAAACCAGATATTGGGGTCTGCAGAACATTAGTGGGTCATCACAGCTCAGTGATTGCGGATAAAAACCCTTATAATAATTTTAATAATTTTTATAATAAAAATTAGGTATTTGCACTAGTGACTGTACCCAATATAAACCCAATTTCACTTGGTATTTGGTTACCAATATAACACCCAATTAAATTGCTATTTGGTTAAAGCTTTGTAAGCTAATTATTCACCCTTATAAAAGACTAGTCAAACTTATTATTTTATTTTTAACAGATTTTTTCAAATTTTTCATACATTTTATTTAAGTAAATAAAGATATAAATTCAGGGTAAGCTCCAGAGCTTTTATTAGTAATTGTATTGCTAATATTTTTTGTCTACTAATTACCATAAAGGTTTTCCCTTTTGTAGATGTATAAAGTTGTAATTTAAAGACACAATGAGTGCTCAGCAGGACAATGTAAGTGAAAAACCTGCTTATAACACCAGGTCTAAAGCTAAAAACATTGATCCAGGACATCACCATGGAGGGTCAATCCTACCCACAACCAGAGTCAATGAGCATAGAGGAAAAGGACGCCCTCTTCCAAAAGATAAAATTCAAAAAGACTTCATCTCCTCTGCAGGATCAACTGTCCCATCTGGAAAAGCAGGTTTTTAAACTGGAGGAATCAAAGTCTTTCATGCTAAAGGAGGTAGAGCAGTTGCAAAACAACTGCAAGGTGGGTTTCCAAAAGATGAATCAAACCTTGGCAGAGCTAAAGGTAGGGAAGAAAAGGCAACAACCCCCCACCCAAGGAGAGTCACATCATTCCCAGGAAAAAATCCTGGTAGAGAAGTGGAAGTGGGATTGGCTCCACCAGTTATGGTCCAGTCACAATTGCAACAGGGATTCTCCCCCTCATCAGACTTCCTCAGCTCACCTCTTCAAAGGAAAGAAAAAGCGCCAAAAATCAATGCTTGCACAGATCCTGTGGTAAGTAGATTACCCTCTCAAAATTGAACACAATACTGATGATTACAATATAGATAATATTATTGATGTAAAATCTGTACAGAGATTTGAGGAGGACTTGAGAAAATTAGGTTTTGATGTAGATACACCTGAATTATCTTTTGTCAATAACAACAGTACTATTTATAATAATAATACAGTTAATCTTTAGTTGCCACCACCTACTAGTGAGATGAGAAGTTCACAAAACAGTGAAAGAATTGAAAAGGAAGACATGGAGTATTTTAATAATAACCCTACTGTCCATAGAGTTGTTTTAGCATTATGGAATAGAATGACTGATTGTGAGGAACAGAGAGTTAAGCTCACAAGTGATACAATTTAGTCCTTGACATTGAATACTTCTCAACTGGAAATAAGAAAGAAAGAATTAGAGAATGAAATCTTGGCTCTAACTCTAAATATGATTCTTTGAGCAAAAAATATACTGAACATTCAAACATATTCTGTGAGTTAGAAAAGTTTTATGAAGCACATTTATTGAAAACTGAATAAAGAACAAAGTTATCTTTTTCCCAGAAAAATCAAGGTGTCTCTGAGCTGCTACAAAGATTGACTAAAGTTGAGATTGAAACTGCTAATCTACTAATGAATCAGGATAATCATAAGTATACTCAGTATAATAATAATCCTTTCATTGGCAAAAATTAATGTAAATCATTCCCCATACCACCACAAGTAAAACCATCTGGTGGTAGTGTCAAGTCTAAAAATACAAATGTAAGTCACAAATCTGTGCAAGAGGAAATACAAGACCATTTATTCAGAGTAAATGAGTTATTGAATTTACCTAGGATTAGTGAAACAAAATCCAATAAGAAGAGCTGGCCTAAGATAGATCTGTACCCATCTTTTGATGGGGAAGCCAGCTCTCATTGGCAACATTTTATCCAAAGAATTGAAAACTTGAAATTCTCATATAAGTTACCAGATGAAGAAATAACATCAAAATTAATTTCTTTATTTAAGGATGTTGCTTTATTATGGTTTGAAGCTGTTTTGAGTGAGGGTAAAGATTACTCTTGGGCTGAATGGAAACAAGTAATTTAAAAACAGTTTGGAGGTTCTAAATTCATGCTCACCCAGCAAAGATTATATAAGAAAACTAGGTTTAATCCATTGAATGGTGAAAACCCTATGGTGTCTTTAATGAATTTAAATAAAATATTAAAAGCCATTCAGCCAAATATGGATTTTAACTTATGGAAAGATAAGATAATATTTAAATTACCTATGTCTGTCAGAGACATTGTTGTAGCTAGAACAATAATGGTTAATGAATATTCTGAAATTATTAATATTTGCAATGAAATATTACTAAGCAATATGTATGAAGCAAGTTACACCACTTATAAACAAAATAATGAGCCTGTGAAAAATCAGAATTCAAAAACACTTCAGTAGAATCAGAAAAAACCTACTGCACCTGCAGTACCTAAAAAGTATGAAACTAATACTTGTTATAAGTGTAATAAACCTTGAGTTAAATGTCACAAATGTGAGAAGAATATAAATATTGTTTAAAATCAGCATGAATCTGAAAATGAAACAGAAAAAAGTTAATATTCAAGTGATTATGACAGTAATATCTCATATAGTGATGAGAATGTAGTCTGTATGTTGGAATATGATTCGTCCATCTTTGAAACTCCAATATTGAATATGGACTCAAATGAATCTTTAATGAATTTGGAGCATGCTGAAATCATTAAGGATATTCAAGCTGATAACTTGAAAATGACACCTATCATGGTTCCAGCTATTATTTCTGGTGAAAATGTAAATATAGTATTGGACACAGGAGCTGCTAGTTCTGTTGTTTCAACAAATACATTACATAAAATTAATAGTGAGTGTAAGTCAAAGCTTGAACCCCTTCAAAGTAAAAATTGAAGAGGTTTTGGATCAGTACTTTACCCCATTGGTAGATACAAAGCTGCTGTTTTCTTTAAACATCAACATGGTTATGTTAGAGTAACTTGTTACTTTTTAGTAATGGACAATACTAATTGTACTAACTGCTTTATCATTAGAAATGACATTCTGACTAAGTTTGGTGTGAAATTAGACCCTGCTAATAATAATTTTACAATTGGCATAAATGGTAAAAGGAAATTTAAAATAAATTTTTTTATCATTGTCTTAAACATTGAGTCAGTAATAAATATTGCTTTCAAAGGAAGAGAATCCAATGAGATGGAACTTCTGGAAACAGAAATTTCAAAAGCATCATTTGGAACTCAGATAAGTAAAGCTGAGAAAACAAATATTTTGGACTTAATTTAAGCATTTCCTATGTCTTTTGAACATGGAACCAATGAACTTGGCCTTGTAAAAGATCATGAAATGAAAATTAGTTTAACCTGTGATATGGATAATATTCCTGCTAGTCTAAAAAGAAACCATATCCTGCTTCACCAATGAAAAGGAAAGACATAGAGGATAATATTAAGATGTTATTAAAAATGAACATTATTGAAAAGGTTGAGACTACACCAAAATATTGTGTAATATCACCAGTGCTAATTTATTATGAACAAGATAAAGCAAGACTGTGCGGTTATTATCGAGCATTAAATACATTCACAGTGGATGATATTTATCCCTTTCCAAATATTGCCTCTATACATGCTACCCTTAAAGGTGCTAAGTATATAAGCTGCCTAAATGGAAATAAAGGGTACCGTCAAATTCCTGTAGAAAAGAATTCACAGAAATTTTTGTTGATAACAACACATATGGGAATATATAACTATGTCAGGATGCCATTTGGACCAAAAAATGCTCCTTCAGTTTTTCAAAAGTTAATGGATATAACATTCCATAATGAAATGATTGAAGGATGGTTAATGGTATACATTGATGACATCATAGTGTTCTCTAAGACATATTATGAGCACTTAATCCATTTAAAGAAGGTTTTTCCGAAAATGGATGAAATAAAAATGACCCTTTCATTGAAAAAATAAAAATTTGGGTTTGAGTCTTTAAAAGTGCTTAATCATATTGTATCTGGCTTACAAATATGTGTAGACCAAAATAAGATGGCTGCAATCAAGAATATTGGAATTCCTCAAAATGTAAAGGATATACAATCTTTTCTTGGTATGTGTGGTTATTATAGACAATATGTAAAGAACTACCAATTAATTGCTGCACCATTGACCACACTGATGAAGAAATCAGAAGCTTTCATTTGGAATAATGAAAGACAACAGGCTTTTGATAAGTTGAAAAATTGTTTGATGACAGCTCCTATCTTGGGATTACCAGATTTCCAATTGTATTTTGTATTGTATACAGATGCAAGTTTTATTTGTCTGGGTGCTGCTTTGCATCAAAAACAACTTATTGAAGGAAAAATGTCAGAAGTAGTAATTTTCTATATTTTATGTACTCTAAGAAGTAGTGAATTAAAATATGGTGCTACTCAACTTGAATGTTTTGCAGTAGTATGGGATCTTGAGAAGCTACATTATTACCTGGAAGACCAAAAATTTGAGTTAATAACTGACTTTAGTGCAGTTAAGCCACTCTTAAACATGAAAACTCCTAATAGACATATGTTTAGATGGAAATTAGATGTACAAGAATACAGAGGACGGATGACTATTACACATAGAGCAGGAACCTTACACTCTAATGTAGATCTGTTATCTAGAGTACCTCTACCCAATGATGATGATTATCCTGCTTATGTTCCTGAAACAAAGATTATTAAAATTTATGGAATTTATATTGTAGATCTTGAAGATGAATTTATGCAATCAATTCTTGATAATTATTCTTCAGATCCTGACTTGAGTAAAATTACTACAATATTAAATGATCCATCTAATGCTTCAATGAGTGTTTTAATAAAACCATTTCCACATGAGTATAAAGAAGCATTAGAAAAAGGAAAATTTTCCATTGAGGATTGTTTCATATATTACAGGAAGAAATTAAGTAATTTAATTGTCATCCACCCTTCAATGAATGAGATAATGTTAAGTATATGTCATGATGATATATTAGCAGGTCATTTTTACTTCCATAAAACATTAACCAGAGTAAAAAATACAGCTTGGTGGATTAACATGTCTGATGATGTTCAAAAATATGTTGAGACATGTGATTCTTGTCAAAAATCTAAAATATTAACAGGCAAAAGAGCTGTTTTATTAAAATAACTTGAGAAGCCAAAAGCTCCATGAGATGTAGTTAACATGGATGTTGTAACAGGTTTTCCAATAGCAGGGCATAAGAGTTATAACCCCTGCTGGGTAATTGTAGATACATTTACAAAAATGTGTAAGTTAATTCCTACCCACAAAGAGGTTTCTGCAAAGGACTTAGCTTTCTTATGGTAGAGACAAATGCTTAATATAGCAGGTTTCCCCAAAGCAATAGTCTCAGAAAGAGATCCTAAATTTACTTCTGAGTTCTGGACATCACTTATGGATGTTTCAGGGTGTCAATTTAAACTTTCTACTGCACACCATCCACAAACTGATGGGCCAGAAGAAAGAATGATACAAACTTTAGAAGATATGATAAGAAGATATTTTACTTTTCGTCTTGACTTTAAATACAATGAAAAATTCATGCATGATTGGGTAACCATTATCCCAGGTTTAGAATTTACATACAATAGTACAGTACATTCTGTCACTGGCAAAAAGCCATTTGAGTTATGGTTAGGTTATGTACCTAATACCCCTGCTAAAACTCTAAATCAATTACCTAGATTGGATATCTGTCCAGGTACAAAATCTTTCCTTCAGTTGCAAGAATTATGCAGTAAGCATGCTCAAGAATTTATAAATAAGGCATTTGAGTATGAGAATAAAAGATGGGATAAAGCCCATAAAGAACAAATGTTCAAAGAGGGTGATGAAGTCCTTATTTCTACACTACATTTAAATTTAAATGGTAATGTTAAATTGAAGGATCTATTCATAGGACCATTTGTAGTAAAAAAGATGGTTGGTAACAATGCTGTTGAAGTTATTCTATATGCCCCATATGATAGAAAACATTCAGTATTTCCTATTTCTCTTATAAAAACCTACCATTCTAATGATACTGCTCTATTTCCAAGAAGATCAGGAAGGCATAAACAGCAACCTGAAGAAATAGTTGAAAAGGCAGAAATTGAAAAGATACTTAAAAAGAGACACCTTACTAGAGAAAAGGGAGTTGAGTATCTATTAAGATTTAAAAAAAAATCAAGTGAATATGACCAGTGGATTCCAGAAAATGAAATATCTGATCTTAAAAATCTCTTAAAAAAATTTAAATCCAACTAATACTGCAAAATTCAGAATATGTATCATAGAAATTTTAAAATTATTTTTCTATTCACTCCTTACTTATTAATTAAATTGTCTTAACATTTTTTTTATTGTTTTTTTGGGTGAGGGAGTGTCAGTCTAGGCATCTCCAGGACTGAGTAATTCTTATATTTAAAATGTGATAACCTTAATTAAATTAAGCTTATTACTTAAAAATAAGGTTAAAATACTTATATATATGGTTATAATACATATATATATAATTATTACACTATTATATGACTTATAGTAGTTTAAAAAGCTTATCCTTAGCCTAAAAATACTTATTAAGGTGTTAATGGAGTCATAATATACTTATCTTAAGTTATATTTAGTAATTATAGACATACATAAGCTTATATGTATACATAAACCTCATATTCAGTGAATTATGTAGTTATATTTTGTATATTTAGGTCTATAAGTGGGTTTTAACCTCTTAAGAGCCTATAAACTTTATTTTTATGCTTATTTTAGTTCATATAGACGTATTCAGTGGACTTAAAATGCCTAAACAAACATATAAACCTTTTTCAGGCGCGTATATCCAGTTTGGACAACTTAATCTGCTTCCTTGAATGAATTTTCACGGATTTATGGGTTGGAATATGTTTTTTGGCTTAATATGGATGCTTGGGGATGTTATTGTGGGCTTGGACAGTTAATTTGGTTCCTTTATATGCTTTGGGTTTCATTTTATCCTCTTTGGATGAGTTATTTTACCTGTTTCCTTATTTTATCCGCTTTGATCTGTTTATTCTATATATGGTATGGGACTGTGGTATCATTAATTGTGATGAAGGGTCCTTACTGGAGGTCTGGGTGTTGAAACTGCTTGAAGTGGAAGCCTTGGGGAGGTGATGGCCCTCACAGTGCTGAAATTACCAGGGATAGCAGTAACATCATCTGGATTGAAGTTCTGTGCACTCCAGTGGATTTTGGTATAAGTAAGGGAGGATTTTGACGGGTTATAGAAATCACTTACTTACTAAAACTCAAATAAACACTTCAATAAAATTATTATCATATAGAAATATATTATAAAGCATTTATAAATTGATATTATCTTTATATAAGCTATAAACTATATTTTATTATTCTATTTTCAACCACTAGCATGCATAACATCCAAGTATTGTGAGTTTAAATTGAGAATAACTATTTTATTAGTCTTCCCCTGAGGTTTAATCACTAAATCATTTAACAATAGGTAGTAGGACCATTTATATTCACTATTAAATCACACTTATATACTAGCATAAACTGACACTGATCTTCTTGGAAATACAGCAGTATCATTTAAATAGTATGTTTTTATAAGAGAAATAGGATATACTGGGTGTTTTCTATTATCTGGTGCATATAGAATAACTTCAACAGCAGGGTTACCAACCATCTTTTTTACTGAAAACGGTCCAATGAATGGATCCTTCAATTTAACATTACCATTTAAATTGAAAAGTAGTGTAGAAATAAGGGCTTCATCACCTTCTTTGAACATTTGTTTTTGATGGTCTTTATCCCATCTTTTCTTCTCATGCTCAAATGCCTTATTTATAAATTCTTGAGAATGCTTTCTGCATAATTCCTGCATCTGAAGGAAAGATTTTTTACCTGGATGGATATCCAATTTAAGTAATCTATTAAGAGTTTTAGCAGGGGTATTAGGTATATAACTCAATCATAACTCAAATGGCTTTCTTCCAGTGACAGAATGTACTGTACTATTTTATGCAAATTCTAAACCTGAAGTAAGGGTTATTTAATAATACCTGAATTTGTCATTGTCTTTAAAGTCAAGACCAAAAGCACAATATCTTCATATAATACCTTCTAAGGTTTTTATCATTCTTTCTGCTAGCCCATCAGTTTGTTGATGGTTTGCTGTAGAAAGTTTTAATTGACACCCTGAAACATCCATAAGTGATGTCCAGAACTCAGAAGTAAATCTAGGATCTCTGTCTGAGACTATTGCTTTGGGGCCCCCTGCTATATTTAACATTTGTGTCCACCATAGAAAAACTAAGTACTTTTCAGAAACCTCTTTGTGGGTAGGAATTAATTTACACATTTTTGTAAATCTATCTACAATTACCAAGCAGGATTGATAACTCTTATGCCCTGCTATTGTAAAACCTGCTACAAAGTCCATGTTAACTATTTTCCATGGAGATTTCGGTTGCTCATGTTGTTGTAATAAACCAGCTCTTTTGTCCATTAATCTTTTAGATTTTTGACAAGAATAACATGTCTCAACATATTTTTGAACATCATAAGAGATGTTTATCCACCAGGCTGTATTTTTTACTCTGAATTTTTTTTATGGAAGTCAAAATGACCTTCTAATATATCATCATGACATATTCTTAACATTAACTCCTTCATTGAAGGGGGAATTACAATTACATTGCTTAATTTCTTCCTGTAATATATAAAACCATCCTCAATGGAAAATTTTCCTTTTTCTAATGTTTCTTTACACTTATGTGGAAATGTTTTTATTAAAACACTCATTGAAGCATTAGATGGATCATTTAATATTGTAGTAAGTTTACTCAAGTTAGGATCTTAAGAATAATTATCAAGAATTGATTGCATAAATTCAACCTCAAGATCTAAAATATAAATGCTCTAAATTTTAATAATATCTGTTTTAGGAACATAAGCAGGATTATCATCATTATTTGGTAGAGTGCTCTAGATAACAGATCTACATTAGAGTGTAAGGTTCCTTCTCTATGTGTAATATTCATCCGTCTTCTTTCTTCTTGTACATCTAATTGCCATCTAAACATATGTCTATTAGGAGCTTTAATGTTTAAAAGTGACTTAACTGCACTAAAGTCAGTTATTTACTCAAATATTTGGTCTTCCAGATAATAATGTAGCTTCTCAAGAGCCCTTACTACTGCCAAACATTCAAGATGAGTAGCACCATATTTAAATTCACTACTTCTTAGAGTAAGTGAAATATAGCAAATAACTACTTCTGACATTTTTCCTTCAATAAGTTGTTTTTGATGCAAAGCAGCACCCAGACTAATAAAACTTGCATCTGTATACAATATAAAAGGAAATTAGAAATCTTGTAGTCCCAAGATAGGAGCTGTCATCAAAAATTCTTTCAACTTCTAAAAAGCCTTTTGTCTTTCATTATTCCAAATGAAACTTTCTGATTTCTTTATCAGTGTGTTCAATGGTTCAGAAATTATTTAGTAGTTCTTTACATATTGTCTATAATAACCACACACACCAAGAAAAGATTGTACATCCTTTAAATTTTGAGGAATTCCAATATTCTTGATTTCAGCCACCTTATTTTGGTCTACACATATTTGTAAGCCAGATAAAATATGACCAAGAAATTATAAAGACTCAAACCAAAATTTACATTTTTTCAATGCAAGGTTAAATTTTATTTCCTCACTCTTCTGAAATACCTTCTTTAAATGAATTAAGTGTTCATCATATGTCCTAGAGAAGACTATAATTTCATCAATGTATACCAATAACCATCCCTCAATCATTTCATTATGGAATGTTATATCCATTAACTTTTGAAAAACTGAAGGAGAATTTTTTGGTCCAAATGGAATCCTGAATTATTTATATATTCCCAAATGTGTTGTTATCAAAAAAAAGTTCTGTGAATTCTTTTCAACAGGAATTTGATGTTACCGTTTATTTCCATCTAGGCAACTTATATACTTAGCAACTTTAAGTGTAGCATGTATAGAGGCAATATTTGGAAAGGGATAAATATCATCTACTGTAAATGTATTTAATACTCTATAATCAATGCACAGTCTTGCTTTATCTTGTTCATAAGAAATTAGCACTGGTGATATTACACAATGTTTTGGTTTAGCTTAAACCTTCTCAAGGATGTTCATTTTTAATAACATCTTAATATTATCCTCTATGTATTTCATCTTCATTGGTGAAGCAGGGTATGGTTTCTTTTTAAGACTAGCAGGAATATTATCAATATCACAGGTTAGACTAATCTTCATTTCATGATATTTTACAACACCAATTTCATATGTAACATGTGCAAAAGACATAGGAAATGCTTTAATTAAGTCCAAAATATTTTTTTTCTCAGCTTCAATTATCTGAGTGCCAAATGATGCTTTTGAAATTTCTGTTTCCAGAAGTTACATTTCTTTAGATTCTCTTCCTTTTCATGGAATATTTATCACTGACTCAATGTGTAAGACTGTTTTAAAAGAATTTATTTTAAATTTTCTATTAACATTCAAGTTAATTGTAAAATTATTATTAGTAGGATCTAATTTCACACCAAACTTAGTCAGAATGTCATTTCCAATGATAAAACAGTTTTTAAAATTAGTATTATCCATTATTACAAAGTAAAAAGTTACTCTAACATAACCATGTTGATGTTTGAAGAAAACAGAAGCTTTGTATCTACCAATGGGGTGTAGTGCTGATCCAAACCTCTCCAAGTTTTAATTTTAAGGAGTTCAAGCTTTGACTTATACTCACTATCAATTTTCTGTAATGTATTTGTAGAAACAACAGAACCAGCAGCTCCTGTGTCCAATACTATATTTAAATTTTCTCCAGAAATGATAGCTGGAACTGTGATAGGTGTAATTTTCAAATTTTCAGCTTGTATATCCTTAATGATTTCAGCATCCTCAAAATTTATTAAAGATACATTTGAGTCCATATTTAATTTTGGAGTTTCAAAGATGTACAAATCATCTTCCATTATACAGACTTCATTTTCATCACTATATGAGATATTACTGTCATAATCACTTGAATCTTTACTTTTTTCCGTTTCATTTTCAGATTCATGCTGATTTTAAACAATATTTATATTCTTCTCACATTTTTTACCTTTAACCCAAGGCATATTACACTTATAACAAGTATTAGTTTCATACTTTTTAGGTACTACAGGTGCAGTAGGTTTTTTCTGTTTCTCCTGAAGTGTTTTTAAATTCTGATTTTTCACAGTTTCATTATTTTATTTATAAGTGGTTTAATTTGCTTCATACATATGGTTTAATAATATTTCATTACAAATTTTAATAAATTCAGAATATTCATTAACCATTATTGTTCTAGCTACAACAATGTCTCTGACAGACATAGGTAATTTAAATATTATCTTATCTTTCCATAAGTTAAAATCCATGTTTTGCTGAATGGCTCTTAATATTTTATTTAAATTCATTAAAAACACCATTGGTTTGTCACCATTCAATGCATTAAACCTAGTTTTCTTATATAATCTTTGCTGAGTGAGCCTGAATTTAGAACCTCCAAACTGTTTTTCAATTAGTTGCTTCCATTCAGCCCAAAAGTAATCTTTACTCTCACTCACTACAGCTTCAAAACATAGTAAAGCAACATCCCAAAATAGAGAAATTAATTTTGATGTTATTTCTTCATCTGGTAACTTATATGAGAATTTTAAGTTGTAAATTTTTTGAAAAAAATATTTCCAATCAGAGATGGCTTCCCCATTATAATTTGGTAACTGATCAATCTTTGTCCACATATTCTGATTGGATTTTGTTTCACTAATCTTAGGTAAATTCAATAACTCAATTAATCTGGCTAAATGGTCTTTTATTTCCTCTCGCCCAGATTTGTGACTTACATTTGTTTTATCAGACTTGACACTATCACCAGATGGTTTACTTGTGGTCGTATGGTAAATGATTGAGATTCATTTTTGCCAATGAAAGGATTTTTATTATACTGTGTATACTTATGATTATCCTGATTCATTAGTAGATTAGTAGCTTCAATCTCAAATTTAGTTAATCTTTTCAACAGATCAGAGACACTCTTATTTGTCTGTGCAAATAATAACTTAGTTCTTGATTTAGATTTTAATAAATGTGCTTCATACAACTTTTCTAACTCACAGAATCTGTTTGAAAGTTCACTATACTTATTACTTAAAAAATCATATTTAAGAGTTAGAGCCAAGTATTTTTTCTCTAATTCTTAATTTCTTGTTCCCAGTTGAGAAATGTTAAATTTCAAGGATGAAATTGTATCACTTGAGAGCTTAATTGTCTGTTCCTCACACTCAGTCATTCTATTCCATAATGCTGAAACAATTCTATGGACAGTTAAGTTATTATTAAAATACTCCATGTCTTCCTTCTCAATGATTTCACTGTTATGTGAACTTATCATCTCACTAATAAGTGGTGGCAACTGAGGCTTAATTTTATTTTTACTATAAATAGTACTGTTTTTATTAACATAAGATTAATCAAGTGTATCTACATCAAAAACTAATTGTCTTAAGTCCTCCTCATATTTCTGTACTGATTTTACATCAATAACATTACCTTTATAGTAATCATCAGTATTGTGCTCAATCTGAGAGGGTAATCTACTTACCATGAGATAGGAGCAACCCCTGAATTTTGGTGCTTTTGCTTTCCTTTGTAGGGGTGAGCTGAGGCAGTCTGATGAGAGGGTGGATCCCTGTTGCAATTGTGGCTTGACCACTCCTCATGGAACCAATCCCACTTCCATTTGTCTACCAAGATTTTTTCCTGGGAATGATGTGACCCCCCTTGGGTAGGGGGTTGTTGGCTTGGCTGCCCTACCTCTAACTCAGCCAAGGTTTGATTCATTTGTTGGAACCCCACCTTGCAGTTGTTTTGCAACTGCTCTACCTCCTTTAGCATGGTAGACCTTGATTCCTTTAGTTTAAGAACGTTTTTGGACAGATGGGACAATTGATCCTACAGACAAGGTGAAGTCTTTTTTTTATATCTTTTTTAAATGGGTGTCCTTTTCCTCTATGCTCATAGACTCTGGTTGTGGGTAAGATTGGCCCTCCATGGTGATTTCCTGGAACAATGTTTTTAGCTTTAGACCTGGTGTTATAAGCAGGTTTTTCACTTACATTGTCCTGTGGAGAACTCATTGTGTCTTAAATAACAATTATTCACGTCTACAAAATAGAAAACCTATATGGTAATTAGTAGACAAGAATTATTAGCAATACAATTACTAATAAAAGCACTGGAGCTTACCCTGAATATATATCTTTATTTATTTAAATAAAATATAAGAAAAATTCAAAAAAATCTGTTAAAAATAAAATAATAAGTTTAACAAGACCTTTATAAGGGTGAATAATTAGCTTACCAAGCTTTAACCAAATACCAATTAAATTGGATGTTATATTAGTGTCCAAATATCAAGTGAAATTGGGTTTATATTGGGTACAGTTACTACTGTAAATACCTAATTTTTATTATAAAAATTAGTAAAATTATTATAAGGGTTCCTTTCCCCAATCACAGAGCTAAGATGACCTAAATATTTGGTTTGTTTGAGATATACTAGAGTAAAAATCACATTTTAAGGCTTATACTAAATAATAAGTAATTACTAAGGAAAGACCCCCAATTGTCAGTGTGTGCTATTATCTAAGTATTATTTAATAGTAAATATCAATGGTACAACTACTTATTGATAAAAAATTTAGTGATTAAACCTCAGGGGAAGACTAATAAAATAGTTATTCTCAATATAAACTCACAATACTTGGATTTTTATGCATGCTACTCACCACGGGAAATCTGGGGGTGAACTGCTAGTAGTTCCCTCTATTTGAAACTATCAGGAATTTGTCAGGAAACTGTTGGGAAACCATCCTGAAACTGTCAGAAAGATGTTTTTAAATCTGATGAAAAAACATTGAAAAAATTAACTGTCACAGATTGAATCCAGAACAATCCCTCCTTGAGCAGAGCTTAAGAACCACATTGAACATCAGTTAATCTCAATTTTGGCAAAAGGTTGAACAACATCACTTAGCATACCTTAATATTCAAATATTAAACTAGAATATATGTTGCGTGTATGATATAGATGCATTTGCATTTGAATTTTCATGGTGGATACTTATTGCATGCTAAAAATTGATGTGAAATGCCTATCCAAAGTGTATGCATAATGACTATGAAGAATAAATATGCATATAAAATATGCATAAAAATATGCATATTGAATATGCATATTGAATATGCATAAAAATATGAATATTGAATATGCAAAAAAAAGGTGCATATATGTATATGAATAAAATATATTAATATGCATATAAATCTGTATAATGAATATGCATATGAATATGCATAAATATGCATAATGATTGAAAAATGCAAAAAAATGATGCTTAATGAGTATATTTTATGCATAAATAGAAATATGCAATATGAATTCATATTGCATACAGATAACACTGGCAAACCATTTTGACCAAAACTCATACTAAATTTTCATTCTGGACTAAAGGTGTGAGGGAAGGAAGAAAAACAGTCCGATGTTAGAAAAATGCTACATGCACTCATTTTGTAGCAGAGCAAATGAGAACTGCTGAATTATGGTTGGTGCCCATAATTTAGTATGATATCATAATTTTATTTAATTGTTTACAATATTGAAAAGACTTTAGGTTGGTTGGTATGGATCTAGCTGTGCCAGGGTCTAATCTAATTATTTTAACAATTTCTTAATAATTAATGGGTTTTAATACAAAAACAGGTTGTATTTTTTGTGGGATATTGGATATGATAAGGTCTTTTGTAAAAAAAACTTATATTGTTTAAGAATATTCCTGAATCAGATGTGGGATAATCACTACAAAAAATTGTAGTACTGTGGGCAATAAAATATATGCACAAGCAGTAAAGAAAGGACCGAGTGAACCCTTTTTGTGCAGTGGGAATCATTAGAGTGGAATTGTGGATGAAAAATATAATTCATTATTACCATTTTATTTAATCAAAAAATTTATAATATTAAAAAGAACTATTGATTAATTGGTATTTGACCTTTGTGCCTCACTAATATTTATCATTTGATTGATTTTTGTCACCATTATGTTATTAATATTATAAGTATAGCAAAAACTTGTGTGCCCAACACATACCGGGTGATGTTACACCTTTTATAATATTATTAAATAAAGGTAAAAAAATATGAAAATGATTTGTTTTAAAAAAAATAAATTGATATCCAAAAGCAATATGAGGGATAAAAAGGTAAAATTAAAGGGATCAAATATGAAATAAAAAATTAAAGTAAAATTCCTGCCATCAAGAGCAAGTAGACATGATGGGGTGAACGCCCATCAGTGGCACTAAACTTGGACTATAATTTATTTTTTGTAAAAATAAAAAAAAATCCACTTGAGCTTTACCAAAACTTCAGGATGACAATTTTGCCATGTCAAACAACTTCTAGTGCAATTATTGAAGAAAAATTCATTTTCATTGCAATAGAGAGAATTGATCACATCAGACTGCATGTGACCAAAAGTGTCCAGAACAAGTTCGGCCAAACTTGTGCTGGACACTTTTATGATGGAGAGTAGCTAGGGTAGAATTTTTTTTCAGTTCATCTGGTATTTCTTATAAACATGTCCACTGGTATTTGATCTTTGTGCCTCACTCATATTTATCATTTGATTGATTTTTTGTCACCATTATGTTATTAATATTATAAGTATAGCAAAAACTCATGTGCCCAACACATACCGGGTGATGTTACACCTTTTATAATATTATAAAATAAAGGTAAAAAAATATGAAAATGATTTGTTTTACAAAAAATAAATTGATATACAAAAGCAATATGAGGGATAAAAAGGTAAAATTAAAGGAATCAAATATGAAATAAAAAATTAAAATAAAATTACTGCCATCAAGAGCAAGTAGACGTGTTGGGGAAAATGTCCACCAGTGAGGCTAAACTTGGACTATAATTGCTTTTTTGA
Source organism: Hemileia vastatrix (assembly GCA_030280995.1). Classification (NCBI taxonomy): domain Eukaryota; kingdom Fungi; phylum Basidiomycota; class Pucciniomycetes; order Pucciniales; family Zaghouaniaceae; genus Hemileia; species Hemileia vastatrix. Next base: position 25,103,864 of record JASXTE010000004.1, on the reverse strand, counting down.
AAAACAAAAAAGTGCCAATCTGAGGTTTAAAAAAACTTCAGCAGAACCATTTAGCCATATCAAACAACTTCTAGTGCAATGATTGAGAGAGAATCGATCACACCAGACTGCATGTGACAAAAAGTGTTCAGCACAAGTTCGGCCGAACTTGTGCTGGACACATTTATGATAGAGAGTAGCTAGGGTAAAATTTTTCTTCAGTTAATCTGGTATTTCTTATAAACATGTCCATTGGTACTTGATCTTTGTGCCTCACTCATATATATCATTTGATTACTTTATTGTCACCATTATATTATTAATATTTTAAGTATAGCAAAAAATTGTGTGCCCAACGCATACCGGGTGATGTTACACCTTTTATAATATTATTAAATAAAGATAAAAAAATATGAAAATGATTTGTTTTACAAAAAATAAATTGATATACAAAAGCAATATGAGGGATAAAAAGGTAAAATAAATCTCAAAGAGATCAATTATGAAAAACAAAATACTAGTAAAATTCTTGCTCTCAATAGCCAGTAGAAGTGTTGAAACAAATAGGAGCCATCAGGGCTAAATTTTAATAAGTGACATTTTTTTTAAAGATAAAAATTTATACACCTGAGGTCGGGAAGAACAACAGGCGGATGATTCAGCTAAACAAAACTACTTGTAGTGAAGTTTGATAAAAAATGTTTTTTTGTTGCCATATATAGAATTGATCCCATCTGACTGCACGTGACTAAAAGTGTCCAGCACAAGTTCGGCCAAACTTGTGCTGGACACTTTTATGATGGAGAGTAGCTTAGGTGGAAATTTTCTTCAGTTGCTTCATCTTGTATTTCTCATAAACATGTCTACTGGTATTTGATCAGTCTTTATCTTTCATATTTATCATCCGATTAATATTTTATCACCATTATATTATTAATGTTATTAGTATAGCAAAAACTTGTGTGCCAAATGCATACCATGTGAAGTTATACCTTCAATAATTTTTTAAAATAGACGTAAATAAATATGGAAAGGATTAGTTTTACAAAAATAAAATAGAAATTTAAAAGTAAAAAGAGGAATAAAAGAGTAAAATAAAAGTCAAAGAATTAAAATATGAAAAAAATTCTAGTAAAATTCCAGTTATCAAGAGCCAGTAGAGGTGTTAAAGCAAGTGGGAGCCATCAGGTCTTAATTGTAATAAGTGACCTTTTCTTTAAAGATAAAAATTTATACACCTGATATTGGGCAGAACAGCAGGTGGATGATTCAGATAAACCAAACTACTTCTAGTGAAATTCGATAAAAAATTTTTTTTGTTGCCATACAGAGAATTGATCCCATCTGACTGCACATGACCAATAGTGTGCAGCACAAGTTCGGCCAAGCTTGTGATGGACACTTCTATGATGGAGAGTGGCTGGGGTAGAATTTTTCTTCAGTTCATCTGATATTTCTTACAAACATGTCTACTGGTATTTTATCTTTGTGCATCACTCATACATATTGTTTGATTAATTTTTTGTCTTAATTATATTATAAATTATATAAGTATAGCAAAAAATTGTGTGCCAAATGCATACTGAGTGATGTTACACCTTTTATAATATTATTAAAAAAATGTATAAAAATATTTAAATAATTTATTTTCAAAATTATAAATTGATATCCAAAAGCAATATGAGGAATAAAAAATTAAGTTAAAGGGATCAAATATGAAAAACAAACTCCAAGTATTATTCCTAATATCAAAGGCCAGTAGAGATGTTAAAGCAAATGAGAGCCATCAGGGATAAATTGCACTAAATTGACTGTTTTTTAAAGATAAAAAATTGTGTACCTGTGGTTTGGATGAACTCTAGGTGGATAATTCAGCTATATCAAACTACATCTAGTGAATTTTCTTATCAAAATTTTTATTTCATTGCCATAGAGAGAATTGATCCCATCTGACTGCACCTGACCAAAAGTGTCCAGCACAAGTTCGGCCGAACTTGTGCTAGACACTTTTATGATGGAGAGTAGCTAGGGTGCAGGTCTTCTCCAGTGCAACTTTTATTTTTTTAAAACATGTCAACTGGTATTTGATCTTTCTGTGTTATTCATATTTTATTATCTGATTAATTTTTTGTCATTAGAATATTATTAATTTTATTAGTATAGAAAAAACTTGTGCGCCAAATGCATGCCATGTTATATTACACCTTTTATAATATTATTAAAAAATGTTAAAAAAATAAGAAAATGATTTTTTTTCCAAAATTATAAATTAATATACAAATGTAAAATGAGTGATAAAAAAGTAAAGTAAAAGAGATCAAATATGAAAAAGAAAAATTCAAGAAAAATTCCTGCCTTCAAGAGCCAGTAGAGGTGTTGAAACAAATGGGTGCCATCAGGGCTAAATTTGATAAAATTTAATTTTTTTAAAAGATAAAAATTTTTTCAACTGAGGTTTGGAAAAACTCAAGGTGGATAATTCAGCCATACCAAACTACTTCTAATGTAATTATTTAGCATTTTTTTAAATTTAATTTCCACAGAGAGAATTTATCCCATCTGACTGCACCTGAACAAAAGTGTCCAGCACAAGTTCGGCCAAACTTGTGCTGGACACTTTTATGATAGAGAGTAGCTAGGGTGGAAGTGTTTCTCAGTACATCAGTTTTTTGTTTTTCACATTTCTATTGGATTTTTAAATTTTTTTTATCATTCATATTTTTCTTATAATTGATTTTTTGTCACCATATATATTATTAATGTTTCTAGTATAGCAAAAACCTGCATGCCAAATGAAAAATTGGTGATGTTACACCTTTAATAATATTATTATATAAAGTTAAAAAAATATGAATATGTTTAGTTTTTAAAAAAATAAATTGATATTTAAAATTAAAAACAGTAATAGAAAAGTAAAATGAAAATAAATGGGATCAAATACGAAATAAAAAATACAAGTAAAATTTTTACTATCAAGAGCCAGAAGTGGTGTTGGGAAAGTTGGGGACCCCTAGGTCAAGACTTGGTCTAAACTTACTTTTATGTATATCTAACAAATTTTGACCTGAGGTTTGGACGGACTTCCAGGGGACAATTTTACAATATTAAACATTCTTTACTTCAATAATTTAGTGAAATATCATTTTTATTGCCATAGAGAGAATTTATCTCATATGACTTCATGCAACCAAAATTTTCCAGCACAAGTTCGTCCAAACTTGTGCTGGACACATTTATAATTGAGAGTAGGCATACAGCAAATCTTCTTAAACTCAAAAGGGATTTCTTATAAACATTTTCACTTGAACTTGATCTTTCTGTGTCATTTAAAGTTACCATTTGATTAATTTTTTGTCATCATTATATTATTAACGTATTTAATATAGTAATAACTTGTGTGAAAAATGCATACCAGGTAGTGTTCCACCTTTAATCATATATTATTAAATAAAGGTATAAGAGTATGAAAATTATTTATTTTAAAAATTAAAAATTGATATCCAAAGCAATATGAGCAATAAAAAAGTAAAATAAAAGGGATAAAATAAGAAAAAAAAATCTAAGGAAAATTTCCACTATCAATAACAAGTAGAGGTGTTAGATCAAATGTGCACCACCAGGGCTAAACTTGGACTATATTTTCTTTTTTGTTAAACCAAAGAAAGTGTCCTGATGAGTTTTGAAAAATCATCAGGAGGACATTTTGGCAATATCAAACTACTTATTGTGCAATGATTGAGCAAAATGTCATTTTCATTTCCATAGAGTAAATTTATCCCATCTGACTGCATGCAACCAAAAGTGTCCAGCACAAGTTCGGCCAAACTTATGCTGGACAATTTTATGATGGTGAGTATCTAGGGTGCAGGTCTTCTTCAGTTCATCAGGTATTCCTTATAAACAAAACCACTTGTATATGATCTTTCTGTGTCATTCATATTTATCATTTGATTCATTTTTTTCACCATTATACTATTAATGTTATTAGTATTGAAAAAACTTGTAAGCCAAATGCATACTGGGAGATTCTACATCTTTCATAATCTTATTAAATAAAAGTAAAAAAAATATGAAAAGTATTAGTTTTACAATAAATAAATTGATATTTGAAAGCAAAAAGAGGAATAAAAAAGTAAAATAAAAGTGATTAAATATGAAATTAAACATTCAAATAAAATTTCTGCCATCAAAGATAATTTGAGTTTTCAGGCCAAATTTGCACCACCAGTTCTAGATTTGGAATTTTTTTCTTTTTTTATAAATTAATAAAAGTGTCCACCTGATGTTTTCCAAAAAATCAGGAGGATAGTATAGCAGTATAAAGCTACTTCTTGTGCAATGATTGAGCAAAAATTCATTTTAACTTCCATTGAGTAAATTTATCCCATCTTACTGCATGCAACCAAAAGTGTCCAGCACAAGCTCAGCTGAAATTGTGCTGGAAACTTTTATGATGGAGAGTAGCTAGGGTGCAAGTCTTCTTCAGTTAATCTTATATTCATTTTAAAAATGTCTATGGGTATTTGATCTTTCTGTGTCATCCATATTTATTATTTGATTATTTTTTAGTCACCATTATATTATTAATGTTTTTAGTATAGCAAGAACATGTGTGATGAATGTACACTGGGTGATTTTACAACTTTAATAATGTAATATAATAAATGTAAAAAAATTTGAAAGTTATTAGTTTTACCAAAATAAAATTGATATTTAAAAGCTAAAGGATAAATAAAAGGGTAAGATTAAAATTAAAGAGATCAAACATGAAATAAAGATATTAAGTATAATTTCTGCTATCATGAGCCAGTAGAGGCTTCAGAAAAAATGGGCACCATCATAGATTAACATGGATCAAATTTACTTTTTACCAATGGAAAAACTTGTCTACCTTAGGTTTGGACAAACTTCCAGGGGACAATTTGTCCATATAAAACTACTTTCAGTGCAATTATGGAGTGATAATTCAGTCTCATTTCCATAAAAAGAAGTGATTGCGTCTGACGGCATGCAACCAAAAGTGTCCAGCACAAGTTTGGCCAAACTTGTGCTGGACACTTTTATCATGAAGAGTAGCTAGGGTGCAAGTCATTTTAAATCATCTGAAATTTCTTATAAACGTTTCCACTGTTATTAAATCTTTGTGCCTCACTCATATTAATCATTTGATTAGTTTTTTGTCACCATTATATTATTAATATTATCAGTATAGCAAAAATTGTGTGCCAAATTAAAACTGGGTGATGTTACAACTTTTTTTATATTATTAAATAAAGGTAAAAAAATATGAAAATGATTTATTTTACAAAAAATAAACTTCTATCCAAAAGCAATATGAGAGGAATAAAGAAAAATAAAAGAAATCAAATATGAAAATTAAAATCCAAGTTAAATTCCTGCCATAAACAGAAAAAAGAGATGTTGAATCAATTAAGCACAATCAGGGATAAACTTGCACTAAATTATCTTTTTTGTAAAGATAAAAAAAAATCCATTTGAGCTTTACCAAAACTTCAGCATGAAAATTTTGCCATATCAAACTACTTCTAGTGTAATTTTATATCAAAAATTTATCTTCATTTCCATAGAGAGAATATCTCCCATCTGACTACACCTGACCATAAGTGTCCAGCACAAGTTCGGCCAAACTTGTGCTGGACACTTTTATGATGGAGAGTAGCTAGGGTAGAATTTTTCTTCAGCTCATCTAGTATTTCTTAAAACATGTCTACTGGTATTTTATATTTGTTCCTCACTCATCAATATCATTTGATTAATTTTTGGTCGCCATTATATTATTAATTTTATAAGTATAGAAAAAACTCATGTGCCAAATGCATACCAGGTGATGTTATGCCATTTATAACATTATTAAATAAATGTATAAAAATATGAAAATAATTTTTTTTTAAAAATATTAATTGATATCCAAAAGCAATATTAGGAATAAAAAATTAAGTTATAGGGATCAAATATGAAAAAAGAAATCCAAGTAATATTCCTACTATCAAAGGCCAGTAGAGGTGTTGAAGCAAATGAGAGCCATCAGGGATAAATTGTACTAAATTGACTTTTTTTTAAAGATAAAAAATTGTGCACCTGTGGTTTGGATGAAATCTAGGTAGAAAATTTGGCTATGTAAAACTACTTCTAGTGAAGTTTTTTATCAAATAATTTTATTCATTGCCATAGCGATAATTGATCTCATATGACTGCAACTGACCAAAAGTGTCCAGCACAAGTTTGGCCGAACTTGTGCTGGACACTTTTTTGATGGTGAGTATCTAGGGTGCAGCTCTTCTTCAGTGCAACTGGTAATTTTTTTAAAACATATCCACTGGTATTTGATCTTTCTTTTTTATTAATTTTTAATCATTTGATCAATTTTTTGTTACCAGTATATTATTATTTTTATTAGTATAGCCAAAAAACATGTGCCAAATGCTTACAGGGTGATGTTAACCCTTTAATAATTTTATTAAATACAGGTAAAAATTTATGAAAATGATTTGTTTTACATAAAATTAATTGATATCTAAAAGAAAAAAAAGGGATAAAAAGAAATAGGTTGAATAATAGGGATTTTATATGAAATTCAAAATTCAAGCTAAATGCCTACTTTCAAGGCTCAGAAGAGGTGTTGGATAAAATGGGCATCATCAGGAATAAAATTGTACTTAATTTGATTTTTTTAAAAACTAAATGAAGTTTTCAACTGATTTTTTTCCAATATTTAGTTGGACACTTTGTCTATATCAAATTACTTCTAGTACCATGATTTACCAAATTAAATCCTCATTTTCATATGCAGAATTGATCCCATATGGCTGGACCAGACCAAAGGTGTCAACCACAAGTTTGAGAAATCTTCTGGTGGACACTTTTATGATGGACAGTATTAGGGTGCAAGTCTTCTTTAGTTAATCTAGTATTCCTCATAAACATTTCCAACTTATTTTTGGCCAAAAATCAGGTGTAAAGTTTGTCCATATAAGATTACTTCTAATGCCATGATTGACTAAAAATTGATTCTCATTGCCATATAAAAAGTTGATCCCATATGACTGGATCTGGCAAAAGTTTCACCACAATTTTTGATAAACTTAAGTTTGAAAATTTTATGATGGAAAGTAATTGTAAGTCTTCTTCATTTCATCAAGTAATCCTCGTAAAAACTTCCACCTGTATTTTGGCCAAACTTCAGGTGGACACTTTGGCCATATTAAATTAATTCTAGTTCCATGTTGATAAAAAACTGATACTTATTGCCATATATAGATATTAAACCCATCAGACTGTTCCTTTCCAAAAGTGTCTACCTGAATTATGTCTAAACCTCAGTTGGACACTTTTATGATGCAGATTAGCTAGGGCAAAAGTATTGTTCAGTTAATTTGGTATTCATAATAAATTTATCCTCCTGAAGTTTAGCCTAACTTCAGGTGGACAATTTCCAAAAGCACCAGTTAGTCACTATCCATCAAAAAAGTGTTCACTAAAATTTTGGCTAAACTTGTGGTGAACCCCTTTGATCAGCCACAGTCAGATGAGAACAACTCTTTAGATGGAAATGAGGATGATGTTTTGGTAAATCATGGAAATAGAAGTATTGTGATGTGGCCAAATTACCCCCCTGAAGGTCAGACAAACCTCACAAGGACACTTTTTAGCAGGTAGTAACTGAGAAAAATCAATTTATCAGAAGGAAAATCTTTTATTGGATAGATGCCAGGGTTTCATACTTGTGGAATATGGTCAGTATTAATTTTGAAAGAGTCTGTCCAAGCAATTTCATTGTCCATTATGACTCATTTTGTTTTAAATGTTTCAAACTGCGTGATACAGTATTAAGGTGTCACATAGTATAATTAAGTTCTATTATGTGCCCTCCTATGATGCCTAAATTTATAATTTAATATCTTACATAATAATTTTTTTTATATAAATTCATAAATATTTTTTTTTATTATCAAATTTAATAGAGCAAGTATCCTGAATTATTATATATGCATAAGCTTAGGTTAGATCAATTTGTGCTCAATTTGTTCTCATCAGAGGACCAAAATCAAGTTCTGGAGGATCAACTTGTGCATAATTTGGAATCAGTTGATATTCTGTCTATAATCAATCTGAGAATAAATGTAAATCTAACTCTAATTTGCTTATGTTTATAAAGTATTCATAAACCTGGCATAATTAAGGGACACTCTAAATTTCAAGAGAGGTGATTGCTAGCAATTCACCCCTAGATTTCCCGTGGTGACTGGTGGAAAATAGATCAATAAAATATAGTAATAGCTTTTTTAAATTTAATATCAATTTATAAATGCTTTATAATATATTTATATATGATAATAATTGTGTAATAGTGTTTTTTTAATGTATAGTAAGTAATTGATGTCCAATAACCTGTCAAATCCTCCCTTCCTTATACCAAAATCCACTGGAGTGCACAGACCTTCAATCCAGATGATTTCACTGCTATCCCTGGCAATTACAGCACTTTCAGGGCCTATCACCTATCCCTGGAGTCCACTTCAAGCAGATTAAACACCCAGACCTTCAGTAAGGACCCTCCATCACAATTAATGATACCACAGACCCATACCATAAATAGAATAAACAGATAAAAGTGGATGCCATAAAGAAGCAGGTAAAATAACTCATTCAAAGAGTATATAATGAACCCCAAAGCATATAAAGGAGCCAAATTAACTTTCCAAGTCCCCAATAATATCCCCAAGCATTCATATTAACCCAGTAATAATATCCCAACACATAAATTCATGAAAATCCATCCAAGGAAGCAGATTAAGTTGACCAAACTGGATAGATGCGCCTGAAATAGGTGTATATACTTGTGTAGGCGTTGTAAGTCCGCTTAATACGTCCATAAAACCTAAAACAAGCAGAAAAATAAAGGCTATAGGCTATTAGGGGGTTAAAACCTACTTATAGACCTAAATATACATAATATAACTACATATTTCACTGAATATGAGGTTTATGTATACATATCAGCTTATGTATGTCTATAATTATTTAATATCACTTAAGATAAGTATATTATGACTCCATTAACACCTTAATAAGTATTATTAAGCTATGGATAAGCTATTTAAACTACTATAAGTCATATAATAGTGTAATAATTATATATATATGTATTATAACCATATATATAAGTATTTTAACCTTATTTTTAAGTTATAATCTTAATGTAATTAAGTTTATCTTATTTTCAAAAAAATAATTATTCATTCTTGGAGATACCTAGGCTGAAATAATGTGTTGGGACCTAAGAAGGAAGACTACCACTAGCACTAACACTAGCCTAAGACGGGACTGACTATTCTGGATGCAGAAGTGAGGCTAACTAAGACTGAATATGTTGGGGCTGCCAAAAGTGAGAGAAGATGAGACTGACTATGCCAGTAGGCAGTGAGACTAGAGAGTAACTGGATTGCTAGATAAGTTATCTGATGGGGAGCACTCCACGGTGGTTGGCTCATATAACCCCCTAATTCAATATCCACTCTTCTGCCTCTTTAAAATGAATAGAGCCTGTATTGCTCCTCCTCCCCACCTCTCAATATAAAATATTGTTTTATTGCCTTATTAAATATCTCAGATCTCCTTTCAGTCTGTGGATGCTATGCTGTTGACAAGATGGGCTTAATTTTCAGTTGCTCATACATTTCTTTCAGAAGCTTAGAGTCAAAAGTACTCCCCATATCTGATACTATACCTTCAGAAAATCCATGTAATTTCCATACATGTTCCACCATTAAGTCTGTGATTCCCTCTGATGTAACCTTGGTAGTGGTGGGAATAAAGTGTGCCATCTTGGTGCAGTGGTCAACTACTTTGAGGATAGAATTCTTTCCTTGTGAATTGGGTAACTCCACTATAATATAATAAGAGAGCTCCTTCCATGGCTGTTTGGGTATGCTTAAAAGGGTTAGTGGAATGGTTGTTGGGCTTATCTTGCTCTTCTGGCAAGTGTTTCATGCTGCTACATAGCACTGGACATATGCCTTCATGAACTTCCAATAAAAGTTGAGATTCACAAGCTCCACAGTATTCAGCAATACTGGGTTTCCTGCCATGGGGGAGTCATGCCTTTATTTTACCACCTGCCTCTTGGGATCTTCATTATTTGGCACCACTATCCTCCCATTCCAATTTAGTGCTTCCCCTTCTAGGTGATACTCCTCAAATCCTTTCCTTACCAATACCTCTTTTGATAACAGCGCCTTCACCAACTCCTGAACCCACTAATCCTTTTTCTGCTCCCTACTTACCCATTCCATCAAATCTTCATCTTCCAACTCTAAATCATCTAGGATTACCCCCTCTTTGAGTCCACCCTTGAGTAATGTAGCACCAACAGTATGTAACTGGCCTGGTGCTGGGCACAAGTCAGGAAATTGTAATAGTGCATTAGGTTTTTCACTTTTCTTCCCTGGTTGGAATGTAACAACAAATTTAATTCTGCTTAGCAGTTCTGCCTAGCATGCTTTCAGGAAAGTCAAATTTTTAGTGGTCAGGAAGGTTTACAAGTTTTTATGATCCATGTAGATAATAACTTGTAGTCTGTTTGGCCCTCCTTCTAAATATTCCCGCCAGGTGCGTACCACTTCAACTAGTTCAAATAACTCCTTATCATTTATTTCATAGTTCAATTTGGTGCCTAGAAGTGTTTGTGACAAATATGCTACTTGGTGCAGGAAATTTTTGGCATTTTATTGAGATAATATTGCACTTAGTGTAAAATCAGAGCAGTCACATTCCAGAACAAATGGCTTTAATAAAACAGGGATTGCGAGAATAGGGGCTGTCACAAATTATCTTTTCAGGTAGTCAAACATATCTTGTTGGCTTTCTATCCAGATAAACTTGACTTCCTTCTTTGTGAGTTTTCGCAATTGTTGGAAAATGTGGGAGTAATTTTCAATAAAAAAGTGGTAAAAGTTTTCAAAGCCTAGGAATTTCTGGAGCTCTTTTACTGATGTTGGTGTCAGCCATTCTGTTACTGCCTTTACTATCTCCTGGTCCGTTTGCACCTTATTTTTTGAAATGATCATAGCCAGGTAGGGGATTTCACATGCTGAAAAAACACATTTATCTGATTTTAACCATACTTGGGCCTCCCCAAGTGCTGAAAACAGTCTTTCACATGTATCTGGTGTTCTTCCATTGATCTGGAGTAAATCAGGATGTCATCCAGGTATACCGCCACATCTATCACTTTTATGTCTCTAAAGATGCTGTTGGTAAAATTTTAGAAAGTGGCAGGTGCATTACATGGACCAAATGGCATTACCAACCATTAGAATGACAAAATTTGGTGCAGAATTCCAGTTTGTGTTCATCACCTTCTTTTACATGCATTTTGTGGTAGCCTTCCCTAAGATATAGAGATTCAAAGATCTTTGCACCTTGAAGTCTATAAATTAGCTCACTAGTCAGAGGAAGGGAATATCTGTTCTTTACTGTCAGCGCATTTAAACTTCTGAAATCCATAAAAGGCCTTAATGACCCATCCTTTTTTCCTGAAAATATCATAGGGGCAGCCCAGGGAGATTTGGATTCCATAATAAAAACATTCTTCAAATTTTCATCTATCATATCCTTTAGTGCTGTTGAATCTAGCATTGATAATGGGCTTAGGCAGCTAAATTGAGGGGTTTCTTCTAGCATCAGATAAATGGCAAAGCTTTATGTTCAATGAGGTGTTAGGGTCTTGAATTCTCCCTCTGCAAACAGTGGTGAGAATTCCCAATAACCTTAAAGGTCCTTTTCCTTGAGGCATTTAATTGGCTTTGAGGACTGAACCTTGGCTGTGATCTTGGCAGATATGTTCCAAGATTTTTGGTCAAATTAAAGTTCCTCTTCTTCCTCCCGCACCCCCTCCCAGTCCTGAAACTTAGCATCAAGAGAAAGTGTCAGTTCTTGTGGAAAGTATACTGATGATAATGAAACACCAGGAGACACACAGGGAGTAGCCTGTCTCCGGAAAACCTACGCACAAGGTCGAGGATGTTCCTGCAAGTGAGATGAAAGGTTTAGATACTTTTTCGAAGCACAGAGGGATGGTTCGAGGAAGTGATTCGAATATGCCTCAAAGGAAGAACTACTACTTTGAGTTATGTTCGAGAAGGATTCTAATATAATTGAAAGGTAATATTCAAATTCTCAAGATCTCATGAAGGGTTGGAAACTCAATCAATCAAAGATTTAGGATTTAGAAATGATTATTGAGAAAATAAAGAAAGATACAATAATAATGATTTTCACTTTAGAGTTTTACCACTTTTAACTATAAATACGTTTTATAATTTAATTCTAAGGAACATCGAACCAAAAACCCAACCCTTTTTATATCCTTTACTCCTCCTCGCATTGACCTCATAACCATCCACTATTCCACACACCACAAACCATTTAAAATATATCCGTTACACCTGGACCCTCCTCACTAACATCCGTTAACCCATTAATCCTTCACTAACCATTCCGTCCATGCTCACTACCCCTTCATAACCCACAGACATTTCATAAACCTTTTAATGTACTATTATATTGATTATTGCGCTGTGCGTCTCTTATTGAGAAAAAAAAACTAAGACACACTATTGAGAAATTGACTAATTTAGATTTAGAGTTTAGACTAGCGCGGTTGAATAGCGAGTACACAAAGGAAAGTCGCAGTTGCTATGGATAATTGCTTTCTGCGCTTTGAGTATGGATTTGAGCCCCTTAATATTGATTTAATGAGCTGCTTTTGCCTCAAGTGTCACATGGCGCGTGACAGATTCCCGGGTATAAGAACACGAACTCTGTTGAGCGTAAGACATATTTCCCACACTAATTTTCCTTCCTCTTTATTTAATTATTATTTTTATTATTATTTTTAACTCACTATGACTGATTTTTCTACACCTACTCCCATGCCTCCACACCCTAAAGCGGATGGGGGTGTTGTTACATGGCAATTTTCAAAGACTTGCACGGCTTGCGAGTCGATGGAGTATTTTTGCGTGGAGAGCACGGCAACACAAGGGCCTCTCCAGAAGTGCGAGTTTTGCCGATGGAGAAGGGTGGCGTGTGACGCCTTAGCAAAGAATGCCGACATTGAAAGTCGGTTTACTAAGACAAAGTATTGGGTGATCCCCAAAACAAAGGAAGTAGTGGAGGAGATTTGGGATGTGTCCATTGGGGACGATAAATTTGGTGGGGGAAAATGAGGAGAATGTTGAGGATGATGTGAACACCTGGGTGACTAGGACTGCGAACAAGAGGCGAGTTGTCAAAGAGGAAGTCGACGAATTGGTCGAGGAGAAAGAAGAAATTCCCATCTCAAGGAAAACCCTGAAAAAACGACAGGTGGTCATTGAAGATGACGAAGAAGAGAGGGAGGTGGAAGAGAAGGTCACTCCTAAATTATTTTTGGAGGTTGACCCAATCTTAGAAGTAAGTTCACTTTTTTATAATTCATAAATTTAATTACTGATGATTCTGTTTTAGAATTCAGATGTCATCATCGAAGTCACTACAACGGGAGCTTCAAATGTTGAAGCGACCCTTGTGGAACCCACTGCTGTGGAAGTGGCAGTGTCGGTGGAGGATAGGTTACCGACTGTTACCTCGAGGGAGGAAAACGAAGAAACCCTCAATCAAGCACCACGGGAAATCAAGGGGTGAATTGCTAGCAATCCCCTCTCTTGAAATTTAGAGTGTCCCTTAATTATGCCAGGTTTATGAATACTTTATAAACATAAGTAAATTAAAGTTAGATTTACATTTATTCTCAGATTGATTATAGACAGAATATCAACTGATTCCAAATTATGCACAAGTTGATCCTCCAGAACTTGATTTTGGTCCTCTGATGAGAACAAATTGAGCACAAATTGATCTAACCTAAGCTTATGCATATATAATAATTCAGGATACTTGCTCTATTAAATTTGATAATAAAAAAAAATATTTATGAATTTATATAAAAAAAATTATTATGTAAGATATTAAATTATAAATTTAGGCATCATAGGAGGGCACATAATAGAACTTAATTATACTATGTGACACCTTAATACTGTATCACGCAGTTTGAAACATTTAAAACAAAATGAGTCATAATGGACAATGAAATTGCTTGGACAGACTCTTTCAAAATTAATACTGACCATATTCCACAAGTATGAAACCCTGGCATCTATCCAATAAAAGATTTTCCTTCTGATAAATTGATTTTTCTCAGTTACTACCTGCTAAAAAGTGTCCTTGTGAGGTTTGTCTGACCTTCAGGGGGGTAATTTGGCCACATCACACTACTTCTATTTCCATGATTGACCAAAACATCATCCTCATTCCCATCTAAAGAGTTGTTCTCATCTGACTGTGGCTGATCAAAGGGGTCTACCACAAGTTTAGCCAAAATTTTGGTGAACACTTTTTTGATGGATAGTGACTAACTGGTGCTTTCCGAAATTGTCCACCTCAAGTTAGAATAAACTTCAGGAGGATAAATTTATTATGAATACCAAATTAACTGAAGAATACTTTTGCCCTAGCTACTCTGCATCATAAAAGTGTCCAACTGAGGCTTAGCCATAATTCAGGAAGACACTTTTGGAAAGGCACAGTCTGATGGGTTTAATATCTATATATGGCAATAAGTATCAGTTTTTTATCAACATGGAGCTAGAATTAATTTAATATGGCCAAAGTGTCCACCTGAAGTTTGGCCAAAATACAGGTGGAAAGTTTTATGAGGATTACTTGATGAAATGAAGAAGACTTGCAATTACTTTCCATCATAAAACTCTCAAACTTAAGTTTATCAAAGATTGTGGTGACACTTCTTTCAGATCCAGTCATATGGGATCAACTCTCTATATGGCAATGAGAATCAATTTTTAGTCAATCATGGCATTAGAAGTAATTTTATATGGAAAAACTTTCCACCTAATTTTTGGCCAAAAATAAGTTGGAAATGTTTATGAGGAATACTAGATTAACTAAAGAAGACTTGCACCCTACTACTGTCCATCATAAAAGTGTCCACCAGAAGAATTCTTAAACTTGTGGTTGACACCTTTGGCCTGGTCCAGCCATATGGGATCAATTCTGCATATGGAAATGAGGATTTAATTTGGTCAATCATGGTACTAGAAGTAATTTGATATACATAAAGTGTCCAACTAAATATTGGAAAAAAATCAGTTGAAAACTTCATTTACTTTTTCAAAAAATCAAATTAAGTAAAATTTTATTCCTGATGATGCCCATTTTATCCAACACCTCTTCTGAGCCTTGAAAGTAGGCATTTAGCTTGAATTTTGAATTTCATATAAAATCCCTATTATTCAACCTATTTCTTTTTATCCCTTTTTTTTATTTTAGATATCAATTAATTTTATGTAAAACAAATAATTTTCACAATTTTTTACCTGTATTTAATAGAATTATTAAAGGTTTAGCATCACCCTGTAAGCATTTAGCACATGTTTTTTTGCTATAATAATAAAAATAATAATATATTGGTAACAAAAAATTGATCAAATGATAATATATTAATAAAACAGAAAAATAAAATACCAGTGGATATGTTTTAAAAAAATACCAGTTGCACTGAAGAAGAGCTGCACCCTAGATACTCACCATCAAAAAAGTGTCCAGCACAAGTTTGGCCAAACTTGTGCTGGACACTTTTGGTCAGTTGCAGTCATATGAGATCAATTCTCGCTATGGCAATGAAAAAAAATTTTTGAATAAAAAACTTCACTAGAAGTAGTTTTACATAGCCAAATTTTCTACCTAGATTTCATCCAAACCACAGGTGCACAATTTTTTATCTTTGAAAAAAAGTCAATTTAGTACAATTTATCCCTGATGGCTCTCATTTGCTTCAACACCTTTACTGGCCTTTGATAGTAGGAATATTACTTGGATTTCTTTTTTCATATTTGATCCCTATAACTTAATTTTTTATTCATAATATTGCTTTTGGATATCAATTAATAATTTTTATAATAAATTATTTTAATATTTTTATACATTTTTTTAATAATATTATAAATGGCATAAAATCACCTGGTATGCATTTGGCACATGAGTTTTTTCTATACTTATAAAATTAATAATATAATGGCAACCAAAAATTAATCAAATGATATTAATGAGTGAGGAACAAATATAAAATACCAGTAGACATGTTTGTAAGAAATACTAGGTGAACTGAAGAAAAATTCTACCCTAGCTACTCTACATTAAAAAAGTGTCCAGCACAAGTTCGGCCAAACTTGTGCTGGACACTTATGGTCAGGTGCAGTCAGATGGGAGCAACTCTTTCTATGGAAATGAAGATAAATTTTTGATAAAAAATTACACTAGAAGTAGTTTGATATGGCAAAATTTTCATGCTGAAGTTTTGGTAAAGCTCAAGTGGATTTTTCTTTTATTTTTACAAAAAAGAAAATTTAGTGAAAGTTTAGCCCTGATTGTTCTAATTTAATTCAACATCTCTTTTTTCTGTTTATGGCAGGAATTTAACTTGGATTTTATTTTTTATCTTTGATTTCTTTTAATTTACTTTATTCCTCTCATATTGCTTTTGGATAGAAGTTTATTTTTTGTAAAAGAAATCATTTTCATATTTTTTTACCTTTATTTAATAATATTATAAAAGGTGTAACATCACCCAGTATTCATTTGGCACACAATTTTTTGCTATACTTATAATATTAAAACATAATGGTGACAAAAAATCAATCAAATGATAAATATGAGTGAGGAACAAAGATCAAATACCAGTGGACATGTTTATAAGAAATACCAGATGAACTGAAGAAAAATTCCACCCTAGCTAACCTCCATCATAAAAGTGTGCAGCACAAGTTCAGCCAAACTTGTGCTGGAGACTATTGGTTGCATGCCATCAGACGCAATAAATTATTTTTATGGAAATGAGACTGAATTATCACTCCATCATTGCACTGAAAGTAGTTTTACATAGACAAATTGTCCCCTGGAAGTTTTTCCAAACCTAAGGTAGACAATTTTTTCCTTTGGTAAAAAGTAAATTTGATCCATGTTAATCTATGATGGTGCCCATTTTTTCTGAAGCCTCTACTGGCTCATGATAGCAGAAATTATACTTAATATCTTTATTTCATGTTTGATCTCTTTAATTTTAATCTTACCCTTTTACTTATCCTTTAGCTTTTAAATATCAATTTTATTTTGGTAAAACTGATAACTTTCACATTTTTTTATATTTATTATATTATATTTTTAAAGTTGTGAAATCATCGAGTGTACATTCATTACACATTTTTTTGCTATACTAAAAACATTAATAATATAATGGTGACTAAAAAATAATCAAATAATAAATATGGATGACAAAGAAAGATCAAATACCCATAGACATTTTTAAAATGAATATAAGATTAACTGAAGAAGACTTGCACCCTAGCTACTCTCCATCATAAAGGTTTCCAGCACAATTTCAGCTGAGCTTGTGCTGGACACTTTTGGTTGCATGCAGTAAGATGGGATAAATTTACTCAATGGAAGTTAAAATGAATTTTTGCTCAATCATTGCACAAGAAGTAGCTTTATACTGCTATACTATCCTCCTGATTTTTTGGAAAACATCAGGTGGACACTTTTATTAATTTAAAAAAAAAGAAAAACATTCCAAATCTAGAACTGGTGGTGCAAATTTGGTCTGAAAACTCAAATTATCTTTGATGGCAGAAATTTTATTTGAATGTTTAATTTCATATTTAATCAATTTTATTTTACTTTTTTATTCCTGTTTTTGCTTTCAAATATCAATTTATTTATTGTAAAACTAATAATTTTCATATTTTTTTTACTTTTATTTAATAAGATTATGAAAGATGCAGCATCTCCCAGTATGCATTTGGCTTACAAATTTTTTCAATACTAATAACATTAATATTATAATGGTGAAAAACAATGAATCAAATGATAAATATGAATGACACAGAAAGATCATATACAAGTGGATTTGTTTATAAGGAATACCTGATGAACTGAAGAAGACCTGCACCCTAGATACTCACCATCATAAAAGTGTCCAGCATAAGTTTGGCCAAACTTGTGCTGGACACTTTTGGTTGCATGCAGTCAGATGGGATAAATTACTCTATGGAAATGAAAATGACATTTTGCTCAATCATTGCACAATAAGTAGTTTGATATTGCCAAAATTTCCTCCTGATGAATTTTCAAAAATCATCAGGACACTTTCTTTGGTTTAAAAAAAATAAAATATAGTGCAAGTTTAGCCCTGGTGGTGCACATTTGATCTAACACCTCTACTTGTTATTGATAGTGGGAATTTTCCTTAGATTTTTTTTTCTTATTTTATCCCTTTTATTTTACTTTTTTATTGCTCATATTGCTTTGGATATCAATTTTTAATTTTTAAAATAAATAATTTTCATACTCTTATACCTTTATTTAATAATATATGATTAAAGGTGGAACACCACCTGGTATGCATTTTTCACACAAGTTATTACTATAGTAATAACGTTAAAAATATAATGATGACAAAAAATTAATCAAATGGTAAATTTAAATGACACAGAAAGATCAAATTCCAGTGGAAATGTTAATAAGAAATCCCTTTTGAGTTTAAGAAGATTTGCTGTATGCCTACTCTCAATTATAAAAGTGTCCAGCACAAGTTCGGCCGAACTTGTGCTGGACACTTTTGGTTGCATGAAGTCATATGAGATAAATTCTCTATATGGCAATAAAAAATGATATTTCACTCAATTATTGAAGTAAAGAATGTTTAATATTGTAAAATTGTCCCCTGGATGTCTGTCCAAACCTCAGTTCAAAATTTGTTAGCTATACATAAAAGTAAGTTTAGACCAAGTCTTGACCTAGGGATCCCCAACTGTCCCAACACCACTTCTGGATCTTGATAGTCAAAATTTTACTTGTATTTTTTATTTCGTATTTGATCCCATTTATTTTCATTTTACTTTTCTATTACTCTTTTTAATTTTAAATATCAATTTATTTTTTTAAAAACTAAACATATTCATATTTTTTTAACTTTATATAATAATATTATTAAAGTTGTAACATCACCAATTTTGCATTTGGCATGCAGGTTTTTGCTATACTAGAAACATTAATAATATATATGGTGACAAAAAATTAATTATAAGATAAATATGAATGATAAAAAAAAGTTAAAAACCCAATAGAAATGTGAAAAACAAAAAACTGATGTACTGAGAAACACTTCCACCCTAGCTACTCTCCATTATAAAAGTGTCCAGCACAAGTTTGGCCAAACTTGTGCTGGACACTTTTGTTCAGGTGCAGTCAAATGGGATCAATTCTCTCTGTGGAAATTAAATTAAAAAAAATTCTAAATAATTACATTAGAAGTAGTTTGTTATGGCTGAATTATCCACCTTGAGTTTTTTTAAACCTCAGGTGAAAAATTTTTTATCTTTAAAAAAAATTAAATTTTATCAAATTTAGCCCTGGTGGCACCCATTTGTTTCAACACCTCTACTGGCTCTTGAAGGCAGGAATTTTTCTTGAATTTTTCTTTTTCATATTTGATCTCTTTTACTTTACTTTTTTATCACTCATGTTAAATTTGGATATTAATTTATAATTTTGGAAAAAAAATCATTTTCATATTTTTTTAACATTTTTAATAATATTATAAAAGGTGTAATATAACATGGCATGCATTTGGCACACAAGTTTTTTCTGTACTAATAAAATTAATAATATTCTAATGACAAAAAATTAATCAGATAATAAAATATGAATAAAACAGAAAGATCAAATACCATTTGACATGTTTTAAAAAAATAACAGTTGCACTGAAGAAGACCTGCACCCTAGCTACTCTCCATCATAAAAGTGTCCAGCACAAGTTCGGCCGAACTTGTGCTGGACACTTTTGGTCAGGTGCAGTCAGATGGGATCAATTCTCTCTATGGCAATGAAATAAAAATTTTGATAAGAAACTTCACTAGATGTAGTTTGATATAGCTGAATTATCCACCTAGAGTTCATCCAAACCACAGGTACACAATTTTTTATCTTTAAAAAAAAATCAATTAAGTACAATTTATCCCTGATGGCTCTCATTTGCTTCAACATCTCTACTGGCTTTTGATATTAGCAATAATACTTGGATTTCTTTTTTCATATTTGATCACTTTAAATTAATTTTTTATTCCTCATATTGCTCTTGGATATCAATTAATAAATTTTAAAATAAATTATTTTAATATTTTTATACATTTTTTTAATAATATTATAAAATGTGTAACATCACTCAGTATGCATTTGGCACACAATTTTTTGCTATACTTTTATATTTAATAATATAATTAATACAAAAAATTAATCAAACAATATGTATGAGTGAGGCACAAAGATAAAATACCAGTAGACATGTTTGTAAGAAATACCAGATGAACTGAAGAAAAATTCTACCCCAGCTGCTCTCCATCATAGAAGTTTCCAGCACAAGTTCGGCCGAACTTGTGCTGGACACTTTTGGTCATGTGCAGTCAGATGGGATCAATTCTCTGTATGGCAACAAAAAATTTTTTTTATCAAATTTCACTAGAAGTAGTTTGGTTTAGCTGAATCATCCACCTGCTGTTCTGCCCAATATCAGTTTATAAATTTTTATCTTTAAAGAAAAGGTCACCTATTAAAATTAAGCCCTGATGGCTCCCATTTGCTTTAACACCTCTACTGGCTCTTGATAGCAGGAATTTTACCAGTATTTTTTTCATATTTGAACTCTTTGACTTTTATTTTACTCTTTTATTCCTCTTTTTACTTTTAAATTTCTATTTAATTTTTGTAAAACTATTCCTTTCCATATTTATTTACATCTATTTTAAAAAATTATTGAAGGTATAACTTCACACAGTATGCATTTGGCACACAAGTCTTTGCTATACTAATAACATTAATAATATAATGGTGATAAAATATTAATCAGATGATAAATATGAAAGATACAGACTGATCAAATACCAGTAGACATGTTTATAAGAAATACAAGATGAACAAACTGAAGAAAATTTCCACCCAAGCTACTCTCCATCATAAAAGTGTCCAGCACAAGTTCGGCCGAACTTGTGCTGGACACTTTTAGTCACGTGCAGTCAGATGGGATCAATTCTCTATATGGCAACAAAAAACATTTTTTTATTAAACTTCACTAAAAGCAGTTTTGTTTAGCTGAATCATCCACCTGTTGTTCTTCCCAACCTCTGGTGTATAATTTTTTATCTTTAAAAAAAAGGTCACTTATTACAATTTATCCCTGATGGCTCCCATTTTTTTCAACACTTCTACTGGCTCTTGAGAGCAAGAATTTTACTAGTATTTTGTTTTTCATAATTGATCTCTTTGAGATTAATTTTACCTTTTTATCCCTCATATTGCTTTTGTATATCAATTTATTTTTTGTAAAACAAATCATTTTCATATTTTTTTATCTTTATTTAATAATATTATAAAAGGTGTAACATCACCCGGTATGCATTTGGCACACAAGTTTTTGCTATACTTATAATATTAATAATATAATGGTGACAATAAATTAATCAAATGATATATATGAGTGAGGCACAAAGATCAAGTACCAATGGACATTTTTATAAGAAATACCAGATTAACTGAAGAAAAATTCTACCCTAGCTACTCTCCATCATAAATGTGTCCAGCACAAGTTTGGCCGAACTTGTTCTGGACACTTTTTGTCACATGCAGTCTGGTGTGATCGATTCTCTCTCAATCATTGCACTAGAAGTTGTTTGATATTGCTAAATGGTTCTGCTGAAGTTTTTTTAAACCTCAGATTGGCACTTTTTTGTTTTTCAAAAAAGCAATTATAGTCCAAGTTTAGCCTCACTGGTGGAAATTTGCCCCAACATGTCTACTTGCTCTTGATGGCAGTAATTTTATTTTAATTTTTTATTTCATATTTGATTCCTTTAATTTTACCTTTTTATCCCTCATATTGCTTTTGTATATCAATTTATTTTTTGTAAAACAAATCATTTTCATATTTTTTTACCTTTATTTAATCTCAAGATCTCATGAAGGGTTGGAAACTCAATCAATCAAAGATTTAGGATTTAGAAATGATTATTGAGAAAATAAAGAAAGATACAATAATAATGATTTTCATTTTAGAGTTTTACCATTATTAACTATAAATACGTTTTATAATTTAATTCTAAGGAACATCAAACCAAAAACCCAACCCTTTTTATATCCTTTACTCCTCCTTGCATTGACCTCATACCCATCCACTATTCCGCACACCACAAACCATTTAAAATATATCCGTTACACCTGGACCCTCCTCACCAACATCCGTTAACCCCTTAATCCTTCACTAACCATTCCGTCTATGCTCACTACCCCTTCATAACCCACAGACATTTCATAAACCTTTTAATGTACTATTATATTGATTATTGCGCTGTGCGTCGCTTATTGAGAAAAAAAAACTAAGAAACACTATTGAGAAATTGACTAATTTAGATTTAGAGTTTAGACTAGCGCGGTTGAATAGCGAGTACACAAAGGAAAGTCGCAGTTGCTATGGAAAATTGCTTTCTGCGCTTTGAGTATGGATTTGAGCCCCTTAATATTGATTTAATGAGCTGCTTTTGCCTCAAGTGTCACATGGTGTGTGACATAGCCCCTGACCCCTTCAGAGGACAGGGGACAAATTCTTTCTCTACACCATTCACTTTTCCATCTTCTGTCTTCCTTTTTCTTTGTTGCACCTTTTCCTCTTCTTGGTGCACTTTACCCGCTTTCTTCTCCTTTCCAATGCTTCCCATTGGCACCCCATCCCCAGACTTCTACTTAAAATCAAGAGGAAGCATAACTTCTGGTGGCAAGTAAACTGATTATAAAAAACATCAGAAGACTGTCTAAGATGGGCCAGGGGCCCAATACTATAGAACCAGCATCCCCTTTTTTTGCCATATGAACCTTCTTTTCCTTCTAATCAATTTTTTGGTTATATTTTTGTAGCCATGTCATCCCCAGTACAATGTTGTACTGGTCTTTCAGGTTTTTTGCATATTCGTGAGAATAAGGAATTCTGAAGTAGCAGAAATGTGGGTTGGAAAAGGATCAGCCAAAGAAAGATATGGATTTTCTGACTCTTCTTTTACTAGAATGTATTAAGATGTATTGTTGGTGTTATGGGTTTGAAGATTGGCTAAGGAGTTCAGGTTCCTCTGGTTGATTAACTGTGAATTTTATGTGGAGTTATTTCTAGGTGAAAGTTCTGGGTTATTAGGATTGGCTGAAGAATTAATGGTGATCACAATAGGTGGGCTACTAGAGCTGTGATAGGAAGTAGCAGGTAAATTGGATTGGGAATCAGTTATTGGGCATCTGGAAGAAGGGTTGGAACTTTAAGAAGAATAGTTGGCTGGAATAGGAGCAGTGTAGTTTCTTTTTGGGGAAGGGGCTGGAGAGTTTTTTCTTGGAGAAGTGCTGGAGGTACTGTTAATTTGTTGATGGGAGGCCCTATCAGGTCTTTTATTTTTCTGTTGTTGTTGATTTTGACTGCTGGGAAGTGATGAGTTGGAAGAGTCCAGTGGTTCACTGTTGTTGTTGGAGAATGGTGTTTTAGGATGCATTTCTCTAG
Source organism: Hemileia vastatrix (assembly GCA_030280995.1). NCBI lineage: Eukaryota > Fungi > Basidiomycota > Pucciniomycetes > Pucciniales > Zaghouaniaceae > Hemileia > Hemileia vastatrix. Next base: position 25,080,160 of record JASXTE010000004.1, on the reverse strand, counting down.
GATCATAAGGTAAATTATGTGCCATGGAAGCAGAAATCTGCATTGGTGCAGAAATTGTTGGTGCATAAATCAGTGTGGAAGTGGAAATGTGTATAGGAGAGGTGTCACTTTAAAGCCTGGAAAGGAGACTTGAAGAAGTAGAAGGAGCAGAAGTAGGGATGGTTTGAGAATTGGTACTTGGGTTATTGGAAGAAGAATTTTTGTTTAGAGGAAGAGATCTTTTGGATCTTCTGGATGGTACTGAAGAGCGGAATCAAGAAGAAGGCCCCTATTCTGGAGATCTAGCTAAGGATCTGGATTTGTATTTGTGAGATGGTGAAGGGGGAGGAAGAGGAATTTCAAATCCCTTTTACATTTTTCATTTTCTGGAATTGAAAGGATCACAGGCTTTGTAATAGCAGATGGCATACATGGATGAGGCAGTAAAGGTTCAAGGGCTTCTTGTATGGATGCACAGTTTTCAAGCATAGTCTATAGAAGAAACAAAGAATGGGTGTTCTGTGGAATATATGGTGAGATTAAAAACTGGGAGAAACAAAACAGAAAAGAGTTTAGAAAAATTGGCTTTTGGAGTGGAAGTTGGAATATCAAGATAACAAGTAAATTTTAGCATGATGCATGCAACAAGGAGACTTTAAACTGTTGGAAAGTTCATCAAGACTTTAGACTAAAAATTTTAGGACAGTCCATCAAGACTGTAAACTGAAAATGGTTAGATAGTCCTTCAAGACTATAAAATGAGTAATTGGAAATGGGTGAGTCCTTCAGGACTATAAAATGATAATTTGTTGTCATTAGTTTGGTAGAGGGCATCCAAGTGGGGAGTCTCTGAATTTAGTTAAGGCAAGTGTGGGGGTAACTGATGAGCTGGATGCTCTATAGAACAGTTACCTCAGAATGTTAGTTTGTTTCTCTGAGTCTTTAATGGTTTGATCTCTGGTTCTGTCTTTATGATTTAAGTTTTTAGTCCCCTAAGACTATAAACTGAGGGTTTTGAGTTCCTAAGACTATAAAATGAGGGCTGTTAGTCCCCCGAAGACTTTAAACTAAGGACATTTTTTTTGGCCTACATTCAGGAACTCTGGAAAAGTGGAAAATTTTATTTTTTAAATCAAAAATTGAGGCAAAGATTAAATTACAGAAGATAATTAAAAGATGAAACAACATGTTCAGCATTAGCTTTGAATTATTTGATGAGGTTTTTTTTTCTCAATGTCCTGTGGATCTCTAGCAGGAGTGGATTTAAAATAGTCAATTAAAAGGTGTTTTTGTTGAGAAGAGTGTTGTTGGAATTTGGTTTTAATTTTTGGTATATGATTAAGTTTTGGTAGTTCAATGGTTCCCACATTATTATCATCACTGTCAGAGGCTGGATTAACTTGAGGGTCATCAGTAATACAGTCAGTATGAGGAGAAATCAAGTGATAATTGTAAAATTATTTATCTACCATTAGATGGACCAGGGATGGTGGAACTAGAAGTTCTAATTGTGGTAGCACTTTTTTTGGAGGGGCGTATTTTGTTGATTAATTTGGGTATCAGATTGGAAGGCCTGGATCTTTTAATAGTAGTGGAAGATGAGCCAGGTTTTAGTGGAGGTGAAGCTGTTTAAGAAGGTAATTGAACAGGTCTGTATCAATTCTTCTTTCTTGATTGGCACACATCACAGGAGGTTCTGTATAATTGAGCTGGTGGTGTTATGGTGCAGATAAGATTTTTTTCTATACAGTATTGGCAAGGACCCATTTAAGAGACAGATTTGGAAGAAGTTTGAACATGGTAGATGTGGTAAAGAAAAGAATGTGGAAATTCTTGATTGGAGGGAGGATGTGGTTTTCCAACATTGGCAGGGGCCTTTGTTTTGTTATTCAATGCTGTTTGTAGATTTCTTAAATGACATTATTTATAAAATATGGGGTTTTCTGGTTTTATGGGGTGAATATTATGACTATTGGTATGTGGCTATTACCATTGCATAGCTCTGCAATTTCTTTATATTTCATGTGTTTATGACATTTTTCATATTCAAAGTTTTAAGGGGACTTATTCTCATTTTTCATTTCTGGAGGATGGCTGTTTAATTTTGTTTTTTGTGTTTTTTGGGCCAACCTAAAGTCTTAGGGTTAAGTGCTTAGTACCATTGGATAGACCAAATCAGGCTCCATATTTAATGTCTCAACATTGTTATTGCTTAATTTTGTGTTTTAAAGGTTTTAGATGTTGTAGTGGATTTTTTTAAGGTAAATGGGGTTTTTTGGCCTAGAAGCTGGCACCTGCATATGCAATTGAAAGGTGGGGAAGCTGCTTAGACATGGTGTTTATGCATGTATATAGGAAAATAGGACATTTTGGGGCAATTATAACCTAGATAAAACCATCTGGTAATTAGATCACTGTTTCTCACTCAGTTTTTACTGTTTTTTGGCCATGATTTGCTGTGTTTTTTGAAAGGTTAGTTCTTCATTTCACTAAACTTTGGAAATTTGTATCTCTGGTGTAGCTTTGCAACCTGCATCAAGTATTGTTGCTGTTTTCTGTGCCACATGTGAACTGTGTCTCTAGTTTCTGATGTGGATTTTCTCTACATTTCAGGTTTTGGTTCTTTGGTTCTCAGTGGTATGATATTGGATATTTTCTTGTCTTTTCAAGAAGATAAGAAGTTTTTTGGAAGGAGTATTGTAACAGTCTTCAAATTGCTGTAGAAAATTAATCTCACCTGGTATTTCTCAAAGGGAGAGGGGTTTTTCTCTCTGGTTTCTCTCCAACTCCCTTGGTCAAGGCCCATAGCTAGTACTATAGGATTTTCTAAAGTGGCTTTGAGATGTATAATCTGTGTTTTTAAGTTAGAATAAATAAATACAACAATAAAGTTGTACTGAGAAAATTTATTTCAATGATTCAATTTATATGTTTTTTTAAATTTTTTAGTTTTAGTGAAATAATTTTAAAATTTAGCCCCTGGAGTTGAGAACTTTCTACTAATACCCCATATGTATATATTTATGAGTTGTGTAATATTTATGAAGTGTTATATAAAAATGTTAAATTTATAAGAGTATTACAAATTGTGAAATATTATGTTAAATTGATGGTGGTTATTCATTATTATGTTTATTATTCTAGATGATTATTCCTAATTTTGAGTCTAAAGACTTTATATGAATAGTCTAGTCACATGCCCCATTTTCTTTGTGAGTTTTCTGGAGTTTGTCCAGAGTTTGTACAGAGTTCATCTGGAATTTTCTGGAGTTTGTACAGACTTATGGAATCAATTAGAGCCTTAAATACTTATTAAAAATTCTTCAAAAACTTAAAATAATAGGGTTTCATCTCAAGAACATTTCATACAGTTTTGGTAGCTTGCACAACACTATTCACTGAGCTAAAAATTATGAAAGTTAAGTAAAATATCAAAAATAAAAAAAAATAAAAAATACTTAATGAGAAAATTAAAAAATAGAAAAATGGTAAAAATTCCCCAAAAATTTTTAAAGTTTCTTTAGACTCCTGAATTCCATTTCAATTCATTTTTAAACCTGTAGCTGTGCCTCTTGAATATTAAATAAATATTTCATCTTGATGCATTTATTAGACCAATTTTTGTTATAAAAGCAACCATTCTCTTTATTTAAAAATAATTTTAAATTAAAATAGCCCTTCAAATCTCCATAGTAAGCAACCAAAAATTAATTTAAAGAATCATTACCTGCCATACTTAACCTGAGAATTCCACATCCTCCCTCCAATGAAGAATGTTCTTATTCTTAAATTTTCATGATTGATCACACATTCATCTCCTCTTCCTACATTTCAACCATCACCTTCCAATTTTATTGTTTCCACCAAATTTTCTTTTGAATAAACCTTCAAATTTATCATCATCATCTTGTCTTTGAAATATTTAGCTGTTCACTTCAAATTGCATGCCAGATATCAAGTTCCTTTCTAAATGACCAATCTTTCCCTCCCTGGAAGAACTGCCTGTGATCTTGTGCATTTTTCCAATAATTCCTTCCAGAACCAAATTCTACAAAGGACCAGAAGCTTTAACTGATCCTACTATAATTAAAAAGAGATTATTAAAAATTACAACTTTCTTCAGAAATATTAAGGATGAAACAGCTTCATCCTCCAAAAAACCTAATCCTGATCTTTAGCTACCACACCCTTCTCAAGATCCTAATATAATTATACTAGTTTCTCCTTTCAGTTTTTCTAAAACTTTATTTCCTTGATCTACATTTTTTTTCCATCCTTTAATATTTATGATCCATCATACTGATTGATTCATCCCTTTTACTTTTAAGCTTTTGAGATCACCAATACTGATGAAGATGGCTAGGCAAAATTTGATTATATTAATAATTAGAAAAAATTCATAGATATCTCTTTTAAGAATTCTGTGATGATATGAAGAGAAACTATTTAACTTATTTACAAGAACTTCCAGCCAATAAGAATTAATATATTTCAAAGAGAAAACTGTTTATGCAAAGCTTTGATGCTGATGTAGAAGGATTTAAAAAAGATTATTTGTTTTGATTGTTCCTCTCTTTTTTTTTAAATTGCTTCTTTAGTGCTGATAAACATGCTGTCTTGTTGATTATGTTTTATTTCTGACTTATATTTATATAAACTGAAATAAACCATATTTTACTTGTGATGATTTAACTACTGAGAACAAGGTTTGAATCCCTTTAGACTCCCCTCCACCAGTCTATTTCTGGCACATCATGAGAGAGAAGGCTCTACACCTACTGGGCTGAATACTTTGACTCAATTCCTGTCATAACATCCTCCAAGCTTCCTCCAATATACCCTTACATGAAGCACACTACAATTACAACTACCTAATACACATTCAGGAGATTAAGCATCACAACAATCAAATAAACTTCTACCCCTTTAAGCCACTTTTAAAACTTTCACAATTTTCATATTTTTACAGACTCTCTTAGCAACTTTATTTCCAGCCTTTGAGTGCATCCCATATCTGCAACCTACTATACAACACCTCTACACTCTCCTTAGTGAAGGATAAACCATATCCACCTTTAAAATCTCTTATAATAACCATTTAAACTCTCTACTTTTCTTTAACCATAATCAACTTGCTATCATTTTATGACATCTTCATTTCCTTAATCACAGCTGCACCCTATCAATGAATGATTGAGTTTTCCTAATGAGTGATTTTTCAGTTTAAGTACTGATGAAAAAGTGATAAATTAAAAAGATTGAATTGAAATTACAAAAATATTGACATTTCCAGCTTAAAGTCTTGAAGGACCAAAAATTTAATCATTTTCCAGCTTATAGTCTTGGTGGACTAGCCTTTTCAAAACCTTTAATTAAATCATTCAAATAATAATCAAATAGCCATTTTATTTTCTTGTTCAACCAAAGAATGAATACTTGCAAGTCTAGGGTCATGAAGGATCCACATCCAGAATATTCCAGTTTAAGGTCATGGTGGACCCAAACATTCAATCAATCTCCAACATCCCTATGAAAATCTTGTGCCAAAATTTGGCCACCAGTCTTTTCTCCCAGTTCCAGCTTTTCATCCAGTATTATTTCTCAATCCTAATTTTTAACCTTTTCAAGATGTCTCCAACCAACTTTTCTGCTTCTTCAGATTAAGCTTGAAACTATTTTTCCTTCACCCATAAAAACTGTGTTTACACTTTCAACTTGAAAAAGCACACCTATAATAAGACTTGCTCCACCTTTTTTGAAAAGAAAAGAAAATTTTCTGGCTTGAAATATGGCTCCTTCCCTATCCCTTCCACCAGATTTTCTTCCTTCTGCAAGCCTTCTCCTCAACCTGCTACTTCTCCTTCTATTTTTACCAACAATCCTCCAACATTTAGCCTTTCCGAATACCTCAACATTCCCTCTTATTCAAACTCCATGTAACCTTTCCAACCAACTTCTTCTCCAGATGTTCCTTCTCTTCAATTTAGGCTTTCTAGCTCTCCTCCTAAGACTCCATCTCCTCCTCGGACTTAAAATGCTCATAGAGCTATGATCAATCCTCTTTCAACAAAACCAGTCCTATAAATTTCTTCATCTCCATCAATTTTTTATCCCAGTCCTGTTAGAAGCCCACCTAATAAAAGACCCAGATTCAACAGCCTTAATCCTTCTCAACACTCTTCCACCCCATCAAAAAGACTAAACGCCTCCAGCTCCTGTTCTCCTCCTCAGAAAATATCTACTCCATCAATTAAAGATTCCACCACCAGCAAATATAAAATGCCAAAATTGAAAAATCCCTTCATCTTCCTTCTCAAGGCAAAACACATACCCAGTCAGCCATTTAACTTTTGTCTTGAAAGTGTGTATTCTGGTAATTTCTCCTTTAAAATGTTTTCTATCATGCTTCATTCTTGATATTTAACAATGTTTTTGTTAGAACTATCTCTTTCTTCCTGACCTTATTGAGATTACTATGTCGCAGATCCAGCTCTATCTTTCACATATATTCTCCATCATGTGATTGGAAGTAAACTTTACTATACTTTCAACAAAATCATGACAAATTATAGGACCTATCCACCAAAATACAGAGCAGAGGCCCATTTGAGAGAGAAATTTATGAGGGACCAATTTGAAATTTCAAAATTTCTCCAACCCAATCAAAATTATTAAATCAAACAAGCCAAAAATGCTCCGAATCCTGTTTCTCCAAATTTATCAAACAGAGTTCCTTCTCCAAAAAATCAGCTACCTAAATTAACATTTCTTTTCCTTGATGATCTCTCTGACCTGGTTAATCCTAGAATATATATCAAAATTCTTTAAACAGAAAAAAAATTTAAATATATTATTACTATTATTATTCACTATTTTTATTTTTATCTTTATCTCTCTCTTTTTAATTTTTTATTTTTTTATTTTTTTATTTTTTTATTTTTTTATTTTTTTATTTTTTTATTTTTTTATTTTTTATTTTTTTATTTTTTTATTTTTTTATTTTTTTATTTTTTTATTTTTTTATTTTTTTATTTTTTTATTTTTTTATTTTTTTATTTTTTTATTTTTTTTATTTTTTTATTTTTTTATTTTTTTATTTTTTTATTTTTTTATTTTTTTATTTTTTTATTTTTTTATTTTTTTATTTTTTTATTTTTTTATTTTTTTATTTTTTTATTTTTTTATTTTTTTATTTTTTTATTTTTTTATTTTTTTATTTTTTTATTTTTTTATTTTTTTATTTTTTTATTTTTTTATTTTTTTATTTTTTTATTTTTTTATTTTTTTATTTTTTTATTTTTTTATTTTTTTATTTTTTTATTTTTTTATTTTTTTATTCTTTTATTCTTTTATTTTTTTATTTTTTTATTTTTTTATTTTTTTATTTTTTTATTTTTTTATTTTTTTATTTTTTTTATTTTTTTATTTTTTTAATTTTTAATTTTTTAATTTTTTAATTTTTTAATTTTTTAATTTTTTAATTTTTTTTATTTTTTAATTTTTTTATTTTTTTATTTTTTTACTTTTTTAATTTTTTAATTTTTTAATTTTTTAATTTTTTAATTTTTTAATTTTTTAATTTTTTAATTTTTTAATTTTTTAATTTTTTAATTTTTTAATTTTTTAATTTTTTAATTTTTTAATTTTTTAATTTTTTAATTTTTTAAGTTTTTAATTTTTTAATTTTTTAATTTTTTAATTTTTTAATTTTTTAATTTTTTAATTTTTTAATTTTTTAATTTTTTAATTTTTTAATTTTTTAATTTTTTAATTTTTTAATTTTTTAATTTTTTAATTTTTTAATTTTTTAATTTTTTAATTTTTTAATTTTTTAATTTTTTAATTTTTTAATTTTTTAATTTTTTAATTTTTTAATTTTTTAATTTTTTAATTTTTTAATTTTTTAATTTTTTAATTTTTTAATTTTTTAATTTTTTAATTTTTTAATTTTTTAATTTTTTAATTTTTTAATTTTTTAATTTTTTAATTTTTTAATTTTTTAATTTTTTAATTTTTTAATTTTTTAATTTTTTAATTTTTTAATTTTTTAATTTTTTAATTTTTTAATTTTTTAATTTTTTAATTTTTTAATTTTTTAATTTTTTAATTTTTTTTTTTTTATTTTTTTAAAGATTCCCCCAGCCATTTGTTGAGCCAAACCCTTGACATTATACCCACTTCCAAGATTTTATTTAAAATTGGAAACAGAAAAATAAGATTTAAAATAAAAAATATGTTTTAAGAAAAATAGAAGATTTTATAAATGAATTTAAAATTTAAAATAAAAATAATATTTAAAAAAATATATTTTTATATGTATTATATATATATATTTAAAGATTCATGGCAGACATTTGATGAGATAAGTTCCTTAAATCATACCCTTATCCAAGTGCACCTTAAAGTGATCATACCCACATCCAAGGGCACCTTAAATTGAGATAAACCAGAAAGAAATTGAAAATTGAGCAGAAATAATTTTAAAAAATTTGATAAATATGAAACAGCAAAATAAATAAATGATCTGTTAAGGGGTCCTAATAGTCTAGAATGTTTTACAGCACTCCAATGGCAGTGAAAGGTGGATAACTCAAGGATTTCAAAACAAATCTACATAGAAATATCTTTATGATTTATTACTCAAAGAAGAGGTAAGAAAATTTTTTATTATTACTTATAAAGACTTAAATTATGCAAGTGTAAATAATGAATCAGTACTAGTAGTAATAGAATGGAATTTGATTGTATATAAAAAATGTAAGTAAGTAAAGGAATAAAAAAAAACAGAATGAATTGAAGTCCTTTTATAGGCAATTAAGAGTGAAAGCACATGGAGTTAAGAATCCTACACACAGGAGTGTAAGAGGGAAAAATTTCCAATATATGATATTAAAAATAAAAAAATATTCTATAAAGAATGCATCACTTGACTGTATTTACTATATATATGAATATTTTGATTTAATTTAAAGTATTCTTTAAATGTAACACTTAAAATAAAATAATTTGAATTTCATTTTTATTATTACTATAACTTTAACTTTCTTAAATAAAAAAATTTGAATTTTTAAAATTTAGTAGTATATTTTTTTATTTCTCTTCTACCCTGTCATTGAGCACAGTATTAGGGAATAAAAATATGAGGGAGATTTTAAATTTTAAATATATACTAAATTTACTTATTGTAATTAGTTGATTTATTACAAGTAATCATAAAGTAATTATACTATAATTAATAATGAAATATGAAAAAAATTGTGTGGCTTCATCCCAGTAAATAATTAATTATTTTACTGGGAAAGTCTAGCAGCCTGGCTGACACTCCCTCACTCTAAAAAAACTATAAAAAAATGCTATGATTTTTTCATTTCATATTTCTTTAGCAGAGTAGGAAGATTAGATATCTCTTTCCCAGGTATCCAAGAATCATAATCAGAAGATTTTTTTCTTGAATCTCAATAAGTATTCAAAACCTTTTTCAGCAGTAATTATTTCATCATTTAGAATCTTATCAATTTCTTCTGTTTCAGTGATTTCATTAGGGGTCTTCTATGTTCTTCCCCTTCTTTTGGGAAATAAATCACTATTGGATGTGTAAGCTTTCAGAAGATATATTGGAAAAACAGGATTTGGGTAATTCTAGTAGCCTGGCTGACATTATCACTGGGAGGGCTCCTTCCAATATGTAAAAGTTATTGGGGAATACCAGTAAGCATTATTTTTGAAAAAATTAATTTTAATAAAATTTAAAATTTAAACAACATAAAACTCAAACATAATATATCAATATATATATATATATATATATATAGTAAATCTTGAATCCTGCCTTCAAATGAGTGTAATTGTCTGATGTCATATTGATCCAGTTAATAGTCTTAGAGGACTTACTATATGACAAAAAAAAGAAAGGATGCAACTAGAAAAAGAGAAAATAGGGTAGCAAAAATTCTGAGGTAATTTTTTATAGAGCAGCCAGCCCTTAAATTACCCCCAAACTTGCCAATGTTTAATTTAGAAGGTTCCCCTGTGAGCCCTTCTACCAAAATAAATACATTTCACCACAAATCTTCAACATATAATTTTAACAGTAAGTTTAATCATTGATTTCTTCACAATTATAGTAAATAGTTTATCCTCATTCCAGAGGAATTCTTCATAAATGATAATTGGTAGTTTATCTTCATTTTGGAGTTTACCTTATAAATGATAGTAAGTAGTTTATCCTCATTTTAGAGTTATACTTTGGCACTCCTGGTGCCCCTATGATAGAACCATTGTGGCAGCCTAAAAATTAGTAAAACAATAAGGTTTATTTAAGGAGGATATTAGAAGATTTCATAAAGATTGAGGAAATCATATTCAATTTTTTATAATTTTATTTTGAGAGAAAGGATGTTAAAAGTGGTTTAAAAATAGTTAATTTTACAGGTCAAGGTTTAACAAATATTTGATGGTCAAGGAATGAAAGTATAGGTCTAAATGTCTATGGAAATTATTTTAAATAGTCTCAAGCTTTGGAAAATTTTGGTGAATATTTACTATTTTTCTTCTATTTTTAGTAGCTCTATAAAGTATTTTTGATTATTTTTTAGTTTACATAATTAACTTAACTTTGATAATCTTTAATTAGATGAATAGGGTTACACAGACTATGAAACCTAGTTAGGATTGTAGAGAAGAAGTAACTCTATCACCTGTAGTTTTTCTAGATTTTTTATTAGTGGTTTAAGGTTCTAATTGACTCCAGAAATCTGTAAAAGCTCTGTACAACCTCCAGTGATCTCCAGACAAGCTCCTGGATGCTCTGGCTAGGAAAAGTATGGCACATGCCATACTATGCATATAAATCCTGTAGACTCAAAATTAAAAGTTATCCATTCATAAATTCACCTCTTTTTCATTAAAAATCACACTGTTTTATTCATCAACAACAAATATTTTCATAAAATTATATAATTTGTAATACCCTTATAAAAATAACACTTATACATAACATATTATAAATTCTACTCAACAACTCACTAATACGGTACCATTAAAAAGGTCTGAACCTCAGGGACTTGAATTAAAAATCTGTTTTCAATAAAAATAAAAGCTTCAAAAAACATATTATTCAATCATATAATAAAATTTTCTTAATACAGCTTCACTATTAGGGGTTATCAATGTCCAGGGATCCAAAATTAGGGATCAGGAATTTTTTCTCCTGGTATCAGACATTATTAATTGTAGAAGATTCTTATCCACTAGCCCCAGGGCCAGTGGATAAGGAATCCAGAATAATGTATTATCCCACCTTTTATATCCCAATTTACATTCCTTATTCCTGATTCCAAACTCATCACATCCATGATTGATTTGAAAGCAAGTCACATGACATATAATTGTGGATGCCATTCTTATGTGTCTCTTCACTTTATGCTACTTAATTTTGGTGGCAAACACATAACATTTTTTCTCATCCTTATGTGTCTCTTCACTCTATAATACTTAATTTTGGTGGTAAAAACATAAAAATTTTTTCTATCTACCTACCGCACCTTCTCATTTGGTGTCAAGTTCCCACTTCCCTCATCACATAAGTCTTCCACCAACAACTTCAACATGAAATTGCATATTTTTTCAGTGTTTCTTTTTTTATTCACCACTCATATCTTTTCCTCCTCTCCTCAAACATCCCTCAAATATTTTGGTTGCATTTTTTTAACTCATCTCACTAGGTAAGTCATTTTTTTCCTTTTTGTTGATTTTTTATTTTCTAATCATGATTTTTTTTTGCTTTTTTTTTGTAAGTGCTTCATTTAATTTTTTTCAAGGTTAAACTAATTTTTTTTTGGTTTTTCTCTCCCTCTTTTCTCTCTTTTCCTGCTCTTTTTAACTCCTTTCCCCCCTTCTTGACTGCCCCAATTCCCCCTTTCCCACTTTATTCTCTTACTCACCTTTCCCCCCCTTTAGGCGCTCTTTTTCCTCCCTTTTTGGCCACCTATCAACTCTCCCCTCTCCCTCTCTCCTCCACCACTTCCCCCTACCCCCCCCCCCCCCTCCACTCTCACCTCACCTCCACCCTCTCTCTATTAGCTAACAAATTTCTATCTAAAAAATTTCTATGCAATTTTTTAGCTAATAGAGAAAGGGGAGGGGGGAGGGGTATCTAAAAAATTTCTATTTAATTTGTTAACTAGTAGAGAGAGGGTGGAGGTGAGGTGAGAGGGGAGGGGGAAGGGGGGAAAAGAGATAAGGGATAAGAGGGGAGGGGGGAGGGGGGAAGCAGTGGAGGGAAGAGGGAGGGGGGATGAGGGGAGGGGATTACTGTTAGATAGCCTTAAGGGGGGAAAAGATGTGTCTAAAGAAGGGAAAAGGTGTCTCAAGGGGGGAAAAGGGGGGTAAGGAGGTTTTGAGGAGATCAAGAAGAGGGACGGGGGTTTTGAGGACACCAAAAAGAGGGAAATGAGGCAGACAAGGAGGGGTAATATGGGAGTTTTTAAAAGATAATTTTTATAATTTTTATTAACATTATTTTGTTTTTTTTTGTATTTTTTGTTTAAAAATATTTAATGAAAATTTTTTTATGGTTCTAAGGTTGGATAAACAAACTAAATTTTATGAGTCTTATTTTTCTTTATGTAGATCAAAAAAGTATGTGGATGAGTAGAGTCATCAAATTTTTTTTATAAATGACTCTTATATTTCAAATTCCTAAAGTAAAGTAATGGGCCAATGACCTTGTGTTTTATAAATGGGAATCATGACAACATTTATTTTTTTCATGAGGCTCCTTGGCCTACACTTGTGGAAAGTCCCAAACATTTGTTTATAGATTTATCAGAATTTTGGCTAGAGGAATTTTCATTGCTTTAAAAATAGGGAAATTGGTATATATTAGTTTTTTATATATTAATTTATGTAATTATATTAAATTTTGGTGATTACCACCCCTTACTTCAATGAAATGCAGGGGGGGGTATTGCCGAATTTTCAAATCTGACATGAAAAATTTATGACTTGTAAAAATTTTGGTCTTTTTCACCCCTTACTTCAATAAAATTCAGGGGAGGGTATTGCCAAATTTTTAAATCTGACATGTGAAACTGATGACTTGGAAAAATTTTGGTGATACCCACCCCTTGCTTCAAAAAAATTCAGGGGAGGGTATTGCCAAATTTTTAAAACAGATATAGAGTTTTGTAGACTTAGCTGTATTTAGAAAAGTAAATATAATGATTTGAATTAAAAGAAGAAAAAATGTGTGAGTTTTTCAAATTTTTGCAAAAAAAAAACATCCAGAATCAAGACCTTTAAATAGTCAGCAATATGAAATTATTACCAAAAAGAAATAAAACAAAATTAATTTAACCAAAAAAACAAATAATCTAAAATGTTGTAATAAAATGTTTAAAATCTCAGTGAGGAGTGTGTGCTGAGGATTGATTGTTAGTTTTAATGCATTCTATCAAGAAAAATTTCTAAGGGAAATAAAAAAAACTAGTTTTCAAACATTTTCATTAAGGTTTTAATCTACTTAATAGAGTTATTAGCTTTAACACATTCTCTCATGAAATCTTTCTTTTTTGAACCATCTTCAAGTTGATACTTGAGTTTCATTTGTTCCAATAGGAAATTGTACTCTAGAGCCTCTAACTCTTTCTTTATCTCAAATTTCTTCTCCTCCAAGTCTTGTACCCTCCCATCTCTCTGTAAAGAAAGCTCAAATGTCTTCTCCTTCAAGTCTTGTTACCTGTCATCCCTTTTTAAAGAGAGCTTGTATTTTTTCTTTTGAGAGTTGAGAGTGTCTCATGCAACTTCAACGTATCCTAGAGTGAAAAGGAATATTAACAAAAGAAAAGAAAATCTCACTTAATTATTAAGAGGTATGCTATCACTTAACAGATTCATGTTTCTCCAAAAAATGATCAATGGAAGAAAAAGGTTTTTGAGAAAAACTATCTCTTTTTTGATTTCTTTAAATGTTGAAATTCAAAGTAGTTGATGGTCTTTCCTTCTTCTTGAAGGTAACATTTTCCTCTTCATCATTGATGCTAGCTTCAGACTCACTTGCTTGAGGATCCTGGGTTCATTCATTAGCCTTTATAGAGATAAAAAAAATAAAATAACTAGACAATAAATAAAAGCTTACTGGAGTGGGACCACATTGGTTTATATCACCATAAGGATCTATTAAAAATTTATCTACATTTTTTGAATTTAAAACAGAGGAGGCATGAGTGGAGGAAGAAGATGGGAAAATATTTGTTTCAATATCATGCTCAGAGATAGCATCTCCCCCATCCAACATGTTGGCAGGATTAAAATTATCTTTCTCTCCAAAAATAGCATCTATCTCTTTAAATTTTGGACCTAGAGATTCAAGTTTATTGTCTATGGATTTTATACCCTTACTGATATCAATGTTGGTAATACCAAATCCAGTAGAAGATGAAAGTTTCTTTTCCTTCTTGTGTTTGGCTTGGTAACTCTTGAAACATTCAGAAATATTTTTATGTAAAATATCAATCCTTCCCTTTGTCTTATTTTGTAATTAATTTTCCATTAGAAGATAGCCATTGACTTTTGATGGAGGGGGCTGTCCTACTTTAGTTGCATTCTCAGTACCAAAAAATAATCATAATAAGTTTTTATTTTCAGTCAGTTGATAGGTATGAGATGATCATCTTTCCTTATTTGAACAGTCTTTGATTTATCAGCTGAGTGGGAAAAAGAAGGAGTAATATGATTTGAAGAACAACTGGGGAAAGGCTGTCTTTGAGAAGATCTATGATGATGAGGCATGTTGAGATATTTGAAAATAAAAATGATGAGAAAAAAACAAATGAGATGGGGAGGATTTCTGAATGGAAATGAATAGACAGGATGTGAGTGTGCAGCAAGATAGGGAGGCTAACACATCCAGAAAGTTGTCCAAGATGTGGTTATAAAAAATCGAGGATTAAAATATCAGATAGAGGTGAACATTGACACTTAAAAGGTCTAATAACCCAATTATTGGCAAAGATAATTGCAGAAAATAATTAGGGTATAATGATTTTTATCTGAAATTAATTTAATTACAGATTGGTCAACATTTATACTTCCTATTGTATATCTTAACCTCATTATAAAGAATACTGATTCTACATCTAAATACTGTTGTGGAAACCTAAAGTTTGGTATGGCACTGAAAATTATTTTAAAAAGTTTTTGGGAGATTTTAATGAGCTTGGTGAAGCCAAAAATATATTTTATTTAATTTAATTTAATGAAATAATGAGTGATAAAGTGGTTTAAAAAGGGGTTAATTAAACAAGTCAAGATTAAACAATTATTTTACAAGAAAAATCTGCAATTATTGATCAAAAGTGTATAGAAATTAAATTCAGAATTCTCAAGAAGCTTTGAAAATTTTTGAGGAATTTTTACTATTTTTATACTATTTCTACTATTTTTTATAAGTATTTTTAATTATTTTTGATTTTTTATAATTTACTTGACTTTGATAATTTTTCATAAGATGAATAAGGCTGCGCAGGCTACAAAAGTTAGTTTAGATTAAGCAGTGGATGTAGTTCTATCATATGTAATTTTTTATATTTTTTATCATAGTTTTAAGGCTCTAATTGAGTCCAGATGTCAGTATGAGCTTTGTATGAGCTCTGTAAAACCTCTGGGATGCTACAGTTTGGGAAAAATGTGGCACATTGTAGAAAATCCTATAGTGCTAGCTATGGCCTTGACCAAGGGAGTCGGAGAAAACCCAGAGAGAAAAACTCCTGTCCCTTTTAAAAAATACAAGTGAGATTTACTTTCTAGTTAAATTGAGTCTTGCTTGATAAAGCTTCTTTCCAACAAACTTGACTGCTTTATGAGCCAAGAAATTAGTCCCCAGTCACACTACCAGACCAAAGAGCTGATATGTAGACCAATGGCCACACCAGAGAAAGCAATGATAAATGATGTAGGTTGCAAATCTACACCAGAGACAGAAAAAATACTTTATATAGCCTGCAAGACTATACTAGAGAAACAGTGACAAGAGTTGAGGTCATGTAAGAACTAAACTTTTCACAACCCAGCCAAACAAACACAAAGAGTGAAGCACAGAGTTCCAGATATCCCAGATGGTAGATGATATATTAGAATCTCCTCTAACTTTCTAAAACTATCTCAGAGAAAGACCACCTAGCCAGATCCCCAGCTTGATCCAACTCTCCCAGCTATCTACATGCATAAAAAAGTCCCTAGAGACTTTCCCACTCACAAGCAGTCTGGCCGCCCATCTTAGGAAAATCTCTGTTGAGGTAGGTGGGATTCCCATAGGCAGGAAGCCACTTCTAGGCCTGAAAACACCCAAAAACACCCATAAAACCTCTAAAACATCAAAAAAACACAACTACTCATAGAAAACAGCTAATAACACATAACACACACAAAAATGATGAGAAAAGAGAGGACAATAATCTGAGACATAATCACTGACCCTAGCTTAAGCCTACAAAAATACAATTAAACACCAATACTAAACACCATTACCCCAACTAAACCCTACATATCAAATACCCCCAAATAAAAATTCCAAAGGCCTATTCAGCTTTGTAACACCACATCCTCCCTCCAATCCATAATTTCCCCATTCTTCATCCTCTAACAACAATGTTCACACACCTCTCCAGACAAGCCTCTGACCTTGGCCCTTGCCAGTACTGAATTGACAACAATCTCATCTGTTCAATGACTGGACCAATTCACATCTAAAGAAACCCTTTTAATTCTTTCCACTCCAGAAAAAAACATTGCCATAGACCTGGCCCACTATCTTCTTCTTCAGCTTCCTCCTCTTCTCAGCCCAGTCCATCCTCTTCTACCAAAATATCCAGAACTTCTATCCTCATTCCATAAATAATCAATAGACTCCATTCCTCAAAAAGAAAGCCTGTAACTCCTTCAGCCTCTTCTTCCTCATTTCACCCTGAGTCACCAAAAGTTAAGATTAATTTTCCCCCTGCTAAACTAGACTGACCATTTTCTCAGCCTCCCTTCCACCAGTTATTGATGATGATGAAAATGTAAAAACCATTGAAACACCACACCCAAACTCAATTCCTCTTGTGAAAGTAAAAATTTCAACATCATACCCAAAAACAAATTCACTTCTCCTTTCCTACTTCCAATCAACTCCTGACAAGGACCAAAAAGACATTTATAAGAGAAGGAACCTCATTAAACGATTCAAGGCCAATTCAGAGAATTTCGCCTCCTCCCTTGATACTCTTCTATAACTACACTAGATCTTGAGTTTGATTTAGAAATAAAAAAACATCCTTTATAGGATGTCACCACCAAACAACCCTCATTTTAAAGTCTTGGGGAACTATCCTCATTTTAAAGTCTTGGGGGACTCAAAAAACCCTCACTTTATAGTCTTGGGGGACTCAAACCTATATCATAGACTTAGAACTAGAGATCAACTACATTAAGACAAAGAGAAAAAACAAAATCTTGGGGTGCCTGTATATAGAGCTTCCAGCCCATCAGTCACCCCCAAACTTGCCTTTACAAAATTCAGAAGTTCCCCCTTGGATCCTCTGCCTTTGAACTTCCACCTCACACTTCATCAAATTCCTCAGTTTAAAGTCTTGGGGGACTGTATAACTAGTTTTCAGAGTAAATTCTTGATGGAATGATTCCTACTTTAGTTTATAGTCATGATGGACTAATACATATTCAGCCACCTTCCCCTGCTGAACTCTCACTTTCACTTAATCATAATCCCATTACTGATAAAAAAACTTTTCCTTATCTCTTTCTATTTGTCATCATCACAGATCATGTCAGACTTTGGATCACCTGCCTTCAACCCTTCTAACCTTTCTTGCTTTACTGCACCTAAGGATAATTCTCTCAAGCATTGTAGTCACATGTGCAGACCTTGCACATTCACTCTTCCAACTCCAGAGGCCAAAATGTACAATATGGCATGTGACTCTTGTAATTAAAAGAAGAAAATATGTGAAAGAGATGCCAACTACCCTATACCCCCACCTTCACCTTCTCATAAGTATATCTCCTTATCTCTTGCCAAATCTCCAGAACATAGTCCTGCTTCTTCTTCTCTATATTCAGTTCCTTCCAAAAGATCCAGAAGAACTTCCACCTGAGCTCCATGAAAAATACCACCTCTTTCTTCTCAAGAATCAGCTTTTATCTTCTTCAATTCTGCTCCATTTCCTTCAAATTCTACTCTTAGACTGCTGGACTGCATTCAGGCGGCCTGCCCTACCTCTCTTGGAAATGGAAATCTGGCTCAAAATATGCCAAAACACCCTGATACCCAGAAAAACTCCCCTAAATCCAGCAGAAACACCTTTTCACAAGACCCTCCTCTTCCTCCCAGAGCAATGCAAACAAAAACTTTAGGGTCCAACAACAACAAAAACTCCCAAACTTCTAAAAGGACAGTCAGAGATCCCATGGATCCTAAGAAGACAAAATCACCTTCTCCTCCTTCCAAAAGAAGACATTACACCTCCCCTCTTCCTGCAGACTACTCTTCTGACAGTTCCTTCTCTATCAACAGGTACTTCAGAAGGAAAAAGTCAGCCCCTATGATAATGTTCAGCTGTCCCATATAATAACAACGTTATGTCACCAGTACCAGAAACCAATACCACTGGGAAGGACAACAATAACAACAATTCTCCTTCTTTAATTAGGCCCTAGGAAGATTCACCTTCTAGTTCACCTTCTCAGAATCTATTATAAGAAGACCGAGACAATCCCTATTTATCCTTGGTTGATCCTTCTCCCACACATCTTCCAAATCCTTCAGTCATCCAAATTCCTTAGGTATACAATTTTGAAAAGCTGCTAATCTGTAAGCACCATAAATTTTCATCAATTTAATTAACAAAAAAATCAACTTCTGAACTAAATTTCTTCTTTTTAGATGGTACCCCTCCTCCTGAATCTATCATTGGAGTTGTCCAACCTCTTGAAACCATGCTAACACTGGATTATGCAGATATTAAGCAGAACCTAAGTATGATGTGTTCCAAAATTCTTATGGCCTTTGCACTTCATTGCCACTGAATGAATCTGTGAAGAGCCTGAGAAAGGAACTTCTTGAAAACTACTGGAAGATGTCCAGGATAATTAAGCACACCTTCCAACACTCCATCCCAGCCTCTTCTTCTTCAACTCAAAAATTAACTTCAAAACCAGTTCCTGAACATTTTAAACCCTAAAATTTTTCCAGAAGACTGCACTTTAAAGATCACAGTGCATCCTCCAATCCCAACAAGAAACCAAACACCAACACATCCCAAACAAACCTCCAGAAGCTTCTTCTACCGGACATTAAGTTATAGAAAACAGAAAATAATATAAATTTATAAATAGAGAAAACATTTTTTAATTTTTTAATTTTAATTTAATTTAATTTTATTTTATTTTATAAAAATTACTACATAAAACAACTAACATGCTAAAAAAACTTGAAAATAATTAAACAAAAAACAAAATTGTAAATGGTATCCTCCAGCCATTTTGATGAACTGATCCCCTGATACCTCACCCACATCCAAGTGCACCTTGATGTGGATACACCTTTAAGAAGTTTAAAGATTAAAATATAAAGAAAAAGTTGAAAATTAAAGAAAATAAACTTGAAAATTAATAATGAAAAGAAAGAAAAAAAACATTTCCCGGCCAATTGATGAGCCTTTCCCTACCAATGCTTGCCCACATCCAGGAGACCCTGATGTGGTACACCCAACAATTTTTCTATTTTATAAAATAAACTTCACTAACAAAATAAAAGAAAAAAAGACACAAAAAGAAAATCATCCAAAACCACTATAATGACTTCATCACAACAAATCATAGAAGCAGATCAATGTACAAAGAGAAGATAACTGGTTGGGATCCCTCCAATAAGTAAAAATGATTGTAGACCACCAGTGATCCACCAACAAGAAAGATTCAAGAGCCAAGAATCCATTCCAATCCAGTTTAAATTCAGAGTGGACTAAAAAACCTGTATAAAAAACAAAGAGCTAGGATTCAACTAAATAAAACCAAGGAGTTGAAACAGACATTCTGGGGTAGCTGTTATACAGAGCTGCCAGCTCATCAGTTATACCCACACCTTCCAAAATAAAATCTAGAAGCCCCTCCCATTGGTAACTTCTAGCAAAAAACATACATCCACACATAATTCAACCAATCAACACAAAACACCAGGAAAAGACCAGAACTTGAAGACAAAAGAATTTTAGTTTAAAGTCATAGAGGACTAAAAACCTGCAAATATAAACCAATACTAGGGTTCAAAAAAATTAAGAGAAGGGGTTGGAAATAGACAATCTGGGATAACTGTTGGTAGAGCAGCCAGCCCATCAGTTACCCCCACACTTTCCAAGATAAAATCTAGATTATCCCACCCCCTGGGTACCATCTAACGAAAAAAGTTCCAACACAACAGATGCACTGCATCACAAACAAAAAAATTCAATAAAAAATGATTCATAGTTTATACTCATTGCAGAGTTAGTCTTCTTCCCTTCTTGTGCTTCTGGGACAAAATCTTTTCACCTGGTCAGCAGCCACTTTTTTATTCAAGAATGCTCCATCAAAATCATCTAACTAATATTATACACCTGAGAGTTGATATCTGACTCAATAGGGACCATTCCACCTGAAATAGAACATCTCACCACACTGACTCTCCAAACTTCTATTGTACACCAATACCAAACACCCAGGCTTTAAAGGATTCCTCAGCCTGTGTTCCAACCTCTTATCCAAATACCTAACTGATTGATTCCTGATGTTCATCAATATTTCATAGCATTTTTCATGAAATTCTCCCTTTCAGTCAAGCTTCTTCATTATTGCACATAATAAATCTTCAGTTGAACAAACTTCATCCCAATCAATTCCCAAATAAGAAATTGCTTCCAATCCTACTGGTAAGACTTCCTTCTGACCAAAAATAAGTTCATAAGGTGAATATCCAGTAGTCCTCTTGCCAGTAAATCTGTCAGAAAAAAAAATAAGGGTAGATAATGCCTCCACTTTTCAGCATTATCCCCACACATCTTGAAAAAAGCATGCTTCAAAACTTGATGCCCTCTTTTAACCATGCCTTCAGCTTCAGGATAATAGGGAGTAGCCACTCTGAATTTAGAGCCAAAACTAGTAAAAGCTTCCTTGAAGTCTTCTCCAAACTCTGGTCTTCCATAAACAGTGACCAATTTAATCAGACCATACTTATAGATCCACTCCTTCTTCAAAGATTCTGCCACATTCTTGGCAGTAAAATTAACTAGAGGCATTGCCTCAAACTAACCAGAAAAATCATCTTGGGCCACAATCAAGTATTTATACCTGCCCTCTTTATTATTGACAGCATACAAACTGACTCTTTCAAACACAGTTGATTCACCAGTAGCATGACCAATTTCTTATGGTTTCAAGTGACTTCTTCTTTGACACTTTTCACAATATTGGACCCAAAGTTGAACAGCCAACTTCATACCAGGCCATCAAAATCTTTCTGCTATCCTTCAATAAGTCTCTCCAGAGCCACTACAACCAAGGTCTTCATGCAAGGACTTCAACAACACCTCTTGATCCTTCTTCTGAGTCAGCACAACTTGAGGATTTAGATACCTCCTCCTAATCAACCTTCTTCCTGACACATAAAAGCCAGGACTCTTCTTCTTGATAATGACCAAGTATCATAATCACAACTATCTGGCCTCTCCAAGGTCAACAGATATTCCACCATAATAAAATAAAACCCAGACTGGCCCCAGGTCTCATCTTTAAAATCCAAAAAAATGAAATCCAAGGACACAACCCTGTTATCAAAATAACCACAATACACATGAGCCAGTTGACAAGTCCATCCAGGACACCAGTTTTTAAATTTTAACACATTATTCTCCTTCCACTGAGTTTTATGAGCATCCAGTGTACCAACAAAAACACCATTATCTAAATTTGAGCCATCCCAAACAACAGCCCCATATTCATCAACAAAAACTTTTGGATTACCATAATCAAGATCAGATCCAGCCAGTTTAAGCTCTTGGGGGAGGTCTAAACCTTCATCAGAAACACAATTATCACCAGGCAGTTTAACCTCATGGGTGAGGTTAGAATAACCTTAAGCACCTCTTGTGCTGGCCCTGACCACTGAATAACTTCATTAAACTCTTCAGAATCAGAATCTTCATCTGTTGGTGGTCTTCTTGAAAATCCATCTGGCATCTTGAAAGTTTTTCTGGATTGTGCACCAAATCAAAAGAGAAGTTCTGGATATATGCAAGCCACCTAGTCATAGAAGCATTAGGAAGACTAGGAGTATTGATCATCTGCACCAAAGATTTAACATCCACCTGATGCTCAAAATTCTTCCCCCACAAAACAGTCTGCAGCTTCTTCAATATTTTTTCCAAACCACAGAGCTCCAACTTTGGCTGAGAATACCTTGATTACACTTCATTAAACACCACAGATTCATACCTGAATAGCCTGACCTTCCCAGATTTATCTTCCTGAGACAGAACAGCACCAGAAGTAATATAACTTGAATCCACAGCCAAATAAATCTTACCAGAACCAACACCATAATACAACTTGTGAAGAATAATATCTTCATCTACTACCTTCTTCAACTTCACAAATTCCTCTTCAAAAGCATCATCCCACTCCCAATCAGCATTCTTCCTGGTCAAATTCCTTAAAGGAGCAGTTAAAAGAATTCCTTAATAAATATCTTCACATAAACACAAACACCCAAAAATCACCTAGCTTCAGTGGTATTCTTTGGTCTTGGCCATGATTGAATTTTATTAACCTGCTTCTTTGCCATAATACTACCCTCCTTACACCCCACATGATCCAGAATCTCCAATTCTTCCACAAAACAGCAAAACTTTGATCTTGAGACAGTTAAACCTGCCTCCTCCATCCTAAACAAAAGCCTCTCCAAAATTACTGCATATTTCCACACAAACTTCCTAATGCAAGGATTTTCCTTCAATACCTCATTAACATGACCAGATGTTGGCCCTTATATGCCACCATAATCAATAAAAATACAAGCATAAGTTGATACTTTATCTTGTAAAATCTAAGCCATCTGTTCTTGATAAAAAGCCACAGAATTAGTAGCTCCTTGAGGTAACCTGGTGAACTGAAACCTTCCTAAAGGAGTCTCAAAAGTATTAAGAGGCCTAGAGTACACATGAAGTTCCCTCTGATCACATCCACCTATAATAGGGGGTTTCAGTTCTGGAAAATCCACACTTATCTAATTGCAGATTTGGAAAACACACTAGCCCCAACACTGGTGGATTTAAAAAGTGAAATAAGTCACTTAATTCACTCAAATCAGCACTTTCTCAACCAAAAGTGCAGTTTTCACCATTCCGCACATTTCACTGATTTGTAAGCATCATCTCATTAATATGTAACACTCCGCAGCATAACACTTCCCATTCATACACAGAACTCTGCAGCATAACACTTCATATCTCTTAACCTTGAGCATCATCTTCATTTTTCTACCATATAAGAGTCATGCCTTCCTCACTCTCAAATCATGATAAGCTATATCAAGAAATGAATGTCATAGCTCTTGATCTGCTCTTGGACTCTGATTGCGAATCTGATTCTGACCTTGAAGAAGATTTTCTTTTTTTATCTAAAATGACCACAAAAAGCTACCTTCTTCCAAGAAAGCCTTAAGTACTTCATATCCCCAATTACACTATACAAACACTTCTAAACCTATCCACACCCAGTTTTAGACAGCTGTTCAGGACTTCTCAGGAATTTTTCCTTAAATTGCTTCATCTTATTGAGGATCACCCCGTTGTAGAGTAGACTCCTACAGTCACCTTGCTGCAGGCAGAATTCAAGGGAGTTGAATAGACAAAAAGAAATCTCTTTCCCTCTAAGCAAATGTAATATTCAATTAACTAAGGTTGAAGATCATCTTTAAGAGTGGAATAGATTAAATCCTGATTGAAATACTTTGAAATAAATGAAAACCTGTATTTAATAAAAAATCTAAGTGCAATCAATAATTACACCCCCAAAACAAATACCTAATACCAGATTAAACTGATACTAGTCACAGAAAATACCTAGAACAAGCCGCAAAACTTGCCCCAGAGACTTAAAAGTACAGTAAATTATCCCAAAAAATACCCTTGGAATGACCTGTTCATAGGTGCCTTTTTATAGGACTGCCTGAGGTTTATCCAGCTTCCCACCAAAATTAAAGAATAAATATATTTATATTTTAAAAATTTTATAATAAAAGTAATAAATTTGAGTCACCCTGGTTGAGAGCTATCCAATTGTACCCAATATGTTGATATTTTTTATTATAATTGTTGCTATATGTTAAAATATTGTTAATTATTAAAAAAGACCCTTATTATCAAAACTAAGAAGTCCAAAAACATGTAGAAGACTAAGATTTTTTTCTCCTCCTGATTCTCCTTCTCCAGAAGTTTCTAACAATACCCTACATGCATAGGATCTACAATAAACTATTGATCTAATAAGCATAATAAATTTTTAACCAAATTTTGCCACAATAGCCAAATTTTTCCACAGTGCCCAAATTTTAACCCAGTGACCAGAATTTCCCATTTTGAGAAAATTTTGCCACAATGAGCTCTTTTTGCCATAATGAGCTAATTCTTCCAGATTGAGCTAAATTTGCTACAGTGAGATAATTTTTCCACCATGACCAAACTTTGCCACAATGACAGAATTTTTCCAGTACACTTTGCTTTTGCACTGGAAAATCACCAGAGTAGACTGGAGCGCACTGGAGCTCACTGGAGCACTGAAGCTCAGTGGCTATTCAATCAGCACAACATATCCACCATTAATACTAAGAGTCACTAAATCAAGTAAAACACTAAGAAAACAGTAAATTATGATAAAAAACCATCATGACATAAAAGATAGAGAAAAATATGGGCTATCCAATGATAATAACCACCTTCCAAAATTCAAAATATCCAGCCTTATAATACAGAAAATTGCTACTAATCTTCCAAAAATAGACCTAAAAGACCCCAGAGAATACCAAAAAGTTGGAGAACCCCCCCCAAAATCCAGTGAAACCATTAGCAAATCAATGAAACCATCAGATCACAACAAAAATACCATCATATAACCATTCCAAAATGCCTCAAATAAATCCCAAAAAATACATAATGACTGGATTAACACCCAGATGTGGAATGCCACACTGTGTTTCACAATAATTCTCAAAAGCCACAACGTGATCCTTCAATTCAATTGGCCATCACACTATGTCATTTGGGTTTCAATGGTAACAGAGCTGCCTTGAAACATTTGGAAAATGTCTTTGATTTAGGCTATGGCTCTGTTAACACTTATACAAAACGTTGCATCACTGCTATCAACTCATTGGAATCTCAACTTCTCACCTGGCCATCAAAAGAAGAGCAACTTGAATCATCTCAGGTTATGCAAGCAGAGGGCTTGCCAGGATGTATTGGTTTGGTTGATGGTACTACTATTCCTTTGAGTCAGAAACCGCTCATTGTGGAAACAATTACTTTGACCATAAAAAGAGGTAGCTTATTTTTAATTCTTCACATTCTTTTCATACCAACACAAGCAACTATATCTTCTCTATAGATATTCAATATCTGTTCAGCATATTTGTGATGTCAACAAAAAAATTGTTTCTTTCTTTGCTGGCTATCCTGGAATGTCATAATTCATACATCTTTCAAAGAATGCAAATCTCAAAAGATCCTGAATTTTTTTTGATGAAGACAAGTATCTTCTGGCTGATTCAGCTTATGTGAATGGAAAATGTGTACTTCCTGCATATTGTGGAGCAGCTTCAGAAGACAGTAAAAATTCTAAGTTCAACAATCATTTGGAACATTCAAGAGTCCATATTGAACATTCTATTGGAATCTTGAGAGGTTGTTTTTCCAGTTTAAGGGAATTAAGAATTCCTCTTAGAAATAGTTCCAAAATTAAGGCTTTCATCAACTGGATTCTGTGTTGCACCATACGTCATAACCTACTTGCTGACCTCCAAGATCAATGGTTAGAGTTTTATGAAGATGAAGAAGTGGAAAAACCTCCAACTATATCCAACACTACAACTTCCCAAACCACAAGCATAAGGGCACAAATTCTTCCTATCACATTAGCTCATTGGGACTCTTAGCTAGACTTTATTCTTAATTTATTACAAATTTTCTTGTTTTATATCTACTATTACTGCTTTCAAAAATATTACTTCACACTATCATATGCTGTGGTCTTCCAACATTGGCAGAGCCCTTTGTTGGTCTATTTGGCATTGTTTTGATATGTCTTAAATGACGTTGTTTAATAATTGGGTATTTTTCTGGATTTATTCAGCAAATACTGGGACTGTGGGGATGTGGGCACTTCCATTGGATAGCCCTGGTTTTTCTCTATATTTTATGTCTTGATGACATTTTTCAGATTTTAAGTATTAAAGGGATTATTTCTCATTTTTCATTTAAAAAGATAGCTGTTTAATTTTGTTTTCCATGTTTTAAGGGCTAACCTTAAGTCTTAGGGTTAAGTTCTTAGTACCATTAGAATGAGCTAATTTTTCTCTACATTTTATGTCACAATTTTGTTATAGCCTAATTATGTGTTTTAAAGGTTTTAGTAATTGTAGTAGATTTTTCTAAGTATTTTGGGTATTTTTGGAGTTTATCAGTGGATTTCTGGCCTCAGGGTGGTCCAGCCGCTTCAGGCGGGCCTCCCAACATTGGGCAGAGCGCCACCTTGGTGCTAGAAGGCTGGGAAGCGTTTCTAGAGGGGTTTTATGCAATTTGGCACTCAAGAACGCCAAATTTGTTGGTGTGAATGTGCTTTTAGATAGTGGTCTGTGTGTACATAGTGAATAAGACAGTTTGGGGCAACTTTAATTTTCATACAACCATCCGGAGGTGATATCCTTGTTCCTCACTCAGTTTTCACTGTTTTTTGGTCACAATTGGCTGTGTTTGTTGCGAGGTGAGTTTTTCATTTAAATTAACTTGGCAACTGGTTTCTCTTGTATAGTATTTAAAGCTATATCAAGTATTATTGCTGTCTCTGGTGTGGATTTGCAACCTACATCAAGTATAATTGCTTTCTCTGGTGTGGACATTGGCCTACATTTCAGTTCTTTGGTTTGGTAGTCTGTCTGGAGGCTAATTTCTTGGCTGATCAGACATTCAAGTGTGTTTAAAAAGGAGCTTTAGAAAGCAGGAACCAATTCACTCTAGCAGGTGAATCTCACTTTATTTTTCTAAAGGGACAGGGGATTTTCTCTCTGGGTTTTCACCAACTCCCTTGGCCAAGGCCTATAGCTAGAACTATAGGATTGTCTACATTTCTGGCAACCAATGTGGGGTGGAACCTGCTAGTTCCTTAGAATCTTTGTTGTCTTTGAATTGATTCTGGGTCATCTATTTCTGTGCTGAATGTTAGTGGGGGGAAGGTCCTCCTACTGTGATGGTTAGGGAGTGTTTTAAGATCAAAACTTGGGATGGTACCAAGTTTAATGATGAAGATGTGAAGTGTTTTCTGGAGAAGTATGAACATTCTGCTGGTGTGGATAGTGCTTCTTACATGGACATGGTGAAGCAGATTATTTTCTTCATTGGTGATAGGGCAGTGGAGAAGGAGGTTGTGGCCATGTCTGGCTACAAGAAGAGGGACTGGAAGTTATTGTGTAGGGAGATGGTGAATAGATGGGGTGTCAGGCTCACTATGGTGGATCTGAAAAAGGTTGCCAGTGAATGGCAGTCTTATGGTGGTGTTGGTAACTTATGCAGTTACAGGAAGTTTCTGCTACATTTTGATCCTGTGGTGGAATATTTGGTGGAAGTGGAGGAGCTGGCACATGAAAATGCTTCCAAGGATGTTTTTTGGTCTGAATTAGCTAGAGATTTCAGTATGGATGTGTTGAAGGAGCTGTCAAGGAAGGACTTGATTAAGACTCTTTCCAATGGGGATCAGTAGCTGCCTGCCTTCTACAAGGTGAATGAGGCTGTGGAGGCCCATTTGAAGTTATTGGCTGTGGACAACTATCAGAAGGGGTGTAGCAAATACTTCAGCAAAGTCAGTGAGGCTTTGGCTGAAGAGGAGAGTTGAGTGAAGAAGGAAGAGAAGAATATGGTGAAGGTTCCCAAACAAGAGAGGGACCCAGTGGTGGAGCAGTTGGCTGATCTGACAAAACAGCTACATATTTTTTTTCAAGAGGTAAGAAGGCCAATAAGGCACCTTCTCAGCCTAAAGATTTTGATAGGAGGGCTGGTAGGAGTGATAATTGGGTCTGCTCTTATTGCAGCAGGAGGGAGTACAAGTCCAATGTTTTTTGGGCTCTGAACAAAGATGTGTCAGAGGGAAAGGTGGAGTTTGATGGCAGGGTGTTCAAGTTCCCTGATGGTTCTTTTGTTAAGCCCAGTGAGGGGCAGGCTCCTGTTGATTTGGTCAGGAGAAGGGGAGGTCTCAATCAAAGGAGGCCAAGGTTTGAGGAGATTCCTGATCAAGGGAAGTCTTCTGGTAAGGAGGATGAGGATGGCAAGGGAAAGGGGAAGGAGGTAAAAAAGGTCTCTTTTTCTACTTCCTTTGGTAGATTGGAGTTGTATTCTTGTGGTGGACAGTCAAGTGGTGAATGCTTGGATGGTGTTTATGATGTAGAAGCAGGAAAGGTGGGAAGGCCTAAGAGCAGTTATCAGTCTTAAACAAAGCCTAAGGATTCAAAGGTGGGTCCTAAACTGAGTGCAGCTAGTAGAAAGTACAGCAAAGAGCAGCTGTACAAGATTCAGAAGGGGATTGCTGATATGGGCCCCCCTAGTTTTGATGCATTGAATATGAATGGTGAGCCAATGCCTATGGATGTTGATTCTGACTCTGAGGAGGATTTCCCTTTGGCTTCATTTCCAAAGCCTGCTGGAGTTAGAGGTTCTGGTGAGGGATCTGGTTTTATTCCTTTTGATGGTACATCTTTTGGTGGTTCTGGTCCTCAACAATCTTCTAGGACCAAGGTACTGAAGCCAAGGGCTCACTTTGAGAGGCCATTAGTTTCTGGCCAATCTAATGTTATGGACTCAATCTGGAAAGGATGAATCAGGGTTAGGTTTCCATTTCTTATGAGGAATTTTATGCTATTGTCCTGGGTTGGCTGATAGACAAAAAAAGTTGTTTACTAGGAGAAAGGTTTCTTATGGGGAGGTGGAATACATTTGTGATTCTGCTGAGAATTTCGGTAAGGGGTTATAGACACATTTTTCTGCACCTCTGGGTTCTTTCAATGTCACTATGAATGGCAGGGAGGCTAGGGCATTAATTTATTCAGGCTCTCAGATTAACCTGATTTCTTTGTTTGAGGCTACTCACATGGGCCTCCCCATCAAGACAGGAATTTGTGGCCATGTCACTGAGTTGATTGGCACAGCTGAATTTGTGAATCTGGATGTTGATAGAGCCTCAGGGAAGGTTCACTTTACATTTCCAAAGGTAATGTAAAAGCTGTTTTGGGTGGACCATTCTTGATGGATTTCCAGGCAAGAGTTGGTTATCAATTTGATATGGGAATCAGAATAGAGTTGACTGGTGAAGATGAAAGAAGACCTCACATGAGGCTTTCATCTCCTGGAGATGATGGCTGGGAGACCAGGCCAGGCTTGTCTTCAATGTGCCGGTGCATGAATTGTTGTAGGAGAAGATGGGAAGTGGGTGCCGCCTCTGGTTTTTTGGAGTGTGGCTCAAGCTCTAGTAAGAGTCTGTATTTTTTAGAGTGATGAGGGTTGATCACCCAAGTGCTACAACCTCTCCCCAAGATGAGGAAATCCCAGGTTGTAGTAGGTCAGCTCCCTTGGAGATATACCATCTGGATTTTCAACTTTCTCTTTTAAATGTGTTTCTTCTCTGCAAGTATTATTCATATTTTTTATCAAGTATCTGTTCTCTCTCAAGATTTCAATTATTTTTAATTCAAGTTCAAAAAAGAAGATTGGTTATATATCTTTATTGAAAGGTATTCCGAAAAGCTGGGGAGTAGTGAGATTGGGGTCTAAAAGTAAGTCCTCCCAACTGTGCACCACTAGGGTTTCTTCTAAGCCTTTCAAAAACACTACCTTGGCCATGTCTGTGAGCATTGAGGAACCCCAGGTTATTTTTGTAGGATGGAAGAAATCTCAAGAAAAAAAAATTTCAAGAAAACTGAAGTATAGCAAGAAAAAAATCTGAAGATAATCAAAAAAGAAGAAAAGAATTATTTTTGTGAAGATAATCAAGATCAAAGTTTTAGCCTCCAGAATGAGTTTAAACTGCATAATCTTTTGAAGAAAGAAGATCATCAAAATATATTTTTGAGCCTTCAGAATGAGGATAAACTGCACAATTTGAGAAGATGTGATTCATAAGATGAATCAAGATTTAAAGATATGGAAGATAGAAGTGAGGATGAAAATTTGGAATTTCAGAGAAGTTTTGAAGTGGTGAGATTGGGGTCTAAAAGTAAGTCCTCCCAATTGTGCACCACTAGGGTTTCTTATACACCTTTCAAAAACATTACCTTGGCCACACGAGTTAGAAATGGTGAAAACCTTGGTTTTTGTTCCAGGTCTGGTGGTGAAGACGTCCTGAAGATCCCTCAAGTTTAAGGCTGAGCTGCAAAGTATAAGAAGGTAGCACAGAATATTAGGCCTGTCAATGAGCCTATGCCTGTAGTTTTGAATCCTCCTTTGAAGAGACCTCCGTTGTCAAGAGATCTGTACTGTACTCCTCTGGTGAAGAATCCTCCTGATTTTGTGGGAACCGCTTGGGTGACTGTGGAAAGGTTGAAAGTTGTTAATTTTGGTCCTGATGGGTGGTTGTCTGATTAGAAAAAAAAGTTTTTGTTGCATGGTATTGTGCTCAGGGAGTAAGTGGTGGCATTTGTTGAAGAGGAAAGGGGTGTGTTGAAACACTCTTATGGGGAACCTTACTCGATTCCTGTGGACTGTCACGAATGTTGGCAAATCAAAACTATTCCAATTCCAGCTGCTATTAGGGATGATTTTATAGAGATTGTTAGGGAAAGAGTCAGGACTGGTTAATACAAACAGTCAACATCTAGTTACTCAAGTTTGGTGTTCTGTGTAAAGAAGCAGAATGGGAAGCTGAGGGTGGTACAAGATTTAGGGCCTTTAATTGATTCTATCAAGAATGCGGGAATGCCGTCAAGTGTGGAAGACTTTGAGGAAGCATTTCCTGGAAGGGTGTGATATGAATTGGGTGATATTATGGGTGGTTATGATGAAAGGGAGCTTCACACTGATTCACAGCAACTTACAACGTTTGAGCCTCCTCTGGGAAGATTTCAGCTCACTAGGTTGCTTCAAGGAGCAACTAATTCAGTAGCAGTATATCAACCACAAATGGCTTGAATTTTACCAGATGATGTTACTACTCATGCTGATATTTTTATAGATGATGGTGGAATCAAAGGAACCTCCACTTAAATGGAAATGCAGTGCCGAAGAAGAACCCTGGTATAAGGAAATTTGTTTGGGAGTATGGAATTACTCTAGAGAGAGTATTTTTTATAATTGAAGAGGCTGGTTTGACCATTTATGGGACAAATTTTTGTTGTTGTGTTCCTGCTCTTGAAATTCTGGGTAATTTTGCATGTAAGGAGGGAAGGATTTTGGTGAAGAAGAACTTCAATAAAATTCAGTCATGGCCAAGGCCCAAAAATACTACTGAAGTCAGGGGATTTTTGGGGGTTTGTGTGTATGTCAGGATTTTTATTAAAGATTTTTCTTTGTTGGCTTCACCTCTAAGAAGGCTGGCCAGGAAAGATGAGGAGTGGTAATGGTCTGAAGAATGTGAAGAGGCCTTTCAGAAGTTGAAAAAGGTGGTAGGTGAAGATATTATTCTTCAAAAGTTGGATTAAGGAGTTGGTTGTGGAAAATTTTATCTGGAAGTGGAATCAAGTTATATTTTTGCTTGTGCTGTGATGTCTCAGGAAGATAATACAGGGAGGGTCAGGCCAGTAAGGTATGAGTCAGTAGTGTTCAATGAGGTTGAATCTAGATATTCTCAACCTAAATTGGAATTGTGTGGTGTAGCAAAATTTTTGAAGAAGCTGCAAACTGTTTTGTGGGGGTAGCATTTTTAGCTGCAAGTTGATGCAGAATCTCTGGTTCAATTGATAAATACACCTGGTCTTCAAAATTCTCCAATGACTAGGTGGGTGGCATTTATTCAGAATTTCTCTTTTGACCTGGTACACAAACCTGGGAAAACTTTTACAATTCTAGATGGATTATCAAGGAGACCACCAACGGATGAAGATGAAGACTCTGAAGAATTTGATGAAGATATCCCAGTGGTTAGGGCCAACACAAAGGGTGCTGAAAATTATTCTTTCCTCCCCCATGAGGCTTAACTAGATGATCATTATCTCCTCCCCCATGAGGCTAAACCGGAAGATTGTTCTCTCCTACACCAAGAGGTTAAACTGGCTGGTTCTGATCTTGATTCTGGTGATTAGGATGTTTTTAAAGATGAAGATGGGGCAGTTTTTTGGGATGGCTTAAAATTAAATAATGGTGTTTTTCTTGGTGAACTGAATTCTCTTAAGATTCAGTGGAAGAAAAAGGATGTACCATAGCTTAGGGATTGGTGTCCTGGATGGGCTGGTCATGTTTCTCATGTGTACACTAGAGATTTTGATGACAGGGTTGTACCCTTGGATATTGTTTTGTTGGATTTTTAAGATGAGACCTGGGGTCAACTGGGTTTTATTTTATTATGGTTGAATATCTGTTAACCTTGGAGAGGCCAGATATTTGTGGTGATGATACTTGGGTGGCAATCAAGAGGAAGAGTCCTGGCTTTTATGTGTCAGGAAGGAGGTTGATGAGGAGGAGGCATCCAAATCCTCAGGTAGTGGTGACTTAGAAGAAGGGTCAAGAGTTGGTGTTGAAGTCTTTGCATGAAGACCCTGGTCATAGAGAATTTAAGGAGACTTATAGAAGAGTTGCAGATAGATTTTGGTGGCCAGGTATGAAGTTGGCTGTGCAGGGTTGGGTTCAATCTTGTGAAGAATGTCAAAGAAGAAGTCACTTGAAACCTAAAGAGGTTGGCTGTGTATCTGGTGAAACAACTGTGTTTGGAAGAGTCAGTATGGATGTTGTCTATATCAAAGAGGGCAGGTATAAATACTTGATTGTTACCAGGGATTATTTGTCGGGTTGGGTTGAGGCTGTGCCTTTGGTTAATTTTACTTCCATAAATTTGGCAGAATTTTTGAAGAAAGAATGTGTGTTTAGGTATGGGTTGATGAAGTTGGTGACTGTTGATGGTGGGCCAGAGTTTGGATCCAAAATTAAAGAAGTTGTGGCAATTATTGGTTCTAAATTCAGAGGGGCTACAACTTACTATCCTGAAGCTGAAGGCATGGTTGAAAGAGGCCATCAAGTTATCAAGAATGCTTTGGTGAAAATATGTGGAGATAGTTCTGAAAAATGGAGGCATTATTTACCCTTGGTGTTATTTGCTGATAGGGTCACTATGAAAAGGACAACTGGCTATTCCCCTTATGAATTAATTTTTGGGCTGAAAGCTGTTTGATTAGTGGATTTGGAGGCAGTCTGTTATCTTGGAGTCGATTGGGATGATGTATGCTCAACAGAAGATTTGTTCTGTTCCAGGATGCAACAGTTGAAATTTAGAGAGGAATGTCAAGAAAGGCATACTCTAGAATGATGAAGACAAGAAATCAATCAGTCAGATACTGGGACAAGAAGTTGCCTCATAGACTCAGGAATCCCTTGAAGCCTGGTTGTTTGGTTTTGGTGTATAATAGAAGTTTGGAGAGTCAGTGGGAAAAAAATTTTGCTGACAGATGGAATGGATCTTACAGAGTCAGATCTCAGGTGTCTGGAGGCTCTTATGTTTTGGAGGAGTTAGATGGTGCAGTCTTAAAGAAGAGAGTGGCTGCTGATCAGGTGAAGAGATTTTATCTAAGAGGAACTAGAAGTGAAGAAGATTGACTCCACAATGAGGATCATCTATGGAACATTCTTTAATTTTGGATTTTGGTGGTGCTGTTTATCTGTTTTGTTCAAAACTTTTTTGTTAGAAGGTACCATTGGGCAGGGCTTCTAGATTTGATTTTTATAAGTGTGGGGGTAACTGATGGGCTTGCTTCTCTATCAACAGTTACCCCAGATTTGATGTTTCCAGCCCCTTGTCTTAATTTGGTTGAACCCTAGTATTGGTTTCTTTTCACAGGTTTTAGTCCTCTATGACTTTAAACTGGAAATTCTTTTGGTCTTTAAGTTCTGGACTCTTATCGCTTATTGGTTTTGGTTTAATGTGTTGGATTTTGTTTTTTTGTTAAAAGGCACTCAGGGGGGGCTTCAAGATTTAATTTTGGCAAGAGTGGGGGTAACTGATGATCTGGCTGCTCTCTGAACAGTTACCCCAAAATGTCTGTTTCAAGTATTTTGTTTGTCCTAGTTGAATCCTAGTTCTGGTTTTTATTATTCAGGTTTCAAGTCCACTAGGACTGTAAACTGGCTTCTTAGGTTTTGGTGTTGTATCACTGGTGGTCTCCCATCATTTTTACTTATTGGAGGGAGCCCACCCAGTGATCATTTTCTTGGACTGGACTTTCTATGGAGCCCTGATTTGTCTTTTTCTTTTCCTTAATTTTGTGTCTATGGTTGTTTTTAATGGTAATTTTAGATTATTATTATTATTTTATTTTATTTTATTTTTTTCTTTTAATTTTTTATGGGGGTTATTAGGATATAAAGAGGGAAGAATGACAAAATTATATTATATGGTGTCACCACATCAGGGTCACCTGGATGTGGGAAAGTATGGGTTGGGAAAGGCTCATCAATTGGCCAGGAAATCCTATTTTCTTTTTTATGTTTATCTCATTTTTTTAATATTTTCTTTGATTTCTATTTTTTTCATATTTTCTTTATTTATGTTATTTTTCTTAATTTATTTTATCTCAATTCATTTTAAAATTTTTTTAAAGGTGTATCCACATCAAGGTGCACTTGGATGTGGGTAAGGTATCAGGGGATTAGCTCATCAATTGGCTGGGGAATACTGTTTGTAACTATTATTTATCTTATCTTATTATTATTATTCATTTCATTTAAATTTGTTTTCAGCTCTCATATTTTTGGTTAATTTTGTTTATTTATTTAATTTCAAGTTTTTTTAGTATGTTAAAAGTTTGAAATAAAAATAAAAATAAAAATAAAAATAAAAATAAAAATAAAAATAAAAATAAAAATAAAAATAAAAATAAAAATAAAAATAAAAATAAAAATAAAAATAAAAATAAAAATAAAAATAAAAATAAAAATAAAAATAAAAATAAAAATAAAAATAAAAATAAAAATAAAAATAAAAATAAAAATAAAAATAAAAATAAAAATAAAAATAAAAATAAAAATAAAAATAAAAATAAAAATAAAAATAAAAATAAAAATAAAAATAAAAATAAAAATAAAAATAAAAATAAAAATAAAAATAAAAATAAAAATAAAAATAAAAATAAAAATAAAAATAAAAATAAAAATAAAAATAAAAATAAAAATAAAAATAAAAATAAAAATAAAAATAAAAATAAAAATAAAAATAAAAATAAAAATAAAAATAAAAATAAAAATAAAAATAAAAATAAAAATAAAAATAAAAATAAAAATAAAAATAAAAATAAAAATAAAAATAAAAATAAAAATAAAAATAAAAATAAAAATAAAAATAAAAATAAAAATAAAAATAAAAATAAAAATAAAAATAAAAATAAAAATAAAAATAAAAATAAAAATAAAAATAAAAATAAAAATAAAAATAAAAATAAATAAAATAAAATAAGATAAAAATAAACAAATTATATATATATATATATCTTTTGATTATCATTGTTCTTTCTAGTTAGTGAATTATTATTTTCTTTTTTTATTTTAATGTCTGGAAGAAGAAGCCTCTGCCGGTTTGTCCATATTATGGTGGCATTTTTTCTTTTTGTTAGGATTGGATGAAGAGCTGTGTTCATTGTTATGTAGGCATCTTGAAAGCGTATATGGATTGTAATGGTCAGGGACCGGAATAGAAGGTAAATTTTGGGAAGAAGTGGAAGAAGCGGGGATAGAGTGTTGGAAGGTGTGCTTGATTATTCTAGACATCTTCCAGTGGTCATTTTGGAGCTGTTTTCTCAGATTCTTTTCAAACTTATTCAATGGACTGTGTAGAGCAAAGGCCTTAAGCATGTTTGAATACATCATGCCTAGGTTTTGTTTCATGTCAGTGTAATCCAGCATTAAGGTAGTTTCTAGAGGCTAGTCAATCCAAATTTCAGCTTTAGGTAGCGGGTTCCAACTATACAGAAGAATTGGATCAGTAATTGTTCTATGTTACAGAAATTGGATTTATTTATTTAGTACTCACTGATTGGGAGCTCTTAAAATTTGTATGCGGCAGGAATCTGGACTGTTGAAGAATGTTGAATGGATGTTGAAGGAGGATCAACCAGATAGAAGTATGGATTCTCATTATCATTTTCAAAATGGTGTTGGAAAGATGGACTAGAAGGAGGGTGTTCCTGTGGCCTGGTTGGAGCATCAGGGCTGCTGTTGTTATTTTAGATATTTATATTGCTTGGCCCAGTTGGGTTAGACACTGGTGGTGGAGTACCAGGTTTGTTGAAGGAAGGACCAGGAGAAGGTGACCTCGAAGCTGATTATGGTTTGCTATATGAAGATCTAGAAGATAGGGAACTATCAGAGGAATGATTGGTGGCCAGAGGAGAGGTTTAGTTAGTTATTTTTGGTGGAACAGAAGATTTTTTGGGCGCAGTGTTGTGTGCTATGGTGTTTTCAGGATTTCCTATGGCAGGCCTTCTAGAGATGTTGGACTTTTTGGGGTTGTCTGAGGAAGAATTTGCGTGTGTACCCATTACTCTGGGAGAACTAGGAGGTTTTTAAATAGAGTTGTTGCTGTTTAATGGTGGTTTTTGGCTGTTATCTGGCTGAATTTTGGAGTTTTGAGCCTGATTTTTGCTTTCTGGCAAGGCAGGCAGGCCGCCTGGAGGCAGTCTAGCAGCCTGGGAGCTTATTTTGAAGCTTATTTGGCTAAATTTTCTGATGTAAAGTCAGATTCTTGAGAAGATAAAGCAGGTATTTTAGGGAGTGTTCTGGGAATAGAACGGTGTGATCTTCTGGAAGGAGCTGAAGATAAAAAAGATGAAGCAGGTCCAAGTTCTGATGACCTGGTAGGAGATCTGGAAATATATTTATGGGAAGGTGAAGGCAGAGGTATTGGATAGCTGGGGTCTCTGTCACATCTTTTCTTTTTAGAGTTTCAAGAATCACAGGCTCTGTTATAGAATTTGGTGTGAGGAGTAAGAAGAGTGAAAGTACAAGGCCTGCACATGTGGATGCACTGTTTAGAAGCATAGTCTTTTGGAGCAGTGAAGCAAGGAAGGTCCAATGGGTCAAGGTCTGGGGATTCAGCCATAATATGTAAAGGAACAACAATAAAAAGAGAAGAGATGAAAGAAAATTTTATCAGTGATGGTAGATGATGAAGAGAGTAGAAGTTCATCAGGTGGCCTGCAGAACATTGTGCATGGAGTTGGCTCCACCCTTAAATGCAAAATAGGTTTAGTCTGTCAAGACTTTAAACTGAACACTGCGGTAGTCTGTCATGACTTTAAACTGAAAACTGTGGTCAGTCCATCAAGACTTTGAACTTAAAAATGGTATAGTTCCCCAAGAATATAAACTGAGGATGGTTTAATGGTTGAGTCCTTCAGGACTATAAGGTGATAATGGTTGTTGGGGTGATTTTGGCAGAGGGCATCCAAAGGGGGAGTCTCTGAATTTTGTTAAGGCAAGTGTGGGGGTAACTGATGAGCTGGCTGCTCTGTAGAACAATTACCCCACAATATTAGTTTGTTTCTTTGGTCTTTAATTTTTTGATCTCTGGTTCTGTCTTTTTGATTCAACTTTTTGAGTCCCCAAAGACTATAAAATGAGGGCTTTTAGTCCCCCAAGACTTAAAACTGAGGATTAGTCCCCCAAGACTTTAAAATGAGGAAAAAAAAATTATATTTTTATTTCTAAATCAAGATATTCAGGAAAGAAGAAATTACAGAAAAGAATCAAGAGATGTAACAAAATTTTCAGCCTTGGCTTTGAACTGGTGAATGAGGTTCTTCCTTTTCTCAAGGTCATGTGGATTTCTGGAAGGAGTGGATAAGAAGTAATTTAGAATGAGATGCTTCTTTTGAGAAGAATGTTGTTGGAGTTTTCTTTGATGGTGGGAAATGGATTAGGTGGGGGTGCTTCAATGGTTCCCACACTTTCATCATTACTTTCAGGAAGGAAATGAACTGGAAATTTGTCAGACTTAATTTCAGTATGAAGAAGTATTGGGCTAAGCATCAGAAGGACCAGGGATAGTAGAGCTAGTGGTTGTAGCGGGGTTGGTACTCTTTTTTGAAGGGTTTAATCTGTTGGCCAGTATGAGGATCAGGATGGATGGTATGGATCTTTTTGTGCTGGTAGAAAGTGGATCAGGTTGTGGGGGAAGAGAAGATGTTGAAGAGGAACATGGATCATGTCTGAAACAAGTCTTCTTCCTGGAGTGACAGGCATCACAGGAGGTTCTGTAGGGATGGGCTGCTGGTGTGATGGTACAGATGAAATTGTTTTCAATGCAGTTTTGGAAAAGACCCATTTCAGTATCATATTTGGAAATAAATCTGAACATTCTGGTTGTGATGAAGGAGAATGTGGAAATTCTCTATTGTAGGGAGGATGAGGTCTTCCAACATTGGCAGAGCCCTTTTTTGGTCTATTTGGCATTGTTTGATATGTCTTAAATGATGTTCTTTAATAATTGTGTGTTTTTCTGGATTTATTCAGAAAATATTGGGACTGCGGGGATGTGAGCACTTCCATTGGATATCCCCGGTTTTTCTCTATCTTTTATTTCTTGATAACATTTTTCAGATTTTAAGTATTAAAGGGATTATTTCTCATTTTTCATTTAAAAAGATAGCTGTTTAATTTTGTTTTTTGTCTTTTACAGGCTAACCTTAAGTCTTAGGGTTAAGTATTTAGTACCATTAGAATATGCTAATTTTTCTCTACATTTTATGTCTCAAATTTTTATAGCCTAATTATGTGTATTAACGGTTTTAGTAGTTGTAGTAGATATTTCTAAGTATTTTGGGTATTTTTTAAGGTTTTGGGTGGTTTTCTGGCCTCAGGTGGGCCTCCAGATGTTTGACAAACCACCCGCCTCAGTGCTAGAAGGCTGGAAAGCGTTTCTAGAGGGGTTTTATGCAATTTGGTGCTCAAGAATGCCAAATTTGTTGGTGTGCATGGGCTTTTAGATAGTGGTCTGTGTGTACATAGTGAATAAGGCAGTTTCGGGAAACTTTAATTATCATACAACCATCCGGAGGTGATATCCTTGTTCCTCACTCAGTTTTCACTGTTTTTGGCCACAATTGGCTGTGTTTGTTGCAAGGTTAGTTCTTCATTTAACTTAACTTGGCAACTGGTTTCTCTGGTATAGTCTTGAAAGCTATATTAAGTATTATTGCTGTCTCTGGTGTGGATTTGCAACCTACATCAAGTATCATTGCTTTCTCTGGTGTGGACATTGGTCTACATTTCAGTTCTTTGGTTTGGTAGTCTGTCTGGAAACTACTTTCTTGCATGATCAGGAAGTCAAGTATGTTGTAAAAGGAGCTATAGCAAACAGGGACCAATTTACTGTAGCAGGTAAATCTCACTTTATTTTTCTAAAGGGACAGGGGATTTTCTCTCTGGGGTTTCTCCAACTCCCTTGGTCAAGGCCTATAGCTAGTACTATAGGATTGTCTACAATGCTGTTGATTTTATAAATTCCACCCTTTTAATTTCATTTCATACTCTTTAAAAGATGTTTTTGAAATGTATTATTCTCCTGCTTTTGTTAGTTTATTTTTTCATATGACTTTTAATTTGAATTTCCAGTAAATTGTTCTTTCCCCTGCTTGATTTGTTTATGTTCACCAGATCAACACTAATTTGCATATTTCTTCAATTGCATAATTTTTTTCACTGAATTTTTTTTCTTTGATGCCTCATATTTATTTCCTCCTCTCCTCAAACATCCCTCAAATAAATTTTTTATCAATTTTTTTTCTCAACTCATCTCTCCAGTTATTTCATTTTATTGTCATTTATTTTTCTTACTAATATTTTTTTTTGTCTTTTTATTTTTATTTTTATTTTTTTGGTGGTTTTTATTGTTGCTAATTATTATTTCATTTTTATCCTTTTTTTTTAAATTTTAAATTTTTTACTTTTTTTTGTGGTTTTTATTGTTGCTAATTATTATTTAATTTTTATTCATTTTTTTTTGGCATCTGTAAGTCCTTTTTTTGGTTTTCAATGTTAGACTAATTTTTTTTGTATTTATCTAATTCTTTTTCTCCATTTCCTCCGTTTCCCCCCTCCTTGTCTGCCTCAAACCCTCTCATTCCCCCTCCTTAGCCACCTCCAAAACCCCCCTCCACCTCCGCCACCTCCGGCCACCTCCCCATGCCTTAGGCCCCATGAAATAAACAAGCAAGCCAGCCAGAAAATCTGGCTGGCTGGCTAGGCCCTAGGCCTCCCTGTCTATATGCCCTTAGTGATCAACCACATTGCAGGCCAAGGGCCCCCACCACCAAAATTGAGCAAGCAGTACCACCCCCCCTTACCACCATGAGCAACAAGATCCATCCCCCCCTCAAAAAATAACCTTAAATTAAATGAAGATAGAGCAACTAATAAAATGACTTTTTTTTATTTTTAATTTTTTTTTGTAGACAGAAATTTCCACAAATATTCTTCCAATTAATTAATAAAATTTTTGCATCAAAATAAATTCTTTTATTTAAAATTTTGAGAAAGTTTTTATTTTAAATTTCAAATATATTAATTGAAATTTATTTGACCAGTAAAAACATTTTTTTAGTATAAAAAAATGTTTTAACTTCAGATTCCCCTCTTACTTCTCTTTTATCTTCAACTTTATCTTCATTATCATCTTCCTCTTCTTCAAAATCAACTTCAAATCAATCATCATCTAAAACTTCCCAAAATAAAATTGAAAAGCAATCTCAACAGTGTGAATGAAATTTAAAAAAGAAAATTCACTGAAAACGTTTTTTTGGTCATATCTCAAACTTTTTTTTATAAAACTAAAGTTGATAAAAAAATAAATATCTAAAAAATTTACCAGAAGATATCAAATATCTAACCAAATTTGGAGATGATCGAGTTGTTTCTGTTATCAGGAATACTTTTAAGCCTCAATTCATTTTGGAAGTTAATTCATTTGATGGTTTAAAAGATGAATCTTTAAATCAAATATCCAATCTTATCATAACACTTTATCAAATGTTTTTGGTTTGCTTACCTATAAGGAATACAAATTTGTTGGGTGGTATTATGATTGTATTTGGTTGGCAACCAGGATTTGTTAAAGGCTATTCTCTTGGTATGTCTAATAATATATTTTCATTCTTAAAATTATGTCACTCATTTTACTTCCATAGGCATCTATCCTTTACTTAAAAATTTATCTAAAGCCAAAAAAGATGAAGACTATTGCTTATCGGACACCTTACCATCTTTTAATACTTTTCTTGCTCTTCATCTTAAAAAACTCTGCA
The DNA here is from genome assembly GCA_030280995.1 of Hemileia vastatrix. Classification (NCBI taxonomy): domain Eukaryota; kingdom Fungi; phylum Basidiomycota; class Pucciniomycetes; order Pucciniales; family Zaghouaniaceae; genus Hemileia; species Hemileia vastatrix. The sequence goes on along the minus strand of JASXTE010000004.1, from coordinate 25,038,402 downwards.
TTATAGAATTCAAAAATAATCATGAAGTTGCTACAAAAGTTGGAATACCAAATTGGTGTGATGCCAAAAGGGAAGAAATTAGCAACAAATATCTTTTATTTTTAAATGTTATTATCACTCATTCAGGATTTCACAAAAAGATTCACACCAATTCCAATGATTCCAATTTTCTTACCTTGAGAATATTTTCATATATTAATCCCCTTACTGTACAACCAATCCCTTCACCTTCTAAAATCAAAGTAAATGGATTATATTTTCCTGATCATAAGTGCATCATTGATTTTAGTTAGAGAAATGGTATCATCAAATCTATTTGGAATTCTTCTCAGGATAATCATCAAACAACCAAAGCTCCTCCTGGTTTGGAATCCTGTCAAGATTTCACTCATTTTGGTTTTTCATTCCAAATTAGTCAAAAGTTGATTCAAAGAATCAACAAGGTTAAAAAAGAAGGTAAAGTTAATAGATTTAAAAAACATTATCTAGATCCCAAAAGTATGGGGATTAGTGGTGTCATCAAAATTTTATTAATTTTTCATAAATTTTTAATAAATATCTCTTATATTTAAATTTCCTCAACTAAAGTAATAGGCCAACCACCTTGTGTTGTATAAATGGTAACCATGACAAAATTTATTTGTTTCATGGGGCTCTTCTAGCCTATGCCTGTGGAAATTCCCAAACATTTGTTTCTAGATTTGATCTGCATTTTGGCTTGAGAAACTTTCATTACTTTAAAACTAGGGAAATTGATATATATTAGTTGTTTATATATTAATTTATGTAATTATACTAAATTTAGGTGATACCCACCCCTTCTTCAATAAATTGTGGGGGGTATTGCCAAAATTTTATATCTGACATTTAAAATTGATGACTTGTAAAAATTTTGGTGATACCCACCCCTAACATCAATAAAATTAAGGGGGGTGTATTGCCAAATTTACAAAAAGGGATATTGATATTTGTTGACTTAGCTGTATTTAGAAAAGCAAATTTTTGGTGTGACAAGAAAAGTATTTTGTTTATGATGATGGTGATGGGATAGAGATTAAAATGGTGGCTATTTTATAGTTCAGTAAGGACTTATGGTTTTAACAGATTCAGATGATATAAAAAATATTGATAAGATCATAAGTAACTACTAATGTCCTTCCCCAATCATAAACAAAAAAAGCAAATAATGAATTAAAAAAGTCAAGTGATTTTTTGATGTCCTCATAAGTTTGACCATTTTTTATGCATTTAGTAATAAATTCTTTTTTTTTATTTTCTTGCTTTTCCAATTCACAACTTACTCATTAATAAGCTGTGTCCAGGATTGAATTTTTCTTAAAAAAAGATATTAATAAAGTCAGAAACTCAAAAACTTTTATCTGAATTCAAAAATCCAACATTTGTTACAACTGCTGGCTTTATGCTTCCTCCTGGAAAAAATATTAATCTTAAATAGAAAAGTCAAGTTCAAGCTCAATTAGCTCATACTGAAATATAATGCTTTCTATATGAATGTAATTCAAGTGAAAAATTGGTTTGGAGCTTAACGATTCTTTCCCATATTGTCTCTGGATAGAGAGCAGGTTATAATGGAAAAGGTTTTCAAAATTTTCTTATTTCAGAAGACACTTTGAGTGATGAAGCAGCCTTGAGAATACTTAAAAATTGATATCTTTCCATTCAAAACTTTTCAATGATAAAGTCAAGAATTAATTTACTGATTCAGCTGTTCAAAAAAAAGCTATGAAAAATTTCAAGCACAAGAATGCTAAAATAAAAAGATAAGTAAGTATTTTGATTATTTAATCTCTTAAAAAATATCAATAACTAAGATGTAGGCTCTACAGTTTAATGATATTTGAATCAAAACAGCATCATTAATTTTGATCCCTGAAAAAGCCAGCCTATTTAAAGATGTCAATATTCATTCTGATACTGAAAAAGACCCTACTGGTAAAAGGTTTTCAAATATAACTCCTTATAGAAGCACAGGTCTTGTTTTCTGCTTAGCATGACAAGATGAAGGTTGGAAAAATATAGCAATAATGAACTCAAAATTGTCTAAGGATAGGGTTAATTTCAGAGCCAAGATGGAATTCCCATTGATTCCTTCTTAACAGCCATAAAACCTTTAAGATACTCATCTTGTTTCAGGGCCCAGTAACCATCCCATAGAATATGTGATTCATAAATGACCTTTACCAGCCAATGTTTCAAAGTCTAATGTTCATCAGGAATATTTTAGTAATCTGAGTAGTATTGAAAAGTCAAAAATAGATTAAAAACTGATATGGATTTTGATAAGTTGGCTCAAGAAATAGAATATTATTTTGGTAAAAGTAAATTTTGGTTAGCACCCAAAAAATTATCACATTTATATTTTAAGAAAAAAAATTTCTTTATTTTTAATATATTCCAAATTTTTTTGATCTGGGGTATAACAAAATACAAGAGGTTTATATTTTTGATTTTATTTTCTTAGGATATTAATAAAAAACTAGTATCCTTTTTTCTAATAACACAAGAATTGGTTATAAAATCTTTTTCTAAATTTGATATTATATGAATATTTCTGTGGTTACAATTAAGATTATCCTTTTTCTAAATTTTCACCATGTAAGCTATTGATTCTGATTTAATATATATATATATTTATATATACTTCAAAATGATATTAACAAAAAGTTTTTCTGGTCCTTTTATAGTTTTGATAGTGCTTTTGAATATTTTTTCTAGCTAAATAATTCTTTAATTATTAAATATTCATGTTCTGCTTTTAAGTTATGCTTTTTTGTAAACATTCTATTTAATATAAAGCTTTATTATTTAATTTTTTTATTTTAATTCTCTTAAGAATTCTTCCTCTTTATATGGATAACATCACTCCATTATACCCTATTTATTAAGGTTGATTACTCCTACAATTGTGTTAAATATATCTGCATAATCATTACTTTTGCTTTTATAGCTATGAAGATAGATTATTGATATAGTTTATGGATTGAATCTTTTTATTTATTTATCAATGAAGTAAAACTTGATAAAAGTCTTCTTTTTATCATAAATATTGATATGGACTTTTAATCAAGTCTGAAAACGCTTAGAAAATTTCTTTTTTCTTTTAGAAAGAAATTTTCATAGATTATAAGACAAGGCATTTTTTTTCTTCATATTCAGTTAAAAATTTATAATTTTTACTTCCATTAAATTGAAATACCAAATTCAAATTTTTATTACGTAAGTTTAAAGACAATTTAATTTGAAAAAAGTAATATTACAAATTTAACTTTTTCCTGCAGATTTATTTAACTATATATTAACAAAAATATTGAATAATTTGAATCATAACACATAAGATTTAAATTAAAAAATTGAAATTGAAATCAAGATTTTATTCTTTAATAGAAAATAAATCTGTCTTTAGAAAGACATAACTGATCTTAAAAATGATATAGAAAAAAAAATATACAAAAAATACTATTCTAATGTAAAATAGCTTTATATTATATTTTAAATGGTTTGATTATTTGATCCAAAGTGTAATATTCCATAAAAAATAATTATCTGGATGAAACAAAGATTTAAATTCATGAGAATAAAAATATATTATCTATAAATATATGAGTATATACAGCAATATATAAAAAATTATAATCAGAAAAATTTACTTTTTATCAGTTTTACTAGGAAAAACTTTAATAAGTGTGAAAAAATGAAAATGTAATAACATGAAAGGTTGTTTGCATAATAATGATTAGATAAAAAGTAATGTAGAATAGGGGATAATAGAAGAATATAGGGGGGAGGGGTAAAAAATAAAATCCTAATATTTACCTTGGCAGGTATAAATGTTAGAAATCTTCTTTTTCAAGAAACCACTTTTTTTAACCAGAGAAAATATAATTATTTTTTAAAATATTCCATAGTTTGCCCCAAAATTACCTTTTTTGTTGGCGGGTTGTCTAGAAGAATAAGAAGAAGAAGAAGAAAATGAAGAGTAGAAAGAGAAAATAAAGGCGGGATTTCACAAGGTAGTTAGATAATAAAAAAAGAATAGAAATCATAAAAATAACTAAATTAAAGAAGAGAAATTCAACAACAATTGTTGAGAAATGACACAAAAGTGAGATATTCTTCAATTGTAAAGATTTAATTTGAATAAGACCTACAGGCTATTGAAAATAAAATCTTCAGTTACTTAATTAAAAGAAATATTTATATTTAAATAAAAACAAAAATATTCCTTAAAGTGTATAACTTGAAAGGTTGTGATGGAAACTAATATGCAAGTTTTTCTATTTAAATATTTAATGCTTATATAAATCACTTTCACAAGTTTTGGTGTGAGTACATGTGAAATAGTAACTGCATTTAAAAGTGGAAGCCAATATAATGACAAAAATATTTACAAACTTTATTTTAATTTAATATTTATCTGTAAAAAACTTTGAAAGTAATATTTTTTTCATCTTCATAAGGATCTCTTACTCCTCTTCTACCCATCTACTTTTTAATAGGGGGTCTCAAACTTGAACAAATATTCCTGGTGGATTTCATTTGAAAACCCCCTCATAAACACACCATGAAACATGGCTGATTTGGTACCTGACATCTCAAGCGTGGGGCTAAATACATCCTACTTTAGAGCAAATTTTCCAACCACAGCTCAGCCCACCAATATAAAGATCCTCCCAATTCACCACAAATCACATCTTTCACCTCCAAATTTTTTGATACAAATTTTTACACAACATGCACCAGTAAGTTTTGCACTTTTAATTCCTTTCTTTATCAACAATTCCTGATCAAGTTTCTATCCTTAAAACTCAGTCATCATGCTAATCACACTACAGAATTCTCAAAAAAACACTTTTAGATCCTTTTTTCATGCTCTCAAAAAGATCAAGTTGCATGTACTTTTCACTTGGGTTTGTTATTTTTTTTTTTGCATATTGAATTTTATTTTGAATTTTCACTGAAAGCTTATTTCTTCCCTTCCTTAATCATTTTGGTTCATCATCTCAACACAAAGTTGCATATTTTCATAAATTGCATAATTTTTTGTTCTAACTATTTTTCAATGATCCCTCATATCCTTATATTCATCTTCTCTCACTTCCTTAACTCTTTTTCTATTTCTTTTATTCATCACTTTCTGATCTTCTATCTGGTCCTTTTACATCTTTGAAGAAATCTAATCAGTCAAGTCATTCTCCCACCATCTTTTTTTTCAATTTTAACTGATTTTATTTTTCTGAATTTGTGTTTTTTATTGTTTCTAATTCTTTTTTTGTTTTCTCAAAGAACATTTCCTTTTTAAGAAGGTTCTCAAGAAGCCTGGCTCTCATATCCACCAAGCTACATCTTATTTGGCTCACTGGTTGTTGAGATATTTATCATCCACTTGGCTCAAACTTCCATCAACTTTATTTTAATCTTCTCAAGTAGGAATTACTCTAGAAATAATATATTAATTATAAAAAAATAGGTAGCTATAATAAAGCTTTTTAGCCCATTGATAATACGTGGATTTAATTTTATAAACCTTTTTTGATTTCCTCTTAAGTAAAAAAAATTAGTTAGAAATAGGGTTAGGGTTATTTAAATAAAATATCCTTTTGTTGGAGGACAGTCAGAGGCATGGCTTTTATTTTCAGCAAACGGAGTTGAATTTGGTTCAGTGGTTGCTGTGATATCTGCTTCCAAAGTTGAGTCTTGTTTCATAGACTAATTTACATTTCTTAAGTTCAAAGTTGCATAATATGCATGTAGGTCTTATGCAATCTATTTCAAATTATACTTCAGAATTTCGGCTCTGATTTTATCAGCTAAAGATCTGTTTTGGATAAGGCCTTCCTACTTTGTGATTTTTTTTCATGAGGATGAATATTAACATTTGCTGAATTTTGGCTCATTCAAATATCAGATTATTTTGATTACAGGTTCTCTAAAGACATGAATTTAATTTCCAGAAAGCAGAATCAATTTTGACTTAGAAATTTCTGAGATATCTACTTATATGGTTGAGTCTTTTTATGTAAACTAATTTACATTTTTGAATTTTGATATTCCATAAAATGCTTATATTTTCTGATACTTTTCCTTGTACCACTCCCAAGGTATGTCAATTCCTCATCTTTTTTTATCATTTTTTTCCTCAATTTTTCTTCTTTATAAATAATTTTTCCCCTGATTTGTTGATTTTTTGGATTTTTTTTGGGAAATGGTATCATCAAATCTATTTGGAACTCTTTTCAGGATAATCATTAATCAAAAATACAAGAGATAATCATCAAAATAACAAGGAAACTCCTGGTTTGGAATCTTGTAAAAAGTTTACTCATTTTTTTGGATTCTTGTGGAAATTCTTACTCATTTTGGTTTTTCATTCCAGATCAACCAAAGTCTGATAAACCAGGTAATCGAAGAAAGGGGTGAAGGGTTGATTTCTAGTAAATCTTTAGGGAGGGGTTCCTAATATGGTGATTAGAAGATTTTACATTTTTTTATTTTTATTTCATAAATTTATAAATTGTCAATGATTAAAGATGATCAATCAAGTAAAATTTTGTGCAATTGAGCCTTGCTGCTGTATAAATGTGTTCATTTAATTATTTATTTGTATTGAATGGATGAATTCTAAATACAATGCTTATCATATTATTTATTTGGCTTTGGTCACATATTAAATAATTGGCAGGTGGTATTGTGAGTCCCATTACTTTTACTTGGTTTATTATCTTTTTTTATTGATTTATTTAAGAATTTATAAAATTAAAATGAAGATTTGGTAATCTTTACCCCCTCCTACAGTAAATTTCAGGGGGAGGTATTGCCATTTTTTTTCTGACATAAATATTTTTTCCAGACATAAAAAATATTTTTTGACATGAAAAAAATGGCAATCCCAACCCCCTAATACAATAAATTTCAGGGGAAGGTATTGCCAAATTTCTAGATTTATAAAAATTAAATTTGTGAATTTATGTATCTTGTGCAAAAGGATTGGTTAATGAAGCTGTTGAAGAACCATATATAATCAAATTATTAATAGAAATCCAGAATTAAGTTTAGTCATGTAGATATAGAGAAAAACATTACTTGTAATTTAAATACAAAACATTCAATCAACTGATATCCTAAAAAATAGCAAGAGTAGAAACATGTGATGTATATAAGAGAGATTCACAGCATTGTTTCACAATCAAAATATTTATTTACATCTCTGATCTGGAAGAGGTTTTCAAGATGGGCTAATGTGGCACCAATTTAATTTGAACTAAAATGAAAAAGTGAAACACAGATTTGAATAGCTGGATCTCCTTGTGGACAACAAGAATCATTTCTGAAAATTAAGTGATCCTTTATAAATTCAAGTAAACTGAGAAATCAAGTAAAGCTTGTGAAAAATATCTGTCTAAAGGTAACTTCAGGAATGTTGTAAAGAACCTCAAGGTTAAATTGTGGTTGGTGTAGTATGGAAGGTGTTCTGAAATATAAGAAGCAATTCTCCAGCATTTCACAAATGTAAGCCAAGTCAAGTTCATAATTGGAGTTGTTATCAGAGTTAACCAAAATTTCAAGGGCTAGATTAGTAGCAGTGATTTTAAGTTGATGATGGAATGAAAGATGCATTTTAGTGAATGGTGATGAAGACTAAGGGTGAGTTTAGGATGAAGGGGCTGCTTAAGTGGTGGGATGTCATGTTTCTCACATGTTGAATAATAAGCCATTAAGAATTAGGTAAAAAAAAATCTAATGAGATGGCCTGTCTTTACCTAGTGCTTACTAATCAAGATGAAGGAGATAAGTGTTTTGATGGCTTTTTTTGCCCAAAAGAAGGTGGTTTTGAGGTCAAAAACACCATCAAAATACACCTGTCAAGGGCAGGTGTATTTTATTTTCTGATGGAGTGTTTGGTACTTTTTTGTGGCGTGTTTATGTGGTGTATTTGATCAAGTTTAAGACCCCCTAATGTACTCCATCCCATCTCATTTTCATAGAAAATATCTATTTTTCTAGAACTCTCCTTATCATAAATGCACCATTTTGTTTTTGAGCCATTAATACCTTCATCAATTCTCTACCACTCATAATTCTTAATATATCAAAGAATATGCATTTTATATTTCCTCTAATATTTTTTTCAAGATTTCAAATTTTAGATAACACTACCAGCAAGAGGGAGCCTGGCTGGTAGTGATTTAAAATTACATAAAAAAATTCACTATGCACCAAGTAAGATATCCCTGAATCATGAAGTTTCTTCATTGAAGCCTTTTTAAATTTGAATGGGCCATTGTAGAAAGTTATAAAGTTTTAAGAAATAGACACAATTCAAAATGGGTTGGTTCTTCTTTTCAATTTATAAAAAAGAAGTTCCTGCCACTCTTATTTTAAAGACAGTTCAAAAATGTGTAATACTAATATCTGAATGGATAGTTTATAAGTTGAGAGATAAGTTAAAATATAAGGAGAAACAAATATTACTATCTGGATATTTCTATTCTTAATAAGCCTTAGTATCAACAGCTACTCCCTCTTAAAGCACTCTCTTTGAATATGCCTTATTATAGTAATAAAGTAACTCTAATAATAGTTTATCCTACTGAATCTATATATTCTCTCTGTGTTGCGCTTTTTCACTATACTATATAAAATACACACACAGATGCACAAACTCTCAAAGACTCAGAATATCTCTAATATGTTCTTAAAAACTTAATTTCAGAAAAATCCAATCCCTTACTGTTATCAGAGTAACCACAAAAATAGACATATTGCTATATATCACAATATATTTCAAAAGTATATAATATGAGGCTCTAATTTTCATAATCTAATGACTGATTCAAATAAAAATTTCTCTACCTAATGACTACTCTTCCTCTCATTAGATAGCCTTTCCTTCTTATATTTCTGAGCACTCCAGACACAGTTCCCTAATGGATCTCCAGTGCTGTCTCTAGCGTCACATAAGTAAAACAATAACTAATCCATTAGTAAACTAAATACATGGCTTGTAACAACTAAAGCGCCTAAACATACCCTATGCTTACTAAAACTAGTATTAACTTGTTTCACTCATGTTCCACATGTGCACTTGTGACTGTACCTTGCATTGTTTCAGCACTACTTCACTTGTTGACACCTTTCAGTGCTGATCCTTGTTTCTTTCACTCTTGGGTGGTTTCTTATGTGATAGAGTCCCCAACCTCCTTGCTTCATTACTAAGTCCATAATTCTGACAATTCACTTAACTAGTTAGCCTCTGTAACTTACATTACCTGTTTCAGTAAGTTACTACACTAGCCGCTGTGCAGTATACTATGTACTTGAGGCCTTCCTTGAGCCATAATTCCTTCCTTAATGCATAACACAAAATTATTAAAAAATCCAAATCCATAATGTTCAGTGCTTGCACTCCTAGTTTTATAACACATAATTCCCTTTGTGTGGCACATCTTACTACAAAATCCAAGTGCACAGACCCTAAATCCTCCTCCCACTTCTCTTTCCCTTTGTTCTTTTAAAACCATAATCAAATATTTATAATAGCGCTATCTACTGCACTATGACAAGTTTTCCATTTTATCTAAAATTTCATTGATTTTTGGATTTTTCCATCCAGGAACTACTCAAATAGGAGGTTTTTCTTCTGGATGGGGTGGGGCTTCTTCTAAATCAGACATGAGACTTGTATCATGAAAATGTGCAACAAAGCCTGGCTGATCAATGCACTTTTTTTCTTTCCATGTTGTAGTGGTTTTTTAAAATCTAAAATAAAATCATATTAGTAAATAACTTTCTTTAGTTATTATTCTTTGAATAAATACCTTTTTTTACAAACACTTTATCTGTGCTCTTGATATCTTTTCCTTTATACTTGCCTCAATCACCTCACTGTTTTGAATGGACACCTTTCAAATCTCCTTTCCCTTGTTGACCACCCATTTCTCAGCAATGATTTTTGTAAACCTGAATTTTTCTGAATCAATATTTTTCAATGTTGAGAGCTACTTAGTACAATGGTCTGATACTACACTCCCCATTACTTGATTTCATTGTGACTTGGAGAAATTTTTACAGTTCCATTCAAAAGTGAGTTAACAAAATCCTTTCTCTTGAAGCTCTTGTTCAAAATTTTGTTTTGCAGAGATTGGTACAGCAGTGCTTCCCTTTTGTCCTTGGGGCTCAGGTGTTGAAATTATAGTTGGTATGTGAATTTTGGAATGTAAGAACATGGAAGTATATGTTTAAATAAATTGACAATCAGCAGCTGAAGTTTCCTGTGGTTTTTTTTGAACCAGTTTTAATGCTGTGTCAATTTTCAATTTCTTGTAATCATGCCAACTCTTCCAGTCTGTAACTTCTTTGTTTGTTTGGCCAATAGGAAACTCAGATACATTAATGGGTCCACCAATAAAGAACCTCAAAAAGTGATAGATAGTTTGGTTAATATAATCTGAGATCCTTGGTACATCACACGTCATAAATATGCTTCTAAACATTCACAAGTTTTGGTCATTTTGAAGTGAATCAGCATCAAGTATTCTGCGCTGATCAGTAGCTTGAATTACAAGAGAGGGATTAACTGAAAATTTTTTAAAATAAAAATTGGTAAGCCTATTTAAGTTTACTCACCATGTCCACTGGTACTGGCTTCTGGGTTAGTAGAAGTGAGTTTTCCACCGTTTCCAAGAGACTGATTCAACCACATACTAGCCCAATCATTCCCTACACTTTCTGATTGTTGCTGAAAATTAGGAGGTGTGGATTGACCATCTGTATATGTGATATTAGAAGAGAAATCAGTTGATAAAATTTGGGAATCTGATGAAGACTGAGAGGTAGTTTAGGGTTTACCTGGATTTTCTCTAGGATTTCCATGGGGAACAGGACCTAAATCACCTGTTCTAGGATTTTGAGGAGGAACCTGCATGGAATCACCAGTATTAGAAATTCTGTGCTTTATAAAAAATAAAACAAAAATAATTAACTTTCAGAATATAGACAAGATAATATTAAAGAGAAATTAGCTATACATTTTAATTGTGAGTTTAATGAATAAAATATTCAAGCAAAGAAATTAGTGGAAAACTTGGTTTTATTGGCTTGTAAAGTATGGTCCTTAGATTTTTCAACCCTGGTTCTGAGTTATTTATAATATTTTTCAAGTATAGGTAGAATTTGTATAGTACATTTAATTCCTTTTAGTTGAAATTAAATTTACAATAAAATGTCACTCATTAATAGAAGGGTTTCTAAACCGTAAAGAATGCCCTTGTTATTATTTTGTTAAAAATTTATGCAAAATATTAGAAAGTTTTATTTATTAATCTTGCATCTAGAAGTTCCAAAAATCTATTAAAAACATTCAAATTCTACAAATTCATACCAATCTTAAAAATTTTCAAATATATTAACAAAAATACAATTTCCATGTTGTTTAATATTTTTTACTTACTAGTTTCTGAAGTCCAACAGAAGTGATAACATCGTACTTTATTCCAAACATTCCCATTTGGTGCTGTAAAGTGGCTGCATTTCCAATAATTGAATCTTGATTTATCAAAATTTTTGTTGCTTTTTCTACTCTTAATAAACTGAAATTTACTTGTGGAAACCCCTGATAGTGATCCTTTTTTGTATCTTCTGGTATAAGCTGTTTAAATGGATTTACAATTAGATAGACTTTTTCATTATCATCCTTTGAACTAAAAATCTACTCAATATGCCCAAACTGACTATCTTTTACAAAGTAGAGTTCAATAGTAGAATTCCCAGGATTCTGGTAATGAGTTGTGTAATGCTTTCCATGGACCAATATACTTGCTACATTTTCAACTACCCAGTCTCCTACCTTCTCTGATGGTAACAAAGCCCATTTAGATGTCTTTTTTCTCAAGCATGCCCTTACCCATTTTGTAAATAATGCCTCAGTTAAATTTATATGTCTTTTTTGTATCATGTTCAGTTTCTTTAATATCAGATACATACTGAGCATCATCTTCAGTTTCACCTAGTTCCAATACGCTTGAATTCCAATGCCAGTGCTTGAGCATGGTCTGTGGTGTTTCTTCTATGTTCAATAAAAATAAATTAGCTCGTTTGGGTTTTTAAGCACCCAATTACCAAACTAAATACCTTAATGATGATTGTTTGGAATTTCCAATAATATACCATTAACTCTTTCAGATGCCCAAGTAGCTATACCGAAAGGTGAACCAAAAATTTTAATCATTTCTGGATAATGTTGAGTGAAATGCAGATTTGGCTTAAAGCTGATCTTTTTCCAAGCTTCTTCCCAGAAGTTACAATGCTCCAATAGCAGTTGTTTCAAATCATCAACTTCATCAGTGGATACATTTTTTAAAGTCAAAAAGTTGGTAATTGAACTTTAATTGGTGAGTGATTTGAGAAGATAATATTCTCTAGGTTTGTGTTCTGATGTCACTGATGTCTCAGCTTGATTTAAATTTTCTACCCAAAGGGGGATAAGTGAAAAAGGAAAGTAAAAAGTATAAAGTACATGCCACTCTGCATCTTTGAGGGAACCTGAATTTTTAGATCCTACTTTTTTTGGCACTTTTGAAATCCAGGAGGGCCTTTTTGTTTTCTCAATCACATTCCACACTGCTTCTAGCTCAGTGGCTGAAAATTGTGGATTTCCATTTATTTTTCTTTCTTTCTCTTTGCCCTTCTTTTTATCTTCCTTACTTTTAATAGTCTCAAGGGAAGAATTAGATTTTTCACTTTCAGATATGCTAATACTTGTTTGCCTAAAGTTATAGGTCAAATTTCCACTTCCACTTCCAGAAGCATGTTCTGATCCAAACTCTAAGGTTCAAAAGTGATGTTCAGAACTTGATGACTTTGTTCTGCTGTTTTATCCTTCTGATTCAGCTCCTCTACTATCCATTCTAAGTTAAGTTTGTGACGGTCTTGTTGTACTTGTATATTGCAGTGTTTTATGCCCTCCCACTGGTTCAATATTATCAGCATCACTGCTGATTAAGCTGCTTCTAACTTTTTTATATTTCTTATTTAAAAACATTTCAGAATGTGCATCATCATTGTCTCTTCTTACATGCCAGTTTTTTCCTTTGTCAGCTTTTTTTCTAGGTTTATTGAAGCATTTTGTATTAGATGAAAATTTAGACTGTGATTTTTAAGATTTCCAAGCATGTGTGAATGCATCAAGTCAATTGAGAAATATTCCGCAGGATGACAATATACAAGTTTATTCAGCTTGCTCCATCAAACTTCATGACTCCAAACAATGGATACCCGCTCCTGATGTGACTGACAATTTTTTTGCTTCTCTGCCCAGTGCCTATGATCCTCATGAGTTTGTAAGGAAAATTTTTCAACTTGATTCTCACTAATTTTGTCTTTTGAAATATGAAAGACAGAGAAGAACTTAGTGGCTGAGTGACTTGCAAAACCCACAATATTTTGTATTGCAGGAACATCTCCTATTAAAGAGAATAATGCAGCCCTTATTTTTTGGCCTTGTGGATAGTGAGGTGTTTTTTCAAAAAATATTCCATCCCATAGAGTCTTTAGTTCATTAATAAAAGGCTTCAGAATATTATTTACTTTTTCACTCATTAACTCAGTTGGACCAGGAATAATAGCATAAAAAATGGACTTATGGTTTTTTATTGATCTTCTGAAGGCAAGTTCATACAAACCAACAAGATATTACTCACAGATCTCTGATGACCTCCAATATGATTTCCACTTGGCCTAAACCAGTCAACATTTAAACTAAACATTAAATTACCTTGTGTTTTTGTATATCCATCAACACTTCTATTTTGAGTCATAGAAATATCTGGAAACTTTTTCCATACAAAAACATCATATAACTCTTTTATCACATCCCTTTCCATGTTTTCTAGAAAATCATTTTTTTTCTCAATCAGCATCTTGAATTTGATTAGTTGAAGCTTTCCTGAAAGCCAGTCAAAAAAACTATTGTGATGAAATGTTTCACAAGGATGGTAGATTGCTTCCTCTTGTTTTTACTTAGCCAAATACAAACTTTCATCACAATTGACATTTTCTTCTCTCTGTTCTAAATCTTACAAATAGTTCCTTGAGGATAAATAAAAAGGTTAAGTACAAGATAAGATTGATTGCTGGTGTTTTTGGTTATACTCATAAAGAGAAAAGTACTTAGCACAGCATGTCTTTGTGACAAATAATGGATTGAGTCGCAATCAATTAAAAACTGTCTCTATAAAAAGGTAAGTCAGGACGATGATTCTACTAGTATCTAGTTCACCTACATCACTAAGAAGTTTGAGTTTCTTGATTTTGTCATGCAAAAATTGAGCACAACATTCTTCTTTCAAATGATGGATAAGAGAAAGTTTTTCTGCTTTCCACATTACCTTTTGGCTATAAAGCTCTTCCAAATTCAATTCAATTAACTGCTGTAGAGATCCGATTGTATCCAAAACAGGCTTCCCCTAAGCAAAGAAAAAAAACAGAGATTAATTGAAACATAATTTCTCTTTATTTACCAAATATTTATGTCTTACAAGATCTGGGATGTTGGATCCTAAGTTAGGTGAAGCACTGAATGTACCAACCATCTTTACTTTGAAATTTCTCTCCTCTTCATGTTTGGAGTATGACTGAGATGTTTTGAAAGCTACACCAACTTCAAAGTTTCCCAATGAGTTTTGATGCTTTCTTGATGAACATCCAAGCTCTTCACATTTACAAACACAAAAAAATATTGGCATTTTAAGACTTCTGGATATAAGAAATATGTTACTGTATGACAGCAATTGAACAAACTATTTATTTATTGTGAATCCATTACTAAAATAAGCTAATTTTTACGTTGTAGACGATCTTATAGTACTAGATATAGTCCTTGATTAAGGGATTTGAAGTAAAAATGGAGAGAAAAACCCCTGTCCCTTTGAGAAATACCAGATGAGATTTATTTGCTTCAGAAAATTAGAGACTGTTACTATACCCCTTCCAACACACTTCTTGACTGCTTAACAAGTCAAGACAGTAGCAAATAGCAGACCACTGAGAAACAAAGAACCAGAAACCAGAAATGCAGAAAGATCCACACAAGAGAACCAAATTGCTGTGCACTTGTTGCACATAAAACAGCAATAATACTTGATGCATGTTGCAAAGCTACACCAGAGAAACCATTTTCCAAAGTTGAGTTAAATGAAGAACTAACCTTGCAACAAACACAGCTAATTGTGGCCAAAAAACAGTGAAAACTGAGTGAGAGACAATGATATCACCTGAAGATGTTTGTATGATAATTAAAGTTGCCCCAAACTGTCTTATTCAGTATGTACACACAGACCACAATCTAAAAAATCCATGCACAGCAACAAATTTGGCGCTTTTGGCAGCCAAATTGAATAAAAACCCTCTAGAAGCGCTCCCCAGCCCTCTATAACCAAGGCGGGCGGCCTTTCTAGAAGCGGCCAGACCTCCCTGAAGTCATAAAACCACCAAAAACCTCCAATAAAGCCTAAAATACTTAGAAAAATCCACCACTACTACTAAATTCCTTAAAACACAAAATTAAGCTATGACAACATTGAGACATAAAATATACAGCCAAATTAACTCTACTTAATGGCACTAATCACTTGACCCTAAGACTTAAGGTTAGCTGGTAAAACACAAAAAACAAAATTAAACAGCTATCTTTTAGAAATGAAAAATGCGGAAATAACCCCTTAAAAATTAGAATATAAAAAATGTCATGAGGACATAAAATATAGAGAAAACCTGCAGCTATCCAATGGAAGTACCCACATACCCATAATCCCAATATTCACTGATTAAAACCAGAAAAACACCCACTAATTCTACCAATGTCAATTAAGACATACCAAAATAGCGCCAAACAGCCCAACAAAGGCCTCTGCCAATGTTAGAGGACCACATCCTCCCTTCTATTGAGAATGTCCACATTCTCCTTCATCAAAACCACCATGTTCACACATTTTTCAAAATCAATCTCTGAAATGGGTCCCTGTCAGTACTGTATTGACCATAACCTCATCTGCACCATATCACCACCAATTCATCCATACAGAACTGCTAGTGATGCCTGCTATTCCAGAAAGAAATCTTTCTCCAGACCTGGTCCATTATCATCTGCAACAGATTCACCTCACCTTCAACCTGGTCATTCTTCCAGCAAAACCAAAAGATCTAGGCCTTCCATCTTTATACCCAGATTAATCAACAAGTTACACCCTTCAAAAAAGAGTTCCAACACCATTACAGCCACTAGCTCTACCATACCTGGTCCTTCTAATGGTAAAACCAATGCTTTTCCATACTGAATTTTAAACTGATGAATTTCCAGTTCATTCCATCTAGACAATGATGATGACAATGTGGGAACCATTGAAACACTGCCACCCAATCAATTTCCTACCATCAAGGACAAAATCAAACAACACTCTTCTCAACACAATCATCTCATTCTAAACTACTTCCAATCCACTCCTACCAAAGATCCACAGGGAATTGAGAAAAGAAGACACCTCATCCACCAGTTCAAGACTAATGCTGAACACTTTGTTACATATCTTGATTCTCTTTTGTAATTGATTCTTGCCTGAAATTCTTGATTTAGAAATAAATAAATAAAATAAAAAAATTTCCTCAGTTTTAAGTCTTGGGGGACTAACAGTCATCATTTTATAGTCTTGGGGGACTCAAAAACCCACAGTTTATAGTCTTGGGGGACTTAAGACCTAAAAAATAAAGACAGAACCAGAGATAAAACCATTAAAGAACAAAGAAAATAAACTAAAATTCTGGGGTAACTGTTCTACAGAGCAGCCAGATCATCAACCCCCACACTTTCCTTGACTAAATTCAGAGACGCCCCCTTTGGATGCCCTCTTCCAGAATCACATCAAAATCACATTATCAGTTTATAGTCCTGAAGGACTCAACCATCAAACCATGCTCAGTTTATAGTCTTGGGGGACTATATAATTTTTCAGTTTACAGTCTAGATGGACTGACCAAAGTGTTCAATTGAAAGTCTTGACAGACTTACCACACTTTTCATAAAACAGACAGAGCCAGTTCCATGCACAATACTCCACAACTGCCCTACTGAAATTCCACTTTCTCTTCATCATTTACACATCACTGATAAAAAATTTTCCTTTTATCTCTTTTCTCTTCATTGTTGTCCCATCACAGATAATAGCTGGATCCCCAGATTTTGACCCATCAGACCTTCCTTGTTTCATTGCTCCCAAGGACTATGCTTGCAAGCAGTGTATCCACATGTGCAAACCTTGCACCTTCACTCTTCCAACTCCTGAAGCCAAACTCTACAACAGGGCCTGTGATTCTTGCAACTACAAAAAAAAATGTCACAGAGACTTCAATTATCCTATACCACCACATTCACCTTCACACAAATACATCTCTGGATCTCCTACCAGATACCCAGAGCTAGTTTCTGCTTCCTTTTCTCTATCTTCAGCTCCATCCAGAAGATCACACAGTTCCATCCCCTGAATTCTCTCCAAAAGACCTGCTTTATCCTTCCAAGAAACAGCATTTTTCTCAGAAAATTTGGCTAAAACAACTTCAAAATCAGCTCCCAGGCTGCTAGACCGCTTCCAGGCAGCTTGCAGGACATCAAGCGGCCCGCCTGCCTTGCTAGGAAGCGGAAAACAGGCTCAAAAACTTCAAATTCAGCCGGAAAACAACCAAAATCCACCAGTAAACAACAAAAACTCCACACAATAACCTCCTATTGCTCCCAGAGCCATGCGCACAACAATTTCTTCATCAGAAAAAGACAAAAAACAAAAACCGCTAGAAATCCTGCCAGAGGTCCTCAAGAAAACACCAAAGCAACAATCACTTCTCTCAAACAAAAATATCCTTCTCAAACAAGAAGAACCAACTACACCTCTCCTCTGGAAGCCAATTACTTGTCTGATAATTCTATTTCTTAAAGATCTTCATCTAGCAGATCCCAATCAGCTTCCAGGTCATCTTCTCCTGGTCCTTCCTACAACCAACCTGGGACTCCTCCACCAGTTTTCAACCAACCTGTGCCAAGAAATAATATTAACAACAACAACAGCAGCCCCACTGCTCCAACCAGGCCACAGGAACGTCCTTCTTCTACTACATTTTCTCAACACCATTTAGAGAATGATCATAAAAAACCATACTTCCATCTGGTTGATCCTCCTTCATTCAAAATTCTTCAACAGTCCAGATTCCAGCCGCATACAACTTTATGAGCTCCCAATCTGAAAGTACTAAACTAATAAATCCAATTTCTATAACAGAGAAAATTACTGATCCAATTCCTCTGTTTAGTTGGAACCCCGCCTCCTGAAAATGAAATTGGGATTGACCTACCTCTAAAAACTACCTTAACGCTGGATAACGCCAACATGGAACAACACCTAAGCATGATGTGTACAAACATGCGTAAGGCTTTTTCTCTTCATGGTCCATTGAATGAATTTCAAAAGAATATGAAAAAAATCTCCTTGAAGACCACGGGAAGATGTGTAGAATAATCAAACACACTTTCCAACACTCTATCCCTGCTTCTTCCACTTCTTCCCAAAAAATTACCTTCTAACCTGCTTTCTAACCATTACAATCCATATACTTTTCCAGCTGCCTACACCACAAAGAACACAGTTCTTCTTCCAATTCTAACAAAAATCAAAAACGCCACCATAATCCAGACCAACCACTGGAGGCTTCTTCTTCCAGACATTAAAATAGAAAAAGAAATTAATAATTCACTAACTAGAAAGACTCATAATAATTAGCAGATATATATAAAAAATTTGTTTTATTTTTATTTTATTTTTATTTATATTTATTTTTTATTTTTTTATTTTTTTTATTTTTTTATTTTTTTTATATTTTTATTTAAACTACTAACATAATAAAGAAAAACTTGAAAATAATAAAACAAAAATCACCCAAAAAAATATGAGAGCTGAAAAATTAAAATGAAATGAATAATGATAAGATGAAGTAATTAATGATTACAAATGGTATCCCCCAGCCAATTGACGAGATTATCCCCTGATACCTTACCCACATCCAAGTGCACCTTAATGTGGATACAACTTTAAATATTTTATAAAGAATTCAGATAAAAAATAATTTAAGAAAAATAATATCAATAAAGAAAAGATGAAATAAATAGAAATTGAGAAAATAATAAAATAATTGAGATAGAGATAAAAAAGAAAATAGCCTTGCCCAGACAATTGATGAGCCTTTCCCCACCAATTCTTGCCCACATCCAGGTGACCCTGATGTGGTGACACCATATAATATAATTTTGTGATTTTTTCCTCTTTATATCCTCATAACACCCATACAAAAATTAAATGAAAAAAGTGAAAAAAGAAAATAATCTAAAACTTCTATCTAACAAAACAAACACAGAAAGAAAAAAAGAAATAGCCCAGATCCATAGAAAGTCCATTCCAAGGAAAAAATTACTGGGAGGGCTCCCTCCAATAAGTTAAAATGATGGGAGACAACCAGTGATCCACCACCAATCCAAATAGACCAAAAACCATGCAATATTTTGGGGGGACTTTCTAGAAAGTCCTCAACTTAAAGTCAGATGGACCTCAGACTGGACTCAGACTGAACTCAGACTTGACTCAGGCTGAACTTCACTTTGAACTCATCTTGAGCTCTTAACCAAAAATGGATGAGTCTGTGCTGGAATAACAGTGAAAGTTTAATGAATAATTCATAGAAATAATAACAAAGAAAGATTAATAATCTGATTCATTCACAGAGTTTTTTTCATC
Organism: Hemileia vastatrix; assembly: GCA_030280995.1. NCBI lineage: Eukaryota > Fungi > Basidiomycota > Pucciniomycetes > Pucciniales > Zaghouaniaceae > Hemileia > Hemileia vastatrix. The sequence goes on along the minus strand of JASXTE010000004.1, from coordinate 25,018,558 downwards.
AAACTTATTTTCATTTTCATTTTGAATTTCACTTGATCATTAAAAATACAGAAATTATACTATTTATTTCAAAAAAATCACTTTTAACCTCTCTAATGATTTTATTCTATTTTTTTTTGAAAAAGTATAAAATAAGATCAGCGGTTCTTTTTAATGATAACTCCTTTTAACCAAGAATTTGAAGCTTTTATTTTTAATTTACACCATCTTACCTGATTTTATTTTGTATTTTTATTATTTCTGATTATGAAATATAGACAACATATTTTACTATTACATTTAAAAATAAGTACAATAAACTCATAAAATACATAAGTTTAATAGTTTTAAATTTCTTTAAATATTTTGTTCTAGTTTTCAACATTTTGCTACAATTTTCCAATTATATTATTTATTTATATCATGTATAGTTATAAGAGGCATTCTGTGAATTCTTTTGTAAAAAAGCAAAATAGTATTTCATTAACAATTATTTTACTATATTACTTTATAAGTCTTTAAGTTCATTGTAAATCAAAAATATAAAATAAAAATGTATAAAATATAGGTTTAAGTTCAAAAATATCACTAAAAAATAATTATCAATCATTTTTCATATTGGCAGAATAGAGCTGTAGATTGAGGGGGTGGACTCTGATGTTCGCCTGAAGAACAAAGTTCACTCTCCATTTTTCACTACCTCAATGGACAACCTCTCAACCTTTCCACACAACTTTTTCTGCCTTGTCTTTCTGTTAATTATATTTCCACTCCCCACCTTTTTCTTGCCTTCCTGATACATTTGCTACACCCTTTAAGCTTCAAAATCAAAGTTTAAGCCCTCCTCACTACTCCCCTCCACTCTATTTTTACTTTTAACTCAACTACACCCCTTTTTGCAACCTCTCGCTCACCTCCCATTCCCCTCAATCACCCAAATCACCTCCATTAGCCCTCACTAGCCTTTCTCTCACATTCTCAAAATATTACTCACCTCCCAAGTCTATTGTCCACATCCCCCAGATCTCGCTTACCTCCCCTAGACCTTTCTTGCCTTCCCAAGACCTTTCCAGCCCTTCACTAACCTCCCCAAGCCTCCCCAATTCTCTTACTTTGGCTGGAGATGTGAGCAAGGTGCTGTATAGACTAAGGAGGGCTTAGAGAAGTGAGTGAGAGGCTTTTATCACCTTCCCCAGCCTCCCCAGTCCCTTAATTTTGCGGGAAATGTGAAGGAGGTGCTGTAAAGACTAAGTAGGAATGAGAGTAGTAAGTGACAGGCTTTTATCACCTCTCCTAGCCCTTTAAAGACCCTCTCTCACCTTTGCTAGCCTTTCTGAAGTGGATTAGGGGCTTTTATAACCTCTCCCAGCCCTGTAAAGCCCCTCTCTCACCTTCTCCAGCATTCTCCAGTTCCTCAATTTTTCTGGGTGAGGTGAGAAATGAGATTTGAGAGGTGAAAAAAGTTCTGAGGAGGCATGCAAGGGCTTGGAAAGTAGCCCACTTTTGATAAACTTGAGAATAATTAATATGTATAAATTAGAAATAACAAGAAATAAAATCATGAGAAATTATAAAACATTCCAAGTGTTAAATAAAGTAACTAAATAAATATTTCAGAATTTGAGTTGCTTGTGTTTACCAAAAAAATGTGTCCAAGTGTTGAGAAAGGAAGATATTAGTAGGGAAGAAACATTAGAAAAGAAAAAAATACAAAGTAAAATAAAACTAAATAATGACAGGGGGCTGGTAAAGGTGAGAGAGGCTCTGGGGGAGGTGTGAGAAATAAAGAGAAGAGAAGGGAGAGGGGTGGAAGGAGAGGAGAGTTGTTTTCTCACTGTGAAAGGAAGGGATAGGGTAGAAAGGGTAAGTAGATTGAAATGTTAGCAACAAGATAAGGGGGGTAGGATAGGAAGGCAGATTGAAGATAAGGTAGAATTAGGGGAGGAAAGTATCAGATGGATGTCCCACTTGGAATTCTACCAGGAATTTTTTCAGGAAGCAAAAAAAGCACTAGACCTCTAGTGCACACTTTTTTCCAACTGTGAAAACTTTTTGAACTATTAATCAACTGTGGTTAAATTAAGGTTCAAATCAGTTTCAAGGTGTTTTCAAAGTAAATTGAATATTTCTTCGTGATTGAATCATCATCACCTCAGTGTGTTCTGAAAAAGATATGAATTAGGGTTAAAGGTTGCTGAATTGCTAGCAAGTCTGCCCCCCATATTGTGTGGTGAAAGAAGACCGTCCCAAGCCAGTAAGCCAGTTTAAAGTCATAGTGGACTTGAAGCCTGAATAAAGAAACCAGAACTAGGATTCAACAAGGAAAAAAAAACTTGAAACAGACATTATGGGGTAACTGTTATACAGAGCAGCCAGATCATCAGTTACCCCCACACTTTCCAAAATAAATCCTAGAAGCCCCCCCTGAGTACCCTCTAATAAAAACATAAAATCCATTAAATTAAACCATAACCAATAAGAGTGAAGAGTCCGGCACTTGAAGACAAAAAGAATTTCCAGCTTAAAGTCATAGAGGACTAAAACCTGTGAAGAGAAACCAATACTAGGGTTCAACCAAATTAAGAGAAGGGGTTAGAAACAGACAATCTGGGGTAACTTTTGATAGAGCAGCCAGCCCATCAGTTACCCCCACACTTGCCAAAATAAAATCTAGAAGCCCCACCCATGGGAACCTTCTAACAAAAAAAATTCCTACAAAAAAGATTCACAGCATCACCAAAATCCAAAATTAAAGAATGATTCATAGTTTATCCTCATCGCGGATTCAATCTTCTTCACTTATAGTGCCTCTTGGATAAAATATCTTCATATGATCAGCAGCCACTTTCTTCTTTAAGACTGCACCATCTAACTCCTGCAAAACATAAGAACCTCCAGACACCTGAGATCTGACTCTTTAAGGTCCATTCCATCTGTCAGCAAAGAATTTTCCCCACTGACTCTCCAAACTTCTATTATACACCAAAACCAAAAAACCAGATTTCAAGGGATTCCTTAGTCTATAAGCCAACTTCTAGTCCCAGTATCTGATTGGTTTATTTCTTATCTTCATCATTCTAGAGTACCCTTTGCTTGAAATTCTCTCTACATTCCAACTGTTGTATCCTGGCACAGAGAAAATCATCTGTCAAACACAAATCATCCCAATCAACTCTAAGATAAGAGACAGCTTCCAAATCCACTAGTAGAACAGCTTTCTGCCTAAAAATTAATTCATAAGTGGAATAGCCAGTTGTCCTTTTCACAGTGACCCTATCAGCAAATAACACCAAGGGTAAATAATGCCTCCACTTTTCAGTACTATCTCCACACATTTTCACCAAAGCATTCTTGATAACTTGATGGCCTCTTTCAACCATGCCTTCAGCTTCAGGGTAATAAGGTATAGCCACTCTGACTTTAGAACCAATACTTGTCACAGCTTCTTTAAATTAGGTTCCAAACTCTGGACCACTATCAACAGTCACCAACTTCATCAACCAATACCTAAACACCCATTCTTTCTTCAAAAATTCTGCCACATTTTTGGAAGTCAAATTAACCAGAGGCACCGCCTCAACCCAACCAGACAAATCATCCCTGGCAACAATCAAGTATTTATACCTGCCCTCTTTGATATGGACAGCATCCAGAATGACTCTTCCAAACACAGTTGTTTCACCAGTAGCACAGCCAACCTCTTTAGGTCTCAAGTTAATTCTACCTTGACATTCTTCACAAGATTGAACCCAACCCTGCACAGCCAACTTCATACCTGGCCACCAAAATCTATCAGCTACTCTCCTATTTGTCTCTCTAAAGCCTCTATGACCAAGATCTTCATGCAAAAACTTCAACACCAACTCTTTGCCCTTCTTCTGAGTCACCACTACTTAAAGATTTGGATGCCTCCTCCTCATCAACCTCCTTCCTGAAACATAAAATCCAGGACTCTTCTTCTTGATTTCCACCCAAGTATCATCATCACAAATATCTGGCCTCTCCAAGGTTAACAGATATTCAACCATAATAAAATAAAACCTAGTCTGACCCCAGGTCTCATCTTCAAAATCCAACAAAACAACATCCAAGGTAACAACCATGTCATCAAAATCTCCAGTGTACACATGAGCAACACAACCAGCCCATCCAGGACACCAATCCCTAAGCTTTGGTACATCTTTTTCCTTCCACTGATTTTTACAAGAATCCAGTTCACTAACAAAAACACCATTTTCTAATTTTGAGCCATCCTAAACAACAGCCCCATCTTCATCAACAAAAACATCCTAATCACCAGAATCAAGATCAGAACTAGCCAGTTTAGCCTCTTGGTGCAGGAGAGAACAATCATCAAGTTTAGCCTCATGGGGGAGCAGAGAACAATCATCCAGTTTAACCTCATGGGGGAGGAGAGAAAAATCTTCAGAACCATTTGTGCTGGCCCTAACCACTAGGTCATCTTTATCAAACACTTCAGAGTCTGAATCTTCATCCGTGGGTGGTCTCCTTGATAATCCATCTGGCGTTGTAAATGTTTTTCCAGGTTTGTGTACCAGGTTAAAAGAGAAATTCTGAATAAATGCCACCCACCTAGTAATTGGAGCATTTGGAAGACAAGGTGTATTAATCATTTGAACCAGATATTTTGCATCCACCTGCAGCTCATAATTCTGCCCCCACAAAACAGTTTGCAGCTTCTTCAAAATTGTTTCTACACCACACAATTCCAACTTAGGTCAAGAATATCTAGATTCAACCTCATTAGACACCACAGACTCATACCTTACTGGCCTGACCCTCCCAGTATTATCTTCCTGAGACAACACAGCACTGGCAGCCATATAGCTTGATTCCACTGCCTGATAAATTTATCCAGCCACCAATCCATAATCCAACTTATGAAGAATAATATCTTCACCTACCACCTTCTTCAACTTCTGAAAAGCCTCTTAACACTCTTCAGACCAGTCCCATTCGGAATATTTCCTTTTCAACCTTCTTAAAGGTGAAGCAAATAAAGAAAAATCTTTAATAAAAATCCTGACTTACACACAAACCCGCAAAAATCCCCTGATTTCAGTAGTATTTTTAGGCCTTGGCCATGACTGAATTTTATTGACTTTCTTTTTTGCCATAATCCTTTCCTCCTTACATAAAACATGACCCAGATTTTCCAGAGCAAGAACACAACAACAAGACTTTGACCAAGAAATTGTCAAATCAGCCTCTTCAATCCTACACAATAATCTCTCTAGAGTAATTGCATACTCCCAAACAAACCTCCTTATACCTGGGTTCTCTTTCAGCACTGCATTTCAATAATCAGTGGAGGTTCCTTTGATTCCACTATCATTTATAAAAATACCAGTATGAGTAGGAACCTCATCCTGTAAAATCCAAGCCATTTGTGCTTGATATACTGCTACTGAATTAGTTGCTCCTTGAAGCAACCTAGTGAGCTAAAATATTCGCAGAGGAGTCTCAAAAGTTGTAAGTGGCCGTGAATTGGTGTAAAGTTCCATTTCATCATAGCCACCCATAATATCTCCCAAACCATAACACACCCTACCAGAAAAAGCTTCCACAAATTCCTCTGCACTTGGTGGCATCCCTGCATCCTTGATAGTGGCTCTGTTCAAGGCTCTAAGATCATGCACCACCCTCAGTTTCCCATTACACTTCTTTACACAGAAAACCAGACTTGATTAACTAGATTTTGATTGTTCATATAAGCCAGTCCTGACTCTTTCCCTAACAATCTCTACAAAATCATCCCTAATAGCAGCTGGAATCGGAATAGGTTTGATTTTCCAAGGTTGTGAAAAAACACAGGAATCAAGTAAGGTTCCCCATAAGAGTGTTTTAACACACCCCTTTCATCTTAAACAAGTGCCACTGATTTCTCCCTCAGCACAATAATGTGCAACAAAAACTTCTTTTCCTCATCAGACAACCATCCATCAGGACTGAGATTAACAACTTTAAACCTTTCCACAGTCACCCTAGCAGTTTCCACAAAATCAGGAGGATTCTTTAACAGAGGAGTACAGTCTGAATCTCTTGAAAAAGAAGGTCTCATCAAAGGAGGATTCAGACCTACAGGCATAGGTTCATTACAGGCCTAATCTTCTGTGATACCTTGTACTTTTCTGCTCCACCTTCAACTTGTAGGATCTTCAGGAAATTTTCACCACCAGACCTGGAACAAAAACCAAGGGTTTCCCCATTGCTCACATGTGTGGCCAAGGTAATGTTTGTGAAAGTTGTAGAAGAAACCATAGCGGTGCACAATTGGGAGGACTTACTTTTAGACTCCAATCTCACCACTCCAAAACTTTTCGGCAATTCCACATCTTTATCCTCACTTCCTTCCTCTTAATCTTTAAATCTTGATTCATCTTTTAAATCACATCTTCTAACATTTCCCAGTTTATCCTCATTCTGGGGGCCCAAAAATTGATCTTTCTGATCTTCTTTCTTCAAAATTTTGTGCAGTTTAACCTCATGCTAGAAGCCCAAAATTTGATCTTGATTATCTTCACAAATGAAATTCTTTTCTTCTTTTTTGATTATCTTCAGATTTTTTACTTTATTTTTTTCAGTTATCCTGAAATCTTTATTTTCTTTTGTTGAATTTTCTTCTATCCTACAAGAATAACCAGGGGTTTCCCCAATGCTCACAGACGTGGCCAAGGTAGTTTTTTTGAGAGGCATAGAAGAAACCCTAGCAGTGCACAATTGGGAGGACTTACTTTGAGACCCCAATCTCACCTACAGATTTTCTGCATATCTTTCAATAAAGATATAAAACCAATCTTCTTATTTGAACTTGAATTAAAAGTAATTGAAAATCTTGAGAGGGAACAGATACTTGTTAAAAAACTTGAAGAATGCTTTCAGAGAAGAGAAAAACTAAAAAGAGAAAGTTGACAATCCATTTGGTATATCTCCAAGGGAGCTGACCTACTACAACCTAGGACTTCCTCATCTTGAAGAGAGGTTTTAGCAATTGGGTGATCAGCCCTCATAAATCTAAAAAAGACAGACTCTCTCTAGAGCCTGAGCCACACTACAGAAAACCAGAGGTGGCACCCACTTCTCTTCTTCACCTACTACAATCCATGCACTGGCACATTGAATAAAAACCAGGCCTGGTCTCCCAACCATCTTCTCTAGGAGATAATAAACTCATGTGAGGTCTCCTTTCATCTTCACCAGTCAACTCCAAACTGATTCCCACAGCAAACTGATAACCAATTCTTGCATGAAAATACATCAAGAATGGCCTACCCAAAACAGCTTTTAGAGTGCCTTTGGAAATGTAAAAATGAACCTCCTGAGGCTCCACCAACATCCAGTTTTACAAACTCTGCTGTTCCAATCAATTCAGTGACATGACCACCGATCCCTCTTAAATTTAAATCAATTAGTGTCTTGATGGGAGGCCCAAATGAGTAGCCTCTAAAAAAGAATACAGGATAATCTGAGAACCTTAATCCACCGATTCCCTAACCCCCCTGCCATTCACAGTGACATTGACATATCACAGAGGTGCAGAAAATGAGTTTCCAACCCCTCTCCAAATTTTTCAGCAGAATCAAAAAAGTATTCTACCTCCCCAGAAGAAACTCTTCTCCTGGTAAACATCTTTTCCTGCCTATCAGCCAACCCAGGACTGATAGCATACAACTCCCCATAAGTAAGGGAAACCTGACCCTGATTCATCCCTTCCAAGACAGAGTCCATAACATTAACCTGGCCAGAAACCACCCGCCTCTCAAAGAGAGCTCTTTTCTTCACCACCTTGGTCCAAGAAGATTCTCAAGGACCAGAAACACCAACAGATTTACCATCAACAGGAATCAAACCTGATCCATCACCAGCACGTCTAACTCCAGCAGGATTTGGAAATGAAGCCAAAGGGACATCCTTCTCAGAGTTAGAATAAAAATCCATAGGCATTGGCTCACCATTCATGTCCAATGCTCTAAAACTAGGGAGGCAAATATCTTCCATACCCTTCTGCATTTTATACATTTCCTCTTTGCTGTACTTCTTCCTATATTGTCACCGGACGACCTATGCACAAGGTCGAGGATGTTCCTGAAAGTGAGATGAGAGATTTAGAAACTTCTTTGAAGCACAGAGGAATGATTCGAGGAAGTGATTCAAAGGTCACTCGAAGTAAGAGCTACAGGTTTGATGTAGGTTCGAGAAGAATTATAAGATAGTTTCAAAGGTAATAGGAATTCTTAAGATCTCACAAAGGGTTGGAAACTCAATAGTCAAAGATTTAGGATTTAGAAATGAATATTGAGAAAATAAAAGAAAAGATACAATAACAATGATTTAAATTAAAGATTTTACCACTATTAAATGTAAATACGTTTTATAATTTAATTCTAAGGAATATCAAACCAAATACCCAACCCTTTTATATCCTTTATTCCTCCTCGCATTGACCTCCCTCTCATTGCACCATTCCCATACCATTGACCATTACTAACATACACTTAGACCCTCTTTGCTAAATATCCGTCCATGCTCAATTTACCCCTTTTAATTAATTAACAAAACTTTTAATGAAAACTACTACTGTACTATTACGTCGATCCTAGCGCTGTGCGTCGCTTATTGAAAATGGGACTAAGGCACCCTATTGGGAGATTGACTAATTTAGATTTAGAGTTTAGGCTAGCGCAGTTAAATAGTAAGTACACAAAGGGGAATTGCAGTTGCTAGGGAGAATTGCTTTCTGCGCTTCGAGTATAGATTTAGGACTCGATATTATTGATTTAATGAGCTGCTTTTGCCTCGAGTGTCACGGGGCACGTGACAGATGCCCAGGTAAAAGAATGGCGAGCTCCGTTGAGCTTGAGCCATCTTCTCACACTAGTTTCCCTTCTTCTATATATATATATATATTTCATTTATTAATTTCCCTATTATAATGAATTGTCCTACTCCCACACCTACGCCTCCACACCCTAAAGCGGATGGGGGAATGATTACGCGACAGTTTTCCCAAGCCTGCATGGCTTGTGAAAGTATGGAATACTTCTGTGTCAAAAGTACGGCGACTCGAGGCCCTCGCCATAAATGCAAGTTTTGCCATTGGCGATGAGTGGCTTGCAATGCGTTGACGAAGAACGCAGAGATTGAGCAATGGTTTACCAAGACCAAGTTTTGGGTGATTCCTAAAACAAAAGAGGTGGTTGAAGACATTTGGGATGTCTCAATTGGAGATGATCAATCGGTGGGGGAGAATGATAAGGAGCTCAACAACGAGATCACAACCTGGGTAACCCAGGCCACGAGTTGGAAGCGGGGTGTCAAAGAAGAGGTCGACAAATTGGTGGAGGAAGATGAAGATGAAGTCCCTGTTCCAGGGTGGGCACCCAAGAAACGACAGGTGGTCATTGAAGATGACAAGGAGGAAAGAGAAGCAGAGGTAGAGGTGGCGCCAAGGTTATTCTTAGAATCTGACCCCATCTTCGAAGTAAGCTTTTAGTTGTTGTTTTTTTTTAAGGATGAGGTTACTGATGAGTTTTTTTTAGACATCGAATACCATTGAAGACCCGATTGGGGAGCCTGCGTCACTTTTACCAACTGAGGCAAACCCTCCAGTCACGGGTGGAATCGAAGAACCTGAAGACACGCTGGACCAGGTGTGGTCGAAGAAACCTTGTCAGGGTCGACGAGTAAGGTTCGCAGAAGAGTTGTGTGGGGAGGTCAATACAATTATCGACGCTGCTTCCTTTGACGTGGCAGAGGAACTCTTGGAGATTGGAGAGGTGGTTCCAGTAGGAGAGGAGGAGGTATTTGAGAAATGCAGGAAAGAGATAAGGGTAGTTTTGGAGAAGATGAAAAGATTGGTTCGAGAAAAATTAAAAGAGAAAAATTTGAAATGAAAAGGAGAGATGTAAAGAAGTAGAAAAGTAGAATTGTATTTTAGTTTTATTTTATGTTATTTTATTTTATTTTATTTTATTTTTTTATTATTGTAGGTGAATATTATTATTTTTATAAGATTTGGGAGAGAGAGAAAAAAAAAATTTTTGCTTTAGAATTTGAAAGAAGAAATTTAAATAAGAAAGAAAGAAGTTATTTAATTGAAGGAAGTTTTAAGTTTTAAAAAAAATTTATGTAAGAGAAGAGAGAAAAAAAATGGTTGGTGATTGAGATGAGTTTGTTGAAATGAGAATTTAATGAAAGAAGAATTTTTTATTTGCAAAAAGTTGTTGATTGATTTTTTTAGGAAATTTTAGTTGAAAAGAGAGGAAGAAGAAAGAAAAAAAAATAGAATTTAGAATTTAAAGAGAATTTGAAAAGAAGAATCATTTGTTCGAAGAATTTTTATAGGGAGATTTAGAGGTTGAAGTTAAGTTCGAGGAAATGGTCTTGTCGTACAAGATTTGATGATTTGAAGGAAAGAAAGTTTTAAAGCGAGAATAAATTTTTAGGAAAGAAATTTTTAAAGAGAATTTTAAATTTAAGAAAAGAATGTATTTAGAGAATTGAAAAAGAAAAAGAGAAAGAAAATATTTAGAGATATTTAAGAGTTTTTTATTTTATTTTATTATTTATGTTTATTCTATTTATTTATTTATTTTTTATTTTATTATTTATGTTTATTCTATTTATTTTATTTTATTTTATTTTATTTTATTCTATTTAATTTTAATTTTGATTTTACTTTTAGTTGGTTTTGGAGAAAATTTTATAGAAGGAGAAGAAAGAAAAAGAAGAGAAAAAAAAAGAAAACAAGGCTAATAAATTTAAGAGGTGTTTTAAATTTTTTATGAGAAAAAGAAAGAAAGAAAAAGAAAAAGAAATTTTAAGGTTTTGGTTTTAAAGGATATTTCAAATGAAAAGATTTTAGGAGTTCAGGAGCATTAGAAACATTGATGGCTGGTTCCCAGGATGTTTTGTCTGAGTCATTGAGGAAGCCTTCCCATTCCACGAGGTATTGAAGTTTCCCGTTGCGCATTCTTGAATCAAGGATACGACTTACTTCCCACTCTAGATGATCTTCTACTTCGACCGGTTCCGGAGGGGGTTGGTTCTTGCCAGGTATATTTCTCAAGCCAGTTCCAGGAGAGATACATGGAAAACAGGGTGAATTGCCTGCCATTTAGGAGGTAACTTGAGTCAAAATGCAGTTTTAGAGACTTCTGAGTTGATTTCAAATGGTCCCAAGCGCTTTTCAGCCAGTTTCTTTGATGGTCATGTTGTTCGAATGTTTCGTGCGTCGAGCCATACTTTGTCGCCTGGTTTAAAGGAAGGAGCAGATTGTCAATGTTTGTTGGCCTGTTCCTTGTATCTTCGAATCGCTGATTCCAAATTTGTTTTAAGTTCTTCTTGGAGTCGTGATATAGTTCGAAGATAATGTTCCACAGGATGATTAGTTCCTACATGGATTGAGTTGAATCGAGGATGTTGTCCATTAACGGTTTCGAAGGGAGATTGTCGTGTTGAAGAATGAGTCGAGTTATTATAAGCAAATTCGGCCAATGTTAACCATGTGGTCCAATCGTCTTGTTGGTAACTGACATACATTCGAAGATATTGTTTGAGGATTTGGTTAACTCTTTCTGTTTGACCATCGGTTTCAGGGTGATAGGCCGTGGAGAGGTTCCTCGTGATATTGAGTTGTCGACACAGTTGGGTCCAGAATGTGGATACAAACAATGAGCCTCTATCTGAAATAATATCATTTGGTAAGCCGTGTTTGGAATATACATATTCTAGAAACAATTTCGACAAATCTTCTGCTGTAGCAGTAGTAGTGGTTTTAATGAAAATAGAAATTTTTGAAAATCTATCTACTATTACTAATATAGCATCAAAATCATTAGAAAAAGGAAGTTGAGAAATGAAATCCATTGATAAAGATTCCCAAGGTTTAGAGGGAATAGGAAGTGGTTGAAGCAACCCATGCTTCCGGTGACGGGGAGCCTTATTCCTATTACATTTGTAACAAGCTTTTATATAGGCCTTGATTTCCCTGGTCATACCTGGCCAGAAGAAATCCCTTGCTAATAACTGGTAGGTTTTATCAACCCCAAAATGACCAGCTAATGGAGAATCATGTCGACTGTTTAAAATCCATAATTTTATCTCATTGTTGTTGGGTATGACTACTCTACCTTCGAAGACTAATAGACCTGATTCAATACTAAATCTTTTGGCCCCTTGCTTCGAGAGTATTTTGTCTTTTAACCCTAAACAATAATCGTCCTTGCACTGAGCTTCGAGGATGTTGGATAGTGGATTTCGAAAAGATTGAATTGTAATCGAATTAAGTTGATGAGTCGTTAACATTGATTCGTTGAAAATTGATTGCACATTTGCTGGGTTCTTGTCAGCAAATGCGTCCCCCCGCTGTGGGTAAACGTCGTCCCGACGTGACAAGATATCTGGGACAACACAGTTTTTACCTGGGCGATAGGAAATAGAGAAGGAAAATTCAGACAAAAATTCAGCCCACCTGGCTTGACGCCTGGTTAACACTTTGGAAGACATGAAGTATTTTAAAGCATTATGATCTGTTAAAATTTGAAAAGGACTATCTAGGCTGAGAAGAAAAGAACACCATTTTTTAAGACAATGGATAATAGCTAAAAGCTCTTTGTCATGAATTTCATAATTTAATTCTGCGGCTATGAGTTTGCGTGACTCAAAAGCAACAGGATGAAACAAATTTGTTTCAGGATTTAATTGGGAGATGACCCCTGCAATAGCATAATCGCTTGCATCTGTCTCAACTATTGTCGAAGCAGAAGGATCAAAATGACGAAGAATTGGGGCTGTGGTGAACGCCGTTTTTGATGCTTCGAATTCCTTTCGTGCTGTAGAAGTAAAAACAAAAGGAATGTCTTTTCTAAGAAGAGAAGTAAGATTGGAAATAGTTTTAGAGTAATCTTTAATAAATCATCTATAGAAGTTGGCAAAACCCAAAAATTCTTGGAGTGATTTAATGTTTTTGGGCTCAGGCCATTCCAGGATTTTCTGGACTTTTTTGTCATCCATGACTAAACCGTCAGTGGACAACGTAAAACCCAAAAAATCAATTGATTTGAGGTGGAATTTGCATTTATTATGCTTGGCATAGAGACCATGATCTCGAAGACAATTTAGGACCTGTCGAGCATGATGAATATGTTCATCTAGTGTTTTCGAGAATATTAAAATATCATCTAAATAGACGACTACAGATTGTTCAACAACATCTTGAAAGATGTCATTTACAAAAGTTTGAAAAGTTGAAGGTGTGTTACATAATCCAAAAGGCATAACTAAATATTCAAAACTGCCAAATCTAGTGCGCATTGCAGTCAGTGGTTCATGACCTTCTGCAATGCGAATCAGATTGTAAGCGTCTCTAAGATCAATTTTAGAAAAGAAATTAGCACCATTGAAAAGGGTAAGAAGTAATGACATAGGAGGAACAGGATATGCATTCTTCTTAGTGACTGTGTTGAGCTTTCTATAGTCAACACACAACCTAAGACTACCGTCCTTCTTTTTTACAAAGAGGAAAGGGGAGCCGGTTGGAGATTTACTGGCTCTGATGAAACCTTTGGCTACATTCTCTGCAATGTAGTCTCGAAGAACTTGAGATTTGTCCTTCGACAAAGAATAGACAGGACCTGCCGGAGGTACTGGGCCTATTAACTCTATTTGATGGTTGTAGGGTCAATGAGGTGGTAACTTATTGGCCTTGCAGATTGAGAAAACATTGAGGAAATCGTGGTAGATTTCTGGTAGAGTTGATTTAATGGCTTCAACGTTGATTTGGTTGTCCTCTTCATCTTCGAGAGAATCTGTCGAGGGGATACCTGTATTGAGAGAGCAGAATTTGATTACTTCGAGGCAATTTAAATCCTCTTTGAGTGAAGTTATCAAGCTAGAAGGGTTAGCCAATTGCTCATTTAGAGAAATATCATATGCTTGAAAGTCATCTGGCAGAGATTTGTCCTCTAGCAGGACGTTGTCAGGCCGGTTGTTTAACTCCCTATTGACCTGCATTGAAGAATCAGAAATATACTTAGAGCATGGGGTGATCAATCCCTTAGTCCAATCAATTTTGGGATTCCAATGCATTAAAAAGTCATGGCCAAGAATGGTATTGTCCATCCTTGGGGCGTCCAAGACTGATAATTCACACTCAAAGGGGGGAAAGTTCGGAAAGTTGAAAACCCATAAAACTTTCTTACTTACCCAATATTTGGGTTCCTCTGATTCGACCAAATAGATTGGAGTTCAATCAACATCTGTAAATGTTAGTTGAAGCTTCTCGGCAAAAGATAAACTAACAAAAGAAATTGAAGCTCCAGAGTCTATAAGACAACTGAAGGTGATATCCTCCTTAAAAAGAATGAATCTCAAGCGGTTTAAGGCAACTCCAGTCCTTAAGACATGGAGGTTCTGTGCACTGGGAGAGATAAGATAGTTTGCTTTGCACACAAGTAAACTATCTACTAGTTTTTTGACTTCAAACTAGTACCTTCTCTTTCCTTCAACTTTACACAGTCTTCCAACTTGTGCTTACCCCCACAATACATACATAACCCATTATCTGCTCGTCTCTTCCTCTCAGCTTCTTTAAGTTCCCCTTTAGGATCCAGTACTTTTCTGATATTGCCTGGGGTTGAGCCTTTTGGTCAAGGTTTATCCTTTCCCTTATTGGGTTTGGATTGAGTCGAGGAGGATTGATTTGGTCGTGGGTGTGAAGAAGATCCCGATTTGAAGTTTAGACCTTGAGATTTGTTGGCGTATCGACGATGTTGAAGTTGTCCTTGATAAACGCCGTCAAGTTCGAGGGTTCGATCCATTAAATCCGTTAAAGTAGTCATCTTCTGACCGTGAAGATTTAATTGATCCAGAATCCTGGAAGGAAGTCCTTTCTTGAAATGATACTTAAGGGCAGCATCATTCCAACCTACTTGAGTTTGAAGTGCTCTTAAGTTCGAGATATATTCAGAGGCTTTACCATTATCACTCATGCAAAGAAAATCAAGTTCAATTTCTGCGTTGTCAGTTTCATTAGGGTCCCCAAACAACGTAAAAAGTTGGTCTTTGAACTTTTCCCAATTATTGATAAGTAAGTGGGTTTCTGTTGAAGAAAGCATGAGCAGATAAGGTTCGAACCATCTTGCTGCTTTCCTGGCTAGGAATGAAGAAGAGTAAACAACCTTTGATTTGTTGCTATTAAAGGTTTGAGGGTCATTATGGAACAGCAGCTTGCAGGTTTGCAAGAAGGGTCGCAATCTGTCGGGGTGATCTCCGTCGAATTTGTCAGGAGATTTCATAGAAGGAGTTTTGAACTTAGATCCCTCTGAAGACGTTGGATTTGAAAGGGTTTTCATGAAAAGTCTCATGAAATCTTCCAGAGAGTTAGATGGTCCAGGTTCTGAGGATTGACCAGAAGGGTGATTGGCTGGGGTGGATGGTGCCTTGTGCATTGTATCCTCTCCTTCTTCTTCATCACTAGAATCCTCAAAATCTTGTGGGAAGTCTTCTACAGATTGAAATGAATGTTGCTGTTCCCTAAGGTCGAGTGGTTTCAAAGAGTGAGTGCGGGAAACAGACCTTGTGGCTGTTGGCCTGCCCCTAGCGCGAGCTCTAGTAGTAGCGCCCGTTGGAGGAGTGCATTGAACAGGTGCCATATTAAAACTTTAAAAACACCTAAAAGGACGTAGTAGTGCAAAGAATGAGAACTACGGAGAATTAAATTATACTGTCACCGGACGACCTACGCACAAGGTCGAGGATGTTCCTGAAAGTGAGATGAGAGATTTAGAAACTTCTTCGAAGCACAGAGGAATGATTCGAGGAAGTGATTCAAAGGTCACTCGAAGTAAGAGCTACAGGTTCGATGTAGGTTCGAGAAGAATTATAAGATAGTTTCAAAGGTAATAGGAATTCTTAAGATCTCACAAAGGGTTGGAAACTCAATAGTCAAAGATTTAGGATTTAGAAATGAATATTGAGAAAATAAAAGAAAAGATACAATAACAATGATTTAAATTAAAGATTTTACCACTATTAAATGTAAATACGTTTTATAATTTAATTCTAAGGAATATCGAACCAAATACCCAACCCTTTTATATCCTTTATTCCTCCTCGCATTGACCTCCCTCTCATTGCACCATTCCCATACCATTGACCATTACTAACATACACTTAGACCCTCTTCGCTAAATATCCGTCCATGCTCAATTTACCCCTTTTAATTAATTAACAAAACTTTTAATGAAAACTACTACTGTACTATTACGTTGATCATAGCGCTGTGCGTCGCTTATTGAAAATGGGACTAAGGCACCCTATTGGGAGATTGACTAATTTAGATTTAGAGTTTAGGCTAGCGCAGTTAAATAGTAAGTACACAAAGGGGAATCACAGTTGCTATGGAGAATTGCTTTCTGCGCTTTGAGTATAGATTTAGGACTCGATATTATTGATTTAATGAGCTGCTTTTGCCTCGAGTGTCACGTGGCGCGTGACATATATGCACTCAGCTTAGGATCCACCTTTAAAACCTTAGGCTTTGGTTGGGCCTGAGAACTGCTCTTAGGCCTTCCCACCGTTCCTGCTTCACATCATAAACACCAGCCAAGCATTCCCCACTTGGCTTTCCACCACAAGAATACAATTCCAAACCACCAAAGGAAGATAAAAATGAGACCCTATTAGCCTCCTTTCCCTTTCCCTTTCCCTTTCCATCATCTCCACCTTTACCAGAAGAAGAAGCCTCATTAGGCAACTCCTCAAATCTTGGCCTCCTTTAGTTGACATTATGTCTCCTCCTCACCACGTCCAATGGAGCCTGACCATCATTAGGCTTCACAAAAGAAACATCTGGGAACTTGAAAACTTTCCCATCAAATTCCACTTTCCCTTCACACACCTTCCTATTCAGTGCCCAAAAATCATTGGACTTGTGGCCCTTCCTGCTGCAATAAAAGTAGACCCAGGGATCACTCCTACCAACCCTCCTATAAAAATCTCTATGCTGAGAAGGAGCCCTATTGGCCTTCTGAGCCTCCTGAACAAAAATATGCAGCTGTTTGGTTAAATCAGCCAACTTCTCCACAAAAGGGTCCACCTCCTTAGGCTTCTCAGGAGCCTTCCCCTTGTTCACCACTTCCTTCTTTCTGGACTCCTCCACATCCTCAGCCAATGCTTCACTGACCTTGCTAACATATTTAGTGCTTGCTTCCCGGAAAGACTCCACTGCCAACAGTTTCAGATGTCCCTCTACAAACTCCTTCACCACAGAAAGAGCAGGCAATTTCTGATTTCAATTAGGAAGAACCTTTATCTTGTCCTTCCTAGCCAACTCCTTCAAAAAATCAATCCTGACATTCCTGGCCAGAGCAGACCAGACAATTTCCCTTGCAGAGTCAGTACTATCCAACTCCTGCATGTCCACAAAATATTAAACCACTGGCTCCAACTGATCCAGAAACTTCCTATAAGTGTGGAGGTTATCCAGACCTCCATAAGATTGCCATTCACTAGCAATCATATTGAGATCCACCAAAGAGTACCTGGATGTGCACCTGTCTCTCATCTGCAGACATAACTTTTTCCAAACTTTCCACCTATAACCCTCCATTGCAGCTACTTCCTTTACCAAATCCTTGTCACCAATGTAAAAGATGACTTGCTTCACCATGTCCAAGTGAGAAGCCCCATCTACATTCCCAGAAGCCTCAGAAATCTCCAGATATAACTTCACATCCTCCCCCATAAACATAGGCCCCTTCCAGGACTTGATCCTGACTTAAGGCCTAACAGAAACAGGAGGATTACCATCCTCAGCTGCACCAAAAGTGCCACTACCACCACTAGAGAAAGAGGGTCAAGAAGCCATGGTCCAATAGATTCCAGAAAACCAATCTCCAACCACAGAAGAGAGTCCAAAAGTAACAGAAAATCCAAAAAAGTAACAAATCATCACCCCACGTTGGGCACCTGAAATGTAGACAATCCTATAGTACTAGCTATAGGCCTTGACCAAGGGAGTAAGAAAAAAACTGGAGAGAAACACCCCTGTCCCTTTGAGAAATACCAGGTAAGGTTTATTTGCTACAGAAAATTAGAGACTGTTACTATATTCCTTCCAACACACTTCTTGACTGCTTAAAAAGTCAATAAAGTAGCCTTGATAGACCACAGACCAAAGAAAACCTGAAATGCAGAAAAATCCACACCAGAGAAACAAAATGCTGTGCACTTGTTTCACAGAAAAATAAAATAATACTTGATGCAGGTTGCAAAGCTACACCAGAGAAACCAGCTGCCAAATTTGAGTTAAATAAAGAACTAACCTTGCAATAAACAATTCCAATTGTGGCCAAAAAACAGTGAAAACTGAGTTAGAAACAATCGTATCACCTCCGGATGGTTGTATGATAATTAAAGTTTCCCCAAACTGTCTTATTCATTATGTACACACAGACCACCATCTAAAAAATCCATGCACAGAAACAAACTTGGTGCTTTTGGAAGCCAAATTGAATAACAACCCTCTAGAAGCGCTCCCCAGCCTTCTATAACCAAGGCGGGCAGACCTACCTGAAGCCAGAAAACAACCAAAAACATCTAACAAAGCCCAAAGTTCTTAGAAAAATCCACCATGACTACCAAAACCCTTAAAACACAAAATTAAGCTATGACAACATTGGGACATAAAATATAGAGCCAAATTAGCCCTACTTAATGGTACTAAGCACTTAACCCTAAGACTAAAGGTTAGCCCATAAAACACCAAAAACAAAATTAAACAGCTATCTTTTAGAAATTAAAAATGATGAAATAACCCCTTAGAACTTAGAATATGAAAAATTTCATCAAACATAAAATATAGAGAAACCCTGGTTCTATTCAATGGTAGTACCTACATACCCATAGTCCCAATATTCACTGATTAAAACCAGAAAAACACCCAATTATTCAACCAATGTCAATTAAGACATACCAAAACAGTGCCAAACAGCCCAACAAAGGCCTCTGCCAATGTTGGAAGACCACAACATCTCAAGAAGTTTATCAAGAATTTGGCTACCATGGATTTCTTTGAATTTTTGTTTCATGCATATCAACCATGCATTAAGTAAGTATCCATACTCTGCATCAGCAAAACGTTTCAGACTCACTACATTTTACAATGCTGCATACATGTTTATCAAACATCTTATTTTGCACAAAGAATAATACTATAAGAGAATACAAATTGATTAAATTTTTAAATATAGGAGAAACTATGATATTACTTGAAACATAATAATACCATTTAATTTATAATAATAAAGTTATTTAAGTTTTGAAATTTTTTTTTTTACCATCACCTGCATTAATGAAATTCTGCTGAGTATCAGAAAGCTTTTCACTAATAATCACTATAAGATATAAAAAAAATTATAATATTTATTTTTCAAAATATAGAATTAAACTCTGAAAAATATATATTTTTTCAACAAAATATATTATTTTAAAATTTTTAAATCTAAGAAGTCTTCAAAGTAAAGCTTCCGTAATCCAAAAAAGGAGAATTTTTACATTTAGTTGGTTATTACAAAATCTGAAAAATTGGTATGGTTTCCAAGTAACTTTGGTCAATAAACTATACACCTACTAATAATGTGTTGATATAAATTTTTAAAATAAGTTTTTCAATAAAATCAACAAGCTCAAATAAGGTCATTATTTGCATTAAAATATTATAAAAATAACTTGGAAAATCAAAATGATTCTGCATTATACTTTTACCTGTTTATCATGCAATAATTTTCTATTACAGCTGAGTTATTTCCTTTTGAATTAATTTTGAAGATACATAGATATCCATATTTTATGGAGAAAGATATTCATGAGAAAGCTCATCTTTCTCTCCACTAAACTCTTCATTATTAATTCTTTTCAAAATAAAATATTTATTATAGTAGTGTTTTTGTTGCCATATCCTTTTAAAATTTTTTATTTTCCTTCATTTTGCTTTTCATAAAGTATATGATGAGTTCTAATTTTTCTTAGGGAAAAATACCTACTAATACCTGTGTACTTAATAAAAGATTCAATGACATACTCCCTTGATCTACTTCTCATTTTTTCAGGTCTATTTAAAATTTCTGTCATGTTCTTTTGAATATTTCACCTCAGTCTAATGAATGGAAGCTGAATCCCACTGAAGAACAATTACACAAGTTTTCATTGATCAATATAAGATCTATCAACATTTATATCAATTTGCCATATCCTGAACAAAATTATTGTTTTTTTGAAAAAATCCCTACTATATTCAACAATGACTTTATCCATTTTTATCATCAATGCAACTTTTCCGGAAAAATGTTTTCTTTAACCTTCATTGGTTTCACAAGTGGAATCAAGTTTTGGCAAAAATTATCATTAAGCACTTGGATAAAGCTTTGGAAACTAATTATTTGGTTTCTTATTCAATGGACTCTACTCATATTTCCTACCTAAATCAAATGGGTGTTCCTCACTGCTGGTTTATAGGTTATTCTGATAAATTATGACTTGGAAAATATTCTGATAGTTTCTGTGAAATAGTTAAAATAAGAAAGTATAAATATAAAATAAAAAAGAAAGTAAGATCTAATATTTTTCTCTTATTGTTTCCAAAAGCTTATATAATTTTGACAATCTTTTTTGGAACTCTTTTAACCAAACTAACATTTTAAAACAACTTCCAAGTGGTGAAACTAATGAGAAGCTTTTCAAAAATGTTGTAGACAATCCTTTAGTACTAGCTATAGGCCTTGACCAAGGGAGTTTGAGAAAAACCAGAGAGAAAATCCACTGTTTCTTTAGAAAAATATAAGTGAGATTTACCTGCTACAGTAAATTGGTTCCTGTTGTTTAAAGCCCCTTTTCCAATACACTTGATTGCCTGATCAGCCAAGAAAGTAGTCACCAGACAGACTAACAAACCAAAGAACTGAAATGTAGACCAATATCCACACCAGAGAAAGAAATGATACTTGATGTAGGTTGCAAATCCACACTGGAGACAGCAATAATACTTAATATAGCTTGAAAGACTACACCAGAGAAAACAGTTGCCAAAGTTGAGTTAAATGAAGAACTAACCTTGCACCAAACACAGCCAATTGTGGCCAGAAAACAGTGAAAACTGAGTGAGGAACAAGGATATTATTTCTGGATGGTTGTATGATAATTAAGGTTGCCCCAAACTGTCTTATTCACTATGTACACTTAGACCACTATCTAAAAGCCCATGCACACCAAAAAATTTTGCATTCTTGAGCGCCAAATTGCATAAAACCCCTCTAGAAACGCTTCCCAGCCTTCTAGCACCAAGGCAGGCAGTCCGCCCAACGTCGGGAGGCCTGCCTGAGGTGGCAGGACCCTCCTAAAGCCAGAAAACCACCAAAAACCTCCAAAAACACCCAAAATACTTATAAAAATAAACTACAACTACTAAAAACTTTAAAACACATAATTAAGCTACAACAACCTTCAGGCATGAAACGTAGAGAAAAGTTAGCCCATTCTAATGGTACTAAGCACTTAACCCTAAGAATTAAGATTAGTCTGTAAAACGCAAAAAAAAAAATTAAACAGCTATCTTTTAAAATGAAAAAATGAGAAATAATCACTCAAATACTTAGAATATAAAAAAATGTCATCAAGACATGAAATATAGAGAAAAACCAGGGCTATCAAATAGTAATACTCACATCCCCACAGTCCCAATATTTGTTGAATATATCCAGAAAAACACCCCATTATTAAACAATGCCATTTAAGACTTATCAAAACAACGCCAAACAGACCAACAAAGGGCTCCACCAATGTTGGAAGACCACAACGTCAAAAGTTGCTCAGACAACAAAATTGATGAAGAAGGTTCTTTAAAGTGGATTTTATTGCCATGGATATCTGAATATTTTTCAAGACTTGCACAAAATCTTGACCATAATCAAATTCAAATCCGAGAAAATTCCCCTTATTCAATAGAAATACTTAAAAACTTGGCATTATATGATAGATTAAATTTGGTATTCACAATAAAGACTCACTTTAATTCTTTTCCAGTCCCCAGATGTTTTCCAAGTGACTGCTATTCTTCATTATGTCTCACTTCTCTTAATCCTCAACAATTAAGATTTCTTAATTCTCAAGCCCCAATAAAAATTTCCTACATAATTGAACAAATTTCAAATTCTAATGTGATTTATTGATGAGTTCCTTAATCAATAATCTAGAAGACTCATATTCCTCATTTCCAATGATTGGGACACTTAGCCTTAAAAAATTAGAACAGATAAATTCTTTATAGCTATGATGCAACTTTATTTAAAGAAAATTTCATCTACATGGATAGCTCAAGATTTTTTCTTTGTATCTTATAAATTATTAATTCAATACTTCTTCTTGCAAAATACTTGAGTACATGAACTTCAATTTGTTGGCTGATTCTATATAGACAATTAACTGCTTGCTTTTCAACTGCTGGATTCCAATTAGCCTCCTGTTTCAATATATTAAACAAATTCTCTTTTCAACCTTTTTTATTTCAATATAAGACACTTTGACTTACCATTATATATACATTTTGTGCACATCTCAAGTCTATTACAACTCCTGAAGCCTTGATTGTACCAAGCAAAACTTGACATCTTTCATCATTTTTGAATTTGTCCAGATTTTCATCACTTTTTTTCATGCTCAACTTTCCTGAAAGCTCTGTGTAGCTAATTCAATGGTTGTGTAAAGCCTTTATATACTGTTTCAATGGATAGAATATTGAAATGTTGATTAATCTAAAAATAACTTATTGAGATAATTAATAGAATTACTTATATTTCCAAAAAGTCTGCATATTCTCAAAATATAACAGCCTTGGGACAAATTATCCCCCTTTCTCCCTTTAAGAAATTTTCTAAATGACTGATTAGATTCATAATCTTTGCTGAATTTTTCCACATGAAAGGAAATGTTGGAGGTTGATCTGGGTTTTTGTAGACAGGGTGGTTACAAAATTGCCATAAAATTGACATTTCTCAGAGAAACTCAGCTGAGTCCCAAGAGAGGTTGTTGTTTTGAGAAGGCCCATAATACTCAGAAAAAAGTTCTTGAAGCTTGGTATGTTTTGAGTGCAAAGTATCTGATTATTCTACAGATATTCCTTTCTCAATTTTTTGAGGAAGTGATAAAATTACTTCTTTAGTCCTCCCTAGGCATATGACATTCATGAGAGTATATATAAATTTTATTGAGCTAGAGATTCCTCTGATCAATCCATTCATATAAAAATTAATCCACAACCAGTTTTCTTACCATCTTTCAATTCTGATGAATGATATAAGGCTTTGAATATCAGTATTCTTGTTCTGAAGTGGTGTCCCTGTCAAGCATAGTCAATGCTCAGCCTCCAGGTCTGATATATTCTGATTCTTCTGCGACTGAGGATTCTTGATTAAACTTTAAAATTATATTAAACATTTCATCAGCTTTTGAAATATTATGTTCAAAAACTTTAGTAATTCAAATGAATGCTTACTGAGTCTCATCTAAAACTATTCTGTATCAAATGAGTTTATGAATTACTGGAAGAATAGGTTGAGGTGCTTTCTTTGAAGAAGATGGATTTTCTGTTTCATAGGTATTCAAAACAACTAGTTGGTTCTGAAGCTCCTCAAAATCAATTTTCTTTGAATCCTTCCCATAAAGAACTTTGAAAGGTATTTCATAATCTTCAAAGTGAGTTCTTATTTCATTGACACAGTTTGATAGTGTTTCAAGTGGGAAAATGATGAGAGTTTTTGATCTCCTAACTTTCTCTTCTCCACCACCCAAAATTTGGAATTGTCTGGCTTCACCTTGAGTTGCAGTAATTACGCCAAGAGTTGAGAGGGTCTTTACCAAGCCCATATCATCAGCTAGAAGTGAACCAATTCCTGCAGAGGATAACTCTTCTTCAGGAAATTTTTCATAATAATTATTAGAACCTACTCTCAGCCAGCTGTTGTCTGCATGCCTCCACAGGTTTTCTAACTTTTCTGACAAGTCATTTTCATTTTCGATCATAAGATTGATGGCTTGAATCTGATGCGTTTTCAGAGTTGTTTTGATACCACATATAGATAGATTTGCCATTTGATTATCCCTTGTCCAAGAAATTTCAGAAGTTCTTTTAATACAAGAATGAGGAATATTGAAGAAGATGGTTGGATTGTAGTGTGGAATCAGTGTCAAATCAATTTGAGCATTTAAAAATACTTCTTTAGCCTGAATAATAAAATCAGTCAAACAAAAAAGGAGGCCACAAATTCTATACTGCCTTTTTAAAAGTAGAACTAAGAAATAGCAAAAAAAATAATGTATTTGGTGATTTAAAGCCCTTTCCTCAGTTAAAATCTGAGGTCCAGATCCAATTTCTCCAAGTAGTTGTCCAATTTGGCAGCCCTGTTTTTTAGAAAGTTTACCAATAGGTGTTGCTTATTCTTCTTTGAATCATACAAAAACATGAACTAAAGATCTTCTTCGTTTCATAATAACTGGAGTGGAGACTTCATAAAATACTGATCTTCCCTTGGAAAAATAGTTTTAAAATTTAAAGATAATTGTCCAATGCATCTTAAATTTGACATTTTAATTAAATGAATTTTATGGTGATTGTATTAGTTTAAATAATGTGACATTGAGATAAAATTTTTGAAAGATAATAAAGTAGAGAATATATATAATATTGGATGAATCTGCAAAATTGAATTTTTCATGTATGTTAATAATTAATGTTGACTCATATTTTAATAATAAATAAATACAGATAGATAAATGAAAGAAGTGCATTATCTTAGAGCCTAGATTTTGTGCCAATATATTAAAATTAGTTTCTTCAATAGCGTAAATGTAAAAAAAAAAATTCATTGCTATTTTTTCCCCTTATAAAATATATAAATATATTTTCTCCTACATTAAATTTTTTAAACATTTCCTTATATTTTTTATTCCAAGGAACAATAAGAAATTTCTATTAATAAGGGCTTAATATCAACTTTTGTCTAGAAAATTTAAAATTATGTGCAAATATTTTTATAGAGTTATATTTTTATTAATAAAATTGTTAAAAAGGACTTAAATAGTATGTTTTTATATACATTTGTGGAAATTAAAGTGATAATTGAAATAATATTCCAGACCTAGTATACTATGTGTCAGTTAATATATTTCTACTAATATTAAACCTGACCTCCTAACATTAAATGGATCTAGAAATAAAATTGAATATTATGGTATGTTTCGTGTTTTGGCTCAACCATTGCTCAAATTTGGTCCAACTGATTCTCAACTTGAATAGGAAGCTCTGCTCAAGAAGGGATAGATTGAGGCTCAATTTAGGGCCAACTTCTTTTTCAAACTTTTTTCACCTAATTTGAAAACTGTTTCCTAACACTCTCACAACATTTCCCCAATTTTTTCCTAACCTCTTCCTAAAGTCACAAAGAGAGGGAACTGCTAGCATTTCACCCCCTGATCTCCCGTGGTGATACAGGAAATTATTTTATAAAAATTTATTTTGAAGTTGATCTTTTTTTCAAGATCATGATATGTAAAATGTACTATCATAGAAGGTAGTCTTTGTAGAATTATTGAGAAGAAGCCATGAACTTGTGGATGGAGTGTTAAAAATACTCCCATAAAGGTCTATTTACACTAGTGGTTTCAAGGTACGCTTTTGGTCTAGAAGATTTGGTACGGAGTTTTTCAAGGATTTTAAAGGTTTTAAATGGACTCTCAAAGATTTGTATGTATTTCTTAATCTAAGTGATTTATTACTCAAAAAAAGAGGTAGATTTTTAATATTGTTATAGTCTACTGATTAGAATTACGCTTTTGTAAATACTAATGTGATAAAATATAAAATATAAGTTTTGTGTTGTAATACATGGTAATAAAAGTAAGGTGATAAAAGAATGGATTGAAAAGCACAAAATCAGTGGCCTTTTATAGGCAAAATATGAGAGAATAAAATATAAGGAATTTACACCGTCTACTCTGAGTGTCAGAGAAAAGAATGACAAGAAAAAGGAGTACATAAATGACATAAGAAAGTAATAAATTAGTACGTCAAAAAGGGCATCAAATTTATTAGCAACAAAGTTTGAATTCCTTGGACTGTCACAATTATTACACAATAAATAATCAATTATATTACTTTCACAGGATTACAGATCTCTCACTGAGGTAATATAATTGTTTTAAAGTTTTTATATTATAAATTTATTATTAATTTTATTCCCTTTGACATATACTCTTGAGCACAGTGTTAGGGAGTAAAAATTGTAAGGGACATTTTATTTATATTATTTATTTATACTACTTATTGTACTTAACTTAGTTAATTGTAAGTACTTCTTAAGTAAATAAATAAATAAATATTATTAAGAAGAAAGGCGTGGCTTCAACTCAGTAAAATAATTAATTATTTTACCAGGTAAGTCTAGTAGCCTGGCTGACACTCCCTCACTCTAAAAAAACAATAAAAAAAATGCAATGATTTTTTCTTTTTATACTTTTTTAGTAGAGTAGGAAGATTAGATATCTCCTTCCCAGGTAT
The DNA here is from genome assembly GCA_030280995.1 of Hemileia vastatrix. NCBI lineage: Eukaryota > Fungi > Basidiomycota > Pucciniomycetes > Pucciniales > Zaghouaniaceae > Hemileia > Hemileia vastatrix. The sequence goes on along the minus strand of JASXTE010000004.1, from coordinate 24,991,950 downwards.
CCAAGAATCATATTCAGATTATTTATTCTTGAATCTCAATAAGTATTCTGTACCTTTTTCAGCAGTGACTATTCTGTCATTTATAATTTTTTCAATTTCTGCTGTTTCAGTGATTTCATTTGGGGTTTTCTTTGGTCTTCCCCTCCTTTTTGGAAATATATCACTATTGGATGTGTAAGGTTTCAAAAGAGATATTGGAAAAACAGGATGTTTTCTGTCATATGGAGAATACAGAATAACCTCAACTGCATTATCTCCAATCATTCTTCTGACAACAAATGGACCAACAAATGGATCTTTCAATTTGTTATTACATTGTAAGTTGAAGTGGACTGTAGAAATCAACACTTCATCACCCTTTTTAAAAGTGTATTCCTTATGGGATTTGTCCCATATTTTCTTCTCATATTCAAATGATTTTTCAATACATTTTTTAACATTATTTCTACATAGTTGTTTCATTTGAAGAAAAGATTTTACACCAGGATGTATATCCAATTTAGGTATTTTGTTATTGAGAATTTGGGCAGGAGTATTTGGAACATATCCAAGCCAGAGCTCAAAAGGCTTTCTTTGAGTAACAGAATGAACAGTGCTATTATAAGCAAATTCTAACCCAGGAAGTAAGGTAACCCAATCATGAGTGAATCTGTCATTATTTTTATACTCAAGGCCAAAGGCACAATATCTTCTTATCATGTCCTCTAAAGTCTGAATCATTCTTTCAGCTAAACCATCAGTCTGAGGGTGATGGGCAGTAGAAAGTTTCAGATCACAACCACAAACATCCATCAGAGACATCCAAAATTCAGAAGTAAATTTAGGGTCTCTGTCAGAGATTATGCCTTTAGGAAAACCAGCAGTATTAAACATATGAGACCACCATAAGAAAGCTAATTCTTTAGTGGAAACATCCTTTTGGGTAGGGATAAATTTACACATTTTTGTGAATCTGTCCACAATAACACAACAAGAGTTATAACTGTCTTTACCAGCAATAGGTAATCCTGTTACAAAATCCATGTTGATTATCTGCCATGGTGCATCAGGAGGTTCAATATGTTGCATTAATCCTGCTCTTTTACCAGTTAATCTTTTTGGTTTTTGGCAAGAATCACAAGACTCAACATATAATTTTGTGTCTTCAGACATATTAACCCACCAAGCAGTGTTCTTAATTCTGATCATTGTTTTTTTCAAGATCAAAACGTCCAGCTAATATGTCATCATGACAAATTTTCAAGATGATTTCTTTCATAGAAGGAGGAATAACAATGACATTACTCAACTGTCTTCTATAATATAGATATCCTTCATCAATTGAAAATTTACTTTTTTCCAAAGCTTTTTGGTACTTTGGTGGAAGGGTTTTAATTAATGCTTGTATTGAAGCATTCTTTGGATCATTTAATATGGTGCATAACTTTTTCAAGTCAGTGTCCTTATCATATGAATCCAGAATAAGCTGTAATAGCTCTTCCTCCATATCAACCACATATATCCCATGTATATGAATAATTTCATCCTCAGGATCATACGCAGGATTAGAGTCATTATTTGGTAAAGTTAACCTAGATAACATATCCACATTTGAGTGAATAATACCAGCCCTATGAATAATTGTCATTCTCCCTCTGTATTCTTGAACAGCCAACTGCCATCTGAACATATGTCTGTTGGGTTTTTTCAAGTTTAAAAGGGATTTAACTGCACTGCAGTCAGTGAAAAGTTCAAATTTCTGGTCATCTAGGTAATAATGAAGCTTTTCTAGAGCCCACACTACAGCTAAACATTCTAATTGAGTAGCACCATATTTCAATTCACTATTTCTCAAGGTTCTCGAAATATAACAAATTACTACTTCTGAAACTTTATCATTAATCACTTATTTTTGATGGAGGGCAGCACCAAGACCAATGAAACTGGCATCAGTTTTCAAAAAAAATGGTTAATTAAAGTCAGGTAAAGCAAGAATTGGTGCTGACATCAAACAGTGTTTCATATTGTCAAAGGCTCTTTGTCTTTCACTATTCCAGACAAAAGCAATATCCTGTCTAGTTAATTGGGTAAGGGGTAAAGCTATGACTTAATAATTTTTAATATACTGTCTATAGTATCCACACATTCCCAAAAAATTTTGGAGCTCTCTCACTGTAGTAGGAGCCTTCACCTGTTGTATGGCTGCCACTTTTTTCTGGTCAACACATATCTGTAAGCCTGAAACAACATGACCAAGAACTTTTAAAGAATGAAACCCAAATTTACATTTCTTCAAAGCAAGTGTCATATTTATTTCATCCATTTTCTGGAATACTTTACACAGGTGGTTAAGATGGCCCTCAAATGTTTTTGAGAATATAATGATATCATCAATATAAACCATCAGCCATCCTTCAATTATCTCTTGATGGAATGTGTTATCAATGACTTTTTGGAAAACTGAAGGGGAATTTTTAGGGCCAAATGGCATCCTAATATACTTATAAATACCCATATGAGTGGCAATCATCAGAAAGTTCTGAGAATTTTTCTCAACAGGTACCTGGTGATATCCTTTGTTACCATCCAAACAGCTGATATATTTAGCACCCTGTAAGGTAGCATGTATAGAGCTAATTCTAGGTAAAGGGTAGATATCATCAACAGTATAAGTATTTAGTGCTCTATAATCACCACATAACCTGGATTTATCTTTCTCATAAGAAATTAGGACAGGTGAGATAACACAATGTTTAGGTGTTTCAACTACCTTTTCAATAATATTCATTTTTAAATGGGTAGACAGATTATGTCCCTTCTTGCAGACATGCAAGCTACTATTTCACAATGACACTTGAACCTTTTAGTACAGATTGTTCCAAGGCCATTTATGCCTCTTCTTATTTATCAGGAAAGGTGTCATGGTGGTTTGAACCTTATCTACTCATGTTTTCTTCAAGAAAACCTTGCTTACTCATTAAGAATTGGGAAAAGTTTGATGACCAATTTTTTACAATGTTTGGTGACCCTAATGAAACTGACAATGCAGATATTGAACTTAATTTCCTTTGCATGAATGATAATGGTAAAGCTTCTGAGTACATTTCAAATTTCAGGGCTTTAAAAACTTGAGTTAGTTGGAATGATGCTTTCCTCAAATATCATTTCAAAAAGGGAATTCCTTCAATGATTCTGGATCAATTGAATCATCACAGGCATGAAATGGAGAGTTTGATGGACACAATGGATAGGACCCTTGAACTCAACAGCATGCATCAAGGACTATTTCAACAAAGGCATCACGCACAAAAATCTCATGGTTTAAAATTCAAATCTGGTCCTCCTTCAAACAACCCAATTGGCCCAATCCGAACCCAGTTACAAGGGAAAGGAAAATTCTAACCTAAAAGCTCCACTCCTGGCAATATCAGTAAGGTATTGGACCAAAAAGGGAATTAAAGGAAGCTGAAAGGAAAAGGCAGAAAGATAATGGGTTATGTATGTATTGTGGAGGTAAAAACAAGGTGGAAGATTGTTAAAAATTGAAAGAAAGGGAAGGTAAAATTTTAAAGCCAAAAAACCAGAGAATAGTTTACTTGTGTGCAAATCAAACTATTTTATTTCTCCCAGTGCACAGAACCTCCATGTCTTAAGGACTGGAGTTGCAATTAACTTTTTAAGATTGATTCTTTTTAAGGAGGATGTGCCCTTCAGTTGTCTCATTGACTCTGGAGCTTCTATTTCATTTATCAGTTTATCTTTTTCAAAAAATCTTAAGCTGACATTTGTAGATACTGATCAATTTCCAATTTATTTGGTCAAATCAGAGGAACCCAAGTATTTGGTTAGAAAGAAAGTCTTATGGGTTTTCAACTTTCCAAATTTTCCTTCCTTTGAGTGGAAATCAACAGTCTTGGATGCCCTAAGGATGGACAATACCATTCTTGGCTATGACTTTTTAGTGCATTGGAATCCTGTCATTAATTTTTAAGAGGGATTGAACACCCCTTGCTCTAAGTATATTTCTGATTCTTCAATGCAGGTCAAAAGGGAGTTAAACAACCTATCTGTCCCAGTCCTGCTAGAGGACACATCTCTTCCAGATGAATTTCAAAAATCTGATTTTTCTGTAAATGAGCATTTTTCTAACGTTTCTAGTTCAGTTACTTAACTCAAAGAGGTTTTCAACAGCCTTGAGGTAAGTGATTCTTGCTCTCTAAATTAAGGTCCACCCTCCAAAAACTTCTTCAATGATGAATAGGATGATCAAATAAATATTGAAGCCATTAAATCAACTCTACTGTAAGTTTAACACAACTTCCTCCATGTATTTTTAGTCTGTAAGACCAACAAGCTATTTCCTCATCAGCCCTACAATCATCAAATAGAGTTAGTAGGTCCAGTACCTTCAGCAGGTCCTGTCTACTCCCTATCAAAGGATGAATCTAAAGCTCTTCAAGACTACATTTCAGAGAATTTGGCAAAAATTTTCATTCGTGCCAGTAAATTACCAACTGTCTCTCCAGCTCTTTTTGTTAAGAAAAAGGATGGAAGTCTTAGGTTGTGAATTGATTATATAAAACTCAACACAGTGACTAAGAAAAAAGCATATCCAGTTTGTCCTATATCTTTACTTCTTACATTGTTTAGTGGTGTTAATTTCTTCTCTAAAATTGATTTAAGAGGTGCTTACAACCTTATATGTATTTCTGAAGGCCATGAACCTTTAACAGAAATGCTCACTAGGTTTGGTAGCTTCAAATATTTAGTTATGCCTTTTGGGTTATGTAACACACTTTCAACTTTTCAAACATTTGTCAATGATATTTTTTTTGATGTTTTTAAACAATTTTTTGTCATCTATTTATATGATATTTTAATTTTTATATACCCTTGAGGAACATATTGAACATGTCTGACAGGTTCTCAATTGTCTTTGAGTGCATGGTTGCAAATCCAAGCACACAAAGTTCAAATGCCACCTAAATTCTTTTGAATTTCTAGGTTTTACATTATCCACTGAAGGACTTATAATGGATGATAGGAAATTTATAAAAATATTTGAATGGCTGGAGCCAAATCTGTAAAATCCTTACAAGGATTTTCAGGTTTTACAAATTTCTATAGAAGATTTATTAAAGATTACTCTAAAACTATTACAAACCTCACTTCTAATCTTAGAAATAATATTCCCTTTTTTTCACTGATACAGTGCAAAAGGAATTCAAAGCTTTGAAGTATGCATTCACCACAGCTCCAATTCATTGATATTTTCATCCTTCTGCTTTAACAATTGTCAAGACAGATGCTAGTGATTATGCTATTTCAGGGGTTATATCCCAATTAAATCCTGAAACAAACTTAATTCATCCTGTTGCATTTGAATCACACAAATTGCTTGAAGCAGATTTAAATTACAAAATTCATGATAAAGAGTTACTTTCTATTATTCATTGTCTTAAAAAATGGTGTTCTTTTCTTCTCAGTCTTAATCGTTCATTTAAAATTTAAACGGATCATAATGCTTTAAAATACTTTATGTCTTCCTAATTCTTGACACAAGGTCAAGCCAGAGGAGCTGAGTTCTTATCTGAATTTTTTTCACTATTACCTATTGTCCTGAAAAAAATTGTGTAGTTCCAGACATATTGTCACATAGGGACAACTTTTACCCAGAGTAGGGAGAGGCATTTTCTAAAAAGAACCCAGCAAATTTCAAATCAATTTTCAACAAATCAATTTTATCAACTCAAAAACTCAATACTACAACAACTCAAACAATTCAAAATCCACTATCCAATATCCAAGAAGCTCAATAAAAAGATTATTATTGTGTGGGGATCAAAGACAAAATAATCTTCAGGCAAGACACCAAAAGATTCAGTATCAAATCAGGTCTATTAGTCTGCAAAGGTAGAGTAGTCATCCCCAATGATTAAGATATGAAATTATGTATTTTCAATAGCAGACATGATTCTCCGTTAGCTTGTCATTTTGGGGTTGATAAAACCTACCTGTTTACAGAAAGGGATTTCTTCTGGACAGGAATGACTAGAGAAATCAAGGCCTAAATTAAAGCCTGTTATCAATTTAATAGGAATAAGGCACCTCAACATAGGAAGTATGGGTTGCTTCAACAACTTCCAATTCCCTCTAAACCTTGGGAATCAATTTTGATGGATTTCATTTCTCAATTACCTCTATCAGATAATTTTGATAGTATACTAATTATAGTTGATAGATTTTCTAAAATATCTATTTTTATTAAAACTGTTAATACTGAAAAAGAAGATGATTTAAAAAAATATTTATAGAACACATATTTTCTAAACATGGATTAGCCAATGATATTATTTCAGATAGAGGTTCTTTATTTTTTTCTACTTTCCAGACTCAATTATGTCAACAATTAAATATTACATGGAATCTTTCTACTGCTTATGATCCTGAAACCAATGAGAAAACAGAAAGATTCAATAAAATCCTTGAACAATATCTTCAAATGTATGTTAATTATCAACAAGAAAATTGGACCACATTGTTACCATTGGCTAAATTTGCTTATAATAACGTGACACATTCTTTGATGAAAAAATCTCCCTTCAAAACTATCTATGGATGACATCATTGATTTAATCTTCTTCATGTAGGAATAAATCAACCTTCTGAAAATTATCTTTGAACAACTTCACAACTTTATGGAAAACTTCAATCTAACCTGGATGCAGCGAATAGAAGATATAAGGAACAGGCTGACAAACATAGACAAACTGCTCAACTCTTTAAACCAGGCAACAAAGTATGTCTAAATACAGAAAATATTCAAACAGCTCAACCATCTAGGAAACTATCTGATAAGTACTTGGGTGCCTTTGAAATTGATGCTGAAATCTCTAAAAATGCATTTCAACTCAATCTACCTCCAAAGTGGCAAAAAATTCATCCTGTTTTTCATTTATCTCTCTTGGAACTGGCTCAAGAAATATACCCTTCAAGAACCATCCTCCTCTGGAATAGGTCAAAGTAGAAGATCATCTAGAGTGGGAAGTAAGCTGGATACTTGATTCAAGAAGGCACAAGAGGAAACTTCAATACCTTGTGGAATGGGAAGGCTAGCTTGATGATAATAATAAAACATCCTGGGAACCAGCCATTAATGTTTTTAATGCTGCTGAACTTATCAAATCTTTTCATTTAAAAAATCTTTAAAACATAAACATTAAATTCATTTGTTTTTTCTTTTTTTCGCGGTTTCTTTTCTTTTCTTTTTTCTCCTCTCTTTTTATTTTCTTTTCTAAAAATCTTCAACATATCTTTCAAATTTATTCTTAAAACTTCATAATCATTTAAATCTTAAATCCTTATCTATTTCAACATCTAATTTCTGTATATTTATTCAAAATAAACTTAAAATCTTATATAAAATAAAATAAAATAGAATAGAATAAAATTAAATTAAATTAAATTAAATTAAATTAAATTAAATTAAATTAAATTAAATAAAATTAAATAAAATAAAATAAATTAAAATAAAAATAAAAATAAAATAAAATAAAAATGAAATAAAATAAAATAATAATAAAATAAAAATATAATAAAAATATAATAAAAATAAAATAAAATAAAAATAAAAAAAAATAAAAATATAATAAAAATAAAATAAAAATAAAATAAAAATAAAATAAAAATAAAATAAAAATAAAAATAAAAATAAAATAAAATAAAAATAAAAATAAAATAAAAATAAAAATAAAATAAAATAAAAATAAAATAAAAATAAAATAAAATAAAAATAAAATAAAATAAAATAAAAATAAAATATAATATAATATAATAAAAATAAAATAAAAATAAAATAAAAATAAAATAAAAATAAAATAAAAATAAAATAAAAATAAAATAAAAATTAAATAAAAATAAAATAAAAATAAAATAAAAATAAAATAAAAATTAAATAAAAATAAAATAAAAATAAAAATAAAATAAAAATAAAATAATAATAAAATAAAAATAAAATAAAAATAAAATAAAAATAAAATAAAAATAAAATAAAAATAAAATAAAAATAAAATAAAAATAAAATAAAAATAAAAATAAAATAAAATAAAATAAAAATAAAATAAAAATAAAATAAAAATAAAATAAAAATAAAATAAAAATAAAATAAAAATAAAATAAAAATAAAATAAAAATAAAATAAAAATAAAATAAAAATAAAATAAAATAAAAATAAAATAAAATTATACACCTATTCAAATATATATTGAAATTAATTTATTTGTTTCTTTTCTCTTTCATCTAAATCTTATTTGCATATTACATTATCATATTCTTTTCCAAAACTCTTTTTCTTTCTTTTTCTTTCAACATTCAAACTCTTATATTTTTATTTCTTTTATTTTTCCTCAAAACTCAAACCATATAAAAATAAAATAAAAATAAAATAAAATAAAATAAAAATAAAAATAAAATAAAATAAAAATAAAATAAAAATAAAATAAAAATAAAATAAAAATAAAATAAAAATAAAATAAAAATAAAATAAAAATAAAATAAAAATAAAATAAAATTAAAATAAAAATAAAATAAAAATAAAATAAAATTAAAATTAAAATTAAATTAATTTAAATTAAAATAAAAATAAAATAAAATAAAATAAAATAAAATAAAATAAAAATAAAATAAAAATAAAATAAAATAAAAATAAAAATAAAATAAAAATAATATAAAAATAAAATAAAAATAAAAATAAAATAAAAATAAAACAAAAATAAAACAAAAATAAAATAAAAATAAAAATAAAATAAAAATAAAATAAAAATAAAATAAAAATAAAATAAAAATTATAATAAAAATAAAATAAAAATAAAATAAAAATAAAAATAAAAATAAAAATAAAAAAAAATAAAAATAAAATAAAAATAAAAATAAAATAAAAATAAAATAAAAATAAAATAAAAATAAAATAAAAATAAAATAAAAATAAAATAAAAATAAAATAAAAATAAAATAAAAATAAAATAAAAATAAAAATAAAATAAAATAAAATAAAAATAAAATAAAAATAAAATAAAAATAAAATAAAAATAAAATAAAAATAAAATAAAAATAAAATAAAAATAAAATAAAAATAAAATAAAAATAAAATAAAAATAAAATAAAAATAAAATAAAAATAAAAATAAAATAAAATAAAATAAAAATAAAATAAAAATAAAATAAAAATAAAATAAAAATAAAATAAAAATAAAATAAAAATAAAATAAAAAAAAAATAAAAATAAAATAAAAATAAAATAAAAATAAAATAAAAATAAATTAAAAATAAAATAAAAATAAAATAATAATAGAATAATAATAAAATAAAAATAAAATGAAAATAAAATAAAAATAAAATAAAAATAAAATAAAAATAAAATAAAAATAAAATAAAAATAAAATAAAAATAAAATAAAAATAAAATAATAATAGAATAATAATAAAATAAAAATAAAATAAAAATAAAATAAAAATAAAATAAAAATAAAATAAAAATAAAATAAAAATAAAATAAAAATAAAATAAAAATAAAATACAAATAAAATAAAAATAAAATAAAAAAAATAAAAATAAAAATAAAAATAAAATAAAAATAAAATAAAAATAAAATAAAAATAAAATAAAAATAAAATATAAATAAAATAAAAATAAAATAAAAATAAAATAAAAATAAAATAAAAATAAAATAAAAATAAAATAAAAATAAAATAAAAATAAAATAAAAATAAAATAATAATAAAATAATAATAAAATAAAAATAAAATAAAATAAAAATAAAATAAAAATAAAATGAAAATAAAATAAAAATAAAATAAAAATAAAATAAAAATAAAATACAAATGAAATAAAAATAAAGTAAAAATAAAGTAAAAATAAAATAAAAATAAAATAAAAATAAAATAAAAATAAAATAAAAATAAAATAAAAATAAAATAAAAATAAAATAAAAATAAAATAAAAATAAAATAAAAATAAAATAAAAATAAAATAAAAATAAAATAAAAATAAAATAAAAATAAAATAAAAATAAAATAAATATAAAATAAAAATAAAATAAAAATAAAATAAAAATTAAATAAAAATAAAATAAAATAAAATAAAAATAAAATAAAAATAAAATAAAATAAAATAAAAATAAAATAAAAATAAAATAAAAATAAAATAAAAATAAAATAAAAATAAAATAAAAATAAAATAAAAATAAAATAAAAATAAAATAAAATAAGAATAAAATAAAAATAAAATAAAAATAAAATAAAAATAAAATAAAAATAAAATAAAAATAAAATAAAATAAAAATAAAATAAAAATATAATAAAAATAAAATAAAAATATAATAAAAATAAAATAAAAATAAAATAAAAATAAAATAAAAATAAAATAAAAATAAAATAAAAATAAAATAAAAATAAAATAAAATAAAAATAAAATAAAAATAAAATAAAAATAAAATAAAAATAAAATAAAAATAAAATAATAATAAAATAAAAATAAAATAAAATAAAAATAAAATAAAAATAAAATAAAAATAAAATACAAATAAAATAAAAATAAAATAAAAATAAAGTAAAAATAAAATAAAAATAAAATAAAAATAAAATAAAAATAAAATAAAAATAAAATAAAAATAAAATAAAAATAAAATAAAAATAAAATAAAAATAAAATAAAAATAAAATAAAAATAAAATAAAAATAAAATAAAAATAAAATAAAAATAAAATAAAAATAAAGTAAAAATAAAATAAAAATAAAATAAAAATAAAATAAAAATAAAATAAAAATAAAATAAAAATAAAATAAAAATAAAATAGAAATAAAATAAAAATAAAATAAAAATAAAATAAAAATAAAATAAAAATAAAATAAAAATAAAATAAAAATAAAATAAAATTATACATTAATTCAAATATATATTGAAATTAATTTATTTGTTTCTTTTCTCTTTCATCTAAATCTTATTTGCATATTACATTATCATATTCTTTTCCAAAACTCTTTTTCTTTCTTTTTCTTTCAACATTCAAACTCTTATATTTTTATTTCTTTTATTTTTCCTCAAAACTCAAACCATATAAAAATAAAATAAAAATAAAATAAAATAAAATAAAAATAAAATAAAATAAAATAAAAATAAAATAAAAATAAAATAAAAATAAAATAAAAATAAAATAAAAATAAAATAAAAATAAAATAAAAATAAAATAAAAATAAAATAAAAATAAAATAAAAATAAAATAAAAATAAAATAAAAATAAAATAAAAATAAAATAAAAATAAAAATAAAAATAAAATAAAAATAAAATAAAAATAAAATAAAAATAAAATAAAAATAAAATAAAAATAAAATAAAAATAAAATAAAAATAAAATAAAAATAAAATAAAAATAAAATAATAATAAAATAAAAATAAAATAAAAATAAAATAAAAATAAAATAAAAATAAAATAAAATAAAATAAAATAAAATAAAAATAAAATAAAAATAAAATAAAAATAAAATAAAAATAAAATAAAAATAAAATAAAAATAAAATAAAAATAAAATAAAAATAAAATAAAATAAAATAAAAATAAAATAAAAATAAAATAAAAATAAAATAAAATAAAATAAAATAAAAATAAAATAAAAATAAAATAAAAATAAAATAAAAATAAAATAATAATAAAATAAAAATAAAATAAAAATAAAATAAAAATAAAATAAAATAAAATAAAATAAAAATAAAATAAAAATAAAATAAAAATAAAATAATAATAAAATAAAAATAAAATAAAAATAAAATAAAAATAAAATAAAAATAAAATAAAAATAAAATAAAAATAAAATAAAAATAAAATAAAAATAAAATAAAAATAAAATAAAAATAAAATAACAATAAAATAAAAATAAAATAAAAATAAAATAAAAATAAAATAAAAATAAAATAAAAATAAAATAAAAATAAAATAAAAATAAAATAAAAATAAAATAAAAATAAAATAAAAATAAAATAAAAATAAAATAAAAATAAAATAAAAATAAAATAAAAATAAAATAAAAATAAAATAAAAATAAAATAAAAATAAAATAAAAATAAAATAAAAATAAAATAAAAATAAAATAAAAATAAAATAAAAATAAAATAAAAATAAAATAAAAATAAAATAAAAATAAAATAAAAATAAAATAACAATAAAATAAAAATAAAATAAAAATAAAATAAAAATAAAATAAAAATAAAATAAAATAAAATAAAAGTAAAATAAAAATAAAATAAAAATAAAATAAAAATAAAATAAAAATAAAATAAAAATAAAATAAAAATAAAATAAAAATAAAATAAAAATAAAATAAAAATAAAATAAAAATAAAATAAAAATAAAATAAAAATAAAATAAAAATAAAATAAAAATAAAATAAAAATAAAATAAAAATAAAATAAAAATAAAATAAAAATAAAATAAAAATAAAATAAAAATAAAATAAAAATAAAATAAAAATAAAATAAAAATAAAATAAAAATAAAATAAAAATAAAATAAAAATAAAAGAAAAATAAAAGAAAAATAAAATAAAAATAAAATAAAAATAAAATAAAAATAAAATAAAAATAAAATAAAAATAAAATAAAAATAAAATAAAAATAAAATAAAAATAAAATAAAAATAAAATAAAAATAAAATAAAAATAAAATAAAAATAAAATAAAAATAAAATAAAAATAAAATAAAAATAAAATAAAAATAAAATAAAAATAAAATAAAAATAAAATAAAAATAAAATAAAAATAAAATAAAAATAAAATAAAAATAAAATAATAATAAAATAAAAATAAAATAAAAATAAAATAAAAATAAAATAAAAATAAAATAAAAATAAAATAAAAATAAAATAAAAATAAAATAAAATAAAATAAAATAAAAATAAAATAAAAATAAAATAAAAATAAAATAAAAATAAAATAAAAATAAAATAAAAATAAAATAAAAATAAAATAAAAATAAAATAAAAATAAAATAAAAATAAAATAAAATAAAATAAAAATAAAATAAAAATAAAATAAAAATAAAATAAAATAAAATAAAATAAAAATAAAATAAAAATAAAATAAAAATAAAATAAAAATAAAATAATAATAAAATAAAAATAAAATAAAAATAAAATAAAAATAAAATAAAATAAAATAAAATAAAAATAAAATAAAAATAAAATAAAAATAAAATAATAATAAAATAAAAATAAAATAAAAATAAAATAAAAATAAAATAAAAATAAAATAAAAATAAAATAAAAATAAAATAAAAATAAAATAAAAATAAAATAACAATAAAATAAAAATAAAATAAAAATAAAATAAAAATAAAATAAAAATAAAATAAAAATAAAATAAAAGTAAAATAAAAATAAAATAAAAATAAAATAAAAATAAAATAAAAATAAAATAAAAATAAAATAAAAATAAAATAAAAATAAAATAAAAATAAAATAAAAATAAAATAAAAATAAAATAAAAATAAAATAAAAATAAAATAAAATAAAATAAAAATAAAATAAAAATAAAATAAAAATAAAATAAAAATAAAATAAAAATAAAATAAAAATAAAATAAAAATAAAATAAAAATAAAATAAAAATAAAATAAAAATAAAATAAAAATAAAATAAAAATAAAATAAAAATAAAATAAAAATAAAATAAAAATAAAATAAAAATAAAATAAAAATAAAATAAAAATAAAATAAAAATAAAATAAAAATAAAATAAAAATAAAATAAAAATAAAATAAAAATAAAATAAAAATAAAATAAAAATAAAATAAAAATAAAATAAAAATAAAATAAAAATAAAATAAAAATAAAATAAAAATAAAATAAAAATAAAATAAAAATAAAATAAAAATAAAATAACAATAAAATAAAAATAAAATAAAAATAAAATAAAAATAAAATAAAAATAAAATAAAATAAAATAAAAGTAAAATAAAAATAAAATAAAAATAAAATAAAAATAAAATAAAAATAAAATAAAAATAAAATAAAAATAAAATAAAAATAAAATAAAAATAAAATAAAAATAAAATAAAAATAAAATAAAAATAAAATAAAAATAAAATAAAAATAAAATAAAAATAAAATAAAAATAAAATAAAAATAAAATAAAAATAAAATAAAAATAAAATAAAAATAAAATAAAAATAAAATAAAAATAAAATAAAAATAAAATAAAAATAAAATAAAAATAAAATAAAAATAAAATAAAAATAAAATAAAAATAAAATAAAAATAAAATAAAAATAAAATAAAAATAAAATAAAAATAAAATAAAAATAAAATAAAAATAAAATAAAAATAAAATAAAAATAAAATAAAAATAAAATAAAAATAAAATAAAAATAAAATAAAAATAAAATAGAAATAAAATTAAAATAAAATAAAAATAAAAATAAAATAAAAATAAAATAAAAATAAAATAAAAATAAAATAAAAATAAAATAAAAATAAAATAAAAATAAAATAAAAATAAAATAAAAATAAAATAAAAATAAAATAAAAATAAAATAAAAATAAAATATAAATAAAATAAAAATAAAATAAAAATAAAATAAAATTAAAATTAAAATAAAATAAAAATAAAATAAAAATAAAATAAAAATAAAATAAAAATAAAATAAAAATAAAATAAAAATAAAATAAAAATAAAATAAAAATAAAATAAAAATAAAATAAAATAAAAATAAAATAAAATTATACACCAATTCAAATATATATTGAAATTAATTTATTTGTTTCTTTTCTCTTTCATCTAAATCTTATTTGCATATTACATTATCATATTTTTTTCCAAAACTCTTTTTCTTTCTTTTTCTTTCAACATTCAAACTCTTATATTTTTATTTCTTTTATTTTTCCTCAAAACTCAAACCATCAAAACAACTTTCTTCAATACTCAATCTCAAATCAAATTTGTTATAAATTCTAAATTTCCTTTATTTTCTTTTTTTTCCTTAATTTTCTTTCTTAAATATTTCATTTCTTTTTTTTCTTCTCTCAATTTTTTTTTCTTAAAACATCAATTTTTCTTTCTCTTTATTTTCTTATCTTTACAAAATTAATTAAATTAAATACAAATAACAAAATAACAAAATATTCAAGTTAAAACTATATACAAATTAAAAAAGTTCTTTTTTTTCTTCTTTTCCCTAAAAAATTTTTTGTTCTAATTGTCTACGAATAAACTCTTTCATCTTCTCTTTTACTTGTTGAATTTCCTTTCAACTCTTTTCAAATACCTCATCACCTTCACCAAACACCACCTCCCCAATATCCAAAAATGCTTTGGCTATATCATATGAAGCCAAATCAACAATTTGCCCAACCTTCTCACATAGACTCTTGAAAATGACATTTGACATGCTTGGCTTGGTTTCTTGGACTATAATTGATCCAAGGCTTCAACTGGTTAGTTGGTGTCCTTGGTGTTTGACAGACCACTTTCGATTGGCCATTTGACCTCAGTAGGAACCTTAGGGACTATCCCACTGGTTGATGCTATGGGATCTCATCTAAGGTCTCCACCACCTAAACAAAAAAAATCTGTCTCCATTGAAGTAATAAAATTTAAATTATATCACTTACCCCAAATTTGGGGTCAACCTCAAGGAAAAATGGTTTTCTCTTCACCACCTCTACTTCCTCTTCATCATTGTCCTTGATAATCATTTGTTGTTTCTTCAACGTGGAAGCTTCCTCTTCTGCTTTTTCTAAATCCCCTTTGACACCCTTGTCCACTTTGTCCTCTATCATCCTTTGCTTCCCCAAGGCTACATCTGTTGCCCAACCAGTTATCTCCAACCTCTCCTCCTGGCTTAATCCCTTTAATTTATCCACTGCCAAATTGCTAGTAGTAGGCACATCCCATATTTCTTTGACAATGGCCTTTGAGTCAGTGATTGACCAAAACTTCTTAGTGGTGAATGGCTCATCATTATTGTCGAGAGAAAGGGCATTACACGCCACTTAAAGCCATTAAAAAAACTTGCACTTCTTTCAAGGACCTCAAGACGCCGTACTCTCCACACAGGCCATGCAGAGAGTCTTGAATTACCAAGTGAGAAGCCCCCCATCAGCTTGAGGGTGAGGAGGAATAGTAGATGTATTGGTATGTTCAGGCATAAAAATTTAAAATAGGGGGTGTCAGTTCTGGCAAATCCTCACTTACAAATCCGCACTTAAATAAGTGCAGATTTCCAAAACACACTAGCCCCAATACTGGTGGATTTCAAAATGAAATAAGTCACTTATTTCACTCAAATCCGCACTTTCTCAACCAAAAGTGCTGATTTCACCATCAAGTCCCATTTCACTGATTTGTCAGAATCATCCCATTCATATGCAGCACTCCGCAGCATAACACTTCATAACTCAAAACATCGTACTTCACTTACATCTTCATATTATATCATATAAGAGTTATGCCTTCCTCACTTTCAAATCGTGATAAATTACATAAAGCAATCACTTTCATGGCTCTTGAACTGCTCTTGGACTCTGATTCCAATTCTTATTCTTATCTAGAAGAAGATTTTGTCTTTTTATCAAAAATGGCCACCAAAATTTACCTTCTTCCCAGAAAGCCTCAAGTACTTCATACCCCCAAGTACACCATCCAAACACTTCTTAACCTATCTACACCCAGTTTTAGACAGCTATTCAGGACTTCTCAGGAATTTTTCCTTAAATTGCTTGAGATTATTCAGGATCATCCCATATTTCACAATAATTCTCAAAAAGAAAAACGACATCCTTCAATTCAATTGGCCATCACACTATGTTGTTTAGGTTCAAATGGTAATGGAGCCTCTTTGAAACGTTTAGAAAATGTCTTTGATTTAGGGTATGGTTCAGTTAACACTTATACCAAACAATGTATCACTGCCATCAACTCCTTGGAATCTCAACTTCTCACCTGGTCAACAAAAGAAGAGCAACTTGAATCATCTCAGGTTATGCAAGCAGAGGGCTTCACAGGATGTATTGGTTTTGTTGATGGTACTACTATTCCTTTGAGCCAGAAACCTGCTCAAGGTGGAAATAATTACTTTCACATTCTCGTCAAAAATTTTCACCAAAATATTTACAAGTCAAAAAAATTCTATATCTGTTTTAAAAAATTGGCAATACTCTCCCCTGAATTTTATTGAAGCAAGGGGTGGATATCACCAAAAATTTTCTAAGTCATCAATTTCACATGTCAGATTTGAAAATTTGGCAATACCCCCCCTGAATTTTATTGAAGTAAGTGGTGGAAGTCATCCAAATTTAATATAATTACATAAATTATTAAATAAATATCTAATATATATCAATTTCCCTAGTTTAAAGTAATGACAATCTATCAAGCCAAAATGCAGATCAAATCTAGAAACAAAAGTTTGGGACTTTCCACAGGTATAGGCTAGAGGGACCCCATGAAACAAATAAATGTTATCATGATTACCTTTTATACAACACAAGGTCATGGGCCCATTACTTTAGTTGAGGAAATTTAAACATAAAAAATATTTATTAAAAATTTATGAAAAAATATAAAATTTTTGACGACAACTCTAATCCCCATACTTTTTGGATCTAGATAAAGTTTTTTTAAATCGATTAACTTTACCTTCTTTCATTACCTTATTGATTCTTTAAATCAACTTATGACTGACTTGAAATGAGCAACCAAAATGTGTTAAATCTTGACAGGATTCCAAACCAGGAGGAGCTTTGGTCGTTTGATGATTATCCTTAGAAGAATTCCAAATAGTTTTGATGATACCATTTCCAAAACCAAAATAAATGATGCACCGGTGGTCTGGAAAATATAAACCATGTCCTTTGATTTTAGCTGGAGATGGTATTGGTTGGCCAGTTATTGGATTGATATATGAGAATATACCAAAAGTAAGAAAATTGGCATCATTCCTATCGATATGAATCCTATTGTGGAATCCAGAATGAGTGATAATAACATTAGAAAATAAAAGATATTCCTGGCTGATATCTTCCCATTTGGAGTCACACCAATTCAGTATTCCAACTTTGGTTGCAAGTTCATTATTTTTTTCAAATGCTTTATTATAGAGCTTTTTGAGTCAAAGAGAAAGAAAAGAGTTAAAGAAGGTAGAGTGTCCCATAAGCAAAAATCTTCATCTTTTTGAGCTTTAGTGATATTCGTGAGCAACAAATATATGCCTAGATAATAATCATATAAGAGTTTAAGAATCCTTATTCTCTAAATATGCAGTATAAAAATATGAAATAAGACAAGTGAAATTTGGAAAAAAGGCTCAACTTCAAAGGTCAAAATCTCAGCAACCACTGAACCTAATTCAAACCTGTTTGTGGAAAATGAAAGATATGCTTTAATATAATCTTCAGTTAAAGGACATGTGATTTAAATAAAATTAACCCTAATCTGTTACATAAAAAAATGAAATAAAAATTTAAATTGAGAAAAAAAGGCTCAACTTTAACGGTCAATATCTCAGCAACCACTGAATCAAATTCAAATCTGTTTGTAGGAAATGAAAGGTAGCCTTCAGGAGAATCTTCAGTAAAAAGAACATTAGATTTGAATAAACCTAATCCTAATTCCGAGTCTGATTTTCAAAATTTTACAAAAACTTGAAAAGTGGTAATGAAGATGAGATCAAAAGGAGTTTTATAAGTTCACTGTTATCCAGATAAGAGTCATACATATATTTAAGTATGAAGTTTTCAAAAAAGGAATGAGATATCATATATGCATGAAAAAAAGGAGATGAAACTTACCTTGATTGGAAAGTAGGAAAAATAGAGTGAGAAAGATTGATGTTGTAATTGTGGGGGAATTGAATATTGAGTAAGTGAAATGCATAAAGAATGTGTAATGTATGTGTTTTAATGAAATGGAGCCAAAAAATAGTGAAATAAGGGAAAGGGGGGATAATGACCATGCCAAGGAGGGATGAAGAGTAGGGTGATGGAGCTAAAAAAGAAAGCAAAGAGGGAGAGAAAAAAAGGTTAATTATACCATTGAAATCCAAAATAACCACTTACAAAAAAAATTTAGATAAAAAAAATAAAATAAACAGAAAAAAACAAAAAAATTATAATTAGTAATCAAAAAATCAAAAAAAAGAATAAAGTGACTTACCTAGAGAGATGAGATGACAAAATGAATGAAACCAAATTGTTAGAGGGATGTTGGAGGAGAATAGGAAAAGGATATGAGGGATGAATGAAAAAAAAATCACTGACAAAATATGCAATTTCATGTTGAGCTGGTGAAAGAAAACCAATGAGCCATCCAAAAAAAAGATTTTCACTGTAAATTCCAAAAGAAAATGAATATGCAACAAACCAAAATACCAACCCAAGTGAATGAAGTACACAAAGAGGACATTTGGAGAGTACAAAATGGTATGGGAAAGAAAGGGATGATGTGGCCAACATGTGGTTTTGAAAAAAAAATCACGAAAAAAGTGCTGATTTGAGGTCAGAACTGACACCCATTTTTGAAATAAGTGACTTTTTTGCAAAATTTAAGTGCTGATTTGGTTTGAAATCCGCACTTAAGTTAAGTGCGGATTTTCCAGAACTGACACCCCCTAATAGATAAATTTGAAATTAAAAATATGGAAGAAGATGATAGTAGAAGGTTGTTTAATGAAGTGTTATCACTCTCAACAGAGCTTGCGTTTTATACCTGGGCATCTTTCACACATTATGTGACACTTGAAGCAAAAGTACCTCAATTACCCCACTATTCAAACTCTAACTCCACTAGCAATTCACAAAAAAAACCATGGGGAGATTACATTCTATTGTTTTCTTGAATTAGCTGTGCTATTCAAGCTGTAAAGTATCCTAAATTTAAATATGATTATACTTTTCAAACATAAGCAATCTACACGCGCTCTAGCGCTAAAGTTGAGGCAATATCTAAAAGGGGTAATTGTGGGTCTGAGGTTAAATTAGGAGGTCTATGATAGAAGGAACAGGATAGAAGGGATATAAAGGTAGATGATTTATGGGAATTCTAGTGGATTAATGAGTCTGTGGGTATATGATGGCTCGGTAATTGATGGGTCAGTGCAAGAAGGGATAGGATATTTAAAGGGGGTTAATTTAGTTGAACATTCCCTAGAATTAAATTATAAAATATATTTGTGATAGTAGTCAAACTCTTATTAGGCTATTATTATATTTGTCCTTTTATTTCTTATTAATTAATCTCATTAAATCCTAAATACCTAAGTCTTCCCTTGGATTATTAAGTTTAACCCCTTTGTGAGATTACCAAAATAATAGTTAGTGTCCCTAATACCTACATTAATTATTTTTCAAAGATTTTCTCAAACTA
Source organism: Hemileia vastatrix (assembly GCA_030280995.1). Lineage (NCBI taxonomy): Eukaryota > Fungi > Basidiomycota > Pucciniomycetes > Pucciniales > Zaghouaniaceae > Hemileia > Hemileia vastatrix. The sequence continues at coordinate 24,971,573 of JASXTE010000004.1, read as the reverse complement.
GTGTTAGTTACTTAGACCAATCTTCAAACCACTTCCTTGAAGTAATCCTCTGTGCTTTGAAGTTGTAATTGCACTGTTACTTCTATCTCACTTACCTTGGGATCATCCTCAACCTTGTGCGTAATTTTGTCCAGTGATAGAGGGGAGGAGATAATGCTTTAAAACATGGGTGTTTGATTCAAGTTCTTCTCTTATTTTTGTTAATGGTGTCTATATTGGTGTGATAAGCCATTTGGAATACCTAGAAAAAGTTGAACTGGATCCATGAGAGTGAAAATTTAACATAATTTCAATCAACCTGAAAATAAATATGTTTTACAATTAAAAAAAAGAGCATACAAAATGAAAGAGAGAAGGTTAAGAACAAAAGAAATACCATTATCAAGTGTATTGGTGAGATGATGGTTGAACAAAGGAAATATGAAGATGTGAAAAAATTCAAAAGTATGCATAAAAGTGACAATGATACCTTTATGGACACTGTACATTGCAATCAACCTGTGCTAAAATAATATAGAGTCAATTTTGGGTGTGATGTGATGATGAGAATTTTGTAATGTAGTTTTTGGTAAGAGTGAAGTTATAATTATTCAGTGGTATTGAGCCATTGGGAGGTTGAGAAAGTGAGAAGAATTACTTAAAAAATGGCAGACAATAAAATGAGTTACACAAAAGGTTCAATAAATTGTGGAAAGATCCATGATTTACTTAAAAAATTATTGATTTAACCCCTTTACCAAAAGACAAAAAAATGATGAGTGTTGAAAATTAAAGCATCCACACATTGTAGAAAGATTCCTACAGTAACCTTGCTGTAAGCAGAATCCAAGTGAGTTGGATAAACAGAGGAAAACCCTGTCCCTTTAAGTAAATTAAGTGTTCAAAATTAACTAAGCTTAACCGTCTACTTGATATGAAAAATACGTGTTGACCAATTTAGATAGGTTGAATTTGGGATGATAAGGACCTGTTAAAAATAAAGTAAAACTAAAATGCAAAAAAAATTTAAACCAGAGAAATGATATTTTAAAAGAAAGAGATTTAAATGTTTTCATATTTTATTAATTTAATAAAGAAAATGATGAATTTGAGTCTCTAAGAATTAGAGCTATCCAATGGTACACTATATGTTAATATTAGTATAAATTATTGTTGAGTTATGTAAAATGTTGTTAAATTATAATAAAGATCCTTATACTTAAAGATAGTATTTCAAAAATATGTAGAGGACTAAGCCATTATAATTTTCCTATAACAGAGCCAGTACATTCTCATCCTGAATTTAGCAGCCCCCACTGTTTCATATTTTTCTTCTTCACAGAGACACAGATCCCCCAGTCCTTCTTCAATATGACACAAGAAAGGAAATAATTCAATAGTCAAAGGATAACCTATTCCCACTCCATCAAGATACTTCCTAACTTTCCTAAAAACTCCTTCTTATCACAAAATTAAAAATCCCTACTCTTCCTTTCTTAAAGAAAAATTTATACCGGGTGTGGTCTTCCAACTTTGGCAGAGGCCTTTGTTGGGCTGCTTGGCGCTGTTTGGGTATGTCTTAATTGACATTGGTTGAAGAATTGGGGTTTTTTATAGTTTTATTCATTGAGTATTGCGACTACGGGTATTTAAGTACTACCATTGGATAGTGACGGTTTTTCTCTATATTTTATGTCATTACAACATTTTTCATATTCTAAGTTTTAAGGGGTCATTTACTCATTTTTCATTTCTAAAAAATAGCTGTTTAATTTTTTTTGTTTTACGGCCTAAGATTAAGTCTTAGGGTTAAGTGCTTAGTGCCATTAAGTAGAGCTAATTTGGCTCTATATTATTTTCCCATTGTTGTCATAGCTTAATTTTGTGTTTTAAGGGTTTTAGTAATCATGGTGGATTTTTATAAGTACTTTGGGCTTTGTTATATGTTTTGGTGGTTTTCTGGCTTCAGGGAGGTCTGCCTGCCTTGGTTATAGAAGGCTGGGAGCATTTCTAGAGGGTTTTAATTCGATTTGGCTGTCAAAAGTACCAAAATTAGTTGATGTGCATAGATGTTTGGAGGGGTGGTCTGTGCATGTATATACAGCAGAAAAAGACAGTTTTGGGGGAACTTTAATTATTATACAACCATCTGATTGTTATATCACTGTTTTCTCACTTGGTTTTTACTGTTTTTTTTGGCCACAATTGGCTGCGTTTGTTGCAAGTTTAGTTCTTCACTTAACTCAACTTTGGAAACTGGTTTCTCTGGTGTAGCTTTGCAACCTGCATCAAGTATTATTTCTGTCTTCTGTGCAACAAGTGCACAGTGTTTTTGTTTTCTGGTGTGGATCTTTCTGCATTTCAGGTTTCAGGTTCTTTGGTTCTCAGTGTTCTGCTATTGGCTACTGTCTTGACTTTTTAAGCAGTCAAGAAGTGTGTTGGAAGGGGTATAGTAACAGTCTCTAATTTGCTGTAGAAAATAACTCTCTGCTGGTATTTTCTCAATGGGGCAGGGATTTTTCTCTCCAGGTTTACTCCAACTCCCTTGGTCAAGGCCCATAGCTAGTACTATAGGATTTTCTACACTGGACTGTCTTTAAATCTTGATCTTGAAACAGTTGAATCTAGTAAATAATTAAAATTTTCATTCTTCTTTTTAATTTCATATCTTGACTTTTTTTGATGACCTGATCTAGATTCTTCTGGATCCCATTATTCTATGTCTGCTTATTATATACTTGATCCTGAACCCACTTCACATATGGTGAAATGTAATCAGTTCTCTTAACAAATTTATTAAATATTCAATGTTAACTTGGCCCATTACAAAGAATATCCTCCCAAGGATCATGCAGAAGTCTTTGCAAGAGAACAAGTATTGAAAAATTCACTTTAAAATGGCCATTTGGATTGACTATAAACAACATCTTTAATTTGAAGAAATTGAAAGATTTTATAGAGCTTCTCCTGAAACTTTTACCATGCCTTCTTTGTCAAAAGTAAAACTTCCTTAGCTCTTCAGGCTCCTTCTGGAAATTTTAAAGAAGCTAAAAAAAACTATATATATAAAATCATAAAAATTTACCAATAAATCTTTTTTTTATTTAATTATTTTTGTTTTATTATTATTATAAGTTTTTTAAATATTTTTTTACCAAAAATGTTATTTTGAAAAATGTAAAATTTGAAACTTGAAATAAAAATTATATTCTAAAAAAATTTAAGTTAAAAATATAATAATATAAAAGATGTCCTCCAGCCATTTGATGAGCTGTACCCCTGACATCATACCCACATACAAGTGCACTTTGATTGTCAGATTCACTGAAAAGAAATTGAAAAAAATAAATATAAATAATTTTAAAAAATTTTGAAAACAAGAATAAACAAAATAGAAAAAATGATCATTGGGTGGGCTCTCTCAAATTGGTAAAAATGATTTGAGACCCCCAGTGAACATTATTACTAAACAAATTTATTTTTAATAAAGTTTAAAATGAAATTAAAATAAAATTCAAGCATAAAAAAATAAAAATAAATATTTCAATAACAAAATAAATTATAAAAAATAAATCTTGAATCTGGCTTCAAATGAGAATAATTGTGGTGAATTCATAGTTATCTGGCTTATAGTCTTACAGGACTACCTATATAGCAAAAAAAATCCAGGATTGAATTTAAAACAGGGAAACTAGGGTAATAAACATTGTGGGGTAATTGTATATAGAGCAGCCAGCCAATCAATTACCCCCAAACTTTCTAATAGGTAATTTAAAAGGTTCCCCTGTGAACACTTCTACCAAAAATAGTTACATTACAAACAAATATTCATCATAAAATGTTTGAAATGAAATTTTAATGATTGGTTTCTTCATAAAGATGGTAAATAGTTTATCCTCATTCTGGAGGAATCTTGATAAACAATAGTAGGTAGTTTATCCTCATTTTGGAGTTAGACTTTGGAACTTCTGTTGCCCCTAGGATAAAACTGCTTGAATTGGTCAGCAGATACCCTTTTTTAAAAACTACAGCATCCAGCTCCTTTAAAACATATGAGCTTCCAGAAACCAGTTCCTTCACTACATACAGTCCATTCCACCTATCAGAAAACATTTTTCCCCACTGACTCTTCAAACTCCTATTATAAAACAAAGGCCTATTTCTAGCTTAAAAAGGTTTTCTGAGCCTATTAGCCAACTGATTATCCCAATATCTTACTGACTAACTTCAAATGTTCATTATTTTAGAATATGCCTTCTCCAAAGTTTCTTCTTTCTTCTCTAACTGAACCATTCTTACACATAGTAATTCTTCAGTAGTTTTGACTGTTTTCCAATCTACTCCATGATATGATTCAGCCTTTTGATAAGCTGGTAAAACTGCTTTCTGACCAAAAACTAGTTTGTAAGGTGAATATCTAGTTGTCTTTTTGTAAGTGATTCTGTCAAAAAATAAAAATAATGGTAAATAGTGCCTACACTTTTCAGCACTTGTTCCACACATTTTAACCAATTCATCATAAATAACTTGATGCCCTCTTTCTACCATTCCTTAAGCTTCAGGAAAATATGGGTTTGCTACCCTAAAATTTGATCCAACTTTTTATATAGCCTCCCTAAACTTATGTCACAAATTCAGGACATTAATCAACCATTACCAACTTCATCACTCCATACCTATATACCCAATTTTTCATCAAAAAATCTGCCACATTCTTGGAATTTAAATTAATAAGAGGCACGGCTTCTACCCAACCAGATAAATCATCTCTTGCTACAATTAAATATTTATATCTACCTTCTTTAATATGAACTGCATCCAAAATAACCCTACAAAAAAGAGTGTTCTCACTAGTTGCATGTCCAGGTTCTTTTGGCCTTAAATAACTCCTTCTTTGGCATTCATTGAATAACTGAGCACATTTTTTAACAGCCAATTTCATGCCAGGCCAACAAAATCTATCAGAAATTTTTCTATACTTTTCACCAACCCCCCTATGCCCAAGATCTTTATGAAGTGATTTCATAACCAACTCTTGCCCCTTTCTCTCAGTAATAACAACTTGATGATTTAGATACCTCCTCTTCATCAATCTTCTACCAGATAGATAAATTTCCTTTGGCTTCCTTATGATAGCCACCCATTCATCATTATCATATCTATACGGCCTTTCTAAAGTTAAAAAATATATAACAATTTTAAAATAAAATCCTTTCTGTCTCCATACTTCATCTTAAAATTCCATTAAAACCACATCTATGGGAACTTCCCTATCACAAAAATCACCTGCACATGAATGAGAGAATAATTTTTATCCTTGACTTTGCCTATTTATCATTTAAGATTTTAAATTCTCCACTTTTGAAACTTCCAACATTTTTATAACAGAATTTTCTTCTCTCACCTTTTTACCCCTTTCAGCATAAACAACCTCATTTTTTTCCAACCTCCTATTAACCAAATTTTAGAAATCACCAAACCTCTCTTTAACAAAATTTTCTAATAATTCAACATGTACAACATTCACCAATTTTCTACGATAGGAGGTTTTCATCATCATTTTTTACACAGTTAGCACCAGCTAGTTTATCCTCATGGTGGAGGTCTTAATTATCTACACATATTAAACCAGCCAGTTTAACCTCATGGGGAAGCTAAGGAAATTTTTCAGCACCTTTTGTGCTGGCCTTTACTACAGGTATATATTTGTTGAATTATTCTGAGTCAGAATCCTCTTCAGTGGGTTGTCTTCTAAATTATCCATCTGGAATAGTGAACATCTTGCCAGGCTTGTGAACTATATAAAAAGAAATTTTTTGAATAAAAGTTGCCCATCTGGTAATTGGTGCATTTGGTAATATTGGGGAGTTTGTAATTTGAATTAAAGATTCCGAATCACCTTGTAACTCAACGTGTTTTCCCCAAAAAACATTTTGAAACTTCTTTAAAATTTTTGCCACTCCACAGAGTTCCAATTTTGTCTGTGAATATCCTGATTCCACATCAGTAAAAATCACAGATTCATACCTGAATTTTCTAATAAAAACAGCCTTATTCATTTGGGACAGAGCCACCCCAGAAACAATCTTACTAGAGTTAACTTCTAAAGAAATCCTGCATGCATAGTTTCCATAATCCATCTTATGCAGGACAATATCTTCCCCAAAAACCTTCTTAAACTTCACAAATGCCTTTTCACACTCTTTTTCCCACTCCAAATCTGAATCCTTCCTTGTCAATCATTTCAAAGGAGCAGCCAATGAAGAAAAGTCCTTGATAAAAATTCTGACTTAAACACATACGCCTAAAAACCCTCTGAATTTGGTTGTACTCTTGGGTCTTGGCCAGGACTGAATATATTTAATTTCTTCTTTGACTTAATCTTACCCTCTCTACATACCACATGTCCTAGAATTTCCAAAGCTGGAACACTACAAGAAAACTTTGAACCAGAAATAGTTAAACCAGCCTCTTCAATCCTAAACAAAATCGTCTCTAAGATAACAGCATATTCCCAGATAAATTTTTGTATCCCTGGATTCTCTTTCAGCACTTCATTATCATAATCTGTTGAAGGACCTTTAATTTAACCATCATTAATAAATATACTGGCATATTGTTGAATTTCATCTTGAAGAATCCAAGCCATCTGAGATTGATATACAGCAACTGAATTTGTTGCACTTTGAGGTAATCTTGTCAGCTGTAATCATCCAGGTTGAGTATAAAAAGTAGTGAGAGGCCTAGAATCAGGATGTAATTCTCTCTCATCATATTCCCCCATAATATCTCCCAAACCATAACCTACTCTTCCAGAAAACACCTTCACAAATGCCTCTGCACTAGATGGTATTCCAGCATCTTTTATTGTAACCCTATTTAATTCCCTAAAATTTTAAACTACCCTGAGCTTGCCATTAGGTCTTTTAATACAAAAATTTGGACTTAAATAACTTGATGATGAATTTTAATATAATCCAATTTTAATTTGTTCTCTAATAAATTACATATAATTATCCTTTAAAGCTTCAGGAATAGGAATTGGTCTTTGCTGCCATGGTTTGTGACAGAAAAAAGGAATCTTGTAAGGCTCCCCATAAGAATTCTTCAACACACCCCTATCTTTTTCAAATTAAGAGATGGCCTTCTCCTTTTTCACCATCACATCCAAAAATAACTTCTTCTTCTCACTTGATAGACAATTTTCAGGTTCAACATTAACAACACCCAATCTCTCAAAATTGATTCTTGATGTTTCAGAAAATTAAGGTAGATTCTTTACCAAAGGAAATTCATAAGGATCACTTGATAATGCTGGAATATTCAAAGGTGGGTTCAATTCAGCTGGTAGCAGTTCATTAATTGGTCTGACCTAATTAGCTACCTTCTTATATTTAGCTGCATTGACATTGTCAGCCAGGCTACTAGACTTACCCAGTAAAATAATTAATTATTTACTGGGATGAAGCCATGCCTTTAATTCTTATTTTATTAATTATATTATATTTACTTTTTAATTTACTTTTAATAAATTAACTAATTAAAATAAGTAAATCAAGTAAATATTTAAAATTAATGTCCCTCATATTTTTATTCCCTATCACCATCCTGATGACAGGTTAGGAGTGAAATAAAAATACATTAATAATAAATTTTAAATTCAAATGATTTTATTTAAAAATTTATAATTATATTAATACTAAAAATTAAATTTAAATTATTTTATTTTAAGAGTTACATTTACAGAAAACTTTAAAATAAATCAATTAATTTGATATATACAGTAAATAAACTTTATTGACACATTCTTTATAGACCACTCTTTTTATTTGCAATATCTTATTTTAGAATTTTTCTTCCTCTCACACTCCTGTATGTATATTTCTAAACCCCATGGTTTCTCTCCTTTTTTCCTATATAATGCCTTCCATTTTTTCTGTTTTTCTTCATTCCATACTTACTTACTTACATTTTATTATATACACTCAATATAAATTCTATTACTACTGTTACTGAATTATTATTTACATTTGTGTAATTTAAATCCTTATAAGTAATAATAAAATATCCTTTTACCTTTTATTTGAGTAATAAATCATAAAGATAAATCTACATACCTTTGCTTTGAAATCCTTGAGTTATCCACCTTTCACTACCATTGGACCACCATTAAACCCTTCTAGACCAAGAGGACCCCTTGACAGTTGGGAGCCCTTCTGAATTGTGTCAATGCATTGTTATATTGATGCTGGCAACCATGGGAACTTCAACTAGGAGGACCAATAAGGACTTGTGGTTGACTGAAAGTGATAAATGTTGTTGGGCATGGGACTAACCTTTTTCGCCGCAGCTGGGAATCAAACCTTCCCCCAAATTTAAGGTATATATAGGTGTAATTGTCCTATATATTTGTAGTGACTATACTGGTTACTATCTGTAGGTCTCAATCTGCATATTTTATCTTTCACGTATATATTTTTACTCAGCACTCTGTAGTGGCATTAAATTGCTCACATTACAGGGGAAGGTGTCTGGCATGATAATAATTTTTTTTCCTAGTTGGCCAAGATAGATAAATATTTTTCATAGTCCAAAAAGTAATTTTTTTTTGATAAATTATAATATTTTTTTTTATTATTTCAGTTGACATTTTTACCTGATAATTGAAATATTATATTTTGTTTCAGTTGACATTTAGTCCTGATAATTAAAATGTTATTTTATTGTTTCAGTTAACAATCTGTCCTGGAAGTAAAGTAATAAAAATATAAATTAATTTCATTAAATTATTTCAGTTGAAATTAAGTCCTGGTAATTAAATTTTTGGTTGACTCTTAGCCCTGATAATTATATATCAATATATATATTAGTAATTAATTGATAATTGTGTTAATTATTTCAGTTGACTCTTTGTCATGATAATTAATAATTTTTTTTATTATTCCATTTGATTTATTTTAAATCCTGCTAATAAAATAAAAATATCTTAATTAATTTATTTAATTAAAAAATTTTAATAATTATTTCAGTTGATTATTTTCCTGAAAAATATTATATTTTCATTATATCAGTTGATTAAAAATCCTGATAATTGATCATTTACATGAAATATTTTTTATTTTGTCTCTTATTTTTTTCTTTCCACAAATTAAATTAGAACTGATTAAATATTAATATTTCTTTCTCTCAGTTAAGTTATATAACAATGACTGATCAAAGTGCTTCTGCTGCCAGTGAAGAGGAACTGGACTTAATTGATTATGAGAAGACATCTGTAAGTTCTCCTTTGACTGAACATATTTCCCAAATTAATCAATTGATGGACCAAACATAATGTGGAAATGCAGGAAGTAAAAATAAAAGTAGAAAATACTGCTCTGGATCAAATGCTTCCAGTTAACCCCCCAGAAGAGCTTCCAAGAGGCTTCAAAATAAAAAAGATGCCCTTGCAAAAGCAATTCAGAAACCTCTTAACTCACATGTAGACAATTCTATAGTACTAGCTACAGGCCTTGACAAAGGGAGTTGGAGTAAAACTGGAAAGAAAAAACCCTGTCCCTTTGAGAAATACCAGGTGAGATTTATTTGCTACAGCAAACTAGAGACTGTTACTATACCCCTTCCAACACACTTCTTGACTGCTTAAAAAGTCAAGACAGTAGCCAATAGCAGAACACTGAGAACCAAAGAACCTGAAACCTGAAATGCAGAGAGATCCACACCAGAAAACCAAAACACTGTGCACTTTTTGCACAGAAAACAGCAATAATACTTGATGCAGGTTGCAAAGCTACACCAGAGAAACCAGTTTCCAAAGTTGAGTTAAGTGAAGAAATAACCTTGCAAAAAACACAGTCAATTGTGGCCAAAAAAACAGTGAAAATATAGTGAGTAAACAGTGATATAACTATCAGATGGTTGTATGGTAATTAAAGTTCCCCCAAAACTGTCTTTTTCCGCTGTATATACATGCACAGACCACCCCTCCAAACATCTATGCACAGCAACTAATTTTGGCGCTTTTGACAGCCAAATTGAATAAAAACCCTCTAGAAACACTCCCCAGCCCTCTATAGCGAAGGCAGGAGGACCTCCCTGAAGCCTGAAAACCACCAAAAACATCTAACAAAGCCCAAAGTACTTATAAAAATCCACCCTGACAACTAAAACCCTTAAAACACAAAATTAAGCTATGACAACAATGGGACATAAAGTATAGAGCCAAAACAGCCCTACTTAATGGTACTAAGCACTTAACCCTAAGACTTAAGGTTAGCTATTAAAACACAAGAAAAAATATTTAACAGCTATCTTTTAGAAATGAAAAATGAGGAAATGACCCCTTAAAGCTTAGAATATGAAAAATGTCATCAAGACATAAAATATATAGAAACACCCGTACTATCCAAAGGTAGCACCCACATACCCATAGTCCCAATATTCACTGAATAAAAAAAGAAAAACACCCAATTCTTCAACCAATGTTGATTAAGACATACCCAAATAGCGCCAAAAAGCCCAAAAAAGGCCTCTTCCAATGTTGGAAGACCACAACATCAAGGAGTTGAAAGCAGAGAACATCAAACTAAGATCAAAGGTAGAAATGCTAGAAGAAAAGATAAGAAATGTAGAATCCTTTCTTCAAGAGTAGAGGAAGGCTCTTCCAGTAGCAAAAACCCTTCCACAATTAGCTCCTCAACTACAGGAAAAAGTGGAAGTCTCAAAATGGCAGTGGAACTGGCTAAACACCAAGTGGGACTTTCTTCAGGCCCAACAACAGCAACAAGCACATCAGGAAGGTCCTTCCAGGCCCCAATAATTCAACACAACACCTACTCATCCCTACCAAAAAGGATGAAGAAGGAAGAACAATCAACTTCAAATTTTGCCAAAACCATGGCAAGCCCCTCCATTGAATCTCAAGTACCCTTTCTTGTTACTGATTCAGTTCCTTCAGGTAATTCTGGAAGAGGAGATGATAACTTGAGACCAGTAGAGGCTGGCTCTAGTAGGAATATATATCAATATTCTGATGTAACTACTCCTTCAGTTTTAATTTCTACTTCAATGATTAACCCTGACATGGCTATTATTGATGAAACACTTGATCCTGAAGTTTGTGAGAGTCTGTAAAATTACTCTGTTTCTTTATTGAGAAATACTCCTGATGTAGCTACCATTAATGATGAATATTTGAGAGATATTATTACAAAGCAAAATAATATAATGAACAACCTGAAATTGACTCAAAAATTTAATAGTCTGTTAACTGAAAAAGTTAACAATCAGTGAGAGGTTAATTACAGAGATTTTCTGATGATTTGTGTAATTACAAAGTAACTCATGAGAATAAAGTTTCTTTGTGGAAAAATATCAAGAATGAATTGTCCAAGTTACAAGAAACTGTGTCTATTTGTTGCCAGGAATTAGAGGGACATAAATTGAACTTGAAGAGACTAAGTTACCATTATTTATCTCTGCAAAACAAGAATCAATTATCTTTTACAATTATCAATGAGACATTATCCAGTATTCCAAGAGTGAAAACTAGGCTAACAAAAATTGAAGAACAGTTGAACTCATTGTTGCATGAGCAAAAGTATTCTGGCACTTCTTTGAAAGAAAATGTTGTACAGGATGCTCCAATTGTACCTGTTCCTAGTTCATCTAAAGTAAAATTAGTTCCAGAAATGACTGTAGATATTCCTGAGTTTCCATCAAAAATTGATGATGCACCTTGTTCATCTACAGAAGGGTTAAACAATGAGATTAATTCCCAGTCAGAGAAATTTCAGCTTCTTCATACACAGAGACAGGTTTTTAACATGGAGATTTCCTCAAATCAAAAGAATTGGCCAAAACTTGACCAATACCCAACATTTGATGGAGATTCTTCCTCCGATTGGCAGAAATTTATTTTCAGAATTAATAACCTGAATAATTATTAAAAACTTTCAGATGAAGAAATTGTGTCTAAATTGATTTCTTTCTTTCCAATGTGGCCCTAATGTGGTTTGAATATGTCCTTTTAGATAAAAATAACTACTCCTATGAAGATTGGAAGAAATTGATTAAAGCACAGTTTGGTGGTTCCAAGTTTAGGTTAGCCCAACAAAGGCAGTATGAGGAAGCTAGATATAAATCTTCTTCTACAGATAAGCTTATTTAGTTCCTGATGAAACTTGTGAAGATCCTGAGGGAAATAGACCCAGACATGGATTTTTAATTATGAAAGGACAGGATCCTCTATAAATTGCCTATGTCTCTGAGAGATTTAATAGTTTCTAGGACTGAGCTCTCAAGAGAACCCTCTTCTTTTATTAATACTTGTAATGAGATCATTTTAAATAACAAGTATGATTCTAGAAGTTTCATTCTTAGATCTTCTTCATTGAAGAGGACCTCCAATTACCAACAAAAACCTCTGGAAAAGGTTGGTAAACCTTCTGCTCCTGATGCACCTAAAAAGTATGCAACAAACACTTGCTTTAAATGCAGCAAGCCTTGGAATAAAGGCCATTTTTGTGATAAGAAAATAAATCTTTTTGAACAAAAAGAGAAACATGCTGATGACACAGTTGCACTAAATGATACTTCAAGTGATTGTTCCAGAAATATTTCTTATGAATCTCACCAGGAAAGTTTAATTCTGGAAGAAGATATTCATTATCTGAATAATATTTACAGTGAGAATAATGATTTATCTACAGTAGAAGATGCTGAAATCATAAGAAACCTTGAAGACAGCTCAATTATTATTGCCTCTCACAAGGCACCAGTCTTGATTAATGGAAAGAACATTGAGTTTGTTTTGGATTCTGGAGCTGGAGGAAGTGTGGTATCTGAAAAAGGACTTTCTTCAGAGGATCAGGATTATAAATCAAAATTTGTGCCTATCACTTCCAAAAATTTGAGAGGTTATCACTTTATTTTGTCCACCATTGGTAAATACAAAGCTAAAGTATTTTTTAAATATAACCATGGCTTTGTAAGAGCTATGTGTGACTTTTTAGTTATGAAAAATGATAACCTAAGTAGTTGGTTCATTGTGGGAAATGAAATTTTAGCCAAATATAGCATTAAATTGGAACCCTCAAACCAATGCTTTGCAATGGGGTTGAATGGGAAGAGAAAATTTAAAATTTCCTCCTTCAAGAAATTATTAACACCAGGATTGAACACATGTCATTCTGTAGTTCAATATAGAGGAAGATCTACAAAAGAAATACCTGCCATTCTGTCTGAAATTGACACTGCTTTTTTTGGAGAACAAATTTCTGGTGAGGAAAAAGATTCCATCATTCAGTTGATAAAATATTTTCCTATGGCCTTTTCTAATGGGTCACATGAATTAGGATTGGTAAAAGAAGAAATGAAGCTCTCATGATCTTTGCCATTAACTGAAATACCACCTAGTTTAAAGAACTAGCCTTATCCTTCTTCTCCCACAAAGAGAAAAAATATTGAAGGCAATATCTCTACCCTTTTAAAAATGAATATTATTGAAAAGGTAGTTAAAACTACTCAAAATTGTGTTATCTCATCAGTGCTAATTTATTCTTAGAAAGATAAATCCAGGTTATGTGGTGATTATAGAGCATTTAATACTTATACTGTAGATGATATCTATCCTTTACCCAGAATTAGCTCTATACATGCTACCTTACAAGGTGCTAAATATATTATCTGTTTAGATGATAATAAAGGATATCACCAGTTACCTGTAAAAAAGTTTTTCCAGAATTTTTTGAGGATTGCTACTCATATGGGTATTTATAAGTATGTAAGGATGCCATTTGGCCCCAAAAATGCCCCTTCAGTTTTTCAAAAGGTTATGGATAACAAATTCCATCAAGAAATATTTGAAGGATGGATGATGGTTTAAATTGATGATATCATCATATTCTCTAAAACAATTGAGGAACATCTTAACCACCTGTGTAAATTGTTCCATAAGATGGATGAGATAAAGATGACACTTTACTTGAAATGTGTTGACCAGAACAAAGTAGAAGCCATACAACAGGTAAAAGCTCCTAATACAGTGAGAGAGCTCCAAAGTTCTTTGAGAATGTGTGGATCCTATAGACAATATATTAATAATTATCAGGTCATAGCATTACCCCTAACCCAATTAACTAGGAAAGATGTTGCTTTGTCAGGAGCAGCAAAAGACAAGGAGCTTTTGACACTATGAATTTTTGTTTGATGTCAGCACCAATTCTTGCCTTACCTAACTTTAATCAACCATTAGTTTTATACACTGATTCCAGTTTTATTAACCTTGGTGCTACTCTCCATCAAAAACAATTTATGAATGATAAGGTATCAGAAGTAGTAATTTTTTATATTTCAAGAACCTTGAGAAATAGTGAATTGAAATATGGAGCCACTTAACTAGAGTGTTTAGAAGTAGTGTGGGCTCTAGAGAAGCTACATTATTAGCTGGATTACCAGAAATTTGAAATTGTCACTTAATGCAGTGCAGTTAAATCCTTCTTAAACTTGAAGACACCTAAAAGAAATATGTTCAGATGGCAGCTAGCTGTTCAAGAATACAGAGGGAGGACGAAAATAATTCTAGGGCTGGTATTGTTAACTCAAATTTGGATATGTTATCAAGGTTAGCTTTGCCAAATGATGACTCAAAACCTGCATATGATCCTGAGGATGATATAGTTCACATTCATGGGATATATATGGTTGATATGGAGGAAGGGCTATTGAAGCTTATTCTGGATTCCTATGATAAATACATTACCTTAAAGAAGTTATGTACTATATTAAATGATCCAAAGAATGCTTCAATACAAGCATTAATTAAAAACCTTCCATCAAGATAACAAAATACTTTGGAAAAAGGTTAATTTTCAATCAATGAAGGCTATCTCTATTATAGAATAAAGTTGAGTAATGATATTGTTATTCCACCTTCTATGAAAGAGATAATATTGAAAATTTGTCATGATGACATATTGGCTGGACATTTTGATCTTGAAAAACAATGATCAGAATGAAGAATACTGCTTGGTGTGTTAATATGTCTGAAGACACCAAACTATATGTTGAAGCTTGTGATTCTTGCCAGAAATCAAAAAGATTAACTCTAAAAAGAGCTGGATCAACGCAACATATTGAAGCTCCTGATGCACCATGGAAAAGTATAAACATGGACTTGTAACAGGATTCAACACACAATATGGGGGCGGACTTGCTAGCAAGTCCACAACCTTGGACCCAAACTCACCACAGATTTAACACACATTAAGCTATTGATAAAGGAACCATACAATCAGGGATGAAAAACACTCAGAAGAATAGTTTTAGGTGGGTGTTCAAGTAGAGTTCAGTTTGGGTTCAGTATGAGTTCCATCAGAGCTCCATCTCAGTTCAGGTTGAAGACTTGCTAGCAAGTCCACCCCCTATATTGCATGGTGATTGCCCATTTCTGGGAAACACAGTTATAACTCTTTCTGTGTTATTGTGGACAGATTCACAAAAATGTGTAAACTCATCCCTGCCCACAAGGATGTTTCCACTAAAGAATTAGCCTTCTTGTGGTGGTCTCATAAGCTTTATACTGCTGGTTTTCCAAAGGCCATACTCTGACAGAGACCCTAAATTTACTTCTGAATTTTGGATGTCTCTAATGGATGCTTGTGGTTGTGATCTGAAGCTTTCTACTGCCAATCACCCCCAAACTGATGGATTAGCTGAAAGAATAATTCAGACTTTAGAGGACAAGATAAGAAGGTATTGTGCCTTTGGCCTCGAGTACAAGGACAATGATAGGTTTACTCATGATTGGGTCACCTTACTTCCTGGTTTGGAATTTGCTTATAATAGCACTGTTTATTCTGTTACTTTGAGAAAGCCTTTTGAGCTCTGGCTTGGCAATGTTCCAAATACTCCTGCCCAAATTTTCAATAATAAAATACCTAAATTGGATTTACATCCTGGTGTAAAATATTTTCTTCAAATGCAACAAATTTGCAGAATTCATGCTCAAAAATGTATTGAAAAATGTTTTAAATATGAGAAGAAGAGGTGGGACAAATCCCATAAAGAATACACTTTTAAAAAGGGTGATGAAGTACTGATTTCTACAGTCAACTTCAATTTACAGGGTAATAACAAATTAAAAGACACATTTGTAGATCCATTTTTTTTCAGAAGATTGGTTGGTAATAATGCAGTTGAATTTATCCTGTACTCTCCATATTACAGGAAACATCCTGTTTTTCCAGTATCTCTTTTGAAACCTTACACATCCAGTAGTGATTTATTTCCCATGAGGAGGGGAAGACCAAAGAGGACCCCTAATGAAGTCACTTAAACAGCAGAAATTTATAAGACTCTAAATGAAAGAATAATCACTACTGAAAAAGGTACTGAATACTTATTGATATTTAAGAATAAATCTTCTGAATATGACTCTTGGATACCTGGGAAAGAGAGATCTAACCTTCCTGCTCTACTAAAGAAATATAAAAAGAAATAATCATAGCATTTTTTTATTGTTTTTATAGAGTGTGGGAGTATCAGCCAGGCTACTAGACTTACGCAGTAAAATAATTAATTATTTACTGGAATGAAGCCACGCCTTTAATTCTTATTTTATTAATTATATTATATTTACTTTATAATATTCTTGTAATAAATTAAATAAATAAAATAAGTAAATATTTAAAATTAATGTCCCTCATATTTTTATTCCCTATCACCATCCTGATGACTGGTTAGGAGTGAAATAAAAAATATATTAATACTAAATTATAAGTTCAAATGATTTTATTTAAAAAGTTAAAATTACGTTAATACTAAAAATTAAATTAAAATTATTTTATTTTAAGAGTTACATTTACAGAAAACTTTAAAATAAATCAAACAATTTGATATATACAGTAAATACATTTTATTGACACATTCTTTATAGAACACACTTATTATTTTCAATATCTTATTTTGAATTTTTCTTCCTCTCACACTCTTGTATGTAGATTTCTTAATCCCATGGTTTCTCTCTTTTTTGCCTATATAAGGCCTTCCATTTTTTCTGTTTTTCTTCATTCCTTACTTACTTACTTACTTACATTTTATTATATACACTTGATATCAATTATATTACTACTATTACTGAATTATTATTTACATTTTTGTAATTTAAATCCTTATAAGTAATAATTAAATATCCCTTTACCTTTTATTTGAGTAATAAATCATAAAGATAAATCTACATACCTTTGCTTTGAAATCCTTGAGTTGTCCACCTTTCACCGCCATTGGAGCGCTGTTAAACCCTTCTAGACCAAGAGGACCCATTGACAGAAATCCACTTTCACTTAAGGAAAAAGATTTTTTCTTAATCCACCATAAAATATGTTGTCAAAAGAACTTTTTTTATCATCAGAATGAGAAACAAAATAATTTTAAATATAATTTTTGTCATTTAATTTTGAAAATTTTAAACCTAATTCCTTTGACTTATTTATCATCTGCATTTCCAACACCTCTACCATCAATTTTCACCATAAAATCCCCAGTAAATAAAGTTAGCCGTTTAACCTCTTGATGGAGGACAAAATATAATAATCAAATAAAATATTTTCTTGTGTATTAATTATACTAATTTTTTTTGTTGTTTTTGTTGAGTTAATTCACAGGGGGGAAAAAATGAGGACTTGAAGGCAAGTCGTTTTTTTGTATTTCTGACTAACCTTGCTGTAACCTGGTTAGAACCTTAAGTGATCCATATTAAAAACTGCCTCTCATGAATCAGGGAGTGAAATTTGGAGTCCATACTTTTTACTTTTATTAGTTAGCTCAATCACTGGCAGTAAATATTTGTATATATATTTATTGTCCACAAAAAATATACAATTCTAAAACCACATTAAAAATCAGAATATCTGCTGGCTATATTTTTTAATGATATCATACAACAATTATTTGAGAAAACATTTGCAAAACCACTAGGATGTGTAGTTTTTGAAACATGACCAATAATTTCCTTGCTATTCATAACTACTTTTTTTGACCATTTATCATAACACCAAAAAACATTAAGCCCAGCTTTTAAATAAGGATTTTCAATTTTAGGATCCACAATGTCATATAAGCCAACTAAAATAAAATTTTGACCTGAAAATGTTGTTGACTGCCACATTTTCAATATAACCCCAACAACATTTCCTTTTGATGAATTTACCTCAATATTGCCATTTCCTTGATTTGTTGAATATAATGAGTAGTTTTTTCCATCCAGTAACAAGTTATCTACTTCAATAATTTGAGGTGATAGAATTTGAGATGAAACAAATGGTTGATTTTTTGTAAAAATACTGGAAAATATTTTTTTACCATCAATCATGTTGAGATACTCTATCCACAATTCATAGTCTTCACACAGTAGTTGAGATGATTTTTAGGGAATTTTTCTTTTCTCTGAACTGAAGACATTTTTCATTTCATTCTCAAATCAATCATTAGTTCTGTCCATTAATGATTGAAGCTGACCGGTCAAAATAAACCTTTTCATAATGGTCTTGTCCATTTGATCTTTAAAAAAAATGAAATTAATAAAGTTAAGTAGCTTTAATTAAGGAAAACATACATGTTTTCTTATTGGTTGGAATGGAGCTTAACATTCGATTTATACGCTTGTGGGCCCATGCTGCAGTTGACGGTGCTGGCCCAAATCTTCTCAGAACTTCAGGAAAATGTTGTGCTAAGTGGATGTTTAGCTTTATATTGATATCTGGCCAAAGTTCCTTAAGACACTTCATATAATCTTTTAACTGACCTTGAAGAGATGAAATTTGAGCTTCACGTATCTCCAAGGAAGTCAGAATATTGATTATTGAAACCAGAAGTGAAAGACATTTAATCAACTTCTTCTCTTGTGTGTCAGAATTTTAAATAGCCCAAACTGGTATCAAAGCTGCCACATAGTAAATTTTACATAGTACAAACCATTCAGCAGCTTTAAGATTTGTACCAGCCTCTCCTAGACTACTAGGAACACGGGTTAGCCATGAAGGTGTCTTAGTATTGCAGATACAGGTTTTAACAATTAACAATTCACTCGATCGTAGACACAAATTATCTGTTGATGCATCTGGGTTTTGTGCTGGTTTCAAAGTGACTTTGGGTCTTGATAAATCTGAATATTTCTGAAAGGTGTGATCTACAAAAATATTTTGAGATACAATTTTCATCTAATAATAGCTCATTTTAACTTACTTGAACTGGAAAAATTGGATCTAGAATCATTTTCATCCATACAGATATCTTTATGAAGTTGATTGTGACTTTTGATGGACCAGCCGTTTTTTCTTTCTTGACCTGCTCATGAAAACTATCTTGATGAGAAGTTTTAAGTTTAAAAAT
The DNA here is from genome assembly GCA_030280995.1 of Hemileia vastatrix. Lineage (NCBI taxonomy): Eukaryota > Fungi > Basidiomycota > Pucciniomycetes > Pucciniales > Zaghouaniaceae > Hemileia > Hemileia vastatrix. The sequence continues at coordinate 24,952,205 of JASXTE010000004.1, read as the reverse complement.
TTTTCGCGGAGGTAGAAGTACACAAACAGAACTTTTTGATTTATTAGATTTTCTCAAAATTTTAGAGGATGAATGAGGGTAAGAAGGAGACTTTGATTTTTTCTTTTCAGTTAAAAACAAATATATGAAATTACTAGAGGCACTAGAAAATGAATTTTGGCTTGATATTGAAGGATTTGGATCAAAATCATTAAAGCCTCTTCTTGATCTATTTTTCTTTTGTTTTTGAATTCTTTCTCCAGCCACATGTATCTGAAGGTACGTTTTTCTGAAGTCCTTTTCCATTCCAAGGAGTAAGCAGTGCATCAACTCAATTCCAACAAATGAAATCGGTTTACAATATGGAAGCTGAAGAAGTGATGAATATCGTAAACCTTTACTCTCCAAGATTTCTTTCCATTCTTGTGCACTGGAAGCAGTTTTCCATTTGAGAGCGTATGTGCGATGGTGAGAATCAGTCCGTGAAAGAAATTCAGAAGGAGTCTTTCCAGATTTCAGTTCCTCCTTTGAAATGTAGCAAAAATGGCATGGGATGTTCGAGCTATAGCTGGAAAATCCTGAAAGCTTCTGGATAGCTGGAAGATCGCCAATCAAAGGAAATATCGCTGCATGGATTAACCGTCCATTTGGGTGATTATAAGTCTTGGAGAAAAAACATCCTTTCCACAAGGCAAGAAATTCGTCCAAAAGTGGTGTAATAACGTGATTACAATGGTCCAAACTGGGTTCATGAGGCCCAGGTGGAATTCCAGCCAAAAAGACATGTTTCTTTTTATATCGTAAATGAGGTGGGAGATTGAGATAAATCAGTATGATCGAACCAAATGATACCTTATTATGACCACCGATTTTGTTCCCAAATGGATTAAACCAATCCATATACAAACTAAAAACCATATTCCCACTTTTTTTTGTAAAATAACCTCCACTAGAATCTTTAAATTCTTTCCACACTGACCCACCCCATACGTCACACATTTTTCCATGTGTCTGCCATGGTCTTCTCAAAGAAGTGTTGAGATCATCCTCAAATCCAGGAAGAATTAAAAGACGTGCAAGCCAAGATATAAGGGACTGAGTTGTATAAGTTTGTGCTGGTAAGGATGTATTATTTTTCACTTTGAACAAGGGGTAGTTGCATATCATCAAATCTTCATCCTTCTTAGGAATGGGATTTAGTAGAAGTTGTTTGCAGTGACTATGATCATAGTTGTACTCATTGACTGATTTGAAAGGTTGATGAAAGCAATTCGGACAACAGAGTAACATTTTTAAAGGGGCTTCGAGATTATGTCTCTGGATAATAGTGTATATATCGTGTGGAAGTAATTGAGATTCTTGTTCAAAACTAGCAGGATTTCCAAAACTTCTGGAAATTAGTTGAATTTTGAAATATTCAGCTTAATTCTTATTTCAATTTGGTCTCTAGATAGGTTTTGTACCAAGTGGCCATGAGCGATTTCAATGAGGGCAAAGAAAATATAAGGTGAGAGATGGGCAAGAGCAGGTGGAGAAAAATCAGAGGAATCGACACGTGTGAAATTCGAGTTTGACAAACTAGATGATTTTGAGATATTAGATTTTCTTAAAATAGGGGTAGTTGAGTCGGTATTCAAAGTATCAGGTTTTAAAATGGGTTGGTGGGTTGGCTATGATGATAAAAATTATTTTGGTGGTTAGAAATGATATAAAATTAGAGAATAATTCAATTGCATACCTTTTCTGAGAGGGGGATTCTTTGTTGTGAAGTGCTGGCAATTGGACGTGAACTCAAAGTTACTTCAGGATTGGAGGTTGAAGGAAGAGAGGATAGAATGTTGGAAATTGTTGGTGATTGTCTTTCTTGATTTTTTTTAAAGAGTAAAATTTTTTGTTGATGTTTATAAAATTTTGTAGAAGACATTGAAAAACCTCTTTCAATTTCACCATTAGGATTAGTAATTGTCTTTTTATCACAGCCAAGATCAGAGCAAATGCAAATCTTGTACTTAGTTGGCATTTTTAAATGGCTTGTAAGAATATAATACTTAGGATGGTGGTGATAGAGGAACAAGGGGGAAATGAAATTTGATGTATTCCATGCCAAAATATGTATTATAACTGATTATTCAATTTGAATAATATACTAAATTGAATTAATTTTTTTTTCAAGTTTCATGGGTTTAATATTAAAGATGTAGGAGCATGAAATTGCATGAACTGCATGGTAGAAGATACAGATACAAGTAAAAAATTCTGTACCATAATCAATCAGGGATATTGAACATACATGTATAAGAAATGGTTGACAAGATACTAAACTTTTTTCATTTAAAAATTAGAGTACTGTTTGTTGTACTGCATGATTCTCTGAGTATTTTGGTCAATGAAAAAAGGAAGTATAATTTAAAATTTAAAGACTGTAATTTATATTTTTGGGAAAATGAAAAAGGAAAATTTTGTTCAAAAATCATATTTGTATATTCAGCCTAACCATAGATAATGAACCATATAATTTATTTCTAAAATCACGTTTATGAAGTGATTAGAATTTAAATGAAAAAAGTTATGAATTTAAAATGATATTTAAGCAATGACATGTCAAAACTTAAAAATTATACCATTCAAAGGTAATCTTTCAGGTGCAATTATGAAAAATGATATTCAGTGTTTTTTTTAAAAAAAATTTCATCATTCAAGGAATTCTTGTGAATGGATAAAATTAAAAATTGCAAAATTCATTAATACAGTGAAATAATTTTTCTTGTTGCTATTGAATGTACACATATTTTAAAATAAATAAGGTTATAAATAATAGAATAAATATTATAATAAATATAAAAGAGAGGGTATTTTAAAGGATCGATTCCTGCATAGCAATAAAAACTGTGATGTAGTTAATGAATCAGTATTATAGCAACACTGTGGAAGATTACTTGGACAAGATGATGTTTCCGACATATTGGATGATTCTTTTCTGAGTGAAACAACATCTTTATACAAAGATTTACATTTTCTGGTTCCTCTTAACTTATTCAAAGTAATATGATCAATCTGGGAATAAAAATTGGAAAGTTCATCTGATCACCATTTCAATTTTCTCTTCCAAAGATTTCCTTCCTCATCCTGCTCAGTGTCAGAGTGATAATTCGGGTTATCAAATAAGAAGAGATATTCTTGATCCAGTACAGATATTGCAGTATGGAGCCGAGATTTTTGTAACTGAAGTAGAGTTTCAATGAAAGTTCCTCTAGAAAAAAAAAACTTGACTCACTTTTCTTCTAGTTTCCTTATTTTTTTTTTCCAGGACAGAAAATTGGAGGTGATCTGGACTGTCCCTGTTGGGTGCGGAGCCATCGTTCTATTATGAGTGGCACAAAATCCTCTTGGTACTCATTATGATCAAAGACATAATATCAAAATGCCTGGTTTTTGAAGGCATAGCAATAGTTATTTGTCAGATGAGAGATAACCAACTGATTCCATTCTGTGTCATCATTCATAGAACAGCATAGTCAAGGTATTCCAACTGCTTTAGCATCATTATGACAAATATGATGAAAAACAAGTGGAATTGTTTTTTGCCGCCCAGAGTGAAATAACTGCAGTTCCTCAATGGTTTCAGTTGCTTCGGATATTGTTGGAAGGGAAGTAGAAGGTAAAGGATTGACAAGAGAAGAGATTTCAGAAACAGTCGGAGAAGATGGATAAGTATCTTCTTTCTTGTATTTCCCAAGGATAAGCTTTATAAAATCAATTATAGAAGCTTTTGAGGTAGCCTTGGAGTTGGGAACACCTATTTCAGCAAGAATTTTAATGAATGCCCTAGAGCTTTTGAAACCTGTTGCTGGTATTAAAGTAGAATCTAAAATTTTACATTAGTGAATAAATTAATGCCTATCGAATAGGAAACTTACATGAAGACATTGTTTGTGATAATTAAAAATATGTACAAATCAGGGGAAATGGGGGAAAAGAGGGGATAAGTACACCTTATATATCAAATTTTAACATTTTCCCCTTGTTAATAACTTTGAAAGGGCCTAATAATTTTTTTTTCCGTTGTGTACTTGTGAACCTAAAAACATTTTTTAATCAAACTAAGAAAATCAAACATTTTATTAAAATTACATGTAATTACAAGATGATTATGAAGATATTTTCGCCCATCTAGATGCTGCTCTCAGGAACAGCCAAGCTAAAAGTATTTCAAATTCAGTCTCAAAGAATCACAGTTGAAAATTAAAATAGCTTACTCAGCCAAGTACAGTTTTTTTGATTGAATCTAAAATTTTAAATTATTGAGTAATAATATTGATAAAGATTCTTGGAAAATTACCCACTTGTGTAATGTTTTCTTCTATTTTAGAGGCAACAATATGTCTATAAACATGGACCTCTTTAGTTTGACCTATTCTGCAAACTCTATCAATGGCTTGTTTCTCCATCAAAGGGTTCCAGTAAGGTTCCTAAAAATAAAAGTTAGATTAATCATAATTTGAGAAATTGAAATCTTACAATTAAGAGAACATGTGATGCCATTGTCAGATTAAGACCTTCTCCTCCAGCCTTCAAAGACACCAAAAGATCACCGGAATCAATGGTAGAGAATGACTGGAGGACAATTTCCCGTGCACTCATGTCAAGTGAACCATCAAATCTGAGATTTCAGATATTGTACTCAGAAAGAGCAAATGAAATTCTATTATTTTGAAGGTTAGTTTTAATATTTTTTCATTGAAAGAAAAACTTACAATTTGAGTGTGTCAGTCCACTCAGAGAAAATGACTCATTTCATTTCTTTTTCAATAGAGTATAATTTGAGAAGGAAGTTGACCAGGTGGACAAATTTTGGACTCTCCTTCCAGTCCATTTCTTACACCACAGATATTTCTGAATTGTGTGGGAACTGAGGGTGATTGCAGAAACGTCGCAATGCTGATAGAGCCACTAATCCAGAAGGATCTTTAGCAGGTAAGCTGTTTTCATCCATGTTGAGCTGCTTGAATAAGGTATTATGCCGCATGATGTACATTTCTGAAAGTTGACCCGTCAAATTGATAATGAAGTTTTGATATTTCACTCTATTTATGAAGTTAACATCCCCCTGATCCAGACATAAAGAATTCTTTGTCCTTCGAATTATTATGTCCCCTAAGACGTTTTGAATAATCTTTTTGACATCGGTAAATTGGCCTTTCTTTTCTGGAGTTCCAAAGTATTTATTCCATCCTTCAGAGGTTGATAGTGGCTCAAGACGTAAAAATTGAAAGATGGGAAATAAATCTTGGACTTTGTTCTGGATGGGAGTTCCAGTTAGACTAAGACGGCGAGATGTCTTTAGTGCAGTAACAGATATGGAGGACTTTGAAGATGGATCACGTATCTGACTATAGGAAAATGAATCAAATTTATTAAATCAATAGTGATTAAAAACTTACTGTGCTTCATCCAGAATCACACAAAACCATCGAACATGGAACAAACCTTCCTTTTCTAAACTTCCTAAATCATTTATCATAATATGATATGATGTTAAGACAATGTCAGCCTCATAAAAGCTTATGAAATTTTCACTTCTGCCCTTTCCATGATGAATAATCACTTTAATCATCAAATCAGGATCAGTATGTTGTAAAATTTTGTGTTCCCATTGTTTCAATAAAGTTGAGGGTACCACTATGAGTGTTGCCTTCACCTTCTTTGTGCTTGATGAAGGGTTTTGAAGACATGAAAATTCAGCAGCTTCATTTAAAGTACTAACAATCAGAGCATTTGTTGACACTGTCTTCCCAAGGCCCATTTCATCTGCTAATAGAATTGATTTCGGAAGTGTGTTGGTAACTCTTCCACTCAATTCATTTTCCCAAGTCGAATCTCCACAGCACCTCCATAAATATGTTTCAGTACGCCTTTCCTGAAGTAGAATAAATGAAAGAGCCTGGCTTTGATGGGGTAAAAGGCGTGTTTTCAAATGTTGGGGTTGAGCCATAGAAGCTGGGTGACTGAATTTGATGGAGAGGAGTTCCTGTATGTGAATGAGTGAACCGTCAAGCTGAGTTGAAAACGGATATTGAACTTCACAGTCCAAGTGAAGAGAGAGTGTATAGTTAGTTGGTTCAGAAATATCCTCTTTGATAGGAAGAAGGAAGGTGTAGAGGGAAGAAATATGTGCCGGTAAACAGAAAAGTAATATATTGATTGTTGGAGGAAGGGTGAGATCTAGGTGAGGAACAAGAAGAGTCTCAATGAGTAGAAGAGGTGTTTCTTGACCAGGCGTCCAACCACCAACTGGAGCTATAGTTTTTGAGGAGGATGGTTTTCCAAGAAGAGTGTAGAGCACCTTTGCATGTGTAGAGATAAGATTTCCCACAAAAAACTTTGGCTTCTGTGAAAATATTTTGATAATATTTTCAGTTTTAGATAAATAAATAGAAACATGCTGTTTCTGAACTGAAGCTGTATTGTGACTAGTTGTGGTGTAGGACCTCAAGATGCCAATGAAAATGGGTTTGATAGTAGAAACATCCATTATGGTAAAGAAATAAAAGATGGGACAATTTTTTGAGGAAGCAGAGCCCTATATATAGGACTTGTTATTTTGGGAACAAAGGGAATTTTTTGTTTGGAAGTGTTTTAATTTAATGCAGAAGTATAAAGGGCTAAATTAATAATGTAAATCCTTCAATTATATATAAAAACTACATGTACTACATAATGAATCTTCATTTTTAAATATTAAAAACTTTCAAGGAACTTTATTTTTAATTTTTTGGAGGTGCATTTAATAAATTAAATTCATATTTTGTAAAAAAAGGTCATCAAATATAGTTTGAGAGATCAATAATTATATAATACTTATTTGCCTACATTTACTTTAGCTTACAGCTGCTTACATAAATTAATAATGATTATATTTTTTCATATTTCACTTGAATAATCATCTTGCAACATTCTATGAACCTGTTTCCTAGAAATGGTTTTAGATTTGAAGGCTAGATGTGTTCAGTGTGTAGAATAATATCACGATATATTTTAGTAAATTTGATTTAATTTTACCTTATGAAATAGCTTATTAAAATTCAAAAACAGCTTTTAATTTCCCAATGAAATTTTAAAGAATTCATATGTACCTTGATATTGGGAATCTTGAAAATTGCTATCTTCAACACCAAAAAATTATACAAAAAATTTGACATAAAAAATTTAATTTTATAAAAACCAAAAAAAAAAAAATTTAATATATTATATTTTAAGAACGGTATATTATTAATTTTACCTTCATTACCTCTGACTTACCCCTTTGAATCACTTATTTTAAACCTTTGAAGCCCCCCTTTAGCCCCTCTGTCACCCCCAGTGGGGCCCCCCTGGGGCTGACTGGGGGTGGAAAAGGGGCTTAAAAAGTGCCAGGAAAGGCTGCGCAAAGGTGTTTCTCTCTAGTAAAACTCTGTTAAACCCCTCATAAAAACCTTTCTCAATTCCATAAACTTAAAATCCATAACCTTATATAAATATTATGTTTAATCTCTGCTTACTTTTTTTCTCTCTCTCCATGTTGCCAGTCACGAATTTATATATATGTTATTTCCCATCAAATATGTAGTAAAATGTAGTTGAAAAAAATAAATTTTTTGTTGATTTAGTCCTATGAAACTCCCCAATTACTCACTTTTCACATTGAAAAAATAATTACCTATATACTTATTCCAAAGTCATCACCTGTCCCAGTTCCCTTATTCATGGTTTGATGGACCATAATGTTTAAATTATGGTGCATTGAACCTTTTTTTAAACTCACATTCTCTGATCCCATGAAAAAAAATTCCACAATTATTTTTATTTTCATGGGACCACAGTATTTTTACTCACGTTGTGGTCTTCCAACATTGGCAGGGGCCTTTGTTGTGTGATTTGGCGCTGTTTGTGCATGTCTTAATTGACATCTGTAAAGGAATTTGGTATTTTTCTGGTTTTATTCCGTGGATATTGGGTCTGCGGGTATGTGGGTACTATCATTGGATAGCCCTGGTTTTTCTCTATATTTTATTTCTTGAAGACATTTTTCATATTCTGAGGTTTAAGGGGTCATTTCCTCATTTTTCATTTATAAAAGATTGCTGTTTAATTTTGTTTTTTGTGTTTTACAGGCTAACCTTAAGTCTTAGGGTTAAGTGCTTAGTACCATTTGATAGAGCTAATTTTTCTCTATATTTCATGTCTCAACATTGTTATAGTGAAATTCCATGTTTTAAAGGTTTTAGTAGTTGTAGCTAATTTTTCTAAGTAGATTAGTGGTTTTTATTGGTTTTCTGGCTTCAGGGAGGCCGGGCTGCTTCAGGCGACATCTCCGACATCGGGCGGCCCGTCCACCTCTGTTTTAGGAGGTTGGGGAGCGCTCCAGGAGGGTTTTTTATGCAATCTGGCAGGTACAGGCGCCAGATTGGTGGGTGCGTATGGGCTCTTAGTTAGTGGTATGTGTGTACATAGTGAATAAGACAGTTTGGGGCAACCTTAATCAATCATACAACCATCCGGAGGTCATATCATTGTTCCTCACTCAGTTTTCACTGTTTTCTGGCCACAATTGGCTGTGTTTGTTGCAAGTGAGTTCTTCATTTAACTTAACTTTGGCAACTGTTTCTCTGTTATAGTCTTGCAAGCTATAGCAAGTATTATTGCTGTCTCTGGTGTGGATTTGAAGCCTACATCAAGTATCTTTGCTGTCTCTGGTGTGGACTTTGTTCTACATTTCAGTTCTTTGGTCTGGTAGTCTATCTGGGGACTACTTTCTTGGCTCATCAAGCAGTCAAGTGTGTTAAACAGGAGCTTTAGCAAAACAGGAACCAACTTACTTTAGCAAGTAAATCTCACTCTATTTTTCTAAAGGGACAGGGGATTTTCTCTCTGGTTTTTCTCCAACTCCCTTGGTCAAGGCCTATAGCTAGTACTATAGGATTGTCTACATTTCTGGAGCCCAACGTGGGGTAGAACTTGCTAGTTCTTTGGAATCTCTGTTTTCTTTGGTTGGCTCTTTTTGGTGTTTTGGTCAGGAGGAATGGCTTCTGGTTCTGCTATTCCTGTGGTGACTGTCAGTGGTAGAGATAGTCCTCCTGCTGTGATGTTTAGGGAGTGTGTGAGGATTAAAACTTGGGATGGTACCAAGTTTAATGGGGAGGATGTCAAGTGGTTTCTAGAGAAGTATGAAACTGCTGCTGGAGTGGATGGTGCTTCCTACCTGGACATGGTGAAGCAGATTATCTTCTTCATTGGTGATAGGTCAGTGGAGAAGGAGATTGTGGCCATGTCTGGCTACAAGAAGAGGGATTGGAAATTGTTGTGTAGGGAAATGGTGGATAGATGGGGTGTCAGGTTCACTATGGTGGATCTGAACAAGGTTGTCAGTGAATGGCAATCTTATGGTGGTGTTGGTAACTTACATAGTTACAGGAAGTTTCTGCTACAGTTTGATCCTGTGGTGGAATATTTGGTGGAAGTGGAGGAGCTGGCCCATGAAAATGCTGCCAAGGATGTTTTTTGGTCTGCCCTGGCTAGAGATGTCAGGATGGATGTGTTGAAGGAGTTGTCAAGAAAGGAATTGATGAAAACTCTTTCTAATGGGAATCAGAAGTTGCCTGCCTTGGATAAGGTGAAGGAGGCTGTTGAGGCCCATTTGAAGTTATTGGCTGTGGACACCTATCAGGAGGGGTGTGCCAAGTATGTAAGCAAAGTCAGTGAGGCTTTGGCTGAAGAGGAAGTTAGGAAGAAGAAGGAGGAGAAGAATTTGGTGCAGGTTCTTAAACAGGAGAGGGACCCAATGGTGGAGCAGCTGGCTGATCTGACAAAACAGCTGCACATTTTTGTCCAGGAGGCCAAGAAGGTTAATAAGGCACCTTCTCAGCCAAGAGATTTTGAAAGAAGGGCTGGTAGGAGTGATCCTTGGGTTTGCTCTTATTGCAGTAGGAGGGGGCACAGGTCCAATGATTGTTGGGCACTGAAAAGAGATGTGTCTGAAGGAAAAGTGGAGTTTGATGGCAGGGTTTTTAAGTTCCCTGACGGTTCTTTTGTGAAGCCCAGTGAGGGGCAGGCTCCTGTGGATTTGGTCAGGAGAAGGAGTGGTCTCAATCAAAGGAGGCCAAGGTTTGAGGAGATTACTGATCAGGAGAAGTCTTCTGTTAAGGTAGACGAGGACGTCAAGGGAAAGGGGAAGGAGGTCAATAAGGTCTCTTTTTCTACTTCCTTTGGTGGTTTGGAGTTGTATTCTTGTGGTGGACAGTCAAGTGGTGAATGCTTGGCTGGTGTTTATGATGTGGAAGCAGGAAAGGTGGGTAGGCCTAAGAGCAGTTCTCAGGCCCAACCAAAGCTAAATGCTTCAAAGGGTGATCCTAAGATGAGTGCAGCTAGGAAGAGTTACAGCAAAGAGGAGCTGTACAAGATGCAGAAGGGTATGGCTGATATGGGCCCCCCTAGTTTTGGCGCATTGGACCTGAATGGTGAGCCAATGCCAATGTAGGTGGATTCTGACTCTGAGGAGGATGTCCCTTTGGCTTCATTGCCAAAGCCTGTTGGAGTCAGAGGTTCTGGTGAGGGATCTGGTTTGGTTCCTGTTAATGGTAAATCTGTTAGTGGTGCTGGTCCTCAAGAATCTTCTAGGACCAAGGTGGTGAAGCAAAGAGCTCACTTTGAGAGGCCAGTAGTGTCTGGTCCAGTTAATGTTATGGACTCTGTCCTGGAAAGGATGAACCAGGGTCAGGTTTCCCTATCTTATGGGGAATTGTATGCTATCAGTCCAGGGTTGGCTGATAGGCAGAAGAAGTTGTTGACCAGGAGAAGGGTTTCTTCTGGTGAGGTAGAATACATTTGTGATTCTGCTGAAAAGTTTGGTGAGGGGTTGGAAACTCATTTTTCTGCTCCTCTGGGATATGTCAATGTCACTCTGAATGGAAGGGAGGCAAGGGCATTGGTGGATTCAGGTTCTCAGATAAACCTGATTTCTTTGTTTGAGGCAACTCATATGGGCCTCCCCATCAAAACTGGTATTGGTGGGAATTTGAGAGGGATCGGTGGCCATGTCACTGAATTGGTTGGAACTTCAGAGTTTGTGAAGTTAGATGTTGGAGGAGCCTCAGGGAAGGTTCATTTTTACATTGCTAAAGGTAATGTAAAAGCAGTTTTGGGCGGGCCATTCTTGATGGATTTTCAGGCAAGAATTGGTTATCAATTTGATTTGGGAATCAGTTTGGAGTTGACCGGTGAAGACGAAAGGAGGCTTCACATGAGGTTGTCATCCCCTGGAGAGGATGGTTGGGAGACTAGGCCTGGTTTATCTTCAATGTGCCAGTGCATGGACTGCTGCAGGAGAAGGAAGGAAGTGGGTGCTGCCTCTGGTTTTTTGGAGTGCGGCTCAGGCTCTATTGAGAGTCTGTCTTTTTTAGAGTCATGAGGGCTGATCACCCTAGTGCTACAACCTCCCACGAAATGAGGAAATCCCAGGTTGTAGTAGGTTAGCTCCCTTGGAGATATACCAAGTGGATTTTCAACTTTCTCTTTTTAATGTTTCTCTTCTCTGCAAATATTCATCAAGTTTTTTATCAAGTCTCTGTTCTCTCTCAAGATTCTTAATTATTTTTAATTCAAGTTCAAAGAAGAAGATTGGTTATATATCTTTATTGAAAGATATGCAGAAAAGTTTTGGGGTGGTGAGATTGGGGTCTAAAAGTAAGTCCTCCCAATTGTGCACCACAAGGGTTTCTTCTACACCTTTCATAAAAATTACCTGGGCCACACCTGTGAGAATTGGGGAAACCCCTGGTTATTTTTGTAGGACAGAAGAAAACTCAAGAAAAGAAGATAAAAATTTCAAGATAATTCATGAAAATCAAGAAAAAAATCTGAAGATAATGAAGAAAGAAGATGCAAAATATTTTTGTGAAGATCGTCAAGATCTATTTTTGGGCCTCCAGCATGAGGTTAAACTGCAGAAAAATTTGAAGAGAGAAGATCATCAAGATCAATTTTTGGACCTCCAGCATGAGGATAAACTGCACAATTTTAGAAGATGTGATTCAGAAGATGAATCAAGATTTGAAGATTTGGAAGTTGGAAGTGAGGATGAAGATGTGGAATTGCAGAAAAGTTTTGGAGTGGTGAGATTGGGGTGTAAAAGTAAGTCCTACCAATTGTGCACTGCTAGGGTTTCTTCTACACCTTTCAAAAACATTACCTTGGCCACACATGTGAGCAATGGGGAAACCCTTGGTTTTTGTTCCAGGTCTGGTGGTGAAGATTTTCTGAAGATCCCTCAAGTTGAAGGTGGAGTGGCAAAGTATAAGAAGGTAGCGCAGAAGATTAGGCCTGTCAATGAGCCTATGCCTGTGGGTTTGAATCTGCCTTTGAAGAGACCTCCTTTGTCAAGAGATCCGTACTGTACTCGTTTGGTGAAGAATCCTCCAGAATTTGTAGAGACGGCAAGGGTGACCGTGGAAAGATTGAAAGCTGTTAATTTTGGTCCTGATGGGTGGTTTTCTGAGGAAGAAAAGAAGTTGTTGTTGCACGTTATTGTGCTAAGAGAAAAAGCGGTGGCATTTGTCGAGGAGGAAAGGGGTGTATTGAAGCACTCTCATGGGGAACCTTACATGATTCCTGTTGTTTGTCATGAACCTTGGCAAATCAAACCTATTCCGATTCCAGCCGCTATTCGAGAGGATTTTGTAGAGATTGTTAGGGAAAGAGTCAGGACTGGGTTATATGAACAATCAACATCCAGTTACTCAAGTCCGGTGTTCTGTGTAAAGAAGCAGAATGGAAAGTTGAGGGTGGTTCATGATCTTAGAGCCTTGAATAGAGTCACTATCAAGGACGCTGGTATGCCGCCAAGTGCAGAGGATTTTGTTGAAGATTTTGCTGGAAGGGTGTGTTATGGTTTGGGTGATATTATGGGTGGTTATGATGAGAGGGAACTCCATACGGATTCAAGGCCTCTCACAACTTTTGAGACTTCTTTGGGAAGATTTCAGCTCACTAGGTTGCCTCAAGGAGCAACTAATTCAGTGGCAGTTTATCAAGCACAGATGGCTTGGATTTTGCAGGATGAGGTTCCTACTCATGCTGGTATTTTTATTGATGATGGTGGAATTAAAGGACCATCCACTGATTATGGTAATGAGGTGTTATCGGAGAACCCTGGAATAAGGAGGTTTGTGTGGGAATATGCAATAACTCTAGAGAGAGTGTTGTTCAGGATTGAAGAGGCTGGTTTGACCATTTCAGGGTCAAAATTCTGTTGTTGTGTTCCTGCTTTGCAAATTCTGGGTCATGTGGTATGTAAAGAGGGAAGGATTATGGCAAAGAAGAAGATTAATAAAATTCAGGCATGGCCAAGGCCTAAAAATGCTACTGAAGTCAGAGGATTTTTGGGTGTATGTGTATATGTCAGGATTTTCATTAAGGATTTTTCTTTGTTGGCTTCACCTTTAAGAAGGTTGACCAGAAAAGATGTAGATTGGGAATGGACGGAAGAGTGTGAAGAGGCTTTTCAGAAGCTGAAAAGGGTTGTTGATGAAGATATAATTCTTCACAAGTTGGATTATGGTGTTGGTGCTGGAAAGATTTATCTGGCAGTGGACTCAAGCTATATTGCTGCTGGCGCTGTTTTGTCTCAGGAGGATAAGACTGGGAGGGTCAGGCCAGTAAGGTATGAGTCAGTGGTGTTTAATGAGGTGGAATCTAGGTATTCTCAACCTAAGTTGGAATTGTGTGGCGTAGCTAAAATTTTAAAGAAGCTACAGACAGTTTTTAGGGGGCAGCATTTTGAGCTGCAGGTGGATGCAAAATCTTTGGTTCAGATGATCAATACACCTAGTCTTCCAAATGCTCCAATGACTAGGTGGGTGGCATTTATTCAACATTTTTCTTTTGACCTGGTACACAAACCAGGTAAAACTTTTACTATGCCTGATGGGTTATCAAGGAGGCCACCTACAGATGAGGATTCTGATTCTGAAGAGTTTGAAAAAGATGTTCCAGTGATTAGGGCCAGCACAAAGGGTGCTGAGGATTTTTCTTTCCTCCCCCATGAGTCTAAACTGGATGATTGTTCTGACCTCCCCCAAGAGGTTAAACTGGCTGGATCTGATCTTGATTCAAGTGATCAGAATGTTTTTGTTGATGAAGATGGAGTTGTTGTTTGGATCAGCTCAAAATTGGAAAAGGGTGTTTTTGTTAGTGAACTGGATTCTCACAAGGTTCAGTGGAAAGAGAAGGATGTGCCAAAATTTAAGGATTGGTGTCCTGGTTGGGCTGCTCAATTGGCTCATGTTCACACTGGTGATTTTGATGACAGAGTTTTACCCTTGGATGTTGTTTTTTTGGATTTTGATGATGAGACCTGGGGTCAATCTGGGTTTTATTTTATTTTGGTGGAATATCTGTTGACCTTGGAGAGGCCAGATAGTTGTGATGATGATACTTGGTTGGAAATCAAGAAGAAGAGTCCTGGATTTTATGTGTCAGGAAGGCGCTTGATGAGAAGGAGACATCCTAATCCTCAAGTGGTGGTGACTCAGAAGAAGGGTCAAGAATTTGTTTTGAAGTCTTTGCATGAAGACCTTGGTCATAGAGGCTTTGGGGAGACTTATAGAAGAGTAGCAGACAGATTTTGGTGGCCGGGTATGAAGTTGGCTGTGCAGGGTTGGGTTCAACCTTGTGAAGAATGTCAAAGAAGAAGTCACTTGAAACCTAAAGATGTGGGCCGTGCTACTGGTGAATCAACTGTTTTTGGAAGGGTCAGTATGGATGCTGTCCATATTAAAGAGGGCAGGTATAAATACTTGATTGTTGCTAGGGATGATTTGTCTGGTTGGGTTGAGGCAGTGCCTCTGGTTAATTTGACTGCCAAGAATGTGGCAGAGTTTCTGAAGAAGGAGTGGATTTATAGGTATGGGTTGATGAAGTTGGTGACTGTTGATGGCGGGCCAGAGTTTGGTGCTGAATTTAAAGAAGCTATGGCTAGTGTTGGTTCTAGGGTTAGAGTGGCTACACCGTATTATCCTGAAGCTGAAGGCATGGTTGAAAGAGGTCATCAAGTTATCAAGAATGCTTTGGTGAAGATGTGTAGAGATAGTGCCGAAAAGTGGAGACATTATTTACCCTTGGTGTTATTTGCTGATAGGGTCACTGTGAAGAGTACAACTGGCTATTCTCCTTATGAGCTAATGTTTGGTCAGAAAGCCGCTCTACCAGTGGACTTGGAAGCTGTCTCTTATCTTGGAATTGATTGGGATGACATGCACTCAACAGAAGATTTGCTCTGTGCCAGGATGCAACAGTTGGAATGTAGAGAGGAATGTCAGGAGAAGGCATACTCTAGAATGATGAAGATTAGGAATCAATCAGTCAGGTACTGGGACAAGAAGTTAGCTCATAGACTCAGGAATCCCTTGAAACCTGGTTGTCTGGTTTTGGTGTATAATAGAAGTTTGGAGAGTCAGTGGGGCAAAATGTTTGCTGACAGATGGAATGGACCTTACAGAGTCATATCTCAGGCGTCTGGAGGTTCTTATGTTTTGGAAGAGTTGGATGGTGCAGTCTTGAAAAAGAGGGTGGCTGCAGACCAAGTGAAGAGGTTTTATCCCAGAGGCACTAGGCATGAAGAAGATTGACTCCGCAATGAGGATAAACTACGGACCATTCTTTAATTTTGGTTTTTTTTTTTGTGGTGATGCTATGCATCTGTTTGTTGGAAACTTTTGTTAGAAGGTACCCATGGGTGGGGCTTCTTGATTTGATCTTGGCAAGTGTAGGGGTGACTGATGGGCTGGCTGCTCTATCAACAGTTACCCCAGATTGTCTGTTTCCAACCCTTTCTCTTAATTTGGTTGAACCCTAGTATTGGTTTATTTTCACAGGTTTTAGTCCTCTATGACTTTGAACTGGAAATTCCTTTGGTTTTCAAGTGCCGGACTCTTCACTCTTATTGGTTTGGGTTTTTTTTTGTGTTGAATGTTGTGTTTTTGTTAGAAGGTACCCAGGGGGGCTTCTAGATTTTATTTTGGCAAGTTTGGGGGTAACTGATGAGCTGGCTGCTCTGTAGAACAGTTACCCCAGAATGTCTGTCTCAAGTTTTTTGTTTTTCCTAGTTGAATTCTAGTTCTGTTGTTTATTATTCAGGTTTTAAGTCCGCTATGACTTTAAACTGGTTTGGGACTGGCTTCTTTTTCTTTGGTTCTTTCAGATTGGTGGTGGATCACTGGTGGTCTCCCATCATTTTTACTTATTGGAGGGAGCCCACCCAGTGATCATTTCTATGGACCGGACTTTCCCTTATCGGACAATTTATGGAGCTGGTCTTTCTTTGATTTTTGCAGTTATGTTTTTGCTAGATAGTAGTTTTAGATTATTTTCTTTTTTCTCGTTTTTTCTTTTAATTTTTTATGGGGGTTGTTTAAAATTATAAAATCAAAATATAGGGTGTTACCACATCAGGGCCACCTGGATGTGGGCAAGCATTGGTGGGGAAAGGCTCATCAATTGGCCGGGCAATGCTATTTTCTTATTTTTAATTATTATTTATTTCATGTGTTTCTGTGTTTCATTATTTTTTATTATTTTCTGAATTTCTAAATTTTTTGAATTTCGTTTTCTGTTAACCATTTAAAAGAATTAATTGTGTATCCACATCAAGGTGCACTTGGATGTGGGTAAGGTATCAGGGGATCAGCTCATCAATTGGCTGGGGGATACCATTTTAATTATTTTTTATATTTTATTTTATTTCATTTATGTTATTTCATTTCATTTTATTTCATTTATGTTATTTCATTTCATTTTATTTATTAATTTATTAATTTTAGTATATTAGTAGATACAAAAAAAAAAAAAAAAAAAAAAAAAAAAAAAAGAAGAAAATTCTGAAATTATTTTTTATTAATTGTTTTATATTATTATTATGTTTCTAATCTTTTGCAGGAGCTCATTGTCTGGATGATGAAGCTTCTGGAGGCTGGTCTGTATTGTGATGAAGTTTTTGTTTTTTGTTGGGATTGTGGGAAGCACTGTGTTCTTTGAAGTGCATCCTGCTGGAGAGATGATAGGGATTGGATTAGAGGGAAGTTCAGAGGAGGAAGAAGAAGAGGCAGGAATGGAGTGCTGGAGGGTGTGTTTAATGATCCTAGACATTTTCCAGTGGTCGTCCAGTAGGCGCTTTCTCAGGGATTTTTAATAGTCATTCAAGGGTCCATAAAGGGCAAAGGCTTTTAGCATATTGGAACACATGGTGCTTAGGTGTTTCTTCATGTCTCCATAATCGAGGGTCAAAGAAGTTTCAAGAGTTTTGCCAACTCCAATAATAGATTCAGGAGGAGGGGTGCCAACTAGACAAGAAGAATTGGATCAGTAATTATTTTTGTTGAAGAAATGGAATAATTAATTTGGTACTTACAGATTGGAAGCTCATCAAATCTGTAAGCAGCTGTGATTTGGATCTCTGACAATTTTGTTATGGTCATAGTGGGTGGATCAACTAGGGAAAGATATGGATTCTCATGGTCTTCCTCTGAAGGATCCTGAGAAGGTGAACTGGGATGCTGATGTTCCTGGGGCCTAGTTGGAGCAGTGAGATTGTTGTTGTTGTTGTGGTTGTTATTTCTGTGGGATTCAGCTGGAGGAGGTGCTGGTGATGGAGTACCAGGGTTGTTAAAGGATGGAGCAGGAGAGGGGGAATTGGAAGCAGATTGCTCTCTTCTTGATGGAGAATTTGAAGAGATGGAACTGTCAGAAGAGTAGTTGGCTGACAGAGGAGAGGTGTAGTTTCTTTTTCTTAGTTGGGGACGAAGTTGTTGTTGTGGAGCAGTGTGTGGTGTTCTGGTTTCTTCTTGGGGTTCTCTGTCAGTTCTCTTAGAAATCTGGGAAATTTTGGTGTTTTTGGATTTTGGAAGGGTGGATTGCATTTCTCTGGGAGCAGTAGGAGGTAGTTGGGTTGAGTTGTTATTGTTGTCTGGATGAATTTGGCTATTTTCTGGCCGTTTTTGGAGGTTTTGGCGCTGATTTTCACTGTTTGGTGAGGCGGGCGGGCCGCCTGGACGCGGTCTAGAAGCCTAGGGGTTAATTTTGAAGCTTTTGGAGCTAATTTAGCAGTGATAAAAGCAGTTTCTTGAGAAGCTAAGGCTGGTCTTTTGGGAAGAGTGCGGGAAGCTGAGCTTCTGGATCTTCTGGAAGGAGCTGAAGATAGAGAGGAAGAGGATGGACCAAGTTCTGGAGACCTGGTAGGGGAGCTGGAGATGTACTTGTGAGAAGGAGAAGGCGGAGGAATAGGATAGTGGGCATCTCTGTCACATTTCTTTTTTTTGGAATAGCAAGAGTCACAAGCCCTGTTGTAGAATTTGGCTTCTGGATTTGGAAGAGTGAATGTGCAAGGTCTGCACATGTGGATGCACTGTTGGCAGGCATAGTCCCTTGGAGCAGTGAAGCAAGGAAGAGTAGAGGAGTCAACAGCAGGGGATCCAGACATGATTTGTGGTATGAAAGGTGAGGAAAAGGATAAGAGAAGATTTTGTCAGTGATGAGTAGAAGATGAAGTGAAGGTGGACGCTCCGTGGGTCTAGCTGTGTGTGTATTGCATGAAATTGGCTGGGTCAGATTCATGAAAGATTCTGATAGTCCTCTATGACTCTAAACTGGAAATTTTATCAGTCCATCAAGACTCTAAACTGAAAAAGCTATGGTATCAAGGCAGTCCATCAAGACTTTAAACTGAACACTGTGTTAGTCCCCCAAGACTTTAAACTGAGGATTGTTGTTGGTTTAGTTCCCCAAGACTATAAACTGAGGAATGTGTTTTGTTGTTGGTGTTGGGTTTGAAAGATTGGTGGAGGGTATCCACAGGGGGAGCCTCTGAATTTAGCAAAGGCAAGTTTGGGGGTAATTGATGGGCTGGCAACTCTATTTACAATTACGCCAGAATGTTAGTTTTTTCTCTGTGTCTTAATGTGGTTGATCTCTGGTTCTGGGTTTATGATTTAAGTTTTTGAGTCCCCCAGGACTTTAAACTGAGGGTTTTTGAGTCCCCCAAGACTATAAAATGAGGATGGTCCCCCAAGACTTAAAACTGAGGGTTGTTTGTGGTTACATCCTATAGAGGGTGTGGTAAATTTCTCTTTTCTGAATCAAACTCAATTACTAGTGTAATTACAGAGGGAATCAAGAGATGAAATGAAGTGTTCAGAATTAGCCTTGAACTGGTGAATGAGGTGTCTTCTGTTCTCAATGTCCTTTGGATCTCTAGCAGGAGTGGATTGGAAATAGTGAAGCAGAAGTTGTTTCTGTTGAGATGTGTGTTGTTGGAGCTTGGCCTTGATAGTGGGAAAGTGCGTTGGTGTTGGTGGTGCAATGGATCCTACATTGTTATCATCACTATCAGAAGAGGAAGGAACTGAGAAGTTATCAGTTTTAAAGTTGAAGGAAGAAATGAATGTTCTTTACCATCAGATAGACCAGGGATGGGGGAACTAGTTGTTTTATGAGTTGTGGCACTCTTCTGGGAAGGGTGGAGCTTTTTGATTAATCTGGGTATCAGGATGGATGGCCTAGATCTTTTGGTGCTGGCAGAAGAAGGACCAGGTTGAGGTGGAGGTGAATCTGTTGTGGAAGAAAGTGGACCAGGTCTGTGGAAGGTCTTCTTTCTGGAGTGGCAGACATCGCAGGATGTTCTGTATGGATGAACAGGTGGTGTTATGGCGCAGATTAAATTATTGTTGATGCAGTATTGGCAGGGGCCCATTTCAGAGTCAGATTTGGGAAGGAGGTTAAACATGGTGGTTGGATGAAGAAAGAATGCGGACATTCTCAATTGGAGGGAGGATGTGGTCTTCCAACATTGGCAGGGGCCTTTGTTGTGTGATTTGGCGCTGTTTGTGCATGTCTTAATTGACATCTGTTAAGGAATTTGGTATTTTTCTGGTTTTATTCCGTGGATATTGGGTCTGCGGGTATGTGGGTACTATCATTGGATAGCCCTTGTTTTTCTCTATATTTTATTTCTTGAAGACATTTTTCATATTCTGAGGTTTAAGGGGTCATTTCCTCATTTTTCATTTATAAAAGATTGCTGTTTAATTTTGTTTTTTGTGTTTTACGGGCTAACCTTAAGTCTTAGGGTTAAGTGCTTAGTACCATTTGATAGAGCTAATTTTTCTCTATATTTCATGTCTCAATGTTGTTATAGTGAAATTCTGTGTTTTAAAGGTTTTAGTAGTTGTAGCTAATTTTTCTAAGTAGATTAGTGGTTTTTATTGGTTTTCTGGCTTCAGGGAGGCCGGGCCGCTTCAGGCGGCATCTCCGACATCGGGCGGCCCGCCCGCCTCTGTTTTAGGAGGTTGGGGAGCGCTCCAGGAGGGTTTTTGATGCAATCTGGCAGGTACAGGCGCCAGATTGGTGGGTGCGTATGGGCTCTTAGTTAGTGGTCTGTGTGTACATAGTGAATAAGACAGTTTGGGGCAACCTTAATCATCATACAACCATCCGGAGGTCATATCATTGTTCCTCACTCAGTTTTCACTGTTTTCTGGCCACAATTGGATGTGTTTGTTGCAAGTGAGTTCTTCATTTAACTTAACTTTGGCAACTGTTTCTCTGTTATAGTCTTGCAAGCTATAGCAAGTATTATTGCTGTCTCTGGTGTGGATGTGCAGCCTACATCAAGTATCTTTGCTGTCTCTGGTGTGGACTTTGTTCTACATTTCAGTTCTTTGGTCTGGTAGTCTATCTGGGGACTACTTTCTTGGCTCATCAAGCAGTCAAGTGTGTTAAACAGGAGCTTTAGCAAAACAGGAACCAACTTACTTTAGCAAGTAAATCTCACTCTATTTTTCTAAAGGGACAGGGGATTTTCTCTCTGGTTTTTCTCCAACTCCCTTGGTCAAGGCCTATAGCTAGTACTATAGGATTGTCTACAATGTATTTTTGCTATATTAATCAAAAATTCAATTTCTTATGGCTCATTTTTGAGCCAGGATTGGTGCCTGCTACTTAGTCACGTGCAGCAAAGTATCGCTGCGACACTTTGCTGCATGTGACCAGAAGCTAGCCACCAAAGGCTGGGTCAAATGAACCATATCTGTTTTATGATATGGTCCATTTGACCTGGCAACCTAAACCATTACTTGTCACGTGCAGCAATACTTTTCTGTACGTGACCTAGAGGGTGAGAAGCAAAAAAAAAGGGAAATAGCTAGATGGACCAGATATTCTGGTTCATCTAGCTATAGTGTGAGAAAAAGAAATGACCATATGAAAAAAAGTATCAGTGATACCTTTTTTCATATGGCTAAAAAATGAAAATAAAAAATAATAAAAAATTTAAATGTGCCATTAGGCAAAATAAATAATAAAATAGAAAAATTGAGAGTTAATAAAAATTTAAAGAAAAATTCAATTAAATTAAGTATATGTTAATTTATAGTAAGCTCAAATTAATCACTAAAAAATCAAAAACGCCACAATGAAAAAACAAAATCAGGCGGGCTGTGAAATAACATGGCTGTGCTATGCACATATGAGTTCAATTTAATTTTTATAATATTGTATTTCAATTTAAATTAATATATATAAATTTGTGCATAAATTAAAATGTATTGTATTCAACTTCAATGTGAATAATGAATATGAGATGACCTTCACATTGAGATTCATGCGCAATTACATCTGCAGCTGCTTCTTTCTTCCTTTAACCACAATCAGGCTCAACTCTCTCAACTCATTCAGATATTATGCCTTCACAGACTTCAAACCCTAGCCAAGCCCCTCCAAGCTCTTCCTCTGTGGCTGAAGAATCAGCATTTCCTGTACCTGCTACAGCACAAGTTTCTACTCAAGATAAAGATAATTCTGGAAAAGGCAAGTCTAATTTTTTGTGTAATTTTTACCTCTTGAGTTCTTTTTTCTTTACTTTGGTCTCTTCTTGTATCAATTAGAGTCTTGAAAGTTTTCTAAGTCCATGGATATATCTAGCCCTCTCTCCTCCATAAAAGATTCTCAAGAATCAGGTGGAGGCTCTGGTGAGTTTTTTGTATCATTATTAGTTTTATTTTGAGCTAACAAGCTCTACTTCAGATGATGCTTCAGATCATGCTCACAAAATGGAAGACTTTGAAGAGCACGAGGACAGAATTTTGAAGGATGAAGTCATTCAAATCTCAAAGGATTATTTCCTCACATCTGTATCTGAGTTTCAGGCATCAGTGGAGAAACTTTCTGGCAAGAAGATTCTTTCAGGCGAAATCAAGCAAAAGGTTCAAGAGCTTCTACTTTCATGTGAAAAATCCGAAAAAAGTATGTATTCTAGTATTAATTATTTTTCAAATAACTAATTTCTTCAATTTTAGCTGTTGCTAGTGGAAAACAGCTTCCACCAAATGATCAAATTGTCATCATTGATCTCACAAACGAACCTGAAAGAAGGGCTTCAAAAAGAAAACAGACCATTAAAGTTTCCAGCCATCCTGTTCTATCTGACTCATAGGATGACTCCCAGCCTCACTCAAAGAAACGTTCACTATACAAAAAGGATGCACCCAAGAGGCAAAAGTTATCAGCTAATCTAGATTCTTCACTACCACAAGCCTCAACCTCCGAGATACCTCCTCCACCAGAGGAAACTTCATCAGCTCCCTGTATCCCCAATCCTTCTGTCTCTATTCCTGAACCTGCTAAAAATATTGAAGCTCCATCACTCCCTTCAAAGAAACCTGCTGGTTCTAAAGCAACTGTTACCAAATCTATCATCCAATTAACCCCTTCTAAACCTCCCACTTCTAAACCTCTCACTGCTAAATCTCCCACTGCTACATCTCCCCCTGCTCCATCTCCCCCTGCTCCATCTCCCCCTGTTCAATCTCCTGCTCAGTCCCCCTCAACTCAAACTCCTGTTAATGCTCCAGCTGAAAAATCTATCCCTGATGAATACTCAAGACCCTTATCTGCTTCAACTTCATTGCAACTGGCTGGCGCTCCAGAATCTTCTTCAACTTCAAAAGTACAAAGTTCTATCCCTGCTTCCTCTGCATCTTTCCCTCCCCAACCCACTTCAGCTCCCATTGCCTCATCTTCAACTGCCATTCCTTCCACTGCCCCAGTTTCTACATCCAATCCAGATAATGAGGCATCATCATCTACTGCTAAATCAAATTAATGCTTTGTCTTGGCCCAGCATAGAGAATCTGTGGAAAAAACTTGTTCCACATTTTCAGGTAGAATGGATCGAGATGCCTGGAGAAAAATGCATTAAATTCTTACAGTATATTGGAGTATCATCACTCTATCAAGGTTGATTCCTCTAGTGAAACGAATAATTCAAAAAACTGTGCATGGCAGCAAGAAAGCTGCTCTATAGGGAAATGGCTTCAGCAGGTTTTGACTTTAGGTATGTTATTTCATATTTTCATCTGAATTATAATAGCAGTGGTTGACATTTTTTACAGCACCTTCTTACCTCCTTCCCTCAGAATCTGAACTATGGTATTGACGTGAAATCTTCCATACAGGCTTTATCAACAGTAAATTCAAGAATTCAAACTACTTATTTACTGCTCTTCTCCAGCTAATTGAGCCATCCAAGGGTCAGAAGAATTCTTGGGCTCATCTTATAATGGAAGCAATCAGTTTATCTGGACCCTGATTGAATTCTTCAAGAGAAACTTTTCAGACTGGCAGCACTGAAGATAGTGTCCTAGATGCTATCTCATACTTGGAGAGCTTGAAGATACAGAAAGATGTCAACAATGAGCAGAAATCAGATGCACTGTCAACTAGTAAGAAGGTTTCTATTGGACATCTAACTCTTCTTCATGACCAAATCCTTGTTATGCTTCAATGTTTGACTATGTTGAAGGGATACTCCAAAAAACCTGACTTTTTGTTGGAAGAAAAAACTGGGGATACTTTGGTTAAATCAAAAACAAGCACAGAACTTCAGTCAGAAAACCAGGATAAAAACTATTCTTATCTAGCTTTTTTCTTAGCTGGTGGGGTAAGAGGTTTGTTTTTGTGCAAGGATGATATCAGGAAGGCAAGATATGTTTTTTGTGCTGAGCTAATTGAGGTCACCAATTGGCTCAAGAAGAGTCACAAAAACAGGGATAGAGTCAAGTGGCCCAGGACACATAAATACATTGTTGATACTATTTTTACCTGTCTGGGTTCTGAAAATTTTTTCAATAAGTTTAGTATGAGTATTGAAGACATTTCAATGGCTATTGTTTTAGATTTTTTAGAGCAATGGTCTGTAGATACTAAAAACCAGGAACTTCCATGGATTGGAAAGGGGGGAAAAAAGATCAGCCTCCTAGTATAGGCTTGTAAATACATTGCTTTATTTTTTTTAAATAAATATGATCTGATTATCTTTTTCATGTTTGCTTGGGTGAATATAAATTTTTTTACATCTTAATATATTTTATAAAAAGATCAATTGATGGCTATGAATTACTAATTTCCATTTCCATGGAAGAGTGACATATATTTTACAAATTAATAATATTGAGTAAAAGTTCATATTTTTGACCAGAAAGAATCAATTGCAATTTTTTTTACCTAATGGCTATCTTATTATGGATGTTTTAAAGTTCTTACTATAAATTTATTTCTTCTTGTCAGATATAATGAATAATGCATATTATAATTATTTTTTTCTAAGAAGGTTCTATGATATTTCAAAACTTGCCTTATTTCCTAATAACAACCACATTCAACATCTACCTTCAAGAGTATCAAATCTTTTTTTTTACTAAGCCAAGTTATCCTCAAAAATGGACATCAGTACAGATGGTAATTATTTTTCATGTTTGTGACCTCAACTCTTGTACTCACAGGAAAAAAAGTTTCAATGGTTGATTCTCCAAGAGATAGTAGAGACAATTCCCCCCAACCCAACTCATCACATGCATCACCAAATAGACAAGAAGAGGAGAGTACGGCACCCCCACCTGCTTCACCCTTGCATGAGAAATCACAAGGACCCAATCCTGAACCTGGAGAGAGTGAAAGAAGTAAACCTTCTGCAGCTAAATAGCTCTACCTTATAACAACATGATATTACATATTTTATACTCACAATTTCATCAATATTTATTTTTTTCAAATCCATTTTGTGGTGGTTGTAGCAGGTAAGTAAATGGGAAATCCAAAATTTTCATTTACTTATTTCAAATGATTTTTATTTAACCAGAAAAAGAATAAAGGAACATTGAGGATTTTCTTCAAGGTTCATCTGGTGATAATGATGGTAAGTACAAATTCATATATTTATTGTTTCATTTTATCTTTATTAATTGAATTTACAGTGGAATCAGATTTGGATCCGGAGTCTTATATTCAATGGCATCAGCACAAAGAAGCACAGGCAAAGAAGAGAAAGTCTGAAAATTCCTCCAGGAGACAAGTCACTTCTTTAGCCAAAAAGAATCAAATTCCATCTGCATCCTCTCCCTTAGGACGATCTGTCATCATGTTTTCAAGATTTCTTTTAGGCTTTGAACCCTCAAAGCAAAAATTTCCGCCATGCCCAGAACCAGGGCTAGTCAATGAATGGAGAAGCCTGCACCAGAAAAGGGAAAAAATGATTCAAGAGATTCGAAATAAGCCCCGTCCTAGCCTGGATTTTGCTCAAAAAAAATTATTGTCAAATCCGAACTTGATCAGCTTGTTTCTACCTTCAAAAATCTTACCTTCACACCCACTTCTGACTACCCCCTTCTACCAGGCCAGAGCATTAAATTTGTTTGGAAACCTCAAGCTGAAGCTAAATTGGCTCAAACTGGGATCTCTTGCTTCTTGTATGACTGGGGAAAAAGTGATGATGATGATTGGAACTCAACCATCCTCACTCAAATTGTCTCTGGATGGATGGCTTGTTATCAGGGCAAAGGTTTCCAAAATTTTCCGATTTCTCAAGACATTTTCAGTAATGAAGCAGTTTTAAGCATTCTTCAGAGATGGATATCTGGACTGGCCAAAATTTTCAGGGATAAAGCCAAAAAAAAACAATCTGATTCTGATCTTGCCCAAGTGCAGAAGATAAAAAGTGTGAAACACCAGACTGCTAAAATGAGAAGAGAGGTAAGTGAACTACTTTATCACAGTAGTATATAAATAGATTGATTCTTGACTTATATAGTTGCGTGACCGTCAAATTGAGATTTCTGCTTCATTCTTGGTTCCTGATAAGGCTGGGCTTTTCAAAGATGCTGAGCTTCATTCAGACACAGAGGTAAGTGCTAGTGGAACTCACACTAAGAGAATAATTCCTTGGCAAATTCCTGCACTTGTCCGATGTTTAGATTCACTCAATGAAGGCTGGGTCAAGAAATCAATGATGAAAGCAAAATCATCAACAGCCAAAGCTTCTGTGAGGGCCAAGGTCACTCGTCCTCTAAAACAAGTTTTACCACCAACAACTGAGGGAAATCAACCTGAAGCAGGGCCTAGCAATTGTCCCATTAAATATGAAATTGATGATAGACCTCTTCCCAATGGTATTTCTAAAGCTTATGTTGATGATGAATATTATAGCAAACTCAGTGTAATAGAAAAATCGTGTGTAGATAATAAAAGTGATATTGATTTGAAGGAGTTAGCTGAAGTTATTGAGTATTACTGTTCTGGTAGTGAGATTATGTTAACTCCTAAGAAAATAGAATATCTGAAAAGATGATTTTTTTATTTTAGTGATATTTGAATAATTTTTACTGCATTGGAAATGTGCTATTTAAAATTTTGTTTTTTATTTTTTGAAAAAGATGGATACATAGTATATGCAAGGGCTAGAGACATTAGTTTGAAGAAATACAAACATGGATATCACCAATATACAATTTCTTTTACTATCTCAATCATCCCTCATTAGGCTCCAATCATTTTCCATTCTCTATTTATAATCATTTTTTCCCCATCTCTTAATTTTTTTATATCTATATTCCACTATATAATCTATGGTGGGTTAAAGTTGCTCTCCATTATTTTGTTAAATTTTTTTGAATTTTTAAAATAAATTTTTTCAGTCTTCTACAATTTTCTTTCACTGCCTCTATTGTTTTTCACAGCCTCAACTATCTTTCCCAGCCCTAAAAATTCAAATTTTATTTAACAACCATCATTATCACTCCTTTCACTGTCACTAGTAATTCACTATTTTTTTCCAAATTGTTAAAAATTTTATCTTTGTAATTTGAACAAGCAGTTGAATAGTTTTTGTCCCCATGATATTTTTAAACCCACTACATCAACAATAGTACATCTACATAAATCTTTTTACAATAATATTCAACGTAAAATAGAAATTTCCTATTTAAAAAAGTAGAATTGATCATAAGAGCATTACATAGTTGTAAACCATAATAGATTTTTTTTTCTTTTTCTACTTTTCTGAAAAAGTCAAAATCTGCCTGGTGTAGGTTTCATAAGATTTTACTGATGTGATCTTTAATTTTGTTAATTCTTCAAAATAAATAATACATTTAAATTTTTCAATAAAAAAAAACCTGATTATGTGAGCCAAAATCAATTTTTTGTAGTTGTAAAATCTAATGATAAGAAAATATAGCTCAAAATTTTGTACAAAATTTTACTGGAGCTTTATTCAGAGTATTTAGCTATGCTTGAATTTTCAAGAGCTATTTTATTAATATTTGATTTATCAGAAAAACAAATATATGTAAAATTAAGTTATTTCCTAATCTAGATCTGAAATATATTTTAACTTCAAAAAAAAATTAACCAGTTGCAAACATAGCCTGATGGGTAAACATGAATGATTTACAAAATATAAAAAAAATAAAAAATAACTACGTAATTCCAAAAATAGTTGAAGCTTAGAAGAATTATTGCTGAGAGAAAGGTGAAAAAAAGATGATTATTTTTTCCAGGTCTGAGTGAGGTAATAAAGAGGAGAATTATCCAAGCACTAAGGAGAGTGATATGAAAAAAAGGTTTAGATCATATAAAAAGTCTATAATAGGAGCATCTATGAAGAAGAGGAAGAATTGTTCTTATTTCAAAGCCATTAGTCTTTATATGAAATAGTGCATCAATTTCCATATCAAAATCATTTCTGCTTTTGATATTTTATATTTTGGAAATTTTTTTCTGAGCTTCTGATGTTTCTGTAATCTGTTTGTGGAAGAAATGCTTTTTTTTAAATTGTTATATTTCATATATTATAAGTGAAAAAAGGAAAAATAAATCATACAAAATAATATTCCTAACATGAATTTTGAGTTTAATATTAATAATGATAAAGACTAATCTATATCTATATTAAAAGTACAAACACTTTTCAGTTTTATTATTAATCTTACAAAACAAAAAAAAAACTTTTGAATTTGGAGAAATAATGATATCAAAAAATTGATACTATCATTTGACTGAGGAAACATAAAAAATTTCTAACCTTTTGAAATTAGCTGAAGGAAAATTGTCTTGATTAGAATAAGAAAATTAATCTTGATCAAAATTATAAAATAGCTCTTGGATTATGCTTGCTAGTTTGCAATTTGAAAACACTTCAAATATTACTTAACACCAAATAAACTTTAGAAAAGATGTGGACATGGTCATTTTTATGGCTCAGATATAGTAAATTCTGTGCACAAGAATCTCTACCTTAATATATGTAATCCATTTGTTTAATGAAAAAATAATAATAGTGAAAAATTCATTATGACAGGTTATAATATTTGACTTTTTTTTCTAATAAATCATAGCATGGCACTTTTTCCTGTTATTAGTCTTTTGATATAAATAATTTGTGTTTTTCATGAAGAAAGTGCAGAATATTATTTGAACTTGTCTGAAATTTGAT
Organism: Hemileia vastatrix; assembly: GCA_030280995.1. Taxonomy (NCBI): domain Eukaryota; kingdom Fungi; phylum Basidiomycota; class Pucciniomycetes; order Pucciniales; family Zaghouaniaceae; genus Hemileia; species Hemileia vastatrix. The sequence continues at coordinate 24,923,380 of JASXTE010000004.1, read as the reverse complement.
GATATCTGTTTTTTAGAGTTTCAAAGATTTTTCCATTCCAAAATCTGCATCCAAGAAAAAAAGTTTGGTTGTAGAGATTTCCCATAAATTATCAGATATTGATAACAAATTATACACCTATATCTAGACATCAAATTTAGTATCAAGAGATTACTCCACAGATTACTCCTGGAAACCTGAAAAACAACTCGCCTACAAGTCCTCATTTTTTTCCCCCTGTGATTGCTATTTATCCCCTTTCTGGAGGCCATAAAATATTCCGCCACTAACATCACTACTACTTTCCAAATTTCAATTCCAAATTTTATCCAGAACAATACATCCCATCTTCTCTTTTAAAATTTTTTTAAAACTTATAGAAAAATTTGATAAAGATAACTGACATAGAGAAAAGGTTAACACATAATGACATTCCTATAAAATATCAACAGAAAATAATTGAGAATCCACTTAAATTATCTCCAAGTGAGCTGAACTATCAAAATCAAGGATCTCTTCTTGGGGAGAGATTCAAACATTAGAGTGATCAGCCCTAATTACCACACAAAATGGGGGTCTACATACTTATCATTTTTAATAAATTCACCAGAAGTTGACCTTTTTATTTACCTCTTCTTGGTGCATATACAACACTGGCACATGGTAGTATGTCCAGGCCAAGTCTCCCAACCATCATCTCCTGGAGCTGCCAATTGAATATGAAGCCTTTTCATATAATCACCAGTAATCTCTAAAATAATTTCCATACCACTCTGATAACCTATCCTAGCTTCAAAATCCATAAAAAATGGCCCACCAAGAACCCTTTTAACAGGCCCTCTGGCCACATAGAAGTGCACCCTACCAAAAGATCCACCAACACTTAATTTTAAATTCTCAGCCATTCCCATAAGCTCAGTGGCATATCCACCAATTCCTCTTAAGTTTCCACCAGTACCAGATTTAATTGGCAAGCACATAAATATTTCTTGCTCAAACAATATTAAATTAATTTTAGACAAATAAAACACCAGGACCTTCACTTCTTTACTATTTAAAGTTACCATTATATACCCTAAAGAAGCAGAAAAATGAGTTTACACCTCCTCTCCATACTTCTCCACATTTTCACATATATATTCCACCTCTCCTGCTGATACCCGTCTTCTTGTCAGATGCTTCTTTTCTTCTCTGAAAGGGCAGGACTAATTGTAAATAATTTCCCCAAAGAGAGAATAAGATGAAGCTGATTCACCCTACCTAAAACCAACTTCATAGAATTTTCTTGACCAGCTACTACTGGCCTTTCATATTGAACTTTACTTTCAATAAACTTGGCCCTGGGAACCTCTTGGGGACCCACATTGTTATCTTCACCCTTCATAATAATAACTACATCTACAATAACCTAGCTCTATCACCAGCTTCTTTCACTAATCCAGATCCATCACTGGTCCTCCTTATCCCTTCCATAGGAGTTGGAATAGTAAAACTTGGCCTGGGAATGGATGCTAAAAGTACATCCTCCTCAGAATCAAATTCATCTTCTTCAGGCATAGGCTCTCCATTCAAATCAAATTTTCCAAAACTGAGAGGCCATATCATCCATCCCCTTCTGCATACAATAGATTTCATCCTTGGTGTAAGGTTTCTATTAAATCTTTTTAATTTCAGCCTTTCCTGTAGTTTCTCTTAGTTGATTTTGAATGCTAATCTTAGCCTTAGTAGCAGCTGCCCTTCTGGTTGCATCCACATAATATTCCCCAATCATACAATCACCATCTACCTTTGAAACTGTTCCCAGCTCTAATCAACCAAAAGGAGTTGTGAAATTAGCCTTTATTAACTCCTTTTTTTTTCCTTCATTTTTTTCCACCATCATTACCACCATTCTTTTTACCATACTTACCTTCATCATCTTCATCACTGGTTAACTCTTTGAATCTGGCACTTCTTTCAGCCATAATATTCCTACTAGCTAAATACAAAGGAGTTTAACCATCACTGGGTTTGATGAAAGATCCAACTGGTAATTTATAAAACTTTCCATCAAACTTGACCCTACCAGCTTTCAAGTGCTTATTCAAATAAAAACAGTCTCCAGCCCTTTCCCCCCTCCTATTACCATAGGAGCAACCTCTAGGTTTTCCAAAACCTCCTCTAAAACCATTTCTACCATTACAATCCCCATTAATACTACCACTTCCATTAAAAACATAGTTCCTCCTCTCATAACCCCTAAATTGATAAGAAGAAGAAGTAGAATATGAGGCCACAGCCATCCTATTGGCCTTCTGAGTTTTGTGAACAAATATTATTAGCTGCTTTGTTAATTCACCCAAGTGGTCAAACATTTTATTATCCATATTCCCCTCAACCTTAGCAACAGGCTTAAACATCTGAGCCCTCTTTACCTCTTGAGCTTTGATCACACTAACATTATTTTTGGCCAAAACTTCACTAACCTTGCTAACATATTGAGTGCAGGATTCTTGATATTTTTCCAGAGCCATAAGTTTTATATATGCCTGTATGTGTTCTTTAATGACCTCTAGAGCAGGCAGCTTCTGTTCCCCATTTCTCTTATCCTTTATCTTGTTCTTCCTATACAGTTCATTCAAAACATCCACCCTAATATCCCTACTAAAATATGACCAAAATAAATCCTTTGCCTGATTTTCATGGCCTATCACCTCCACCAGGATCAAATATTCCACCACTTCATCAAACTGTCTACATAACTTTTTAAAGTCCACCATACTAGAAAAACCACCTTTTCCTTATTAATCACTGACAATCTTTTTAAGGTCCAAAATAGTATACCTAACACCCCATCTATCAATCATCTCCTTTGAAAATTTTAACCAATCCCGCTTTTTATAACCATCCATAGCAATGACCTCCATTTCCACCTCTCTGTCTAAATAAAAAACCAAATTTACTTCACCATATCCAAATTTAAAGCCTTCATAAACAGCAGAAGAAACTTTGTACTGATTTAAGAACCCATTAATTTCTTCCCTATTAAGCTTTGGCCCATCCAAAGATACAATCCTGACCAATGCAATTACAGGATGAGAAACACCAGATACAGCAGCAAAAGACATCCCAAAAATTGAATATTAAACTGTTAAAAGATTATAAGTGTTTTTTTAATAAGCCTCTTTCAGGCTAAGAATGTCCAAGTACCAAGTAAGATCAATTAAAATCTAGAGAATTGAAACCCCACATTGGGGGCCACCAATGTAGAAAGACTCTTACAGTCACCTTGCTGTAAGCAGAATCCAAGGGAGTTGGATAAACAGAAGAAAACCCTGTCCCTTTAAGTAAATATAGTGTTTAAAATTAACTAATCTAAAAAATCTACTTGATAAATAAAAGACCGATTGAATATTTGTTATTAAAAGTTTTGAGATGTAGAATTAGTGTTCTTTATAATGAGGGTAAGAAATACAACAGTGAAGCTGTACTTAGAAAAGTTATATAAATGATTGTATATTGTGTTTTTATAAAGCTTTTATTTTTATTGAGAACAGATGTTAAATTAAAGTCCCTAAAGTTGAGAACTTTATAATGGTATTCTATAAGTAGATATTTATGAGTTGTTGAGTAATATTTATAAAATTTTATGTAAAATTGTTTTGTTTATAAGAGTATTAAAAATAATAAAATGTTATGTAAATATTTGTTGTTGATGATAGACAATTATAGATAAAATGTAGATGTATGAATGCTAGATTTTTAGATGATCCTCAAATTTTGAGTCTACAGGCTTTATATGCATAGTATTTCACATGCCATATTCTCTCTATCTGGAGCATCCCAAAGCTTGACCAGAGATCACTGGAGGTCATACAGATCTTGTTCAAATTTCCACACTCAATTAGAACCTTAAAACACTAAATAAAAATCTACAAAAATTATATATCATAGAATTACCTCTTCTCTACAACTGCAACTAATTTTAGTAATCCGCGCAGCCCTATTGATCTAATTAAAAATCATTAAATTTAAGTAAATTATGAAAAATCAAAAATAATCAAAAAAAATACTTTATAAAATTATTAGAAATAGAAGAAAAATAGTAAATTATACCCAAAACTTTCCTAAGGTTCTTGAGACTCCTGAATTTGATTTTCATACACATTTAGACCTGTTCTTTCATTTTTTGACCGCTAATTAATTATTTCTTCCTGGACTTGTATAAATATCCATTTTTTCTTTAAACCATCCATTCTTTTTATAATAAAAATTTATATAAAATTAGATTGCCTTTCCCAATCTTATAAAATCTTCCAATGTCCTCATTAAATAAGCCTTATTGCCATACTAATCTTTAGGCTTCCACAACGTGTGTGGGTGTGTAACTCCTGCTTACATGCATATTAATTCTGAGTTGTATTAATTAACAATGTCATTCATTACTTGTACAGAATCAGTACCACTTGCACAAAATATTCATCACATTTTTTTGCATGAAGTCAGTAATTTTTAATTTATTTTTTCCTGTGTCTATGCATTAACTCAGTATATTCATTGATTTTTCACTCAATAGTTTTTCGCTTCGATTTTTTTTCGTTTGCCATTTAAATGTCTCTAAGAATTACTAGACCTAGATGAGGAAGACTTTATCTTTACTTACTTTTTAACTACCCTCTAAGTACAAATTAATTATGTGACCAAATTTTCTTACTTAATGTGGTGAAAGGAGTTTTTAGAGGTGTTTACATTTCACAGAACCTGTGGTAAAATAATATAGAGCTATTTTCGGGTGCAATATGATGATAAGAAGTGAGTAATGTAGTGTTCAGTAACAGTGAAGTTTTAATGAATCAGAGGTATTGAGGTGTCACGAGGTTGAGCAAGTGAGTTTAATTGCTGAAAAAATGGAAGGGCAGAAAATGAGTTACACAAAAGGTTCAATAAATTGTGGAAAGATCCACGACTTACTGAAAAAATTACTGATTTGACCCTTTACCAAAAGACGGAAAAATGATGAGTGATGAATATTAGCCGCTATTTTCAGTAAAATATGCATACCGATGCTAATTTGACCCGCGAGTGTGGATGCTCTAACATGCCAAAAAAAAAAAAAAAAGTTAGTTTCCAATGGGTCCCTTTGATAGTACCAACTTAATCCTCTGTAAATATGAATCCTCAGATTGCCTCTAGAAATTTCTACAGATACTTTTTATCCGTATTTTCTTGTTTAAAATTTTGGAATTATCTTTCATTTCACTTATTTCATTTTTGATATTTTTGACCACATAAAAAGTATGGGGGGGGGGTTACTTGATAACGAGTCACCTTCAAATTGAAAGGGGTCTACGGAAGACTCGCTGACATATCCACCCCTCACTTTTCTTGCGGTGATTATTATTGTGGAAAAAAGCCATTTTTACACCTTAAAATTAAATTTTATTAAAGTTCATCAACAACAATATTGGTCCTCATGTTTCATTATGTAAAATACAGAAAGTGATAAAAAGTTAAAAAAGAAATTCAAAAGAGGAGAATTAAAATTTGAGAAGAATTAGAAATTATACTCAAGGGGACCTGCCCTCCCCCCCACCAAAAAAAAAAAAAAAAAAGTGACGGTAATTCAAATGGGCAGAAAATTGAAAACAAGATACAGGGATAATCATGAGATTTGTGAGTTATTAGGGAGCTATTATTCGATGGAGTATTAGAAACCTGCGCTTTTTGTATGCCGTGAAATGGCTGCAAAGCGATTATTTTGACATGACTAGCAGCGATTTGATATTCAATTCTACTTATTTATCTATATATTTGAGCCAAGAAACACGCGATCATTTTTATAATAGCTGTAACGAGAATCTCAGTATTTTACTTATGTCTGTTAGATTTGACAGTGGGTGGTGTAGCTGGATTTAGTTTATGTGTGTCCGAATGCGTTGAATTGTTATTTCCGCCAGATAACCTCTTCAAAATGAATGGCTTTCGACCTTCAAAATTAGCAACGGGAACTCCAAGTTCCAACAGCTTGGTAAAGGCTTTGACAAAGTCTTTATAAAATAATTGTAAATCCTTCGCATATCTTTTTAATTGTAACAAAAAACGAACTAGTTATTATATGCAGACGGAAAAGAAAATGTATGAATTTATTGAGATTTTCTTACACTTCAACATGACGTTTGTAGGTATCATCTTCTATCAAAGCCATATCTGCCCTTAGCATCATAAGAAATTGAGTTCTTTTATCAGTGAGCTGAAATGCGCCTGTCCAATTCTTGGGCACCCAAGTTTCTTTAACTAAATTGATAAAAAACTGATTATTGAAAGTTAAAGGTGTGCGCGTCCAAGTTCCATTGTGATCTGTTGCATTATTTAAACCCATCAAATCAATAACTGGAAAGTAGATAAGCTAGCGGTACGTGTCCGTACTTGAATTCTTTACATGAGCTCCGCCCATGGAATGTGCACCTATTAAAGCCACTGTTTCCTTTACATTGCAAACATGGTTTAATCAGGGAAAGAGATTGAAGACATATATCATAAAATAGGACTTACTTGATCATTAAAACCAAGACGAGTAAACACCTCACGGACATGAGAAGGGCCTTTGTCTGCGTTTGGAAGTCTATTATGAGGTGGACAATGACTTTCATTTAAATCCTGTCGGCCATATCTCCAAGGTATGTCGGGTCCCCCACCTTCTTGTACAGCAAGCACGCCGCCTAAATTCCACAGATCAGCAAGCGTCAAGTTACGGTCCTTGAATTTTTCGTAAACCGGCTGTACCATATTTCGAATAAGGTCCAGTCCCTTATTAGCTTCGTCACTTGCCTCACACTTACCCAAATTATTAAAATTGAAGATATTATCAAAAATGGAGGTGATATGAGCATACAACCAGTCTCTTCCTTACAAAAAACTTTTTGAAGTGCAGAATTACTAACAGAAAAGCGCATTGTTGCGCCGTTGCTGCCACCAGTGCGCGTCTTTTTATCAAATGTCCCACAATTATGCCAAGCAAGCCGCAAGGCAATCGGTAAAAATTTAGTACGACCACGTATAAGAATTTTACCAAGTTCATCGTACACCTCTTGATAGTCAAGATGTTGCACCAAAGAATTAGAATGCTCTTTGCGTCGGAAAATTGAGGTTTGTCCCAAAACTAGAGGAAGAAGTGTGTAAAATAGTAAGAAGCAGCATAGAAAGATTTTGTAATTAGCAGTATTCAACATCATTACTGGAATTACAGATAAAGTTTATGTTCGAAGGAATATTTGGTATCACAACCAGGTAAAAACAGGATAGCTATTTATACCTTTCAGCTCACAAACAAGAATTCGCAATAGCATTCAACGGAAAAATTAAATGGTTTTCATATTACGTTAATAAAGATGAGAATTCGATATCCTTGAGTCGCGATTATATAGTAGAATGCATTTCTATAAGGTTGTTACTCAATTGATTAAAAGGTTTTTCATTATCATTATTATTTCTTACAATCTCACTCAGCAAAGGGCATGAAGGAACTCAAACGCAAACACATGATTAAGTATAGTACAAAAGGGGATTAAAAGGCATTGAGATAGTTGGTATAGAAATGAGTTTTAACGACTTTGACATATTTCCACTCATCTGATTGTCATGTGAATGGTGTTATGGCATATAGGTAGTGATAAGGCTAAACATGTTAGGGCACAATGCCACCCGCATGTATATAGTATGTGTACCGCACCCGGTTGGTCTCCATCCATTCTAGAGTAGAGACCGACAAGACTGACACTACGAATCATTTTTGTTTCACTATGAGGCGCAACAGTTGCGCAACAATTGTTTTTTTGCACTTAAGACTCACTTAAGACCTTTAAGTGCTAAAAACAATTGCTAGTTAGCTGTTGCGGCATTGCTGCGCCACAAAATAAACGAACATTTGTTGCGGTGTGACCTGGTCTGTATCGGGTTGCGGTATTATAGGTTGGTAAAGCAATTCATCCATTCTGAAATAGAGACCGACAAGACTGATCTGGTCTGTATCAGGTTGCGGTATTATAAATGGGAACCCTAGAAGTAGTTTCATGCTCAACCGGCGCACGATCCAGCGAAATCAATCAGTCAATCAATAATGAAAATAATGACTATACACACCCACAGCAAAATAAAGTCACACTTGGGGAACAAGTTACCATGACATGTGAGCTTAACAACGCATTATGTTGGAGTGCTGACATTGACTTACACTGAGTGTTGAAGTAATGCTAGTAGATGCTGTTATTGAAGGATGACGTGTTGCTACTGAAGGATTCCTGAGTATTCCACATGTGCTTAACACATTTCTGAGTATTGACTCATAGACGTGATTAATCAATGAGGGTGAATGATGTTATTATTAGATTGTATATATAGTAGATGTCTTTATTTTAGGTTCCCTATCCAATCTCATATTTCATCTTCATCAAATACTGATTGATCAACAATCTTTTATTTTATTTTCTTGAAATATCTTTTAACTCGCTAAACTATTGTTTGTTCAATACCCTTCTGCTTGTCAATCACTGGGGAAAGGTACATGTACTGTGTTATTGTTATATGTGCTATGGCTGATTGTAGTATATCTTCTTTTTTTTTTTTTTTAAATTTCATACAATCTCACCCAGCAAGGGGCATGAAGGACCGCTACTCAATAACCACTACTTAAGATTAAATGCATGTGGGGGAGGCAACCTATTTGTAAGAGGAACTGGGCAATGAAAGTTAACATGTGAGGGGAAGATTATTAGGGGATCTGTTTGTTGATATCAAGAAATTGGCAACTTCAGAAATAATAGGGGATGGTGAAAGTAAAGAGGATGTTTTGAAAGGGATTTTGTATAGTTTGGCTAAATGGGCTTGTTTGGATCTTTCTGCTGCGTGTGCCGGGCAAAAAAGGAGGAGGTGTTCTTGGGTGTCTTTGTTGTTGGGACCGCAGGTAGGGCACAATGGTGATTCCACTATTTTGAAGCGGTAGAGGTAGTTATTAAGGGGACAGTGCCCTGAGCGGCATTGGGCAAAAATAGTAGCTTGAGATCTTGTGAGGGTGGTTAGGTGATTATACATGATTTGAGGGCCAAACTTTCCTCTAAGCTGTAAGAATTTAGGATGATTTATGATTTAAAAAATAATAAAAGTTTTGGCGACAAAGGGGCCAATAAAATAATGAATATGAAGTTGATAATAAATATTGAATGGCGGGGACAATGGCCCGGATAAGATGATGAGAGGCTAGAGGGGACAAAGGCCCAATGCCGATGAGAAGAGATTGCCGGGGACAACGGCCCGAAGAATAAGGTTGAGGCTAATGGGGACAATGGCCCAGTGCCGAATAGCCGGAGACAAAGGTCCGGGACAAAAGACTTACGGTGGAGGAAAACGTCTCAACGCAAGGGGGAGCAGGGACAACGGCCTGACTCACGCGGGGACAAAGGCCCGACTTAAAATACGACGCGGACAATGGCGCGAAGGAACTCAAGTGCTAATTGATCTGGCGACGGAGATGGAGCAAACAGGGATAGCAAAAATGGACGAATGTCACCATCCTTATAAGCTCAATCTCTATCACCAGGTTACAGGAAAACAAACTAGGGTATGGACTAAAATATTAATGTGGTGAATCAATGAACATTTAACAGATCTGAATTGAAATATATATATGTGTATGTATTTATATGTAACTTTGTGTGAATTTATATCCCGAGGGAAATAGCAATAAACGAGTGTCATGAAATGTTCAGTATATTATAATGACTGGTAAAACATAAGAAATTAATAAAAATATAAGAAACAGGCAGATAGCAAAGTGAGCAAAGGAGCCCAATAACCCTCAAATTCTGACATAAGCTTCCGGAGTGTGTCTGGGAGAGGTGGAGAGAGGGAGCGTGATTTGTAATGGGTTTATAAGATGGATTTGAGTGATGATATTGACGGAGGAGGGGGGAGAAAGTGCAGTGTTTCTGTCATTTGTTGGGCCAGGTGATGTGAGCCATTTGCTAGTCGATCTGCCAACTCATTTCCATTGATCCCTGAGTGGCCGGGCACCAATGGAGGAAGAGTTGGTGAGAGGGGTTCACGTTTATCAAGGCGGTGACAGACTGGATAATGGATTGTAGGGTAGATGAGTTGGAGGTTACTGGAGAAGGGGATAAGAGAGATTTTATGGCAGCTTGATTATCAATCATAAGGGTGAGACTTTTGACTGAGTGCCATAAGGGGTAGGAGAGGAATAGATTGAGCCCTAGGAGAATGGCAATAATTTCAGCTTCAAATACAGTGCAGCACTGGGTATCCCCTAGGCATGTGACATATGGGAAAGAAAGACAGAGATCAAAGATGGCTGCAAAAGTGCCTTTAGGGGACTTTGATCCGTCTGTGAATATGAAATGATGTGAAAGGGATGACAAAGAGAGTGTGCAAGATACTTCCCTAATGGCTTCTTCTTGGAGTCAGTGATTATGGCTGTGAACAAGGCTGGTGCCCATGGTGGGGTTGGCCATGGGCATTTTGTGTCTATGTTGTTGAGGGAGGCAGATGATGGGAAAATGTGAGAGGAGGGGAGGAGTTGCAGCTGCGAGCAGTGAGTTTTGGGTAGAGGGCAGCTGATGAGGCTTTTGGCCAGCCTTGCCATTGGATTGTTTGAGGGAGTGGAGAGTAGTCATAGCCAGGCTTTGTATACTACTTGGTCTAGTCACTGCAAACTTGTCAGTGATGCAGAGTCATGCAATAAGAGACATACAGGTGTGGTTCTAAAGCATCTCAGAGCACGCCTGGTTGCTTTATTTTCAACTACTTGAAGCATTTGAGTTGTCCTGGGGTTCTTCTTTGGTTGATGCCAGACAATTGCTGCATAGTCTGTTTGGGAATGAATGAGTGAGGATATCAGAGATTTGAATAAGCAGAATACCCCATCCGGAGGATGCCAGGCGGTGGATGCTGTCTGAAGTGCAAAGACCTGTTGCCGAAATATTGGTACTGTTTGCTTTAAAGGAAAGAGAGGGATCCAGAATGATTCCCAACCGTTTCAGCAGTGGGGAAGGGGGAAAATTAAGGCTGTTAAAGGTAAGTGTATGGCTTTCATTTAGGATAGAGCGTTTTTTTTTGAGAACAAGAGCCACTTAGTCTTGGACTGATCAAAGACCGCAGCATGTTTCTTGCCCCAGGCCAAGGCGTCAGATCCTATGGTTGCTATTTTTTCAGAGATCCATTTTGAGTCTTTGTGTGCTGCTACGAAAATCACATCATCAATATACCCAAGTGCAAGGCAATTTGTTGATATAGATGGGAGGCGGAGGAGGGATGAGTTGTAAGTGATATATAAGATTGGAGAGAGTGGGGAGCCTTGAGGGAGGCCCTTTGGGTGGAAGATGAGAGGGGATTCTTAGGAGGAGAAGGAGATGCTTGCGCATCTGTCTTGTAAAGAATTAAGGATCAGTGAAGAGAGGTTAGGGGGAAGAGGGAGAGATGTTAAGATAGATGCCAGGCGTGAAAGGTTGACTTTTGGGAAGGCGCCTTTAGCATCTACAGAGAGTGCTCCAACAACATTACCTGTTCTCCATTGGTTTTTGTTCCAAGAGGTGAAATGGAGTAGCGCATCTGAGGTGGATTTCATAGGGAGGCCTCCATAATGTGTATCAGGTAGGAGGTTCCCTGTTTCAAGAAGATAGCAGAGTCTTTTAGTTAGTAGAGAATCAAGCAAATTACCCATAGTGTTGAGTAAAGCTATGGGGCGGTATGCATTGGGTACTGAGTAGTTAGGGAGTTGAGGCTTTGGGATGATCACTGTCTTTGCTTTCTTCCATCTCTTGGGTTAATATCCTACCTCAAGGCAGGTCTAGAAGATGGGGAGAAGAAGCCTTGAAGTTGTGTTGGGACAAACTTGTAGTAGGAGGTTTGGGATCCCATCTGTCCCAGGAGCTCTTTTTAGTTTTGTGTTGAGAAGGGCTGAGGTGAATTTGTTTTGAGAGAAAGGTGGGGAGGGAATGGGGTGTGGAGGGTCTGAGTTGTTGCAGGGAATAGATGCAACTGAAGTACCTTCAAAAAGAATTTTGGCCTTATCAAAGTTGTCCAGGATGAGGTTGCCATATTGGTCAACAAGAGGGGGGTTAGTGTGTGGGGAGGAGAGGGATTTTGAGTACTTATCTGTTTTGTGGAGGTTATGTGGTGTGAGTTTTGCAAGGGTATTTTGCCAATGTTCTTTCTTTAGAAAATTTATTTTGGCTCAGAAGATTTTGTGCGCTTCTTTGAACTCAGCTACAAGGTGGGGAGCCTGGAAGAATTTTAGTCAATGCTGGGCCTGATAGCAAGTTTGCTTGAGGGGATCCAGGATGCTTCAGTTCCACCAGGCATGGCACAATGTGCTGGGATGCTGCAGTGGAAAATAATCATCCACTATTTCAATAAGAGAGGAGGTAAGGTGTTCGGCAGCCAGATCAATCTGGGATGGGGAGGGGAGGGAGGAGAGTGAATAAAGGAGGGAAAACTTATCAAACTTGTTCCAGTTTCAATAAGGGCCTTGGGGGAGAGGGGGAGGAGGTTTTATAAGGAGATTTGAGGTGATTGAGCAATGGTCATAGAGGTATGACTTGTTTCCATCCCTTTCAGTGACACATTTAAGGAAAAGACTTTCAGCTTTATCATTAGCAAATACTAGATTAATTACAGATGTAAAGTTTCTAGTGTTGCAAAATGTTGCCACTCCAGGTTGTGAAATTAAAGTCATATTCAGTTCCATTGTTGAATTGAGAAGATTGGTTGCTTTGGATTAATTGGTAGTATGTTTAGAAGGGTCTGACCATAGATCATGGTGGAAGTTGGAGTCAGTGAGGAGGATACTGGGAATGTGTGTATGGGGGTGGAGGGCAGGAAAAATGAAGGGAAGGAAGGAAAAGGTGACTGGGGGGTTGTACATGTTTGCTATCAGTAAGGGGGGAGAAAGGATGTCAGTGATAAGCAGAGCTATATCTGTGCAGCGGCTTGGTGGGGTGGCAAATAGATGAGGAGGGAGTCTTTTATTGATCTAAAAGCAACATTGGACTGGGGAGTTTGATGGCTGTGGGGGAGTATGCAATGGGTTGATGAGATTCCAGATTTTTTCTTGGGCAGGAGAGAGGCGGTCATAAGATAGGTAGGGTTCTTGGAATGCTAGGATATTGTATGAGGAGATGAGGGAGTCATTAAATATTGAGTGGAAATAATTGAAAGATCTGTGGCAGTTCAACTGAAAAATTTTGAGTAATGAAGGTGAGCTTTTGGGCTGTGTGTTGGGCATCATCTATTTATTGTTGTGGCAGGGGCAGGTGGGGTGATGAGGTAGATGGGAGACAGATTTTGATGTGGTTGGATCTTGCATCACATCATGAAGTAAGACATTACCCAAAGTTAATGGGTGATCAGGGGGGAGGTTGTCCATGAATCTGAAGCACACAGGGGAGTTTAGGGGAGGCTTGTCGCAATTTTTGGTGATGTGGTGGCCAGGGCAGTTGGAGCACCTGGGGGGAAAAGAGCATTGGATGGATAAGTGACCTTTTCAACAACATTGGAAGCAGGTACTATATTCTCTATTAACTGCTTCCATGTGCTGTACCTGGCCATCACAAATGAAAGGAAAAATGGGAGTGGAAGAGGAGAGATTGTTAGAATAAGATTTGTTGGAGAGGTGAAGAATGACTGAGGAGTGTTTTTTCCCCTCTCTGTCTTCAGCAAGCTTCAGCCAGGAATGGGGGTACAAAGATTGGTGGGTTTCCAGATTTTCTTCTATGATTGAGTCTAAGTTTTCCATAGAGATTTTTTGGGATGAGATACTATTGTTGATGAAGGTGAGAATTTGTGTGTTTCTATATTTAGTAAGAACTGGAGAAGTAGGGTCAAGTTGTTTAATTGTGATAAAAGGTATTGACAGTGATGAAGAGGGGGCACTGTGAGTAGGTTGAATTTTTGGAGGGGCAATTGAGGCAGAGAAAGCTTGGGGAAAGGGTTGACTTGTAGGGAGAGGTGAAGGGGGGAGAGAAGTGGGATTATTCATGCCTTCCAGGATTTGATCAATATTTTTTTCATTGAGACAAGGGTAGTGGGGATAGAGTCAGAGGTCTGAGGGGGAGGAGGAGGAGAGCATTAGAAGATAGCCTTTTTCATGAGAGGAAGGATGGCATCCGATAAGGCCCTAATGTCAGCCATGGTGGAGGTATGCACTGATATCTATGACCCTTTGTGGGGAGGATCTTTAAAGGTTCCAATAAGGTTGTTGAGGCAGTTCATGAGTGTAAGGGGATCTTCTGAGTTTTCTTAGCCTACCAGTCTTGTGAGGCAGGCTGTGGAGGCACTCATTTCCATTTTGGGAAGGGGAGCAGTGTGGTATGCGCATTGCAGGTAACTTATCTTCTGGACCAATCAGCTTGTGTATCCCAGGAAGAAAAAAGGGGAAACATAGGGCAGTAGATAGAGCTATTATAAATATGTAATTATGGTTTTAAAAGAACAAATGGAAAGAGAAGGGCTGAAGAGGATTTAGGGTCTGTGCTCTTGGATTTTCAGAAAGATGTGCAGCACAAAGGGAATTGTGTGTTATCAACTTAGGAGTGCAAGCACTGAACATTATGGATTTTGATTTTCCAATAATTGTATGTTATGCGTTAAGGAAGGAATTATGACTCAAGGAAGGCCTCAAGTACATATTATACTGCACAGCTGCTAGTGTGGTAACTTTTTGAAACAGGTAATGTACGTTTCAGAGGCTAACTAGTTAAGTGAATTGTCAGAACTATGGATTTAGTAATGAAGCAAGGAGGATGGGGACTTGATCACAAAACTACCCAAGAGTCAAAGAGAAAAGGATCAGTGCTCAAAGGTGTCAACATGGGAAGTAGCTCTGAAAAAATGCAAAGGTACAGTCATAAGGGCACATGTTGAATATGAGTGAAACAAGTTAATATTAGTATTAGTAAGCATAGGGTATGTTTAGGCGCTGTAGTTTTTACAAGTGGTGTATTAATTTTACTAATTGATTAGTTATTTTTTACTAATGTGGGCTAGAGACAGTGCTGGAGATCCACTAGGGAACTGTGTCTGAAGTGCTGAAAAATATATGAAGGAAAGGCTATCGAATAGGAGTAGTACTCGTTAGGTACAAAAATTATTTAAGGAATCAGTCAACAGATTACAAACATTAGACACCACACAATATTTGGGGGGGACTTACTAGCAAGTCCTCAACTTGAAGTAAGATTGAATTCATAATGAACTCACACTGAATTCAGACTCAAATCTTCCTGAAATAAACTTGAAATATTCACAAAACATGGGTGATTTTTTATTGAAAGATTTATGAAAAACTATTCAAATCTGAATGGAAATAAGAATATAAATAATTTTGAACTCTTCTCAATAAACAATACTTTTTTATGAAATGTAATCAGATGATCTTTTTGAATGAAAATTTAAGGATAAAAATACATGAAATTACATTCTTTTTTCTTAAAAATAAAATTTAACCATTTTAAGAAATATACTACATATTTTAAAAAAAATTTAGAAAAAATTTCATGACTTCTCAATGTAGAAAAAATCCATTTTTTCATAATAAAAATCTTTCATTTTTTTTATAGAGACCATGTAAACTGAATTATTCTAATTTTTTTTTCAGAATTTTAAGCTTATGCAATACATTTTCTTTATAAAAATTAATTATATAACTAACAAATTAAGCCATAGTTCCTATCCAATATTATATTCTAAAGTTCTGTATAAAAGACACAAAATTATAAAAAATAAATGCAGTAAGATTTTATTTTCAAAAGATGGGCATGATGAAGCACCCTAATTTCTCCCTTCTCCAAATAAATAAAAAGTGAAGAATGAGATTATATATGTTAAGCAAACAAAAATTTCTTTAGGTGGTAAAGTCTAATATTTTTTTATAAAATTCAAAAATTCAAGAAAATGATACAAACAGTAGGTAAAGTAATTTTGGTCTTTTATAGGATGAAATGTGCTCAAATTCAAAAGTATTTGATGTTATATTTTTAGTGAATCCAATAGTTTTCATAATAATGAAGCAATTTTTATCAAATCCATAAATATTCTTTAGTTCAATTTTCATTCTTTAAATTAATTTGATCAAGTCACAAAAATTAACTTCTACTGAGTGAAATTTTTCTCTTAAAATAATTTAATTAAAAGGAATACAAAATATCAATGGGAAAATTAATATAAATCACCAAATATTCTTTAGAAATGTAAGCTGTATGCTTTATTTTTCTTGAATTCAATAATTGAAGATATCAATATTTTTCACCCAGGAATACACAGCACAAACTAAACAGATTTCTATCATGCAATATGAGAGTTTTTGGATTTTATATATCAAGTTCTACTACTTTTCACAGACTCTATATTATGTATTAAAGTGAATTTTTATGTATCAATGCATGATTATATTTATAGAAGAATCAATATATGAGAGTATAGTTTGAAATAAGAATAATTATATATTTATATTGACACTCATAGAAATGGCTAATATTAGAATAATTTAATTTTTATTAATTAAAAGTTAAGAAAATATTTTAAATAGAAGCATGAAATATATCAATTTTTCCTATTTGTCCTTTAAATTGAGTATAGTAGTGCAGAAATACCTTCTTTTTTTCAAGAACAAGGGTATTGACCATGTTAATTTACAATACAAAATGCAAACATTATATTCAAGTGAAAAAATACAGATTAATAATTTATTGATGCTTTGTTAGTAATATGATTTTAACACCAATATTCAAAAAAAAAATATGTTCTTTATTAGAAAATAAAAAAAATAAAAAAAATTTGAGATTCTATTGAAAAGTAAAAATTCATGCATCTTCCAAGTTATCTTCCTTATTAAGAATATATACTTAAATAAATTCATTTTTATAAAAATGAATTTTAATGGAATAGTTTTTGAAATTTTCATTTAATTTCAAAAGAAAAATTTAAGGCTATAAGTTGAAATCATCTTCAAGATCAAATTGATGAAAAATATTTTTTTCACATTTTTAAACTATCTGTATTCATCACTTGAGGTTTTCTATAAAATTTGAAGTAAAAATCTAAGAAAAAAGATTTTGATAATCAAAAGAAGCTAAATAATTTTTAATAAATACAAAAATAATATTCCTCAAGTTTAGTTTAAATAAAAAAAGAAAAATTTCTGTCTTTTCATGTGCATTGTAGATAAAAACAATGAAATTCAGAAGCTTTTTTAATATATCATATGAGAAAACTCACAATATAATAATCAAGAAGAAACTTAAAGATTTTATTGTTAAAAAAAATCAGAATAATTCAAATATTTTATTTATTTTCAGCATTTCCTAGTATTTGGTATAAATCTTTTCCATAAAAAGATAAACCTGGGCATGCATTTAGGAATTTACAATTAAATTTTAAATAAAATAAATAAAATTCTCCCAGATTAACTTTTCTTGAACAGTGGTCAGGAACAGAATCTCATTGGGAGCTCAATCCAAGTCCCATCATGACTAAGATTTTTATGTTTATAAAATTTTATATTATTCTTTGTGTGAAATAATTTAAGCAATGAAAAGTGCTCAAGGGGCTTATTTTTTTACTAAATCAATATAATTAAATATATTGGAACTTCTTTATTATTTAATTTTCTTAAATTTTTATTTATTAATGATAAGTATTCAGATATTTTTTTAATGATACAAAAAACAAATAAAATTTAAAAGGTAAAACATAGCAATTATTTTTTTGTTCAATTCTCTTCTTCACACTATAACAAAAGCCATAGCTATTTTTCATCTCACAAGAAGCAATTAATATTAATTTAAAGGATAAAAAATTTCACTCCATAATATAGAAAAGAGATTTTTATTTTTAATATCATAGGCACTTTTTTCCATTTTTCAATTTTTTTCTAAAGTTTACCTGTAAAATTCATTTTTTTATCTTATGTATAACTATCACAATTATTCCATGAAATGATTTTTTATAAAATTTACTAGGGCTTTATGGCTGGTTTTTATATTTTTATAATTCTTCTACTTCAAATACAAGTATTTATTACAAACAGCTAATATATGTATATTTTGGATTGATTATGAATGTAAAATAGCCATACAACAGGTTTAAATATTGTTTTTATAAGTGGAAGCAAAAAATCATTTTATTGCAGGGTGGACTCTATCCTTTGGCCAAAAGATAGAGTTCATCTTCTGTTTTCACCACCTTTTTTGATACTCACTCAACCCCTTTATACATACTTTTCTGACACTTTACCTGTTTCATTTCTATTCCCTCCCCTTTACTTTTGCTCATCATACTTTTAACTTTGTTTCACTTTTGATGCCTTCAAACCTGAAATTTTACTCTTCTCACCCTTCCTCACCTGTTTTTCTCACACTCCATCCTCTTCCCATTCACTTTTCAGCCCATTTCACCCCTTTATCTCCAATTTTGACCCTTCTAATTCTTTCTTTTTCCTCTTTCTACCCTACACCACCCCTTCCGATTGCCACATTACCCCACCACACCCTTTGGGCTCCCAGTCCACACCACCATACCCCACTCACTACCACTTCCACCCCCTTTCTAGCCTTTTTTATTCCCCACCACCTCTTTTTCTATCCTCCCCACCTCTTTTCTTCTCACCCTAAGTCTATTGCTCTTCAATAAAATCCACCCCCCACACTTTCCAACTGCTCCCTTTTACTTTCTACCTTACCTCTTTCACTATAAAGGGAGTAAAAGGGGGTGGAGAAGGGAGTGAAAGGAGGGAGTTCAAGGGAGGCAGGATGGAGAGGTGTGGAGATGCAACCACAAAGTGTGAATATGAAATATAACAGGCAAGCGAGAATTAAAACAAGCATAAGGGGGAAGATTTAACAGGGGAAGAACATGATATGGTCCAGAAATTGAAAGAAAATATATGGAAGGAGAATTTTAAAATAAAGTAAATAATATATATATATATATATATATATATATAACATAACAAGGTACGGGAATGGGTTATATCCTGATACCAAAAAAAAATAAAACCCAAATTCTAGTGTACTAATTATTACACATATGGTTCTTCATCATAAAATTCCACCCTTAGTATTTTGATTTATTGAAGAAGGAAATTTTTTATTTAAAAATAATAGTGTCCAGATCTTTTTTCCAATTTATTAAAAAAATTATATGTACTAATTATATAAATGATAACTCTAAATTAATGTATTTTAATTATATTTGAAAGAAATTTATAACTTTCAAAAATATTTTAAAGCTTAAAAAAATTGATAATTCCTGAGCATATTATTAGAATAAATATATATATTTACAAAAATTTTAATGATGAAATCTAATGAAAAATATCAGTAAACTACATATTTTCTCTTCAAAAACTTCTTATGATATTAAGTAATTTCTCTATATATTGATAGCTCCACAAACTTATGTGAAGATGTAAAAAAGCTTTTGATTTGATTTACATGAGAAATTTACTATTACATATAAACTCATAAAGCAGAAGCACACTATTTTTAAAATATTATGCATTTTCAAGTCTGTTAATGTTATGAACTTCACTCATAATAATATTTATTTTATAATTAGAGTTAGTGACATTACAAGACTTTTTGCATTAATTATCAACTGTGCTTCAATAAGTATTCAACTTGTCTTTTAGTCTATTTCAGAGAGGTTCAAAGCTTGATTGTTGGTTGTTTCATCACTGCCTCATTATGTGCTCAATTAAATATAATTTTTTTTTCAAGGTTGTGAACTTGCTAGCAAGTCCACCCCCCATATTGCATGGTGATACTTTCAGTTGGTGAAGTAATCTAGAAAAACCATAAAAATTACCACTCAGTGAATTCTTTTTGTAAAAAATACAGATAAAATGTGCCTAAAGTTATGAAAATTAGTTTAAAGTAAATAAATGATTATTTTTTAAGACTTTAAGCTGAATAGTATGGTATACTTTAATGTTGATATTAGAGATTAAAAAATACTGTTTGCCTGGAGATTCACTTCAAAATTTTAACTGTTTTCCCATGTAAGAAGCGGCACTCAAAATATAAGTTCAGGCATTTTTTAGAATTCAATTACTCTATCAAATAAGTAGAACTGATATTTTTCATCATTTCATCATTTTATTCATAGAAAAACTTCTATATCACATTTTTGAAGAAGGATACAATAGATAATTTTAGTCATGACATCATAAAATATTACTATTATATTAATTAATTTCTTCTTAGTATAAATTTTTTAAAATACTTTAAAATATGTGGCAAATATTTTAGTTTTTTGTATTCAAGTTTGATTAAATAATATTTCAGAGGCTCATATTTCTGGTTTGTGAGATAAAAAATTCACAAGATAAATTTAAAACTCTTAATTTGATCATTATTCGCAAGTTAGAAATATTGGTTAATGGTTTTCAATACTTTAATTGAAATAAGATAATTAGAACTATGGGTAAAAATCAATTATTTTAGACATTAAATGAGTCAATATAATTGATATTTTTCTTAAAAAAATACTATATATATCCCCTTATATATTCCAAGTATCAAAATTCATTAAATGAATAAATAATTTAAATTAATTTAAACTGATAATATTTTGAATTTCCAGTGAAGATTCAACCAGAAAAAAAACTTCATAAGTTAAATTTAATTGAAATTTAAATTTTTGAAAAATATTTTTTATTTCTATTTTAAATAATTCAAATTTTATTGTTAGTTTTATTTAAACTTAAATGTAAAATCTATATAAAAGAATGTTTTACCAATAAGTACCTGAATTGTTTTAATTTAAAAGAGATATTTCCTTTCATTAAGATATATTGAATTTAAATAGGAACTATAGAACCTGTTTATAGATATTATAGGACTATATACATGAATTTAGGTTTTTTTTAGTCCATCCTTTGGAAGAAAAATCATATTGTAATAATTGAAGATAAAATGAAAGCAATTTAATTTTTTTGAAAACAGATTTTACAAAGTTTTCTTTTTATTCCCATTATTTCATATCATATAATAAAAATATTTTTGATAAAAAAATATACATAAATTTACATTATTATATATACTTTTAAAATTTTAAAATTTTAAAGAGCTTCTTTTTAATACATTATCAGTACCGTAACATACAGCAACATTCCATTCATTCAACAAGACAACAAGATGTCGGAACCCGGAAACCTCACTAACAATACTCACCCGCGCTGCTTACTCAACGAAAGAAATTATTTTGTCTGGTCAACGATTTTGGAGGCAGAACTAGACAACATAAACTGTCTAGAATATGTCAATGGTAGAGAATGCGATAGGGTACCAGAAAGAAAAAGGAAGTCGTACAATTTAAGCATTCTTCACCTTAATGATGACCATGTAGCCGTCATCGCAAGCAAACTGTATGGCGAAAACAAAGGAGACGGTCGAAAAGCCTGGGAATTACTTAAAGGAAAGTATGCTGGTGGAGATGCTCAGGGAAGGAGGATAGCGTTTAATGAGTTGTTAGCCACCGAATACACCAATGCAACTCAATTTGTCAAGGACATTAGAGCTATCAATAGCAAGATTAAACTTACCGGGCTCAAGATTGACGACAAAGTACTCTCTCTTCAAGTATTTACAACTCTCTAACTAAAAACTACTGAAGTGTGTGCCTATTTATACTCCTTTTTACTGAAATGTGTATGATATTTAATGGCTTTTCTCTTATAACATTTCAAGAAACACACTATGACTTTTTTCTCTTTTCTACACAATAGTCCATAATCCCCTTTGATCCTTTTAACATTTTCTTTTCCATAATCTGTTGCTTTTCGTTTATTACTTTTCTTACCTCTAAATATGTATATGGTTGTAACTATCTCTTTATGTGTCTTATTATGAATTATCTTTTTCTTTCTCTTTGCATAGTTGTTTCTAATTGCGCATCTTAAGTTAAGATGCTTATCTTTTATCTTTCCATGCCATCTTATCACTTTAACCTTCTTATCAATTAACTTACTTATCTTTTCAACTAAACGTTTCTGTTCACCATCTATTTGTTGTAATGTATTATTTTCATCGTCATTATCGTTGTTGTTTATTGAAGTTGTATTTTGTGTTTCATTGCCGTGAGATGTTGAGAGGATATATGTAAGATTTGCCATGGTCACATTAACACTTCTCACAGCTTAACTAAGCTTGAACCACAGTCATGCATAGGTTTTCATTGATAGTTCAATCTAATTTCTATAAAAGATAAGATATTTAATTTTATAAAATTGTATGTATTTATTTCCATAAAAGATTTTCAGAGAGTAAGAGAGCTCATAGAGTTGTTTGTTTTATTGACTCAATAATAATATGCATATCAATAAATATTATAAGCTTTATTTATCTGAGTGTATATTTATTATATATATTTATTAATTTATATACAGTAATCAGAATTTAAGATGATAAGATAAAATTTTAGTTATATTGATAGATCTTGAGTTCAATTTTCATTTGAAGTTCATAAGTCATGAAAAAGATTCTTTTCACTTCACCAGCAGAACTCACATGTAAATTCAAAACTATGTAAGTTAACCTGATTAGGGGGTATCAAAGTTAGAAATTTGTAATTATTTAAAAGGTATTTCACAACACAAATAGAAAGCCACAAACTTGACATTAATTCTCAGTAAAAAGGTGTTTTTGGGGGAACAATATGGCATATTTTAAAAAATAATCATGGTTGATTTAGTGGAAAAAAGAGGTATTTTGAAATGGAAGATTTCTAACTTTGATACCCCCTATTAGGTCTATGAAAATGGGTAAAGCTTCAATCAAGTTTTTTTAGGCTCAAATTATTTTCTAAAATACATATTTTTTCATTATATATGTAATTATAAACCATGTTACATAAAATTTGTATAAAGAAAAATTATACTGCTATTATATGGTTTTTTTTAAATTTTATTTATTTTAATTATTTCTATTTTAATATTAATAAATACTGATCAATATATCTTTATGTTGAATTAGTGAGCATTTTTAAAAATCCAAACACCATAATTCAAAAATTCTATAAATGATAGCATAAATAAAAAGCTGTTTTATTCTATTTACAATTCTGGTTTATGTCTAAAAATACTTCAATTTAACTGTGGTACCTTTTTGATTTCATGTTTTAAGTAACATTTTACGTCAGTGTACTCTGTTCTTTGCTGGAAGAACAGAGTCCATCTTAATTTTTGCACACATAGTTTGTACCAGTCACCATTCTTTCAATGAAATCAACATATGGTTTTATGCCCTCCCCACCCCTTTTGCTACTCTCCCAACCTCATTGTATTCCTTCCCCTTTTGCTCCCCATCCACCCCTCCCAACCCCTCCCAAACCCTGTTCTACACTAAAAACTCTTTGGAAACTCTTAATCTGCCCTTGAAACTCCTACCTAACCTTATTTCTGCCCCACATAGCCTATCTCACCCCTCTCTCTAGCCTCCCCAGCCCTTCTAGACCCATTATTTTAACACCCTAATTCTCCCCTTTACCTCATTTCCCCAATGTTTGAGCTTTATATTCCTCCCTTTTAATTAAGTCCCTATTTCTATCTATAAACATAAATTTTTAGGGAGGAGTGGGGACGTAAGTGAACTTGATGAAGAGTAGTGGAAAGGGGTTAAGAAGGGTGGGGAGAGATGGAGAGGGAGACAAGAAGTTGGAAAGGGATGGAAAAGAATGAAGAGGGGAGTGTAAAGGGTGGGGGGAAAGATGATAGGAGTGGAAAAAAGGAAGCTTTTGGAGGGTAAGAAGTGTGGAATTCTTAAGAGGGAGTAAATAAAGAGGGTGAAAGAAGATGATTATACAAAATAAATATACAAAAAATATCAAATATACAAAATATGTTACAAAGAGTAGGAACAGTAATTACCTGCATCCTAAAAACCTACAAGTCATATACTTTTCTTTTCTTCATTCACTTAAATCAGATAAAAATCTAAATTTTAATATTTTGAAATTTAGAAGATGAAGAGAAATAAATTTTAATAAATATTAGTATGGAAATAATTTTTCATATAGTAGTAAAATATAGTATGTATATTAATTTTGAAAATTATATGTTTAAGTAAAGTATTTTTAGCATCATATTTAAAATTTTTGAGACTTATTTAGATATTTTAATGATTTATAAGATTCAATACTATCTAACCACACAATTAGTATATAATTTTTTCAATTATTGAAAAGATTACAATAAATAATATCAATGCAAAAAATAATTTTTTATGAAAAAAGTCACATATTATATATCTTTATTTCTCCATTTATTGTTGGCCAAATAAACTTATATAATTAGTTCAGATGGTTTCTTATTAAATCTATACTTTGCTGTTTTTTTGAAAGTGTGCAAATAAACTGCTTAAGTAGTTTAAAAAATATGTTTTTCTCAGAATAATTTGAGTGTGTTCTGCACTTAATTCAAAATTATATAAAAAATATCATTCATCATATGACAGGATTTTTTCAAAGTATTATTAGCTATGCTTCATAAAATGTTCAAGTTAGATTCAGGTGGAGTTCACCAAAATGTCAATCTTTTTTCTTGGTAGTTTTATCACTACCTAAATGTGGGCTAAATTTAATATGAAGTATGGTTCATGGTTTCAGAATTTCTAGCAAGTCTGCCCCCCCATATTGTGTGGTGAGGATGACCCAACTGAGTCTTCTTTTCTTCTTGAGCCTTGACCATAGTACCATTATATTGGGCCAAAACATAACTAACCTTGATAACATAATGAATAAAAGATTCTTGATACTTTTCCAAAACTATTAATTTTAAATACACCTGAATGTTGTCCTTGATGACCTCTAAATCTGGTAGTTTCTGTTCTCTATTTGGAATATACTTCATCTTGATGTTCCTAGACAGTTCCTTCAAAACCTCCATTCTGATCTCCCTACTAAATTCTGACCAAAACAAATTCTTTTCTTTGTTTTCATGGCTAATCTACTCCATCAGAATTAGAATAATCCACAACTTCAGTAAACTGCCTACATAGCTTCTTCAAGTCCACCATATTTGAAAAGCCACCTTTTGCTTTCCATTCACTGAAAATTATGTTGAGGTCCACCATAGTACACCTAACTCCCCATCTATCAACCATCTCTTTTAAAAATTTAAACCAGTTCCACTTCTTATAAACTTCCATCTCTTTAACCTCCAATTCCACCTCTATATCAAAAATAAAGAGCCTAACCTGCTTCACCAAGTCTAAATGTGAAGCCCTACCAACAGCAGAAGAAGCTTCATATCAATTTAAAAACCGTTTAGCTTCTTCCCATTGAACTTGGGCCCATCCCAAGAAATAATCCTGACTGTAGCACTAACAGGAAGACAAACACCAGATCCAGGAGCAGAAGACATCCCAAAAATATAAGATTAAACCATTAAAATAAGATAAGCTTTCATTAAATAAGCCTCTTTCAGGCTAAGATATTCCAGATATCAAGTAAGATTGTTTGAATACTAAAGAGTTCAAAACCCACATTAGGAGCCCCCATTTTAGATATACTCTTACAGTTACCTTGCTGTAATCATAATTCAAGGGAGTTGGATAAACCTAAGAAAACCCTGTCCCTTTAAGTAAATAAAGAGTTCACAATCATCTAAGCTATAGCCTCTACTTGATATTAAATAAACAATAAACTATTTGTTATTAACAGTTTTGAGATTTAGAATTAGTGTTCTTTATAATGGGGTTGAAAAACCCAACATTGAATCTGTATTTAGAAAAGTTATATAAATGATTGAATAATATATTTTTCTGAAGCTTTTTATTTTAAAAGATTTAGTTGTTAAAATCAGATCCCTGGTGATGAGACCTTTAAAACAGTACCCTATAAGTTATTAATAATGATGATGAGTGAATTTAATATACTTTTATGTAAAAATCTTATATTTATAAGGGTATTAAAATTTTTATAATTTGTTATGAAAAAAAAATTAATGATTATTATAATATGTTTTTTATGGTTGGTTGTTGTATGATGATTGTTTTCTGATATGATGTTCTATGCTGCCTAATTTCGAGTCTATAGGCTTTATATGCATAGTATGTCATGTGCCCTACTTTTCCTAACCGGAGCATTCCATAGCTCATCCAGAACTCATCCAGAGATCTCCAGAGTTTGTATAGAGTTCATCCCAACTTCTGCACTCAATTAAAACCTTTAAAATATTAATAAAAAATCTAAAAAAATTACAGATGATAGAGATACTTCTCCTTTATATTACACTCCAATTTTTGTATCCTGAATAGCCCTTTTCACCTGGTAAACATTTATCAAAGTTAAGCAAATTATGAAAAATAAAAAATAATCTAAAATACTTTATAAAATTATTAAAAATAGTAGAAAAAAAATGAAAATTATAGAAAATTTCCAAAGGCTCTTGAGACTTCTGAATTTATTTCAATGCAATTTTAGACCTATACTTTCATTTTATGCCCAATAATTATTTGTTAAATATTGACCCATAAAATTAACCCTTTTTAACCACTTTTTATTACTTAATTTATTTAATATAACCATTTTAAAATTAGATTAGCCTTTACAATATCAACAATCATTCACCAAAAATCATTTATTAATAAACTTAAGTGCCATACTAAACTTTTGACTGCCAAAACAACTGTCCATTTCTCTTTGAAATTAATGGTCTTTTGTTTTCTCCAAGTGAAGGTGAGCTCTTTCCATCTCCACTTACATAAATTTAGCCTTTTCAAAATTTGATTGAATCAGAAAAAAAATTCCTCCAAATCTAAGGACCATTCATCTCTCATTAGCATATTATCAAAATTCATCATGTCAAAGCCATGGGAGTTTTTCACAATAGAGGGTTTTGCTAAGAAAATTGAATAGAAAACAATAAATATTTTATTTAAGAAGATATATAGTGACTGAATCTTACTTATATCTTTTTTTTAAAAATAATCATCAAGAAAGGATAAGGAGGTGGTCGAATTATAAACATGTTTTAAAAGATGGTTCAAGTTTATTGAAGCTGAAACCCAATGCTTTAGTTTGGAGTTTGAGCTAGAGGTTTCAGGAAGTTCATCTAAAGCAGCTTGTAAAGCAGGATTGTCATTTCTGGAATCATTATTCTTTTTAGAAATTTGAGTTTTAGTAGGAGGAGACTAGAAAAGAAAGAATGAGAAATTTAGAAAAGAATTGAAGAAAAAAGAGAAAGTAAAAATACATTTTAATTTTGGGGCTCTGAGGACATAGATCTACTCTAAAATAATTTTTCTTTTTGATAGTTGGTATCATATTTAGATGAACTATGGTTAGAAGCTGGAGGTGATTGATGTCCTTGAGTTTCAGGTGTTTTGGGAGGATTATTAGCTTGTTGAGATCCAGAGGTCATATCCTTAGTAGTATTGTGTATAAACCAAGGGTTGACATCAAATCAGGAACCAAAAATATTATCCATTTACTCATAGACAGGACACATGACATTGAGCTTTTTGGAAACAGTAGTAATTCCAATATCCAAATCTTCATCATCAATACCAAAGCCAGTGGAAGTGGAAGCAAAGTGAGACTTTTTATATTTGGATTGATAAATTTTGAACCTCTCCTTCATTTGCTTAGGATTGATGTCAATTCTCTTTTCTGTTTTCTTTTTTATTTCATTGGCCATTAACAAGAAGCCATTGACCTTTGATGAAGGTAGACATCCATTTTGGATGGACTTCTCACATTCAAAACACAAATCATAATTTGATTTAATTGGGGGGTGTCAGTTCTGGCAAATCCGCACTTAAATTTGACCAAATCCGCACTTAAATAAGTGCGGATTTCCAAAACACACTAGCCCCAATACTGGTGGATTTCAAAATGAAATAAGTCACTTATTTCACTCAAATCCGCACTTTCTCAACCAAAAGTGCTGATTTCACCATCAAGTCCCATTTCACTGATTTGTCAGCATCATCACATTCATACGCAGCACTCCGCAGAATAACACTTCATAACTCAAAACATTGTACATCACTTACATCTTCATATCATATCATATAAGAGTCATGCCTTCCTCACTTTCAAATCGTGATAAATTACATAAAGCAATGACTTTCATGGCGCTTGAACTGCTCTTGGACTCTGATTCCGATTCTGATCTAGAAGAAGATTTTGTCGTTTTATCAAAAATGGCCAGGAAACGTTACCTTCTTCCCAGAAAGCCTCAAGTACTTCATACCCCCAAGTACACCATCCAAACACTTCTTAACCTATCTACACCCAGTTTTAGACAGCTGTTCAGGACTTCTCAGGAATTTTTCCTTAAATTGCTTGAGCTTATTCAGGATCTTGCCAATTTTTTAAATCTGACTTGTGAAATTGATGACTTAGAAAAATTTAGATAAGCAAACTTATTGACTAGAAAGTAAAGATAGAAAATTTTTATTATACATTCAAATTTTTGTCAAAAATAACGTACTATATTCTTTTCCTTTTATAAGTCAGCATATAAGAAAATATTACCAAAATTAAATTAACTAGAAAAACAATTTATCAATTGAAAAGGTCAAGTAATTTTTTAATGTCCTCATAAGATTGGCCATTTTTAACACATTCCATAATGAAATCTTTTTTTTTAAAACTCTCTTGTTTTTCCAATTCACAAGTAGCCATTTCTCTTTGAAATTGATGGTCATTTACTCTTTCCATCTGCTCTACCTCAAATTTTTTTTCTTCCAAATCTAAGGCTTGCTGATCTTTCCTTAGCATATGATCAAACTTCATCTTCTCAAAGTCAAGGGCATTATTTGCAATAGTTGATTTCGCTGAGAAAATTAAATTGAAATAAATAAATAAATGAGTTAATGATTAAGATATATAGTAAACAAAACTTACTTATATCTTTTTTTTCAAAATAATCCTCAAGGGAGCCAAATGAGCTTGTTGAAGTATTACCACGTTTTAATTGATGGTTCAAGTTCATTGAAGTTGAGGCTCGACGCTTTAGTTTGGAGTTTGAACAAGAGGCTTCAGGAAGTTCTTCTAAAGCAGCTTCTAAAGAGGTATTCACATTTCCAGAATTGAGATTATTTAATGGAGATTGAGTTTGAGTAGGAGGAGACTAGAAAGAAAGAGAAATTCAGAGAAGAATTGAAGAAAAAACAATAAGTAAACATACATTTAAATTTTGGGCCTCTGAGGATTCAGATCTTCTGCGATATAATTGTTCTGCTTGATAGTTGGGATCATCTTCAGCTGAACTATGGTTAGAAGGTGGAGGGGATTGATCTTCTTCAAGTAAAGGTGTGTTGGGAGGATTATAGGAAGGTTTGGATCCAGAGGGTATATGCTTAGTAGTATCGTGTAGAAACCAAGGGTTTACATCAACTCGGGTGCCAAAAAGATTATCCATTTCCTCATAGAAAGGACACATGACATTGAGCTTTTTGGAAACAGTAGTAATTCCAATCTCCAAATCATCATCGTCAATACCAAAGCCAGTTTCATTTACAGCATGATGAGTCTTTTTATATTTTGAATGGTAACTCTTAAATCTCTCCTTCATTTGTTTAGGATTGATATCGATTCTCCCCCTTGTTTTCTTCCTTACTTCATTGGCCATCAACAAGTAGCCATTAACCTTTGAAGAAGGTGGACGTCCAATACGAGTGGACTTTTCACATCCAAAACATGCTTCAAAATTTGATTTTATTTTAAGGAAGTTGATTATGATGAGATAATCATCCTTTTTAAGCTGACCTGAACCTGCCTTTGATTTTTCAGGTGTAGGGCTTGCTTTACGAGGAGACTTTTGTGACGAAGCAGATTTTTGAGTTACCTTTTGAGATTTGGAATGTCTGGGAGGCATTATGAAACTGGCACATAACAAGAAAAAAGATTAAAAAGTAGAAGAAATAAGTAAAAAAGAATGTAAACATGCCTGGTCAAAATATTGAAAATGTCAGGAAGGGGTGTGTGCCGAGGATTGATGGGTAGGTAGCGAGGAAGGTCAGTGTGTCACATGTGACAGGGATGGGGTAAGAAAGGAAGGGATGTTTTGTGGCCAAAATGTGGTTGTGAAAAAAAACGGGAAAAAAGTGCTGATTTGAGGTCATAACTGACACCCTTTTTTGAAATAAGTGACTTTTTTGCAAAATTTAAGTGCTGATTTGTAAGTGCTGATTTGGTTTGAAATCCGCACTTAATTTAAGTGCGGATTTGCCAGAACTGACACCCCCTATTTTGAGGAAGTTGATGATGATGAGATAATCTTCCTTTTTTAGATGTCCAGACTTTGATTTCTCCAGTAATGGGCTTGCATTACAGGAAGAATTTTGTGATGAAGCATTTTTTTTGAGTTTAATTTTGAATGTTAGATTTTATGGGAGGCATTATGAAACTAGTATGTTACAAGAAAAGAGGTTAAGAGGTTGAAAGTATAAAAAAAGAAGGAAAAAACATGCCTGGTTAAAATTTCTCAATATAATGCTTCAAATCTCAGTGAGGAGTGTGTGCCAAGGATTGATGAGGGGATGGAGGTCTGCATGTCTTATGTGACAGAAATGGGGTGGGTAAGAAAGGGATGATGTGGCCAAAATTTGGTTGTGAAAAAAAAAATTGGAAAAAAGTGCTGATTTGAAGTCATAAATGACACCCATTTTTAAAATAAGTGACTTTTATTCAAAATTTAAGTGCTGATTTGTGAGTGATTATTTGCTTTGATATCCGTAATTAAGTTAAGTGAGTATTTGCCAGAACTGACACCCCCTGATGAATGTCTAAACAGAGGATTGCATGATATTTGGTGCTTGAAACAAGTAAAAGTTGAATGATTTTTTGTTTTAAGATGATTAGTTTAAGTTGAAAGCCATTCTTTTAAACTGAATTATAATTTTCAGTTTTAAAATATAGGAGACTTATGATTTTGGATTTTTATTATTATTTGGCTTCTCTCATTTTAAGATGTAATCATCTTTTCAAATTTGTAATACATTATGAGTGGCTTAGTAATTCAAGCTGATTTTTGGGAATTTCAGAAGTCTTGGGATCTCTTAAAACCTACCTTTTTTCAATCAACACATTTTTGATATATATTATCTGATGAAACAAAGAATGTAAGAAAAATATCTAAAAATTTTACTCAAAGTGTAATTTCATGTGAAATTTTTACTACTCATATAATATACATAGGTGTCTTGTAGAAAAGTCATTTAACTTCATTTTAACTAAAAGAATTTGAATGTACATAATTTTTAAGTACTTTGAAGAAGATACTTATCAATATTTTTAGTAATGGTATGGGTAAAGCTAAAAACCAATTCAAGGTAAACATGAAATGACTTTAAAATTCTGACAAAAATTATTGTGTTATTAAATACATTTTACCAATAATTTCCATGGAGTCACTGGGCTCCTGGAAAAAATGATGTTCATATTCATTCAATATGTCTAAATATTGATTAATTGGATTGTGCAACTTCTAAACCATTTTATTCATTATTACTACTTCTCATATCTCCACAAAATGGGTTTCTTAAAATTTCTTGGTAAATTTATGGTTTTTTTTGAACCAACACCACCATATATGAAATTACAATTATCAAAAAACAAAGCAGAAAGAGCAATTCTTCAGCAAGGTAGAAAAAGAGTTCATATTCTTTCTATGTTAGACACAAAGACTCTTAAAATTATTGGAGATCTTTTGGAAAAGGAAAGTGAGAAAATTGGACCTGTTCTTGGAGAAATCGGTGACTGTTCTCATTGGTTGAGCTTTGAATCTGTGATGCAGCTGCGGAACAAAGACTATTTTCAGAGCCACATACTCAAACAGCAAAATGAAAAATCACAGCTTTGGTGCACTTTATTTGGAATCAAAAGGAATCTTAATGAAATAAAACAAAAATTTTATCTTTCTGGAATAATTTTACTTCAAATCAATGATTACAACTTCAAAAAATTTTACAATGTTTCTTCTTACTGGTGAGAAATTGACTCATTTGGGATTATTCAATATTTGATAACTCAAAATTAAACACTAGGAACAAAAACAGCATCAAAAATGCACCAAATTCAAGAATTCAAATCTATTTTTGACAACAAAAAAGTTATGAAAGATAAACTGGATAAGCTTTGGGATCATAATGATAATAAATGGCTTCACAGTGTGTACCATCCCCAAAAATAAAAGTATCCAAATATTGTACATCACTTTGGTGGATATGGGTCAATACTTGTAGATCACATAGTTTAGGTAATATGCTATTGAAACTTGTTCTGATAAGTGCAACACAAGAGCAAGAAATAAAATTTCAAAAAAGATTGGAGATTTTTGGTAGTAAACTAAGTTTTGCCACACTTATTATATGCCTATTATCTGTACTCTCAAACTAAGAAGGTGATATACATCTTCATTTCAGCACTCAAACACTTCCATAAAACGTACTTCATGGTCAGATTGTGATGATTTACAATAAAAAAAGCTCCAGAAAACTGCAATTGTACTTACCACCTATGAAGCAGTCAGCCCCTGCACAATAATTAAGAAAATGGAAAAAACTTTATCACTGATAAATAAAATTATATGCTATTGAATTTTTCTGGATGAAGCACAGTAAGTTATATTTGTAACTTGTCAAAAAAATGATGTTATGAAGCTTAACAAGAAACAATAATTTATTATAGCTACATCAAAATTCCTTTAGCCAAATGGACACAGAAGATTTTTAGTTTACTTTCCATGAGTTGACTATTTTTAACAAGAACACCATTACAAAACTCACCAAAAGATCTGAAGATTTTAATCACTTTTCTTCAGTTTGATGGATGGGATGAGGAGTCTCTTTGGAGAAAACAAATTACACCAAAACTGAATGTTGGTTCATTTCAGGCACTCAAAACTATCAACTACCTCATGAAGGTAGTCTGCTTATGGAGAACAAAGGATCTAGTACTAAATCTTCTTAAAAAGGTTGAAAAAGGTATATTGGTGAGTTTTGGAAGACACTGGCAAATAAGACTGGAAAAACCACAGGAAGTATTTTACAAGCAATTTGGCCTGAATCAAAATCAAAAAGAACCTTGGGATAATATTGAATTTCTATGTTAGCTAAAGGTTTTAAAACTATTTTTTAACCATCCAATGTATGAATTTAGAAAAGATAAATGGCCTGATGGGTATACATGGAGAGATTTGGCTAAGATATTATATCTCATTGAGCATGTGATGAAATTTGTGCAATGGAAAAGAGGGATAAAGGAGCCCAAAGCAGTCATCTTTTTAGAATATGTGGACCTTTTAGAAATGTAAGTGACTAACTTAACACTTTTTGATGAAGGAAAATTAAAGAAATTATTACTTTCAAAAGGATTCCCAAAGCCCTAAAAGAATATAACATTATCTTTACAATGTATGTAGGTGATTTGAGTCAGAGGGCCCAAGATGAAAGTCTAAACAGGCTTAAAAACAATATAGATTGCTTTGTTCTTCTTGGATCCATTAAGTCAGAAGGGCCAGATATTGATTAACAATGTGCACAAGATGTTTACATAATAGTATTTTAGCATATAATTTTCACTTAATACAAGAGATTCAACTGATAACACTTATTATTTGAATGTTTTATTATTGTGAATTTTTGAAGGAGAAAATCTGAAATCCATCAATAGAATCTCAAGCTATTGATTGGCTTTTTTGAATGGCTCAAAAAAAGATCCATGTAATTAAATATTATATGAGAAAGAGTATTGAGTTCAGTATGTACAACATTCAAAGGAAAAAGGAGAAGTTAACTATGTATGTAAAATAAAATTTTTATTGATGAAAAAATGAATACTAATTATTTAAATTTTTACTTTCAAGGCTCAGTGTCCCAAATAGTGGATATGAACAATTTCAGCTGAAAAATATGTTTCTTTATGAATATCTGAATGGGTTGAAGAAGATTATTGATGTTTATTGGGTCAGAAATGTTCAACATTCTTTTTTCTTGATTGTTGAGAGTAGCTAAATAATTATTATTATAGAGGACAAGAGGTAAGTATTGATGTACCAATTACAGTCAAAGCCTAGAAGGTAGTTATGATACATAATGTATCCTTTGTATTGAAACAAGATCTTGTGGAAGAAATGATGATGTTTTTATTTTTGACTCACTTCATGGGACTTAAGAAAAAATTTTGTGCTAGCATTGAAAATTCATCTGATCTCCATGATAGTGATACTTAACTTATTAACCCATCTTTTTAGGTTTCTGATTCAGAGAAGCATTTTACATTAGTAAAAAAATATTTCTCTCTTGAACATATAGGAAGGGTGTTGAGAAAATTTGTACAATGAACAGAGATCTTCAAGAGATTATTAGCAAAGAGCTCAAACAAATATGAAAGATTTTAGACTGACTTTTTTAAGTAACCTATACCAAGCCTTTTGAGATTTTTTTTCTCCAAATGGTCTGGATAATAGTTTCCAAGTCTAAGCATATTCTTTTTCCAACAAAAGGTTGATGGAAACCACCCATTTGATTAGCTAAGTAAGTTGTGTTTGGATTTATAGGATATGAAGCAAGAGCCATCATTTAGAAAGCATTTTCCCAATGTTAGATTTTAAGTTGAGCAAAGTACTGATTTTTAGTGAGAGTTCCATTCAAGATTCTAAGAGAAATTATTACCTGGAAAGTTTGATGATTTAAGATCATTGAGAAATGCTTCATAATATGAATGAGGTATTTTTTCTGTCACAAAACTAGAGCGTGAAGCTAAACAAATCTGTGCAGGGGATGTAATAGAGTCATGTGTAATTAAAAATAAATTAAAAATCTGGTGATATGTAGGAAAGTGTTTGCAAGATGTTGAAGTAGAAGATATCTGCATAAGAGTTCTACAAAAACTATTGATGCAGCCACAAAAAGAAGAATAATAAGGAGGAAGAATTTCAGAAAATATTTTATTTATTTGACAATAGTTTCTGGGAGGTGTCCCAGAAGGAAAGTAAAACCAATAATCAGGCATAATGTATTAAGAATTATGTATAAAAAATGCTTAAGTATGGAAGAGAGTATTAGAGCAGAAATTTTCTATCTTATACTCTATCTCCAACAGTGCATGAGGATATTAAAAAGAGGTTGAAAAAACAATGAATATACACTCAGAAATAAGCCTTAAAAATAAATCAAAAGTAATATCAATTTAAGCTGATTGTATTACATGAGCTGAGTACTCATACATCTGAGGAAAGCATGGTTATCAAAAGAGTGTACTGAGAAAAACAATATCAATAATTTTAATATGTAGCAGTGATGAGCATTCCCTGAAAGGTAAGTATAAAAAAAAATTAAGTAAATATAATTTACAAAATGACATCTTTCCAAAATGAATACTATTCTTTGTCTACAAAATGCCACTCATAATTAAAATAGCAATTGAACAACCCAATGGTAAATAGATATTTAATATGCTTGTATAAAATATATACTTGAAAAGATTTAGTTGAAATTGTTTACATGAATTTTTTTAATGACAAGCACCACAAAATATGGGGGGAAGACTTTCTAGAAAGTCTGCAACCTTGGACCCAAACTAACCACAGATTGAACACACATTGAGCTATTGATAAAGGAACCATACAATCAGGGATGAATACCACTCAGAAGAACAGTTTTATGTGGGTTTTCAAGTAGAGTTCAGTATGGGCTCAGTATGATTTCAGTCTGAGTTCCATCTGAGTTCAATCTGAGTTCAGGTTGAGGACTTTCTAGCAAGTCCACCCCCTATATTTAATAGTGAAAGTCATTATCTTTAAAAAGGTAACTAATTTAAAGATTTTTAAGGGAATATCTCTGAACTAATGCTTTGGAATGAGCCAAAAAAAATATTATTCTATTAATTGCAATTTTCAAACCTAAAGCAAGAGGTGAATTTTATCATTCACCCATAAAATAGTGTTTAAGAAAGAATATTCAGAAAAATAAAAAGGATATCTAGAGGGTAATTACTTATATATGCTATTTCTAGGTCTGGATGGAACTAGTTCTTATGATTAAAATGATAATTCTGTAATAGAATTAGAAGAGCATTATTTTGATAATGGCAAATTAAATAAAGTAATTTATGGAGCATTGGTTTAATTTTTTTATTCTAACAGATGTAAAAAACATAAATTTAGTCACCTCACATGATTCCCCAAATCAATGAGGTTTACTCTAATTTCCTGCCATAAAATAGAGTTCCCACCCAAGAATTGGAAGGAAAACTCATAAGATATAAAAAAGCAATTATAGATGAATGTAAGGAATATCTCATAATAGAACTAGCTCATATAACTTTATCAATAATTTCAAGATTATAATGAGTTTCAAGATATATTAAAGCACAGTCTTTTAAGAGTTTGTGAAAAATTTTATCACTAATACTAACTCAAAAATCATGGTTTATCTCATATCAGCTGCTTTCTTCCAGAAATTTCATCAATATATTTTCAGTAGGTGATATGAAAGAAAATTGAATGTATTTGAAAAAAGGAGATTAGAGTAGAATGGGTAAAGAAATAAAATATATAAAATAAATTAGGAACAAAAAAGATTTTTGCTATTTTTCTTGTATTATTATTTTCAATATTCTTTTTCAAAAGTAAAATACATTCTTGAAATAATATTTTCCATGATGATCATTATTATGTGATGGATTGATTTTTTATTGAAACTTGTGCAGAACTAAAAATGTTTGATTCTGGTACCATCTTAAGATATTAATATTTCAATAAATGATAATTTAATAAATTATTATAATAAATAAAATTATCTAAAAACTATAAATTGACATTAATAACAACAGATATTAAATATTTTTGTTCTCATGGTAGAGATAGAGGAATCCTTTCTAGTACTTAGAGGTATAAAAATTTATTTTTTGATTAATCTCTTGATAAAAGTACATTCAAACATGGAAATAAATTGGATAGTTTACTCCAATTATTTGCATGAAATTTGTGTTCATATTAGAAATTATGCAAATGCAAATAATATGGGGTATCAAAGTTTTATATCCTTCATTTCAAAGTACCTCTTTTTTCCACCAAATCAACCTTGATTATTTTTTAAATTATGCCATATTGTGCCCCTAAAACACCTTTTTACTAATAATTAATGTCAAGTTTGTGGCTTTCTTTTCATGTTTTGGAATAAATTTTAAATAATTTCAAATTCCTAACTTTGATACCTCCTAATATTTATTTAGAAAATCTTGGACAAACACATTAGTTTTAACATTTTTTTTTGAAATTTCCCCCCAAAACTTCAAATTCATTTTCTGAATTTGTAATATCTCTCAATAATACCATTTTAGCCAAATATTTGTGAATGTACAACATTAGGTTGTTCATTCAAGTATCATCTAACTCCACTTAGAACCTAAAAAACAGGAGTTATATATAGAACTTCAAAGTCTTACAAGAGTCATCAAACCAAATGTGAAAAGAAAGACTGTTTTAAAGAGTCTACATGGGAGGGAAATTCTGTCAGTTCATCTCAGGTATTTTCATTTTTTAAAATTCAAAAAGGATATATGTGCAGGGAATTTTGAGAGAATAAAATCTGAAACATTTATTTTTTAGTTACCAAATTCTTTAACTTTAAAGTTAACAGGCACTATTCTTGGCCACTCTAGCATGGTAGCTGAGGAAAAGTATAGTCAATCAGTAATGATACAGGCAGAAAATCTTTATTCATCAAATAAACTCAGCCTATGATGATGTGAATCTTTTATAAAAGACCAAATTAAAAATTTAAAAATTCTTGGGGATGATATCTCATTGAAGGTTGATGAAATCGTTAATAAAATTCCCCAATCACTCAAAATGGTATTTTTCCATCTTAAACTCAACCAAACACTTTTTACAAGGACATTCTGTGCTAAATTTTTTTCTCTTTATGAATTCAATATAG
The DNA here is from genome assembly GCA_030280995.1 of Hemileia vastatrix. Lineage (NCBI taxonomy): Eukaryota > Fungi > Basidiomycota > Pucciniomycetes > Pucciniales > Zaghouaniaceae > Hemileia > Hemileia vastatrix. The sequence continues at coordinate 24,885,467 of JASXTE010000004.1, read as the reverse complement.
ATGATAATCCTTCTGTTAAAAAATGCACTCAAGTATTCATGTCATGATCAAAATATTATGTGAAACAGTAACCAGAAAAAGAAAAGTCTCTGCAGTGTAATGAAGATCTTTACACTCAATATTAAAACAAAAAAACAATCATCAATTAAAAACCAAAAAAAATATTTCTATATAATGTGTTTGTTGATTGGATTTCAATGAAACTGAAGCAGAAAGATTTTGATGAAGGGACTCAAAAGTGAAAATCTTTTAGAGGATCAGGTTGCAATGTAATGGATGACATCTGGGAAGGCAAGGCTTGGAAGAATTTTTCTGAAGATCCAAATGCTTCACAGGATGGCTATTCTGCTTTTTCTTCTACTCCTGAAAATTTGGTGTTCAGCTTATATGTGGACTGTTTCTGGCCTGGAGTTAATCAGATTGCAAGTCACCAGAAATCTTTTGGGTTTATTATGCTTATTTTTATGAGCTTACCACCATCTGTAAAATATTGAAAAGAAAATTTATTTTTATTCTCAATAATACCAGGTCCAAATGAGCCAACAAGTGAAAAAATTTACTTTCTTTTAAAACCTTTAGTTGATGAATTCAAAGTATTTTTGGCAAGGAATATGGGTCAGCTCCACACATTTCAGCACATGTTTCTTTTGCCATGGGGTACACAAATTACGCAAGATGTGCAACAGTTACAAAAAAATTGTTTTTTTGTACTTAAGACCTACTTAAGACTTTTAAGTGCCAAATATAATTTTTACTTAAATGTTTCTCCCCAAGACAAAACAAAGATTTATTGTATTGACCTATTCTCATCTGTAAGGTAAAAAAATATGAGCCAAAATCTTCCCACTAATTTCAGATATTTCAGCACTTCAAAAAGGAGAAGTCTTCCATGGCCACTCAACAACACAATTTTTTTCTTTCTGTTTTTTATCAATTAATGAAAATTTTGGGTAAAATGTGAATTAATTTCCTTGTCGGACCCATAAAGAACATATGAAACATGCAAAAGAGCAGAAAAAATCATCAACAGATTGAGAACAAGAAAAAATATTTTTAAAATATGGTGTCCTCTAAAGTTCTTTGAATGAATTGAGCTACTGAAGACCAATAAAATATTGTGTTTTGGATATAATGCATTTCCATATGCTGAGTAATCTTAAGGATCATAGCAGGATTTTTTTATGAATTGAAGATGCTGCTATTGACCTTGAAAAGAGGTTGAGGAAGGCAGAGACTAGGAATATTAAAGATTTGGGTGATTCAGTTTATCCAGAGAGAGATTTTAGAAGTTCTTTAAAGTGGAAGTATGAATCTTATCAAGAAAATAGGCCAGAATTTTTGTTGTCCAGGAGTGGTAGTATTCAAACTTTAACTGAATTAAATATTAATATGATAGCAAGCGAAATGAGTGTCAATTTAAGGAAGCATCAAATAACTGATGGTTATTTCTTCAGATCCAAATCTCAGTCAAGCTCTTCAAGCATATTTTTTGATAACTTGAGTGGTATCCATTTTTGTTCAAGTTGTAATTTTCAGAGTCAAGCTAAAGGTGAATCATCAAAAATAGCTAGTGAACACTCCTCTGAGGGGTCACAAAAGATATCTGAGGGAAATGAAAATGCTTTGAGTAAATACATAGAGGATTTTGAAGACTTTTTAGAACCTAGATTTACAGAAAACTAATTTCTATTGGTAAGGAGGGTTATTCTGCAGTCAATAGCTCCGTCTTGGTTTACATGGCGTGGAAGTCTAAAGTTTAATTTGGCACTAAAGTTTATTAATAAGAGGATTTATGGAGTTGATTGTTGTTATTGGAAAATCCAATCTAATTTTATAAGGGTTTTTATTTAAGAAATTGAGTATATAAAAGGGTTAAAAGGGTAAGTTTACAAGTCAAGATTAAATAAATAATTATTGGTCAGAAAATGAAAGTATAGGTCTAAAATGTATGTTAGTTGAAATCAGGGGCCTCAAGAACCTTAAATAAACTTTTATGTAATTTTTACTATTCTTATACTATTTTTAAAAATTTTATAAAGTATTTTGTTTATTTTTTATATTTCATGATTTACTCAACTTTGATGATTTTTATTAGATGAATAAGCTGCACAAACTACAAAAATTTGTTGGAATTATAAAGGAGAAGTAGTTCTATCATCTTTAATTTTTAAAAAAATTTTATTAGTATTTAAAGGTTGTAATTGAGTCCAGAAGTCAGTAGGAGCTCTGGAATGCTCCAGAAGAGCTCCATAAAACTCCAGCACTCTCCAGACAAGATCTGGAATTCTCCGGCTTGGGAAAATAGGGCATGTGAAATACTATGCATCTAAAGCCTGTATACTTAAAATCAGAAAAAGAGGATGAACTAAAAACATCATAACATCAGACAATGACATTCATTATTATATTACATAACAAATTATAAAATTGTAATACCCTTATAAATATTACAATTTCACATAACATTTTATAATTTTCACTCAAAATTATATTTATTAACTTATAGGGTACTATTTTAAAAGTCTCATCGCCAGGGATCTAAATTTAACAACTAAATCAAATAAAAATAAAAGCTTTATAAAAATGTATTTTTCAATCATTTAAATAACTTTTCTAAATACAGATTCACTGTTGTATCTCTTTCCCTCATTATTAAGAATTCTGATTCTACATCTTAACACTGTCAATAAAAAATAGCTTATTTTTCATTTTATTTAATGAATGTTATGGAATATGATTATGCGGCAGAACCTTTATAAATATAAAATAATCTTGTTAGTCTTACTCACAAGACTTCAATCTATGAGTGTGCTACCAACCTAGCAATAAATTAAGGAAACTTGTAAGTGACATGCATTTCACACAATATAACTAAAGTAAGAAGTACCTTTATAAATATAAAATATTCTTGTGAGTCTTTCTCACAAGCCTTCAATCTATGAGTGCGCTACCAACCTAAATGTAGCGCAATCAATACAACCATTAGGAAAAATACAGAGATATTGAAGAGAAGGAAAAAGTACTTCACCTAGCAATAGATCAAGGCCACTGAGGATATGAAACAATGAGAGTCACTTTATATACTCAGGAGGTCTGTGCTCCATTTCTAGGGTCTGTGCCACACTATTCAATCACCAAAATATCTAACCACCTAAACCCCCCCCTATTTTGGAGGATGAATCATTAATGAAATTACAATAATTAAAAATTTTAGAAATTAAAGGAAAACAGAGTGATTTAGTCATACAATCAGCTAACATTGAAGATGTGCTAGTGTAATCAAGAGAGATGTTTTTTGAAACTAATTGTTCCCAAATCCAATGTAGTTGAACATCAATATTATTTGTTCTGGCTTGATACATTGGGTTTTGACTTCAGAAAATTGCTCCTTGGCTGTCACCAAAGAAAGAAAAAGTTGGCTTGGTTTTAACAGATAGATATTTGAGTAGATAGTTAAGCTAAATGGCATCTTTAGTGGCTTTAACACATGCTTTAACTTCCACTTCGCTTGTCAACAAAGATACCGTAGCTTGTTTTATGCAGCGCCATGAAATAATTCCTCCATTCATCAAAAATATATACCCAGTAGTGGATTGACATGTCTTTGGACATCCAGCATGATCAGCGTCAGCAAAGCCAACTGGAACAGAAGATGAAAAGTGTCCAGCTGGATGATCCTTGATATTATTCATGTTTCCAAACACAATTTACTGGTGAATTGAATTAGCCAAGTATCTGAGTACATGTTTGAATGCCAAACAATGATTGATTCCTGGAGATTCTAAGTGTTGAGATAATTGACTCATGGCAAACCCCAAGTCTGGACATGAACCTTGAACTAGATAATTAAGGGAACTCACTGTGCTACAATAGTCTTCATTTAAATGCTTGAAAGCTTCAATTTCATGTGTTGTAGCTTTGATTAACTGATTTTGAGGTTGCAGAGGAGTTTTAACTGGCTTACACAAGCTCATGTCATAACTATTAAGAAGTCAATTAATATAACTGTATTGGGATAGTTTAAATTTTTTTGTCGTTCTATCTTGATAAATATTCATTCCCAATATGTAGTTGGCCTCTCCTAAATCTTCCATGGTAAACCTAGAAGATATAAGATTTTTAAAATCCATAGCATCACTATATTTTCCAAAAATAGCCAGATCATCCACATGAATAAACAAGTAAACTAGATGATCTTTATCATTAGAGATGAATAAGCAGGGATCTTCTTTAGAAGGAGATAAAGAGATAGATTGGAAAAATAAGAGAACTTCTCTATACCAGCATTGAGGCGATTGCTTTAAACCATATAAAGATTTTTCTAATTTCACCACTGGTTCAGAAATATTATTTGGAGCAAGAACTCCTGGCGGCGATTTCATATAGATCTCTTTGTCAAGATGTCCGTTTAGAAAGGCACCTTTTACATCCATCTGATGGAACTCCAGATCTTGTACTGCACAAATGGATAAAAGTACTCTCAAGGTAGTGAGACAACCAGTGGGTGCATATTATTCCCCATAATCTATGCCTTGAATTTGTGAGAAGCCTTGAGCACAAATACTGGCTTTGAATTTAGATATTCCACCAGTTGGACTTTCTTTCACCGTGAAAACCCACATAACACCAATTGGACAAATATGAGATGGTTTTTTGAACAATACACTAAAACTTTTTATTACACATATTTTCCAATTCTCCATTAATGGATTTTATCCATTCTGAACCATCAACACTTTTTATGGCCATATTATAATTCTGTAGAATTTCAACATTAGTAGCCAATCTTTCATTCAGAGCCATATAGCCTAGGTCACAAGATGGTTTATTTCTTTTGAAATTTAAAATATTACTTTCAAAAATCTCGGATGAATAGTTTTTGGGAGGAACACCATTGTCATAGATATATGAAAATCTATTAGTAACTGGAACCCTATAATTGGAGCTATCATCATGAGCAACAATAGGTTCAGCAATATGGTTGTTCTCTCTATTCATAGGACTTTCAATCTCATCTTCCGGATGGCTTATAGGGTCAGGGTGAGAAGTGGGTGCATTCTCAATAGGAATAGGTGGTTTCAGTAGTTCACATATTTCATCAATCGGCTGATATGTATGATCTGTCAATTCAGCATATGGGAAGGATGATTCAATGAATATGAAATTGTGTGAATAACATATCCTTTTAGAACCGGGATGATACAAGCAATAGGATGATAACGTATCATCATATCCCACCATAATGTTTGAGGAGGCATTAGGCTCAAATTTACCACCACAAAGATTCTTTGGGATAAGAGAAAAGGCAGCGCATCCAAATGTTTTTAAATGGTCAATTTTTGGAGGACAATTAAGAAAAATTTTGTAAGGTGTTGTCATATGTTGAGAGGAAGTAGGGGAGTGATTATGTAAATAGACTTCAGTATTAACTGCTTCTCCCCAAAACGGTTTAGGAAGATTACTATGAAATAAAAGCGCTTTAGCTCTTTTAGTGGTGGTGAGATTTCCTCTTTCAGCAATTGGGGTTTGCTTTGGAGTGTAAGGTGAAGTGAAATGCATTACAATCCCTTCTTCAATTAAAAATTTATTGAATTCATTGTTAATCAACTCCCCCCCTCCATCATTAACTAGATGAGTAACTCTATGAGGTAAGAATATATTTTTGACTAATTTTTGAAGTTTTTAAATATTTAAAATGTTTCACATTTTTATTTAAGTATAAATACAAATCGATAAGATGAAAGCATGTAGGTAAGTTGATAATAATATTGCCCACCATTGAGAGTGGGAGAAGAGATTTTACTGCTCAAGTCAACATGGATGAATTCAAGCAGTTGATTAGCCTTGGGTAAATTCCCATGAAATGGAAGGCAATGCAGTTTAGAATTAACAAAAAATGTACATGGAGAAGTAGGTGGGGAACCTGAGAAATTAAGAAGGTGCTTACTACGCATGTTCAACAGATATCTTGCGTTGAGGTGACCAAGCCTGTTATGCCACACCTCATAAGAATCAGCGCAAGTATTTGCTTGATCAGGTAGGTCATATGGCAATCTCAGAGAGAGATTAAGTAAGTTTTTCTCAATAATACCACTTAAAATAATGTTGATGTTCTTTGTAATATTAAAGGCACAACCATTTTGGGTTGTGTTGAGTTGACAACCTCCATTTAAGATGCGCATCAGGCTCAGTAATTTGGTTTGTAAGTCCAAGGCGTATAGGCTATCCTCAAAGTGTAACAGCAGATCTCCGCTTTTAAGAGCAACTGTACTGCGGCCCAAGGAGTTAATGGTTTTCCCATCCCCTATAACAATTGAAGATTCATGCGGCTTAAATTTAACAAAGTGGGCAATATTGTTGAACATGTGCCTGGAGGCACCACTATCTAAAATGTACTCAGAATGACCATTGGGAGTAGCAACCGCCATAAGGGCATGATCCGGAGGACTGAATGACTCCACAATCTAAAATGCCATTGATGCTTTATCCGGGGTTTTGGAAGCCTTAGCCTTTTGATCCCCTTTCAGATTCCTTTTTGGACGCAAATGAGGATGTAATTGGAAGGATGTCTCTTCCGTATGAAGAGCTTTGCCATTATGTTTCATGTTGGAGAAAATTTTGACAAGCTTTTGATGCAAATTGGCTTTCAAAGCGCTATCAGGAGGAGCATTGGTAGCTTTTTCCTTCTTTAAATCTAGTAAAGCTTGAGTCACATTATTAATGGTGATGGATTCATTATGTGCCAAAAAGTTGTGAATCATTGCATCCTTCAAACTCTTGAAATCATTGGGAAGACAAAGTAAGAAGAATGTGGCCAACAGATCTTCATCCAAGTGGATACCCACTGCAGGTAGGATATCCTCATAATTTTGGATGGTCTCAAGATAATCATTAATTGAACCATTGAATGTAAGACCTAGAAAAGAGGTGAAGACTTGTATATGGTTTGCGCTACTTTTAGTTAAGTAGTGATATTGGAGGTTTGTCCAAAGTAGATGGGGATTACATTCTTTTTCATCAGTGAAAAATAGCCGGAGATTAAAATTATCAAGGTATTGAGTAAGTATCCCAGAAGCCTTATCAATACAAGCTTCATCCTCTGATGAAATACTGGCTTTGTCCGGTTTAGGATCATTTTTAATAACAATTTTATATAAGTTATGTTGTCGTAATTAAATCTTAATGCACAAGGACAAGATATAATAATTATCCTTTCCAAGTAAAGGAATATTGGTGGTAGAAATATTAGCTGCTGAAGTTGACTGCATGTTTATAACAATTATTGGTGGAATAAGCAGTGGGGGCCTGGGCCCATAACCTATGAATGTTATGGAGTATGATTATGTGAAAGAACATTTATAAATATAAAATAGTCTTGTGAGTCTTTCTCACAAGTCTTCAATCTATGAGTTCTCTACCAACCTAGCAATAGATTAAGGGCACTCGTAAGTGACATGCATTGCACACGATATAACAAAAGTAACAAGTACCTTTAAAAATATAAAATAGTCTTGTGAGTCTTTCTCACAAGCCTTCAATCTATGGGTGTGCTACCAACCTAAATGTAGCGCAATCAATATAAACATTAGGAAAAATACAGAGATATTGAAGAGAAGGAAAAAGTACTTCACCTAGAAGTAGATTAAGGCCACTGAGGATATGAAATGACGAGAGTCACTTTATATACTCAGGATGTCTGTGCTTTATTTCTAGGGTCTGTTCCACACTATTTGATCACCAAAATATCTAACCACCTAAATATTTCAAGTAGAGTTTTAGCTTATTTAATTGTGAACTCTTTATTAACTTAAAGTTAAAGGCTTTTCTTTGGTGTAAAAATAATCTTACAATCTCCTTGCTTTAAGAGGAATCCAAAGGAGTTGGATAAGCCATAGAAAACTCTTTCCCTTTAAGTAAATATAGAGTTCACAATTTACTAAGCTATAACCTCTACTTAATATGAAATTTTTAATGAAATATTTTTTATAAACAGTGATGAGATGTAAAATCAGTGTTCTTTATAATGAGGGAGGGAAACACAACAATGAAGCTGTATTTAGAAAATTTATATAAATGATTGAATAATATATTTTTATGAAGCTTTTCTTTTTATATGATTTAGTTGTTAAAGTCTGATCCCTGGTGGTGAGTCCTTTATAATGTTACCCTATAAGTTATTATGTATGATGATGATGGAATTTAATAAAATTTTATGTAAAAGTTTTATATTTATAAGGGTATTATAATTTTATAATTTTTATGAAAATAATAATAATTTTTATTAATTTATGTTATTGGATTTGGTCCACTATATGATGATGATTGTTAGGATACAAGTTTTTTGATAGCTGGCTGATTTCTGCATCTAATTTCAACTCTACAGGCTTTATATGCATAGTATGTCATGTTCCCTACTTTCCCTGACCAGAGTATTCCAAAGCTCATCTGGAGCTTGTCCAGAGATCACCAGATTTTGTATGGAGCTTGTACAGAGCTTGTACAGACTTCCAGACTCAAGTTGAACCTTTAAAATATCAATAAAAAATTAAGAAAAATATTAGATAATAGAGGTACTTCTACTTTATAATAAATTTTTATTTTTGTAGACTGCGCAGCCCTATTCACCTAGTAAAAAAATATTAAAGTTAAGAAAATTATGAAAAATCAAAAATAATCAAAAGAGCTTTATAAAATTATTAAAAATAGTAGAAAAATAGTAAAAATTCCACAAAAACTTCCAAAGGTTCCTTATACTCCTTAATTAAATCTTCATTCACTTTCAGACCCATACTTGCATTTCCTTCCCAGTAATCAGTTGTTAAATCTTGAACTGTAAAACTAACCCTTTTTATCCACTTTTATACTCAATTATTCAATATTACCATTTTAAAATTAGATTGGACTTTCCAACATCAGTAAAAATCACCCAAAAAATTCTTTATAATAAAATTAGGTGCCATACTAAACTTTAGACTTCCACATCAGTTTATCCAACTTCCTTGGATTCTGCTTAAAGCAAGACAACTGTAAGAGTCTTTCTACATTGGTGGAACCCAAAATGCAGTTTCAAATTCTCTATATTTTAATCAATTTTGATCTGTATCTGGACTTGCATAGCCTGAAAGAGGCTTACTTATCAAATACTTATCTTATTTTAATGGTTTAATCTTATTCTTTTGGGATGTCTTCTACTACTGGATCTGCTGTTTCTCTTCCTGTAAATGTGTCAGTCAGGATTGTATCTTAGGATGGGCCCAAGTTAAATGGAAAAAAAAGTTAATTTATTTTCAAATCATTATGAAGCTTCTGCCGCTGTTGGTGGGGCTTCACATTTGGATATGGTGAAGCAAATTAGGCTCTTTTTTGTTGACAGAGAGGTGGAAATGGAAGTCATTGCTATGTACAGTTATAAAAGATGGGATTTATTGAAAATGTAAAAGCAGATGGTTGATAGATGGGGAGTCAGGTATACTATGGTGGACCTAACCAAGATTTTCAGTGATTTGAAAGAAAAGGGTGGAGTTTCAACTATGGTGGACTTCAAAAAGTTATGTAGGCAGTTTGATGAAGTGGTGGAATATTTGATTCTGAAGGAGGAGATAGGACATGAAAATCAGGCAAAGGATATATTTTGGTCATAATTTAGAAGGGAAATAAGAATGGATGTGTTGAAGGAGCTTTCTAGGGAAGACTTTATGAAGGATCTACCAAATAGAGAACAAAAACTGCCTGCTCTAGAGGTCATCAAAGAGAATATTCAGGTGTATTTAAAATTAATGTCTTTTGACAAGTATCAAGAATCCTGAACTCAATATTTTAGCAAGGTCAGTGAAGTTTTGGCCAAAAATAATGATATTATTGTCAAGTCTCAGGAGGCAAAGAAGGCTCAGTTGGGTCATCCTGTTGCTAATGCTGAGGGGGATGTTGATAATAAAATGGTGTATAATTCAGCTGAATTAACTAAGCAGCTCAAAATATTTGTTCAAGAAACTCAGAAGAACAACAGAGCGCATGTGGCTTTGACTTATACTTCTTTTTCTTATCAATCAAGAGTTTATGAGAGGAGGACTTATAGATATAATGGAAATGAAAACAGGTTTAATGAGCATGGAAATAGGGATGGTGGTAGAAATGGTAATGTTGGAAATGTTTATAGAGGTTATTATGGAGAATCTAGGGTGTGCTCCTATTGTAATAAGAAGGGGCACAAATCACCAAATTGTTATTTTTTGGATAGGGACTTGCAGGCTGGTAGAGTAAAATTTGATGGAAAGGTTTACAAATCTCCTGAAGGATTTTTCATCAAACCCAGTGACGGGAAAGCTCCCTTGGATTTAGTTAGAAGGAAAATGATGGCTTAAAGGAGAGCCTGATTTTAAGAATTTACTGGTGATGATGATGAAAATATTAAAGGTGTTAAAAAGAATGATGGTACTGATGGTGGAAAAATAGATAAGGGAAAAGAAAAGGAGATAAGTAAGGCCACTTTTACAACTTCATTTGGTGGATTAGAGTTGGGAACAATTGCTAATGTGGATGGTAATTGTATGATTGGGGAATATGATGTTGATGCTTCCAGAAATGCAGCTGCTACTAAAGCTAAAAGTAGCATACAAAGCCAACTTAGGGCTAAACTGTGTAAGGCTGAAATAAAAAATTCTGAAAAGAAACCTTACACCAAGGAAAAAATAGATAAAATTCAGAAAGGAATGTTGGATATGGGGCCTCCCAGTTATGATAAATTTGATTCAAATGGTAAGCCTATGCCTGTAGATGAAAAATCTGATTCTGAGGAATATGTACCAATAGCTTCTCTTCCCAGACCAGGTTTTTCTGGTCCTACTTTTATGGAAGGGGTAAAGAGAACCAGTGATGTATCTGGATTAGTGAAAGAATCTGGTGACAGAGCTAGGGTTATGGTAGATGAAGATGTAATTATGGGGGGTGAAGATGGCAATGTGGGTCCTTAAGAGGTTTCCAGGGCCAAGGTTATCAAAATTAAATTTCAATATGAAAGGTCAGTCATATCTGGTCAGGAAAATCCTATGGAGACAGTTTTCTGTAGAGTGAATCAAATCCAGATTCATCTATCTTTAGAAAAAACTTTTAAAATTAGTCGTGCCCTTGTAGAAAAGTAAAAGAATCATCTGAAATTGAGATGGTTTTCTTTTGGAGAGGTGGAGTATCTTTGTGAAAATGTGAAAAAGTTTGGAGAGGATGTAGAAACTCATTTTTCTGCTCCTCTAGGATATTTAATGGTGATGCTAAATGGTAAAGAGGTAAAGGCCCTGGTGGATTCTGGGTCTCAAACTAACTTAATTTCTTTCTAGAAAGCAACTGTTATAGTCTAGCCAATTAAATCTGGAACTGGCTGAAGTTTGGGAGTTATAGGCAGACATGCAACTGAACCTATGGGGACAGCTGAAAATGTCAAGCTAAGTGTAGGTGGATCTTTTGGTAGTGTGAATTTTTATGTGGCTAGTGGAGCTGTGAAAACCATTCTTAGGGGGCCATTTTTGATGTATTTCGAAGTTCAAATTGGTTATCAGAGTGGTATGGGAATTATTTTGGAAAACACTGGTGATAATATGAGGCAGCTTAATATGTGGTTGGAACCTCCAGGAGATGATGGTTGGGAGACAATGCCTGGCCTAACCACAATGTGTCAGTGCTGTATTTGCACCAAGAAGAGGAAAATGAAATGGTAAGCTTCTGGTGAATTTATTAAAAAAGATAAGAATGAAGTCCCTAATTTTTTGGGGTAGTAAGGGCTGATTGCTCTAATTTTTCAATCTCTCCTCAAGAAGTGACCCCAGTGTGGTCATCCAACATAGGCTTGGGCCTTTGTTGTGTAGTTTGGTAATGTTTGGTGATGTCTTAAATGGAATTGATTTTTGTTATGGTGTTTTTCTGGATTCACAGGCTGAATATTAAAGCTACATGGATAAAACTATTATCATTGGATAGCTTTGTTTTTTCTGTACATTTTATGTCGTGATGATTTTTTAGAATATTTTAAGGTTACAGATGTTTTCTGTGTATTATGGTTTTTTAGTTGTTTTTTGTGGTTTTATTTCTTTAAGGGGCCCAGCCGCCCAAAGTCAGGCGGCCTAACCTCCTTGGTTGTAGCATGTTGGGGATCATATCTTAAGGGTTTTTACGCAATTTGGCTGTCAGAATTGCCAAATTTGTTGCTGTAGCATAAATTTTTAGATGGGGGTCTGTGTGTACATACTGAATAAGACAGTTTGAGGAAGCTTTATTTATCATACAACCATCTGATAATTAGATAACTGTTTCTTATTCTGTTTTCACTTTTTTTGTCCACAATTGGCTGGGTTCGTTGCAAGATTAGTTCTTCATTTAACTCAACTTTGGCAGCTGTTTTCTCAGGTGTATCTTTGCAACCTGCATCAAGTATTATTGCTGTTTTATGTGCAACAAATGCACTGTATTTTGGTTTTCTGGTGTGGATCATTCTCAATTTCAGGTTCTATCTGGTTTGTAGTTTATCTAGGCTACTTTCTTGACTTTTTAAGCAGTCAAGAATTTTTTAGAAGGGGTATAGTAACAGTCTCCAATTTTCTGTAGCAAATATATCTCACCTGGTATTTCTCAAAGGGACAGGGGGTTTTCTCTCTAGTTTTTTCTCTAACTCCCTTTCTCAAGGCCTATAGCTATTACTATAGGATTTTCTACACCATATTGAAATAGCTAAGGTCACTTGGAGATAATTGAAGTGTATTCTCAATTATTTTCAATTTATATTTCATTGGAATGTAATTATGTGTTGGCTTTTTCTATATGTTTATTATCATTATCAAATTATTCAATAAAATTTAAAAATGGTTCAAAGGCAAAGATGGGATGTTTTATGTTGGATAAAATTTGCAACGGGACTTTGATTAATTGTGGTGATATTAGTGGTGGATTTTTATGGCCTCCCGAAGGAGAATAAACTAAAATTATAACATCAAATTCAACAAAAAAATCATAGTATAATTTATTCAAAAAAAATGATATTTGTAATGATTCTATTTCTGTCCTCCAGAAGGACGTTAAACTGCCAAATTAATTTACTGGGGATTTTATGGAGGAAAATTTTGGGAGAAAAATGTTGGAAAGTTAGATGTTAAATTAGAAAAAGAAAAGGTGGTGATAATTAAAGTACTAAAAATATAAAATATATTTCAACTTATTTTGTTTCTGATTCTGAAGATTAAGATGAAGAGAATTCTTATGAAGAATTATGTAATGGTGAATCTATAATGGATAAAGAATTTTAAGTAAAAGTGGATGTTGACTCAGAAAATTATAAAAAGGTAACAAATAAAATTAGACCAACCAATGAAACACTTGCAGAAAAATTAAATCTGCCCTTGAGAAGACAAGAGTTATCAATATATCCATATGATTGTCCTTTAGTAATGATCCCACAGGAATTTTCTAAAACTTCAAGGATCACTTTTAAGAGTTTGGAGGTTGTTAATTTTGGTCCTGAAGGATGGCTTTCAGGTGAAGAAAAAAGTTTGTTGTTGGATTTAATGAATTATATGGAGAAGGCCATTGCATTTGTAGAAGAGTAGAGAGGTGTGTTGAAGCACTCTTGTGGGGAGCCCTACAAGATTTCAGTTGTTTGCCATGAATAATTGAAACAGAAAGCTATTCATATACCTAACACTTTAAAAGAAGATTATATTAAAGTCATTAGAGAAAGAATTTGAACTGGATTGTACAAGAAGTCATCATCAAGTTATACAAGTCCAGTATTCTGTATTAAAAAACCTAATCGCAAGCTCAGAGTAGTTCACAATCTCTGGAAAGTAAATAGAGAGTTATGAGAAAAGATGCTGGAATACCAACCAGTGCAGAGGAGTTTGTGGAGTCATTTTCTGGAAGATTATGTTATAGATTGGGAGATATAATGATGGATATGAAAAAAGAGAGTTGCATCTAGATTCTAGGCCTCACACAACTTTTGATATGCCACTTGGAAAATTATAGTTAACAAGATTACCTCAGGGAGCAACAAATTCAGTTGCTTTTTATCAAGCTCAGATGGCTTGGATTCTACAACATTAAACTCCAAGATATTCTGGTGTATTTACTGATGATGGTGGAATTAAAGTACCTTCAACAGATTATGATAATGAATTAATGAAAGAGAATCCAGGGATACAAAAATTTATTTGGGAATATGCTGTTTTTAGAGAGGATTTTTTTAAGGATTGAAGAGGCTGGTTTAACTATTTCATGTTCCAAATTTGCTTGTTGTGTTCCAGAATTGGAAATCTTAGGTCATGTGGTATGTAGAGAGGGGATTATGTCAAAGAATATAGTAAAAAAAATTCATTTCTGGCCAAGACCCAAGAGAATAACCAAAATCAGAGGGTTTTCAGGTGTGTGTGTCTATTTTAGAATGTTTATTAAGGACTTTTCTTCATTGGATGATCCTTTGAGACAGTTAAACAGGAAGGTTGCTGACTGGGAGTGGGATGAAGAGTTTAAAGAGGTGTCTGAGAGACTGAAGAAGTTTTTTGGAGAAGACATTATCCTGCACAAGTTAGATAATGGGAAAGATGTAGGCTGGATTTATTTAGCAGTGGATTCTAGTCAGATTGCTTCTGGGATGGCTCTTTCCCAAATGAATAAAGTTAGTTATATAAGGCCAGTCAGGTATGAATCTGTGGTTTTTACTGAGGTGGAATCAAGATATTCTCACCCTAAATTGGAACTTTGTGGTGTGGAAAAAACTTTAAAGAATCTTCAAAATGGTTTATGGGGACAACATATAAAATTTTAATTCAATTCAAAATCTTTAATTAAAATGATAAATTCCCCTAGTTTGCCAAATTCTCCCATGACAAGATGGTTAGCTTTTATTCAATTTTTTTCTTTTGATTTAGTTCACAAGCCTGGAAAGAAGCTTATTATGGGAGATAGCTTATCAATAAGACCCCCTACTGTAGAGGATTCCGACTCAGAAGCATTTTATAAAGATATATCTGTAATCAAAGCCAGAAAAAAAGGTGCTGAAGACTTTTCTTACCTCCCCCATGAAATTAAACTGGAAGGATTAATATTTGTAGATAGTGAAGAAGACCTCAACCATGAGGGTAAAATAGAAAATTATAAAAATATGGTAAATCTTGTGCTTGGGAAGTTTGAAGATGGTGTAGATAAATTTTGTAAAAAAGAGGTAGTAGATGATGTGGTTTATATGGATATGGATCGTAATATTTTGTGGGATAGTAGTAGATTGGTGAATGTGGTAAATTTTGGAGTATTAGATAATTTTTTTAAATAGAGGTTGGTTGTCAATATAAATTTGGTAAAAAGGAGGTTTAACAAAGCTGAGGTTGATGATGCTGAAAAGGGTAAAAAGGAAAAAGAAGAAAATTTGGTTTTTTAAAAGGTTGGAAGGTTTAAGGACAGAAAATTCAAAATCTTTAACAATAAATAGAAACAGTCTAGGATTGAAATTATTGGCTTATTCATGTGCAGGTCATTTAGGAGATAGGGAAGTACCCATTGAAATTATATTAATGGATTTTCAAGATTATTTCTGGGGACAAAAAGGTTTTTATTATAAAATTTTAAAATATTTATTAATGTTTGAAAGGCCAAATAAAAGTGATAATGATGAATGGGTGGCTATCAAAAGGAAGTTTCCATTATTTTATCTCTCCAAAAAAAGATTAATGATGAGGAGGTATCCAAATCCTCAAGTAGTTATTACTCAAAAGAAAGGGCAAGAATTAGTTATGAAATTACTGCATAAAGATCATGAGCATAGAGGAGTTGGTGAAACTTATTGAAAAATTGCTGATAGATTTTGGTAGCCTGAAATGAAGCTGGCTGTTAAAAAATGGGTTTAGTTATTCAAAGAATTTCAAAGGAGAATCTATTTAAGGCAAAATAAACCTGGACATGCAACCAGTGAAAACACTCTTTTTGGCAGGGTTAGTTTGGATTCTGCTCATATAAAAGAGGGGAGATATAAATATTTAATTGTAGCCAGAGATGTTTATCTGGTTGGGTAGAGGCAGAGCCTCTTTTTAATCTGAATTCCAGGAATGTGGCATATTTTTTAATTAAAAATTGGGTCTATAGGTATGGAGTTATGAAGTTGGTAAAATTTAATGGTGGGCCTGAATTTGGGACAGAGTTTAGAGAGGCAATTTCAAAATTTAGATAAATGTTAGTTTAGCAGCCTCATATTATCCTGAAGCTGAAGGAATGGTATAAAGAGGTCATTAAGTTATAAAGGATACTTTAGTCAAAATGTGTGGAGCAAGTTTTGAAAAGTGGAGGAACTATTTACCATTAGTTTTATTTGCTGACAGAATATGTCAAGTGGGCTTTCAAGTCTAGAAGATTTTCCAGGGATTTCCAAGGACAGAAACAATGGGTTTCAGATGATTCAAACTTGTTACGTATTTTATTATCTTTTAAAGAATATTTACTCAAATAACAAGAGGTAAAGAGGTAGATTACTGTTATATTTAAAGGTTTAGAATCACGGTGTTAATGTAAATACTAAAACAATAATTGATAATAATAAATAGTTTTTTGTATGTAATTATAATAAAGTAACTAAGTAAGGAATGTTTCAAAAAGTACAAAAAGTGAGGGCCTTTTATAGGCAAACATGAGGGAAATAAAGAAACTGTATGTACACCATCTACTGCAGGATGTGAGAAAGAAGCTGACTAAGAAGGAGTATATATATGACATAAAAAATTAATTAATTGGTACGTCAACAAGGGCATCATTTTCATTGGTAATTAAGTATGAGTTCCCTTGGACTGTCACAATTAATACAACACATTTGAGTTAATTATATTGATTTCACAGAAATCCAGATCTCTCAATGAAGTAATATAATATTTTTAAGTTTTTTTATAATAATTTTATTATTAATTTTTATTCCAAATCAACTGCATTATTGAGCACGGTGTTAGGGAGTAAAAATGTATGGGACACTTACTTAAATTAATTATTTACACTACTTAATATAATTAGCTTAGTTAGTTGTAAGTAATACATAAGTAAATATTAAATAATTAATTATTAATAAGAATTTTAAAAAAGGCGTGGCTTCACCTCAGTAAAATAATTAATTATTTTACCAGGTAAGTCTAGTAGCCTGGCTGACAGAATCACCGCCAAAAGGAAAACTGGATATTCACTATACAAAAAATTTTTTAGACAAAAAGCATATTTACCTGTCAATCTAGAGGCCAAATTATATCTTGGAGTAGACTGGGACACAGTGAAAGCTACTTAAGAATTACTATTTGCAAGAATGGTTCAGTTGGAAAAGAAAGAAGAAACTCTGGAGAAGTCATATTCTAGAATGATGAATATTTGAAATAATCTAGTTATATATTGGGATAAGAGGCTGGCTCATAGGCCAAAAAAACCTTTAAAAACTGGAGATATGGTCTTGGTTTAAAATAGGAGTTTGGAGAGTTAATGGGTGAGAATTTTTGCAGATAGGTGGAATGGGCCATACAGAGTCAGAGATCAAGTATATGGTGTTTTATATGTTTTAGAAGAGTTTAAAAGAGTTCAATAAAAAGAGATGTTAGCCACTGATCAAGAAAAGAATTTTTATCCTTGGGGCACTAGGGATGCCAAAGTCTAACTCAGAAATGAGGATAAATTACCAACTATTGTCTATGAAGATTTCCTCCCAGATGAGGATCTACTTCTCTACTAAAGCTTAAAGAAGATTTAATCTGAAAAAGAGTATAAACTAAAGGCTATAGTTCAAAAATAATGATCATTAAAAACACCAAATGTTTTAAAAATCTAGGGTGAAGAATGTTTTTGAAATGTAATTATTTTTTGGTAGAAATGTTCTTACAGGAACCTTCTGAAATTAATATTGGCAAGTTTGGGGGTAATTGATGGTCTGGCTGCTCTATACACAATTACCTCAAAATTTTCCTTACCATAGTTTCCCTGTTTCTAGCTGAATCCTGGATTGTTTTTTATTATATAGGTAGCTCTCTAAGACTATAAACTGGATCACTACAACATTACTTAAATTACACTCATTCAAAGCCAGATTTAAGGATTTTTTTATGTTTATTTTTGAATTTTAAAATTTTATGTTAGAATTTTATTTTATTTTGATTTTAAATTTATTAAAAATTAATTTTTTCAGGAATATTGATCACTGGTGGTCTTCAATCATTTTTACAAATTGGAGGGAGCCCACCCAGTGATCATTTTCTGTTTTTTTAGTTATGTTTTTCTAAATTTTGCAAAAACTGTTAATGTTTATTTTCAATTTCTTTCTTGTGAATCCCATATCAAGGTGCACTTGGATGCAGGTATGATGTCAGGGGTACAGCTCATCAAATGGCTAGAGACATCTTTAAAAAAATAATAAAAAATTTGAAAAATAAAAAATAAAAAACAATAATAATAATAATATTAATAAAATAATAAAAAATAAAAATAAAATATAAAATAATAAAAAATATTAAAATATTAAAATAAAATATTAAAAGTTAAAAAATTAAAAATTAAAAAAATTAAAAATAAAAAAAGTAGTAGTATATTTTAGGATTTTTATATATTTAGTTTTTTTAGTTTCTTTTAAATTTCTAGCAGGAGCCTGAAGAGTTAAGGAAGTTTTTCTTTTGATGAAGACGGTGTAGAGAGTTCTAAAGTACTAAGCAGTAGACACAATGCAAGATGGGTTGGTTCTTCTTTTCAATTTCTAAAAAGAAGCGCCTGCCACTCTTATTTTTAAAGACAGAGAAATAATGTGTAACACTAATATTTGATTAGAAAGTTTATCAGTTGAGAGATGAGTTTAAAAGATAAAGAAAAAAAAAACAAGTATTACTATCTGGATATTTCTATTCTTAACAAGCGCTAATATCCACAGCTACTCCCTCTTGAAGCTCTCTCTTTGAATATGCCTTATTATAGAAATAAAATAACTCTAGTAATAGTTAATCCTACTGAATCTATATATTCTCTCAAACTATTAATTGCCAAGAAACCTAATATCTTGTACTTGATTCTACAACTATTAACTACTTGTATGTTAACAATCCAACTAGATTTTTAAACACTTATATTTTTTCTCTATGTTGCATGCCCTCCTCTTCCATGATACCAGATTAGACTCTCCTTTTATATTTTTCCAGCGCTCAAAACACAAATCCCTAGTGGATCTCCAGCACTGACTTTAGCGCCATATTAGTAAAACAACAGCTAATCTATTAGTAAACTACGTACACCGCTTGTAAAAACTACAGCGCCTAAAACATACCCTATGCTTACTAACACTAATATTAGGGGGTGTCAGTTCTGGCAAATCCACACTTAACTTAAGTGGGGATTTCAAAACAAATCAGCACTTAAATTTTGCAAAAAAGTCACTTATTTCAAAAAAGGGTGTCAGTTATGACCTCAAATCAGCACTTTTTTCCCTTTTTTTTCACAACCACATTTTGGCCACAAAACATCCCTTCCTTTCTTACCCCATCCCTGCCACATGTGACACACTGACCTTCCTCGCTACCTACCCATCAATCCTCAGCACACACCCCTTCCTGACATTTTCAATATTTTTGCAAGGTATGTTTACATTCTTTTTTACTTATTTCTTCTACTTCTTAATCTTTTTTCTATGGGTGTCAGTTCTGACCTCAAATCAGCACTTTTTTCGTGATTTTTTTTTCAAAACCACATGTTGGCCACATCATCCCTTTCTTCCCCATACCATTTTGTACTCTCCAAATGTCCTCTTTGTGTACTTCATTCACTTGGGTTAGTATTTTGGTTTGTTGCATATTCATTTTTTTTTTGGAATTTACGGTGAATTTTTTTTTTTGGATGGCTCATTGGTTTTCTTTCACCAGCTCAACATGAAATTTCATATTTTCTGAAATCGCATATTTTGTCAGTGATTTTTTTTTTCATTCATCCCTCATATCCTTTTCCTATTCTCCTCCAACATCCCTCAAACAATTTGGTTTCATTCATTTTGTCATCTCATCTCTCCAGGTAAGTCACTTTATTCTTCTTTTTTGATTTTTTGATTACTATTATAATTTTTTTTTTTTTCTGTTTATTTTATTTTTTTTATCTAAATTTTTTTGTAAGTGGTTATTTTGGATTTCAATGGTATAATTAACCTTTTTTTTCTCTCCCTCTTTACTTTCTTTTTTAGCTCCATCACCCTACTCTTCATCCCTCCTTGGCATGGTCATTATCCCCCCTTTCCCTTATTTCACTTTTTTTTGGCTCCATTTCATTGAAACACATACATTGCACATTCTTTATGCATTTCACTTACTCCATATTCAATTTCCCCACAATTCCAACATCAATCTTTCTCACTCTATTTTTCCTACTTTTCAATCAAGGTAAGTTTCATCTCCTTTTTTTCATGCCTATATGATATCTCATTCCTTTTATGAAAAGTTCATACTTAAATATATGTATGACTCTTACTGGATAACAGTGAGCTTATAAAACTCCTTTTGATCTCATCTTCATTACCACTTTTCAAGTTGAAAATCAGATTCGAAATTAGGGTTAAGTTTATTCAAATCTAATGTTCTTTATACTGAAGATTCTCCTGAAGGCTACCTTTCATTTCCCACAAACAGATTTGAATTTGATTCAGTGGTTGCTGAGATATTGACTGTTAAAGTTGAGCCTTTTTTTTCTCAATTTAAATTGTTATTTCATTTTTTATGTAACAAATTAGGGTTAGGTTTATTTAAATCACATGTCCTTTAACTGAAGATTCTACTAAAGCATATCTTTCATTTCCCTCAAACAGGTTTGAATTAGGTTCAGTGGTTGCTGAGATTTTGACCTTTGAAGTTGAGCCTTTTTTCCAAATTTCACTTGTCTTATTTCACATTTTTATATTGCATATTTAGAGGATAAGGATTCTGAAACTCTTATATGATTATTATCTAGGCATTTCAATTATATAGGCATGTATTCGTTGCTCAAGAATATCACTAAAGCTCAAAAAGATGAAGATTTTCGCTTATGGGACACTCTACCTTCCTTTAACTCTTTTCTTGCTCTTTGACTCAAAAAGCACTGTAATAAATCATTTGAAAAAAATCATGAACTTGCAACCAAAGTTGGAATACTGAATTGGTGTGACTCCGAATGGGAAGATATCAGCCACGAATATCTTTTATTTTCTAATGTTATTATCACTCATTCTGGATTACACAATAAAATTCACACCGATACCAAGGACACCAATTTTCTTACTTTTGGTATATTCTCATATATCAAACCGATTACTGGCCAACCAATACCATCTCCAGCTAAAATCAAATGACATGTTTATATTTTCCAGACCACCGGTGCATCATTGATTTTGGTTTGGGAAATGGTATCATCGAAACTATTTGGAATTCTTCTAAGGATAATCATCAAATGACCAAAGCTCCTCCTGGTTTGGAATCCTGTCAAGATTTAACACATTTTGGTTGCTCATTTCAAATCAGTCATAAGTTGATTCAAAGAATCAATAAGGTAATGAAAGAAGGTAAAGTTATTCGATTTAAAAAAACTTTATCTAGATCCAAAAAGTATAGGGATTAGAGTTGTCATCAAAAATTTTATATTGTTTCGTAAATTTTTAATAAATATTTTTTATGTATCAATTTCCTCAACTAAAGTAATGGGCCCACGACCTTGTGTTGTATAAAAGGTAATCATGATAACATTTATTTGTTTCAAGGGGTTCCTCTAGCCTATACCTGTGGAAAGTCCCAAACTTTTGTTTCTAGATTTGATCTGCATTTTGGCTTGAGGGATTGTCATTACTTTAAAATAGGGAAATTGATATATATTAGATATTTATTTAATAATTTATGTAATTATATTAAATTTAGATGACTTCCACCACTTACTTCAATAAAATGCAGGGGGGGGGGGTATTGCCAAATTTTCAAATCTGACATGTGAAATTGATGACTTAGAAAAATTTTGGTGATATCCACCCCTTGCTTCAATAAAATGCAGGGGAGAGTATTGAAAATTTTTTAAAACAGATATGGAATTTTTTTGACTTGTAAATATTTTGGTGAAAATTTTTGACGAGAATGTAAAAGTAATTGTTTCAACCTTGAGCAGGTTTCTGGCTCAAAGGAATAGCAGTACCATCAACAAAACCAATACATCCTGAGAAGCCCTCTGCTTGCATAACCTGAGATGATTCAAGTCGCTCTTCTTTTGTTGGACAGGTGAGAAGTTGAGATTACAAGGAGTTGATGGCAGTGATACATTTTTTGGTATAAGTGTTAACTGAACCATACCCTAAATCAAAGACATTTTCTAAACGTTTCAAAGAGGCTCCATTACCATTTGAACCTGAATGACATAGTGTGATGTCCAATTGAATTGAAGGATGTTGTTGTTCTTTTTGAGAATTATTGTGAAATATGGGATGATCCTGAATAAGCTCAAGCAATTTAAGGGAACAATCCTGAGAAGTCCTGAACAGCTGTCTAAAACTGGGTGTAGATAGTTTAAGAAGTGTTTGGATGGTGTACTTGGGGGTATGAAGTACTTGAGGCTTTCTGGGAAGAAGGTAACATTTCGTGGCCATTTTTGATAAAAAGACAAAATCTTCTTCTAGATCAGAATCAGAATTGCAATCAGAGTCCAAGAGCAGTTCAAGAGCCATGAAAGTCATTGCTTTATGTAATTTATCACGATTTGAAAGTGAGGAAGGCATAACTCTTATATGATATGATATGAAGATGTAAGTGATGTATGATGTTTTGAGTTATTAAGTGTTATGCTGCGTAGTGCTGCGTATGAATGTGATGATGCTGACAAATCAGTGAAATGGGACTTGATGGTGAAATCAGCACATTTGGTTGAGAAAGTGCGGATTTGAGTGAAATAAGTGACTAATTTCATTTTGAAATCAACCAGTATTGGGGCTAGTGTGTTTTGGAAATCCGCACTTATTTAAGTGCAGATTTGTAAGTGCGTATTTGCCAGAACTGACACCCCCTATTAACTTGTTTTACTCATACTCCACATACATGCTCCTGACTGTAACTTTGTTTTGTTTCAGCGCTACTTCCAAGTTTGACTCCTTCTAACACTGATCCTAGTCGCCTTGACTCTTGGGTAGTTTTGTGATCAAGTCCCCACTCTCCTTACTTCATTACTAAGTCCATAGTTCTGACAACTCACATAACTAGTTATCCTCTTACATTACCTGTTTCAATAAGTTACCACACTATAGGGGGTACAGTATACTATGAACTTGAGTCCTTCCTTATCGCATAACACACAATTACTGGAAAATCCAAATCCATATTTTTCAGCGCTTTCACTCCTAAATTGATAAAATGCAATTCCCCATTGTGCAGCACATCCTGCTGCATGATCTGAGCGCACAGACCCTGAATCCTCTTCTGCGCTTCTATTTCCCGTTGTTCTTCGAAACAAGCAAATACATATTATATTTTAGCACTACCTACTGCGCTATGAATCCCCTTTTTTCTTCCTGGACTACACAAACTGATTGGTCCCAAATCAAGCTACCTGCAAGGCGCGTACCACATCCTCCCTCTACTTGTGACTTTCCCCAGGATCCTATAAATACCCTGTGTCTCGCAGAGTTTTCTTCCTCCATCTTCCAACTTCTTCCCTTATTCACTACAAATCATCATCTTCTTCTTCTTCTTCTTCTCCTACTGCCAAATACCTATATAGATTTCTATTTTTCCTACATTCCCTCTCCTTCTATTTATAACTTCTTTGCTATGATTGCAAAAAAAAACTACCACTAACACCAAAAATACTGCCAACGTCATGAACGCAATCCGACAGTTTGTGCGCACACATCCCCCTGCTGCTCCTCCTACGACACCAGTAACAATGCTGATGGGTGAGATGAGATGCACCATCTGTATCAAGAATGGCATAACTCCCTTCCACTTCTCAAAATCCTGCCGTGCCAATAATTTCTATGTAAATTTTCTTCACTTCTCTTCCTTCCTTACTTCCTATTACTAACTTCCATTTCTTTCTTTTTTAGTCATGACATTACTGTAAAAAACACAAAAAGAAGTTTAGTTACGATGGGCCACCCACTTTTGCGCGCCTGGACCCCAACGCTTCTACAACCAATATGATGGGTCAGATAACCATCAGCGCCCAGCGCCAACTCCTACCACACCTCCTGACAGCAACCGAGTCAAGGTTGGTTACCGCGCACCTACACCCAGTAGTGTTGCTTCTATCCCTAAATCTCTCTTTTCATAGGAGAGTACAGTAAGTCTTCTTCTCCTTCTTCTCCCTCTTCTGATCTAACACTAACATCCTCTCTTTCCTCTTTTAGAATGTGCCAGCTACACCTTACGCTGAAACACCTCCACCTCCTATCGTTCCTTTATTCCTTCCAGCCTTGTAAGAAGATCCTGTCTGGGATACTGAACCTATTCTGGAGTGTACTCCTTGTATGCCAACTCCTGATTGGACTGCTATATAGCCAGTTAGCGAGGCCATCATCCTGGATGATTGGCCAACCAATATTTCTCCTAACATCAACAAGGAAGAGCCCACCATGGCTCAAAACTGGGAATTTTTAGAACACATTGTCTGCACACCATACAATGCAACCATGCGTCGTATGAAAAAAATGATAGATGCTGTCAAGGAATTTCTCCAGACAGTCCCGGTTTATACTTGCGCCAAGTATAATAAACGCAAACAGCTAATTACCATCTTGCAACAAAAAATGCAAGAGGCTGTTGACGACTAGGCCTTCTGCGTCCCAATCTTTGATGAAGCAGAGTACTAAAAAAAAATCTTCCTTGTATATGTTCCTTATAAATTGTACATAGCCTTGTAAAAAAACACACTAAATTTTTCCTTCTGCTTGACCCCAAGTTCTTTGTGAGAACCCAACATCTGCGAGATGAGTTGCCCCAAAAAATATCATCCTTTCTCCAAACTTGACAGCACACCTTACTACTAAGTGCCTATGAAAGATGAAACAACAAAAAAAAATTTGAGATCAGTGCTACTTACCATAGCAGGAAATACATCCCCTGCGTCATATACGCATGCGTTCTCTTGAAATCTTCAGATCTATGAAATATATGACCTTCCCTTGACCGCAAAAGATTTGCCTTTCCTTGGGTCCCTCATTTTTTTGATGAAAATCCTTCACATCCTTCTTAGAAACCATTCAGCGCTCAAGTCAGCTATTGCGCAACTGATGTCTCTTCTATAACGATATTATTAACCTATAATTAGCCTATCTAATAACCTGGATTACCTTCATCCAAACATCATGACTCAATATCACACAGTTCCCAGAGATCAAGCGTGCTCATTTTGTAAACGCCGCAACTTTCATTGTACATTTTCTAGACCTTGGGGGTATGCCTCCTTTAGACCTGCCTGTGACAACTGCTTTAGATACCACAAAAATTGCAATATCTATCTAAACCAAAATACTCCTCAGCCTACTGGCTATATTTGCTTTCCACCTAGCTCTACCAGTAGCGCCCCCATAATCACAACCACTAGCCCCACTAACGCCAATTCTTCTACCAATAATAAAATTCCTTATGAATCACCATTGCTTCCTACTTTTTACAGGCACAAAATATCTATCCAGCCTAGCACTGGGCCTTCTTCCACTCCGAGCTCTAATGCTTCCATGTGCTCAGGCTCCACTACCGCTGCTCCTGACGCGGTTACCATTTCTTTTCCATCAGCACTCCCACAAAATTAATTAGCAAGTAAGTACCCTTCATTATACTTATGCATCCGTTACCTGCTGACTCTTTTTCAGCCTTCAATGAATCCATCTCCCTGGGATGGGTTCCTATTCCTTTACCCTTTGTCCATTCCATGCAAATTTTTTCCAGGCTTTGCCTTATATATGACGCTATGTCTCTATCCTATTATATTGCACAAGCTTTTTCTGAAGCTGAACTTGAATCTTGCTACACACATATAGAAATGATAGGTCAACTAATGAGAAAAATCAGCTCATAAACTATTCTTTGAATCCCTGCCAATTCTTGTCGTTTTTTCATGCCTGAAGACTGGAAGGGGTATCCTAATAGTTTTAGAAACAACACTGAATAATCTACTAGTGCTATCCATATAAGCCTTCTTCATCCATTATCTCTATACATAGCCTTCATCTTTCCCTATGCCTCTAAACATCCTAGACACAGCTTGATTTTTCTAAACCTCATCTTCCATACTTCCTGTATTTTAAATTTAGAGCGCATAACTTTGCTCCCTCTAATTCCTTTAAAAGACTATAGACCCTAAAAAAAATCATAAAAAAATCATAAAAAATTATAAACTTTTACCGCCTTACTGAAATACAAAATAAACAATGTAAATAAGAATTGAAGTATAGAGCACTCCATCTATAAATTGTTATTCCACTTCTGGCTAGTTAACTCATTAGCTAAACTCCCAGCGTCTTTTGCATATACATAGTATGCATCTCCTTAACTTTAATTTCCTATTTCCTCATGTCCCCTTGAATGATGAAACTATAATATTTTATTTTCCTCTATGTCCTCATCTGAGTGCTTATTCTAGTTGCCTTATTCAGATATGGTCCACCTAACTTCCAGTTAGCCCCCTCTATCTGTCACAATTGTTAGTTTAACCTCTTCCCAGAGGTAACATAAAAATCATAAAAGAATATTGATAGTTTTAGCCTCTTCCCGGAGGTTAGTCTGGTAGTTTTCCCTTGTTCCGGAGGCTATCTTGTATCACTGGAACACCCCTTGGGTAGAATCTTTTGATCTAATCTGAAGCCACACATTGCTTCCATTCAGTACCATCCAATTCCTCCAGTAAGTAAGACCCTCCAGTTATCTGCTTCCTTATCCTACAAGGACCGTTCCATCTGTCAGCAAACATCTTTCCCCATTGGCTTTCTAAACTTCTATTATAAACCAAAACCAAATCTCCTGGGTTCAATGGCTTCCTCAATCTATGAGCTAAACACTCATCCCAATATTTAACTGACTTGTCCCAGATCTGCATCATTCTATCATATGCCTTCTCCACAAACTCGTCTTTCCTTTCAAGCTGAACTACCCTTTCTAGAATCAAAACTTCAGTCAAGTGCACTTGATCCCAGTCACATCCTAGAAAAGATCCAGCCTCTATATCAATAGGTAATACCAACTTTTGACCAAGCATAAGTTCATACGGTGAAAACTCTGTTGTCCTTTTAACTGAAATTCTGTCTGCAAACAAAACTAATGGCATGTAGTTCTTCCACTTTGTCCCATTATTCCCACATAATTTAACTAGCACATCCTATATAACTTGATGCCCTCTTTCTACCATCCCCTCTGCTTCAGGATAATATGGTGTTGCAACTCGTAACTTTGCGCCAATACCTTTTACTACCTCTTGGAGTTCTCTAGAAAATACCATGCCACCATCTACAGTCACCATCTTCATTACCCCATACCTATAAATCCATTCTTTCTTCAAGAATTCAGCTACATTACTTGCCTTAAGATTTACCAATGGCGCTGCTTTGACCCATCCTGATAGATCATCCCTGGCTACTACCAAGTATTTAAAGTTTCCTTCTTTTATATGAACTGCATCTAAACTGACCCTACCAAAAACAGTATCTTCACCTGTTTCTCTACCTTTCTCTTTTGGCTTTCTGTAACTCCTATTCTGACATTCAGTACAAGATTTAACCCAATCTCTTACTTCATTCTTCATATTGGGCCACCAGAATCTTTCTCTAACTCTGCAATACATCTTGTCTTGAACTCCATGTCCTAAATTCTCATGTAACTCCCTGAGTATCTTCTCCTTCCTTTCCCTAGTTTGAACAACTAACTGAGGGAATGTATCTTGATTCTTCCATAACTTCCCATCTTTAATAAAATAGCCTTTAGCGCACTTCTCAATATTGTGCCAGCCCTTTTTATCAAAAAAATCTTGTTGACTATTACCTTCCAAATATAACCTTAACAACTCTACTCCCTCATCTGTAGATTTGTCGTCTTCAAAATAATCCCCCTCTTCTGGATGAGTACTACTATCTTGACTTCCCCTTGAATCATCTTTGTCATCTGACTCTTCTAGTGCCTTGCCTAGTGCACTCCTTGTCACCACATTAGCTTCAGCGTCCCTAAATCCAGTTTCAGACTAACTTTGCTACAAACATCCTTCGCTTCATCAACACCTAGTTTTATGTCTTTACGGACATTCCTCGCTACTAGTTAATTGTCATTGCGGATGAACTTGCTAAATCATTCATAACAATAATCTATCCCGTTTACCCATCTCTTATCTTCTTCAAATTCTTCGGCTTCCAAATCTTCTTCACAGAATGGTCTTCTAGATAATGAATCTGGAATAGTGAATGACTTTCCCGAATTATGAACTAAATCAAAAGAAAACAAATTAATCTGCGCCACCTACCTTGTCATGGGCGCATCTGGTAAACTCGGGCTACTAATCATTTGCACCAATGATAGCGCATCAACCTGTAACTCAAAATGTTGCCCCCAAAGCATCCATTGTAGCTTCTTAAGAATCTTTGCTACTCCGCATAACTCCAGCTTAGACTGAGAGTACCCACACTCTACTCTAGTAAAAGTCTTAGATTCATAAAGGACAGGTCTATCATTACCTTCCTCATCCTCCTGCATCAAAACTGCCACCACTGCAGAGACACTAGAATCCACCGCTAGAGTAATTTTCCCAGCGCCTGGTCCATACTCCAATCTCTTCAAAAGGATATCTTTTTCTACAATCCTTTTCAACAACTCGAATGACTCATTGCATTCCTACCTCCAATACCATACAACTTCTTTTCTCGTTAAAAGCCTTAAATGTGAAGACAACAAAGCAAAATCTTGAATAAAAATTCTTACATATGTACATATGCCTAAGAACCCTCTAACATCCATAGTATTTCTTGGTCTTGGCCATTTAAGTACCTTATTCTTCTGCTTTTCCACAATAATCCTCCCTTCCTTGCATACTACATGTCCCACTATATCTAGCACTGGAACACAACAAGCAAACTTGGATCCAGAGATCGTTAATCCTGCCTCCTCTATCCTAAATAGCACTCTTTCTAGGGTAATCGCATATTCCCAAACAAACCTTCTAATATACGGATTCTCCTCTAACACTTACCCTTCATAATCACTGGCTGGTCCTTTTATACTGCCATCATCAATGAAAATTCCCACATGTTCTGGAATTTCATCTTGAAAGATCCACATCATCTGTGCTTGATACACCGCCACAGAATTTGTTGCGCCTTGCGGTTACCTTGTCAACCTGAAGGGCCCCAGTGGTGGTTCAAACATTGTCATGGGTCTGGATGATTCGTCCAATTCGCGCTCATCGTATCCTCCCATATTATCACCTAATCCATAACATGCACGTCCTGCAAAAGAATCCACAAACTCCTCTGGCATTGGTGGCACTCCTGCGTGCTTTACTGTAACCTTGTTCATCTCCCTAAGATCATGAACAACCCTTAATTTACCATTATTTTAAACAACATAAAACACTGGACTTGAATAACTAGACATAGACTGTTCATAAAATCCAGACCTTAACCGTTCCCTAATTAATTCCGTATACTCTTATCTTATAGCCGCTGGTATTGGAAAAGCCTTCTTCTGCCATGGCGCATGAGGTATAACTGGAACATTATAAGGTTTACCATAAGAGTGTTTCAATAAACCTCTTTTATCTTTTGGAAACGCAATAGCCTTCTCCCTAGGAACCATAAAATTCAACAATAACTTCTTTTATTCCTGAGATAACCAATCCTCTGGTCCAAAATTAACCATCTGAAGCCTTTCCATTGTGATTCTATTAGTAGGTGAAAATTCAGGTGTAAACTTTGTTAAAGGAGTATCATAAGGATTCCTAGACAGCGCCAGCCTCTGAAAAGGAGGATTCAAATCCGGCATTGGTACATTTACTAGTTTAACCTTGACGGCTACTGGTTTATAATTTGATTAAAAACAGCTCTTTCTTCTTCCTTCATTACTTAAAATCAAACCTTTTCTAATATAATTACAGGTTGCACCTAAATCCTGTTTTTGTCTTTTATTTGTAATATAAGTATAACAAAATCTATAATAAAAGAAATCAAATAGTTTAGGTATAATACATTCTACTGTAGTATTCCTAAGACACCTATGAAGTACCGCTTTACGTATCCCTTCTTGCTGGACTGACTGATCACCATCCGGGTTCCTCTCATCCTGGGAGATATTAACACCTAAAATTCCAGTCCCTAATGAAAATGTTGGGGCCTTCCTAGCGGTCGCCCTATCTCATCATCTGAGACTTCCTCATAAAACTCTCTTTCTCTCTCTAATTTCGCAGCTCCAGAGTACTTAGTTTCCCACCCACCATCCTTAGGCACTACTAAGACTGCTGTTACTGGAACACCATCATCACCCATAGTCCTTATTCCAATAGTCTTATTCAAAAAAAATCACTAGTTGCAGAACAATCCATTTAAAATGGTGTGCCTAAAACTGGTTTATCTACACCCATTGGAACATAAAAATGTATATTCCTTGTTGCTCCCACAAATCTAGTGCGTACATACTCTGCTACACCTAGAACAGACAACCTACCTCCACCAATACCTGCGACAGTACCATCACCATCTTTAACAGGAAGTCCTAACTTCACAGCATCATCTACTGATACCACATTGATTTGTGAACCTGTATCCACAAGACCCTAATCTGTTTACCACTTAGAATAATTGTCAAATACCCCAAAGGCCCTGCATAATGTGGCGCCCTAGGCAATCCAACCACTGGCTGAAATGACTGCTCTCCAAAATCAAACTCAGCGCAATTATCAATCCTTTTCTTCCTGCACTTATCCACAACTCCATTTGCTACATCCGGCGCTACTTCTGTCAGCACCCCCAATGGAACAAAAGCCGTAGCCTTCAAACTTTGCAAAACTAACTCCTCTGCTGCTTTAGGAAAATAACAGTGAACTGGGCGCTGCATCTTACACTTAGGTTAAGTTGCCTTTGCACCAGCCTTTGCTCTTCCAGGTGGATTCTTTGGAGTATTTTGCCTTGCTCCTGGCATTCCTTCAGCAGATACCGCTCTTTGCTGTACTAACTCTGACTCCTCCATCATTACTGGTTGTTCTTCTACCTGATGATCCCCACCATAACCAACTGGATCCATACCATCCATTTCAACATCATCAATATGCACAGGTGTATTCTCTCTAGTAGTATACCCTACTTCCTCCATATCCTCTGTATTCACATACCTAGAACCAGCTCTTCTCAGACTACTAATTGTAGGTGGGGCCATTTTCTTGTGCTTTTCTGAAAACATCTCCAAATGTGCTTCAGTAAGTGGCGCTGCAACCGCCCCTTCTTTTACTTTAAAATCCAACACTGCGCAAGTAACTGAAAAATTGACTGACTTTGCATCCTTGCCTTTCTCTTTAGCTTCAAACTTCTTTCCCTTACTCGACTTTCCCTCCATCAACTTCTTGCTAATATGATTGATAACCATGGCTCGCATCCCTCAATCCTTGTCTTTAACAAGCTTAGTCCCATCTTCCAACATAAGCATAGTTCCATCCTCATAAACTACCCTTTATTTTTTATCTTTTGGAAGCGCATTACACCTCATCCTAGTATGTCCCTCCTTATTACAATAGTAACATACCATAGTAGCAAAACGCAATGGTTGAGGAGAACTCTTGGGCCTAAACAATTCTTTTGCCTTCGCTGCTTCAATCATTTTCTTCTTCAATTTTTCAATCCTCACCACAACAGAATCCAGCTCTTTAGTAAAAGCTTTAACTTTAGAAGACAACATCTGAGGAGGCGATTGCACGCCAGATGCATCTTTGTCAATCTCCTTGTTATCCAAAGCAACTCTAGCTGTGCGACACTCAACTTGATGCAACTTCATTTCAGCTTCCACTGCCATCTCTACTTCCTCTAATCCAGGGTAATTATAATTTCCATCTCTCTTTTTGACCAGATTTCCTTTGTTATCCAAGCACCTCTTCACCCAGTCTTCAACTTTTGGTGCTAACGCTTCACAAAACCAAGGTAAAGATGCATTAGCATTGCTAAAATCTTCATTACTAACTAAATATTCCACCATTTGATCAAACTCTTCTCTAAAACTTTTGAATTCCTTAGGGTCTTGAACATACCCTTTAGCTTTGACCCTCTTTACCAAGATATCCAGATCCTTTATTTTGTACCTAGTTTCCTCAGTAATACTCGGCCATCTCTTGAGAATCTGTTCTTTTAGTGCTGACCAATTATGCTCTTCATTCCCCTTTAGATCCTCTAAATCGTCTTTTCACTCATTAGAGACAAAGAAAAGTACTTGACACACCATGTCATAGTAAGTTGCTCCATGCACTTCAGCTTCTTGTTCAAAATTTTTTAAGAACTTCTTGGTATTAATACCTGCAAAACGCAAAATTTCATCTTTAAATCTAATAATCGTAGTTACCCTCTGTGGCAACGATGCCGTTGAATTAGGTAATTTAACCTTCTCCTGACATTCCTTAGATGTAGTCGTAGTAGGATCCATTTCCAAAATACAAAAATCGAAACAGAATTCACAAAAATAATAAACACACACTTGTCAATCAAACCAGAATATATCTGCAATACAGCCCTATTCTATCCTCTGATAACGGCTATTGATCCACTTGTTGTGGACCCTACGACTCTTCTGTTGAAGCGCCGGCTTGATCACGTCCTTTTGATGAAACCCTGAAAACCAAACAATCTAATCAAAACACTAGTTAAAATTAAGCCACTGTTGGGACACCAATTGTAGAGATTTCCAAAGTACTAAGCAGTAGACACAATGCAAGATGGGTTGGTTCATCTTTTCAATTTCTAAAAAGAAGTGCTTGCCACTCTTATTTTTAAAGACAGCACAATAATTTGTAACACTAATATTTGATCAGAAAGTTTACAAGTTGAGAGATGAGTTTAAAAGATAAAGAAAAAAAAACAAGTATTACCATCTGGACATTTCTATTCTTAACAAGGGCTAATATCCACAGCTACTCCCTCTTGAAGCACTCTCTTTGAAAATGCCTTATTATAGAAATAAAATAACTCTAGTAACAGTCAATGCTACTGAATTTATATATTATTTCAAACTATTGATCTCCAAGAAACCTAATATCTTGTACTTGATTCTACAACTATTAACTACTCGTATGTTAACAATCCAACTAGATTTTTAAACACTTATATTTCTTCTTTTGTTGAGCGCTCTCCTCTTCCATGATACCAGATTAGATTCTCCTTTTATATTTTTCCAGCGCTCAAGACACAGTTCCCTAGTGGATCTCCAGTGCTGACTTTAGCGCCATATTAGTAGAAAAATAACTAATCTATTAGTAAAATACGTACACCGCTTGTAAAAACTACAGCGCCTAAAACATACCCTATGATTACTAACACTAATATTAAATTGTTTTACTCATACTCCACATACGTGCTCCTGACTGTACCTTTTTTTTGTTTCAGCGCTACTTCCAAGTTTGACTCCTTCTAACGCTGATCCTAGTCGCCTTGACTCTTGGGTAGTTTTGTGATCAAGTCCCCACTCTCCTTACTTCATTACTAAGTCCATAGTTCTGACAACTCACTTAACTAGTTAGCCTATTACATTACCTGTTTCAATAAGGTACCACACTAGCCGGGGTGCAGTATACTATGCACTTGAGTCCTTCCTTATTGCATAACACACAATTATTGGAAAATCCAAATCCATATTGTTCAGCTCTTGCACTCCTATATTGATAACACGCAATTCCCCATTGTGCGGCACATCCTGCTGCAAGATCTGAGTGCACAGACCCTGAATCCTCTTCCGCGCTTCTATTTCCCTTTGTTCTTCAAAACACACAAATACATATTATATTTTAGCACTACCTACTGCGCTATGAATCCCCTTTGTTCTTCCTGGACTACGCAAACTGATTGGTCAAAAATCAAGCTACCTGCAAGGAGCGTACCACAATGGCACAGTAAAGGTTTCAGGAGAAGCTCTAGTGAATCTTTCAATCTCTTCAAATTGACAACATTGTTTATGGTAAAGCCAAGTGGCCATTTTAAAGTGAAATTTTAAAACTTTCTCTGTTTCAAACAACTCTTCACAATCTTTTGGTGGATAATTTTTGTAATGGGCCAAGTTAAAATTGAAAATAGAATATAGTTGCTGAGTGACCTCACTAAATTTCACCATAGCTGAAGTGGGTTCTTAATCAGGAATATAATAAGCAGACAGAGAATAATAGGATCCAGAAGAATCTAGATCAGGTCATCAATAAAATTCAAGAGATAAATTTAAAAGAAGAATGAAAAATTTAATTGCTTACTAGAGTTAAATGTGTGTCATTCTCAAGATTTAAAGGCATGCTTGGTAGAAATTTTTCTTCAAGAAGGGAAGAGTAGGGATTTTTAATTTTGTGATAAGAAGGTAATTTTAGGAAAGTTAGGATGTCTTTGGATGGAGCAGAAATGAGTTATCCATTAACTGCTGGAATATTTCTGCTCTTACGGCAAATTATTGGAAGGCTGGGAGATCTGGGTCTCTTTGATGAAGAAGAAGAACAATGGGGGCTGCTAAATTTAGGTTGAGAAGGAATAGGTTCTGTTATGGAAGGAGAAGGAGAAAAATCCAGAACTGATTTAGGTGGATTCAAAATTGCTTTTGGAGAAGTAGGAGCTCTAGAGATGAAAGAAGAGAGTCTATATTGGAGAGATGGAGCAGAATAAAAGTCAGATGGAGGTTTACCCAGGGACTCTGAGTCAGAGGGAATATTCAAAAAGGCTGATGGTGTTAAAGCAGTATGAATTTTAGAGGTGGATGATTTTGGAGAAGGAGTAGAAGGTTTGAAATGGGAGGCAAATCTGGTTGAAGAGAGAGTGAAAGAGCCATATTTAAATCCAGAGAATTATTTCTTCTTTTTAAAGCAGTTGAAAAATGCCCTGTTGTAGGTGTATCTTTTCTGGTGATAAGTGTAGATGCACTCTTTATGGGTAAAGAAATATTAATAACAGGCTTGATCACTAGGGGCAGTGAAGTTGGAAGGATTCATTTTAAAAATCTGATAATTAGGATGGAAAGGATAACCTGGATAGGAGAATAGGGAATGGTGAAAATGGATGGTGGAAAAAATTGGCTCAAGGACAGTAGTAGTCAGTTGGAATAGACACTGTTTTTGGTCCACCATGACCTAAAGATAGAATTAACTATAGGGAATCGGTCCTCAATGAGCTTAAACTAGTAATAAACAAAAAAAGGTCAATCATTGGCCCCTTATGACCTTAAACTGGAAAATTATTTTCTCTTTGGTCCACCAAGACTATAAACTGAAAATCAGTTTAAATTCTTGTTTTCAAGGATATTACACCACACAATATGGGGGGCAGACTTGCTAGCGAGTCTGAAACCTTGGAGCCAAACTCACCACAGATTGAACACACATTGAGTTATTGAAAAAGAAACCATAAAATCAGGGATGAACACCACTCAGCAGAACAGTTTTAGGTGGGTGTTCAAGTAGAGTTCAGTGTGGATTCAGTATGAGTTCAGTCTGATTTCCATCTGATTTTGATCTGAGTTCAGGTAGGGGACTTGCTATCAAGTCCACTCCCTATTTTGTGCAGTTTTAGGAGGAAATTTTAATCTAGTCAGATATTCAATTCAGTTATTTTTAATTTGTAACTGGTTCACCAGTACTCAAATTGGTACTCACTCATTTGGACAACTCAGTCATTAATGGAAACAGTGCAACTCACATTAGGGTATGAAGATTTCATTGAATGGATTTATTTTAGGATTAATGAAAGATGGTGATTTTAAAGGATATTGATGTAGACTGTTAAAAAATCTGAAAATAAAGGTGCTAAGAAGTTCTGGTAAATTCAGGATTTTTGATAAAATTTAGGAGTGATTCAAAGGGTTGAAGATTTATTTGAATATTGTGATGCTGAATCATATATGATGGATAGGATTTGGACTTAGTGGCTCTCTTTGGTAGACTATTTTAGGTGAAGCTTGGAGGACCTTATTGAAAAAAGGGAATCAGAGTATTTGGCTCAGGGGGAAGCTCAATGCAAATTTAATCAAAAGTATTTGGCTCATTAAGGATTCCCACTCTCTCATGCTGTGAAAAAATAAGGAGACTGGTAGAGGAGAGTCTTGAGGGATTCAAATCTTTCTAAAAGTAGTGGAACCATCACAAGGCAAATAATTTTTATTAAAATCATATTTAAAAATATGACTATTATTAGACAATTTAAAAGAATTAAATTTAACCAGACAATAGCAGTTAACAGCATCAAAAAGAATCAAAGTATTAAATTTTAAAAGAAGAGAAGAAAATCAAAATAAATAATCTCTTTTAAATCTTTCATCATCATTATCAAAACTTTGAATTAAAATTTTATTCTTCATTAAATCTTCAGTGTTATTAGCAGGAGCTTCCTGAAAATATGTTAAAAATTTATGCTTCATATCATCACAAAAGTCAAGAAAAAGATATCTATGAAACTTAGGGAAATGATTAATTTAATCATTCTGCACCTGGCCAATGTCATCTGTATTGGTTATTGCAATAGCTTAGGAGTTGAAATAGAAAGAAGTTGGATTTGTAACTAGTAAGAGGTTTATTGGAATCAAAATAGAAGACTAACTTTTGGCTCCAGGAAATAATGTTTCAGAAAAACTGAATTGTGATACCAAAAAAATAGGATTAGGATCTTGAGATGGAGGAGGAATCTTAGGACTAGGATTTCTAGAAGAAGAAGATTTTTTATCCTTTATATTTTGAAAGAAGGTGGGAATATTTGATAGTCTCTTTTTAGGAATTGTTGAATCCAGAAGGGCAGGTGTTCCAGTATAGACATTAGTTCTGGAAGGAATAATTTGATAATTACACTAAATTTTCTTAAACCTGCATAGATTACAGGAAGTTCTTCCAGGAAGACCAGGGTTAAAAATTAGACAAGAAACCCTGTATTTGGAGTAAATTTCACATGGGAGGGCAAGGTCTTTTTATGACATATTAATGATGATGATTGTAAATGAATAGAAATTTTTTTAGGCATATCTGAAGTATTTGATTGAAGAGGATGATGAGAGGGAAAATATGTGCTC
The DNA here is from genome assembly GCA_030280995.1 of Hemileia vastatrix. NCBI lineage: Eukaryota > Fungi > Basidiomycota > Pucciniomycetes > Pucciniales > Zaghouaniaceae > Hemileia > Hemileia vastatrix. The sequence goes on along the minus strand of JASXTE010000004.1, from coordinate 24,848,256 downwards.
TGTCAATTATGCAAATTTAAAGAATGGGGAAATTCTTCATTGGAGGATGTGGAAGTTGAAATTTTATTAAAATGAGGATTTATGGAGTTGATTTTTTAGATCGGAAAAGCCAATCTAATTTTATAATAGACCATACTTAAGAAATGGAGTATATAAAAGGGTTAAAAGGGTAATTTTACAAGTCAAGATTAAATGAATAATTAAGAGTAAGAAAGTGCAATTATAGGTCTAAAAGTGTATGTAAATTGAAATAAGGAGTTTCAAGAGCCTTTGGAAATTTTTATGGAATTTTTACTATTTTTCTACTATTTTTAATAATTTTATAAAGTATTTTTGATTATTTTTCATTTTTCATGATTTAACATTGATAATATTACTAGATGAATAGGGCTGTACAGACTACAAAAATCTTTTGGAATTATAAATGTGAAGTATTCCTATCATCAATATTTTCTAGATTTTTTATTAGTATTAAAAGGTTCTAATTGAGTCCAGAAGTTCAAACAAGCTCCAGAATACTCCTGATAAGCTCCATACAAGCTCTGGGATGTTCTGGCTAGGGAAAGTAGGGGACATGAAATACTATGAATATAAAGCCTGTAGACTCAAAATAAGATAAAGGGGAGGAAATAAAAACATCATAACATCAGACAAAAAAATTCATTAATATATTAAATAACAAATTATAAAATTGTAATACCCTTATAAATATAACAATTTTGCATAACATTTTATAAATTTCACTCAACATTACATTTATTAACTTATAGGGAACCATTTTAAAGGTCTTATGACCAGGGATCTAAACTTAACAACTAAATCAAATAAAAATAAAAGCTTCATAAAAATATATTATTCAATCATTAAAATAACTTTTCTAAATACAGCTTCACTGTTGTATTGCTTTCCCTCATTATTAAAAACACTGATTCTACATCTCAGCACTGTTAATAAAAAATAGTTTGTTTGTCATTTTATATCAAGTAGAGGTTTTAGCTTTGTTAATTTTGAACTATTTATTAACTTAAAGGGAAAGGGTTCTCTTTGGTTAATCCAGCTCCCTTGGATTCTGCTTACAGTAAGGAGAATGTAAGAGTCTTTCTACACTGTCACACCAAAAAATGCGAAAAAACTTTTCTCTTACTTCCCCTCCTCCACCTGGGGATCCTTCAAACATAATTAGATGCCTAGGGTGGTCAAATATTTTTTTGTTTTATTTCTCTGTAAAAATTTGTTAGAAATAAAACAGTCTGTGGCCCCACAGTCCAGTAGGGCTTGTACATTTGTTGAAAAATCAAGGGTCATTAAAATAAAGTTTAGTATAATGCAATTATAATTTACTTGAAGTGGCTTTCATTCTGATAATTTTTCTACTAAGTCCCCCTTATCCTTTCCCTCTAATCTGCTTTTGGAGGGCACAGCCTTCACTCATGAGCACTGTCATTTACCTGCTCCTTTCCTGTACTATCCTCCACCTAGATAAACCTTATTTTTTCCTCTATTCTCCTTTCCCAATGACCAGCACTCCCACATTGGAGGGAAAGCCCTCTTTTCATAAGCCTCTGGTATTCCTCTTCAGATAGCCTTTTATCCATAAGCACCATGTGCATTTACTGCATCAATTTCTATGGTTTTTGTGTCCCTGGAACTGTCCCCACTTGATGAGGCATAGTTGCATCACTGATAGGCACCACTCCAACCATACATCTACTGATGCATAAGCTTGTTATTGATTTAAATGGCCAGCTCCATGAATTCTTGGAGGGAGGTTGGATGAGGGTGACTGATTAAGGTTTTACTGATTTTTTGCAATAGCCCATTTCTGCAGTGAAGCATGAGTTCTCCTTCTCCCCATGTTTTAACATAGCTGGCATGGCCCCAGAATTCTGACACATACTTGGAGACAGAGTGTTTCTGTCAAAACTTGTTGAGAGCATGCTCTGAGGTTGGGGCAACATCAGGGTGGCCAAAGGACAGTTTGGAAGCCACCATTAACTGACAGAAAGTTTTTTCCTACTCACCATTTCAAAGGAGCTCCTTTGTATATGGACTTTCCCAGAGTTCTTCCTCATCTGTGAGGTAAGATATTTCAGACCCAATGTTTGATTGCTCATCTGACAACTGATGACTGTTGAGCGGACATAAAGGTTTACCTGTGATGTGTACTGATCTGTATGGGGGCCTTTCTTTCCATAAAATTATTCTGGGACTTAAATTTTTGGGCCTTTGACAAGTGGTTCTGATGTGGTAGGTCATGCCTGTGTTTTATCTTTGAGGTGTTATGTTCTTCTCCCCTTGGGCCATGGTATGAGGGCCATTTCTCAGCTTTATGCTCCATGAGTCTGGATTTTTGTTCTTGCATTTCAGAAAGGGTTTCTGCATCAGGTTGACCTGAGGGACTCATTGCTCTTCACTAGTGTGCCAATTAAGATCGGAAAAAGTGTTAAGACCTAAGAAGAAATACTACTACTAGCACTGACACTAGCCTGTAACAGGATTTACTATGCTACTAAGCAGTGAGACTAACTAGAATGAATATGCTAGTATTACCAACAGTAAGACAGGACTGACTATGCTGATACAGAAGTGAGACTAAGAAGTAACTGGATTACTATGTAATTTTCCAATGAGGAGAGCTCCACAGCACTTGTCACATATAACCCCCTTATGCAATATCACCTCTTCTGCCTCTCACAATGCATAGTGCCCATAGCACTACTCCTCCTGCCGTCTCAACTGAATCCTAACAAATATGAAGTAAGTGAAATGCATAAAGAATGTGAAATGTATTTGTTTAAATGACATTAAACCAAAAAAAAAGTGAAATAGGAAAAGGGGGATAATGATCATGCCAAGGAGGGATTAAGAGTAGGATGATAGAGCTAAAAAAGAAAGAAAAGAGGGATAAAAAAAGTTAATTTTACCATAAAAATCAAAAATAACCACTTACAAAAAAAATTTAGATACAAAAAAGAAAAAAACAATTAAAATTATAATCATCACACAAAAAATCAAAAAAATGAATAAAATGACTTACCTGGAGAGATGAGATGGGAAAATAAATAAAACAAAATTTTTGAGGAGTTTTTGAAGAGAGGAGGAAAGGATATGGAGAATGAATGAAAAAAAGAAACAATGAAAAATTATGCGATTGCAGAAAATATGTGATTTCATGTTGAGCTGGTGAATGAAAACAAATGAGACATCCAAAAAAAGAGACATTCACTGTAAATTAAAAATAAAAATGATTATGCAAAAAACAAAAATACCAAACCATGTGAATAAAGCACACAAGTTGAACATTTGGAGAGTATGAGAAAAAATTAAAAGGGTTGTGTTTCAATATGTTGGAGGGTATTGGCATAATGACAGAGTGTATGCTGGTGGAAAAATTGTTTTGTGATTCAAGGGAGGGGAGAGCTGGTGCAGATTTGCAATCCATTTATTCATAAAGATCATTGAAAAGACATATAAGCTAAAGTGTCTTCCAAACCAAAGTCAGAATTAGAGTCAGCAGCTAAATTTAAAGTGATAGTACTCATAGCTGAGTGAATTTTCTTCCTAGTAGAAAGGTGCTTCATTATTTTTGGTAGAAAAGGTTGTTGGTAGAAGTTTTAGGTGATGAGTGGGAAGTGGGAAGTGAGAATTTTCCACCAAATGAGCAGGTGGAGTGTGTAGATAGAAAAAAATGTTATGTGTTTGCCACCAAAATTAAGTAGCATAGAGTGAAGAGAGACATAAGGATGGCATCTGCAATTATATGTTATGTGACTTTCTGACAAATCAGTTATGAATGTGATGAGTTTGTAATCACGAATTAGGAATGGAAATCAGGGTATAAGAGGTGGGATAATGCATTATTGTGCAATCCTTATACACTAGCCCTGGGGCTAAGGTATAGGAATCTTCTGCAATTAATAATGTCTGATCCTGGCAAGAAAAATTCCTAATCCCTAATTGTGGATCCATGAACATTAATACCCCCTATTGTCTTGGTATCTGAGAAATTTGTATAATTTTAAGAAGAGGCAAATATTTTTTTGATTTTTAAATCATTTTCTTGAATTTACTATGCCCAGAGAATGCATTGAAGTCTAAAACCTAAAGAAATATGCCAATTATAAGATAAATAATCAAATATATTTTCAGTTGAAATTAATTGTTATAAACAAGTTATGAAGGTGCTTCATTTATTTGAAAATCTTCAATAATAACTACCATGCTTTAAATTTTGGTGTTCCATATTTTTAACTGTATTCTATAATAATTAATTTATTACTTCTGTTGATTCTATGATTTTTTTAAATATTTCAATAGAATTGAGTAATCTAGAAACTCAAGAATTTTATCAAAGAAAGTCATTTTCTATTGCATTAATTCAAAAATTACAGTTTTTCCATTCCAGAAAACAGTTTCATAGAGTAGAAAAAAATCACAAATTATTTTTTAAATTTTATCTGAAAGGTATCATAACATTATTGTACTTAATAAAAACAATAGTATAGAATGTAAAAATATGCTCATATTTTCTTAATTGATCAACTTAAAATAATGAAGTATCATTCAAGGAAGTTTCATTAAAAAATACTGTGTGTTGAGTAGATTCTTAGAGAAACTTTTTCTGGTTTTCATTTGGTTATCATAACATTTTCACTATGTTTTCAATGAAGATTCACTCTTATTTGTGCAGGGGCTCAAGCTAATTGCAATTGAGACTTCAGTATCACTTCAGTCTGAGTTCTATCTGAGTTCCATTAGACTTAAAGTTGAATACTTTCTAGAAAATCCCCCCCAAAGTATTTTGTGGTGACATTTTAAACCTTTTATCCAAATCCTATGCAATAAGGGGTCTCAAACATTATCAAATATGCCACATAAACACACCACAAAAAATATACCAAACTCTACATTAAAAAATGAAATACACCTGCCCTCAATAGGTGTATTTCAACAGCATATTGTTTCTTCAAAAATGTCTTCTTTTGGGTCAAAAAAGTCATCAAAACACTTCCCTTAATCATCATGATTTGTCAGAACTAGGTAAAAAGACACCAACACTAGGTACAAAAGTGCCAACACCTAGAATTTTTTTCACATAATCCTTCAGGGCTTATTCATATGAGCAAGGTAAATGACTTACCAGAACTTAGTCAATCCCATAATCATACACTTACCCTTAATCTTTACCACTGTTCACTAACATAACATGCCACTTTCAGTCCACCATGAATGAAAATCTCACCTTTATACAAAGCAATTCACTAATTTTGAGGGCCTAGCTTAACTGATTTACAATTTTGTTTTTTGTGTAATAGTTCTTGCCAATGAAATTCCCCAGTTTCTCAGTTTCATTTGTTTTGGTACACCTCCCAAACTTGAAATTGCATAACATTTGCAAATGCATAACATTTCTAAGATTCTGTCTCACTAAGATATTTCATCTTCTCTTCATCACTAACTTCCATCATTCATTGTATGTTCTGATACTTCTCACTTCACAGCACTCAAAGTAAGTCATTCTCTCATTTTTTTAATTTAATTTCTAATTGAAATGTCTTTTTCTTTGTCTTTTTTTTCTTTTTATTTTTTATCATCTTTTTTGTTTTGATTGCTAATTTATCTGTTCTTATTTTCCTATCACCCTTATTTTTCCTTTTTTTCTTGTTCTCTATCAATTTCATTCTTGATTTATTGACTTTTTGGTTTTTCTTGGTCATTTTTAGCCATTTTCACTTTTTTGGCCTTTTTCTTTGTTAAATTGCTTTGGAGTCATTTGGAAACAATTCAGAAACACTTTACAAGTAATTTCCACTTACTTTGAGGTGTTTTTGGCCTGTTTTTGGTATTTTATTTTGTTAAAAGCTTCCTGAAACATTTTCCAAGCATTTCTCAGTGAATTCCAGGTGTTTTTGGGTTATTTTAGGTCTATTTTTTGACTAAATCAATTTGGAAACCCTTGGAAACCATTTGGAAACATTTTAAAAGCATCCTAAAGTGTTTTTATGTCATTTTGGCACTTTTTTGGACAATTTTTGGTACTTTTTTTGGCAATTTTTGCCACTTTTCTGGAAACCTTTTGGCATTTTTCAGGCAATTTTTGGAGAGGTTTTAGGGGACTCTCAGGACACTTTTTTAGAGAATTTTGGATCACTTTTTGTGCACTTTAAGGACTTGTTTTTAGAAACTTTTGGGACTCTTTTTCTTAACATTTTTTGGGACATTTTTATTCAGGTAGCTTGAGGAGTGCTTTTCAGGTAAGTTTTATCCAATTTTGATTAAGTATGGGGTTTAATATAGGTTGTCAACTTTTATTTTTTTTTCACAAATTAACATTTTACAATTCATATATGATACTCTACTTACTTAAATTAATGAGCTATTGGCCGTGTGTTGTATAATGGTAATGATGTGGAAATATGTTTTTCTCATGAGGTTCACATATACATTTGTGATTAATTTTATTGAATTTGGTCACATAAAATTTCCACTCACAATTTTTCTTGAATTGTCATTAATTTGGGTTTGTTAATTATCTTATAAGACTTGTTCTCATGTTAATTTATGCAATGAACATAAATTTTGGCAATCTATGGCCCTACTTCAATAAAGAACAGGGGATGGTATTGCCATTTTTTTTCATATATTTTTTTCTGACTTAGAGAAAAAATGGTGATCCCCACCCCCTGTTATGGTAAACAGCAGGGGAGGGTATTGTCACAAAAAAATTTGACATAAATTTTTTTGAGTTATAAATAATTTCTAGATGAAAATTTTGACTATGTGTATGAGACTCAGAAATTATTGGGCCTTGATGAATGTGCAAGGGGTTGACATTTGGCTTTTACCAAAGAGTTTGTCCATTTGATCATAGAGAGGACACATAGAGTTTATTTTTTCAGAAAGAGATGTGATTCCATACTTTTCATCATCTTTGGTAACTCCAAACCCAGTTGAAGAAGAAGCCATCTTTGCTTTCTTATATTTTTTTGATAATTTTTGGATCTTTCCCTCATTTACATTTGTTGTCAAATCCATCTTACCTTTAGTTTTTCATTTCAACTCCACTTCCATTTGATTAAAGCCACTCAATTTCAATGCATGTGGACAACCAACTTTAGTGGACTTTGCACAGCTAAAACAGGCATCAAAATTAGATCTAGTTTTCAGCCAGTTAATTAAAATCTGAAGGTCAGACAGTTTCAATTGAGTAAATTTTTGAGAAGTAGATTTTGGGCGAGGCATGATAAATTAACACTAAACAAAGAAATAAGTTAAAAAAGAAAATTTTGTTGAAGAAAAGGAGAAACTAACAAAGATTTTAGATATTTATGATGCCTTGTATAAAAATATAAGGTTGTGAGTATAGACATTTGAGCAGGAAAATTTTCTAAAAAACAGAATAAAATGTAATAGACTTACTGTGGATAGAAAAAGAAAAATTTGATTTGGAAATGAACTGAGGGAGAAGAGTTTTGATGTGGAGTATACGGGTGAGGATGGAAGGAAGGTGGTGCGCAGCTGATCAGGAGGATGTGGGTATTTGTGGGCTTAATTGTGGTTAAGAAAATTGTACAAAAGTATGAAATATTTGACCCCATGTTTGAGACCCCAAGTACCAAATCAGCCATTTTTCAAAGCGTGTTTGTGTGGCATTTTTCAAATGAAACACGCTAGACATATTTGGTAATGTTTGAGACCCCCGTAATATAGTTGCGGATAGCCATTTACCTCTTTTTTTTCCTTTTTCTCCATCAATTTTTGAAAATTTTTGCTTATTATCATTATCATTATTATTATTTAAAAAAAAGATTCTTTTATTTTCATCAGGCTACCCTCTCATATTAGTTTTATCCTCTCCAAAATTGTCAGTGTGCGCTAGTATCTAAGTATGATTTAATAGTAAATATTAATATTCCTACAACTTATTGTTAAATTATTTAGTGATTAAACCTCAGGGGAAGACTAATAAAATAGTTATTCTCAATATAAACTCACAATACTTGGATTTTCATGCATGCTAGTGGTGGAAAATAGATCAAAAAAATATAGTTATAGCTGATATAAAGATAATATCAATTTATAAATGCTTTATAATATATTTATATATGATAATAATTGTGTAATAGTGTTTGTTTAATTTTTAGTGAGTAATTGATGTCTAATAGCCTGTCAAATCCTCCCTTACTTATACCAAAATCCACTGGAGTGCACAGACCTTCAATCCACATGATGTCACTGCTATCCCTGGAAATTACAGCACTGTGAGGGCCCATCACCTCCCCATGGCGTCCACTTCAAGCATATTCAACACCCAGACCTCCAGTAAGGACCCTCCATCTCAATTAATGATACAACAGACCCATTACATAAATAGAATAAACAGATAAAAGCGGATACCATAGAGAAACAGGTAAAAATAACTCATCTAAAGAGTATATAATGAAATCCAAAGCATATAAAGGAGCCAAATTAACTTTCCAATCCCCCAATAACATCCCCAAGCATCCATATTAACCCAGTAATCGTATCCCAACCCATAAATCCGTGAAAATCCATCAAAGGAAGCAGGTTAAGTTGTCCAAACTGGATATATGCACCTGAAAAAGGTGTACATGCTTTTGTGGGCATTGTGAGTCCACAGAATACGTCCATATGACCTAAAATAAGCAGAAAAATGAAGGTTATAGGCTATTAAGAGGTTAAACCCCACTTATAGACCTAAATATACATAATATAAATACATATTTTACTGAACATGAGGTTTATGTATACATATAAGCTTATGTATGTCTATAATTATGTAATATCACTTAAGATAATTATATTATGACTCCATTAACACCTTAATAAGTATTATTAGGCTATGGATAAGCTCTTTAAACTACCATAAGTCATATAATAGTGTAACAATTATATATATATGTATTATAACCATATATATAAGTATTTTAACCTTATTTTTAAGTTATAATATTAATTTAATTAAGGTTATCTTATTTTAAACATAAGAATTACTCAGTCTTGGAGATACCTAGGCTTACACTCTCTCACCCAAAAAAACAATTAAAAAATGTTAAGACATTTTAATTAATAAGTAAGGAATGAATAGAAAAATAATTTTAAAATTTCTATGATACATATACTGATTTAAACAGTATTATTTGGATTTAAATTTTTTCAAGAGATTTATAATATCAGATATCTCATTTTCTGGAATCTGCTGGTCATGTTCAGTTGATTCATTTTTAAACCTTAATAGATACTCAACCCCCTTTTCTTTTGTAAGGTGTCTCTTTTTAGGTATCTTTTCAATTTCTGCCTTTTCAACTATTTCTTCAGGTTGCTGTTTATGCCTTCCTGATCTTCTTGGAAATAGAGAAGTATCATTAGAATGGTATGGTTTTATAAGAGAAATAGGAACTACTTGATGTTTTCTATCATATGGTGCATATAGAATAACTTCAATAGCATTGTTACCAACCATCTTTTTTACTAAAAATGGTCCAATGAATGGATCCTTCAATTTAACATTACCATTTAAATTGAAATGTAGTGTAGAGATAAGGACTTCATTACCCTCTTTGAACATTTGTTCTTTATGGGCTTTATCCCATCTTTTCTTCTCATACTCAAATGCCTTATTCATACATTCTTAAGCATGCTTTCTGCATAATTCTTGCATCTAAAGAATTGATTTTGTACCTGGATGTATATCCAATATAGGTAATTTATTAAGAGTTTTAGCAGGGGTATTAGTTACATAACCTAACCATAACTCAAATGTATTTTTGCCAGAGACAGAATTTACTGTACTATTTTATGCAAATTCTAAACCTGGGATAAGGGTTACCCAATCATGCATGAATTTATCATTGTCTTTAAATTCAAGACCAAAAGCACAATATCTTCTTATCATGTCTTCTAAATTTTGTATCATTCTTTCTGCTAGCCCATCAGTTTGTGGATGGTGTGCTGTAGAGAGTTTTAATTGACACCCTGAAACATCCATAAGTGATGTCCAGAAGTCAGAAGTAAATTTAGGATCTCTGTCTAAAACTATTGCTTTGGGGAAACCTGCTATATTTAACATTTGTGTCCACCATAGAAAAGCTAAGTCCTTTGCAGAAACATCTTTGTGGGTAGGAATATATTTACACATTTTTGTAAATCTATCTACAATTACCCAGCAGTATTTACAACCCTTATGCCCTTCTATTGGCAAACCTTTTACCAAATCCATGTTAACTAATTCCCATCGAGCTTTTGGTTGCTCAATTTTTTGTTATAAACCAGCTCTTTTGCCTGTTAATCTTTTAGATTTTTGACAAGAATCACATGTCTCAACATATTTTTGAACATCATCAGACATGTTAATCCACCAAGATGTATTTTTTACTCTGTTTAATGTTTTATGAAATTCAACATGACCTGCTAATATATCATCATGACATATGCTTAATATTAACTCTTTCATTGAAGGGGGAATTACAATTACATTGCTTAATTTCTTTCTGTAATATAAAAAACCATCCTCAATGGAAAATTCTCCTTTTTCTAATGCTTCCTTATACTTATGTGGTAATGTTTTTATTAAAACACTCATTGAAGCATTAGATGGATCATTTAATATTGTAGTAAGTTTACTCAAGTCAGGATCTGAAGCATACATATCAAGAATTGATTGCATAAATTCATCCTCAAGATCTACAATATAAAAGCCATAGATGTTTATAATCTCTGTTTCAGGAACATAACCAGGATTATCATCATTATTGGGTAGAGGCACTCTAGATAAAAAATCTACATTAGAGTGTAAGGCTCCTGCTCTATGTGTAATAGTCATCTGTCCTCTGTATTCTTGTACAGCTAATTGCTATCTAAACATATGTCTATTAGGAGTTTTCATGTTTAAGAGTGACTTAACTGCACTACAGTCAGTTATTAACTCAAATTTTTGGTCTTCCAGGTAATAATGTAGCTTCTCAAGAGCCCATACTACTGGCAAAGATTCAAGTTGAGTAGCACCATATTTCAATTCACTACTTCTTAGAGTACGTGAAATATAGCAAACTGCTACTTCTTACATTTTCCCTTCAATAAGTTGTTTTTGATGCAAAGCAGCACCTAGACCAATATAACTTGCATCTGTATACAATACAAAAGGCAATTGGAAATCTGGTAATCCCAAGATAGGACCTGTCATAAAACAATCTTTGAACTTATTAAAAGCCTGTTGTCTTTCATTATTCCAAATGAAAGCTTCTAATTTCTTTATCAGTGTGGCCAATGGTGCAGAAATTAATTGGTAGTTCTTTATATATTGTCTATAATAACCACACATACCAAGAAAAGATTGTACATCCTTTACATTTTGAGTAATTCCAATATTCTTGATTTCAGCCACCTTATTTTGGTCTACACATATTTGTAAGCCAGATACAATATGGCCAAGCACTTTTAAAGACTTAAACCCAAATTTACATTTTTTTAATGCAAGGGTCATTTTTCTTTCATCCATCTTCTGAAATACCTTCTTTAAATGGATTAAGTGTTCATCATATGTCTTAGAGAATACTATGATGTCATCAATTTATACCATTAACTATCCCTCAATCATTTCATTATGGAATGTTATATCCATTAACTTCTGAAATACTGATGGAGCATTATTTTGGTCCAAATGGCATCCTGACATATTTATATATTCCCATATGTGTTGTTATCAACAAAAAGTTCTGTGAATTCTTTTCAAAAGGTATTTGATGGTACCCTTTATTTCCATCTAGGCAACTTATATACTTAGCACCTTTAAGGGTAGCATGTATAGAGGCAATCCTTGACAAGGGATAAAGATCATCTACTGTAAATTTATTTAATGCTCTATAATCACTGCACAGTCTTGCTTTTTCTTTTTCATAAGAAATTAGCACTGGTGATATTACACAATATTTTGGTGTAGCTTTAACCTTTTCAACAATGTTAATTTTTAATAAAATCTTAATATTATCCTCTATTTCTTTCCTCTTCATTGGTGATTCAGGGTATGGTTTCTTTTTAAGACTAGCAGGAATATAATCCATATCACAGGTTAAAATAATTTTCATTTCATGATCTTTTACAAGGCCAAGTTCATTGGTTTCATGTGCAAAAGCCATTGGAAATGCTTTAATTAAGTCCAAAATATTTGTTTTCTCAGCTTCACTTATCTGAATGCCAAGTGATGCTTTTTAAATTTCTGTTTCCAGAAGTTCCATCTCATTGGATTCTCTTCCTTTGCAAGGAATATTTATCACTGACTCAATGTGTAAGACCGTGTTAAAAGAATTTATTTTAAATTTCCTTTTACCATTCATGCCAATTGTAAACTTATTATTAGCAGGGTCTAATTTCACACCAAACTTAGTCAGAATGACATATCCAATGATAAAACAGTTACTACAATTAGTATTATCCATTACTGCAAAGTCACAAGTTACTCTAACATAACCATGTTGATGTTTAAAGAAAACAGCAGCTTTTCATCTAGCAATGGGGTGTATTACTGATCCAAAACCTCTTAAATTTTTACTTTGAAGGGGTTCAAGCTTTGACTTATAATCACTAACAATTTTCTGCAATGTATTTGTAGAAACAACAGAACCAGCAGCTCCTGTGTCCAATACTATATTTTTTTTTCCAGAAATGATAGCTGGAACCATGATAGGTGTCATTTTTAAGTTATCAGCTTGTATATCCTTAATAATTTTGCCATCCTCAAAATTCATTAAAGATTTATTTGAGTGCATATTTAATATTGGAGTTTCAAAGATGGAAAAATCGTCTTCCAAGATACAGACTTCATTTTCATCACTATATGATATATTACTTTCATAATCATATTAATCTTTACTTTTTTTGGTGTCATTTTCAGATTCATTATGATTTTCAATAATATTTATATTCTTCCCACATTTTTGACCTTTAATTCAAGGCTTATTACACTTATAACAAGTATTAGTTTCATACTTTTTAGGTACTATAGCTGCAGTAGGTTTTTTCTGCTTCTCCTGAAGTGTTTTTAATTCTGATTTTTTACAGGTTCATTATTTTGTTTATAAGTCGTGTACCTTGCTTTAAACTTATGGTTTAATAATATTTCATTACAAATATTAATAAATTCAGAATATTCATTAACCATTATTGTTCTAGCTACAACAATGTCTCTGACAGATATAGGTAATTTATATATTATCTTATCTTTCCATATGTTAAAATCCATGTTTGGCTCAATGGCTTTTAATATTTTATTTAAATTCATTAAAAATACCATAGGTTTGTCACCATTCAACAGATTATACCTAGTTTTCTCATAAAGTCTCTTCTGAGTGAGTCTGAATTTAGAACCTCCAAATAGTTTTTCAATCAGTTGTTTCCATTCAGCCCAAGAGTAATCTTTACCCTCACTCAATAAAGCCTGAAACCTTAATAAAGAAACATCCATAAATAGAGAAAATAATTTTGATTTTATTTCTTCATCTGGTAGCTTATATGAGAATTTTAAGTTGTCAATTCTTTGAATAAAAGTTTGCCAAACAGAGCTGGCTTCCCCATCATAAGTTTGGTACTGATAAATATTTGGCCAGTTCTTCTGACTGGATTTTGTTTCACAAATCTTAGGTAAATTCAATAACTCATTTACTCTGGATAAAGTGGTCTTATATCTCATCTTGAAAGGATTTGTGACTTACATTTGTTTTCTCAGACTTGACACTACCACCAGATGGTTTTACTTGTGGTGGTATGGGAAATGATTGAGATTCATTTTTGCCAATGAAAGGATTATTATTATACTGTGTATACTTATGATTATCCTGATTCTTTAGTAGATTAGCAGTTTCAATCTCAACCTTAGTTAGTTTTTTTAACAGATCAGAGACACTCTGATTTGTTTGTGCAAAAGATAACCTAGTTCTTGATTCAGATTTTAATAAATTTGCTTCATACAATTTTTCTAACGCACAGAATTTGTTTGAAAGCTCACTATATTTATTACTTAAAGAATCATATTTAAGAGTTAGAACCAAGTGTTCATTATCTAATTCTTTATTTCTTCTTTTCAGTTGAGCAATTTTCAATGTCAAGGACTAAATTGTATCACTTGTGAGCTTAATTGTCTGTTCCTCACACTCAGTCGTTCTATTCCACAATGCTGAAACAATTCTATGGACTGTTGGGTTATTATTAAAACACTCCATGTCTTCCTTCTCAACATTTTCACTGTTTTTTTGAAATTCTCATCTCACTAATAAGTGGTGGAAACTGAGGATTAACTGCATTATTATTATAATTAGTGCTGTTGTTATTAACAAAAGATAAATTAGGTGTATCTACATCAAAACCTAACTTTCTTAAGTCCTCCTCAATTTTCTGTACAGATTTTACATCAAAAACATTACCTATATTGTAATCTCATTCTATTCCATAATGCTGAAACAATTCTATGGACAGTTAAGTTATTATTAAAATACTCCATGTCTTCCTTCTCAATGATTTCACTGTTATGTGAACTTATCATCTCACTAATAAGTGGTGGCAACTGAGGCTTAATTTTATTTTTACTATAAATAGTACTGTTTTTATTAACATAAGATTAATCAAGTGTATCTACATCAAAAACTAATTGTCTTAAGTCCTCCTCATATTTCTGTACTGATTTTACATCAATAACATTACCTTTAAAGTAATCATCAGTATTGTGCTCAATCTGAGAGGGTAATCTACTTACCATGGGATAGGAGCAAGCGCTGACTTTTGGCGCTTTTTCTTTCATTTGTAAGGGTGAGCTGAGGCAGTCTGATGAGGGGGTGGATCCCTGTTGCAATTGTGGCTGGACCACTGCTGATGGAACCAATCCCACTTCCATTTTTCTACCAAGATTTTTTCCTGTGAATGATGTGACCCTCCTTGGGTAGGGGGTTCATATCTTGGCTTCCCTAACTTTAACTCTGCCAAGGTTTGATTCATTTGTTGAAACCCCACCTTGCAGTTTTTTTGCAACTGCTCTACCTCCTTTAGCATGGTAGACCTTGATTCCTCTATTTTCAGAACCTGTTAGGCCAGATGGGACAGTTAATTCTGCAGAGTAGATGAAGTCTTTATTATTTTTATCTTTTTTAGAAGGGCATCCTTTTCTTCTATGCTCATAGACTCTGATTGTGGGCAAGATTGGCCCTCCATGGTGATGTCATGGAGCTATGTTTTTAGCTTTAGACCTGGTGTTATAAGCAGGTTTTTCACTTACATTATCCTGTGGAGCACTCATTGAGTTTTAAATAACAATTCTTCACGTCTTCAAAAGGGAAAACCTATATGGTAATTAGTAGACAAAAAATTATTAGCAATAGAATTACTAATAAAATCACTGGAGCTCAACCTGAATTTATATCTTTATTTATTTAAATAAAATATAAGAAAAATTCAAAAACATCTGTTAAAAATAAAATAATAAGTTTAATTAGACCTTTATAAGGATGAATAATTAGCTTACCAAGCTTTACCCAAATACCAATTAAATTGGGTGTTATATTGGTGATCAAATACCAAGTGAAATTGGGTTTATATTGGGTACAGTTACTACAGTAAATACCTAATTTCTATTATAAAAAATTAGTACAGTTTTTATAAGGGTTCTTTTCCGCAATCACTGAGTTATGATGACCAGCTAATTTGCTTCAGTTCTAAATATTTGGTTTGTTTGAGATATATTAGAGTAAAAATCACATCCTAAGGCCTATACTAAATAATAATTAATAATTAAGAAAAGACCCCCAATTTTCAGTGTGTGCTAGTATCTAAGTATGATTTTATAGTAAATATTACTGTTCCTACTTCCTATTGTTACATTATTTAGTGATTAAACCTCAGGGGAAGACTAATGAAATATTTATTCTCAATATAAACTCACAATACTTGAATTTTTATGTGTGCTAGTGGTGGAAAATAGATCAATAAAATATAGTTATAGCTTGTATAAATATAATATCAATTTATAAATGCTTTATAATATATTTATATATGATAATAATAGTGTAATAGTTTTTTTTAATGTGTAGTAAGTAAGCAATGTCTAATAACCCGTCAAATCCTCCCTTACTTATACCAAAATCCACTGGAGTGCACAGACCTTCAATCCAGATGATGTCACTGCTATCCCTGGAAATTAAAGAACTGTGAGGGCCCATTTTAAGGGGTCTTTCGGGTCTAGAAGTTTTTTCAAGGAGGTCCAATGGTGGTAACAACAGGATTTAAGGGATTCAAACTTGGGTACGTATTTCCTTATCTTATAGATTATTTACTTAATATAAAGAGGTAAAAAGTTGGATTATTATTACGTGAATGTAAATAATAAGGCAATAATAGATAGTAATAAAGGGATTGTAAATAGTTGTAATAAAATAAGTAAGTAAATAATGAATAAAAAACAACCAAAATAGAGGCCTTATATAGGCAAAGGAGGGACAAAGCAGGGCAATGAAATTCTAAAAACAGTAGTATGAGAGAGAGAGAAAAAAATATTCCAGAAGGAGTATTTTCAAATAATAAAGTTTTTATAAAAAGAAGGCTTCAAAGGGTTTATTTACAGAGTATGTCAGAAATACATAAATTTATTTAATATTTACTGTAGAACTCAATTCTAAATAAGAAATTTAAATTTTTTGTATATATTTCATTTTTGTTTGAATATTAAAATTTTATTTAAATTTAAAATCTATTTTTTTAATATAAAATTTTATTTCTTCCAACTTGTCAATGAGCATGGTGTTAGAGAATAAAAATATAAGGGACATTTTATATTTAATTTTAATTATTCATTTAATTTTACCATTCTGTAATTAGTTAATTTATTATAGGTAATTTTAATGTAACTAATTTATAATTAAATAATTAAAATAATAAGGTGTGGCTTCATCCAGTAAATAATTAATTATTTTACTGGGTAATTCTAGCAGCCTGGCTGACACTCCCTCACTCTAAAAAAAAAATAAAAAAAATGCTATGATTTTTTTTTTTATCTTTCTTTAGAATAGTAGAAAGATTAGATATCTCCTTTCCAGGTATCCAAGAATTATATTAAGAAGATTTATTCATGAATCTCAATAAGTATTCTGTACCTTTTTCAGCAGTAACTATTCTGTCATTTAGAATCTTATCAATTTCTGCTGTCTCAGTGATTTCATTAGGGGTATTTTTTGGTCTTCCCCTCCTTTTGGGAAATAAATCACTATTGGATGTGTAAGGTTTCAAAAAAGATATTGGAAAAACAGGATGTTTTCTGTTATATGGAGAATACAAAATAACTTCAACTGCATTATCACCAACCATTCTCCTTACAGCAAATAGACCAACAAATGGGTCTTTCAATTTTTTATCACCTTGTAAATTGAAGTGGACTGTAGAAATCAACACCTCATCACCCTTTTTAATAGTGTATTCTTTATGGGTTTTGTCCCATCTCTTCTTCTCATATTCAAATGAATTTTTAATACATTTTTGAGCATGACTTTGGAAAAGTTTTTGCATTTGAAGAAAAGATTTTACACCGGGATGTAAATCCAATTTAAGTATTTTATTATTGAGAATTTGGGCAGGAGTATTTTGAACATATCCAAGCCAGAGCTCAAAAGGCTTTCTTTGAGTAACAGAATGAACAGTGCTATTATAAGCAAATTCCAACACAGGCAGTAATATAACCCAATCATGAGTGAATCTGTAATTGTCTTTTATACTCAAGGACAAAGGTACAGTACCTTCTCATCATGTCCTCTGGAGTCTGAATCATTCTTTCAGCTAATCCATCAGTCTGAGGATGATGGGCAGTAGATAGTTTCAGATCACAACCACAAACATCCATCAGAGACATCCAAAATTCAGAAGTAAATTTACGGTCTCTTTCAGAGATTATGGCTTTAGGAAAACCAGCAGTATTAAACATATGAGACCACCATATGCCTGCTAATTCCTTAGTGGAAACATCCTTGTGAGTAGGGATAAATTTACACATTTTAGTGAATTTGTCCACAATAACCCAACAAGAGTTATAACTGTCTTTTTTAGAAATAGGTAATCCTGTTACAAAATCCATGTTTATTATCTGCCATGGTGCATCAGGAGGTTCAATATGTTGCATTAATCCAGCTCTTTTACCAGTCAATCTTTTTGATTTTTGGCAAGAAACACAAGATTCAACATATAATTTGGTGTCTTCAGACATATTAACCCACCAAGCGGTGTTTTTAATTCTGATAATTGTTTATCTTCAGGATCAAAATGTCCAGCTAATATGTCATTATGACAAATTTTCAAGATGATTTTTTTCATAGAAGGAGGAATAAAAATGACATTCCTCAACTTTCTTCTATAATATAGATATCATTCATCAATTAAAAATTTATCTTTCTCCAAAGCCTTCTGGTACTTTTTTGGAAGGGTTTTAATTAATGCTTGTATCGAAGCATTCTTTGGATCATTTAATATGGTGCATAACTTTTTCAAGTCAGTGTCCTTATCATATGATTCCAGAATAAGCTGTAATAGCTCTTCCTCCATATCAACCACATATATCCCATGTATATGAATAATTTTTTCCTCAGGATCATTCGCAGGATTAGAGTCATTATTTGGCAAAGTTAACCTAGATAACATATCCATATTTGAGTGAACAATACCAGCCCTATGAATAATTTTCATTCTCCCTCTGTACTCTTGAACAGCCAGCTTCCATCTGAACATATGTCTGTTAGGTGTTTTCAAGTTTAAAAGGGATTTAACTGCACTGCAGTCAGTGACAAATTCAAATTTCTGGTCATCTAGGTAATAATGAAGCTTTTCTAGAGCCCATACTACAGCTAAACACTCTAATTGAGTAGCACCATATTTCAATTCGCTATTTCTCAAGGTTCTTGAAATATAACAAATTACTACTTCTGAAACTTTATCATTTATCACTTGTTTTTGATGGAGGGCAGCACCAAGACCAATAAAACTGGCATCAGTGTAGAAAACAAATGGTTGATTAAAGTCAGATAAAGCAAGAATTGGTGCTGACATCAAACAGTTTTTCATAGTGTCAAAAGCTCTCAGTCTTTCACTATTCCAGACAAAAGCAACATCCTTTCTAGTCAGTTGGGTAAGGGGTAAAGCTATGACTTGGTAATTTTTAATATACTGTCCATAGTATCCACACATTCCCAAAAAACTCTGGAGCTCTCTAACCGTGGTAGGAGCCTTCACCTGCTGTATGGCTGCCACTTTATTTTGGTCAACACATATCTGTAACCCTGAAACAACATGACCCAGCACTTTTAAGGAATGAAAACCAAATTTACATTTATTCAAAGCAAGTGTCATATTTATTTCATCCATTTTGTGGAACATTTTACACAGGTGGTTGAGATGGTCCTCAAATGTTTTTGTGAATATAATGATATCATCAATATAAACTATCAGCCATCCTTCAATTATCTCTTGATGGAATGTGTTATCCATAACCTTTTGAAAAACTGAAGGGGCATTTTTAGGGCCAAATGGCATCCTAAAATACTTATAAATACCTATATGAGTAGCAATCATCAGAAAATTCTGGGAATTCTTCTCAACAGGTACCTGGTGATATCCCTTGTTACCATCCAAGCAGCTTATATATTTAGCACATTGTAAGGTAGCATGTATAGAGCTAATTCCAGGTAAAGGGTAGATATCATCAACAGTATAAGTATTTAATGCTCTGTAATCACCACATAACCTGGATTTATCTTTCTCATAAGAAATTAGGACAGGTAAGATAACACAATATTTAGGTGTTTCAACTAACTTTTCAATAACATTCATTTTCAAAAGGGTAGAGATATTATCCTCAATATCTTTTCTCTTTGTGGGAGAAGCAGGGTAAGGCTTCTTCTTCAAACTAGGTGGTATGTCAGTTAATGGACAAGATAATGAAAGTCTCATTTCTTCCTTAACTAATCCTAGTTCATGTGACCCATGAGGAAAGGCCATAAGAAAAGATTTTTTCAATTTAATGATGGAATCTTTATCCTCACCAGAAAGTTGTTCCCCAAAAGAAGCATTATAAATTTCAGATATAAGAGCATGCATTTCCTTTGTAGACCTTCCTTTATATTGAATCACAGAATTAAATGTGTTCAATTCTGGTTTTAACAACTTTTTGGGGGAGGAGATTTTAAATTTTCTCTTCCCATTTATCCTGATTGTGAAGAATTGGTTTGAAGGATTTAATTTTATGCCATATTTGGTTAAAATGTCATTTCCTATAATAAACCAACTGCTTAAGTTATCATTTTTCATGACAACAAAGTCACAAATATCTCTTACAAAACCATGGTTATATTTAAAAAACAATGTGGCTTTCTATTTACCAATGGGGGACAAAACAGAGCCATAACCTCTCCAATTTTCAGAAATGATAGGCATCAGTTTTGATTTATAGTCTTGATCCACTGAAGCAAGTGCTTTTTCAGATACTACACTTCCTCCAGCTCCAGAATCCAGAACAACTTCAATGCTGGTTCCATTGATCAAGACTGGTGCTTTGAGAGGGGCAATAACAATTGAGCTATCCTCAATGTTCCTTATGATCTCAGCATCCTCAACTGTAGATAAATCATTATTATCAATATCAATAGTATTTAAATAATGAATATCTGCTTCCAGAATCAAGATTTTTTGATGAGATTCATATGAAATATTGCTGGCACAATCACTTGAAGTATCATCCAAAGCTATTGTATCATCAGCCTGCTCCTCACTTTGTTCAACAAGATTTATCCTCTTGTCCCAAACATGGCCTTTCTGCCAAGGCTTGTTGCACTTGAAGTAAGTGTGTGTTGCATACTTTTTAGGTGCAACAGGGGCAAAAGGTTTACCAACCTTTTCCAGAGGTTTCTGTTGGTAAGTGGAGGGTTTCTCCAAAGGGGTCCTAGGAATGAATCTTCTGGCATCATACTTATTGTTTAGAAGGATCTTATTAAAAGTATTAATGAAGGAAGAAGGTTCTCTGGAGAACTTAGTCCTGGCCACTATTAAGTCTCTCAAAGACATTGGTAATTTATAAAGGATCCTGTCCTTCCATAACTCAAACTTCATATTTGGGTCCATTTCCCTCAAGATTTTTACAAGTTTCATTGAGAACTCAATAGTTTTATCAGTATAAGAGCTATATTTAGTTTCCTCATACTGCCTTTGTTGAGCTATCCTAAACTTGGAGCCACCAATTTGTGCTTTAATCAATTTTTTCCAATCTTCCCATGAGTAGTGATTCCTATCCATGAGAACAGATTCATACCACATTAGGGCTAAATTTGTAAACAAAGTAATTAACTTAGACACAATTTCCTCATCTGGGAGTTTGTAAGAATTGTTTAAGTTATCAATTCTGCAAATTAATTGCTGCCAATCAGAAGAAGAATCACCATCAAATGTTGGATACTGGTCAAGTTTTGGCCAATTCTTTTGATTTTAAAGAGCCTCCTTAGTATTAGCTTGTTTCTGAGTAAGAAGCAGCTGTAACTTCTCCAATCGTGCAGTAATCTCATTGTTTAATCCTTCTGTTGAAGATCCTGGTGCATCATCAATTTTTGATGGAAACTCAGTGGTATCAACAGGCATTTCTGAATCTAATTTTACTTTAGATGAACTAGCAACAGGAAACCTTGGAGCATCCTGTACCATATGTTACTTCAAAGAAGTTTCAGAATATTTTTGATCATTAAACAGTGAATTCGATTTTTCTTCAATGGTTGTTAGTCTGGTTTTCACTCTTGGAAGACTAGATAAACTCTCATTGATTGTTGCAAAAGATAACTGAGTTTTATTTTGAAAAGATGAATAATGATCACTCAATCTTTTCAGGTTCATCTTATCTACCTCTAGCTCCAGGCAACAGGTAGATACAGTATCTTGCAGTTTAGACAAATAATTTTTGATATTTTGCCATAAAGCAACTTTCTTTTCATGAGTTGCTTTGTAATGAAACAAATCATCAGAAACTCTCTGTAACTCACTCCTCAATGCTTGATAACCCTGTTCAGTTAAAAAACTATTATATTTCTGGGTCAATTGCATGTTGTTCATTATATTATTTTGTTTAGCAATAATATCCCTCAAATATTCATCATTAATGTTAGCTACATCTGGTTTTTTTCTCAATAAGTAAACAGAGTAACTTTCCAGATTCTCATAAAACTCAGGCTCAAGTGTTTTATCAATAATAGCCATATCAGGATCTATCATTGAAGTAGCAATTAGAACTAAAGGATTAGATACATTTGAAATTTGAGCAATTTTTCTACTGTTCTCCGCCTCTACAGGTCTCACAGTCTCATCTCCTCTTCCAGAATTACCTGAAGGAACTGAATCAGTTACAAGAAATGCTACTTGAGATTCAATAGAGGGGCTTACCATGGCTTGGGCAAGACTTGGATGTGGTTTTTCTTTCTCCTTCTTCCTCCTTGATAGGAATGAGGAGGTGTTGGATTGAACTGATTTGTTCTTGAAGGACCTTCCTGAGGTGCTTGTTGCTGTTGCTGTTGGGACAGATAATCGCACTGGGTGTTCAGCCAATCCCACTGCCACTTTGAGACTTCCACCTTTTCTTGTTACTGGGGGGCCAGTTGTGGAAGGGCTTTTGGAGGAGTAGGTTTCTTCTTCACTTGAAGAAAAGACTCTATGTTTCTTACCTTGTCTTCTAGACAGTCTATTCTTGACCTCAGCTTGAGGTTTTCTGTCCTCAACTCCTTGATGTGAGTAGAGAGATTTTTTACCTGCTGGTTTAAGGGCATCTTTTTTATCTTGAAGCCTTTAGGAAGCTCTTCTGGGGGGTTTATTGGAGGTTTTTGTTCCTGGGCATTTGTCTCTACCAGAATCTCCACTTCCTCCATTTCCACATCCTGATTAATTCAATGATTTATTAATTTGAGCTAATTTTGTAGTTAAAGGAGAACTCACAGAAGTAGCCTCATCATAATCAATCAGATTCAGTTCATCTTCATGTTCAGAAGAAAAACCTTGGTCAGTCATTGTTTTAAATCTAACCTGAAGTGAGGGAAGGAAACAATAAGATGAATTAGTTTTATTTTTGCTTTTTGAAAGAAAAATAATAATAAAAGATTATTAAATTCTTCAGGACAAAAAATCAACTGAAAAAAATAATCACTTATTTATTAATTCAAAATAATCTTATAACCAGGATTTAAAAGAAATCAACTGAAGAAATAAAAATAAAATTTAATTTAACAAATTAATTTCTGATAATTATCAGGCTTTAAATCAACTGAAAGATATTTAATTACCATGACTCAATGTCAACTGAAATAATTTAATATAGTTTATTTTTTATTAATTATTAAAATTTTATTGTCAGGACAATTTGTCAACTGGAACAAAAAAAATTTTTCTTAATATATCAGGACAAAGTCAACTGAAAATTACAATTAATTAAAAAAAATAAAAATTTATTACTTCTAGGACTAGGAACACAATTGCTCTATCTTTGTCAACTAGGAAAATAAATAATAATAAAAATAAATTTCAATTTACCAGACACCTCCCCCTGTAAAATGAGCAAATTAATGCCACTTACAGAGTGCTGAGTAAAAGGAAATACGTAGAGTATGAAGAGTGTAAAGTGACCCAAAAATAGTAATCAATAATTACCACAAAATATATAACTATTAGTTAGTATATAAGCCTAAGTTTTGGAGTGCAGTTCGATTCCCGTTTGCAGCAAAAAATAAGTCACGTGATATATGACGTTCGTTGTTTTTGTTGTCCACTTGTCCTTATAGGTACCTCGATGGCGATGGTCCCACAGTCTCCTTCCCTCAAGATAACGATGCGCTGTCGACGATTCGGAAAGTTTCCCAAATGTCCAGGGTTCTTTCAGGTCTAGAAGTTTTTTCAAGGAGTTCCAATGGCAGTAACAACAGGATTTAAGGGATTCAAACTTGGGTACGTATTTCCTTATCTTATAGATTATTTACTTAATATAAAGAGGTAAAAAGTTGGATTAGAATTACGTGAATGAAAATAATAAGGCAATAATAAATGGTAATAAAGGGATTGTAAATAGTTGTAATAAAATAAGTAAGTAATGAATGAATAAAAAACAACCAAAAGAGAGGCCTTATATAGGCAAATAAGGGTTAAAGCACGGCAATGAAATACTAAAAACAGTAGTATGAGAGAGAGAGAAAAAGAATATTCCAGAAGGAGTATTTTCAAATAATAAAGTTGTTCTAAAAAGAAGGCATCAAAAAGATGTATTTAAAGATGTATTTACAGAGTATGTCAGAAATACATAAATTTATTTAATATTTACTGTAGAAGTCAATTCTAAATAAGAAATTTGAATTTTTTGTATATATTTTATTTTTATTTGAATATTAAAATTTTATTTTAATTTAAAATATATTTTTTTAATATAAAATTTTATTTCTTCCAACCTGTCAATGAGCACGGTGTTAGAGAATAAAAATATATGGGACATTTTATATTTAATTTTAATTATTCATTTAATTTTACCATTCTGTAATTAGTTAATTTATTATAGGTAATTTTACTGTAACTAATTTATAATTAAATAATTAAAATAATAAGGTGTGGCTTCATCCAGTAAATAATTAATTATTTTACTGGGCAAGTCTAGCAGCGTGGCTGACAGCCCATCACCTCCCCATGGCGTCTACTTTAAGCAGATTCAACACCCAGACCTCCAATAAGGACCCTCCATCTCAATGAATGATACAAAAGACCCATACAATAAATAGAATAAACAGATAAAAGTGGATACCATAAAGAAACAGGTAAAAATAACTCATCTAAAGAGTATATAATGAAACCCAAAGCATATAAAGGAGACAAATTAACTTTCCAAGCCCCTAATAACATCCCCAATCATCCATATTAACCCAGTAATCATATCCCAACCCATAAATCCGTGAAAATCCATCACAGGAAGCAGATTAAGTTGTCCAAACTGGATATATGCACCTGAAAAAGGTGTACATGCTTGTGTAGGCATTGTGAGTCCACTGAATACGTCCATATGATCTAAAATAAGCAGAAAAATAAAGGTTAGGCTATTAAGAGGTTAAACCCCACTTATAGACCTTAATATACATAATATAACTACATATTTTACTGAATATGAGGTTTATGTATACATATAAGCTTATGTATGTCTATAATTACGTAATATCACTTAAGATAAGTATATTATGACTCCATTAACACCTTAATAAGTATTATTAGGCTATGGATAAGCTATTTAAACTACTATAAGTCACATAATAGTTTAACAATTATATATATATCTATTATAACCATATATATAAGTATTTTAACCTTATTTTTAAGTTATAATCTTAATGTAATTAAGGTTATCTTATTTTAAACATAAGAATTACTCAGTCTTGGAGATACCTAGGCTGACAAAAATCTATTCTTCCATCTCAATGATGGGGTGTCTCACAAAAATAAAAATACAAAATGGTATTGTGTTTTCTAATTTTGATATCATAATCCAATCCAACCCAATTCTAGTCACCAAGAGTGACCACAACACATATCTATATGGCAAGTGAGTGAAGCATATATAAGTTATTGTTGAGTAAAAAGAAATGAATATTTACTTCAGGCCATTCTATGCGACATACATGCAATTGGACAATTGTTTAGGCCGCCATTCTATCTATAATATATCTAACTTTTTTTTCTCATTCTTTATTTTTCTCTTTATAAACAATATGCTTGTCTTTCTGCTAATATATATTTATATATTAATTTTTTCCCCTAGTTTTTTTTTTTTTTTTTTTTTTTTTTTTGATTATTTTTGAATTTTGAAAGTGCTCTTGCAACTAAGGTTTTCTTTTTTTTTTTTCTTTTTTTTTTGAGAGAGAGAGCTGGGGGAGAGACCTTTTCAAGCTTCTTTGGACCACATTCTGCTCAATTGGTTGAGAACTGTCACTCTCATGATATCATTCAAATAGTTGAAAAGTAATATACAATTGTTTCTGGATTTAAACTTTTTGCAAGGTACTGATTGTGCGACATTTATATTGCGTGACTACCCACTGTTAAGGACGCAAGCTTCCATCTGCCGCCGTTACAAATGACCCATAACTCCATGTCAACTCGCGCGCACCTAGTCAACAATCATCCACTCACTCTCCAGTCAGTTAATATGCACATACATATAAAGAAAGAGATCAGAGATCTGGGCCTATAAATCTATACACACCTCTCATCATCCCTGTATCTCGATTGAATTGTTCACTCATCTTCCCTCCTCTACCACAATACCGTTGTGATACCCGTAGAAACTCTATTCTCCAGTTCCGCATCCCGGATACAATCTCTTCAAATCTTGTATCTTCTTTTCTAATCACAATTACCTTGTCTCTGGATTCTTTTTTCAAATCTGCCACAAAGCGGCTAAAAAACGTGTAAACACAAGGAGTGATGATTATTTCATTTTGGTGATCAAGTTCTTGGGCAGCCAAGAAAAGCGTTTCCGCGACCGCATGTGTACACAAGAACCAGGCGTGCCCCACTGAAATACCCTTACCATCATACACATCTTCCTGGAGTGTTTAAAAAGCCTGTTAGTTAATGACACAAGTCGAACTTTTCTTTCGTTATGTAATCCAAAAGAATCAGTAAGTATATAAGACTTACCGGATACCGTCCAATGGCTATTCCGTCTTGATCAGTGGTTTGTTTGTTAATTTGGTAAGCGTGTCTGAAAACATTTACTAATCTGTCTAACGTAGCTAAACATCTTTCTCCACTTGGTCTCCAAGGGTCTGCTTCTTCATATCCTTGACTTTTGTGCAGTAATGACCTTGAAGGCCTTGTATGATTGATGGCGAGCAAGACAGCCGTATCGACTTGTAATGGCTTAGGCTGTCCGTTAATTCGGTTCAACGTTGGCACAATATGCGGTTTGGATTTAAGCTCTTCCAAACTTTCATCTTGGTCACTGGG
Organism: Hemileia vastatrix; assembly: GCA_030280995.1. Taxonomy (NCBI): domain Eukaryota; kingdom Fungi; phylum Basidiomycota; class Pucciniomycetes; order Pucciniales; family Zaghouaniaceae; genus Hemileia; species Hemileia vastatrix. Next base: position 24,821,217 of record JASXTE010000004.1, on the reverse strand, counting down.
AGCGGGAAGAGGAGGAGCAGTAGTAGTCGTAGTCGTAGTAGAGACAGTATCTATTTTACCAGAGTCTGAAATCGTCTCTTCAGTCAGAACATTATCCCCTTCAAGTCCCAACTTGCCCTCGGGATTCCAAAACTTCTCAAGCACGTTATTCATCTCTTCGATGTTGGACTTGAAAACTTTCAAATCGGGCATACTGTGAGTGAAGTCATGATCAAGCAGCTCTGGCTTGGAAAAAAAGTAGATGCCATCTAGTAATGCTCGTTTTTGAACCATCAAGGTGTAAAAATGACCGCCCCGTGCAGCATTCACTTCTTCCCATAAATCATACTAAGTTTAGTTTATGTGGTTTGATCAATTAGTTAGTTAGTTAGTTGATGAGGATGAGGGTTGTTTGCTAATGAAGAAAGTTTTTACCTACCGTTGGTTGTTTCCATGCTTTTACAACGTAATTGAGATCCACTTGAATGACTTTTATGATGGTTTGTAGCACTTGTTTTTGGTTTGGCTCAACCTCTTTTTGCAATGTTTTTTGTCGGGTAAAAAGATGAACGGCGTATTTGATCAGACTGCTTGCTCGAATGGCAGGTCCATCCTTCAAAACATTTGGTAGTCAGCATCTTTCTCATGCACACTCTCCCTCTATAGATATATCTCTTCACAAATCATGAGAATATAATGATGCCTCCTCCCCCACACATAAACAGAGGTGTATAGATTATTTGCGATCATTATGCTTTTCATATTTTTTTTTTTTCTATTCTCAAACATGAGACTTCGCACTTAAATATATATGACAATGATGATGATGACTCATAAAAACTCACACTTTGTGGTCTACCCCAAGGTTCATTGAAAGGAGTCCCATCAACCATGAACTTGGGTTCCCCTAGTCCTTCCGCTTCTGCTTTACCGCTCAGATTATCGAGTAATTGAAGTTTGCGATTCATATTCACAAATTGGAGAATGATCTGTTCCACTTTCTCAGCCTTCCCCGTGTAGCACCGGCGAGGACGGTCTCCTACTGACTTCACCATACCATGCTCTTTCTCTTCATCTTCCTCCTTCATCACTATTAGTTGATCGATCAACACCCGAATGCAAAGACCCCCATCACGAGTCCACTGAAAAAAATAATTCTCATTCTCGTTCTCCTCATCCTCTCGACCTCCGGGACCCGGACGAGACGGACTCGCCACCATACACCCCGGTGATGTATTTGGAGCGTTACATCCGTCTGGACCGAACGCTTCTAACATTCGGCTGAAGGCGAATGAACGTTGTCGTTGAATCCATCGTATAAGATCTGCCCGACTTTTGTTTCCCTTCCGGTGACCATAGGAGTCATCGAAGTCATAGCATGAACGAAGTCCGAATAGTAGGAACTTTCGAATTCCAATGGCGAGGAGAAGTGAGAATAAGGCCGCCAGTGTGAAGGCCATTTGGCTGGACATGACCGCATGAAAAGATGACCACTCCATCATGTATTTCACACACACCACACACACACCACAAGATACAGTACACAACTTCTTTAGATTACTCCACTAAAAAAAGCAGCTGAATGAAAAATAAAAGAGCAAACAAAATGCGGGGCGGAATACTATTAAGTAACCTATAAGGGTGGTGGCTCCACCGATTTGGATGTTATTTGTGTATATGTATGTTTCTTGTTAAGCTAGGTTGGCTGGCTAGTAGGGGCAGACTCTGTTATAAAGCGAGAAAAATAAAGACAATAGGCGGATTTTGGTCCGTCCGTTGCCCTAGGACGTCTAATAATACCACACCCTTCCTCTCTTTGTCTCAAGCTTCCAAGGTTTCCATACTTCAATATTGTGCCAAATAAATCTGAAACTGTTGCACAGAAGCATTGACATTTGACAGCCAGCGTATCGGCTGAGTCTCTTCTCAGGGACTGAACGTCTCTAATAAAGACTTCCATTGCCTAAACATGATCGTTAACAGTCAATGGAAAATATTCTGTGCAACATGTATATGAGGTTATAAAATTTACAGCAGTAAAGGTAAACTTTATGATCGCTACGCTCTAGTCATCTATTGTCATATTGAGTTTAAATCTAATTGGCGACTGATCCAGATCAACCTCAACATTGTAATAGTGCGAATGGAGGAAAACTCCGAGTAGAATTAAATTTCATTACTTTGCCTGAAGTAGTGCGTCAGTAACAGAATTCCGAGAAGAATCAAAAACCTGTGGTAGTACATCAGTAACAAAACTCCGAGAAGATTCAACTTTCATTACTCTATCTGAAGTAGTGTATCAGTGAGTGATTATAACGTTAATGAGGTGATGAAAATAATCCGTCCTACTTTTCAGTTATGGTGCTGGCATTTTCAGCTGCCACATTTACCAACTCCTCTAGGTATCTAATTTTGTTCTAACAGGATAGTCCCCCCAGCCCTAGTCGTTTGTTATAGTACTACTCCCATTTTGGTTTTCTTTTTTTTACTTTTAACTGTTAATATCCAGCTGATGCCATCCATACATTATCGTTAGGCGGTGTCAAAGCTAGCGAATCAGCACTTAAGTTAGAATCTCTAGATTTCGAAATAAATGGCCTATCAGGAAGATAATGGAACAAATTAATTTTATTATTGTTGTTTCGCAGGTAAACAAAATGTAGACATGTGATATGATAGCAGCTGCCAATCTCTATCTTGAGTTTACTGAGTTTAGGCTCAGCTCTAAAACATCTTCAAAACTCCAATAGGGTACTGTCAGTGTATGCTAGTATTTAAGTATGATTTAATAGTAAATATTAATGGTCCTACTACTTATTTATAAATGATTTATAGATTAAACCTCAGGGGAAGACTGATAAAATAGTTATGCTCAATATTAACTCACAATATTTGGATTGGTGCAGACTAGTGGTGGAAAATAGGCTAATAAAATATAGTTATAGCTAATATAAAGATAATATCAATTTATAATTGTTACGGACCTAGATCCTTATGTACTTAGCTATCAACTATATCTACCTGGAGACATGTCATCACTGGTTCCTCCAGTTCTATTCGGAGTCTAGCTGATGCCATGTCAACAGGTTAAGGGCTGTCCTGCATGGTAGTTCAGCAGCTCCACTTTGTAATGAAGTAACAGTTGAAACCACCAGCTTCTTGAGTCCAACAACTTATTGCTGGTTTAGCAAACCTTCCCCCTCCCTTTGATGCCAGATATGGGTGTCATCTCGGGTCTTAGCCAACTCATTACTGCTTGCTTTTGTGGCCAGAAATAGCCGCGGATTCCTCTTAATCTTCTATATGCCAAAATTCCCTTTCCCTTGGCCTCAACGGGCTACCAATCTCAAAAACCTGCTCATCAATGTGACCCCAAAAGGCACACCCACTTTCTCTAAATCTGATAACTTCGCTACATGTTGAACCCAACAGGCAACATTCCCTATCCCCTTTGCACCTCACTTCTACAAATTCTACACCCTATTGAGAGCAAGGCTGGAAAATCTTAATTTCACACCTTTACCTAATTCCAATTTTGCTCAATCTTCACTTTTTACACTGTCTGTCTCAAATCTCAACCACCGCTTGTCTTTCCTTACTTGTCAAATCCTTTCTCAATGGTGCTTTAGTTTTTACTTTTATTTTTTATAGAGCACTTGGTAGTATGGTGCTATCTTGATGGGAGGGATGTATTTACTTTATTCATTATACTTTTCTTTACTCTCCCTAAATACATCTAACTATTGTACTAGCTTACTTTAGATTTTAAATATTTTGTTACTCTTAAGTTTTTTTCTTTTGTTTTCTTTTTCTGAACTCTCATTAAATTATTTCTATATTTCTTTTCTTTATCACTAGTTAGTTCTCTTTATGTACAGTTATCCTGATATAGGTTGATAGCAAAGTGGGGGGGATGTTACTGACCTAGATCCTTATGTACTTAGCTATCAACTATATCTACCTGAAGACACGTCATCACTGGTTCCTCCAGTTCTATCCGGAGTCTATCTGATGCCGTGTCAACAATAATGGCTTTAAAATATATTTGTATATGATAATAATTGTTTTATAATGTTTATTTGAGTTTTAGTAAGTAAGTGATGTCCAATAACCCATCAAGTCATCCCTTACTTATACAAAAATCCACTGGAGTGCACAGACCTTCAATCCACATGATGTCACTGCTATCCCTGGCAATTACAGCACTGTGACGGCTCATCACCTCCTCATGGCATCCACTTCAAGCAGTTTCAACACCCAGACCTCCAGTAAGGACCCTCCATCACATTTAATGATATCATACACCCGTACCATTAATAGAGAAAACAGATAAAAGCAGATACTATAAAGAAACAGATATAATAACTCATCCAAAGAGAATAGAATGAATCCCAAAGCATATAAAGGAACCAAATCAAATTTCCAAGCCCCCAATAACATTCCCAAGCATCTACATTAACCTAGTAATCATATTCCAACCCATAAATCTGTGAAAATCCATTAAAGGAAGCAGATTAAGTTGTCCAAACTGGATATATGCGCCTGAAAAGGGTGTATATGCTTGTGTAGGTGTAGTGAGTCCATTGAATAAGTCCATATGACCTAAAATAAGCAGAAAAATAATTCTTATAGGCTATCTAGAGGGTTAAACCCCACTTATAGACCTTAATATACATAATATAACTACATATTTTACTGAATATGAGGTTTATGTATACATATAAGCTTATGTATGACTATAATTACCTAATATCACTTAAGATAAGTATATTATGACTCCTTTAGCACCTTAATAAGTATTATGGGGCTATAAATGAGCTATTTAAATTCATATAAGTCATATAATAGTGTAATAAGTATATATATAAGCATTATAGCTGTATATATAAGTATTATAACCATAATATTAACTTATAAGCTTAATTCAATTAAGGTTATCTTATTTTAAACTATAAGAAATACTCAGTCCTGGGAATACCTAGGCTGGCATGTACAGTGCTTGGCCAATTGTTGTGGGTTATTTTATGCATTTTTTTTGCCACATTTAAATCTTTTTAATGTTTGACTATCTTCCTTCTTACTTCACTATAGGTTTTTTATCTTGTTCTATTCCTCTTTGTTTTTAATCTGGTAAGTTTTTTTTGGGTTTTTTGAGTTTTTTTATCTTTTTTTTGTTGACTGACTGAAAACATCTCTTTTTTTTTATTATTTTTAATTTTTTTTTGGTAGTTTGCTTTGAATATGCCTCCAGCTCATGCACAAAGGCCTCAACTCACATCAGGAGAAAGGTTAATATCATTGACCTGGAAGATAGGCTCAATAACATAATGCATGTTGCCCAACATTTTGGGCTTCCTTCCTCCACTGTGCGCAACATTTTGCAAAAGTATTGCTACACTGAGTCAGTTAAAAATTTACCAAAATTAGGCTTCCCTTGCAAAACCAACAGCCATGACCTCTATGAACTGCACTACTACTTTGCAGAAAATTGTAAAGCATCTCAGTGAGATTGAAAGGAACCTCACAATGCCAATATTCATATGTATCGTCCATTGAAAAACCTGTGATTTGGGGATTTTCAACCAATTAGCTACAAAAAAACTATTTGTCAACAAGAAACAGCAAGTGAAGTGACTTACTTACATTTGCAAAAAAGTATCAGCACTGGACTTCCAATGAATGGAAGAGGATCATCTGGTAAGATGACTCCTCCTTTGAGCTGGGGAAGGAATCATGTCAGGCTAAGGTTTAGAGGAAAAAAGATGAAAAATACAAACAAACTTGCCTTTAACCCACTTTCTGAAGTGGTTGCTCCTCCATAATGATTTGGGAGGGTCTTTTTTAATGAAAAAAAAGTCCTTTTGGTGTTTCTGCCTCCAAAACAATGCTCAGCTAAAGATTTTTTTTTGAAATTTATATCAATTCAACTTAGCCCCCTGGCTCAAAATGAAGATCCTGAGCATAATTTGATGCTAATGGAAGACTGCATGCCTGTCCACACTGCTAAGTTTGCCTTCATGTATCAAGAAGGTTTTGGCTTCCACAATCACTGGATCTATAAGGGTTCATCTAGATGTAAAGTAAATGATAGTGTCTCCCTGATATATGTTTGAAACAATATAGCAAGAATAAAGAAAATAAGTATGATTTTTTTCACTATAGTAGTGACTAGAAATTTATTACCTCAATGATTTAATAAATAATGGGAATTTTGTATAATAGTAATAATCTATTAAGACTAATGAGAGTAATGAAAATAACAAAATTGTTAAAAAATAAGATCAGATCCCCCTTCCCCTCTCAAACCAATCTGCTTTTATAGAGAAAATAACACTAATACGTAGATTAAAAAGAAGGAAAATATTTCAAATAACTAAAATCCAGGAAAATTCTAGAAAATGGAAATTAGAAATAAATACATGTGAACTTAGCTCAAATACTGAAATATAATTTAATTTACTAAAATAATGAGTATACGAATTACCACTTCAGGGCCTTTTAGTCATTTCAGAGAAATACAGAATTAATTTATTCCCACTCAAGAAAAAAATTCCCTTTTCCACTTAGTATACCAATAAAAATTCTCACCCAAAGAATACTCAAGTCATAATTAGTATTCTTGGTGCATCAAGATAATTAATTTTATTATAAGTTACTTAAGTTGCAATATTGAGCACTGGTTATGGCAAAACTTAAGTAAGTATTTTGTCTTTACTTTTAATACCTGGCCTACAGGATGTGAAACCGATAGAGAATTTTTGGGCCTAGATAAAACATAAAATTTTTCAAGATTATCAGATAAAATCACTTTCAGAACTTTGTGGAGCCATTCAAAAAGCTTGGAAAGACATACCTGAAGACTAATTGATAGGTTTAATGTTTTCTATGCCTAAAAGAACAAAGGATGATATTAAAATGGAGATGGATCCTGTTGTTAGTATAAAAAGAATCTTGTTTTTTGCTCTATCAATTCAACAAGAGGAGAATATTAAATAGTGAAACTGGTAAATTATTTATCTTATTAGTTGGGTGACACACAATTTTTGCTTTTTTAAAAATTCTAAATTAAAAATATAGATGCAATTTAATTAAGATATATGTTTCTTGAAAAACAAAACAAGAAGCTAGAGAGTCAGGATTCTAAGTTTAAGCACAATCTGATACAAATTGAGCAAGTTATTGATATGAATTCACTATAGGTTATAATTGGCTAGCCACTGTACATAGAGCACACCTGTAAGGCTGCTTTCAAGTACAGAGATGTTAAATAGCTTGAATAGTCAGTTTCCTAGAGGATTTTAATGGTCCTAAATGAATACTGCAGTACAAATCCAATAAGTATTAAAATATAACTCAATATAAGGGCCTCAGTATTTTAAATTGCACTAATTATATATGGCTTACAATCTTATAGTTAGTAGAAAAATAAATTTAATAATTCAGATCATATTAAAAGACTTTATAAGTACTATTGATATGTATTGTAACTGTATTAGTTAAATATTTGATTGTAATGATAAAGAATGCAGAAAACAAGACCAAAACCCCCCTCCTTTTATACCCAATAATTCCTCCAATGAACACCTTGATTAACCAGCTCTATACATGGCTAATGACACCTCAATCCAGCTAATAAACCTGTCTAAAAACATAAAGAGTGACCAATAACATAATTAGAATGACATCACCAGTCAAAGTCCTGTAGTTATAGGGATAATCCATCAAAAATAAAGAATAAGCAAAAAAGAGAGTATATGCGTGTAATACCTTAAAATAAAAGACTAAAATTCGAAATAATAGAACTAAATATTACCCAATACTAGGAGGGATTAAAAGTAGAAACTATGGGGCTAATTATGACAATAAAAAATGTGAAATCCCCATTCAAAAATAACCAATATTGACTGAGAAACCACTGAAAAACCCAAAAAAGGGTGTGAGATGTGGGGTAACTACATAAAGTTCTTGGCGGGTGCTTGCACAGGTAAATCCTTGACTAATTTAGGCAAATTTAAGTGTGGTAGTGAATTAAAGGCACCAAGCTTGAGGTTATTAATGAAATTAGTGCATATAATAGGGTCAATACACTTAAATAAAAATTAGGACACTAAATAAGTGCCTGTTGTCTATTTTAGTGTGTTTCCCCACAGTAGGCATAGAATGTGGGGTAATTATAGTGTGAAAAAGCTAACTTTTCTAAAAATGAAGCTATTCACATGGGAAAAATGCAGGCAGTATGTGGCCAGTACACAGAAGCCATTTCTGGCATAAAAATACCAAATTTGAAAAGTGTTATTTTTATTCATTTGAGTAGCCAAATCAATAATTCTAATTAAGACAAATTGATTTTTCAAGGCACATTTTTAATAATATTAAATCTATAGTGCATATATTCAACTTTTAAGTGATTTAAAGTGCATTTCTTGTTTTTCACATAAAACAATAAAAACAGTAGCTTTAAGTCTACTTAAAAATTATGTAGGCTTATATTTAAGGTTATTAAGATTACCTTAGCATATTAAAACTTAATATTAAGTACAATAGACCTATAAAAGGTGGATATATGAGTGCATATAAGGTGTTATAATGGCATATTTTGTATCTTATCATAATTTTTACTTATGTATACAACTTGTGTACTTTTATTTATTGTTCCCATGTATAGTCGTGTGTTTAACATAATTTATAAGTACTTTTTACTCAGTCCTGGAGATATCCAGCCTGACAACACCAGTTTTCATGACATATAATCTAAAATATTTTAATGATTCATTGCATGATAAAAAAGCTGAGAGATAGCACCTGTAAACAAAAGAAAATTTTTTAATGTTTTACTTTTTCATTATTTTTAATTTTTTAATTATTTTAATTTTTTTTTTCATTTTTTAAATATCTGAAAATCTTACTATCTTTTTTTTTTTTGAATTTTTTTGAATTTTTTTAAATTTTTTTAAATTTCTAATTTTAGGTTTTTGAACTTTTAAATTTTAAAATTCTTTAACATTTTTTAAAATTTTATTTTAAACCTTTTTATTATTTTTAAATTTTTAACATTTAATAATTTAAATTTTTTTTAATATATTTAAAATTTTTTAATTTTTTAACATTTTTAACATTTAAAAATTTAAATTTTTTTGATTTTTCAATATTTTTAAATTTCTTAATATTTTCAAATTTTTTTAAATTTTTAATATTTTTAAATTTTTCAATATTTTTTAAATTTTTACATTTTTTAACCTTTTAATCTGTTCATTTTTATATTTTTACTGTCACATGAAAACCTACACCCAAGGTGAAGGGTGTTCCTGTCACCGGACAACCTAGGCACAAGGTTGAGGATGATCATAAAGTAAGTGAGATAAAAGGATGAGATGGACTACAACTTTGAAGTGCAGAAGATTACTTCAAGGAAGTGATTCAAAGATAGAACCGAGTAATTAGACTGGTTCCTAATATTCTTTGAGGAATAGTATAATGTGTAATTTAGGAAAACTAACTATTGTGGTAATCTCACAAAGGGTTGTAACTTAATAATCAAAGGGAAGATGTAAGTATTTAGGATTTTAATAAAATTGATTATTAAGAAATAGAAGGATAAATATAACAATAGCCTAACAACAGTTTAACTACTATCACCAATATGTTTTATAATTTAATTCTAGAGAGAGTAGAACCAAAGTAACCCCCTTTAAATATCCTATTCCTCCTTTCACTGACCTATTAACCAACCAGCCACCATATTACTCACAGACCCATTTAATTCACTGGAGTTCCCAGTTACTAATTAATCTAAGCTTATAATCCTTCTTTCCTGTTCCTACTTCCCAGACCTCCTAAGTACCCTCAGATCCATAATTACCCCTTTTGGATATTGCCTTGACATTAGCACTATAGCGCATATAGATTGCTCATGTTTGAAAAGTATGTGCATATTTAAATTTAGGACACTTAATAGTTTAAATGGCGCAGATAATTCAAGAACACAATAGAATGTAATCTTTTCAATATCAATTTTGTGTATCGCTAGGTGTTAGGCTGGAATAGTGGTGTAATTGAGGTATTTTTGCTACAAGTGTCATGTGGCGTGTGACAGTTCCTGAGTAAGTGAGATTGGGAAGGAGAGTTGAAACTGCTTTGAGGCACATAGGAATACCTAGAATTAGTGGTTCAAAGATATGTCAAAGGAACTTATCTTGCTTCAAGATATATTTGATGGGAATATTAATATAGGTTTTAAGTTAATACTATTATTCTAATGAATTTCTCAAAGGGTTGGAAATTTAATAATCAAGGGAAATGATTTAAAGATTTAGGATTTATTTTAAAATTTATTATTAAGAAAAAGAGGGAAAAAATACAAGCCCAATATATATTACTAAAAATTTAACTACTATCAAAACAATATTATAATATAATTCCAAGAAATGTTGAATAAAAACTCATACTATCTATATAGACAGCTCCACCTCACATGGGCCCTTTTAATAAACTTCATTCTCATATCACAGACTCCTTAATATTTCCACCTGTTCTTACTCACAGACCTGCTAACAAGCCTCAGACGCACAATAACCCACATTGAGAATATCACATTGATCATAGCACTAATAGTACATCAATTCACTTAAAGTAAAAAGCATAATTGTGTAATTGAAATAAATTGACTAATTTAGATTTAGCATTTAGACCAAGTGCTGTCAAATAAGCAATTCTGGATTGAGAACACAAAGGAAACACAGTTGCTAAGCAAATGTTGTTTCTGCACTTTGCATATGGATTTAGTTGAGACAATTATGCCCTGGATTATAGACATAGTGAGCTGATTTTGCTTTGAGTGTCACACATCATGTGACATTTACTGTCAATGGGTTCTAATGGTCTAGAAGAGTTTAACGGAGGTCCAACAGTGGTGAGAGGTGGATTCTCAATGATTTCAAAGTAAAGATATGTAGAATTTTATCTTTATGATTTATTACTCAAATAAAAGGTATAAATATATTATTATTATTACTTAGATGGGTTAGAATTACAAAATTGTAAATACTAAAGCAACAATAGTAGCAATAAAAATGTAAGTAAATAAAAGATGATTCAAAACAACCAAAATAGGAGGCCTTATGTAGGCAAAAAGGAGAGAAACCACAGAGCTAAAAAATCCTATATACAGAAGTATAAGAGAAAAGAAAATTCCAGAATAAAATATTGCAAATATTAAGGTTATTCTATAAAGAGTGTATTAATATAATGTATTTACTGTATATGTCAAATTATTTGATTTATTTCAAAGTTTCTGTAAATGTCACTTTTAAATAAATAATTTGAATTTTTATTTATTTATTTTAGTATTAATTTTTATTTCACCTCTCACCTGTCATGAGGACGTTGTTAGGGAATAAAAATATGAGAGACATCAAATTTAAATATTTACTTAATTTACTTATTCCCATTAGTTGAATTATTGTAAGTAAGCTATGAAGTAAATATAATAAATAAAATAAGAATAAAGGTGTGGCTCCATCCTAGTAAATAATTAATTATTTACTGGGTAAGTCTAGTAGCCTGGCTGACATTTACATTTTTACATTTTTACATTCCTTACATTTTTTACATTTTTTAAATATTTCTAGTATTTTAATTTTAAAGTGTTTTTGCGGTTCTACATTGTTTGATGATAACATTTTAACAAAGGTGTAAAAATGACTGCCCTTAGGCTTCTTTTTCTTCTTTTTTTTGGGAGCAGAGCAACCCAAATTTTAAAGGAAACTATAAAACTTATATTCAGTTGCACTTCTGAAGCAGAATTCGAAGATGTGTCCAAAATTATCTCCAATACAATCATCAGTAAACATAATGAAATATTAATCTAAACACAGCTACTAAGAGTTAGATTCCCAAATTTTTAAAAATGGCAGCCTGAGATTTTAAAACATATTTTCCATATCCAAAGCTCTCCTTCAACGTGCTAGTTGTATTAAATGCCAGATTAATCAGTGAATCAAGTAAATATCTTAATTGACGTTCTTCTACACCTTTCAACCAAACCAGTTCTTTAAAATTTATTTACGTGATTCCCACAATTAAAGTGGCGATTGGTAAGTTGGGTAATAGGTCAAATATTTCCACCGTGAGTCAGTATGATATTACAAAAAGTAAGAGAACATTTTTAAGTTATATATATATATTTTTCATGACAAAAATAAAGATGCCCCACCAAAAAAAATAAAGAAAAGAAAAGAAAAAGAAGGCTAAGATCACCGAGGTACAACTCAAAAATACATTTGAAATCGTAGACGAACCAACTGGACCATAAACCCCAGCCACACAAGTCCTACGAACTTGCCATTCCAATATTGAAGAACAATCATTTAAGCCGGCTAATATACTTGTGCTGACTTCCATTACATGTGTAAGATATGGTAAAGCGTGTGGTATACTGTGCGGTAGAAATGGTATTTTTGGGGAATCTGAGTCAGGTATGGCTATCAATGCTAAAGCCTTTTTAATGATAAATAGAAATTCGCGAAGAATCATAAATAAACCATAATATGCAAAGTAAAAAAAAATGGTGTTAGCAAATTCCAGCTCAAAATAATGCCTTATAGATATTGAGAAGTTAGCTCAAAAAATCTTCAGTCTGTAAATGCAAATAGGATCATGGTTGTGTGAAGGGTAGCAAAACCAAATGCCAAAGTGAAAAAATTGATTTCACGTATATTTTTCGCAAAAAAAAATGTGTTGATTTTTTGAACGATATCAAAAGACCTAACCTCTAAAGCCTTTTCTCTTCCAACAAGTTCATTATACTCAAGTCTACTCCATATTCCTCTCTGGACGCCTTCTTTACCGATACCCGCACCCGGCTTCCAGAGACCTTCATTAGCGTGTTTCATCGCCTTGATCATATGTATATTTCCCACTTCATCCCACTTAGAAGCAAGGGCTCTCGCAGGACCCAGCGGAAGATGGGAGTGAGTTGATGGGAACAAAGAATTCAAAGCAGACATAGTAAATTTTGGTGAGTCAAGAGTATTTTGGGCAGCAACCAACACCGCCTGATTGGTGAAGCCATGTGTCGGAAGAGAATTGTGAAGAGCATTTTCAAGTATTTTGCTGGTTACATCTTGAAGTTTACCAGCACCAGTACAAAATCGTCGGCCAAAGGAAGATGGGGAATAAATATTTAATCGCATATTCTATTATGATAAAATTTTACGACGGATATTATCTATTAAAACAGTAATAACTATCCTGATATCAAAAATCCTTAAGGGAAATTCTAAGCTTGAGTCTGGCTGGCTTATCCATGCAAATATGCATTTGTGTATTCATAACTTAAAGAGCATATCCAACTATTGCACCTGGAAAATTTGCTTTAGAGCATTCACACTCGCAGGTCAAATTAGCTTTGGTATGCATATTTTACTGAAAATAGCGCCTGATATTCCACACTCACCATGTTTTAGTCATTTGGTAAAGGGTCAAATCACTATTTATTTCAGTAATTAGTGGAAAGATCCATGAATTATTGAACCATTTGGGTAACTCATTTTCTGCCCTGCCATTTTTTCAGTAATTCTTCTTTACAGACCACACTTGCAACACCTTGATACCTCCATTTCATTAAGACTTCACGCTTACCAAACACTACTTTTCTCACTTCTCATCATCACACAACACCTAAAATTAACATTTTGTTATACTATAATACTTCCTAAACAATGTCCACATCTCAAAACTCTAGCACAAACAAAAATAAGAGAAAACAGGCACCCAATTGGTCTCAACATGAGGAGGAACAACTTGCTATCTCTTGGATCTTCATTAGCAAACAACCTGAATTTTCAACATATCAATCTAGCAAGACATTTTATAAAAAAAATTGAAAACCATTTTAATCAGTTCAGTAAGGCACAATATAGAGATCATGAACAGATAAGAATATGGTAAGTTGTGTTTAATTTTTTGACTTACATTTTTATTAAAACTTTTGTCTTATATTTTTCAATCAACTTTAGATAGCAAGCCCTTAACACATCCACCCTGAATTTCAGTGCTATCTAAAATTAAATTGAAAGAAACCCACCTAGTGGTACCTCACCTAGCAACTGGATAAGGCTTGCACTATCTCTTTATCAAGAACAAGTCCAATCACCTTTTAAAAGCTTGGCTTCTTGGGACAAACTTAAGCATGTCCCTAAATGGTGAAGGGATTTGAATCAGGAACAAGCAACAAACACAACCTCAAGTGAAAATATTAGATTGGAAGAACCCAACAGCAATGTGGAAGTAGAAACAAATTTTAACACCACAAATTCATCCTATGCTGCACATCCTCCAGGTCTGAAAACCACAAAACAACTTTGTCTTAGTGAAGCAAGAAATCTTGATGAACAAAACACCCTGGCAATACAAATGGGTAAAATGGTTGAAAATTGATTATTAGCAATGAAAGAAACCAAAAAACAAAATGAGCTGACTGAACAGAAAATTCAACTTATTAAAGAGAAAATATCTATTCAAAAAGAGCACCTTGAGATAGACAAAGAAAAAATTATAAGTGAGATGAGAGATGATGATATGAATCAACTTTTACTATAAAAAAAACAACTTTTGTACTGAAGAAGACTTAGAGCTTTTACAAAAAATGAATTAGGACATGAAAAGGAGGTGGATTAAAAAAGCGGCTCTTTATTTAAATTAAGTTATTTTTTATGGTAGTAAGAAAAATTAAGTAGAAGGAATGGAAAATAATACAATCAAAAACTTATGGTAAATATTAATGGAGATGTATAAGTTGTAAAGAGAAATAAGTGAGAAAAGTGAAATCAGTAATTAAAAAATTATTTAAAAATAATTTCCCAATAAAAATTATTGTGTACTTACCAAAATGTTTTTATAAAATTTTACGTTTATTTGCCCAGTAAGGAGGAGACATGAAAATTCTGTACTTGCTGTGAAATTTATAAATAGAAATAAGTGAGATGAGAAATGGGAGATCAGAAATATATACCTGTTATGTTATATATATTTTATTTATTTGTGTATGATATTCAAGTTATGATATATATATATTATTTATTACAGTTTGATAGTCAAGTCTGGGATGAAAAGGAGACAAAAAATACCAGTTTATATTATTTATTACTCTTATATATAATTTATTTATTAGTGTAAGACTTACATGATATGTTACATATTATATATTATTTGTTACTGTAAGATAGTCATGATATATTTATTTTACTTATTAGTTTATGGTAGTCAAGCTATGTTAAATATATATTATTTATTAAATTAAGACTTTAACTTTATATTTATTTTATTTATTAGTTTATGAAACTTAAGTTATGATATATATTTATTATCTATTACAGTATGGTATTCAAGTCAGGTACAAAAATAAGGAAACAGAAAAGGCAAGGTTATATATTACTAGGTCTGTCTCCTATATACTACAAATAGCTTTCCTTTTCCCAGAAGAAAAATGCTCTAAAAAATTACTTACTGCTAGATCAATATTCCATATAGATTCTCAGACTTAGCTGTGAGAGACAGGAAAAAAGGAGAAAATAAAATTAATTAGCAATAACAGAGACAAGAATATCAGGGACAGTGGAGGAGAAAAAATGACTCACCAGTAAATGAAAATTTACTAAATTTTCAGGAGCACCAATTACAAAAAAAAAAAATTAAACATAAGAGTAGCAAAAAAAAAAACTTATCTAAATTATCAGGAGTGCCTATACCAAAAAAAAAAAGGCAAGAGGTATCAGCCAGGCTGTACCAGGAGCCCAGTAAATGTTATTTTAATTTATTGGACCTGAAAGAGGGCGTAAAAATATGCATTGTATATATATAAATTAATATTGTATTGTATAATAAATTTATATAAGTATCCTATTGTATATAAGTAAAATAAGGGTTATATTAATTTTATTATTATATAATTTAATTATACATTTAAATAAAGCATAATATATTTAAATTCTATAAATTATGGCACATTTTTATATATTTAATAAATATAAATCAATAATTAATTGATTATAAACATATATTATAATTATAAGTGTAAAATTAACTTATAATGTAATTAAATTAATTAATTAAATTTATATATTAAATAAAAGCTTACATATCTTATAAAACAATAATATTGGTCGTTTTGTGATTCATAATTGTGTCATCAAAATATTAAATAACTTAAAACACTTTATTAAATAAATTATTAATGTTTTATTCTAAAAATTAGTAATTTTGTTATAATAAGTATTTGTTTTAACCTAAAAAAATTTTTACACTAATAAAAGTAATTGAAATAATTAATTACTCATGTTTTATACTAAATTAATTAATTAAACTATTTTTATGTGTTAAAATAATTTCCTTTTTATGTTTCACTTTAAATGGGTTTCTTTAAAAGAGTTATCAGAAATGTTTAAAATTAAAATAATTATTTTATTGAGTCTCAAACTTATTTAATTTCCTCCTAATTTTATTGTGAATGTTTTGGATTAATTTGGGAAATTATAGTATCTTACTCATGTGTGTTAACTCATTGTTTCACGGGTTCCCTTGCACTTACTAAAATTTTGTTACATAATTATTTTTATTTTATAATTTTTTGTATATACATTACTGTGGAGCTTCAGAGGGCCCCTTGCCTATATAAGGGCCTTGGGTAACTGTCAAGGTTCACTTTTGGTCTAGAAGCTTTGGTACGGTGTAATATGAAGATTTTAAGGATTTCTTTGACTCTCAATAATTAGGTACATATTTCTCAATCAAGTATGATTTCTTTTACTCAAAATAAGAGGTAGATTTAAATATTTATATAAGTTATAGATTAGAATTACGTCTGTTGTAAATACTAAAGATATAAAATATAAGAAATAAGTTTTAACTGTTGTAGTTGTTGTAATAAATGAGTTGGTAAAAAGAATGATTAAAAGACAACAAAAAGAGAGGCCTTTTATAGGCAAAGGAGAGACAAAGCACGGCAATCAAATTCTAAAAAAAGTAGGAAGAGAGAGAGAAAAGAACATTCCAGAAAGAGTATTTCAAATAATAAAGATATTCTAAAAAGAAGGCGCCAAAAAGATGTATTTACAGAGTATGTCAGAAATACATCAATATATTTAATATGTACTGTAAAAGTCAATCCTAAATAAGAAATTTGATTTTTTTGTATATATTTAATATTATTTGAATATTTAAATCTTATTTTATCTTTATATTTATTTTATAATATTAAATTTTATTTTTTCCCAACCTGTCAAATGAGCACGGTGTTAGAGAAAAATATAAGGGACAAAATTATATTTTTAATTTAAATTAATTATTTATTTAATTAATTTTTTAATTTTAAAATTCTGTAATTAGTTAATTTATTATAACTAATTTTAATGTAACTAAATTATAATTAAATAATTATTAAAAATGATAAGGTGCGGCTTCATCCAGTAATTAATTAATTATTTCACTGGGTAAGTCTAGTAGCCTGGCTGACACTCCCTCACTCTAAAAAAAAACAATAAAAAAATGCTATGATTTTTTCTTTTTATACTTTTTTAGTAGAGTAGGAAGATTAGATATCTCCTTCCCAGGTATCCAAGAATCATATTCAGATGATTTATTCTTGAATCTCAATAAGTATTCTGTACCTTTCTCAGCAGTGACTATTCTGTCATTTAAAATTTTTTCAATTTCTGCTGTCTCAGTGATTTCATTTGGGGTTTTCTTTGGTCTACCCCTCCTTTTTGGAAATAAATCACTATTGGATGTGTAAGGTTTCAAAAGAGATATTGGAAAAACAGGATGTTTTCTGTCATATGGGGAATACAGAATAACTTCAACTGCATTATCTCCAATCATTCTTCTGACAACAAAAGGACCAACAAATGGATCTTTTAATTTTTTATTACCTTGTAAGTTGAAGTGGACTGTAGAAATCAACACTTCATCACCCTTTTTAAAATTGTATTCTTTATGGGATTTGTCCCATCTTTTCTTCTCATATTCAAATGATTTTTCAATACATTTTTGAGCATGATTTCTACATAGTTGTTGCATTTGAAGAAAAGATTTTACACCAGGATGTATATCCAATTTGGGTATTTTGTTATTGAGAATTTGGGCAGGAGTATTAGGAACATATCCAAGCCAGAGATCAAAAGGCTTTCTTTGAGTAACAGAATGAACAGTGCTATTATAAGCAAATTTTAACCCAGGAAGTAAGGTAACCCAATCATGAGTGAATCTGTCATTATCTTTATACTCAAGGCCAAAGGCACAATATCTTCTTATCATGTCCTCTAAAGTCTGAATCATTCTTTCAGCTAAACCATCAGTCTGAGGGTGATGGGCAGTAGAAAGTTTCAGATCACAACCACAAACATCCATCAGAGACATCCAAAATTCAGAAGTAAATTTAGGGTCTCTGTCAGAGATTATGGCTTTAGGAAAACCAGCAGTATTAAACATATGAGACCACCATAAGAAAGCTAATTCTTTAGTGGAAACATCCTTGTGGGTAGGGATAAATTTACACATTTTTGTGAATCTGTCCACAATAACCCAACAAGAGTTATAACTGTCTTTACCAGCAATAGGTAATCCTGTTACAAAATCCATGTTTATTATTTGCCATGGAGCATCAGGAGGTTCAATATGTTGCTTTAATCCTGCTCTTTTACCAGTTAATATTTTTAATTTTTGGCATGAATCGCAGGATTCAACATATAATTTTGTGTCCTCAGACATATTAGCCCA
The DNA here is from genome assembly GCA_030280995.1 of Hemileia vastatrix. Lineage (NCBI taxonomy): Eukaryota > Fungi > Basidiomycota > Pucciniomycetes > Pucciniales > Zaghouaniaceae > Hemileia > Hemileia vastatrix. Next base: position 24,802,467 of record JASXTE010000004.1, on the reverse strand, counting down.
CCAAGCAGTGTTCTTAATTCTGATCATTGTTTTGTCAAGATCAAAATGTCCAGCTAATATGTCATCATGACAAATTTTCAAGATGATTTCTTTCATAGAAGGAGGAATAACAATAACATTACTCAACTTTCTTCTATAATATAGATATCCTTCATCAATTGAAAATTTTCCATTTTCCAAAGCTTTTTGGTACTTTGGTGGAAGGGTTTTAATTAATGCTTGTATTGAAGCATTCTTTGGATCATTTAATATGGTGCATAAATTTTTCAAGTCAGTGTCCTTATCATATGATTCCAGAATAAGCTGTAATAGCTCTTCCTCCATATCAACCACATATATCCCATGAATATAAATAATTTCATCCTCAGGATCATAAGCAGGATTAGAGTCATCATTTGGTAAAGGTAACCTTGATAACATATCCACATTTGAGTGAACAATACCAGCCCTATGAATAATTGTCATTCTCCCTCTGTACTCTTGAACAGCCAGCTGCCATCTGAACATATGTCTGTTAGGTATTTTCAAGTTTAAAAGGGATTTAACTGCACTGCAGTCAGTGACAAGTTCAAATTTCTGGTCATCTAGGTAATAATGAAGCTTTTCTAGAGCCCATACTACAGCTAAACACTCTAATTGAGTAGCACCATATTTCAATTCACTATTTCTCAAGGTTCTTGAAATATAACAAATTACTACTTCTGAAACTTTATCATTTATCACTTGTTTTTGATGGAGGGCAGCACCAAGACCAATGAAACTGGCATCAGTGTACAAAACAAATGGTTGATCAAAGTCAGGTAAAGCAAGAATTGGTGCTGACATCAAACAGTGTTTCATAGTGTCAAAGGCTCTTTGTCTTTCAGTATTCCAGACAAAAGCAACATACTTTCTAGTTAATTGGGTAAGGGGTAAAGCTATGACTTGGTAATTTTTAATATACTGTCTATAGTATCCACACATTCCCAAAAAACTTTGGAGCTCTCTCACTGTTGTAGGAGCTTTCACCTGTTGTATGGCTGCCACTTTGTTCTGGTCAACACATATCTGTAAGCCTGAAACAACATGACCAAGAACTTTTAAAGAATGGAAACCAAATTTACATTTCTTCAAAGCAAGTGTCATATTTATTTCATCCATTTTCTGGAATACTTTACACAGGTGTTTGAGATGGTCCTCAAATGTTTTTGAGAATATAATGATATCATCAATATAAACCATCAGCCAACCTTCAATTATCTCTTGATGGAATGTGTTATCCATTACTTTTTGGAAAACTGAAGGGGCATTTTTAGGGCCAAATGGCATCCTAATATACTTATAAATACCCATATGAGTGGCAATCTTCAGAAAGTTCTGAGAATTTTTCTCAACAGGTACCTGGTGATATCCCTTATTACCATCCAAACAGCTAATATATTTAGCACCCTGTAAAGTAGCATGTATAGAGCTGATTCTAGGTAAAGATAGATATCATCAACAGTATAAGTATTTAGTGCTCTATAATCACCAAATAACATGGCTTTATCTTTCTCATAAGAAATTAGGACAGGTGAGATAACACAATATTTAGGTGTTTCAACTACCTTTTCAATAATATTCATTTTTAAAAGGGTAGAGATATTATCTTCAATATCTTTTCTCTTTGTGGGAGAAGCAGGATAAGGCTTCTTCTTCAAACTAGGTGGTATATCAGTTAATGGGCAAGACAATGAAAGTTTCATTTCCTCTTTAACTAATCCCAGTTCATGTGACCCATGAGCAAAGGCCATAGGAAAAGATTTTATCAAGTTAATGATGGAATCTTTATCCTCACCAGAAAGTTGTTCTCCAAAAGAAGAATTGTCAATTTCAGACATAAGGGCATGCATTTCCTTTGTAGATCTTCCTTTATATTGAACCACAGAATTACATGTCTTCAATTCTGGTTTTAATAATTTTTTAGGGGAGGGATTTTTAAAATTTTCTCTTCCCATTCATCCCCATTGTGAAGCATTGGTTTGAAGGATCCAATTTTATGCCATACTTGGTTAAAATATCATTTCCTACAATAAACCAATTGCTCAAGTTATCATTTTTCATGACAACAAAATCACAAATAGCTCTTACAAAACCATGGTTATATTTAAAAAACACTGTGGCTTTGTATTTACCAATGGGGGACAAAACAGAGCCATACCCTCTCCAATTTTCAGAAATGATAGGCATCAGTTTAGATTTATAGTCTTGATCTACTGAAGCAAGTGCTCTTTCAGATACTACACTTCCTCAAGCTCCAGAATCCAGAACAACTTCAATGCTGGTTCCATTGATCAAGACTGGTGCCTTAAGAGGGGCAATAACAATTGAGTTATCCTCAATGTTCTTTATGATCTCAGCATCCTCAACTGTAGATAAATCATTATTATCAATGTCAATAGTATTTAAATAATGAATATATTCTTCCAGCATCAAGATTTCTTGTTGAGATTCATATGAAATATTGCTGGCACAATCACTTGATGTATCATCCAGTGCCACTGTGTCATCAGCATGCTCCTCTGTTTGTTTTACAAGATTTATCTTCCTTTCACAAACATGGCTTTTCTGCCAAGGTTTGTTGCACTTGAAGCAAGTGTTTGTTGAATAATTTTTTGGTGCAACAGGGGCAGAAGGTTTACCAACCTTTTCCAGAGGTTTTTGTTGGTAAGTGGAGGGTTTCTCCAAAGGGGTCCTAGGAATGAATCTTCTTGCATCATACTTATTGTTTAGAAGTATCTCATTGCAAGTATTAATGAAAGAAGAGGGTTCTTTGGAGAACTCAGTCCTAGCCACAATCAAGTCTCTCAGAGACATTGGTAATTTATAGAGGATCCTGTCCTTCCATAAATCAAACTCCATATTTGGGTCCATTGCCCTTAAGATTTTTACAAGTTTCATTAAAAACTCAATAGGTTTATCAGTAGGAGAGCTATATCTAGTTTCCTCATACTGCCTTTGTTGAGCCATTCTGAACTTGGAGCCACCAAATTGTGCTTTCATTAATTTCTTCCAATCCTCCCATGAGTAATCATTCCCATCCAGGAGAACAGATTCATACCACATCAGGGCAACATTAGTGAACAAAGAAATTAACTTGGACACAATTTCCTCATCTGGGAGTTTGTAAGAATTTTTTAAATTATCAATTCTGCAAATAAATTGTTGCCAATCAGAAGAAGAATCACCATCAAATGTTGGGTACTGGTCAAGTTTTGGCCAATTCTTTTGATTTGAAGGAGTCTCCTTAGTACTAGCTTGTTTCTGAGTAAGAAGCAGCTGTAATTTCTCTAATTGTGCTGAAATCTCATTGTTTAATACTTCTGTTGCAGATCCTGGTGCATCATCAGTTTTTGATGGAAACTCAGTATTATCAACAGGTATTTCTGGATCAATTTTTATTTTAGATGAACTAGCCACAGGTACTGGTTGAGCATCCTGCACTATATGTTCCTTCACAGAAATGTCAGAATATTTTTGGTCATTTAACAATGAGTTCAATTTTTCTTCAATGGTTGTTAGTCTTGTTTTCATTCTTGGAAGACTAGATAAACTTTCATTGATAGTTGCAAAAGATAATTGATTTTTATGTTGAAAAGATGACAAATGGTCATTCAATCTTTTCAGATTTATCTTATCTATCTCTACCTCCTGGCAACAGGCAGATACAGTATCTTTTAGTTTAGACAAATCATTTTTTATATTTTGCCATAAAGCAATTTTCTTTTCATGGGTTGCTTTGTAATGAGACAATTTATCAGAGACTCTCTGTGCTTCACTTTTTAATGCTTGATAACCCTGATCAGTTAACAAACTATTATATCTCTGAGTCAATTGCATATTGTTCATTATATGATTTTGCTTGGCAATAATATCTCTCAAGTGCTCATCATTAATTCTTGCTACATCTGGAGTGTTTCTCAATAAGGAAACTGAGTAACTTTCCAGACTCTCATAGAACTCAGGGTCAAGAGTTTCATCAATCACAGCCATATCAGGATTAATCATTGAGGTAGCAATTAAAAGTAATGGATTAGATACATGAGATATCTGTCTACTATTCCCAGCCTCTATAGGTCTCAAGGTTTCATCTTGCCTTCCAGATTTACCTGAAGGAACAGAGTCAGCCACAAGAAAAGGCACTTGAGAATCAATAGAGGGACGTACCAGGGTTTTCTGGGTATCACCATATTGGGCATCCTTCTTCTTTTGCCTCCTTGATAAGGGTGGGGAGGAGTGGGGTTGGCCTGGGTGGGCCTTGATGGACCTACCTGAGGTAACTGATGCTGGATTTGAGCCAAGTAGTCCCACTGAGTGTTGAGCCAGTCACACTGCCACTTGGACACTTCCACCATCTCTTGGGATTGGGGAGCCAATTGTTGTTGATCCCTGGGAGGAAGAGGTTTCTTCTTCTCTTGGAGAAAAGTATCTGTTCTTTTCACCCTTTCTTCCAAGGCATCTACCCTTACCTTTAGTCTCAAGCTGTCTGTCCTTAACTCCTTTATGTGGGTTGAAAGATTCTTTACCTGCTGAGACAACGGCATCTTTTTTATCCTGAAGCCTTTTGGAAGCTCTTCTGGTGGGTTTTTCATGGGCTTCTGATCCTGAGTATTGTCCACTAGGATTTCTACTTCTTCCATTTCTACATCCTGTTTGGGGCAAGGATTTATTAGTTTGAGAAATTCTTCTTGTTAAAGGAGAACTTACAGAAGTAGGCTCATCATAATCAATTAAGTCTAGTTCTTCTTCACGTGCAGCAAAACCACTTTGACCAGTCATTTTAAGATTCTACTGAAATGAAGGAAAGAGACAAAAATTAATTAGTCTTTATTTTTAATTTTTATTTAACAGAAATAAAATAAAAATAAAAAAAAAATCTTTTTAGGATAAAAATCAACTTAAATAAAATTAATAAAAAAAATTTAAAACCAGGATAATACAATCAACAGCAGAAATAAATTAGAATTTCTATTAATTTTTATTTTCAGGATTTAAATCAACTAATTTATTACCAGGATTTATTGTCAACTGAAATAATCAAATATTAATCTTTATTAATAAAAAAAATTATTTTAACTGATCACTTAACTACCAGGACTTAATGTCAACTGAAGTAATTAAATATGAAGTTTTATTTTAAAATTTTATTACTGATCACTTAACTACCAGGACTTAATGTCAACTGAAGTAATTAAATATGAGTTTTATTAATTAAAAAGATTTATTGGATTACCAGGACTCAAAGTCAACTGAAGTAATTAAATGTGAATTATTTATTAATAAAAAATATTATTGTCAGGACAATTTGTCAACTGGAACAATTAAAATTTAAATTAATCAGGACAAATGTCAACTGAAAAATTATAATAATTATTTTATTTAATAAAAAATATTATTGTCAGGACAATTTGTCAACTGGAACAATTAAAATTCAAATTAATCAGGACAATTGTCAACTGAAAAAATGATAATTAATATTAAAATATAATTATTTTATTACTTCTGGGACTAAGAACAGTTATTGCTCTATTATGGTCAACCAGGAAAAATAAAAAAATATATAATAATAAAATTAAATTCCAAATTACCAGACACCTCCCCCTGCAATATGAGCAAATTAATGCCACTTACAGAGTTCTGAGTAAAAGGAAATACGTAGCAAATTAAGAGTGAAGAGTAACCCACAAATAGTAATAACAATAATTACCACAATATATACGATCTTTAGTCAGTATATGAGCTTAAGTTTTGGAGCGCGGTTTGATTCCCGTTCGCAGCAAAAACTTTTATCACGTGACGTATGACGTTCGTCGTTTTCTCGCCTCCACTCATCCTTTACAGGTACTTGTACGCCGATGGTCCCCTCGATTACGCCTCAAGTAACGTTGCGCCGTCAATATTTTGGAAAGGATCCCAATTGTCAAGGTTTACTTTTGGTCTAGAAGCTTTGGTACGGTGTGATATGAAGATTTTAAGGATTTCTTTGACTCTCAATAATTAGGTACGTATTTCTCAATCAAGTATGATTTCTTTTACTCAAAATAAGAGGTAGATTTAAATATTTATATAAGTTATAGATTAGAATTACGTCTGTTGTAAATACTAAAGATATAAAATATAAGAAATAAGTTTTAACTGTTGTAGTTGTTGTAATAAATGAGTTGGTAAAAAGAATGATTAAAAGACAACAAAAAGAGAGGCCTTTTATAGGCAAAGGAGAGACAAATCACTGCAATCAAATTCTAAAAGCAGTAGGAAGAGAGAGAGAAAAGAACATTCCAGAAAGAGTATTTCAAATAATAAAGTTATTCTAAAAAGAAGGCGTCAAAAAGATGTATTTACAGAGTATGTCAGAAATACATCAATATATTTAATATGTACTGTAAAAGTCAATCCTAAATAAGAAATTTGATTTTTTTTTGTATATATTTAATATTATTTGAATATTTAAATCTTATTTTATCTTTATATTTATTTTTTAATATAAAATTTTATTTTTTCCCAAGCTGTCAAATGAGCACGGTGTTAGAGAAAAATATAAGGGACAAAATTATATTTTTAATTTTAATTAATTATTTAATTAATTAATTTTTTAATTTTAACATTATTTAATTAGTTAATTTATTATAACTAATTTTAATGTAACTAAATTATAATTAAATAATAATTAAAAATGATAAGGTGTGGCTTCATCCAGTAATTAATTAATTATTTCACTGGGTAAGTCTAGTAGCCTGGCTGACAGTAACCCCCTGTAGCCTCATCACTTATTTTACTCACACCATTACATATTTTAAATATATAAACACGTTATTTATTAATTTTAATTAGTATTACAATTATAATTTAAATGTTAATCAAGTAATTAAAAGGTTGCCTCAAGTTTATTAGTAATAAATATTGTTAGCCACGCAGAAACTTTGACTTACTTAAAATAAATATTTGATTAATAAATTAAACCTCTCCATTGTGTTTTTGTCAAAAAGTGCCATTACATTTCTTTAAGTTCCTTTTCTTATTTTGTTAAATTTAGAATTTTTAGTTATACCTTTTCCTTTTTTTTACTCCCTTAGTTCTATTTCCTGTTATCCTACTCTATTTTCTTCTCCTTATTATCCTTCTTCTAGATGACCTGCCGACAAGAGGAGAGCAGGAGAGTGTAGATACAGTTTGTGAAAATATCTCCTCTTTCCTGTTTTTTTAAAAAAAGTATACTAAATTTTTGGTGCCTTTTTGGTATAGGCACTGCCAAAAATTTAGTATACTTTTTTTAAAAAAACTGGTGAGAGGAGATATTATCACAAACAGTATCTGTGCTCTCCTTCTCTCCTCTTGCCTTCTTTTTTGATATAGACACTCCCAATAATTTAGATAACTTTTTTTTTGCTACTCCCATGTTTAATTATTTTTTTTGTAATAGGCACTCCCAAAAATTTAGTAAATTTTCATTTACTGGTGAGTCATTTTTTCTCCTCCACTGTCCCTGATATTCTTTTATCTCTTATTACTGATTGATTAATTTTCTCCTTTTTTCCCATCTCTTACAGCCAAGCCAGACAATCTATGTGGAATATTGATCTAGTGGTAAGTAATTTTTTTTTACTACTCCTAAATTTTTTAGAGTATTTTTCTTCTGAGAAAAACAAAGCTAATAGTAGTATATAGGAGACAGACCCAGTAATATATAAGCTGGACTTTTCTATCTGCTTCTCTTTGTCCCAGAATCAACTATCTTACTTTAATAAATATTAAATATATATCATAGCTTGAGTATCATACACCAATAAATAAAATAAAAATAAAATAAACGTAAAATTTTATGGAAGCATTTTGGTAAGTAATTCTTGCTTACCTCACCTCTCTCACCTTTCTCATCTCACTTATTTCTATTTATGAATTTCACAGAAACTACAGCACTTTCATCTCTCATCCATATGGGGAAAAGATACTTGAAATTTCAAAAAAATAATAATTTATTCTTAATATCTGGTAAGTGCACAAAATTATTCATTACTTTTTCTTTCTGAATTCCCTCCATTTTTCCAGTTATTTATCTTTAGATTCTCTCACAATTCAATGTGAGCACTAGAATTATGAAGTTCATTTGTGTGCTGGATAAAACTGAAAAATCTATTTGTCAAAGTGGGATCTTGGTGGTTTGTCACCAGTTGACATTGAAGAGATTTTTCATTTAGGTAAGGATTGGTATGTGAATGCAATTGCAAAATCATGTTGTGCAAAATTACACAACAGGTCATAGTATCCTTGACTTCTTCAATATGCCATAGACAACATTTCTGCTTTAGTATACCCCACCTACTTCACAACACCCCAAAAGCATGTTCTATGTAATTTCTAGCACTTTCTTTTAATTTAGAGTAATATCTGCTTGCCTCATCTTGTGGATGAGAAATTGTTTTCACCAGGGTATACCATGATGGGTAAATTAAATCAGAAAATTAGTGACCCTTTCTATATTTTTTATTATTTATTTAAAATATTACATCACTTGACTCCCTGACAATAGTTTATCAAACAAGTTTCTGCATTGAAGAACATTAATGTCATTTAAATCACCAGGTGACCCAAATAAAGCATGTCAAATTTGTAAATTTTTGCTTTCTACAGCCTCTAATATCATTTTAGGAGTTTTTTATTTTCCCTGGTACTGACCTGGCCAGGCTGTGGGGCAGTTTTTCCATTCCCAGTGCATTCCATCAATACTTCCAAGGCATCACAGAGACCCCCTATCTTCATATTCCCTCAAGATCTTGGTTTTATCCAGTGGATTTGGTTCTCATAAGTACTCATCCTTATATAAAGATATTATGAGTTTAACAAAGGTTTTCAGTGCCTTTAGTGAAGTAGTTTCAGCCATACAAACATATTTCTCAGTAGAATAAGCAGTTGTTCCATAGGCAAGCTGCCAAAGTACAGTTGTTAACTTTTGGTGAGCTTTAAAACCAAGTTTCCTGCAGCAATCCCACAGTAAGTAATGTATTTTTTAGAAAAATTGTGATAAAGTTTCACTACACAATATAGTGGGTGGACTTGCTAGCAAGTTCTTAACCTGAACTCAGATAAAACTCAGACTGAACTCTACTTGAAAACTCACATAAAACAGTTCTGCTGAGTGTTTTCATCCCTGATTGTATGGTTCCTTTGTCAATAGCTCAATGTGTGTTCAATCTGTGGTGAGTTTGGGTCCAAGGTTGTGGACTCGCTAGCAAGTCTGCTCCCCATATTGTGTGGTGAATGAGTCATGAAACATGTTGAAACTTAATTTTGTGCCTGATGATTCTGTTGTAGGCATATAATTTAAAATAAAGAAATTGATATTAATTTGAGTTAAAATAAAGGTGAGTCAGAGACATACAGAAATTAACATAAAGGACATAAATGAAAACTGAAATGGGATAAAAAACAGATAAGATCCTTATGTCATGTAGTATTAAGATCATATGGTTCTCAATTATCCTCCATTATTAATTTTTTTTGATGAAGATTAGTAAAAATGGCAAATTAATTCAAAAAAATTGCATAATTGGGGTAATTTGATGAAAAATTCTACATGCTCTTATAGGCCCTAACCTATTGTTGTGGGGACAATAGCATGAAATAAGGTGAAAGGTAAAGTTATATGTATTACTGATAGTCTTTATCATCATATCATCTAGTATATATACCTGCTGTAGTTAGGGTACTGTGGGGTATTTGAGTAGGTTACAACAGTTTTTCCCCTCTTCATCATCTGAATTAAAAGGGAAGTCAAACAGACTGTCACAAAATGAATTGATGATGTCAAAAAAATACTGCCACTCAACTTTTGGGCTTTCAATAACCTGGAAGGCTCTACAGGGACCACCTTTCCATTTTTAGAATATCCCAGCTGCAGTGTGACAGATCATGTAACATTCCATCAATTGTCTACCCAATTTTAGATCATACATGAGGCCAACCCAAAAACCTGAAATTTTTGAAGACAGGATAAATCAGCATTTGACTACATCACTAAGCTAAAAGACAAGCTCTCAATATATTTAAAAAAGTGCAGTTCTTGCTCCCAAACTGGACACAACATTTGAAATTGCCCTTTAAACCAGACTTTTTTTTTTTGATTCCTGATTACCTTAAATTTGGTCTGCATTAAATTCACAATTTTGCACAAGATGGACACTGTTGCTTTGCTGAATTTACCAAATCACTCAGGCCCAAATTTTCATGGAAATCTGTTTAACAAGCTTTGATTGAACAGTTCTTAGAAAATGTGGATGATTATACCAGTTTATTTAAAGGGGAAAATTACAAAAAAACACTCAATGGACTCAGATGTTTTAATATCCCATCACCACAGGAAAAGTGGTTCACATTTACATTTCATAGTATTGTTTCTGAAGATAAATTTAAGCATCCAGTTGTAGTGCTACAAGCTGACAGATATATGGGAAACTTATCCTTTAAATTTGTACCTAAGATATTTTCAGGTGTTACTAGAGCATTGGTAATGGTCTATGAAGGTTCTTCCTATCATTTTAATTATGGAATCCTACTGTAGGGCCCTGCTCTTTCATACATGTGTTGTGGGATTTATAATAGTACACAGTCATCTCAAACAATTGATGCTTGGAATTTTGTGATAGGATACCAGCTTCTATTATGTTTTTAAATGAGACAGGTTTCAAATTTAATAGACATAGCTCTGTGATATTTATAGACTGAATTTATTACTAAAAATGTAAGGATTTGACAAGTAATTTACTGTCATGTGCCATGTGATAATAGAAGCAGAAGTAAATCCCTTAATCCATAAATCAGTACACAAATCCATACACAAAGCACAGAAGAAACATCTAAGATAGAAAATTCCTTTTTTATTTTTGTTTCTTGATTTGAACACAATAGCAACTGCACTATCTAAACCTAAAATCTAAAGTATTCAATCATATGCTCATACATTTCAATCTTAAGCAAATGTGTGGCGTATTAGTGATATTATCAATGATTTATTTTCAATGTTGGGTTATTGTGTATCTGAGGGTAAATTAAAGGTCTGAAAGTAGGAATAGGAGTATGGTTGAAGGATCTGTGTGTTATATTAGATTTTCAATGATAAAGTAAGGGTGATTTATTAAAGGGGACAATTAAAGGTGGAGTTATCTATATAACTGGGTAGATTTGGTTTGACATTCCTAAGAATCAAATTATAATATTTTTGTGATAGTAGTTATTTTTATCTAAAACTATTATTGTTTCCTACCTTTCTTAATAATTAATTTTATTCAATCTTAAAAATTCCTAAATCTTTCTTTGGTTGCTATTTTTCCACCCTTTGTGAGATTAATCTGAATATTTAGTGTCACTTCAGAATTTCAGTATCATTCACCTCAAACTTATCTAAAAGCAGTAGTTATTTATCTTTGACTTATCTTCAAACCACTCCCTCAAAGTATTCATCTGTGATTTTAAGGAGTCCTCAATCATCTTTACCAATCTCACTTACTCAGGAACACCCTAAACCTTGTGTGTAGGCAATCCAGTGACAGTATAATTTAGTTCTCCCTAGTTCTTATTTTTAATTTTCACTAATATGAGTTTTAGGTGCTAAGTCTAAATGGCACCTGTTCAAACCACTCATCCTATGGGCACTACTACTAGAGCTGTTGCCAGGAATAGGCCACCAGCTTCACAACCTCTTTCATGCACTCACTCTCTCAAACATCTCAAACAAGGGAAAGGGAACACTCAATTCAATATGTGGAAGACTTTCCTCAGGACTTTAAAGATTGAGGTGAGGAAGAAGAAGGAAAGGATACTATGCATAAGGCACCATCAGCCCTGGCTACCAATCCTTTAGGAAAAACTTCTGAACCTGGCCCGGCTACTTCATTGGAAAATTTCATGAAATTATTAGTGAAATTAGTTTATAATCCTTCTCTTTATGAGGGATCTATATTTAAAACTCCTTTGATGAAATATACAGATAAATTTTATGGAGAACATCCTGAAAGATCTCAACCTTTTTTTAAAACCTGCAAACTATTGTTCCATAGTAACCCTAGAACCTTTAATACTGATTTCTCCTAGGTAATATATGCCTTTTCATTCTTATCTGGGAAAGCATCACTTTGGTTTAAACCATTTTTCATTAAGATTTCTTTGACGGAAAACCATTTACTCTTTAATAAATGGGAGAAATTAGAATATCAACACTTTATGTTGTTTTGTGATCCTAATGAAACCAATAACAAGTAAATTGAAGTAGATATCCTTTGAATGAAAATAATGGGAAACTTCTGAATACGTCTCAAATTTCAGGGCCTTAAAACCTTTAGTAAGTTAGAATGATGCAGCTTTAAATTTTTATTTAAAAAAATGGACTCCCTTTGAGGATTCTGGACCAATTAAATCTTATGGTCAAAAAATGAAAACTTTAATGGTATTATTGGATAGGAACCTTGTAATTGATGGCATTCACCAAGGTTGTCTTTAACAAAGAAATAATGCTCATAAATCTCATGGTTTGAATGTCAAATCTGGATCTTCTTCAAATAATTATTGAAAAACTGAATCATCATCTCAAACCAAACCCAGAAAAAGGTTAAGGACAAGGCTCAATACAAAAGCTTCACCCCAGGTGATATCAGTAAGGTATTGGATCCAAAAGGGTGATTAAAGAAAGCTGAGAGGAAAGAAGAGCAGATAATAGGTTGTGTATGTATTGTGGGGGTAAACATAAGTTGGATTAATGTGCTAAATTAAAGGATAGAAAAGTTAATGGTTCCAATTCAAAAAACTAGTGAATAGTTTACTTGTTTGAAAGCAAAATATTTTATCTCTCCAAGTGCACAGAACCTCCATGTCATAAGGATTGGAGTTTCCCTAAACCATTTGAGACTAATTCTTTTTAAGGAGGATACTCCCTTCAGTTGTCTTATTGACTCTGGAGATTTAATTTCATTTATAAGTTTATCTTTTGCCAAAAAAATTTAAGCTAAAATTTGTAGATATTGACCAAATTCCAAACTATCTGGTCAAATCAGAGGAAACCAAATATTGGGTTAGTAAGAAAGTTTTATGGGTTTTTAACTTTCAAAATTTTCCCTCCTTTGAGTGGGAACTAACATTCTTGGATTCCCAAAGGATGGACAATACCATTCTTGGCCATGACTTTTTACAGCATTGGAATCCAGAAATTGATTGGTCACTGGGATTGATCACCCCTTCTTCTAAGTATATTTTAGAATAATCAATGCAGGTAAATAGAGAGTTAAAAAACCCATCTGACTAAGTCCTTCTAGAGGAATTTTTTCTGCCAGATGTATTTCAAGAATCTAATACTTCTTTAAATGAGCACTTGGCTAACCATTATAGCTTGACTAATTTACTTGAATAGGATTTCAATATCCTCACATTAATCAATTATTACTCTCTAAATACAGGTCTACCCTTGAAAAAATTCTTTGAATATGAAGAGGGCAATCAAGTAAATATTGAAGCTATTAAATCAACTATACCCAAAGTTTACCATAACTTCATAGATGTTGTTTTAATATTTAAGGCCCACAAGATACCACCCCATCAAACCTACAGTCATCAAATAGAGTAAATGGGTCTAGTATCATTGGCAGGTCCTGTCTATTCTTTTTTAAAGGACAAATTTCAAGTTCTTTGAAACTATATTACAGAGAATGTAGCAAAAGTTTTTGTTTGAGCCATTAAATATTTAACAGGCTTTCCAGTTCTTCTTGTTAAGAAAATATATGGAAGTCTTATTTTATGTGTTGATTATAGAAACCTGAATGCAGTGACTAAGAAGAAAACTTATCCAGTTCCTCTTATTTGATTACTTCTTACTTTGTTTAATGGTGCTGATTTATTTTCTAAAATTGATCTCAGAGGTGCTTACAATCTTATACATATTGCAGAAGGCAATGAACCTCTAACTGAAATGCATACCAGGTTTGGTAGTTTTGAATATTTAGTAATGCCCTTTGAAATATGTAACACACCATAAACGTTTCAAACTTTTTTCAACAATATCTTCCGAGATATTGTCAAACAATTTGTTTTTCTCTATCTAGATGACATTTTAATCTCCTTAAATTCCCTAGAAGAACATATCCAACATGTCCAAATGGTTCTTATTTGACTTTGAGAGCAAGTTCTCTAGGTCAAACATACTAAATGCCAATTCCATCTAAAATCTATTGAATTTTTGGTTTTTACATCTTCCACTGATGGTTTAGTCATGGATGATAGGAAGGTTCAAAAAGTTTTGAAATTACTTGAGCCAACAACTCTTAAATCCTTACAGAATTTTTTAGGTTTTGAAAATTTCTATTGAAGCTTTATAAAAGATTACCCTAAACTCTTACAAATGTTACTTCTCTTCATAAAAAAATACTCCTTTTATCTTCACCAAAATAGCATGAAAATAATTCAAAGCATAGAAAACTTCTTTCACTGCAGCTCTAATTCTTTGACATTTTGATCATACAGCCTTGACAATAGTTGAGACAAGTTCTAGAAACTATGCTATAGTAGGGGTAATATCCCAATTAAATCCTGAAACAAAATTGTTTCATCCTGATGTGTTTGAATCACACAAACTTATTGTAGCAGAGTTAAATTATGAAATTCATGATAAAGAGTGATTATCTATTATTCATTGTCTCAAAAATGGTGTTCTTTTCTTCTAAGTCCTAATAGTTCTTTTCAAATCCTAACTGATCATAATTATTTGAAATAATTTATGTCTTACAAAGTACTAACTTGACGTCAGGCTAGATGGGCTGAGTTCTTACCTGAATTTTATTTTACCATTACCTACCGCCCAGGGAAAAATTTTGTAGTTCCAGATATTTTATCACGTTGGAATGACATTTATCCACAGTGGGTGTAAGCATTTTCTGACAAAAATACAGCAAATGTGAAATAAATTTTCAATGAATAAATTTCAAAAGATCATCAACTTAATTTGATGACAACACAATCAATTCAAAATCCACTATCCAATATTTGAGAAGCTCAGTCAAAGAATGATTATTGTTTTGGGATAAAATAAAAAATACACCCAAAAAAAGGGTACAAGAGATTCATTAATGAATCAGGTCTGTTAGTATTTGAAGGTAAAGTAATCATACTCAACAATAAGGATATAAAACTATGGATTTTTAATAGCAGACATGCTTCTCCATTAGCTGGTCATTTTGGTGTTGATAAAATTTACCAGCTAATAGCAAAGGATTTCTTCTGGCCAGGAATCACGAGGGAAGTTAAGGCCTATATTAAAGCCTATTATTTATGTAATAGGAACAAGTTACCTCAACACAGGAAGTATGGGTTTCTTCAATGTCTTCCAATTCCTTCTAAACCATGGGAATCAATTTCAATGCATTTAATTTCTCAATCACCTCCATCAGATAAATTTGATGCTTTATTAGTCATAGTTGATTAATTCTTTAAAATGTCTATTTTTATTAAAACTAATACTAGTGCAACTGAAGAAGATTTAGTTAAATTATTTCTAGAATTTGTATTTTCTAAACATGGGTTACCTACTGATATTATTTCAGACAGAGGCTCCCTATTTGTTTCTACTCTCTGGAATCACTCTGTCAGCAATTAAATATTAAGGGGAGCCTTTCTACATCCTCTCATCCTGAAACCAACAGGAAAAACAAAATACTCAACCAAATCCTTGAAAAACATCTTTGAATGTATGTCAATTACTAACCAGACAATTGGGCAACATGGTTACCATTTCCGGAATTTTCTTATAAAAACTCTACACATTCTTGGACCAAAAAGTCTCCTATCAAAACAATTTATGGAAAACATTCTCAATTCAATCCAATTCATGTAGGAATAAATTTTCCTTCTGAACATTATCTTTAAAAAATTTCATGACTTCAAGGAAAACTCAAATCTAAGCTTGAGGCAGCAAATTGAAGGTATAAAGAACAGGCCGACAAACATTGACAATCTGATCCACCTTGTAAACCAGGCAATAAATTATCTCTTGACTCTAAAAACATTAAAACAACTTGACTATTGAAAAAACTATCTGGAAAGTGCTTGGGTCTATTTGAAGTGGATGCTGAAGTCTCTAAAAATGAATTTCAACTCAATTTACCTTTAAAATTGCAATCAATTCATCCTGTTTTTCACATATCTCTTCTGGAACTTGCTCAAGAAATATACCTGGGAAAGAACCAAACCCCTTCCTGAACCTGCCAAAGTAGAAAATCATCTATAGTGGGAAGTAAGTTGGATTCTTGATTAAAGAAGGTGCAAGGGGGAGCTTCAATACCTTGTGGAATGTGATGGCTACCCCAATGACTCAAATAAAACATCTTGGGAACCAGCCGTTAATGCTTCCAACACTTCTGAACTTCTAGAATCTTTTCATTTAATATATCTTAAGAAACCTAAATCTTAAACTCAGTTTTCTTTCTTTAAAATTTTTTACATACTTTCTTTTAAATCAAATTTTTAATTTCTTTATATTTTTTCTTTTTCTTTTCTTTTATTTTTATTTCTAAAATCCTAAATGATTAAAACAAAATAAAATTAAAATCAATATAAATTAAAATTTAAAATAAAATAAAATAAATATATATTAAATTAAATTAAATAAAACACAAATTAAATTTTTTTTTCTTTTTCTAAATTTTCTTACACCAAATTTCTTTTTCAACTTCTTTAAATGTTCTTTATTTATTTTACAAATTCATCTCAAACTCAATCAATCCCTTATTTCTATTGGATTATGTACACCTATCCCCCAGACACCTATTACCAGCCGAGTTAGCTAAGTGGCAGATAAGCCTACATGTATTAGGTGGTCATGGGTTGGGCCCCCATACCAGGCACCATTTTTCTGTCTCTTTAGGATATGAGCCCAGCCGCTCTAGCCTACATTCTCACCATTTACATCATCATAATCATCATTGGCTAGCTTTCACCTTTCTTCACCTACAAGAGACATAGAAATAGGGTGATAGGTGAATGGGGGGTGTTGGAGTATGTCCACCTATCCCCCAGAAATATATTACCAGAGTGGCAGAACAGCCTGCATTTATTAGGTGGTCATGGGTTTCACCCCCATACCAGGCACTATCTTTCTGTATCTTCAATTTCTACCACTTCTATTCAAATTAAAAAAAAATTATTTTCTTTTCTTTTTCTTCTATCTAAACAATCCTCAAACCTTCAACATCTTCACAAAATAACTCAAACCATCTTAGGCCATAATTATCTTCAAGGCAGAAATCTTTTTCTTTTTTTCTTCTCTAAAACTTCTTTTTAAATGCATTTTCTTTTGAAAATTTTCTCTAAAGACAAACTTTTTTTGTTGATTGCTCTACTTCTGGTTGAGGTTCAATGGTGGAAGTAACTACTGTTTTGATCAGAAATCCTTCAATGGTTTCTGCCTTCTAAAACCAATAATTAGTAAGCTATTTAATCAAAAAAATTTAAAATCAAAACCACTTACTTCAATGAACAAATCAGGCTTTGTGGTTTCAACTTCTTCAACCAACACATCATCTTCATCCTCAACAATCAGTCAACATCCTTTTGTGGCAGGAGCTACCTCAACTACCAGATCTGACCCATCTTCAATAAGTTCATTGGCCTCATCTTCTGGAGCAATTGGCTCCTGAATAAGGGTGCCCACCCAAGCTGAAATTCCCTTCTTCTCCTCCTGATTAAGTACATCCTCCATTCCATATAACTCCAATTTATTCTTGACAGGCACCTCCCTGATGTCCTTGACAAAGGCCTGATACTTAACAAATGACCAAAATTTTGTCAAATTATATTTTCCTTTGGTGACTGCATTCTTCTTCAATGAATCGCAGACCACCTAACACCATTTACAAGACTTGCACTTCTTTCAAAGACTCAGAGAAGCTGTGATCTTGCCACAAAATAATTTTATAGCTACACAAGCTGTGCAAGCTTTCTTGAACTACCGTGTGGGGATGAGGAGGAGTTGAAATTGTATCTTTATGTTCAGGAATTATTAAAAGATATTAAAGTATTATTATTTTTTACTTAAAAGACTTTATTAAAGATTTTCAAGAAATAAACAAGGGTGATAAGGTTAATGAAGAGTTCTCATGCTCAACAGAGCTTACCTTTTATACCTGGGCATCTGCCATACGCCATGTGACACTCAAAGAAAAAGACAATCCCTTAATCCGTAAATCAGTACACAAATCCATATTCAAAGCACAGAAGCAAAATCTACATAAAAACTTCCTTTTCTCTTTGTGTTTATTGATATGACCATGATAGCAACCGCACTATCTAAACCTTAAATCTAAATTAGTCAATCATATGCTCATACATTTCAATCTTAAGCAAATGTGTGGTGTATTAGTGTTATGGCTGATGAAATATTTTCAACTTTGGGTTACTGTGTATCTGAGGGTAAATTAAAGGTCTGTGAGTAGGAATAGGAGTACAGTTAAAGGATATGTGGTTTATATTGGAGGGCCAGTGATAAAGTAAGGGTGGTTTATTAAAGGGGTCAATGCAAGGTGGAGTTATCTATATAACTGGGTGGATTTGGTTCAACATTCCTTAGTATTAAATTATAATATCATTGTGATAGTAGTAAAATTTATATAAAACTATTATTGCTTCCTAAATTTATTAATAATTAATATCATTAAATCTTGGAAATTCCTAAATCTTTCTTTGATTGTAAACTGTTAACCCTTTGTGAGATTAATTTGAATATTCAGTGCCACTTCACGATTGCATTATTATTCACCTCAAACTTATCTCAAATCAGTAGTAATTTATCTTTGACTTACCTTTGATCCACTCCATAAAACAATTTCTCTGTGCTATAAGGGAGTCCTGAATCATCTTTAACAATCTCACTTACTCAGGCATACCCTCAACCTTGTGCATAGGCTGTCTGATGAAAATTACAATAGATTTATTTACTATCAATCTTGGAGATCAAAGTACAGATATTGAGTACATGAACTGAGTCATAAATTTCCTTTTAATTACTAAAAAACCTGAAAGGCAACACTCTTAAAGTGTTTTGAAATTTGAGGAGGCCCTTATGCAATAGCAGAAGTAATATTTACAATTATTTGTTATTCAAAAAACACCATAATGAGCACCACATCATATATTATAAGACCATGTCACATAATTTGTGATGTTCTGGTAAAAAATTGATGGATAGTGACATGATCTTTCACACTGCAGATGTGATATGCTAAAAATGTAAAGGTGGTCTCCAATGCAGCCAAAAAGGTGGTCCCTTTAGAGCCTGCCCAAGAAATTTTCAAAATATTTCATTTTTGTCTCAATGCTTTCAGATGTGGCTGTAAGACCTTTAAGTGCTAAAAATATTTTTCACATAAATGTTATGTAATTGCTGCGCCTCAAGAAAAAACAAGGATATGCTTCAGCATGATTATTTTTACATTAACTATTGGGTGTCAGGAGTTTCAGAAGTGTGTGAAGAAAAATTAGGATATTTTTGGGATATGTGTACAGCTATATTCAAAAAGTTTTGTGAAAATTTAGGAATTTGTAAAGATTCTCTGACTAGGTTTATGTCAACAGCTGCTGCTAGCTTCAAATACTTCATCCACAACCCAACCATTGATGATGATTATACCAAGCAACACATAAGCCTTCAACCCCACAATTTCTCCTCTCCTGCCACTTTTTTCCATTTCCCATTTTTTTTCTTGTTTCCAATATTTTTTTATTTTTATTTTTTAATGATTTAATAAATTTTTAATACTATTCTTTTATTTTTTATTTTTAGGGGGCCGATACCTTTTGAAACCTCAATTGAGACCTTTGTCATTGTCTGGTATCTTCTGGATGCCAAAAGTAAGTTTTATTTTTTTGTTTTTTGCCTCATTTTTTTCACACTCATTCTTTTATTTTTTTATTTTAGTGTTTCATCCATCTATTTTTTTAAGTCAAATCAATTCAGCCTGAAACACCTCACCAAGTATAAACAGACCTTCTATGCCTCCACCAAATAGTTTCACTGTTTCTTCACCAACCAATACTTTAATATTTCAAAACCCCATAAGTATGTGTCTCTTTTCCCCTTTATAAATTTTTCTAATTTTTTACTTTATTTTTTCTTTTCCAGTCTTATGCTTCAGCTTCCATATACATTAAAAATTGCTTCCCCTCCTATATCAAACCTGTCTGGGTTCTTGTCAACGACAAATGTTTCTCTTGCTTCTTCTATTTCAAGGATTTCAGCCTTGATTCCTGACATTTATGATTCCAATGATAGAAATGAGCCACATTCAATTGTTTGTCTCCTGAAATCTCTCTTCATGAAGCCAATTATCTTAATGGCCATGGTTTCAGACAAAAGAAAATCTTCACATTGAGTTCAATTTTTTTATACCAAAAGAAGATAAGAATAAAAAAACCCAAGTTCTAGCTCAGCAGCAAAAATTTTACCAATTGTATCTGAACCTTATACGTTGTTGATACAGTGGGAAATCAAGAGTCAAAATTTGAACAATTTGAAGGACAAAGTGATTAATCTAATATATGAAGAGGAAATACCAAAAATGGTAAGTTTTGTAGAAGCCAAAAATCAGCTTGGAACTGTAACATGGAATGTCTCAATACTTCATGGTGTTAAGTTTTCTGCCAGAACTAGATGTCAATTGGACTCAGATATGTTATTTAAAGAGCTTCTGGATGCAGCATGTAAATTTTTAGATTCTTGGAATATCCAGGTTACCTTGAATCATAGAGATACAAGAAATGCAATGAAGGTTACTTTCAAATGTTTTTTATTTTTATGTAATTTTGAGTGACTAATGGGGTAATTTCTTTTTCAGAATCAGTCTGCATATAGGCAACTCAACACTTCCTCTTCTCAGACAGATTCTGATTCAGGGGCAGGTGTTGAATCTCTGTAAATTCCTGCGAGGCTCAGAAACTAGGAAGCAATTGATGAGCCTGTCCATCTGATATTGAAAAGCCACCCCTAGAAAACACACATCATGAGACTTCAAGATGGCTACTATTTTATTAATCCAGCCAATCTGATGGAATATTTTGAGTTGAAACACCCTATGGAAAAAGTTTGGGCCCATGCAATGGTAATTAATGTTTATTTTATTTTAATTTTTTGTAATAAATAAATTTTTTTTTGGTACAAAATTTAAAAGGAGAAAAATCCACAAGAGGAAAAATATATAACCCCACAAAAAACCCCCCTTTTTGCTTGGGAAAAATTCCACAAAATGTTCAGCATGATAACTTAACATACCTCAAAAATACCCCTAGCAAAAATGATACACAACTTCCTCCTGCTTCTCCACCTGTTCAGAAACCTATAAATGCAGATAAAAAAATGTCACAGTTTATGGAAATAATAGAGAGTTGCAATCAGGTTTGATAAAGTTACAAATTAAGCATTGGTCATTTTTTCAAGATTACCTAGTTGATAAGGTTACAAATGCTGGTATCCCGGATTCTTTTGCACAAGCTTGTATATGCATATCTAAGTTATATGGAGGTGTACAAAATACTCCTACTTAATCATAGGTATTATTATTATTTATTTAATATACTTGTTACATTGAAATTGAGACATATATTGCATGAGAGAGAATAATATAATTATGTGGGATTGACAAAGATTTTAAGAGAAAAAAAATACTAGAGATTGATAATTAATTATTAATTTTTACAAAAAAAATCTAATTAAATATAAGACATTCTTGACAAAAAAATTCTAAGTCATTGGTTCTGAGTTGTGTGAACTTATTCTCTCAATTTCTCACCATTTCTCACTTTGGTTGAATACTTAGGGGTAAAATGGGTAAAACATGTATTTCATTACCTAATAATCATATAAGCTTTATGATATTACTATGATATATAATTTTATATATTCAATCAAATCTTTTTTCTGATTACTCACTATCTCTTAACAGCTTACTCATAAGAATGGTAGTAAATAGAATGCATACATAATCATCTATTATCTCACCAGCACTAGGAACACCACTCAAGCATCCATGAAAGCACAAATTGCTTTTCAGAACACTGAAAGCTTTTTCTATAGGGTTTAAATCAGGTGAGTATGCAGGGAGATATAGAAGTACACATCCCCTACTTTGAACAAGTCCTGCAACATGACCACCATGATGGATTGCCACATTATGCATCACCAAAATGCTCGAGGGACCAGGAAAAAGGTTCATCTCCCAAAGCTACAAAAAAAAATTTAGTTTTTAAATAAGAAAAATAAATTTCACACACCAAAAATTTTTCCAAAAAATACTCAAAATGGTATCAGCAAACTGTTTCCTCAGTTACAACATTTGCAATCAATTCAGAAAGTGAAATAGCAGGTATAATTCTGAATCAGTCTCTAGTTCTTGCATGTGAAATATGTTTAGTGCTCTGTCCTTTTTTTCCCAACCTCTGGTGCAAATGAAAGCATCATAAGAAACTCCAGATTAATCTGTGAGAAAAAAGAATGTCAAAAAATAGGGAGAAAAGAGATGAAAAGCTAACGTACCAGTAAAGACAAGACAAGCGGGGTTGAATTCAGCAACAGCAGAAATTTACTGGAACCTTTGGTAAATTTTTTGCTTTACATGGACTTTTCAGGTAGTTTTCTTTGTCATCTTGAGGTGACATACTTATTCTTGATGTATTTTCCCCTGAAAAACAGTGATTTCATGCTTCCCAAGTAATGCACTTTGGATTTCAGCTTGATAGGTTGTAGGATTTTGATCCAACAGTTTGTGTTTGCCGGTCTTCTAGAAGAAGGAGAAGAAGAAGAAGAAATGAAGAGGAGGAGAAGGAAAAAATAAAGAAGGATTACAAAAGGTAGTAAGAAATGAAAATAATAAGATTAATAAAATAATTAAATCAAATAAGGGAAATGCAACAACAATCACAACAATGAGGTATGGCTTATTGGTAAATATTTAATTCAGTAAGTAATGTCTTCTCTGCGCAGCTAACAATAATTATTATTAACAAACTTAGAGCAGCCTTAAATTTATTATTAGGGAGTATCAATGTCATGGGATCCGCAATTAGGGATCAGGAATTTTTTTCCTGGGATCAGACATTATTAATTGTGGAAGATTCTTATTCACTAGCCCCAGAGCTAGTGGATAAGGATGTATCATAATGCATTATCCTGCCTCTTATACCCCAATTTCCATTCCTAATTCCTGATCCAAAACTCATCTCATCCTTGATGGATTTGCAAGATAGTCACATGAATCATAATTTCTGATGCCATCCTTAAGTCTTTCCTCACTCTATGCTACTTAATTTTTGTGGCAAACACTTAAGTTTTTTTTTTATCTACACACCCCAACTGCACATTTGACGGTGAATTTCCACTTCCCTCATCACATAACCCTTCCACTGGCAACAATGAAACACCTCTCTACTAGGAAGCTACTTCACTCAACAATAAATTATATTACTTTTCTTTTAGTTCTTTACTATAAATCTGACTCTGATTTGGAAGATTCTTTAGTTTATATGTGTTTTATTTCAAAAAAGTTTTACATCATCACCAGGGGGCCAAATCTTTATCATGATCCCCAATATGATCTGGCCTCCATTCTCAACATTCCTCATTTAAACTTCACCCAACTTTTTAGAACTTCACCCAATTCTTTCTTCAAACTTTATCAACTCATCTCCAATCATCCTATCTTTCATAACAATTCCCATAACAAACAGCATAATCCTACCATCCAACTTGCTGTTGCACTATGTCTCTTTGGCTCAAATGGAAACAGTGCTGCTGTAAGACGTTTGGATAATCTCTTTATCATAGGATATGGTATGGTGATATTATACACCAAGCGCTGTATGATTGCTATCCTTTCCCTCAAGTCTCAGAAACTTGCTTGGCCAACTCCAGAAAAGCAACTTGAATCCTCTCAAGTAATGCAAGCTGAAGGTTTCACTGGCTGTGTAGGATTTGTTGATGGCACAACTATACCTTTAAGTCGAAATTCTGCTCATGATGGCAACCATTATTTTGATCACAAAAAATTTTTCTTCAAAATCTTCTCCAATTTCTCATCCTTCATAAACTAACTTTTTATCTTCTTTCTAGATACTCTATTGTTATTCAACTTGTATGCAATGTCAATAAAAAATTTATTGCTTTTCATAGTGGCTGTCCTGGCTCATGTCAGGACTCTTCCTTCTTCCAAAGAATGAGGATTTCTCAAACCCCTGACTCATACTTTGATAAATCTCAGTACCTCCTTTCAGACTCAGCATATGCAAGTGGAAAGTACATTATACCTGATTTCTGTGGTGCAAGTATAGAAAGTGACCCCAAAACTGCCTTTAATTATCATCTTGCCCAATTAAGAGTATGAATTGAACATGCTATAGGTATTTTAAAGAAACAATTTGCTAGTCTTCAGGAGCTCCGAATCAAATTTCAAAAAAAATTGGAGATTAAAACTGCAAATCATTGGATCATGACTTGCATTATACTCCACAATATCCTAGATGATTTAAAGGATGATTGGAATGATCTTTATGAAGAAGAGGATCCTGAACCACCACCAGCACTCCCCTCCCTTGAATCACAAAACATTCAATCAACTGGCATATGCTCCATTATAATGCCAATTACTCTCCAATATTTCACTTCACAACACTTTTAAATTTTAAATTTTATGTTTTCATACTCTCCAAATGTCCTCTTTGTGTAATTTATTCACTTGGTTTGGTATTTTGGTTTGTTGCATATTCAATTTTTTTGGAATTTATGGTGAATATCTTTTTTTTGGATGGCTCATTGGTTTTCTTTCACAAGCTCAACATGAAATTACATATTTTCTGAAATCACATATTTTGTCAGTGATTTTTTTTTTTCATTCATCACTCATATCCTTTTCATCCTCTCCTCAAACATCACCCAAATATTTTGGTTACTTTTATTTTCTCAACTCATCTCACCAGGTAAGTCTTTTTTTTTCTTTTTTCTTGTTTTTTATTTGCTAATCATGAATTTTTTTATTTTGCTTTTTTTGTTTTTTTTTGTAAGTCCTTTTTTTTTATTTTCAAGGTTAGACTAGTTTTTTTTTTCTCTCCTTCACCCTCTTTAGCTGCCTCATTTCACCCCTTTTCCTCTCTCTTTACCTGCCTCAAGTCACTCCTTCTCCCCTCTCTTTACCTTCCTCAAGTCCCCCTTATTTCACCCTCTTTACCTGTCCCAAATGCCCCCTTCCCCCCCTCTTTAGGCTTCTCATGACCCCCCCTTCCCCTCTCTTCAGGTTCCTCATGACCCCCCCTTCCCCTCTGTTTAGGTGCCTCATGACCCCCCCTTCCCCTCTGTTTAGGTGCCTCACTCCCCCCCCTTCCCCTCTCTTCAGGTGCCTCAACCCTCCCCCCTTCTCCTCTCTTTAGCCACCTCAACCCCCCCTTCCACTCCCCTTAAACCGCCTCTACCCCCCCTCTTTGTTAACAAACAATCGTTACTGATCATTTGTTAAGAAGGAGGGGGGGGGGTAGAGGCGGTTTAAGGGGAGGGGACCTAAAAGGGGGGCTTTGAGGCAGCTAAAGAGGGGGGGAAAGGGGGGGTTTGGGACATATAAAGAGGGGTAAAGGGGGGAGTTTGGGGGGGTTTCAGGGGGACTTTGCGGCAGGCAAGGAGGGGATTTGAGGGGGGTTTTGAGGCAAGGTTTGAGGGATTTTATATGGGATTTCAGAGACATAAAGGGGGGGAAAGGGGACTTTTATGGGATTAAAGAGGGGTTACCTACTTTCTAAAAAACATACTAAAAATTTGTTTTTTGGATTTTTTTTTTTTTGGCAGAATTTTAGAAAAAAAAAATCTTTTACATTCTGTTAAGGACTTTCCCTGTTAATTACAAAACAAAAAAGGTTTAGATTTAGATTTTTAATATTTCTTCCAAATAATTTTACTGAATTTAAATTTTTTTTTTTAAAATTTTTTGTTTTGATTTTTCTTTTACTGAATTTTTTTTTATTTTTTTATTTTTTTTTAAATATATTTGTCATGATTTTCTGTGAAGGTTTTTTATAACCAAACTTCAGGTTTTCATTTGAATTTTTTTTTTTGAAATAATTTTTACTGAAATTTTTTATTTTTTTTTTGTTTTAAAAAAATTTTTTTAAAAGGATTTTGCCTTAAATTTTATTTTAAAAGATACTATTAGGTGAGTTTTTATTTTAAAAAAATGTATTGAATTTTTTTTGACATTTAAATTTTTTTTCAGATCAAAAAAATGTCTTCTTCTTCAGATTCACCCCTTACTTTTCTATCATCTTCATCTTTATCCTCTTTATCATCTTCATATTCATCATCTCTATCATCTTCTTCAAAATCAACTTCAATACTATCATCTTCTAAATCATCAAAAAAATTTAATGATAATCAGTCTCATCAGAAGAAAAGATATCTGAAAAAAAAATCATCTTCTAAATCATCAAAAAAAATAAAGATAATCAGTCTCATCTGAAGAAAAGATATCTGAAAAAAAAAATTCTCTGCAAAAGTTTTTTTGCTCACATCTCAAACATTTTTTTTATAAAACTAAAGTAGATAAAAAAATTCAATATCCGAAAAAATTACCAGAAGATATCAAATATCTAACCAAATTTGGAGATGATCGAGTTGTTGCAGTTATCAGTAATACTTTTAAGGCTCGATTCATTTTTGAAGTTCATTCATTAGATGGTGTAAAAGATGAATCTTTTAATTAACTATCTGATATTATCATAACTCTTTATCAAATGGCTTTGGTTTGGTTACTATAAGGAATACGAATTTGTTGGGTGGTATCATGATTGGATTTGGTTGGAGACCTGGTTTTGTTAAAGAATATTCTCTTGGTATGTCTAATAATTTTTGTTCCATTCTTAATATCATTTCACTTATTTCAATTATATAGGCATATATTCATTGCTCAAGAATATCACTAAAGCTCAAAAAGATGAAGATTTTTGCTTATGGGACCCTCTACCTTCGTTTTTCCTTTGACTCAAAAAGCTCTGTAATAAAGAATTTGAAAAAAATCATGAACTTGCAACCAAAGTTGGAATACCAAATTGGTGTGACTCTGAATGAGAAGATATCAGCCACAAATATCTATTATTTTCTAATGTTATTATCACTCATTCTGGATTCCACAATAGGATTCATATCAATAGGAATGACACCAATTTTCTTACTTTTGGTATATTATCATATATCGATCCGATAAGTGGCCAACCAATACCATCTCCAGCTAAAATCAAAGGACATGGTTTATATTTTCCAGACAACCGGTGCATCATTGATTTTGGTTTGGTAAATTGTATCATCAAAACTATTTGGAATTCTTCTCAGGATAATCATCAAACAACCAAAGCTCCTCCTGGTTTGGAATCCTGTCAAGATTTTACACATTTTGGTTGCTCATTTCAAATTAGTCATACGTTGATTCAAAGAATCAACAAGGTAAAGAAAGAAGGTAAAGTTTATCAATTTAAAAAAACTTTATCTAGATCCAAAAAGTATGGGGATTAGAGTTGTCATCAAAAATTTTATATTTTTTCATAAATTTTTAATAAATATTTTTTATATATCAATTTCCTCAATTAAAGTAATGGGCCAACAACCTTGTGTTGTATAACAGGTAATCATGATAAAATTTATTTGTTTAATGGGGTTCCTCTAGCCTATACCTGTGGAAAGTCCCAAACTTTTGTTTCTAGATTTGATCTGCATTTTGGCTTGAGGAATTGTCATTACTTTAAACTAGGGAAATAGATATATATTAGATATTTATTTAATAATTTATGTAATTATATTAAATCTAGATGACTTCCACCCCTTACTTCAATAAAATGCAGGGGGGGGGGTATTGCCAAATTTTCAAATGTAACATGTAAAATTTTTGACTTGTAAATATTTTGGTGAAAATTTTTTGGTGATACCCGTCCCTTAATTCAATAAAATCCAGGGGGGGTATTGCCAAAATTTCTTATAAGACTTGTGAAACTCTTGACTTGTAAGAATTTTGCGGATACCGGTAAAATGCAGGGGGTAGTAAAGCAAAATTTTCATATAAGACTTTCAAGATTCATGAAATGAAAAATTTTTGGTGATATCCACCCCTTACTTCAAAAAAATCCAGGGGTGGGGGATCATCAAATTTTCAAAGGAGACATGAAAATTTTATTTAAAAAAAGAATATTTAACATTAAAATACGAGAATTCAAGTAATGATGGATAGAGTAATGAAATACAGGAAATTATTTTAAATTTTATGTAAAAATAAATATGAAAAGTTCAAGTGTGAAAGAAATAAAAGAAATTAGTCAACAAAAAATTTCATTAATCATTCTATTTCTTCAACATATTTGTTTGCTTTAATGCATTGGATCAAGAAATTGTTCTTTTTATCTTTCTTTTTAGAACTTTCTTCAAGATCATGCTTATATTTCATCTTCTCTAATAGGTTTTGATGTTCAAGTGTTTTCTCCTCTTTTTTTGATTTTTCAATACTTAGAGTTAACTCAAACTTCTTCTCCTCCAAATCTTGGGCCCGATCATCCTTCCGTAAAGAGATCTCGTACTTCCTCTCTTCCAAATATTGGGCCCGATCATCCCTCCTTAAAGAGAGCTCATATTTCTTCTTTTCAATGCTTAGAGTCTCTTTAGCAATTTCCACTTGTTCTAGAGTGATAATAAAAATTAACATAAAGTAGAAGAAAATCAGAGTAAAGTAATAAGAGGTATGGTGTCACTTACCAGCATCATGTTTCTCTAAAAATTGTTGCATAGTCAAAAAAGGGGTTTTTGATGAAGTATCACTTTTTTGTCTTCTTTGGGAGTGGAAATTTAGACTACTTGAAGCCCTACGCTTCTTGTTCAAGGTCATATTTTCCTCTTCATCATTGTTGCTACCTTCAGACTCAGTTGAGTGAGGATCCTGGGTTTGTTTGTCAGTGTCAGCCAGGCTACTAGACTTACCCGGTAAAATAATTAATTATATTACTGAGTTGAAGACAAGCCCCTTTTTGTAACTAACAATTAATTATTTATTTACTTAAGTATTACTTACAACTAACTAGTTAAGTACATTAAGTAGTATAAATAATGTAAATAATTGTCCCCTACATTTTTACTCCCTAACACCATGCTCAATAGTATAAGTTTGATTAGAAATAAAAATTTATAATAAAATTATAAAAAAAAAACCTTAATATTATTATATTACTTCATTGAGAGATCTGGAATCCAGTGAAATTAATATAATTAATTTAATTGTGATGTAATTAATTGTGACAAGGAACTCATACTTTATTACTAATAAAATTGATGCCCTTGTTGACGTATTAATTAATTTTTTTTCTTATGTCATATATGTACTCCTTTTAGTCACCTACTTTCTCACATTCTTACAGTAGATGGTGTAAATTCCGTGTCTTTTATTCCCTCATGTTTTGCCTATAAAAGGCCCCTTATTTTGTGCTTTTCAGGACATTCCTTCATTACTTACTTTATTATTACATTTACAATACAAACACTTATTTCTATATTTTATAACATTAGTATTTAAACAGCGCAATTCTAATCTATAACTTATATTAATATTTAAAAACTACCTCTTATATTTGAGTAAACCAATCAATTTTATTAAGAAATACGTACTTTTCTTTGAGAGTTCATTAACTCCCCAAATTTCCTGGTATAAACCTCAAATAAACTTCTAGACCCAAAAGGACCCCTTGACAATTAAAGGCCTTCCCAAATTATCGATGGCGCATCATGATTTGAGGCTGTAAATCAAAGGGACCATCTGCATTCGAGTACCTGTATGCACAAGAGAGCGACAAAAACAACAAACGTCATACGTCACGTGACAAATTTTTTTGCTTCGAACAGGAATTGAACCGCGCTCCAAAAATTAGGTTCATATATTGACTAATCTTCATATATATCGTGGTAATTATTGATATTACTATTTGTGGGTCACTTTAAACTCTTCATTTGCTACATATTTCCTTTTACTCAGCACTCGGGGAGGTGTCTGGTAATTTGGAATTAATTTTTTATTTTATTTTTCCTAGTTGACAATAATAGAGCAATTGTTCTTAGTCCTAGAAGTAATAATAAAATAAATTTTAACAATTAATTATTATAATTTTCAGTTGACCTTTGTCCTGACAATTTAAATTTTAATTGTTCCAGTTGACAAATTGTCCTGACAATAAAAACTTTTTTTAATTAATAAAAATTCATATTTAATAATTTCAGTTGACATTAAGTCCTGGTAGTTAATTAATCAGTTGATTTAAATCCTGATAATACAATAACTTTTTTTTTAAATTAATCAAAATTCATATTTAATTATTTCAGTTGACATTAAGTCCTGGTAGCTAATTAGTTGATTTAAATCATGAAAATAATTATCTTAAAATTATTAATAAAAATTTTAATTTATTTCTTCAGTTGATTATTTTATAATCCTGGTTTTAAATTATTTTAAATTAATAAATTAATTATTATTTAGTTGATTTTTATCCTAAAAAATTTTATTATTATTTTTATTTTATTTCTGTTAAATTAAAAATAAAGACTAATTCATCTTATTGTCTCTCCCCTTCATTTCAGTTAAATCTTAAAAGAATGACTGACTAAAGTGGTTCTTCTGCATGTGAAGAGGAACTAGACTTAATTGATTATGATGAGCCTACTTCTGTAAGTTCTCTTTTAACAAGAAGAATTTCTCAGATTAATAAATCCTTACCCCAAACAGGATGTGGAGATGGAAGAAGTGGAAATCCTAGTAGACACAACTCAGGATCAGAAGCCTGTAATAAACCCACCAGAAGAACTTCCAAAAGGATTCAGGATAAAAAAGATGCCATTGCCTCAACAGGTAAAGAATCTGTCAACTCACATAAAGGAGCTAAGGACAGAAAACTTGAAAGTAAGGGCAAGGGTAGATGCTCTGGAAGAAAAGGTGAGAAAGATAGATACCTTTCTTCAAGAGAAGAAGAAACCTCTTCCCCCCAGGGATCATCAACCATTGGCTCCCCAGTCCCAAGAGAAAGTGGAAGTGTCCAAGTGGCAGTGGGATTTGTTAAACACTCAGTGGGACAACCTATCTCAAAATCAGCATCAGTTACCTCAGGCAGGTCCGTCAAGACCCAGCCAGATCAAGCCCACACCTCCTCACCCCTATCAAGGAGGCAAAAGAAGAAGAAAACCCAATATGGTCATACCCAAAAAACCCTGTTAAGCCCCTCTATTGTTTCTAAAGTGCCATTTCTTGTAGCTGATTCTGTTCCTTCAGGTAAATCTGAGGGGGAAGAAGAAACCTTAAGACCAGTAGAGGCTGGGAGCAGTAGACAAATAACTCATGTATCTAATCCATTACTTTTAATTGCTACCTCAATGATTAACCCTGATATGGCTGTAATTGATGAAACTCTTGACCCTGAGTTTTATGAGAGTCTGGAAAGTTACTCAGTTTCCTTATTGAGAAACACTCCAGATGTAGCAAAGATTAATGATGAGTACTTGAGAGATATTATTGCAAAACAGAATCATATTATGAACAATATGCAATTAACTCAGAAGTTTAATGGTTTATCAACTGAGCAAGGGTATCAATCCTTAAGGAATGAATTGCAGAAAGTCTCTGATGATTTGTTTAATTATAAGGCAACTCATGAAAAGAAGGTTGCTTTGTGGCAAAATATCAAAAATGATTTGTCCAAATTACAGGACACTGTATCTATCTGTTGTGAAGAGCTGGAAATAGACAAGATGAATCTGAAGAGATTGAATGACCATTATTCATCTTTTCACAATAAAAATCAGTTATCTTTTGCAACTATCAATGAGAGTTTATCTAGTCTTCCAAGAATGAAAACAAGACTAACAACCATTGAAGAGAAATTGAATTCATTGTTGAATGACCAGAAATATTCTGACATTTCTTTAAAGGAACATATAGTACAGGATGCTCAAATATTACCTGTGGCTAGTTCATCTAAAGTAAAAATAGTTCCAGAAATACCTGTTGATACCACTGAGTTTCCATCAAAAATTGATGACACACCAGGATTTTCAACAGAAGGATTGAACAATGAGATTACAGCCCGATTGGAGAAGTTACAGCTTCTTCTGACTCAGAAACAAGCTAGTACTAAGGAGACTCCTTCAAATCAAAAGAATTGGCCAAAACTTGACCAATATCCAACATTTGATGGTGATTCTTCCTCTGATTGGCAACAATTTATTTGCAGAATTGATAACTTGAAAAACTCTTACAAACTCCCAGATGAGGAAGTTGTGTCTAATTTAATTTCTTTATTTACCAATGTAGCCCTTATGTGGTATGAATCTGTTCTATTAGATGGGAATTATTACTCATGGGAAGTTTGGAAGAAAGTAATTAAAGCACAATTTGGGGGCTCCAAGTTTAGGATGGCTCAACAAAGGCAGTATGAGGAAACTAAATATAGTTCTTCTACTGATAAACCTATTGAGTTCTTAATGAAACTTGTTAAAATCTTAAGAGCTATGGACCCAAAAATGGAGTTTGAGTTATGGAAGGACAGAATTCTTTATAAGTTACCAATGTCTTTGAGAGACTTGATAGTGGCTAGGACTGAGTTCACCAGAGAGCCTTCTTCTTTCATCAATACTTGTAATGAGATTCTTCTAAACAACAAGTATGATGCCAGAAGATTCATTCCTAGAACCACTTGGGAAAAACCCTCAAATTTTCAACAGAAACCTCTGGAAAAGGTTGGGAAGCATTCTGCCCCTGTTGCACCTAAAAAGTATGCAACAAACACTTGTTTCAAGTGCAACAAACCTTTGCAGAAGGGCCATGTTTGTGACAAGAAGATAAATCTTGTAGAACAAACAGAGGAGCATGCTGATGAAACAGTAGCACTGGATGATACTTCAAGTGATTGTGCCAGCAATATTTCATATGAATCTCAACAAGAAATCTTGATGCTGGAAGAGGATATCCATTATTTAAATACTATTGATATTGATAATAATGATTTATCTACAGTTGAAGATGCTGAGATCATAAAGAACATTCACCACAGGAAATCTGGGGGTGAACTGCTAGCAGTTCCCTCTATTTGAAACTATCAGGAATTGGTCAGGAAACTGTTGGGAAACCATCCTGAAACTGTCAGAAAGATGTTTTTAAATCTGATGAAAAAACATTGAAAAAATAAACTGTCACAGATTGAATCCAGAACAATCCCTCCTTGAGCAGAGCTTAAGAACCACATTGAACATCAGTTAATCTCAGGTTTGGCAAAAGGTTGAACAACATCACTTAGCATACCTTAATATTCAAATATAAAACTTGAATATATGTTGCGTGTATGATATAGATGCATATGCATTTGAATTTGCATGGTGGATACTTATTGCATGCTAAAAATTGATGTGAAATGCCTATCCAAAGTGTATGCATAATGACTATGAAGAATAAATATGCATAAAAATATGCATAAAAATATGCATAGTGATTATGCATAAAAATATGCAGATTGAATATGCATAAAAATATGCATAAAATATGCATAAAAATATGCATAAAATATGCATTAAAAATATGCATATTGAATATGCATTAAAAATATGCATATTGAATATGCAAAAAAAAGGTGCATATATGTATATGAATAAAATATATTAATATGCATATAAATCTGTATAATGAATATGCATATGAATATGCATAAATATGCATAATGATTGAAAAATGCAAAAAAAATGATGCTTAACAAGAATATTTTATGCATAAGTAGAAATATGCAATATGAATTCATATTGCATACAGATAACACTGGCAAACCATTTTGACCAAAACTCATACTAAATTTTCATTCTGGACTAAAGGTGTGAGGGAGGGAAGAAAAACAGTCTGACGTTAGAAAAATGCTACATGCACTCATTTTGTAGCAGAGCAAATGAGAAGTGCTGAATTATGGTTGGTGCCCATAATTTAGTATTATATCATAATTTTATTTAATTGTTTTCAATATTGAAAAGACTTTAGGTCGGTTGGTATGGATCTAGCTGTGCCAGGGTCTAATCTAATTATTTTAACAATTTCTTAATAATTAACAGGCTTTAATACAAAAACAGGTTGTATTTTTTGTGGGATATTGGATATGATAAGGTCTTTTGTAAAAAAAACTTATATTGTTTAAAAATATTCCTGAATCAGATGTGGGATAATCACTAAAAAAAATTGTAGTACTGTGGGCAATAAAATATATGCACAAGCAGTAAAGAAAGGACCAAGTGAACCCTTTTTGTGCAGTGGGAATCATTAGAGTGGAATTGTGGAAGAAAAATGTAATTCATTATTACCATTATATTTAATCAATAAATTTATAATATTAAAAAGAACTATTGATTAATTGGTATTTGACCTTTGTGCCTCACTCATATTTATCATTTGATTGATTTTTGTCACCATTATGTTATTAATATAATAAGTATAGCAAAAATTTGTGTGCCCAACGCATACCGGGTGATGTTACACCTTTTATAATATTATTAAATAAAGGTAAAAAAATATGAAAATGATTTGTTTTACAAAAAATAAATTGATATCCAAAAGCAATATGAGGGATAAAAAGGTAAAATTAAAGGGATCAAACATGAAATAAAAAATTAAAGTGAAATTCCTCCCATCAAGAGCAAGTAGACATGATGGGGTGAACGCCCAACAGTGGCACTAAACTTGGACTATAATTTCTTTTTTTTAAAAATAAAAAAAAATCCACTTGAGCTTTACCAAAACTTCAGGATGACAATTTTTCCATATCAAACAACTTCTAGTGCAATTATTGAAGAAAAATTCATTTTCATTGCAATAGAGAGAATTGATCACATCAGACTGCATGTGACCAAAAGTGTCCAGCACAAGTTCGGCCGAACTTGTGCTGGACACTTTTATGATGGAGGTTAGCTAGGGTAGAATTTTTCTTCAGTTAATCTGGTATTTCTTATAAACATGTCCACTGGTACTTGATCTTTGTGCCTCACTCATATATATCATTTGATTAATTTATTGTCACCATTATATTATTAATATTATAAGTATAGCAAAAACTCGTGTGCCCAACGCATACCGGGTGATGTTACACCTTTTATAATATTATTAAATAAAGGTAAAAAAATATGAAAATGATTTGTTTTACAAAAAATAAATTGATATACAAAAGCAATATGAGGGATAAAAAGGTAAAATTAATCTCAAAGAGATCAATTATGAAAAACAAAATACTAGTATAATTCTTGCTCTCAAGAGCCAGTAGAAGTGTTGAAACTAATGGGAGCCATCAGGGCTAAATTGTAATAAGTGACCTTTTTTTAAAGATAAAAAATTATACACCTGAGGTTGGGAAGAACAACAGGTGGATGATTCAGCTAAATAAAACTACTTGTAGTGAAGTTTAATAAAAAAATGTTTTTTTGTTGCCATATAGAGAATTGATCCCAGCTGACTAAACGTGACTAAAAGTGTCCAGCACAAGTTTGGCCGAACTTGTGCTGGACACTTTTATAATGGAGAGTAGCTTGAGTGGAAATTTTCTTCAGTTCCTTCATCTTGTATCTCTCATAAACATGTCTACTGGTATTTGATCAGTCTGTATCTTTCATATTTATCATCCGATTAATATTTTATCACCATTATATTATTAATGTTATTAGTATAGCAAAAACTTGTGTGCCAAATGCATACCATGTGAAGTTATACCTTCAATAATTTTTTAAAATAGACGTAAATAAATATGGAATAGATTAGTTTTACAAAAATTAAATAGAAATTTAATAGTAAAAAGAGGAATAAAAGAGTAAAATAAAAGGCAAAGAGTTCAAATATGAAAAAAATACTGGTAAAATTCCTGCTATCAAGAGCCAGTAGAGGTGTTAAAGCAAACGGGAGCCATCAGGGCTTAATTGTAATAAGTGACCTTTTCTTTAAAGATAAAAAATTATACACCTGATATTGGGCAGAACAGCAGGTGGATGATTCAGCTAAACCAAACTACTTCTAGTGATATTTGATAAAAAAATTTTTTTGTTTCCATACAGAGAGTTGATCCCATCTGACTGCACATGACCAAAAGTGTCCAGCAAAAGTTCGGCCAAACTTGTGCTTGACACTTCTATGATGGAGAGCGGCTGGGGTAGAATTTTTCTTCAGTTCATCTGGTATTTCTTACAAACATGTCTACTGGTATTTTATCTTTGTGCCTCACTCATACATATTGTTTGATTAATTTTTTGTCTTAATTATATTATTAATTATATAAGTATAGCAAAAAATTGTGTGCCAAATGCATACTGAGTGATGTTACACCTTTTATAATATTATTAAAAAAATTTATTTTAAAAATTATTAATTGATATCCAAAAGCAATATTAGGAATAAAAAATTAAGTTAAAGGGATCAAATATGAAAAACGAACTCCAAGTATTATTGCTAATATCAAAGGCCAGTAGAGATGTTGAAGCAAATGAGAGCCATCAGGGATAAATTGTACTAAATTGATTGTTTTTTAAAGATAAAAAATTGTGTACCTGTGGTTTGGATGAACTCTAGGTGGATAATTCAGCTATATCAAACTACATCTAGTGAAGTTTCTTATCAAATAATTTTTTCATTGCCATAGAGAGAATTGATCCCATCTGACTGCACCTGACCAAAGGTGTCCAGCACAAGTTTGGCCAAACTTGTGCTGGACACTTTTATGATAGAGAGTAGCTAGGGTGCAGGTCTTCTTCAGTGCAACTGTTTTTTTTAAAACATGTCAAATGGTATTTGATCTTTCAGTGTTATTCATATTTTATTATCTGATTAATTTTTTGTCATTAGAATATTATTAATTTTATTAGTATAGAAAAAACTTGTGCGCCAAATGCATGCCATGTTATATTACACCTTTTATAATATTATTAAAAAATATTAAAAAAATATGAAAATTATTTCTTTTC
This sequence comes from Hemileia vastatrix, assembly GCA_030280995.1. NCBI lineage: Eukaryota > Fungi > Basidiomycota > Pucciniomycetes > Pucciniales > Zaghouaniaceae > Hemileia > Hemileia vastatrix. The sequence goes on along the minus strand of JASXTE010000004.1, from coordinate 24,765,413 downwards.
CAAAATTATAAATTAATATCAAAATGTAACATGAGTGATAAAAAAGTAAAGTAAAAGAGATCAAATATGAAAAAGAAAAATTCAAGAAAAATTCCTGCCTTTAAGAGCCAGTAGAGGTGTTGAAACAAATGGGTGCCATCAGGGCTAAATTTGATAAAATTAAATTTTTTTTAAAGATAAAAAATTTTTGACCTGAGGTTTGGAAAAACTCAAGGTGGATAATTCAGCCATACCAAACTACTTCTAATGTAATTATTTAGAATTTTTTTTAATTTAATTTCCACAGATAGAATTGATTACATCTGACTGCACCTGAACAAAAGCGTCCAGCACAAGTTCAGCCAAACTTGTGCTGGACACTTTTATGATGGAGAGTAGCTAGGGTGGAAGTGTTTCTCAGTACATCGGTTTTTTGTTTTTCACATTTCTATTGGGTTTTTAACTTTTTTTTATCATTCATATTTAGCTTATAATTAATTTTTTGTCACCATATATATTATTAATGTTTCTAGTATAGCAAAAACCTGCATGCCAAATGCAAAATTGGTGATGTTACAACTTTAATAGTATTATTATATAAAGTTAAAAAAATATGAATATGTTTAGTTTTTAAAAAAATAAATTGATATTTAAAGTTAAAAAGAGTAATAGAAAAGTAAAATGAAAATAAATGGGATCAAATACAAAATCAAAATTCCAGTAAAATTTTTACTATCAAGAGCCAGAAGTGGTGTTGGGACAGTTGGGGACCCCTAGGTCAAGACTTGGTCTAAACTTACTTTTATGTATAGCTAACAAATTTTGACCTGAGGTTTGGACAGACTTCCAGGGGACAATTTTAAAATATTAAACATCCTTTACTTCAATAATTGAGTGAAATATCATTTTTATTGCCATAGAGAGAATTTATCTCATATCTCTTCATGCAACCAAAAGTGTCCAGCACAAGTTCGGCCGAACTTGTGCTGGACACTTTTATAATTGAGAGTAGGCATACAGCAAATCTTCTTAAACTCAAAAGGGATTTCTTATAAACATTTCCACTGGAATTTGATCTTTCTGTGTCATTTAAATTTACCATTTAATTAATTTTTTGTCATCATTATATTGTTAACGTTATTACTATAGTAATAACTTGTGTGAAAAATGCATACCAGGTGGTGTTCCACCTTTAATCATATATTATTAAATAAAGGTATAAGAGTATGAAAATTATTTATTTTAAAAATTAAAAATTGATATCCAAAGAAATATGAGCAATAAAAAAGTAAAATAAAAGGGCTAAAATAAGAAAAAAAATCTAAGGAAAATTACCACTATCAATAACAAGTAGAGGTGTTAGATCAAATGTGCACCACCAGGGCTAAACTTGCACTATATTTTCTTTTTTTTTAAACCAAAGAAAGTGTCCTGATGAGTTTTGAAAAATCATCAGGAGGACGTTTTGGCAATATCAAACTACTTATTGTGCAATGATTGAGCAAAATGTCATTTTCATTTCCATAGAGTAAATTTATCCCATCTGACTGCATGCAACCAAAAGTGTCCAGCACAAGTTTGGCGGAACTTATGCTGGACACTTTTATTATGGTGAGTATCTAGGGTGCAGGTCTTCTTCAGTTCATCAGGTATTCCTTATAAACAAATCCACTTGTATATGATCTTTCTGTGTCATTCATATTTATCATTTGATTCATTGTTTTTCACCATTATAATATTAATGTTATTAGTATTGAAAAAACCATTAAGCCAAATGCATACTGGGAGATGCTACATCTTTCATAATCTTATTAAATAAAAAAAAATATGAAAAGTATTAGTTTTACAATAAATAAATTGATATTTGAAATCAAAAAGAGGAATAAAAAAGTAAAATAAAAGTGATTAAATATGAAATTAAACATTCAAATAAAATTTCTGCCATCAAAGATAATTTGAGTTTTCAGACCAAATTTGCACCACCAGTTCTAGATTTGGAATATGTTTTCTTTTTTATAAAATTAATAAAAGTGTCCACCTGAGGTTTTTCAAAAAATCAGGAGGATAGTATAGCAGTATAAAGCTACTTCTTGTGAAATGATTGAGAAAAAATTCATTTTAACTTCCATTGAGTAAATTTATCCCATCTGACTGCATGCAACCAAAAGTTTCCAGCACAAGCTCAGCTGAAATTGTGCTGGACACTTTTATGATGGAGAGTAGCTAGGGTGCAAGTCTTCTTCAGTTAATCTTATATTCATTTTAAAAATGTCTATGGGTATTTGATCTTTCTGTGTCATCCATATTTATTATTTGATTATTTTTTAGTCACCATTATATTATTAATGTTTTTAGTATAGCAAAAACATGTGTAATGAATGTACACTGGATGATTATACAAATTTAATAATATAATATAATAAATGTAAAAAAATGTGAAAGTTATCAGTTTTACCAAAATAAAATTGATATTTAAAAGCTAAAGGATAAATAAAAGGGCAAAACTAAAATTAAAGAGATCAAACATGAAATAAAGATATTAAGTATAATTTCTGCTATCATGAGCCAGTAGAGGCTTCAGAAAAAATGGGCACCATCATAGATTAACATGGATCAAATTTACTTTTTACCAAAGGAAAAAATTGTCTACCTTAGGTTTGGACAAACTTCCAGGGGACAATTTGTCTATATAAAACTACTTTCAGTGCAATGATGGAGTGATAATTCAGTCTCATTTCCATAAAAAGAATTGATTGCGTCTGACAGCATGCAACCAAAAGTGTCCAGCACAAGTTTGGCTAAACTTGTGCTGGACACTTTTATCATGAAGAGTAGCCAGGGTGAAAGTCATTTTTAATCATCTGAAATTTCTTATAAAAATTTACACTGTTATTAAATCTTTGTGCCTCACTCATATTTATCAATTGATTAATTTTTTGTCACCATTATATTATTAATATTATCAGTATAGCAAAAACTTGTGTGACAAATGAATACTGGGTGATGTTACACCTTTTATAATATTATTAAATAAAGGTAAAAAAATATGAAAATGATTTATTTTACAAAAAATACACTTCTATCCAAAAGCAATATGAGAGGAATAAAGTAAAATAAAAGAAATCAAAGATGAAAATTAAAATCCAAGTTAAATTCCTGCAATAAACAGAAAAAATAGATGTTGAATCAAATTAGCACAATCAGGGCTAAACTTGCACTAAATTTTCTTTTTTGTAAAAATAAAAAAAAATCCACTTGAGCTTTACCAAAACTTCAGCATGAAAAGTTTTCCATGTCAAACTACTTCTAGTGTAATTTTATATCAAAAATTTATCTTCATTTCCATAGAGAGAATTGCTCCCATCTGACTGCACCTGACCATAAGTGTCCAGCACAAGTTCGGCCGAATTTGTGCTAGACACTTTTATGATGGAGAGTAGCTAGGGTAGAATTTTTCTTGAGTTCATCTAGTATTTCTTACAAACATGTCTACTGGTATTTTATATTTGTTCCTCACTCATTAATATCATTTGATTAATTTTTGGTCGCCATTATATTATTAATTTTATAAGTATAGAAAAAAATCATGTGCCAAATGCATACCAGGTGATGTTATGCCATTTATAATATTATTAAATAAATGTATAAAAATATGAAAATAGTTTATTTTAAAAATTATTAATTGATATCCAAAAGCAATATTAGGAATAAAAAATTAAGTTAAAGGGATCAAATATGAAAAAATAAATCCAAGTAATATTCCTACTATCAAAGGCTAGTAGAGGTGTTGAAGCCAATGAGAGCCATCAGGGATAAATTGTACTAAATTGACTTTTTTTCAAAGATAAAAAATTGTGCACCTGTGGTTTGGATGAAATCTAGGTAGAAAATTTGGCTATGTAAAACTACTTCTAGTGAAGTTTTTTATCCAAATTTTTTTTTCATTTCCATAGCGAGAATTGATCTCATATGACTGCAACTGACCAAAAGTGTCCAGCACAAGTTTGGCCAAACTTGTGCTGGACACTTTTTTGATGGTGAGTATCTAGGGTGCAGCTCTTCTTCAGTGCAACTGGTATTTTTTTAAAACATATCCACTGGTATTTGATCTTTCTGTTTTATTAATATTTTATCATTTGATCAATTTTTTGTTACCAGTATATTATTATTTTTATTAGTATAGCAAAAAAACATGTGCCAAATGCTTACAGGGTGATGTTAAACCTTTAATAATTTTATTAAATACAGGTAAAAGATTATGAAAATGATTTGTTTTACATAAAATTAATTGATATCTAAAAGAAAAAAATGGATAAAAAGAAATAGGTTGAATAATAGGGATTTTATATGAAATTCAAAATTCAAGCTAAATGCCTACTTTCAAGGCTCAGAAGAGGTGTTGGATAAAATGGGCATCATCAGGAATAAAATTTTACTTAATTTGATTTTTTGAAAAACTAAATGAAGTTTTCAACTGATTTTTTTCCAATATTTAGTTGGACACTTTATCTATATCAAATTACTTCTAGTACCATGATTGACCAAATTATATCCTCATTTCCATATGCAGAACTGATCCCATATGGCTGGACCAGGCCAAAGGTGTCAACCACAAGTTTGAGAATTCTTCTGGTGGACACTTTTATGATGGACAGTAGTAGGGTGCAAGTCTTCTTTAGTTAATCTAGTATTCCTCATAAACATTTCAAACTTATTTTTGGCCAAAAATCAGGTGGAAAGTTTTTCCATATAAAATTACTTCTAATGCCATGATTGACTAAAAATTGATTCTCATTGCCATATAGAGAGTTGATCCCATATGACTGAATCTGGCAAAAGTGTCACCACAATTTTTGATAAACTTAAGTTTAAAAATTTTATGATGGAAAGTAATTGCAAGTCTTCTTCATTTCATCAAGTAATCCTCATAAAAATTTCCACCTGTATTTTGGCCAAACTTCAGGTGGACACTTTGGGCATATTAAATTAATTCTAGTTCCATGTTGATAAAAAACTGATACTTATTGCCATATATAGATATTAAACCCATCAGACTGTGCCTTTCCAAAAGTGTCTACCTGAATTATGGCTAAACCTCAGTTTGACACTTTTATGATGCAGAGTAGCTAGGGCAAAAGTATTCTTCAGTTAATTTGGTATTCATAATAAATTTATCCTCCTGAAGTTTAGCCTAACTTGAGGTGGACAATTTTGGAAAGAACCAGTTAGTCACTATCCATCAAAAAAGTGTTCACCAAAATTTCAACTAAACTTGTGGTGGACCCCTTTGATCAGCCACAGTCAGATGAGATCAACTCTTTAGATGGGAATGAGGATGATGTTTTGGTCAATCATGAAAATAGAAGTAGTGTGATGTGGCCAAATTACCCCCCCTGAAGGTCAGACAAACCTCAGAAGGACACTTATTGGCAGGGAGTAACTGAGAAAAATCCATTTATCAGAAGGAAAATCTTTTATTGTATAGATGCCAAGGTTTCATACTTGTGTATTATGGTCAGTATTAATTTTGAAAGTGTCTGTCCAAGCAATTTCATTGCCCATCATGACTCATTTTGTTTTAAATGTTTCAAACTGCGTGATAAAGTATTAAGGTGTCACATAGTATAATTAAGTTCTATTAAGTGCCCTCCTATGATGCCTAAATTTATAATTTAATATCTTACCTAATAATTTTTTTATATAAATTCATCAATAATTTATTTTATTATCAAATTTAATAGAGCAAGTATCCTGAATTATTATATATGCATAAGCTTAGGTTAGATCAATTTGTGCTCAATTTGTGCTCATCAGAGGACCAAAATCAAGTTCTGGAGGATCAACTTGTGCATAATTTGGAATCAGTTGATTTTCTGTCTATAATCAATCTGAAAATAAATGTAAATCTAAATCTAATTTACTTATGTTTATAAAGTATTCATAAACCTGGCATATTTAAGGGACACTCTAAATTTCAAGAGAGGGGACTGCTAGCAATTCACCCCTAGATTTCCTGTGTTGATTGAGGATAGCTCAATTGTTATTGCCCCTCTCAAGGCACCAGTCTTGATCAATGGAGCCAGCATTGAAGTTGTTCTGGATTCTGGAGCTGGAGGAAGTGTAGTATCTGAAAAAGCACTTGCTTCAGTGGATCAAGAATATAAATCAAAACTGATGCCTATAATTTCTGAAAATTGGAGAGGGTATGGCTCTGTTTTGTCCCCCATTGGTAAATACAAAGCCACAGTGTTTTTTAAATATAACCATGGTTTTGTAAGAGCTATTTGTGATTTTGTTGTCATGAAAAATGATAACTTGAGCAATTGGTTTATTGTAGGGAATGATATTTTAACCAAGTTTGGCATAAAATTGGATCCTTCAAACCAATCTTTCACAATGGGGATGAATTGGAAGAGAAAATTTATGATTTCCACCCCTAAAAAATTATTGAAACCAGAATTGAACACATGTAATTCTGTGGTTCAATATAAAGGAAGATCTACAAATGAGATGCATGCCCTTATGTCTGAAATTGACAATGCCTCTTTTGGAGAACAACTTTCCAGTGAGGATAAAGATTCCATCATTAACTTGATAAAGTCTTTTCCTATGGCCTTTGCTCATGGGTCACATGAACTGGGATTAGTTAAAGAGGAAATGAAACTTTCATTGTCTTGTCCATTAACTGATATACCACCTAGTTTAAAAAAGAAGCCTTATCCTGCTTCTCCCAAAAAGAGAAAAGATATTGAAGACAATATCTCTACCCTTTTGAAAATGAATATCATTGAAAAGGTCGTTGAAACACCTAAATATTGTGTTATCTCACCTGTCCTAATTTCTTATGAGAAAGATAAAGCCAGGTTATGTGGTGATTATAGAGCACTAAATACTTATACTGTTGATGATATCTACCCTTTACCTAGAATTAGCTCTATACATGCTACTTTACAGGGTGCTAAATATATCAGCTGTTTGGATGGTAACAAGGGATATCATCAGGTACCTGTTGAGAAAAACTCTAAGAATTTTCTGATGATTGCTACTCATGTGGGTATTTATAAGTATATTAGGATGTCTTTTGGCATTAAAAATGCCCCTTCAGTTTTCCAAAAAGTCATAGATAACACATTCCATCAAGAGATAATTGAAGGATGGCTGATGGTTTATATTGGTGATATCATTATATTCTCAAAAACATTTGAGGACCATCTTAACCACCTGTGTAAAGTGTTCTAGAAGATGGATGAAATAAATATGACACTTGCTTTGAAGAAATGTAAATTTGGTTTCCATCCTTTAAAAGTTCTTGGTCATGTTGTTTCAGGCTTACAGATATGTGTTGACCAAAACAAAGTGGCAGCCATACAACAGGTGAAGGCTCCTACTACAGTTAGAGAGCTCCAGAGTTTTTTGGGAATGTGTGGATACTATAGACAGTATATTAAAAATTACCAAGTCATAGCTTTACCCCTTACCCAACTAACTAGAAAGGATGTTGCTTTTGTCTGGAATAATGAAAGACAAAGAGCCTTTGACACTATGAAAAAGGTGTTTGATGTCAGCACCAATTCTTGCTTTACCTGACTTTAATCAACCATTTGTTTTGTACAATGATGCCAGTTTCATAGGTCTTGGTGCTGCCCTCCATCAAAAACAAGTGATAAATGATAAAGTTTCAGAAGTAGTAATTTGTTATATTTCAAGAACCTTGAGAAATAGTGAATTGAAATATGGTGCTACTCAATTGGAATGTTTAGCTGTAGTGTGGGCTCTAGGGAAGCTACATTATTACCTAGATGACCAGAAATTTGAACTTTTTACTGACTGAAGTGCATTTAAATCCCTTTTAAACTTGAAAACACCAAACAGACATATGTTCAGATAGAAGTTGGATGTTCAAGAATACAGAGAGAGAATGACAATTATTCATAGGGCTGGTATTGTTCACTCAAATGTGGATATGTTATCAAGGTTACCTTTACCAAATAATGACTCTAATCCTGCTTATGATCCTGAGGATGAAATTATTGATATACATGGGATATATGTGGTTGATATGGAGGAAGAGCTATTACAGCTTATTCTGGATGCGTATGATAAGGACACTGACTTGAAAAAGTTATGCACCATATTAAATGATCCAAAGAATGCTTCAATACAAGCATTAATTAAAACCCTTCCACCAAAGTACCAGAAGGCTTTGGAAAAAGGTAAATTTTCAATTGATGAAGGATATATATATTATAGGAGGAAGTTGAGTAATGTTATTGTTATTCCTCCTTCTATGAGAGAAATAATCTTGAAAATTTGTCATGATGACATATTAGCTGGACATTTTGATCTTGAAAAAACAATGATCAGAATTAAGAGCACTGCTTGGTGGGTTAATATGTCTAAAGACAAAAAATTATATGTTGAAACTTGTGATTCTTGCCAAAAATCAAAAAGATTAACTGGTAAAACAGCAGGATTAATGCAACATATTTAACCTCCTGATGCACCATGGCAGATAATAAACATCGATTTTGCAACAGGATTACCTATTGCTGGAAATGAGAGTTATAACTCTTGTTGGGTTATTTTGGAAAGATTAACCAAATTGTGTAAATTTATCCCTACTCACAAGGATTTTTCCACTAAGTAATTAGCTTTCTTATGGTGGTATCATATGTTTAACACTTCTGGTTTTCCTAAAGCCATAATCTCTGACAGAGACCCTAAATTTACTTCTGAATTTTGGATGTCTCTGATGGATGTTTGTGGTTGTGATCTGAAACTATCTACTGCCCATAACCCTCAGACTGATGGATTAGCTAAAAGAATGATTCAGACCCTAGAGGACATGATAAGAAGGTACTGTGCCTTTGGCCTTGAGTATAAAAGACAATGACAGATTCACTCATGATTGGGTTACCTTACTTCCTGGGTTGGAATTTGCTTATAATAGCACTGTTCATTCTGTTACTAAAAGAAAGCCTTTTGAGCTCTGGCTTGGATATGTTCCAAATACTCCTGCCCGAATTCTCAATAAAAAAATACCTAAATTGGATATACATCCTGGTGTAAAATCTTTTCTTCAAATGCAACAACTGTGCAGAAATCATGCTTTACAATGTATTGAAAAATCATTTGAATATGAGAAGAAGAGATGGGACAAATCCCATAAAGAATACACTTTTAAAAAGGGTGATGAAGTGTTGATTTCTACAGTCCACTTTAATTTACAAGGTAATAACAAATTGAAAGATCCATTTGTTGGTCCATTATTTGTCAGAAGAATGATTGGAGATAATGCAGTTGAGGTTATTCTGTATTCTCCATATGACAGAAAACATCCTGTTTTTCCAATATCTCTTCTGAAACCTTACACATCCAATATTGATTTATTTCCAAAAAGGAGGGGAAGACCAAAGAAAACCCCAAATGAAATTACTAAAACAATAAAAATTGAAAAAATTCTAAATGACAGAATAGTCACTGCTGAAAAAGGTACAGAATACTTATTGAGATTCAAGAATAAATCATCTGAATATGATTCTTGGATACCTGAGAAGGAGATATCTAATCTTACTACTCTACTAAAAAAGTATAAAAAGAAAAAATCATAGCATTTTTTTTATTGTTTTTTTTAGAGTGAGGAAGTTTCAGCCAGGCTACTAGACTTACCCGGTAAAATAATTAATTATTTTACTGAGTTGAAGCCACACCCCTTCTTCTTACTAACAATTAATTATTTATTTACTTAAGTATTACTTAAAACTAGCTAGTTAAGTACATTAAGTAGTATAAATAATGTAAATAATTGTCAGCTACATTTTTACTCCCTAACACCGTGCTCAATAGTATAAGTTTGATTAGAAATAAAAATTTATAATAAAATTATAATAAAAAAAAACCTTAAGATCATTATATTACTTCATTGAGATATCTGGAATCCTGTGAAATTAATATAATTAATTTAATTGTGATGTAATTAATTGTGACAAGGAACTCATACTTTATTACTATTAAAATTGATGCCCTTGTTGACGTATTAATTAATTTATTTTCTTATGTCATATATGTACTCCTTTTAGTCACCTACTTTCTCAAATTCTTACAGTAGATGGTGTAAATTCTGTGTCTTTTATTCCCTCATGTTTTGCCTATAAAAGGCCCCTCACTTTTGTGCTTTTCAGGACATTCCTTCATTACTTACTTTATTATTACATTTACAATACAAACAATTATTTATATATTTTATAACATTAGTATTTACAACAGCGTAATTCTAATCTATAACATATATTAATATTTAAAAACTACCTCTTATATTTGAGTAAACCAATCAATTTTATTAAGAAATACGTACTTTTCTTTGAGATTTCATTAAATCCCCAAATTTCCTCGTATAAACCTTGAATAAACTTCTAGACCCAAAAGGACTCCTTGACAGTCAGCCTTTTAAGAAATAAGAAAAAGATAAGTAAATAAAAAATAGAATTGATAATATAAAAGAAAAAAGAAACAGACCTGAGTTAGATTTGGCTGGGTTAAATCACCAATAGGATCTACAGAAAAGATATCTAGATCTGTCTCATTCAAATGAGGGGAGGCTTGAGTGGAGTAAGAGGATGGGAAAAGATTTACTTCAACATCATGTTCAGAGATAGTATCTTCTCCATCCAAAATGTTTACAGGATTAACATCAGCTCGCTCTCCAAAAATTTCATCCATCTCTTTAAAGTAAGGACATAAAGATTCAAGTTTATCATCTACGGATTTGATGCCCCCAGTTATATTGATGTTGCTAACCCCAAAACCAGTGGAAGATGAAAGAGCCTTTGCCTTCTTGTATTTGTCTCGGTAATTCTTGAAGCATTCAGACATCTGTTTAGGCAAAAGATCAATCCTTCCCTTGGTCATATTACGTAATTCATTCACCATTAGAAGATAGGCATTAACTTTTGATGCTGGGGGCCGTCCTACTTTAGTCGCATACTCAGTACCAAGACAAGAATCATAGTTAGATTTGGTTTTCAGCCAGTTGATAAGAATGAGATGATCATCTTTTTTTAATTTAACAGTCTTAGATTTCTTGGCTGAGCGGGGGAAAGAGGGAGTAGTGGGATTTGAAGAACAACTGGGTGATGGCTGCCTTTGAGAAGATCTAGGACGACAAGGCATGTTAAAATATAAATGAAGATGAAAAGGAAAAAAAACAAGCAGATGAGATAGCGAGATGAAAAGGAGCAGAAACAAGCATATGAGATAGCAAGATTAAAAGGAGCAGAAACAAGCAGATGAGATGGTGAGGGGTTCTGAGTGGATAGAATGGACAGGATGGGATGAGAGTGTGAGTGCGCAGCAAGGTAGAAGGCATATCCAGAGAGTAGTCCAAGATGTGGTTATGGCAGAAAGTAGGTCAAGATGTGGTTATGGCAGAAAGTTGTCCAAGATGTGGTTATGAAAAATTGAGTAAAAAAATGTCAGATAAGAGGTGAACATTGACACTTAAAGTGTCTAATAACCCAATTATTAGCAAAAATAATTGCAGAAGATAATTGGGGTATGCAGATTATTTTCCGCAATTAAATTAATTGCCGATCCCTGAACATTTATACCCCCTAATGCATATTTTACGCCCTCTTTCAGGTCCAATAAATTAACATAACATTTACTGGGCTCCTGGTACATCCTGGCTGACAGTTTGGCTAACAAATCTCATTGCTCATCTGTCAGTTCCAGAGGCCTACCCATTCTCATATAGGTGACTGGGTTAGTTATCACAGCTTGGGTAGTTTTAAAGAGCATAACACAGTGTTGCAAAGAATTCCTGTGTATATTCACACCCAACTTATCATTTATTTCTTCAAAATGGATACTTTTCATAAAATCTTACACAACTTGCACCTTAAGTTGTGGATCATACTTCAAAAAAGACATAATTTGCTTTTATTGAAAGAAATAAAAAACAAAAATAAATAAATAAATAAATAATAAAAGGATGAATGAGAAAAAAATTAGGTGAAAAACAAAAAAGGCACACTTAATTTTGGCATCTAGAAGATACCAGATAATGACAAAATGTCAAAATAGACCTATTTTACTTACAGTTACTACTATTATTTATTTTTAACCTAATATTTAACCTAGTAGCATGATAGTTAAGCATTATGTATGGATGCACAAGTCCTCTCTGATTCCGCATCCATTTTCTCCCTCTATTATATTTTTCCCATTTCTTCATTTACTTATCCTCTTACGTTTCCACACTCCTCCTCAAGTCCCTTCCTCTGTCCACTCCAGTCCCGAGTCCCTTCTGTCCTTAGTCCATCTTGTCCTCTATTATATAACTTACCTGTTATTCTTGTCTATCACAAAAGGTCTCAAGTGAGGTTTCAAAAGGTGTTGGCCACCTAAAAATAAAAAAATAAAAAAATAGTATCAAAAAATTATTAAAGCCTTACAAAATAAAAATAAAAATAAATATTGGAAACAAGAAAAAGAAATTGGAATGGCAAAAAATGTGAGGAGGGGATAAATTGTGGGGTTGGAGGCTTACATGTTGTTTGGTAGAATCATGATCAGCAGTTGGCTGCCGGCTGATGGATTTGCAGCTAGTGGCAGCTGTTGACATAAACCTAGTCAGAAAATCTTTAGAAAGTCCTGAATTTGCACAAACCTTTTTGAATATAGCTTTACACTCAAGCCCGTAAACATTGAGACAAAAACAAAAATTATCAAAATGTTATTGACAGCCCCAAAATTGAGCTGTAGTAATTTTTGAGAGAATCAGTTCATTGGGTTGACTTCACTTTCAACCCAGATGGTAAAAGCAACGAAAAAATAGAGAAATCAACACGATTGCCACAAAATGAATGGCAGATGTCAAAAAAAAACCTGCAGCTCAACTTTTGGGCTATCAATAATTTTTCGAAAATTTTCATTTTTGTCTCAATGTTTATGGGCTTGACCGTATTGACTGATGTGGAGCGAATTGATGAGTAACTAAGGACGTGATCCGGTGAGCAGCAGCTACTTTGTGTTTTGAAAATTCTGGCGTGAGGTTTTTAGACTTCCAGACAGAGTTCAGATAACCTCAAGTGACTTTATTTTTTTGATTGAATAGCTACTTGAAATTTTTGTTACTGAAGGCTAATTGAGAAGCGAGAGATGAATATCACGTGAAATTATGCAATATGATCCGGCTTACCGACACGGCTGCGGATGCCCTGAGTGCATTGGAAACCTTTTTTGGTTCTGCAAGGCATCATTCTCTACAGGTTCTACCGTCCAGTTAGGCGGTCCCAGTAGATAAACATGTCAAGGTTTTGAGTTTCCAGTATCAGTTTAAGCCCTGGACAGGCATAGAATAGAAAAATTGACACACGTCCTGGGGCTAAGTCGCAATCGCTTACGAAATTTTCGACAAAAATATCAAAGTTGCTCTCTCAAAAAAACCAACTTGCATATTTAAAATGGTTGGGGATAGGTAGGGGGTACTTCCTTTTGAACGGGAAAATCATTTTTGTGAAGGCAACTTGGATTTTTTTTGTCGAAATTTTCGCAAGGATTTGCGACTAGGTTGTATGCAGCAGTGGTGAGAAGACACCGTGAAGCATTCAAACACCTGTTCTGCTTCCCTGTTTATTCTTATTTCAGCTTAAAGTTCAGGCCTACAAATATCAAATACCTTCTATACCAAAAAATTGTTGTACCCTTCCTCCCTCACTAAACAAATAAATATAATGTTCTTTTTAACTGATAATAATTAATTGTCTGACGCCCTGCTTCCTTATCTATGTACATTAGTGTTTGGTGTTCTCACACGCTAGCAATCTAGTGTCTTGTGTTCCGACTTTTAATCACTAATCTTTCTTCCCCCTAAGTGGATGAAATCACAAAAAAGAAAAGAAAAGAATAAAAAAAAAAGAGAAACATTGAGAGAACAGCGATCGGTCTGGGTCGAGGGCTGTGCTCAGAGAAAGGTTTTGTGAAGTGGTGCACGCATTTTTTTTATATTATCTATCGAGTACAGCTAGATTGAGAAGGGTTGTTGCAACTTGTACAAAAAATTGCCAGTTTGTAACCGCAATTTTGGCATGGCAATACCATTTTCCCGCTAACACAATTCCCCTTACTACTTCTGCCTTGCTTTCTCCGTCTCTTGTCATCAAACAAGTTGTTCAGGTTTTATTAGTTACTGATAGATTCCCAAATAACCTCCTACTTTCACTTTCTCAATAACTCTTAATTAGCCGTTCCCTTTTCGTTGCCCTGTCCTCTACTTTCTCCTAAACCTTACCCGTTGTACGTAGTCACTTATGATTTTCCTATCTCCTTAATGCTCCTAGTCGAGCGAGAATGTATGAAGTAAAAAAAAAAAAATTCCCACCAAAATTGCTGTGACAAATGGGCACTTTTTTGTGTAAGTTGCACCAACCATTCTTAATCAAGCAGTAGTAGACTACTTTCCTAGCACGGCAATGCCCGCTCAACTTGAATTTAAAAGATTTGGAAAGAACAATTGACATTTGAGTGCAAAATTTGTCTGCATGCATCAGAAATTCGTCAGTTTTACTGTCAAATGTCAATCTTCCTTTTAAAAAAACTTTGATTTTTTTGCACAAGTGTACCGACCTTTGTGTAGCTTTAACTCCTTGAGCTGTGAGTATACCCTTTCTCCAACATGCTTGTCGCCAAACATGGAAAGCAGGAGTATATCATGTAATTTAGCATTCACGCTGCTAATTTTTGCTGGGTAGGTTTTGCCTATAGAAAGACTTAAAGCTCGACCAACACCTTTGATTTCAATCATCACTCATAACATCTAAAATCAATCCAACCCAATCCCACATTAAATCTCTGCTTTACTTTGAAAAATGCGCTTTTTCTATCTCAGCTACACTTGCGTTCTGGGAGCCGCGCTCATGTCTTTTGGTTCTCATGCTACCCCTCAGGATTGCATCAAGCCAGGTCCAGATTGTTTTGCGCAAATGGCTAAACGCGATGTAGTTGATCTTCAACATATGCATGCTCATATTCCTCGAGACTTACCCAACCCTAATACCCCTGACGTTGCGCGGGTGGAGCACGATCTAGGTAAAAACGGGAACACATTCGGGCATCACCTACAAGCTAGACAAAATGTTCAAGATAAGGATATATACGACGATGAAGCGAACGCTGCAGGCGATGACTAGATGGATGACGCAATAACCTCCAGAGCAAGTCCAACCGTCGAATCATTTGGATTGGAGCAAAACATCTCATATACCTTTAACGCTCAATATTTTTTTTGATAGTTGATACACTTTTACCAAGTATTTTTCTTATTTCTTATTCATTTTAAAAATACTTTTGAAAAGAATGTCCGATGAAATTTCTTTATATCACCCTTTGTGAAATATTTTAAGTTGCCGCTTGTATTTTGTGGTGTAGTAGGTAAAGATGGAGAAACACTATCAGAATAAAAAAATATTGTTATTTATGATCTCCCTGAACTAAGTAGTGGCCCGCTTTCTTGTTAGGTGAATAGACGTATGAGTAGCAATTTTGTTTTGCAGTACGGTGTCCAGGGAGTGAGGATGACTAAATATGATAGGGAGATGATATATCATGTTGTGAAGGTGTTGGGCGAATGTACCCACATGATCAAGAAAAATGACACAGAAAACTAGTATACACAAGATTTTTACATCATTATTACCCATTTTCGGTTTGATCCATGTGTTTGTTTGCTTTTTATCTTTTGCCAATTTGATAATGTAAACCTTGAAGAAAATACAAAGTAAGAAGAATAACATTTGCTGAAATTTATACATAGAAATAAAAAGTTTAATCTAACACAATCTTCAATAAAAAATGTGCAAAGTTGATCTAAAACTCAACAATGGAAAGTAGCTGTGGGTAAGAGATAGTGCCAACTTGATTGAACAAAAACTGGAAAAAACTGGAACAATTAGAAAAAAAAATTAGGCACAAAGAGATGATGAGACATTCTTGTAAAAAACTCCTATCTTTAAAGTTTTTCTGAAGTTTTCAATGTATTGATTCTTCTTCATGAAATCTATATTTCAAATAAGTATGAGTACAGCAAAAACTAAAATCATCAAAAGATCCCACCATAAAAAATCAATGATGCCTTGCTAGAATTTCTTCTGGTTTATCTCAAAGTGTAATAGTTTATCAACAGTTTAAACTCAGTTTTAAAAAAAAAGAAAATCTAAAACTTCAATTGTGGGGGTTTTATTATTTATTTTTATAAATGAAGCTCTCTCTGACAGCCTTTTTGACAGCCTGGATATTCCCAGGAAAAAGTAAAAACTGCTCATAAATTATGTTAAACACATGTAGTACACATGGGAACAATAAATAAAGCTATACAAGATGTATACATAAGTGAAATTTATGATAAAATACAAAATATGCCATTATAACACCTTATATGCACTCATATATCCACCTTTTATAAGTCTTATATACTTAATATTAAGTTGGAGTATGCTAGGTTAATCTTAAGAGCCTTAAACACAAGGCTACATAATTTTTAAGTAAACTTAAAGCTTTTGTTTTCATTGATTTATGGAAAAAATAAGAAATGTGCTTTAAATCACTTAAATGTTGAAGATATGTGCTATAAATTTAATAATATTGAAAATGTGCCTTGACAGATCAATTTGTCTTAATTAGAACAATTGATTTTTCTATTCAAATGCATAAAGATAACACTTTTCAAATTCATGTTTTTTATGCCAGAAATGGCTTCTGTGTACTAGCCACATACTGCATGCATCTTTCCCACATGAATAGCTTCATTTTTAGCAAAATTAGAAATTTCACACTATAACTACCCCACATTTTATGCCTACTATTGGGAAACACGCTAAAATAAGCAACAGGTGCTTATTTAATGTCCTAATTTCATTATTAGTGCATTGACCTCATTATATGCACTAATTTCATTAGTAACTTAAATATTGGCACCTATAATTCACCACCACACTTAAAGTTTCCTATTTAGTCAAGGATTTACCCATGCAAGCACCTTCCAAGAGACTGCATTCAGCTACCCCACATTTCCCATCTAATTTTGGGTTTCACAATGGTTTCTCAGTCAGTATTGGTTATATTTGGATGGGGATCTCACATATTAATTTAGAATAATCAGCTCTTTCATTTCTACTGTTGATCCCCCTTAACTATGTGTTATATTTAGTGTTATTCTTTCCTTTTTTGGTCTTTTATTTTAACGTGCTACACACATATACTCTCTTTTTGGTTTATTCTTTTATTTTGATGGATTATCCCTATTATTTCAGAATTTTGTTGTGTGATATTATTCTATTTGTGTTATTGGTTACTCATAATGTTGATAGGCATGTGTACTAGCTAGATTTAGGTGTCATTGGCTGTGTATAGAATTAGTAAACTGAATGAAAACATTGGGGAATTATTGGACATGAAAGGAGGGAGATTTCGGTCTTATTTTCTACATTTTTCATCATTACAATTCAAACATATAACCATTACAATTACAATACCTGTCATTAGTACTATCAAAAGTCCTTGAATAGTGTTTGAATTACTATCTCTATTTTTCTACCAACTATAAATTGTAAACCATTTATCATTAATGAGATTAAATTACTGAGACCCTGCTACTTATTGGATTTGTACTACATTATTCATATAGGACCATTAAAATCTTCTAGACAACTGACTTATCAAGCTATTCATGTCTCTTTACATGAACTCAGCCTGACAATTGGTGACCTTTCATCAAGAATTCTGTTGGCTATCTTCCAGTAAGTAAAAATTCAAAAAAGGCTACAAGTATATAAAATCTCTATAGAAATATTTGGATAAATTACAAAGGGTTGATGTCACTTCATATATTGATTTCAGAAGAAGAAGCCCAATTATATAATAAAATTATGATATTGAATCAACAATTTTACTACTAATTGAACATAAATTGTCCTTAATAAAGATCTGTCAATAGACCAATTAAATTTGTAATCTTTGAGGATAATAAACCAAAAAATAAAAACTAATTAATTGATTCTTTTTAACAGGATTTTTAATCCATTTTTTCTTGGTTTGTACAACTCATTTAATATTTACAAACAATATTACTGACAAATTTCTTTCTTAAATATAAAAAAATGGCTAAATTTTGTAGAACTCTTTTATTTTGTGACCACATAAAAGCATATTTAACTTTTGACACTTATAAATTCACTATAAAACCTACAAGTAAGCAATTAATTGACTTATGTAGTGTTATAAAATACTGATATAACTCGTTTTGAAGTTTTAATACTCATATCTGAATTAATTTATTAAATTCGCCTTGCAACATGTGTGAAAATGTTGACATTGTGAGTGATGAGGTAAAGCCTTAAAATTTGAGACCTAGAGCTGAAAAACCTGTTACAGGAAATAAAAATTGAGGGTCACGAATCTCCAGAAAACAGCAGCACTCCTCAAATGACTATAGAGGAAAAGGAAAGGCTATTAAACCAAATAACAATCATGAAGTCAAGAAACACTTTACAAGAGCAAATTCATTCCCTTTCATCACATCTAAACAAAATCACAGTGAAAGTCAACAACATGTTGGACCAGATGAAGAATGTGGAAAAGAGAGAAGCTCAAGGATTCATAGAAGTAAATCTAGCACTGGTAGCCCTCAAAGCTCAACCTACCACAGCAGTCAACAACCCTTCCATGGGTTTGCCAGCAGTACCTCTAGCTCCAAATCAAGTAGAGGACCAAAAGATTAAAGTAAGAAAATGGAAATGGGACTGGTACTCTCAAAACTAAAACTTTCCTCCTCAACAGAGTTCCAGCTGTCACCCTTACAGGGGAAAGGGAAAGAGTGGATGGGAAAGTGTAATAAGGACTTGGTAAGTCATCCATCTTCTAATGATCAATTATATAATACTTATAATTAATTAATGATAAGTAATGAAATCGATAGGGATGTATTAAATATAATTGATAAGGATCATAATGATTATTAATTTGACAATATTATTTTAGATCTATCTTTAAATGATAACAATGTGCATATTTTTATTGAAAACAAGGATAATACTAGGAACATTAAAATTGAACCAAATGAATTTAATCTTGAGTCCAATAATAATGATTACTCTTCTGAGTTAGACACAGATAAAATTGAATATTTTTTGAAAAAAAATCCAATGCAATCAAAAATCATAAATAAATTATTATTAAGAGTTGAAAAATTAGAAGAGTTCTCTAGAGAGTTCAACAATAATAGAGACAGTGTATTATTAAACCTTACAAAATCATTGATCACTACTTCCAGTAAATTAAAGGTCATTTAAAACTCAAATAATGAATTGGACAATGAAAATGAAAAATTATACTCTGAGATCAAGAATTTATACAGTAAATTAGAAAATTTTCAGAATATAATGGCTACAGTTGAGCGATTGCTAAAATTGTCTTTTTCAAATGTAAATGATACTTTATCAAATGCACCTATAATAAAAGATAGATTAGAGAGATTAGAAATAGAAGTAGCTAATATTTTGAAAAAAAACTGACAAAATTAATGATGACACCTCTTATGTGGAAAAGATACCACTTCATACAAAAAACCAATGACTGAAAAAGAAAAAATTTTCATGGACTCTTAGAGTAAAAAATTAGTAAAAGATGAAATACATGATCATCTATCCAAAGTAAGTGAATTTCTAAATAATCCTCAGGTTAAGAAACTCAGAACTAACCAAAAGTACTGGCCTAAGTTAGATTAGTATCCTTCATTTGATAGGGATTCAAAATCCAATTGACAACAATTCATCCAAAGAATTGATAACTTACAATTTTCATACAAATTAACTGATGAAGAAATTTCTGTCACACGCCACGTGACACTCGAGGCAAAAGAAGCTCATTAAATCAATAATAAGGGGCTCAAATCCATACTCCAAGTGCAGAAAGCAATCCTCCATAGCAACTGAAACTTTCCTTTGTGTACTTGCTATTCAACCGCGCTAGTCTAAACTCTAAATCTAAATTAGTCAATTTCTCAATAGTGTGTCTTAGTCTTTTTCTCAATAAGCGACGCACAGCACAATAATCAATATAATAGTACATTAAAAGGTTTATGAATTGTCTGTGGGTTTTTAAGGGGTAGTGAGCATGGAAAGAATGGTTAGTGAAGGATTAAGGGGTTAATGGATGTTAGTGAGGAGGGTCCAGGTGTAACAGATGTACTTTAATGGTCTTTGGTGTGCAGAATAGTGGATGGGTATGAGGTCAATGTGAGGAGGAGTAAAGGATATAAAAGGGGTTGGGATTTTGGTTCAACATTCTTTAGAATTAAATTATAAAACGTTTTTATAGTTAATAGTGGTAAAACTCTAAAGTGAAAATCATTATTATTGTATCTTTCTTTCATTTCTCAATAATCACTTCTAAATCCTAAATCTTGATTGTTGAGTTTCCAACCCTTTGTGAGATTGTAAGAATTTTAATATTACCTTTCAAACTATATTAGGATTCTTCTCGAACATATCTCGAAGCAGTAGATCTTCCTTTAAGTTATCTTCGAATCACTTCCTCGAACCATCCCTCTGTGCTCCGAAGAAGTATCTAAACCTTTCATCTCACTTGCAGGAACATCCTCGACCTTGTGTGTAGGTCGTCCTGTGACAGTATAATTTAATTCTCAGTAGTTCTCATTCTTTGCACTACTACGTCCCTTTTCAAGTGTTTTCTCTAAATCCTTAAAATGGCACCTGTTCAAGGCACTCCTCCTACAGGCGCTACTACTAGAGCTCGCGCCAGAGGCAGGCCAACAGCCACACGGCCTGTGTCCCGCACTCACTCCTTAGAGCCACTCAACCTTAGGGAACAGAAACATTCAGTCCAATCTGTAGAAGACATCCCACAAGATTTTTATGATTCTAGTGACGATAAAGAAGGAGAGGATACAATGCACGAGGCACCATCCGGCCCTGCTAACCACCCTTCTGGTCACCCTATAGAGCCTGGACCATCTAATTCTCTGGAAGATTTCATGAGACTTTTCATGAAGACTCTTTCAAATTCAACATCTTCAGAGGGATCTAAATTCAAAACTCCCTCTATGAAATCTCCTGATAAATTTGATGGAGAACATCCAGACAGATTGCAGCCCTTCTTGCAAACCTGCAAGCTCCTGATCCATAATTACCGATCAAAGGTTGTTTATGCTTCTTCATTTCTGGCCGGAAAAGCAGCAAGATGGTTCAAACCTTATCTTCTCATGCTCTCTTTGACCGAAACCCATTTACTTATTAATAATTGGGAAAAGTTCAAAGACCAACTCTTCACGTTGTTTGGTGACCCTAATGAAACTGACAACGCAGAAATTGAACTTGATTTTCTTCGCATGAGTGATAATGGTAAAGCCTCTGAATATATCTTGAACTTCAGAGCGCTTCAAACTCGAGTAGGTTGGAATGATGCTGCTCTCAAGTATCATTTCAAAAAGGGACTTCCTTCGAGGATTCTGGATCAATTAAATATTCATGGTCAGAAAATGACTACTTTAACGGATTTAATGGATTGAACCCTCGTACTTGACGGCGTTTACCAAGGACGACTGCAACATCGTCGATACGCCAACAAATCTCAAGGCCTAAATTTTAAGTTGGGACCTACTTCTCACCCATGAACAACTCAATCCTCCTCTACTCAATACAAACCCAACAAGGGAAAGGACAAACCTCGACCAAAAAGCTCGACCCCAGGTGATATCAGCAAAGTACTGGATCCTAAAGGGGAACTTAAAGAAGCTGAGAGGAAGAGGCGAGTAGATAATGGGTTATGTATGTATTGTGGGGGTAAGCACAAGCTGGAAGATTGTGTAAAATTGAAGGAAAGAGAAGTTAATAGTTCGAAGTCAAAAAAAAAGTAGATAGTTTACTTGTGTGCAAAGCAAACTATCTTATCTCTCCCAGCGCACAGAACCTCCATGTCTTAAGGACTAGAGTTGCCTTAAACCGCTTGAGATTCATTCTTTTTAAGGAGAATACCCCTTTCAGTTGTCTTATAGACTCTGGAGCTTCAATTTCTTTTGCCAGTTTATCTTTTGCCGAGAAGTTACAGCTGACATTTACAGATATCAATCGAACTCCAATTTACTTGGTCGAATCAGAGGAACCAAGATATTGGGTCAGTAAGAAAGTTTTATGGGTTTAAACTTTCCAAATTTCCCCCCCTTCGAGTGGGAATTATCAGTCTTGGATGCCCCAAGGATGGAGGATACCATTCTTGGCCATGACTTTTTAACGCATTGGAATCCTGAAATTGATTGGACACGGGGATTGATCACCCCACAGACTAAGTATGTTTCTGATTCTTCAACGCATGTCAATAAGGAATTAAACAACCCGCCTGACAATGTCCTGCTAGAGGACAAATCTCTGCCAGATGACTTGCAAGCATCTGATCTTTCTTTAAATGAGCAATTGGCTAACCCTTCTAGCTCGATGAATTCACTCAAAGAGGATTTAAATTGCCTCGAAGTAATCGAATTATGCTCTCTCAATTCTGGTCTTCCCTCAACAGACTCTCTCAAAGATGATGAGGACAAACAAATTGACGTTAAAGCCATTAAATCGACTCTACCAGAAATATATCATGATTTCCTAGATGTTTTTTCAATCAGCAAGGAAAATAAGTTACCACCTCATTGACCCTACCACCATCAGATAG
Source organism: Hemileia vastatrix (assembly GCA_030280995.1). NCBI lineage: Eukaryota > Fungi > Basidiomycota > Pucciniomycetes > Pucciniales > Zaghouaniaceae > Hemileia > Hemileia vastatrix. Next base: position 24,742,706 of record JASXTE010000004.1, on the reverse strand, counting down.
AGTTAATAGGTCCAGTACCTCCGGCAGGTCCTGTCTATTCCTTTTCAAAGGACGAATCTCTAGTTCTTCGAGACTACATTGTGGAGAATGTAGCCAAAGGTTTTATCAGAGCCAGTAAATCTCCAACCAGCTCCCCTGTCCTCTTTGTAAAAAAGAAGGATGGTAGTCTTAGGTTGTGTGTTGACTATAGAAAGCTCAACACAGTCACTAAGAAGAATGCATATCCTGTTCCTCCTATGTCATTGCTTCTTACACTTTTTAATGGTGCTAATTTCTTTTCTAAAATTGATCTTAGAGGCGCTTACAATCTTTTTCGCATTGCAGAAGGTCATGAACCACTGACTGCAATGCGCACTAGATTTGTTAGTTTTGAATATTTAGTTATGCCTTTTGGATTGTGTAACGCACCATCTACTTTTCAAACTTTTGTCAATGACATCTTTCAAGATGTTGTCAAACAATTTGTTGTCGTCTATTTAGATGATATTTTAATTTTCTCGAAGACACTAGATGAACATATTCATCATGTTTGACAGGTTTTAAATCGACTTCAAGATCACGGTCTCTACGCCAAGCATTATAAATGCGAATTCCATCTTAAATCTATTGATTTTTTGGGTTTTACATTATCCACTGATGGTTTAGTCATGGACAACAAAAAAGTTCAAAAGGTCCTGGATTGGCCTGAGCCCAAATCCGTTAAATCCCTCCAGGGATTTTTGGGTTTTGCAAATTTCTATAGAAGATTTATTAAAGATTACTCTAAAACTATTTCCAATCTTACTTCTCTTCTTAGAAAAGATATTCCTTTTGTTTTTACTTCTACAGCACGAAAGGAATTTGAAGCATTGAAGACGGCCTTCACCACAGCTCCAATTCTTTGACACTTTGATCCTTCTGCTTCGACAATAGTCGAGACAGATGCGAGCAATTATGCTATCGCAGGGGTCATTTCTCAATTGAATCCGGAAACAAAACTGTTTCATCCTGTTGCTTTTGAGTCACACAAACTCATTGCAGCAGAATTAAATTATGAAATTTATGACAAAGAGCTTTTAGCTATTATTCATTGTCTTAAAAAATGGTGCTCTTTTCTTCTCAGCTTAGATAGTCCTTTTCAAATTTTAACAGACCATAATGCTTTGAAATACTTTATGTCTTCCAAAGTGTTAACCAGGCGTCAAGCCAGGTGGGCTGAATTTCTGTCTGAATTTCCTTTTTCTATTTCCTATCTCCCAGGTAAGAACTGCATTGTCTCAGATATCTTGTCACTTCGGGACGACGTTTACCCACAGCGGGGGCACACATTTGCTGACAAAAACACAGCAAATGTGAAATCAATCTTCAACAAATCAATGTTAACGACTCATCAACTTAATTCAATGACAATTCAATCGTTTCAAAATCCACTATCCAACAACCTCAAAGCTCAGTCCAAGGATGATTATTGTTTAGGGTTAAAAGACAAAATACTCTCAAAGCAAGGGGCCAAAAGATTTAGTATTGAATCAGGTCTATTATTCTTCGAAGGTAGAGTAGTCATACCCGACAACAATGAGATAAAATTATGGATTTTCAATAGTCGACATGATTCTCCATTAGCTGGTCATTTTGGGGTTTATAAAACCTACCAGTTAATAGTGAGGGATTTCTTCTGGCCAGGTATGACCAGGGAAATCAACCCCTATATAAAAGTTTGTTACGAATGTAATAGGAATAAGGCACCCCGTCACCGGAAGTATGGGTTGCTTCAACCACTTCCTATTCCCTCTAAACTTTGGGAATCTTTATTGATGGATTTTATTTCTCAACTTCCTCTTTCTAATAATTTTGATGCTATATTAGTAATAGTAGATAGATTTTCAAAAATGTCTATTTTTATTAAAACTACTACTACTGCTACAGCAGAAGATTTGTCAAAATTGTTTCTAGAATATGTATTTTCCATACACGGCTTACCTAATGATATTATTTCAGATAGAGGCTCATTGTTTGTATCCACATTCTGGACTCAACTGTGTTGACAACTCAATATCACAAGGAACCTCTCCACAGCCTATTATCCTGAAACCAATGGGAAAACAGAAAGGGTCAACCAAATCCTCGAACAATACCTTTGAATGTATGTCAGTTACCAACAAGACAATTGGACCACATGGTTAACATTGGCCGAATTTGCTTATAATAACTCGACTCATTCTTTGACACAACAATCTCCTTTCAAAACTGTTTATGGAAGACATCCTAGATTCAATTCAATCCATGTAGGAACTAATCATCCTGCAGAACATTATCTTCAAACCATATCACGACTCCAAGAGGAACTTAAAACAAATTTGGAATTAGCGGTTCAAAGGTACAAGGAACAGGCCGACAAAAATTGACAAACTGCTCCTTCTTTTAAAACAGGCGACAAGGTATGGCTCAACGCACAAAACATTCAAACGACTTGACCATCAAAGAAACTGGCTGAAAAACGCCTGGGGCCATTTGAAATCGGCTCTGAAGTCTCTAAAACTGCATTTTGGCTCAAGCTACCTCCTAAATGGCAGGCTATTCACCCTGTTTTTCACATATCTCTCCTGGAACTGGCTCGAGAAACATACCCGGGCAAGAACCAACCTCCTCCGGAACCGGTCGAAGTAGAAGACCATCTAGAGTGGGAAGTAAGCCATATCCTTGATTCAAGAATGCGCAAGGGGGAACTTCAATACCTCGTGGAATGGGAAGGCTTCCTCTATGACTCAGACAAAACATCCTGGGAAACAGCCATCAATATTTCTAACGCCCCTGAACTCCTAAAATCTTTTCATCTTAAATATCCTTTAAAACCAAAACCTTAAAACTCTCTTTTTTTTTGTTTTTCTTTCTTTTTTTTCTGTTCTTTTTTTCTTTTAAAATCTAAAACATCTTTACTTCTAAAAAAATTCTTTTGTTTTCTTCTTTATTCTTTTTCTTTTCAAAATTTTTCAACTTTCTTTAAAAAAAAATAATAAAAAAAATAAAAAATAAAAATAAAATAAAATTAAAATAGAATAAAATAAAATAAAATAAAATAAAATAAAAATAAGAATAAAATTAAATTAAAATAAATAAAATAAAAATAAGAACAAAATAAAATAAAAATAAAATAAAATAAAATAAATTTTCTTCTCAATTTTCTATATACATTCTTTTTTTAAAATTTTCTTTTCCTCAAACAATCAAAATTTTTCACGAACATTACACAACCATCTTTCTCGAACTACACTTTAACTTCTAAATCACTCTTTTAAATTCTTTGAAACAAATTACTTCTTTCTTTCAAAATCCTCTTCAAATTTTTATTTCTTCTTTTCCTTTTCTTTCTTTTCTTTTTTCAAATAACTATAATCCCTCAAATCTTCAATTAACAAACTTAAATAACAAATTTTTTTCTTTTCATTAAATTTTCTTTACAACAAATTTTTTCAATCAACTATTTTTTTTCCTCTTCTTCTTTCTTCTCTCATTCAAATCTTATAAAAATAAATATTAAAATTCTAAATTAAATAACAAAATAAAATAACTAAATACAAATTGTTTCTACATTCCTTTTTCTTCTTTTCTCTTTTATCTTCTCCTGAACCAATCCCTTCATCTTCTCCAAAATTTCCCTTATCTCCTTTCTACATTTCTCAAAATTCTCCCCCTCTCCTACTGGAATCAATTCCCCAAGCTCAAGTAGCTCCTCGGCTACATCTAAGGAAGAGGCATTGACAATTTTATCAATCTTGCCGCTCAAGTCTTCAATAAATTTTGCTCGTTGAACCTGATGAGGCTTCTTTGACCATACTTGATCGAGGGTTTCTTTGTTTTCCTCCCTTGAGGTAACAGTCGGTAACCTATCCTCCACCGACACTCCCACTTCCACAGCAGTGGGTTCCACAAGGGTCTCTTCCACATTTGAAGCTTCTGCCATAGGGACTTCAATGATGACGTCTGAATTCTAAAAAAAAACAGGATCATCAGTAATTAAATTTAAGAATTATAAAAAAGTGAACTTACTTTGAAGATTGGGTCAGCCTCCAAAAATAATTTAGGAGTGACCTTCCCTGCCACCTCCCTCTCCTCTTCTTCATCTTCGATGACCACCCGTCTTTTTTTCGGGGTTTTCCTCAAGATGGGAATTTCTTCTTCCTCCTCGACCAATTCGTCGACTTCCTCTTCGACGTCCCGCCTCTTGTTTGCAGCCCTAGTCACCCAGGTTGTCACATCATCCTCAACTTCCTCCTCATTCTCCCCCACCAATTGATTGTCCCCAATGGACACATCCCAAATGTCTTCAACTACTTCCTTCGTTTTGGGGATCACCCAATACTTCGTCTTAGTAAACTGACTCTCAATGTCGGCATTCTTCACTAAGGCGTCACACGCCACCCTTCTCCATCAGAAAAACTGGCACTTCTGGCGAGGCCCTTGTGTCGCCGTTCTCTCCACGCAAAAATACTCCATCGACTCGCAGGCCGTGCAAGTCTTCAAAAATTGTCGTGTAACAACACCCCCATCCGCTTTAGGGTGTGGAGGCGTGGGAGTCGGTGTAGGGAAATCCGTCATAGTGAGTTAAAAAAATAATAATAATAATAATTAAATAAAGAGGAAGGAAAATTAGTGTGGGAAATATGTCTTACGCTCAACGGAGCTCGCGTTCTTATACCCAGGCATCTGTCACGCGCCACGTGACACTTGAGGAAAAAGCAGCTCATTAAATCAATAATAAGGGGCTCAAATCCATACTTGAAGTGCAGAAAGCAATTCTCCATAGCAACTGCAACTTTCCTTTGTGTACTCGCTATTCAACTGCGCTAGTCTAAACTCTAAATCTAAATTAGTCAATTTCTCAATAGTGTGTCTTAGTCTTTTTCTCAATAAGCGACACACAGCGCAATAATCAATATAATAGTACATTAAAAGGTTTATGAAATGCCTGTGGGTTATTAAGGGGTAGTGAGCATGGAAGGAATGGTTAGTGAAGGATTAAGGGGTTAACGGATGTTAGTGAGGAGGGTCCAGGTGTAATGGATGTACTTTAATGGTCTTTGGTGTGTGGAATAGTGGATGGGTATGAGGTCAATGCGAGGAGGAGTAAAGGATATAAAAGGGGTTGGGATTTTGGTTCGACATTCTTTAGTATTAAATTATAAAACGTATTTATAGTTAATAGTGGTATAACTCTAAAGTGAAAATCATTATTATTGTATCTTTCTTTCATTTCTCAATAATCACTTCTAAATCCTAAATCTTGATTTTTGAGTTTCCAACCCTTTGTGAGATTGTAAGAATTTTAATATTACCTTTCAAACTATATTAGGATTCTTCTCAAAAATATCTCGAAGCAGTAGATCTTCCTTCAAGTTATCTTCGAATCACTTCCTTGAACCATCCCTCTGTGCTCCTAAGAAGTATCTAAACCTTTCATCTCACTTGCAGGAACATCCTCGACCTTGTGCGTAGGTCGTCCAGTGACAATTACATCAAAATTAATATCTTTATTTAACAATGTGGCCTTATTATGGTTTGAATCTTTTCTTAGTGAGGGAATTAATTACTCATGAGTTTAATGGAAAGCACTAATTGAAAGATAATTTAGTTGCCTGAAATTTAGAATAACTCAACAAAGATTGTATGAGAATACCAGATATAATCCAAGTACTGAGGATAAACTAATGGTATTTTGGATAAGTTTAATAGAAATCATGAAAGACATGAAAAACATGAAAACCATGGATCCATAAATGGATTTTGATGAGTGGAAAAAAATAATATATAAATTTCCTATATCAGTCAAAGACATTATTGTAGCTAGAACTGAAGCCATCAGAGACAATTCTGGATTTATTAATATATGCAACAAAATATCATTGAATCAAAAATATGAGACATGTTATAATCATTTTAAGCAAAATATTAAGGTATTAAAACCTACTACAAGTAAGTTAAAAGTGGAGAAGAAAAAAATTTCTTCCCCACTTGTTCCCAAGAGACAAGAAGTTACCACTTTCTACAAATGTAATGAACCTTGTGTAAAAGGTCATACTTGCAAGAAGAGAGTAAATGTTATTGAAAACTCACAAAACTCTGAAACCTGTTATCATAAAGATTAAAACCATGATTCTAGTGACAATTTTAAAATTAACATTACTTAAAGTAATTATGAAAATGAGATATTTGTATTAGAACTGGATATTATGTTCCCAAATAATGCAATAACTCCCACAGAGGCATCTTTAACTTTCATTGAGGAAGCTGAAATAATAAAAGATGTAAATAATGATACAAATAAGATAAAACCTATTAGAGCACCTGTTATTATATGTGGAAATGAAATTAATGCCATTCTTGACACTGGGGCTGCAAGGATTGTAGTTTTAGCTAACACTTTAATGAAACTTGATAGTAAGTACAAAGAAAAACTGGAATTTTTACAGAAAAAGAACTGGAGATGTTTTGCTTTAGTATTAGGTCCAATTGGAAAATACAATACTTCTGTATTCTTTAAATATAATAATGGATATGCAAGAGAAGTATGTGAATTTGAAGTAATAGATAATAATAATTGTAGTGATTGGTTTATTATTGACAATGACTTATTGACCAAATTCGGCATCAAACTAGATGCTACAAATAGTTTCTTCACAAATGTAGTAAATGGAAAAAGAAAATTGTTTATTTTTTCCAAAAATTCAATTTATTTCATTGATCCTAGAGAAGAACAACTCCAAGGTTGAAGACCCACCTCCAAAGTGGTTGAATTAGAAAATGAAATCCAAAAAGCTTCTTTCAATCCTCAACTCTCAAAAATTGAAAATAACAATATTTTTAGATTGATAAAATCTTATCCTATGGCATCTGCTAATTGTTCAAGTGAAATAGGATTGGTCAAAGACCATGAGATGAAAATCTCCTTAAGTTATGATTTGGATAATGTTTCTGGAAGCTTAAAAAAGAAATCTTACCCAGATTCTCCTTAAAAAAGGAAAGACATTGAAGACAATATTAAGATGTTGTTAGAAATGTTTATTTTAGAAAAAGTAGACACAACTCCTAAATATATTTTTATGTCACTGGTTTTCATCTCTTATGAAAAAGATAAAACAAGATTATGTAGTGATTAAACAGCTCTAAATACATTCACTATTGATGATATTTACCCTCTCACAAGGATAGCCTCTATCCATGCTACCTTACAAGAAGCAAAATATATTTCCTGTCTAGAAGGAAACAAAGGTTAATGCCAGTTTCCTGTGGAAAAAAAGTCTCAGAATTACTTACTCATAACCACAGATATGGGACTATATAAATATGTGAGAATGCCTTTTGGCCCAAACAATGCCACTTCAGTCTTCCAAAAATTGATGGATAGTGTTTTTTATCAGGAAATGGTTGAAGGACGGCTCTTAGTGTATATTGATGACATCATAGTGTTTTCAAAGACATATGATGATAATTTAAATCACCTGAGAAGTTTATTTTAAAAAAATGAAAATAGTATTTAAAAAATGTAATTTTGGGTTTCAGTCCTTGAAATTACTTAGACATGTTGTATCTGGCTTATAAATTTGTGATGACCAGAATAAAGTGGCAGCAATAAAAATATGGATATAACTGAAAATGTGAAAGATGTTCAAAGCTTTCTAGGTATGTGTGGATATTATAGGCAGTATATAAAAAACTACCAATCCATATCAGCCCTTTTAACAACATTAATCAGGAAAAATGAGGCTTTCATTTGGAATAATGGAAGACAACATGACTTTGATAAATTAAAGGAAATTTTAATGTCAGCTCCAATATTGATACTTCCAGATTTAAATCTCCCTTTCATCTTGTATACTGATGCAAGCTTTACAGGTTTAGGTTCTGCTTTACAGTAAAAACAGATAATAAATGGTAAATTATCTGAAGTAGTTATCTTTTATATATCTAGAACCTTAAGAAAAACTGAGTTATGGTATGGTGCTACTCAAATGGAATGTTTAGCCATTGTGTTGAACCTGGAGAAACTTCATTAATATCTGGAAGACCAGAAGTTTGAGTTAATTACAGATTGCAGTTCAGTAAAATCATTACTAAGAATGAAAACACCAAATAGACACATGTTTAGATGGAAACTAGCTGCACAAGAATACAGAGTAAGGATGAAAATCACTCATAGAGCAGGAAAATTTCATTCTAATGTGGATCTGTTATCAAGAAGCCCTTTTCCAAATGATACTGACAAACCAGCTTATGTGCCTGAAAATGAGGTAATACATATATTTGGGACTTATATGGTGGATTTACAGGAAGAATTTATGCAAAAAATATTATAAAATTATTAATCTGATAAATGTTTGTCTAAGTTATAAACCATTTTAAATGATCCAAAAGATGCCTCAATGAGCGCATTAATTAAAACTTTACCTAAAAAATATAAAAATGCATTGGAAAAAGGTAAACTGTCAATTGAAGATGGATACATATATTAAAGTAAAAAGCTAAGTAATGTAATAGATATATCTCCATCTATGAAACAGTTAATGTCAAGTACTTTCCATAACTACATCTTAGCTGTTCATTTTTATTTTAAAAAACATTAACTAAAGTCAAAAAGACAGCCTGGTAAATAAACATGAAAGAAGATGTACAAAAATAAATTGACACATGTGACTCTTTCCATAAATCTAAAAGGTTTACTGGTAAAAGAGATCAGGTTTTAGAAAAAATAGAGCAGCCAAAAGCCCCATGGGAATTTTTAAACATGGAATTGGTAACTGGCTTGCCATTAGCAGGAATAAAAATCTTCAATTTTTTCTGGGTAATTGATGATAGAATAAAAAAATGTGTAAGTTTATTCCTACCTCACCACGGGAAATCTAGGGGTTAATTGCTAGCAATCCCCTCTCTTGAAATTTAGAGTGTCCCTTAATTATGCCAGGTTTATGAATACTTTATAAACATAAGTAAATTAGAGTTAGATTTACATTTATTCTCAGATTGATTATAGACAGAATATCAACTGATTCCAAATTATGCACAAGTTGATCCTCCAGAACTTGATTTTGGTCCTCTGATGAGAACAAATTGAGCACAAATTGATCTAACCTAAGCTTATGCATATATAATAATTCAGGATACTTGCTCTATTAAATTTGATAATAAAAAAAATATTGATGAATTTATATAAAAAAAATTATTATTTAAGATATTAAATTATAAATTTAGGCATCATAGGAGGGCACGTAATAGAACTTAATTATACTATGTGACACCTTAATACTGTATCATGCAGTTTGAAACATTTAAAACAAAATGAGTCATTATGGGCAATGAAATTGCTTGGACAGACTCTTTCAAAATTAATACTGACCATAATACACAAGTATGAAACCTTGGCATCTATCCAATAAAAGATTTTCCTTCTAATAAATGGGTTTTTCTCAGTTACTACCTGCTAAAAAGTGTCCTTCTGAGGTTTGACTGACCTTCAGGGGGGTAATTTGGCCACATCACACTACTTCTATTTCCATGATTGACCAAAACATCATCCTCATTCCCATCTAAAGAGTTGATCTCATCTGACTGTGGCTGATCAAAGGGGTCCACCACAAGTTTAGTTAAAATTTTGGTGAACACTTTTTTGATGGATAGTGACTAACTGGTGCTTTCTGAAATTATCCCCCTCAAGTTAGGCTAAACTTCAGGAGGATAAATTTATTATGAATACCAAATTAACTGAAGAATACTTTTGCCCTAGCTACTCTGCATCATAAAAGTGTCAAACTGAGGTTTAGCCATAATTCAGGTAGACACTTTTGGAAAGGCACAGTTTGATGGGTTTAATATCTATATATGGCAATAAGTATCAGTTTTTTATCAACATGGAACTAGAATTAATTTAATATGGCCAAAGTGTCCACCTGAAGTTTGGCCAAAATACAGGTGGAAATTTTTATGAGGATTAATTGATGAAATGAAGAAGACTTGCAATTACTTTCTGTCATAAAATTTTCAAACTTAAGTTTATCAAAAATGGTGGTGACACTTTTGCCAGATCCAGTCATATGGGATCAACTCTCTATATGGCAATGAGAATCAATTTTTAGTCAATCATGGCATTAGAAGTAATTTTATATGGAAAAACTTTCCACCTGATTTTTGGCCAAAAATAAGTTGGAAATGTTTATGAGGAATACTAGATTAACTAAAGAAGACTTGCACCCTACTACTGTCCATCATAAAAGTGTCCACCAGAAGAATTCTCAAACTTGTGGTTGACACCTTTGGCCTGGTCCAGCCATATGGGATCAATTCTGCATATGGAAATGAGGATTTAATTTGGTCAATCATTGTACTAGAAGTAATTTGATATAGATAAAGTGTCCAACTAAATATTGGAAAAAAATCAGTTGAAAACTTCATTTAGTTTTTCAAAAAATCAAATTAAGTAAAATTTTATTCCTGATGATGCCCATTTTATCCAACACCTCTTCTGAGCCTTGAAAGTAGGCATTTAGCTTGAATTTTGAATTTCATATAAAATCCCTATTATTCAACCTATTTCTTTTTATCCCTTTTTTTTCTTTTAGATATCAATTAATTATATGTAAAACAAATCATTTTCATAATTTTTTACCTGTATTTAATAGAATTATTAAAGGTTTAGCATCACCCTGTAAGCATTTGGCACATGTTTTTTTGCTATACTAATAAAAATAATAATATACTGGTAACAAAAAATTGATCAAATGATAAAATATTAATAAAACAGAAAGATCAATTACCAGTGGATCTGTTTTAAAAAAATACCAGTTGCACTGAAGAAGAGCTGCACCCTAGATACTCACCATCAAAAAAGTGTCCAGCATAAGTTCGGCCAAACTTGTGCTGGACACTTTTGGTTGCATGCAGTCAGATGGGATAAAATTACTCTATGGAAATGAAAATGACATTTTGCTCAATCATTGCACAATAAGTAGTTTGATATTGCCAAAATGTCCTCCTGATTAATTTTCAAAACTCATCAGGACACTTTCTTTGGTTTAACAAAAAAGAAAATATAGTGCAAGTTTAGCCCTGGTGGTGCACATTTGATCTAACACCTCTACTTTTTATTGATAGTGGGAATTTTCCTTAGATTTTTTTTTCTTATTTTATCCCTTTTATTTTACTTTTTTATTGCTCATATTGCTTTGGATATCAATTTTTAATTTTTAAAATAAATAATTTTCATACTCTTATACCTTTATTTAATAATATATGATTAAAGGTGGAACACCACCTGGTATGCATTTTTCACACAAGTTATTACTATAGTAATAACGTTTACAATATAATGATGACAAAAAATTAATTAAATGGTAAATTTAAATGACACAGAAAGATCAAATTCCAGTGGAAATGTTTATAGGAAATCCCTTTTGAGTTTAAGAAGATTTGCTGTATGTCTAATCTCAATTATAAAAGTGTCCAGCACAAGTTCGGCCAAACTTGTGCTGGACACTTTTGGTTGCATGAAGTCATATGAGATAAATTCTCTCTATGGCAATAAAAAATGATATTTCACTCAATTATTGAAGTAAAGAATGTTTAATATTGTAAAATTGTCCCCTGGATGTCTGTCCAAACCTCAGTTCAAAATTTTTTAGCTATACATAAAAGTAAGTTTAGACCAAGTCTTGACCTAGGGGTCCCCAACTGTCCCAACACCACTTCTGGCTCTTGATAGTAAAAATTTTACTTGTATTTTTATTTCGTATTTGATCCCATTTATTTTCATTTTACTTTTCTATTACTCTTTTTAATTTTAAATATCAATTTATTTTTTTAAAAACTAAACATATTCATATTTTTTTAACTTTATATAATAATATTATTAAAGTTGTAACATCACCAATTTTGCATTTGGCATGCAGGTTTTTGCTATACTAGAAACATTAATAATATATATGGTGACAAAAAATTAATTATAAGATAAATATGAATGATAAAAAAAAGTTAAAAACCCAATAGAAATGTGAAAAACAAAAAACTGATGTACTGAGAAACACTTCCACCCTAGCTACTCTCCATCATAAAAGTGTCCAGCACAAGTTCGGCCAAACTTGTGCTGGACACTTTTGTTCAGGTGCTGTCAGATGGGATCAATTCTCTCTGTGGAAATTAAATTTAAAAAAATGCTAAATAATTAAATTAGAAGTAGTTTGGTATGGCTGAATTATCCACCTTGAGTTTTTCCAAACCTCAGGTGAAAAATTTTTATCTTTAAAAAAAATTAAATTTTATCAAATTTAGCCCTGATGGCACCCATTTGTTTCAACACCTCTACTGGCTCTTGAAGGCAGGAATTTTTCTTTTTCATATTTGATCTCTTTTACTTTACTTTTTTATCACTCATGTTACATTTGGATATTAATTTATAATTTTGGAAAAGAAATCATTTTCATATTTTTTTAACATTTTTTAATAATATTATAAAAGGTGTAATATAACATGGCATGCATTTGGCGCACAAGTTTTTTCTGTACTAATAAAATTAATAAAATTCTAATGACAAAAAATTAATCAGATAATAAAATATGAATAACACAGAAAGATCAAATACCATTTGACATGTTTTAAAAAAGTAACAGTTGCACTGAAGAAGACCTGCACCCTAGCTACTCTCCATCATAAAAGTGTCCAGCACAAGTTTGGCCGAACTTGTGCTGGACACTTTTGGTCAGTTGCAGTCATATGAGATCAATTCTTGCTATGGCAATGAAAAATTTTTTTTGGATAAAAAACTTCACTAGAAGTAGTTTTACATAGCCAAATTTTCTACCTAGATTTCATCCAAACCACAGGTGCACAATTTTTTATCATTTAAAAAAAGTCAATTAAGTACAATTTATCCCTGACAGCTCTCATTTGCTTCAAAATCTCTACTGGCCTTTGATATTAGCAATATTACTTGGATTTCTTTTTTCATATTTGATCGCTTTAAATTAATTTTTTCTTCCTCATATTGATCTTGGATATCAATTAATAAATTTTAAAATAAATTATTTTAATATTTTTATACACTTTTTTAATAATATTATAAAATGTGTAACATCACTCAGTATGCATTTGGCACACGATATTTTGCTATACTTATATAATTAATAATATAATTAAGACAAAAAATTAATCAAACAATATGTATGAGTGAGGCACAAAGATAAAATACCAGTAGACATGTTTGTGAGAAATACCAGATGAACTGAAGAAAAATTCTACCCCAGCTGCTCTCCATCATAGAAGTGTCCAGCACAAGTTCGGCTGAACTTGTGCTGGACACTTTTGGTCATGTGCAGTCAGATGGGATCAATTCTCTGTATGGCAACAAAAAAATTTTTTTATCAAATTTCACTAGAAGTAGTTTGGTTTAGCTGAATCATCCACCTACTGTTCTGCCCAATATCAGGTGTATAATTTTTTATCTTTAAAGAAAAGGTCACTTATTACAATTAAGTCCTGATGGCTCCCATTTGTATTAACACTTCTACTGGCTCTTGATAGCAGGAATTTTACCAGTATTTTTTTCATATTTTAACTCTTTGACTTTTATTTTACTCTTTTATTCCTCTTTTTACTTTTAAATTTCAATTTTATTTTTGTAAAACTATTCCTTTCCATATTTATTTACATCTATTTTAAAAAATTATTGAAGGTATAACTTCACATGGTATGCATTTTGCACACAAGTTTTTGCTATACTAATAACATTAATAATATAATGGTGATAAAATATTAATCGGATGATAAATGTGAAAGATACAGACTGATCAAATACCAGTAGGCATGTTTATGAGAAATACAAGATGAAGGAACTGAAGAAAATTTCCACCCAAGCTACTCTCCATCATAAAAGTGTCCAGCACAAGTTCAGCCGAACTTGTGCTGGACTCTTTTAGTCATGTGCAGTCAGATGGGATCAATTCTCTATATGGCAACAAAAAAACATTTTTTTATTAAACTTCACTACAAGCAGTTTTGTTTAGCTGAATCATCCACCTTTTGTTCTTCCCAACCTCAGGTGTATAATTTTTTATCTATAAAAAAAAGGTCACTTATTACAATTTAGCCCTGATGGCTCCCATTTTTTTCAACACTTCTACTAGCTCTTGAGAGCAAGAATTTTACTAGTATTTTGTTTTTCATAATTGATCTCTTTGAGATTAATTTTACCTTTTTATCCCTCATATTGATTTTGTAAATCAATTTATTTTTTGTTAAACAAATCATTTTCATATTTTTTTACCTTTATTTAATAATATTATAAAAGGTGTAACATCACCCGGTATGCATTTGGCACACAAGTTTTTGCTATACTTACAATATTAATAATATAATGGTGACAATAAATTAATCAAATGATATATATGAGTGAGGCACAAAGATCAAGTACCAATGGACATGTTTATAAGAAATACCAGATTAACTGAAGAAAAATTCTACCCTAGCTACTCTCCGTCATAAATGTGTCCAGCACAAGTTCGGCCAAACTTGTGCTGGACACTTTTTGTCACATGCAGTCTGGTGTGATCAATTCTCTCTCAATCATTGAACTAGAAGTTGTTTGATATGGCTAAATGGTTATGCTAAAGTTTTTTTAAAGCTCAGATTGGCACTTTTTTGTTTTTCAAAAAAGGAATTATAGTCCAAGTTTAGCCTCACTGGTGGACATTTGACCCAACATGTCTACTTGCTCTTGATGGCAGTATATTTATTTTAATTTTTTATTTCATATTTGATTACTTTAATTTTACCTTTTTATCCCTCATATTGCTTTTGTATATCAATTTATTTTTTGTAAAACAAATCATTTTCATATTTTTTTACCTTTATTTAATAATATTATAAAAGGTGTAACATCACCTGGTATGCATTTGGCACGCGAGTTTTTGCTATACTTATAATATTAAAACATAATGGTGACAAAAAATCAATCAAATGATAAATATGAGTGAGGCACAAAGATCAAATACCAGTGGACATGTTTATAAGAAATACCAGATGAACTGAAGAAAAATTCCACCCTAGCTAACCTCCATCATAAAAGTGTCCAGCACAAGTTTGGCCAAACTTGTGCTGGACACTTTTGGTCACATGCAGTCTGATGTGATCAATTCTCTCTATTGCAATGAAGATGAATTTTTCTTCAATAATTGCACTAGAAGTTGTTTGATATGGCAAAATTGTCATCCTGAAGTTTTGGTAAAGCTCCAGTGGATTTTTTTTTATTTTTACAAAAAAGAAATTATAATCCAAGTTTAGTGCCACTGGTGGGCGTTCACCCCATTATGTCTACTTGCTCTTGATGGGAGGAATTTCACTTTAATTTTTTATTTCATATTTGATCCCTTTAATTTTACCTTTTTATCCCTCATATTGCTTTTGGATATTAATTTATTTTTTGTAAAAATCATTTTCATATTTTTTTACCTTTATTTAATAATATTATAAAAGGTGTAACATCACCCGGTATGCATTTGGCACACGAGTTTTTGCTATACTTATAATATTAATAACATAATGGTGACAAAAATCAATCAAATGATAAATATGAGTGAGGCACAAAGGTCAAATACCAATTAATCAATAGTTCTTTTTAATATTATAAATTTTTTGATTAAATAAAATGGTAATAATGAATTATATTTTTCATCCACAATTCCACTCTAATGATTCCCACTGCACAAAAAGGGTTCACTTGGTCCTTTCTTTACTGCTTGTGCATATATTTTATTGCCCACAGTACTACAATTTTTTGTAGTGATTATCCCACATCTGATTCAGGAATATTTTTAAACAATATAAGTTTTTTTTACAAAAGACCTTATCATATCCAATATCCCACAAAAAATACAACCTGTTTTTGTATTAAAGCCCGTTAATTATTAAGAAATTGTTAAAATAATTAGATTAGACCCTGGCACAGCTAGATCCATACCAACCGACCTAAAGTCTTTTCAATATTGAAAACAATTAAATAAAATTATGATATCATACTAAATTATGGGCACCAACCATAATTCAGCACTTCTCATTTGCTCTGCTACAAAATGAGTGCATGTAGCATTTTTCTAATGTCGGACTGTTTTTCTTCCTTCCCTCACACCTTTAGTCCAGAATGAAATTTTAGTATGAGTTTTGGTCAAAATGGTTTGCCAGTGTTATCTGTATGCAATATGAATTCATATTGCATATTTCTATTTATGCATAAAATATACTCGTTAAGCATCATTTTTTTTGCATTTTCCAATCATTATGCATATTTATGCATATTCATATGCATATTCATTATACAGATTTATATGCATATTAATATATTTTATTCATATACGTATATGCACCTTTTTTTTGCATATTCAATATGCATATTTTTAATGCATATTCAATATGCATATTTTTAATGCATATTCAATATGCATATTTTTATGCATATTTTTATGCATATTCAATATGCATATTTTTTATGCATAATCACTATGCATATTTTTTATGCATATTTTTATGCATATTTTTTATGCATGTTTATTCTTCATAGTCATTATGCATACACTTTGGATAGGCAATTCACATCAATTTTTAGCATGCAATAAGTATCCACCATGCAAATTCAAATGCATATGCATCTATATCATACACGCAACATATATTCAAGTTTAATATTTGAATATTAAGGTATGCTAAGTGATGTTGTTCAACCTTTTGCCAAACCTGAGATTAACTGATGTTCAATGTGGTTCTTAAGCTCTGCTCAAGGAGGGATTGTTCTGGATTCAATCTGTGACAGTTTATTTTTTCAATGTTTTTTCATCAGATTTAAAAACATCTTTCTGACAGTTTCAGGATGGTTTCCCAACAGTTTCCTGACAAATTCCTAATAGTTTCAAAAAGAGGGAACTGCTAGCAGTTCACCCCCAGATTTCCCGTGGTGCCTATAATGAGGTATCTAAAAAATACTTGGCATTGATATGGTGGACTGAAATGATGAATACTGCTTGGTTACCCAAAGCCATAATCTCAGACAGAGACCCAAAAATTACTTCAGAATTCTGGACATCTTTTACAGAATTATCAGGGTGTCAATTGAAATTTTCTACAGTGCACCATCCGTAATCTGATGGGCTGGCTGAGAAAATGATACAGACTCTGGAGGATATGATCAGAAGATATTGTGCCTTTGTATTAGAATACAAAGACAATGAGAAATTCACACATGACTTGGTAAAATTAAATCCTGGCCTTGAGTTTGTTTATAATAGCACAACTCATTCTTTGAAAGAATAAAACCCATTTGAACTTTGGCTGGGTTATGTTACAAATACACCAGTAAATCATTTAAACAAATTATCAAGGTTTGACATACACCTGGTACTAAATCCTTTATTCATATGCAAAAAATGTCTATAAAGCATGCAGAAGAATTCATTCAAAAATAATTTGAATATGAAAAGCAAAGATTGCATAAATCCCATAAAGAATTAGAATTAAAAAAAGTAGATGAAGCCCTTATTTCAACACTACTTTTTAACTTACAAGGTAATGTTAAATTAAAAATTCCTTTTTTGGGACCTTGTGTAGTCAAAAAAATGGTTGGTAATGATGCTATGGTATTCATGTTATATTCCCATATTATAGGAAACATCTAGTTTTCACTATCTCATTATTAAAACCTTACCATAAACAATATCTTATTTATTTTCAAAAAGATGAGGAAGTCCTAAGAAACAGCCTGAAGAACTTGTGGAAAAATCAGAGATTGAAAAAAAACTCAAGAAAAGAATACTTATTAGGGGGTGTCAGCTCTGGCAAATTGGCACTTAACTTAAGTGTGGATTTCAAACCAAATCAGCACTTAAATTTTGCAAAAAAGTCACTTATTTCAAAAATGGGTGTCAGTTCTGACCTCAAATCAGCACTTTTTTTGTAATTTTTTTTTCAAAACCACATGTTGGCCACATCATCCCTATCACATGTGATACACTGACCTTCCTCACTACCTACCCATCAATCCTTGGCACACACCCCTTCCTGACATTTTCAACATTTTGACCAGGCATGTTTACATTCTTTTTTACTTATTTCTTCTACCTCTTAATCTTTTTTTCTTGTTATGTGCCAGTTTCATAATGCCTCCCAGACATTCCAAATCTCAAAAGGTAACTCAAAAATCTGCTTTGTCACAAAAGTCTCCTCGTAAAGCAAGCCCTACACCTGAAAAATCAAAGTCAGGTTCAGGTCAGCTTAAAAACGATGATTATCTCATCATAATCAACTTCCTTAAAATAAAATCAAATTTTGAAGCATGTTTTGGATGTGAAAAGTCCACTTGTATTGGACATCCACCTTCTTCAAAGGTTAATGGCTACTTATTGATGGCCAATGAAGTAAGGAAGAAAACAAGGGGGAGAATCGATATCAATCCTAAACAAATGAAGGAGAGATTTAAGAGTTACCAATCAAAATATAAAAAGGCTCATAATGCTGAAAATGACACTGGCTTTGGTATTGACGATGATGATTTGGAGATTGGAATTACTACTGTTTCCGAAAAGCTCAATGTCATGTGTCCTTTCTATGAGGAAATTGATAATCTTTTTGGCTCCCAAGTTGATGTAATCCCTTGGTTTCCACACGATACTACTAAGCATATACCCTCTGGATCCAAACCTTCCTATAATCCTCCCGACACACCTTTACTTGAAGGAGATCAATCCACTCCACCTTCTACCCATATTTCAGCTGAAGATGATCCCAACTATCAAGCAGAACAATTATATTGCAGCAGATCTGAATCCTTAGAGCCCCAAAATTTAAATGTATATTTGCTTTTTCTTTTCTCTTCAATTCTTCTCTAAATTTCTCTTTCTTTCTAGTCTCCTCCTACTCAAACTCAAACTCCACTAAACAATCTTAATTCTGGAAATGTGAATGCCGCTTTAGAAGCTGCTTTAGATGAACTTCCTGAAGCCTCTTGTTCAAACTCCAAACTAAAGATACAACCCTCAAATTCAATGAACTTGAACCATCTATTAAAACGTGGTAATACTTCCACAAGCTCATTTGGCTCCCTTAAGGATTATTTTGAAAAAAAAGATATAAGTAAGATTTGTTTACTATATATCTTTATCATTAACTCATTTATTTATTTATTTCAATTTAATTTTCTCAGCAAAATCAACTATTGCGAAAAATGCCCTTGACTTTGAGAAGATGAAGTTTAATCATATGCTAAGGAAAGATCAGCAAGCCTTAGATTTGGAAGAAAAAAAATTTGAGGCAGAGAAGATGGAAAGAGTAAATGACCGTCAATTTCAAAGAGAAATGGCTACTTGTGAATTGGAAAAACAAGAGAGTTTTTAAAAAAAAGATTTCATTATGGAATGTGTAAAAAATGGCCAATCTTATGAGGACATTATAAAATTACTTGACCTTTTCAATTGATAAATTGTTTTTCTAGTTAATTTAATTTTGTTTGATTTCTTTTTGGTAATATTTTCTTATATGCTTACTTATAAAAGGTCTTGAATATAGTACGTTATTTTTGACAAATTTTAGAAAATATCATACAATTTTTCTATCTTTACATTCAAGTCAATAAGTTTGCTTATACTTTTATTTTGACAAAAATTTGAAAATATAATAAAAATTTTCTATCTTTACTTTCAAGTCAATAAGTTTGCTTATCTTAATACTTCTAAGTCAATAAAATTCAATATCTCTTTTGAAAATTTGGCAATACCTCCCCTTGAATTTTATTGAAACAAGGGGTGGGTACCACCAAATTTTTCTATGTCATCAATTTCACATGTCAGATTTATGAAAAAATTGGCAATACCCTCCCCTTGAATTTTATTGAAATAAGGGGTGGTTACCACCAAATTTTTCTAAGTCATCAATTTCACACGTCAGATATAAAAAATTAGCAATACCCTCCCCTGAATTTTATTAAAACAAGGGGTGGGTACCACCAAATTTTTCTAAGTCATCAATTTCACATGTCAGATTTAAAAAATTGGCAATACCCTCCCCTGCATCTTATTGAAGTAAAAGGTGAAAGTCATCAAAATTTAATATAATTACATAAATTAATTAATATATAAATAAGATATGTCAAATTTACTACTTTTAAAGTAATGACAATTCCTCATGCCAAAATGCAGATCAAGTCTAGAAACTAGGTTTGTGAATTTCTACAGGTATAGGCTAGAGGAACCCCATGAAATAAATTAATGTTATCATGATTACCTTTTATACAACACAGGGTCGCTGGCCCATTACTTTAATTTCATAAATTGAAATATCATATTTATTTATTAAAAATTTATGGAAGAATATTAAATATTTGGTGACTCTACAAATCCCCATACTTTTTAGATCTACCTAAAGAATTTTTAAATTTATTACCTTTTTCTTCTTTTTTTAACTTGTTTATTCGTTGGATTAACTTTTGACTGATCTGGAAAGAGAAACCGAAATGTGTGAAGTCTTGACAAGATTCCAAACCTGGAGGAGCCTTTGTGGTTTGGTGATTATCATAAGAAGAATTCCAAACTGTTTTGATGATTCCATTTCCTAATCCAAAATCAATTATACATCTATGATCCGGAAAATATAATCCATATCCTTTAATTTTTGCAGGTGACGGAATAGGTTGTCCAGTGATAGGATTAATATATGTGAAAATTCCATAAGTGAGGTAATTGGCATCAGTTGAGTCAGTGTGAATTTGGTTATGAAATCCAGAATGAGTGATTATAACATTTGAAAACATTAGATAATCACTGCTAATATCTTCCCATTCAGAGTCGCACCAATTTGGTATTCCAAGTCTCGTAGCAACTTCATGATTTGTCTCAAAAGCTTTATTACAGAGTTTTTTAAGTCAAAGAGCAAGAAACAAATTAAATGAAGGTAAAGTATTCCATTTTCGAAAATTATTATCTAACTCAGCTTTAGATAAAGATCTAAGTAAAGAATATATGCCTATTTGAATTAAATTCAGTAAAATGATATTAAAAAATCCAGAAAAATTTTTAAACATACCAAGAGAAAAACCTTTATCAAATCTTGGTCTCCATCCAATACCAATCATGATTCCACCCAACAAATTCTTAATCCTTAAAGGTAAGCAAACCAAAGCCATTTGATAGAGTGTTATGATGAGATCGCAGAGTTGATTAAATGATTCATCTTTTAAACCATTAAAAGAATGGTTTTCAAAAATAAATTGAGGTTTGAAAGTATTATTAATAAAAACTATAACATTATCACCTCCAATTTCAGTTAAATAATGTATATTTTCAGGTAACGTTTTTGGATATTGTTTTTTTTCAACTTTAGTTTTATAGTACTTGATTTTTGAAATATGGCCAAATATTTGATCCAAGTGAATTTTTTTTAAAATTTCTTTTATTTAGATACTGTTCATTTTTTGTCAATGTTTTAGATGATGATTGAAAAGAAGTTGAATTTGAAGATGATAATGAAGTTAAAGAAGATGAGAGTGAGGTAAGTGGTGAATCTGAAGTTAAAGACATATATTTTTCTACTTAAAAATTTGTTACTTTTCAAACACCCAAAATAATAAATTAAAAAAAAACTCACTTAATTTAAATTAAAAAAAAATTCCTCAAAAGACAAATAAGAGTTTTTTTTATTTCACTTGAACTTGAAAAAAATAATTTTTTTTTAATTTCTGAAAAAAAAAATCTGGTGGAGGTGGAGGTGGTGGCAAGAGGAGGTGGTGGCGAGAGGAGGTGGAGGTGGGAGTGGAGGCAAGAGGGGGTGGAGGTGGAGGTGGAGATGGTAATGGAGATGGTGGTGGTGGCAAGAGGAGGTGGAGATGGAGGCAAGAGGAAGTGGAGGTGGAGGTGGAGGTGGTGGTGGCAAGAGGAGGTGGAGGTGGAGATGGAGATGGAGATGGTGGTGGCAAGAGGAGGTGGTGGCGAGAGGAGGTGGTGGTGAGAGAAGGTGGAGATAGAGGCGAGAGGAAGTGGAGGTGGAGGTAGAGATGGAGATGGAGATGGTGGTGGCGAGAGGTGGAGGTGGAGATGGAGATGGTGGTGGCGAGAGGAGGAGGTAGTGGTGGTGGTTGCAAGAGGAGGTGGAGGTGGAGATGGAGATGGAGATGGTGGTGGCGAGAGGAGGTGGAGATGGAGTCAAGAGGAAGTGGAGGTGGAGGTGGAGGTGGTGGTCGCAAGAGGAGGTGGAGGTGGAGATGGAGATGGAGATGGTGGTGGTGAGAGGTGGAGGTGGAGATGGAGATGGTGGTGGCAAGAGGAGGTGGTGGTGGTGATGGAGGTGGAAATGGTGGAGATGGAGATGGTGGTGGTGGCAAGAGGAAGTGGAGGTGGTGGTGGCAAGAGGAGGTGGAGATGGTGGTGGTGAAAGGTGGAGGTGGAGATGGAGATGGTGGTGGCGAGACGAGGTGGAGGTGGAGATGGAGATGGAGATGGTGGTGGCAAGAGGAGGTGGAGATGGAGGCGAGAGGAAGTGGAGGTGGTGGTGGAGGTGGTGGTGGCGAGAGGTGGAGGTGGAGATGGAGATGGTGGTGGAAAGAGGAGGTGGAGGTGGAGATGGAGATGGAGATTGTGGTGGCAAGTGGTGGAGGTGGAGATGGAGATGGTGGTGGCAACAAGAGGTGGAGATGGAGGCAAGAGGAAGTAGAGGTGGAGGTGGTGGTGGTGGTGGCAAGAGGAGGTGGAGATGGTGGTGGCAAGAGGTGGAGGTGGAGATGGAGATGATGGTGGAAAGAGGAAGTGGAGACAGAGATGGTGGTGGCAAGAGGTGGAGGTCAAGATGGAGATAGTGGTGGAGAGAGAAGGTGGAGGTGGTGGTGGTGGTGGCAAGAGGAGGTGGAGGTGGTGATGTTGGTGGTGAGAGGAGGTAGAGGTGGAGGCCTCCTCTCACCACCATCTCCATCTCCATCTACACCTCCACCTCCTCTCACCACCAACATCACCACCTCCACCTCCTCTTTCAACCACCATCTCCATCTCTACCTCCACCTCTTGCCACCAACATCACCACCTCCTCTGGCCACCACCATCTCCATCTCCACCTCCACCTCTCGCCACCAACATCACCACCTTTACCTCCTTTTTCCACCACCACCACCACCTCCACCTCCTCTCTCCACCACCATCTCCATCTCCACCTCCACCTCTTGCCACCACCACCACCTCCTCTTGCCACCAACATCACCACCTCTACCACCTCTTGCCACCACCATCTCCATCTCCATCTCCATCACCACCTCCACCTCCACCTCCACCTCCACTTCCTCTAGCCTCTATCTCCACCTCCTCTCGCCACCACCACCATCTCCATCTCTACCACCTCCTCCTCTCACCACCTCTACATCCACCTCCACAACCACCACCACCTCCTCTCGCCACCACCATCACCATCTCCACCTCCACCTCCACCTCTCGCCACCACCATCTCCATCTCCATCTCCACCTCCATCTCCTCTCGCCACCTCCACCTCCTCTTGCCACCACCACCACCACCACCACCTCCTCTCACCACCTCCATCTCCATCTCCACCTCCACGTCTCGCCACCACCATCTCCATCTCCATCTCCACCTCCACCTCCTCTTGCCACTACCACCACCACCTCCACCTCCTCTTGCCACCACCACCACTACCACCACCATCTCCTCTCGCCACCACCATCTCTATCTCCACCTCCTCTCTCCACCACCACCATCTCCATCTCCACCTCCACCTCTTCTTTCCACCACCACCTCCTCTTTCCACTACCACCACCACCTCCACCTCCTCTTTCCACCACCACCACTACCACCACCACCTCCTCTCGCCACCATCATCTCTATCTCCACCTCCTCTCTCCACCACCACCATCTCCATCTCCACCTCCACCTCTTCTTTCCACCACCACCACTACCTCCACCTCCACTTCCTCTCGCCTCCATCTCCACCTCCTCTTGCCACCACCACCATCTCCATCTCCACCACCTCCTCTTGCCACCTCCACCTCCACCTCCTCTTGCCACCACCATCTCCATCTCCACCACCTCCTCTTGCCACCACCATCACCATCTCCACCCCTTTCGCCACCACCATCTCCATCTCCACCTCCACCTCTACCTCCCCCTCCACCTCCATCACAATCTCCAATTGCCACCTCCCCCTCCTCCACTTACTACCATTGCCTCCTTCAATCAAAAAGAAATTATGAGTATCAAGGGGGAGCTGAAGTGACAGTAAATAAAACTATGTTAACAGATGATTAAGTTTTTTTCTGTAAATATTCCTGGGATATTTATTGATTTTTCTTTAGCTAAAGATTTCAATTGCAATGAGAAAATTGTATTTTTTAATGTTTCGTTTGAATAACCTGGTGTTAACATGAATCCTAATCAAAGGCTATGTTGTACGTGAAAGAATAAGGATAAAAAAAGATAAAGATAAAAAAGAGTCAAGCAGAATGAAAGGGATGTGCAGTGACAGTAATTGCTGTCGCAAGATATCTTAATTGGTCCTTTGTAATTTTCAAGGCCAATTTTTGGCTTGCAATTGGCTGTTTCAGGACACCCTGCAACACCACTTTCCCAAATGGTGTAACAGCATATTCAAAAACAAAATAAATATGCCAAAAAATTACTATTCTCAGTGAATAAAACATGCAAATTGATCATTTGAAGAGAATGAAAAAAAAATATTAAAATTGCGTTGAAAAATGTTGGAGTGTTATTGGAAGAATTTTCGCCCTTATACTAGTTGATTGAGAAATAAAAGTGTTGGATATAGTTGGAGGTGAATCAACTTGTTCATCTTCATACAGCTCTAACCATTGATCTTTGAGGTCAGCAAGTAGGTTATGAAGTATAGTGCAACACAGAATCCAGTTGATCACTGCCTCCATTTCAGATTTATTTTTAAGAGGACTTCTTAATTCCCTTAAACTAGAAAAACGGCCTTTCAAGATTCCAATAGAATGTTCAATATGGACTCTTGACTTTGCCAAATGATTGTTGAATTTGGCATTTTGACTGTCTTCTGAAGCTGCTCCCTGAAAAGCAGGAAGTACATACTTTCCATTCACATAAGCAGAATCTGCAAGAAGATACTGATCTTCATCAAAGTATTTTTCAGGTTCATTTTAAATTTGAATTCTTTGGAAGACATAGGAGTCATGACTTGAGCCAGGATAGCCAGCGAAGAATGATATAAATTTTTTGTTTACATCACATATAAGCTGAACAGAAATTGAATATCTTTAAAGAAGATATATTTGTTTGTGTTAGTTTCAAAGAGAATGAAAGGAGTTAAGAATAATCTACCTCTTTTTACGGTCAAAGTAATTGTTTCCACCTTGAGCAGGTTTCTGGCTCAAAGGAATAGTAGTACCATCAACAAAACCAATACATCCTGGGAAGCCCTCTGCTTGCATAACCTGAGATGATTCAAGTTTCTCTTCTTTTGTTGTCCAGGTGAGAAGTTGAGATTACAAGGAGTTGATGGCAGTGATACATCGTTTGGTATAAGTGTTAACTGAACCATACCCTAAATCAAAGACATTTTCTAAACGTTTCAAAGCGGCTGCATTACCATTTGAACCCAAACAACATAGTGTGATGGCCAATTGAATTGAAGGATGTTGTTGTTCTTTTTGAGAATTATTGTGAAATATGGGATGATCCTGAATAAGCTCAAGCAATTTAAAGAAACATTCCTGAGAAGTCCTGAACAGCTGTCTAAAACTGGGTGTAGATAGGTTAAGAAGTGTTTGGATGGTGTACTTGGGGGTATGAAGTGCTTGAGGCTTTCTGGGAAGAAGGTAATGTTTCATGGCCATTTTTGATAAAAAGACAAAATCTTCTTCTAGATCAGAATCAGAATCAGAATCAGAGTCCAAAAGCAGTTCAAGAGCCATGAAAGTCATTGCTTTATGTAATTTATCACGATTTGAAAGTGAGGAAGGCATAACTCTTATATGATATGATATGAAGATGTAAATGATGTGCAATGTTTTGAGATATGAAGTTTTATGCTGCGGAGTGCTGCGTATGAATGGGATGATGCTGAAAAATCAGTGAAATGGGACTTGATGGTGAAATCAGCACTTTTGGTTGAGAAAGTGCGGATTTGAGTGAAATAAGTGACTTTTTTCACTTTTGAAATCCACCAGTATTGGGGCTAGTGTGTTTTGGAAATCCGCACTTAGATAAGTGCGGATTTGCCAGAACTGACACCCCCTAATAAAGAGAAAGTGACTGAGTATTTATTAGGTAATAAGGGAAAATCAAATGAATTTGATAAGTGGATACCTGAGAATGAAATTTCAAATCTATTCTCTCTTCTTAAAAATTTAAACAGAAATAATATTCTGTTCAACCAGTTGAGGGGTTAAAGCCAGTACTGATAATATTTTATTATGTATTTTTTCTTTAATGAATTACTCTTTAATGCTACAGAGTTTTTTAAATACTTAAAAATAAAAATACAAAAATGTATGATTTATCATTTTTTTAATGTTTCTTTTGGCTGGGTGAGTGTCAGCCTGGATATTCCCAGGACTGAGATAAACTGCTCATAAATCATGCTAAAAACATGTAGTACACATGGGAAAAATAAATAAAGGTATACAAGATGTATACATAAGTGAAATTATTGATTAAACACAATATATGCCATGATAATACCTTATATACATGCGTATATCCACCTTTTATAAGTCTTATGTACTTAATATTAAGTTGAAATATGTTAGGGTAATCTTAAGAGCCTTAAACATAATGCTACATAGCTTTTAAGTAGACTTTAAGCTGTTATTTTTATTGATTTATGGGAAAAATAAGAAATGCACTTTAAATCACTTGAAAACTGAATATATGTGGGATAAATTTAATAATATTGAAAATTCACCTTAGCAGATATGTTTTTCTTAATTATATCTATTGATTTGGGTATTCAAATGAATAAAAATAACTCTTCTCAAATTTGATGTTTTTTACGCCAGAAATGTCTTCTGTGTACTGGCCACATACTGACTGCATTTGTCCCATGTGAATAGCTTCATTTTTGGTAATGTTAGCAATTTAACACTATAATTACCCCCAAATTTTATGCCCACTATGGTGAAACACACTAAAAGAAGCAACAAGCACTTATTTAGTGTCCTGATTTCCTTATTAGTGCATTGTCCTCATTATATGCACTAATTTCATTAAAACATCAAGATTGGTGCCTATAACTCACTACCACACTTGAAATTTCCTATCTAGTCAAGGATTTACTTGTGCAAGTGCCTAAAAAGAGACTGCATTGAGCTTCCCTATGTTACCCATCTTCTTTTGGGGTTCTCAATGGTTTCTCAGTCAATATTGGTTATATTTGGATGGGGATTTCACATATTAATTTAGAATAATTAGATCTTTTATTTCTACTATTAATCCCCTATAGTTATGTGTTATTTTTAGTTCTATTCTTTACTTTTTTACTTTTTTAGTCTTTTATTTTAAGGTATTACACACATATACTCTCTTTTTGGTTTATTCTTTAATTTTGATGGATCATCCCTATTATTTCAGGATTTTGGCTAGTGATATTACTCTATTTGTGCTATTTCTTACTCCTTAGGTTGATGGGAATTTCTACTAGCTAGATTGAGGCTTCATTGGCCATGTATATGATTGTTAAAACAGGGGAAAACATCAGGGAATTATTGGGTATAAAAGGAGGGGTTTTTTGGTCTTATTTTCTACATTCTTTATCATTACAATTAAAAAATATCACCATTACAATTACAATACCTTTCATTAGTACTATTAAAAGTCTTTGAATAGTTTTTTAATTATTATCTCTATTTTTCTACAAAGTATAAATTTTAAACCATTTATCATTAATGAGATTAAATTACTGAGACCCTCATATTGAGCAATATTTTGCTACTTATTAGATGTGTACTGAATTATTCACATAGGACCACTAGCCTGGGGTGATTTTGGCCTTTTCTCAGCCTTTCCTCCTGTTTCTCCCCTATTTACCTCTGTATCTCTATTTTTCTTCACCTCTAAAATCCCTGAATATTCCTTCTCACCATTCTTTCAACTCTTTGAATCTGTAACCCAGAAGGTATGTTCCTCAAATATATTTTCTTTTTAATTTTTCTATTTCTATTTCTTTTCTTTTCTATTCTTTTTATATTTATTTCTTTTTTCTAGACTACAGACATTTATAATCCTCATAATAGGTGGTATCTAAGTGCTCCAATCTTCTGTTTTTTTGATGGAGGATAAAAAATGAAATACTGCAATCATTTCCCAACATTTTTTAACAATAAGGGGTATCAACATTAAGCAATCCACAGTTAAGAATCAGGAATTTCTCTCCCTGGATCAGAAATTATTAATTTAAGAATATTATTATCTACTAAACCAAGGGCTAGTGGATAAGAATGCATGATAATGCATTATCCCACCTCTTATACCTCAATTTTCATTCCTAATTCCTGATTCCAAACTCATCACATCAATGATCATTTTGTAAGAAAATAGTATAAAATATAAATGCAGATGCCATCCTTATGTCTCTCTTCACTCTAGGATACTTAATTTTGGTGGTGTAAACTTAAGAATATTTTCTATCTACACACACCCCCTTCTCATTTGGTGGTAAATTTTTTCTTCCCTCACCACCTAAAACTTTATCCAAAAAAAATGAAGAACCTCTCTTCTAGGAAGAGACTTTCCTGAAATATGAATTTTATTGATTTAGATTTAATTTCTGACTCTGATTTGGAAAACACTATTGCTTATATGTCTATTCATTCCAAAAAGCATTAAATCAACCAAAGTAGGCCAAATCTTGTTTATGATCCCAGATACAGTCTCCACTAAATTCTCAAAATCCCCCCTTTAAAATTCACACAACTATTTTGAAATTCTACCAATTAACTCTTCAAACTTTATCAACTCATCTCTGATCACACTATATTTCTTAACAATTCTTGTGATAAACAGCATGATCCTTCCATTCAACTTGCTATGAAACTATTTTGCTTTGGATCAAATGGAAAAAGTGCTGCTATAAGAAATTTGGAATTTGTCTTTACCATAGGATATGGTACTGTGGTACTATACACAAAGTGCTGTATGACTGTCATCCTTTCCCTCTAGTCTCTGACACTTGCTTGGCTAACTCCACAACAGAAACTTGAATCCTCTCAAGTAAGGCACACTGAATGTTTCCCTGACTATGCTTGTTTTATTGATGTTACAACTACACCATTGAGTCAAAAGCCAGCTCATGATGGAACCCATTATTTTGATTGGAAAAAAAGTTTTTATCAAGATGCTCTACTATTTCTCATGTTTCATTAACTTATTTTTAATCTTTTTTCTAGATACTCTATTTCCATTAAAATTTGTGTGATTTCAATAAAAATATATTGGGTTTCAGAGTGGCAGCCACAGCTTATGTCTTGACTTTTCTGTGTTCTAAATAATGAGGATTTTTCAAACTCCTGACACATACTTTGACAAATCTCAGAATGTACTTTTAGACTAAGCATATGCAAGTGGAAAGTTAATTATACATGCTTTCTGAGGAGTAACTGTAGAAAATAACCAAAAAACAACCTATAATTATCACCTTAAACAATCAAGAGTAAATATTGAAAATTCTATTGGAATTTTTAAGGGAAGATTTTCTAGTCTCTGGGAGCTTAGAATCCAAATTCAAAAAATTTGGACATCAAAACAGCAAAGAATGGGATAATGACTTGCATAATAATCTATAAGTTCTGAGCTGATTTGAAAAATGAGTGGTATTATCTTTATGAAGAAGAGGATTCTGAACCCACACCAGCTCCCCCCCCTTGAACCACAAAAATTACTTTCCACTGGGATATGCTCCATCATTATTCCAATAACACTCCAACATTTATTAACACAACCCTTTTAATTTTTTTAGTGCTCTCCTAATGATCAAGTCACATGTTTTATTCACTTTGAATGGTTATTTTTTTGCATATTCACTTTGATTTTTAATTTTCTGCTAAAGTCTCTTTTTTTCAACTCTCTCTGTTTTCATTCAACTCAACATGAAATCACATATTTTCTGTGATTGCATAGTTTTTCAGTCATCCTTTTTTTCTTTATTGCTCATATCCAATTCCTTCTCTCCTCTTGCATACCTCAGATAATTTAAAGTCAAGTTTTTTCTCAACTCATCTTTTAAGGAAAGTCATTCTTTTCATTTGTACTTTTATGTTTTGTAATTATATATATATATATTACATTTTTTATCTCATTTTTTTGGTAAGTGGTTTTGAATTTCATTTTCTTGGTAAAAATACTTTTTTCTCCCTCTTTTCTCTCTCTTTTTTCTCTCCATAATCCTACTATTTATCCCTGCTTAGCCTGGTAATTTCCCTCCATTTTCTCCCCACCTTTATCTCCATCTTGGCTGCCATATTTTTAACCCCCCACACTTCACCTCCCTCTTCTTCAAGGAAATGACAGAAAAAAATTAAGACAGTCAGAATGGCTGACTAGTGTCTTTTCTGACCCCCCCCACTTCCATCTGGCTGGCATAGTCTTAACCCTGGGTTAGGATTTGGGTTTAGAGGTGAGAAGGAGGAGAAATATGGGTGCTATACACTTTAATAGGTTGGAAAGAAGGATATTTCACAAGGGTGTTTATGAGAAAGCACTGTGGGGTGCTCCTCATTGGACAACTTATCTAGTAACTCAGTTAATTATTAGTTGCTCATAGTTGTAGCCCTTGCTGTTGACAGCCCCAACACAGTTAGTCTTGTAGTCCCCCCTCTTAGGTCTTAAAATTTAGTCTGATCTATAACTGTAACACTACAGAAGAACCATGAACCCCTCAGGCCATCCCAATGCAACACTTCTCAGTAAAATGCAAGACCAAAAGACAGAATTTCAGGAACAGAACACCAGGTTCATGGAACTTCTAGCAGAGGAAAAGCCCTCATATCACAGCCCCATGGAAGCAGAGTTGGAGGCTTCTGAAGCCAAAGCACAGGCACTTTCTACCACACAAGAACCACTTGTCAAAGGCCAAAAAATTGTGGTCCCAGAAATATTTTATGGAAGATGAGGCCCCCAGTCATTTCAGTATGCATCACAGGTAAGCCTCTATGTCCTGCTCAATAGTCATAAATTCCAAGATGAGGAATTAATAGTTGGGTTTTCAATATTGTACCTCACAGATTAGGTGGAACTCTGGGAAAGGATATACACCAAGGACCTCTTTGAAAGAACTAATTCAGAAACAGCTTTTGGCCATTTCATGGAAGCATTTGAACCAGACTTTGGTGATTCCTATGTGGAAAAAACCTTAGAACATGGGCTAAACCAATTATGACAAAACCTCTCAGTTTCTGAGTATGTTTTAGAATTCTGGTGCCATACCAGCTAAATCACAAAATGGGGAGAAGGAGCACTCATTTTTCACTTCAGGGATGGACTCTGGCCAGATATCAGGAATGCCCTAATCAGTCACCTTCATCCAAACTCTCTCTGAGAACTTATGGATCTGGCCATCCAAATTGATAAAAATTTTACACATCACCGAATTGATAGTAGGAGTGGCACGTGTGAGTGGTGCAACTATGCCTCATCAAGTGGGGCCAGCACCCAGGACCCCAATTCCATAAAAATTAATGCAGTGGATACATACAGTACTAGTGGGAGGAGAAGTTTATCTGATGAGTAATATAAAAGACTTATGAGCAAAGGTCTTTACCCACAATGTGGGAGTAGTGGCCATTTAGCAAGGGATTCTAGAGGAAAAATAAGGTTTAGTGAAGTGGAAGATAGAACAAGAAAGAAACAGGTGAAAGAAATTGCTTGGGAGTGAAGGTTGTGCTCTCCTTGAGCAGATTAGAGGTAAAAGATAAAGGAGATCTAGAAGTATAATTATCATCATGTAAACCACCGGAAATAAATGATAATCATATTAAACTGAACTTTCTTTAATGTACCTTGATGCCACCACAAACATATAAGCCCTGCTGGACTGTGGGGCCATAGACTGTTTTATTTCAAACAATTTTTTACAGAGAAATAAAAAGAAAAAAGAAAAATTGGACCACCCCAAGAATCTAATTATGCTTTATGGATCCCTAGGTAAAGGAGGAGAAGTAAGAGAAAGGGTTTTTTTACAGATTCTGGAACAATGGAAGGGAGTCTCAATGAAAGGCATACACAACAAAACTGAAATACCAGTATGAAATGGTATTGCAAATGACATGTCTGGACCAATATAACTCACAATTTGAATTCAAGAAAAGAGGGTTCAAATGGGAAGAAAAGAGGTCAGTGCGACTAAATTATTGGCCTCCTAGCACCTTTAGGGGTCATAGTTTCATCCTAGTGAGTCTTCTTATGTTCTGTTATCATCATTTGACTTGCCACCAGAGCTTATACTTTCTCTTGCTTCCAATAAGGATGATGGAGATGAAGAGCCAATGGGAGTTACAGAGAGGACAGTGTAGAAAATCCTAAAGTACTAGCTATAGGCATTGACCAAGGGAGTTGGAGAAAAACTAGAGAGAAAATACCCTGTCCCTTTAGAAAATTAAAGTGAGATTTACCTGCTAAATTAAATGGGGTCTTATTTGCTAAAACCCCTTTCCAACACCCTTTACTGCTTGATCAGCCAAGAAAGTAGTCACCAGACAGACTACCAAACCAAAGAGCTGAAATTTAGACCAATGTCCACACCAGAGAAAGCAATGATACTTGATGTAGGTTGCACAGCCACACCAGAGACAGCAAAAATACTTAATATAGCTTGCAAGACTATACCAGAGAAAACAGTGACAAGATTTTAGGTCAAGTAAGAACTAACCTTTTCACAACCCAGCCAAAAGATGCCAAAAAAACACAAAAGATTGAAGCACAAAGATTCCAGGTATACCAGATGGTTGATGATAAACTAGAATGTTCTTGAACTTTGTTTACTATCTCACACACAGACCACCCTAGCTTTTTCTTAGCCAAATCCAGCTCTCTCACCTCTCTACATGCATAAAAATGCCTCTAGAGGCTTCCAAATGCGCAGGCTGGTGGCTGACTTTAGGCCTTTAAATCCCCAAAAATCCCCAAAAACACCCTCTAAACAGCAAAAAAAAAGTAACTACACATAGAAACAAGATACTCACACATAACACATACCAAAATGATGAGAAAAGAAAGGACATTAAGCTGAGAGATAATAAATGGCCCTAGCTTAAGCCTACAAAAACACAACTAAACATCTAAAAACTAAAAAATCACCAATAAACAAAATCATAACCCTAACTATACCCTACATACCAAAAAACTCAAAATAAGCACTCCAAAGGCCTACCCAGCTTTGAAAAAACCACATCCTCCCTCCAATTAAGAATTTCCACACTCTACATCCACTAAAAACCATGTTCAAATGCCTCTCCTGACCTGCCTCTGACCTGGGCCCTTGACAGTTCTGAATTTACAACAACCTCATATGTGCAATGACTGGAACTCTTCACATCTACAGGACTTCTTGTGATTCCTGCCACTCCAGAAAGAAATTATGCCACAGACCTGGCCCATTATCCTCCCCTTCAGCTTCTTCCTACACTCAGCCTGGCCCATCCTCTTCCACCAGAAGATCCAGACCCTCCATCATTATTCCAAGAATAATCAACAAACTTCATTCATCCAGAAGAAAACCTATAACTCCAACAGCCTCTTCTTCTTCTCATCACCCTAATTCACCAAAAGGTAAGATTCCATCACTCCATACCAAACTAGACAGACCATTTCCTTCAGCCTCTCTTCCAGCAGTCATTGATGATGATGACAATGTAGGGACCATTGAAACACCAACCCCAAATCCAATACCCATTTTCAAAGAAAAATTACAACATCACACCCAACAACAGAAACAACTCCTCCTTTCTTACTTCCAATAAACTCCTTCTAAGGACCAACAAGACATTGATAAGAGAAGTAACCACATCCAACAATTCAAGGCCAATTGAGAACATTTTGCCACCTCTCTTGTTACCCTTCTGTAATTCCACTAGTGCTTGTGTTTGATTTTGAAAAAAAAATATGACCACACCCTTTTTAAGATGTGGCCGCTAAACAACCCTCAGTTTTAAGTCTTGGGGGACCATCCTCATTTTATAATCTTGGGGGACTCAAAAACCCTCAGTTTATAGTCTTGGGGGACTCTAAACCTAAATCATAAACCCAGAACCAGATATCAACCACATCAAGACACAGAGAAAAAAACATTCTAGGGTAATTTTGAATAGAGCTTCCAGCCCATCAATTACCCCTAAACTTGCCTTTGCTGAATTCAGAGGCTCCCCCTGTGGATAACCTCTTCCAATCTTCAAAACCAGCACCAAAACAACACCCATTCCTCAGTTTATAGTCTTTGGGGACTAAAATAATCATCAGTTTATAGTCTTGGGGGATTGTAGAACCATTTTTTTAGTTTAAAGTCTTGATGGACTGATGCATATTTCAGTTTAGAGTCATAATGGACTAATGCATATTCACCCGCATTCCACTTGCTGAACTTCAACATCCACTTTATCTTCTACCCATCACTGATAAATTTTTTTTCTTATCTCTTTTCTTTATCATTGTTAATCCACCACAGATCATTTCAAGCCTTGAATCACCTGCCGTTTACACCTCAACCCTTCCTTGCTTCACTGCTACAAAAGACTATGCTTGAAAACAGTGGATTCACATGTACAGACCATGCACATTCACTCTTCCAACTCCAGAGGCCAAAATGTACAACAAGGCTTGTGACTCTTGAAATTCAAAGAAGAAAGATTTGATAGAGATTCCAACTATCCTTTACATGTGCCTTCATCTTCTCACAAATACATCTCCAGAGCTAGGTCCTGCTTCTTCTCCTTTGTCTTCATTTCCTTCCAGAAGATCCAGGAAATCCATCCCCAGAACTCTCTCTAAATGGCCACCTCTATCTTCCCAAGAATCTGCTTTATCTCTTCCAATTCCACTTCAAATTCTTCAAATTCAGCTCCTAGGCTGATAGACCAGGTCCAGGAAGCCCTCCTGCCTTTCTGAGAAGCAAAAAACAGGCTCAAAAAATTCAAAAAATACCAGAAAACAACCAAAATTCTCCAAAAAAACAACAACAATTCTGCACAAGAACCTCCTTGTGCTCCCAGAGAAGTAAAAGAAATCTTTTCTATGCCCAACAACACCAAAAATTCCCAAACTTCAAGAAAACCTGCCAGAGCTCCCAAAACTTCCCAACAACCAAAATCACCTTCTCCTTTCAGGAGAAGAAACTACACCTCCCCTATACCTGCCAACTAATCCTCTGGCAGTTCATTCTCTTCAAGTAATTCTTCCAGAAGAAAAAAGTCAGCCTCCAGATCACCTTCATCTGCCCCATCCTCTAACAAAATTGGTTCCCTGTTGTAGACAATCCTATAGAGCTAGCTATAGGCCTTGACCAAGGGAGTTGGAGTAAAACTGGAGAGAAAACCCCCTGTCCCTTTGAGAAATACCAGGTGATATTTATTTGTTACAGCAAATTAGAGACTGTTACTATACCCCTTCAAACAAACATCTTGACAGCTTTACAAGTCAAGACAGTAGCCAATAGCAGACCACTGAGAACCAAAGAAGCAGAAACCTGAAATGAAGAAAGATCCACACCAGAAAACCAAAACACTGTGCACTTGTTGCACAGAAAACAGCAATACTACTTGATGCAGGTTGCAAAGCTACATCAGAGAAAACCAGTTTCCAAAGTTGAGTTAAATGAAGAACTAACCTTGCAAAAAACACAGCCAATTGTGGAAAAAAAACAGTGAAAACTGAGTGAGAAACAATGATATAATTACTAGATGGTTGTATGATAATTAAAGTTTCCCCAAACTGTCTTATTCAGTATATACACACAGACCACCATTTAAAAAATCCATGCACAGCAATGAATTTGGCGCTTCTGACAGCCAAGTTGCGTAAAACCCTCTAGAAACACTTCCCAGCCTTCTATAACCAAGGCGGGCGGTCTGCCTGACATTGGGAGGCCCACCTAGAGGTGGCTGGACCACCCTGAAGCCATAAAACCTCCAAAAACCTCCAAAAAAGCCCAAAATACTTAGAAAAATCCAGCACAACTACTAAAACCCTTAAAACATAAAATTAAGTTATGACAACATTGTGACATAAAATATAGAGCCAAATTAGCTCTACTTAATGGTACTAAGCTCTTAACCCTAAAACTTAAGGTTAGTTTGTAAAACACAAAAAAAAAAATTAAACAGCTATCTTTTAGAAATGAAAAATGAGGAAATGACCCCTTAAAACTTTAAATATGAAAAATGACATAAAGACATAAAATATAGAAAAAAACTGGGGCTATCCAATAGTAGTACCCACATACCCATAGTCCCAATATTCACTGAATATAGCCAAAATAACATGTAATTATTCAAACAATGCTAATTAAGACATAGTAAAACAATGCCAAACAGACCAACAAAGGCCTCTGCCAATGTTGGAACACCACACCGGTACCATCAACCAGTCAAATAGAGCATGATAACAATAACAACAACAATTCCAACAATAATTCTCCTTCTCTAGCTAGGCCCCAGGAAGAGCTCCATCCTATTTCAACTTCTCAGCACTTACTGGAAGAAGACCAAGGTAACCCACATTTATCTCTGGCTGATCCTTCCACAACACATCTTTCCAAACCTTTAGAAGTCCAAATTCCTACAGCATATAATTTTGAAGAGCTTCCTATCTGTAAGTACCATA
The DNA here is from genome assembly GCA_030280995.1 of Hemileia vastatrix. Taxonomy (NCBI): domain Eukaryota; kingdom Fungi; phylum Basidiomycota; class Pucciniomycetes; order Pucciniales; family Zaghouaniaceae; genus Hemileia; species Hemileia vastatrix. Next base: position 24,705,881 of record JASXTE010000004.1, on the reverse strand, counting down.
ATCTTTCATCCAATTTCATCAACAAATAAACAACTTCTGAACAAAATTCTTCTTGTTTAGATGGCACCCCTTCTCCTGAAACTACTATTGGAGTTGGCCAACCCCTTGAAACTACATTAACTCTGGATTATGCTGATATGAAACAGAACCTAAGCATAATGTGTCCCTAAATGCTAAAGGCCTTTGCTCTTCATGGACCATTGAATGAGTTTGAAAGCACCCTGAGAAAGAAACTTCTGGAAAACCACTGGAAGATGTCAAGGATAATTAAGCACACCTTGAACCATTCCATTCCAGCCTAGTCTTCTTCCTCCCAAAGACTACCTTCCAAACCAGTCCCAGACCATCACAACCCCTAAAATCTTTCCAGAATAATACACTACAAGAAACACAGTGCATCCTCCAATCCCAAAAAGAAACAGAAATGCCAACATGTCCCAAACCAACCTCCAGAAGCTTCTTCCTCCAGAGATTAAATTATAGAAAACAGAAAATAATTTAAATTAATAAATAGAAAAAACAATTAATAATTAGCAGTTGAAAAAAATATTTTTACTTTCACTTTTATTTTATTTTATTTTATATTATATTTTATAATTATTTTTTTATTCTACAGATATTACCTATAACTACTAACATACTAAAAAAAAACTTAAAAAATAATAAAATTCATAATACCATAAAAATATGAGAGCTAAGAAAATAAAATTGAACAATAATAAGATAAAATAAATAATAATTACAAATTGTATCCCCCAGCTGATTGATAAGCTGATCCCCTGATACCTTACCCACATCCAAGTGCACCTTGATGTGGATACCATTTTAAGAAACTTTAAAAATTGGAAAAGTAATTTTAAAATATAAAGAAAACTTGAAAATGAAAACAATAAAATGAATGAAAAAAAGAAGCTTGAGAAGTAATAATATAAAAAGAAAAATAGCATTGTCCGGCCAATTGATGAGCCTTTCCCCACCAATGCTTTCCCACATCCAGGTGACCCTGATGTGGTATACCCAACTAATTTTTTCTTTTATAAACAACCCTCACTAACAGAATAAAAGAAAAAAAAGAGAAAAAAAAGAAAATAATCTAAGACCACTACAATTCTATTCCATCACAACAAATCATAGAAGCAAATCCAGGTCCAAAAAAAGATCACTTGGTGGGCTCCCTCCAAAAATTAAAAATGATGGGAGACCACCAGTGATCCACCACCAAGAAAAATCCAAGAACAAAGAAGCCATTCCAATCCATTTTAAAGTCATAGAGGACTAAAAACCTGAATAAAAGCAGAGAGCTAGGATTAAACTAAACAAAACCAAGGACTTCAAACAGACATTCTGGGGTAATTTTTCTACAGAGAAGCCAGCTGACCAGTTACCCCCACACTTGCCAAAATAAAATCTAGAAGCCTCCCCCCATGAGTACCTTCTAACAAAAAGATTTCCAACACAAAAGATTCACAGAATCACCAACAAAAAACCCAATAAAAAGAATGATTCATAGTTTATCCTCATTGCAGAGTTAGTCTTCTTACCTTCTTGTGCCTATTGAATAAAATCTCTTCACCTGGTCAGAAGCCACTCTCTTCTTCAAGACTGCCCCATCCAATTCTTCTGACTGATATGATCCGCCTGAGAGTTGAGATCTGACTCTATAAGGACCATTTCACCTGTAAGAGAACATCTTTCCCCACTGACTCTCCAAACTCCTATTATACACCAATACCAACCACCCAGGCTTTAAAGGATTCCTCAGCCTGTGTGCCAACCTCTTATCCCAATACCTAGCTGACTTATTCCTGATCCTCATCATTGTTTCATAGGCTTTTTCATGAAATTCCTCCTTTCCTTCAAGCTGCTTCATTCTTGCACATAATAAGTCTTCATTTGAACAAACTTCATCCCAATCAATTCCCAAATAAGAAATTACCACCAAATCTACTGGTAAAACTGCCTTCTGACCAAAATTAAGTTCATAAGAGTAATTCTGTCAGTAAAAAAAACCAAAGTTAAATAATGCCTCCAGTTTTCAGCACTATCCCCACACATCTTGACCAAATCATCCTTCAACACTTGATTCCCTCTTTCAACCATGCTTTCAGCTACAGGATAATAAGGAGTAGCCACTCTGATCTTGGACCCAACACTAGTAACAGCTTCCTTGAATTCTGCTCCAAACTCTGTTCCTCCATCAACAGTAACTAATTTCATCAGCCCATACCTATAAATCCACAGCCACATTCTTGGCAGTCAAATTAACCAGAGGCACTGCCTCAACCCAACCTGATAAATCATCCCTGGTAGCAATAAAATATTTATACCTGCCCTCTTAAATATTGGTAGCATCCAGACTTATTCTTCCAAACACAGTTGATTCTCTAGTAGCATGGCCAACCTCTTTTGGTTTCAAGTGACTTTTTCTCTGACACTCTTCACAGGATTGGACCCAAATTTAAACATTCAACCTCATAACAGGCCACCAAAATCTGTCTTCTACTCTTCCATATGTCTCCCCAGAGCTTCTATGACCAAGGTCTTCATGAAAAGACTTCAAAACCAGCTCTTGTCCCTTCTTCTGAGTCACCACAACCTGAGGACTTGGATTTCTCCTCCTTAGAAAACTTCTTCCTGACACATAAAAGCCAGGACTCTTTTTCTTGATTGCCACCCAAGTATCATAATCACAACTATCTGGCCTCTCCAAGGTCAACAGATATTCCACCATAAGAAAATAAAACCCAGACTTACCCCAAGTCTCATCTTCAAAATCCAACAAAATAACATCCAATGGCACAACCCTGTCATAAAAATCACAAAAATGCACATGAGCTAATTGAACATCCCATCCAGGATACCAATCTTTAAATTTTGGCACATCCTTCTCCTTCCACTGAGCTTTATGAGAATCCAGTGTACCAAAAGAAACACCATTATCTAAATTTGAGCCATCCCAAACAACAGCCCCTACTTCATCAAAAAAAAACATTTTGATCACCAGAATCAAGATCAGATCCAGCCAGTTTAACTTCTTGGTGGAGGTCCAAATTTTGCAGTTTTACTTCTTGCTGGAGGTTAGAAAAAGTATCAGCTCTCTTTTGCTGGCCCTAAACATAGGCGCATCTTCATCACACTCTTCTGATTCAGATTCTTCATCTGTTGGTGGTCTTTTTGACAATCCATCTGGCATTGTGAAAGTTTTTCCTGGCTTGTGTACTGAATCAAAGGAGAAGTGCTGGATAAATGCAACCCACCTATTCATAGGAGCATTAGGGAGACTAGGAGTGTTGATCATCTGCACCAAAGATTTAGCATCCACCTGCAGCTCAAAATTCTGCCCCCACAAAACAGTCTTCAACTTCTTCATAATTTTTTTCACACCACAGAGCTCCAACTTTGGCTGAGAGTACCTTGCTTCTACCTCATTAAATACCACAGATTTATACCTGACTATCCTGACCTTCCCATACTTATCCTCCTGAGACAGAACAGCACCAGAAGCAATATAACTTGAATCCACAGCCAAATAAACCTTCCCAGCCTCAACACGATAATCCAGCTTATGCAACACAATATCCTCCCCTACCACCTTCTTCAATTTCACAAATGCCTCTTCACAATTGTCATCCCACTTCCAATCAGCATCCTTCCTGGTCAACTTCCTTAAAGGAGCAGCCAACAAAGAGAAGTTCTTAATAAACATCCTCACATAAACACAAACACCCAAGAATCCTCTGACTTCAGTTGTATTCTTTGATCTTGGACATGCTTGAATTTTATTAACCTTCTTCTATGCCATAATCCTATCCTCTTTACACACCACATGACCCAAAATCTTTGATTCTGGTACACAACAGTAAAAACTTTGACCCAGAAACAGTCAAACAAGCCTCCTCTATCCTAAACAAAATTCTCTCCAGTGTCAAAGCATACTCCCACACAAACCTCCTAGTGCCCTGGGTTTCCTTCATACCTCATTACCATATTCAGATGTTGGCCCTTTTACTCCACCATCATCTATAAAAATACCAGCATAAGTTTGCACTTCATCCTTCAATATCCAAGCCATCTGCACCTGGGAAACAGCAACAGAATTAGTAGGTCCTTGAGGTACCCTGGTCAATTGAAACCTGCCCAAAGGAGTCTCAAAAGTAGTGAGAGGCCTAGAGTCCAAATAGAGTTCCCTCTGATCATAACCACCCATAAAATATCCCAAGCCATAACATACCCTTCCAGAAAAAGCCTCCACAAAATCTTCTGCACTTGGTGGCATTCCAGAATCCTTGATAGTCACTCTATTCAAGGCCCTGAGATCATGAACCACCCTAAGCTTTCCATTTTGCATCTTGAAACAGAAAACAGGACTAAAATAACTTGAGGTTGACTGTTCATACTACCCTTTTCTGACCCTTTCCCTGAAAATCTCCACAAAATCATCCCTTATAGAAGCAGGAATCGGAATTGGTTTGATTTTCCAAGGCTCATGACAAACCACTTGAATCAGATAAGGTGAACCATAGGAATGTTTCAACACACCTCTTTCATCCTCTGAAAAAGAAATTCGCTTTTCCCTCAACACCATCACATTCAACAAAAACTTCCTCTCCTCTTCAGATAGCCACCCATAAGGACCAAAATTCACCACCTCCAACCTTCCTCAGTAATCATAGCAGTTTCCAAAAAATCAGGTGGATTCTTCACTAAATGTGTCACATAAGGATCTCTTGAAAAGGGAGGCCTCTTCAAATCTGGGTTCAGCCCAACTGGCATAGGCTCATTGACAGGCCTAACCTTCACTGCTATCAACTTGTATTTAGCATCATCCACGTCCAGATCTTCATCTTCACCATCAGGAGCTTATTCAGTCTTTCTACAAAAACAAAAAAGGGGTTTCTCCAATGGTCACAGGTGTGGCCAAGGTAATGTTTTTGAAAGGTGTAGAAGAAGCCCTAGCAGTGCACAATGGGGAGGACTTACTTTTAGACCCCAATCTCACCACTCCAAAGCTTTTCCATTCCTCATTCTCATTCTCCTCCTCACTACTAACCTCAATTCCACCACTCTTCACCTCTTCAGTCAAATAATATTGAAATGATTTTTTTGATCTTCTTTCTTCTTTATATTCAGATTTTTTTCTTGATGATCTTCAATTATCTTGAAGTTTTTTTCTTCTTTATTTGATGGGGTGCCTTTCCTAAAACAGAAACCAGGGTTGCACAATTGCTTACATGTGTGGCCAAGGTAAAGATTTTTGAAATGTGTAGAAAAATCCCTAGCGATGAACAATTTGAAGGACTTACTTTCAGACCCCAATCTCACTTCCCCAAAGATTTTCCATTCCACAGACATAAACCCCATATTTCCTCTTGAACTTTAGATAAAATTTATTTTGAAACCATTAAATAAACAGGGACTTGATAAAAAACTTGAAGAATACTTGCAGAGAAGAGAAAAATTATACAAAGAAAGCTGAAAATCCACTTGGAATATCTTAAAATGAGCTGACCTACTACAACCTAAGATTTCCACTGAAAGGGGAGAGGCTGCAGCACTTGGGTGATTAGCCCCACCTACTCTAAAAAATAAGGGTCTCCATCAGAGCCTGAGCCACCTTCAAAAAAACCAAAAGCAGACCTATATTCCCTTCTCCTCTCACAGAAATAAGGACAGTGGCACATAGAGCTAAGCCCAGGTGTCACTGGTCAACCTACGCACAGAGCTGAGGGTGATCCCAAAGTAAGTGAGATAAAAGGAAGGGTGGGATTACAACTTCGAAGTACAGATGACTACTTTGAGGAAGTGATTTTGAGGATAGGTCTAATTAGCCTATAATAGTTCAAGATAATCCTTGGGGAATAATTAATGTATAGGGTAAGGACACTAATTATTGTGGTAAATCTCACAAAGGGTTGCAACTTAATAATAAAAGAAAAGATTTAAGTATTTTAGGATTTAATGAAATTGATTATTAAGAAAGAAAAAGACAAATATAACAATAGCCTAATAAGAGTTTGAATATTATCACAAATATATTATATAATTTAGTTCTAGGGAATTTTGAGCCAAAGTAACCCCCTTTAAATATCATATTCTTCCTTGCACTGACCCATTAATAAACCAGCCACCATATACCCACAGACTCATCTAATCCACTGGAGTTCCCATTTACCAATCATCTAACTTTATATCCCTTCTTCCCTGTTCCTATCTCACAGACCTCCTGATTAACCCTCAAATCCACAATTACCCCCTGTTCAAATATTGCCTTGGTCTTAGCGCTAGATTGCGCGTACATTACTTATACTTGAAAAGTATAAATGTCTTTACTTTTAGTATACTTTAAATTTTGAATAGTGTGGCTAATTTGAGAACACAATAGAATTCAATTACCCCAAGGTCACTTTTCATTTGTCATTAGTGGAGTTAGAGCTTGAATAGTGGGGTAGTTGAGGTACTCTTTCTTTGAATGTCATGTAATGTGTGACAGATGGCCGGGTATAAAACGTGAGCTATGTTGAGCATGGGAATACTTCATTAACAAACCTTTACCATCATCTCTTTTTTTTTTTAATTTCAACTACATTTATTTTAAATTCAATGCCTGAACACACTGACCCTACCCCTACTCCCCCTCACCCTTGGGCTTATGGGGGACTCCCCACTTGTCAATTCAAAACTCCATGCATGGCCTGTGTGGCCATGGATTTATTTTGCGTAGAGAGTATGGCATCTTGAGGTCCTTACAAGAAGTGCGAGTTTTGTTGATGGTGTCAAGTGGTGTTTAACGCACTGGTTATTAATAATAATGTGGAGCCATTTACTGCTACTAAGTTTTGGTCAATTTCCAACACAAAAGCCATTGTCGAGGATATTTGGTAGGTGCCCAACACTAGTGATTCGTCTGTCAATGAATTACACGGTTTGAGTCAGGAGGATAGATTGGAAATATCCAGTTGGGCTATGTATGTAGCTTCAGGGAAGCAAAGGATGGTGGATGATGATGAAGAAAGGGTTGTCGAGGATGTTTCAGAACACGCAGGGAATGAAGCCACCCCATCAAAAAACAATGATTGATCATCAAGGATGATGACAAAGATGAAGTAGAGGTGGTAGAGAAAAAACCTTTATTCCTCAAAGTTGACCCTGAGTTTTGAGTAAGTGATTTAATTTAATTTCTATTACTTCAACAGTTACTGATTTTTTTGTTTTAGAGTGTGGAAACCACAGAAGAGGTACCCATAGCATTGACCAGCGGGCCAGTCCCTGAGGTTTAATGGGTAATTGAGAGAGGTCAGTCAAACACTGAGGACACAAACTTAGAATTCAAAGTCTTGGATCAATTATGGTCCAAGAAACCCAATCAAACTTTCCAAGTGTCATTTGTCAAGGATTTATGTGAAGAGCTTGGTAAAATTGTGGAATTAGCTTTGTATGATATATCCAAGGAATTGTTGGATATTGGGGAGGTGGTTTTTGCTGAAGGTAATGAGGTGTTTGAAAAGAGTCGAAAGGGAGTTTGGAAAGTGATAGAAAAGATGAAGGATTTGAATCAAAGTAAAATATAAGAAAAAATTAAAGTAGAAAAGAAAAATTTTAATTTTGCATATAGTTATATCTTGAATAACACTTTATTTTGCTATTTTGGTTTTTATTTATTGTTTAAAGAGAAGAAAAGAAAGAGAAAAAATAATTTGTATTTAATAAAGAAAATTTTTGGAAAAAAAAAGAAATTTAGAATTAGAAAATGGTTGATTGTTGGAGAAGGTTGCCTTGATTATTTGAGTGTTTTGATAGTTTTAATTTTGAGGAAACAGAAAGATTTTGAAGGTTGAAAGAAAAAAAAAGAAAGAAGGTTTTAGAGAAAGAACATAATAACATAATATGAAAATAAATTTTAGAAAAAAAAAATGTTTTAATTAGTTTGTAATTTTATTTTATTTTATTTTTTTTGTTTATTTTAATTTTAGTTTATTTAACCTTCAATTTATTTTATTTTTATTTTACTTTTGTTTTATTTTATTTTATTTTAATAAAGTTTTAAATTTTGGTTTTTTAAAGAAATATACAGAAATTGAAAAATAGTTAAAAGAATTATAAAGATTTATATTATTATGAAGTTTTAGTTTTTTTTAAAAAAAAAAATTAAATCAATGTTAAGGTTTTACAATTTTAAGTTTGAGAAAAGAAAAAAAAAGAAAACAGAAAGAAAAAGAAAAAGAAAAAGAAAAAGAAAAAGAGAAAAAGAAAGAAAGAATTTCAAGTTTTAGGTTTTGAAGGATATTTTAAATGAGAAGATTTGATAAGTTCAGGAGCATTATAAACATTAACAGCTGGTTCCCAGGATGTTTTATTAGTGTCATCAAGGTAGCCTTCCCATACCACAAGATATTGAAGTTTCCCTTTGTGCCTTCTTGAATCAAGAATCTAGCTTAATTCCCACTCTAGATTATCTTCTACTTTGACTGGCTCTGGAGGAGGATGGTTCTTGCCCAGGTATATTTCTCAAGCTAGTTCCAAGAGAGATACATGAAATAAAGGATGAATGGATTGCCACTTTGGAGGTAGCTTGAGTTGAAATGAATTCTTAGAGATTTCAGCATCAATTTCAAATGGACCCAAGTGTTTCTCAGATAGTTTCCTAGATGGTCAAGTTGTTCAAATATTTTTCACATTGATCCATACTTTATTTCCTGGTTTACAAGGTGGATCAGATTATCAATCTTTGTTGGACTGTTCATTATACCTTCAACTTGCTGCCTCAAGATTAGATTGGAATTTTCCTTGAAGTCATTTAATTGTTTAAAAATAATGTTCAGAAGGAAAATATATTCCTACATGAATCAAATTGAATTGAGGATGTTTTCCATAGATGGTTTTGAAGGGAGATTGTTTTGTCAAAGAATGTGTCAAGTTGTTATAAGCAAATTTGGCCAATGGTAACCATGTGGTCCAATTTTCTTGTTGATAATTAACATATATTCAAATATATTGTTTGAGGATTTGATTAACTCTTTTGGTTTTCCCATTGGTTTCAGGATGATAAGCAGTAGAAATATTCCTTGTAATATTTGAATTTTGACATAATTGAGTCCAGAAAGTAGAAACAAACAAAGAACCTCTATCTGAAACAATATCATTTGGTAATTCATTTTTAGAGAATATGTGTTCTAGAAATAATTTTTTCCAAATCCTCTGCTGGTGCAGTAGTAACAGTTTTAATGAAAATAGACATTTTAGAAAATCTATCAACTACAACTAGTATACTATCAAAATTATCTGAGGGAGTTAATTGAGAAATGAAATCCATAGAAATTGATTCCCAAGGTTTAGAGGGAACTGGAAGTGGTTGAAGCAACCCATACTTCCTATGACAAGGTACCTTGTTCCTATTACATTCATAACAGGATTTAATATAGTCCTTGATTTCTCTAGTCATTCCTGGCCAGAAGAAATCCCTCTCTATTAACTGGTAGGTTATATCAACCCCAAAATGACCAGCCAATGGAGAATTATGTCTGCTATTGAAAATACATTATTTTATATCTTTATCAATGGGTATGACTAATCTACCTTTGAAGACTAATAGACCTGATTTTATACTCAATCTTTTGGCCCCTTACCCTGAGAGTATTTTGTCTATTACCCCCACAAAATAATCATCTTTCAATTGAGCTTCTTGAATGCTGGATAGTGGATTTTGAATTGTTTGAGTTGTCATTTTATTGAGTTGATGATTTTTTAACATTGATTCATTGAAAATTGATTTGAAATTTTCTGGGTTATTTTTAACAAATGCCTCCCCCCACTCTGGGTGAACATTGTCCCAAAGTGACAATATTTCTGGAACTACACAATTTTTCCAGGGCAATAGGTAATATTGAAAGAAAATTCAGATAAGAGCTCAGCCCATCAGGCTTGACATCGTGTCAAGACTTTGGAAGATATAAAGTATTTTAAAGCTTTATGATCCATCAAAATTTGAAAAGAACTATTAAGGCTGAGAAGAAAAGAACACCATTTTTTAAGACAATTAATAATAGCAAGTAACTCATTATCATGAATTTTGTAATTTAACTCTGCTGAAAGCAATTTGTGTGATTCAAACGCAACAGGATGAAACAATTTTGTTTCAGGATTTAATTAGGATATAACCCCTGAAATAGCATAATCACTAGCATCTCTCTCAACAATTGTGGAAGCAGAGGGATTGAAATGTCAAAGAATTGGAGCTGTGGTGAAGGCAGACTTCAATGCTTTGAATTCTTTTTGCACTGTATTGGTGAAAACAAAGGGAATATCTTTTCTAAGAAGAGAAGTGAAATTTGTAATAGTTTTAGAGTAATTTTTAATAAATCTTCTATTGAAATTTGCAAAACCAAAAACCCTTGTAATGATTTAACAGATTTTGGCTCTGGCCATTCCAATATTTTTTTAACTTTTCTATCATCCATCACAAGGCTGTCAGTAGATAATGTAAAACCTAGAAAGTCAAAAAACTTTAGGTGGAATTTGCACTTAGTATTCTTGGAGTAGAGACCATGCGCTAAAAGACAATTGAGAACCTGTTGGACATGTTTTATATGTTCCTTGAGGGTCTTTGAAAAGATTGAAATATAATCTAAATAGACAACAACAAATTGTTTGACAACATCATGAAAGATATCATTGATAAAAGTTTGAAAATTTGTGGGTGAGTTACATAATCCAAAAGGCATAACTATATATTCAAAACTACCAAACCTAGTGCACATTGCCATTAAAGGTTCATGGCCTTTAGAAATACGTATAAGGTTGTAAGTGCCTCTTAAATAAATTTTAGTGAAGAAATTAGCACCACCAAAAAAATTAAGAAGTAAAGACATAGGAGGAACTGGATATGTGTTCTTCTTAGTCACTGCATTAAGTTTTCTATAATCAACGCACAACCTAAGCCTTCAATCTTTTTCCTTTCAAGGAAAGGACTGGAGAGCTGGTTGGGAATTTACCGGATTGAATGAAACTTTTTTCCACATTCTCTGCAATGTAGTCTCAAAGGACTTGAGATTCATCCTTTGATAGGGAGTAGACAGGACCTGCAAAAGTTACTGGACCTACTAACTCTATTTGATGATTTTAGGGTCAATGAGGTGGTAGCTTGTTGGCCTTATGGACTGAAAATACATCAAAGAAGTCATGATTAACTTCTGGTGTGATCTTCCAACACTGGCGGAGCCCTTTGTTGGTTTATTTGGTGTTGTTTTGGTATGCCTTAAATGGCTTTGTTTAAATAATTAGGTATTTTTTCTGGAATTACGCAGCAAATATTGGGACTACGTGGATCTGGATACTACCATTGGATAGCCATGGTTTTTCTCTATATTTTATGTCTTGAGGAGATTTTTATAGCATAAGTATTTGGGGGATAATTTCTCAATTTTCATTTTAAAAGATTGCTGTTGAATTTTGTTTTTTGTGTTTTACAGGCTAACCTTAAGTCTTAGGGTTAAGTGATTAATACCATTGGAAATAGTGTAATTTTCTCTACATTTCATTTCTCAAAGTTGTTATAGCATAATTATGTGTTTTAAGGGTTTTAGTAGTTGTAGGTGAATTTTCTAAGTAGTTTGGGTCTTTTTGGTGGTTTTATGGCTTCAGGGTGGTCAGGCTGCTTCAGGAAGGCTTCCTGGTGTCAGGAGGACCTCCTGCCCCAGTGCAAGAGGGCTGGGAATCACTTCTAGGGAGGTTTTATGCAATTTGGTGGTCAGGAACGCCTGATTTTCAGGTGTGCATGGGCTCATGATTAGTAGTCTGTGTGTATATAGTGAATAAGACAGTTTGGGGCAACTTTAATTATCATGCAACCATCTGGAGGTGATACCCTTGTTCCTCACTAAGTTTTCACTGTTTTCTGGCCACAATTAGGCTGTGTTTGTTGCAAGTAAGTTCTTCATTTAACTTAACTTTGGCAACTGTTTTCTCTGTTATAGTCTTGCAAGCTATAGCAAGTATTATTTCGGTCTCTGGTGTAGATTTTCAACCTACATCAAGTATTATTGCTTTCTCTGGTGTGGACACTAGTCTACATTTCAGTTCTTTGGTTTGGTAGTCTGTCTGTAGACTAAATTCTTGACTGATCAAGCAGTCAAGTGTATTTGGAAAAGGGGCTTTTGGTAACAGGAACCAATTTACTTTAACAGGTAAATCTCACTTGTTTTTCTAAAGGTACAGGGTTTTTCTTTCTGGTTTTACTCCAACTCCCTTGGTCAAGGCCTATAGCTAGTACTATAGGATTGTCTACACTGGGAGAGTTGATTTAATGGATTCAATATTGATTTGATCATCCTCTTCATTGTTGAAGGAGTCTGTCAAGGGTAGACCTGAATTTAGAGAGCAAGAATTGCTTACCTGGAGGCTGTTGAAAGCCTCTTTGAGTGAAGTAACCAAACTAGAAAGGTTAGCCAAACGCTCATTTATACAAAAATCGGATGTTTGAAAATCATCCAGCAGAGATATGTCCTCTAGCAGGACTTGGTCAGATGGTTTGTTTAACTCCCTCTTGACCTGCATTAAAGAATCAGAAATATACTTTGAGCAAGGGGTGATCAATTCCTCTGACCAATAAATTTCAGGATTTCAATATATTAAAAAGTGATGGCCAAGAATGGTATTGTCCATCCTTGGGTTATCCAAGACTGTTAATTACCACTTGAAGGAGGGAAAATTCAGAAAGTTGAAAACCCATAAACCTTTCTTACTAACCCAATACTTGGGTTCCTCTTATTCAACCAAATAAATTGGAATTTGATTAATATCCACAAATTTCAGCTTAAGTTTTTGGCAAAAGATAAACTGATAAATGAAATTGAAGCTCTAGAGTCAATGAGACAACTGAAGGGTATATCCTCTTTAAAAATAATAAATCTCAAACGGTTAATGGTAATTCCAGTCCTTAAGACATGGAGGTTCTGTGCACTGGGAGAATTAAAATAATATTCTTTGCACACAAGTAAACTGTCCTCTATTTTTTTGACTTAGAAATTTTACCTTCCTTTTACTTCAATTTTGCACAATCTTATAACTTGTTTTTACCCCCACAATACATACATAACCCACTATCGGCCCATCTTTTCCTTTAAGCTTCCTTTAATTCTCCTTTTGGGTCCGATACCTTACTGATATTGCCGGGAGTCAAGCTTTTGGGTTTAGAATTATCCTTTCCCTTGTGACTGAGTTTGGATTGGGTTGATTGAGCTGCTCGGGAGTGATTTTTTGAAGGAGGCCCAGATTTGAAATTGAAACCATGAGATTTTTGCATGTGATGCCTTTGTTGAAGTCCTCCTTGATGGGAGCCATTGAGTTTTAGGGTCATATCCATTAAGTCCGTCAAACTTGCCATTTTATGCCCATGAAGATTCAGTTGATCCAGAATCCTTAAAGGAAGTTTCTTTTTGAAATGATATTTAAGAGCAGAATCTTTTCAACTATCTCAATTTTGTAAAGCCCTGAATTTGAGATATATTCAGAAGCTTTGCCATTATTTTTCATGCAAAGGAAATAAAGTTTGATCTCTGTGCTGTCAGTTTCATTAGGGTCACCAAACAACATAAAAAGTTGGTCTTTAAATTTCTTCCAATTATTAATGAGTAAATGAGATTTGTTCAAGGAAAGCATGAGAAAATAAGGTTTGAGCCACCGTGACACCTTTCCAGATAAATAACAAGAGGCATAGATGACCTTAGAACAATTCATACTAAAAGTTTGAGGGTCATTGTGGGAAAGTAGCTTGCATTTTTACAAGAAGGGACACAATCTGTCAGGGTGTTCTCCATCAAATTTATCTGGAGATATCATTGAAAGAGTTTTAAGTTTTGATCTTTAAGATGGGGCAGGATTAGTAATAGTTTCAACCAAGATTTTCATAAATTCCTCAAATAAAGCAGTTGGGCCAGGATTTGAAGGTTGGCCTGAAGGTACGGCAGCTGGGGCTGATGGTGCCTTTTTCATGGTATCCTCTCCTTCATCTTCTTCACTGGAGTCCTCAAAATCCTGGGGGATATCCTCTACAGATTGAATTGAATTTTTGCGCTCCCTTAACTCAAGCCGTTTGAGAGAGTGAGTGCAAGACACAGGACATAATGAGGCCGGCCTATCCCTAGTGCAAGCTCTAGTGGTAGCGCCCATGGAAGGAGGAGTGCGTTGAAAAGGAGCCATATTTAGATTTAGCACCTGAAATTCATAGTCGGACAAAGAATGAGAACTAGGGAAAATTAAATTATACTGTCACCAGTCAACCTACGCACAGAGTTTAGGGTGATCCCAAAGTAAGTGAGATAAAAGTAAGGGGGGAATACAACTTCAAAGAACAGAAAACTACTTCAAGGAAGTGATTTCAAAGATAAGTCTAAGTAAACTATAGTGGTTCAAGATAATCCTTGAGGAATAATTAATGTACAGGTTAAGGACACTAATTATTGTGGTAAATCTAATGAAGGGTTTTAACTTTATAATAAAAGAAAAGATTTAAATATTTTAGGATTTAATGAAATTGATTTTTAAGAAAGAAAAGGAAAAATACAATAATAGCCTAATAAGAGTTTGACTACTATCACAATTATATTTTATAATTTAATTCTAGGGAATGTTGAATTAAAGTAACCCCCTTTAAATATTGTATTCTTCCTCGAACTGACCCATTAATCAACCTGCCACCATATACCCACAGACCCATCTAATTCACTGGAGTTCCCATTTACCAATCATCTAATCTTATATCCCTTCTTCCCTGTTCCTATCTCACAGACCTCCTGATTAACCCTCAAATCGATAATTACCCCCTGTTCAAATATTGCCTTGATCTTAGTGCTAGATTGCGCGTACATTACTTATACTTGAAAAGTATAAACATCTTTACTTTTAGTATACTTTAAATTTTAATAGCGTGGCTAATTCAAGAACACAATAGAATGTAATTTCCCCAAGGTCACTTTTCACATGTAGCTAGTGGGGTAGTTGAGGTACTTTGCTTTGAGTTTCATGTAATGTGTGACACCAGGCCTAGTCTCCCAACCCTCTTCACCAGGTGAAGAAAACCTCATATGCAAGGTCCTTTCATCCTCCCTTGTCAACTCCAGGTTGATAACCAATTCTGGCTGAAAAATCCATCAATAATGGGCCACCCAAAACTGCCCTAAAAGTGCTTTTTGCAATATAAAAGTGCACCTTCACAGAAGCTCCACCAACATCCAGCTTCACAAACTCTGCTATCCCAACAAACTCAGTAACATGTCCACAAATTCCTCTCAAGTTCCCACCAATACCAGTTTTGATAGAGAGGCCCAATTGAGTTGCCTCAGAAAAAAGAAATGAGATTGATCTGAGAACCAGAATCAACCAAATCTCTAATGACCTTGCCACTCAGAGTGACATTGAAAAACTCCAAGGGAGCAGAGAAATGAGTCTCCTAATTCTCCTCAAACTTCTCAGCAGAATCTCAAAAAAACTTCACCTCCCCAGAAGAGACCCTTCTCCTGGTCAACATCTTCTTTTGCTTCTCAGCCAAACCAGGACTGATAGCGAAAAACTCCCCATAAGTCAAAAATATAGTTCCTTGATTTATTTTCTCCATCACAGAGTCTGTCACGTAAACTCTTCCTGAAACCAATGGCCTCTCACAATGGGCTTTTGGTTTTACCACTTTAAGCCTTGATGCCTCTTGAGGTCCAGCTCCTCTATCCACAGGTTTCCTGAACACAGGAAACAACCCAGAACCATCACTTGTGACCCTGGTCCCACTGGGCTTTGGCAAGGAAGCCAAAGGAATATCTTCCTCAGAGTCAGAATCCAAATCCATTGGAATTGGATCCCTATTCAGATCATAAACACTAAATCTTGGTGGGTCCATATATAAAATTCCCTTCTGCATCTTGTGCAGCTCCTCCTTACTAACCTTCCTACTGGAATCCATCTTTGGATCCACCTTGGGAGCCTTTGGCTTAGGCTGGGCCTGTGAAGAGCTCTTGGACCTACCCACTCTCCCAGAATCAAAATCATAAACACCAGCCAAAAACTCCCTCCTTGACTGTGCCTCACAAGAAAAAAACTCCAAACCACCATACAAAGTAGAAAAAGAGACCTTGTTGACCTCCTTCCCCTTCCCCTTGAAAGCAACACCTTCCTTAGCAGAAGACTTCCCCTGATCAGGAATCTAATGAAACCTTGGCCTCCTCTAATTGAGACCATCCCTTCTCCTGACCAAATCAACAGGATTCTTCCCCTCACTGTGCTTCACAAATGTCCCATCAGGAAAATTGATCACCCTACCATCAAACTAAACCTTCTCCTCTGACACATCTCTGTTCAGAGCCCAACAATCATTCGACTTGTGCCCCCTCCTACTACAATAGGAGCACACGCAAGGATCAATGCTACCACCTGCCCTCCTCTCAATAGACTTGGCCTGCTTCATGTAGTCCCTATTCACCTTCTGAGTTTCCTGTACAAATATGTGCAACTGCTTGGTCAAGTCCACCAGTTACTCCATTACTGGGTCCCTCTCCTCTTTGGGAGCCTTCACCACCTTCTTCTCTTCCTTCTTCATCTTAACTTCTTCTTCAGCCAAAGCCTCACTGACTTTGCTGACATATTTGGCTCACCCCTCCTGATAGATTTCCACAGCCAAAAAACTTTAAATTGGCCTGCACAGCCTCTTTCACTTTATTCAAGGCAGGCAACTTCTGGCCCCCATCAGCCAGAGTGTTCATCATGTTCTTCCTGGACAGCTTCTTAAACATATTCATCCTGACATCCCTATCCAGGGCTGACCAAAAAACATCTTTGGCAGAATTTTCATGTTCCAGCTCCACCACTTCAACCAAATATTCCACCACAGGGTCAAAATGTAGCAGAAACTTTCTGTAACTATGCAAGTTACATACACCACCATAAGATTTAAATTCACTGACAATCTTATTTAGATCCACCATATTGAACCTGAAGCCCCATCTATCCACCATCTCCCTGCACAAGAACTTCCAATCCCTCTTCTTGTAGCTAGACATGGCTTCCACCTCCTTCTCCATTTCCCTATCACCAATGAAGAGAATAATTTGTTTCACCATATCCATGTAAGAAGCCCCATCCACCCCAGAAGAAGCCTCATACTTCTCTAGTGAACACTTCAAATCTTCACCATTAAAGCTGGTACCATCCCAAGTTTTGATCCTAACACACTCCCTAACCATCACAGCAGGAGGACCTCTCTCCCCACTGAAATACACAATAGGAATAGAGGAGCCAGAGCCATTCCTCCAGACCAAAATCACTAAAAAGGGCCAAAAAAAGAAAACAAAACTCCAAATAACTAGCAGGTCCTGACCCCATGTTGGGGGCCAGAAATGTAGACAATCCTATAGTACTAGCTACAGGCCTTGACCAAGGGAGTTGGAGAAAAACCAGAGAGGGGATACCCTTTCCCTTTAGAAAATTAAAGTGAGATTTACCTGCTAAAGTAAATTGGGTCTTGTTTACTAAAACCCCTTTCCAACACACTTGACTGCTTGATCAGCTAGGAAATTAGTCATCAGACAGATAACCCGACCAAAGAGCTGAAATGTAGACCAATGTCTACACCAGAGAAAGAAATGATACCTGATGTAGGTTTCAAAGTCACACCAGAGACAAAAATTATACTCAATATAGCTTGCAAGACTATACCAGAGAAAACAGTGACAAGATTTGAGGTCAAGTAAGAACTAACCTTTTCACAACCCTGCCAAAAGATGCCACAAACACACAAAAGAGTGAAGCACAGAGATTACAGGTATACCAGATGGTTGATGAAAAACTAGAATGTTCTTGAACTTTCTTTACTATCTCTCACACAGAACACCCTGGCTTTTTCCCAGCCAAATCCAACTCTCTCACCTCTTTTCATGAATAAAAATGCCTCTAGAGGCTTCCATGTGTGCAGGCAGGGGGCCAATTTTAGTCCTTTAAATGCCCAAAAATACCTGAAAACCCCCTCTAAAAAACAAAACAACAGTAACTACACATAGAAACAAGCTATTCACACATAACACATACCAAAATTATGAGAAAAGGACATTAAGCTGAGACATAATAAGTGACCCTAGCTTAAGCCTACAAGAACACATCTAAACATCTAAAAACTAACAGAACACCAATAAACAACACCATAAACCCAACTATAGCCTACATACTAAATACCTTCAAGTACGCACTCTAAAGGCCTACCCAGATTTGGTACACCACAATGGGAGAGGGGTAAAAATGCACCAAAATGGAAAAGTGAAAGGCTCAAAGAAAAAATTGGCCCCCATGCACCTTAAGGGGCCAGGGACCCCTCCTTACAAGTCTTCTGTTGCTTTATTATCATCAGTAGAAGTTTCAGAAGAACTGACACATTCTTTTGAGCTAAGTTTTAGAACTTGGAGGGGGAACCAGAGGAAGAAGAAGGAATGGAATGCAACACAACAGCATGGAACATATCTTCCAAGATTCCAGCCAAGCTCCAGTCCTCAAAGCCAACAAAAATCCTCAATAAAATTGTTCCTGAAGCCTATTGGGAATTCTTACTTCTTTTTGAAGATGGAGTTGTTAAGAGCCTTAACCCTAACACTTACCCTAAAATCCTCCTCAAGTAAAGTTGTGGAATTAGAATAGTTAGCCATATTCTCATTTAAAGGAAAATCAGATGCTTACAATATATCTGGAAGAGAGGTGTCCTCTAGCTGTACTTGGTCAAATGGGTTGTTTAACTCCCTATTGATCTGCATTCTTGAATCAGAAATATACTTAGAATGAGGGGGTGATCAATCTCTGTGACCAATCAATTTCAGGATTCCAATGCTGTAAAAAGTCATGGCCAAGAATGGTATTTTCCATCCTTGGGGAATCCAAGGCTGTTAATTCCCACTCGAAGGAGGGAAAATTTGGAAATTTGAAAACCCATATGACTTTTCCATTGACCTTATTACAAGCACAAAACCTAAATTTAGTCACATAATCCCACTTTCAACCTTGTAGTCAACTGCACTAAAAGAGATGATTGATTAAAACTTGAAGAATGTGTTTATTAGACAATCAAAATCTCCCTGTGTAGACCCTGTGATCTTTGCAGGTAAAAGGGATGGATCCATGAGACCATGCAAATTCACTGAAAGTTAAGAACAGGTATACCCTTCCACTCACTAGAGAGCTGATTGAAAGTATTCAGGGTGCAGATATTTTCACATCCCTAGATCTCAGGAAAGATTACCACAACATATGTGTAAAAAAAGGGGATTGACACAAACTGGAATTTTGCACCAAATTTGGTCATTTATAATAGTTGGTAATGCCTCTTGGTCCATGTAATGCACCTGCTATAATCCAGCACTTCACCAATAACATATTTATAGACAGAATAGGGATATATTTGGAATTTTATCTAGAAAACATCTTGATTTACTCCAGATCAGTGGACAAACAAAAGATGTGAGTGCTGTCTGCAGCACTTAAGAAAGTTGTAAGTATGGTTAAAATCCATAAAAGTTGTCTTTTCAGCAAATTATATCCTCTATCTGGGTATGATAATTTTAAAGGATAGGGTTCAGACAGACAAGAAAAAGGTAAAAGAAGTAACAGAGTGGCCAGTACCAGCATCAGTAAAGGAGCTCAAATCATTTTTAGGCTTTGAAAATTGTTATCACCACTTTATTGAAATTTATTCTCATATCTTCCAGCCACTACACAACCTCACAAAGAAAGAATCCAAATCCACATGGAAAAGTAGCCAACAAAATGCTTTTGACTACCTGAAGAGGTAATTTGTGATGGCCCCTATTCTTGCAATCCCAGACTTACTAAATCCATTTGCTCTGATATTTTACTGCTCAGATTTTTAACTAGGCACTTTTTTAACCCAATATCACCACACAATAGGGGGTGTCAGTTCTGGAAAATCCACACTTAACTTAAGTGCGGATTTCAAACTAAATCAGCACTTACAAATCTTCACTTAAAATTTGCAAAAAAGTCACTTATTTCAAAAATGGGTGTCAGTTCTGACCTCAAATCAGCACTTTGTTTGTGATTTTTTTTTCAAAACCACATGTTGGCCACATCATCCCTTTCTTTCCCATACCATTTTGTACTCTCCAAATGTCCTCTTTGTGTACTTCATTCATTTGGGTTGGTATTTTGGTTTGTTGCATATTCATTTTTTTTTGGAATTTTCAGTGAAAATCTTTTTTTTGGATGGCTCATTGTTTTTCTTTCACCAGCTCAACATGAAATCGCATATTTTCTTCTGAAATTGCATATTTTGTCAGTGATTTTTTTTTCTTTCATCCCTCATATCCTTTTCCTATTCTCCTCCAACATCCTTCAAACAATTTGGTTTCATTCATTTTGTCATCTCATCTCTCCAGGTAAGTCATTTTATTCTTTTTTTTGATTTTTTGATTACTAATTATAATTTTTTTTGTTTTTTTCTGTTTATTTTATTTTTTTTATCTAAATTTTTTTTGTAAGTGGTTATTTTGGATTTCAATGGTATAATTAACCTTTTTTTTCTCTCCCTCTTTACTTTCTTTTTTAGCTCCATCACCCTACTCTTCATCCCTCCTTGGCATGGTCATTATCCCCCCCTTTCCCTTATTTCACTTTTTTTTGGCTCCATTTCATTGAAACACATACATTGCACATTCTTTATGCATTTCTCTTACTCCATATTCAATTTCCCCACAATTCCAACATCAATCTTTCTCACTCTATTTTTCCTACTTTTCAATCAAGGTAAGTTTCATCTCCTTTTTTTCATGCCTATATGATATCTCATTCCTTTTATGAAAAGTTCATACTTAAATATATGTATGACTCTTATCTGGATAACAGTGAACTTATAAAATTCCTTTTGATCTCATCTTCATTACCACTTTTCAAGTTTTTGTAAAATTTTGAAAATCAGACTCGGAATTAGGGTTAGGTTTATTCAAATCTAATGTTCTTTTTACAGAAGATTCTCCTGAAGGCTACCTTTCATTTCCTACAAACAGATTTGAATTTGATTCAGTGGTTGCTGAGATATTGACTGTTAAAATTGAGCCTTTTTTTTCACAATTTAAATTTTTATTTCATTTTTTTATGTAACAAATTAGGGTTAGGTTTATTTAAATCACATGTCCTTTAACTGAAGATTCTACTAAAGCATATATTTCATTTCCCTCAAACAGGTTTGAATTAGGTTCAGTGGTTGCTGAGATTTTGACCTTTGAAGTTGAGCCTTTTTTCCAAATTTCACTTGTCTTATTTCACATTTTTATATTGCATATTTAGAGGATAAGGATTCTGAAACTCTTATATGATTATTTTCTAGGAATTTCAATTATATAGGCATATATTCATTGCTCAAGAATATCACCAAAGCTCAAAAAGATGAAGATTTTTGCTTATGGGACACTCTACCTTCCTTTAACTCTTTTCTTGCTCTTTGACTCAAAAAGCACTGTAATAAAGCATTTGAAAAAAATCATGAACTTGCAACCAAAGTTGGAATACCAAATTGGTGTGACTCCGAATGGGAAGATATCAGCCACAAATATCTTTTATTTTCTAATGTTATTATTACTCATTCTGGATTTCACAATAAAATTTACACCAATACCAATGACACCAATTTTCTTACTTATGGTATATTCTCATATATCAAACCAATTACCGGCCAACCAATACCATCTCCAGCTAAATTCAAATGACATGGTTTATATTTTCCAGACCACCGGTGCATCATTGATTTTGGTTTGGGAAATGGTATCATCAAAACTATTTGGAATTCTTCTAAGGATAATCATCAAATGACCAAAGCTCCTCCTGGTTTGGAATCCTGTCAAGATTTAACACATTTTGGTTGCTCATTTCAAATCAGTCATAAGTTGATTCAAAGAATCAATAAGGTAATGAAAGAAGGTAAAGTTAATCGATTTAAAAAAACTTTATTTAGATCCAAAAAGTATGGGGATTAGAGTTGTCATCAAAAAATTTATATTTTTTCGTAAATTTTTAATAAATATTTTTTATGTATCAATTTCCTCAACAAAAGTAATGGGCCAACAACCTTGTGTTGTATAAATGGTAATCATGATAACATTTATTTGTTTCATGGGGTTCCTCTAGCCTATACCTGTGGAAAGTCCCAAACTTTTGTTTCTAGACTTGGTCTGCATTTTGGCTTGAGGGATTTTCATTACTTTAAACTAGGGAAATTGATATATATTAGATATTTATTTAATAATTTACGTAATTATATTAAATTTAGATGACTTCCACCACTTACTTCAATAAAATGCAGAGGGGGGGTATGGCCAAATTTTCAAATCTGACATGTGAAATTGATGACTTAGAAAAATTTTGGTGATATTCACCCCTTGCTTCAATAAAATGCAGGGGAGAGTATTGCAAATTTTTTAAAACAGATATAGAATTTTTTTGACTTGTAAATATTTTGGTGAAAATTTTTGATGAGATTGTGAAAGTAATTGTTTCCATCTTGAGCAGGTTTCTGGCTCAAAGGAATAGCAGTACCATCAACAAAACCAATACATCCTGGGAAGCCCTCTGCTTGCATAACCTGAGATGATTCAAGTCGCTCTTCTTTTGTTGGCCAGGTGAGAAGTTGAGATTAAAAGGAGTTGATGGCAGTGATACATCGTTTGGTATAAGTGTTAACTGAACCATACCCTAAATCAAAGACATTTTCTAAAAGTTTCAAAGCGGCTCCATTACCATTTGAACCCAAATGACATAGTGTGATGGCCAATTGAATTGAAGGATGTTGTTGTTCTTTTTGAGAATTATTGTGAAATATGGGATGATCCTGAATAAGCTCAAGCAATTTAAGGAAACATTCCTGAGAAGTCCTGAACAGCTGTCTAAAACTGGGTGTAGATAGTTTAAGAAGTGTTTGGATGGTGTACTTGGGGGTATGAAGTACTTGAGGCTTTCTGGGAAGAAGGTAACGTTTTGTGGCCATTTTTGATAAAAAGACGAAATCTTCTTCTAGATCAGAATCAGAATCGCAATCAGAGTCCAAGAGCAGTTCAAGAGCCATGAAAGTCATTGCTTTATGTAATTTATCACGATTTGAAAGTGAGGAAGGCATAACTCTTATATGATATGATATGAAGATGTAAGTGATGTATGATGTTTTGAGTTATGAAGTGTTATGCTTCAGAGTGCTGCTTATGAATAAGATGATGCTGAAGAAACAGTAAAATGGGACTTGATGGTGAAATCAGCACTTTTGGTTGAGAAAGTGCAGATTTGAGTGAAATAAGTGACTTATTTCATTTTGAAATCCACCAGTATTGGGGCTAGTGTGTTTTATAAATCCGCACTTATTTAAGTGTGGATTTGGTCAAATTTAATTGCGGATTTGTAAGTGCGGACTTGCCAGAACTGACACCCCCTAATATAGTGAAATTCATATGCCTGTTTTTTAAATCAAAAAAGATTTTAAGAATATTCAAAGGTTTATTTATTTCCAACAATTCATGTAGGATTTAACATAAATACATTTAATCAAGAAATTTAATTTTGTATACTTTAAAAAATCTGACATTAAACTCAAAAATATTTTTAAAACAAATCAAATTTTATGTCAGCTTCAAGAACATTCAGAAACTGGATTACATTGAGAGTTCAATCTAAGTTTCATCAAAGCTTAGATATAATATTTTTGAAAAATTTATGTGGTCATTGACATAGAATATATTTAGTAATGAAGAGCAGTAAAAAAGTTTTTACTCCTTTTGAATAAATAGTAATATATATTCTGAGACATGTAATTATTATTATTTTCTTAAATTTTTTATACTTACATGTATTCATTCAAGCATATATAACACTATAAAGGTAAAAAAAAATCAAGCTTAAAGGTGGAATATATCAGATAAAAAATTGTGTTATTTTTGTTTTCAAACCCAAAAATGCATATTAAATCTGTTTGGCACATCATAAAAAGAGATGAATGTTGAAATAAAAGATAAGAAATTTCACCTTATCATGTAAATATCAATGGTTTGAATTATATTATGAGTTTTTTTAGTTTAAATTTGTTTCTCATAATAAAAAATATTTTTTTTCTAATTATAAGCAAAATTAGTAGTCATTTTCCATGAAATTATATGTAATATATTTGTATTTTGATTTCATTTTTAATTTTTGTATATAATTGCTTTTTCATTGAAATATAGTATTCTTTCAAATGATACAAGACAGCTTTATTTTAAATTGAAAAAGGTTTATAAATTGCCATAAATCAGAAAATTCCACATTTGTAAATTTAATAGATTCTATGCATCTGTGTTCTCACAAGACAAGAAATTTAAAGCTGTCAGCCAGTCCTCATTTAGTCCAGCTACAGCTGTGTCTGTATTCAGCAACTTTAGATGATAGTGTACTCTTATGTTCAGCTGAATGTCAGAGTACACCATGATATTTTATTCACATTATTTGCTCCCTCAATCACCCCTTCTTACCATTTCTTTGGGTTTCACCACCCCTTCTCACCCCTTTTACTACCATTACCATTACACCCACCCCTTTCACTACTTTATGAAGCTTTTGAAATTCATTCAAATGCTTTAGCTGCCCTCCCCATCCTTCAATACACATTTTTATACCCTTCCCATCCTATCCCATACATCTTATCACCATTTGCACCCCTCACTACCACTTTTGCTACCCTCCCAACCCTTTCTACACCATTAAATTCCATCCTCACCCCTTCCTACCCTCTCCACCTTTCAACTCACCTTTTTTGGTCCACTTTAAAGATATTTATTTTTCCCCCACTTCAAAACGCTTTACTTTCCATGGATTAAAAGGGGTAGAGAGTGGCTTGGAAGGAGTATAAAGCAATTAGAAATTATGGAGAGGATTGAGAAAGGATAAGATGGGGAGAAGAAAGGGTGGGAGCAGGATAAGAACATGAGCTTTAAGAGGCTGAAAATGAGAGAGGAAGATATTTTTGAGTTTATTAAAATGGAAAGGATGGGAGAGTAACATAAAAGAGTTTTCCAAACAAATTTACTGAATAGATAATTTAAATAACCAAGTTAAATAGAATAGAAAGTGTGATTAATTGAACACAATGTAACCACTAGACTTCTTGTAAAAATTCATTCTAAAATTTTATTTAATAAAATTTGAATTTCCACAATTGCATTCATATATGTGGAAGATAAATACATTTCATTTTTAAAGACTAATTGTACACATATACTGTTTTCAACTACTGGTGATAAAATTATATATCTACATATAATTATTACAAATTATATGGTTGAAAAAATTCTTCCAAAATTTATCTTTGACAATTTTTTACCTTCTACAAATATTTTAAATATTCATAATATTTATTACTATCTAGCTATATAATAGGAAAATAATGTTTTTCTCTTAAAATTTTCATTAAGAAGAACTTTTTTTAATAGTATCACTGAATTAAATATTCTTTCTCTAATCATTTCTTATGATTTTTAATAGTTTATCTATATATTTGAGCTCAGAACCTATATGATTGTAGAATTGAATTTGATTCATTATAAATTGAAAAGATTTTCATTTTAAAAGAATGTAAATGAACAATGAAACTTCTTTATATCTTATTTATTTATAAGCCTGGTTAGTCTATGGGGTCCACTTATTTCAACATTTTCTCAAAAAATAATACTAGTCACATTTCAAGATGTTTTCACTACGCAATATAGGGGGTGTACTTGCTAGCAAGTCCCCAATCTGAACTCAGATGGAACCCAGACTGAACTCATATTAAACCCATACTGAACTCTACTTGAACACCCACCTAAAACTGTTCTGCTGAGTGGTGCTCATCCCTGATTGTATGGCTCCTTTGTCAATAGCTCAATGTGTGTTCAATCTGTGGTGAGTTTGGGTCCAAGTTTGCGGACTTTCTAGCAAGTGGGCCCCCCATATTGTGTGGTGTTTCATGCAATGTTTTACTGAAATTCAGTACATAATCAAGTTGTCTTTACAGTGAGTTCAAAAAAGATTCATTCATGTTTCTTGAAAGCTTCATCAACACCTCAATTGATGCTCAAATAAATAAGAATTTGAATTCAAGGTTGAGGACTTGCTAGTAAGTCTGCCCCCCATATTGTGTGGTGTATGATGCCAAAAATGTCTTACACACAGTAGCATATTTATCATGTACACTATTATGTGCTGATTGAACTAGAAAATCTATGATAAATTGCTGCTAGAGATAGTAGAAGCTGTACACACCTGTAGCCACTATTTGAAAGGAGGAATGCACTTTTTTCAAGTTATAATTTATACATATCACAAAACCTTTGAAAAATTCCTGACCACAAAAAAGCCGACACAAGGGTAAGAACACTGGGAAGAGCTGTTAAGTAGCATTAACTTCATTGTTCAATACTAACTAGGAAAGAAAATTGGCAAACCCAATATGCTATTGCAACTCCCTGACTTGTGCCCAGCACCAAACTTGTTACACACTATTGGAACAACTTTAAAGAAGAGGGAACTTGAAGAATGGGTAATCCTGGATGAGGTGGAATTGGAAGATGGGTATTTGATGTAAGGGGTAGGGAAGGAGCAGTAAAAGGATGAGGGAGTGCAGGAGTTATTGAAGGCACTGTTATCAAAGGAGGTATTGGAAAGGAAGGGATTGAAAGAGTATCATTTGGAAGGAGAAGAACTTTATTGGGTTTGTAGGATAGTGGTTCCAGATAATGAAGATCTCAAGAGGCAGGTGGTCAAATTAAGGCACAATTCTCCAAATGCAGGAAACCCAGGACTCCCAAAAACAGTGGATCTGGTAAATTTTCACTTTTTTTGGAAGTTCATGCAGGCATATGTCCAGAGATATGTAGTGGCATGTGACTCTTTCCAGAAGAAAATGATCTTTCTAACAGCCACTGAACTAACCCTGTTAAGCATATAAAATCAGCCATAGAAGAAACTTTCTTGTGATCTTATAGTAAAGTTACCCAAGTTTCAAGGAAAGAACACTATTCTCACTGTAGTTGACTGCTGCACCAAGATGGTGCACTTTTCCCCACAACTACCATTGTCACATAAGAAGGTACTGCAGACCTAATGGTGTAACATTTCTGGAAGATAGATGGATTGTCTAAAAGTATATTATCAGACAGTGGAAGTACTTCTAGCTCTGAGTTGCTAAAGGCAATGTATGAGAAACTAAACATTAAGCCCATATTGTCAAAATCATGGTATCCACAGACCTATGAGGAATTTTAGATAGTGAATTAGGCAATTGAAAAATACCTACACCATTTCATTAACTATCAGCAAGATTATTGGGTGCAGCAGCTACCATTTGCTGAATTCTCATACAAGAATTGGACACATTCTGAAACTGGCATGTCACCTTTCTGTGCCAACTACAGATACCATCCAAAATTCAAAATTGGTACCCCATCAATGTTTCTATTTCCAGAATCTGAAGAACAGATTCAGAAAATACTGGAAATAAGTCAAGAGTTAGAAGCAGCACTCAAATTATCCCAAAAGTTAATGAAGTTCCACCATTATAAAAGGAAAAATATACATCAGGTGCTACAGATAGGTGATGAGGTTTGGTTAAGCTCACAATTCCTTTCCACATTACACCCAAGAACCAAGTTAGATCACAAGAAAGTAAGCTCATTTAATATCAGGCACAAGATATCTGACTCAGAATAAAAACTGGAACTACCAATTTCAATGAGACAAGTGAGCCCAGTCTTCAATATTTCATTACTCACAAAGTTCAAAGAAGATACAATACCACAGCATCCAGAAAATCAACCAGCACCAGTCTACATAAGAAATGAAAAGGATTTTGAAGTAGAAATGATTATTTCTAAGTATGTGTACAGCAGTGAGGTTCAGTATCTGGTGCACTTGAAAGGTTATGGGGTAGGAGATAGGTCTTGAGAGCCAGTAGAGAGCTTAGGTAATTCTGAGGGAAAGGTGAAGGAGTTTGAGAAAGAGTACAGGGGTAAGGAAGCTTAAAAGGGGTTAATGTTAGTATTTTGGTTGAGAGGGGAGGAGGAGTGATATGGGAGCTATTCACCATAATAGGTGGAAAAGAGTGATATTTAATAAGGAGTTTTATGGGAAAGGTGCTGAGGGGCACTCCTCATTGGAAAACTTATTTTGTAATTGACTTACTTCTTAGTCTACCATTTGGAACCTAAATATCCCTAGGTCTGAGTATTTCTTATGCTTAAAATAAGATAAGTTTAAGTAAATTAAGCTTATCTCCTAAAAATAAGGTTTAAACAATTATATATATGATTATTATACATATATATATAATTATTACACTATTATATAGCTTATAGTAGTTTAAATAGCTTATCCAGAGCCTAATAATACTTATTAAGGTGTTAATGGAGTCATAATATACTCATCTTAAGTGATATTAAGTAATTATGGACATACATAAGCTTAAATGTATACATAAGGCTCATATTCAGTGAAATATGCAGTATATTATGTATATTTAGGTCTATAAGTGGGTTTTAGCCTCTTAATAGCCTATAAAACTTTTTTTTCTGCTTATTTTAGGTCATATGGACGAAATCAGTGGATTCACAATGCCTACAGAAGCATAGACATCTATATCAGGCGCGTACACTCAGTTGGACAACTTAATCTGCTTCCTTGGATGGATATTCAGAGATTTATGGGTTGGGAGGTCATTGCTGGGTTAATATGGATGCTTGGGGATGTTATTGGGGGCTTGGAAACTTCATTTGGTTCCTTTATATGCTTTGGGTTTCATTAAATCTCTTTTGGATTGCTTATTTTACCTGTTTCTTTATGGTATCCGCTTTTATCTGGATTTTCTAATTATGTTTTGGGTCTGTGTTATCATTAATTGTGATGGAGGGTCCTTACTTGGGGTCTGGGTGTTGAATCTACTTGAAGTGGACGCTATGGGGAGGTGATGGGCCCTCAAAGTGCTGTAATTGCTGGGGATAGCAGTGATATCATCTGGATTGAAGGTCTGTACACTCCAGGGGATTTGGGTATAAGTAAGGAGGGAATTTGACGCTTATTTATCATCAATTACTTACTAAATTTAAATCAAACACTTCAATACAGTTATTTAAATTTATAAATATATTATAAAAGCCTTTATAAGTTGATATTATCATTATATAAGCTGTAACTATATTCTATTTATCTATTTTCCACCACTAAGCACGCATTTAAATCCAAGTATTGTGAGTTTTATTTGAGTATAAATATTTTATTAGTCTTTCCCTAAGTTTTAATCACTAAATTATTTATCAATTTGTAGTAGGACCATAAATAAACACTATTATATCATACTTATATACTAGACTATACTGACAATTGGGGATCTTTCCTTGATTATTGTTGATTATTTAGTACAAGCCTTAGGATGTGATTTTTACTTAGTATAGCTCAAAAACAACCTAATATTTGGGTCTTCTGCATATAAGTGGATCATCATAACTAAGTGATTGCGGAAAAGAATCCTTATAATAATTTTACTAATTTTTATCATAAAAATTAGGTATTTACAGTAGTAACTGTACCCAATATAAACCCAATTTCACTTGGTATTTGGACACCAATATAACGCCCAATTAAATTGGTATTTGGTTAAAGCTTGGTAAGCTAATTATTCACCCTTATAAAGGTCTAGTTAATCTTATTATTATAATTTTAACACATTTTTTTAAATTTTTCTTATATTTTATATAAATAAATAAAGATATAAATTCGGGGTAAGCTCCATTGCTTTTTTATTAGGAATAACATTGCTAATAAATTTTTTCTACTAATTCCATAGAGTTTTTCCTTTCTGTAGATGTTATATATTGTCATTATTAACAATATGAGTGCTCCTCAGGACAGTGTAAGTGAAAAGCCTGCTTATAATACCAGGTCTAAAGCTAAAAAAAACTATCCAGGACATAACCATGGAGGGTCAGCAATACCCTCAGGCAGAGAACATGAGCATAGAGGAAAAAGACGCCCTTTTAAAAAAGATAACCATAAAAAAGATGTCTCCTCCTCTTCAGGATCAACTATCCCACTTGGCCAAACAGGTTTTGAAGTTGGAAGAATCCAAGGCACTCATGCTCAAAGAGGTAGAGCAATTACAGAACAATTGCAAGGTAGGGTTTCAACAAATGAATCAGACACTGGCAGAGCTAAAGGAAGGCCAGCAAAGTCAAACAAGTCAGCAACCCCCTATCCCAGGCGGTTCACATCACTCCCAGGAGAAAATCCTGGTAGACAAATGGAAGTGGGACTGTTTCCATCAACAATAAACCAGCCACAGCTGCAACAGGGATCCACCACCTCATCAGACTTCCTCAGTTCACCCCTAGAAAGGAAAAGAGTGCCAAAAATCAAGACTGGAATCTATCCCATGGTAAGTAGATTACCCTCTCAGATTGAACACAATACTGATAATTACAATATAGGTAATCCTATTGATTTTAAATCTGTGCAGAAAATAGAGGAGGATTTAAGAAGTTTAGGTTTTGATGTAGATACACCTGACTTGTCTTTTGTCCACAATAACAGTACTATTAATAATAATAATACAGTTAATCTTCAGTTGCCACCACTTACTAGTGAGATGAGAAGTTCACAGGATAGTGAGAGAATTGAAAAGGAAGACATGGAATATGTTAACAATAATCCAACTGTCCATAGAATTGTTTCAGCATTGTGGAATAGAATGACTGATTGTGAGGAACAGACAGTTAAGCTCACTAGTGATACAATTTCATCCTTGTCATTAAATATTTCTCAACTGGCAACACGTAATAAAGAATTAGAGAAAGAACATTTGTCTCTAACTCTTAAATATGATTCATTGAGTAACAAATATAGTGAACTTTCAAACAAATTCTGTGAGTTGGAAAAATTGTATGAAGCACACTTGTTAAAAACTGAATCAAGAACTAAGTTATCTTTTACTCAGACAAATCAAAGTGTCTCTGAGATGCTACAAAGATTAACTAAAGTTGAGATTGAAACTGCCAATCTACTAATGAACCAGGATAATCATAAGTATACACAATATAACAATAATCCTTTCATTGGCAAAAGTGAATCTCATTCCTTCCCTATACCACCACAACTAAAACCATCTGGTGGTAGTGTCAAATCTGAAAATGTAAGTCACAAATCCGTTATGGTAAGGTAAACTCTTACAGTCGCCTTGCTGTAAGCAGAATCCGGAGGAGATATGTGGATTTAGCTGAAAACCCCGTCCTTCCAATAAAAATAACAAAATGGGAATTCTAAATCACTAAGCTAACCAATCTACTTGAATCTGATTGATAAAATAATGAAACTCTAAAATAATTAACGCTTATTGAGATTTAAAGAAAGTGGCTGTTGATAAAAGAAATACTGATAACAACAATTAAGGTGTACCAGTGAAAGATCTGAAAAGATTGACTTTTATGTTTTTATAATAATTTAAGTTTTTATGAGACAGCAATAATCAAGTCCCAGCGATGAAGACCTTTCTAAAGATACCCTATATGAAGTGTGATTTAAATTGTTGAATTGTATTTCTAAAATGTTATGTGAAAATAAAAAATGTTATAAGGGTATTATAACTTATTTAATTTGTTGAGTAATAAAAAATGAGACCGTGGTGGTTAATGATTAAGCTGTATGATCTGTCCCCCCTCTCAATTTCGAGTTTGAGAAGCGCTTAAGTATTCCTAGTCACGTGCCTAAGTTTTCCCCTCCAGAGCTCTTCCAGAGTCAATCCGGAGCCCGTACGGAGTCAAAGCGGAGTCCGTACGGAGTCCGTCCGGACTTCCGGACTCAATTTAGAACCTTAAAACCATAATAAAAAATCTAGAAAAATTACACATAATAGAGCTACTTCCCCTTTACATACCAAACTAATTTTCGTAGTCTGCGCAGCTCTAATTACCCCGTGAAAATTCATCAAAGTTAAGTAATTTTTGAAAACGTAAATATTTCTATAAAACTTTAAAATTCATTTAAAAATTTAAGAAAAATAGTAAAAATTCTGGGAAAATTTCCCAAGGTTCTTGAGTGACTCGACTTAATACTTATAAATTTTTTAGACCGTAAAAATAAGTTTTCTCCCTAAAATAAATTGTTTTCGTGTAGGCATTCGCTCGTGACCAATTTCTTCATATTTAAAACTCAAATAAATTAAATAAAACCCTTTTTTTTATATAAAAAAAATAATAACGCCAATCTTGCACGCCATAATAACTCCATTTACATATTTAGGTGCCGTACTAAACTTTAGGCTACCACATCCTCCCTCCAATCGAGAATGTCCCCATTCTTAAAACTTTGCATAAGTGGTCGAACACAATATTCATCTTTAACCTTCAACCACCATCTTCTTTAATCAACTATAAAATTCATCTTCATCAATATGTCATCCAAAGAACTTGTCGCTCCATGTGAACTCTGCGCTCGATACCAGGTACCTTGTTTAATGTCCAACCCTAATCTTCCTGGCAGAACAGCTTGCGACTTATGCCGTGTAAAAAAAGTCAAATGCAACCGGCCAATAGTTCCTTCTAAAACAAATGTATATTTAGGACCAGCAGCTCTCCCTGATCCCTCAACTTCTAAAAAGCGATCCAAAATTCCTGTCTTCTTAAAACGAATAAGATCAAAAACAGCTTCAAAAGTTCAATCTTCATCAACGGATCCCGGCCTAATTTTGCCTTCTCAAGATCCTAATCCTATAACGCCAGTACCCCCAACTAACTTTGCTGAGACTATGTTTCCTGGCTCTAAATGTAAGACCCTATTTATCTTACTAAAAAAACTTTTAATCAAAATTGACTAAACCTATGACTTAATAACATATTTGAACTTCTAGCTGTCGAAATAACCAACACTGATGATGTTGGTAGAGTGAAGACGGACTATATCAATCATTACCCAAATTTTCATCGCTATCTTTTTCTTGACTTTACTAATGAGTTGAAACGAAAAATGCTGGCCTATTTTCAAGAAACTCCAGCTAATAACCATGAAGACCTCATGAAAAGAAGAATCTTAATGCAAAGCTTTGATAATGATGTTGAACAATTTCAAAGAAATTATCTTTTCTAACAGTATACTTGATAAAATTTGTTTTTGCTTGGTCTTCTTAAACTTTCAACATAAATGATGTTTTCTTTCTTCTCTGGCTTGATATAACATAAAATAAAATAATATAAATCTTGTGATGATTCCACTACTGAGAGCAAGGTTTGAATCCCTTCAGACTCCCATATACCAGTCTTCCTTCTTGTCACAGCATTGAGAGAGTGGATCTTCCTATGAGCCGAATACTCCTGATTCCAACCTCATAGGGCCCCCCACTGAGCCGAATTCTATGATTCCAATCTCGCCATAAGGTCCTCCAAGCTTCACACCAAAAAAAATGGCCTAACTATGAGGCACTAAAAAAATCATTCCCTAAAATCCAACTACCATCCTAACTTCTGATTCCTTCATCACAATTTTCAAACTTTGCTATACAGCAAACCCATAAAATACTTTTGCCAGGCTTCCAATAATAATTTTAACTTTAGACCATGTTAAAGCGCCACAAATTTTACCTAATTAACCATTATGCTTTCCATAGCATCATTACCACCTAAAATTTTAGCCTCCTAAAGCTTATCAGCACCCAATTCCAGAAATAATTGAATAACCAGTTTAGAGTCATAGTGGACAGTGATAAATTAAAAGATTGAATTGAGTTATCCAAACAAGATTGACATTCCAGTTTAAAGTCTTAGTGGACCAAACATATAATCGATTGCCAGTTTATGGTCTTGGTGGACCAAAGATTGTTTAGGTGCATAAATGACTTGAAATATTCCTAAATAAGGCCTAGGCTTGACCAAAGATTGAATAAATTTGATAATCCAGTTTAATGTCATAGTGGACCAAACATTTGATCGACAAGTAATCCAGTATAAGGCCATAGTGGTCCAATGAATGTTGAATTATCCTGCAGATATTAATTTTCCAGTTTAAAGTCATAGTGGACTAAACAATGAATGAACTACCAGTTTAAAGTCATGGTGGACCAAACATTTAATCGATAAGAAATCCAGTTTAAGGTCATGGTGGACCCAACTCTTGATAATAGTCCAGTTTAAGGTCTTGGTGGACCTAACAACTTCTCTATCCTTGAACCCAGATTTTGCCACCAGCTTTCTTCATCCTAGTTTCAAGTTTTCTTCTTCAAAAAAAAAAATATCTCCTAACAAGATGAAACCTTCTGACTTCATTGCTTCAGCTGATCAATCTTGCAAATACTGTGCCTTCACCCATAGGGAATGTATCTTCTCTTTTAACTGGCAAAAGCACACTTATAACAGGGCCTGTTTATCCTGCTATGAGAAGAAAAGAAAATGTTCTGGCTTGAACTGTGGTTCTTTCCCCATCACTGCTACTAGCTTTGCCACCTTCTGCAAACCTCTTCCTTCTTCTTCACCTTCTACTCCACCCCCTATTCCATCAACCTCTAAAGATCCCATACCTTTTTCTCCATCAGCCTATTTAAATCTTTCTCCTTCACCTAATCCTCTGGGTCCTTCTCTCCAATCTAGACTTGCTGCTAGTCCCCCAAGAACTCTTGCTGCTCCCAGGGCCATGCTTCAACCTTCTAACAATTCTTCTCCTTCTTCCAACATCTTGAAGCACAAAAGGTCCTATAATAGCCAGCAGTCTTCATCTTCTCTTGTATCATCCAAAAGGCCTAGAACATCTACTTCAAACACCAAATCCAACACCAGTCCTCCTCATCTATCAAAAATAAAAAATCCATTTCTAAACATAAAAAATCCCACTCCATTACCAAGTAAGCCATTTATCTATGATCATGATAGTGTTGACACAGGTTAGTTGTCTCTTTTTATTTTCTTAATCTTCAGGTTTTAATTTGCTGATATTTTAATTTGATAAGCGTCCACCGGTTCTCCAATTTCATATTCTGCTTATGAACTACCAGAACCTAATCCAAGCTTCCCTAGAGTTCCAATTCACCTAGTGTCTGAAAAGCTTTTTGCTAATTTTAATAACCTTATCGCTTATTTCCAACGATACCCGCCCTCTGATAGATCAGAATCTTGGATGAGAGAGCAACTGTTAAGAGACCTTTTCAAAATAGCCAACTGGCTTCAACACTATCGTGACCGTGAAATAAGATTCGAATCCCAGGAAATCGATCAAGGTCCTTCTAAATTTTCTAATTTTGATTCTTCAAAAGATAACAACCCTTGATGGTGTTCTTCCTGGTATGTAGCTTTCTTGAATAATGTTTGAAAAATAAAATATAAACATCTAAACTACCTAAAACTAAAATACCTTTTATTATTTTTTTTTTTTATTTATTTTATTTTTTTATTTTTTTTTATTATTTATCTATTTTATTTTCTTTTTTTTTTTTTTTTTTTTTATTTTTATTTTTATTATTTTTTATTTTATTTTTATTTTATATTTTTAGTTATTTTATTATTATTATTATTATTATTATTATTTTTTTTTTTTTTAAATTTAAAAAAGATAGTTTTGAAATAAGAGTTAAAATTTAATTTTTAAAGAAAGATAAACGAATGTGAAAAGAAAGATAAAAAAGTAATAAAATTTTTAAAATAAAATTTTAAAAGATGCCCCCCGGCCATTTGATGAGCCGTACCCTCGACATCATACCCACATCCAAGTGCAACTTGATGTGGTTACACAATTTTGAGAAATTAAAAAGAAAAGAAATTAAATGAAAGTTTTTAGAAGATAATTTTTATAATGATGATCACTGGGTGGGCTCCCTCCAATTTATAAAAATGATTAGAGACCACCAGTGAGCATCACCTTTACAATAATTCATAATATATATTAAAGAAAAGAAATCACAATCTAACATAAAAAAATCAAAAACAAAATAAAATAAAAAGAATCTTGAATCCGGCGTTGTGAGCGGTGTCTCTTGATTCGTTCCAGTTTATAGTCTTAGTGGACTTCCTAAAATTAAAAGACAAAGCCAGGATTCAACTAGAAACAGGGAAAATTTTGGAAACGAACATTATGGGGTAATTGTGTATAGAGCAGCCAGCCCATCAATTACCCCCACACTTGCCAATATTTAATTAAGAAGGTTCCCCTGTGAACACTTCTTCCAATAAATTTTAAAATTTTTCCAACACTATCTTCACCCATATTTTAAGAATTTTTAATTTTGAAAATTTTCAATGAAGGTTTTCTCGCATTTTGTTATGTTTCATCACAGTTTCGTCGCCCATATGCAGTGTAATGATAGTAAAGTATTTTTGATAAAAAAAAGAAGATAGTTTATACTCGTTGCGGAGGAATCCATAAAATTTCGTAGATATCATAGTTTATCCTCATTGCGGAGGTCGTCATAAAATATTGTTGATATCATAGTTTATCCTCATTGCGGAGGATCCATAAAATTTAATAAATGTCATTAAAATTGTAGTTTATCCTCATTCCGGAGTTGATAAAATTTAAGAAATTTCATAAATGTCATAGTTTATCCTCATTGCGGAGGATCCATAAAATTTAAGAAGTTTCATAGTTTATCCTCATTGCGGAGGAAGACTTCGGCACTCCTGGTGCCTCTAGGATAGAACCGTTTCACTTGATCGGCCGCTACCCTCTTCTTCAATACTACTCCATCCAACTCTTCTAGCACATATGAACCGCCGGAAACTTGCTCCTTGATTTTATACGGTCCATTCCACCTATCTGCAAACATCTTTCCCCATTGACTTTCCAAACTCCTATTATACACCAGGACCATATCACCTGGGTTCAAAGGTTTCCTTAATCGATGTGCCAACCGCTCATCCCAATATCTAACTGATTGATTTCGGATCTTCATCATCCGCGAATATGCCTTTTCTAAATATTCTTCTTTCTTTTCTAGCTGCATCATTCTTGCACACAATAATTCTTCAGTAGTTTTGACCGTGTCCCAGTCAACTCCAAGATATGATTCAGCTTCTAAATCAACCGGTAAAACTGCTTTCTGTCCAAAAACAAGTTCATAAGGTGAAAATCCGGTCGTCCTTTTGGCAGTGATTCGATCAGCAAATAGAACTAAAGGTAAATAGTGCCTCCACTTTTTGGCACTTGTCCCACACATTTTAACTAAAGCATCCTTAATAACTTGATGCCCTCTTTCAACCATGCCTTCAGCTTCAGGATAATATGGGGTTGCTACCCTAACCTTTGATCCAACTTTTAATACAGCCTCTTTAAACTCTGTCCCAAATTCAGGACCTCCATCTACCGTCACCAACTTCATCACCCCATACCTATATACCCAATTATTCAAAAAAAATTCTGCCACATTTTTGGCAGTTAAATTAATAAGAGGCGCTGCCTCTACCCAACCAGATAAATCATCTCTGGCCACAATTAAATATTTATACCATCCCTCTTTTATATGAACGGCATCTAAACTAACTCTCCCAAAGAGCGTATATTCACCGGTGGCGCGTCCAGGTTCTTTTGGCCTTAAATAACTTCGTCTTTGACATTCTTCGCATGACTGAACCCACTGTTTAACAGCCATCTTCATGCCAGGCCACCAAAATCGATCAGAAATTCTTCTAAACGTTTCTCCAACGCCTCTATGCCCGAGATCTTCATGCAGTGATTTCAAAACTAATTCTTGCCCCTTCTGTTGAGTTATAACTACTTGAGGATTTGGATATCTCCTCCTCATTAAACGTCGACCAGATAGGTAAAAGGTAGATGACTTCCTCTTGATAGCCACCCATTCATCGTCTTCACAATCTTCTGGCCTTTCTAAAGTCAACAAATATTTGACTAACAAAAAATAAAATCCAGTCTGACCCCAGACTTCATCTTGAAAATCGATTAATATAACATCAATAGGGACTTCTCTATCACCAATATCACCTGCACATGAATGAGCCAATAATCGTTGACCCCTAAATAAATCTTTAATCGAGCTATGTCAACGTTGTTCTTCTGAACCTTTGGATCCTTCGTAAACCGTATTCAAAAATACCTCTTTCTCTTTATCCACCCTTTTATTTAAATTCTCTAATTCTCCAACATATACACCATTCCTTAATTTACTACTATCCCACACTACCAATCCATTTTCCTCTACATACACTACATCTTCTTCTACCTCCTCTCTGCCGAATTTATCTACACCTTTTCCAACACCTTTATTAACATAAAAACTATTTTCCAGTTTATCCTCTTGGTGGAGGTCATCATTACCATAATCTAAACACAATAGTCCTGCCAGTTTAACCTCATGGGGGAGGTATGGAAAGTCTTCAGCTCCTTTAGTGCTGGCTTTGATAATAGGTATATCTTCATCGAACTCTTCTGAGTCTGAATCTTCTTCAGTGGGTGGTCTCCTTGATAAACCATCTGGCATAGTAAAAGTTTTGCCAGGCTTATGAACTAAATCGAACGAAAAATGTTGAATAAAAGCTACCCATCTCGTCATGGGTGCGTTCGGTAAACTAGGGGAATTAATCATCTGGATTAACGATTTTGCATCCACTTGCAACTCAAAATGTTGCCCCCACAAAATATGCTGAAGTTTCTTCAGTATTTTTGCCACACCACATAATTCCAATTTTGGTTGAGAATATCTTGATTCGACCTCAGTAAATACTACAGATTCATACCTAACTGGCCTGATGTAACCAGCTTTATCCATCTGAGACAAGACTGCCCCAGCTGCCACCTGACTTGAATCTACTGCTAAATAAATTCTACCAGCATCTTTTCCATAATCCAACTTGTGCAGGACTAAATCCTTCCCCACAACCTCCTTCAACTTCACAAAAGCCTTCTCACACTCTTCATCCCACTCCCAGTCTGCATCCTTTCTCGTTAACCGTCTCAATGGAGCTGCCAATGAAGAAAAGTCCTTAATAAACATTCTAACATATACACAAACGCCTAAAAACCCTCTAACTTCGGTCGTATTCTTGGGTCTTGGCCAGGACTGAATTTTGTTAACTTTCTTCTTGGACATAATCCTACCCTCTCTACATACCACATGGCCTAATATTTCTAAGGCTGGAACACAACATGAAAATTTTGAACCTGAAATAGTTAAACCAGCCTCTTCAATTCGAAACAAGATTCTTTCTAAAGTAATTGCAAACTCCCAAATGAATTTGTGTATCCCGGGATTCTCTTCCAACACCTGGTTATCATAGTCGGTTGTTGGTCCCTTAATTCCTCCATCATCTATAAAGATTCCAGCATATTGTGGAATTTCGTCTTGAAGGATCCAAGCCATCTGAGCTTGATAAACTGCAACCGAATTTGTTGCTCCTTGTGGTAATCTTGTTAACTGTAAACGTCCAAGTGGCTTATCAAATGTAGTGAGAGGCCTTGAGTCCGGATGTAACTCTCTCTCATCATATCCACCCATAATATCTCCCAAACCATAACACACTCTCCCTGCAAACGCTTCAACAAACTCCTCAGCACTAGGCGGTATCCCAGCATCCTTTATTGTAACCCTATTTAATTCCCTAAGATCATGAACAACTCTAAGCTTGCCATTCGGTTTCTTGATACAAAATACCGGACTAGAATAACTTGACGTTGATTGCTCATACAGTCCAGTGCGTATCCGTTCTCTAACAACTTCGATATAAGCTTCTTTCAATGCAGCCGGAATAGGAATCGGTTTCTGCTGCCACGGTTCATGACATACCACAGGAATCTTGTAAGGCTCCCCATAGGAATGCTTCAACACACCCCTCTCCTCTTCTACAAAAGCAATGGCCTTCTCTCGCTTGACCATCACATCCAACAATAACTTCTTCTCTTCTCCAGACAACCAACCATCAGGTCCAAGATTAACAACACCCAGTCTCTCAAAAGTGATTCTTGACGTCTCAGAAAATTTAGGCGGATTCTTTACCAAGGGACTTTCATATGGATCTCTTGATAACCTTGGTCTTCTCAAAGGTGGATTTAATTCAGCAGGTAGCGGTTCATTAATAGGTCGAACTTTATTTGCTACTTTCTTATATTTGGCTGCGTCCACATCTAAATTAACTTGAGGTAAAACATTTTCTTTTGTATCGCCATTAAAACTTTCATCAAATGAATCTTCTTCATCGTCAGAATCGGAATAAGAAAAATTAGAAAAATATTTTATTTCATTTTTAAATTTTACCCTTTTCTCCTTTCCCTCATCTAATTTATAAACAGATTTTCCAACACCTTTGCTTCCCTTATCCAACAGTAAATCACCTGTAAAGAAAGTCGGCAGTTTAACCTCTTGCTGGAGGACCGGAATTGAATTTTCACAAAAATTATTTTTTAGTGTTTTAATTATACTGAGATTTTTTATTGGATTTTGATAAGATTTTCGCAGTTTACCCTCTTGCTGGAGGTCCGTAATAGAAGGTGATAATTGCAGTTTAACCTCTTGCTGGAGGCCCGGAATAACATTTTCATAAAAATTATTTTTTTGTGTTTTAATTATACTAAGATTTTTAATCGAGTTTTGATAAGATTTTCGCAGTTTACCCTCTTGCTGGAGGTCCAAAAACATACCCTTCCAATCTTTATCCAACCTAATTTGGCCCATTTGGCCTTTTTCACCGTTTTTAAATTTAATAGAAAAACCGGGTAAATCCAATAAACATATGGAAAAGTCCAAAAGGTATTTGCACTCCAAAGTAATATTAACAGAAAATAATTGAGAATCCACTTGAATTATCTCCAAGTGAGCTGACCTATTGCAATCCGGGATCTCATCCTGAGGAGAGATTACAACATTAGAGTGATCAGCCCCTGCTACCCCAAAAAATGAGGGCATCCATCCCTTTCCATCAAACATAATTCACCAGAAGCCGTCCGTTTTATATGCCGCTTCTTGGTGCATACACAACACTGGCACAGAGTAGTAATCCCTGGCCGTGTTTCCCAACCTTCATCTCCAGGAGGCGCTAACCGCATATGTAACCTCCGCATATCTTCACCAGTGATCTCCAAACTAATCCCCATGCCAGCTTGATACCCTATCCTGGCCTCAAAATCCATCAAAAAAGGACCACCAAGAACAGTTTTGACTGCTCCTCTGGCCACATAAAAGTGAACCTTACCAACAGATCCACCAATGCCTAACCTGACATGCTCAGCTGTACCCATCAGCTCTGTTGCATGCCCTCCAATACCTCTGAGGTTTCCCCCAGTTCCACTTTTAATTGGCAAGCCTATACTCGTCGCTTGCTCCAATGAAATTAAATTAATTTGAGACCCTGAATCGACCAAGGCCTTTACTTCTTTACCATTTAGAGTTACCACCAGGTAACCCAGGGGAGCGGAAAAATGCGTATCTACATCTTCCCCAAACTTCTCAGCATTTTCACAAATATATTCCACCTCTCCAGTGGAAACCCAACGCCTCGTCAAATGCTTCTTTTGCTTTTCAGCAAGCGCCGGACTAATCGTAAATAACTCCCCCAAAGATAAGGGAATCTGCAGTTGATTCACCCTATTCAAAACTGCGTCCATCGCATTAGCTTGACCAGAAACTACTGGCCACTCATACTGGACCTTTGATTTAACAACCTTGGCCCTGGGTACCTCTTGAGGTCCAACCGAGCCATCTTCACCCCCCATTATAACATCTTCACTTTCTATAACCCTAACTCCGTCACCAGCTTCTTGCACTAATCCTGATCCATCGCTAGTCCTTCTTACACCCTCCATTGGGATGGGACCGCTAAAACTTGGTCTGGGTAGAGACGCCAACGGTACGTCCTCCTCAGAATCCGAATCATCCTCTGGCATAGGCTCACCATTTAAATCAAACTTGCCATAACTAGGGGGCCCCATATCAGCAATCCCCTTCTGCATTTTATATAATTCGTCCTTAGAGTAAGGGTTCAATTTGTTGGCGGCAGTTTGAGCACTAGAATTCTTGTCCTTAGAGTAAGGGTTCACTTTGTTATTGGCCTTGCCAGGATTAGCCCTCAATTGGCTCTGAATGCTACTTTTTGCCTTAGTAGCAGCTGCTCTTCTAGCAGCATTAACATCATATTCGCCAGCCATACAGCTACCCTCCACCTGGGCAACCGTCGCCAGCTCTAAACCACCAAAAGAAGTAGAAAATGTGGCTTTACTGACCTCTTTCTCTTTACCTTTGTCAGCTTTACCACCATTACCATTACCATTTTTGCCACTCTTGGCATTAACATCTTCATCCGTCACCTCTTCAAATCTGGCTCTCCTTTCAGCCGTTAAAATTCTTCTGACCAAATCAGAAGGAGACTGTCCATCACTGGGCTTGATGAACGAACCATCGGGAAATTTATAAACTTTACCATCAAATAAAACTCGCCCAGCATCCATATCCTTATCAAGAGCAAAACAAACTGTTGCTCTGTGCCCTCTCCTATTACAATAGGAGTACACCTTTGGCTCATCATAGCCACCTCTATAACCATTACCACCATTGCCACCATTTCTCCCATTGCCTGGGAAGCGGTTACCGTTGTTATTGCCATTATAATTTCGACGTTCATAACCTCTGGACTGATAAGAAGTCGACGTCGACGAAGAAGCGATTGGGGCCTTGTTGGCCTTCTGAGTCTCTTGAACAAATATTTTTAACTGTTTCGTTAAATCGGCCAAATGATCGACCATCTTATTATCTACATTACCCTCAACTTTAGCAGCAGGTAATCCCATTTGAGCCTTCTTGGCCTCCTGGGCTTTGACCATAATATCGTTATTTTCGGCCAAAACTTCGCTAACCTTGCTAACATATTGAGTGCAAGACTCTTGATATTTGTCCAACGCTAATAACTTTAGATGGGCCTGAATGTTCTCTTTGATAACCTCCAGAGCCGGCAGTTTCTGCTCACCATTAGGCAGTTCCTTCATCAAATCTTTTCTTGAAAGATCCTTCAAGACATCCATTCAAATATCCCTGCTGCATGCTGTCCAAAACAAATCTTTTGCTTGGTTTTCATGCACTAACTCGTCCACCAGTATGAGATATTCCACCACTTCATCAAACTGAGCACAGAGCTTTTTGAAGTCAGCCATAGAAGAAACTCCACCTTTTGCTTGCCAGTCTCCAACAATTTTATTGAGGTCCATCATAGTGAACCTAACAACCCATCTATCAACCATAGCTTTGGAAAGCTTAACCCAATCCTTGTCCTTGAATGCCTGCATAGCAATAACCTCTTTTTCCACCTCCCTATCAGCAATAAAAAATCTAACTTGCTTCACCATGTCCACATGAGAAGCACCATCAACAGCAGCAGCAGCTTCATACCTGCTAATGAACCATTTAACCTCCTCCCCATCAAACTTTGGGCCGTCCCAAGAAACAATTCTAACTGAGGGAGTAAGAGGGTTAGAAGATCCAGAAGCAACAGCAGAAGAAGACATCCCAATAAGTAATGAAAAGCGTTAAAAATCGATAAAATAACAAGCCTCTTGCAGGCCAATAACAAAAATCCAATTAGAGTTCCAGAAAATAAGCCTCTTGCAGGCTAATAACGTTCTTGATCCAAGTAAGTCTTTAAAGAAAGCTAGAGAAATCGAACCCCACGTTGGGCGCCAACTATGGTAAGGTAAACTCTTACAGTCGCCTTGCTGTAAGCAGAATCCGGAGGAGATATGTGGATTTAGCTGAAAACCCCGTCCTTCCAATAAAAATAA
The DNA here is from genome assembly GCA_030280995.1 of Hemileia vastatrix. Lineage (NCBI taxonomy): Eukaryota > Fungi > Basidiomycota > Pucciniomycetes > Pucciniales > Zaghouaniaceae > Hemileia > Hemileia vastatrix. The sequence continues at coordinate 24,662,126 of JASXTE010000004.1, read as the reverse complement.
CAAAATGGGAATTCTAAATCACTAAGCTAACCAATCTACTTGAATCTGATTGATAAAATAATGAAACTCTAAAATAATTAACGCTTATTGAGATTTAAAGAAAGTGGCTGTTGATAAAAGAAATACTGATAACAACAATTAAGGTGTACCAGTGAAAGATCTGAAAAGATTGACTTTTATGTTTTTATAATAATTTAAGTTTTTATGAGACAGCAATAATCAAGTCCCAGCGATGAAGACCTTTCTAAAGATACCCTATATGAAGTGTGATTTAAATTGTTGAATTGTATTTCTAAAATGTTATGTAAAAATAAAAAATGTTATAAGGGTATTATAACTTATTTAATTTGTTGAGTAATAAAAAATGAGACCGTGGTGGTTAATGATTAAGCTGTATGATCTGTCCCCCCTCTCAATTTCGAGTTTGAGAAGCGCTTAAGTATTCCTAGTCACGTGCCTAAGTTTTCCCCTCCAGAGCTCTTCCAGAGTCAATCCGGAGCCCATACGGAGTCCGTCCGGACTTCCGGACTCAATTTAGAACCTTAAAACCATAATAAAAAATCTAGAAAAATTACACATAATAGAGCTACTTTCCCTTTACATACCAAACTAATTTTCGTAGTCTGCGCAGCTCTAATTACCCCGTGAAAATTCATCAAAGTTAAGTAATTTTTGAAAACGTAAATATTTCTATAAAACTTTAAAATTCATTTAAAAATTTAAGAAAAATAGTAAAAATTCTGGGAAAATTTCCCAAGGTTCTTGAGTGACTCGACTTAATACTTATAAATTTTTTAGACCGTAAAAATAAGTTTTCTCCGTAAAATAAATTCTTTTCGTGTAGGCATTCGCTCGTGACCAATTTCTTCATATTTAAAACTCAAATAAATTAAATAAAACCCTTTTTTTTATATAAAAAAAATAATAACGCCAATCTTGCACGCCATAATAACTCCATTTACATATTTAGGTGCCGTACTAAACTTTAGGCTACCACACCGTACAGGAGGAAACACAAGACCATTTATCAAGAGTAAATGAGTTATTGAATTTACCTAATATTAGTGAGATAAAATCCAATCAGAAGAACTGGCCTAAGATAGATCAGTACCCAACTTATGATGGGGAAGCCAGCTCTGATTGGCAACATTTTATTCAAAGAATCGACAACTTGAAATTCTCATATAAGTTACCAGATGAAGAAATAACATCTAAATTAATTTCTTTATTGAAGGATGTTGCTTTATTATGGTTTGAAGCTGTATTGAGTGAGGGTAAAGATTACTCTTGGGCTGAATGGAAACAACTTATTGAAAAATAATTTGGAGGTTCTAAATTCAGACTTACTCAGCAGAGACTTTATGAGAAAACTAGGTACAATCCGTTGAATGGTGACAAACCTATGGTATTTTTAATGAATTAAAATAAAATATTAAAAGTCATTGAGCCTAATATGGATTTTAACTTATGGAAAGATAAGATAATATATAAATTACCTATATCTGTCAGAGACATTGTTGTAGCTAGAACATTAAATGTTACTGAATATTCTGACTTTATTAATATTTGCAATGAAATATTATTAAACCATAAGTATGAATCAAGGTATTCCCTTTATAAACAAAATGTTTAACCTGAGAAAAATCAGACTTCAAAAACACTTCAGGAGAAGCAGAAAAAACCTACTGCACCTGTAGTACCTAAAAAGTATGAAACAAATACTTGTTATAAGTGTAACAAACCTTGGTTTAAAGGTCACAAATGTGAGAAAAATATAAATATTGTTGAAAATCAACGTGAATCTGAAACTGAAACTGAAAAAAGTAAAGAATCAAGTGATTATGACAGCAATATCTCATATAGTGATGAAAATGAAGTCTGTATGTTGGAAGATGATTTGTCCATCTTTGAAAAGCCAATATTAAATATGGACTCAAATGAATCTTTAATGAGTTTTGAGGATGCTGAAATCATTAAAGATATACAAGCTGATAACTTTAAAATGACACCTTTCACGGTTCCAGCTATCACTTCTGGTGAAAATGGTAATATAGTATTGGACACAGGAGCTGCTGGTTCTGTTGTTTCTACTAATACATTACAGAAAATTGATAGTGAATATAAGTCTAAGCTTGAACCCCTTCAGAGTAAAAATTGGAGAAGTTTTGGATCAGTGCTACACCCCATTGGTAGATACAAAGCTGATTTTTTCTTTAAACATCAACATGGCTATGTAAGAGAAACTTGTGACTTTGTAGTAATGTACAATACTAACTGTAGTAACTGTTTTATCATTGGAAATAATATTCTGACTAAGTTTGGTTTGAAATTAGACCCTGCTAATAATAATTTTACAATGGGCATGAATGGTAAAAGAAATTTAAAATAAATTCTTTTAACACAGTCTTACACATTGAGTCAGTAACAAATTCTCCGTGCAAAGGAAGAGAATCTTATGAGATGGAACTTCTGGAAACAGAAATTTCTAAAGCATCATTTGGCACTCAGATAAGTGAAGCTGAGAAAAATAATATTTTGGACTTAATTAAAGCATTTCCAATGGCTTTTGCACATGGTACAAATGAACTTGGCCTTGTAAAAGATCATGAGATGAAAACTAGTTTAACCTGTGATATGGATAATATCCCTGCTAGTCTTAAAAAGAAACCATACACTGCTTCCCCAATGAAGAGGAAAGACATAGAGGATAATATTAAGATTTTATTAAAAATGAAAATTCTTGAGAAGGTGGAAACTACACCAAAATATTGTGTAATATCACCAGTGCTAATTTCTTATGAACAAGATAAAGTAAGACTGTGTGGTGATTATAGAGCAATAAATACATTTACAGTAGATGATATTTATCCCTTGCCAAGGATAGCCTCTATACATGCTAACCTTAAAGGTGCAAAGTATTTAAGTTGCCTTGATGGAAATAAAGGGTACCATCAAATTCATGTTGAAAAGAATTCACAGAACTTTTTGTTGATCACAACACATATGGGAATTTAAAAATATGTCAGGATGCCATTTGGACCAAAAAATGCTCTGTCTGTATTTCAGAAGTTAATGGATATAACATTCCATAATGAAATTATTGAGGGATGGTTAATGGTATACATTGATGACATCATAGTGTTCTCTAAAACATATGATGAATACTTAATCCATTTAAAGAAGCTATTTCAGAAAATGGCGGAAATAAAAATGACCCTTGCATTGAAAAAATGTAAATTTGGGTTTGAATCTTTAAAAGTGCTTGGTCATATTGCTTCAGGCTTACAAATATGTGTAGACAAAAATAAGGTGGCTGCAATAAAGAATATTGGCATTCCTCAAAATGTAAAGGATGTACAATCTTTTCTTGGCATGTGTGGGTATTACAGACAATATATAAAAAACTACCAATTAATTGCTGCACCATTGACCACACTGATAAAGAAATCAGAAGCTTTCATTTGGAATAATGAAAGACAACAGGCTTTTGATAAGTTGAAAGAATGTTTGATGACAGCTCCTATCTTGGAATTACCAGATTTCCAATTACCTTTTGTATTATATACAGATGCAAGTTTTATTGGCCTGGGTGCTGCTTTGCATCAAAAACAACTTATTGAAGGAAAAATGTCAGAAGTAGTAATCTGCTATATTTCACGTACTCTGAGAAGTAGTTAATTGAAATATGGTGCTACTCAACTTGAATGTTTGGCAGTAGTATGGGCTCTTGAGAAGCTACATTATTACCTTGAAGACCAAAAATTTGAGTTAATAACTGACTGTAGTGCAGTTAAGTCACTCTTAAACATGAAAACTCCTAATAGACACATATTTAGATGGCAATTAGCTGTATAAGAATACAGAGGACAAATGACTATTACACATAGAGCAGGAACCTTGAACTCTAATGTAGATCTATTATCTAGAGTACCTCTGCCTTATAATGATGATAATCATGCTTATGTTCCTGAGTCAGAGATTATTAACATTTATGGAATTTATATTGTAGATCTTGAGGATGAATTTATGCAATTTATTCTTGATAATTATGATTCAGATCCTGACTTGAGTAAGCTCACTACAATATTAAATGATCCATCTAATGCTTCAATGAATTTTTTAATAAAGAAATTACCAAATAAGTATAAAGAGGCATTAGAAAAAGGAAAATTTTCCATTGAGGATGGTTTTATATATTACAGGAAAAAATTGAGTAATGTAATTGTAATTCCCCCTTCAATGAAGGAATTAATGTTAAGTATATGTCATGATGATATATTAGCAGGTCATTTTGACTTCCGTAAAACATTAACCAGAGTAAAAAACACAGCTTGGTGGATTAACATGTCTGATGATGTTCAAAAATATGTTGAGACATGTGATTCTTGTCAAAAATCTAAAAGATTAACAGGCAAAAGAGCTGGTTTATTACAACAAATTGAGCAGCCCAAAGCTCCATGGGAAATAGTTAACATGGACTTTGTAACAGGTTTTCCAATAGCAGGACATAAGATTTATAACTCCTGCTGGGTAGTTGTTGATAGATTTACAAAAATGTGTAAATTTATTCCTACTCATAAAGAGGTTTCTACAAAGGACTTAGCTTTTTTATGGTGGACACAAATGTTAAATATAGCAGGTTTCCCCAAATCAATAGTTTCTGACAGAGATCCTAAATTTACTTCTGAGTTCTGGACATCACTTATGGACGTTTCAGGGTGTCAATTGAAACTTTCTACAGCACACCATCCACAAACAGATGGGCTAGCAGAAAGAATGATACAAACCTTAAAATATATGATAAGAAGATATTGTGCTTTTGGTCTTAACTTTAAAGACAATGACAAATTCACAATGATTAGGTAACCCTTATCCCAGGTTTAGAATTTGCATACAATAGTACAGTACATTCTGTCACTGGCAAAAAGCCATTTGAGTTATGGTTGGGTTATGTACCTAATACCCCTGCTAAAACTCTTAATAAATTACCTAGATTGGATATCCATCCAGGTACTAAGTCTTTTCTTCAAATGCAAGAATTATGCAGAAAACATGCTCAGGAATGTATAAATAAGGCATTTGAGTATGAGAAGAAAAGATGGGATAAAGCCCATAAAGAACAAATGTTCAAAGAGTCTGATGAAGTCCTTATTTCTACACTAAATTTCAATTTAAATGTTAATGTTAAATTGAAGGATCCATTTATTGGACCATTTGTAGTGAAAAAGATGGTTGGTAACAATGCTGTTGAGGCTATTCTATATGCACCATATGATAGAAAACATCCAGTATTTCCTATATCTCTTATAAAACCATACCATTCTAATGATACTGCTCTATTTACAAGAATATCAGGAAGGCATAAACAGTAACCTGAAGAAATAGTTGAAAAAGCAGAAATTGAAAGATACTTAAAAAGAGACACCTTACAAAAGAAAAGGGAGTTGAGTATCTATTAAGATTTAAAAATAAATCAAGTGAATATGACCAGTGGATTCCAGAAAATGAAATCTCTGATATTAAAAAACTCTGGAAAAAATTTAAATCAAAATAATACTGTTTATTCAGTATATGTATTATATAAAATTTTAAAAATTATTTTTCTATCTCACTCCTTACTATTAATTAAAATGTGTTAACATTTTTTTTATTGTTTTTTTTTGGGTGAGGGTGTTTCAGCCTAGATATCCCAAGGACTGAGTATTTCTTATTCTTAAAATAAGAAAACCTTAAGTACATTAAGCTTATATCTTAAAAATAAGGTTAAAACAATTATATATATGATTATTATACATATATATATAATTATTACACTATTATATAACTTATAGTAGTTTAAATAGATTATCCATAGCTTAATAATAAAATATATTAAGGTGTTAATGGAGTCATAATATATGTATCTTAAGTGATATTAAGTAATTATTGACATACATAAGCTTAAATGTATACATAAAGATCATATTCAGTGAAATATGCAGTATATTATGTATATTTAGGTCTATAAGTGAAGTTTAGCCTCTTAATAGCCTATAACCTTTGTTTTTCGGATTATTTTAGGTCATATGGACAAAATAAGTGGATTCACAACACCTACAGAAGCATAGACATCTATATCAGGTGCATACACTCAGTTGGACAGCTTAATCTGCTTCCTTGGATGGATATTCACAGATTTATGGGTTGGGAGGTCATTGCTGGGTTAATATGGATGCTTGGGGATGTTATTGGGGGCTTGGACACTTCATTTTTTTCCTTTATATGCTTTGGGTTTCATTAAATCTCTTTTGGATTGCTTATTTTACCTGTTTCTTTATGGTATCTGCTTTTATCTGGATTTTCTAATTATGTTTTGGGTCTGTGTTATCATTAATTGTGATGGAGGGTCCTTACTGGAGGTCTGGGTGTTGAATCTACTTGAAGTGGATGCCATGGGGAGGTGATAGGCCCTCACAGTGCTGTAATTTCTGGGGATAGCAGTGACATCATCTGGATTGAAGGTCTGTACACTCCAGGGGATTTGGGTATAAGTAAGGAGGGATTTTGACGCTTATTTATCATCAATTACTTACTACATTTAAATCAAACACTTCAATACAATTATTAACATTGAGAAATATATTATAAAAGGCTTTATAAGTTGATATTATCATTATATAAGCTATAACTATATCCTATTTATCTATTTTCCACCACTAAGCATGCATTTAAATCCAAGTATTGTGAGTTTTAGTTGAGTATAACTATTTTATTAGTCTTCCCCTGAGGTTTAATCACTAAATAACTTATCAATAAGTATTAGGATCATAAATAAACACTATTATATCATACCTATATACTAGACTATACTGACAACAATAGTCATAACCCTTACTGTTGGAATCCCCAAAATAGTCAGTCTTGTAGTCTTCCCTCTTAGGTCTTAACAACCACCACATCTTCACCTCCCTCTGACTCAAGGGAAAAAAAGCCAGCCAGCTTTACTGGCTATCTGGCATAGATTAAACCCTCCCCACTTCAACTTACCTCCCACCACTTCTCAACACCCTCATCTCACTCCAAAAACCCAGAAAACAAGAGAAGCTTGTTTCCTAGCACTACAATAAATTTTTGATTCATCTTGGGGCACAACAATGGTTCAACAATTACACAACAGTTAAGTAACAATTGTTTTTGGCACTTAAAGGTCTTAGGTGGGTATTGAGTGCAAGAAACAATTTTTTTGTAACTGTTGCAAAACTTTTGCATAATTGTTGTGCCCCATGGCAAAACAAACATGTGCTGTAGTGTAGGTTGCTTAACTTCTCTCACCCCTGCTCCACCACCAACCCAGCTCCATTCTACCAATAAAATTACAAAACACTACTACATTTTACCATAAAAGTGAGAAAACAAAAATACATTCTACCATAAAAATGACTAGCTATGCCACACCCACATTCAAATGCCTAGAAAACAGCCATCCAGCTTTTATCATTAATTAATTAGTTTTTGTTCTTTTTTTAGTAGAAATTTAGGAAAAAATTACTTAGTTTCAATGGAATTAATAATTATTTTTAAGTTCATTTCTTTAATTTATGTGAGTTTTTCTTAAATTCTTAAATATTTTTTTTTGTTTTTTTTTAAATTAATGTCTGTTTCTTCTTATTCAAGTATTGCTTGTCTATCTTCATCTTCATATTTATCATATTCCTTTTAATCATCTTAAAAATCTATACAATTAAAATCATCAAATAAATTATCAAAAAAATAAAGATGATTGATCTTATCAAAAAAAACAAAAAAGAAATTCAAAAAATAAAATTCACTTGGATAGTTTATTTTGCCAAATATCAAACATCAAGTATAACTAAACTTCAGTTGAGAAAAAAAAATTATTAAACAAAGAAGTTACCTGAAGATATTGAATATCTAACTCAATTAGGATGCAATCAAGTTAAAGCAGTAATATCAATTCTTTTAAGCCTCATATCTATATATATATAAGAATTAGTGCCCTAACTTCCTAAGAAAATAGTGAATTTGGTGGCTAATTTACTGACCCTGACTGATTCCACATTGAATACTTGGGACTGTCCATTGCTAGATGCAGAAGCCCCACCAGCAATTTTGATTTCACAACCACTCGTTCCACTAAAAACCCATGCTGTGCATTGGTCACATATGCTCATTAATTGTGAAAATCATTCTTTTGATGGTTTAAAAGATGACATTTTTAATCAGCTCTCCAATCTCATCATTACACTATATCAAATGGCATTGGTTCAGTTACCAATTCAAAATAAGAATATGTTGGCTGATATCATGGTTGGTTTTGGATGGTGACAAGCATTTATTAAAAGATATTCTTTTGGTAAGTGTATTAATTTTTAGTTAATTATTTAAAAATATTACTTATTTTAATTATATAGGCATCTATTCTTTTCCCCAAAATTTATCTAAAGCCAAAAATTAATGATTTTCAAAAATGGGACTCCTTACCTTCTTTTAATTCTTTTCTCACTCTTGGACATAAAATCTTTGCAATAAATCCTTCAAAGAAATTATGAATTTGAAACTAGATTTTGAATTTCAAATTGGTGTGACTCAGAATGGGAAGAGATTAAAAGTGAATATCTATTATTCTCAAATGTTATAATGAATCATTCTGGTTTTCATAACCAGATACATACCAATGGGAATGATGCAAATTATCTTACTTTTTTATTATTCTCTACTACCAGTTCTATTACTTGCCATTCTATTTTTTCACCAGCTTAAAAAAAGAAAATGACTAATACTTTCATGTTCATAAGTGTATAATTAATTTTGGTTTAGTAAAAGGAATCATCAAATCTGTTTTGAATTCTTCTCACAATAATCACCAAATTACAAAAGCAGCTTCAGGTATACAGTCTTGTCAAGAATTGACACATTTTGGATGCTTATTTCAGATCATTCAAAATTTTATACAAAAAATTAACAAGGTAAAAAAAGAAGGTAAAAGTAATAAATTTAAAAAAATTCAGGTAGATCAAAAAAGTATAGGGATTAGTAGAGTCACCAAATATTTATTATTCTTTCAAAAAAATTTAATAAATATGTCATAAATTTCATTTGGCTAAACTAAATTAATTGGACAAAAAACTTTTGTTGTATAAATGGTAATCAAGACAACACCAACTTGTTTCATGGTTTTCATCTAGCCTATACCTGTGGAAAGTCCCAAAATTAGTTTCTAGATTTAATTGCATTTTGGCTAGAGGAATTTTCATTACTTTAAAACTAGAAAAATTGACATATCTTACTTATTTATTTATTAATTTATGTAATTATATATTTTTTTGGTGACTAGTACCCCTTACTTCAATAAAAAGCAGGGAAAGTTATTGCCAAATCTTTAAATATGACATGCAAAATTGATGACATGAGAATTATTTGGTGATACCCACCCCTTGCTTCAATAAAATGAAAGGGGGGATATTGATAAATTTTCAAAATAGATACAGAATTTTTTTGACTTATCTGTTTTTAGAAAAGAAAATTCATTGACTTAAGTTGTAAAGTTGAAAAATTTGATTTGAAAACACAAAGAAGTAAAAAAAATATTGTATCAAATTTTGCCATTGGGACCATTTAAGAATGAATTTGTTAAATTTATTGATATGTTATTCAGTTGATGATGAATAGAGTAATAAAATATGAAAAAATTATGAAATACCTTCATGTACATAAACTTAAGAACAATTGAAATGGGAAGGAAAACAAAAACTAGTTATCAATAAAACATTTTCAATAAGCCTTCAATTTTGTCAATAGATTTAATAGCTTTAACACATTCTATAATGAAAAATTCCTCTTGTAATCATCTTCAAGTTTATACTTTAGTTTTATCTAATCCAATAAGAAATTTTACTTGAGAGCTTTCTCCTCTTTCTTTAATTTTTTTATACTTGGAATTAGCTCAAATTTCTTCTCCTCCAAATCTTGCTCTCTATTATACCTCCTTAAAGCGAGCTCATATTTCCTCTCCTCCAAGTCTTTTTCCCTGGCATTCCTCCATAAAGAAATGTCAAATTGTTGCTTTTGAAAATTAAGAGTCTCTATTGCAACTTCAACTTAACCTAGAGTGTTTAGAAATATTAACCAAAAATAAAACAAAAAAGACTACATTATTAAGAGGTATTCTATCACTTACCAGCATCATGTTTCTCTAAAAATTAATCAATAGAAGAAATAGAATTTTGAGAAGCATTATTTCTTTTTAGTTTTCTTTGAATGCTAAATTTAGAGTAGTTGAAGGTCATTTTTGTTGGAGGAATTGGGTATATTTTAGTCATCATCATCATTTTTTCTAGATTCAGAGTTTCTTGATTGTTACTCCTAGAATTTATCATAGGCCTTTTTAGATATAAGAAAAAGATAATCAAATAAATAAATTGACTATATACAAGAAAAAAACTAACAGGAGTTGGATTTTTTTGGTTTATATCACCATAAGAATCTATAGAAAAGATATCTTGATTGGTTGAATTAAAAAAAGGGGAGTCATGAGTGGAGGAAGAGGATCAAAAGAGATTTTGACTCAATATCATGTTTGGAGATAGAATCTTCTCCATCCAAAAAGTTTGTAGGATTAAAATCAGCTCACTCACCAAATATAGAATCCATCTCTTTAAGGTAAGTACATAAATATTCAAGTTTATCATCTATAGATTTATTTAATTTATTAATATCAAAGTTAGTAATACCAAAACCAGTGAAAGATGAAAGATTCTAGCTTTCTTGCATTTTTCTTGATAGTTCTTGAAAGTTTTTTAAATCTGTTTTGGAAAAATATCAATCCTTTCCTCTGTCTTATTTCTTAACTTATTGGCCATTAGAAGATAGCCATTGACTTTTGATGCAGGGGGGAATCCTACTTTAGTTTTATTCTCAGTACTCAAGAAAGAATCATAATTAGTTTTAGTTTCTAGCTAGTTGATAAGTATTAGGTGATCATCTTTTTTTAGTTGACATTTATTTGATTCTTTAGCTGAGGAGGGGGAAAGAGGGAGAAGTTGGATTTGAAGAACAAATGGGAGAAGGATTCCTTTAAGAAGATATGTGATTCCCAGGCATGCTAAGGTATTTGATGATGAAATGGAGCAGAAATGAGCAGATGAGATGTGGAGGAATCTGAATAGATGGAGGAAATCGACAAGATGGGAGTGTGCAAAAAGGTATGGAGGATTGCACATCCAGAAATTTTTTTCAAGATGTGGTTGTAAGACATTGAGGATAAAATGTCAGATAAGAGGTGAACATTGACACTTAAAATGTCTAATAACCCAATTATTTTCAAAAATAAATTTTGAAGATAGTTGGGGTATAAGGATTTTTATCTGGAATTAATATAATTGTGGATCTTCTAACATTGATACCCCCTAATAAATGGGATATTTGGTGTGGTACATATAAAAATATGATTTTAATTGGAAAATTTATTTTTGTGTGGGATCCACCATTATAACTGAAAATTGGGGTTTAAGAATGAAATAAATGAGTTTGTTTGATTTTATTGCCCATTAGACACAGGAATAGTGGACAAAATATTTTTTCCATTAATAATGTCATATCTGGGAAAAAAAAGAGCAGATTCCTAATGATAGAAGCAAGTACTTTGACACCCCCTTATGCTTTAAATTTTCACACATCTCCTTGAAAACACTTTCTAAAAAATTTATATAAAAAGGATTAGAGACACAATCACAAGGTAAAAAATTCCAGAACCTGGTAGCAGGTGCCTCCCCCCAATTGAAATACCATAATTTATTCAGGGATAAGAGCCTTCTAAAAGGTTACAGGTTTTTTTCTGGTGAATCCAACTCAAATGCTCCCTCAGTATTTAGATTTCTCACCATACTGATTTCTACTATTTGTCTCCTTCAAAATAAACTGAACAACTCTCATAATTTCTTTCCACCCCTTGAGTTTTCTCAAGAACTAAACCTCACACAAGTATCTACAGATATGTCTTAATCAAATTTATTTTCAAGTAGCTTTTAGTCATTAGAAATTTTGAGTAAAACTTATCGGAAAGTTTTTTATGAATTTAAGCAAAAGGCATTCCAAATCAACATTCTTCAGGCAGGAATAAAGCAACAAACTTATATATCATGCACAAAAAACCAATTACTCTATCCTGGCAATAATCAATTTCTTTTTGAAAACTTTTTAATCACACTTTGATGTTTTTTGAATAAAATTGTTTGAAACTATATTTTTAGGTGAGAAAGAATAATTAGCAAATTTGATTTAAAAACATTCCAATAATGGTGAAGCTGAATGTAATAAAACTTTTCATTATGGTGGTGAGTTTTCTGCATCCCAGAAATCTATTTTTGACTCTCAATAAACATTTGAATAAGTCCTTAAAGTTAAAGATATGACTTCAAAAACAAAAAAAAATTATTGCATTAAACTCACTGATAAAAAAGTGGAAACAAATGTAATGACTTTTATCTATTGCCTCTCTAATTTTATTGATATTTAAAAAAATATATTTTTATGGAAAATATACTCAACCAATTTGAAGAAAGCAGTATTGAGGCTTAAGAGCCCTTGGATGATGCAGCTTTCACTTTAAAATAAATTTATCTGGTTATTTTAATCCTTTTTTCCAAAAAAATTTTTCACATATTCTCTCACTTCAAAGGAAGATATATTTTTTTAAATCTAAAAAATCTTCAACAATACTTGGAACAACAATACTATCTAGTTATCAAATGTAAAGATTGAATTTTGAGAAACTTTTTAATATTCTATAATCTTGACCTACCAGTTCAACTTAGTGATTTTATTCAATTTGATAGAGATATACTTCAAAAAAATTTTCCCATATCAGACCCCTGCTTTTTCATATTCAGAAATCTATACAATACATCAAAACTTGAAACTCCCTCACCTCATAATAATAATTACTGCTCAAATTCTTAATTTAGGCATATGTCTATAGGGATAACTATTCTCTTATTTCTGATAAGAATGCACTTTACTTAAGTGAAACTCATTTTAGGGTTCAATTTATGGTAAAAACCACTTAAAAAATTCATTTTATGAGAATTCCTGTGACTAATTTTTAATATAGACAAGAAAAAATAGAGACTCTTCAGATGGCTCCCCACATCACATTTTAAATGTGCTCCTGGTCCAAGTTCTTTGATGCTTGGGTCTGATAAGTCAACCCTTTCTATATATTTTTATTGCTTGAGAATAAAGGAAAGAAATTTAATGTAAAATAATTTCAAAATGTGTTTGGAAATAGTTTTAAAAGCCAAAAGGATTATTTTATTCTCATTTTTTTCAATGAGTAAATTGTTTTGGTGATTATTTGAGTCATAATATTCTATGTGCAAAATTTCTACAGCGCACAGCTACATTCTAAAAAAAAAAAGTCTAAAATGATAAGACAACTTCACCAACATTCATATTTACTTTATATACCCACAAGCCCTATAATATTTTGTTATTAACCTGAGTGTAAATTTATAACTTTAGATTATTCTAACTATCACCTAGTCTACTTCCTGGCCTTTAAATACTACACATTTATGGCCCTTGAAAAGGGTTCATCAGTGTGATACGGGGGAATAAATATAATTTTTGTCAGGGAGAGCCTACAGGAAGTGCATATGATCTAACCATGAGTATTAAGATAAGATTTTTTGAGGATATACTTAGTAGAAAGAAAATAATATGTGTGAAATAGATGTAATTTTTAGATATTCCACAAAAGCAAAAACTCATAACATTGATGATTATAGAGTAATATTTTATGAATTTATTAAAATTATTTTAAGATTTAATACAGATAAGATATTTTCTTATTAAAAAGTAGCAATATTACAATAGTAATTTTTTAAAAAAAGTAAATTTCATTACAACATGATAAAAGATATTTTTTTTCCCACCAAATCCTTCCTCTTTATATATTCCTAAAACAAATTTTTACTGCACACGATAAGGTGTCTATCAAGATTATAAAGTGAATTCTTAATGTGAGAAAGATGGATAAATAAATGAAGAAAATATATGAATTAGAGGGGAATTAACAAAACATTTAATTTAAGTTTTACATACTGGGGAAACCATAAAGGTTTAAATCTAAATCAGGTGAGAGCTCTATTTCTCCTTTCCCCAGGAATATACTTAATTCCTTGTCTCACTCCAAGTTCTATTCACATATCACTGAACTTATGTTGAAATATGAAAAACTTAGCTTTTACATCTACTGAAACAACATGGTTTAACTAACTAAGATTTTATAAAAACTATATTTTTTTAATTTTTCAGAATAATGAAATATATTATGGGGTGTCAGTTCTGGCAAATCTGCACTTAACTTAAGTGTGGATTTCAAACTAAATCAGCACTTACAAATCAGCACTTAAATTTTGCAAAAAAGTCACTTATTTCAAAAATGGGTGTCAGTTATGACCTCAAATCAGCACTTTTTTCCCGTTTTTTTTCACAACCACATGTTGGCCACAAAACATCCCTGTCACATGTGACACACTGATCTTCCTTGCTACCTACCCATCAATCCTTGGCACACACCCCTTCCTAAAATTTTCAACATTCTATTACAGTTCACAATTTAGATAAATAGATATGTGTTTGTATATAACTAGAGTTGAGTGTTGATTAGTTTCTTTATTATTTATTTACTTTTAATTTAGACCAGAGTGTTTTGTTATTTACGTGATATAAGTATTTGTCTGTTAGACAAGCTATGACGACTTTGCCCCCTTTTACTTTTCTCGTTACTTTGTATATTCTTCCACCTTTTAATTTTTTTTATTTGATTTTATTTTATTGGTTCATTCACCACGCAATATGGGGGGCGGACTTGCTAGCAAGTCCACAACCTTGAACCCTAATTCATATCTTTTTGAGGACACATTGAGGAAGTGATGAAACCATCATGAAGAGGTATTGAATTTACTTTGAACACACCTTGAAGCTCATGTGAACACAAATGGGGCTACAAGGGTTGGAAAGGCTGGAGAGAGGGGTGAGGAAGGGTATATGGGGTAGAGAAAAGGTTGGGAAAGAGTTGGAAGGGAAGATTAAGGGTTCCGAGGCATTTTAAATGAAGAAAAGGGTCTGGGAGAGGTTGAGAGGGGTGAAATGGGGATCAAAAGAGGATGACATACAATGGGGCTGGGAGGATAGCAAAAGGCATGGGGAGGGAAGACAAGCAGGTGTTGATAGAATTGAAAGGGATGGAGATTGGTGCAAACAAAGTGTGAAAATAGGAGGATGAACTCTGTTCTTTGGGCGAAGAACAGAGTTCACTTCCATAAAATATTAGCTGAAACATAGTTTTCAATTCTGTAAAAAAAGTTGTAAGTAATAGAAAAAGTCACTGATTTTTTTTATATGTAATCTGAAATTTTTTAATAAAATTATTTGATTTAAGAATTGAAATATTGTAAGTCAATTTTTATTGATCAACTTAATTTAATAAAGTATTATTTAAATAAGTTGCTTCAAAAAATACTTTGCATTGAGTAGACTCATGGAATTATTTTTTCTGGCTTCCATTCAGTTATCCTCACACTTTCACTATGTTTTAAATATAGATCCATTATTATTTGTGTGATACTTCAAGTGAAAGTTCAGTATTACTTCAGTCTGAGTTCCATCTGATTTCCATCTGACTTCAAGTTGCGGACTTGCTAGCAAGTCCGCCCCCCATATTGTGTGGTGATTCATCATCATAAAATCAGTTCAAGGTATATATAAGAAGAGAAGGAAAAATTCTTTTTTTTTTAAAAAAAAAGAAGAAGAAGAAGAAGATAACCTTACAATTATTATTTGCCCCATCCTCTCTCCGTCTCAATATATAAATAAATATATATATATATATATATATATACTTTTCTCAATTTCAAGAATTCCAAACCTCAATTATGAAGATATATATTGAAAAAAATATAAAAAATATAAAAAAATAAAAATTAAACAAAAAAACAAAACATATATATAAGATAAATGATCAAAGACTTGATATGAATATTGTCAAGTTATTTTTTATTTTTCTTTGTGATCTAACGTTTAATAAAATGAGAATTGAATCTCGCATTATTTCAAAGAGGTAGGAGGGTAGTTAGTTTAGTTAGTCAGTTAATGCTATGTAACACCATAGAGATTTTGAAATGTTTGTCTGTTTGTTTGAGCAAAAAAAAAGAAAAGAAAAGAAAAGAAAAGGAATTGGGACGGATATTAAGGAAAACAATGGATCAATCCATCAATTGTCAATATATAAGAGGAGAAAAAAAAAAGGTGCATCATTTATATGAAGATATATAGTGTGATTAAAAGATCCTATTAGATGAATCTATGTATATGGGAGGGTTATGACGGTATGGAAAGAAGAATTAGAGGTGTTCATTTTTTGTATATTTTAAATCTCAGGATCAACTAAGGTACACAATCATGATCACTTCCCCATTCAGGGTCTAAATCTATCTCAAATGGTTTTTCTTTTGTTCCATTTTCCACTTCCCTCACTCTCATCACTGATCTCGTGTCTTCCCTCCAGCGCTAATCTTCTCTATCCCAAAGCCAACAAAGTTCACAAAGTCCTTCTCTATGCTTGTCAAAATTGTCCCTAATTTGAAGAAGCCGCTTCAAACAATACTAAACATGGTCAAAATTGGAGGGAGAGGGAGGGGGTAAATTAAAAATTGAGGGAAGGATAAGAAAGGATTGATGAGATTAAAATGAAGAAGAGGATTGGGAAGATGGAAAAGAGGAGAGGGAAGAAGATATAGATGATGATGAGAGTGACGAGTATCAGTGAAATAGGAATTTATGGTGAAATCAGCACTTTTGGTTAAGAAAGTGTGGATTTGAGTGAAATAAGTGACTTATTTCATTTTGAAATCCACCAGTATTGGGGCTAGTGTGTTTCGGAAATCCGCACTTATTTAAGTGCGGATTTGCCAGAACTGACACCCCCTATTAGGGGGTATCAACGTTAGAAATCTACCATTTAAAAATACCTCTTTTTTCCACCAAATAAACCATTATTATTTTTTAAAATATGCCATCTTGTGCCCCCAAAAACACCTTTTTACTGAGAATTAATGTCAAGTTTTATGGTTTTATTTTTGGGTTTTTAAATAACTTTCAAATAATTAAAAATTTCTAAAATTGATACAGTTTTGATACCTCCTCTTTGGGGTTGCCAAATTTAGAAATTTGTAATTTTTTAATGGGTATTTTACAACACAAAAAGAAAGATACAAAGATGAACAATGAGGTGAAGGAGGAGTTATGTATGAGGTTTAAAAGTTGAAAACTAGAAAGATGATAACTACAGATAAAAAAATACATGAGCAAGGTAGATTAAAACTCTAAAAAAACAAAAAAAAAAAAAAGTAAGGGATAAGGAATGGCTACTCCTAGAATCATCCCCTTGGCCCAAAAAGTGACATCCCATTTTTTGTCAAATAAATTTACCCATGTATCAAATAGGGTCACTAAACTGAGCTTGAAATCTAGTTCTCACTTTTTTTGTCCTGTGTTAAACTATTTAAATAAATTTACAATTCTTCTTAATTTTTTTTATGTATGGATGAGAAAAGAAGGTTAGAGGTTTGTGGGGATTGGTTGTTATTGTTATATCTACGTAAGGCTATGCTTAGTGATTATTCAATATTTATATAGAATTCCTAGTATAAAACCTATGGTGCAGCGGACGCGTCTAACTCTGGTTCACTCCAGATGAAGCGCTGACACTGCTACGATAGGTAAGTAATACATTTCCTTGGTTCACTCCAGACAAAGCGCTAACACTGCTACCATAGGTTATGGGCTGTCCCTGATTTGTTACGAGCAGTAATAGAATCTTGTATTTTTCCCGGAACGATTGTGTGCCCCAAGCCTGTCCCTCATTAAACGTGCCTACACAGGCGTTCAATTCATCCTTGACGCACGTACTCTCCCGGTGTAGACTGTTCTAAAGTACTAAGCAGTAGACACAGTGCGAGATGGGTTGGTTCTTCTCTTTAATTTCTAAAATAAGCGCCTGCCACTCTTATTTTAAAGACAGTGTAATAATGTGCAACACTAATAATTGACTAGAAAGTTTATAAGTTGAGATGAGTTAAAGATAAGGAAAAAAAACAAGTATTACTATCTGGATATTTCTATTCTTAATAAGCGCTATTATCCACAGCTACTCCCTCTTGAAGCGCTCTCTTTGAATATGCCTTATTATAGTAATAAAATATCTCTAATAATAGTTAATCCCACTGAATCTATATATTCTCTCTATGTTGCGCTATTTCACTATACTATATGAAATACACACACAGACGCACGAGCTCTAAAAGACTCAGAAATACCTTTTAATATTCTCTCAAACAATTAATCACAAAAGATCTAATATCTTATACTGGGTACTATGACTATAGCTACTCGTATGTCTCTATATTGATTTTTCTATGATCTGCTTTTTAAAACAACAACTAATATGATTTTTCTTATTTTTATTATTTTTCCTCTCTCTTTAGATAGATTGACCAGTTCTCCTTTTATATTTTTCCAGCGCTTAAGACACAGTTCCCTAATGGATCTCCAGCTCTGACTCTAGCGCCACATTAGTAAAACCACAACTAATCTATTAGTAAACTATGTGCACCACTTGTAGAAACTACAGCGCCTAAATCATACCCTATAATTACTAACACTAGTATTAACTTGTTTCACTGATGCTCCACATATGCGCTTTTAACTATACCTTGTTTTGTTTCAGCGCTAGTTCCAGGTTTGACTTATCCTAACGCTGCGTCTAGTTGCCTTAACTCTTGGGTAGTTTTACGATTGAGTCCCCACTCTCTTTGCTTTTAATACTAAGTTCATAGTTCCGACAGCTTGCTTAACTAGTTAGCCTTCTTCATTACTTGTCTCAGTAAGTTATACCACTTGCCGTGGTACAGTATACTATGCACCTGAGTCGTCCTTAAGCCATAACTCCTTCTTTAATGCGTAACACACAATTATTGGAAAATCCAAATCCATATTTTTTAGCGCTTGCGATTGTAAATCAATAACACACAATTCCCCTATTGTGCGGCACATCTTGCTGCAAAATACGAGCGCACAGACCCTTAATTCTTTTCCGCGCTTCTATTTCCTTTGTTCCTTGAAACACACAAATACATATTATATTTTTATACTTCCTGCTGCGCTAACTCCCCTTTATTCTTCCTGGACTACGCGCGCTGATTGGTCTAAATTCACGCTTCCTGCAAGGCGCGTACCACATCCTCCCTCTACTCGCGACTGTCCCCAGGAGCCCATAAATACCCTGCGTCTCGCAGCATTTTCTTCCTCCATCTTCTATATTTTTCTCTCTTATTCACTACAAATCTTCTTCTTCTTTTCTTTCTTTTCTTATTCTTATATTTATCTTTCTCAATGAATACTAGAAGAACCCCTCCTAATGCTGAAAACACGGCCGACGTCGTGGACGCTATTCGACAGTTCGTGCGCACTCAGCCCCCTACTGCTTCTCCAACAACACCCATAACCACACTGATGGGTGGGACGAGATGCACCTGTTGCATCAAAAATGGCATAACTCCTTGTCATTTTTCAAAATCCCGCCGTGGCAATAATTTTTTTTCTGTAAGTTTTCTTCATTTTTCTTCCCATTTGTTACTAATCTTTCATTTTTCCTTTATTCCAGTCGTGCGATTACTGCAAGGAAGGCAAGAAGAAATGTAGTTACGATGGGCCTCCCACTGTTGCGCGCCTGGACCCCAATGCTTCCACCACCAACATGATGAGTCAAATGACCATCAAGCACCTGGCGCCTGCTCCTGTTACCCCTCCTAGCAACAAACAAGCCAAGGTTGGTTACCGCAAACCTACTCCTAGTAGCGTCGCCTCAATCCCTAATTCTCTTTTCTCGGAGGAAAGTTCAGTAAGTCCCTTTTTCTTACTTCTTCTTTTTTTTTCTTTTTTTTAAATATTATGTAGAATGCTCCAGGCACTCCTTACGCTGAAACGCCTCCGCCTCCTATTGCTCCATTATTCCTTCCTGCCTTAGAAGAAGATCCCGTCTGGGATACCATACCTACACCTGAACCCACTCCTCGTTCGCCAACTCCTGACTGGACTGATATGCAGCCGGTCTTCAATACCATCACTCCGGACAAATGGCCAACCGAAAACTTTCCAGTCATTGATGATGAAGAGTCCACCATGGCTCAAAACTGGGAATTCGCAGAACAAATTGCCTGCACTCCTTACGATGCAACCATGTGTCGTATGAATAACATGATAATGGCTGTCAAAGAATTCCTCAAGGAGGTTCCGGTTTATACTCGCACTGAGTATAATAAGCGAAAACAACTGATAACTGCCTTGCAACAAAACATGCAAGAGGCTGTTAATGATTGGGCTTTCTGCGTCCCAATCTTTGATGAAGCAGAATACTAAAAATCTTCTTTTGTATTTATTCCTTGTAATGTGTATATAGCCTTGTAAAAAAAATGTAATATATTTATTTTTTTTATTTTTTTTTTCACTTAACTTTCCTGTGAGAACTCTACAACTGTGAGATGAGTTGCCCCCAAAATATCATCCTTTTTCTAAGCAGCGCACCCTTCTACTAAGTGCCTATGAAAGATGAAACAACGAATAATAATAAAAAATAACAACTTGAGATCGTTGCTACATTCTATAGCAGCAATTACTTCCCCTGCATCATTTATGTATGCGCTCTTTTTTTAATCTTCAAATCTTCGCAATACATTTCTGTCCCTTGATTGTAACAATTCATCTTTCCTTGGGTTCTTCATTAAAACAAACGCTTCTCACTAGCTTCTTAGAAACCATCCAGCACTCAAGTCAGACGTGGCGCAACTGATGACTTCTTTATAATGCTATTGTTAACCTAAAAATAGCCCTTCTAATAACCTGAATTTCCTCTATCCTAACATCATGACTCAATATTGCACAGTTCCCAGAGATCAAGCTTGCTCATTTTGCAAACGCTGTAACTTTCATTGTACATTTTCTAGACTTTGGGGGTATGCCTCTTTTAGACCTGCCTGTGACAATTGCTTTAGATACCACAAAACTTGTGATACCTCCCTTAACCAGAATACTTCTCAGCCTACTGGTTATATTTGCTTTCCACCTAGCTCTACTAGTAGCGCTCCCATAATCACCACCACTAGTCCCACTATTTCCACTAATAATAATAATGTTCCTTATGAGTCACCATCGCTTCCTAGTCTTCCCAGGCGCAAAATATCCATACAGCCTAGCGCTACACTTTCTTCCCCTCCGAGTTCCAGTGCTTCCATGCGCTCAGGCTCCCCTAAAGCTGCTCCTGACACGGTTACCGTTACTTCACCGTCAGCGCGCCCACAAAACTTATTAGCAAGTAAGTATCCTTTACTATACTTATGCTCTTCTTGCTTACTAACTTCCTGTCAGGCTTCAATGAATCTATCTCCTTGGGATGGGTTCCCATTCCTTTACCCTTTGTCCATTCTATGCGAATGTTTTCCAGACTTTGTCTTATATATGACGCTATGTCCCTATCCTACAATAACGCACCAGCTTTTTCTGACGCTGAACTTGAAGCTCGCTATACTCATATAGAAATGATAGGTCAACTAATGAACAAAATCAGCTCAACGACTATTCTTGGATTCCCCGCTGATCCCTGTCACTTCATCATGCCTGAAGACTGGAAAGGATATCCTATTAGCTTTCACCCTGATACTGAATAGACCACTAGTGATTTTCCTTATGAGTCTCCTCTGTCCATTCTCCCTGTACATAGTCTTCATATATTTTTCATGCTATGCCTTCAAATAATCTTTTTAGGCATGGCACTATTTTGTTACACCTGTCTTCCATACTTTTAGAGCGTCTAACTTTGCTCCCTCTACTTTCTTTAAAAAACTATAAACCCCTAAAAAAATCCCAAATAAACTTTATATCATAAAACTTTACTGCCTTTACTGCGATACAGCGATATACCATGTAGAATAAGAATTGAACTATAGAGCACCCCATCTATAAATTGCTATTCCACTCCTGGTTAGCTAACCCATTAGTTAAATTCCCAGCGTCTTTTGCGTTTACATGGTACACATCTCCTTCAATCCAATTACCTATTTTGTCATGTCTCCTTGAACGATGAAAATATAAGATTTCATTTTCCTCTATTCCCTCATCTAAGCGTTTATGCCAATTGCCTTTTCAGCCATAGTCCGCCTAACTTCCAGTTATCGCCCTCTATCCGTCACAACTGTGTCAAAGCCTCCTGTGAGTCCCTTTTAGAAAAACAAAATTTAACGTAACTTGTTAGTTTAACCTCTTCCCGGAGGTATTATTCTGGAGGTTATCTTGTATCACTGGAACACCCCTTGGTTAGAATCTTTTGATCTGATCTGCGGCCACATGCCGCTTCCACTCAGTACCATCCAAATCCTCCAGTAAGTAAGAACCTCCAGCTATCTGCTTTCTTATCCTATAAGGACCATTCCATCTGTCAGAAAACATCTTCCCCCATTGGCTTTCTAAACTTCTATTATAAACCAAAACCAAATCTCCTGGGTTCAATGGACTTCTTAACCTATGCGCTAAGCACTCATCCCAATATTTAACTGACTTGTCCCGCATCTGCATCATTCTTTCATACGCTTTCTCCACAAACTCGTCATTTCTTTCAAGCTGCGCTACCCTTTCTAGAATTAAATCTTCGGTTGAGCGCACTTGATCCCAATCACATCCTAGAAAAGATCCAGCCTCCAGATCAATAGGTAATACCACCCTTTGACCAAACATCAGTTTGAACGGCAAAAAGTCT
The DNA here is from genome assembly GCA_030280995.1 of Hemileia vastatrix. Taxonomy (NCBI): domain Eukaryota; kingdom Fungi; phylum Basidiomycota; class Pucciniomycetes; order Pucciniales; family Zaghouaniaceae; genus Hemileia; species Hemileia vastatrix. Next base: position 24,639,259 of record JASXTE010000004.1, on the reverse strand, counting down.
GTTGTTATTTTAACTGAAATCCTGTCCGGGAACAAAACTAACGGCAAGTAGCTCTTCCACTTTGCTCCATTATTTCCACACAATTTGACTAGTGCATCCTTTATAACTTGATGCCCTCTTTCTACCATTCCCTCTGCTTCAGGATAATATGGTGTTGCAACTCGTAACTTTGCGTCAATACCTTTTACTACTTCTCGGAATTCTCCCGCAAATTCAGCGCCACCATCTACGGTTACCATCTTCATTACCCCATACCTATAAATCCATTCTTTCTTCAAAAACTCAGCCACATTACTTGCCTTAAGGTTTATCAACGGCGCTTCTTGAACCCATCCTGATAGATCATTCCTGGCTACTACCAAGTATTTAAAGCGTCCTTCTTTTATACGGACTGCATCTAAACTGACCCTACCAAAAACTGTATCCTTGCCCGTCTCTCTTCCTTTTTCTTTTGGCTTTCTGTAACTTCTGCGCTGGCATTCAGGACAAGATTTAACCCAATCTCTTACTTCATTTTTCATGTTGGGCCACCAGAATCTTTCCCTGACTCTGCAATGAGTCTCATCTTGACCTCTATGTCCTAAATTCTTGTGTAACTCCCTGAGTATCTTCTCCTTCCATTCCCTAGTTTGAACAACTAACTGAGGATACAAAGCTTGATTCTTTCATAACTTCCCATTTTTAATAAAATAGCCTTTAGCACGCTTCTTAATATTGTGCCAAACCTTTTTATCGCAAAAATCTGGTCAACTATTACCTTCCAAATATTACTTTAACAACTCTACTCCCTCATCTGTAGATGCGTTGTCTACTGAATACTCCTACTCTTCGAGTTGAGTACTACTCTCCTGACTTCCTTTTGAATCATCTTCATCATCTGACTCCTCCACTACCTTGCTTTGCGCACTCCTTTTCGCTATATTAGCTTCAGTGTTCCCTAAATCCAGTTGCAGTTCAACCTTGCTACAAACATCCTTTGAATTGTCAGCATTTAGTTTTATGTCTTTTCGGACATTCCACGTTACTAGTTTATTGTCATCACGGACAATCCTACTTGCTAGTTTATTGTCATTGCGGACGTTCTTATCAAATTTTGTATAACAATAATCTATCCCGTTTACCCATCTCTTATCTTCTTCAAATTCTTCCGCTTCCGAGTCTTCTTCACACAACGGTCTTCTTGATAGCGCATCTGGCATAGTGAAAGATTTCTCCGGCTTATGGACTAAATCAAAAGAAAATAAATTAATCTGCACTACCCACCTTGTCATGGGCGCATCTGGTAAACTTGGGCTATTAATCATATGCACCAATGACAGCGCATCAACCTGCAGCTCTAAATGCTGCCCCCAAAGCATCCATTGTAGCTTTTTAAGAATTTTTGCTACTCCACATAACTCCAGCTTAGACTGGGAGTACCTAGACTCCACTTTGGTAAAATTCTTGGACTCGTAAAGGACAGGTCTATCATTACCTTCCTCGTCCTCCTGCATCAAAACTGCGCCCACAGCAGACACACTAGAATCCACTGCTAGAGTAATTTTTCCAGAGCCTGGTCCATACTCCAATTTCTTCAAAAGAATATCTTTCCCTACAACCCTCTTTAATAACTCAAATGACTCCTCACATTCCTCCGTCCAATCCCATACAGCATCCTTTCTTGTTAAGCGCCGTAAAGGTGAAGACAACAAAGAAAAATCTTGAATAAAAATTCTTACATATGTACAAATGCCTAAAAACCCTCTAACTTCCTTAATATTTCTTGGTCTTGGCCATGTAAGTACCTTATTCCTCTGTTTTTCAGCCACGATTCTCCCTTCCTTGCATACCACATGTCCCACTATATCTAGTGCTGGAACACAACAGGCAAATTTAGATCCAGAAATTGTTAATCCCGCCTCCTCTATCCTAAATAGCACTCTTTCCAGGGTAATCGCATATTCCCAAATAAACTTTCTAATATACAGTTTTTCTTTTAACACTTCCCCTTCATAACCACTGGCTGGTCCTTTTATACTGCCATCATCAATGAAAATTCCCACATGTTCTAGAATTTCATCCTGCAATATCCACATCATTTGTGCTTGATATACCGCCACAGAATTTGTTGCACCTTGCGGTAACCTTGTCAACCTAAAGCGCCCCAGTGGTGTTTCAAACGTCGTCATGGGTCTGGACAATTCGTCCAACTCGCGCTCATTGTATCCTCCCATAATATCACCTAATCTGTAACATGCACGTCCCACAAAAGAATCCACAAATTCTTCTGGCGTTGGTGGCATCCCTGCATCCTTTACTGTAACCTTGTTCATCTCCCTAAGATCATGAACAACCCTCAATTTACCATTATGTTTGACCACACAAAACACTGGACTTAAATAACTAGACATAGACTGTTCATACAAGCTGGACTTTAACCTTCCCCTAATTAATTCCGTATACTCTTCTCTTATAGCCGCTGGTATTGGAAAAGCCTTCTTTTGCCACAGCGCATGAGGTATAACTGGAACAATATAAGGTTTACCATAAGAGTGTTTTAACAAACCTCTTTCCTTTTCTGAAAACGCAATAGCCTTTTCCCTAAGAGCAATAACATGTAATAATAACTTCTTTTCTTCCTGCAATAACCAGCCCTCCAGTCCAAAATCTACCATCTGAAGCCTTTCCATCGTAATCTTACTGGTAGACGCAAAATCAGGCGGAAACTTCGTTAAAGGCGTATCATAAGAATTTCTAGATAGCGCCGGCCTCTGCAAAGGGGGATTCAAATCAGGCATTGCTATATTCACTGGTTTAACCTCAACAGCTACTGGTTTATACTTGGATACAAAACAGTCCTTGCTGCATCCTTCATTAATTAAAATTAAACCCTTTCTAATATAACTACGGGTTGCACTTAAATCCTGTTTTTGTCTTTTCTTTTTAATATAAGTATAACAATATCTAAAATTAAAGAAATCAAAAAGCTTAGGTATAATACATTCTACAGTAGTATTCCCAAGACACCTATGAAGTACCGCTTTATGTATCCCTCCTTGTTGGACTGACTGGTCACTATCCAGGTTCCTCTCATCCTGGGAGATAGTAACACCTAAAATGCCAGTCCCTAATGAAAATTTTGGCGCCTTCCTGGCGGTCGCCCTATCTTCTCATCTGAGACTTCCTCATAAAACTCTCTTTCTTTCTCTAACCGCGCAGCTCCAGAGTACTTAGTTTCCCAGCCACCATCCTTGGCCGCTACTAAGACTGCTGTTACTGGAACACCATCATCACCCATAATCCTTATTCCTATAGTCTTATTTAAACAATAATCTATAGTCGCTGAATAATCCATTAAAAATGGTGTGCCTAAAACTGGTTTAACCACACCCATTGGAACATAAAAATGTATATCTCTTGTTGCTCCGGCAACTCTAGTGCGTACATACTCTGCTACACCTATAACAGGTAATCTACCTCCCCCAATTCCTGCAACAATGCCTTTGCCATCTTTTACAGGAAGACCTAATTCCACTGCGTCATCCACTGATACCACGTTGATTTGTGAACCCGTATCCACTAACGCTTTAATTTGCTTACCATTTACCGTAATAGTTAAATACCCTAAGGGTCCTGCATAATGTGGTGCCCTAGGTAATCCAACGACTGGCTGAAATGACTGTTCTGCCATATTGAACTCAGTGCAATTAGCAATCCTTTGCTTTCTGCACTTATCCACGATTCCATTTGCTACATCTGGCACTACTGCTGTCAGCATCCCCAATGGAACAGATACTGCAGTCTTCAAACATTCCGCAACTAAATCCTCGGCATCTTTAGGAAAATCAGAATGAACGGGGCACTGCATTCTCCATTTAGGCTGAGTTGCCTTGGCACCAGCTTTCGCTCTTCCAGGTGGGTTCTTTGGAGTATTATGCTTTGCTCCTGGCATTCCTTCAGCAGGTACCACTCTTTGCTGTACTACCTCTGGCTCCACCAACATTGCCGTCTGTTCTACTTCCTGGTGATCCACGCCATAACCTCCAGAGTCCATACCATCCATTTCAACATCCTTGATAGGCGCAGGTGTATTTTCTCTAGTAGTATACCCTACTTCCTCCATATCCTCTGGATTCGCATACCTAGCGCCAGCCCTTCTTGGCCTAGTAATTTTAGGTGGGGCCATTTTCTTATGCTTCGCCGCGAACATCTCCAATTGTGCTGGGGTAAGTGGTGCTTCAACCGCTCCTTCTTTTACTTTAAAATCTAACACCGCGCAAGTAACTGCAAAATTAACCGACTTTGCATCCTTGCCTTTCTCCTTATTTTCCGGCTCTTTGCCCTTTCTTGACCTACTTTCCATAGACTTTTTATTAATATGATCGATGACCATGGCTCGCATCCCTTGATCTTTGTCTTTAACCAACTTAGTACCATCTTCCAACATAAGCGTAGTCCCATCCTCATAAACTACCTTTTCCTCTTTATCCTTTTGAAGCGCATTACACCTCATCCTTGTATTCCCCCCCTTTATTACAATAATAGCACACCATAGCGGAAAAATGCAAAGGTTGAGGAGAACTCTTGGGCCTAAACGATTCTTTTGCCTTTGCCGCTTCAACTATCTTCTTCTCCAACTCATCAATTCTTGCCATGACTGAATCTGGATCCTTAGAGAAAATTTTAACTTTAGGAGAGGAAATCTGAGAAGGCAATCATACGCCTGGCGCATCTTCCTCCATATCCTCATTATCCAGAGCCACCCTTGCTGCACGTCTCTCAACTTGACGCAACTTAATTTCAGCTTCCACTGCCATTTCTACTTCTTCTAATCCGGGATACTGGTAATTTCCGTCCCTCTTTTTAACCAGCTTTCCTTTGTTATCCAAGCGCCTTTTTGCCCAGTCTTCAACTTCTGGCGCTAACGCTTCACAAAACAATGGTAAAGAGGCATTAACATCACTAAAATCTTCGTTACTAACTAAATATTCCACTATCCGATTGAAGTCTTCCCTAAAACTTTTAAATTCCTTGGGGTCTCAAACACCTCCTCTAGCCTTGACCCTATTTACCAAAATATCCAGGTCCTTCATCATATACCTAGTTTCCTCAGTAACTTTTGGCCATCTCTTGAGCATTTGTTCTTTTAGCGCTGACAAATTTTGCTTCTCATGCCCTTTTAGATCCTCTAAATTGTCTTTGCACTCATCAGATACAAAGAATAGTACTTGTCGTACCATATCGTATTTGGTTGCTCCATGAACTTCCGCTGCTTGTTCAAACCTGCGTAAAAACTTTTTGGTATTAATTCCCGCAAAGCACAAGCTTTCATCTTTACACCTAATAATCGTGGTTACTGTTTTTGGAAACGATGTCAAAGAATTGGGCAATTTAACCCTCTCCTGACATCCCCTAGATGTAGTCGCAGTAGGATCCATTCCCAAAATATCAAATCAAAGAAAAGATCACGAAGAAAAAACACATGCTTGGTAATTAAACCTGACTGTTTTCATGATACAGCCCTACGCTATCCTCTGATAATGGCTATTGATCCACTTGTTGTAGACCCTACGACTCTTCCGCTGAAGCGCCAGCTTGATTACGTCCTCTTGACGAAACCCTAAAAAACCAAACAATCTAATCAAAAACACTAGTTACAATTATGCCACTGTTGTGACACCAATTGTAGACTGTTCTAAAGTACTAAGCAGTAGACACAATGTGAGATGGGTTGGCTCTTCTCTTTAATTTCTAAAAGAAGCGCCTGCCACTCTTATTTTAAAGACATTGTAATAATGTGCAACGCTAATAATTGACTAGAAAGTTTATAAGTTGAGATGAGTTAAAGATAAGGAAAAAAAAACAAGTATTACTATCTGGATATTTCTATTCTTAATAAGCGCTATTATCCACAGCTACTCCCTCTTGAAGCGCTCTCTTTGAATATGCCTTATTATAGTAATAAAATATCTCTAATAATAGTTAATCCCACTGAATCTATATATTCTCTCTATGTTGCGCTCTTTCACTATACTATATGAAATACACACACAGACGCACAAACTCTAAAAGACTCAGAAATACCTTTTAATATTCTCTCAAACAATTAATCACAAAAGATCTAATATCTTATACTGGGTACTATGACTATAGCTACTCGTATATCTCTATATTGATTTTTCTATGATCTGCTTTTTAAAACAACAACTAATATGATTTTTCTTATTTTTATTATTTTTCCTCTCTCTTTAGATAGATTGACCAGTTCTCCTTTTATATTTTTCCAGCGCTTAAGACACAGTTCCCTAATGGATCTCCAGCGCTGACTCTAGCGCCACATTAGTAAAACAACAACTAATCTATTAGTAAACTATGTACACCGCTTGTAGAAACTACAGCGCCTAAATCATACCCTATAATTACTAACACTAGTATTAACTTGTTTCACTGATGCTCCACATATGCGCTTTTAACTATACCTTGTTTTGTTTCAGCGCTAGTTCCAGGTTTGACTTATCCTAACGCTGCTTCTAGTTGCCTTAACTCTTGGGTAGTTTTACGATTGAGTCCCCACTCTCTTTGCTTTTAATACTAAGTTCATAGTTCCGACAGCTCGCTTAACTAGTTAGCCTTCTTCATTACTTGTCTCAGTAAGTTATAGCACTTGCCGCGGTACAGTATACTATGCACTTGAGTCTTCCTTAAGCCATAACTCCTTCTTTGATGCGTAACACACAATTATTGGAAAATCCAAATCCATATTGTTTAGCGCTTGCAATCGTAAATCAATAACACACAATTCCCCTATTGTGCGGCACATCTTGCTGAAAAATCTGAGCGCACAGACCCTTAATTCTTTTCCGCGCTTCTATTTCCTTTGTTCCTTAAAACACACAAATACATATTATATTTTTATACTTCCTGCTGCTCTAACTCCCCTTTATTCTTCCTGGACTACGCGCTCTGATTGGTCTAAATTCACGCTTCCTGAAAGGCGCGTACCACACCGGCATTTAATTCATGCCTATAGACCCAAACACCTCTGATCCTTTCAAGTCTAGACCTAAACTTCAACAAGAACTCCAAAATCTCGAACCTCCACCCCACATCTCTAAAATAACAACACGTGATAGAAGACACTCCAGATCCTTCTCCCATACCATTTCTCCGACCCAATCTTCCAGTGGAAGCACTGCCCGTCCTTTTTTTGATTCCTCAGACGCAGAAATTTCTTCCTCTCGACAACCGTCAATTCCATTCACGGCTTCTCAACCTACTACCGTTCTTCCTTCCTCTTCCTTTCCCCCTACAAATTACTTCCCCATGTCTATGAGACCCGAGCCAGAGAACCCCATCTCAGAATATAAAGGGAAAGAATGTGGTGCCGTGATTGATGATGTATTAAGTCAAGTTAAACATACTGTCAAACTAAATTCAGATGGATCTAACTGGCTTACCTGGTACAAAAATATTTCCCTATTCATGCAACAAAGGGTATGATTGTTAAAATATATGACATCACCAGATGCTGTTGGAACAGCTACTCAAGCTTTTGAAGACAAGATTTTCTGGCACATCATATATTTCACGATTGAAGAAAAGCTGCAGGGTTTTATTGATATTGGTACCACCTGCCAACATGTGTATAGTGTATTGTCATCAAAATTCAAAACTTCTACTCACACTTCTCGCATGACTCTTTTCAACAATCTTATTAACATTAAATCGTCACCTTTTGTGGATCCGATATCTCACGCTGACTTGATAAAGGCGATCCTAGATTCTTTGCAACGATCAGGGTTTAAGCTAGGATACGGCAAATTAGGCGCAATACTTATTCAACTCTTGCTTCCCAAATCAGCAGCACATATCTCCTCCAACATCAATAAACACTTTGAACTCCAAAAAGATCTACCTCAACCTAGTTTTGACGATATGTTCACTGTTTTTCAGAACACTGTAAAGAATTCTTCAGTCCCTACTATTCTACCATCAACTTCCCTTGAAACTATGGTCGATAATGATGATCTATCAGCATTGGCATCTCAATGTGGTAAAATGGATAGTTACAGACCGGGCAATAAACCACCAAATTACTCTTGTCATCTTTGTCGTTCCACCAAACACTTCTGGCAAACTTGCCCATATAATGTTAATGGTTCGGCGTTCAATTGTGAAGTATGGACCAGACGTGAAGCAAGACTCCAGCAGGAAAAAAATGCCTTAAATACTATCAAAAATTCATTGCGTGATAAAAAAGGGAAACAATCATCCTCCAAAGTTCAATTGAATGAAATAGACTCCTCAGCTCTGGATGTCCTTACTACCTCCCTCAACAAACCTGATTTAGGTAGCGATGAATGGCTTAACATACTTGAAGCAGATGAAAAAGACAGGAGTTTTTGACACTGGCGCCACACATCATGCTACAGGGGATGTACATCTTCTCTCTAATTTTCAGAAATTGCAAAACCCGATCTCAGTTAAAACGGCTACTGATTTGAATGCTGCTTTCATTACAGGCTATGGAGATATCACAGTAATAGGAAATAATGGGAATCTGGTCACAATTAAACATGTTTTCCTCTGTGACAAGGCAAAGTCAATTTTAATGTATTTTATTTTTGTTTTTAACTTATATATATGTTTCTATTAGGGGGTATCAAAGCTCTAAATCCTCTATTTCAAAATACCTCTTTTTTCAACCAAATCAACCATGACTATTTTTTAAAATATGACATATTTTATCTCCAAAACACATTTTGATTGAGATTTAATGTCAAGTTTGTGGCTTTCTTTTTGTGTTGTGAAATACATTTTAAATAATTACAAATTTCTAACTTTGATACCCCCTATTATATATATATTTTTTTGTCCTATCTTTCACCCTCTTCATAGATTTCAAGAGATGGTATAAGAAATATGTAAATTCCACAGGATGTACAATGGCAAATTATTAGCCTATTTAACCACTAGGTTATACTAATTCAGAAGATATTTCAAATATTTAGTCTATCTCACTAAAATTTCTTTTCTTTGCTTTAAGGATTTCAAGGTGATTAGAAAACTTAAATCTGTGTCCCATTCTAGCCATCAACATAAAATCAACTTGTGAAATCTTTGAGCACTTCCTGTTGTTTTCAAAAAGAACCCAAAAAGAAAAATCAAGTACACTTTACAATTTACAATTTTTTAAAAACTCACGATTCACTTTGAACCTTTTTGGGTAATTTATTGATAATATGATATATATATATATATATATATATATATAATATATCGCAGAAAAGAAACCATATCTTAATGAAATCTACAATGCAAAACGTCTTTAATTTGATTGGAGTTATACTTTTTGGACCACTAGTGATTGAATGAAAATCATTTAATCCTATTAATATTCCTTTGAAATAGGAAAGAATTAATTATCTGAATTAGTCTGGTAGAACCAAATCTCAAAAATATGATAAAGATGGCGGCCTTTAACCCACATTCAAGAGTGGGAAACCTTGTACAATGATCTGAAAAGAAGTCTTCAACTCTTAAAAACTATCACTAGTGTCTGTTAATCCTAAAGATGAAAAAGCTTTCAATTTTATAGAAAAACTCTACAAAACAAAATCTTATTCCTTATCTCAACAAAAAAAGACCCCCACCACAAATTAACAATTATGAAGGACAATGCACCTGTCCACAAAGCTGATGTTTAAAATGTATTCTTATTATAAAATAATATAAAGGAAATAGATAAGCCACCTCACCATCCTAATCTTATAACCCTTTTAAATTTTTTTGGAAAACCCTCAAGGATAGAGTGAAAATCTAACCAAGTAGATTAGATTTTTTGATAGCCTAGCTCCTATTATTATAATTTTTATTATTATTTGCTTTTATTTTCTTCACCTTCATTTTCATTTTATTACATTTTATTCTCCCCCCCCAAAAAAAAAAAAAACCCATAAAGGAGAGAGAGGGGACCCAAGAAAAACTAAGACAATATCTTCAATCAAACAACCTAGCCCATCCTTTCCTTCTTCCTTTATTCACCCCTCCCATTCTCTCCGATCACAACACTCATTATTCCATCATCATCATATCATCACTTCCCTCTCTTCCCCCTACTTCCTCTTCCCCTTCCCCTTCTCCACTCATTTCATCTAAACAATTACTAACAGATTTTGTGCAATACAAATGCAAATCATCCAGCTCATCAGGTGAGGCCAAAGTCTCTAATAAATCATATGCATAATCTATATATATATATATATATAAAGTACAATGTCAGTAAAAAAATCAATCAATCATAAATCCACCTATAATAAACATCCCCTCCAAAAAAAAAAACTCACCAGACAACATTTCAATTCTATCAATCTCATCACATAAATATTTCGGAACATCAATATACGATAATTTCCCACAAGCAACTAAAAATTCATGGTGAATGCCTGGTAAAATTCGAGTAGCTTCTCTCATCTGAGGTGGAAATTTATCTGTTGAAGAAGATGAAAAGAAAGCTAGATGATGAAAAATACAAGTTGATAATTCTAGCCGATTTAGAGCACTAGGTTTTGTCGAAAATGTATGATTATAGAGTGAGAGTGAGAGTAAGAAATTTTAAGAAAGGAAAGAAAAGGACAAAAAAAAAAAGTAAAAGAAATACAGACTTGTTTTTATGTTCATGATGATAAGACCCATCATCCCCATTCCACAAAACTGAAATACTTTGATGCATTGTCCTAATCAACAACGGTAACACTGAAGGAGATTGGATTAAGGAGCAAATTTCTTTTTCTGACACTTTCATCGAAATGGTCATCAAAAGACCCAATACATCAATCACTAGATCAACATCATCACTTGTTTCTCGAACTGAATCATGGTAAGTATAATTTTGTTGAATAAGATGTCCAATTAATTTTTCAATAAACGGTAAAGATAATGCATGTTCATCTTTTTTACGTGACTTGGGGGGATTTTCAAATGGACATGAGAGTAGCATAGCTGAAGAAAAAGTAGAATCTGGTTTTTATCAAAGACCACAAATGTCAAAAATGATTATTTTAGAAAAAATGTCATATCTCGAGCTTCCAAAAAAAAAAAAAAAAGTTTTTTTGATATATTGTGATTATGATCTAAACATGATGATGATCTACGTACGGCTTGCAAGTAAATTCAATATACCAATTGTGCGAGAAATGATTTGATCAGGTTGACTAGAATCCAATAATTTTTCCAAAACATAAGGCCCTTCGATCAACTGCAAAATACTAAAACCATACCTCGATCCAATTTTAGTATTTACATTTTATTATTATTATGAAACATAAAATTGTAATCTGAATGTTACCTATCTAAACAACCTTCGGCAGGATCCCAACAGAGAGTTTCAACTAAGCCAATGATATTTATTAAAATGATGAGCTGGACATCTGATTTTGAATCTTTAGTGTCAGAACTTGATGAACATTGTTGTGGACTAGAAGAAAGAGGGGAGGGATGGTGAAAGGGATGTTGGGTAGTAAGAGCTGGTGGAAGCGCTGATGATTTCTGCTGAGAACCATGATGAATTGATGTAGAGGATGGATGGGCGAAGTGATTAATTAAAGTAATGATCAAAGGAATCAGAGCCACATGATGTTTTTCAGTCGCCAATATAGGATTAAAGTCAGGGTGTCCAAGAAACATAGATCTAAACAAAGGAGACATTTCGCATAAGGTTGTTAATAGTGACAACACAGCACAAAGAGGTTCAAACTAATCTTTGACAATCATACGCACACACACAAAAAAAAAAAAAAAAAAAAAAAAAAAAAAAAAAAAAAAAAAAGACAAGAGATATTTTAACGCTCCAATAATCAAATATTGAATTGATATACATATATTTATATAGAGACAAGACTAACCAAAGATTGCTTAAAAGAGAATTCGGCAATAGCTGTCAAGGTAGTACCTAATCTAACGATAAGTTCCATGAGGGCATCTTCTTGATCACTAGGTTCCAACGTGATCCATTCCAAAGGTTTTCCAAGCCAAATAAAAAGCTGCCGACTCAATCTCTGGAATTCGTAAATGGCATCTTCATTGTTGTGATGTGAAAAAGAGACTCGGATTAACTTATAAACAGTAGCTTCTGGTTCTGTGTCATGTAAAGTGGTTGGCTTAAAAGGTAATGTGCTGAGGAAATGCTGAAACATGGCGCTCATGATCTATTCCAATAATCATAATCATAATCATAAGCTGGCAAGTTTTTTAAAATAAAAAAATAGCAATGAAGAAAACAGAAGGATGAAAATCACTTCAGCAGGAAGATTTGTGCAAGGGAATGATTCCTCTTTGTCTCTGGTAGAAGGAGGATCGTTTTCATTTAAACAAGCAGTGTCATTCAACTGTCCAATATCATGCTGGTCCTCGAATTCCGGATGGCTAACAAGATCCATATCCAACTGGGAATGGATTTGAGGTTGGAATGATTTTTGATTAGGTTTATGAGTATGATGTTTGGTTGGAGATTTTGGAACATGATTGAGAGATGGACGGTTTGGATGTTGAGTAGACTGAGAGGGAGCAAAAGCGTCATGGAGGCCACGAAAAGGAGGTTTCAAAGGAGGGTTGAGTTTAGTTTTGGATAGATTAGAAGATGAAGTTGTTGGTGGACGAGAAGAAGGAAGGGATTGAGATGGATTGAGATGAGATCTGAAAGGAGAGTTTGAAGAAGAAGTAGAAGATCTTTTAGCGTTCAGTTCGAGTTTTTTGAAGGAATCATGGGTATCTTTTTGTAGTTTGAGAGCCATTGATTCACGTTCAGCAGCTTCAGCTCTTGCAAGAGCGTCGGATTCTCTTTGACGAGCAGCAGCAATAGATTTAGCAGCATCTTGTTTGTGACGATCTAGGGAAGCTCTGACGATGGAGACTTCACCTTTGAGACGATTCTTTTGAGCGGCTTCAGCAGCCAAATTAGCCTTTATCTGATTGAGTTGGAGGTTTAAATTGACAAGTTGTTGATTGAGGGAGAGATGAGAGGAAGAGGAGGAGGGTAGATGAGAAGAAGAAGATGGAGGAGGGGGAATATGTTGTAAGGAAGATTTATTTGGAATGAGCTGTTTCTGAGAGTGAGCAAGTTCCAACTGATCCAACTGAGCAAGAGCATGAGTGTCAAGAGGAAAGTCCCAGTGATCATCAAAGTCAGGGTCAGAGCCAGACATGGAGGAAGAGGAAGAAGACTCCAAAAAGCAGAGAGAAGGTCCAAAAGATCTCCTTTGAACTATTTAATCCCTATCCTTCCTTTTATTGGGTGGAAAAACAAATGTGTTAGTGTTTGATATCTCTTCCCTTCAGTTACGTTATCATCGAAATCTTTTAGGAATCCTTGGTGCATCTTGTAAACCAAATCCCAAGTTTTCCACCAAGGGTTGGAGTGTGACAATGGTGACAGAAGCCTTGAAGGAGCAGGCCACATGTAGACCACACAGGATGAAGAAGAAAGTGACATGTACCAAACCAAATCAATCTCTGGACAGTGTCCTGGTGTGGCATGATTCCTCAATCTATCTGGGGATTTCTCTCACAAAGATGGTGCATTGTTACTTCAATCCTGCCAATCTGCATGAAGATTTCATTCAGATGCACATATGTATGTATGTATAATAAATTTGAGATTTGGGCTGAAGCAATGGAAAGTCTCTATTTTATTCACCATTTCTTTTACTGATACTGTTTTATCTTATCAGAGCATGCAAAATCTTTCAGCTAAGTCCAGCACCACCAAATTAAAATAAGCCTCTCTTTCAAGCTAATGGTGTCAAGGCATGGCACTTATTCTCTTTAGAAACCCCAAATGAGATAAATATGGGCCCTACAATCCTACAATCAGGGATCAAGAATGTGGAGCATCTGTATAACGCAAATATCTGTCTTCCACCAATTCTTGTTTAAACTATAATATTAATTCAAATAGTGTTCTTTGTTCTTCACCACCTTCAACTCCTGAAAAATCCTCTACGTGTAATATTTCATATACCTAACCTATCATGAACTGGATTTAGTTTGGCAGAAATCCTCACGTTGGTCCCCATTTCAATAAAATTCAAATCATGTATAATAACTTCCTTTTCCAAATCACTCAAGTACCTCCACCTGCTAACAGGTGTCTCCCCTCAATTAAACATCCAATTGAGCTACCATAGTTCAGTTAGGGATTGGAACCTACTAGCAGGTGCTATCTTTTTTTTTTTCTGGTGAGTTAAAAATGATGATTCTTTTTTTTTTTTTTGTTGCAGAGGTTGTTTGGATGCCATGCTCTAGGATTTTTTTAAAAAAAAAATTACTTTCTGCACAGGTATATGGGTAAAAAAAACCTAGTTCTCTCAATAATATTAGGGATCTTAAATAGAAGTCACCTATTTCATAGCTTTTTATCAGATGGGGCTTAAAATTTTTAATTCCTGTCAGCCAGGCTACTAGACTTAACCAGTAAAATAATTAATTATTTTACTGAGTTGAAGCCACGCCCCTTTTTCTTACTAATAATTAATTATCTACTTAAGCATTACTTACAATTAACTAGTTAAGTACAATAAGTAATATAATTAATTAGTGTAAATAAAATGTCCCTTACAATTTTACTCCCTAACACCGTGCTCAATGGTATAAGTCAATGGGAATAGAATTTAATAATAAAATTATAATTAAAAAACTTTAAAACAATTATATTACCTCAGTGAGAGATCTGGAATCCCGTGAAAGTAATATAATCAATTAATTATTGTGTAATTAATTGTGACAGTCCAAGGAACTCAAACTTTATTGCTAATAAATTTGATGTCCTTGTTGATGTACCAGTTTATTTAATTCTTGTGTCATATATGTACTCCTTTCAGTCATTCTTTTTCTCACATGCTTACAATATATGGTGTAAATTCCGTATATTTTATTCCCTCATGTTTTGTCTATAAAAGGCCTCTTACTTTGTGCTTTTCAATTCATTCTTTTATCACTTACATTATTATTACACTTATAACACTACATTTATTTCTATATTTTATAATTTTAGTATTTACAACATTGTAATTCTAATCTATAATTTATATTGATATCTTAAGTCTACCTCTTACATTTGAGTAAAATAATCAAATTGATTTTAGAAATACGTACCTTTTGTTGAGAGACCTTTAAACCCTTAAATATCCCGTGAAACCCTCAAACCAAGCTTCTAGACCAAAAGTACCCCTTGACAATTCCTTTGTCAAGGCTAATATTTTTTATTATTAGGGGGTATCAAAGTTAGAAATTTGTAATTATTTAAAAGGTATTCCACAGCACAAAAAAAAGCCAGAAACTTGACATTAATTTGCAGTTAAAAGGTGTTTAGGGGGTACAATATGGCTTTTTTTTAAAAAAATAAACATGGTTGCTTTGGTGGGAAAAAGAGGTATTTTGAAATGGAAGTTTTCTAACTTTGATACCCCCTATTATTTGTATTCAGTGATTGGAGAAGAAGTTAATTTCTTAATTGAAGGTTGTAGGTACACTCTGAGGGTATTATTTAGTGGATTAGGTTTATCTTGCCTGACCAGTTTTTGTAAAACCCATTCTTCATTCTCAGAATGATGTAATCAGATATTTCTAGAATCCCAAAACCAGTTTCCAAGAAAAAAAAATGGAGCATGCATTTGGGGTTTCTGTTGAAAAAAAAAAGGTCAATTATTTCCCAACCATAAAGGTTGTAACATTTAGTAAAAATTTAACATGTGACATTATGTGCTATTATATCATCACAACATGATTGTGGAAACAAACATCACTTAAGACATTTTTATAATTTCAGAGCCACATTCTTCTTGAAATTTAGCCCAAATAATACCTGAAAATCATGATCTCAAAGTATATATTTCACCCTATCTAGTTATCAATAAGTGAATGGTATTTTAGGGAATTCACAAATTCACTTTCAAATTATGGAAAGTTAGTCTTTTACTTGTTAAATATGATGACATTTTGATTTTCAAAATATTTTTTTAAATAGTTTGAGTGATCTTTATTCTAGTTTTGATCCAGTTTCTCTTGTATGATGTTGTGCCTCAACAATTTAATAACATCTAATTGCTGATCATTTACTGACTCAATACTTTTATGGAAAAACAATACAACACCACTAATATCATGTCACATAGTGAAACTATTATTAAAATATTAAACTTACACACATAAATGAGGAGAATGATTCTTAGAATCACCATTAAAAATATCCAAATGGGTTGGTAAGAAAAGATCAATTATATTCAATGATGAATGTTTAAAAAATTATGTAAAATTTTTGAAACATTTGAATTTGTCTGGAATTATTTTACAAGGTCAAAAAATAAAAAAAATTCAATTGTCTTCTTATCTCTCCCTAATCTATGGTGACAACTAAATAAAACATATAAAAACAAGGAGAAGCATTTTTTTTTCTCTCTTTGATCAAGAGCATTACAATTCAGCTACAAAAAAAAACCTCAAATGTTGCTTAAAATATATGACAGACTCAAGAGTTTTAATGCATATAGTCAGAAACATAGAATTAATGGAATCTGGTCCAGTATCAGGTAAATGCTCAGACCAACTTAAATCAGGAAATTTTTGATTAAAGCCCTTTCTATTTTTGGTAAAAAAAATTAACTTGTATGATTAATTAAATTATTTTTTTGATTAGCATCCTTAACGCTGTTGCTCTCAAGCTCTCAAACATGCTCTAAGCATTTTATTGGCCTGCTTATGACACTGAGAACAACAATACCAGCAAGAAGAACAAAAACATATATATGTGCTTAATAAAAAAAACTATGGCATGAATTCTAAATTCATTTCTAGAAGTTATTTTGTGAAGTATATATGTCTCTAGAAAAGCATGAAATGCTCTAATTATTGATGAAACCAACACTTAAATAGGATTTTTGTCAGGCTGAGTTCAAGTACAGAGACATGAATAGCTTGATTAGTCAGTTGTCTAGAAGATTTTAATGGTCCAGTCACCACACAATATAGGGGGTGGACTTGCTAGCAAGTCCCCAACCTGAACTCAGATGGAATTCAGATGGAACTCAGACTGAACTTATACTGAACCCATACTGAACTCTACTTGAACACACACCTAAAACTTTTTGTCTGAGTGGTGTTCATCCCTGATTGTATGGTTCCTTTGTCAATAGCTCAATGTGTGTTCAATCTGGGATGAGTTTGGGTCCAAGGTTGCGGACTTGCTAGCAAGTCCGCCCCCCATATTGTGTGGTGAGTATGAATTGAGTTTTCCAAATCCAATTAAGTATTAAAATATAATTCAATATAATGGTCTCAGTATTCTAATCTCACTTATTATTAATGGTTACAGCTTAAAGTTGGTAAAAATACTGAACTTATGATTTAAAACAATATTTTAAAGACTTCAACAGTAATAATGAATATGTATTGTAATTGTTTGGCTATATGCTTAAAAGGTGATGCAAAAGAATGAAGAATATTAGCCCAAAACTCCCTACTTATATACCCATGATTCCCCAATGTCCCCCTTTCTTTACCAGTCCTTTCCACAGCTAATGATGCCTCATACTAGCAATTCCAAATGACCATCAACCAAAGACTATCCCATAACAAAATAAGAATGATATCACATGCCATAATACAAGAACAAAATGGGGTAATCCATCAAAATAAAGTAATAACCCAAAAAGATACTATATGGGTTTAATTCTTAAAATAAAAGACTAAATAAGGAAATCAAAAGACCTAAAAATAATGTCTAATTAAGGGAGATCAATAGTATAAATTAAGACATTAATTATAACAATTTTATTTGTGAAATTGCCATTCAAAAGCAACAAATATAGGCTATGAACCCATTGAGAAACCAAAAAGAAGACATTAAATTTGGGGCGACTGAATGAAGACTCTTGAAAGGTGCTTGCATGGGTAAATCCTTGACTAAATAGGCAATTTTAAGCGTGGTTGTGAAATCTGGGCGTCAATCTTGAGGTTATTAATGAAATTGGTGCATATAATAAGGTCAATGCACTAATAATGAAATTAGGACACTAAATAGGTGCCTCTTGCTTATTTTAGTGTGTTTAAACATACAGAGCATACACTGTGGGGTAATTTAGTGTGAAATTTCTAACTTTCTTAATAATGAAGCTATGCACATGGGATAAATGCATGCAGCATAAGGCCAGTACACACAAGCCATTTCTAGCATAAAAAACATCAAATTTTAGAAGTATTATTTTTGGACATTTAAGTAGTCAAATCAATTGTGCCAAATAAGAGCATCCACAGCCATTTTGGTAAAGTGGTTTGGTATGCATATTTTACTGACTTATTCCCCAATCATTACTCAATTAGACTCTAGTAACTAATTTATTCTGTAGTCATATAATCAAATGAGCAGAATTTCTTGAGTAGCTTCTGTAGTTTCCAAAACCTCACACCACTTTTTTTTGACTCAACTATTATATACTAAAGCCAGATGTGCCTCATTTATTACTTATCCGTTTTTTCACCCTCACTTCACACAAAAACAGCCACTACTATTCATTCAAGTGCTACATATATTTGCATTAAACACTTCAGTCATACCTTCTCATCTATAATAGCTCAATAAAAACTCATTTATGTTGACTGAATCTAGGAAAAAAAGTTCTCCTAAATGACACCCCCAAGAAGAACAACTTGCTCTGTCATGGATATACATTAGCTAGCAACAGGAGTGCTCCACATTTGACTTACAGTCTCCTGTTTCCAATATACACATTATGTAGCTATATATTGTTAGAAATTTAAAGAAATAGCGTTTTTCCAATGCAAAGATGGCAGTGAAACATGGTTGAGCTGTAGGTACTATTTGTATTACAATAGTTTTTCATAAGCTGGTGATGTCCATCAATGCAATAGCAATTAATAAATAATTTCTTATGGAATTTATTACTTGATTTCCTTAACTCTAAAAGTTCTCTAAATATAATTTCTTCTTCTTCAATAGATTGTAGTTCATCTATAATGTACATAAATCTTTATGCCATCTTATTGAGGATGTGTGTGTATGAGTTGAAGTATGAAATGGATGCCCTAGTAGTTATTGAATGAGTTACACAATTGATTAATATTTTTAATGCACATTTAGTTAAAGAGTTTGCATACGGTGTAGAAAGACTCTTACAGTTGCCTTGATTTAAGCAGCATCTGAAGGAGTTGGATAAACCAAAGAAAAACCTGTCCTTCTAAGTAACATGAGGGTTGCACAATTAAGTAAGCTTACTAGTCTACTTGAATTGATAAATAATATATGAAGCTCTGACAGATAAACGCTTATTGAGATGAGAAACAACAGCTGTTGGAAAAGAAATACTGGATTACAACAATAAAGGTGTACCAGTGAAAAGATCTGAAAAGATTGACTTATATGTTTATATGAAGATTTTATTTTAAAGAAATAACAATAAAAACCAGTCCCTGAAGTTGAGAACTTTCCAAATATACCCTATAAGTTAATTTTTTATTATAATTGCTGTTTTTTGTTAAATATTGTTAATTATTAAAAAGACCCTTATTATCAGAACTAAAAAGACAAAAACATGTAGAAGACTAAGATTCTCCTCCCCTTCTGATTCTCCTGCTCCAGACCTTTCCAACAATACCCTACATGCATAGGATCTACAATAAACTATTGATCTAGTAAACATAATAAATTTCTAACCAAATTTTGCCACAATGGCCAAATTTTAACCCAGTGACCAGACTTTCCCATTGTGAGAAAATTTTGCCACAATGAGCTAATTTTGCCAGATTGAGCTAAATCTTCCACAGTGAGATAATTTTGCCACCATGACAGAATTTTTCCAGTACACTTTGCTTTTGCACCAGAAATTCACCGGAGCAAACCGGAGCGCACTGGAGCACCAGAGCTCAGTGGCCATTCCATCAGCACACCATATCCACCAGTAATACTAAAAGAAACTAAATCAAGTAAAACACTAAGAAAACAGTAAAATATGATAAAAGACCATCGATACATAAAAGATAGAGAAAAATCTGGGCTATCAAATGATAATAATCACCTATCAAATATCCAAATATCCAGCCTCATAATCCAGAAAATTGCTACTAATGTTCCAAAAATAAACCTAAAAGAGCCCCAGAAAATACCCAAAAGATAGAGAATCACCCCAAAAATCCATTAAGACCATTACCAAATCCATAAAACCATCAAATCACTATATAAATACCACCATATAACCATTACAAAATGCCACAAATCAACCCAAAAAAATCCATAATAACCAAATTAGCACCTGGTAACACCATAATTTCCTTTCAACCAATATTCAATCAAATTTTCACCTAAGTGGCCTTCCCAGATGTGAAATGCCACATCCTCCCTCCAATATGGAATGTCCTCATTCTTTAACTTTGCATAATTTATTGCTCAAAATCTTCCATCTCTCTCTTTAACCAACATCATCTCCAATCACACCATTAACCAAGTTTCTTCTAAATCAACCTTCAATCTCATCATTTTAAAATGTCCTTCAAAGAACTAGCCGCTCCATGTGAATTATGTGCTTGCTACCAATTACCCTGTCTAATGTCCAATCCTAAACTCCCTGGAAGAACTGCTTGCAACTTGTGCTTTATAAAGAAAGTTAAATGTAACCAGCCTATAGTTCCATCTAGAAAAAACATTTATCTTGGACCAGATGCTCCCCCTGATCCTACAATAGCCAAAAAGCAATCTAAAATTTCAGTCTTCTTCAAAAGAATTTGTTTGAAAACAGCTTCATCTTCAAAAGTTCAATCAACTTCAACAGATCTCGGCCTGATTCAGCCTTCTCAAGATCCTAACCCTATAATTCCAGTTCCTCCTATTAATTTCACTGAAACAATGTTTCCTGGCTCAAAATGTAAGACTTTAATAATAAAATATAAACTTTAAATCATAACTTATTTAACTCTTTAAAACAAACTTGAATTTAGCTGTTGAAATAACCAACACTGATGATGTTGGAAAAGTGAAGATGGATTATATTAATCAATATCCAAATTTTCATTTCTATCTTTTTCTTGAATTTACTGATGAGTTGAAATGAAAAATTTTAACCTATTTTCAAAAAAAACCAGCCAATAATCATGAAGACATCCTAAAGAGAAGAATTTTAATGCACAGTTTTGATAATGATGTCAAACAATTTCAAAGGAATTATCTCTTCTAATAGTTTTATTTTGATGAATGTTGTTTTATCTGGTCTTCTATAGAAAATGGACTTTTGTTCTTCTTTCTCTGAATTTTAACATAATGATAATATAAAAAAAAATTTTGTGATGATTCCCACTTCTGAGAGAAAGGTTTGAATCCCTTCAGACCCCCATATACCAGTCTTCCATATATGTCACAGCATGAGAGAGTGGAGCTCCCTAATGAGCAAAATTCTCTTGATTCCATTCTCATAGGTCCCCCCACTAAGCCAAATTCTTTGATTCTAATCACACCATGAGGTCCTCCAAGCTTCACACCAAATAGTCTAACACTGAGACTCTAAAAAAAATACAACTACCACCCTGACTTCTAAATCCTTCATCACAATTTTCATCCATTTTTCTATAGACTAACCTTTTAAAAATACTTTAGCCAGGCTTAAAATCTTTATTTTAACCTTTTAGACCACTTTTAAGCGCCACAGTTATCACCTAATTAAACTATTTTGCCTTTCCTAGCATCATTACCACCTATAATCTTATCCTCCTAAAGCTTAATAGCACCTATTTCCATCAATGATTGAATTTCCAGTTTAACATCTTGGTGAACAGTGATAAATTAAATGATTGTATTAAGTTAAACCAAATAGATTCAAATTCCATTTTTAAAGTCTTTGTGGACCAAAAATTAAATTGATTACCAGTTTATAGTCTTGGTGGACTAAACCCTAGAATGTTCCAGTTTAAGGTCTTAGGGGACCAAAGATTGTTTATGTATTTCATAAAATGTTGTCCAAAATATTATTGAATAGCCAGTTTCAGGTCATGGAGGACCAGGCTTTTATAAATATTAAAAGAAATCTTCATAAATTCTCAGTTTAAAGTCTTGAAAGACTAACATCACCCAAGGAAGAACCAAATTCTTTAAGAAAATCTTGAAAACTATCCAGTTTAAAGTCTTAGAGGACTAAAATTGTCATGCTAAGATCAAGTACAAGGACGTGAACTATCTTGAAAAGTCTATGTATAGAAGCTTTAAATGTTCCTATATGAATACTGTAGTATAAATCCAACAAATAGCAAAATATAATCCAAAATAAAGGTCTCAGTAATATAATTCTCACTAATTTTATATATGGCTTACAATCTTTTTAGTTGGTAAAAAAATAGATTTTAATTATTCAAATACTATTCAAAAGACTCTATAAGTGCTAATTGATTTGTATTGTAATTGGTTTGGTTATATTATTTAAATTGTAATGATAAAGAATGTAGAAACAAGACCCAAAAACCTCCTCTTTTTATACACACTGAGTTCCCCAATGAATCCCTTGATATAACACTTCAATACACAGTTAATGAAGCCTCTAGCCAACAAATAGACATTTTCATCAACATCCCCAGTAACTCATAACATAATTATAAGATTAACAACCTCCAAAATCTTGTAATAATAAGGAAAATCCATCAAAATTAAAGAATAAGATTAAAAGAGAGTATATGCGTATTAAACAATAATATAAAAGACTAAAGAGGGAATTTTTAAGGTTAATAATAGCTTAATAATAAGGGGGATTTACTTTAGAAATGATGGGGCTAATCCTGACATTATACTACGTGAAATTCCCATTCAAAAATGACCAATATTGATTTAGAAACCACCCAGAAACTCAAAAAAGAGCATGAGATGTGGGGTAACTACATGCAGTCCTTGGAAGTCACTTGCATGGGTAAATCCTTGACTAAATTTAGGCAAATTTAAGCGTGATGATGAAATAAGACACCAAGAGTGTCAGCCTAAATATCCTTAGGACTGAGTATTTCTTATGCTTAAAATAAGATAACCTTAATTAGATTAAGCTTATATCTTAAAAATAAGGTTAAAATAATAATATATATTATTTTATTATATATATATATAATTATTATTCTATTATATAATTTATAATAGTTTAAATAGCTTATCCATGGCCTAATAATACTTATTAAGGTGTTAATGGAGTCATAATATACTTATCTTAAGTGATATGAAGTAATTATTGACATACATAAGCTTATATGTATACATAAATCTCATATTCAGTGAAATATGCAGTATATTATGTATATTTAGGTATATAAGTGGGTTTTAGCCCCTTAATAGCCTATAACCTTTGTTTTTCTGCTTATTTTAGGTCATATGGACGAAATCAGTGGACTCACAATGCCTACAGAAGCATAGACACCTATATCAGGCGCATACACCCAGTTTGGACAACTAAAATTACTTCCTTGGATGGTTATTCCCGGATTTATGGGTTGAAAAGATGCTTTTGGGTTAATGTGGATGCTTGGGGATGTTATTGGGGGCTTGGACATCTTATTTGTTTCCTTTATATGCTTTTAGTTTCATTAAATCTCTTTTTGATCATTTATTTTACCTGTTTCTTTATGGTATCCGCTTTTATCTGGGTTTTCTATTTATGGTATGACTCTGTGTTATTATTAATAGTGATGGAGGGTCCTTACTGGAGGTCTGGGTGTTGAAACTTCTTGAAGTGGACGCCATGGGGAGGTGATGGGCCCTCACAGTGCTGTAATTGCCGGGGATAGCAGTGACATCATCTGGATTGAAGGTCTGTGCACTCCAGTGGATTTGGGTATAAGTAAGGAGGGATTTTGACGGTTTATTATAATCATTCAATTACTACACTTCAAACAAACATTACACTACAATTATTAACATTCAGAAATATATTATAAAGCCCTTATAAATTGATATTATCTTTATAAAAGCTATAACTATATTTTATTCTTCTATTTTCCACCACTAGCACGCATTTAAATCCAAGTATTGTGAGTTTAATTTGAGTATAACTATTCTATTAGTCTTCCCCTGAGGTTTAATCACTAAATCATTTATTAATAAGTAGTAGGACCATAAAATAACACTATTATATCATACTTATATACTAGACTGTACTGACAATTGGGGGTCTTTCCTTATATTTTACATATTATTTAGTATAAGCCTTGGGACGTGATTTTTACCTTAGTACAACTCAAAATTAACCAAATATTTGGGTCTGCGGCATATTAGTGGGTCATCATAACTCATTGATTGCGGAAAAGAACCCTTATAATAATTGTACTAATTTTTTATCATAAAAATTAGATATTTACAGTAGTAACTGTACCCAATATAAACCCAATTTCACTTGGTATTTGGACACCAATATAAAACCCAATAAAATTGGTATTTGGCTAAAGCTTGGTAAGCTAATTATTCACCCTTATAGAGGTCTAGTTAAACTTATTATTATATTTTTAACAGATTTTTTTCGAATTTTTCTTATATTTTATTTAAATAAATAAAGATATAAATTCAGGGTAAGCTCCATTGCTTTTTTATTAGTAATATAATTACTAATATCTTTTGTCTACTAATTCCACAGAGTTTTTTCCTTTTGTAGACGTAAAATATTGTTATTCTGAACAATATGAGTGCTCCCCAGGATAGTGTAAGTGAACAGCCTGCTTATAATACCAGGTCTAAAGCTAATAAAAACTTTCCAGGACATCACCATGGAGGGACAACAGTACCCCCAGCCAGAAAGCATGAGTATAGAGGAAAAGGACGCCCTCTTAAAAAAGATAACTATCAAAAAGACGTCTCCTCCTCTTCAGGATCAACTGTCCCACCTGGCCAAACAGGTTCTGAAGCTAGAGGAATCAAAATCTCTCATGTTCAAAGAAGTAGAGCAGTTGCAAAACAATTGCAAGGTAGGATTTCAGCAGATGAATCAGGCAATGGCAGAATTAAAGGGAGGCCAGCCCAGTCAATCAAATCAGCAACCCCCTACCCAAGGAGGGTCCACTCACTCCCAGGAGAAAATCCTGGTAGACAAATGGAAATGGGACTGGTTTCACCAACAGTGGACAAGCCACAGTTGCAACAGGGATCCACCCCCTCATCTGACTTCCTCAGCTCACCCTTACAAGGGAAAAAAGCGCCAAAAATCAGGACTGGCAACCATCCCTTGGTAAGTAACTTACCCTCTCAGATTAGACATAATACTGATAATTACAATATAGGTAATTCTATTGATGTTAAATCTGTACAAAAAATAGAGGAGGATTTAAGAAATTTAGGTTTTAGAGTAGATACACCTGACTTGTCTTTTGTCCATAATAACAGTACTATATACAATGATAATACAGTTAATCCTCAGTTGCAACCACCTACTAGTGAGATGAGAAGTTCACAGGAGAGTGAGAGAATTGAAAAGGAGGACATGGAATATTTTAACAATAATCCAACTGTCCATAGAATTGTTTCAGCATTGTGGAATAGAATGACTGATTGTGAGGAACAGACAGTTAAACTCACTAGTGATACAATTTCATCCTTAACATTGAACATTTCTCAATTAGAAACATGTAATAAAGAATTAGAGAAAGAACATTTGTCTCTAACTCTTAAATATGATTCATTGAGTAATAAATATAATGACCTTTCAAACAAATTTTGTGAGTTAGAAAAATTATATGAAACACATTTATTAAAAACTGAATCAAGAACAAAGTTATCTTTTGCACAGACAAATCAAAGTGTCTCTGAGCTGCTACAAAGATTAACTAAAGTTGAGATTGAAACTGCCAATCTACTAATGAACCAGGATAATCATAAGTATAATCAATATAATAATAATCCTTTCATTGGCAAAAGTGAATCTCATTCCTTCCCTATACCACCACAATTGAAACCATCTGGTGGTAGTGTCAAATCTGAAAATGTAAGTCACAAATCCGTGCAGGAAGAAATACAAGACCATTTATCAAAAGTAAATGAGTTGTTGAACTTACCTAAGATTAGTGAGATAAAATCCAATCAGAAGAACTGGCCTAAGATAGATCAGTACCCAACTTATGATGGGGAAGCCAGCTCTGATTGGCAACATTTTATTCAAAGAATTGACAACTTGAAATTCTCATATAAGTTACCAGATGAAGAGATAACATCAAAATTAATTTCTTTATTTAAGGATATTGCTTTATTATGGTTTGAAGCTGTCTTAAGTGAGGGTAGAGACTACTCTTGGGCTGAATGGAAACAACTTATTGAAAAACAATTTGGAGGTTCTAAATTCAGGCTTACTCAGCAGAGACTGTATGAGAAGACTAGGTATAATCCGTTGAATGGTGACAAACCTATGGTATTTTTAATGAATTTAAACAAAATATTAAAAGCCATTGAGCCTCATATGGATTTTAACTTATGGAAAGATAAGATAATATACAAATTACCTATATCTGTCAGAGACATTGTTGTAGCTAGAACATTAAATGTTACTGAATATTCTGACTTTATTAATATTTGCAATGAAATATTATTAAACCATAAGTATGAATCAAGGTATTCCACTTATAAACAAAATGTTGAACCTGTAAAAACTCAGAATTCAAAAACACTTCAGGAGAAGCAGAAAAAACCTACTGCACCTGTAGTACCTAAAAAGTATGAAACAAATACTTGTTATAAGTGTAACAAACCTTGGGTCAAAGGTCACAAATGTGAGAAAAACATAAATATTGTTGAAAATCAACGTGAATCTGAAACTGAAACTGAAAAAAGTAAAGAATCAAGTGATTATGACAGCAATATCTCATATAGTGATGAAAATGAAGTCTGTATGTTGGAAGATGATTTGTCCATCTTTGAAAATCCAATATTAAATATGGACTCAAATGAATCTTTAATGAATTTTGAGGATGCTGAAATCATTAAGGATATACAAGCTGATAACTTTAGAATGACACCTATCACGGTTCCAGCTATCATTTCTGGTGAAAATGTTAATATAGTATTGGACACAGGAGCTGCTGGTTCAGTTGTTTCCACTAATACATTACAGAAAATTGATAGTGAATATAAGTTTAAGCTTGAACCACTTCAGAATAAAAATTGGAGAGGTTTTGGATCAGTACTACACCCCATTGGTAAATACAAAGCTGCTGTTTTCTTTAAACACCAACATGGTTATGTAAGGGTAACTTGTGACTTTGTAGTAATGGATAATACAAATTGTAGTAACTGTTTTATCATTCGAAATAATATTCTGACTAAATTTGGTGTAAAATTAGACCCTGCTAATAACAATTTTACAATTGGCATGAATGGTAAAAGGAAATTTAAAATAAATTCTTTTAACACAGTCTTACACATTGAGTCAGTAACAAATTCCCCGTCTAAAGGAAGAGAATCCAATGAGATGGAACTTCTGGAAACAGAAATTTCAAAAGCATCATTTGGCACTCAGATAAGTGAAACTGAGAAAGATAATATTTTGGAATTAATTAAATCTTTTCCAATGGCTTTTGCACATGGTACAAATGAACTTGGCCTTGTAAAAGATCATGAAATGAAAATTAGTTTAACCTGTGATATGGATAATATTCCTGCTAGTCTTAAAAAGAAACCATACCCTGCTTCACCAATGAAGAGGAAAGACATAGAAGATAATATTAAGATGTTATTAAAAATGAACATTCTTGAGAAGGTTGAAACTACACCAAAATATTGTGTAATATCACCAGTGCTGATTTCTTATGAACAAGATAAAGCAAGACTGTGCGGTGATTATAGAGCATTAAATACATTTACAGTAGATGATATTTATCCCTTGCCGAGGATTGCCTCTATACATGCTACCCTTAAAGGTGCTAAATATACAAGTTGCCTAGATGGAAATAAAGGGTACCATCAAATTCCTGTTGAAAAGAATTCACAGAACTTTTTGTTGATAACAACACACATGGGAATTTATAAGTATGTCAGAATGCCATTTGGACCAAAGAATGCTCCATCAGTATTTCAAAAGTTAATGGATATAACATTCCATAATGAAATGATTGAGGGATGGTTAATGGTATACATTGATGACATCATAGTGTTCTCTAAAAATTTTGATGAACACTTAATCCATTTAAGGAAATTATTTCAGAAAATGGATGAAATAAAAATGACCCTTGCATTGAAAAAATGTAAATTTGGGTTTGAATCTTTAAAAGTGCTTGGTCATATTGTATCTGGCTTACAAATATGTGTAGACCAAAATAAAGTGGCTGCAATAAAGAATATTGGCATTCCTCAAAATGTGAAGGATGTACAATCTTTTCTTGGAATGTGTGGTTATTATAGACAATATATAAAAAACTACCAATCAATTGCTGCACCACTGACCACACTGATAAAGAAATCAGAAGCTTTCATTTGGAATAATGAAAGACAACAAGCTTTTAATAAGTTGAAAGAATGTTTAATGACAGCTCCTATCTTGGGATTACCAGATTTCCAATTACCTTTTGTATTATATACAGATGCAAGTTTTATTGGACTGGGTGCTGCTTTGCATCAAAAACAATTTATTGAAGGTAAAATGTCAGAAGTAGTAATCCGCTATATTTCACGTACTCTGAGAAGTGGTGAATTGAAATATGGTGCTACTCAACTTGAATGTTTGGCAGTAGTATGGGCTCTTGAAAAGCTACATTATTACCTGGAAGACCAAAAATTTGAGTTAATAACTGACTGTAGTGCAGTTAAGTCACTCTTAAACATGAAAACTCCTAATAGACACATGTTTAGATGGCAATTAGCTGTACAAGAATACAGAGGACGGATGACTATAACACATAGAGCAGGAACCTTGCACTCTAATGTAGATCTGTTATCTAGAGTACCTCTGCCTAATAATGATGATAATCCTGCTTATGTTCCTGAATCAGAGATTATTAACATTTATGGCATTTATATTGTAGATCTTGAGGATGAATTTATGCAATCAATTCTTGATAATTATAATTCAGATCCTGACTTAAGTAAATTAACTACAATATTAAATGATCCATCTAATGCTTCAATGAATGTTTTAATAAAAACATTACCAATTAAGTATAAAGAGGCATTAGAAAAAGGAAAATTTTCCATTGAGGATGGTTTTATATATTACAGGAAAAAATTAAGTAATGTGATTGTAATTCCCCCTTCAATGAAGGAGTCAATGTTAAGTATATGTCATGATGATATATTAGCAGGTCATTTTGACTACCATAAAACATTAACCAGAGTAAAAAACACAGCTTGGTGGATTAACATGTCTGAGGATGTTCAGAAATATGTTGAAACATGTGATTCTTGTCAAAAATCTAAAAGATTAACAGGAAAAAGAGCTGGTTTATTACAACAAATTGAGCAACCAAAAGCTCCATGGGAAATCATTAACATGGACTTTGTAACAGGTTTGCCAATAGCAGGGCATAAGAGTTATAACTCCTGCTGGGTAATTGTAGATAGATTTACAAAGATGTGTAAATTTATTCCTACCCACAAAGAGGTTTCTGCAAAGGACTTAGCTTTTTTATGGTGGACACAAATGTTAAATACAGCAGGTTTTCCCTAAGCAATAGTTTCTGACAGAGATCCTAAATTTACTTCTGAGTTCTGGACGTCACTTATGGATGTTTCAGGGTGTCAATTAAAACTTTCTACAGCACACCATCCACAAACTGATGGGCTAGCAGAAAGAATGATACAAACCTTAGAAGATATGATAAGAAGATACTGTGCTTTTGGTCTTAATTTTAAAGACAATGACAAATTCACGCATGATTGGGTAACCCTTATCCCAGGTTTAGAATTTGCATATATAATAGTACAGTACATTCTGTCACTGGCAAAAAGCCATTTGAGTTATGGTTGGGTTATGTACCTAATACCCCTGCTAAAACTCTTAATAAGTTACCTAGATTGGATATTCATCCAGGTACTAAATCTTTTCTTCAGATGCAAGAATTATGCAGAAAACATGCTCAAGAATGTATAAATAAGGCTTTTGAGTATGAAAAGAAAAGATGGGATAAAGCCCATAAAGAACAAATGTTCAAAGAGGGTGATGAAGTCCTTATTTCAACGCTACATTTCAATTTAAATGGTAATGTTAAATTGAAGGATCCATTCATTGGACCATTTGTAGTTAAAATGATGGTTGGTAATAATGCTGTTGAGGTTATTCTATATGCACCTTATGATAGAAAACATCCAGTATTTCCTATTTCTCTTATAAAACCATACCATTCTAATGATACTGCTCTCTTTCCAAGAAGATCAGGAAGGCATAAACAGCAACCTGAAGAAATAGTGGAAAAAGCAGAAATTGAAAAGATACTTAAAAAGAGACACCTTACTAAAGAAAAGGGAG
This sequence comes from Hemileia vastatrix, assembly GCA_030280995.1. NCBI lineage: Eukaryota > Fungi > Basidiomycota > Pucciniomycetes > Pucciniales > Zaghouaniaceae > Hemileia > Hemileia vastatrix. Next base: position 24,608,822 of record JASXTE010000004.1, on the reverse strand, counting down.
TTGAGTATCTATTAAGATTTAAAAATAAATCAAGTGAATATGACCAGTGTATTCCAGAAAATGAAATCTCTGATCTTAAAAATCTCTTGAAAAAATTTAAATCTAAATAATACTGTTCATTCAGTATATGTATTATAAAAATTATTTTTTATTTTTTCATTCCTTAAGATTAATTAAAATGTCTTAACATTTTTTTTATTGTTTTTTTTTTGGGGTGAGGGAGTTTCAGCCTAAATATCCTTAGGACTGAGTATTTCTTATGCTTAAAATAAGATAACCTTAATTAGATTAAGCTTATATCTTAAAAATAAGGTTAAAATAATAATATATATTATTTTATTATATATATATATAATTATTATTCTATTATATAATTTATAATAGTTTAAATAGCTTATCCATGGCCTAATAATACTTATTAAGGTGTTAATGGAGTCATAATATACTTATCTTAAGTTATATGAAGTAATTATTGACATACATAAGCTTATATGTATACATAAATCTCATATTCAGTGAAATATGCAGTATATTATGTATATTTAGGTATATAAGTGGGTTTTAGCCCCTTAATAGCCTATAACCTTTGTTTTTCTGCTTATTTTAGGTCATATGGACGAAATCAGTGGACTCACAACGCCTACAGAAGCATAGACACCTATATCAGGCGCATACACCCAGTTTGGACAACTAAAATTACTTCCTTGGATGGTTATTCCCGGATTTATGGGTTGGAAAGATGTTTTTGGGTTAATGTGGATGCTTGGGGATGTTATTGGGGGCTTGGACATCTTATTTGTTTCCTTTATATGCTTTTAGTTTCATTAAATCTCTTTTTGATCATTTATTTTACCTGTTTCTTTATGGTATCCGCTTTTATCTGGGTTTTCTATTTATGGTATGACTCTGTGTTATTATTAATAGTGATGGAGGGTCCTTACTGGAGGTCTGGGTGTTGAAACTGCTTGAAGTGGACGCCATGGGGAGGTGATGGGCCCTCACAGTGCTGTAATTGCCGGGGATAGCAGTGACATCATCTGGATTGAAGGTCTGTGCACTCCAGTGGATTTGGGTATAAGTAAGGAGGGATTTTGATGGTTTATTATAATCATTCAATTACTACACTTCAAACAAACATTACACTACAATTATTAACATTCAGAAATATATTATAAAGCCCTTATAAATTGATATTATCTTTATAAAAGCTATAACTATATTTTATTCTTCTATTTTCCACCACTAGCACGCATTTAAATCCAAGTATTGTGAGTTTAATTTGAGTATAACTATTCTATTAGTCTTCCCCTGAGGTTTAATCACTAAATAATTTATTAATAAGTAGTAGGACCATAAAATAACACTATTATATCATACTTATATACTAGACTGTACTGACAAAGAGCAAGGTTATTAATGAAATTAGTGCATATAAACAGGGTCAATGCATTATTAATTAAGCTAGGACACTAAATAAGTGCCTCTTGCCTATTTTAGTGTGTTTCCCCACAGTGGGCGTAGAATGTGGGGTAATTATAGTGTGAAAAAGCTAACTTTTCTAAAAATGAAGCTATTCACATGGGAAAAAAGCAGGCAGTATGTGGCCAGTACACAGACGCCATTTCTCGCATAAAAAACACCAAATTGGAAAAGTGTTATTTTTATGCATTTAAGTAGCCAAATCAATAGTCCTAAATGAGACAAATTGATATGTCAAAGCGCAATTTTGATATTCTCAAATTTATGGCGCATATAATCAACTTTTAAGTGAAATAAAGTGCATTTCATGTTTTTTGCATAAAACAGTGAAAATAACAGCTTTAAGTGTACTTAAAAATTATGTAGCTTTATTTTCAGCCTAAATATCCTTAGGACTGAGTATTTTTTATGCTTAAAATAAGATAACCTTAACTAGATTAAGCTTATATCTTAAAAATAAGGTTAAAATAATAATATATATTATTTTATTATATATATATATAATTATTATTCTATTATATAATTTATAATAGTTTAAATAGCTTATCCATGGCCTAATAATACTTATTAAGGTGTTAATGGAGTCATAATATACTTATCTTAAGTGATATGAAGTAATTATTGACATACATAAGCTTATATGTATACATAAATCTCATATTCAGTGAAATATGCAGTATATTATGTATATTTAGGTATATAAGTGGGTTTTAGCCCCTTAATAGCCTATAACCTTTGTTTTTCTGCTTATTTTAGGTCATATGGACAAAATCAGTGGACTCACAACGCCTACAGAAGCATAGACACCTATATCAGGCGCATACACCCAGTTTGGACAACTAAAATTACTTCCTTGGATGGTTATTCACGGATTTATGGGTTGGAAGGATGTTTCTGGGTTAATGTGGATGCTTGGGGATGTTATTGGGGGCTTGGACATCTTATTTGTTTCCTTTATATGCTTTTAGTTTCATTAAATCTCTTTTTGATCATTTATTTTACCTGTTTCTTTATGGTATCCGCTTTTATCTGGGTTTTCTATTTATGGTATGACTCTGTGTTATTATTAATAGTGATGGAGGGTCCTTACTGGAGGTCTGGGTGTTGAAACTGCTTGAAGTGGACGCCATGGGGAGGTGATGGGCCCTCACAGTGCTGTAATTGCCGGGGATAGCAGTGACATCATCTGGATTGAAGGTCTGTGCACTCCAGTGGATTTGGGTATAAGTAAGAAGGGATTTTGACGGTTTATTATCATCATTCAATTACTACACTTCAAAAAAACACTACAATACAATTATTAGCATTCAGAAATATATTATAAAGCCCTTATAAACTGATATTATCTTTATAAAAGCTATAACTATATTTTATTCTTCTATTTTCCACCACTAGCACGCATTTAAATCCAAGTATTGTGAGTTTTATTTGAGTATAACTATTCTATTAGTCTTCCCCTGAGGTTTAATCACTAAATCATTTATTAATAAGTAGTAGGACCATATTATAACACTATTATATCATACTTATATACTAGACTATACTGACAATTGGGGGTCTTTCCTTATATTTTACTTATTATTTAGTATAAGCCTTGGGACGTGATTTTTACCTTAGTACAGCTCAAAATTAACCAAATATTTGGGTCTGCTGCATATTAGTGGATTATTATAACTCATTTATTGCGGAAAAGAACCCTTATAATAATTGTACTAATTTTTTACCATAAAAATTAGATATTTACAGTAGTAACTGTACCCAATATAAACCCAATTTCACTTGGTATATGGACACCAATATAACACCCAATTAAATTGGTATTTGGCTAAAGCTTGGTAAGCTAATTATTCACCCTTATAGAGGTCTAGTTAAACTTATTATTATATTTTTAACAGATTTTTTCGAATTTTTCTTACATTTTATTTAAATAAATAAAGATATAAATTCAGGGTAAGCTCCATTGCTTTTTTATTAGTAATATAATTGCTAATATCTTTTGTCTACTAATTCCATAGAGTTTTTTCCTTTTGTAGACGTAAAATATTGTCATTCTGAACAATATGAGTGCTCCCCAGGACAGTGTAAGTGAACAGCCTTCTTATAATACCAGGTCTAAAGCTAATAAAAACTTTCCAGGACATCACCATGGAGGGACAACAGTACCCCCAGCCAGAAAGCATGAGTATAGGGGAAAAGGACGCCCTCTTAAAAAAGATAACTATCAAAAAGACGTCTCCTCTTCTTCAGGATCAACTGTCCCACCTGGCCAAACAGGTTCTGAAGTTGGAGGAATCAAAATCTCTCATGTTCAAAGAAGTAGAGCAGTTGCAAAACAATCGCAAGGTAGGATTTCAGCAGATGAATCAGGCAATGGCAGAATTAAAGGGAGACCAGCCCAGTCAATCAAATCAGCAACCCCCTACCCAAGGAGGGTCCACTCACTCCCAGGAGAAAATCCTGGTAGACAAATGGAAATGGGACTGGTTTCACCAACAGTGGACAAGCCACAGTTGCAACAGGGATCCACCCCCTCATCTGACTTCCTCAGCTCACCCTTACAAGGGAAAAAGGCGCCAAAAATCAGGACTGGAAACCATCCCTTGGTAAGTAACTTATCCTCTCAGATTAGACATAATACTGATAATTACAATATAGTTAATTCTATTGATGTTAAATCTGTACAAAAAATAGAGGAGGATTTAAGAAATTTAGGTTTTAGAGTAGATACACCTGACTTGTCTTTTGTCCATAATAACAGTACTATATACAATGATAATACAGTTAATCCTCAGTTGCAACCACCTACTAGTGAGATGAGAAGTTCACAGGAGAGTGAGAGAATTGAAAAGGAGGACATGGAATATTTTAACAATAATCCAACTGTCCATAGAATTGTTTCAGCATTGTGGAATAGAATGACTGATTGTGAGGAACAGACAGTTAAGCTCACTAGTGATACAATTTCATCCTTGACATTAAACATTTCTCAATTAGCAACACGTAATAAAGAATTAGAGAAGGAACATTTGTCTCTAACTCTTAAATATGATTCATTGAGTAATAAATATAATGACCTTTCAAACAAATTTTGTGAGTTAGAAAAATTATATGAAACACAATTATTAAAAACTGAATCAAGAACAAAGTTATCTTTTGCCCAGACAAATCAAAGTGTCTCTGAGTTGCTACAAAGATTAACTAAAGTTGAGATTGAAACTGCCAATCTACTAATGAACCAGGATAATCATAAGTATAATCAATATAATAATAATCCTTTCATTGGCAAAAGTGAATCTCATTCCTTCCCTGTACCACCACAATTAAAACCATCTGGTGGTAGTGTCAAATCTGAAAATGTAAGTCACAAATCCGTGCAGGAAGAAATACAAGACCATTTATCAAAAGTGAATGAGTTGTTGAACTTACCTAAGATTAGTGAGATAAAATCCAATCAGAAGAACTGGCCTAAGATAGATCAGTACCCATTTTATGATGGGGAAGCCAGCTCTGATTGGCAACATTTTATTCAAAGAATTGACAACTTGAAATTCTCATATAAGTTACCAGATGAAGAGATAACATCAAAATTAAATTCTTTATTTAAGGATGTTGCTTTATTATGGTTTGAAGCTGTCTTAAGTGAGGGTAGAGACTACTCTTGGGCTGAATGGAAACAACTTATTGAAAAACAATTTGGAGGATCTAAATTCAGGCTTACTCAGCAGAGACTGTATGAGAAGACTAGGTATAATCCGTTGAATGGTGACAAACCTATGGTATTTTTAATGAATCTAAACAAAATATCAAAAGCCATTGAGCCTCATATGGATTTTAACTTATGGAAAGATAAGATAATATACAAATTAACTATATCTGTCAGAGACATTGTTGTAGCTAGAACATTAAATGTTACTGAATATTCTGACTTTATTAATATTTGCAATGAAATATTATTAAACCATAAGTATGAATCAAGGTATTCCACTTATAAAAAAAATGTTGAACCTGTAAAAACTCAGAATTCAAAAACACTTCAGGAGAAGCAGAAAAAACCTACTGCACCTGTAGTACCTAAAAAGTATGAAACAAATACTTGTTATAAGTGTAACAAACCTTAGGTAAAAGGTCACAAATGTGAGAAAAATATAAATATTGTTGAAAATCAACGTGAATCTGAAACTGAAACTGAAAAAAGTAAAGAATCAAGTGATTATGACAGCAATATCTCATATAGTGATGAAAATGAAGTCTGTATGTTGGAAGATGATTTGTCCATCTTTGAAAATCCAATATTAAATATGGACTCAAATGAATCTTTAATGAATTTTGAAGATGCTGAAATCATTAAGGATATACAAGCTGATAACTTTAGAATGACACCTATCACGGTTCCAGCTATCATTTCTGGTGAAAATGTTAATATAGTATTGGACACAGGAGCTGCTGGTTCAGTTGTTTCCACTAATACATTACAGAAAATTGATAGTGAATATAAGTTTAAGCTTTAACCACTTCAAAATAAAATTTGGAGAGGTTTTGGATCAGTACTACACCCCATTGGTAAATACAAAGCTGCTGTTTTCTTTAAACACCAACATGGTTATGTAAGGGTAACTTGTGACTTTGTAGTAATGGATAATACTAATTGTAGTAACTGTTTTATCATTGGAAATGATATTCTGACTAAATTTGGTGTAAAATTAGACCCTGCTAATAACAATTTTACAATTGGCATGAATGGTAAAAGGAAATTTAAAATAAATTCTTTTAACACAGCCTTACACATTGAGTCAGTAACAAATTCCCCGTCTAAAGGAAGAGAATCCAATGAGATGGAACTTCTGGAAACAGAAATTTCAAAAGCATCATTTGGCACTCAGATAAGTGAAACTGAGAAAGATAATATTTTGGAATTAATTAAAGCTTTTCCAATGGCTTTTGCACATGGTACAAATGAACTTGGCCTTGTAAAAGATCATGAAATGAAAATTAGTTTAACCTGTGATATGGATAATATTCCTGCTAGTCTTAAAAAGAAACCATACCCTGCTTCACCAATGAAGAGGAAAGACATAGAGGATAATATTAAGATGTTATTGAAAATGAACATTCTTGAGAAGGTTGAAACTACACCAAAATATTGTGTAATATCACCAGTGCTAATTTCTTATGAACAAGATAAAGCAAGACTGTGCGGTGATTATAGAGAATTAAATACATTTACAGAAGATGATATTTATCCCTTGCCAAGGATTGCCTCTATACATGCTACCCTTAAAGGTGCTAAATATATAAGTTGCCTAGATGGAAATAAAGGGTACCATCAAATTCCTGTTGAAAAGAATTCACAGAACTTTTTGTTGATAACAACACACATGGGAATTTATAAGTATGTCAGAATGCCATTTGGACCAAAAAATGCTCCATCAGTATTTCAGAAGTTAATAGATATAACATTCCATAATGAAATGATTGAGGGATGGTTAATGGTATACATTGATGACATCATAGTGTTCTCTAAAACTTTTGATGAACACTTAATCCATTTAAGGAAAGTATTACAGAAAATGGATGAAATAAAAATGACCCTTGCATTGAAAAAATGTAAATTTGGGTTTGAATCTTTAAAAGTGCTTGGTCATATTGTATCTGGCTTATAAATATGTGTAGACCAAAATAAAGTGGCTGCAATAAAAAATATTGGCATTCCTCAAAATGTGAAGGATGTACAATCTTTTCTTGGAATGTGTGGTTATTATAGACAATATATAAAAAACTACCAATCAATTGCTGCACCATTGACCACACTGATAAAGAAATCAGAAGCTTTCATTTGGAATAATGAAAGACAACAGGCTTTTGATAAGTTGAAAGAATGTTTAATGACAGCTCCTATCTTGGGATTACCAGATTTCCAATTACCTTTTGTATTATATACAGATGCAAGTTTTATTGGACTGGGTGCTGCTTTACATCAGAAACAACTTATTGAAGGTAAAATGTCAGAAGTAGTAATCTGCTATATTTCACGTACTCTGAGAAGTGGTGAATTGAAATATGGTGCTACTCAACTTGAATGTTTGGCAGTAGTATGGGCTCTTGAAAAGCTACATTATTACCTTGAAGACCAAAAATTTGAGTTAATAACTGACTGTAGTGCAGTTAAGTCACTCTTAAACATGAAAACTCCTAATAGACACATGTTTAGATGGCAATTAGCTGTACAAGAATACAGAGGCCGGATGACTATTACACATAGAGCAGGAACCTTGCACTCTAATGTAGATCTGTTATCTAGAGTACCTCTGCCTAATAATGATGATAATCCTGCTTATGTTCCTGAATCAGAGATTATTAACATTTATGGCATTTATATTGTAGATCTTGAGGATGAATTTATGCAATCAATTCTTGATAATTATAATTCAGATCCTGACTTAAGTAAATTAACTACAATATTAAATGATCCATCTAATGTTTCAATGAATGTTTTAATAAAAACATTAACAATTAAGTATAAAGAGGCATTAGAAAAAGGAAAATTTTCCATTGAGGATGGTTTTATATATTACAAAAAAAAATTAAGTAATGTAATTGTAATTCCCCCTTCAATGAAGGAGTTAATGTTAAGTATATGTCATGATGATATATTAGAAGGTCATTTTGACTACCATAAAACATTAACCAGAGTAAAAAACACAGCTTGGTGGATTAACATGTCTGAGGATGTTCAGAAATATGTTGAAATATGTGATTCTTGTCAAAAATCTAAAAGATTAACAGGAAAAAGAGCTGGTTTATTACAACAAATTGAGCAACCAAAAGCTTGATGGGAAATCATTAACATGGACTTTGTAACAGGTTTTCCAATAGCAGGGCATAAGAGTTATAACTCCTGCTGGGTAATTGTAGATAGATTTACAAAGATGTGTAAATTTATTCCTACCCACAAAGAGGTTTCTGCAAGGGACTTAGCTTTTTTATGGTGGACACATATGTTAAATACAGCAGGTTTCCCCAAAGCAATAGTTTCTGACAGAGATCCTAAATTTACTTCTGAGTTCTGGACGTCACTTATGGATGTTTCAGGGTGTCAATTAAAACTTTCTACAGCACACCATCCACAAACTGATGGGCTAGCAGAAAGAATGATACAAACCTTAGAAGATATGATAAGAAGATACTGTGTTTTGGTCTTAATTTTAAAGACAATGACAAATTCAGGCATGATTGGGTAACCCTTATCCCAGGTTTAGAATTTGCATATAATAGTACAGTACATTCTGTCACTGGCAAAAAGCCATTTGAGTTATGGTTGGGTTATGTACCTAATACCCCTGCTAAAACTCTTAATAAGTTACCTAGATTGGATATTCATCCAGGTACTAAATCTTTTCTTCAGATGCAGGAACTATGCAGAAAACATGCTCAAGAATGTATAAATAAGGCTTTTGAGTATGAAAAGAAAAGATGGGATAAAGCCCATAAAGAACAAATGTTCAAAGAGGGTGATGAAGTCCTTATTTCTACACTACATTTCAATTTAAATGGTAATGTTAAATTGAAGGATCCATTAATTGGACCATTTTTAGTTAAAAAGATGGTTGGTAATAATGCTGTTGAGGTTATTCTATATGCACCATATGATAGAAAACATCCAGTATTTCCTATTTCTCTTGTAAAACCATACCATTCTAATGATACTGCTCTCTTTCCAAGGAGATCAGGAAGGCATAAACAGCAACCTGAAGAAATAGTGGAAAAGGCAGAAATTGAAAAGATACTTAAAAAGAGACACCTTACTAAAGAAAAGGGAGTTGAGTATCTATTAAGATTTAAAAATAAATCAAGTGAATATGACCAGTGGATTCCAGAAAATGAAATCTCTGATCTTAAAAATCTCTTGAAAAATTTAAATCTAAATGATACTGTTCATTCAGTATATGTATTATAGAAATTAATTTTTTTTATTTTATTATTTCATTCCTTAAGATTAATTAAAATGTCTTAACATTTTTTTTTATTGTTTTTTTTTGGGGTGAGGGAGTTTCAGCCTAAATATCCTTAGGACTGAGTATTTCGTATGCTTAAAATAAGATAACCTTAACTAGATTAAGCTTATATCTTAAAAATAAGGTTAAAATAATAATATATATTATTTTATTATATATATATATAATTATTATTCTATTATATAATTTATAATAGTTTAAATAGCTTATCCATGGCCTAATAATACTTATTAAGGTGTTAATGGAGTCATAATATACTTATCTTAAGTGATATGAAGTAATTATTGACATACATAAGCTTATATGTATACATAAATCTCATATTCAGTGAAATATGCAGTATATTATGTATATTTAGGTATATAAGTGGGTTTTAGCCCCTTAATAGCCTATAACCTTTGTTTTTCTGCTTATTTTAGGTCATATGGACAAAATCAGTGGACTCACAACGCCTACAGAAGCATAGACACCTATATCAGGCGCATACACCCAGTTTGGACAACTAAAATTACTTCCTTGGATGGTTATTCACGGATTTATGGGTTGGAAGGATGTTTCTGGGTTAATGTGGATGCTTGGGGATGTTATTGGGGGCTTGGAAATTTTATTTTTTTCCTTTATATGCTTTTAGTTTCATTAAATCTCTTTTTAATTATTTATTTTACCTGTTTCTTTATGGTATCCGCTTTTATCTGGGCTTTCTATTTATGGTATGACTCTGTGTTATTATTAATAGTGATGGAGGGTCCTTACTGGAGGTCTGGGTGTTGAAACTGCTTGAAGTGGACGCCATGGGGAGGTGATGGGCCCTCACAGTGCTGTAATTGCCGGGGATAGCAGTGACATCATCTGGATTGAAGGTCTGTGCACTCCAGTGGATTTGGGTATAAGTAAGAAGGGATTTTGACGGTTTATTATCATCATTCAATTACTACACTTCAAACAAACACTACAATACAATTATTAGCATTCAGAAATATATTATAAAGCCCTTATAAATTGATATTATCTTTATAAAAGCTATAACTATATTTTATTCTTCTATTTTCCACCACTAGCACGCATTTAAATCCAAGTATTGTGAGTTTTATTTGAGTATAACTATTCTATTAGTCTTCCCCTGAGGTTTAATCACTAAATCATTTATTAATAAGTAGTAGGGCCATAAAATAACACTATTATATCATACTTATATACTAGACTATACTGACATTTATACTTAAGGTTCAAAAGATTACCCTAATATATCCCAACTTAATATTACGTACATAAGAGTTATAAAAGGTGGATATATGCGTGTATATAAGGTGATATAATGGCATTCAGTGTGTATTATCATAATTTTACTTATGTATATTGTTTGTGTACTCTGAATTATTATTCCCATGTCTAGTTCATGTCTTTAACATAACTTATAAGTAATTTTTACTTATTCCTGAAGATATACAGGCTGACAAAAAGCATCTTGAAGTAGGATCCCATAATGCTTGAGCTTCACTAGACCCTTTTTCCTGTTTAAAATAACTATAAAAAAATTAAATAGAAAAAGAAAAATTGAAAATAAAATTCTAAATTTTAATAACTAGTTTATATATTTTATGATTAATTATATATATATTTTATTTAATTTATTTTTTATTTTTTATTTTTTATTTTTTATTTCTTATTTTTTATTTTTTATTTTTATTTTTTTATTTTTTATTTTTTATTTTTTATTTTTTATTTTTTATTTTTTATTTTTTATTTTTTATTTTTTATTTTTTATTTTTTATTTTTTATTTTTTATTTTTTATTTTTTATTTTTTATTTTTTATTTTTTATTTTTTATTTTTTATTTTTTATTTTTTATTTTTTTATTTTTATTTTTTATTTTTTATTTTTTATTTTTTATTTTTTATTTTTTATTTTTTATTTTTTATTTTTTATTTTTTATTTTTTATTTTTTATTTTTTATTTTTTATTTTTTATTTTTTTATTTTTATTTTTTATTTTTTATTTTTTATTTTTTATTTTTTATTTTTTATTTTTTATTTTTTATTTTTTATTTTTTATTTTTTATTTTTTATTTTTTATTTTTTATTTTTTATTTTTTATTTTTTATTTTTTATTTTTTATTTTTTATTTTTTATTTTTTATTTTTTATTTTTTATTTTTTATTTTTTATTTTTTATTTTTATTTTTTTATTTTTTATTTTTTATTTTTTATTTTTTATTTTTTATTTTTTATTTTTTATTTTTTATTTTTTATTTTTTATTTTTTATTTTTTATTTTTTATTTTTTATTTTTTATTTTTTATTTTTTATTTTTTATTTTTTATTTTTTATTTTTTATTTTTCATTTTTAATTTTTAATTTTTAATTTTTAATTTTTAATTTTTAATTTTTAATTTTTAATTTTAATTTTTAATTTTTAATTTTTAATTTTTTATTTTTTATTTTTTATTTTTTATTTTTTATTTTTTATTTTTTATTTTTTATTTTTTATTTTTTATTTTTTATTTTTTATTTTTTATTTTTTATTTTTTATTTTTTATTTTTTATTTTTTATTTTTTATTTTTTATTTGTATTTTTTATTTTTTATTTTTTATTTTTTATTTTTTATTTTTCATTTTATTTATATTTTATTTTTTTTTATTTATTATTTTTCTATTTATTATTTTTTTATTTTTATTATATATATGTATATGTTTATTTTTAAAAAAATAATAAACTTTTAAGACTTTTTTTTGAAAGTGATTTATAAATAAAGAAGTATAAAAGACTGTTTTGAAAATAAAATTTTTAAATTTTAAAGAATCTTTAAGAAAATTTAAAATAATTCAAAAAGTTGAAATAATTAGAAAAATCTAAATTTAAATTTTAAAAGATGCCCCCCGGCCAATTGATGAGCTGCACCCTCAACATCATACCCACATCCAAGTGCAACTTGATGTGGTTACACAAATGTGAAATCAAATATAGAAAATACATGAAGGTTTTTAGAAATATAGAATTTTAAAATAATGATCACTGGGTGGGCTCCCTCCAATTTGTAAAAATGATTAGAGACCACCAGTGAGCATCAACCTTTACAACAATTTTAATAATTATAATAATATAAAAGAAATGTAATGAAATCACAAAACAAAAAGATAAAAAAATCTAAATAAAATAAAAATAAAATCTTGGATCTGGCCTTGTAAGTGTGTTATCTTGTTGTGTTGTTCCAGTTTTTATTCGTAGTGGACTTCCTATAATTCAAAAACAAAGCCAGGATTCAACTAGAAACAGGGAAAAATTGATAATGAACTTTGTGGGGTAATTGTATATAGAGCAGCCAGCCCATCAATTACCCCCAAACTTGCCAATATTTAATTCAGGAGGTTCCCCTGTGAACACTTCTACCAATAAATTTTATCATAACCATCATAAATCTTCGCCAAATTTTTATTGCTTTTTAAATTTTTAAGAATTTTCAATGAATGTCTTCATAATATTCATAAGATTTTTGTTAATAGTTTTGTAACCAAGGTAGTAAAACAACAGACTTTATATTGAGTAGTTTATCCTCATTCCAGAGTAAAACTTTGATAATGATTGTATATGGAAATAAGTAAATATTTTGAAATTTTAATAGCATAGTTAAATCTCATTGCGGAGGTGTAATTTAACTTTTGACAGTTAGTTTACCCTCATTGTGGAGCTAAACTTCAGCACTCCTGGTGCCCCTAGGATAGAACTTCTTGACTTGATTGGCCCCAACCCTCTTCTTCAAAACTACTCCATCCAACTCTTCTAACACATATGAACCGCTGTGGTAGCCTTAAGTTTAGTATGGCACCTAAATACGTAAATGGAGTTATTACAGTGTGCAAGATTGGTGCTATTATTTTTTAAAAAGGGTTTTATTTAATTTATTTGAGTTTTAAATATGAAGAAATTGGTCAAAAGCGAATGCCTATGCAAAAACAATTTATTTTATGGAGAAAAACTTATTTTTACAGTCTGAAAAGTTTATAAGTATCAAGTCGAGTCACTAAAGAACCTTGGGAAATTTTCCCAGAATTTTTACTATTTTTCTTATATTTTTAAATGAATTTTAAAGTTTTATAGAAATATTTACGTTTTAGAAAATACTTAACTTTGATGAATTTTCATGGGGTAATTAGAGCTACGCAGGCCACAAAAATTAGTTGGGAATGTAAAGGGGAAGTGGCTCTATCATGTGTAATTTTTCTAGATTTTTTATTATAGTTTTAAAGGTTCTAATTGAGTCCGGAGGTGCGGACAGACTCTGTTTGGACTCTGGACGGACTCCGTATGAGCTCCGTACGGGCTCCCAATGGGCTCTGCCTGAGCTCTGGAGGGGAAACTTAGGCACGAGACTAGGTATACTTAAGAGCCTCTCAGACTCGAGATTGGGCATCATCTTACAATCATCAGGGATCATACAGGCTAATCTTTAACCACCACGGTCTCATTTTTTTTATTACTCAACAAATTAAATAAATTTGTAATACCCTTATAACTTTATATTTTATATATAACATTTTAGAAATACTACTCAACAATTTAAATCAAACTTCATACAGGGTATCTTTAGAAAGGTCTTCATCACTGGGACTTGATTATTGCTGTCTCATAAAAATTTAAATTATTATAAAAACATAAAAGTCAATCTTTTCAGATCTTTCACTGGTACACCTTAGTTGTTTTATTCAGTATTTCTTTCTCAACAGCCACATTCTTTAAATCTCAAAAGGCGTTAAACATATCAGAGTTTCATTATTTTTATCAATCAGATCCAAGTAGACTGGTTAGCTTAGTGATTTAGAATTCCCATTTTGTTATTTTTTATTGGAAGGACGGGGGTTTCAGCTAAATCCACACATCTCCTCCGGATTCTGCTTACAGCAAGGCGACTGTAAGAGTTTACCTTACCATACCGCCAGAAACCTGTTATTTGACTTTGTACGGTCCATTCCACCTATCTGTGAACATTTTGCCCCATTGGCTCTCCAAACTCCTGTTGTACACCAAAACCATATCACCAGCTTTCAAAGGTTTTCTAAATTGATGCGCAAATCTCTCATCCCAATATCTTACTGACTGATTTTGTATCTTCATCATCCGTGAATATGCCTTTTCTAAGTATTATTCTTTCTTTTCTAACTGGATAATTCTTGCACATAATAATTCTTCAGTGGTCTTGACCAAATCCCAGTCAACTCCAAGATATGATTCAGCTTTTAAATTGACCGGTAAAACTGCTTTCTGTCCATAAAAAAAGTTCATAAGGCAAAAATCCAGCCGTACTCTTAGAAGTTATTCTTTCAGCAAATAGAACTAAAGGTAAATAGTGCCTCCATTTTTCAGCACTTGTCCCACACATTTTAACTAGAGCATCCTTAATAACTTGATGCCCTCTTTCAACCATGTATTCGGCTTCAGGATAATAAGGGGTTGCTACCCTAACCTTTGATCCAACTTTTGATATAGCTTCCATAAATTCTGTCCCAAATTCAGGACCTCTGTCAGCCAGGCTACTAGACTTACCCAGTAAAATAATTGATTATCTTACTGAGGTGAAGCCACACCTTTTAAATCCTTATTAATAATTATTAATTTTTTATTAAACTACTTATGTATTACTTACAAGTAACTAGCTAAGTACAATAAGTAATGTAGATAATTAATAAAAATAATAAGTACTTGTCCCATACATACTTTACCCCCTAACACCGTGCTCAATAATACAGATGAGAGGGAACAAAAATAGTATTAAAATATAATAAAAAATCTAAAAAAATTCAAATTCTTTTATTAAGAAATTTAAATACTGTTGAATTGAGGTGAAGCCACACCTTTTAAATCCTTATTAATAATTATTAATTTTTTATTAAACTACTTATGTATTACTTACAAGTAACTAGCTAAGTACAATAAGTAATGTAGATAATTAATAAAAATAATAAGTACTTGTCCCATACATACTTTACCCCCTAACACCGTGCTCAATAATACAGATGAGAGGGAACAAAAATAGTATTAAAATATAATAAAAAATCTAAAAAAATTCAAATTCTTTTATTAAGAAATTTAAATACTGTTGAATCTACCGTTTGAAAGCAAATGTTTTGTACTAAATGTGACAATCAAGAGAACTCAAGTTTTATTACAAATAATATTGATATCTTCCTTGACGCTCCATTTAGTATAGCTTTCATTATTTCACATATTCTCTTTATTTAAGTTTTTTTTCTCATACCCTTGTACTAGGAGATGTTAATTCTGTGTCTTTGTTTTCTCACATTTCTCCTATAAAAGGCCCTTCCTTTTTGTACTTTTGATTCATTCCTTACTTACTTATTACATCTACAATAAATCAATTATATCAATTATTTCTATACTTTATAACATTAGTATTTACATTCACGTAATTCTAAGCTATAAATCATATTAATATCTAAAACCACCTCTTATAATTTGAGTAAAACAATCAAATAGATTAAGAAATATGTACCTTGTTTTTGAGAGTCCATTAAACCCCCTAAAATCCTTGTATAACCCTCCAATAAATCTTCTAGACCAAAAGACCCCTTGACAATTGGAGGCCTTCCCGAATTATCAACAGCGCATCATTAATTGAGGCTGGATATCAAAGGGACCATCACCATTCGAGTACCTGTAAGGACAAGAGAGTGACGAAACAACAAACGTCATACATCACGTGACAAGAATTTTTGCTGCAAATGGGAATCGAACCGCGCTCCAAAACTTAGGTTCATATATTGACTAAACGTTGTATATTTTGTGGTAATTATTGAAATTACTATTTGTGGGTCACTTTGCAATCTTCATCTGCTACGTATTTCCTTTTACTCAGCACTCTGTAAGTGGCATTAATTTGCTCATTTTACAGGGGGAGGTGTCTGGTAATTTGAAATTATTTTATTATTATTATTATTTTTATTTTTCCTAGTTAACAATAATAGAGCAATTGTGTTCTTAGTCCTAGAAGTAATAAAAAATTATATTTTAATATTAATTATTATAATTTTCAGCTGACTTTTTGTCCTGATAAATTAAATTTTATTTGTTCCAGTTGACAAATTGTCCTGACAATAAAATTTTTTATATATAATTAATAAAATTCATATTAGGGGGTGTCAGTTCTGGCAAATCCGCACTTAAATTAAGTGCGGATTTCAAACCAAATCAGCACTTACAAATCAGCACTTAAATTTTGCAAAAAAGTCACTTATTTCAAAAAAGGGTGTCAGTTATGACCTCAAATCAGCACTTTTTTCCCGTTTTTTTTCACAACCACATTTTGGCCACAAAACATCCCTTCCTTTCTTACCCCATCCCTGTCACATGTGACACACTGACCTTCCTCGCTACCTACCCATCAATCCTCGGCACACACCCCTTCCTGACATTTTCAATATTTTGACCAGGCATGTTTACATTCTTTTTTACTTATTTCTTCTACTTTTTAATCTTTTTTCTTGTTATGTGCCAGTTTCATAATGCCTCCCAGACATTCCAAATCTCAAAAGGTAACTCAAAAATCTGCTTCGTCACAAAAGTCTCCTCGTAAAGCAAGCCCTACACCTGAAAAATCAAAGGCAAGTTCAGGTCAGCTTAAAAAGGATGATTATCTCATCATAATCAACTTCCTTAAAATAAAATCAAATTTTGAAGCATGTTTTGGATGTGAAAAGTCCACTCGTATTGGACGTCTACCTTCTTCAAAGGTTAATGGCTACTTGTTGATGGCCAATGAAGTAAGGAAGAAAACAAGGGGGAGAATCGATATCAATCCTAAACAAATGAAGGAGAGATTTAAGAGTTACCATTCAAAATATAAAAAGACTCATCATGCTGTAAATGAAACTGGCTTTGGTATTGACGATGATGATTTGGAGATTGGAATTACTACTGTTTCCGAAAAGCTCAATGTCATGTGTCCTTTCTATGAGGAAATGGATAATCTTTTTGGCACCCGAGTTGATGTAAACCCTTGGTTTCTACACGATACTACTAAGCATATACCCTCTGGATCCAAACCTTCCTATAATCCTCCCAACACACCTTTACTTGAAGAAGATCAATCCCCTCCACCTTCTAACCATAGTTCAGCTGAAGATGATCCCAACTATCAAGCAGAACAATTATATCGCAGAAGATCTGAATCCTCAGAGGCCCAAAATTTAAATGTATGTTTACTTTTTGTTTTTTCTTCAATTCTTCTCTGAATTTCTCTTTCTTTCTAGTCTCCTCCTACTCAAAC
This sequence comes from Hemileia vastatrix, assembly GCA_030280995.1. Taxonomy (NCBI): domain Eukaryota; kingdom Fungi; phylum Basidiomycota; class Pucciniomycetes; order Pucciniales; family Zaghouaniaceae; genus Hemileia; species Hemileia vastatrix. The sequence goes on along the minus strand of JASXTE010000004.1, from coordinate 24,591,055 downwards.
TCAATCTCCATTAAATAATCTCAATTCTGGAAATGTGAATACCTCTTTAGAAGCTGCTTTAGAAGAACTTCCTGAAGCCTCTTGTTCAAACTCCAAGCCTCTTGTTCAAACTCCAAACTAAAGCGTCGAGCCTCAACTTCAATGAACTTGAACCATCTATTAAAACGTGGTAATACTTCAACAAGCTCATTTGGCTCCCTTGAGGATTATTTTGAAAAAAAAGATATAAGTAAGTTTTGTTTACTATATATCTTAATCATTAACTCATTTATTTATTTATTTCAATTTAATTTTCTCAGCGAAATCAACTATTGCAAATAATGCCCTTGACTTTGAGAAGATGAAGTTTGATCATATGCTAAGGAAAGATCAGCAAGCCTTAGATTTGGAAGAAAAAAAATTTGAGGTAGAGAAGATGGAAAGAGTAAATGACCGTCAATTTCAAAGAGAAATGGCTACTTGTGAATTGGAAAAACAAGAGAGTTTTAAAAAAAAAGATTTCATTATGGAATGTGTTAAAAATGGCCAATCTTATGAGGACATTAAAAAATTACTTGACCTTTTCAATTGATAGATTGTTTTTCTTGTTAATTTAATTTTGGTAATATTTTCTTATATGCTGACTTATAAAAGGAAAAGAATATAGTACGTTATTTTTGACAAAAATTTGAATGTATAATAAAAATTTTCTATCTTTACTTTCTAGTCAATAAGTTTGCTTATCTAAATTTTTCTAAGTCATCAATTTCACATGTCAGATTTAAAAAATTGGCAATACCCTCCCCTGCATTTTATTGAAGTAAAGGGTGAAAGTCATCAAAATTTAATATAATTACATAAATTAATTAATATATAAATAAGATATGTCAAGTATACTACTTTTAAAGTAATGACAATTCCTTAAGCCAAAATGCAGATCAAGTCTAGAAACTAGGTTTGGGACTTTCCACAGGTATAGGCTAGAGGAACCCCATGAAACAAATTAATGTTATCATGATTACCATTTATACAACACAAGGTCGTGGGACCATTACTTTAATTTCATAAATTGAAATATCATATTTATTTATTAAAAATTTATGGAAGAATATTAAATATTTGGTTATTTTTTTGTATATATTACTTGATTGAGTTACTAAGAGGGGCAATAATGCTCTAACAACATGCTCGCTGCATTAGAACTCAATCATGTAATAATACAAAAAATTTTAAAGAATTTTCTTTGATGGAAAAACAATAATTTTACATTTTCAGCTAATATTTTATGGAAGTGAACTCTGTTCTTCGCCCGAAGAACAGAGTTCATCCTCCTATTTTCACACTCTGTTTAAAAAGAATAAAATGACTTACCTGGAGAGATGAGTTGAGAAAAAAGAAATATAAGTGAATGGAAGTGAACTCTGTTCTTCGCCCGAAGAACAGAGTTCATCCTCCTATTTTCACACTCTGTTTAAAAAGAATAAAATGACTTACCTGGAGAGATGAGTTGAGAAAAAAGAAATATAAGTGAAATTGATTGAGTGATGTAGGAAGAGAGGAGAAAACGGATATGAGTGAAGAAAAAAAAGAGAGTGACTGAAAAAATATGCGTTTGCTGAAAATATGCAATTTCATTTTTGTTGGCCAGGTGAGAAGTTGAGATTCCAAGGAGTTGATGGCAGTGATACATCGTTTGGTATAAGTGTTAACTGAACCATACCCTAAATCAAAGACATTTTCTAAACGTTTCAAAGCGGCTCCATTACCATTTGAACCCAAACGACATAGTGTGATGGCCAATTGAATTGAAGGATGTCGTTGTTCTTTTTGAGAATTATTGTGAAATATGGGATGATCCTGAATAAGCTCAAGCAATTTAAGGAAACATTCCTGAGAAGTCCTGAACAGCTGTCTAAAACTGGGTGTAGATAGGTTAAGAAGTGTTTGGATGGTGTACTTGGGGGTATGAAGTACTTGAGGCTTTCTGGGAAGAAGGTAACGTTTCGTGGCCATTTTTGATAAAAAGACAAAATCTTCTTCTAGATCAGAATCAGAATCGCAATCAGAGTCCAAGAGCAGTTCAAGAGCCATGAAAGTCATTGCTTTATGTAATTTATCACTATTTGAAAGTGAGGAAGGCATAACTCTTATATGATATGATATGAAGATGTAAGTGATGTACGATGTTTTGAGTTATGAAGTGTTATTCTGCGGAGTGCTGCGTATGAATGGGATGATGCTGACAAATCAGTGAAATGGGACTTGATGGTGAAATCAGCACTTTTGGTTGAGAAAGTGCAGATTTGAGTGAAATAAGTGACTTATTTCATTTTGAAATCCACCAGTATTGGGGCTAGTGTGTTTTGGAAATCCGCACTTATTTAAGTGCGGATTTGGTCAAATTTAAGTGCGGATTTGCCAGAACTGACACCCCCTATTTAATTATTTCAGTGACATTAAGTCCTGGTAGTTAATTGTTCAGTTGATTTAAAAATCCTGAAAATAATTATCATAAAATTATTAATAAAATTTTTTTATTTATTTCTTCAGTTGATTATTTTATAATCCTGGTTTTAAATTATTTTGAATTAATAAATTAATTATTATTTAGTTGATTTTTATCCTAAAAAGATTTTATTTTTATTATTATTTTTATTTTATTTCTTTCAAATAAAAAGTAAAAATAAAAGACTAATTCATCTTATTGTCTCCTTTCTTCATTTCAGTTGAATTTAAAAAATGACTGACCAAAGTGTTTCTGCTGCATGTGAAGAGGAACTGGACTTAATTGATTATGATGAGGCTACTTCTGTGAGTTCTCCTTTGAAAAGAAAAATATCTCAAATTAATCAATCCTTGCCCCAAACAGGATGTGGAGATGGAAGAAGTGGAAATCCTGGTAGAAACAACTCAGGATCAGAAACCTGTAATAAACCCCCCAGAAGAACTTCCAAAAGGATTCAGAATAAAAAAGATGCCATCGCCTCAATAGGTAAAGAATCTGTCAACTCACATAAAGTAACTAAGGACAGAAAACTTGAGAGTGAGGGCAAGAGTAGATGCTCTGGAAGAAAAGGTTAGAAAGATAGATGCCTTTCTTCAAGAGGAGAGGAAACCTCATCCCCCCAGGGATCATCAACAATTGGCTCCTCAGCAGCCAGAGAAAGTGGAAGTGTCAAAGTGGCAGTGGGACTACCTGTCTCAAAATCAGCATCAGTTGCCTCAAGCAGGTCTTTCAAGACCCAGCCAAGTCAACCCCACACCTCCTCACCCCTATCAAGGAGGCAGAAGAAGAAAATCCAATATGGTCTTACCCAGAAAACCTTGGTAAGCCCTTCTATTGATTCTCAAGTGCCATTTCTTGTAGCTGATTCTGTTCCTTCAGGTAAATCTGAGAGGGAAGATGAAACCTTGAGACAAGTAGAGTCTGGGAGTAGTAGACAAATCACTCATGTATCTAATCCTTTACTTTTAATTGCTACTCCAATGATTAACCCTGATATGGCTGTAATTGATGAAGCTCTTGAACCTGAGTTTTATGAGAGTCTGGAAAGTTACTCTGTTTCCTTATTGAGAAACACTCCAGATGTAGCAAAGATTAATGATGAGTATTTGAGAGATATTATTGCAAAGCAGAATTATATTATGAACAATATGCAATTAACTCAGAAGTTCAATGGTTTATTAACTGAGCAAGGATATCAATCATTAAGGAGTGAATTGCAGAAAGTTTCTGATGATTTGTTTAATTATAAAGCAACTCATGAAAAGAAGGTTGCTTTATGACAAAATATTAAAAATGATTTGTCCAAATTAAAAGACACTGTATCTATCTGTTGTCAGGATCTGGAGATAGATAAGATGAATCTGAAGAGATTGAATGACCATTATTCATCTTTTCAAAATAAAAATCAGTTATCTTTTGCAACCATCAATGAGAGTTTATCTAGTCTTCCAAGAATGAAAACAAGACTAACAACCATTTAAGAGAAATTGAACTCATTGTTGAATGACCAGAAATATTCTGACGTTTCTTTAAAAGAACATATAGTGCAGGATGCTCAAATATTACCTGTGGCTAGTTCATCTAGAGTAAAAATAGTTCCAGAGATACCTGTTGATACCACTGAGTTTCCATCAAAAATTGATGATGCACCAGGATCTTCAACAGAGGGTTTGAACAATGAGATTACAGCCCTATTGGAGAAGTTACAGCTGCTTCTTACTCAGAAACAAGCTAGTACTAAGGAGACTCCTTCAAATCAAAAGAATTGGCCAAAACTTGACCAATATCCAACATTTGATGGTGATTCTTCTTCTGATTGGCAACAATTCATTTGCAGAATTGATAACTTAAAAAACTCTTAAAAACTCCCAGATGAGGAAGTTGTGTCTAAGTTAATTTCTTTATTTACCAATTTAGCCCTTATGTGGTATGAATCTGTCCTATTAGATGGGAATGATCACTCATGGGAAGATTGGAAAAAGTTAATTAAAGCACAATTTGGGGGCTTTAAGTTTAGGATGGCTCATCAAAGGCAGTATGAGGAAACTAAATATAGTTCTTCTACTGATAAACCTATTGAGTTCTTAATGAAACTTATAAAAATCTTAAGAGCTATGGACCCAAAAATGGAGTTTGAGTTATGGAAGGACAGGATCCTTTATAAATTACCAATGTCTTTGAGAGACTTGATTGTGGCTAGGACTGAGTTCAACAGAGAACCTTCTTCTTTCATCAATAATTGTAAGGAGATTCTTCTAAACAACAAGTATGATGCCAGAAGATTCATTCCTAGAACCACTTCGGAAAACCCTCAAATTACCAACAGAAACCTCGGGAAAAGGTTGGGAAGCCTTCTGCCCCTGTTGCACCTAAAAAGTATGCAACAAACCTTGGAAGAAGGGCCACGGTTGTGACAAGAAGATAAATCTTGTAGAACAAACAGAGGAGCATGCTGATGACACAGTAGCACTGGATGATACTTCAAGTGAATGTGCCAGCAATATTTCATATGAATCTCAACAAGAAATCTTGATGCTGGAAGAGGATATCCATTATTTAAATCCTATTTATATTGATAATAATGATTTATCTACAGTTGAAGATGCTGAGATCATAAAGAACATTGAGGATAGCTCAATTGTTATTGCCCCTCTCAAGGCACCAGTCTTGATCAATGGAACCAGCATTGAAGTTGTTCTGGATTCTGGAGCTGGAGGAAGTGTAGTATCTGAAAGAGCACTTGCTTCAGTGGATCAAGACTATAAATCAAAACTGATGCCTATCATTTCTGAAAATTGGAGAGGGTATGGCTCTATTTTGTCCCCCATTGGTAAATACAAAGCCACAGTGTTTTTTAAATATAACCATGGTTTTGTAAGAGCTATTTGTGATTTTGTTGTCATGATAAATGATAACTTAAGCAATTGGTTTATTGTAGGGAATGATATTTTAACCAAGTATGGCATAAAATTGGATCCTTCAAACCAATGTTTCACAATGGGGATGAATGGGAAGAGAAAATTTAAGATTTCCTCCCCTTAAAGATTATTAAAACCAGAATTGAACACATGTAATTCTGTGTTTCAATATAAAGGAAGATCTACAAAGGAAATGCATGCCCTTATGTCTGAAATTGACAATGCCTCTTTTGGAGAACAACTTTCTGTTGAGGATAAAGATTCCATCATTAACTTGATAAAGTCTTTTCCTATGGCCTTTGCTCATGGGTCACATGAACTGGGATTAGTTAAAGAGGAAATGAAACTATCATTGTCTTGTCCATTAACTGATATACCACCTAGTTTAAAAAAGAAGCCTTATCCTGCTTCTCCCACAAAGAGAAAAGATATTGAAGACAATATCTCTACCCTTTTAAAAATGAATATTATTGAAAAGGTAGTTGAAACACCTAAATATTGTGTTATCTCACCTGTCCTAATTTCTTTTGAGAAAGATAAATCCAGGTTATGTGGTGAGTATAGAGCACTAAATACTTATACTGTTGATGATATCTACCCTTTACCTAGAATTAGCTCTATACATGCTACTTTACAGGGTGCTAAAGATATCAGCTGTTTGGATGGTAACAAGGGATATCATCAGGTACCTGTTGTGAAAAACTCTCAGAATTTTCTGATGATTGCTACTCATGTGTGTATTTATAAGTATATTAGGATGCCATTTGGCCCTAAAAATGCCCCTTCAGTTTTCCAAAAAGTCATGGATAACACATTCCATCAAGAGATAATGGAAGGATGGCTGATGGTTTATATTTACGATATCATTATATTCTCAAAAACATTTGAGGACCATCTTAACCACCTGTGTAAAGTGTTCCAGAAAATGGATGAAATAAATATGACACTTTCTTTGAAGAAATGTAAATTTTTTTTCCATTCTTTAAAATTTCTTGGTCATGTTGTTTCAGGCTTACAGATATGTGTTGACCAAAACAAAGTGGCAGCCATACAACAGGTGAAGGCTCCTACTACAGTTAGGGAGCTCCAGAGTTTTTTGGGAATGTTTGGATACTATAGACAGTATATTAAAAATTACCAGGTCATAGATTTACCCCTTACCCAATTAAATAGAAAGGATGTTGCTTTTGTCTGGAATAGTGAAAGACAAAGAGCCTTTGACACTATGAAACACTGTTTGATGTCAGCAAAAATTCTTTCTTTACTTGACTTTAATCAACCATTTGTTTTGTACATTGATGACAGTTTCATTGGTCTTGGTGCTGCCCTCCATCAAAAACAAGTGATAAATGATAAAGTTTCAGAAGTAGTAATTTGTTATATTTCAAGAACCTTGAGAAATAGTGAATTGAAATATGGTGCTACTCAATTGGAATGTTTAGCTGTAGTGTGGGCTCTAGAGAAGCTACATTATTACCTATATGACCAGAAATTTGAACTTGTCACTGACTGAAGTGCAGTTAAATCCCTTTTAAACTTGAAAACACCAAACAGAAATATGTTCAGATGGAAGTTGGCTGTTCAAGAATACAGAGGAAGAATGACAATTATTCATAGGGCTGGTATTGTTCACTCAAATGTGGATATGTTATCAAGGTTGCCTTTACCAAATGATGACTCTAATCCTGCTTATGATCCTGAGGATGAAATTATTCATATACATGGGATATATGTGGTTGATATGGAGGAAGAGCTATTACAGCTTATTCTGGATGCATATGATAAGGACACTGACTTGAAAAAGTTATGCACTATATTAAATGATCCAAAGAATGCTTCAATACAAGTATTAATTAAAACCCTTCCACAAAAGTACCGGAAGGCTTTGGAAAAAGGTAAATTTTCTATAGATGAAGGATATCTATATTATTGAAGGAAGTTGAGTAATGTTATTGTTATTCCTCCTTCTATGAGAGAAATCATCTTGAAAATTTGTCATGATGACATATTAGCTGGACATTTTGAAATTTAAAAAACAATGATCAGAATTAAGAACACTGCTTGGTGGGTTAATATGTCTGAAGACACAAAATTATATGTTGAATCTTGTAATTCTTGCCAAAAATCAAAGAGATTGACTGGTAAAAGAGCAGGATTAATGCAACATATTGAACCTCCTGAGGCACCATGGAAAATAATAAACATGGATTTTGTAACAGGATTACCTATTGCTGGAAAAGACCGTTATAACTCTTGTTGGGTTATTGTGGACAGATTCACAAAAATGTGTAAATTTATCCCTACCCACAAGGATGTTTCCACTAAAGAATTAGCTTTCTTATGGTGGTCTCATATGTTTAATACTGCTGGTTTTCCTAAAGCCTTAATCTCTGACAGAGACCCTAAATTTACTTCTGAATTTTGGATGTTTCTGATGGATGTTTGTGGTTGTGATCTGAAACTTTCTACTGCTCATCATCCACAGACTGATGGCTTAGCTGAAAGAATGATTCAGACTTTAGAGGACATGATAAGAAGGTATTGTGCCTTTGGTCTTGAGTATTAAGACAATGACAGATTCACTCATGATTGGGTTACTTTACTTCCTGGGTTGGAATTTGCTTATAATAGCACTGTTCATTCTGTTACTCAAAGAAAGCCTTTTGAGCTCTGGCTTGGATATGTTCCAAATACTCCTGCCCAAATTCTCAATAACAAAATACCTAAGTTGGATATACATCCTGGTGTAAAATCCTTTCTTCAAATGCAACAACTTTTCAGAAATCATTCTCAACAATGTATTGAAAAATCATTTGAATATGAGAAGAAGAGATGGGACAAATACCATAAAGAATACACATTTAAAAAGGGTGAAGAAGTGTTTATTTCTACAGTCCACTTCAATTTACAAGGTAATAACAAATTGAAAGACCCATTTGTTGGTCCATTTGTTGTCAGAAGAATGATTGGAAAGAATGCAGTTGAGGTTATTTTGTATTCTCCATATGACAGAAAACATCCTGTTTTTCCAATATCTCTTCTGAAACCTTACACATCCAATAGTGATTTATTTCCAAAAAGGAGGGGAAGACCAAAGAAAACCCCAAATGAAATCACTAAAACAGAAGAAATTGAAAAAATTCTAAATGACAGAATAGTCACTGCTGAAAAAGGTACAGAATACTTATTGAGATTCAAGAATAAATCATCTGAATATGATTCTTGGATACCTGGGAAGGAGATATCTAATCTTCCTACTCTACTAAAAAAGTATAAAAAGAAAAAATCATAGCATTTTTTTTTATTGTTTTTTTATAGTGAGGGAGTGTCAGCCAGGCTACTAGACTTACCCAGTAAAATAATTGATTATCTTACTGAGGTGAAGCCACACCTTTTAAATCCTTATTAATAATTATTAATTATTTATTAAACTACTTATGTATTACTTAAAAGTAACTAGCTAAGTACAATAAGTAATGTAGATAATTAATAAAAATAATAAGTTCTTGTCCCATACATATTTTACTCCCTAACACCGTGCTCAATAATACAGATGAGAGGGAATAAAAATAGTATTAAAATATAATAAAAAATCTAAAAAAAATTCAAATTCTTTTATTAAGAAATTTAAATACCGTTGAATCTACATTTTGAAAGCAAATGTTTTTTACTAAATGTGAAAATCAAGAGAACTCAAGTTTTATTTCAAATAATATTGATATCTTCCTTGACGCTCCATTTAGTATAGCTTTCATTATTTCACATACTCTCTTTATTTAAGTTTTTTTTCTCATACCCTTGTACTAGGAGATGTTAATTCTGTGTCTTTGTTTTCTCACATTTTGCCTATAAAAGGCCCTTCCTTTTTGTACTTTTGATTCATTACTTACTTACTTATTACATCTACAATAAATCAATTATATCAATTATTTCTATACTTTATAACATTAGTATTTACATTCACGTAATTCTAAGCTATAAATTATATTAATATCTAAAACCACCTCTTATAATTTGAGTAAAACAATCAAATAGATTAAGAAATACGTACCTTGTTTTTGAGAGTCCATTAAACCCCCTAAAATCCTCGTATAACCCTTGAATAATTCTTCTAGACCAAGAGACCCCTTGACAACCTCTATCTACTGTCACAAATTTCATAACTCCATATTTATACACCCAGTTTTTCAACAAGAAATCCACCACATATTTGGCAGTCAAATTAATAAGAGGTTCTTCCTCTACCTAACCAGATAAATCCTCTTGCCACAATTAAATATTTATACCGTCCCTCAATATGAATGGCATCCAAACTAACCCTTCCAAAAAGAGTATTTTCACCAGTAGCCAATACAGGTTCTTTTGGCCTCAAATAACTTTGTTTTTGACATTCTTTGCATTACTGAACCCATTGTTTAACAGCCATCTTCATTCCAGGCCACCAAAATTGATCAGCAATCCATCTAAAAGTTTCACCAATGCCTCTATGCCCAAGATCATCATGCAGTGATTTCAAAACCAATTCTTTCCCTGTCTTTTGTGTTAAAACAACTTGAGGATTTGAATACCTCCTTTTCATTAATTGTCAACCAGATAAGTAAAAAGCCAATGACTTCCTTTTGATAGCCACCCATTTTCCTTCTTCACAATCTTCTGGCCTCTCTAAAGTCAACAAATATTTGACTAATAATAAATAAAAACCAGTCTGATCCAAGACTTCATCTTAAAAATTGATTAATATAATATCAATGGGCACTTCTCTATCACCAACATCACCTGCACATAAATGAGCCAATAATTTTTGACCACAAATTTGCCTCTTGATCGAGCTATGTCAACATTCTTCTTCTGAACCTTTCGACCTCTAATATACCAAATTTGAAAACACCTCTTTCTCTTCTTCACCCGATGTGGTCTTTCAACATTGGCAGGGGCCTTTGTTGTGCAGGTTGGTGCTGTTTGTGCATGTCTTAATTGACATTGGTTGAAGAATTGGGCGTTTTTCTGGATTTATTCTGTGAATATTTGGACTGCGGGTATGTGGGTAATACCATTGGATAGCCCCGGTTTTTCTCTATATTTCATGTCTTGTGGAAATTTTTCATATTCTAAGTTTTAAGGGGTCATTTCCTCATTTTTCATTATAAAAGATAGCTGTTTAATTTTGTTTTTCGTGTTTTACAGGCTAACCTTAAGTCTTATGGTTAAGTGCTTAGTACCATTAGATAGGGCTAATTTGGCTCTATGTTTCATTTCTCAATGTTGTCATAGCTTAATTTCCTGTTTTAAGGGTTTTAGCAGTTGTAGTGAAGTTTTCTAAGTAGATTAGATGTTTTTATTGGTTTTCTGGCTTCAGGGAGGCGGGGCCGCTTCAGGCGGCCTGCCCGCCTCTGTTTTAGAAGGTTGGGGAGCGCTTCTGAATGGTTTTTATTCAATTTGGCTGGTACAGGTGCCAAATGTGTTGCTGTGCATGGATCTTAGAGGGGTGGTCTGTGTGTATATACTGCATAAGACAGTTTGGGGGAACTTTAATTATCATAAAACCATCTGGTGATTATATACGGTTTCTCAGGCAGTTTCCACTGTTGTTGGCCACAATCTGGCTGTGTTTTGTTGCAAGTAAGTTCTTCATTTAACTTTACTAGCAACTTTTTTCTCTGTTATAGTCTTGCAAGCTATAGCAAGTATCATTGCTGTCTCTGGTGTGGATTTGCAACCTACATCAAGTATCATTGCTTTCTCTGGTGTGGACATTGGTCTGGTAGTCTGTCTGGGGACTACTTTCTTGGCTGATCAAGCAGTCAAGTGTATTGGAAAAGAGGCTTTTGGTAAACAGGAACCAATTTACTGTAGCAGGTAAATCTCACTTGTTTTTCTAAAGGGACAGGGTTTATTCTTTCTGGTTTTTCTCCAAATCCCTTGGTCAAGGCCTATAGCTAGTACTATAGGATTGTCTACACTGACAACCAACCATCAGGTCAAAAATTAACAACACCTAATCTATCAAAAGTGATTCTTGTTTTTTCAGAAAATTCAGGTGGATTTTTCACCAAGGGACTCCCATAAGGATCTCTTGATGACCTCAGTCTTTTCAAAGGTGGGTTTAATTCAGCTGGTAGCAGTTCAATAATCAGTTGGACCTTATTAGCTACCTTCTTATACTTTGCTGCATCAAAATACACATAAACTTGAGGTAAAATATTTATTTTAGTATCACCATTAAAAATTTCGTCAAAGGAATTTTCTTCATTGTCAGAATTTTAATCAAAATAAGCAGAATAATATTTTATATTGTTATTAAATTTAACAAATTTTCCCCTTTTTCCTTTGTCTAATTTATTAAAAATTTTCCCATCACTTTTAATTCCCTTTTCCATCTCAAAATCACCCATAAAAATGTTGGCAGTTTAAACTCTTGCTGGAGGTCAGATTTAAAATTTTTACAAAAATTATTTTGTAGTGTTTTAATTATAATAAGATTTTTAATAGGATTTTGATGAGTTAATTGCATTTTACTCTCTTTCTGGAGGTCAGAAAATAAACTATTCCAAATAATCCAACATAATATATCCTATCTTCCCCCTTGATCCATTCTTGAATGTGATCAAAAAACATGACAGAGAAGTGAGACAAACTAAAAAATTGAGGACATAATAACAATTTAAAGTATTATTGACAGAAAATAATTGAGAATCAACTTGAATTATCTTTAAGTGAGCTGACCTATTGCAAACCCAGATCTCATTGTAGACAATCCTATAGTACTCATTTGGAACCTGTAACAGCCAAATTGAATAAAAACCCTCCAGAAGCGCTCCCCAACCTTCTAAAACAGAGGTGGGCGGGCCCCCCAATGTAGGAGGTTCCACCTGAAGCGGCCCGGCCTCCCTGAAGCCAGAAAACCAATAAAAACATCTAATCTACTTAGAAAAATTCACTACAACTACTAAAACCCTTAAAACACAAAATTAATCTATGACAACATTGAGACATGAAACGTAGAGCCAAATTAGCCCTATCTAATGGTACTAAGCACTTAACCCTAAGACTTAAGGTTAGCCCGTAAAATGTGAAAAACAAAATTAAACAGCTATCTTTTATAATGAAAAATGAGGAAATGACCCCTTAAAACTTAGAATATGAAAAATGTCTTCAAAATATAGAGAAAACCCCGTGCTATCCAATGGTAGTACCCACATACCCGCAGTCCAAATATTCACGGAATAAATCCAGAAAAACACCTAATTCTTCAACCAATGTCAATTAAGACATGCACAAACAGCACCAAACAGCACAACAAAGGCCCCTGCAAATGTTGGAAGACCACATCCTCCCTCCAATTGAGAATGTCAACATTCTTTCTTCCCCAATCCACCATGATCAACCTTCTTCCCAAATCTGCCTCTGAAATGGGTCCTTGCCAACACTGCATAGACAATAATCTAATCTGCACCATCACACCTCCGGCCCATCCATACAGAACGTCCTGTGATGTCTGCCACTCCAGAAAGAAGACCTGCTACAGACCTGGTCTATTATCCTCTGCAACAGCTTTTCCTCCACCTCAACCTGGTCCATCTTCTACAAGCACCAAAAGATCTAGGCCATCCATCCTGATACCCAGATTAATCAAAAAGCTACACCCTTCCCAGAAGATTGACACAACCCATAAAACAACAAGTTCCACCATCCCTGGTCCATCTGATGGTAAAGAACTTTCATTTCTTCCTTTAACTTTAAAACTGATGACTTCTCAGTTCCTCCATCTTCTGACAGTGATGATGACAATGTAGGATCCATTGCACCACCAACACCAAACCACTTTCCCACAATTAAGGCCAAGTTCCAAAAACACACATCTCAACAGAAACAACTTCTGCTTCACTACTTCCAATCCACTCCTGCTAGAGATCCACAGGACATTGAGAAAAGAAGGCACCTCATCCACCAGTTCAAGGCTAATTATGAACACTTCATTTCATCCCTTGATTCCCTCTGTAATTCCACTAGTACTTGAGCTTGATTCAGAAAAGAAAAATTGACCACACCCTCTATAGGATGTAACCACAAACAACCCTCAGTTTTAAGTCTTGGGGGAACATCCTCATTTTATAGTCTTGGGGGACTCAAAAACCCTCAGTTTATAGTCTTGGGGGACTCAAAAACCTAAATCATAAACCCATAACCAGAGATCAACCACATTAAGACACAGAGAAAAGACTAACATTCTGGGGTAATTGTGAATAGAGCTTCCAGCCCATCAATTACCCCCAAACTTGCCTTTGCTAAATTCAGAGGCTCCCCCTGTGGATACCCTCTTCCAATCTTTCAAACCAACTCCAACAACAAAACTCATTCCTCAGTTTATAGTCTTGGGGGACTACACCATCAACAATCCTCAGTTTAAAGTCTTGGGGGACTAACACAGTGTTCAGTTTAAAGTCTTGGAAGACTACTTCTTGAAATAATCTTGAAACCAGCCAGTTTAAAGTCTTGGAGGACTACTAGAATTTTCAGTTTAAAGTCTTGATGGACTGATTTTCAGTTTAAAGTCTTGAGGGGCTTTCAGAATTTGCATAGAAAAGACCCAGCCAATTTTATGCAGAATACACCCACAGCCAGCCTGCTGAACTTCCACCTTTCACTTCATCATCTACCCAACCACTGACAAAAACCTCCTTCTTATCTCTTTCTTCCTCTTCTCCTCACCACAGATCATGGCCGGATCTTCTGATGTTGACCCTTCTAACCTTCCTTGCTTCACTGCTCCCAAGGACTATGCCTGCAAGCAGTGCATCCACATGTGCAGACCTTGCACATTCACTCTTCCAACTCCTGAGGCCTGTGACTCTTGCTACTCCAAGAAGAAGAAATGTGACAGAGACGCAAACTACCCTGTTCCTCCTCCTTCACCTTCTCATAAATACCTTTCAAGATGCCTTACCAGATCCCTAGAGCTTGACCCAGCCTCTTCCTCTTTATCCTCAGCACCTTCCAGAAGATCCAGGAACTCAGTTACCAGAACTCTCCCCAAAAGACCAGCTTTAACTTCCCAAGAAACAGCTTTTATCTCTGCTAATCCAGCTTCAAAAGCTTCAAGATCAGCCCTAGGCTGCTAGACCGCGTCCAGGCGGCCCGCCCGCCTCACTAGACAGTGAAATTCAGGCTCAAAACTTTCAAAAACAACCAGAAAACAGCCAAATTCCTCCAATCAACAAAAACAACTCTATGCAACCACCTCCCACTGCTCCCAGAGCAATGCAGCCAACCTTACCAAGGTTAAAAAATACCAAAATTTACCAAACTTCTAGGAGACCTGCCAGAGGACCCCAGGAAGACACCAGAGCCCCCAACACAGCACCAAAACAACAACTTCACCCCCGGTTAAGGCAAAGAAACTACACCTCTCCTCCTTCAGCCAGCTATTCTTCTGACAGTTCCATTCCTTCAAAAGCTCCATCTAGAAGAGATACATCTGCTTCCAGATCACCCTCTCCTGCTCCATCTTATAACAACCCTGGTACTCCATCAATAGCACCTCATCCAGCTGAAACCAACCGAAATATCAACAAAAACAACAACAGCCCTGCTGCTCCAACTAGGCCCCAGGAAAATCAGCCTCCTAGTTCACCTTCTCAAAACCTTTCGGAGGAAGACTAAGAGAATCCATATCTTTCCCTGATTGATCCCCCAACTATCACCCTTCCAAAATCTTCAGAAGTCCAAATTCTGGCTGCTTAAAAATTTGATGAGCTTCCAATCTGTAAGTACCAAATTAATTCATCCCATTTCTTCAAAAAAAATAATTACTGATCCAATTCTTCTTGTGTAGTTGGCACCCCTCCTCCTGAATCTACTATTGGAGTTGGCCAACCTCTTGAAACTTCATTAACCTTGGATTATGGAGACATGAAGCAACACCTCAGCACCATGTGTTCTAACATGCTGAAAGCCTTTTCCCTCCATGGACCTTTAAATGACTTTGAGAAATCCCTGAGAAAGCGACTGTTGGAAGACCACTGGAAGATGTCCAGGATCATTAAGCACACCTTCCAGAACTCCATTCCTCCCTCTTCTTCTTCCTCCTCCGAACTTCCTTCTAATCCAATTCCTGCCCATTACAACCCATACCATATTTCCAGCAGGATCCACTTCAAAGAGCACCACGCTTCCCACAATCCCAACAAAAAGCAAAAACGCCAACACAATACAGACCAGCCTCCAGAAGCTTCATCATCCAGAAAATGAGCTCCTGCAACACAATAAAAAATTAAAAAAAATAATTAATAATAATAATAAAACAATAATAAAATTAATTTCAGAATTTTTTTTTAATTGGTATCCCCCAGCCAATTGATGAGCTGATCCCCTGATACCTTGCCCACATCCAAGTGCACCTTGATGTGGATACACCTTAAATAATTTTTAACTGATTTGAGATAAAATAAATGAGTAAAAATTGAATTAAATAATAATAAATAAATAAATAATATAAAAAAAATGATTAACTGATAAATAAATAAAAAATAAAAATAGCATTGCCTGGCCAATTGATGAGCCTTTCCCCACCAATGCTTTCCCACATCCAGGTGACCCTGATGTGGTAACACCCTATATTTTTGATTTTATAATTTTAAACAAACCCCATAAAAAAATTTAAAGAAAAAAAGAGAAAAAAGAAAATAATCTAAAACTACTATCTAGTAAAAACATAACTACAAAATCAAAGACAGTCCAGCTCCATAGATGGTCCAGATTCAGAGAAGGTCCAGTAAGAGAAAGTCCCATCCATAGAAATGATCACTGGGTGGGCTCCCTCCAATAAGTAAAAATAACAGGCGACAACCAGTGATCCGCCACCAATCCAAATGAACCCAGGATAATGAAGCCAGTCCCAACCCAGTTTAAAGTCATAGTGGACTTAAAACCTGAATAATAACAACAGAACTAGAATTAAACTAGGACAAACAAAAGACTTGAGACAGACATTCTGGGGTAACTGTTTTACAAAGCAGCCAGCTCATCAGTTACCCCCACACTTGCCAAAATAAAATCTAGAAGCCCCCCCTGGGTACCTTCTAACAAAAAAAACACAACATCCAACACAATAAATCAAAACCAATATGATTGAAGAGTCCAGCACTTGAAGACCAAAGGAATTTCCAGTTTAAAGTCATAGAGGACTAAAACCTGTGAAAAGAAACCAATACTAGGGTTCAACAAAATTAAGAGAAAGGGATGGAAACAGACAATCTGGGGTAACTGTTCTACAGAGCAGCCAGCCCATCAGTTACCCCTACACTTGCCAAGATCAAATCTAGAAGCCCCACCCATGGGTACCTTCTAACAAAATTCTGCAACACAAAAGTTGCTCTGCAACACCAAAATCCAAAATTTAAAGAATGTTCCATATTTTATCCTCATTGCGGAGTCAATCTTCTTCATGTCTTGTGACTCTGGGATAAAATCTCTTCACCTGATCTGCAGCCACTCTCTTCTTTAACACTGCACCATCCAACTCTTCCAAAACATAAGAACCTCCAGACACCTGAGATCTGACTCTGTAAGGTCCATTCCATCTGTCAGCAAACATCTTTCCCCACTGACTCTCCAAACTTCTATTATAAACCAAAAACAAACAACCAGGTTTCAAGGGATTCCTGAGTCTATGAGCCAACTTCTTGTCCCAGTATCTGACTGATTGATTTCTTATCTTCATCATTCTAGAGTATGCCTTCTCCTGACATTCCTCTCTACATGCCAACTGTTGCATTCTGGCACAGAGCAAATCTTCTGTGGAGCACACATCATCCCAATCAGCTCCAAGATAAGATACAGCTTCCAAGTCCACTGGTAGAACCGCTTTCTGAACAAATATAAATTCATAAGGAGAATAGCCAGTTGTCCTCTTCACAGTGGCCCTATCAGCAAATAACACCAAGGGTAAATAATGCCTCCATTTCTCAGCACTATCTCCACACATCTTTACCAAAGCATTCTTGATAACTTGATGGCCTCTTTCAACCTTGCCTTCAGCTTCAGGATAATAAGGTGTTGCTACTCTAACTTTAGAACCAACACTTGCCACAGCTTCTTTAAATTCAGCCCCAAACTCTGGCCCACCATCAACAGTCACAAACTTCATCAACCCAAATCTATAAATCCACTCTTTCTTCAAAAATTCTTCCACATTCTTGGCGGTCAAATTAACCAGAGGCAGTGCCTCAACCCAACCAGAAAAATCATCCCTAGCAACAATCAAGTATTTATACCTGCCCTCTTTAATATGGAAAGCATCCAGACTGACTCTTCCAAACATAGTTGATTCACCAGTAGCACGGCCAACCTCTTTAGGTTTCAAATGACTTCTTCTTTTACATTCTTCACAAGATTGAACCCAACCCTGCACAGCCAACTTCATACCTGGCCACCAAAATCTGTCTGCTACTCTTCAACAAGTCTCCCCAAAGCCTCTATGACCAAGGTCTTCATGCAAAGACTTCAACACAACTTCTTGACTCTTCTTCTGAGTCACCACAACTTGAGGATTAGGATGTCTCCTTCCCATCAGCCTTTTTCCTGAGACATAGAAGCCTGACTCTTCTACTTGATTGCCAACCAAGTATCATTATCACAACTATCTGGCCTCTCCAAGGTCAACAGATATTCCACCATAATAAAATAAAACCCAGACTGACCCCAGGTTTCATCTTCAAAATCCAACAAAACAACATCTAAAGGTACAACCCTATCATCAAAATCACCAGTGTAAACATGAGCCAATTGACCAGCCCAACCAGGACACCAATCTTTAAATTTTGGCACATCCTTCTTCTTCCACTGAATCTTATGAGAATCCGGCTCACTGACAAAGACACCATTCTCCAACTTTGAGCTGTCCCAAACAACAACTCCATCTTCATCAACAAAAACATTCTCATCACCAGAATCAAGATCAGATCCAGCCAGTTTAGCCTCTTGGGGGAGGTGAGAAAAATCTTCAGCACCATTTAAGCTGGCCCTAACCACTGGAAAATCTTCATCAAACTCTTCAGAATCAGAATCATCATCTGTAGGTGGCCTCCTTGATAATCCATCAGGCATCGTAAAAGTTTTTCCCGGTTTGTGTACCAGGTCAAAAGAAAAATGTTATATAAATGCCACCCGCCTAGTCATTGGAGCATTTGGAAGACTAGGTGTATTTATCATCTGAACGAAAGATTTTTCATCCATCTGCAGCTCAAAATGCTGCCCCCACAAAACAGTTTGTAGCTTCTTCAAAATTTTTGCTACACCACACAATTCCAACTTAGGCTGAGAATACCTAGAATTCACTTCATTAAACACCACAGACTCATACCTTACTAGTCTGACCCTCCCAGTTTTATCTTCCTGAGACAAAACAGCACCAGCAGAAATATAGCTTGAGTCCCCTGCCAGATAAATTTTTCCAGAAACAACACCATAATCCAATTTGTGAAGGACAATATCTTCACCAACCACCTTCTTCAACTTTTGAAAAGCCTCTTCACCCTCCTTAGTCCATTCCCAATCTGCATCTTTCCTGGTAAGCCTCCTTAAAGGTGAAGCCAACAAAGAAAAATCCTTAATAAAAATCCTGACATATAAACACACACCCAAAAATCCCCTGAATTCAGTAGTATTTTTAGGCCTTGGCCATAACTGAATTTTATTAATCTTTTTCTTTGCCATAATCCTTCCTTCTTTACATACCACATGACCCAGAATTTCCAAAGTAGGAACACAACAACAGAATTTTGACCCAGAAATGGTCAAACCAGCCTCTTCAATCCTAAATAACACTCTCTCTAGAATTATTGCATATTTCCAAACAAACCTCCTTATACCAGGATTCTCTTTCAGCACCTCATCACCATAATCAGTGGATGGTACTTTAATTCCACCATCATCAATAAAAATACCAGCATGAGTAGGGACCTCATCTTGCAAAATCCAAGCCATCTGTGCTTGATAAACTGCCACTGAATTAGTTGCTCCTTGAGGCAACCTAGTGAGCTGAAATCTTCCCAAAGGAGTCTCAAAAGTTGTGAGAGGCCTTGAATCTGTATGAAGTTCCCTCTCATCATAACCACCCATAATATCACCGAATCCATAACACACCCTTCCAGAAAAAGCTTCAACAAAATCCTCTGCACTTGGTGGCATACCAGCATCCTTGATTGTGACTCTATTCAAGGCTCTAAGATCATGAGCCACCCTCAACTTTCCATTCTGCTTCTTTACACAGAAAACCGGACTTGAGTAACCGGATGTTGATTGTTCGCATAACCCAGTCCTGAATCTTTCCCTAACAATCTCCACAAAATCCTCTCTGATAGCAGCTGGTTACGGAATAGGTTTTATTTGCCAAGGTTCATGACAAACCACAGGAATCAAGTAAGGTTCCCCATAAGAGTGTTTCAATACACCCCTTTCCTCCTCAACAAATGCCACAGATTTTTCCCTTAGCACAATAACTTGAAACAACAACCTCTTTTCTTCTTCAGATAACCACCCATCAGGACCAAAATTAACAACTTTCAACCTTTCCACAGTCACCCTATCCATCTCCACAAAATCTGGAGGATTCTTAACCAAAGGAGTACAGTAAGGATCTCTTGAAAATGGAGGTCTCTTCAAAGGTGGATTCAAACCCACAGGCATAGGCTCATTGACAGGCCTAATCTTCTGCGCTACCTTCTTATACTTTGCAGCTCCACCTTCAACTTGAGGGATCTTCAGGAAATTTTCTCCACCTGACCTGGAACAAAAACCAAGGGTTTCCCCATTGCTCACATGTGTGGCACAGGTAATGTTTTTGAAAGGTGTAGAAGAAACCCTAGCGGTGCACAATTGGGAGGACTTACTTTTAGACCCCAATCTCACCACTCCAAAACTTTTCCACAATTCCAAATCTTCATCTTCACTTCCATCTTCCAAATCTTCAAATCTTGATTCATCTTCAGAATCCACTCTTCTTAAATAGTGCAGTTTATCCTCTTGCTGGAGGCTTAAAAATTGATCTTGATGATCTTCTTCCTTCATAATTATGTGCAGTTTAACCTCATGCTGGAGGCTCAAAAATTGATCTTGATGATCTTCTTTCTTCATTATCTTCAGATTTTCTTTTTGATTTTCTTGAATTATATTGAAATTTTTATCTTCTTTTCTTGAGTTTTCTTCTGACCTACAAAAATAACCAGGGGTTTCCCCAATGCTCACAGGTGTGGCCAAGGTAATGTTTTTGAAAGGTGTAGAAGAAACCCTAGCGGTGCACAATTGGGAGGACTTACTTTTAGACTTCAATCTCACCACCCCAAAGCTTTTCCATATATCTTTCAATAAAGATATATAACCAATATTCCTTTTTGAACTTGAGTTAAAAATAATTGATAATCTTGAGAGAGAACAGAGACTTGATAAAAAACTTGAAGAATACTTGCAGAGAAGAGAAACATTAAAAGAGAAAGTTGAAAATCCACTTGGTATATCTCCAAGGGAGCTGACCTACTACAACCTGGGATTTCCTCATCTTGGGGAGAGGTTGTAGCACTAGGGTGATCAGCCCTCATCACTCTAAAAAAGACAGACCCTCACTAGAGCCTAAGCCACACTCCAAAAAACCAGAGGCAGCACCCACATCTCTTCTTCTCCTACAACAACTCATGCACTGGCACATTGAAGACAAACCAGGCCTGGTATCCCAACCATCCTCTCCAGGGGATGATAATCTCATGTGAAGTCTCTTTCATCTTCACCAGTCAACTCCAAACTGATTCCAAATTCAAATTGATAACCAATTCTTGCCTGAAAATCCATCAAAAATGGCCCACCCAAAACAGCTTTAACTTCTCCTTTAGCAATATAAAAATGAACCTTCCCTAAGGCTCCACCAACATCTAATTTCACAAACTCAGAAGTTCCAACCAATTCAGTGACATGGCCACCAATCCCTCTCAAATTTCCACCAATACCAGTTTTGATGGGGAGGCCCAGATGAGTAGCCTCAAACAAAGAAATAAGGTTAATCTGAGAACCTGAATCCACCAATGCCCTAGCCTCCCTGCCATTCAGAGTGACATTGACATAACCCACAGGAGCAGAAAAATGAGTTTTCAACCCCTCACAAAACTTTTTGGAAGAATCACAAATGTATTCTACCTCCCCAGAAGAAACCCTTCTCCTGGTCAACAACTTTTTCTGTCTATCAGCCAACCCAGGACTGATAGCATAAAATTCCCCTTAAGAAAGGGAAACCTGAACCTGATTTGTCCTTTCCAGAAAAGAGTCCATAACATTAGATTGGCCAGAAACCACTGGCCTCTCAAAGTGAGCCCTTGTCTTCACCACCTTGGTCCTAGAAGATTCTTGAGGACCAGCACCACCAACAGATTTACCATCAACAGGAACCAAACCAGATCCCTCACCAGACCCTCTAACTTCAGCAGGCTTTGGAAATGAAGCCAAAGGGCATGCTCCTCAGAGTCAGAATCAACACCCATAGGTATTGGCTCACCATTCATGTCCAATGCACCAAAACTAGGGGGGCGCATGTCTGCCATACCCTTCTGCATCTTGTACAGCTCCTCTTTGCTGTACTTCTTCCTAGCTGCACTCAGCTTAGGATCCACCTTTGAAGCCTTTGGATTTGTTTGTGCCTGAGAACTGCTCTTAGGCCTTCCCACCTTTCCTGCTTCCACATCATAAACACCAGCCAAGCATTCACCACTTGACTGTCCACCACAAGAATACAACTCTAAGCCACCAAAGGAAGTAGAAAAAGAGACTTTATTGACCTCCTTCCCCTTTCCCTTGACATCATCATCTTCCTTACCAGAAGACTTCCCCTGATCAGGAATCTCCTCAAATTTTTGGCCTCCTTTGATTGAGACCACCCCTTCTCCTGACCAAATCAACAGGAGCCTGCCCCTCACTGGGCTTCACAAATGAACCATCAGGGAACTTGAAAACCATTCCATCAAACTCCACCTTTCCATCAGACACATCCTTGTTCAGAGCCCAACAATCATTGGACTTGTGCCCCCTCCTGCTGCAATAAGAGCAGACCCAAGGAACACTCCTACCAGCCCTCCTATCAAAATCTCTAGGCTGAGAAGGAGCCTTATTGACCTTCTTAGCCTCCTGAACAAAAATATGTAGCTGTTTTGTCAGATCAGACAACTGCTCTACCACTGGGTCCCTCTCCTGTTTGGGAACCTGCACCAAATTCTTCTCTTCCCTCTTTACTCTAACCTCCTCTTCAGCCAAATCCTCACTGACTTTGCTGAAATACTTGGAACACCCCTCCTTATAGGTGTCCACAGCCAATAACTTCAAATGGGCCTCCACAGCCTCCTTAACCTTGTCAAAGGCAGGCAACTTCTGATCCCCATTAGAAAGAGTCTTCATCAAGTCTTTCCTTGACAGCTCCTTGAACACATCCATCCTGACATCTCTAGCCAGAGCAGACCAAAAAACATCCTTGGCAGCATTTTCATGTGCCAGCTCCTCCACTTCCACCAAATATTTCACCACAGGATCAAACTGTAGCAGAAACTTCCTGTGACTATGCAAGCTACCAACACCACCAAAATACTGCCATTCACTGACAACCTTGTTCAGATCCACCATAGTGAACCTGACACCCCATCTATCCACCATCTCCCTGCACAACAATTTCCAATCCCTCTTCTTGTAGCCAGGCATTGTCACAACCTCCTTCTCCACTGCCCTATCACCAATGAAGAAGATGATTTGCTTCACCATGTCCAGGTAAGAAGCACCATCCACACCAGAAGCAGTTTCATACTTCTCCAGAAACCACTTCACATCTTCACCATTAAACTTGGTACCATCCCAAGTTTTAATCATAACACACTCCCTAACCATCACAGAAGGAGGACCATCCCCCCCACTGACAGTCACCACAGGAGTAGAAGAGCCAGAAGCCATTCTTCCAGACCAAAACACCAAAGAGAGCCAACCAGAGAAAACAGAGATTCCAAAGAACTAGCAGGTTCTACCCCACGTTGGGTGCCAGAAAGTTAGACAATCTTATAGTACTAGCTATAGGCCTTGATCAAGGGAGTTGGGGAAAAACCAGAGAGAAAATCCCCTGTCCCTTTAGAAAAATAGAGTGAGATTTACCTGCTACAGTAAATTTGGGTCCTGTTTGCTAAAGCCCCTTTTTCCACAAACTTGACTGCTTGATCAGCCAAGAAATTAGTCCCCAGACAGACTACAAGACCAAAGAACTGTTGAAGGAGACTGGTTGTTAGGCACTAATGTTCTTGGGTATTCTACACGTGCTTAACACAATGATTGATATATATACTGAGTATTGTTTTAAGACGTGATCAGTTAGTTAGGGTGTATAATGATAATATGAGATTATATATAGTGAATGCTGTTCTCTCAATTTCTCTATCCAATCTTATATTTTTTCATTAACGAAAACTGATTGATCATTTTTTATATTCTTCTTATCTTTAACTTATTATATTGATATTTGTGTTGAAACCCGTTTAAACCTTTCAATCACTGGGGACAGGTGATTGAATACATTACAGTCAACGGGGTTTTACTATAACTGACAAATCTCTTTATAATAACTTAAAGGCGATTTGAAGGAGTAACAATAGATTAAAAGTCTGAAGATCTTTTCATGAGCTCTCCGAGTGAAGATATACCTGATACATCTTCTGCTACTTCTGATAATACCTCATCAACATCAACCTTTTGGCCAGCAGCTGAAACTAGTACCTCATCTAATCCTACACGCCCCTACATCTCTTTGACTATGTTGGATCAGTCAAATGACAAGCTATTGAGAGTGCCGGTTCTCACCTCTGGGAATATTTCTCTCTGGAAATCGATGATTGAGTTCTACTTTGACTCTCATGATCTAACTCATCATATTACTTGTGCTCCCAAGCCCAGTGATGCTGATTCTAATGACTGGCGTAAGGGTGAAGCTAAATCTTGGTTAATCCTAATCAACGCTGTTGGACCAAGGGATTCATTACTGATCTCAAAGGCTAAATCCAGTTATCTTGCCTATCAAAAAAAATTTCTGATTATGGTGAGGGAAATGCCTCTACGGTATCTGATCTGTTGGATCAGCTTGTTTATTTGAAATGGGATGGAGCTTCATCTCTTAGGGAGCATTTGGGCAAATTTGAAGAGATAGAAAACTTGTTGGTAAACAGTGCATCCAGTGACCCAGAGCTGTCTATTCCATCCAAAGTGGTGGCTATTATTCTTGTTAAAAGTGTTCAACAGGAGACAATGTTAGGAATCACTCAAAACCTTTCTCAGAATTTTAAAATTTTAACACTAGAGCAAGTTTATGATAGTCTCAAATCAGAGGCAAATTGCAGGTTGCATGATGAAAACTCTAGTGATAACGCACTAAAAGCTCAGGCAAAAAAGAAAAAAACTACTTATCACTCTCATTCACCTGATAAAAGGGACAAGAAGAATATCAAGTGTAAGCTAGGACATGTCGGTCACAGTGACGAGAATTGTATCACTCAACTTGGTGAGGAGTTAAAGAAATTAAAACTCACATCACACACTAAAAACGAGAAGGCCAAACCTGCTGAGGAAGTTACTGAATTGGCTTCATTAGTTGTTGAACACGAGCATGAAGAATCAGCGTATCTAGCTGGAACAAAAAATTTGAACACTTGTTTTGTCTTAGATTCAGGAGCGACTTCGCATATGGTTCAGAATAAAGGAGTGCTTTCTAATCTTAAAAATCTTATCCCTCCAGTTAAAATTGATACTTCCAGAACCAAAGTTTTGATTTCAAATTATTCTGGTGACTTGGTTATTAATCAAAAATTGGTTCTGCATGACAACTTAGCCGTAGATGGAATTTCCGCCAACTTAATCTCAGTCAATAAGTTGAATTGTCTAGGTTATAGTATTGTTTTTGATCCCATTGAAACAAAATTCCTTAACTCAAGTGGACAGCTCATTGCAAAGCTAAATCATAAAGGTCAAAAACAAAACTTGTGGTACGTCACGAATAAGGCTCTATTTTTGAGTGAATCAAGTCTTACACTGTTTCAATGGCATCAACATTTAGGGAATCTGAATGATAAATCTACCAGAAGGTTTCTAACTGAAAAGGGTATTGGTTTTGTGGATGAAAGATATGAGTGTGTTACATGCCTGAAAGGAAAAATGGTAAAATTACCCTTCTTATCGTCCTTTCCACTGGCAACTGCACCTCTCTTTCATATTCATTTGGATGTTATGGGGCCTATTGAACCACCTAGTATTGGGGGTCATAGATATGTAGTTACATTCATAGATGACTGCACACAGTATTCAACTGTTTTTCTCATGAAATGCAAATTAGAAGTTTTCTTTAAATTTCTTATTTATCAGGCTGATGTTGAAAATAAGTTGGAGTGTAAAATTAAATTTTTGAGATGTGATAGGGGAGGAGAGTATGGTGCTGGGAAATTTATTGATCATTTAGATAAATGTGGGATCACTCGGGAACAGGCACCAGCCAGGACGCCTCAACACAACTCTGTTGCTGAGCGATTCAACAAGACTCTCATAGATAAAGTTTGTACTGTTATGATAGACTCTGCATGCCCGGCTCCACTCTGGGGAGAGTGTGTTATGAGTAGCATATATCTGTTGAATATACTCCCACATTCTAAACTCAAGTCACAGATGCCACAGGATGTCTTAAATGGTTTTCTTCCAAGTGAAGGTAATCATTCAGTTCACTACTCATTTCTTCGAAGGTTTGGTTTGCTTTCCATTCAACACAATGCCAAGGAAGATCACCCTCATAAATTTCAGCCTCCGGGTATTGAGTGTGCAATTGTAGGTTATGAGCCCAACTCTAAAAGTTATCAGCTGTATGATTCATTAAAAAGGAAAATTATTGTTTCACGGAATGTGAAAATTCTTGAATCACAAAATTATTTTAATGAACCAAATGTTTCCATTAAGGTACCTGATTATTTACTTCTACCAACTTCCTCTAACACTTTCATTAACTCACCTGCACAAACTGAATTGTCTTCACAAGTGGCTCTCTTACCTCTGTTGTCTTCAGATACCTCAATTCACACCTCTGTCCCAGGTGAGGAATTAGGAGTATTAGATGATGATCATGTAGAGGGTACACAAAGGAAGATTCAACGACTTAAACTTACCCTCCAACATCAGACACCTGAACCAGCCGTAAGTGATCACCCTCTAGTACCTGCACCATATGACTCTGAGGCTAGTAACTCGTCTACCTCTGAAAATCTCTCACATCATGGCAGACCAGTGAGACAATGCAATCCACCAGCTTACTATGGTTATCTTGCCAGCCATACATTGGATACTCCTACATATAAGCAGGTGTTGAATGGTCCAGAAGCTGAATTATGGAGTGAGGCTATGGATAAAGAATTTGATTCTTTATGCAAGCATCAGGTTGGGGTGTTGGTAAATAAGACAAAGGACATGAAGGTCATTGGGGGTACTTGGGTTTTGTCTAAAAAAAGGGATGAACTCGGTAGAGTAATCAGATTTAAGGCACGATGGGTTGCTTTGGGAAATCTTCAAAAAGAGGGTATAGACTATGGAGAGACATATGTTTCTGTAGGACGTACAGAGACGTTTAGGCTTCTCATGTCCCTTGCTGCTGCTAGAAACTGGTGTATTTCACAATTTGATGTTTCAACTGCCTTTCTTCATGGCATAATGAAAGACGATGTTTATGTTACACAAGTCAAAGGCTATGAAATAGGTGGTAAGCATAAGGTTTGGAAGTTAAAAAAATCACTTTATGGTACTTGTCAAGCGCCTTGACAGTGGAAGGAAAAGTTTGTTGAAGTTATGACAAAATTAAATTTTACAGAGGCTGAAGGAGATGAATCACTGTTTATTTATCAAAATAAGAAAGTATTTCTTTTTGTTTATCTCCATGTGGATGACGGACTGGTTTTCTAAAATTGTGTTAAAACCATATACCCATTTCATACTGATTTACAGGCGCATTTCAAGGTTAAATGGACTGATAGCCCAACTTATCATTTGGGTATCAAAATTTTGTACCTTGATGATTACATCACATTAACTCAAGAGTCTTATGTTAATGAGTTGGCTAGACGTTTTGATCTTTCTGATTGTAAAAAGCTATCCACACTGCTTCTGGTAAATTGTCATCTGCTCAATCCATAACCTGAGGAGACTGAAGCCGGAAAGGAGGATCCTTATCAGGAGCTTATTGGCTCTTTGAATTATCTAGCTGTTTCAACAAGACCAGATATTAGTCAAGCCCTTAATGCTTTATCTAAATACAACTCAAATCACTCACCCTATCACTGGAAGCTTGCTCAAAAACTCTTACAGTATGTAATTACAAATCAAACAACTGGGATCAAGTATCTACGTAATACAAGTAATGTTGATTTGAGGCCTATAGTGACTCTGATTATGCTAATTGCAAGGCAACTAGATGTTCAGTAACTGGCTTTGTGATCATGCTCAATGGAAGTCCGATATCCTGGCAAAGTAGATGGCAAAAAGTGGTAACTCTTTTGGTCACTGAAGCTGAATACATTGCAATGTGTGAATGCGCAAAATCTCTGGTCTGGCTCTCAAAAACAATTTCTCTTTCAACATTGATATGGTCACTCCACAACTTCTTAGCCAAATAAATGAACCAGATCTATTTTGTGATAATAGTGGGGCCATCTTCTTGTCAAAGGAAGCTGAAATCAATGAGCGCTCAAAACATATAGATGTTCGTTATCATTGGCAGCAACAGAAAGTTAAACGTAATGAAATAAGAATTGTTTATTGTTCCACTATTGACATGCTGGACAATATGTTCACCAAAAAACAACCATGAATTCGTTTTGATAGTGATAAACAGCTTTTGAATCTAATCATGTCTGAAGCAGGGGGGTGTTGAAGAAGACTGGTTGTTAGGCACTAATGTTCTTGGGTATTCTACACGTGCTTAACACAATGATTGATATATATACTGAGTATTGTTTTAAGACGTGATCAGTTAGTTAGGGTGTATAATGATAATATGAGATTATATATAGTGAATGCTGTTCTCTCAATTTCTCTATCCAATCTTATATTTTTTCATTAACAAAAACTGATTGATCATTTTTTATATTCTTCTTATCTTTAACTTATTATATTGATATTTGTGTTGAAACCTGTTTAAACCTTTCAATCACTGGGGACAGGTAAAAGAGTTACACTGCTACTTTTTTTATTAGAACTAACATTAGTATTTCTATTAGGTGATTGAATACATTAAAGTCAATGGGGTTTTACTATAACTGACAAATCTCTTTATAATAACTTAAAGGTATTGTTTTATTACTAAAACTGTTTGATGACACTTTGAAATCCAATCTTATATTTTTACATCAACAAAAACTGATTGATCATTTTTTATATTCCTCTTATCTTTAACTTATTAAATTGATATTTGTGTTGAAACCCGTTTAAACCTTTCAATCACTGGGGACAGGTGATTGAATACATTACAGTCAGCGGTGTTTTACTATAACTGACAAATCTCTTTATAAGAACTGAAATGTAGACCAATGTCTACACCAGAGAAAGCAAGGATACTTGATGTAGGCTGCAAATCCACACCAGAGACAGCAATAATACTTGATATAGCTTGCAAGACTATACCAGAGAACCTGTTGCTAAAGTTGAATTAAATGAAGAACTAACCTTGAAACCAACACAGCCAATTGTGGCCCAAAAAACAGTGAAAACTGAGTGAGAAACATTATATATTTACCAGATGGCTGTATTATAATTAAAGTTGCCCCAAACTGTCTTATGCAGTATATACACACAGACCACCCATCTAAGATCCATGCACAGCAACTCATTTGGCACCTGTACCAGCCAAATTGAATAAAAACCCTCCAGAAGCGCCCTCAACCTTCTAAAAGAGAGGTGGGAGGGCCGTCCGACGTCAGAGGTGCTGCCTGAAGCGGCCTGGCCTTCCTGAAGCCAGAAAACCAATAAAAACATCTAATCTACATAGAAAAATTCACTACAATTACTAAAACCCTTAAAACACAAAATTAAGCTATGACAACATTGAGACATGAAACGTAAAGCCAAATTAGCCCTATCTAATGGTACTAAGCACTTAACCCTAAGACTTAAGGTTAGCCCGTAAAATGCGAAAAACAAAATTAAACAGCTATCTTTTATGATGAAAAATGAGGAAATGACCCCTTAAAACTTAGAATATGAAAAATGTCTTCAAAATATAGAGAAAAACCGGGGCTATCCAATGGTAGTACCCACATACCCGCAGTCCAAATATTCACGGAATAAATCCAGAAAAACACCTAATTCTTCAACCAATATCAATTAAGACATGCACAAACAGCACCAAAAAGCACAAAAAAGGCCCCTGAAAATGTTGGAAGACCACATCGTCACAGGGAGAGATTGAAACATTAGTGTGATCAGCCCCTTCTCCCTTAAAAAATGAGGGTCTCCATAATTCCCCTCTAAACATAATTCACCAGAAGCCATCCTTTTTGTTTGCTGCTTCTTGATACACGTATAACACTGACACAGAGTAGTGATCCCTGGTTGTATTTCCCAACCTTCATCTCCAGGAGATGCCAACCGCATATGTAGCCACCGCATATCCTCATCAGTAATCTCCAAAATAATACCCATTCTAGCCTGATAACCAATCCTGGCCTCAAAAGCCATCAAAAAATGACCACCAAGAGCAGTTTTAACTGCCCCCCTGGCCACATAAAAGTGAACCTTACCAATAGATCCACCAATACCTAACTTAACATGCTCAGCTGTACCCATCAGCTCTGTTGCATGACCTCCAATACCTCTGAAGTTTCCCCCAGTACCAGTTTTAATTGGAAAGCCTATAATTGTTTCTTTCTCTAAAGAAATCAAATTAATTTGAGACCTTGAATGTACCAAGGCCTTCACTTCTTTACCATTAGGGGTTACCACCAAGTAACCCAGGGGAGCAGAAAAATGAGTTTCAACATCCTCCCCAAACTTTTCAGCATTTTCACATATATATTCCACCTCTCCGGTGGAAACCCATCTCCTCATAAGATCCTTACTTTGCTTCTCTGAAAGTGCCGGACTGATTGTGAAAAGCTCACCCAAAGATAAGGGAATCTGAAGTTGATTCACCCTATTCAAAACATCTTCCATAACATTTTCTTGACCAGATACTACTGGCCTCTCGTATTGGACTTTAGATTTAATAACGTTGGCCCTGGGTACTTCTTGAGGACCCATATTGCCATCTTCACCCCCCATAATAACATCTTCACTATCAATAACCCTAGCTCCGTCACCAGCTTCTTTCACTAATCCTGATCCATTGCTAGTCCTTCTTACTCCCTCCATTGGGATGGGACTGCTAAAAGTTGGTCTGGGTAGTGATGCCAAAGGTATGTCCTCCTCAGAATCCGAATCATCTTCTGGAATAGGCTCACCATAACTAGGAGGCCCCATATCAGTAATCCCCTTCTGCATCTTATAAATTTTGTCCTTAGAGTAAGGTCTTGACTTGTTTATTGCCTTGCCAGGTTTAGCCTTTAATTGTCTCTGAATGCTACTTTTTGCTTTAGTAGCAGCTGCTCTTCTAGCAGCATTGACATTGTATTTGCCAGCCATACAGTTACCCTCCACATTAGCAACTGTCTCCAGCTCCAAACAACCAAATGAAGTAGAATATGTGGCCTTAATGACCTCCTTTTCTTTACCCTTATCAGCCTTTCCACCAGTTTTACCATTAACTTTTTTTCCACCTTTGGCATTATCATCATCATCCTTCAACTCTTCAAACCGGGCTCTTCTTTCAGCCACCATATTCCTTTGAACCAAATCAGAAGGCGCTTAACCATCACTTGGTTTGATAAAAGATCCATCAGGAAATTTGTAGAGCTTTCTGTCGAATAAAACTCTACCAGCATCCAAGTCCTTGTCCAAAGTAAGCATACTCCAGCTCTTTTCCCCCTCCTATAACAATAAAAGCACACCTTTGGTTCATCATATCCACCCCTATAACCGTTTCCACCATTACCATTACCATTCATACCATTTCCATTGCCATTATAATTTTGACGCTCATATCCTCTAGATTGATATGAAGTTGACATTGAAGAAGAAGCGATTGGGGCCTTATTGGTCTTCTGAGTCTCTTGGACAAATATCTTTAATTGTTTAGTTAAATCAGCCAAGTGATTGACCATTTTGTTGTCCACATTTTCCTCAACTTTTACCACTAGTAGTCCCATTTGAGCCTTCTTGGCTTCTTGATCTTTGACCATAATATTGTTATTTTCAGCCAAAACTTCACTAACCTTGCTGACGTATTGAGTTCAGGACTCTTGATACTTGTCCAAAGCCATAAGTTTGAGATGGGCCTGGATGTTCTCTTTAATGACCTCAAAAACTGGCAGTTTCTGTTTGCCATTAGGCAGTTCCTTCATTAGATCTTTTCTTGAAAGATCCTTCAAGATGTACATTCAAATATCTCTGCTACAAGCTGACTATAATAGATCCTTAGTCTTGTTTTCATGGCCCAATTTGTCCATTAAGATTAAATATTCAACCACTTCATTGAATTGAACACATAACTTTTTAAAATCAGCCATAGAAGAGACTCCACCTTTAGCCTTCCAATCACCAACAATTTTATTGAGGTCCAACATAGTGAATCTAACACCCCATCTATCAACCATAGCCTTAGACAGCTTCACCCAAGCCTTTTCCTTAAAATCCTGCATAGCAATGACCTCTTTTTCCACCTCCCTATCAGCAATAAAAAACCTAACCTGCTTCACCATATCCAAATGAGAAGCACCATCAACAGTAGAAGCAGCTTCATACCTGCTAATAAACCATTTAACCTCCTCCCCATTAAACTTTAGGCCATCCCAAGAAACAATCCTCACTGAAGTAGTAAGAGGAAGAGAAGATTCAGAAGCAGCAGCAGAAGACATCCCAATAAAGTAAGAAAAGCATTTAAACCGTTAAAATAAGAAAGCCTTTTGCAGGCTAATAAAATAAATTGATAAGAGTTTTAAAGAATAAGCCTCTTGCAGTCTAAGAAAGACCTTGACACAAAGTAAGTCTTATAGAAAGCTAGAGAATTCAAACCCCACATTGGGCACCAAAAATGTAGAAAGACTCTTACAGTCGCCTTGCTGTAAGCAGAATCCAAATGAGTTGGATAAACCAAAGAAAACCCTGTCCTTCTAAATAAAATGAGGGTTTCACAATTAAGTAAGCTTACTAGTCTACTTGAATTGATAAATAATATATGAAACTCTGATTTATAAATGCTTATTGAGATGAGAAAAAACAGCTGTTGGAAAAGAAATACTGGATTACAACAATACCAGTGTACCAATAAAAAGATCTGAAAAGATTGACTTATATGTTTATATGAAGAATTTATTTTAAAGAAATAAAAATAAAAACCAGTCCCTGAAGTTGAGACCTTTCTAAAGATACCCTATAACTTAATTTTTTATTATAATTGTTGTTTTTTGTTAAATATTGTTAATTATTAAAAGACCCTTATTATCAAAACTAAAAAGACAAAAACATGTAGAAGACTAAGATTCTCCTCCCCTTCTGATTCTCCTGCTCCAGACCTTTCCAACAATACCCTACATGCATAGGATCTACAATAAAATATTGATCTAGTAAGCATAATAAATTTTTAACCAAATTTTGCCACAATAGCCAAATTTTAACCCAGTGACCAGACTTTCCCATTGTGAGAAATTTTGCCACAATGAGCTCTTTTTTCCACAATGAGCTAATTTTTCCATATTGAGCTAAATCTGCCACAATGAGATAATTTTTCCACCATGACCAAACTTTGCCACAATTACAGAATTTGTCACCGGACAACCTACGCACAAGGTCGAGGATGTTCCTGTAAGTGAGATGAGGAGTTTAGAGACTTCTTTGAAGCACAGAGGAATGATTCGAGGAAGTGATTCGAAGATGATTCGAAGGAAGAACTACTGCTTTGAGTTATGTTCGAGAAGGATTCTAATATAATTGAAAGGTAATATTAAAATTCTTAAGATCTCACAAAGGGTTGGAGCTCAACAATCAAAGATTTAGGATTTAGAAATGATTATTGAGAAAATAAAGAAAGATACAATAATAATGATTTAACTTAAAAGATTTACCACTATTAACTATAAATACGTTTTATAATTTAATTCTAAAGAGTATCGAAGCAAAAATTCCAACCCCTTTTATATCCTTTACTCCTCCTCGCATTGACCTTGTACCCATCCACTATTCCACACACCACAGACCATTAAAAATACATCCATTACACCTGGACCCTCCTCACTAACATCCGTTAACCCTTTAATCCTCCACTAACCATTCCGTCCATGCTCACTACCCCTTAATAACCCACAGACATTTCATAAACCTTTTAATGTACTATTATATTAACTATTGCGCTGTGGGTCGCTTATTAAGAAAAAGACT
Organism: Hemileia vastatrix; assembly: GCA_030280995.1. Lineage (NCBI taxonomy): Eukaryota > Fungi > Basidiomycota > Pucciniomycetes > Pucciniales > Zaghouaniaceae > Hemileia > Hemileia vastatrix. The sequence goes on along the minus strand of JASXTE010000004.1, from coordinate 24,557,098 downwards.
AAGACACACTATTGAGAGATTGACTAATTTAGATTTAGAGTTTAGGCTAGTGCAGTTGAATAGCGGGTACACAAAGGAAATTAGCAGTTGCTATGGAGAATTGCTTTCTGCGCTTTGAGTATGGATTTGAGCCTCTTATTATTGATTTAATGAGCTACTTTTGCCTCAAGTGTCACGTGGCACGTGACAGATTCCCAGGTATAAGAACGCAAACTCCGTTGAGCGTAAGACATACTTCCCACACTAATGTCCCTTCCTTCTTTATTTAATTATTATTATTATTTTTTAACTCACTATGACGGATTTCCCCACACCAACTCCCACGCCTCCACACCCTAAAGCGGATGGGGGTATTGTTACACGACAGTTTTCCAAGACTTGCACGGCCTGCGAGTCAATGGAATATTTTTGCGTAGAAAACAAGGCGACACAAGGGCCTCACCAGAATTGCAAATTTTGCCAATGGAGAAGGGTGGCGTGTGACGCCTTGTCGAAGAATGCCAATATCGAGAGTCGGTTCACTAAGACAAAATATTGGGTAATCCCTAAGACAAAGGAAGTAGTCGAAGACATTTGGGAAGTCTCAATTGGGGATGATCAATCTGTGGGGGAGAGTGAGGAGGAGGTTGAGGATGATGTGGCAACCTGGGTGACTCGGGCTGCGAGCAAGAAGCGAGTAGTAGAAGAGGAAGTCGACGAGTTGGTCGAGGAGGAAGAGGAGATTTCCATCTCGAGGAGGACCCCGAAAAAGCGACGGGTGGTCATAGAAGATGACAAAAAGGAGAGGGATGTGGCGGTGGAAGTCACTCCAAAATTATTTCTTGAGGTTGACCCTATTTTCGAAGTAAGTCTATTCCCTGATATTTTAAAAATTTAGGTACTGATGGTCTTGTTTTAGAATTCAGACGTCATCATCGAAGTCCCTACAGCGGAAGTGACCCTTGTGGAAACCACTGCTGTGGAAGTGGCAGTGTCAGTTGAAGATAGATTACCGGCGGTTACCTCAAGGGAGGAACACAAAGAAACCCTCAATCAGGTATGGTCGAAGAAGCCTTGTCACGTTTGACGAGCGAGATTTATTGAAGACTTGAGCGGCAAAATCAATAAGATTGTTGATTCTGCTTCCTTTGACGTAGCCAAGGAGCTACTGGAACTTGGATAATTGATTCCGGTAGGAGAGGGGGAGAATTTTGAAAAATGTAGAAAGGAGATAAGTGAAATTTTGGAGAAGATGAAGGCATTGGTTTGGGAGAAGAGAAAAGAGAAAAGAAAAGAAAGAAAAGTAAAAAACAATTTGTATTTAGTTATTCTATTTTGTTGTTTTTATGAAAATTTTAATATTTTGTTTTTTTAAGATTTTGAGAGAAAAAGGAAAAGACAGAAAAAAGATTTAAATAGAATTTTGTTTTGAAAGTTTTGAAAGAAGAAGTTTAAATGAGAGAGGAAATGACAGAATATTTAATTGAAGGAGTTTTAGTTTTTAAGTTCGAAAAGAAAAAGAATTAAGTAAGAAGAAAGGAAGAAAGAAAAAGAAATGATTGATTGAGATAATTGTGTTGTAAAATAAAATTTAATGAAAAGAAAAAATTTGTTATTTAAGTTTATTAATTGAAGATTTGAGGGATTTTAGTTATTTGAAAAAAGAAAAGAGAGAAAAGAAAAGAAGAAATAAAAATTTTAAGAGGATTTTGAAAGAAAGAAGTAATTTGTTTGAAGAATTTAAAAGAGTGATTTAGAGGTTAAAGTGAAGTTTGAGAAAGATGGTCGTGTAATGTTTATGTAAAATTTTGATAGTTCGAGGAAAAGAAAATTTTAAAGAAAAAATGTATATAGAAAATTGAGAAGGAAAAAAGAAAAAGAAGTAAATTTTTTAAAGAAAAAAGATTTTAATTTTATTTGTTTTATTTTATTTTATTTTATTTATTTTAATTTGATTTGATTTTTATTTATTTATTTATTTATTTATTTATTTTAATTTGAATTTCATTTCATTTTTATTTTATTTTATTTATTTTAAAGAAGGTTGAAAAAATTTTGAAAAGAAAAAAGAAGAAAAGAAGAGAGAAGAAAGAGAAAAAAAAAGAGAAAGGAAAAATAAAAGAGAGTTTTAAGGTTTTGGTTTTAAAGGATATTTAAGATAAAAATATTTTAGGAGTTCAGGGGCGTTAGAAACATTGATGGCTGGTTCCCAGGATGTTTTGTCTGAGTCATCGAGGAAGCCTTCCCATTCCACGAGGTATTGAAGTTTTCCCTTGCGCATTCTTGAATCAAGGATACGGCTTACTTCCCACTCTAGATGGTCTTCTACTTTGACCGGTTCCGGAGGAGGTTGGTTCCTGCCTGGGTATGTTTCTTGAGCCAGTTCCAGGAGAGATACATGGAAAACAGGGTGAATAGCCTGCCATTTAGGAGGTATCTTGAGTTGAAATGCAGTTTTAGAGACTTAAGAGTCGATTTCAAATGGTCCCAAGCATTTTTCAGCCAGTTTCTTTGATGGTCGAGTTGTTCAAATGTTTCGTGCGTCGAGCCATACTTTTTTGCCTGGTTTAAAAGAAGGAGAAGTTTGTTGATGTTTGTCCGCCTGTTCCTTGTACCTTTGAACCGCTCATTCCAAATTTGATTTAAGTTCCTCTTGGAGTCGTGATATGGTTTGAAGATAATGTTCTGCAGGATGATTAGTTCCTACATGGATTGAGTTGAATCGAGGATGTCTTCCATAAATAGTTTCAAAAGGAGATTGTTGTGTCAAAGAATGAGTCGAGTTATTATAAGCAAATTTGGCCAATGGTAACCATGTGGTCCAATCGTCTTGTTGGTAACTGACATACATTCAAAGATATTGTTTGAGGATTTGGTTTACCCTTTCCGTTTGCCCATCGGTTTCAGGGTGATAAGCTGTGGAGAGGTTCCTCGTGATATTGAGTTGTTGACACAGTTGAGTCCAGAATGTGGATACAAACAATGAGCCTCTATCTGAAATAATATCATTAGGTAAGCCGTGTTTGGAAAATACATATTCTAAAAACAACTTTGAAAAATCTTCTGCAGTAGAAGTAGTAGTGGTTTTAATGAAAATAGACATTTTTGAAAATCAATATACTATTACTAATATAGCATCAAAATTATTAGAAAGAGGAAGTTGAGAAATAAAATCCATCGATAAAGATTCCCAAGGTTTAGAGGGAATAGGAAGTGGTTGAAGCAACCCATACTTCCTGTGACGGGGAGCCTTATTCCTATTACATTTGTAACAAGCTTTTATATAGGCCTTGATTTCCCTGATCATACCTGGCCAGAAGAAATCCCTCGCTATTAACTGGTAGGTTTTATCAACCACAAAATGACCAGCTAATGGAGAATCATGTTGACTATTGAAAATCCATAATTTTATTTCATTGTTGTCGGGTATGACTACTCTACCCTTGAAAACTAATAGACCTGATTTAATACTAAATCTTTTGGCCCCTTGCTTCGAGAGTATTTTCTCTTTTAACCCTAAACAATAATTGTCCTTCGACTGAGCTTTGAGGATGTTGGATAGTGGATTTTGAAAAGATTGAATTGTCATTGAATTAAGTTGATGAATCGTTAACATTGATTCGTTGAAGATTGATTTCACATTTGCCAGGTTCTTGTCAGCAAATACGTCCCCCCGCTGTGGGTAAACGTCATCCCGACGTGACAAGATATCTGGGACAATGCAGTTCTTACCTGGGCGATAGGAAATAGAAAAAGGAAATTCAGACAGAAATTCAGCCCAACTGGCTTGATGCCTGGTTAACACTTTGGAAGACATAAAGTATTTTAAAGCATTATGGTCTGTTAAAATTTGTAAAGGACTATCTAAACTGAGAAGAAAAGAGCGCCATTTTTTAAGACAATGAATAATAGCTAAAAGCTCTTTGTCATGAATTTCATAATTCAATTCTGCCGCAATGAGTTTGCGTGACTCAAAAGAAACAGGATGAAACAATTTTGTTTCAGGATTTAATTGAGAAATGACCCCTGCGATAGCATAATTGCTCGCATCTGTCTCAACTATTGTCAAAGCAGAAGGATCAAAGTGTCCAAGAATTGGAGCTGTGGTTAAGGCCATCTTCAATGCTTCGAATTCCTTTCGTGCTGTGGAAGTAAAAACAAAAGGAATATCTTTTCTAAGAAGAGAGGTAAGATTGGAAATAGTTTTAGAGTAATCTTTAATAAATCTTCTATAGAGATTTGCAAAACCCAAAAATCCCTGGAGGGATTTAACGGATTTGAGCTCAGGCTACTCCAGGACTTTTTGGACTTTTTTGTTGTCCATGACTAAACCATCAGTGGATAACGTAAAACCCAAAAAATCAATAGATTTTAGGTGGAATTCGCATTTATTATGCTTGGCGTAGAGACGGTGATCTCGAAGTTGATTAAGAACCTGTAGAACATGATGAATATGTTCATCTAGTGTCTTCGAGAAAATTAAAATATCATCTAAATAGACAACAACAAATTGTTTAACAACATCTTGAAAGATGTCATTGACAAAAGTTTGAAAAGTTGATGGTGCATTACACAATCCAAAAGGCATAACTAAATATTCAAAACTACCAAATCTAGTGCGCATTTCAGTCAGTGGTTCATGACCTTCTGCAATGCGAATAAGATAAGAGTATAGAACCAAAAATCCCAACCCCTTTTATATCCTTTACTCCTCCTTGCATTGACCTCATACCCATCCACTATTCTGCACACCACAGACCATTAAAAAATACATCCATTACACCTGGACCCTCCTCACTAACATCCATTAACCCTTTAATCCTCCACTAACCATTCCGTCCATGCTCACTACCCCTTAATAACCCACAGAAATTTCATAAACCTTTTAATGTACTATTATATTAACTATTGCGCTGTGGGTCGCTTATTAAGAAAAAGACTAAGACACACTATTGAGAGATTGACTAATTTAGATTTAGAGTTTAGGCTAGCGCGGTTGAATAGCGGATACACAAAGGAAAATTGCAGTTGCTATGGAGAATTGCTTTCTGCGCTTCAAGTATGGATTTGAGCCTCTTATTATTGATTTAATGAGCTACTTTTGCCTCGAGTGTCACGTGGCGCGTGACAGAATTTTTCCAGTACACTTCACTTTTGCACCAGAAAGCACTGGAGAAAACAGGAGCGCACCGGAGTACCAGAGCTCAGTGGCCATTCCATCAGCACACCATATCCACCAATAATACTAAAAGACACTAAATCAAATAAAACACTAAGAGAACAGTAAAATATGATAAAAAACCATCAAGACATAAAAGATAGAGAAAAATCTGGGCTATCCAATGATAATAATCCCCTTCCAAATATCCAAATATCCAGCCTGATAATCCAGAAAATTGCTACTAATCTTCCAAAAATAAACCCAAAAGAGCCCCAGAAAATACCCAAAAGCTAGAGAAACACCCCAAAAATCCATTAAGACCATTACCAAATCCATAAAACCATCAAATCACAATAAAAATACCACCATATAACCATTCCAAAATGCCACAAATCAACCCAAAAAAAATCCATAATAACCAAATTAACACCTAGTAACACAATAATTTCCTTTCAACCAATATTCAATCAACTTTTCACCTAAGTGGCCCTCCCAGATGTGGAATGCCACAATGGCTGATGAATATTGCAATTAAGTAACAAATGGCGCCTGTAAAATGAATATAGCTACTGAATATTTGCTGAAATGGCTGCGGATTCTCTAAGGCAAATCGATCTGTCAAAGTGCATTTTTAATATTTGTATATATCCAGCTTTAAAGTGATTTAAAGTGCATTTATTGGCTATTTCACTATAATAATGAAAAAACAGCTTTAAGACCACTTAAAGAATCTTTAAACTTATGTCTAAGGTATTTAAGATTACCCTAACATATTCCATCTTAAAATTAAGTAGATAAGACCTATAAAAGGTGGATATATGCATGAATTTAAGGTATTCTAATGGTTTATATTGTATTAAATGTCTTATTTCACTTATGTATACATATTTTATGCCCTTATGTATTATCCCCATATGTAATACATGTTTTTATCATATTTTATATGCTTATTTTACTCAGTCCTGAAAATATCCAGGCTGAAAATTATTTTTTTTCATCTTCTTCACTATCTGTGGAACATGTTGTTACACATTGCTAGAAAAATTTGGCACTTTTTCAACTTGGATTTAAGAACTTAATAATCTAAGTGTTATCAAAGTTTAGTTTATCTGTCACCAAATAGGATATTGAGAAAGGATTATTGGAAGGAAACTTCTATAGTAAGATGAAGAGTTTGACAAAGCATACCATTTGGAAAAAAAAATCCTACAAGTACAATTTTACTCCACTCCACATATAGATGCTGAGATACAAGTTAAAAGAAGTATCAAAAGATGGAAAAACAACCCAGATCTATAGGAAGAATGTTGATTCAAATAAAACAATATTTAAAGTACATATTAGGGGGTATCAATCTTAAGGAATCTGTGATTTGGGATTAGGAATTTTTTTCTCTCCATCCAACATTACTCATTGAGGAAGATTCTTATCCATTAGCCTTAAGGCTAGTGGATAAGGAATCCACAATAATGCATTATCCTAACTCTTATACCCCAATTTTTATTCCTAATTCCTGATCTCAAACTCATCACATCTGTGATTTCTTTGTAAGAAAGTCACATGACATACAATTGTGGATGCCATCCTTAAGTCTCTCTTCACTCTAGACTACTTAATTTTGGAAGTAAACACTTAAAAAAAATTTCTTTCTACACACCCCACCTGCTCATTTGGTGGTGAATATGAGATTTGACATCTCATTTGTTTCACTTCATCTTCTCAACATGAAATTGCATATTTTATGCAATTGCATAATTTTTCATTGATGCCTCATATCCATTTTCTCCTCTCCACAATCATCCCTTAATTATTTTCAATTCACATTTTTTCTCATCTCATCTCTACAGGTAAGTTAATTTTTTTGTCTTTTTTTTTATACTTGCTAATTATTAAATTTTTTTTGTTTGTTTTTTTGCATTTTGTTTTTGTCCTGTTAGTGCTTTTTTTGGTTTTCAAGGTTAGACTAATTTTATTTCTCTCTTCTGGTTTTCTTTCTTTTCTCTCTCTCCATCATCCACCAATTCCCCCCTTCTTGGTGTCCTCAAATCCCCCATCCCCCCTTTCCCTCCTTCTTGGTGTCCTCAAATGGTATTTTACACCTGCCCTCTCTCACCTTGAAAACCCCAGCCAGGCAGTGAAACTGCCTGGCTGCGGTATTTTATACCCCCCCACCTCCCATGAGAGAACACAGAGATTATAAAATAAAAATTGTGACCCACAAAAATCATGAGATTCACAACAGTAAAAAAAATAAAAGTGGAGCTCAACTAACACTACAGGTAACTTACACACTACACACATTTTGATGTATATGACTTTGGAAGGGATTTGTAAACTTGGTCTCTGATGTGCAAGCCATCTTTTCTCTGTATTTGCTTTTACACATCTTCCCCAAGTCAGGTTTATTTTTCATTTAGAAATATCCTCTGATTTTTAACAATCCTTATCTTGATTTACCTCTCATAGCTTAGTTCATCAAATTCAAAACATGCAAGAATTTGTTTCCAAGAGTGAGGTCTTGCCTATAAAGAAGTAAAAGGTAATAAATTTAATAAAACTTTAGGTAGATCAAAAAAGTATGGGGATTTTTATCATCATTAAATATATATTATTCTTTCATAAATTTTTAATAAATAAATCTGATATTTCAACTTACTAAACCAAAGTAATGGGCCCATGACCTTTTTGTTGTATAAACGGTAATACTGACAACATTTGATTTGTTTCATGGGGTTCCTCTAGCCTATACCTGTGGAAAGTACCCAACTTAGTTTATAGACTTGATCTGCATTTTGACTTGAGGAATTGTCCTTACTTTAAAACTAGTAAATTTGACATATCATACTTATTTATTTATTAATTTATGTAATTATATTAGTTTTTTTTGTGACTTGCACCCCTTACTTCAATGAAATTCAGCGGAGGGTATTGCCAAATTTTTAAATCTGACATGAAAAATTGATGACATGAAAATTTTTTGGTGTTGCCCACCCCTTGCTTCAATAAAATGCATGGGGGGTATTGCCAAATTTTTAAAAAATATATATAATTTCATTGACTTAGCTGTATTTAGAAAATCAAATTTATTGACTTGAATGTAAAGTTGAAAAATTTGATTTGAAAACACAAAGAAGTAAGAAAAAGTGCATCAAATGTTGCCATTGGAACCATTTAAAATTGATTTGTTACATTTCTTGATATTTTATTCAACTGATGATGGATAGAGTAGTGAAATACACAAAAAATTATGAAATACTTTCATGTACATAAAATTCAGAACAATTGAAACAGGAAAGAAAACAAAAGAACTTGTAATCAATCAAACATTTTCATTAAGTGTTCAAATTTTCCAATAGATTTATTAGCTTTAACACATTATATCATGAAAGATTTCTTTTTGGAATTATCTTCAAGTTGATACTTGTGTTTTATTTGGTCTAATAGGAAATTTTACTTGAGAGCTTTCTCCTCTTTCTTTTATTTTTCAATACTTAGAGTTAACTTGAATTTCTTCTCCTCCAAGTCTTTTTCCCTATCATCCCTCTGTGAACAGAGCTCATATTTCCCCTCCTCCAAGTCTTGTGCCCTATCATCCCTCTGTAAAGAGAGCACATATTTCCTCTCCTTCAAGTCTTGTGCCCTATCATCTCTTTGTAAAGAGAGCTCATATTTCCTCTCCTCCCAGTCATGCACCCTATCATCCCTCTGTAAAGAGATTTTATATTGCAGTTTTTGAAAGTTAAGAGTCTCTTGTGCAACTTTGACTTTACCTAAATGTTTATGAAACATTATCAAAAAATAAAACAAAAGCAGACTAATCTTTCAAGAGGTATCCTCTCACTTACCAGAATCATGTTTCTCTAAAAAAATTTTAATAGAAGAAATAGGGGTTTGAGAAGTACTATCTTTTTTTAGTTTTATTTGACTGCTGAACTTTATAGTAGTTGAAGGTCTTTGCTTTTTGTTGGAGGAATTTGGTATATTGTTGTCATCATCATCATTGTTGCTAGCTTCAGAGTCTCTTGATTGTCACTCCTGGGTCTGTTCATTGGCCTTTTTAGAAATAAGAAAAAGAGAAGTAAAAAAAATTGAATAGATACAAGAAAATAAATCACTGAGGTTGGATTGGGTTGTTTTGTGTCACCATAAGGATCTATAGAAACAATATCTTGATTGGTTGAATTAAAAATAGGGGAGGCTTGAGTGGAAGAAGAGGTTTCAAAAAGAATTCTCTTGATATCATGTTTGGAGACAGCATCTTCTCTATCCAACATGTTTGCAGGATTAACATCAGCTAGATCTCCAAAAATAGTATCCATCTCTTTAAAGTAAATCCATAAAGAATCAATTTTATCATCTATAGATTTATTGACTTTACTGATATCAAAGTCAGTAATACCAAAACCAGTAGAAGATAAAAGAGTCTTAGCCTTCTTTTATTTTTCTTGATAGTGCTTGAAAGGTTCAGAAATCTGTTTTGGAAAAAGATAAATCCTTTGCATTTTCTTATTTCATAATTTTTTGGCCATTAGAAGATAGCCATTGACTTTTAATGCGAGTGGCTGTCCTAATTTAGTTGGATTCTCAGTGCCAAAACAAGAATCATAATTAGTTTTAGTTTTCAGCCTGTTAATCAGTATGGGGTGATCATATTTTTTTAGTTGAACAGTCTTTTTTTTTTTTAGCTGAGCAGGGGAAAGAGGGAGTAGTGGAATTTGAAGAGCAACTTGGGGAAGGCTGCCTTTGAGAAGATCTATGAAAACAAGGCATGTTAATATATTGTAAGATGAAAAGGTGAAGAAACAAGCAGATGAGATGGGAAGGAGTTCTGAATGGATAGAATGAATAGACAGGATGAGAGTGCACAGCAAGGAAGGAAGCCTGGGATATCCAGAAAGTTGTCCAAGATGTGGTTATGAAAAATTGAGGATAAAAATGCCAGATAGAGGTGAACATTGACATGTTGTGGCAACCTAAAGATAACTACAGCACTAAGAATAATTTAAAGAGGGTTTTGTGAGATGTCATAAAGATTGGGAGAAGCCAATTTATTTTATTGAGGCAGAAATAATATTTTAAAGAGGAATAAAAGGGTTAATTTTATGAGTCAAGATTTAACAGTTATTTTACGGGCAAAAAACTGCAAGTATAGGTCTATAAATGTATGGAGATTAAAGTTGGGAGTCTCAAGAACCTTTGGGAAATTTTTGGGGAATTTTTACTATTTTTCTATTATTTTTAATAATTTTACAAAGTATTTTTATTATTTTTGATGTTTTATAATTTACTTAACATTGATGATTTTTAATTAGATGAATAGGGCTGCGCAAGCTACAAAAATCAGTTTGGATTAAAAAGGGGAAGTAGCTCTATCATCTACAATTTTTGTTAGATTTTTTATTAAGGCTTTAAGGTTCTAATTGAGTCTGGAAGTCCATACAAGCTCTGGAATGCTTCATATGAGCTCCAAGCGACCTCTGGTGATCTCTGGATGGCCTCTGGGATGCTCTGGCTGGAAAAAGTATGGCACATGACATACTATGCATATAAAGCCTGCACACTTGAGATTAGACATTATCAGAGAACATTACATACATCTTTTACATCAACAACAATAATTTAAATAACCTTATATAATTTTTAATACCCTTATAAGTATATCACTTTTACATAACATATTATAAATTTTACTCAACAACTCATAAATATATACTTATAGGGTATCATTATAAATGTCTCAATGTCAGGGACTTGATTTTAACAACTGTTTTCAATAAAGATAAAAGCTTCATAAAAACATATTATTCAATCATTTATATAACTTTTCTTAGTACAGCTTCACTGTTGTCTTTCTCTCCCTTATTATTAAGAACACTGATTCTACATCTCTAAACTATTAATTACAAATAGTCAACTGGTCTTTACTTATCAAGTAGAGGTTTTAGCTTAGTTAATAGTGAACCCATATTTAACTTGAAGGGACAGGGTTTACTTCAGTTTATCCAACTCCCTTGGATTCAGCTTGTAAGAGTCTTTCTACAATGTAAAAAGTCTAATAACCTTATTATTAGCCAAAATAATTGTGGAAGATAATTGGGGTATAATGATTTTTATCTGCAATTAATTTAACTGTGGATCCCTTAACATTGATACCCCCTAATGTTTCTGACAGTGTATGGATTTGATTGAATGGTCATCAGAAGGTATCTGGTCAATCTAAATCACTTGCCCTCATCCTCTTGCTCCCCTTCAAGCTCATATTTTTGGGCTGGATGAAAGAAATCATTTGATTGGAGAGTTTACTCAATTACTCAATTAATCAAATAATCCACTACTCAATTAATCAAATAATCCATTACTCAATTAATCAAATAATCCATTAATCAATTAATCCATTACTCAATTAATCCATTAATCCATCATCTCATCACTCAAATGTCCCGTGTACTCACTCTGCCCATCTGTCCCATTTGTCATGATGATTTCTTGGATGCAAAATATATCGTCACTCGCTGTGGACATGTTTTCCATGCTCCCTGCATTCGTCAATGGCAACGTTCTTCTTCTTCTTCTCTTCACAAACAGTCAACCTGTCCTACTTGCACTCATCCTCTACCTCAGAGCAACTTCATCACCCTCCATTCTGCTGAGGTCAAGCAAATCTACTCATCCTCCCACTCCCCTTCTTCTCCCCCTCCTCCTCTTCCACCGACTACGCCTCCCTCTCCTAAAATCTTAAAACGTTCCTCCCAATCTCAGAACTCCCTTTTAACCCTCGAAAACCTTTTGCGTCTAGAAATCTCCTTTTTAAAGGCCGACCTTTCGCGTGCAAATCGTACCTCTTCCGAAAAACATCGTCTCCAACAACAACAAATTCTAGATCTTCAATCCAAAAACAATCTCTTGTCTCTCACTATCGCTCAAAATACCTCGGACCATGCCGCTCAACTTAAGATCGTACAAGAGCATTTGACTGTCGAAAAAAAAGATAAAACTCATGCTTGCAATTTACTCAGATCTTCCCAAAATGAATGTCTCGTTCTTAAAACGTAAATATATATATGTCCCTCCCCCCTTTCTCCCCCTTATGTTTCGCCTTTTTCGTTTTTGTTTTCACTTATGATCCTTCTTTCTTCATTGATTCCATCTAGTGATTTGAAAGCTTGTCAAACATCCCTCGAAGAAGCTCAAGGTTTTGTTTCCGACTATGCCCAAGAAGTTCAACAACTCAAACTCATCAAAGAAGACCTTGACAAAAAAATCGATCATAATACTTCTCAAATTAACGCTTTGTTGACTGCTAGATCTTCTTATGAAACCAAGGTTCGACTCATCTTTTGACTTTTTCAAGTCTTCTAGCTTGTTGCTCATCTCATCTTACTTCTTTCTTATCCTATATATATATAATATATTTATAGCTTCAAAAGGCTAAATCAACTATTGCCAATCTACGTGGTCAGCTTCAACTTCAACAAACCATTTTTTCTCAAAATCCAAATCCATCCTCGCCTAATAACCGTTCTCCAGAAAACGTCAAACATCCCCTTTCTTCTCATTTAGTCACCAACGAATCATCCTTTTATCCTTCCAATAAACGGAAACTTCTTCATGATTCTACGCTTCCTTGTTCAACTAGACGTAAAACAGAAAATTCGAGTTCGTTTGGAGAGTTGGATGGCTCTAAATCTAATCATCATCATCATCATCATCATCCCAATATGACTTCTGATCGAGTCATTGATATCACATCCTCTCCCTCTCCTCCTCCTTCTTCTTCCTCTGCTCTAAAGCACAATCATAATCCTCAAGCGAATCTTATGTTGCCGAGTCTGTTAGGCTCTGATCAACTCAGAATACATTCTAAAATCTCACCTTCTCTTACTCATCACCCATCAACTACTTCTACTTTAAAACGTCGTCAAGCAACCAGAACCGATTTAACATCAACTGTAGATCCTGTAACAACGTTCAAACCGTCTCCGTTAGGTGGTGGTGACCATTCATCGTTAAGAAGAGTGCTTGGACCTAAAAAACGTCCTCGAATTACTTTTTAGATGGGCTGGCGCTGGGGAATAATTGGATGATCATGAGGGTTATATATATGTCTTGTGTAATTTATATTGTTATAAATATATCTGTCGTGGTGATGGTTGTAGGTTGTTTGTGATGTCGTTGGACTATTATAATAATACATATATTTTGCATATACAAAAAAAAAAAAAAAAAAAACATTAAATATAATTCTGTTTTATCTTTTGTTTTACTGACTTTCCTTATTTTTTTATTGTCGTGTCGTGTCTTGTCTTTCTTTCTTTTTGTATTGTCTTGTCTTATATTATCTTCCATTATCTTTACTTTGTCACGATCTTGAATAACTGAAATCCTCTCATTTTGACCCCTTTTCAGAGAGATATTTAGTATTTATTTATTGAGTGGTGATAACGATAATGGTAATAGTGATGGAAGGTATGTGAATGATGGGAATGGTCATGGGTGATGAGGGCTATTGAGGGGGTTTCTTTTTTGGTGGGATGAGAGGGGGGGGGTTGTGGTGAGTTAATGAGGTGGGGAAAGATGATGATGATGCTTACAATAATTGAGAATGGTATGATGGTAAAAAAATGATGATGAGTAAAGACAACTACCTCCATGCCAGTAAATATATATATATATTAGGGGGTAATCAACATTAGGGGATAAAAATCTTTATACCCCAATTATCTTCTGCACTTGTTTTTGTAAATAATTAAGTTATTAGACATTTTATGTGTCAAAGTTCACCTCTTATCTGACATTTTTATCCTTAATTTTTCATAACCATGTCTTGGATAACTTTCTGAATGTGCCACAGCCTCCCTACCTTGATGCCCACTCTCACTGTCAGGCTAAGGTCAAGTACAAGGACGTGAACTAGCTTGAATAGTCAGTTGTCTAGAAGATTTTTATGGTCCTATATGAATACTGTAGTCTTAATCCACTAAATTGTATAATAAAATCAAATATGAAGGTCTCAGTAATATAATTCTCACTATTCTTATATATGGCTTACAATCTTTATAGTTGGTAGAAAAATAGATTATATAAATTCAGATACTATTTAAAAGTCTTATAAAAGTACTAATTGATATGTATTGTAATTTTATTTGGTTATATTGGTTAAATTGTAATGATAAAGAATGTAGAAACAAGACCCAAAAACCTCCTCCTTTTATACACACTGAGTTCCCCAATGATTCCCTTGATGTACCACCCAATACACAGTTAATGACGCCTCTAAACAATTAATAGACATGCCCATCAACATTCCCAGTAACCCATGACATAATTAGAAGAGTAACAACCGCCAAAATCATGTAATAATAAGGGAAATCCATCAAAATTAAAGAAAAAGACAAAAAGAGAGTATATGCGTATAAAACAATAATATTAAAGACTAAAAGAGACTTTTTAAGGTTAATAATAGCTTAATAATAAGGGGGATTGACTGTAGAAATAATGGGGCTAATCCTGACATTATACTACGTGAAATTCCCATTCAAAAATAACCAAAATTGACTGAGAAACCACCCAAAAACTTAAAAAAGAGCGTGAGATGTGGGGTAACTACATGCAGTTCTTGGCAGGCGCTTGCACGGGTAAATCCTTGACTAAAATTAGGCGAATTTAAGCGTGGTGATGAAATAAAGTGCCAAGAGTGAGGTTATTAATGAAATTAGTGCATATAAACAAGGTCAATGCATTATTAATTAAGCTAGGACACTAAATAAGCACCTGTTGCCTATTTTAGTGTGTTTCCCCACAGTGGGCGTAGAATGTGGGGTAATTATAGTGTGAAAAAGCTAACTTTGCTAAAAATGAAGCTTTTCACACGGGAAAAAAGCAGGCAGTATGTGGCCAGTACACAGAAGCCATTTCTGGCATAAAAAACACCAAATTTGAAAAGTGTTATTTTTATGCATTTAAATAGCCAAATCAATAGTCCTCAATGAGCCCAATTGATCTGTCAAAGCGCAATTTTGATATTCTCAATTTTATAGCGCATATAGTCAACTTTTAAGTGAAATAAAGCGCATTTCTTGTTTTTTGTGTAAAACAATGAATATAACAGCTTTAAGTGTACTTAAAAATTATGTAGCCTTATACTTAAGGTTCTTAAGATTAACCTAACATATTCCAACTTAATATTAAGTAAATAAGACCTACAAAAAGTGGATATATGCATGTATATAAGGTGTTATAATGGCATATTTTGTATATTATCATAATTTTACTTATGTACACTGTTTGTGTACTCTCAATTATTGTTCCCCTGTATAGTTCAGGGGGTTAACATAACTTATAAGCACTTTTTACTCAGTCCTGGGAATATACAGGCTGACACTTGCCCACCCAAAAAAAACAATAAAAAAATGATAAGTTATACATTTTATTTATTTATTTGTAATTTTCAGGTATTCAGATTAATTCTGTAGCATTAAAGATTATACTTTAAAGAAATAAAACATAATAAAATATTTTGAGTATTGGTTTTTTAACCTCTCAGCTGGTTGAACAGAAATTTATTTCTGTTTGAATTTTTTAAGAAGGGTGGATAAATTAGAAATTTCTTTTTCAGGTATCCATTTATCAAATTCATTTGATTTCCCTTTAAATCTTAGTAAATACTCAGTTCCTTTTTCTTTAGTAAGGATTCTTTTCTTGAGTATTTTTTCAATATCTGCTTTTTCCACAATTTCTTCAGGTTGCTTTTTAGGCCTTCCCCTTCTTTTTGGAAATAAGTCAGGATCATTTGCATGGTAAGGTTTCAATAATGAGATAGGGAAAACTGGATGTTTCCTATCATATGGAGCATATAATATGACTTCTACTGCATTATTACAAACCATTTTACTTACTACAAAAGGTCCTACAAAGGGATCCTTTAATTTAACATTACCTTGTAAGTTAAAATGTAGTGTTGATATAATGACTTCATCTCCCTTTTTGAATTCAAATTCTTTATGAGATTTGTCCCACCTTTTCTTTTCATATTCAAATACTTTTTGGATGCATTCTTCTGCATTTTTCCTACACATTTGGTGCATATGAATAAAGTATTTAGTACCAGGGTGTATATCCAACCTTGGTAATTTATTCAAATGATTTACTGGGGTATTTGGTATGTATCCCAGCCAGAGTTCAAATGGTTTCTTCTCTGTTACAGAATGAGTTGTGCTGTTATAAGCAAATTCAAGGCCAGGAATTAATGTTACCCAGTCATGTGTGAATTTCTCATTGTCTTTGTATTCTAATCCAAAGGCACAATATCTTCTGATCATGTCTTCTAGAGTTTGTATCATTCTCTCAGCCAGCCCATCAGTTTGTGGGTGGTGTGCTGTAGACAATTTCAATTGACAACCTGATACTTCCATCAAAGATGTCCAGAACTCTGAAGTAAATTTAGGGTCTCTGTCAGAGATTATGGCTTTGGGGAACCCAGAAGTATTCACCATCTGAGTCCACCATAGTAATGCCAAGTCTTTTGCAGATACCTCTTTATGGGTAGGGATAAATTTACACATTTTTGTTAATCTATCTACTATTACCCAGCAAGAATTGAAACTTTCTTTTCCTGCTAATGGCAAGCCAGTTACAAAATCCATGTTTATAATTTCTCATGGAGCTTTTGGCTGCTCTATTTGTTGTAACAACCCTGCTCTCTTCCCAGTTAATCTTTTAGATTTCTGACAAGAGTCACATGTTTCAATGTATTTTTGTACATCTTCTTTCATGTTTATCCACCAGGATGTATTTTTAACTCTGGTTAATGTTTTGTTAAAATCAAAATGACCAGCTAAGATATCATCATGACAAGTACTCAACATTAACTTTTTCATAGAAGGTGGTATTACTATTAAATTACTTAACTTTTTCCTGTAATATATATATCCATCTTCAATTGATAGTTTACCTTTTTCCAACGCATTTCTATACTTTGGAGGCAAGGTTTTAATTAATGCACTCATGGAGGCATTTGTTAGATCATTAAGAATGGTAGATAGTTTAGTCAAATCTTTATCAGATGAATAATTTTCCAATATAGTTTGCATAAACTCTTCTTCTAAATCCACTATATAAATACCAAATATATGTATAACCTCATTTTCAGGCACATAAGCTGGGTTGTCAGCATCATATGGCAAAGGACTTCTGGATGATAAATCCACATTAGAATGCAATGTTCCTGCTCTGTGAGTGATTGTCATTCTTCCTCTGTACTATTGTAAAGCTAGTTGCCATCTAAACATGTGCCTATTAGGTGTTTTCATGTTTAGTAATGATTTTACTGCACTGCAATCTGTTATAAGTTCAAACTTCTGGTCTTCCAGATAGTAATGAAGTTTCTCCAAAGCCCACACCATGGCTAAACATTCAAGCTGTGTGACACCATACCTTAATTCTGTTTTTCTTAAGGTTCTGTATATATAACAGATAACTACTTCAGATAATTTTCCATTTATTATCTGTTTCTGCTGTAAAGCAGCACCTAAACCTATGAAGCTTGCATCAGTGTACAAGATAAAAGGTAGGGTGAAATCTGGCAGTCCCAATATTGGAGCTGACATTAAACATTCCTTTAATTTATTAAAGGCGTGTTGTCTTTCATTATTCCAAATGAAAGCCTCATTTTTCCTGATTAATGTTGTTAAAGGAGCTGCAATGGATTGGTAATTTTTAATATATTGTCTATAATATCCACACATACCTAAAAAACTTTGAACCTCTTTTACATTTTTAGGTATACCAATGTTTTTAATTGCTGCCACCTTATTCTGGTCAACACAAATTTGTAATCCAGACACAACATGTCCAAGTACTTTCAAGGATTGAAATCCAAACTTACATTTCTTTAATGCAATTTTCATAATAATTTCATCCATTCTTTGAAAGACTCTTTTCAGGTGATTTAAATGTTCATCATATGTTTTTGAAAACACTATGATGTCACCAATATAGACCAATAGCCATCCTTCAACCATTTCCTGATGAAAAACACTATGCATCAATTTTTGGAAGACTGAAGGCGCATTATTTGGGCCAAATGGCATTCTCACATACTTATATATACCCATATGTGTGGTTGTTAATAAGTAATTTTGAGAATTTCTTTCCACAGGAATCTGGTGGTAACCCTTGTTTCCATCCAGACAGGAAATATATTTTGCTCCTTGTAAAGTAGCATGGATAAAAGCTATCGTTTGTAGAGGGTAAATATCATCTACTGTGTATGTATTCAGAGCTCTATAATCACTGCATAATCTTGCCTTATCTTTTTCATAAGAGATAAATACTGGTGAAATGACAAAATACAAAGGTGTTGTGTCCACTTTTTCAACAATACCCATTTCCAACAACATTTTTATATTGTCTTCAATATCTTTCCTTTTTGCAGGAGATGCTGGGCAAGGTTTCTTTTTTAGGCTGCAAGGAATATTATCCAAATAACAGCTTAGAGATATTTTCATCTCATGGTATTTGACCAATCCTAGCTCATTTGAACCATGAGAAAATGCCATAGGATATAATTTAATCAATCTCAAAATATTTTCTTCTTCAATTTTTGAGGGCTGAGGACTGAAAGAGGCCTTTTGGATTTCATTTTCCAATTCAACCACTTCAGTGGTGGTTCTTCCACCTTGCAGTTGTTCTTCTCTAGGAGAAATGGCATACACTGAATTTTCAGAACATATTTTGGATTTTCTCTTACCATTCACGCCTATGGTGAAACAACTGTTTGCAGGATCTAGTTTAATGGAAAATTTTGTCAATAAATCATTTCCAATAATAAACCAATCACTAAAATTATTATTATCCATTACTACAAATTCACAAACTGCTCTTAAATATCCATTATTATAATTAAAGAATACAGCAGTTTTGTAATTGCCAATTGGATTTAATACTGAACCAAAAACCCTCCAGTTCTTTGTCTGAACAGGTTCTAGTTTTTTCTGGTACTTACTATCAAGTTTCATTAATGTATTAATTGAAACTACACTACCTGCAGCCCCAGTGTCAAGAATGGCATTCATTTCTTTTCCACATATGATAACAGGTGCTCTGATAGGTGTTATTTTATAAGTATCATGAGATACATCTTTAATTATTTCAGCTTCCTCTATGGAATTTAAAGATGTGTCTTTATGAGGTATAGCATCATTCAGGAACATAATATCCTGTTCTAATACAAATATCTCATTTTCATCATCACTGTAAGATATTTTACTTTTACCATCCTCACTGGATTCCACATTCTCAACTTCATGATTACTTGGTTCAGAATTCTGTGATTTTTCAATAACATTTATTATCTTCTTAAACATGTGGCCCTTAAACCAAGGTTCATTACATTTGTAACAAGTGTTATTTTCTTGTCTTTTAGGGACAAGGAGAGCTGAAGGTTTTTTCTTCTCCACTGGTAACTTACTTGTAGTAGGTTTTACCACGTCAACACTTTGTCTGTAATTACTATACTTGGTTTCATACTTGTGGTTAAATAATATCTCATTGCATATATTAATGAATCCAGAGGTATCTCTGATGGTTTCAGTTCTAGCTACAATAATGTCTCTAACTGATATAGGCAACTTGTATATTATTTTTTCTTTCCACTGTTCATAATCCATTTTTGGATCCATAGCTTTCATGATTTTTATTAAATTCATTAAGAAGACCATGGATTTATCTCCAGCATTTGGAGTATATCTTGTTCTTTCATACAATCTTTGTTGAGTGATTCTAAATTTTGGGCCACCAAATTGCCTTTCAATTAGTGCCTTCCATTCATTCCAGGAGTAATTAATTCCCTCACTCAATACAGGTTTAAACCATAATAAGGCCACATCTTTAAATAAAGATATTAAATTTGAAATAATTTCTCCATCAGGTAAGTTGTATGAAAATTTTAAGTTATCAATTCTTTGTATGAATTGCTGCCAATCAGATTTTGAATCCCTGTCGAAAGAAGGGTACTGATCTAGCTTAGGCCAGTTCTTTTGGCTAGTTTTTGCTTCCCTAACCTGAGGAATATTGAGTAATTCACTTACTTTAGAAAGATGATCATTTATTTCATCTTTTACTGATTTTATATTCTCAGAGCCCATGATACTATGTTCATGTTCAATCATTGGTTTATCATCAGAGTGTTTCATAAAAACTGGTACTCTTTCTACATAAGAGGTATTGTCTTTTATTTTTTCAGTATTTTTCAAAGTGTTAGCTACTTCAATTTCAACTCTTTGTAACCTATCTTTTATTACAGGTACGTGAGTTAAGGTATCATTTACATTTGAAAAAGACAATTTAACACGTCCCTCTATGGTAGCCATAATATTCTGAGAATGTTCTAATTTATTTTCTAAATTTTTAATCTCAGAGTTTAATCTTTTGTTTTCAGTGATTAATTCATTATTTGAATTCTAAATAATTTTTAACCTATTGTCTGTTGTACTCAATGATTGTGTGAGTTTTAATAATACACTTTCTGTATTATTGTTGGAATCTGTAGAGAATTCTTCCAATTTTTCAATTCTTAATAATAATTTACTAATTATTTTTGATTCCATTGGATTTTCTTTTAGAAAATATTCAATTTTGTCTGTGTCCAATTCAGAAGACTCATCATCAGGGTCAAGATTTAATTCATTTGGTTCCATTTTTATATTAATAGTATTTTCCTGGTGGTCAATAAAACTATGTACATTGTCCTCATTTAAAGACAAGTTTAACATATTTTTTTCAAATGAATAATCTTTTAAATATTTATCAATTATATCCAATATTTCCCTATCAATCTCATTACCTATAAGTAATTTATTGTCAGGTTGATACAATTGACTATTAGAAGTTGGATGACTTACCAAGGTCTTATCCCACTTCCCCTGCCTCTCCTTGCCTTTCCCCTGTAAGGGTGACTTCTGGATCTTTGTTGAGGAGGTTTGTTGTAGTTTTGGGCATACCAATCCCATTTCCATTTGCTTACTGTAATTTTTTGGTCCTCCTCTTGGGCTGGAGGTGTTGCTATGGAATTTTTGGGTGCCACTGTTGGTGGTTGAGCCTTTATTTCCAGTAGAGCTTGGTTGACTTCTATGAAACCTTGAGCTGCTCTTTTCTCCAGATTGTTGATCTGGTCCACCATATTGTTGACTCTTATTGTCAAGGTGTTCAGTAGGGTGGATAGGGAGTGAACTTGTTCTTGTAATGTATTTTTTGTTTTCTTTATTGAAACCTGCTTTAAAAGCTTTTCCCTTTCCTCCAGAGACATTGGCGGAGTGTTGTTGATTATGGGAGAGTCCTGACCCTCCATTTGAATGTCCTGTAACAGGTCTTTCAGCTCTAGGTCTTAAGTTATAAGTTTTTGCCTTATTACTTACAATGTCATTGTTGTCACACATTTTTACGTGGAATTTAAAGAATTGAAAGTTTAGATATGAAAACTTCAAAAAGGAGTTTTATCAGTATTTATTAATACCACTGAAGAAAATTTTATTGCTTAATTATTGGTATTAAGTGAATTTATCAGTGCCAAAAGTCAAATATGCTTTTATGTGGTCACTTAATATAACTGGTCTACAATATGTAGCCGTGTTTTTATATTTAAAAGAAAACAACTGTCAGTAAGATTCTTTTTAAATATTTAATGGATGTTAAAAACCAATAAAAGGAAAAAGATTAAGAGTCCTGTTAAAAGAAAACAATTAATCAGTTTAATTGGTTTATTATCTGCAAAGATCACAAATTTAATTGGTCTATTGACAGACTCCCACTAATAACAATTTTATGTTAAATTAGTGGTAAAATTGTTGATTCAATATCAAAATTTTATTATATAACAGGGCTTCTTTTTCTGAAATCACTATATAAGTGACCCCAACCTGTTGTAATTATCCAAATATTTCTATAGGGATATTATTTACGTGTACCTTCTTTGAAATTTTTTTACTTACTGGATTATAACAGAATTCTTGAGGAAAGGCCCCCAATTGTCAGGCTTAGGTCAAGTACAAAGACGTCAACTAGCTTGAATGGTCAGTTGTCTAGAAGATTTTAATGGCCCTATATCAATACTGTAGTACTAATCCACTAAGTTGTAAAATGTAATCAAAATTAAAGGTCTCAGTAATATAATTCTCACTAATTTTATATATGGCTTACAATCTTTGCAGTTGGTAGAAAAATAGATTTTATAATTCAGATACTATTCAAAAGTCTTATAAAAGTACTAATTGATATGTATTGTAATTTTATTTGGTTGTATTGGTAAATTGTAAATGATAAGGAATGTAAAAACAAGACCCAAAAACCTCCTCCTTTTATACACACTGAGTTCCCCAATGATTCCCTTGATGTGCCATCCAATACACAGTTAATGACACCTCAAAAAAACTAATAGACATGCCCATCAACGTCCCTAGTGACCCATGACATAGTTAGACAAGTAAAAACTGTCAAAATCCTGTAATAATAAGGGAAATCCATCAAAATTAAAGAAAAAGACAAAAAGAGAGTATATGCGTATAAAACAATAATATAAAAGACTAAAGGAGACTTTTAAAGGTTAATAATAGCTTAATAATAAGGGGGATTTACTGTAGAAATGGAGGGGCTAATCCTGAAACTATACTACGTGAAATTCCCATCCAAAAATAACCAATATTGACTGAGAAACCACCCAAAAACTCAAAAAAGAGCGTGAGATGTGGGGTAACTACATGCAGTCCTTGGCAGGCGCTTGCACAGGTAAATCCTTGAATAAAATTAGGTGAGTTTAAGCGTGGTGATGAAATAAGACGCCAAGAGTGAGGTTATTAATGAAATAAGTGCATATAAACAAGGTCAATGCATTATTAATTAAGCTAGGACACTAAATAAGCGCCTGTTGCCTATTTTAGCGTGTTTCCAACAGTGGGCGTAGAATGTGGGGTAATTATAGTGTGAAAAAGCTAACTTTGCTAAAAATGAAGCTATTCACACGGGAAAAAACCAGGCAGTATGTGGCCAGTACACAGAAGCCATTTCTGGCATAAAAAACACCAAATTTGAGAAGTGTTATTTTTATGCATTTAAATAGCCAAATCAATAGTCCTAAATGAGCCCAATCAATCTGTCCAAGCGCAACTTTGATATTCTCAATTTTATAGCGCATATAGTCAACTTTTAAGTGAAATAAAGCACATTTCTTGTTTTTTGTGTAAAACAATGAATATAACAGCTTTAAGTGTACTTAAAAATTATGTAGCCTTATACTTAAGGTTCTTAAGATTAACCTAACATATTCCAACTTAATATTAAGTACATAAGACCTATAAAAGGTGGATATATGCGTGTATATAAGGTGTTATAATGGCATATTTTGTATACTATCATAATTTTACTTATGTACACTGTTTGTGTACTCTCAATTATTGTTCCCCTGTATAGTTCATGTGGTTAACATAACTTATAAGCACTTTTTACTCAGGCCTGGGAATATACAGGCTGACAAAGAGGATCCTGAACCACCACCGGCACTCCCCTCCCTTGATTCACAAATCATTCAATCAACTGGCATATGCTCCATTATAATGCCAATTACTCTCCAACATTTCACTTCACAATGCTTTTAATTTTTAATTTTATGTTTTCATACTCTCCAAATGTCCTCTTTGTGTAATTTATTCACTTGGTTTGGTATTTTGGTTTGTTGCATATTCATTTTTTTTTTGAATTTACGGTGAATATCTTTTTTTTGATGGCTCATTGGTTTTCTTTCACAAGCTCAACATGAAATCGCATATTTTCTTATATTGCATATTTTGTCAGTGATTTTTTTACATTTATCACTCATATCCTTTTCATCCTCTCCTCAAACATCACTCAGTTTTTTTGGTTGCATTTATTTTCTCAACTCAACTCACCAGGTAGGTCATTTTTTTTTCTTTTTTCTTGGTTTTTTATTTACTAATCATGATTTTTTTTTCTTTCTTTTTTTTTGTTTTTTTTGTTTTTTTTGTAAGTGCTTCATTTATTTTTGTTCTAGGGTAAACTAATTTTTTGTTTGTTTTTTTCTCTTTTTTCTCTTTTTTTTTTGTTTTTTTTCTCTCCTTCACCTCTCTTTATCATCCTCAAGGCCCCCTTTTTCCCTCTCTTTACCTGTCTCAATACCTCCTTTTTAGCTGCCTCAAATCCCCCTTTCCCCCCTCTTTAGGTCCCTCATCACCCCCCCTTCCCCTCTTTTTAGGCGCTTCAAGACTCCCCCCTTCCCCTCTCTTTATGTCCCTCAACCCCCCCCCCCTTCACCTCTCTTTTGCCGCCTCAAACCCCCCCACCCACTCCCTTACCTCCTCCTCTACCCCCCCTTTTAATTAATGAACAATTGTTAACAATCATTCATTAATTAAAAGAATTTCTAACAATTAAATTACTTAGCAAACAATAGTTAGCAATCATTCATTAAGTAAAAGAATTTTTACCGATCTTTCATTAACAAGGAGGGGGGGTAGAGGAGGAGGTAAGGGAGTGGGTAGGGATAAGGGGAGTGGAAGCGGGGGGAAGGGGGGGGGTTGAGGCAGCTAAAGAGAGGGGAATGGGGGGGGTTTGAGGCAGCAAAAGAGGGGGGGGGTTGGGACATATAAAGAAGGGTAAAGGGGGGATTTGGGGGGTTTTAAGGTAACTAAGGGGGGGAATTCGGGGGGGTTTCAGGGGGTTTTTGAGGCAGGCAAGGAGAGGATTTGAGGGGACTTTTGAGGCAAGGAGGGAGGGATTTGTAAGGGGATTTCAAATAAATAAAGGAGGGGAAAAGGGGACATTTATGGGAGATAAAGAGGGGTTACCTACTTTCAAATAAATATACTAACAAATTTTTTTTTGTAAATTTGATTAATTTTTTAATTTTTTTGGCTGGCAGTATTATAGAAAAAAAAAAATTTCTTTCTGTTAAGGACTGTCCCTCTTATTTACAAATCAAAAAAGGTTTTTAAATTAATTTTTAATTTTTCTAGTTAATAATTTTTCTGGTTTTTTTTTATTTAAAAATTTTTTTTGTTTTTGATTTTGATTTTACTGAATTTTTTTTATTTTTTTATTTTTTTTCAGGATCTTGTGAGAAGGTTTTTAATAACCAATCTTCAGGTTCACTTTTAATTTTTTTTTTTTTTTTTTTGATTTAATTTTTACTGAATTTTTTTTTTTGAATTAATTTTATTATTATTATTTTTTTTAAAGGATTTTGCTTTTATTGTGTTTTTTAAAATAAAACCTCAGGTTTTTTTTTTGATAAATTATTTTTTTGGAAAATTTTTTACTGATTTTTTTTTTATTCCAATTTTATTTTTCAAATAAAAAAACAGCTTTTTTTATTATTAGGTGAGAATTTTTTTTTAAAAAAAATTGAGTTGAGATTTTATTGACAATTAAATTTTTTTTCAGATCAAAAAAATGTCTTCTTCTTCAGATTCACCCCTTACTTCTCTCTTATCTTCATCTTTATCTTCTTTATCATCTTCATCTTTATCATCTCTATCATCTTCTTTGAAATCAACTTCCATACAATCATCTTCTAAATCATCAAAAAAAATAATGATAATCAGTCTCATAAGAAGAAAATATATCTAAAAAAAAAAATTCATCATCTAAATCATCAAAAAAATTTAAAGATAATCATTCTCATCAGAAGAAAAGTTATCTGAAAAAAAAATTCATCATGTAAATCATCAATAAAATTAAAGATAATCAGTCTCATCAGAAGAAAAGATATCTGAAAAAAAAATTTTTTTGTGAAAGTTATTTTTGTCATATCCCAAACATTTTTTTTCATAAAACTAAAGTAGATAAAAAAATCAATATCTGAAAAAATTACCAGAAGATATCAAATATCTAACCGAATTTGGAGATGATTGAGTTGTTGCAGTTATCAGTAATTCTTATAAGGCTCAATTCATATTGGAAGTTCATTCATTTGATGGTGTAAAAGATGAAACTTTTAATCAACTATCGGATCTTATCATAACTCTTTATCAAATGGCTTTGGTTCAATTACCTATAAGGAATACGAATTTGTTGGGTGGTATCATGATTGGATTTGGTTGGAGACCAGGTTTTGTTAAAGGATATTCTCTTGTTATGTCTAATAATTTTTTTCCATTCTTAATATCATTTCACTTATTTCATTTATATAGGCATATATTTGTTGTTCAGGAATATCACTAAAGCTCAAAAAGATGAAGATTTTCGCTTATGGGACACTCTACCTTCCTTTAACTCTTTTCTTGCTTTTTGACTCAAAAAGCTCTGTAATAAAGCATTTGAAAAAAATCATGAACTAGCAACCAAAGTTGGAATACCGAATTGGTGTGACTCCAAATGGGAAGATTTCAGCCACGAATATCTTTTATTTTCTAATGTTATTATCACAGATTCTGGATTTCACAATAGGATTCATATCGATAGGAATGATGCCAATTTTCTTACTTTTGGTATATTCTCATATATCAATCCAATAACTGGCCACCCAATACCATCTCCAGCTAAAATCAAAGGACATGGTTTATATTTTCCAGACCACCAGTGCATCATTGATTTTGGTTTGGGAAATGGTATCATGGAAACTATTTGGAGTTCTTCTAAGGATAATCATCAAACAACCAAAGCTCCTCCTGGTTTGGAATCCTGTCAAGATTTCACACATTTTGGTTGCTCATTTCAAATCAGTCATAATTTGATTCAAAGAATCAATAAGGTAAAGAAAGAAGGTAAAGTTATTTGATTTAAAAAAACTTTATCTAGATCCAAAAAGTATGGGGATTAGAGTTGTCATCAAAAATTTTATATTTTTTCATAAATTTTTAGTAAATATTTTTTATATATCAATTTGCTCAAGTAATGTGATGAGCCAACAACCTTTGGTTGTATAACAGGTAATCATGATAACATTTATTTGTTTCATGGGTTTACTCTTGCCTATACCTGTGGAAAGTCCCAAACTTTTGTTTCTTGACTTGGTCTGCATTTTGGCTTGAGGAATTGTAATTAATTTAAACTAGGGAAATTGATATATATTAGATATTTATTTAATAATTTATGTGATAATATTGAATTTAGATGACTTCCACCCCTTACTTCAATAAAATGCAGGGGGGGTATTGCCAAATTTTCAAATCTGACATGTGAAATTGATGACTTAGAAAAATTTTGGTGATACCCACCCCTTGCTTCAATAAAATGCAGGGGAGAGTATTGCCAATTTTTTAAAACATATATAGATTTTTTTTGACTTGTAAATATTTTGGTGAAAATTTTTTGGTGATACCTATCCCTTACTTCAATAAAATCCATGGGGGGTTTTGCAAAATTTCTTATAAGACTTGTGAAATTCTTGACATGTAAGAATTTTTGGGATACCGGTAAAATGCAGGGGGTAGTAAAGCCAAAGTTTCATATAAGACTTTCAAGATTCATGACATGAAAGAATTTTTGTGATACCCACCCCTTATTTCAAAAAAATCCAGGGGTGTGGGATTGTCAAATTTTCAAAGGAGACTTGAAAATTTTATTAAAAAAAAGAATATTTAACATTAAAATACAAAATTTCAAGAAATACAGAAAATAATTGTAAAATTTATGTACAAATAAATATGAACACATGAAGTGTGAAAGAAATAAAAGAAACCAGTCAACAAAAAATTTCATTAAATGTTCTATTTCTTCAACAGATTTGTTTGCTTTAATGCATTTGATCAAGAAATCTTTCTTTTTAGAACTTTCTTGAAGATCATGCTTATACTTCATCTGTTCCATTAAGTTTTGATTCTCGAGTGTTTTTTCCTCTTTTTTGGATATTTCAATACTAAGAGTTAACTCAAACTTCTTCTCCTCCAAATCTTGGACCTGATCATCCTTCCGTAAGGAGAGCTCGTACTTCCTCTCCTCCAAATCTTGTACTCTGTCATCCCTCCTTAAAGAGAGCTTGTATATCTTCTTTTCAAAGCTTAGAGTCTCTTTAGAAATTTCAACTTGTTCTAGAGTGAGAATAAAAATTAACATAAAGTAGAAGAAAAGCAGAGTAAAGTAATAAGAGGTATGATATCACTTACCAGCATCACATTTCTCTAAAAACTGTTCCATCGAAGAAAAAGGTGTTTGTGATGAAGTATCACTTTTTCATCTTCTTTGGGAGTGGAAATTTAGACTACTTGAAGCTCTTTGCTTTTTTTTCAATGTAGCATTTTCCTCCTCATCATTGTCACTAGCTTCAGACTCAGTAGATTGAGGATCCTGGGTTTGTTCATCAGCCTTTTAAGAAATAAGAAAAAGATAAGTAGATAAAAAATAGAAAAGATAAGATAAAGAAAAAATAAACAGACCTGAGTTAGATTTGGTTGGGTTAAATCACCTATAGGATCTACAAAAAAGCTATCTAGATATGTCTTATTCAAATGAGGGGAGGCTTAAGTGGAGGAAGAGGATGGGAAAAGATTTGCTTTGACATCATGTTTGGAGATAGGATCTTCACTATCCAACATGTTTACAGGATTAACATCGGCTCACTCTCCAAAAATTGCATCCATCTCTTTAAAGTAAGGACATAAAGTTTCAAGTTTATTGTCTATGGACTTTATGCCCTTAGTTATATTGTTGTCGGTAACCCCAAAACCAGTGGAAGATGAAAGAGCCTTTGCCTTCTTGAATTTTGCTTAATAATTCTTGAATCGTTCATACATCTGTTCAGGCAAAAGATCAATCCTTCCCTTGGTCTTATTCTGTAATTCATTTGCCATTAGAAGATAGCCATTAACATTTGATGCAGGGGGCCGTCCTACTTTAGTGGCATACTCAGTACCAAAACAAGAATCATAGTTAGATTTGGATTTCAGCCAGTTGATAAGAATGAGATGGTCATCTTTTTTTAATTGAACGGTCTTTGATTTCTTGGCTGAGTGGGGGAAAGAGGAAGTAGTGGGAATTGAAGAACAACTGGGTGATGGCTGCCTTTGAGAAGATCTAGGATGATGAGGCATGTTATTATAAATGAAGATGAAAAGGAGCAGAAACAAGCAGATGAGATAGCAAGATGAAAAGGAGCAGAATCAAATAGATGAAATGGGGAGAAATTCTGAGCAGATAGAATGAACAGGATGGGATGAGAATGGAAGTGCGCAGCAAGGTAGAAGGCATATCCAGGGAGTAGTCCAAGATGTGGTTATGGCAGAAAGTAGGTCAAGATGTGGTTATGACAGAAGGTTGTCCAAGATGTGGTTATGAAAAATTGAGTAAAAAAATGTCGGATAAGAGGTGAACATTGACACGTAAAGTGTCTAATAACCCAATTATTAGCAAAAATAATTGTGGAAGATAATTGGGGTATAAGGATTTTTATCCGCAATTAATTTAATTGCTGATCCCTGAACATTGATACACCCTAATTTTAAGGAAAAAATTGTTTCACTGGTGAGCTTAATTGATTGTTCCTCACAATCAATCATTCTACTCCATAATTCTGAAACAATTCTATGAACAGTTGGGTTTTTATCAAAATACTCAACATTTTCCTTTTCACAATCTTCACTTTTTGGTGAAGTTCTCATCTCACATTTGGGTGGTGGCAACTGAAATTTAACTATAATATTATCATAAATTGTACTATTGTTATTGACAAAAAATAAATGCATAAGCTTCATACCTGCTCAATAACAATTTAACTTCCTCCCCATTAAACTTGGGACCATCCCAAGTTTGAATCCTAACTGATGCCATAACAGGAGCACCAGTACCAGAAACACCAAATCCAGAATCAGAAGACATCATAAAAGTAAAAAATAAACCCACAAAAAAAGTTCCAATAAGTGAGCCTCTTGCATTCTAAAAGAATCCAATTATCAAGTAAGTTTTTTTAAAATCCAGAAAATTTGAACCCCATGTTGGGTTCCACCCATGTAGAAAGACTCCAACAGTTGTCTTGCTGTAAGCAGTATCAAAGGGAGTTAGATAAACCAGAGAAAACCCTGTTCCTTTAAGTAAAATAAGAGTTCAAAATAAACTAGGCTCAAATGTCTACTTGATAAGAAAATGACTTGTTGACCAGTTTTTTATAAAAGTTTTGAGATGATTGAATTGGTGTTCTCAAGTTAATATAATGAAATACAACAAAAAGTTGTACCAGTGAAAATTTATTTAAATCATTGAATTTATATGTTTTTATAAAGTTTTTTATTTTTGTGGAAAGATGTTAAAAGTGAGTCCCTGGAGTTGAGACCTTTCTAATGATACCCTATATGTATATATTAATAAGCTGTTGTGTAAAATATATGAAGTGTTAACTAAAAATGTTTTATTTATAAAGGTAATACAGATTGTAAAATGTTGTAAATGATGGTTGATATGCATTATAATCTCTTATGATGATTAATTATGTTGGATCCCTTTTCTAATTTTGAGTCTACAGCCTTTATATGCATAGTTTAGCAATGTGCCTACTTTTCCCTTCTGGAGCTTGTACAGAGTTTGTCTGAACATTTACAGAGCATGTATGGACTTCCAGACTCAATTAGAACCTTAAAACCTTAATAGAAAATCAGTAAAAGATGGTGATGAGATAGCTACATCTGGAGAACCTTTCCTAAACTTTTTTTAGCCTGAAAATCCCCATGTACTAAGCTAAAAATCATTAAAGTTAAGTAAAATAACAAAAATCAAAAATTATTAAAAAATACTTGATATAATAATTTAAAAAAAAGAAACATATTGAAAATTCCCTTAAAATTTCCAAAGTTTTTATGAGCCTCCTGAATTTCATTTCTGCGCATTTTTAAGCCCATAATAATATTTCTTTACTTTAAATTAATTATTTTCTCTTGACATGTTATTTGACCAATTTTCACCATAAAATCAACCGTTTTCTTTGTAATAAAATTATTCTAAAATTAAATAACCTTTTTAAATCTTCATAATAAATGTCCCAAATTAAATTTAAAGAATCTTTTGGTGCTGTACTAAACTTTAGAATGCCACATTGGTTGCAGTATAAGTTGATTCAGTTGATATTGTCACCGGAAGGCCTACTCACAAGGTCAAGGGTGTTCCTGAGTAAGTGAGATTGGAAAAGATAATTGAGAACACCTTTGAATCACAGAGTAAAACATCAAGGTTGTGGTTTGAAGATAAGTAGAAGATAAATTAATACTTCTTTGAGATAAGTTTGAGATGAATAATAATGTAATTTACAGTGACACTAAATATTCAGGTTAATCTCAAAAAGGGTTGGAACTTAACAATAAAATGGATTTAGGAAAATTTAAGATTGAAGGAAATTGATTATTAAGAAAGGTTGGAAACAATAGTAGCCTTATATAAATTTTACTACTATCACAACAATATTATAAGTTAATTCTAAGGAATGTTGAACCAAATCCAACCAATTATATAGATAACTCCACCTCACATTGACCCCTTTAGTAAAACTCCCTTTCTTTATCACTGACCCTCCAATATAACCCACAGATCCTTTAACCTTACTCCTGTTCCTACTCATAGACCTTTAATTACCCTCAGAAACACAATAACCCAACATTGAAAATATATCATTGATCCTAGCACTAGTACACCACACCTTTGCTATAGATTGAAAAGTATAAGCATATGATTGACTAATTTAGATTTAAGATTTAGATAGTGTGGTTTCAAGCACAGTAAAATTGAGAGACACAAAGGGGAAAAGCAGTTTCTATGTAGATGTTGCTTTCTGTGCTTCAAGTATGAATTTGTGTACTGATTTATGGATTAAAAGATTGACTTTTGCTTCAAGTGTCACATGGCACATGAAAGATATCTTGTTGGATGTTTGTGAGATAGTGGCATTTCACTTTACATTTTCATTATGGTTTCTTAGGTGGTCCCATGTTGCGCTCAAAGTTTGTTAATGGTCACAGATGAGGATTTGACACCTGTGATTTTTATGAACATTTCCACATCTCTAAGAGTTTCTGAGTTTAAAGTGGGGTTGCCTTTAAAGTCCCATTGAATGATGCTAGCCAGCATGTTGCCATTGAAGGAGAGATTTTGTGCTTTTAGGTCAGTATAGCAGTCCTTTAGTTATGAGATTTTAGTGATTGGGTTTGGGAAATCTTACAATCTGATATCCAGGACTCTGTTGAGAGCATTAAGTTTACACAATTGCAAAAGTATTTTGTATTTAAAAAATAAGGGTTTTAATGCAGAAGTACTGGGTGTTATAGAGAGAATTTGAGTATTGACATTTAATTTGACTGAGTTGATGAGGATGGTGCATGCAATATGTTCTCTAGCTAATCCATTATATAGATTAGGTCTGGTCAGGAATTCTGGCTCCCCAGTATATTTTTGAGGATTATTTTGAGTTCTTTGTACCATAATATGAAGTTGGAGTGATTGTCTTTTACTTTAGACAGCCAGGTCACCATTTCTTTGTACAATTCCCAAATTGTATCAGTGACTTGCTTTCTAGCTTGGTTTTGGGCATTGGCTCTTGGATCTCTATATTCTTTGTTGTCAGAAGCTATGGCTTGTTGTTGGTCAATGTATGAATTGAAATCATCATCATCTTTGTTGTTTTAATATTTGGGTGGGGACTGATGGTGCTCTCAATTGGGCTATACAGGTAAAGATGGTAGTTGGTTTGGTGATAGGAGTTGAATTCAGTTTATATGTTGTTAGGGGGGTTGTGTTTCTTGGCATCTTGACAAGGGTTTTTTTTTAAAAAAAAAATTGAGAAAAAGAGTAACTGAAAATAGTAGAAAAGAGAAGATATGGATAAAAAGAGAGAAGAAAAAAAAAGGAGAAAAGGAAGAAAAAGTTAAGTTGAAAGAGAAAAAGGAAGAAGAAAAGAAAAAAAAAGGTTTTTGGGTAGGACTTCACCCACTCCCGCTTTTATTTGGGTTCTTGTGAGGAACCTCTGTTGAAGGACTCGGTTGGCTAGGTTACTATGTTCGGGTGAACTCTACACGTGCTTAACACAATGATTGATTTATACTGAGTATTGATTTAGTTTGTGATCAGTTAGCAAGGGTGAATAGTGATAATATGAGACTTTAAATAGATGCCAGTTATCCTCTGTTTTTCCTTATCCAATCTCTTATTTTCTCTCTTCATTGAAAACTGATTGATCACATTTTTGTTTCTTACACTTTAACATATATTTATAATATTTATCTCAAAACCCTTTTCTGCTGTATTGTCACGCGCCACGTGACACTCGAAGCGAAATTAACTCAATAAATCAATAATATCGAGTCCTAAATCTATACTCGAAGCGCAGAAAGCAATTCTCCATAGCAACTGCGATTTTCCTTTGTGTACTGCTATTCAACTGCGCTAGCCTAAACTCTAAATCTAAATTAGTCAATCTCCCAATAGGGTACCTTAGTCCTTTTCAATAAGCAACGCACAGCGCTAGGATCAATGAAATAGTATAGTAGTAGTTTTTTTCATTAAAGTTTTGTTAATTAATTAAAAGGGACAAATTGAGCATAAACGGATATTTAGTAGAGAGGGTCTAAGTGTATGTTAGTAATGGTCAATGGAATGGGAATGCTGTGATGGAAGGGAGGTCAATGCGAGGAGGAAAAAAGGATATAAAAGGAGTTGGGTATTTGGTTCGATATTCCTTAGAATTAAATTATAATATCGTATTTACATTAATAGTGGTAAAAACCTTAAAAGTTAAATCATTGTTATTGTATCTTTCTTTTACCTTCTCAAATATTCATTTCTAAATCCTAAATTTTTGATTATTGAGTTTCCAACCCTTCGTGAGATTTTAAGAATTATTATTACCTTGGAACTAGTTTATAATTCTTCTTGATCGAACCTCGAAACTATAGCTATTACTTCGAGTGACCTTCGAATCATTCCTCTGTGCTTCGAAGAAGTTTCTAAAATCCCTCATCTCACTTACAGGAACATCCTCAACCTTGTGCGTAGGTCGTCCGGTGACAGTATAATTTAATTCTCCGTAGTTCTCATTCTTTGCACTACTACATCTTTTTAGGTGCTTCTAAAATTTTAAATGGCACCTGTTCAATGCACTCCTCCTACGGGCGCTACTACTAGAGCTTGCGCTAGAGGCAGGCCAACAGCCACAAGGTCTGTTTCTCGCACTCACTCTTTGGAACCACTCGACCTTAGGGAACGGCAACATTCAGTTCAATCTGTAGAAGACATTCCACAAGATTTTGAGGATTCTAGTGATGAAGAAGAAGGAGAGGATACAATGCATGAGGCACCATCCGCCCCTGCCAATCACCCTTCTGGCCAATCCTCAGAACCGGGACCATCTAACTCTCTGGAAGATTTCATGAGACTTTTTATGAAAACCCTTTCAAATCCAACGCCTTCAGAGGGATCTAAGTTCAAAACTCCTTCTATGAAATCTCCTGACAAATTTGACGGAGATCACCCCGACAGATTGCGACCCTTCTTGCAAACCTGCAAGCTACTGTTCCATAATGACCCTCGAACCTTTAACAGCGACCGATCAAAGGTTGTTTACGCTTCTTCATTCCTAGCCGGGAAAGCAGCAAGATGGTTCGAACCTTATCTACTCATGCTTTCTTCGACAGAAACCCACTTACTTATCAATAATTGGGAAAAGTTCGAAGACCAACTTTTTACGTTGTTTGGGGACCCTAATGAAACGGACAACGCAGAAATTGAACTTGATTTTCTTCGCATGAGTGATAATGGTAAAGCCTCTGAATATATCTCGAACTTCAGAGCACTTCAAACTCGAGTAGGTTGGAATGATGCTGCCCTTAAGTATCATTTCAGGAAAGGACTTCCTTCGAGGATTCTGGATCAATTAAATCTTCACGGTCAGAAGATGACTACTTTAACAGATTTAATGGATCGAACCCTCGAACTTGACGGCTTTTATCAAGGACAACTTCAACATCGTCGATATGCCAACAAATCTCAAGGCCTAAATTTTAAATCGGGACCTTCTTCACACCCACGACCAAATCAATCCTCCTCAACTCAATCCAAACCCAATAAGGGAAAGGATAAACCTCGACCAAAAGGCTCGAACCCAGGCGATATCAGCAAAGTACTGGATCCTAAAGGGGAACTTAAAGAAGCTGAGAGGAAGAGAAGAGCAGATAATGGGTTATGTATGTATTGTGGGGGTAAGCACAAGTTGGAAGACTGTGTAAAGTTGAAGGAAAGAGAAGGTACTAGTTCGAAGTCAAAAAACTAGTAGATAGTTTACTTGTGTGCAAAGCAAACTATCTTATCTCTCCCAGTGCACAGAACCTCCATGTCTTAAGGACTGGAGTTGCCTTAAACCGCTTGAGATTCATTCTTTTTAAGGAGGATATCCCCTTCAGTTGTCTTATAGACTCTGGAGCTTCAATTTCTTTTGTTAGTTTATCTTTTGCCGAGAAGCTTCAACTAACATTTACAGATATCGATCGAACTCCCATCTATTTGGTCGAATCAGAGGAACCCAAATATTGGGTAAGTAAGAAAGTTTTATGGGTTTTCAACTTTCCGAATTTCCCCCCCTTCGAGTGGGAATTATCAGTCTTGGACGCCCCAAGGATGGACGATACCATTCTTGGCCATGACTTTTTAACGCATTGGAATCCCAAAATTGATTGGACTAGGGGATTGATCACCCCACGCTCTAAGTATATTTCTGATTCTTCAATGCAGGTCAATAGGGAGTTAAACAACCCGCCTGACAACGTCCTGCTAAAGGACAAATCTCTGCCAGATGACTTGCAAGCATCTGTACCTTCTTTAAATGAGCAATTGGCTAACCCTTCTAGCTCGATGACTTCACTCGAAGAGGATTTAAATTGCCTCGAAGTAATCGAATTATGCTCTCTCAATACAGGTATCCCCTTGACAGATTCTCTTGAAGATGAAGAGGACCTCCAAATAAACGTTGAAGCCATCAAATCAACTCTACCGGAAATCTACCACGATTTCCTCGACGTTTTCTCAATCCGCAAGGCCGATAAGTTACCACCTCATCGACCCTACGACCATCAAATAGAGTTAATAGGCCCAGTACCTCCGGCAGGTCCTGTCTATTCTTTATCGAAGGACGAATCTCAAGTTCTTTGAGACTACATTGCAGAGAATGTAGCCAAAGGTTTCATCAGAGCCAGTAAATCTCCAACCGGCTCCCCTGTCCTCTTTGTAAAAAAGAAGGACGGTAGTCTTAGGTTGTGTGTTGACTATAGAAAGCTCAACACAGTCACAAAGAAGAATGCATATCCTGTTCCTCCTATGTCATTACTTCTTACCCTTTTCAATGGTGCTAATTTCTTTTCTAAAATTGATCTTAGAGGCGCTTACAATCTTATTTGCATTGCGGAAGGTCATGAACCACTGACTGCAATGCGCACTAGATTTGGTAGTTTTGAATATTTAGTTATGCCTTTTGGATTATGTAACGCACCTTCAACTTTTCAAACTTTTGTTAATGATATCTTTCAAGATGTTGTTGAACAATTTGTAGTCGTCTATTTAGATGATATTTTAATATTCTCGAAAACACTGGATGAACATATTCATCATGTTCGACAGGTCCTAAATTGTCTTCGAGATCATGGTCTCTACGCCAAGCATAATAAATGCGAATTCCACCTCAAATCAATTGATTTTTTGGGTTTTACGTTGTCCACTGACGGTTTAGTCATGGATGATAAAAAAATCCAGAAAATCCTGGAATGGCCTGAGCCCAAAAACATTAAATCACTCCAAGGATTTTTGGGTTTTGCAAGCTTCTATAGAAGATTTATTAAAGATTACTCTAAAACTATTTCCAATCTTACTTCTCTTCTTAGAAAAGATATTCCTTTTGTTTTTACTTCTACAGCACGAAAGGAATTTGAAGCACTAAAAACAGCGTTCACCACAGCCCCAATTCTTTGGCATTTTGATCCTTCTGCCTCGACAATAGTTGAGACAGATGCGAGCGATTATGCTATTGCAGGGGTCATCTCCCAATTAAATCCTGAAACAAATTTGTTTCATCCTGTTGCTTTTGAGTCACGCAAACTCATAGCCGCGGAATTAAATTATGAAATTCATGACAAAGAGCTTTTAGCTATTATCCATTGTCTTAAAAAATGGTGTTCTTTTCTTCTCAGCCTAGATAGTCCTTTTCAAATTTTAACAGATCATAATGCTTTGAAATACTTCATGTCTTCTAAAGTGTTAACCAGGCGTCAAGCCAGGTGGGCTGAATTTTTGTCTGAATTTTCTTTCTCTATTTCCTATCGCCCAGGAAAAAACTGCATTGTCCCAGATATCTTGTCACGTCGGGACGACGTTTACCCACAGCGGGGGGACGCATTTGCTGAAAAGAACCCAGCAAATGTGCAATCAATCTTCAACGAATCAATGATAACGACTCATCAACTTAATTCAATGACAATTCAATCTTTTCGAAATCCACTATCCAACATCCTCGAAGCTCAGTTGAAGGACGATTATTGTTTAGGGTTAAAAGACAAAATACTCTCGAAGCAAGGGGCCAAAAGATTTAGTATTGAATCAGGTCTATTAGTCTTCGAAGGTAGAGTAGTCATACCCGACAACAATGAGATAAAATTATGGATTTTCAATAGTCGACATGATTCTCCGTTAGCTGGTCATTTTGGGGTTGATAAAACCTACCAGTTAATAGCGAGGGATTTCTTCTGGCCAGGTATGACCAAGGAAATCAAGGCCTATATAAAAGCTTGTTACGAATGTAATAGGAATAAGGCTCCCCGTCACCGGAAGCATGGGTTGCTTCAACCACTTCCTATTCCCTCTAAACCTTGGGAATCTTTATCGATGGATTTCATTTCTCAACTTCCTATTTCTAATGATTTTGATGCTATATTAGTAATAGTAGATAGATTTTCAAAAATGTCTATTTTTATTAAAACCACTACTACTGCTTCAGCAGAAGATTTGTCAAAATTGTTTTTAGAATATGTATTTTCTAAACACGGCTTACCAAATGATATTATTTCAGATAGAGGCTCATTGTTTGTATCCACATTCTGGACCCAACTGTGTCGACAACTCAATATCACGAGGAATCTCTCCACAGCCTATCACCCTGAAACCGATGGTCAAACAGAAAGAGTTAACCAAATCCTCGAACAATATCTTCGAATGTATGTTAGTTACCAACAAGACGATTGGACCACATGGCTACCATTGGCCTAATTTGCTTATAATAACTCTACTCATTCTTCGACACGACAATCTCCCTTTGAAACCATTTATGGACGACATCCTCGATTCAACTCAATTCATGTAGGAACTAATCATCCTGCGGAACATTATCTTCGAACTATATCACGACTCCAAGAAGAACTTAAAACAAATTTGGAATCAGCGATTCGAAGATACAAGGAACAGGCCGACAAACATCGACAATCTGCTCCTTCCTTTAAACCAGGCGACAAAGTATGGCTCGATGCACGAAACATCCGAACAACAAGACCATCAAAGAAACTGGCTGAAAAGCGCTTGGGACCATTCGAAATCGACTCTGAAGTCTCTAAAACTGCATTTCGACTCAAGTTACCTCCTAAATGGCAGGCGATTCACCCTGTTTTCCATGTATCTCTCCTGGAACTGGCTCGAGAAATATACCCGGGCAAGAACCAACCCCCTCCGGAACCGGTCGAAGTAGAAGATCATCTAGAGTGGGAAGTAAGTCGTATCCTTGATTCAAGAATACGCAAGGGAAACTTCAATACCTCGTGGAATGGGAAGGCTTCCTCAATGACTCAGACAAAACATCCTGGGAACCAGCCATCAATGTTTCTAACGCTCCTGAACTCCTAAAATCTTTTCATGCAAAATATCCTTTAAAACCAAAACCTTAAAATTTCTTTACTTAAAATTTTTTTTTTCTTTTTCTTTCTTTCTTTAAAATCTAAAACACCTCTTAAATTTCTTAGCCTTGTTTTCTTTTTTCTCTCTTCTTTTTTCTTTCTTCTCCTTCTATAAAATTCCTCCAAAACCAACTAAAAATAAATTCAAAAATAAAATTAAATACAATAAAATAAAATAAAATAAAATCAAAATTAAAATTAAATAAAATTAAATAAAATAAAATAAAATAAAATAAAATAAAATAAAATAGAATAAACATAAATAATAAAATAAAATAAAAAACTCATAAATCTCTCTAAATATTTTCTTTCTTTTCTTCTTCAATTCTTTAAATACATTCTTTTCTTAAATTTAAAATTCTCTTCAAAAATTTCTCTTTCAAAAAAATTTATTCTCTCTTTTAAAGACTTTCTTTCCTTCAAATCATCAAATCCTGTATGGCACGACCATTTCCTCGAACTTAACTTCAACCCCTGAATCTCCCTATAATAATTCTTCGAAACAAATAAATCTTCTTTTCAAACTCTCTTAAATTCTACACTTTGTTTTTTTCTTTTCTTTCTCCTCTTTTTTCAAACTAAAATTTCTTAAAAAAAAAAAAAAAAAAAAAAATTAAAATCCTCAATTTAACAAACTCATCTCAATCACAAAACCGTTTCTTTTTTCTCTCTCTTTTCTTACATAAAAATTTTCCTTTTAAAAACACTAAAACTTCCTTCAATTAAAACAACCTTTTTTCTTTCTTTAAAATTCTTCTTTCAAATTCTAAAATTTTTATTTAAAACTTCTTTTTTCTTTTTTTTTCTCTTCTTTTTCTCTCTCTCAAATCTTGTAAAATTAACAACATTCACCTACAATAAAAAAAAATAATACTAATAATAAAATAAAATAAAAATAAAATAAAACTAAAATACATTTTTTTTCTTCTACTTCTTTCCATCTCCTTTTCATTTCAAATTTTTTCTTTTAATTTTTCTCGAACCAATCTTTTCATTTTCTCCAAAACTACCCTTATCTCCTTCCTGCATTTATCAAATACCTCCTCCTCTCCTACTGGAACCACCTCTCCAATCTCCAAGAGCTCCTCCACCACGTCGAAGGAAGCAGCGTCAATAATAGCGTCGACCTCCCCACATAGTTCTTCCACGAACCTTACTCGTCGACCTTGACGAGGTTTCTTCGACCACACCTGGTCCAGGGTGTCTTCGGGCTCTTCAACTACTTCCGTGGCTGGAGGGTTTGCCTCAGTTGGTATAACCGGCGCAGGCTCCGCAATCAGCTCTTCCAGGTTATTCGATGTCTAAAACAAGACTCATCAGTAACTTCATCCTTGAAATAAAACAATTAAAACTTACCTCGAAGATGGGATCAGGCTCCAGAAATAACCTGGGCGCCACTTCGACTTCTACCTCTCTCTCTTCCTCATCGTCCTCGATGACCACCCGACGTTTCTTGGGTGCCCGCCCTGGAACAGGGACTTCATCTTCATCCTCATCCACCAATTCATTGACCTCTTCCTCGACACCTCGCTTCGAACTCGTGGCCTGGGTTACCCAGGTTGAGATCTCGTTGTTCATCTCCTTATCATTTTCCCCCACCGATTGTTCATCTTCGATCGAGACATCCCAAATGTCTTCGACCACCTCTTTGGTCTTCGGAACTACCCAAAATTTTGTTTTTGTAAATCGTTTTTCGATTTCCGCGTTCTTCGTCAACGCATCGCACACCACTCGCCGCCAACGGCAAAACTCGCATTTCTGGCAAGGGCCTCGAATCGCTGTACTTTCGACACAGAAATATTCCATGCTTTAACAAGCCGTTCAAGTCTGTGAAAACTGTCGTGTGATTATTCCCCCATCCGCTTTAGGGTGTGGAGGCGTGGGTGTGGGAGTAGGGCAGTTCATTATAAAATAAATAATTGAGAGATGAGGGAAAAAGTATTAGACAAGGGAAATTAGTGTGGGAAGATGGTTCAAGCTCAACGGAGTTCGCGTTTTTTATACCCGGGCATCTTTCACGCGCCACGTGACACTCGAAGCGAAATTAACTCAATAAATCAATAATATCGAGTCCTAAATCTATACTCGAAGCGCAGAAAGCAATTCTCCATAGCAACTGCAATTTTCCTTTGTGTACTGCTATTCAACTGCGCTAGCCTAAACTCTAAATCTAAATTAGTCAATCTCCCAATAGGGTACCTTAGTCCTTTTCAATAAGCAACGCACAGCGCTAGGATCAATGAAATAGTATAGTAGTAGTTTTTTTTCATTAAAGTTTTGTTAATTAATTAAAAGGGACAAATTGAGCATAAACGGATATTTAGTAGAGAGGGTCTAAGTGTATGTTAGTAATGGTCAATGGAATGGGAATGCTGTGATGGAAGGGAGGTCAATGCAAGGAGGAACAAAGGATATAAAAGGAGTTGGGTATTTGGTTCGATATTCCTTAGAATTAAATTATAATATCGTATTTACATTAATAGTGGTAAAAACCTTAAAAGTTAAATCATTGTTATTGTATCTTTCTTTTACCTTCTCAAATATTCATTTCTAAATCCTAAATTTTTGGTTATTGAGTTTCCAACCCTTCGTGAGATTTTAAGAATTATTATTACCTTGGAACTAGTTTATAATTCTTCTCAATCGAACCTCGAACCTATAGCTATTACTTCAAGTGACCTTTGAATCATTTCCTCGAATCATTCCTCTGTGCTTCGAAGAAGGTTCTAAAATCCCTCATCTCACTTACAGGAACATCCTCGACCTTGTGCGTAGGTTGTCCGGTGACATGTATATTCATCTATCACTGGGGACAGGTATTATATACATAACTCTGTCTATAGGTGTTGATACTGATCGTAGTATACTATAGGTGATTGATAATGATTGACTAAACTGCACAGGGGTTTACTAATAGATAAATCTTTAAATATAAATTAAAGCTTTGATAACCTCACCTAATCACCTTGTTGACAAAACAAAAGAAAAAATATTGGAAAATAAAGGAATGAGAAAGGCAAGAGAAGAAGAAAAACTGAGAGACTTGATAAGTTATAATTTTTTTGGAAGAGAGAAGAAGGAAAGGAAGAAAGAGAAAAATTATAATGCTATATAAGAGTATTACATGTTAGTCATTGCTGATGAGGCTTATGAAAGTGAGCGATCAAATATGTGGACTAAAGGTCCATAACCTATTGGCGGGCAAGTGGTGGATTTAAAAATTAATTAATTACTATCATATTTTATTGTTACTCTAACTTTATATACATGACAAGACTGTGGCATACACAGCAAAAAAAAAGTAGTTTGCCCTCAGACATACTGGTTCTGACATACTGGTTACATTTTTTCCCTATGCATAAAATTGTATTCAAATTTGAGTTTCATCATGATTTAACACTGTAAATCAGGTGATTTGGCTACTTAATATATTGCAATAAGTCCATATTCTGACGCAATTAATTTAATTAATCAAAGTTGAATACAATTTTATGCATAGGGAAAAAATGTAACCGGTATGTCAGAACTGGTATTTCTGTGGGCGAACTACTTATTTTTTCTGTGGTAGTGGATACCTAACAGAGTGTTCTTTCCAGGTGTGTTAAAGTCAGAAAAGGAAAGTGTCCCCTACAGAAGTCAAACCTGTGACCACTTATGACATGTTAGCTGCTCTAACCACTGACACTGCAGAAAAACTGGTATTGCATCTCCCTGATGCAACATGTGTAGCATCACATGACAGAAATAAAGTTCTGCTGATAAAACATAAGAGGCAAGTCATTCAAATGAAGCAAAAACTTTTGAGTTGAGCAACAATTTTTTTTACATAGCCAATTTTTTCTTGCTCTCCCATATTTTCTAATCTTGCCTTTCCTTCCTGTTGTCCTGTAAAGCACTATTTATATTACTTTTTCTACTTATTTTAAGTATCAATTGTACTTTCTGCCCATGAATCTGTGCCAGTTCTCCATTTGTATCCAACATGTTAGTCTCAATTATAAGGGCCAAGAGCAACACATAAATTTTGTAACTGTGGCCACCCTAAATAAACATTTTCTTCAGGATGTTGCTCAACATAATTCTGAAAAACTTCCTGAAGCTCAAAATCAGTCATTTGATGAGCTTATTTCTCATAATGTATCAACCTCAGTAAGGGAGTCTTCCAAATATAGTAAAATGTCACTTAATGATGTTAGAAACCCAGTCTGTAAGTTGCTTTTCTCTCAATGTCACTTTTCAAAATTTTTAGCTAATCCCAAATTATTTTTGATTCAAAACAGCAGCAGTATCCATGATAAACAATTGGCTTTACATTGGTTTTAATCTTAGTAGAGAAAAGTTCATTAGTATGACTAAAATGATTATTAATGTCCTTAAGGATTCTCAGAATGTGTCAATCCCTGACTCAGTTTTTGGTAAAATCCCTGTTGATCTTAGAACTAATCTAAAAAAATCAAATTTGACTGTCAGTTTCACCAACATGATATGTTACAAAAAATTTTTCAGCTGTATCCCCAGGAGAGTATCATTCCACCTCTTTGTACTTTAAATTTTTTTTCCTATTTCAACTCTGTGCAATGAGCCATTATTTTATCTCAAACATACTTTCCAACATTTTAAGGATCCTGGTCTATCTAATCTAAATCTGAAATTTTCAAAGAAAATTCAGAAAGACTGCAATGTTCCTCATTTTGTGTTCTCTATTGAAATAATATCAACTTGGATTCAATGGGTTCTGAGCAGGGAAAATGTTGAGGAGTCAATTAAAAACTGGGAAAAAAAGTCAATGATGGCAGTAGCTTCATTTATGATGTGCAGCATGGTAAAGCTTTTAAAAATATGGAATGGAACAACCAAAATGTCTTGTTGAACTTTGTGCTGT
Source organism: Hemileia vastatrix (assembly GCA_030280995.1). Classification (NCBI taxonomy): domain Eukaryota; kingdom Fungi; phylum Basidiomycota; class Pucciniomycetes; order Pucciniales; family Zaghouaniaceae; genus Hemileia; species Hemileia vastatrix. The sequence goes on along the minus strand of JASXTE010000004.1, from coordinate 24,513,180 downwards.
CTATTTTTCTTGATCGGTTCAATCCAAAGGGAAATAAAAACTCTGAAAAGGTTTAATCTATGGGTGTAATTTCCTTCAGCTTTCTAAATCTTCCACCAGAAATTTGTAATAAAATTACTCACATTTGTCTTGCTGGAATCACACCTGGACCAGATGCCCAGGATCCAGAAACCATCAGTAATATTCTAAAACCCTTTTTGATGAGCTTATCACCCTTGAAAGTGCAATTGTAATACCCACATTTCAGATACCTGAAAGCTTTCTGGTGAAAGTAAAACTTCTTTGTGTCATTGGTGATATTCTTGCAACAAAAAAGGCTGCAGGATTCACCACACTCTGAAACTCAGTTTTTCACATGGTGCATGGCTAAACTTAATGAAATACAATCCTTAGATTACAGAAGGAAGAGGCTTAAAAATGAAGTTATTAATATTTCAAAAAAGTCAAGAGATGCATGATCACAAAACACTAGAGACAAATCACTCAAGGAAATTGGTATACAATGGTCTGAGCTCAATAGACTAAGCTACTGCGATCCAACTCAGAATGTTGTGCTAGGTGTGATGCACAATTGGCTTGAAGGTGTTCTTCATTTTCATCTGCAACACTACTTGAAAATTAAGAGTGAACCAAGATATATAACCTGTAAAAGAAGCCAACAGCAAGATTTAAGACAAGCTATGAAAAGGCCACAAATTGAAAGTAATATAGAAATAATGGTTCTTGATTCCAGCTCTGACACCAATAATGATGATGACAACAGCAGTGATGATTATGATGACTTGCAGCTAAAAAGTGGTAAAGATGGACAGCTCTTCACTCAATGCAACATTGAAAAATTTCAAGCTCTTATGAAAGGTGTAGATTTACCTAGCAGTCTGGCAAAAGTTCCTCCAAATCTTGGTGAAGAAAGGCATGGAAAACTTAGTGCAGTTTAATGGTACTCCTTACTTGCATATGTGATACCTTTGGTAATCTTTGAACTTTTTGTGAATGAAGTCAATAATCTTCCTCAAGGCTCAAACCAATTACAATTTCTGTACAGCACAGGAAATTTGGTAATGTTTACACATATTGTGTGCTCAAGAAGTCTTGATAGAGATTTAATCAACAGATTTTCTCACTATAAAAAGTATAATGCAACAATAGAAAAGCTCTTCCCTGGCTCTAAAGTGCAACCAAATCATCATTTTGCATTTCACATGCCTGGAGAGATGGTGTCGGTATGTCTAGTATATAAGTATGATATAATAGTATTTATTTATGTTCCTACTACTTATTTATAAATTATTTAATGATTAAACCTCAGGGGAAGACTAATAAAATAGTTATACTCAAATAAAACTCACAATACTTAGATTTAAATGCATGCTTAGTGGTGGAAAATAGCTAAATAGAATATAGTTATAGCTTATATAATAATAATATCAACTTATAAAAGGCTTTATAATATATTTCTAAATGTTAATAATTGTATTGAAGTGTTTGATTGAGTTTTAGTAAGTAATTGATGATAAATAACCATCAAAATCCCTCCTTACTTATACCCGAATCCCCTGGAGTGCACAGACCTTCAATCCAGATGATGTCACTGCTATCCCCAGAAATTACAGCACTGAGAGGGCCCATAACCTCCCCATGGCGTCCACTTCAAGCAGATTCAACACCCAGACCTTCAGTAAGGACCTTCCATCACAATTAATGATAACACAGACCCAAAACATAATTAGAAAATCCAGATAAATGCGGATACCATAAAGAAACAGGTAAAATAAGTAATCCAAAAGAGATTTAATGAAACCCAAAGCATATAAAGGAAACAAATGAAATGTAAAAGCCCCCAATAACATCCCCAAGCATCCACATTAACCCATAAATCCGTGAATATCCATCCAAGGAAGCAGATTAAGTTGTCCAAACTGAGTGTATGCACATGATATAGATGTCTATGCTTCTGTAGGCATTGTGAATCCACTGATTTTGTCCATATGACCTAAAATAAGCAGAAAAACAAAGGTTATAGGCTATTAAGAGGCTAAAACCCACTTATAGACCTAAATATACATAATATACTGCATATTTCACTGAATATGAGCTTTATGTATACATTTAAGTTTATGTATGTCAATAATTACTTAATATCACTTAAGATACGTATATTATGACTCCATTAGCACCTTAATAAGTATTATTAGGCTATGGATAAGCTATTTAAACTACTATAAGCTATATAATAGTGTAATAATTATATATATATGTATTATAATCATATATATAATTGTTTTAACCTTATTTTTAAGATATAAGCTTAATGTACTTAAGGTTATCTTATTTTAAGCATACAAAGTACTCAGTCCTAGGGATATCTAGGCTGAAACTCCCTCACCCAAAAAAAAACAATAAAAAAAATGTTAAGACATTTTGAAAAGTAAGGAGTTAAATAGAAAAATAATTTTTAAATTTTCTGTAATACATATACTGAATAAAGAGTATTATTTTGATTTAAATTTTTTCAAGAGTTTTTTAAGATCAGATATTTCATTTTCTGGAATCCACTGGTCATATTCACTTGATTTATTTTTAAATCTTAATAGATACTCAACTCCCTTTTCTTTAGTAAGGTGTCTCTTTTTAAGTATCTTTTCAATTTCTGCCTTTTCCACTATTTCTTCAGGTTGCTGTTTATGCCTTCCTGATCTTCTTGGAAATAGAGAAGTATCATTAGAATGGTATGGTTTTATAAGAGATATAGGAAATACTGGATGTTTTCTATTATATGGTGCATATAGAATAACCTCAACAGCATTTTTACCAACCATCTTTTTGACTACAAATGATCCAATGAATGTATCCTTCAATTTAACATTACCATTTAAATTGAAATTTAGTGTAGAAATATGGACTTCATCACCCTCTTTGAACATTTGTTCTTTATGGGCTTTATCCCATCTTTTCTTCTCATACTCAAATGCCTTATTTATACTTTCTTGAGCATGTTTTCTGCATAATTCTTGCATTTGAAGAAAAGACTTAGTACCTGGATGGATATCCAATCTAGGTAATTTATTAAGAGTTTTAGCAGGGGTATTAGGTACATAACCCAACCATAACTCAAATGGCTTTTTGCCAGTGACAGAATGCACTGTACTATTGTATGCAAATTTTAAACCTGGTATAAGGGTTACCCAATCATGCCTGAATTTGTCATTGTCTTTAAAGTTAAGACCAAAAGCACAATATCTTCTTATCATATCTTCTAAAGTTTGTATCATTCTTTCTGCTAGCCCATCAGTTTGTGGATGGTGTGCTGTAGAAAGTTTTAAGTGACACCCTGAAACATCCATAAGTGATGTCCAGAACTCAGAAGTAAATTTAGGATCTCTGTCAGAAATTATTTCTTTGGGTAAACCTTCTATATTTAAAATTTGTGTCCACCATAAAAAAGCTAAGTCCTTTGCAGAAACCTCTTTATGAGTAGGAATAAATTTACACATTTTTGTAAATCTATCAACAACTACCCAGTAGGAGTTATAACTCTTATGTCCTGCTATTGGAAAACCTGTTACAAAGTCCATGTTAACTATTTCCCATGGAGCTTTGGGTTGCTCAATTTGTTGTAATAAACCAGCTCTTTTGCCTGTTAATCTTTTAGATTTTTGACAAGAATCACATGTCTCAACATATTTTTGAACATCATCAGACATGTTAATCCACCAAGCTGTGTTTTTTACTCTGGTTAATGTTTTATGGAAGTCAAAATGACCTGCTAATATATCATCATGACATATACTTAACATTAATTCCTTCATTGAAGGGGGAATTACAATTACATTACTTAATTTTTTCCTGTAATATATAAAACCATCCTCAATGGAAAATTTTCCTTTTTCTAATGCCTCTTTATACTTATTTGGTAATTTCTTTATTAAAACATTCATTGAAGCATTAGATGGATCATTTAATATTGCAGTGAGTTTACTCAAGTCAGGATCTGAATCATAATTATCAAGAATTGATTGCATAAATTCATCCTCAAGATATTCAATATAAATTCCATAAATGTTAATAATCTCTGACTCAGGAACATAAGCATGATTATCATCATTATTAGGCAGAGGTACTCTAGATAACAGATCTACATTAGAGTGCAAGGTTCCTGCTCTATGTGTAATAGTCATCCGTCCTCTGTATTCTTGTACAGCTAATTGCCATCTAAATATGTGTCTATTAGGAGTTTTCATGTTTAAGAGTGACTTAACTGCACTACAGTCAGTTATTAACTTAAAATTTTGGTCTTCAAGGTAATAATGTAGCTTCTCAAGAGCCCATACTACTTCCAAACATTCAAGTTGAGTAGCACCATATTTCAATTCACTACTTCTCAGAGTACGTGAAATGTAGCAGATTACTACTTCTGACATTTTTCCTTCAATAAGTTGCTTTTGATGCAAAGCAGCAGTCAGACCAATAAAACTTGCATCTGTATATAATACAAAAGGTAATTGGAAATCTGGTAATCCCAAGATAGGATCTTTCATCAAACATTATTTCAACTTACCAAAAGCCTGTTTTCTTTCATTATTCCAAATGAAAGCTTCTGATTTCTTTATCAGTGTGGTCAATGGTGCAGCAATTAATTGGTAGTTTTTTATATATTGTCTATAATAACTGCACATGCCAAGAAAAGATTGTACATCCTTTACATTTTGAGGAATGCCAATATTCTTTATTGAAGCCACCTTATTTTGGTCTACACATATTTTTAATCCAGATACAATATGACCAAGCACTTTTAAAGATTCAGACCCAAATTTACATTTTTTCAATGCAAGGGTCATTTTTATTTCATCCATTTTCTGAAATACCTTCTTTAAATGGATTAAGTGTTCATCATATGCTTTAGAGAGCACTATAATGTCATCAATGTATACCATTAACCATCCTTCAATCATTTCATTATGGAATGTTATATACATAAACTTCTGAAATACTGATGGAGCATTTTTTGGTCCAAATGGCATCCTGACATATTTATAAATTCCCATATGTGTTGTTATCAACAAAAAGTTCTGTGAATTATTTTCAACAGGAATTTGATGGTACCCTTTATTTCCATCTAGGCAACTTATATACTTAGCACCTTTAAGGGTAGCATGTATAGAGGCAATCCTTGTTAAGGGATAAATATCATCTACTGTAAATGTATTTAATGCTCCATAATCACCGCACAGTCTTGCTTTATCTTGTTCATAAGAAATTAGCACTGGTGATATTAAACAATATTTTGGTGTAGTTTCAACCTTTTCAAGAATTTTCATTTTTAATAACATCTTAATATTATCCTCTATGTCTTTCCTCTTCATTGGTGAAGCAGGGTATGGTTTCTTTTTAAGACTAGATGGAATATTATCCATATCACAGGTTAAACTAATTTTCATCTCATGATCTTTTACAAGGCCAAGTTCATTTTTACCATGTGCAAAAGCCATTGGAAATGCTTTAATTAAGTCCAAAATATTATTTTTCTCAGCTTCACTTATCTGAGTGCCAAATGATGCTTTAGAAATTTCTGTTTCCAGAATTTCCATCTCATTGGATTCTCTTCCTTTGCACAGAGAATTTTTTACTGACTCAATGTGTAAGACTGTGTTAAAAGAATTTATTTTAAATTTACTTTTACCATTCATGCCAATTGTAAAATTGTTATTATCAGGGTTTAATTTCACACCAAACTTAGTCAGAATATCATTTCCAATGATAAAACAGTTACTACAGTTAGTATTTTCCATTACTACAAAGTCACAAGTTACTCTTACATAACCATGTTGATGTTTAAATAAAACAGCAGCCTTTTATCTACCAATGGGGTGTAGCACTGATCCAAATCCTCTCCAATTTTTACTCTGAAGGGGTTCAAGCTTAGACTTATATTTACTATCAATTTTCTGTAATGTATTAGTAGAAACAACAGAACCAGCAGCTCCTGTGTCCAATACTATATTAACATTTTCACCAGAAATGATAGCTGGAACCATGATAGGTGTCATTTTAAATTTATCAGCTTGTATATCTTTAATGATTTCAGAATCCTCAAAATTCATTAAAGAGTCATTTGAGTCCATATTTAATATTGGCTTTTCAAAGATGGACAAATCATCTTCCAACATACAGACTTCATTTTCATCACTATATGAGATATTGCTGTCATAATCACTTGATTCTTTACTTTTTTCAGTTTCAGTTTCACGTTGATTTTCAACAATATTTATATTTTTCTCACATTTGTGACCTTTAACCCAAGGCTTGTTACACTTATAACAAAAATTTGTTTCAAACTTTTTAGGTACTACAGGTGCGGTAGGTTTTTTCTGCTTCTCCTGAAGTGTTTTTGAATTCTGATTTTTCACAGGTTCAACATTTTTTTTATAAGTGGAATACCTTGATTAACACTTATGGTTTAATAATATTTCATTGCAAATATTAATAAAGTCAGAATATTCAGTAACATTTAATGTTCTAGCTACAACAATGTCTCTGACAGATATAGGTAATTTATATATTATCTTATCTTTCCATAAGTTAAAATCCATATTAGGCTCAATGGCTTTTAATATTTTATTTAAATTCATTAAAAATACCATAGGTTTGTCACCATTCAACGGATTGTACCTAGTTTTCTCATAAAGTCTCTGCTGAGTAAGCCTGAATTTAGAACCTCCAAATTGTTTTTCAATAAGTTGTTTCCATTCAGCCCAAGAGTAATCTTTACCCTCACTCAAGACAGCTTCAAACCATAATAAAGCAACATCCTTCAATAAAGAAATTAATTTTGATGTTATTTCTTCATCTGGTAACTTATATGAAAATTTTAAATTGTAAATTCTTTGTATAAAATTTTGCCAATCAGAGCTGGCTTCCCCATCATAAGTTGGGTACTGATCTATCTTAGGCCAGTTTTTCTGATTGGATTTTATCTCACTAATCTATGGTAAATTTAATAACTCATTTACTCTTGATAAATGGTCTTGTATTTCCTCCTGTACGGATTTGTGACTTACATTTTCAGATTTGAAACTACCACCAGATGGTTTTAGTTGTGGTGGTATAGGGAAGGAATGAGATTCACTTTTGCCAATGAAAGGATTATTGTTATATTGAGTATACTTATGATTATCCTGGTTCATTAGTAGATTGGCAGTTTCAATCTCAACTTTAGTTAATCTTTGTAATAGCTCAGAGACACTTTGATTAGTCTGGGCAAAAGATAACTTAGTTCTTGATTCAGTTTTCAACAAGTGTGCTTCATACAATTTTTCCAACTCACAGAATTTGTTTCAAAGTTCACTATATTTGTTACTCAATGAATCATATTTAAGAGTTAGAGACAAATGTTCTTTCTCTAATTATTTATTACGTGTTGCCAGTTGAGAAATATTTAATTTCAAGGATGAAATTGTATCACTAGTGAGCTTAACTGTCTGTTCCTCACAATCAGTCATTCTATTCCACAATGCTGAAACAATTCTATGGACAGTTGGATTATTGTTAAAATACTCCATGTCTTCCTTTTCAATTATCTCACTCTCCTGTGAACTTCTCATCTCACTAGTAAGTGGTGGAAACTGAGGATTAACTGTATTATTATTATGAATAGTACTGTTATTGTGGACAAAAGACAAGTCAGGTGTATCTACATCAAAACCTAAATTTCTGAAATCTTCCTCTATTTTCTGAACAGATTTAACATCAATAGTATTACCTATATTGTAATTATCAGTATTGTGTTCAATCTGAGAGGGTATTATACTTACCAAGGGAAAGATGCCAGTCCTGATTTTTGGCGCTTTTTTCCTTTGTATGGGTGAACTGAGGAAGTCTGATGAAGTTGTGGATCCCTGTTGCAGCTGTGGCTGGTCCATTGTTGATGGAACCAGTCCCACTTCCATTTGTCTACCAGGATTTTCTCCTGAGAGTGATGTGAACCGCCTGGGGTAGGGGGTTGCTGACTTGGTTGACTTGGCTGGCCTCCCTTTAGCTCTGCCAGTGTTTGATTCATTTGTTGAAACCCTACCTTGCAATTGTTCTGTAATTGCTCTACCTCTTTGAGCATGATTGACTTGGATTATTCCAACTTCAAAACCTGTTTGTCCAAGTGGGATAGTTGATCCTGAAGAGGAGGAGACATTGTAGACAATCCTATAGTGCTTGCTATAGGCCTTGACCAAGGGAGTTGGAGAAAAACCAGAGAGAAAATCCCCTGTCCCTTTAGAAACATAAGTGAGATTGACCTGTTGCAGCAAATTGGAGATCTGTTTGCTAGACCCTCTAATTAAACACTCTTGACCCTTTTAAAAGTGAAGATAATAGTCCCAGACAGACTACCAGAAAGAGTTGAAATGAACAGTAATATATTCCAACAAAACACAAGCCAATGAGACAGTGAGGAGCAGAGAGGCGATGAGATAAAGAGATAAGATGATTCCCCTAAAAATCTTCCCACACACGCATCATACAGCCAGCGCACAGACCACCCTGACCAATTCCCCACCCAAAATCCAGCTTTCCCAGCCTTTTTCATGCATAAAAGTGCATTTTAGCGCCTCCCCAGCGCCCAGGCGGGCAGGCCGCTTCTAGGCCCTAAAACACCCATACAACCAATAAAAACCCTAAAAACCCATAACTTCACTAATAAACAAGATAAACATACATAAGACACACCAAAATGAAAATAAAATGAAGGAAAATAAGCTGAGACATAATAAGTGACCCTAGCTTAAGCGTAAATAAGCACCACTAAGCAATAAACATCAGATAAATACCAATAACAACACCATAACTACCCTATAAAGCAAGGTAACCACCCATAAGGGATACCAAAATAAAGAGAAAAGAAAGGACATTAAGCTGAGACATAATAAGTGACCCTAGCTTAAGCCTCCATAAACACTACTAACTACCACCTAAAGATGAAAAAATTCACTAATAACACCATAACCCCAATAACAACCTACATACCAAATACCCCCAAATATGCACTCCAAAGGCCTACCCAGGTTTGGATCACCACATCCTCCCTCCAATCAAGAATGTCTCCATTCTTCCTTCTCCAAAAACTATGTTAAAACACCTCTTCAGAATCTTTACAAACAGCCCATTTCTCTCTTCCACCAGATCTTATTCCATCCTAAGTGAACTTCTGAACCAGCAATCCAAGCTTCTTCTTTAAAACTTCTCTTGCACCATTCCTTTAAATTAAATCTATCTCTGTGAAAATAATATCTTTCTTCTGTTCCTGAATTCCAAATCTGGCTTTACCAGCTTCCAACAATGAAAAGTGATATCCAGTTGACAAGTCTTCCTGACTATAACCTTCCACCAGCATAAAAATTTCCTCATTTTATAGTCTTGGGGGACTCACAAACCTCAGTTTAAAGTCTTGGGGGACTAAAAGCCCTCAGTTTAAAGTCTTGGGGGACTAACAGCCCTGAGTTTATAGTCTTGGGGGACTCCAAAAATCCTCAGTTTATAGTCTTGGGGGACTGCAAAAACCTGAATCACAGAACCCAGAACCAGAGATCAACCAGAAAAAGATTTAGAGAAGTAACTAACTTTCTGGGGTAACTGTATATAGAGCTGCCATCCCATCAGTCACCCCCAAACTTGCCTTTACAAAATTCAGAAGTTCCCCCTTGGATCCTTCTTCCTTTAAACTTCCACCTCACACTGCCTTCCATTCCTTAGTTTATAGTCTTTGGGGACTTAAACATCAACAATCCTCAGTTTAAAGTCTTGGGGGACTAACACAGTGTTCAGTTTAAATTATTGACAGACTACTTCTTGACAAAATCTTGAAACCAGCCAGTTTAAAGTCTTGGAGGACTACTAGATCCGCAGTAGTAAAATTAAATTCTTGAATAAATCTTTAACAACCAGCCAGTTTTAAGTCTTGGAGGACTAACAGAATTTTCAGTTTAAAGTCTTGCTGGACATCAAAAAATCTTGAGCCCGTAATTAAAAGATCAGTTTAAAGTCATGAAGGACTTTCCAGAAAAAAAATGTTGAAGATATATCCCATAATTAAAAAAAAAAAAATTCAGCTTGAAGTCTTGAAGGACCTTCCAGAAAAAAAAATCTTGAAGATATATCCCATAAATCCCCAAAACAAAAACCATCAAAGCCAAAACATTTAACCTCCTTTAACAAATAAAAAAAATGGTATCTTCCAGTCAATTGATGAGCTGATCCCCTGATACCTTACCCACATCCAAGTGCACCTTGATGTGGTCACACCTAAAAAAAATTTTTTTATTTTGACTCCTCCTCTTCTACCAAAAACATTTCCAGAGCCCTATCTTGAGCCTTTGAACAAACATAGCCTCCATAAATAAATTAGAAGAAAAAAAAGAGAAAAAAAGAAAATAATCTTGAATTCACCACTTTCACAGCCAACACCCTAGAACCACATAGCAAAGCCAGCTCCAGGTCAACAGAAGAGATCACTGGGTGGGCTCCCTCCAATAAGTAAAAATGATGGGAGACCACCAGTGATCCACCACCAATCCAAAAGCACCAAAAGACATCCAAGGCAATCCAGTTTAAAGTCATAGAGGACTAAAAACCTGAATCACAAAAAAACAACACTAGTATTCAACTAGAAAAAAACCAAAGGCTTGAAACAGACATTCTGGGGTAACTGTTCTACAGAGAAGCCAGCTCATCAGTTACCCCCACACTTGCCAAAATAAAATCTAGAAGCCCCCCCTGGGTACCTTCTAACAAAAACACAACATCCAACAAAATTAAACAAAACCAATAAACATAAGGGGTCCAGAACTTGAAGACCAAAAGAATTTCCAGTTTAAAGTCATGGTGGACTAAAAACCTGTTAAAGAAAAAAAACCAATACTAGAATTCAACAAAATTAAGAGAAGGGGTTGGAAACAGACAATCTAGGGTAACTGTTGATAGAGCAGCCAGCCCATCAGTCACCCCCACACTTGCCAAAAAAAAATCTAGAAGCCCCACCCCTGGGTACCTTCTAACAAAAAGGATTTTCCAACACAAATCTTCTCCCATAAAAAACCATTAAGATTCTTGAAAGCCAAAAAATATCCAATTTAGAAATATAATTTTGCAGTTTAACCTCATTCTGGAGGTTAAATAAAACCAATAATATTCATTTTTATCTTCATTTTCTTTTAAATAAAATACCCATCTTCACTTGAATTTTTCTTTTCTTCCATCTTCATTATACTAAGATTTTTTTTTCATTACGGGCAGGCCGCCAGACGTCAGAGGTGCTGCCTGAAGCGGCCCGGCCTCCCTTTTCTATATAGAGACTTGAACCAGAGAGACTGAAAAGAATTGGACAAAACAAAAAAAAATCCTGACCAAATACATAGAGGCCAAATTAAGCAAAACCAAAACAAATTAAGTAGTTTATCCTCATTTTGGAGGAATCAGATTCTTAAAATCCAAAGGTTGAAACCAATAAGTTTTCCCCTAGGGCCTGAACCCCCTAAGCTCCTCTTCCAATTCTGATATCCCAACATCAGACCTCCAAACAAATCTTCCATCCTCCTCCATACACTGAGTCTACCATAGTTCACATAGCCAGAATCAATAAATTCTCCATCCTGTGAAACATCTGGAACCTCCACCACATCTTTAAAATCAACCTCCATACCAGTGACATCCAAGACATCACAATTTTCCTCTTCCCTATAGGAATCTTTCTTAGAATCTGCAAAATCCTCCAGAATAACATCCATAACATCAAAATAAAAATCCTCCTCCAAGCAGAGAGCTTCTGATCTTGAGGGAACCACCTGAAAATAATCTTTCTCTATTAGAAAAAGATCCAAGACAGAATCTTTCTGTCCATCCAAAAATTCAACTGATACATCTTCCTCCAATAAGCCATTATCTGAACTTGAGAAAGAATAATAATCATCCCTCAACAACCATTCATCCACCACAGATTCCTTCTCAATATCCCAAAATCCTTCTTCATTACCAGAAAAGTCCTCCTTCTCACATAATTCACCCAACCTTGAGGAAATACACTGATCCTCCAGTGTGTACATTTCCAAAATATCCAGTGAAGCACATTCCTGAGATTCCATGGAATCCTTTGGAAAAGAAAAATCAGTTTCACAAACATCATCAGAGTCCCCATCTTCCAAAATTGATGGCTCCAAAACCTCTCCAGAAACTGAATTTTCCACCACAGTCTCCTAAACCTCTTCATCCAACAGGATTTCTTCTGAATATTCCACATCCCTATCCATCATACCATCCAAATATCCCAAAATAACCTCCTTCAGAATAGCCATACCAGGAATCCTATTTTCCCCATTTGGAAGAGTCTTCATCAAGTCAGCCTTGAAAAGAATTTCCATAACCTCCAACTTTACATTCCTACCCATGGCACTCCAAAATACATACTTGGCCCCATCTTCTTGTGGTAATATATCATTATATAACAGATAATCCAGAGCCTCCCCAAACTCCTCCATAAATTCCTCATACTGAGAAAGAGAAGTTACACCACCTTTCAATTCCCACTTCCTAGCAATCCCATGAAGATCCAACATTGAGAAAGTAGTAGGCCACCTTTTAACCATTTCAATCTTCAACTTTCCCCAGTCCTGACTCCTATATCCTGCCATGCCAGAAACTTCTTTCTCCACCTCACTGTTACCAATGAAAAAGATTACTTGCCTAACCATGTCCAACAGTGAGGCCCCATCAATCTCAGAAGAAACCTCAAAACTAGCCAAAAACCCCTTTGCATCCTCTCCCAAAAACCTTGAACCATCCCAAGACTGAATCCTAACCATCCTAGCGATTCCAAGTTACAGCCTCCAATCTCCACCAAAGATAGCCAAAGTCCCCCCCAAGAGCCTTAGAGACCTAGGAGGGACCAAAACCAACAGAAAAGAAGACCCCTAGACCAACCACAAAGAGATATAGCACCAAATCCAAAATCCACCAAAGGAGATCCACCAAAGAGAGAAGCCTAGATCAACAGAGATTCCAAAAAGCCAACAGATTTGACCCCACGTTGAGCTCCAGAAATGTAGACAATCCTATAGTGCTTGCTATAGGCCTTGACCAAGGGAGTTGGAGAAAAACCAGAGAGAAAATTCCCTGTCCCTTTAGAAAAATAAGTGAGATTGACCTGTTGCAGCAAATTGGAGATCTGTTTGCTAGACCCTCTAATTAAACACTCTTGACCCTTTTAAAAGTGAAGATAATAGTCCCAGACAGACTACCAGAAAGAGTTGAAATGAACAGTAATATATTCCAACAAAACACAAGCCAATGAGACAGTGAGGAGCAGAGAGGCGATGAGATAAAGAGATAAGATGATTCCCCTAAAAATCTTTCCACACACACATCATACAGCCAGCGCACAGACCACCCTGACCAATTCCCCACCCAAAATCCAGCTTTCCCAGCCTTTTTCATGCATAAAAGTGCATTTTAGCGCCTCCCCAGCGCCCAGGCGGGCAGGCTGCTTGGGGGCGGACAGGCCGCTTCTGGGCCCTAAAACACCCATACAACCAATAAAAACCCTAAAAACCCTAAAAACCCATAACTTCGCTAATAAACAAGATAAACACACATAAGTCATACCAAAATGAAAAGTAAATGAAGGAAAATAAGCTGAGACATAATAAGTGACCCTAGCTTAAGCCTACATAAGCACCACTAAGCAATTAACATCCAATAAATACCAATAACAACACCATAACTACCTTATAAAGCAAGGTAACCACCCATAAGGGATACCAAAATGAAGAGAAAAGAAAGGACATTAAGCTGAGACATAATAAGTGACCCTAGCTTAAGCCTCCATAAACACTACTAACTACCTCCTAAAGATGAAAAAATCTACTAATAAAACCATAACCCCAATAACAACCTACATACCAAATACCCCCAAATATGCACTCCAAAGGCCTACCCAGGTTTGGATCACCACCACTTCTTTTTTATGGTTATCTTTTTTAAAAGGGTGTCTTTTTCCTCTATGCTCATCTTCTCTGCTTGGGGGTATGACTGACCCTCCATGGTTATATTCTGGATAGTTTTTGTTAGCTTTAGACCTGGTATTATAAGCAGGCTTTTCACTTACACTGTCATGAGGAGCACTCATATTGTTATGAATTACAATATATCACGTCTACAGAAAGGAAAACTCTATGGAATTAGTAGACAAAAGTTATTAGCAATGTTATTACTAATAAAAAAGCAATGGAGCTTACCCTGAATTTATATCTTTATTTATTTAAATAAAATATAAGAAAAATTCAAAAAAATCTGTTAAAAATATAATAATAAGATTAACGAGACCTTTATAAGGGTGAATAATTAGCTTACCAAGCTTTAACCAAATACCAATTTAATTGGGTGCTATATTGGTGTCCAAATACCAAGTGAAATTGGGTTTATATTGGGTACAGTTACTACTGTAAATACCTAATTTTTATGATAAAAAATTAGTAAAATTATTATAAGAGTTATTTTCCACAATCACTGAGTTATGATGACCCACTAATATGCAGAAGAACCAAAGATTTGTTTTTTTTGAGCTATACTAAGTAAAAATCACGTTCTAAGGCTTATGCTAAGAAATCAACAATAATCAAGGAAAGACCCCCAATTGTCAGTGTATCTAGTATTTAAGTATGATATAATAGTGTTTATTTATGGTCCTACTACTTATTAATAAATGATTTAGTGATTAAACCTCAGGGGAAGACTAATAAAATAGTTATACTTAAATAAAACTCACAATACTTGGATTTAAATGTGTGCTAGTGGTGGAAAATAGATGAATAAAATATAGTTATAGCTTATATAAAGATAATATCAATTTATAATGGCTTTATAATATATTTCTGAATAATAATAATTGTGTTTTAATGTTTTTTTGAATTGTAGTAAGTGAATGATGATAAATAACCGTCAAAATCCCTCCTTATTTATACCCAAATCCCCTGGAGTGCAAAGACCTTCAATCAAGATGACATCACTGCTATCCCCGGCAATTACAGCACTGTGAGGGCCCATCACCTCCCCATGGTGTCCACTTCAAGCAGGTTCAACACCCAGACCTCCAGTAAGGACCCTCCATCACAATTAATGATAACACAGACCTATACCATAAATAGAAAATCCAGATGAAAGTGGATACCATAAAGAAACAGGTAAAATAAGCAATCCAAAAGAGATTTAATGAAACCCAAAGCATATAAAGGAAACAAATGAAGTGTCAAAGCCCCCATTAACATCCCCAAGCATCCACATTAACCCAGAAATGACCTCCCAACCCATAAATCCGTGAATATCCATCCAAGGAAGCAGATTAAGTTGTCCAAACTGAGTGTATGCGCCTGATATAGATGTCTATGCTTCTGTAGGCATTGTGAATCCACTGATCATGTCCATATGACCTAAAATAAGCAGAAAAACAAAGGTTATAGGCTATTAAGAGGCTAAAACCCACTTATAGACCTAAATATACATAATATACTACATATTTCACTGAATATGAGCTTTATGTATACATTTAAGCTTATGTATGTCAATAATTACTTAATATCACTTAAGATACGTATATTATGACTCCATTAACATCTTAATAAGTATTATTAGGCTATGGATAAGCTATTTAAACTACTATAAGTTATATAATAGTGTAATAATTATATATATATGTATAATAATCATATATATAATTGTTTTAACCTTATTTTTAAGATATAAGCTTAATGTACTAAAGCTTATCTTATTCTAAGCATAAGAAATACTCTGTCCTAGGGATATCTAGGCTGAAAGTAACATTTTGATTAAAAAATCTCCCTTTTTCTCATCTATCTTATCATTGCTATGAGCTCCAATTTCACCAAGAACATTGATGCACTGTTTAGGAAACTTGTTATCCTTTGCAAACTCCACTTGGGCATCCCTCAACTATAAAAGAATAAAAATTGTTATTATTATATTTTATAAGAAAAAGGAAATAACTTACTTATTCTCTGTTTTTTTGGATTTGTTTTTTTTTTCTGAATCTTTTTGATTTTTTTCCCAGTTCCTTGCTTTCTTATTTGAACTTGTAAAGCATTAAGAAGTGCAAGAAATGGTTGTAAGCTTCTATCAGTAGTGGGATTTCATTGAGATACTTTAGGTTAATGTTAAGATCAGAGTAACCTTTTGAAGATGTGATTTCTCAAAATGTGGTAATTGCTGAGATTCAACAAGCTGAGTTGTAAAGTGACAAGGGATCTTCATTAAGGTTGGGGCACCAAACACAAATTCCTAGACAAGTAAGTAATCCTTTTGCATGTTGAACAAAATTGTCATAAACACTGCAAAAAATCAAGTGGCACCTGCTAGCAGGTGCCTATCCCCCCTATTCAGGTTTGATTTAAGAGTAAATTTGATTTGATGTTGCGTGAGCTAGTGTGTGCATTGTTCAGTGTGCAGTCTTTCCAGAAGAATTACAGCTAAGCTGAAATTGAGTTAAGAAAAAGATAGGGATTGGCACCTGTTATCAGGTGCCCATGTTTTTTTTTCTGGTGAAAGGTACACCAGTGATTGGCCAATTTTCCCAGGACCATCACCATCATTATTGAAGCATTGAACTTGGGTAACTGGAATGAGGACAGGAGATGGACTGTTTTCAACAAAAAGTTCAATCTGATCAACATTTGAAAATTTCCTGTAAAAGAATTTGAGCTCGTCAGGGTGAGGTGCTTTCAGAACTGAGTCTTGTTTTATGAGTCCTCAAAGAATTTTAACATGTACAAAAACTGCATTCTAAAAACAATTTCTTGGTAAGTTTTGATGATCATATATATATTTTTATATCAAGATATAAGAGTCAAAAAATAAAAATAAAACTCACCTTTGTCAATGTGAAATCTGGTGGAAAGTCCCCAGTCTGCATCTGGCTGGGATTCCATTTCAGAGAAGGAACAGGAAAAGGGGGAGGAGCTCTGATTGGCTTACATGTCTTCTGAGGATTCTTGGGGGTGAGATCACTGGATGCAGGTGGTGCAGATGTTGCTCAAGTATTCCTAGCTGGCACAGATGAGCTTCATTGTGCAGCTTGACTGCTCCTAGTCTTGACAGGTGAGTTGACCAACATTTTGACTGGCTTTATTGTTTGATTTACCCTTGTTTTCTCCATTATCCACTTGATTACTTGATTTTAACTCACCTAGTTCTTCAGTAAGTTTTTCAATAATTGTTTCATATTTTGTTGCTTAGCTACTTGAAAAACTTTCAAGAAACGATTTGTATTTGGCTGCTTGTGCAGTCATAGTGTCAGTGAACTCTTTTTGAAGAGTGTTTTGCTTTGCATTACTTGAATTACAGGCAGATGGCATTCTGCTAAATAAAAAAAGAGTAAAATAAAATTAGAATTAAAGAAAAAGTGAAATATAGAGAAAAATAAAAAGGTGCAATAAAATACTTAGAAATACTTTGGAGTAGATGAGAGAACAAAAGAAAGAAATGAGAAACTGATCTGTGTGGAAAATGTACCTGAAATAGGATTGAGAAAAGTGTACTGTGTGCTGCAGATATTAGGTTTTTTATTTGTAATGCAATGTACAATATATATATATATATATATAGAACATGTAAAGCAATTAAAAAAAACTTCTTACTTACATTTTTTCTTGCATGTAGGCTCAATGTGCTAAAAACATTGGGTTGAAAAAATTAAAATAGAGAGGATGGCAACCAATTGAACTTTTTTTTTGGTGTTGTAGTTGAAATAGCCAAAAGAAGAAAAGAAAAAGAAGTGGTGAGAAATAGAATGACCATATTTCAGAAAAAAGAACTACTCATGAATATTTTTTCAGCACATGCTTGATTCACACACCAAAGACATGAAGCAAAGCACATTGAAGTTGAGATGAAGATTGATAGACCAATGCTTCTTGAAATATTACTTGGTATAGCCAAGAATATACATAAAAGGAAAATAGTATATAACATAAGAAAAAATGAGAAAATGAAGTGAAGGTCAAGGAGGAAAAAAGACCATTAGAAAGAGTTGAAAAGAAAAAACAAGATAAAAGATGACAAGGAAAAAATTGAAAGAATAGAAGTAAAGAGATGATGAAAAGAAAATGAAAGGAAATGAAAGTGAATTATCAGGTGACTTACCAATTGAAAGGAAGATTTTATTGTTTAAGATCCATGGCTGAACTGATTGTAAAGGAAACTGTTGCGTGCATACTGGCAGTTGTCAAATTATCAAATCATGCTAATATTGCATGAATTGTCACAAGTATGCATAATGTGATGCGAGTCGCATAGATAGAATGCGACAACACTTTTACCTGCAGTGTGAGCTAAGGAAACCAGTGCGAGGTGCAACCACAACACCTCCCTCCCTGTGCACCAAGCCTGCGCTAAGGCAACCCCCCTACCGCAGTGTGCTTGTTAAGTCATATGCGCTGGGCCCATAACCTGTAGCACCATGACAGCCTGTAGAACTCCGGAAAGAACCCGAGAACAGGAGATGCGGCGACTACAGACTATATACAGTTGCACACATAACTAAGTACATAGTCCCAGTGACTTAACAGGGTGAAGCCAAAAGGAGATTGATACAGCTGTTCTTAGAAAGGTTGTCGTGAAAATAGTTTGACGGAAAGACCGCAAATGGGGCAATATTTTTGGTTCGATGGGGTAAATTTTGTCGCCAAATGTCAATCTTGCTGTCTATTAAATGCGAACCTTTTTGCGTTTGGCGACATCCTTCCCAAGAACAGCTGTAAGTCAGAGACCAAGGAAGATGAATATATAAGTTTATTTACATCTCGTTCAGAGTGAGACACTGCAGTCTGTGAATTAAGATGTGCAGTACATGAAGATATCCTTGTTAATCTTTTTTCCACTTGTAGACTTTTTCAACGTGAAAATTCTCCGCTTTACAATTTAATCTCGGATATGTTATGGTGTTACCATACTATGTACTTAGCTAGTCTCTCATCAGTATATAGTGTAGCCTCCGAATACATCGGAGACCTTTCCCTGGTTCTGCAAGGCATCATTCTCTACAGGATATTGGCTTGTAAACCCTTTAAACGTTTTAGGCTTTGTGTATACTCTCCTCTGTTCCCCTGTTCCCCTGTTCCCTGCTCCCTTTTATCTCTTTCCTAAATGCCTTGCGGCACCCGATGGTTGGTCATATCTGTTTGTTCAATCTGTCGGGATGACACAGACCGCTCTGGTTATGTCATCACCCGGTGTGGCCATGCTTTCCATAGATCATGTTTACTTAGTTGGGATGACACTCAATCTAGACGAGGTGATGAGACTTTTTGCCCTATGTGCAACATGGGAATAGGATGGAGTGGTAGTAGCTCACGCTTCACTCCTCTTCATGGGGTTTCATTCAAATATCTTATTCCCGCTTCTGCTCTTGGCGGTCACAATAACGAGTCAAGCTCTACCTCCACGCCTTGTCAAAGAAATAATGCCGATATCAAAGTAAACGATCCCTATCTGGATGGAGAAGAAGTTGAGGGAGAAAATCGAAGACTACTAGCCCAAACGGCTGATCTTGAAACGAAACTTGCCATTCAGAACTCTAAAGTTGATTCTCTAACTGAACTCAATGACGAGTTGTGCACCAATACAACCCAATTTAGCGCGGATCTTCAACTTAATGAAATGATGGCGCTAGAGAGTCTACAGCTTGAAGAGAAAAAGGTTCAGGAGTTAAAAAAGGAAAATGACGATTTATCCCAATCCCTGTCAAAAAATGCCACCGATCACGCTGCTCAACTGAAGAAGGTTGAAGAAAAATTAACCCAAGAAAAAAAGCAACTGACCAAACAACTCGATCTCTTGCGCAAAGATAAAAATAATTTAAAATCTGAACTTCAACACAGTAAACATGTTGTACAGAACCTACGCCAGGAAGGGAAAAAACTTGTAGAATTGAAAATGGAAAACAGTCGTTTGTCACAAACTGTTTCATCAAATGCCGACCGTTACGTTGCTCAACTGAAGATTATTGAAGAAAATTCAGCCCGTGAATCAAAAGAACATGCTCAAGAGCTTGCTCTATTGCGTAACCAGAAGTATCTTTTAAAAACCGATTTCAAGTACAGTAAACGTATGGCAGATAAGATCCTATTCAAGGAAAAGAAAAAGTCGGAAAATTTGAAAAAGAAATATGATTTATTATTGCGAGCCGTTACGAAACTTGCCACTGATCACGCCGCTAAACTGAAAAGTGTCGAAGAAAGTTTAGCCTCCAAGAGTAAAGAAAATGCTTCATTGCAGAATAAATGCCAGATGCTCAAAAGGTATTGTTTATATATATTTTCTACTACCTAATTCGTAGGTGATAAACTGATTGTTTCCTCGAACCCATGCTTTTCAACTCGTTAATTAGTGATTTAAAAGCCTGTCAAGTCACCCTTGACGAAGCTCAAGCCGTTGTTTCTGAGCAAGCTCACCAACTTCAACAGCTGGAAGTTTCTAAAGAGGAGCTACTCGAAAATTCGGATAATGATGCCAAGGAGATTCGAGCTTTGCTGAGCGCCATATCCTCTTATAAAGGTAAGGTTCAAAAGGTCACATCGATTTTATGCGTCGCATGTGCATTAGTTGTTGTCATACTTCGATAAGATTCTATCTATTTATTCCATCATTTTGAAGTGACAAAAAATTCAAAAAAGGTTACTGTTTCCTGACAAAATTCTTTCTATGAAGGAGATTTACACTAACGTTTGTACTTGAGAAAATCTGACAGAGTAGTTAGCTTTGTACTACATAAAATCAACTAGTGTGGAGGGCAATGAGCTCTGAATGACTGCTAGAATTTGTAGGAAGTGAACTTATTGATTTTGATTGATATTTCACTTCATGGAATGGACTCACGTTTTGCATGATCTGTCACTCAATTGACTGACCTGTCGCACAAGTTGGCCTCAAATTTTTCTGATTGAAGAATTTAAACAGGCTAGTAAGATTCTATTGAAAAATGAGTAAATAAGCTATTCTTTGATATGTTTCAAACAAAAAGAAATCTAAGACTGATGTTCACTACAGGTCAACCATTTGGATGACAAATCGTGCAAAATGTTGCCCGATTTCATCTAGTGTTAAACCATTTGAAGATTTATTTTTTATCATTTATATCTTGGAGTTTAATATCCTATGAGAGATACCAAGTACTGGACTCCAATATGCAGGTAAGGAAAGCAAACTCAATATCAAATGACCACCAATTTGAAATTTGCTATTCTCATCTATCTAACAGAAATGTGGATTCTTCAGAAAATAGCCACAAAGTGCCTTGCCAAAACCATGGTATAGGAGTAGCTCACTAAACCATTTCCAAGCAACTGTTGTATGTGGAAGAGTCATATTGTTAGTTTTCTTTGCCACCACAAGAAGCTAAACACCTTTTCTTGACAAAATGTCAGTTTCAAGTATTTCAATCTGCCTGCCACTTAACTACAAGTGATCCATCCAGATAAGCCTCATTTCTACAGTGATGAAGAGTACATATATAAATATAAGATACTAACGCTTCTCTTGTTTTGCAGTCCACAGTGCCAGTGCAGACATTCCTGCTTGTCTTCTTCCTTTGGCCGACCAACTTGTGATGCGACTCTCCCAAGTGCTTTCCAGCGCCACCCGTGCTCGGGTCTTGTGTTTTGAACAGCACGGCGATCCCACTCAAGTCCTCCGAGCCCGCTCATTTGCCCTCTTACCGCCCCTGCCAGAACAGATCCGCATCCGGTTCCGTCTCTCGCCCATCAGTAAGTTGCTTTCGCTTTCCGTTCTCAACTTTATCCCCATCAGCAGCTCTGACATCTTTACTCATCCTCCTACAGATCCTGCAGATATCAGTTAGTCTTCGTCCGAAGTAACTCCTCTCATCACTTTCATCTCGTTCTGATTTTTTATCTTAATGCTTAAGATGTCATTCAGGGAACGTATCCTGTGAAACCTTCCTTAAGAGACGATCTTTTTCCCGCTAGTCCGGCTTACATCTGTGGAAACGAAGGTTTGGCTCAGATAGAGTATATTGGACATACTGCACAATCCAACTCAAACTTTCAAGTCGGTGATTGGGGTAAGATGACTGTTGACTGATTGGCTCCACCTACTCGTCACTTGCTAGTCTTTGCTGATCTGTTGTTGTTGTTTTTTTTCATTTTTGCTTGTTGGAACGGAGGATTAAAGCTATCATGGTGCGCTTTTCCTTGATAGAATTATTATTTTTTGAATCGATTCAACTTCCTCCTGCTTATTGTTTTTCCTTGTTTTCATTATAGGCCAAGCCACATTCAGGAACATGGCAGTCTCATGCTAACGTGTTTCCACAACACCTCACTTTAATCCCTCGTTCACCCAATTCTCAACTGTCTGAAATTCAGGCTGCTACTTTATCTGTCAACCCACCCACTGCTTATCGATTACTAAAAGATTTTGGCCAGCATGAATTCATTATTCAGAACGCCGCCAATTCAGCTGTTGGGCAAGCTGTCATCCAGCTTGCTCATAAGTGGGGGATGAAAACTATTAATTTAATTAGGGACAGGTCAACTCTCACTCTCTCTGGGACTTGGAATTCATATTTATCAATAAAATGACAATCATACATATATATAATAGGTCTCAGATTCAAAATCTGGTAGATCACCTTATTTCACTTGGTGCAACCCATGTTTTTACATACAATGAAATTATCAAGCAAGAGACCCGAGCCAAGGTTAAAAGCATTTTAAATGGAAAACCACTACAATTAGGTTTGAATTGTGTTGGGGGTCCAGACACCACAAACATGTTAAAATATTTAACACATGGTGCTCATCTAGGTAAGACAAAGGCGATCGTCTAACTGAGTTTTTTTGATGTTTTTTCTTTTTCTCTTTTTTTTTTTTTTTTTTTTTTTTTTTTTTTTTTTTTTTTTTGCACTATACCTGATAAATTTGCGGCGGACGTTTTTATTTTTATTGCCACACAGTCACTTATGGAGGAATGTCTTTGAAACCACTCGTCCTTCCCAACTCAGCTTTAATATTTAAAGATTTAGTTGCCCGAGGATTTATGTTAACAAACTGGAAACAAGATCCTAAAAACTCTACTCTACAAAAGCAAATGTTTGAAGATCTCGTCTCCATGATGGAACATCACCCAAGATTTTTAGAACCTAACTCAGAAATTGTGACTTTGAATGAAGATATGTCAGATGATCAAGTCACTCAGAAAGTACGTGATACTATTCAACAGGGTTGGAGTGGTATGACCGGAAAAAAGTTTTTCATTAAGTTCCTTATGAAATGAATATTTCAAAGTTTATGTACTCAGTTTATTTATTTATTTTTTTTCACCGTTGCGCTTTGGAAAATGAAATGTGCGGTGTGCGTGTGTATGTGCAAGAGAACTGGAAGGTTGTTCAAATTTACCAGCGTGATGAGAGGGGAGGGGGGGAGAGTTTAGCTCACCCACTTGCCCACCCAAAAAATGACACATCTATTGCTATAAAAACTGATAACAGCTATTATCTATTTTATCAGGGCAGTTATCCAGCGACAACTTAGATCTCTAAATATAGTAATTCCATAAAAATTATACAACCTTCGGCCATGTGCAGTGCGCGGCAACAAGTTTTCGCCATTTTAATTCTCATTTCTCTCAAATTACCACTTAGTTTTCATTTCAAATGTGTATCATAGCTAAACAGTATATCTAGATTATAAATATCTAATCATCATATCAACAAAACTCTTGCCCTGTTCACCAACCAGTAGGCCCCCCAGAGGCAT
Source organism: Hemileia vastatrix (assembly GCA_030280995.1). Classification (NCBI taxonomy): domain Eukaryota; kingdom Fungi; phylum Basidiomycota; class Pucciniomycetes; order Pucciniales; family Zaghouaniaceae; genus Hemileia; species Hemileia vastatrix. The sequence goes on along the minus strand of JASXTE010000004.1, from coordinate 24,489,358 downwards.
CTACTACTGCCTGCATCCTTTGCGGCATAAACTTAATCAAATTATCTAACATGTTGGCTGGAAGGTCGTCCCAAGCTAAATGTAAGGCTTTTATCATTTCTTCTTTTGGTTTTGGGTTATAAAACTGATGGATGGATATTTGTCTTCATTACTTTCCAGTGATTCTCAATTGGATTCAAATCAGGTGATTGGGTATGCCATTTCATTTTCTTCAAGTTTACTAGATTGTAAAATGCTTGAGTTTGTTTAGATGTGTGAATAGGAGCATTGTCCTCCATAAGGAGAGATGTTCATGGATGGTGAGGGTTGTTTGCTTCCAAAAAGGGTTTGAGGGACCTGTGGTACACTTCTATCATTGTGTTTGAAGTTTGATGTTGTGAAGAGAGGACCACAAGGGGGACTTTGGTAGTGTTGACAAAGCCCCCCCCCTCAAACCTTGATAGATGACCAGCCACTTGAAAAGACGTCCAGTCTTGATGGTACCCCAGGCTGAATATCTTTAAAGGACTGAGTAAACTTTGGGACATGTGAGGGAGAGATGGCTGGAAATAAGAGACTTGCTGCAGCCATCTATCCACAAGCCAATGATGATACCATTCATTTCCTCACTTAGGTGTTGCTTTGTAGTACTCAAAGTGGATATGGTGAAATGAAAAGGATGATTTAATTTAAGTGAGCATTACAAGAATGACTTGAGATGGTGGTGGTATTGAGGAAAGAAAAATGGTAGTGAAAAAAAAAAAAAAACAATTAGGTGGTGGCACAAAATTGTTGCTGGCCACTTTACAACTTAAAACATTAGCAGTCTCTTTCCCTCAGATATGTTAGCAGTATTGTTTTCTCAAAAAAGTTAGATTATATCATGCTCTCAATCAAGTTAGCAGTATCACTTGCTCATTCACATTATTCCTCAAAGATAGGGTTAGAATGCCATCATTTTCATTGTAAAAAGTTAGTGTTAGGGTAAGGGTACATAGATGGTTTCATATGGCACAAATTATGTAATACAGGTTGTTGTTGAATAAAATATGTATTTTATGTATGTCTAATAGGTTGTCACCAGGCTGTAATATGCAGGTGTTTACACTTCAACAAACATTTGTTTCATCTTGTAGCGCAATAATGGCACAACAATTTCACAGCCGTTATGTAAAAATTGTTTTTAGCACTTCAAGAAGGCCTTAAGTGGGTCTTAAGTGCAAAAAAAAAAAAAACCTTTTCATAATTTTTTGCACAACTGTTGCATAATTGTTGCACCCCATGGCAAAAAAAAAAAAAAAAAAAAAAAAAAAGTGTCATAGTGTTACTATAATAGGGGGTATCAATGTTAAGGGATCCACAATTAGGGATCAGGAATTTCCCCCCACCCCCCAGATCAGCAATTATCAATTACAGAAGATTTTTATCCATTAGCCCTTGGGCTAGTGGATAACATATGCACAATAATGCATTATCCCACCTCTTATACCCCAATTTCCATTCCTAATTCCTGATCCCATATTCACCTCATCCATGATTGATTTGTAAGCAAGTCACATGAAATATAATTGCAGATTCCATCCTTATGTCACTCTTCACTCTAAACCACTTAATTTTGGTGGCAAAAACTTAAGATTATGTTCTATCTACTCACCCCCCCCACCCTGCCCATTTGGTGACACATTTCTGCCTCCCACATCACCTAAACCTTCAACCAACTAAAGTGAAGCACCCCTCTAGTAGGCAGAGATTGGCATAAACTATCAATCTTATTGCTTTAGCTTTAATTTCTGACTCCAATTCTAACTCTCATTTGGAAAACACTTTAGATTATATGTCTATTCCTCCCAAAAAGCATTACATCAACCAAAGGGGAACAAATCTTGTTTATGATCCCAGATACTGTCTCCATTTTTTTCTCACAATTCCTCCTTTAAGCTTTGCACCACTATTTCAAACTTCTCTTGATTCCTTCATTGAACTTTATCAGCTTATCTCTGATCACACTATCTGTAAGCATGGATATTCCCAGGACTGAGTAAAAATTGCTTATAAATTATGTTAAACACATTTAGTACACATGGGAACAATAAATAAAGGTATACAAGTTGTATACATAAGTGAAATTAATGATTAGATACAATATATGCCATTACAATACCTTATATACATGCATATATCCACCTTTTATAAGTCTTATGTACTTAATATTAAGTTGAAATATGTCAGAGAAATCTTAAAAACCTTAAACATAAGGCTACATAATTTTCAAGTAGACTTAAAGCTGTTGTTTTCATTTTTTATGGAAAAAACAAGAAATGCACTTTAAACCACTTAAAAGTTGAATATAAGCGCTATAAATTTAATAATATTATATATGAGCCTTGGCAGATCAATTTGTCTTAATTAGAGCTATTAATTTGGCTATTCAAATGCATATAAATAACACTTTTCAAATTTGGTGTTTTTTATGCCAGAAATAGCTTCTGTGTACTGGCCACATACTGCCTGCATTTGTCCCACATGAATAGCTTCATTTTTAGCAAAATTAGCAATTTCACACTATAACTACCCCACATTTTATGCCTACTATTGGGAAACATGCTAAAATAAGCAACAGTCACTTATTTAGTGTCCTAATTAAATTATTAGTGCATTGACCTCATTATATGCACTGATTGCATCAACAACCTCAAGATTGGTGCCTTTAATTCACTACCACACTTAAATTTGTCTAATTAGTCAAGAATTTACCCATGAAAGTGCATTCCAAGAGGCTGAATTCAGTTACCCCACATTTCATGTCTTATTTTGGGTTTCTCAGTGGTTTTTAAGTCAATATTGGTAATATTTGGATGGGTATTTCATGTATAAATTTGAAATAATTAAGACCTTCATTTCAAATATTAATCCCCCCTAATTAGAAATTATATTTAGGTCCTTTTTTTTCTTATTTATTCTTTTATTTTAAGAATTACATGCATATACTATGATTAGCCCCTTTCATTTCTACTGTTAATCCCACTTAGTTATGCACTTTAATTTGTGTTGTTCTTCCTTTTTTTTGGTCTTATATTTTATGGTATTACATGCATACACACCCTTTTTTGCTTATTCCTTTATTTTGATGGATTATCCCTATTATTCCAGGATTTTGGCAGGTGATATCATTCAAATTGTATTATTGGTCATTCCTTATGTTTATAGGCAGGTGTAATAGGGGGTATCAATGTTGACTGATCAGCAATTAAATTAATTTCAGATAAAAATCATTATACCCCAATTATCTTATGCAATTTTTTTTGTTAATAATTGGGTTATTAGACCTTTTACATGTCAATGTTCACCTCTATCTGACATTTTTATCCTCAATTTTTCATAACCACATCTTGGAAAAATTTCTGGATGTTCCAGCCTCCCTACCTTGCTGCACACTCACGTCCTGTCTATCCATTCAAAACCACTCCCCATCTCATCTGTTTGTTACTTCTCCTTTTCATCTTCAAATATCTCAACATGCCTCGTCATCATAGATCTTCTCAAAGGCAGGCTTCCCCCAGTTGTTCTTCAAATCCCATTTCTACTTCTTTCCCCCTCTCAGCTGATAAATTAAAGACTGTTCAACTAAAAAAAGATGACCATCTCATACTTATCAACTGGCCAAAAATAAAAACTAATTATGATTCTTGTTTTGGTACTGAGAATGCAACTAAAGTAGGACAGCCCCTTGCATTAAAAGTCAATGGCTATCTTCTAATGGCCAATGAGTTATGAAATAAGACAAAGGGAAGGATTGATCTTTTGCCTAAACAGATGTCTGAACATTGTTAGACAATCCTATAGTACTAGCTATAGGCCTGGACCAAGGGAGTCAGAGTAAAACTGGTGAGAAAAACACCTGTCCCTTTGAGAAAAAACAGATAAGATTAATTTGCTACAGAAAATTAGAGACTGTTACAATTCCCCCTTCCAAAAAAAAACTCCTTGACTGCTTTACAAGTCAAGACAATAGCCAATAGCAGACCACTGAGAAGCAAAGAACCAGAAAACCTGAAATGCAGAGAAATCCACACCAGAAACCAAAGACACAGTGCACCTGTTGCACAAACACAGCAAAAATACTTGATGTAGGTTTCAAAGCTACAACAGAGAAATCAGTTGCCAAAGTTAAGTTAAATGAAGAACTAACCTTGCAACAAACACAACCAATTGTTGCCAAATAACATTGAAAACTGAGTGAGAAACAATCATATAATTACCAGATGGTTGTATGATAATTAAAGTAGCCCCAAACTGTCTTATTCAGTATGTACACACAGACAACCCATCTAAAATACATGCACAGCAACTAATTTGGCACCTTTGATAGCCATATTGAATGAAAACCCTCTAGAAACTCTCCCCAGCCTTCCAGGTTTGAGGCAGGTGGACCTCCCTGAAGCCAAAAAAACACTAAAAAACATCTAAAAAGCCTCAAATACTTAGAAAAATCCACTGCAACTACTAAACCCTTAAAACACAAAATTGAGCTATGAAAACGTTGTGACATAAAATATAAAGCCAAATTAGCCCTACTTAATGTTATTAAGCACTTAACCCTAAGACTTAATATTAGCCTGTAAAACACAAAAAACAAAATTAAACAGCTATCTTTTAGAAATGAAAAATGGGGAAATAACCCCTTAGAACTTGGAATATGAAAAATGTCCACAGGACATAAAATATAGAGAAAAACCAGGGCTATCCAATGGTAGTATATAAATACCCATACTCCCAATATTCACTGAATAAAACCAAAAAAAACACCTGATTCTTTGACCAATGTCAATTAAGACATACACAAACAGCCCAACAAAGGCCTCTGCAAATGTTGGAAAACCACAATGTTTCAAGCATTATCAAGCCAAATACAAGAAGGAAAAGACTCTTTCATCTTCTACTAGTTTTCATATTACTTACATTGATATCAGTAAGGACATATAATCCATAGATGATAAACTTGAATCTCTATGTCCATACTTTAAAGAGATGGATGCAATTTTTGGGAGCAAGCTGATTTTAATCCTTCCAACATTTTGAATGGTGAAGATGCTATCTCCAAACATGATGTCAAAACAAATCTTTTCCCATCTCCCATCACTCCCTCTTTCCCCTGCTCAGCTGAGAAATCAAAGACTGTTCAACTAAAAAAAGATGATCATCTCATACTTATCAACTTGCTGAAAATAAAAACTAATTATGGTTCTTGTTATGGTACTGAGAATTCAACTAAAGTTGGATGGCCCCCTGCATCAAAAGTCAATGGCTATCTTCTAATGGCCAATGAGTTATGAAATAAGACAAAGGGAAGGATTGATCTTTTGCCTGAACAGATGTCTGAACGCTTCAAGCATTACTGAGACAAAATACCAAAAGGCAAAGACTCTTTCATCTTCTACTGGTTTTGGTATTACTGACATCAATATTAGTAAGGGCATAAAATCCATAGATGATAAACTTGAATCTATATTTCCATAATTTTAAGAGATGGATTCTATTTTTAGAGAGAAAGCTGATTTTAATCCTGCCAACATGTTTGATGTTGAAGATGATATCTCCAAACATGATGTTGAAACAAATCTTTTCCCATCCTCTTCCTCCACTCAAGCCTCCCCTGTTCTAAATTCAATGAATTTAGATAGCTTTACAATAGATCCTTATGGTGATATAAAATAACATGATCCCACTCCAGTAAGCTTTTATTTCTTGTCTAGTTGTTTTATTTTTTTATATCTAAAAAGGCTAATGAACAAACCCAGGATCCTCAAGCAAGTGAGTCTGAAGCTAGCATCAATGATGAAGAGTAAACTTTTACCTCCAAAAAAAAGCAAAGACCATCAACTACTATGTATATCAAAAGTCAAAGAAAGAAAAACAGAGATAGTTTTTCCCAAACCCCTTTTTCTTCCATTAATGATTTTCTGGAGAAACGTGTATCTGGTAAGTGATAGCATACCTCTTAATAATTAAGTGAGATTTTCTTTTCTTTTTTTAATATTTATTTTCACTCTAGGAAAAGTTGAAGTTGAAAGAGATACTCTCAACTTTCAAAAGAAACAACACAAGCTCTCTTTACGCAGGGATGATAGGGCACAAGACTTGGAGGAGAAAAATTTTTAGCATTCTTAAAAGAAGGATGAGAGGACACATGACTTGGAGGAGAAGTAATTTGAGATCAAGAAAGAGGAGAAGGCTCTTGAGTATAATTCCCTATTTGATCAAATGAAACTCAATTATCAGCTTGAAGATGGTTCAAAAAAGAAAGATTTCTTGAGAGAATGTGTTAAAGCTAATAAATCAATTGAGGAAATTGAACACTTATTGAAAATTTTTGATAAATAGTTTTTTTTATTTTTTTTATAAAGTTTTCTTAATAGAATGCATTAAAGCCAATAAATCTTTTAAGGAGATTGACTTCTTAAGAGGGAGTTTCACTTCTTGAAAATCTGCACTTAACTTAAGTGTGGATTTCAAAGCAAATCAGCACTTAAATTTTGAAAAAAAGTCACTTATTTCAAAAATTGGTGTCAGTTATGACTTCAAATCAGCACTTTTTTTCCTATTCTTTTTTCACAACCACATGTTGGCCACATCATCCCTTCCAAGCCCACCCCATCCCTGTCATGTGTGACACCCTGACCTTCATCCCCTCATCAATCCTTGGCACACACTCCTTGCTGAGATTTGAAACATTTTATTGCAACATGTTAGATTATTTGTTTGTTTGGTTAAATTAATTCTTTTTATTTCTTTTTAGTGATAATTTCATATGTGATGAATTTTTTAATGGTCTTGATTCTAGATGAATTTTTTTTGCAAAAATTTGAAAAACTCATACATTTTTTCTTCTTTACACTCAAGTCATTAAATATACTTTTCTAAATACAGCTAAGTCAACAAAACTCTATATCTGTTTTAAAAATTTGGCAATACCCTCCCCTGAATTTTATTGAAGCAAGGGGTGGTTATCACCTAAAGTTTTCTAAGTCATCAATTTCACATGTCAGATTTGATAATTTGCCAATACCGTCTCCTGCATTTTAATGAAGTAAGGGGTGAAAATCACCAAAATTTATTATAATTCCATAAATTAATAAATAAATAAATAAGATATCTCAAATTTACTAGTTTTAAAGTAATGAAAATTCCTCAAGCCAAAATGTGGACCAAGTCTAGAAATTAAGTTTAGGACTTTCCACAGGTATAGGTGAGATGAACCCCATGAAAAAAATTAAGGTTATCATGATTAAATTTTATAAAACACAAGGTCTTTGGCTCATTACTTTAGTTTAGTAAATTGAAATATCAGATTCAATTATTAAAAATTTATGAAAGAATAATTTTTTTTGATGACTTTACTAATCCCCATAATTTTTAGATCTACTTAAAGTTCTATTAAATTTATAACTTTTACCTTCTTTTTTCACCTTGTTGATTTGTTGGATTAGTTTCTGACTAATTTGGAAGGAGCAGCCAAAATGAGTAAAGTCGTTGCAGAATGAATCTTACAGTTGCCTTGCTGCAAGCAGAATCCAAAGGAGTTGGATAATCCTGAGAAAACCCTGTCCCTCTAAATGAATTAATGAGTTTTTAGATCAATAAGCTTATAATTCTACTTGATAAATAATAAAGAATGGAAACCCTGATATTTTAGGCTTAATAGGATGATTGGTCCATTCTTCTTCACTAATATAAACTAACATACAACAATAAGTTGCACCAGAGAAATGATATCTTAAAAGAAAGAGATTTAACTACTTTTATATTTTATGAATTTTATATAGAAAGTAATAATTTGAGTCACCCCAGATGAGAGCTATCTAATGGTACCCTATATGTTGTTATTAGTATAAGTTTTTGTTGAGCTATGTTAAAAATTGTTAAATATTATAAAATATTTAAAAAAACCCTTATACTCGAAATTAATAATTAAATAAACCTCCTGAACTTTCTAATGATACCCTACATGCATATATTCTACAATAATTCAGTGATCTAATAGCATAATCCATTTAATAACCAAATTTTGCCACAATGAGCTCTTTTTGCCATATGGAGCTAATTTTGCCATATTGAGCTAAATTTGCCACAATGAGATAGTTTTTCCACCATGACCAAACTTTGCAACAATGACAGAATTTTCCTAGTACACTTTGCTTTGGCACTGGAAAATCACTGGAGCAAACCAGAGCGCACCAGAGCACCAGAGCTCAATGGCCATTCCATCAGCATGCTATATCCACCAGTAATACTAAAAGACACTTCCAAGATTCAAAATATCCAGCCTGATAATCCAGAAAATTGCTACTAATATTCCAAAAATAAACCCAAAAGAGCCCCAGAAAATACCCAAAAGATAGAGAATCACCCCAAAAATCCAATAAGACCATTTCAAATCCATAAAAAACATATTTCATCATTTAAATTAGAAATCCTTCAAAAGTGACCACATTTTCCATTAAATATATAAATACATATGCCTTTCTTTTTGATTAAAAAATTTAAATATATCCCATAAACACATAATAATAAAAAATCCAGGAAATATCATAATCCATAAAAATAACACCATAAAGCATACCCTTATTTGGAATGTCACATCCTCCCTCCACTAGAGAATGTCCCCATTCTCCCATAAACATGATCAGATCCAAAATATCTTCATAATCTTCTTCAAAAATAAATTAAATCTTTCTTTAAATTCTTAATAGTGCTTTGGATAACTTGATATCTGAAAGATTCCAAAGAGATTATTTATTTTGATTTTATTTTATTCTTTAAAATTGAATACTTTAATCTTTTTGGTGCTGATAAATGTTGTTTTCTGGTCAATTTAATTCTTCTTAATTTTCTTCTAATTGTCACATTTTAAAGAAACTTTTAATAAACCATATTTGCCTTGTGATAATTTCAACTGCTGAGAGAAAGGTTTGAATCCCTTCAGACACCCCTCTACCAATCTCTACTCACAGCATTAAGAGAGTAGGCTCTACACCTACTGAACAGAATACTTGATTCCATTCCCATCCAATGAGCTGAATACTCCTGATTCCATTCCCATTGACTGAGCTGAATACTTGATCCAAATCTCACCATAAGTTCCTCCAAGCTTCATACCATATAGCCTAACATGTGGCACACTAAAATTCCAACTAGCTAATCCTACTCAAAAGATTTGTCATCACTACATTCAAATAAATTATCCAGCCCTTTTTAACCATTTTAATAAACATAACTCCTAGAGATTTTCATCTTTTATCCAGAAAATTCCTTGCACCATACATTTTATTATTCAATCTTGTTATAAAGATCCATCTAATATCATTCCATTAAAAAAAAAAATTGGAGCCCTTTTCCATCCTAAATTTTAGCATATACCATCATCCAAAAATGACTGATATTTCCAAAAGACTGAGTAACCAGTTTAGAGTCTTGGTGGAAAGTGATAAATTAAATGATTTAATTGAGGTTCCTAGTTTAATTTTCCAAAAAAAATGATTGAATTACCAGTTTATGGTAATGGTAGACCAGGCTTTTGTAAATATTTAATTAAAATTGTTCAAAAAATGATTGACTTGCCAGTTTAAGGTCATGATGGACCAATTCCAATACATTATTCACCATCAAAAATCCAACCACAATATCATCCTCAGAATAAATACGCCAATCTAGGTTTCTGAGGACCTTTCCATCTTTCCATCACAACATTTCCAACAATTTTTATAAACACATAATTTTACAGTTTAAAGTCTTATATGATCAAAGAATGATCAACTGTATTTCTTTAAATTGCTTCTTTAATATTCAGTTTTAAGTCTTGATGGACTAACATATCCCATAGAAAACCAAAAAAGAAAAAAAATCTTCATAATTTGTCAGTTTAAAGTATTGAAGGACTAAGAGCTACAAGATAAAATATTTAATGACAGTCTTGAAAACTAGCCAGTTTTAAGTCTTGGAGGACTAACAGCTCCCAATAACGTATAAAAAGCTTGAAATTTAGCCAGTTTAAAGTCTTAGAGGACTAAAAGAATATTGTGAAATAGAATCCAGTAGGTATCAAACTCCTTTAGACCCTGTTTCCTGCCTAAAACACTATATATATCAAAAAAACTTTTAAAAGAATGAAAATTGAAAAATAAAATTAAGATTTATAATAATTATTTGATTTAAGTAATTTTTTATTTTTTTATATTAAATATATGAACAAATGTATTTTAATTTATATGAAAAAGAAATAAGAAATAAATTTTATATAAAAGATGTCTCCCAGCCATTATCATGAGCCGTACCCCTGACATCATATCCACATCCAAGTGCACATTGATGTGGATACACAGAAAAGAAAAGAAAGCATAATATAATTATAATAGAATTATTTTGATTTAAATGAAAGAAAAGAATTAAAATTTTTAAAATATTGAGAAAAGATCATTGAGTGGGCTCCCTCCAATTTTTTAAAATGATTGGAGACCATCAGTGATCTTTCCCTTATAATATATTAAAACTTAAATAAAATTTGAAAACAGAAAACAAACAAATAATAATAGTAACAACAAATGAAATAAAAGAAAATAAATTCTTTCTTTGTTTCCAATGAGCAGCTTCAATAAGGTTCACAATAATTTAGTTTATACTCTTAGTGGACTTCCTGTTATAAAAAAGTAAAGCCACAATTCAACTAGAAGCAAAGAAAGAATTTTGACAAAAATTGTGGGGTAATTGTGTGTAGAGCAGCCAGCCCATCAATTATCCCCAAACTTGCCAATATAATACATAGAAGGTTCCCCTGTGAACACTTTTGTCAATTAATTACATTTCCAACAAATATTTTCACCATATAATTTTGAAATAAAAATTATTTGAAAAAATAAATTTTCATTATAATCATCAGGTTTCCTAATCTTCATTAAGATTTTGTATTAATTGTAATTAATTTTTGTAATATAATTGTAAATTTTTGTTTGATAACTGTAGTTTATACTCATTAAGGAGTCACCTTTAAAATTATTTTAGGTAGTTTATCCTCATTTTGGAGTCAGATTTCAGCACTTTTAGTGCCCCTATGATAGAACTGTTCAAATTGGTTGGCTGCTACCCTCTTCTTTAATACCAGACCATCCAATTCTTCTAAAACATATGATCTTCCAGATACCTGTTCTCTGACTTTATATGGTCCATTCCACCTATCAGAAAACATCTTCTTTCACTGACTTTAAAAACTTCTATTATACAGCAAAACCATATCTCCAGTATTCAAAGGTTTCCTGAGCCTATGTGCTAGTTTTTTTATTCCAATAGGAGATATCAATGTTGACTGATCCACAATTAAAGTAATTGCAGATAAAAATCATTATACCCCAATTATTTTTCATATTTATTTTTGCTAATAATTGGGTTATTAGACTTTTTATGTGTCAATGTTCACCTCTATCTGACATTCTAATCCTTAATTTTTCATAACCACATCTTGGACAAATTTCTGGATGTTCCAGCCTTGCTACCTTTCTCCACACTCACATCCTGTCTATCCATTCTATCCATTCAAAACCACTCCCCATCTCATCTGTTTTTTACTTCTCTTTTTCATCTTCAAATATCTCAACATTCCTTGTCATCATAGATCTTATCAAAGGCAGGCTTCCCCCAGTTGTTCATTAAATCACATTACTGCCTATTTCCCCTGCTCAGCTGAGAAATCAAAGACTTTTCAACTAAAAAAGAGGATCATCTTATACTTATCAACTGGCTAAAAATTAAAACTAATTATGATTCTTATTTTGGTAATGAGAATTCAACTAAAGTAGGAAGGCTCCATGCATCAAAAGTCAATGGCTATCTTCTAATGACAAATGAATTACAAAATAAGACAAAGGGATAGATAGATCTTTTACCTAAAGAGATGTCTGAATGCTTCAAGCATTATCGAGCCTAGTACAAGAATGCAAAGACTCTTTCACTTTCTACTGATTTTAGTATTACCAACATTGATATCAGTAAGGGAAAAAAATCCATAGATGATAAACTTTATTCTTTATGTTATTACTTTAAAGAGATTGATGCTATTTTTGGACAGTGAGCTGATGTTAATCCGGCCAACATTTTGGATGGTGAAGATACTATCTCGGAACATAATGTTAAAAGAAATCTTTTCCAATCCTCTTCCTCCACTCAATCCTCCCCTGTTCTAAATTCAACAAATCTAGATAGATTTCCAATAGATCCTTATGGTGATATAAACCAACATGATCCCACTCCAGTAAGTTTATATTTCTTGTCTATTTATTTTATTTTTTTTTTCTAAAAAGACTAATGAGTGAGCCCAGGATCCTCAAGCAAGTAAGTCTAAAGCTAGCATCAATGATGAAGAGGAAAATGATACCTCCAAAAAAAGCAAAGACCATCAACTAATTTGAATTTCAACAGTCATAGAAAGAAAAACAGAGATAGTTTTTCCAAAACCCCATTTTCTTCCATTGATGATTTTCTGGAGAAACGTTGTAGACAATCCTATAGTACTAGCTATAGGCCTTGACCAAGGGAGTTGGAGAAAACCCAGAGAGACAATCCCCTGTCCCTTTAGAAAAATAAAGTGAGATTTACCTGCTACAGTAAATTGGTTCCTGTTTTCTAAAGCCCCTTTTCCAACACACTTGACTGCCTGATCAGCCAAGAAAGTAGTCTCCAGACAAACTAATAAACCAAAGAACTGAAATGTAGACCAATGTCCACACCAGAGAAAGCAATGATACTTGATGTAGGTTGCGAATCCACACCAGAGACAGCAATAATACTTGATATAGCTTGCAAGACTATACCAGAGAAACCAGCTTCCAAGTTAAGTTAAATGAAGAACTCACCTTGCAACAAACACAGCCAATTGTGGCCAAAAAACAGTGAAAACTGAGTGAGGAACAATGATATCACCTCTGGATGGTTGTATGATAATTAAAGTTGCCCCAAACTGTCTTATTCACTATGTACCACAGACCACTATCTAAAAGCCCATGCACACCAACAAATTTGGCGCTCTTGAGCGCCAAATTGCATAAAACCCCTTTAGAAACACTTCCCAGCCTTCTATCACCAAGGCAGGTGGGCTTCACACCTAAGGCCGCTGGACCACCCTAAAGCCAGAAAACCACTGAAAACCTCCAAAAATACCCAAAATACTTAGAAAAATCTACTACAACTACTAAAACCTTTAAAACACATAATTAGGCTATAACAACATTGTGACATAAAATTTAGAGAAAAATTAGCTCATTCTAATGGTACTAAGCACTAAAACCTAAGACTTAAGGTTAGCTTGTAAAACACAAAAAACAAAACTAATCAGCTATCTTTTTAAATACAAAAATGAGAAATTATCCCCTTAATACTCAAAATCTGAAAAATTTCAAAAGACATAAAATATAGAGAAAAACCGGGGCTATCCAATGGTAGTACCCACATCCCTGAAGTCTTAATATTTGCTGAATAAATCCAGAAAAACATCAAAGTATTATACAATACCATTTAAGACATATCAAAACAACACCAAATAGACCAACAAAGGGCTACACAAATTTTGGAAGACCACATCCTCCTTCAAATAGAGAATGTTCACATTCTCCTTCATCACAACCACCATGTTCAGCTTTCTTTCCAAATCTGCTACTGACATGGGTCCTTGCCAATACTGCATTGACAACAATCTCATCTGTACCATCACACCACCTGCTCATCGCTACAGAACTTCCTGTGATTCCTGTAACTCTAGGAAGAAGACTTGTTTCAGACCTGGTACATTTTCCTCTTCAACATCTTCTCCTTCTCCACAACCTGATCCACCTTCTACCAGCACCAAAAGATCCAGACCATCCATCCTTATCCCCAGACTGGTCAACAAATTAAACCCTTCACAAAAGAATGCTAACCCTGCTACAACCACTAGCTCTACCATCCCAGGTCCTTCTGAGGGTAAACCCAATACTTCTTCATACTTCAATTCAATCTGACAAATTTCTAGTTCATTTACATCCAGACAGTGATGATGACAATGTGGGAACCATTGAAGCACCCCCACCTAATCCATTGCCCACCATCAAAGACAAATTCCAACAACATTCTTCTCAACAGAAGCATCTCATTCTAAATTACTTCCAATCCACTCCTGCCAGGAATCCACAGGACCTTGTTAAAAGGAAGAACCTCATTCACCAGTTCAAAGCCAATGCTGAAATTTTTTTTACATCCCTTGATTCTTTTCTGTAATTGCTTCTTGCCTGAAAATCTTGATTTAGAAAAAAAAAAAAATTTTTTTACCTCAGTTTAAAGTCTTGGGGGACTAACAGCCCTCATTTTATAGTTTTTGGGGACTCAAAACCCTCAGTTTATAGTCTTGGGGGACTCCATAACCTAAATCAAAAAGACAGAACCAGAGATCAAAACATTAAAGACCAAAAAAAAACTAACATTCTGGGGTAACTGTTCTACAGAGCAGCCAGCTCATCAGTTACCCCCACACTTGCCTTAACAAAATTAAGAGACTCCCCCTTGGATGCCCTCTGCCAGAATCACACCAACTTCCATTATCAGTTTATAGTCCTGAAGGACTCACCCATTAAACCATCCTCAGTTTATAGACTTGGGGGACTATACAATTCTTCAGTTTAAAGTCTTGATGGACTGACCACAGTGTTCAGTTTAAAGTCTTGACGGACTTCCCCAGTGTTCAGTTTAAAGTCCTGATGGACTACCCCAGTGTTCAGTTTAAAGTCTTGACAGACTATCCAGTGTGCAGTTTAAAGTCTTGAAGGACTACAGAACCCATAGAGGATTCAAATTATTGAAATAAAGTTGTAATCAGCCAGTTTAAAGTCTTGGAGGACTATACCACACTTTGCATATAAGGGTGGATCCAGCTCCATGCACAATAATCCGCAACCCAACTGCTGAAATTCCATTCTCCCTTTATCATCTACCATCACTAAAAAATATTTCTTTCATTTCATTTCCTTTTATTGTTGTTCCTTCAAAGATCATGGCTGAATCCCCAGAATTTGACCCATTGGACCTTGCTTCACTGCTTCAAAAGACTATGCTTGTAAACAGTGCATCCACATGTGCAGGCCTTGTACTCTCACTCTTCCTACACCTCAGGCCAAATTATATAACAGAGCCTGTGATTCTTGCAACTCTAAAAAGAAAAGATGTGATAGAGACCCCAGCTATCCAATACCTCCGCCTTCACCTTCCCATAAATATATTTCTAGATCTCCTACAAGGTCACCAGAACTTGGACCCTCTTCCTCTTCTTTATCTTCCGCTCCTTCCAGAAGATCACACCATTCTATTCCCAAAACACTCCCTAAAAGACCTGCTTTATATTCTCAAGAATCTGCTTTTAACTCAGAAAATTTAGCCAAAACAGCTTCAAAATCAGCTCCCCAGCTGCTAGACCGCGTCCAGGCAGCCTTCCCACCTTTCCAGAAAGCAAAAATCAGGCTCAAAACTCCCTAATTCAACAAGATAACAGCCAAAATCCACCATTAAACACCAACAACTCTACACAACAACCTCCTAGTGCTCCCAGAGAAATGTGTACAAACACAAATTCTTCATCAGACAACACAAAAAATTCTAACATCTCTAGAAGGCCTGGCAGAGGACCTCCTAAAAACATTAAGAGCACGCAAAACTGCTCCCAAAAAAAAATCTTTGGTTCCAGCAAGAAGAACTAACTATAACTTTCCTCTGGCTTCCAATTATTCCTCTGATAGTTCCCTTTCTTCTAGATCTTCATCTATCAGATCACAATCAGTTTCCAGGTCATCTTCTCCTGGTCCTTCCTCCAACCAACCTGGCACCCCTCTGCCAGTATCTAACCCACCTGCACCAAGCAATATAATAAACAACAACAACAGCAGACCTGCTGCTCCACCCAGGTCACAAGAACGTCCTTCTTTTACTACATTTTCTCAACACCATTTAGAGCCTGATCATGAGAATCCATACCTCAATCTGGTTGATTCTCCTTCAACATGCATTCAGAATTCTTCAACAGCTCAAATCCCGGCTGCTTACAAATTTGATTAGCTCCCAATCTGTAAATACCAAATTAATAATTCCAATTTCTTTAAAAGAGAACAATCACTGATCCAATTTTTCTGTTTAGTTAGAGCCCTGCCTCCTGAAACTACCTTAACACTAGATTACACCGACATGAAACAACACCTAAGCATGATGTGTTCAAACATGCTTAAGGCCTTTTCTCCCATGGTCCATTGAATGAGTTTGAAAAGAATCTGAGGACACAGCTCCTTGAAGACCACTGGAAGATTTTTAGAATAATCAAGCACACCTTCCAACACTCTATCCCCACTTCTTCCACTTCTTCTAAAAGATTACCTTCTACTCTGGTCCCTGACCATTACAACCCATATACTCTTTCCAGCAGCCTACATCACAAAGAACACAGTTCTTCCTCCAATCCTAACAAAAAGCAAAAACATCACAATAATCTGGACCAACTGCTGGAGGCTTCTTCTTCCAGACATTAAAATAAAAAGAAAGAAATTAATAAGTCACTAAATAGAGAGAAAAATAATAATTAACAGATATATATATAAAATTTGTTTTATTTTTATTTTATTTTATTTTATTTATTTATTTTTATTTTTATTTTTATTTTTATTTTTATTTTTATTTTTATTTTTATTTTTATTTTTATTTTTATTTTTATTTTTATTTTTATTTTTATTTTTATTTTTATTTTTATTTTTATTTTTATTTTTATTTTTATTTTTATTTTTATTTTTATTTTTATTTTTATTTTTATTTTTATTTTTATTTTTATTTTTATTTTTATTTTTATTTTTATTTTTATTTTTATTTTTATTTTTATTTTTATTTTTATTTTTATTTTTATTTTTATTTTTATTTTTATTTTTATTTTTATTTTTATTTTTATTTTTATTTTTATTTTTATTTTTATTTTTATTTTTATTTTTATTTTTATTTTTATTTTTATTTTTATTTTTATTTTTATTTTTATTTTTATTTTTATTTTTATTTTTATTTTTATTTTTATTTTTATTTTTATTTTTATTTTTATTTTTATTTTTATTTTTATTTTTATTTTTATTTTTATTTTTATTTTTATTTTTATTTTTATTTTTATTTTTATTTTTATTTTTATTTTTATTTTTATTTTTATTTTTATTTTTATTTTTATTTTTATTTTTATTTTTATTTTTATTTTTATTTTTATTTTTATTTTTATTTTTATTTTTATTTTTATTTTTATTTTTATTTTTATTTTTATTTTTATTTTTATTTTTATTTTTATTTTTATTTTTATTTTTATTTTTATTTTTATTTTTATTTTTATTTTTATTTTTATTTTTATTTTTATTTTTATTTTTATTTTTATTTTTATTTTTATTTTTATTTTTATTTTTATTTTTATTTTTATTTTTATTTTTATTTTTATTTTTATTTTTATTTTTATTTTTATTTTTATTTTTATTTTTATTTTTATTTTTATTTTTATTTTTATTTTTATTTTTATTTTTATTTTTATTTTTATTTTTATTTTTATTTTTATTTTTATTTTTATTTTTATTTTTATTTTTATTTTTATTTTTATTTTTATTTTTATTTTTATTTTTATTTTTATTTTTATTTTTATTTTTATTTTTATTTTTATTTTTATTTTTATTTTTATTTTTATTTTTATTTTTATTTTTATTTTTATTTTTATTTTTATTTTTATTTTTATTTTTATTTTTATTTTTATTTTTATTTTTATTTTTATTTTTATTTTTATTTTTATTTTTATTTTTATTTTTATTTTTATTTTTATTTTTATTTTTATTTTTATTTTTATTTTTATTTTTATTTTTATTTTTATTTTTATTTTTATTTTTATTTTTATTTTTATTTTTATTTTCATTTTTATTTTTATTTTTATTTTTATTTTTATTTTTATTTTTATTTTTATTTTTATTTTTATTTTTATTTTTATTTTTATTTTTATTTTTATTTTGATTTTAATTTTAATTTTAATTTTAATTTTGATTTTAATTTTAATTTTTTTTATTTATTATTATTATTATTATTATTTATATTTTTATTTAATCTACCAACATACTAAAAAAAAACTTGAAAAATAATTAAAAAAAGTACCAAAAAGAATATGAGAGCTGAAAAATTAAAATGAAATGAATAATAATAATAATAATAAGATAAGATAAATAATAGTTACAAGCAGTATCCCCCAGCCAATTGATGAGCCAATCCCCTGATACCTTACCCACATCCAAGTGCACCTTGATGTGGATACACGTTTAAATAATTTTTAAATGAATTGAGATAAAATAAATTAAGAAAAATAATATAAATAAAGAAAAAATGAAATAAATAGAAATCAAAGAAAATAATAAAAAATGAGATAGAGATAAAAAGAAAATAGCAATGTCGGCCAATCAATGAGCCTTTCCCCACCAATGCTTGCCCTCATCCAGGTGACCCTGATGTGGTGACACCATATAATATAATTTTGTGATTTTCCCTCTTTATATCCTAATAACCCCCATAAAAAAATTAAAAGAAAAAAAAGAGAAAAAAATAAAATAATCTAAAACTACCATCAAACACAACCATAGACACAAAAATTAAAGAAAAGAAAAAGAGAAAGTCTGGCTCCATAGAAAGTCCAGTCCAAGAAAATGATCACCGGGTGGGCTACCTCCAATAAGTAAAAATGATGGGAGACTACCAGTGATCCATTACCAATAAAAATAGACCAGAGAAGCCAGTCCCAAGCCAGTAAGCCAGTTTAAAGTTATAGTGGACTTGAAACCTGAATAAATAAAACCAGAACTAGGATTAAACTAGGACAAACAAAATAATTGAAACAGACATTTTGTGGCAACTGTTCTACAGAGCAGCCAGCTCATCAGTTACCCCCACACTTACCAAAATAAAATCTAGAAGCCCCCCCTGGGTACCTTCTAATAAAAAACAAAACATCCAACACAATAAACCAAAACCAATAAGCGTGAAGAGTCCAGAAATTGAAGACCAAAAGAGTTTCCAGTTTAAAGTCATAGAGGACTAAAACCTGTGAAAAGAAATCAATACTAGGCTTCAACAAATTAAGAGAAGGGGTTAGAAAAAGAAAATCTGGGGTAACTGTTGATAGAGAAGCCAGCCCATCAGTTACCCCCACACTTACCAAAATAAAATCTAGAAGCCCCACCCATGGGTACCTTCTAACAAAAAAAAATTTCCCACAAAAAAGATGCACAGCATCACCAAAATCCAAAATTAAAGAATGTTCCATAGTTTATCCTCATTGTGGAGTCAATCTTCTTCACTTCTAGTGCCTCTTGGGTAAAATCTCTTCACCTGGTCAGCAGCCACTCTCTTCTTTAAGACTGCACATTCTAACTCTTCCAAAACATAAGAACCTCCAGGAACCTGAGATCTGACTCTGTAAGGTCCATTCCATCTGTCAGCAAAAACCTTTCCCCACTGAATCTCCAAACTTCTATTATACACCAGAACCAAACAGCCAGGTTTCAAGGGATTCCTGAGTCTATGAGCCAACTTCTTGTTCCAGTATCTGACTGATTGATTTCTTATCTTCATCATTCTAGAGTATGCCTTCTCTTGACATTCCTCTCTAGATTCCAACTGTTGTATCCTGGCACAGAGCAAATCTTCAGTCAAGAAGACATCATCCCAATCAATTCCAAGATAAGAGACAGCTTCCAAATCCACTGGTAGAACAGATTTCTGCCCAAAAAATAATTCATAAGGGGAATAGCCAGTTGTCCTTTTCACAGTGACCCTATCAGTAAACAACACCAATGGTAAATTATGCCTCCATTTTTCAGCACTATCTCCACACATTTTCACAAATGAATTCTTGATAACTTGATGGCCTCTTTCAACCATGCCTTCAGATTCAAGATAATAAGGTGTAGCCACTCTGACTTTAAAACCAATGCTTGCCACAGCTTCTTTAAATTCAGCTCCAAACTCTGGCACACCATCAACAGTCACAAAATTAATCAACCCATACCTAAGCACCCATTCCTTCTTTAAAAATTCTGTCACATATTTGGAAATCAAATTAACCAGAGGCACCACCTTAACCCAACCAGACAAATCATCCCTGACAAAAATCAAGTATTTATACCTTCCCTCTTTAATATGGACAGCTTTCAAACTCACTCTTCCAAACACAGTTGATTCTCCAGTAGCATGGCCAAACTCTTTAGGTTTCAGGTGACTTCTTCTTTGACATTCTTCACCAGATTGAACCCAACCCTTTACAGCCAACTTCATACCTGGCCACCAAAATCTATCAGCTACTCTCCTATAAGCCTCCCCAAAGCCTCTATGACCAAGGTCTTCATGAAAAGACTTCAACACCAACTCTTGTCCCTTTTCTAAGTCACCACCACTTGAGGATTCGGATGTCTCCTCCTCATCAACCTCCTTCCTGACACATAGAAGCCAGGACTCTTCTTCCTGATTGCCACCCAAGTATCATCATCACAAATATCTGGCCTCTCCAAGGTTAACAGATATTCAACCATAATAAAATAAAACCCAGTCTGACCCCAGGTCTCATCTTTGAAATCCAACAAAACAGCATCCAAGAGTACAAACCTGTCATCAAAATCTCTATTTTACACATGAGAAACACAACTAGCCCATCCATGAAAACAGTCCCTAAGCTTTGGTAAATTTTTTTCCTTCCACTGAATCTTAAGAGAATTCAGTTCACGGACAAAAACACCATTTTCCAATTTTGAGCCATCCCAAACAACAGCCCCATCTTCATCAACAAAAAAAATCCTGATCACCAGAATCAAGATCAGATCCAGCCAGTTTAACCTCTTGGTGGAGGAGAGAAAAATCATCCATTTTAGCCTCATGGGGGAGGAGAGAAAAATCTTCAGCGCCCTTTGTGCTGGCCCTAACCACTGGGACATCTTCATCAAATTCTTCAGAGTCTGAATCTTCATCTGTGGGTGGTCTTCTTGATAATCCATCTGGCATCGAAAAAGTTTTTCCAGTTTGGTGTACCAGTTCAAAGGAAAAATTCTGAACAAATTCCACTCACCTCGTCATTGGAGCATTTGGAAGACTAGGTGTATTGATCATTTGAACCAGAGATTTCGCATCCACCTGCAGCTCAAAATGCTGCCCCACAAAACAGTTTTAGCTTCTTCAAAATTTTTGCTACACCACATAATTCCAACTTGGGTTGCTAATATCTATATTCAACCTCATTAAATGCCACAGACTCATACCTTACTGGCATGACCCTCCGGGTTTTATCTTCCTGAGACAACACAGCACCAGCCGCAATATAACTTGAGTCGACTGCCAGATAAATTTTTCCAGCACCAACACCATAATCCAACTTGTGAAGAATAATATCTTCACCCACCACCTTCTTCAACTTCAGGAAAGCCTCTTCACCCTCTTCAGTACATACCCACTCCGCCTCTTTCCTTGTCAACTTCCTCAAAGGTGAAGCCAACAAAGAAATATCTTTAATAAAAATTCTTATGTACACACAAACCCTAAAAATCCCATGACTTCAGTAGTATTTTTAGGCCTTGGCCATGACTTAATTTTATTGACTTTCTTCTTTTCCATAATCCTTCCCTCCTTACATACAACATGACCCAGAATTTCCAGAGCAGGAACACAAAAACAAAAATTTGACCCAGAAATGGTCAAACTAGCCTCTTCAATCCTAAAAAATGCTCCCTCTAGAGTAATTGCATATTCCCAAACAAATCTCCTTATACCTGGGTTGTCAATCAGCACCACATTTTCATAATCAGTGGAGGGTTCTTTGATTCCAACATCATCAATAAAATTACCAGAATGAGTAGGGACCTCATCTTTTAAAATCCAAGCCATTAGTGCTTGATATACTGCAACTTAATTAGTTGCTCCTTGAGGCACCCTAGTGAGCTGAAATCTTCCCAGAGGAGTCTCAAACATTGTAAGTGGCCATGAATTGGTGTGAAGTTCCCTTTCATCATAACCACCCAAAATATCACCCAAACCATAACACACCCTTCCAGCAAAAGCTTCCACAAAGTCTTCCGCACTTGGTGGAATTCCCGCATCCTTGATAGTGACTCTGTTCAAGGCTCTAAGATCATGCACCACCCTTAGCTTCCCATTCTACTTCTTTACACAGAAAACTGGACTTGAGTAACTAGATGTCGATTTTTCATATAAACCATTCCTAACTCTTTAAAACAATCTCTACAAAATCATCCCTAATAGCAGCCGGTATTAGAATAGGTTTGATTTGCCAAGGTTCATGACAAAACACAGGAATCAAGTAAGGTTCCCCATAAGAGTGTTTCAACTCACCCCTTTCCTCTTCAACAAATGCCACTGCTTACTCCCTCAGCAAAATAAAATGCAACAACAACTTCTTTTCCTCATCAGAAAAGCATCCATAAGGAACAAAATTAACAACTTTCAACATTTCCACAGTCACCCTAGCAGATTCAACAAAATCATGAGGATACTTTACCAGAGGAGTACAGTATAGATCTCTTGATAAAGGAGGATTCAAACCTACAGGCATAGGCTTGTTGACAGGCCTAATCTTCTGCACTACCTTCTTATACTTTGAAGCTCTGCCTTCAACTTGAGGGATCTTCAGTACTTTTTCACCACCAGACCTGGAACAAAAACCAAGGGTTTCCTCATTACTCACATGTGTAACCAAGTTAAGGTTTTTGAAATGTGTAGAAGAGCCCCTAGCAGTGCACAATTGGGAGGACTTCCTTTAAGACCCCAATCTCACCACTTTAAAACTTTTCCACAATTCTAAATCTTCATCATCACTTCCATCTTCCAAATCTTCAAATCTTGATTCATCTTCTGAATCACATCTTCTAAAATTGTGCAGTTTATCCTCATTCCGGAGGCCCAAAAATTGATCTTGCTGATCTTCATTCTTCAAAAATATGTTCAGTTTAACCTCATTCTGGAGGCTCAAAAATTGATCTTTATTATCTTTACAAAAATAATTCTTTTCTTCTTTCTTGATTATCTTCAGATTTTTTTCATGATTTTCTTTGGTTATGTTGATTTTTTTTCTTCTTTTCTTGAATCTTCTTCTACCCTACAAAAATAACCAGGTGTTTCCCCAATGCTCACAAACGTGGCTAAGTTAATGCTTTTGAAAGGCGTAGAAGAAGCCCTAGCAGTGCACGATTGGGAGGACTTACTTTTAGACCCCAATCTCATCACTCCACAGCTTTTCTGCATATGTTTCAATAAAAATATATAACAAATCTTCTTTTTTGAATTTGAATTAAAAAAAATTGAAAATCTTGAGAGAGTAAAGATACTTTATAAAAAACATGAAGAATACTTGCAGAGAAGAGAAACATCAAAAAGAGAAAGTTGAAAATACACTTGGTATATCTCCAAGGGAGCTGACCTACTACCACCTAGGATTTCCTCATCTTGGGGAGAGGTTGTAGCACTTGTGCAATAAGCCCTCATCACTCTAAAAAAGACAGGCTATCACTAGATCCTGAGCCACACTCCAAAAAACCAGAGGCCGCAACCACTTCCCTTCTTCTCCTACAAAAATCCATGAACTGGCACATTGAAGACAAGCTAGGCCTGGTCTCCCAACCATCATCTCCAGGAGATGACAGCCTCAGGAGAAGTCTTTTTTCATCTTCACCAGTCAACTCCAAACTGATACCCATATAAAACTGATAACCAATTCTTGCCTGGAAATAAATTAAGAATGGTCCACACAAAACAGCTTTTACATTACCTTTGGCAATGTAAAAATGAACCTTCCCTGAGGCTCCACCAACATCCAGCTTCAAAAATTCAGCTGTTCCAATCAAATCAGTGACATGGCCACAAATCCATCTTATATTTCCACCAATTCCTGTCTTGATGGGAAGGCACAGATGTGTATCCTAAAACAAAGAAATCAGGTTAATCTGAGAACCTGAATCAAACAATGCCCTAGCCTCCCTACCATTCAGAATGACATTGACATAACCCAGAGGTGCAGAAAAATGAGTCTCCAACCCCTCACAAAATTTTTCAGCAGAATCACAAATGTATTCCACCTCCCTAGAAGAAACACTTCTCCTGGTCAACAGCTTTTTTTGTCTATCAGCCAACCCAGGAGTGATAGCATACAACTCCCCATAAGAAAGCAAAGCCTGACCCTGATTCATCCTTTCCAGAACAGAATTCAAAACTTTAACTTGGCCAGAAACTACAGGCCTCTCAAAGTGAGCTCTTTACTTCACTGCCTTGATCCAAAAAGATTCTTGAGGACCAGAACCACCAACAGATTTACCATCAACAGGAATCAAACCAGATCCCTCACTAGAACCTCTAACTCCAGCAGGCTTTGGCAATGAAGCCAATGGGGCATCCTCCTCAAAGTCGGAATCAACATCCATAGGCATTGGCTTACCATTCATGTGCAATGCACCAAAACTAGGGGGGTCCATATCAGCAATCCCCTTCTGAATTTTTTACAGCTCCTCTTTGCTGTACTTCTTCCTAGCTTCACTCAGCTTAGAATCCAACTTTGAAGCCTTAGGCTTTGGTTGGGCCTGAGAACTGCTCTTGTGCCTTCCCACCTTTCCTGCTTCACATCATAAACACCAGCCAAGCATTCCCCACTTGACTGTCCACCACAAGAATACAACTCCAATCCATCAAAGGAAGTAGAAAAAGAGACCTTATTAACCTCCTTCCTTTTTCTCTTGACATCATCATCTTCCTTACCAGAAGACTTACCCTGATAAGGAATCTCCTCAAACCTTGGCCTCCTCTGATTGAGTTCACTCCTTCTTCTAACCAAATCAACAGGCATCTACCCCTCACTGGGCTTCACAAATGAACCATCAGGGAACTTGAACACACTTCCATCAAACTCCACCTTTCCCTCTGACACATCTCTGTTCAGAGCCCAACAATCATTGGACCTGTACCCCCTCCAACTACAATAGGAGCACACCCAAGGATCACCGCTACCACCTTCCCTGCTCTCACAAGGCTTGGCCTGCTGCATGGAGGCCCTATTCACCTTCTGAGTTTCCTGCACAAAGATGTGAAACTGCTTGTTCAAGTCCACCAGTTGTTACACTACTTGGTCCCTCTTGTCTTTGGGAGCCTTCACCACCTTCTTTACTTCCTTCTTCATCTTAACTTCATTTTCAGCCAAAGCATCACTGACTTTTCAGACATATTTCACACACCCCTCCTGATAGGTGTCCACAGCCAAAAACTTTAAATAAGCCTCCACAACCTCTTTCACCTTATCAAAGGCAGGCATCTTCTAATCCCCATTGGAAAGAGTTTTCATCAAGTCCTTCCATGACAATTCCTTCAACACATCCATCCTAACATCTCAGGTTATTGAACCTCTTTAAACAGAAATAATACTTTGAAAAAATTTGTTTTTATTTTTTTAATATTTTTTATTTTAATCATGTAGATTTATGATCTCAAGATCTTCAAGACTTGAGCTTCCAAGTCATTCAGCTACACTGGTGATCCTTTTGATCATCAAGTGGCTCTTGTGCTAAGGTGATGACACATTACCCCGAACTCTCTTGCACATGTTCTTTATCATCCCCATGATCTGGTTGGGGGTTGAACTCTTGACCGTTGTGTTTTCTTGAGTAGGTTGCATGGCACACCCTAACCCCTGGACTATATTTGTGATACTCATTCAAAACAAATTTAGTACAAATACACCACCCATGATGCACATTTGGTAGTATTGTGACACATACCTGACAGATGTTATGTTCCACTCTAAGTCACAACGTACAGTATGTGGATAATATGCATATAAATACCAAGTGCATAAATATGGAACATTCAAGTAGCATGTGACAACTATGGATATAACTATGTATTTCATAATTATAGTTTTAGGATCATCATACCCTATGTGCATAAGATGCATATACTTATGCATTGCATAATTAATACATTATGTAAATGATATGCATATATCCATGCATTTAAAAAGAATAGGATAATTATACCTTAAGTGAAAAGTATGCATATAAATGTTAATTGCATAGTTATGGGATAGTCATACTCTAGGTGAATTAAGTGCATACAAAAAGTTACATAATAATTATGGGATAGTCATACTCTAGGTGAATTAAGTGCATACAAAAAGTTACATAATAATTATGGGATAGTCATACTCTAGGTGAATTAAGTGCATACAAATAGTTACATAATAATTACGGGATATTCATACTATATGTGAATAATATGTATGTAAATAAAAGGTGAAGTATAATGATTTCTAAAAATGACTAATATTAGTATAAATATGAATATCAGGTAAATAATATTGTTAAAATAATCCATTATAGGCACATTATACAAATTCAAAAAAGGATATGATTGGTAAAATGATCATTAAAATGATATTGAACTTCTTTAAACAGAAATAATACTTGTAAATTTTTTTTTTTAATTTTTTTATTTTGATCATGTAGATTTATGATCTCATGATCTTCAAGACTTGAGCTTCCAAGTCATTCAGCTACACTGGTGATCCTTTTGATCATTCAGTGGCTCTTGTGCTTAGCTGATTACACAGTAACCCCGACTTTCTTGCACATGTTTTGTATCATCCCCATGATCTGGTTGGGGGTTAAACTCTTGACTGGTTTTGTTTTCTTGAGTAGGTTGCATGGCGTACACTAACCCCTGGACAATATTTGTGATACTCATTCAAAACAAATTTAGTACAAATACACCACCCATGATGCACATTTGGTAATGTTGTGACACATACCTGACAGATGTTATGTTCCACTCTAAGTCACAACATACAGTATGTGGATAATATGCATATAAATACCAAGTGCATAAATATGGAACATTCAAGTAGCATGTGATAAGTATGGATATAACTATGTATTTCATAATTATAGTTTTAGGATCATCATACCCTATGTGCATAAGATGCATGTATTTATGCATTGCATAATTAATACATTATTTTAATGATATGCATAAATCCATGCATTTAAAAATGATAGGATAATTATAACCTATGTGAAAAGTATGCATATAAATGTTAATTGCATGGTTATGGGATAGTCATACTCTAGGTGAATTAAGTACATACAAACAGTTACATTATAATTATGGGATATTCATACTATATGTGAATAGTATGTATATAAATAAATGGTGAAGTATAATGGTTTCTAAAAATGACTAATATTAGTATAAATGTGAATATCAAGTAAATAATATTGGTAAAATAATCCATTATAGGCACATTATACATATTCAAAAAAGGATATGATATGTAAAATGATCAATAAAAGTATATTGAACCTCTTTAAACAGAAATAATACTTATAAAAAAAATTTTTTTTTTTGGTTTTTTTTATATTTTTTTTTAATTTTTTAATTTTGATCATGTAGATTTATGATCTCATGATCTTCAAGACTTGAGCTTCCAAGTCATTCAGCTACACTGGTGATCCTTTTGATCATCCAGTGGCTCTTGTGCTTAGGTGATTACACAGTAACCCCAACTTTCTTGCACATGTTCTTTATCATCCCCATGATCTGGTTGGGGGTTGAACTCTTGACCGGTTGTGTTTTCTTGAGTAGGTTGCATGGCACACACTAACCCCTGGACTATATTTGTGATACTCATTCAAAACAAATTTAGTACAAATACACCACCCATGATGCACATTTTGGTAATATTGTGACACATACCTGACAGATGTTATGTTCCACTCTAAGTCACAACATACAGTATGTGGATAATATGCATATAAATACCAAGTGCATAAATATGGAACATTCAAGTAGCATGTGACAAGTATGGATATAACTATGTATTTCATAATTATAGTTTTAGGATCATCATACCCTATGTGCATAAGATGCATATATTTATGCATTGCATAAATAATACATTATGTGAATGATATGCATATATCCATGCATTTAAAAATAATAGGATAATTATACCCTATGTGAAAAGTATGCATATAAATGTTAATTGCATAGTTATGGGATAGTCATACTCTAGGTGAATAAGTACATACAAATAGTTACATTATAATTATTGGATATTCATACTATATGTGAATAGTATGTATATAAATAAATTGTGAAGTATAATTATTTCTAAAAACGACTAATATTAGTATAAATGTGAATATCAAGTAAATAATATTGGTAAAATAATCCATTATAGGCACATTATACATATTCAAAAAAGAATATGATTGGTAAAATGATCATTAAAAGTATCTTGAACCTCTTCAAACAGAAATAATACTTATAAAAAAAATTTATTTTTTTTTTGGTTTTTTTTTATTTTTTTTAATTTTTTTTTGATCATGTAGATTTATGATCTCATTATCTTCAAGACTTGAGCTTCCAAGTCATTCAGCTACACTGGTGATCCTTTTGATCATCCAGTGGCTCTTGTGCTTAGGTGATTACACAGTAACCCCAACTTTCTTGCACATGTTCTTTATCATCCCCATGATCTGGTTGGGGGTTGAACTCTTGACCGAATGTGTTTTCTTGAGTAGGTTGCATGGCACACACTAACCCCTGGACTATATTTGTGATACTCATTCAAAACAAATTTAGTACAAATACACCACCCATGATGCACATTTGGTAATATTGTGACACATACCTGACAGATGTTATGTTCCACTCTAAGTCACAACATACAGTATGTGGATAATATGCATATAAATACCAAGTGCATAAATATGGAACATTCAAGTAGCATTTGACAAGTATGGATATAACTATGTTTTTCATAATTATAGGTTTAGGATCATCATACCCTATGTGCATAAGATGCATATATTTATGCATTGCATAATTAATACAATATGTGAATGATATGCATATATCTATGCATTTAAAAATGATAGGATAATTATACCCTATGTGAAAAGTATGCATATAAATGTTAAATGCATAGTTATGCGATAGTCATACTCTCTTTTAATTAAGTACATACCATCAGTTACATTATAATTATGGGATATTCATACTATATGTGTATAGTATGTATGTAAATAAAAGGTGAAGTATAATGATTTCTAAAAATGACTAATATTAGTATAAATGTGAATATCAAGTAAATAATATTTGTAAAATAATCTATTATAGGCACATTATACAAATTCAAAAAAGGATATGATTGGTAAAATGATCATTGAAAGGATATTGAACCTCTTTAAACAGAAATGATACTTATAAAATTTTTTTTTTTTTTTTTTGAATTTATTTATTTTGATCATGTAGATTTATGATCTCATGATCTTCAAGACTTGAGATTCCAAGTCATTCAGCTACACTGGTGATCCTTTTGATCATTCAGTGGCTCTTGTGCTTAGGTGATTAC
This sequence comes from Hemileia vastatrix, assembly GCA_030280995.1. Taxonomy (NCBI): domain Eukaryota; kingdom Fungi; phylum Basidiomycota; class Pucciniomycetes; order Pucciniales; family Zaghouaniaceae; genus Hemileia; species Hemileia vastatrix. Next base: position 24,459,879 of record JASXTE010000004.1, on the reverse strand, counting down.
ACAGTAACCCCAACTTTCTTGCACATGTTCTTTATCATCCCCATGATCTGGTTGGGGGTTGAACTCTTGACTGGTTGTGTTTTCTTGAGTAGGTTGCATGGCACACACTAACCCCTGGACTATATTTGTGATACTCATTAGAAACAAATTTAGTACAAATACACTACCCATGATGTACATTTAGTAGTATTGTGACACATACCTGACATGTCAGCCAGGCTGTCCCAGGAGCCAAGTAATAAACATACAATTTTATTGGAGTTAATAAATGACATAATAATTGCAGCTTATGTATATACATTAAATTTATATTACATAATAAATTATATTAAAATATTATTTTATAATTAAAATAAATTTTATACTAATTTTATTATCATATAAATTAAGTATACATTAAAATAATTATTATATTCCATATAAAGAGGTGTTATGTGTATTTAATGAATAATAAATTAAATACATGTTGATAATATAATTATATCTTATTAAATTATCTTATATTGTAATTACATTAATTTTTGAAATATAAATATATAATTAAACCCTTTTCATATTCAAAATTATACATAATTATTGACATTGTTTTTGACCCTTATTTGTGATGAATATTAAATGCATTATAATAATTATTATAATAAATTTAAAATTCTAAATTTGGTTCAGTAGAAAAATTAATTACTTGTTTCAACTAGTTATTACATACTCAAAACAATTTATTAATTTTCTACAGACTAACACTAAAATTGATTACAATATTTTGTTGCGTCAAAACATTCCATTTGCTTCACTTAAAAAAATCTATAAAAAATATTGTTATACTTAATTTGATTACTTTTTCACATGGTTCTCATGTCTCAGAGTTATTTAATTACTCACTATATTACTTAAATGATTTGGGAAATGGTGGTGTGAAAATTGTTTTCTTAATTGGGATTTTAATTACTTGTTTCATCTTTTTCTCTCCATTGTTATGTTTCAATTATTTTCTTTTATCTTTTTGTTTCATCCTATTATTACTTTGTATATAATCAGTGGTAGGGCCTCATTGGTCCTTTTGCCTATAAAAGGCCTTGTGTTATTTCATTTATGATCATCACTTACTACTCAAACATATTTTTAATTAAACTATAAAATTCATTTTATTTACACATATTTAAACTGCGCTTCCACCTATTTAAGTAATAAAATAAAATATTAAAGGTTGTGATAAGAATATTTTAGTATTAATAGTTGATAATTGGACAGAGAGAATAAAACAGTACTTACTTTAGTAACCACATTGATCCCCGTCCATTTTTGTTAAAAGATTTTATATTTTTATTATTAAAATTATATATTTCTTATTTTTATTTCCCCTTCTACCTTTTTTCCAATTACCTTTTCCACCTTTCTTCTAGACAACCGGCCGACAATTGGGGACCCTTCCAAATAATCAACAATCAACTTTTTCAACATTTTTGGATGAACGTCATAACGCACGGACCACCTTGTGCGAAAAGTAGAACTTTTTCTGCAAACGTTGTGGTCTTCCAACATTGGCAGGGGTCTTTGTTGCGTGATTTGGCGCTGTTTGTGCATGTCTTAATTGACATCTGTTAAGGAATTGGGTATTTTTCTGGTTTTATTCCGTGAATATTGGGCCTGCGGGTATGTGGGTACTATTATTGGATAGCCCCAGTTTTTCTCTATGTTTTATGTCTTGTAGAAATTTTTCATATTCTAAGTTTTAAGGGGTCATTTCCTCATTTTAAATTTATAAAAGATTGCTGTTTAATTTTGTTTTTTGTGTTTTACGGGCTAACCTTAAGTCTTAGGGTTAAGTGCTTAGTACCATTGGATAGAACTAATATTTCTCTATATTTCATGTCCCAATGTTGTTATAGTGAAATTCCGTGTTTTAAAGGTTTTAGTAGTTGTAGCTAATTTTTCTAAGTAGATTAGTTGTTTTTATTGGTTTTCTGGCTTCAGGGAGGCCGGGCCGCTTCAGGCGGCACCTCCGACGTCGGGCAGCCCGCCCGCCTCTGTTTTAGAAGGTTGGGGAGCGCTTCAGGAGGGTTTTTATTCAATTTGGCGGGTACAGGCGCCAGATTGGTGGGTGTGCATGGGCTCTTAGATAGTGGTCTGTGTGTACATAGTGAATAAGACAGTTTGGGGCAACCTTAATCATCATACAACCATCCGGAGGTGATATCATTGTTCCTCACTCAGTTTTCACTGTTTTTCTGGCCACAATTGGCTGTGTTTGTTGCAAGTGAGTTCTCCAATTAACTTAACTTTGGCAACTGTTTTCTCTGTTATAGTCTTGCAAGCTATAGCAAGTATTATTGTTGTCTCTGGTGTGGATTTGCAGCCTACATAAAGTATCTTTGCTGTCTCTGGTGTGGACATTGTTCTACATTTCAGTTCTTTGGTCTGGTAGTCTATCTGGGGACTACTTTCTTGGCTCATCAAGAAGTCAAGTGTGTTGAAAAGGAGCTTTAGCAAAACAGGAGCCAACTTACTTTAGAAAGTAAATCTAACTCTATTTTTCTAAAGGGACAGGGGATTTTCTCTCTGGTTTTTCTCCAACTCCCTTGGTCAAGGCCTATAGCTAGTACTATAGGATTGTCTACATTTCTGGCACCCAACGTGGGGTAGAACTTGCTAGCTCTTTGGAATCTCTGTTTTCTTTGGTTGGCTCTTTTTGGTGTTTTGGACTGGAAGAATGGCTTCTGGTTCTGCTATTCCTGTGGTGACTGTCAGTGGGGGGGATGGTCCTCCTTCTGTGATGGTTAGGGAGTGTGTGAGGATTAAAACTTGGGATGGTACCAAGATTAATGGGGAGGATGTCAAGTGGTTTCTAGAGAAGTATGAAACTGCTGCTGGAGTGGATGGTGCTTCCTACCTGGACATGGTGAAGCAGATTATCTTCTTCATTGGTGATAGGTCAGTGGAGAAGGAGATTGTGGCCATGTCTGGCTACAAGAAGAGGGATTGGAAATTGTTGTGTAGGGAGATGGTGGATAGATGGGGTGTCAGGTTCACTATGGTGGATCTGAACAAGGTTGTCAGTGAATGGCAATCTTATGGTGGTGTTGGTAACTTACATAGTTACAGGAAGTTTCTGCTACAGTTTGATCCTGTGGTGGAATATTTGGTGGAAGTGGAGGAGCTGGAACATGAAAATGCTGCCAAGGATGTTTTTTGGTCTGCCCTGGCTAGAGATGTCAAGATGGATGTGTTGAAGGAGTTGTCAAGAAAGGAATTGATGAAGACTCTTTCTAATGGGGACCAGAAGTTGCCTGCCTTGGATAAGGTGAAGGAGGCTGTTGAGGCCCATTTGAAGTTATTGGCTGTGGACACCTATCAGGAGGGGTGTGCCAAGTATGTCAGCAAAGTCAGTGAGGCTTTGGCTGAAGAGAAAGTTAGGGAGAAGAAGGAGGAGAAGAATTTGGTGCAGGTTCCCAAACAGGAGAGGGACCCAATGGTGGAGCAGTTGGCTGATCTTACAAAGCAGCTGCATATTTTTGTTCAGGAGGCTAAGAAGTTCAATAAGGCACCTTCTCAGCCTAGAGATTTTGATAGGAGGGCTGGTAGGAGTGATCCTTGGGTCTGCTCTTATTGCAGCAGGAGGGGGCACAGGTCCAATGATTGTTGGGCATTTAGCAGGGATGTGTCTGAAGGAAAGGTGGAATTTGATGGCAGGTTTTTCAAGTTCCCTGATGGTTCTTTTGTTAAGCCCAGTGAGGGGCAGGCTCCTGTTGATTTGGTCAGGAGAAGGGGAGGTCTCAATTAAAGGAAGCCGAGGTTTGAGAAGATTCCTGATCAAGGGAAGTCTTCTCGTAAGGAGGATGAGGATAGCAAGGGAAAGGGGAAGGAGGTCAATAAGGTCTCTTTTTCTACTTCCTTTGGTGGTTTGGAGTTGTATTCTTGTGGTGGACAGTCAAGTGGTGAATGCTTGGCTGGTGTTTATGATGTGGAAGCAGGAAAGGTGGGAAGGCCTAAGAGCAGTTCTCAGGCCCAACCAAAGCCAAATGCTTCAAAGGTGGATCCTAAGCTGAGTGCAGCTAGGAAGAGGTACAGCAAAGAGGAGCTGTACAAGATTCAGAAGGGTATGCCTGACATGGGCCCCCCTAGTTTTGGCGCATTGGACATGAATGGTGAGCCAATGCAAATGGGGGTGGATTCTGACTCTGAGGAGGATGTCCCTTTGGCTTCATTGCCAAATCCTGCTACAGTTATAGGTTCTGGTGAGGGATCTGGTTTGGTTCTTGTTAATGGTAAACCTTTTGGTGGCGCTAGTCCTCAAGAATCTTCTAGGACCAAGGTGGTGAAGCAAGGAGCTCACTTTGAGAGGCCAGTAGTGTCTGGTCAAGTTAATTTTATGGACTCTGTCCTGGAAAGGATGAATCAGGGTCAGTTTTCCCTATCTTATGGGGAATTTTATGCTATCAGTCCAGGGTTGGCTGATAGACAGAAAAAGTTGTTGACCAGGAGAAGAGTTTCTTCTGGTGAGGTAGAATACATTTGTGATTCTTCTGAAAAGTTTGGTGAGGGGTTGGAAACTCATTTTTCTGCTCCTCTGGGATATGTCAATGTCACTCTGAATGGCAGGGAGGCAAGGGCATTGGTGGATTCAGGTTCTCAGATAAACCTGATTTCTTTGTTTGAGGCAACTCATATGGGCCTCCCCATCAAAACTGGTATTGGTGGGAATTTGAGAGGGATCGGTGGCCATGTCACTGAATTGGTTGGAACTTCAGAGTTTGTGAAGTTAGATGTTGGTGGAGCCTCAGGGAAGGTTCATTTTTACATTGCTAAAGGTAATGTAAAAGCAGTTTTGGGTGGGCCATTCTTGATGGATTTTCAGGCAAGAATTGGTTATCAATTTGATTTGGGAATCAGTTTGGAGTTGACTGGTGAAGAGGAAAGGAGACTTCACATGAGGTTGTCATCCCCTGGAGAGGATGGTTGGGAGACCAGGCTTGGTTTATCTTCAATGTGCCAGTGCATGGACTGTTGCAGGAGAAGGAAGGAAGTGAGTGCTGCCTCTGGTTTTTTGGAGTGCGGCTCAGGCTCTATTAAGAGTCTGTCTTTTTAAGAGTAATCAGGGCTGATCACCCTAGTGCTACAACCTCTCCCCAAGATGCGGAAATCCCAGGTTGTAGTAGGTCAGCTCCCTTGGAGATATACCAAGTGGATTTTCAACTTTCTCTTTTTAATGTTTCTCTTCTCTGCAAGTATTCATCAAGTTTTTTATCAAGTCTTTGTTCTCTCTCAAGATTCTTAATTAGTTTTAATTCAAGTTCAAGGAAGAAGATTGGTTATATATCTTTATTGAAAGATATGCAGAAAAGTTTTGGGGCGGTGAGATTGGGGTCTAAAAGTAAGTCCTCCCAATTGTGCACTGCTAGGTTTTCTTCTACACCTTTCAAAAACATTACCTGGGCCACACCTGTGAGCATTGAGGAAACCCCTGGTTATTTTTGTAGGTCAGAAGAAAACTCAAGAAAAGAAGATAAAAATTTCAAGATAATTCATGAAAATCAAGAAAAAAATCTGAAGATAATGAAGAAAGAAGATGCAAAATATTTTTGTGAAGATCATCAAGATCTATTTTTGGGCCTCCAGCATGAGGTTAAACTGCAGAAAATTATGAAGAAAGAAGATCATCAAGATCATTCTTTGGGCCTCCAGCATGAGGATAAACTGCATAATTTTAGAAGAGTTGATTCTGAATATGAATCAAGATTTGAAGATTTGGAAGACAGAAGTGAGGATGAAGATTTGGAATTGCGGAAAAGTTTTGGAGTGGTGAGATTGGGGTCTAAAAGTAAGTCCTCCCAATTGTGCACCGCTAGGGTTTCTTCTACACCTTTCAAAAACATTACCTTGGCCACACATGTGAGCAATGGGGAAACCCTTGGTTTTTGTTCCAGGTCTGGTGATGAATAATTCCTGAAGATCCCTCAAGTTGAAGGTGGAGCGGCAGAGTATAAGAAGGTAGCGCAGAAGATTAGGCCTGTCAATGAGCCTATGCCTGTCGGTTTGAATCCGTCCTTGAAAAGACCTCCTTTGTCAAGAGATCCGTACTGTACTCCTTTGGTGAATAATCCTCCAGAATTTGTAGAGACGGCTAGGGTGACCGTGGAAAGGTTGAAAGTTGTTAATTTTGGTCCTGATTGATGGTTGTCTGAAGAAGAAAAGAAGCTGTTGTTGCACATTATTGTGCTAAGGGAAAAAGCTGTGGCGTTTGTTGAGGAGGAAAGGGGTGTATTGAAGCACTCTTATGGGGAACCTTACTTGATTCCTGTGGTTTGTCATGAACCTTGGCAAATCAAACCTATTCCGATTCCAGCCGCTATTAGAGAGGATTTTGTGGAGATTTTTAGGGAAAGAGTCAGGACTGGGTTATACAAACAATCGGCTTCCAGCTACTCAAGTCCGGTTTTCTGTGTAAAAAAGTAGAATGGAAAGTTGAGGGTGGTTCATGATCTTAGAGCCTTGAATAGAGTCACTATCAAGGATGCTGTTATGCCACCAAGTGCAGATGATTTTGTTGAAGCTTTTGCTGGAAGGGTGTGTTATGGTTTGGGTGATATTATGGGTGGTTATGATGAGAGGGAACTCCATATGGATTCAAGGCCTCTCACAACTTTTGAGACTCCATTGGGAAGATTTCAGCTCATTAGGTTGCCTCAAGGAGCAACTAATTCAGTGGGAGTATATCAAGCACAGATGACTTGGATTTTACAGGATGAGGTTCCTACTCATGCTGGTATTTTTATTGATGATGGTGGAATTAAAGGACCATCCACTGATTATGGCAATGAAGTTTTAGCGGATAACCCTGGCATAAGGAGGTTTGTGTGGGAATATGCAATAACTCTAGAGAGAGTGTTGTTTAGGATTGAAGAAGCTGGTTTGACCATTTCAGGGTCAAAATTCTGTTGTTGTGTTCCTGCTTTGGAAATTCTGGGTCATGTGGTATGTAAAGAGGGAAGGATTATGGCAAAGAAGAAGATTAATAAAATTCAGTCATGGCCAAGGCCTAAAAATACTACTGAAGTCAGGGGATTTTTGGGTGTATGTGTATATGTCAGGATTTTTATTAAGGATTTTTTTGTTGGCTTCACCTTTAAGGAGGCTGACCAGAAAAGATGCAGATTGGGAATGGACTGAAGAGTGTGAAGAAGCTTTTCAGAAGTTAAAAAAGGTGGTTGGTGAAGATATTGTTCTTCACAAGTTGGATTATGCTGTTAGTGCTGGAAAAATTTATCTGGCAGTGGACTCAAGTTATATTGCTGCTGGTGCTGTTTTGTCTCAGGAGGATAAGACTGGGAGTGTCAGGCCAGTAAGATATGAGTCTGTGGTGTTTAATGAGGTGGAATCTAGGTATTCTCAACCTAAGTTGGAATTGTGTGGTGTAGCTAAAATTTTAAAGAAGATGCAGACGGTTTTGTGGGGGCAGCATTTTGAGCTGCAGGTGGATGCAAAATCTTTGGTTCAGATGATCAATACACCTAGTCTTCCAAATGCTCCAATGACTAGGTGGGTGGCATTTATTCAACATTTTTCTTTTGACCTGGTACACAAACCAGGTAAAACTTTTACTATGCCTGATGGATTATCAAGGAGGCCACCTAAAGATGAATATTCTGAGGCTGAAGAGTTCAATGAAGATGTTCCAGTGGTTAGGGCCAGCACAAAGGGTGCTGAAGATTTTTCTGACCTCCCCCAAGAGGCTAAACTGGCTGGATCTGATCTTGATTCTGGTGATCGGGATGTTTTTGTTGATGAAGATGGAGTTGTTGTTTGGGACAGCTCAAATTTGGTAAAGGGTGTTTTTGTTACCAAACTGGATTCTCACAAGGTTCAGTGGAAAGAGAAGGACGTGCCAAAATTTAAGGATTGGTGTCCTGGTTGGGCTGCTCAATTGGATCATGTTCATACTGGTGATTTTGATGACAGAATTGTACCCTTGGATGTTGTTTTGTTGGATTTTGAAGATGAGACCTGGGGTCAGTCTGGGTTTTATTTTATTTTGGTGGAATATCTGTTGGCCTTGGAGAGGCCAGATAGTTGTGATGATGATACTTGGTTGGCAATCAAGAAGAAGAGCCCTGGATTTTATGTGTCAGGAAGGCGGTTGATGAGAAGGAGACATCCAAACCCTCAAGTGGTGGTGACTCAGAAGAAGGGTCAAGAATTGGTTTTGAAGTCTTTGCATGAAGACCTTGGTCATAGAGGCTTTGGGGAGACTTATAGAAGAGTGTCAGACAGATTTTGGTGGCCAGGTATGAAGTTGGCTGTGCAGAGTTGGGTACAATCTTGTGAAGAATGTCAAAGAAGAAGTCATTTGAGACCTAAAGAGGTGGGCTGTGCTACTGGTGAATCAACTGTTTTTGGAAGGGTCAGTCTGGATGCTGTCCATATTAAAGAGGGCAGGTATATATACTTGATTGTTGCTAGGGATGATTTGTCTGGTTGGGTTGAGGCAGTGCCTCTGGTTAATTTGACTGCCAAGAATGTGGCAGAGGTTTTGAAGAAGGAGTGGATTTATAGGTATGGGTTGATGAAGTTGGTGACTGTTGATGGTGGGCCAGAGTTTGGTGCCAAATTTAAAGAAGCTGTGGCTAGTGTTGGTTCTAAAGTTAGAGTGGCTACACCTTATTATCCTGAAGCTGAAGGCATGTTTGAAAGAGTCCATCAAGTTATCAAGAAATTGTCCAAAAAAAATGATTGAATTACCATTTTATGGTAATGGTAGACCAGGCTTTTGTAAATATTTAATTAAAATTGTTCAAAAAATGATTGACTTGCCAGTTTAAGGCCATGATGGACCAATTCCAATACATTTTTCACCATCAAAAATCCAACACCAATATCATCCTCAGAATCAATACTCCAATCTAGGTTTCTGAGGACCTTTCCATCTTTCCATTACAACATTTCCAACAATTTTTATAAACACATAATTTTACAGTTTAAAGTCTTATATGATCAAAGAATGATCAACTGTATTTCTTTAAATTACTTCTTTAATATTCAGTTTTAAGTCTTGATGGACTAACATATCCCATAGAAAACCAAAAAAGGAAAAAAATCTTCATAATTTCTCAGTTTAAAGTATTGAAGGACTAAGAGCTACAAGATAAAATCTTTAATGACAGTCTTGAAAACTAGCCAGTTTTAAGTCTTGGAGGACTAACAGCTCTCAATAACGTATAAAAAGCTTGAAATTAAGCCAGTTTAAAGTCTTAGAGGACTAAAAGAATATTGTGAAATAGAATCCAGTAGGTATCAAACTCCGTTAGACCCTGTTTCCTGCCTAAAACACTATATATATCAAAAAAACTTTTAAAAGAATGAAAATTGAAAAATAAAATTAAGATTTATAATTATTATTTGATTTAAGTAATTTTTTATTTTATTTTATTTTTTATTTTTTTATATTAAATATATGAACAAATGTATTTTAATTTATATGAAAAAGAAATAAGAAATAAATTTTATATAAAAGATGTCTCCCAGCCATTATGATGAGCCGTACCCCTGACATCATATCCACATCCAAGTGCACCTTTTTCAGCCTGTATATCTCCAGGACTGAGTAAAAAGTAATTATAAGTTATGTTAAACACATGAACTATACATGGGAATAATAAATAAGAGTACACAAATAGTATACATAAGTAAAATTATGATAATACACAAAAAATGCCATTATAACACCTTATATACACTCATATATCCACCTTTTATAGGTCTTATGTACTTAATATTAAGTTGGAATATGTTAGGGTAATCTTAAGAACCTTAAGTATAAGGCTACATAATTTTTAAGTACACTTAAAGCTGTTATATTCATTGTTTTATGCAAAAAACAAGAAATGCGCTTTATTTCACTTAAAAGTTGACTATATGCGCTATAAAATTGAGAATATCAAAATTGCGCTTTGACAGATCAATTGGGCTCAATTAGAACTATTGATTTGGCTATTTAAATGCATAAAAATAACACTTTTCAAATTTGGTGTTTTTTATGCCAGAAATGGCTTCTGTGTACTGGCCACATACTGCCTGCTTTTTACCGTGTGAATAGCTTCATTTTTAGCAAAGTTAGCTTTTTCACACTATAATTACCCCACATTCTACGCCCACTGTGGGGAAACACACTAAAATAGGCGACAGGCGCTTATTTAGTGTCCTAGCTTAATTAATAATGCATTGACCTTGTTTATATGCACTAATTTCATTAATAACCTCACTCTTGGCACTTTATTTCATCACCACACTTAAATTCGCCTAATTTTAGTCAAGGATTTACCCGTGCAAGCGCCTGCCAAGAACTGCATGTAGTTACCCCACATCTCACGCTCTTTTTTAAGTTTTTGGGTGGTTTCTCAGTCAATTTTGGTTATTTTTGAATGGGAATTTCACGTAGTATAATGTCAGGATTAGCCCCATTATTTCTACAGTCAATCCCCCTTATTATTAAGCTATTATTAACCTTAAAAAGTCTCCTTTAGTCTTTAATATTATTGTTTTATACGCATATACTCTCTTTTTGTCTTTTTCTTTAATTTTGATGGATTTCCCTTATTATTACATGATTTTGGCGGTTGTTACTCTTCTAATTATGTCATGGGTTACTGGGAATGTTGATGGGCATGTCTATTAATTGTTTAGAGGCGTCATTAACTGTGTATTGGGTGGTACATCAAGGGAATCATTGGGGAACTCAGTGTGTATAAAAGGAGGAGGTTTTTTGGGTTGTATTTCTGCATTCTTTATCATTACAATTTAACCAATATAACCAAATCAATTACAATACATATCAATTAGTACTTTTATAAGACTTTTGAATAGTATCTGAATTTATATAATCTATTTTTCTACCAACTATAAAGATTGTAAGCCATATATAAGAATAGTGAGAATTATATTACTGAGACCTTTATATTTGATTATTATTTTACAACTTAGTGGATTAAAACTACAGTATTCATATAGGACCATTAAAATCTTCTAGACAACTGACTATTCAAGCTAGTTGACGTCCTTGTACTTGATCTTTAGCCTGACAATTGGGGACCTTTCCTCAAGAATTCTGTTATAATCCTGTAAGTGAAATTTTCAAAGAAGGTACACGTAAATAATATCCCTATAGAAATATTTGGATAATTACAACAGGTTGGGGTCACTTATATAATGATTTCAGAAAAAGAAGCCCTGTTATATAATAAAATTGTGATATTGAATCATCAATTTTACCACTAATTTAACATATAATTGTTCTTAGTGGGAGTCTGTCAATAGACCAATTAAATTTGTTATCTTTGCAGATAATAACCAATTAAACTGATTAATTGTTTTCTTTTTACAGGACTCTTAATCCCTTTTTATTGGTTTGTAAAATTAATTTAATATTTAGAAAGAATCTTACTAACAAATTTTCTTTTTTAAATATAAATACACGGCTACATATTGTAGACCAGTTAAATCAAGTGACCACATAAAAGCATATTTGACTTTTGGCACTTAAAAATTCACTTAATACAAATAAGTAAGCAATAAAATTGTCTTCAGTGGTAATAATAAATACTGATTAAACTCCTTTTTGAAGTTTTTCAAATCTAAAACTTTCAATTCTCTAAAATTTCACGTAAAAATGTGTGACAACAATGACATTGTAAGTAATAAGGCAAAACCTTATAACTTAAGAACTAGAGCTGAAAGACCTGTTACAGGACATCCAAATGGAGGTTCAAGAATCACCAGTAACAATAAACAACACCCCACCAATGTCCATGGAGGAAAAGGAAAAGCTCTTAAAACAAATGTCAATAAAGAAGTCCAAAAACACCTTACAAGAGCAAATTCACTCCCTCTCAGCCCTACTGAATACACTAACAATAAGAGTAAACAATATTTTAGACCAGATCAACAATCTGGAGAAAAGGGCGGCACAGGGCTTTATAGAAGTCAACCAGGCTCTAGTGGATATAAGGTCTCATCAACAACCAGTGGCACCAAATACCACAGCAACACCTCCAGTCCCAGAAGAGGACCAAAAAATAACTGTAAGCAAATGGAAGTGGGATTTGTATGCCCAAAACTACAACAGTCCTCCTCAACAGGGATCCAGCAGTCACCCTTACAGGGGAAAGCCAAGGAGAGGCAGGGGAAATGGAATAAGACCGTGGTAAGTCATCCATCTTCTCAAGATCAATTATATAATCCTAACAATGAATTACTTATAAGTAATGAAATTGATAGAGAGTTATTGGATATAATTGATAAAGATTTAAAAAATAATTCATTTGAAAAAAACATGTTAGACTTGTCATTACATGAGGACAATGTACATAGTTTTATTGATCACCAGGAAAATACTATTAATATAAAAATGGAATCAAATGAAGAAAAAATTGACCCTGATGATGAATCTTCTGAATTGGAAACAGACAAAATTGAATATTTTCTGAAAGAAAATCCAATGGAATCAAAAATAATTAGTAAATTATTATTAAGAATTGAAAAATTGGAAGAATTCTCTAGAGAGTCCAACAATAATACAGAAAGTGTATTATTAAACATCACACAATCATTGAGTACAACAGCCAATAAGTTAAAAATTATTGAGAATTCAAATAATGAATTAATCAATGAAAACAAAAGATTAAATTCTGAGATTAAAAATTTAGAAATTAAATTAGAACATTCTCAAAATATTATGGCCACCATAGAGGGACGTGTAAAATTGTCTTTTTCAAATGTAAATGATACTTTAACTCATGTACCTGTAATAAAAGATAGGTTACAAAGAGTAGAAATTGAGGTAGCCAACATTTTGAAAAATACTGAAACAATAAAGGATAATACCTCTTATGTAGAAAGAGTACCAGTTTTTATGAAACACTCTGATGATAAACCAATGATGGAACATGAACATAGTGTCATGGGCTCTGAGAATATAAAATCAGTAAAAGATGAAATTAATGATCATCTTTCTAAAGTGAGTGAATTACTCAATATTCCTCAGGTTAGGGAAGCTAAAACTAGCCAAAAGAACTGGCCTAAGTTAGATCAGTACCCTTCTTTTGACGGGGATTCAAAATCTGATTGGCAACAATTCATACAAAGAATTGATAACTTAAAATTTTCATATAAATTACCTGATGAAAAAATTACTTCAAAGTTAATATCTTTATTTACAGATGTGGCCTTATTATGGTTTGAATCTGTTTGAGTGAGGGAATTAATTACTCCTGGAATGAATGGAAGGCACTAATTGAAAGGCAATTTGGTGGCCCAAAATTTAGAATCACTCAACAAAGACTGTATGAAAGGGCCAGATATAATCCAAATGCTGGACTGGAGATAAACCCATGGTCTTCTTAATGAATTTAATAAAAATCATGAAAGCTATGGATCCAAAAATGGATTATGAAGAGTGGAAAGAAAAAATAATATACAAATTGCCTATATCAGTTAGAGACATTATTGTAGCTAGAACTGAAACTGTCAGAGACACCTCTGGATTCATTAATATATGCAATGAGATATTATTAAACCACAGGTATGAAACCAAGTATAGTAATTACAAACAAAGTGTTGACGTGGTAAAACCTACTACAAGTAAGTTACCAGTGGAAAAGAAAAAACCTTCAGCTCCCCTTGTCCCTAAGAGACAAGAAAATAACACTTGTTACAAATGTAATGAACCTTGGGTTAAAGGTCACACGTGTAAGAAAAGAATAAATGTTATTGAAACCTCACAGAATTCTGAACCTAGTAATCATGAAGATGATAATGTGGAATCTAGTGAGGATTGCAAAAGTAACATATCTTACAGTGATGATGAAAATGAGATATTTGTATTAGAACAGGATATAATGTTCCTGAATGATGCTATACCTCATACAGACACATCTTTAACTTCCATAGAGGAAGCTGAAATAATCAAAGATGTATCTCAGGACACTTACAAAATAACACCTATCAGAGCACCTATTATCATATGTGGAAAAGAAATGAATGCCATTCTTGACACTGGGGCTGCAGGTAGTGTAGTTTCACTTAATGCATTAATGAAACTTGATAGTAAGTACCAGGAAAAACTAGAACCTGTTCAGACAAAGAACTGGAGGGGTTTTGGTTCAGTATTAAATCCAATTGGCAAATAGAAAACTGCTGTATTCTTTAAATATAATAATGGATATGTTAGAGCAGTTTTTGAATTTGTAGTAATGGATAATAATAATTGTAGTGATTGGTTTATTATTGGCAATGATTTATTGACAAAATTTGGCATTAAACTAGATCCTGCAAACAGTTGTTTCACCATAGGGGTGAATGGTAAAAGAAAATTCAAAATATGTTCTGAAAATTCAGTATATGCCATTTCTCCTAGAGAAGAACAACTGCAAGGTGGAAGAACCACCAATGAAGTGGGTGAATTGGAAAATGAAATCCAAAAGGCCTCTTTCAGTCCTCAACTCTCAAAAATTGAACAAGAAGACATTTTGAGATTGATTAAATCATATCCTATGGCATTTGCTCATGGCTCAAATGAACTAGGATTGGTCAAAAACCATGAGATGAAAATCTCTCTAAGCTGTGATCTGGATAATATTCCTGGCAGCTTAAAAAAGAAACCTTACCCAGCATCTCCTGCAAAAAGGAAAGATATTGAAGACAATATAAAATTGTTGTTGGAAATGGTTATTGCTGAAAAAGTGGACACAACACCTAAGTATTGTGTCATTTCACCAGTATTAATCTCTTATGAAAAAGATAAGGAAAGATTATGCGGTGATTATAGAGCTCTGAATACATATAAAGTATATGATATTTACCCTCTACCAAGGATAGCTTCTATCCATGCTACCTTACAAGGAGAAAAATATATTTCCTGTCTGGATGGGAACAAGGGTTACCACCAGATTTCTGTGGAAAGAAATTCTCAAAATTACTTATTAATAACCACACATATGGGTATATATAAGTATGTGAGAATGCCATTTGGCCCAAAGAATGCCCCTTCAGTCTTCCAAAAATTGATGGATAGTGTTTTTCATCAGGAAATGGTTGAAGGATGGCTATTGGTCTATATTGATGACATCATAGTGTTTTCAAAGACATATGATGAACATTTAAATCACCTGAAAAGAGTCTTTCAAAAAATGGATGAAATTAATATGACTATTGCATTAAAGAAATGTAAGTTTGGATTTCAATCCTTGAAAGTACTTGGACATGTTGTATCTGGATTACAAATTTGTGTTGACCAGAATAAAGTGGCAGCAATTAAAAACATTGGAATACTTAAAAATGTAAAAGAGGTTCAAAGTTTTTTGGGTATGTGTGGATATTATAGACAATATATTAAAAATTACCAATCCATTGCAGCCCCTTTAACAACATTAATCAGGAAGAATGAAGCTTTCATTTGGAATAATGAAAGACAACACGCCTTTAATAAATTAAAGGAATGTTTAATGTCAGCTCCAATATTGGGACTGCCAGATTTCACCCTACCTTTTATCTTGTACACTGATGCAAGTTTCATAGGTTTGGGTGCTGCTTTACAGCAGAAACAGATAATAAATGGAAAATTATCTGAAGTAGTTATCTGTTATATATCCAGAACCTTAAGAAAAACAGAATTAAGGTATGGTGCCACACAACTAGAATGTTTAGCCATGGTGTGGGCTTTGGAGAAACTTCATTACTATCTGGAAGACCAGAAGTTTGAACTTATAACAGATTTCAGTGCAGTAAAATCATTACTAAACATGAAAACACCTAATAGGCACATGTTTAGATGGCAACTAGCTGTACAAGAGTACAGAGGAAGAATGACAATCATTCACAGAGCAGGAACATTGCATTCAAATGTGGATTTATTATCCAGAAGTCCTTTGCCAAATGATGCTGACAACCCAGCTTATGTACCTGAAAATGAGGTTATACATATATTTGGGATTTATATAGTGGATTTAGAAGAAGAGTTTATGCAAACTATATTGGAAAATTATTCATCTGATAAAGATTTGTCTAAACTATCTACCATTCTTAATGATCCAACAAATGCCTCCATGAGTGCATTAATTAAAACCTTGCCTCCAAAGTATAAAAATGCGTTGGAAAAAGGTAAACTATCAATTGAAGATGGATATATATATTACAGGAAAAAGTTAAGCAATGTAATAGTAATACCACCTTCTATGAAAGAGTTAATAATGAGTACTTGTCATGATGACATCTTAGCTGGTCATTTTGACTTTAACAAAACATTAACCAGAGTTAAAAATACAGCCTGGTGGATAAACATGAAAGAGGATGTACAAAAATACATTGAAACATGTGACTCTTGTCAGAAATCTAAAAGATTAACTGGGAAGAGAGCTGGGTTGTTACAAAAAATAGAGCAGCCAAAAGCTCCATGGGAAATTATAAACATGGATTTTGTAACTGGCTTGCCATTAGCAGGAAAAGAAAGTTTCAATTCTTGCTGGGTAATAGTGGATAGATTAACAAAAATGTGTAAGTTTATCCCTACCCATAAAGAGGTATCTGCTAAAGACTTGGCGTTACTATGGTGGACTCAGATGATGAATACTGCTGGGTTCCCCAAAGCCATAATCTCTGACAGAGATCCTAAATTTACTTCAGAGTTCTGGACATCTTTGATGGAAGTATCAGGTTGTCAATTAAAATTGTCTACAGCACACCATCCACAAACTGATGGGCTGGCTGAGAGGATGATACAAACTCTAGAAGATATGATCAGAAGATATTGTGCCTTTGGATTAGAATACAAAGACAATGAGAAATTCACACATGACTGGGTAACATTAATTCCTGGCCTTGAATTTGCTTATAACAGCACAACTCATTCTGTAACAGAGAAGAAACCATTTGAACTCTGGCTGGGATATGTACCAAATACCCCAGTAAATCATTTAAATAAACTACCAAGGTTGGATATACACCCTGGCACTAAATCCTTTATTCATATGCAACAAATGTGTAGAAAGCATGCAGAAGAATGCATCCAAAAAGCATTTGAATATGAAAAGAAAAGGTGGGACAAATCTCATAAAGAATTTGAATTTAAAAAAGGAGATGAAGTCCTCATATCAACACTACATTTTAACTTACAAGGTAATGTTAAATTAAAGGATCCCTTTGTAGGAACTTTTGTAGTAAATAAAATGGTTGGGAATAATGCAGTGGAAGTCATATTATATGCTCCATATGATAGGAAACATCCAGTTTTCCCTATCTCATTATTGAAACCTTACCATGCAAATGATCCTGACTTATTTCCAAAAAGAAGGGGAAGGCCTAAAAAGCAACCTGAAGAAATTGTGGAAAAAGAAGAGATTGAAAAAATACTCAAGAAAAGAATCCTTACTAAAGAAAAAGGAACTGAGTATTTACTAAGATTTAAAGGGAAATCAAATGAATTTGATAAATGGATACCTGAAAAAGAAATTTCTAATTTATCCACCCTTCTTAAAAAATTTAAACAGAAATAAATTTCTGTTCAACCAGCTGAGGGGTTAAAAAACCAGTACTCATAATATTTTATTATGTTTTATTTCTTTAAAGTTGAATCTTTAATGCTACAGATTTATTCTGAATACCTGAAAATTACAAATTGATAAAATAAAATGTATAACTTATCATTTTTTTATTGTTTTTTTTGGGTGGGCGAGTGTCAGCCTGTATATCTCCAGGACTGAGTAAAAAGTAATTATAAGTTATGTTAAACACATGAACTATACATGGGAATAATAAATAAGAGTACACAAATAGTATACATAAGTAAAATTATGATAATACACAAAAAATGCCATTATAACACCTTATATACACTCATATATCCACCTTTTATAGGTCTTATGTACTTAATATTAAGTTGGAATATGTTAGGGTGATCTTAAGAACCTTAAGTATAAGGCTACATAATTTTTAAGTACACTTAAAGCTGTTATATTTATTGTTTTATGCAAAAAACAAGAAATGCGCATTATTTCACTTAAAAGTTGACTATATGCGCTATAAAATTGAGAATATCAAAGTTGCGCTTGGACAGATTGATTGGGCTCATTTAGGACTATTGATTTGGCTATTTAAATGCATAAAAATAACACTTTTCAAATTTGGTGTTTTTTATGCCAGAAATGGCTTCTGTGTACTGGCCACATACTGCCTGCTTTTTACCGTGTGAATAGCTTCATTTTTAGCAAAGTTAGCTTTTTCACACTATAATTACCCCACATTCTACGCCCACTGTGGGGAAACACACTAAAATAGGCGACAGGCGCTTATTTAGTGTCCTAGCTTAATTAATAATGCATTGACCTTGTTTATATGCACTAATTTCATTAATAACCTCACTCTTGGCACTTTATTTCATCACCACGCTTAAATTCGCCTAATTTTAGTCAAGGATTTACCCGTGCAAGCGCCTGCCAAGAACTGCATGTAGTTACCCCACATCTCACGCTCTTTTTTAAGTTTTTGGGTGGTCTCTCAGTCAATTTTGGTTATTTTTGAATGGGAATTTCACGTAGTATAATGTCAGGATTAGCCCCATTATTTCTACAGTCAATCCCCCTTATTATTAAGCTATTATTAACCTTAAAAAGTCTCCTTTAGTCTTTAATATTATTGTTTTATACGCATATACTCTCTTTTTGTCTTTTTCTTTAATTTTGATGGATTTCCCTTATTATTACATGATTTTGGCGGTTGTTACTCTTCTAATTATGTCATGGGTTACTGGGAATGTTGATGGGCATGTCTATTAATTGTTTAGAGGCGTCATTAACTGTGTATTGGGTGGTACATCAAGGGAATCATTGGGGAACTCAGTATGTATAAAAGGAGGAGGTTTTTTGGGTTGTATTTCTGCATTCTTTATCATTACAATTTAACCAATATAACCAAATCAATTACAATACATATCAATTAGTACTTTTATAAGACTTTTGAATAGTATCTGAATTTATATAATCTATTTTTCTACCAACTATAAAGATTGTAAGCCATATATAAGAATAGTGAGAATTATATTACTGAGACCTTTATATTTGATTATTATTTTACAACTTAGTGGATTAAAACTACAGTATTCATATAGGACCATTAAAATCTTCTAGACAACTGACTATTAAAGCTAGTTTACGTCCTTGTACTTGACCTTTAGCCTGACAACCTTGATGTGGATACACAGAAAAGAGAAGAAAGCATAATATTATTACAATAGAATTATTTTGATTTAAATGAAAGAAAAGAATTAAAATTTTCAAAATATTGAGAAAAGATCATTGAGTGGGCTCCCTCCAATTTTTTAAAATGATTGGAGACCATCAGTGATCTTTCCCTTATAATATATTAAAACTTAAATAAAATTTGAAAACAGAAAACAAACAAATAATAATAGTAACAAAAAATGAATGAAGAGAAAAGAAATTCTTTCTTTGTTTCCAATGAGCAGCTTCAATAAAGTTCACAATAATTTAGTTTATACTCTTAGTGGACTTCCTGTTATAAAAAAGTAAAGCCACAATTCAACTAGAAGCAAAGAAAGAATTTTGGAAAAAATTGTGGGGTAATTGTGTGTAGAGCAGCCAGCCCATCAATTACCCCCAAACTTGCCAATATAATACATAGAAGGTTCCCCTGTGAACACTTCTGACCTTCCCATAAATATATTTCTAGATCTCCTACAAGGTCACCAGAACTTGGACCTTCTTCCTCTTCTTTATCTTCAACTCCTTCCAGAAGATCACGCCATTCTATTCCCAAAACACTCCATAAAAGACCTGCTTTATATTCTTAAGAATCTGATTTTAACTCAGAAAATTTAGCCAAAACAGCTTCAAAATCAGCTCCCCAGCTGATAGACCGCGTCCAGGCAGCCTTCCCACCTTTCCAGAAAGCAAAAATCAGGCTCAAAACTCCCTAATTCAACCAGATAACAGCCAAAATCCACCATTAAACACCAACAACTCTACACAACAACCTCCTAGTGCTCCCAGAGAAATGTGTACAAACACAAATTCTTCATCAGACAACACAAAAAATTCTAACATCTTTAGAAGGCCTGGCAGAGGACCTCCTAAAAACATTAAGAGCATGCAAAACTGCTCCCAAACAAAAATCTCCGGTTCCAGAAAGAAGAACTAACTATAACTTTCCTCTGGATTCCAATTATTCCTCTGATAGTTCCCTTTCTTCTAGATCTTCATCTATCAGATCACAATCAGTTTCCAGGTCATCTTCTCCTGGTCCTTCCTCCAACCAACCTGGCACCCCTCTGCCAGTATCTAACCCACATGCACCAAGCAATATAATAAACAACAACAACAGCAGACCTGCTGCTCCACCCAGGTCACAAGAACGTCCTTCCTTTACTACATTTTCTCAACACCATTTAGAGCCTGATCATGAGAATACATACCTCAATCCGGTTGATTCTCCTTCAACATGCATTCAGAATTCTTCAACAGCTCAAATCCCGGCTGCTTACAAATTTGATTAGCTCCCAATCTGTAAATACCAAATTAATAATTCCAATTTCTTTAAAAGAGAACAATCACTGATCCATTTCTTCTGTTTACTTAGAGCCCTGCCTCCTGAAACTACCTTAACACTAGATTACACCGACATGAAACAACACCTAAGCATGATGTGTTCAAACATGCTTAAGGCCTTTTCTCCCATGGTCCATTGATTGAGTTTGAAAAGAATCTAAGGAAACAGCTCCTTGATGACCACTGGAAGATTTTTAGAATAATCAAGCACACCTTCCAACACTCTATCCCCACTTCTTCCACTTCTTCTAAAGGATTACCTTCTACTCTGGTCCCTGACTATTACAACCCGTATACTCTTTCCAGCAGCCTACATCACAAAGAACACAGTTCTTCCTCCAATCCTAACAAAAATCAAAAACATCACAATAATCTGGACCAACTGCTGGAGGCTTCTTCTTCCAGACATTAAAATAAAAAGAAAGAAATTAATAAGTCACTAAATAGAGAGAAAAATAATAATTAACAGATATATATATAAAATTTGTTTTATTTTTATTTTATTTTATTTTATTTTATTTATTTATTTTTATTTTTATTTTTATTTTTATTTTTATTTTTATTTTTATTTTTATTTTTATTTTTATTTTTATTTTTATTTTTATTTTTATTTTTATTTTTATTTTTATTTTTATTTTTATTTTTATTTTTATTTTTATTTTTATTTTTATTTTTATTTTTATTTTTATTTTTATTTTTATTTTTATTTTTATTTTTATTTTTATTTTTATTTTTATTTTTATTTTTATTTTTATTTTTATTTTTATTTTTATTTTTATTTTTATTTTTATTTTTATTTTTATTTTTATTTTTATTTTTATTTTTATTTTTATTTTTATTTTTATTTTTATTTTTATTTTTATTTTTATTTTTATTTTTATTTTTATTTTTATTTTTATTTTTATTTTTATTTTTATTTTTATTTTTATTTTTATTTTTATTTTTATTTTTATTTTTATTTTTATTTTTATTTTTATTTTTATTTTTATTTTTATTTTTATTTTTATTTTTATTTTTATTTTTATTTTTATTTTTATTTTTATTTTATTTTTATTTTTTTTATTTTTTATTATTATAATTATTATTATTTATATTTTTATTTAATCTACCAACATACTAAAAAAAAACTTGAAAAATAATTGAAAAAAGTACCAAAATGAATATGAGAGCTGAAAAATTAAAATGAAATGAATAATAATAATAAGATTGGGTAAATAATAGTTACAAGCAGTATCCCCCAGCCAATTGATGAGCTGATCCCCTGATACCTTACCCACATCCAAGTGCACCTTGATGTGGATACACCTTTAAATAATTTTTAAATGAATTGAGATAAAATAAATTAAGAAAAATAATATAAATAAAGAAAAAATGAAATAAATAGAAATCAAAGAAAATAATAAAAAATGAGATAGAGATAAAAAGAAAATAGCAATGTCGGCCAATCAATGAGCCTTTCCCTACCAATGCTTGCCCTCATCCAGGTGACCCTGATGTGGTGACACCATATAATATAATTTTGTGATTTTCACTCTTTATATCCTAATAACCCCCATAAAAAATTAAAAGAAAAAAAAGAGAAAAAAATAAAATAATCTAAAACTGCCATCAAACAAAACCATAGACAAAAAAATTAAAGGAAAGAAAAAGACAAAGTCTGGCTCCATAGAAAGTCCAGTCCAAGAAAATGATCACCGGGTGGGCTACCTCCAATAAGTAAAAATGATGGAAGACTACCAGTGATACATTTCCAATCAAAATAGAACAGAGAAGCCAGTTTAAAGACATAGTGGACTTGAAACCTGAATAAATAAAACAAGAACTAGGATTAAACTAGGACAAACAAAATAATTGAAGCAGACATTTTGGGGCAACTTTTCTACAGAGCAGCCGGCTCATCAGTTACCCCCACAATTTCCAAAATAAAATCTAGAAGCCCCCCCTGGGTACCTTCTAATAAAAAACAAAACATCCAACACAATAAACCAAAACCAATAAGTGTGAAGAGTCCAGAAATTGAAGACCAAAAGAGTTTTCAGTTTAATGTCATAGAGTACTAAAACCTGTGAAAAGAAATCAATACTAGGCTTCAACCAAATTAAGAGAAGGGGTTGGAAAAAGAAAATCTTGGGTAACTGTTGATAGAGAAGCCAGCCCATCAGTTACCCCCACACTTACCAAAATAAAATTTAGATGCCCCACCCATGGGCACCTTCTATCAAAAAAAAAATTTCCCACAAAAAAGATGCACAGCATCACCAAAATCCAAAATTAAATAATGTTCCATAGTTTATCCTCATTGTGGAGTCAATCTTCTTCACTTCTAGTGCCTCTTGGGTAAAATATCTTCACCTGGTCAGAAGCCACTATCTTCTTTAAGACTGCACCTTCTAACTCCTCCAAAACATAAGAACCTCCAGGAACCTGAGATCTGACTCTGTAAGGTCCATTCCATCTGTCAGCAAAAACCTTTCCCCACTGAATCTCCAAACTTCTATTATACACCAGAACCAAACAACCAGGTTTCAAGGGATTCCTGAGTCTATGAGCCAACTTCTTGTTCCAGTATCTGACTGATTGATTTCTTATCTTCATCATTCTAGAGTATGCCTTCTCTTGACATTCCTCTCTACATTCCAACTGTTGCATCCTGGCACAGAGCAAATATTCAGTCAAGAAGACATCATCCCAATCAATTCCAAGATAAGAGACAGCTTCCAAATCCACTGGTAGAACAGATTTCTGCCCAAAAAATAATTCATAAGGGGAATAGCCAGTTGTCCTTTTCACAGTGACCCTATCAGTAAACAACACCAAGGGTAAATTATGCCTCCATTTTTCAGCACTGTCTCCACACATTTTCACAAATTAATTCTTGATAACTTGATGGCCTCTTTCAACCATGCCTTCAGATTCAGGATAATAAGGTGTAGCCACTCTGACTTTAGAACCAATGCTTGCCACAGCTTCTTTAAATTCAGCTCCAAACTCTGGCCCACCATCAACAGTCACAAACTTCATCAACCCATACCTAAACACCCATTACTTCTTTAGAAATTCTGTCACATTTTTGGAAATCAAATTAACCAGAGGCACCACCTTAACCCAACCAGACAAATCATCCCTGGAAAAAATCAAGTATTTATACCTTCCCTCTTTAATATGGACAGCTTTCAAACTGACTCTTCCAAACACAGTTGATTCTCCAGTAGCATGGCCAACCTCTTTAGGTTTCAGGTTACTTCTTCTTTGACATTCTTCACAAGATTGAACCCAACCCTTTACAGCCAACTTCATACCTGGCCACCAAAATCTATCAGCTACTCTCCTATAAGCCTCCCCAAAGCCTCTATGACCAAGGTCTTCATGAAAAGACTTCAACACCAACTCTTGTCCCTTTTCTAAGTCACCACCACTTGAGGATTCGGATGTCTCCTCCTCATCAACCTCCTTCCTGACACATAGAAGCCAGGACTCTTCTTCCTGATTGCCACCCAAGTATCATCATCACAAATATCTGGCCTCTCCAAGGTTAACAGATATTCAACCATAATAAAATAAAACCCAGTCTGACCCCAGGTCTCATCTTTGAAATCCAACAAAACAGCATCCAAGAGTTCAACCCTGTCATCAAAATCTCTAGTGTACACATGAGAAACACAACTAGCCCATTCAGGACACCAGTCCCTAAGCTTTGGTAAGTTTTTTTCCCTCCACTGAAAATTAAGAGAATTCAGTTCACCAACAAAAACACCATTTTCCAATTTTGAGCCATCCCAAACAACAGCCCCATATTCATCAAGAAAAAAATCCTGATCACCAGAATCAAGATCAGATCCAGCCAGTTTAACCTCTTGGTGGAGGAGAGAACAATCATGCAGTTTAGCCTCATGGGGGAGGAGAGAAAAATCTTCAGCGCCCTTTGTGCTGGCCCTAACCACTGGGACATCTTCATCAAATTCTTCAGAGTCTGAATCTTCATCTGTGGGTGGTCTCCTTGATAATCCATCTGGCATCCAAAAAGTTTTTCCAGTTTGGTGTACCAGTTCAAAGGAAAAATTCTTAATAAATGCCACTTACCTTGTCATTGGAGCATTTGGTAGCCTAGGTGTATTGATCATTTGAACCAGAGATTTCGCATCCACCTGCAGCTCAAAATGTTGCCCCACAAAACAGTTTGTAGCTTCTTCAAACTTTTTGCTACACCACATAATTCCAAATTGGGTTGCTAATATCTATATTCAACCTCATTAAATTCCACAGACTCATACCTTGCTGGCATGACCCTCCCGGTTTTATCTTCCTGAGACAACACAGCACCAGCTGCAATATAACTTGAGTCGACTGCCAGATAAATTTTTCCAGCACCAACACCATAATCCAACTTGTGAAGAATAATATCTTCACCCACCACCTTCTTCAACTTCAGGAAAGCCTCTTCACCCTCTTCAGTCCATACCCACTCTGCCTCTTTCCTGGTAAACTTCCTCAAAGGTTAAGCCAACAAAGAAATATCTTTAATAAAAATTCTGATGTACACACAAACCCTAAAAATCCCATGACTTCAGTAGTATTTTTAGGCCTTGGCCATGACTTAATTTTATTGAATTTCTTCTTTGCCATAATCCTTCCCTCCTTACATACAACATGACCCAGAATTTCCAGAGCAGGAACACAACAACAAAAATTTGACCCAGAAATGGTCAAACTAGCCTCTTCAATCCTAAACAATGCTCTCTCTAGAGTAATTGCATATTCCCAAACAAATCTCCTTATACCTGGGTTATCATTCAGCACCACATTTCCATAATCAGTGGAGGGCTCTTTGATTCCAACATCATCAATAAAAATACCAGCATGAGTAGGGACCTCATCCTTTAAAATCCAAGCCATTAGTGCTTGATATACTGCAACTTAATTAGTTGCTCCTTGAGGCAACCTAGTGAGCTGAAATCTTCCCAGAGGAGTCTCAAACATTGTAAATGGCCATGAATTGGTATGAAGTTCCCTTTCATCATGAACACCCGAAATATCACCCAAACCATAACACACCCGTCCAGCAAAGCTTCCACAAAGTCTTCCGCACTTGGTGGCATTCCCGCATCCTTGATAGTGACTCTGTTCAAGGCTCTAAGATCATGCACCACCCTTAGCTTCCCATTCTACTTCTTTACACAGAAAACTTGACTTGAGTAACTAGATGTCGATTTTTCATATAAACCAGTCCTGACTCTTTAAAACAATCTCTACAAAATCATCCCTAATAGCAGCCGGTATTAGAATAGGTTTGATTTTCCAAGGTTCATGACAAAACACAGGAATCAAGTAAGGCTCCCCATAAGAGTGTTTCAACTCACCCCTTTCCTCTTCAACAAATGCCACTGCTTACTCCCTCAGCAAAATAAAATGCAACAACAACTTCTTTTCCTCATCAGACAACCATCCATAAGGAACAAAATTAACAACTTTCAGCATATCCACAGTCACCCTAGCAGATTCAACAAAATCATGAGGATACCTCACCAGAGGAGTACAGTATAGATCTCTTGACAAAGGAGGATTCAAAACTACAGGCATAGGCTTGTTGACAGGCCTAATCTTCTGCACTACCTTCTTATACTTTGAAGCTCTTCCTTCAACTTGAGGGATCTTCAGTACTTGTTCACCACCTGACCTGGAACAAAAACCAAGGGTTTCCCCATTACTCACATGTGTAACCAAGTTAATGTTTTTGAAAGGTGTAGAAGAGACCCTAGAAGTGCACAGTTGGGAGGACTTACTTTTAGACCCCAATCTCACCACTTTAAAACTTTTCCGCAATTCTAAATCTTCATCATCACTTCCATCTTCCAAATCTTCAAATCTTGATTCATCTTCTGAATCACATCTTCTAAAATTGTGCAGTTTATCCTCATTCCGGAGGCCCAAAAATTGATCTTGCTGATCTTCATTCTACAAAAATATGTTCAGTTTAAACTCATTCTGGACGCTCAAAAGTTGATCTTTATTATCTTTAAAAACAAAATTCTTTTCTTCTTTCTTGATTATCTTCAGATTTTTTTCTTGATTTTCTTTGGTTATGTTGAATTTTTTTTTCTTCTTTTCTTGAATCTTCTTCTACCCTACAAAAATAACCAGGGGTTTCCCCAATGATCACAAACGTGGCCAAGTTAATGCTTTTGAAAGGCGTAGAAGAAGCCCTAGCGGTGCACAATTGGGAGGACTTACTTTTAGACCCCAATCTCATCACTCCACAGCTTTTCTGCATATCTTTCAATAAAGATATATAACCAATCTTCTTTTTTGAATTTGAATTAAAAACAATTGAAAATCTTGAGAGAGAAAAGATACTTTATAAAAAACATGAAGAATACTTGCAGAGAAGAGAAACATTAAAAAGAGAAAGTTGAAAATACACTTGGTATATCTCCAAGGGAGCTGACCTACTACAACCTGGGATTTCCTCATCTTGGGGAGAGGTTGTAGCACTTGGGCAATAAGCCCTCATCACTCTAAAAAAGACAGGCTATCACTGGATCCTGAGCCACACTCCAAGAAACCAGAGGCTGCAACCACTTACCTTCTTCTCCTACAAAAATCCATGCACTGGCACATTGAAGACAAGCGAGGCCTGGTCTCCCAACCATCATCTCCAGGAGATGACAGCCTCAGGTGAAGTCTTCTTTCATCTTCACCAGTCAACTCCAAACTGATACCCATATAAAACTGATAACCAATTCTTGCCTGGAAATCCATCAAGAATGGTCCACACAAAACAGCTTTTACATTATCTTTGGCAATGTAAAAATTAACCTTCCCTGAGGCTCCACCAACATCCAGCTTCAAAAATTCAGCTGTTCCAATCAAATCAGTGACATGGCCACAAATCCATCTTATATTTCCACCAATTCCTGTCTTGCTGGGAAGGCACAGATGAGTAGCCTCAAACAAAGAAATCAGGTTAATCTGAGAACCTGAATCAATCAATGCCCTAGCCTCCCTGCCATTCAGAATGACATTGACATAACCCAGAGGTGCAGAAAAATGAGTCTCCAACCCCTCACAAAAATTCTCAGCAGAATCAAAAATGTATTCCACCTCCCCAGAAGAAACACTTCTCATGGTCAACAACCTTTTTTGTCTATCAGCCAACCCAGGAGTGATAGAATACACCTCTCCATAAGAAAGAAAACTGACCCTGATTCATCCTTTCAAGAACAGAGTTGAAAACTTTAACTTGGCCAGAAACCACAGGCCTCTCAAAGTGAGGTATTTACTTCACTACCTTGATCCAAGAAGATTCTTGAGGACCAGAACCACCAACAGATTTACCATCAACAGGAATCAAACCAGATCCCTCACTAGAACCTCTAACTCCAGCAGGCTTTGGCAATGAAGCCAATGGGGCATCCTCCTAAAAGTCAGAATCAACATCAATAGGCATTGGCTTACCATTCATGTGCAATGCACCAAAACTAGGGGGGCCCATATCAGCAATCCCCTTCTGAATCTTGTACAGCTCCTCTTTGCTGTACTTCTTCATAGCTTCACTCAGCTTAGAATCCACCTTTGAAGCCTTAGGCTTTGGTTGGGCCTGAGAACTGCTCTTGGGGCTTCCCACCTTTCCTGCTTCACATCATAAACACCAGCCAAGCATTCCCCACTTGACTGTCCACCACAAGAATACAATTCCAATCCAGCAAAGGAAGTAAAAAAAGAGACCTTATTAACCTCCTTCCTTTTTCTCTTGACATCATCATCTTCCTTACCAGAAGACTTCCCCTGATCAGGAATCTCCTCAAACCTTGGCCTCCTCTGATTGAGTTCACTCCTTCTTCTAACCAAATCAACAGGCACCTACCCCTCACTGGGCTTCACAAATGAACCATCAGGGAACTTGAACACACTTTTATCAAACTCCACCTTTCCCTCTGACACATCTCTGTTCAGAGCCCAGCAATCATTGGACGTTTACCCCCTCCAACTACAATAGGAGCACACCCAAGGATCACCGCTACCACGTTCTTTGCTCTCAAATAGCTTGGCCTGCTGCATGGAGGCCCTATTCACCTTCTGAGTTTCCTGTAAAAAGATGTGAAACTGCTTGGTCAAGTCCACCAGTTGTTACACTACTTGGTCCCTCTTGTCTTTGAGAGCCTTCACCACCTTCTTTACTTCCTTCTTCATCTTAACTTCATCTTCAGCCAAAGCATCACTGACTTTTCAGACATATTTTGCACACCCCTCCTGATAGGTGTCCAAAGCCAAAAACTTTAAATGGGCCTCCACAACCTCTTTCACCTTATCCAAGGCAGGCATCTTCTGGTCCCCATCGAAAAGAGTTTTCATCAAGTCCTTCTGTGACAACTCCTTCAAAACATCCATCCTAACATCTCAGGTTATTCAATCACTTTAAACAGAAATAATACTTTGAAAAAATTTGTTTTTATTTTTTTTTAAATTTTTTTATTTTAATCATGTAGATTTATGATCTCATGATCTTCAAGACTTGAGCTTCCAAGTCATTCAGCTACACTGGTGATCCTTTTGATCATCCAGTGGCTCTTGTGCTTAGGTGATTACACAGTAACCCCAACTTTCTTGCACATGTTCTTTATCATCCCCATGATCTGGTTGGGGGTTGAACTCTTGACCGGTTGTGTTTTCTTGAGTAGGTTGCATGGCACACACTAACCCCTGGACTATATTTGTGATACTCATTCAAAACAAATTTAGTACAAATACACCACCCATGATGCACATTTAGTAATATTGTGACACATACCTGACAGATGTTATGTTCCACTCTAAGTCACAACATACAGTATGTGGATAATATGCATATAAATACCAAGTGCATAAATATGGAACATTCAAGTAGCATGTGACAAGTATGGATATAACTATGTATTTCATAATTATAGTTTTAGGATCATCATACCTTATGTGCATAAGATGCATATATTTATGCATTGCATAATTAATACATTATTTGAATGATATGCATATATCCATGCATTTAAAAATGATAGGATAATTATACCCTATGTGAAAAGTATGCATATAAATGTTAATTGCATGGTTATGGGATAGTCATACTCTAGGTGAATTAAGTACATACAAACAGTTACATTATAATTATGGGATATTCATACTATATGTGAATAGTATGTATATAAATAAATGGTGAAGTATAATGATTTCTAAAAATGACTAATATTAGTATAAATGTGAATATCAAGTAAATAATATTGGTAAAATAATCCATTATAGGCACATTATACATATTCAAAAAAGGATATGATTGGTAAAATGATCATTAAAAGTATATTGAACCTCTTTAAACAGAAATAATACTTATAAAAATTTTTTTTTTTTTTTGGTTTTTTTTATATTTTTTTTTAATTTTTTAATTTTTATCATGTAGATTTATGATCTCATGATCTTCAAGACTTGAGCTTCCAAGTCATTCAGCTACACTGGTGATCCTTTTGATCATCCAGTGGCTCTTGTGCTTAGGTGATTACACAGTAACCCCAACTTTCTTGCACATGTTCTTTATCATCCCCATGATCTGGTTGGGGGTTGAACTCTTGACCGGTTGTGTTTTCTTGAGTAGGTTGAATGGCACACACTAACCCGTGGACTATACTTGTGATACTCATTCAAAACAAATTTAGTACAAATACACCACCCATGATGCACATTTGGTAATATTGTGACACATACCTGACAGATGTTATGTTCCACTCTAAGTCACAACATACAGTATGTGGATAATATGCATATAAATACCAAGTGCATAAATATGGAACATTCAAGTAGCATGTGACAAGTATGGATATAACTATGTATTTCATAATTATAGTTTTAGGATCATCATACCTTATGTGCATAAGATGCATATATTTATGCATTGCATAATTAATACATTATGTGAATGATATGCATATATCCATGCATTTATAAATGATAGGATAATTATACCCTATGTGAAAAGTATGCATATAAATGCTAATTGCATAGTTATGGGATAGTCATACTCTAGGTGAATTACGTACATACAAACAGTTACATTATAATCATGGGATATTAATACTATATGTGAATAGTATGTATATAAATAAATGGTGAAGTATAATGATTTCTAAAAATGACTAATATTAGTATAAAAGTGAATATCAAGTAAATAATATTGGTAAAATAATCCATTATTGTCACATTATACATATTCAAAAAAGGATATGATTGGTAAAATGATCATTAAAAGTATATTGAACCTCTTTAAACAGAAATAATACTAATAAAAAAAATTTTTTTTTTTTGGTTTTTTTTATATTTTTTTTAATTTTTTAATTTTGATCATGTAGATTTATGATCTCATGATCTTCAAGACTTGAGCTTCCAAGTCATTCAGCTACACTGGTGATCCTTTTGTTCATCCAGTGGCTCTTGTGCTTAGGTGATTACACAGTAACCCCAACTTTCTTGCACATGTTCTTTATCATCCTCAAGATCTGGTTGGGGGTTGAACTCTTGACTGGTTGTGTTTTCTTGAGTAGGTTGCATGGCACACACTAACCCCTGGACTATATTTGTGATACTCATTCAAAACAAACTTAGTACAAATACACCAACCATGATGCACATTTTGGTAATATTGTGACACATACCTGACAGATGTTATGTTCCACTCTAAGTCACAACATACAGTTTGTGGATAATATGCATATAAATACCAAGTGCATAAATATGGAACATTCAAGTAGCATGTGACAAGTATGGATATAACTATGTATTTCATAATTATAGTTTTAGGATCATCATACCCTATGTGCATAAGATGCATATATTTATGCATTGCATAATTAATACATTATGTGAATGATATGCATATATCCATGCATTTAAAAATGATAGGATAATTATACCCTATGTGAAAAGTATGCATATAAATGTTAATTGCATGGTTATGGGATAGTCATACTCTAGGTGAATTAAGTACATACAAACAGTTACATTATAATTATGGGATATTCATACTATATGTGAATAGTATGTATATAATTAAATGGTGAAGTATAATGGTTTCTAAAAATGACTAATATTAGTATAAATGTGAATATCAAGTAAATAATATTGGTAAAATAATCCAATATAGGCACATTATACATATTCAAAAAAGTATATGATTGGTAAAATGATCATTAAAAGTATATTGAACCTCTTTAAATAGAAATAATACTTATAAAAAATTTTTTTTTTTTTGGTTTTTTTTATATTTTTTTTTAATTTTTTAATTTTGATCATGTAGATTTATGATCTCATGATCTTCAAGACTTGAGCTTCCAAGTCATTCAGCTACACTGGTGATCCTTTTGATCATCCAGTGGCTCTTGTGCTTAGGTGATTACACAGTAACCCCAACTTTCTTGCACATGTTCTTTATCATCCCCATGATCTGGTTGGGGGTTGAACTCTTGACCGGTTGTGTTTTCTTGAGTAGGTTGCATGGCACACACTAACCCCTGTACTATATTTGTGATACTCATTCAAAACAAATTTAGTACAAATACACCACCCATGATGCACATTTTGGTAATATTGTGACACATACCTGACAGATGTTATGTTCCACTCTAAGTCACAACATACAGTATGTGGATAATATGCATATAAATACCAAGTGCATAAATATGGAACATTCAAGTAGCATGTGACAAGTATGGATATAACTATGTATTTCATAATTATAGTTTTAGGATCATCATACCCTATGTGCATAAGATGCATATATTTATGCATTGCATAATTAATACATTATGTGAATGATATGCATATATCCATGCATTTAAAAATGATAGGATAATTATACCCTATGTGAAAAGTATGCATATAAATGCTAATTGTATAGTTATGGGATAGTCATTCTCTAGGTGAATTAAGTACATACAAACAGTTACATTATAATTATGGGATATTCATACTATATGTGAATAGTATGTATATAAATAAATGGTGAAGTATAATGATTTCTAAAAATGACTAATATTAGTATAAATGTGAATATCAAGTAAATAATATTGGTAAAATAATCCATTATTGTCACATTATACATATTCAAAAAAGTATATGATTGGTAAAATGATCATTAAAAGTATATTGAACCTCTTTAAACAGAAATAATACTTATAAAAAAAATTTTTTTTTTTGGTTTTTTTTATATTTTTTTTAATTTTTTTATTTTGATCATGTAGATTTATGATCTCATGATCTTCAAGACTTGAGCTTCCAAGTCATTCAGCTACACTGGTGATCCTTTTGATCATCCAGTGGCTCTTGTGCTTAGGTGATTACACAGTAACCCCAACTTTCTTGCACATGTTCTTTATCATCCCCATGATCTGGTTGGGGGTTGAACTCTTGACCGGTTGTGTTTTCTTGAGTAGGTTGCATGGCACACACTAACCCCTGGACTATATTTGTGATACTCATTCAAAACAAATTTAGTACAAATACACCACCCATGATGCACATTTGGTAATGTTGTGACACATACCTGACAGATGTTATGTTCCACTCTAAGTCACAACATACAGTATGTGGATAATATGCATATAAATACCAAGTGCATAAATATGGAACATTCAAGTAGCATGTGACAAGTATGGATATAACTATGTATTTCATAATTATAGTTTTAGGATCATCATACCCTATGTGCATAAGATGCATATATTTATGCATTGCATAATTAATACATTATGTGAATGATATGCATATATCCATGCATTTAAAAATGATAGGATAATTATACCCTATGTGAAAAGTATGCATATAAATGTTAATTGCATGGTTATGGGATAGTCATACTCTAGGTGAATTAAGTACATACAAACAGTTACATTATAATTATGGGATATTCATACTATATGTGAATAGTATGTATATAATTAAATGGTGAAGTATAATGGTTTCTAAAAATGACTAATATTAGTATAAATGTGAATATCAAGTAAATAATATTGGTAAAATAATCCAATATAGGCACATTATACATATTCAAAAAAGTATATGATTGGTAAAATGATCATTAAAAGTATATTGAACCTCTTTAAATAGAAATAATACTTATAAAAAAAATTTTTTTTTTTAGGTTTTTTTTATATTTTTTTTAATTTTTTAATTTTGATCATGTAGATTTATGATCTCATGATCTTCAAGACTTGAGCTTCCAAGTCATTCAGCTACACTGGTGATCCTTTTGATCATCCAGTGGCTCTTGTGCTTAGGTGATTACACAGTAACCCCAACTTTCTTTCACATGTTCTTTATCATCCTCAAGATCTGGTTGGGGGTTGAACTCTTGACTGGTTGTGGTTTCTTGAGTAGCTTGCATGGCACACACTAACCCCTGGTCTATATTTGTGATACTCATTCAAAACAAATTTAGTACAAATACACCAACCATGATGCACATTTTGGTAATATTGTGACACATACCTGACTGATGTTATGTTCCACTCTAAGTCACAACATACAGTATGTGGATAATATGCATATAAATACCAAGTGCATAAATATGGAACATTCAAGTAGCATGTGACAAGTATGGATATAACTATGTATTTCATAATTATAGTTTTAGGATCATCATACCCTATGTGCATAAGATGCATATATTTATGCATTGCATAATTAATACATTATGTGAATGATATGCATATATCCATGCATTTAAAAATGATAGGATAATTATACCCTATGTGAAAAGTATGCATATAAATGTTAATTGCATGGTTATGGGATAGTCATACTCTAGGTGAATTAAGTACATACAAACAGTTACATTATAATTATGGGATATTCATACTATATGTGAATAGTATGTATATAATTAAATGGTGAAGTATAATGGTTTCTAAAAATGACTAATATTAGTATAAATGTGAATATCAAGGAAATAATATTGGTAAAATAATCCATTATAGGCACATTATACATATTCAAAAAAGTATATGATTGGTAAAATGATCATTAAAAGTATATTGAACCTCTTTAAACAGAAATAATACTTATAAAAAAAATTTTTTTTTTTGGTTTTTTTTATATTTTTTTTTAATTTTTTAATTTTGATCATGTAGATTTATGATCTCATGATCTTCAAGACTTGAGCTTCCAAGTCATTCAGCTACACTGGTGATCCTTTTGATCATCCAGTGGCTCTTGTGCTTAGGTGATTACACAGTAACCCCAACTTTCTTGCACATGTTCTTTATCATCCCCATGATCTGGTTGGGGGTTGAACTCTTGACCGGTTGTGTTTTCTTGAGTAGGTTGCATGGCACACACTAACCCCTGGACTATATTTGTGATACTCATTCAAAACAAATTTAGTACAAATACACCACCCATGATGCACATTTTGGTAATATTGTGACACATACCTGACAGATGTTATGTTCCACTCTAAGTCACAACATACAGTATGTGGATAATATGCATATAAATACCAAGTGCATAAATATGGAACATTCAAGTAGCATGTGACAAGTATGGATATAACTATGTATTTCATAATTATAGTTTTAGGATCATCATACCCTATGTGCATAAGATGCATATATTTATGCATTGCATAATTAATACATTATGTGAATGATATGCATATATCCATGCATTTAAAAATGATAGGATAATTATACCCTATGTGAAAAGTATGCATATAAATGCTAATTGTATAGTTATGGGATAGTCATACTCTAGGTGAATTAAGTACATACAAACAGTTACATTATAATTATGGGATATTCATACTATATGTGAATAGTATGTATATAATTAAATGGTGAAGTATAATGGTTT
This sequence comes from Hemileia vastatrix, assembly GCA_030280995.1. NCBI lineage: Eukaryota > Fungi > Basidiomycota > Pucciniomycetes > Pucciniales > Zaghouaniaceae > Hemileia > Hemileia vastatrix. The sequence continues at coordinate 24,424,414 of JASXTE010000004.1, read as the reverse complement.
CTAAAAATGACTAATATTAGTATAAATGTGAATATCAAGTAAATAATATTGGTAAAATAATCCATTATTGTCACATTATACATATTCAAAAAAGGATATGATTGGTAAAATGATCATTAAAAGTATATTGAACCTCTTTAAACAGAAATAATACGTATAAAAAAAATCTTTTTTTTTTGGTTTTCATTATATTTTTTTTTAATTTTTTTATTTTGATCATGTAGATTTATGATCTCATGATCTTCAAGACTTGAGCTTCCAAGTCATTCAGCTACACTGGTGATCCTTTTGATCATCCAGTGGCTCTTGTGCTTAGGTGATTACACAGTAACCCCAACTTTCTTTCACATGTTCTTTATCATCCTCAAGATCTGGTTGGGGGTTGAACTCTTGACTGGTTGTGTTTTCTTGAGTAGCTTGCATGGCACACACTAACCCCTGGTCTATATTTGTGATACTCATTCAAAACAAATTTAGTACAAATACACCAACCATGATGCACATTTTGGTAATATTGTGACACATACCTGACTGATGTTATGTTCCACTCTAAGTCACAACATACAGTATGTGGATAATATGCATATAAATACCAAGTGCATAAATATGGAACATTCAAGTAGCATGTGACAAGTATGGATATAACTATGTATTTCATAATTATAGTTTTAGGATCATCATACCCTATGTGCATAAGATGCATATATTTATGCATTGCATAATTAATACATTATGTGAATGATATGCATATATCCATGCATTTAAAAATGATAGGATAATTATACCCTATGTGAAAAGTATGCATATAAATGTTAATTGCATGGTTATGGGATAGTCATACTCTAGGTGAATTAAGTACATACAAACAGTTACATTATAATTATGGGATATTCATACTATATGTGAATAGTATGTATATAATTAAATGGTGAAGTATAATGGTTTCTAAAAATGACTAATATTAGTATAAATGTGAATATCAAGTAAATAATATTGGTAAAATAATCCATTATAGGCACATTATACATATTCAAAAAAGTATATGATTGGTAAAATGATCATTAAAAGTATATTGAACCTCTTTAAACAGAAATAATACTTATAAAAAAAATTTTTTTTTTTTGGTTTTTTTTATATTTTTTTTTAATTTTTTAATTTTGATCATGTAGATTTATGATCTCATGATCTTCAAGACTTGAGCTTCCAAGTCATTCAGCTACACTGGTGATCCTTTTGATCATCCAGTGGCTCTTGTGCTTAGGTGATTACACAGTAACCCCAACTTTCTTGCACACGTTCTTTATCATCCCCATGATCTGGTTGGGGGTTGAACTCTTGACCGGTTGTGTTTTCTTGAGTAGGTTGCATGGCACACACTAACCCCTGGACTATATTTGTGATACTCATTCAAAACAAATTTAGTACAAATACACCACCCATGATGCACATTTTGGTAATATTGTGACACATACCTGACAGATGTTATGTTCCACTCTAAGTCACAACATACAGTATGTGGATAATATGCATATAAAAACCAAGTGCATAAATATGGAACATTCAAGTAGCATGTGACAAGTATGGATATAACTATGTATTTCATAATTATAGTTTTAGGATCATCATACCCTATGTGCATAAGATGCATATATTTATGCATTGCATAATTAATACATTATGTGAATGATATGCATATATCCATGCATTTAAAAATGATAGGATAATTATACCCTATGTGAAAAGTATGCATATAAATGCTAATTGTATAGTTATGGGATAGTCATTCTCTAGGTGAATTAAGTACATACAAACAGTTACATTATAATTATGGGATATTCATACTATATGTGAATAGTATGTATATAAATAAATGGTGAAGTATAATGATTTCTAAAAATGACTAATATTAGTATAAATGTGAATATCAAGTAAATAATATTGGTAAAATAATCCATTATTGTCACATTATACATATTCAAAAAAGGATATGATTGGTAAAATGATCATTAAAAGTATATTGAACCTCTTTAAACAGAAATAATACGTATAAAAAAAATTCATTTTTTTTTGGTTTTCATTATATTTTTTTTTAATTTTTTTATTTTGATCATGTAGATTTATGATCTCATGATCTTCAAGACTTGAGCTTCCAAGTCATTCAGCTACACTGGTGATCCTTTTGATCATCCAGTGGCTCTTGTGCTTAGGTGATTACACAGTAACCCCAACTTTCTTGCACATGTTCTTTATCATCCCCATGATCTGGTTGGGGGTTGAACTCTTGACCGGTTGTGTTTTCTTGAGTAGGTTGCATGGCACACACTAACCCCTGGACTATATTTGTGATACTCATTCAAAACAAATTTAGTACAAATACACCACCCATGATGCACATTTGGTAATGTTGTGACACATACCTGACAGATGTTATGTTCCACTCTAAGTCACAACATACAGTATGTGGATAATATGGATATAAATACCAAGTGCATAAATATGGAACATTCAAGTAGCATGTGACAAGTATGGATATAACTATGTATTTCATAATTATAGTTTTAGGATCCTCATACCCTATGTGCATAAGATGCATATATTTATGCATTGCATAATTAATACATTATGTGAATGATATGCATATATCCATGCATTTAAAAATGATAGGATAATTATACCCTATGTGAAAAGTATGCATATAAATGTTAATTGCATGGTTATGGGATAGTCATACTCTAGGTGAATAAAGTACATACAAACAGTTACATTATAATTATGGGATATTCATACTATATGTGAATAGTATGTATATAAATAAATGGTGAAGTATAATGATTTCTAAAAATGACTAATATTAGTATAAATGTGAATATCAAGTAAATAATATTGGTAAAATAATCCATTATTGTCACATTATACATATTCAAAAAAGGATATGATTGGTAAAATGATCATTAAAAGTATATTGAACCTCTTTAAACAGAAATAATACGTATAAAAAAAATCTTTTTTTTTTTGGTTTTCATTATATTTTTTTTTAATTTTTTTATTTTGATCATGTAGATTTATGATCTCATGATCTTCAAGACTTGAGCTTCCAAGTCATTCAGCTACACTGGTGATCCTTTTGATCATCCAGTGGCTCTTGTGCTTAGGTGATTACACAGTAACCCCAACTTTCTTGCACATGTTCTTTATCATCCCCATGATCTGGTTGGGGGTTGAACTCTTGACCGGTTGTGTTTTCTTGAGTAGGTTGAATGGCACACACTAACCCCTGTACTATACTTGTGATACTCATTCAAAACAAATTTAGTACAAATACACCACCCATGATGCACATTTGGTAATATTGTGACACATACCTGACAGATGTTATGTTCCACTCTAAGTCACAACATACAGTATGTGGATAATATGCATATAAATACCAAGTGCATAAATATGGAACATTCAAGTAGCATGTGACAAGTATGGATATAACTATGTATTTCATAATTATAGTTTTAGGATCATCATACCCTATGTGCATAAGATGCATATATTTATGCATTGCATAATTAATACATTATGTGAATGATATGCATATATCCATGCATTTAAAAATGATAGGATAATTATACCCTATGTGAAAAGTATGCATATAAATTTTAATTGCATGGTTATGGGATAGTCATACTCTAGGTGAATTAAGTACATACAAACAGTTACATTATAATTATGGGATATTCATACTATATGTGAATAGTATGTATATAATTAAATGGTGAAGTATAATGGTTTCTAAAAATGACTAATATTAGTATAAATGTGAATATCAAGTAAATAATATTGGTAAAATAATCCATTATAGGCACATTATACATATTCAAAAAAGTATATGATTGGTAAAATGATCATTAAAAGTATATTGAACCTCTTTAAACAGAAATAATACTTATAAAAAAAAATTTTTTTTTTTTGGTTTTTTTTATATTTTTTTTTAATTTTTTAATTTTGATCATGTAGATTTATGATCTCATGATCTTCAAGACTTGAGCTTCCAAGTCATTCAGCTACACTGGTGATCCTTTTGATCATCCAGTGGCTCTTGTGCTTAGGTGATTACACAGTAACCCCAACTTTCTTGCACATGTTCTTTATCATCCCCATGATCTGGTTGGGGGTTGAACTCTTGACCGGTTGTGTTTTCTTGAGTAGGTTGCATGGCACACACTAACCCCTGGACTATATTTGTGATACTCATTCAAAACAAATTTAGTACAAATACACCACCCATGATGCACATTTTGGTAATATTGTGACACATACCTGACAGATGTTATGTTCCACTCTAAGTCACAACATACAGTATGTGGATAATATGCATATAAAAACCAAGTGCATAAATATGGAACATTCAAGTAGCATGTGACAAGTATGGATATAACTATGTATTTCATAATTATAGTTTTAGGATCATCATACCCTATGTGCATAAGATGCATATATTTATGCATTGCATAATTAATACATTATGTGAATGATATGCATATATCCATGCATTTAAAAATGATAGGATAATTATACCCTATGTGAAAAGTATGCATATAAATGCTAATTGTATAGTTATGGGATAGTCATTCTCTAGGTGAATTAAGTACATACAAACAGTTACATTATAATTATGGGATATTCATACTATATGTGAATAGTATGTATATAAATAAATGGTGAAGTATAATGATTTCTAAAAATGACTAATATTAGTATAAATTTGAATATCAAGTAAATAATATTGGTAAAATAATCCATTATTGTCACATTATACATATTCAAAAAAGGATATGATTGGTAAAATGATCATTAAAAGTATATTGAACCTCTTTAAACAGAAATAATACGTATAAAAAAAATCTTTTTTTTTTTGGTTTTCATTATATTTTTTTTTAATTTTTTTATTTTGATCATGTAGATTTATGATCTCATGATCTTCAAGACTTGAGCTTCCAAGTCATTCAGCTACACTGGTGATCCTTTTGATCATCCAGTGGCTCTTGTGCTTAGGTGATTACACAGTAACCCCAACTTTCTTGCACATGTTCTTTATCATCCCCATGATCTGGTTGGGGGTTGAACTCTTGACCGGTTGTGTTTTCTTGAGTAGGTTGCATGGCACACACTAACCCCTGTACTATATTTGTGATACTCATTCAAAACAAGTTTAGTACAAATACACCACCCATGATGCACATTTTGGTAATATTGTGACACATACCTGACAGATGTTATGTTCCACTCTAAGTCACAACATACAGTATGTGGATAATATGCATATAAATACCAAGTGCATAAATATGGAACATTCAAGTAGCATGTGACAAGTATGGATATAACTATGTATTTCATAATTATAGTTTTAGGATCATCATACCCTATGTGCATAAGATGCATATATTTATGCATTGCATAATTAATACATTATGTGAATGATATGCATATATCCATGCATTTAAAAATGATAGGATAATTATACCCTATGTGAAAAGTATGCATATAAATGCTAATTGTATAGTTATGGGATAGTCATTCTCTAGGTGAATTAAGTACATACAAACAGTTACATTATAATTATGGGATATTCATACTATATGTGAATAGTATGTATATAAATAAATGGTGAAGTATAATGATTTCTAAAAATGACTAATATTAGTATAAATGTGAATATCAAGTAAATAATATTGGTAAAATAATCCATTATTGTCACATTATACATATTCAAAAAAGTATATGATTGGTAAAATGATCATTAAAAGTATATTGAACCTCTTTAAACAGAAATAATACTTATAAAAAAAATTTTTTTTTTTGGTTTTTTTTATATTTTTTTTAATTTTTTTATTTTGATCATGTAGATTTATGATCTCATGATCTTCAAGACTTGAGCTTCCAAGTCATTCAGCTACACTGGTGATCCTTTTGATCATCCAGTGGCTCTTGTGCTTAGGTGATTACACAGTAACCCCAACTTTCTTGCACATGTTCTTTATCATCCCCATGATCTGGTTGGGGGTTGAACTCTTGACCGGTTGTGTTTTCTTGAGTAGGTTGCATGGCACACACTAACCCCTGGACTATATTTGTGATACTCATTCAAAACAAATTTAGTACAAATACACCACCCATGATGCACATTTGGTAATGTTGTGACACATACCTGACAGATGTTATGTTCCACTCTAAGTCACAACATACAGTATGTGGATAATATGCATATAAATACCAAGTGCATAAATATGGAACATTCAAGTAGCATGTGACAAGTATGGATATAACTATGTATTTCATAATTATAGTTTTAGGATCATCATACCCTATGTGCATAAGATGCATATATTTATGCATTGCATAATTAATACATTATGTGAATGATATGCATATATCCATGCATTTAAAAATGATAGGATAATTATACCCTATGTGAAAAGTATGCATATAAATGTTAATTGCATGGTTATGGGATAGTCATACTCTAGGTGAATTAAGTACATACAAACAGTTACATTATAATTATGGGATATTCATACTATATGTGAATAGTATGTATATAATTAAATGGTGAAGTATAATGGTTTCTAAAAATGACTAATATTAGTATAAATGTGAATATCAAGTAAATAATATTGGTAAAATAATCCAATATAGGCACATTATACATATTCAAAAAAGTATATGATTGGTAAAATGATCATTAAAAGTATATTGAACCTCTTTAAATAGAAATAATACTTATAAAAAAAATTTTTTTTTTTAGGTTTTTTTTATATTTTTTTTAATTTTTTAATTTTGATCATGTAGATTTATGATCTCATGATCTTCAAGACTTGAGCTTCCAAGTCATTCAGCTACACTGGTGATCCTTTTGATCATCCAGTGGCTCTTGTGCTTAGGTGATTACACAGTAACCCCAACTTTCTTTCACATGTTCTTTATCATCCTCAAGATCTGGTTGGGGGTTGAACTCTTGACTGGTTGTGGTTTCTTGAGTAGCTTGCATGGCACACACTAACCCCTGGTCTATATTTGTGATACTCATTCAAAACAAATTTAGTACAAATACACCAACCATGATGCACATTTTGGTAATATTGTGACACATACCTGACTGATGTTATGTTCCACTCTAAGTCACAACATACAGTATGTGGATAATATGCATATAAATACCAAGTGCATAAATATGGAACATTCAAGTAGCATGTGACAAGTATGGATATAACTATGTATTTCATAATTATAGTTTTAGGATCATCATACCCTATGTGCATAAGATGCATATATTTATGCATTGCATAATTAATACATTATGTGAATGATATGCATATATCCATGCATTTAAAAATGATAGGATAATTATACCCTATGTGAAAAGTATGCATATAAATGTTAATTGCATGGTTATGGGATAGTCATACTCTAGGTGAATTAAGTACATACAAACAGTTACATTATAATTATGGGATATTCATACTATATGTGAATAGTATGTATATAATTAAATGGTGAAGTATAATGGTTTCTAAAAATGACTAATATTAGTATAAATGTGAATATCAAGGAAATAATATTGGTAAAATAATCCATTATAGGCACATTATACATATTCAAAAAAGTATATGATTGGTAAAATGATCATTAAAAGTATATTGAACCTCTTTAAACAGAAATAATACTTATAAAAAAAATTTTTTTTTTTGGTTTTTTTTATATTTTTTTTTAATTTTTTAATTTTGATCATGTAGATTTATGATCTCATGATCTTCAAGACTTGAGCTTCCAAGTCATTCAGCTACACTGGTGATCCTTTTGATCATCCAGTGGCTCTTGTGCTTAGGTGATTACACAGTAACCCCAACTTTCTTGCACATGTTCTTTATCATCCCCATGATCTGGTTGGGGGTTGAACTCTTGACCGGTTGTGTTTTCTTGAGTAGGTTGCATGGCACACACTAACCCCTGGACTATATTTGTGATACTCATTCAAAACAAATTTAGTACAAATACACCACCCATGATGCACATTTTGGTAATATTGTGACACATACCTGACAGATGTTATGTTCCACTCTAAGTCACAACATACAGTATGTGGATAATATGCATATAAATACCAAGTGCATAAATATGGAACATTCAAGTAGCATGTGACAAGTATGGATATAACTATGTATTTCATAATTATAGTTTTAGGATCATCATACCCTATGTGCATAAGATGCATATATTTATGCATTGCATAATTAATACATTATGTGAATGATATGCATATATCCATGCATTTAAAAATGATAGGATAATTATACCCTATGTGAAAAGTATGCATATAAATGCTAATTGTATAGTTATGGGATAGTCATACTCTAGGTGAATTAAGTACATACAAACAGTTACATTATAATTATGGGATATTCATACTATATGTGAATAGTATGTATATAATTAAATGGTGAAGTATAATGGTTTCTAAAAATGACTAATATTAGTATAAATGTGAATATCAAGTAAATAATATTGGTAAAATAATCCATTATTGTCACATTATACATATTCAAAAAAGGATATGATTGGTAAAATGATCATTAAAAGTATATTGAACCTCTTTAAACAGAAATAATACGTATAAAAAAAATCTTTTTTTTTTGGTTTTCATTATATTTTTTTTTAATTTTTTTATTTTGATCATGTAGATTTATGATCTCATGATCTTCAAGACTTGAGCTTCCAAGTCATTCAGCTACACTGGTGATCCTTTTGATCATCCAGTGGCTCTTGTGCTTAGGTGATTACACAGTAACCCCAACTTTCTTTCACATGTTCTTTATCATCCTCAAGATCTGGTTGGGGGTTGAACTCTTGACTGGTTGTGTTTTCTTGAGTAGCTTGCATGGCACACACTAACCCCTGGTCTATATTTGTGATACTCATTCAAAACAAATTTAGTACAAATACACCAACCATGATGCACATTTTGGTAATATTGTGACACATACCTGACTGATGTTATGTTCCACTCTAAGTCACAACATACAGTATGTGGATAATATGCATATAAATACCAAGTGCATAAATATGGAACATTCAAGTAGCATGTGACAAGTATGGATATAACTATGTATTTCATAATTATAGTTTTAGGATCATCATACCCTATGTGCATAAGATGCATATATTTATGCATTGCATAATTAATACATTATGTGAATGATATGCATATATCCATGCATTTAAAAATGATAGGATAATTATACCCTATGTGAAAAGTATGCATATAAATGTTAATTGCATGGTTATGGGATAGTCATACTCTAGGTGAATTAAGTACATACAAACAGTTACATTATAATTATGGGATATTCATACTATATGTGAATAGTATGTATATAATTAAATGGTGAAGTATAATGGTTTCTAAAAATGACTAATATTAGTATAAATGTGAATATCAAGTAAATAATATTGGTAAAATAATCCATTATAGGCACATTATACATATTCAAAAAAGTATATGATTGGTAAAATGATCATTAAAAGTATATTGAACCTCTTTAAACAGAAATAATACTTATAAAAAAAATTTTTTTTTTTTGGTTTTTTTTATATTTTTTTTAATTTTTTAATTTTGATCATGTAGATTTATGATCTCATGATCTTCAAGACTTGAGCTTCCAAGTCATTCAGCTACACTGGTGATCCTTTTGATCATCCAGTGGCTCTTGTGCTTAGGTGATTACACAGTAACCCCAACTTTCTTGCACACGTTCTTTATCATCCCCATGATCTGGTTGGGGGTTGAACTCTTGACCGGTTGTGTTTTCTTGAGTAGGTTGCATGGCACACACTAACCCCTGGACTATATTTGTGATACTCATTCAAAACAAATTTAGTACAAATACACCACCCATGATGCACATTTTGGTAATATTGTGACACATACCTGACAGATGTTATGTTCCACTCTAAGTCACAACATACAGTATGTGGATAATATGCATATAAAAACCAAGTGCATAAATATGGAACATTCAAGTAGCATGTGACAAGTATGGATATAACTATGTATTTCATAATTATAGTTTTAGGATCATCATACCCTATGTGCATAAGATGCATATATTTATGCATTGCATAATTAATACATTATGTGAATGATATGCATATATCCATGCATTTAAAAATGATAGGATAATTATACCCTATGTGAAAAGTATGCATATAAATGCTAATTGTATAGTTATGGGATAGTCATTCTCTAGGTGAATTAAGTACATACAAACAGTTACATTATAATTATGGGATATTCATACTATATGTGAATAGTATGTATATAAATAAATGGTGAAGTATAATGATTTCTAAAAATGACTAATATTAGTATAAATGTGAATATCAAGTAAATAATATTGGTAAAATAATCCATTATTGTCACATTATACATATTCAAAAAAGGATATGATTGGTAAAATGATCATTAAAAGTATATTGAACCTCTTTAAACAGAAATAATACGTATAAAAAAAATTCATTTTTTTTTGGTTTTCATTATATTTTTTTTTAATTTTTTTATTTTGATCATGTAGATTTATGATCTCATGATCTTCAAGACTTGAGCTTCCAAGTCATTCAGCTACACTGGTGATCCTTTTGATCATCCAGTGGCTCTTGTGCTTAGGTGATTACACAGTAACCCCAACTTTCTTGCACATGTTCTTTATCATCCCCATGATCTGGTTGGGGGTTGAACTCTTGACCGGTTGTGTTTTCTTGAGTAGGTTGCATGGCACACACTAACCCCTGGACTATATTTGTGATACTCATTCAAAACAAATTTAGTACAAATACACCACCCATGATGCACATTTGGTAATGTTGTGACACATACCTGACAGATGTTATGTTCCACTCTAAGTCACAACATACAGTATGTGGATAATATGCATATAAATACCAAGTGCATAAATATGGAACATTCAAGTAGCATGTGACAAGTATGGATATAACTATGTATTTCATAATTATAGTTTTAGGATCCTCATACCCTATGTGCATAAGATGCATATATTTATGCATTGCATAATTAATACATTATGTGAATGATATGCATATATCCATGCATTTAAAAATGATAGGATAATTATACCCTATGTGAAAAGTATGCATATAAATGTTAATTGCATGGTTATGGGATAGTCATACTCTAGGTGAATAAAGTACATACAAACAGTTACATTATAATTATGGGATATTCATACTATATGTGAATAGTATGTATATAAATAAATGGTGAAGTATAATGATTTCTAAAAATGACTAATATTAGTATAAATGTGAATATCAAGTAAATAATATTGGTAAAATAATCCATTATTGTCACATTATACATATTCAAAAAAGGATATGATTGGTAAAATGATCATTAAAAGTATATTGAACCTCTTTAAACAGAAATAATACGTATAAAAAAAATCTTTTTTTTTTTGGTTTTCATTATATTTTTTTTTAATTTTTTTATTTTGATCATGTAGATTTATGATCTCATGATCTTCAAGACTTGAGCTTCCAAGTCATTCAGCTACACTGGTGATCCTTTTGATCATCCAGTGGCTCTTGTGCTTAGGTGATTACACAGTAACCCCAACTTTCTTGCACATGTTCTTTATCATCCCCATGATCTGGTTGGGGGTTGAACTCTTGACCGGTTGTGTTTTCTTGAGTAGGTTGAATGGCACACACTAACCCCTGTACTATACTTGTGATACTCATTCAAAACAAATTTAGTACAAATACACCACCCATGATGCACATTTGGTAATATTGTGACACATACCTGACAGATGTTATGTTCCACTCTAAGTCACAACATACAGTATGTGGATAATATGCATATAAATACCAAGTGCATAAATATGGAACATTCAAGTAGCATGTGACAAGTATGGATATAACTATGTATTTCATAATTATAGTTTTAGGATCATCATACCCTATGTGCATAAGATGCATATATTTATGCATTGCATAATTAATACATTATGTGAATGATATGCATATATCCATGCATTTAAAAATGATAGGATAATTATACCCTATGTGAAAAGTATGCATATAAATTTTAATTGCATGGTTATGGGATAGTCATACTCTAGGTGAATTAAGTACATACAAACAGTTACATTATAATTATGGGATATTCATACTATATGTGAATAGTATGTATATAATTAAATGGTGAAGTATAATGGTTTCTAAAAATGACTAATATTAGTATAAATGTGAATATCAAGTAAATAATATTGGTAAAATAATCCATTATAGGCACATTATACATATTCAAAAAAGTATATGATTGGTAAAATGATCATTAAAAGTATATTGAACCTCTTTAAACAGAAATAATACTTATAAAAAAAATTTTTTTTTTTTTGGTTTTTTTTATATTTTTTTTTAATTTTTTAATTTTGATCATGTAGATTTATGATCTCATGATCTTCAAGACTTGAGCTTCCAAGTCATTCAGCTACACTGGTGATCCTTTTGATCATCCAGTGGCTCTTGTGCTTAGGTGATTACACAGTAACCCCAACTTTCTTGCACATGTTCTTTATCATCCCCATGATCTGGTTGGGGGTTGAACTCTTGACCGGTTGTGTTTTCTTGAGTAGGTTGCATGGCACACACTAACCCCTGGACTATATTTGTGATACTCATTCAAAACAAATTTAGTACAAATACACCACCCATGATGCACATTTTGGTAATATTGTGACACATACCTGACAGATGTTATGTTCCACTCTAAGTCACAACATACAGTATGTGGATAATATGCATATAAAAACCAAGTGCATAAATATGGAACATTCAAGTAGCATGTGACAAGTATGGATATAACTATGTATTTCATAATTATAGTTTTAGGATCATCATACCCTATGTGCATAAGATGCATATATTTATGCATTGCATAATTAATACATTATGTGAATGATATGCATATATCCATGCATTTAAAAATGATAGGATAATTATACCCTATGTGAAAAGTATGCATATAAATGCTAATTGTATAGTTATGGGATAGTCATTCTCTAGGTGAATTAAGTACATACAAACAGTTACATTATAATTATGGGATATTCATACTATATGTGAATAGTATGTATATAAATAAATGGTGAAGTATAATGATTTCTAAAAATGACTAATATTAGTATAAATTTGAATATCAAGTAAATAATATTGGTAAAATAATCCATTATTGTCACATTATACATATTCAAAAAAGGATATGATTGGTAAAATGATCATTAAAAGTATATTGAACCTCTTTAAACAGAAATAATACGTATAAAAAAAATCTTTTTTTTTTTGGTTTTCATTATATTTTTTTTTAATTTTTTTATTTTGATCATGTAGATTTATGATCTCATGATCTTCAAGACTTGAGCTTCCAAGTCATTCAGCTACACTGGTGATCCTTTTGATCATCCAGTGGCTCTTGTGCTTAGGTGATTACACAGTAACCCCAACTTTCTTGCACATGTTCTTTATCATCCCCATGATCTGGTTGGGGGTTGAACTCTTGACCGGTTGTGTTTTCTTGAGTAGGTTGAATGGCACACACTAACCCCTGTACTATACTTGTGATACTCATTCAAAACAAATTTAGTACAAATACACCACCCATGATGCACATTTGGTAATATTGTGACACATACCTGACAGATGTTATGTTCCACTCTAAGTCACAACATACAGTATGTGGATAATATGCATATAAATACCAAGTGCATAAATATGGAACATTCAAGTAGCATGTGACAAGTATGGATATAACTATGTATTTCATAATTATAGTTTTAGGATCATCATACCCTATGTGCATAAGATGCATATATTTATGCATTGCATAATTAATACATTATGTGAATGATATGCATATATCCATGCATTTAAAAATGATAGGATAATTATACCCTATGTGAAAAGTATGCATATAAATGCTAATTGTATAGTTATGGGATAGTCATTCTCTAGGTGAATTAAGTACATACAAACAGTTACATTATAATTATGGGATATTCATACTATATGTGAATAGTATGTATATAAATAAATGGTGAAGTATAATGATTTCTAAAAATGACTAATATTAGTATAAATGTGAATATCAAGTAAATTATATTGGTAAAATAATCCATTATAGGCACATTATACATATTCAAAAAGGATATGATATGTAAAATGATCAATAAAAGTATATTGAACCTCTTTAAACAGAAATAATACTTATAAAAAAAATTTTTTTTTTTGGTTTTTTTTATATTTTTTTTTAATTTTTTAATTTTGATCATGTAGATTTATGATCTCATGATCTTCAAGACTTGAGCTTCCAAGTCATTCAGCTACACTGGTGATCCTTTTGATCATCCAGTGGCTCTTGTGCTTAGGTGATTACACAGTAACCCCAACTTTCTTGCACATGTTCTTTATCATCCCCATGATCTGGTTGGGGGTTGAACTCTTGACCGGTTGTGTTTTCTTGAGTAGGTTGCATGGTACACACTAACCCCTGGACTATATTTGTGATACTCATTCAAAACAAATTTAGTACAAATACACCACCCATGATGCACATTTGGTAATATTGTGACACATACCTGACAGATGTTATGTTCCACTCTAAGTCACAACATACAGTATGTGGATAATATGCATATAAATACCAAGTGCATAAATATGGAACATTCAAGTAGCATGTGACAAGTATGGATATAACTATGTATTTCATAATTATAGTTTTAGGATCATCATACCCTGTGTGCATAAGATGCATATATTTATGCATTGCATAATTAATACATTATGTGAATGATATGCATAAATCCATGCATTTAAAAATGATAGGATAATTATACCCTATGTGAAAAGTATGCATATAAATGCTAATTGCATAGTTATGGGATAGTCATACTCTAGGTGAATTAAGTACATACAAACAGTTACATTATAATTATGGGATATTCATACTATATGTGAATAGTATGTATATAAATAAATGGTGAAGTATAATGATTTCTAAAGATGACTAATATTAGTATAAATGTGAATATCAAGTAAATAATATTGGTAAAATAATCCATTATAGGCACATTATACAAATTCAAAAAAGGATATGATTGGTAAAATGATCATTAAAAGTATATTGAACCTCTTTAAACAGAAATAATACTTATAAAAAATTTTTTTTTTTTTTTGGTTTTTTATGTATTTTTTTTTAATTTTTTTATTTTGATCATGTAGATTTATGATCTCATGATCTTCAAGACTTGAGCTTCCAAGTCATTCAGCTACACTGGTGATCCTTTTCATCATCCAGTGGCTCTTGTGCTTAGGTGATTACACAGTAACCCCAACTTTCTTGCACATGTTCTTTATCATCCCCATGATCTGGTTGGGGGTTGAACTCTTGACCGGTTGTGTTTTCTTGAGTAGGTTGCATGGCACACACTAACCCCTGGACTATATTTGTGATACTCATTCAAAACAAATTTAGTACAAATACACCACCGATGATGCACATTTGGTAATATTGTGACACATACCTGACAGATGTTATGTTCCACTCTAAGTCACAACATACAGTATGTGGATAATATGCATATAAATACCAAGTGCATAAATATGGAACATTCAAGTAGCATGTGACAAGTATGGATATAACTATGTATTTCGTAATTATAGTTTTAGGATCATCATACCCTATGTGCATAAGATGCATATATTTATGCATTGCATAATTAATACATTATGTGAATGATATGCATAAATCCATGCATTTAAAAATGATAGGATAATTATACCCTATGTGAAAAGTATGCATATATATGCTAATTGCATAGTTATGGGATAGTCATACTCTAGGTGAATTAAGTACATACAAACAGTTACATTATAATTATGGGATATTCATACTATATGTGAATAGTATGTATATAAATAAATGGTGAAGTATAATGATTTCTAAAAATGACTAATATTAGTATAAATGTGAATATCAAGTAAATAATATTGGTAAAATAATCCATTATAGGCACATTATACATATTCAAAAAAGGATATGATTGGTAAAATGATCATTAAAAGTATATTGAACCTCTTTAAACAGAAATAATACTTATAAAAAAAATTTTTTTTTTTTTGGTTTTTTTTATATTTTTTTTTAATTTTTTTATTTTGATCATGTAGATTTATGATCTCATGATCTTCAAGACTTGAGCTTCCAAGTCATTCAGCTACACTGGTGATCCTTTTGATCATCCAGTGGCTCTTGTGCTTAGGTGATTACACAGTAACCCCAACTTTCTTGCACATGTTCTTTATCATCCCCATGATCTGGTTGGGGGTTGAACTCTTGACCAGTTGTGTTTTCTTCAGTAGGTTGCATGGTACACACTAACCCCTGGACTATATTTGTGATACCCATTCAAAACAAATTTAGTACAAATACACCACCCATGATGCACATTTGGTAATATTGTGACACATACCTGACAGATGTTATGTTCCACTCTAAGTCACAACATACAGTATGTGGATAATATGCATATAAATACCAAGTGCATAAATATGGAACATTCAAGTAGCATGTGACAAGTATGGATATAACTATGTATTTCATAATTATAGTTTTAGGATCATCATACCCTATGTGCATAAGATGCATATATTTATGCATTGCATAATTAATACATTATGTGAATGATATGCATATATCCATGCATTTAAAAATGATAGGATAATTATACCCTATGTGAAAAGTATGCATATAAATGCTAATTGCATAGTTATGGGATAGTCATACTCTAGGTGAATTAAGTACATACAAACAGTTACATTATAATTATGGGATATTCATACTATATGTGAATAGTATGTATATAAATAAATGTTGAAGTATACTGATTTCTAAAAATGACTAATATTAGTATAAATGTGAATATCAAGTAAATAATATTGGTAAAATAATCCATTATAGGCACATTATACATATTCAAAAAAGGATATGATTGGTAAAATGATCATTAAAAGTATATTGAACCTCTTTAAACAGAAATAATACTTATAAAAAAAATTTTTTTTTTTTTGGTTTTTTTTATATTTTTTTTTAATTTTTTTATTTTGATCATGTAGATTTATGATCTCATGATCTTCAAGACTTGAGCTTCCAAGTCATTCAGCTACACTGGTGATCCTTTTGATCATCCAGTGGCTCTTGTGCTTAGGTGATTACACAGTAACCCCAACTTTCTTGCACATGTTCTTTATCATCCCCATGATCTGGTTGGGGGTTGAACTCTTGACCGGTTGTGTTTTCTTGAGTAGGTTGCATGGTACACACTAACCCCTGGACTATATTTGTGATACTCATTCAAAACAAATTTAGTACAAATACACCACCCATGATGCACATTTGGTAATATTGTGACACATACCTGACAGATGTTATGTTCCACTCTAAGTCACAACATACAGTATGTGGATAATATGCATATAAATACCAAGTGCATCAATATGGAACATTCAAGTAGCATGTGACAAGTATGGATATAACTATGTATTTCATAATTATAGTTTTAGGATCATCATACCCTATGTGCATAAGATGCATATATTTATGCATTGCATAATTAATACATTATGTGAATGATATGCATATATCCATGCATTTAAAAATGATAGGATAATTATACCCTATGTGAAAAGTATGCATATATATGCTAATTGCATAGTTATGGGATAGTCATACTCTAGGTGAATTAAGTACATACAAACAGTTACATTATAATTATGGGATATTCATACTATATGTGAATAGTATGTATATAAATAAATGGTGAAGTATAATGATTTCTAAAAATGACTAATATTAGTATAAATGTGAATATCAAGTAAATAATATTGGTAAAATAATCCATTATAGGCACATTATACATATTCAAAAAAGGATATGATTGGTAAAATGATCATTAAAAGTATATTGAACCTCTTTAAACAGAAATAATACTTATAAAAAAAATTTTTTTTTTTTTGGTTTTTTTTATATTTTTTTTTAATTTTTTTATTTTGATCATGTAGATTTATGATCTCATGATCTTCAAGACTTGAGCTTCCAAGTCATTCAGCTACACTGGTGATCCTTTTGATCATCCAGTGGCTCTTGTGCTTAGGTGATTACACAGTAACCCCAACTTTCTTGCACATGTTCTTTATCATCCCCATGATCTGGTTGGGGGTTGAACTCTTGACCAGTTGTGTTTTCTTCAGTAGGTTGCATGGTACACACTAACCCCTGGACTATATTTGTGATACCCATTCAAAACAAATTTAGTACAAATACACCACCCATGATGCACATTTGGTAATATTGTGACACATACCTGACAGATGTTATGTTCCACTCTAAGTCACAACATACAGTATGTGGATAATATGCATATAAATACCAAGTGCATAAATATGGAACATTCAAGTAGCATGTGACAAGTATGGATATAACTATGTATTTCATAATTATAGTTTTAGGATCATCATACCCTATGTGCATAAGATGCATATATTTATGCATTGCATAATTAATACATTATGTGAATGATATGCATATATCCATGCATTTAAAAATGATAGGATAATTATACCCTATGTGAAAAGTATGCATATAAATGCTAATTGCATAGTTATGGGATAGTCATACTCTAGGTGAATTAAGTACATACAAACAGTTACATTATAATTATGGGATATTCATACTATATGTGAATAGTATGTATATAAATAAATGTTGAAGTATACTGATTTCTAAAAATGACTAATATTAGTATAAATGTGAATATCAAGTAAATAATATTGGTAAAATAATCCATTATAGGCACATTATACATATTCAAAAAAGGATATGATTGGTAAAATGATCATTAAAAGTATATTGAACCTCTTTAAACAGAAATAATACTTATAAAAAAAATTTTTTTTTTTTTGGTTTTTTTTATATTTTTTTTTAATTTTTTTATTTTGATCATGTAGATTTATGATCTCATGATCTTCAAGACTTGAGCTTCCAAGTCATTCAGCTACACTGGTGATCCTTTTGATCATCCAGTGGCTCTTGTGCTTAGGTGATTACACAGTAACCCCAACTTTCTTGCACATGTTCTTTATCATCCCCATGATCTGGTTGGGGGTTGAACTCTTGACCGGTTGTGTTTTCTTGAGTAGGTTGCATGGTACACACTAACCCCTGGACTATATTTGTGATACTCATTCAAAACAAATTTAGTACAAATACACCACCCATGATGCACATTTGGTAATATTGTGACACATACCTGACAGATGTTATGTTCCACTCTAAGTCACAACATACAGTATGTGGATAATATGCATATAAATACCAAGTGCATCAATATGGAACATTCAAGTAGCATGTGACAAGTATGGATATAACTATGTATTTCATAATTATAGTTTTAGGATCATCATACCCTATGTGCATAAGATGCATATATTTATGCATTGCATAATTAATACATTATGTGAATGATATGCATATATCCATGCATTTAAAAATGATAGGATAATTATACCCTATGTGAAAAGTATGCATATATATGCTAATTGCATAGTTATGGGATAGTCATACTCTAGGTGAATTAAGTACATACAAACAGTTACATTATAATTATGGGATATTCATACTATATGTGAATAGTATGTATATAAATAAATGGTGAAGTATAATGATTTCTAAAAATGACTAATATTAGTATAAATGTGAATATCAAGTAAATAATATTGGTAAAATAATCCATTATAGGCACATTATACATATTCAAAAAAGGATATGATTGGTAAAATGATCATTAAAAGTATATTGAACCTCTTTAAACAGAAATAATACTTTTAAAAAAAATTTTTTTTTTTTTGGTTTTTTTTATATTTTTTTTTAATTTTTTTATTTTGATCATGTAGATTTATGATCTCATGATCTTCAAGACTTGAGCTTCCAAGTCATTCAGCTACACTGGTGATCCTTTTGATCATCCAGTGGCTCTTGTGCTTAGGTGATTACACAGTAACCCCAACTTTCTTGCACATGTTCTTTATCATCCCCATGATCTGGTTGGGGGTTGAACTCTTGACCGGTTGTGTTTTCTTGAGTAGGTTGCATGGCACACACTAACCCCTGGACTATATTTGTGATACTCATTCAAAACAAATTTAGTACAAATACACCACCCATGATGCACATTTGGTAATGTTGTGACACATACCTGACAGATGTTATGTTCCACTCTAAGTCACAACATACAGTATGTGGATAATATGCATATAAATACCAAGTGCATAAATATGGAACATTCAAGTAGCATGTGACAAGTATGGATATAACTATGTATTTCATAATTATAGTTTTAGGATCCTCATACCCTATGTGCATAAGATGCATATATTTATGCATTGCATAATTAATACATTATGTGAATGATATGCATATATCCATGCATTTAAAAATGATAGGATAATTATACCCTATGTGAAAAGTATGCATATAAATGTTAATTGCATGGTTATGGGATAGTCATACTCTAGGTGAATAAAGTACATACAAACAGTTACATTATAATTATGGGATATTCATACTATATGTGAATAGTATGTATATAAATAAATGGTGAAGTATAATGATTTCTAAAAATGACTAATATTAGTATAAATGTGAATATCAAGTAAATAATATTGGTAAAATAATCCATTATTGTCACATTATACATATTCAAAAAAGGATATGATTGGTAAAATGATCATTAAAAGTATATTGAACCTCTTTAAACAGAAATAATACGTATAAAAAAAATCTTTTTTTTTTTGGTTTTCATTATATTTTTTTTTAATTTTTTTATTTTGATCATGTAGATTTATGATCTCATGATCTTCAAGACTTGAGCTTCCAAGTCATTCAGCTACACTGGTGATCCTTTTGATCATCCAGTGGCTCTTGTGCTTAGGTGATTACACAGTAACCCCAACTTTCTTGCACATGTTCTTTATCATCCCCATGATCTGGTTGGGGGTTGAACTCTTGACCGGTTGTGTTTTCTTGAGTAGGTTGAATGGCACACACTAACCCCTGTACTATACTTGTGATACTCATTCAAAACAAATTTAGTACAAATACACCACCCATGATGCACATTTGGTAATATTGTGACACATACCTGACAGATGTTATGTTCCACTCTAAGTCACAACATACAGTATGTGGATAATATGCATATAAATACCAAGTGCATAAATATGGAACATTCAAGTAGCATGTGACAAGTATGGATATAACTATGTATTTCATAATTATAGTTTTAGGATCATCATACCCTATGTGCATAAGATGCATATATTTATGCATTGCATAATTAATACATTATGTGAATGATATGCATATATCCATGCATTTAAAAATGATAGGATAATTATACCCTATGTGAAAAGTATGCATATAAATTTTAATTGCATGGTTATGGGATAGTCATACTCTAGGTGAATTAAGTACATACAAACAGTTACATTATAATTATGGGATATTCATACTATATGTGAATAGTATGTATATAATTAAATGGTGAAGTATAATGGTTTCTAAAAATGACTAATATTAGTATAAATGTGAATATCAAGTAAATAATATTGGTAAAATAATCCATTATAGGCACATTATACATATTCAAAAAAGTATATGATTGGTAAAATGATCATTAAAAGTATATTGAACCTCTTTAAACAGAAATAATACTTATAAAAAAAATTTTTTTTTTTTTGGTTTTTTTTATATTTTTTTTTAATTTTTTAATTTTGATCATGTAGATTTATGATCTCATGATCTTCAAGACTTGAGCTTCCAAGTCATTCAGCTACACTGGTGATCCTTTTGATCATCCGGTGGCTCTTGTGCTTAGGTGATTACACAGTAACCCCAACTTTCTTGCACATGTTCTTTATCATCCCCATGATCTGGTTGGGGGTTGAACTCTTGACCGGTTGTGTTTTCTTGAGTAGGTTGCATGGCACACACTAACCCCTGGACTATATTTGTGATACTCATTCAAAACAAATTTAGTACAAATACACCACCCATGATGCACATTTTGGTAATATTGTGACACATACCTGACAGATGTTATGTTCCACTCTAAGTCACAACATACAGTATGTGGATAATATGCATATAAAAACCAAGTGCATAAATATGGAACATTCAAGTAGCATGTGACAAGTATGGATATAACTATGTATTTCATAATTATAGTTTTAGGATCATCATACCCTATGTGCATAAGATGCATATATTTATGCATTGCATAATTAATACATTATGTGAATGATATGCATATATCCATGCATTTAAAAATGATAGGATAATTATACCCTATGTGAAAAGTATGCATATAAATGCTAATTGTATAGTTATGGGATAGTCATTCTCTAGGTGAATTAAGTACATACAAACAGTTACATTATAATTATGGGATATTCATACTATATGTGAATAGTATGTATATAAATAAATGGTGAAGTATAATGATTTCTAAAAATGACTAATATTAGTATAAATTTGAATATCAAGTAAATAATATTGGTAAAATAATCCATTATTGTCACATTATACATATTCAAAAAAGGATATGATTGGTAAAATGATCATTAAAAGTATATTGAACCTCTTTAAACAGAAATAATACGTATAAAAAAAATCTTTTTTTTTTTGGTTTTCATTATATTTTTTTTTAATTTTTTTATTTTGATCATGTAGATTTATGATCTCATGATCTTCAAGACTTGAGCTTCCAAGTCATTCAGCTACACTGGTGATCCTTTTGATCATCCAGTGGCTCTTGTGCTTAGGTGATTACACAGTAACCCCAACTTTCTTGCACATGTTCTTTATCATCCCCATGATCTGGTTGGGGGTTGAACTCTTGACCGGTTGTGTTTTCTTGAGTAGGTTGAATGGCACACACTAACCCCTGTACTATACTTGTGATACTCATTCAAAACAAATTTAGTACAAATACACCACCCATGATGCACATTTGGTAATATTGTGACACATACCTGACAGATGTTATGTTCCACTCTAAGTCACAACATACAGTATGTGGATAATATGCATATAAATACCAAGTGCATAAATATGGAACATTCAAGTAGCATGTGACAAGTATGGATATAACTATGTATTTCATAATTATAGTTTTAGGATCATCATACCCTATGTGCATAAGATGCATATATTTATGCATTGCATAATTAATACATTATGTGAATGATATGCATATATCCATGCATTTAAAAATGATAGGATAATTATACCCTATGTGAAAAGTATGCATATAAATGCTAATTGTATAGTTATGGGATAGTCATTCTCTAGGTGAATTAAGTACATACAAACAGTTACATTATAATTATGGGATATTCATACTATATGTGAATAGTATGTATATAAATAAATGGTGAAGTATAATGATTTCTAAAAATGACTAATATTAGTATAAATGTGAATATCAAGTAAATTATATTGGTAAAATAATCCATTATAGGCACATTATACATATTCAAAAAGGATATGATATGTAAAATGATCAATAAAAGTATATTGAACCTCTTTAAACAGAAATAATACTTATAAAAAAAATTTTTTTTTTTGGTTTTTTTTATATTTTTTTTTAATTTTTTAATTTTGATCATGTAGATTTATGATCTCATGATCTTCAAGACTTGAGCTTCCAAGTCATTCAGCTACACTGGTGATCCTTTTGATCATCCAGTGGCTCTTGTGCTTAGGTGATTACACAGTAACCCCAACTTTCTTGCACATGTTCTTTATCATCCCCATGATTTGGTTGGGGGTTGAACTCTTGACCGGTTGTGTTTTCTTGAGTAGGTTGCATGGTACACACTAACCCCTGGACTATATTTGTGATACTCATTCAAAACAAATTTAGTACAAATACACCACCCATGATGCACATTTGGTAATATTGTGACACATACCTGACAGATGTTATGTTCCACTCTAAGTCACAACATACAGTATGTGGATAATATGCATATAAATACCAAGTGCATAAATATGGAACATTCAAGTAGCATGTGACAAGTATGGATATAACTATGTATTTCATAATTATAGTTTTAGGATCATCATACCCTGTGTGCATAAGATGCATATATTTATGCATTGCATAATTAATACATTATGTGAATGATATGCATAAATCCATGCATTTAAAAATGATAGGATAATTATACCCTATGTGAAAAGTATGCATATAAATGCTAATTGCATAGTTATGGGATAGTCATACTCTAGGTGAATTAAGTACATACAAACAGTTACATTATAATTATGGGATATTCATACTATATGTGAATAGTATGTATATAAATAAATGGTGAAGTATAATGATTTCTAAAGATGACTAATATTAGTATAAATGTGAATATCAAGTAAATAATATTGGTAAAATAATCCATTATAGGCACATTATACAAATTCAAAAAAGGATATGATTGGTAAAATGATCATTAAAAGTATATTGAACCTCTTTAAACAGAAATAATACTTATAAAAAATTTTTTTTTTTTTTTGGTTTTTTATGTATTTTTTTTTAATTTTTTTATTTTGATCATGTAGATTTATGATCTCATGATCTTCAAGACTTGAGCTTCCAAGTCATTCAGCTACACTGGTGATCCTTTTCATCATCCAGTGGCTCTTGTGCTTAGGTGATTACACAGTAACCCCAACTTTCTTGCACATGTTCTTTATCATCCCCATGATCTGGTTGGGGGTTGAACTCTTGACCGGTTGTGTTTTCTTGAGTAGGTTGCATGGCACACACTAACCCCTGGACTATATTTGTGATACTCATTCAAAACAAATTTAGTACAAATACACCACCGATGATGCACATTTGGTAATATTGTGACACATACCTGACAGATGTTATGTTCCACTCTAAGTCACAACATACAGTATGTGGATAATATGCATATAAATACCAAGTGCATAAATATGGAACATTCAAGTAGCATGTGACAAGTATGGATATAACTATGTATTTCGTAATTATAGTTTTAGGATCATCATACCCTATGTGCATAAGATGCATATATTTATGCATTGCATAATTAATACATTATGTGAATGATATGCATAAATCCATGCATTTAAAAATGATAGGATAATTATACCCTATGTGAAAAGTATGCATATATATGCTAATTGCATAGTTATGGGATAGTCATACTCTAGGTGAATTAAGTACATACAAACAGTTACATTATAATTATGGGATATTCATACTATATGTGAATAGTATGTATATAAATAAATGGTGAAGTATAATGATTTCTAAAAATGACTAATATTAGTATAAATGTGAATATCAAGTAAATAATATTGGTAAAATAATCCATTATAGGCACATTATACATATTCAAAAAAGGATATGATTGGTAAAATGATCATTAAAAGTATATTGAACCTCTTTAAACAGAAATAATACTTATAAAAAAAATTTTTTTTTTTTTGGTTTTTTTTATATTTTTTTTTAATTTTTTTATTTTGATCATGTAGATTTATGATCTCATGATCTTCAAGACTTGAGCTTCCAAGTCATTCAGCTACACTGGTGATCCTTTTGATCATCCAGTGGCTCTTGTGCTTAGGTGATTACACAGTAACCCCAACTTTCTTGCACATGTTCTTTATCATCCCCATGATCTGGTTGGGGGTTGAACTCTTGACCAGTTGTGTTTTCTTCAGTAGGTTGCATGGTACACACTAACCCCTGGACTATATTTGTGATACCCATTCAAAACAAATTTAGTACAAATACACCACCCATGATGCACATTTGGTAATATTGTGACACATACCTGACAGATGTTATGTTCCACTCTAAGTCACAACATACAGTATGTGGATAATATGCATATAAATACCAAGTGCATAAATATGGAACATTCAAGTAGCATGTGACAAGTATGGATATAACTATGTATTTCATAATTATAGTTTTAGGATCATCATACCCTATGTGCATAAGATGCATATATTTATGCATTGCATAA
Source organism: Hemileia vastatrix (assembly GCA_030280995.1). Classification (NCBI taxonomy): domain Eukaryota; kingdom Fungi; phylum Basidiomycota; class Pucciniomycetes; order Pucciniales; family Zaghouaniaceae; genus Hemileia; species Hemileia vastatrix. Next base: position 24,398,185 of record JASXTE010000004.1, on the reverse strand, counting down.
TTAATACATTATGTGAATGATATGCATATATCCATGCATTTAAAAATGATAGGATAATTATACCCTATGTGAAAAGTATGCATATAAATGCTAATTGCATAGTTATGGGATAGTCATACTCTAGGTGAATTAAGTACATACAAACAGTTACATTATAATTATGGGATATTCATACTATATGTGAATAGTATGTATATAAATAAATGTTGAAGTATACTGATTTCTAAAAATGACTAATATTAGTATAAATGTGAATATCAAGTAAATAATATTGGTAAAATAATCCATTATAGGCACATTATACATATTCAAAAAAGGATATGATTGGTAAAATGATCATTAAAAGTATATTGAACCTCTTTAAACAGAAATAATACTTATAAAAAAAATTTTTTTTTTTTTGGTTTTTTTTATATTTTTTTTTAATTTTTTTATTTTGATCATGTAGATTTATGATCTCATGATCTTCAAGACTTGAGCTTCCAAGTCATTCAGCTACACTGGTGATCCTTTTGATCATCCAGTGGCTCTTGTGCTTAGGTGATTACACAGTAACCCCAACTTTCTTGCACATGTTCTTTATCATCCCCATGATCTGGTTGGGGGTTGAACTCTTGACCGGTTGTGTTTTCTTGAGTAGGTTGCATGGTACACACTAACCCCTGGACTATATTTGTGATACTCATTCAAAACAAATTTAGTACAAATACACCACCCATGATGCACATTTGGTAATATTGTGACACATACCTGACAGATGTTATGTTCCACTCTAAGTCACAACATACAGTATGTGGATAATATGCATATAAATACCAAGTGCATCAATATGGAACATTCAAGTAGCATGTGACAAGTATGGATATAACTATGTATTTCATAATTATAGTTTTAGGATCATCATACCCTATGTGCATAAGATGCATATATTTATGCATTGCATAATTAATACATTATGTGAATGATATGCATATATCCATGCATTTAAAAATGATAGGATAATTATACCCTATGTGAAAAGTATGCATATATATGCTAATTGCATAGTTATGGGATAGTCATACTCTAGGTGAATTAAGTACATACAAACAGTTACATTATAATTATGGGATATTCATACTATATGTGAATAGTATGTATATAAATAAATGGTGAAGTATAATGATTTCTAAAAATGACTAATATTAGTATAAATGTGAATATCAAGTAAATAATATTGGTAAAATAATCCATTATAGGCACATTATACATATTCAAAAAAGGATATGATTGGTAAAATGATCATTAAAAGTATATTGAACCTCTTTAAACAGAAATAATACTTTTAAAAAAAATTTTTTTTTTTTTGGTTTTTTTTATATTTTTTTTTAATTTTTTTATTTTGATCATGTAGATTTATGATCTCATGATCTTCAAGACTTGAGCTTCCAAGTCATTCAGCTACACTGGTGATCCTTTTGATCATCCAGTGGCTCTTGTGCTTAGGTGATTACACAGTAACCCCAACTTTCTTGCACATGTTCTTTATCATCCCCATGATCTGGTTGGGGGTTGAACTCTTGACCGGTTGTGTTTTCTTGAGTAGGTTGCATGGTACACACTAACCCCTGGACTATATTTGTGATACTCATTCAAAACAAATTTAGTACAAATACACCACCCATGATGCACATTTGGTAATATTGTGACACATACCTGACAGATGTTATGTTCCACTCTAAGTCACAACATACAGTATGTGGATAATATGCATATAAATACCAAGTGCATAAATATGGAACATTCAAGTAGCATGTGACAAGTATGGATATAACTATGTATTTCATAATTATAGTTTTAGGATCATCATACCCTATGTGCATAAGATGCATATATTTATGCATTGCATAATTAATACATTATGTGAATGATATGCATATATCCATGCATTTAAAAATGATAGGATAATTATACCCTATGTGAAAAGTATGCATATAAATGCTAATTGCATAGTTATGGGATAGTCATACTCTAGGTGAATTAAGTACATACAAACAGTTACATTATAATTATGGGATATTCATACTATATGTGAATAGTATGTATATAAATAAATGGTGAAGTATACTGATTTCTAAAAATGACTAATATTAGTATAAATGTGAATATCAAGTAAATAATATTGGTAAAATAATCCATTATAGGCACATTATACATATTCAAAAAAGGATATGATTGGTAAAATGATCATTAAAAGTATATTGAACCTCTTTAAACAGAAATAATACTTATAAAAAAAATTTTTTTTTTTTTGGTTTTTTTTATATTTTTTTTTAATTTTTTTATTTTGATCATGTAGATTTATGATCTCATGATCTTCAAGACTTGAGCTTCCAAGTCATTCAGCTACACTGGTGATCCTTTTGATCATCCAGTGGCTCTTGTGCTTAGGTGATTACACAGTAACCCCAACTTTCTTGCACATGTTCTTTATCATCCCCATGATCTGGTTGGGGGTTGAACTCTTGACCGGCTGTGTTTTCTTGAGTAGGTTGCATGGTACACACTAACCCCTGGACTATATTTGTGATACTCATTCAAAACAAATTTAGTACAAATACACCACCCATGATGCACATTTGGTAATATTGTGACACATACCTGACAGATGTTATGTTCCACTCTAAGTCACAACATACAGTATGTGGATAATATGCATATAAATACCAAGTGCATCAATATGGAACATTCAAGTAGCATGTGACAAGTATGGATATAACTATGTATTTCATAATTATAGTTTTAGGATCATCATACCCTATGTGCATAAGATGCATATATTTATGCATTGCATAATTAATACATTATGTGAATGATATGCATATATCCATGCATTTAAAAATGATAGGATAATTATACCCTATGTGAAAAGTATGCATATATATGCTAATTGCATAGTTATGGGATAGTCATACTCTAGGTGAATTAAGTACATACAAACAGTTACATTATAATTATGGGATATTCATACTATATGTGAATAGTATGTATATAAATAAATGGTGAAGTATAATGATTTCTAAAAATGACTAATATTAGTATAAATGTGAATATCAAGTAAATAATATTGGTAAATTAATCCATTATAGGCACATTATACATATTCAAAAAAGAATATGATTGGTGAAATGATCATTAAAAGTATATTGAACCTCTTTAAACAGAAATAATACTTATAAAAAAAATTTTTTTTTTTTTTGGTTTTTTTTATATTTTTTTTTAATTTTTTAATTTTGATCATGTAGATTTATGATCTCATGATCTTCAAGACTTGAGCTTCCAAGTCATTCAGCTACACTGGTGATCCTTTTGATCATCCAGTGGCTCTTGTGCTTAGGTGATTACACAGTAACCCCAACTTTCTTGCACATGTTCTTTATCATCCCCATGATCTGGTTGGGGGTTGAACTCTTGACCAGTTGGGTTTTCTTGAGTAGGTTGCATGGTACACACTAACCCCTGGACTATATTTGTGATACTCATTCAAAACAAATTTAGTACAAATACACCACCCATGATGCACATTTGGTAATATTGTGACACATACCTGACAGATGTTATGTTCCACTCTAAGTCACAACATACAGTATGTGGATAATATGCATATAAATACCAAGTGCATAAATATGGAACATTCAAGTAGCATGTGACAAGTATGGATATAACTATGTATTTCATAATTATAGTTTTAGGATCATCATACCCTATGTGCATAAGATGCATATATTTATGCATTGCATAATTAATACATTATGTGAATGATATGCATATATCCATGCATTTAAAAATGATAGGATAATTATACCCTATGTGAAAAGTATGCATATAAATGCTAATTGCATAGTTATGGGATAGTCATACTCTAGGTGAATTAAGAACATACAAACAGTTACATTATAATTATGGGATATTCATACTATATGCGAATAGTATGTATATAAATAAATGGTGAAGTATAATGATTTCTAAAAATGACTAATAGTAGTATAAATGTGAATATCAAGTAAATAATATTGGTAAATTAATCCATTATAGGCACATTATACATATTCAAAAAAGGATATGATTGGTGAAATGATCATTAAAAGTATATTGAACCTCTTTAAACAGAAATAATACTTATAAAAAAAATTTTTTTTTTTTTGGTTTTTTTTATATTTTTTTTTAATTTTTTAATTTTGATCATGTAGATTTATGATCTCATGATCTTCAAGACTTGAGCTTCCAAGTCATTCAGCTACACTAGTGATCCTTTTGATCATCCAGTGGCTCTTGTGCTTAGGTGATTACACAGTAACCCCAACTTTCTTGCACATGTTCTTTATCATCCCCATGATCTGGTTGGGGGTTGAACTCTAGACCAGTTGTGTTTTCTTGAGTAGGTTGCATGGTACACACTAACCCCTGGACTATATTTGTGATACTCATTCAAAACAAATTTAGTACAAATACACCACCCATGATACACATTTGGTAATATTGTGACACATACCTGACAGATGTTATGTTCCACCCTAAGTCACAACATACAGTATGTGGATAATATGCATATAAATACCAAGTGCATAAATATGGAACATTCAAGTAGCATGTGACAAGTATGGATATAACTATGTATTTCATAATTATAGTTTTAGGATCATCATACCCTATGTGCATAAGATGCATATATTTATGCATTGCATAATTAATACATTATGTGAATGATATGCATATATCCATGCATTTAAAAATGATAGGATAATTATACCCTATGTGAAAAGTATGCATATAAATGCTAATTGCATAGTTATGGGATAGTCATACTCTAGGTGAATTAAGAACATACAAACAGTTACATTATAATTATGGGATATTCATACTATATGCGAATAGTATGTATATTAATAAATGGTGAAGTATAATGATTTCTAAAAATGACTAATAGTAGTATAAATGTGAATATCAAGTAAATAATATTGGTAAATTAATCCATTATAGGCACATTATACATATTCAAAAAAGGATATGATTGGTAAAATGATCATTAAAAGTATATTGAACCTCTTTAAACAGAAATAATACATATAAAAAAATTTTTTTTTTTTTGGTTTTTTTTATATTTTTTTTAATTTTTTTATTTTGATCATGTAGATTTATGATCTCATGATCTTCAAGACTTGAGCTTCCAAGTCATTCAGCTACACTGGTGATCCTTTTGATCATCCAGTGGCTCTTGTGCTTAGGTGATTACACAGTAACCCCAACTTTCTTGCACATGTTCTTTATCATCCCCATGATCTGGTTGGGGGTTGAACTCTTGACCGGTTGTGTTTTCTTGAGTAGGTTGCATGGTACACACTAACCCCTGGACTATATTTGTGATACTCATTCAAAACAAATTTAGTACAAATACACCACCCATGATGCACATTTGGTAATATTGTGACACATACCTGACAGATGTTATGTTCCACTCTAAGTCACAACATACAGTATGTGGATAATATGCATATAAATACCAAGTGCATAAATATGGAACATTCAAGTAGCATGTGACAAGTATGGATATAACTATGTATTTCATAATTATAGTTTTAGGATCATCATACCCTATGTGCATAAGATGCATATATTTATGCATTGCATAATTAATACATTATGTGAATGATATGCATATATCCATGCATTTAAAAATGATAGGATAATTATACCCTATGTGAAAAGTATGCATATAAATGCTAATTGCATAGTTATGGGATAGTCATACTGTAGGTGAATTAAGTACATACAAACAGTTACATTATAATTATGGGATATTTTTACTATATGTGAATAGTATGTATATAAATAAATGGTGAAGTATAATGATTTCTAAAAATGACTAATATTAGTATAAATGTGAATATCAAGTAAATAATATTGGTAAAATAATCCATTATAGGCACATTATACATATTCAAAAAGGATATGATTGGTAAAATGATCATTAAAAGTATATTGAACCTCTTTAAACAGAAATAATACTTATAAAAAAATTTTTTTTTTTTTTTGGTTTTTTTTATATTTTTTTTTAATTTTTTTATTTTGATCATGTAGATTTATGATCTCACGATCTTCATGACTTGAGCTTCCAAGTCATTCAGCTACACTGGTGATCCTTTTGATCATCCAGTGGCTCTTGTGCTTAGGTGATTACACAGTAACCCCAACTTTCTTGCACATGTTCTTTATCATCCCCATGATCTGGTTGGGGGTTGAACTCTTGACCGGTTGTGTTTTCTTGAGTAGGTTGCATGGTACACACTAACCCCTGGACTATATTTGTGATACTCATTCAAAACAAATTTAGTACAAATGCACCACCCATGATGCACATTTGGTAATATTGTGACACATACCTGACAGATGTTATGTTCCACTCTAAGTCACAACATACAGTATGTGGATAATATGCATATAAATACCAAGTGCATAAATATGGAACATTCAAGTAGCATGTGACAAGTATCGATATAACTATGTATTTCATAATTATAGTTTTAGGATCATCATACCCTATGTGCATAAGATGCATATATTTATGCATTGCATAATTAATACATTATGTGAATGATATGCATATATCCATGCATTTAAAAATGATAGGATAATTATACCCTATGTGAAAAGTATGCATATAAATGCTAATTGCATAGTTATGGGATAGTCATACTGTAGGTGAATTAAGTACATACAAACAGTTACATTATAATTATGGGATATTCATACTATATGTGAATAGTATGTATATAAATAAATGGTGAAGTATAATGATTTCTAAAAATGAATAATATTAGTATAAATGTGAATATCAAGTAAATAATATTGGTAAAATAATCCATTATAGGCACATTATACATATTCAAAAAAGGATATGATTGGTAAAATGATCATTAAAAGTATATTGAACCTCTTTAAACAGATATAATACTTATAAAAAAATTTTTGTTTTTTTGGTTTTTTTTATATTTTTTTTTAATTTTTTTATTTTGATCATGTAGATTTATGATCTCATGATCTTCAAGACTTGAGCTTCCAAGTCATTCAGCTACACTGGTGATCCTTTTGATCATCCAGTGGCTCTTGTGCTTAGGTGATTACACAGTAACCCCAACTTTCTTGCACATGTTCTTTATCATCCCCATGATCTGGTTGGGGGTTGAACTCTTGACCGGTTGTGTTTTCTTGAGTAGGTTGCATGGTACACACTAACCCCTGGACTATATTTGTGATACTCATTCAAAACAAATTTAGTACAAATACACCACCCATGATGCACATTTGGTAATATTGTGACACATACCTGACAGATGTTATGTTCCACTCTAAGTCACAACATACAGTATGTGGATAATATGCATATAAATACCAAGTGCATAAATATGGAACATTCAAGTAGCATGTGACAAGTATGGATATAACTATGTATTTCATAATTATAGTTTTAGGATCATCATACCCTATGTGCATAAGATGCATATATTTATGCATTGCATAATTAATACATTATGTGAATGATATGCATATATCCATGCATTTAAAAATGATAGGATAATTATACCCTATGTGAAAAGTATGCATATAAATGCTAATTGCATAGTTATGGGATAGTCATACTGTAGGTGAATTAAGTACATACAAACAGTTACATTATAATTATGGGATATTTTTACTATATGTGAATAGTATGTATATAAATAAATGGTGAAGTATAATGATTTCTAAAAATGACTAATATTAGTATAAATGTGAATATCAAGTAAATAATATTGGTAAAATAATCCATTATAGGCACATTATACATATTCAAAAAGGATATGATTGGTAAAATGATCATTAAAAGTATATTGAACCTCTTTAAACAGAAATAATACTTATAAAAAAATTTTTTTTTTTTTTTGGTTTTTTTTATATTTTTTTTTAATTTTTTTATTTTGATCATGTAGATTTATGATCTCATGATCTTCAAGACTTGAGCTTCCAAGTCATTCAGCTACACTGGTGATCCTTTTGATCATCCAGTGGCTCTTGTGCTTAGGTGATTACACAGTAACCCCAACTTTCTTGCACATGTTCTTTATCATCCCCATGATCTGGTTGGGGGTTGAACTCTTGACCGGTTGTGTTTTCTTGAGTAGGTTGCATGGTACACACTAACCCCTGGACTATATTTGTGATACTCATTCAAAACAAATTTAGTACAAATGCACCACCCATGATGCACATTTGGTAATATTGTGACACATACCTGACAGATGTTATGTTCCACTCTAAGTCACAACATACAGTATGTGGATAATATGCATATAAATACCAAGTGCATAAATATGGAACATTCAAGTAGCATGTGACAAGTATCGATATAACTATGTATTTCATAATTATAGTTTTAGGATCATCATACCCTATGTGCATAAGATGCATATATTTATGCATTGCATAATTAATACATTATGTGAATGATATGCATATATCCATGCATTTAAAAATGATAGGATAATTATACCCTATGTGAAAAGTATGCATATAAATGCTAATTGCATAGTTATGGGATAGTCATACTCTAGGTGAATTAAGTACATACAAACAGTTACATTATAATTATGGGATATTCATACTATATGTGAATAGTATGTATATAAATAAATGGTGAAGTATAATGATTTCTAAAAATGACTAATATTAGTATAAATGTGAATATCAAGTAAATAATATTGGTAAAATAATCCATTATAGGCACATTATACATATTCAAAAAAGGATATGATTGGTAAAATGATCATTAAAAGTATATTGAACCTCTTTAAACAGAAATAATACTTATAAAAAAAATTTTTTTTTTTTTGGTTTTTTTTATATTTTTTTTTAATTTTTTTATTTTGATCATGTAGATTTATGATCTCATGATCTTCAAGACTTGAGCTTCCAAGTCATTCAGCTACACTGGTGATCCTTTTGATCATCCAGTGGCTCTTGTGCTTAGGTGATTACACAGTAACCCCAACTTTCTTGCACATGTTCTTTATCATCCCCATGATCTGGTTGGGGTTTGAACTCTTGACCGGTTGTGTTTTCTTGAGTAGGTTGCATGGTACACACTAACCCCTGGACTATATTTGTGATATTCATTCAAAACAAATTTAGTACAAATACACCACCCATGATGCACATTTGGTAATATTGTGACACATACCTGACAGATGTTATGTTCCACTCTAAGTCACAACATACAGTATGTGGATAATATGCATATAAATACCAAGTGCATAAATATGGAACATTCAAGTAGCATGTGACAAGTATGGATATAACTATGTATTTCATAATTATAGTTTTAGGATCATCATACCCTATGTGCATAAGATGCATATATTTATGCATTGGATAATTAATACATTATGTGAATGATATGCATATATCCATGCATTTAAAAATGATAGGATAATTATACCCTATGTGAAAAGTATGCATATAAATGCTAATTGCATAGTTATGGGATAGTCATACTGTAGGTGAATTAAGTACATACAAACAGTTACATTATAATTATGGGATATTCATACTATATGTGAATAGTATGTATATAAATAAATGGTGAAGTATAATGATTTCTAAAAATGAATAATATTAGTATAAATGTGAATATCAAGTAAATAATATTGGTAAAATAATCCATTATAGGCACATTATACATATTCAAAAAAGGATATGATTGGTAAAATGATCATTAAAAGTATATTGAACCTCTTTAAACAGATATAATACTTATAAAAAAATTTTTGTTTTTTTGGTTTTTTTTATATTTTTTTTTAATTTTTTTATTTTGATCATGTAGATTTATGATCTCATGATCTTCAAGACTTGAGCTTCCAAGTCATTCAGCTACACTGGTGATCCTTTTGATCATCCAGTGGCTCTTGTGCTTAGGTGATTACACAGTAACCCCAACTTTCTTGCACATGTTCTTTATCATCCCCATGATCTGGTTGGGGGTTGAACTCTTGACCGGTTGTGTTTTCTTGAGTAGGTTGCATGGTACACACTAACCCCTGGACTATATTTGTGATACTCATTCAAAACAAATTTAGTACAAATACACCACCCATGATGCACATTTGGTAATATTGTGACACATACCTGACAGATGTTATGTTCCACTCTAAGTCACAACATACAGTATGTGGATAATATGCATATAAATACCAAGTGCATAAATATGGAACATTCAAGTAGCATGTGACAAGTATGGATATAACTATGTATTTCATAATTATAGTTTTAGGATCATCATACCCTATGTGCATAAGATGCATATATTTATGCATTGCATAATTAATACATTATGTGAATGATATGCATATATCCATGCATTTAAAAATGATAGGATAATTATACCCTATGTGAAAAGTATGCATATAAATGCTAATTGCATAGTTATGGGATAGTCATACTGTAGGTGAATTAAGTACATACAAACAGTTACATTATAATTATGGGATATTCATACTATATGTGAATAGTATGTATATAAATAAATGGTGAAGTATAATGATTTCTAAAAATGAATAATATTAGTATAAATGTGAATATCAAGTAAATAATATTGGTAAAATAATCCATTATAGGCACATTATACATATTCAAAAAAGGATATGATTGGTAAAATGATCATTAAAAGTATATTGAACCTCTTTAAACAGAAATAATACATATAAAAAAATTTTTTTTTTTTTGGTTTTTTTTATATTTTTTTTAATTTTTTTATTTTGATCATGTAGATTTATGATCTCATGATCTTCAAGACTTGAGCTTCCAAGTCATTCAGCTACACTGGTGATCCTTTTGATCATCCAGTGGCTCTTGTGCTTAGGTGATTACACAGTAACCCCAACTTTCTTGCACATGTTCTTTATCATCCCCATGATCTGGTTGGGGGTTGAACTCTTGACCGGTTGTGTTTTCTTGAGTAGGTTGCATGGTACACACTAACCCCTGGACTATATTTGTGATACTCATTCAAAACAAATTTAGTACAAATACACCACCCATGATGCACATTTGGTAATATTGTGACACATACCTGACAGATGTTATGTTCAACTCTAAGTCACAACATACAGTATGTGGATAATATGCATATAAATACCAAGTGCATAAATATGGAACATTCAAGTAGCATGTGACAAGTATGGATATAACTATGTATTTCATAATTATAGTTTTAGGATCATCATACCCTATGTGCATAAGATGCATATATTTATGCATTGCATAATTAATACATTATGTGAATGATATGCATATATCCATGCATTTAAAAATGATAGGATAATTATACCCTATGTGAAAAGTATGCATATAAATGCTAATTGCATAGTTATGGGATAGTCATACTGTAGGTGAATTAAGTACATACAAACAGTTACATTATAATTATGGGATATTCATACTATATGTGAATAGTATGTATATAAATAAATGGTGAAGTATAATGATTTCTAAAAATGACTAATATTAGTATAAATGTGAATATCAAGTAAATAATATTGGTAAAATAATCCATTATAGGCACATTATACATATTCAAAAAAGGATATGATTGGTAAAATGATCATTAAAAGTATATTGAACCTCTTTAAACAGAAATAATACATATAAAAAAATTTTTTTTTTTTGGTTTTTTTTATATTTTTTTTAATTTTTTTATTTTGATCATGTAGATTTATGATCTCATGATCTTCAAGACTTGAGCTTCCAAGTCATTCAGCTACACTGGTGATCCTTTTGATCATCCAGTGGCTCTTGTGCTTAGGTGATTACACAGTAACCCCAACTTTCTTGCACATGTTCTTTATCATCCCCATGATCTGGTTGGGGGTTGAACTCTTGACCGGTTGTGTTTTCTTGAGTAGGTTGCATGGTACACACTAACCCCTGGACTATATTTGTGATACTCATTCAAAACAAATTTAGTACAAATACACCACCCATGATGCACATTTGGTAATATTGTGACACATACCTGACAGATGTTATGTTCAACTCTAAGTCACAACATACAGTATGTGGATAATATGCATATAAATACCAAGTGCATAAATATGGAACATTCAAGTAGCATGTGACAAGTATGGATATAACCATGTATTTCATAATTATAGTTTTAGGATCATCATACCCTATGTGCATAAGATGCATATATTTATGCATTGCATAATTAATACATTATGTGAATGATATGCATATATCCATGCATTTAAAAATGATAGGATAATTATACCCTATGTGAAAAGTATGCATATAAATGCTAATTGCATAGTTATGGGATAGTCATACTGTAGGTGAATTAAGTACATACAAACAGTTACATTATAATTATGGGATATTTTTACTATATGTGAATAGTATGTATATAAATAAATGGTGAAGTATAATGATTTCTAAAAATGACTAATATTAGTATAAATGTGAATATCAAGTAAATAATATTGGTAAAATAATCCATTATAGGCACATTATACATATTCAAAAAAGGATATGATTGGTAAAATGATCATTAAAAGTATATTGAACCTCTTTAAACAGAAATAATACATATAAAAAAATTTTTTTTTTTTTGGTTTTTTTTATATTTTTTTTAATTTTTTTATTTTGATCATGTAGATTTATGATCTCATGATCTTCAAGACTTGAGCTTCCAAGTCATTCAGCTACACTGGTGATCCTTTTGATCATCCAGTGGCTCTTGTGCTTAGGTGATTACACAGTAACCCCAACTTTCTTGCACATGTTCTTTATCATCCCCATGATCTGGTTGGGGGTTGAACTCTTGACCGGTTGTGTTTTCTTGAGTAGGTTGCATGGTACACACTAACCCCTGGAGTATATTTGTGATACTTATTCAAAACAAATTTAGTACAAATACACCACCCATGATGCACATTTGGTAATATTGTGACACATACCTGACAGATGTTATGTTCCACTCTAAGTCACAACATACAGTATGTGGATAATATGCATATAAATACCAAGTGCATAAATATGGAACATTCAAGTAGCATGTGACAAGTATGGATATAACTATGTATTTCATAATTATAGTTTTAGGATCATCATACCCTATGTGCATAAGATGCATATATTTATGCATTGCATAATTAATACATTATGTGAATGATATGCATATATCCATGCATTTAAAAATGATAGGATAATTATACCCTATGTGAAAAGTATGCATATAAATGCTGATTGCATAGTTATGGGATAGTCATACTGTAGGTGAATTAAGTACATACAAACAGTTACATTATAATTATGGGATATTCATACTATATGTGAATAGTATGTATATAAATAAATGGTGAAGTATAATGATTTCTAAAAATGACTAATATTAGTATAAATGTGAATATCAAGTAAATAATATTGGTAAAATAATCCATTATAGGCACATTATACATATTCAAAAAAGGATCTGATTGGTAAAATGATCATTAAAAGTATATTGAACCTCTTTAAACAGAAATAATACTTATAAAAAAATTTTTTTTTTTTTTTGGTTTTTTTTATATTTTTTTTTAATTTTTTTATTTTGATCATGTAGATTTATGATCTCATGATCTTCAAGACTTGAGCTTCCAAGTCATTCAGCTACACTGGTGATCCTTTTGATCATCCAGTGGCTCTTGTGCTTAGGTGATTACACAGTAACCCCAACTTTCTTGCACATGTTCTTTATCATCCCCATGATCTGGTTGGGGGTTGAACTCTTGACCGGTTGTGTTTTCTTGAGTAGGTTGCATGGTACACACTAACCCCTGGACTATATTTGTGATACTCATTCAAAACAAATTTAGTACAAATGCACCACCCATGATGCACATTTGGTAATATTGTGACACATACCTGACAGATGTTATGTTCCACTCTAAGTCACAACATACAGTATGTGGATAATATGCATATAAATACCAAGTGCATAAATATGGAACATTCAAGTAGCATGTGACAAGTATCGATATAACTATGTATTTCATAATTATAGTTTTAGGATCATCATACCCTATGTGCATAAGATGCATATATTTATGCATTGCATAATTAATACATTATGTGAATGATATGCATATATCCATGCATTTAAAAATGATAGGATAATTATACCCTATGTGAAAAGTATGCATATAAATGCTAATTGCATAGTTATGGGATAGTCATACTCTAGGTGAATTAAGTACATACAAACAGTTACATTATAATTATGGGATATTCATACTATATGTGAATAGTATGTATATAAATAAATGGTGAAGTATAATGATTTCTAAAAATGACTAATATTAGTATAAATGTGAATATCAAGTAAATAATATTGGTAAAATAATCCATTATAGGCACATTATACATATTCAAAAAAGGATATGATTGGTAAAATGATCATTAAAAGTATATTGAACCTCTTTAAACAGAAATAATACTTATAAAAAAAATTTTTTTTTTTTTTGGTTTTTTTTATATTTTTTTTTAATTTTTTTATTTTGATCATGTAGATTTATGATCTCATGATCTTCAAGACTTGAGCTTCCAAGTCATTCAGCTACACTGGTGATCCTTTTGATCATCCAGTGGCTCTTGTGCTTAGGTGATTACACAGTAACCCCAACTTTCTTGCACATGTTCTTTATCATCCCCATGATCTGGTTGGGGGTTGAACTCTTGACCGGTTGTGTTTTCTTGAGTAGGTTGCATGGTACACACTAACCCCTGGACTATATTTGTGATACTCATTCAAAACAAATTTAGTACAAATACACCACCCATGATGCACATTTGGTAATATTGTGACACATACCTGACAGATGTTATGTTCCACTCTAAGTCACAACATACAGTATGTGGATAATATGCATATAAATACCAAGTGCATAAATATGGAACATTCAAGTAGCATGTGACAAGTATGGATATAAATATGTATTTCATAATTATAGTTTTAGGATCATCATACCCTATGTGCATAAGATGCATATATTTATGCATTGCATAATTAATACATTATGTGAATGATATGCATATATCCATGCATTTAAAAATGATAGGATAATTATACCCTATGTGAAAAGTATGCATATAAATGCTAATTGCATAGTTATGGGATAGTCATACTGTAGGTGAATTAAGTACATACAAACAGTTACATTATAATTATGGGATATTCATACTATATGTGAATAGTATGTATATAAATAAATGGTGAAGTATAATGATTTCTAAAAATGACTAATATTAGTATAAATGTGAATATCAAGTAAATAATATTGGTAAAATAATCCATTATAGGCACATTATACATATTCAAAAAAGGATATGATTGGTAAAATGATCATTAAAAGTATATTGAACCTCTTTAAACAGAAATAATACATATAAAAAAATTTTTTTTTTTTTGGTTTTTTTTATATTTTTTTTAATTTTTTTATTTTGATCATGTAGATTTATGATCTCATGATCTTCAAGACTTGAGCTTCCAAGTCATTCAGCTACACTGGTGATCCTTTTGATCATCCAGTGGCTCTTGTGCTTAGGTGATTACACAGTAACCCCAACTTTCTTGCACATGTTCTTTATCATCCCCATGATCTGGTTGGGGGTTGAACTCTTGACCGGTTGTGTTTTCTTGAGTAGGTTGCATGGTACACACTAACCCCTGGACTATATTTGTGATACTCATTCAAAACAAATTTAGTACAAATACACCACCCATGATGCACATTTGGTAATATTGTGACACATACCTGACAGATGTTATGTTCCACTCTAAGGCACAACATACAGTATGTGGATAATATGCATATAAATACCAAGTGCATAAATATGGAACATTCAAGTAGCATGTGACAAGTATGGATATAACTATGTATTTCATAATTATAGTTTTAGGATCATCATACCCTATGTGCATAAGATGCATATATTTATGCATTGGATAATTAATACATTATGTGAATGATATGCATATATCCATGCATTTAAAAATGATAGGATAATTATACCCTATGTGAAAAGTATGCATATAAATGCTAATTGCATAGTTATGGGATAGTCATACTGTAGGTGAATTAAGTACATACAAACAGTTACATTATAATTATGGGATATTCATACTATATGTGAATAGTATGTATATAAATAAATGGTGAAGTATAATGATTTCTAAAAATGAATAATATTAGTATAAATGTGAATATCAAGTAAATAATATTGGTAAAATAATCCATTATAGGCACATTATACATATTCAAAAAAGGATATGATTGGTAAAATGATCATTAAAAGTATATTGAACCTCTTTAAACAGATATAATACTTATAAAAAAATTTTTGTTTTTTTGGTTTTTTTTATATTTTTTTTTAATTTTTTTATTTTGATCATGTAGATTTATGATCTCATGATCTTCAAGACTTGAGCTTCCAAGTCATTCAGCTACACTGGTGATCCTTTTGATCATCCAGTGGCTCTTGTGCTTAGGTGATTACACAGTAACCCCAACTTTCTTGCACATGTTCTTTATCATCCCCATGATCTGGTTGGGGGTTGAACTCTTGACCGGTTGTGTTTTCTTGAGTAGGTTGCATGGTACACACTAACCCCTGGACTATATTTGTGATACTCATTCAAAACAAATTTAGTACAAATACACCACCCATGATGCACATTTGGTAATATTGTGACACATACCTGACAGATGTTATGTTCCACTCTAAGTCACAACATACAGTATGTGGATAATATGCATATAAATACCAAGTGCATAAATATGGAACATTCAAGTAGCATGTGACAAGTATGAATATAACTATGTATTTCATAATTATAGTTTTAGGATCATCATACCCTATGTGCATAAGATGCATATATTTATGCATTGCATAATTAATACATTATGTGAATGATATGCATATATCCATGCATTTAAAAATGATAGGATAATTATACCCTATGTGAAAAGTATGCATATAAATGCTAATTGCATAGTTATGGGATAGTCATACTGTAGGTGAATTAAGTACATACAAACAGTTACATTATAATTATGGGATATTCATACTATATGAGAATAGTATGTATATAAATAAATGGTGAAGTATAATGATTTCTAAAAATGAATAATATTAGTATAAATGTGAATATCAAGTAAATAATATTGGTAAAATAATCCATTATAGGCACATTATACATATTCAAAAAAGGATATGATTGGTAAAATGATCATTAAAAGTATATTGAACCTCTTTAAACAGAAATAATACATATAAAAAAATTTTTTTTTTTTTGGTTTTTTTTATATTTTTTTTAATTTTTTTATTTTGATCATGTAGATTTATGATCTCATGATCTTCAAGACTTGAGCTTCCAAGTCATTCAGCTACACTGGTGATCCTTTTGATCATCCAGTGGCTCTTGTGCTTAGGTGATTACACAGTAACCCCAACTTTCTTGCACATGTTCTTTATCATCCCCATGATCTGGTTGGGGGTTGAACTCTTGACCGGTTGTGTTTTCTTGAGTAGGTTGCATGGTACACACTAACCCCTGGACTATATTTGTGATACTCATTCAAAACAAATTTAGTACAAATACACCACCCATGATGCACATTTGGTAATATTGTGACACATACCTGACAGATGTTATGTTCAACTCTAAGTCACAACATACAGTATGTGGATAATATGCATATAAATACCAAGTGCATAAATATGGAACATTCAAGTAGCATGTGACAAGTATGGATATAACTATGTATTTCATAATTATAGTTTTAGGATCATCATACCCTATGTGCATAAGATGCATATATTTATGCATTGCATAATTAATACATTATGTGAATGATATGCATATATCCATGCATTTAAAAATGATAGGATAATTATACCCTATGTGAAAAGTATGCATATAAATGCTAATTGCATAGTTATGGGATAGTCATACTGTAGGTGAATTAAGTACATACAAACAGTTACATTATAATTATGGGATATTCATACTATATGTGAATAGTATGTATATAAATAAATGGTGAAGTATAATGATTTCTAAAAATGACTAATATTAGTATAAATGTGAATATCAAGTAAATAATATTGGTAAAATAATCCATTATAGGCACATTATACATATTCAAAAAAGGATATGATTGGTAAAATGATCATTAAAAGTATATTGAACCTCTTTAAACAGAAATAATACATATAAAAAAATTTTTTTTTTTTGGTTTTTTTTATATTTTTTTTAATTTTTTTATTTTGATCATGTAGATTTATGATCTCATGATCTTCAAGACTTGAGCTTCCAAGTCATTCAGCTACACTGGTGATCCTTTTGATCATCCAGTGGCTCTTGTGCTTAGGTGATTACACAGTAACCCCAACTTTCTTGCACATGTTCTTTATCATCCCCATGATCTGGTTGGGGGTTGAACTCTTGACCGGTTGTGTTTTCTTGAGTAGGTTGCATGGTACACACTAACCCCTGGACTATATTTGTGATACTCATTCAAAACAAATTTAGTACAAATACACCACCCATGATGCACATTTGGTAATATTGTGACACATACCTGACAGATGTTATGTTCAACTCTAAGTCACAACATACAGTATGTGGATAATATGCATATAAATACCAAGTGCATAAATATGGAACATTCAAGTAGCATGTGACAAGTATGGATATAACTATGTATTTCATAATTATAGTTTTAGGATCATCATACCCTATGTGCATAAGATGCATATATTTATGCATTGCATAATTAATACATTATGTGAATGATATGCATATATCCATGCATTTAAAAATGATAGGATAATTATACCCTATGTGAAAAGTATGCATATAAATGCTAATTGCATAGTTATGGGATAGTCATACTGTAGGTGAATTAAGTACATACAAACAGTTACATTATAATTATGGGATATTCATACTATATGTGAATAGTTTGTATATAAATAAATGGTGAAGTATAATGATTTCTAAAAATGACTAATATTAGTATAAATGTGAATATCAAGTAAATAATATTGGTAAAATAATCCATTATAGGCACATTATACATATTCAAAAAAGGATATGATTGGTAAAATGATCATTAAAAGTATATTGAACCTCTTTAAACAGAAATAATACATATAAAAAAATTTTTTTTTTTTGGTTTTTTTATATTTTTTTTAATTTTTTTATTTTGATCATGTAGATTTATGATCTCATGATCTTCAAGACTTGAGCTTCCAAGTCATTCAGCTACACTGGTGATCCTTTTGATCATCCAGTGGCTCTTGTGCTTAGGTGATTACACAGTAACCCCAACTTTCTTGCACATGTTCTTTATCATCCCCATGATCTGGTTGGGGGTTGAACTCTTGACCGGTTGTGTTTTCTTGAGTAGGTTGCATGGTACACACTAACCCCTGGACTATATTTGTGATACTCATTCAAAACAAATTTAGTACAAATACACCACCCATGATGCACATTTGGTAATATTGTGACACATACCTGACAGATGTTATGTTCAACTCTAAGTCACAACATACAGTATGTGGATAATATGCATATAAATACCAAGTGCATAAATATGGAAAATTCAAGTAGCATGTGACAAGTATGGATATAACTATGTATTTCATAATTATAGTTTTAGGATCATCATACCCTATGTGCATATGATGCATATATTTATGCATTGCATAATTAATACATTATGTGAATGATATGCATATATCCATGCATTTAAAAATGATAGGATAATTATACCCTATGTGAAAAGTATGCATATAAATGCTAACTGCATAGTTATGGGATAGTCATACTGTAGGTGAATTAAGTACATACAAACAGTTACATTATAATTATGGGATATTCATACTATATGTGAATAGTATGTATATAAATAAATGGTGAAGTATAATGATTTCTAAAAATGACTAATATTAGTATAAATGTGAATATCAAGTAAATAATATTGGTAAAATAATCCATTATAGGCACATTATACATATTCAAAAAAGGATATGATTGGTAAAATGATCATTAAAAGTATATTGAACCTCTTTAAACAGAAATAATACATATAAAAAATTTTTTTTTTTTTGGTTTTTTTTATATTTTTTTTAATTTTTTTATTTTGATCATGTAGATTTATGATCTCATGATCTTCAAGACTTGAGCTTCCAAGTCATTCAGCTACACTGGTGATCCTTTTGATCATCCAGTGGCTCTTGTGCTTAGGTGATTACACAGTAACCCCAACTTTCTTGCACATGTTCTTTATCATCCCCATGATCTGGTTGGGGGTTGAACTCTTGACCGGTTGTGTTTTCTTGAGTAGGTTGCATGGCACACACTAACCCCTGGACTATATTTGTGATACTCATTCAAAACAAATTTAGTACAAATACACCACCCATGATGCACATTTGGTAATATTGTGACACATACCTGACAGATGTTATGTTCCACTCTAAGTCACAACATACAGTATGTGGATAATATGCATATAAATACCAAGTGCATAAATATGGAACATTCAAGTAGCATGTGACAAGTATGGATATAACTATGTATTTCATAATTATAGTTTTAGGATCATCATACCCTATGTGCATAAGATGCATATATTTATGCATTGCATAATTAATACATTATGTGAATGATATGCATATATCCATGCATTTAAAAATGATAGGATAATTATACCCTATGTGAAAAGTATGCATATAAATGCTAATTGCATAGTTATGGGATAGTCATACTGTAGGTGAATTAAGTACATACAAACAGTTACATTATAATTATGGGATATTCATACTATATGTGAATAGTATGTATATAAATAAATGGTGAAGTATAATGATTTCTAAAAATGACTAATATTAGTATAAATGTGAATATCAAGTAAATAATATTGGTAAAATAATCCATTATAGGCACATTATACATATTCAAAAAAGGATATGATTGGTAAAATGATCATTAAAAGTATATTGAACCTCTTTAAACAGAAATAATACATATAAAAATTTTTTTTTTTTTTTGGTTTTTTTTATATTTTTTTTAATTTTTTTATTTTGATCATGTAGATTTATGATCTCATGATCTTCAAGACTTGAGCTTCCAAGTCATTCAGCTACACTGGTGATCCTTTTGATCATCCAGTGGCTCTTGTGCTTAGGTGATTACACAGTAACCCCAACTTTCTTGCACATGTTCTTTATCATCCCCATGATCTGGTTGGGGGTTGAACTCTTGACCGGTTGTGTTTTCTTGAGTAGGTTGCATGGTACACACTAACCCCTGGACTATATTTGTGATACTCATTCAAAACAAATTTAGTACAAATACACCACCCATGATGCACATTTGGTAATATTGTGACACATACCTGACAGATGTTATGTTCCACTCTAAGGCACAACATACAGTATGTGGATAATATGCATATAAATACCAAGTGCATAAATATGGAACATTCAAGTAGCATGTGACAAGTATGGATATAACTATGTATTTCATAATTATAGTTTTAGGATCATCATACCCTATGTGCATAAGATGCATATATTTATGCATTGGATAATTAATACATTATGTGAATGATATGCATATATCCATGCATTTAAAAATGATAGGATAATTATACCCTATGTGAAAAGTATGCATATAAATGCTAATTGCATAGTTATGGGATAGTCATACTGTAGGTGAATTAAGTACATACAAACAGTTACATTATAATTATGGGATATTCATACTATATGTGAATAGTATGTATATAAATAAATGGTGAAGTATAATGATTTCTAAAAATGAATAATATTAGTATAAATGTGAATATCAAGTAAATAATATTGGTAAAATAATCCATTATAGGCACATTATACATATTCAAAAAAGGATATGATTGGTAAAATGATCATTAAAAGTATATTGAACCTCTTTAAACAGAAATAATACATATAAAAAAAATTTTTTTTTTTTGGTTTTTTTTATATTTTTTTTAATTTTTTTATTTTGATCATGTAGATTTATGATCTCATGATCTTCAAGACTTGAGCTTCCAAGTCATTCAGCTACACTGGTGATCCTTTTGATCATCCAGTGGCTCTTGTGCTTAGGTGATTACACAGTAACCCCAACTTTCTTGCACATGTTCTTTATCATCCCCATGATCTGGTTGGGGGTTGAACTCTTGACCGGTTGTGTTTTCTTGAGTAGGTTGCATGGTACACACTAACCCCTGGACTATATTTGTGATACTCATTCAAAACAAATTTAGTACAAATACACCACCCATGATGCACATTTGGTAATATTGTGACACATACCTGACAGATGTTATGTTCCACTCTAAGTCACAACATACAGTATGAAGATAATATGCATATAAATACCAAGTGCATAAATATGGAACATTCAAGTAGCATGTGACAAGTATGGATATAACTATGTATTTCATAATTATAGTTTTAGGATCATCATACCCTATGTGCATAAGATGCATATATTTATGCATTGCATAATTAATACATTATGTGAATGATATGCATATATCCATGCATTTAAAAATGATAGGATAATTATACCCTATGTGAAAAGTATGCATATAAATGCTAATTGCATAGTTATGGGATAGTCATACTGTAGGTGAATTAAGTACATACAAACAGTTACATTATAATTATGGGATATTCATACTATATGTGAATAGTATGTATATAAATAAATGGTGAAGTATAATGATTTCTAAAAATGACTAATATTAGTATAAATGTGAATATCAAGTAAATAATATTGGTAAAATAATCCATTATAGGCACATTATACATATTCAAAAAAGGATATGATTGGTAAAATGATCATTAAAAGTATATTGAACCTCTTTAAACAGAAATAATACATATAAAAAAAATTTTTTTTTTTTGGTTTTTTTTATATTTTTTTTAATTTTTTTATTTTGATCATGTAGATTTATGATCTCATGATCTTCAAGACTTGAGCTTCCAAGTCATTCAGCTACACTGGTGATCCTTTAGATCATCCAGTGGCTCTTGTGCTTAGGTGATTACACAGTAACCCCAACTTTCTTGCACATGTTCTTTATCATCCCCATGATCTGGTTGGGGGTTGAACTCTTGACCGGTTGTGTTTTCTTGAGTAGGTTGCATGGTACACACTAACCCCTGGACTATATTTGTGATACTCATTCAAAACAAATTTAGTACAAATACACCACCCATGATGCACATTTGGTAATATTGTGACACATACCTGACAGATGTTATGTTCAACTCTAAGTCACAACATACAGTATGTGGATAATATGCATATAAATACCAAGTGCATAAATATGGAACATTCAAGTAGCATGTGACAAGTATGGATATAACTATGTATTTCATAATTATAGTTTTAGGATCATCATACCCTATGTGCATAAGATGCATATATTTATGCATTGCATAATTAATACATTATGTGAATGATATGCATATATCCATGCATTTAAAAATGATAGGATAATTATACCCTATGTGAAAAGTATGCATATAAATGCTAATTGCATAGTTATGGGATAGTCATACTGTAGGTGAATTAAGTACATACAAACAGTTACATTATAATTATGGGATATTCATACTATATGTGAATAGTTTGTATATAAATAAATGGTGAAGTATAATGATTTCTAAAAATGACTAATATTAGTATAAATGTGAATATCAAGTAAATAATATTGGTAAAATAATCCATTATAGGCACATTATACATATTCAAAAAAGGATATGATTGGTAAAATGATCATTAAAAGTATATTGAACCTCTTTAAACAGAAATAATACATATAAAAAAAATTTTTTTTTTTGGTTTTTTTTATATTTTTTTTAATTTTTTTATTTTGATCATGTAGATTTATGATCTCATGATCTTCAAGACTTGAGCTTCCAAGTCATTCAGCTACACTGGTGATCCTTTTGATCATCCAGTGGCTCTTGTGCTTAGGTGATTACACAGTAACCCCAACTTTCTTGCACATGTTCTTTATCATCCCCATGATCTGGTTGGGGGTTGAACTCTTGACCGGTTGTGTTTTCTTGAGTAGGTTGCATGGTACACACTAACCCCTGGACTATATTTGTGATACTCATTCAAAACAAATTTAGTACAAATACACCACCCATGATGCACATTTGGTAATATTGTGACACATACCTGACAGATGTTATGTTCCACTCTAAGTCACAACATACAGTATGTGGATAATATGCATATAAATACCAAGTGCATAAATATGGAAAATTCAAGTAGCATGTGACAAGTATGGATATAACTATGTATTTCATAATTATAGTTTTAGGATCATCATACCCTATGTGCATAAGATGCATATATTTATGCATTGCATAATTAATACATTATGTGAATGATATGCATATATCCATGCATTTAAAAATGATAGGATAATTATACCCTATGTGAAAAGTATGCATATAAATGCTAATTGCATAGTTATGGGATAGTCATACTGTAGGTGAATTAAGTACATACAAACAGTTACATTATAATTATGGGATATTCATACTATATGTGAATAGTATGTATATAAATAAATGGTGAAGTATAATGATTTCTAAAAATGACTAATATTAGTATAAATGTGAATATCAAGTAAATAATATTGGTAAAATAATCCATTATAGGCACATTATACATATTCAAAAAAGGATATGATTGGTAAAATGATCATTAAAAGTATATTGAACCTCTTTAAACAGAAATAATACATATAAAAAAATTTTTTTTTTTTGGTTTTTTTATATTTTTTTTAATTTTTTTATTTTGATCATGTAGATTTATGATCTCATGATCTTCAAGACTTGAGCTTCCAAGTCATTCAGCTACACTGGTGATCCTTTTGATCATCCAGTGGCTCTTGTGCTTAGGTGATTACACAGTAACCCCAACTTTCTTGCACATGTTCTTTATCATCCCCATGATCTGGTTGGGGGTTGAACTCTTGACCGGTTGTGTTTTCTTGAGTAGGTTGCATGGTACACACTAACCCCTGGACTATATTTGTGATACTCATTCAAAACAAATTTAGTACAAATACACCACCCATGATGCACATTTGGTAATATTGTGACACATACCTGACAGATGTTATGTTCCACTCTAAGTCACAACATACAGTATGAAGATAATATGCATATAAATACCAAGTGCATAAATATGGAACATTCAAGTAGCATGTGACAAGTATGGATATAACTATGTATTTCATAATTATAGTTTTAGGATCATCATACCCTATGTGCATAAGATGCATATATTTATGCATTGCATAATTAATACATTATGTGAATGATATGCATATATCCATGCATTTAAAAATGATAGGATAATTATACCCTATGTGAAAAGTATGCATATAAATGCTAATTGCATAGTTATGGGATAGTCATACTGTAGGTGAATTAAGTACATACAAACAGTTACATTATAATTATGGGATATTCATACTATATGTGAATAGTATGTATATAAATAAATGGTGAAGTATAATGATTTCTAAAAATGACTAATATTAGTATAAATGTGAATATCAAGTAAATAATATTGGTAAAATAATCCATTATAGGCACATTATACATATTCAAAAAAGGATATGATTGGTAAAATGATCATTAAAAGTATATTGAACCTCTTTAAACAGAAATAATACATATAAAAAAAATTTTTTTTTTTTGGTTTTTTTTATATTTTTTTTAATTTTTTTATTTTGATCATGTAGATTTATGATCTCATGATCTTCAAGACTTGAGCTTCCAAGTCATTCAGCTACACTGGTGATCCTTTTGATCATCCAGTGGCTCTTGTGCTTAGGTGATTACACAGTAACCCCAACTTTCTTGCACATGTTCTTTATCATCCCCATGATCTGGTTGGGGGTTGAACTCTTGACCGGTTGTGTTTTCTTGAGTAGGTTGCATGGTACACACTAACCCCTGGACTATATTTGTGATACTCATTCAAAACAAATTTAGTACAAATACACCACCCATGATGCACATTTGGTAATATTGTGACACATACCTGACAGATGTTATGTTCAACTCTAAGTCACAACATACAGTATGTGGATAATATGCATATAAATACCAAGTGCATAAATATGGAACATTCAAGTAGCATGTGACAAGTATGGATATAACTATGTATTTCATAATTATAGTTTTAGGATCATCATACCCTATGTGCATAAGATGCATATATTTATGCATTGCATAATTAATACATTATGTGAATGATATGCATATATCCATGCATTTAAAAATGATAGGATAATTATACCCTATGTGAAAAGTATGCATATAAATGCTAATTGCATAGTTATGGGATAGTCATACTGTAGGTGAATTAAGTACATACAAACAGTTACATTATAATTATGGGATATTCATACTATATGTGAATAGTATGTATATAAATAAATGGTGAAGTATAATGATTTCTAAAAATGACTAATATTAGTATAAATGTGAATATCAAGTAAATAATATTGGTAAAATAATCCATTATAGGCACATTATACATATTCAAAAAAGGATATGATTGGTAAAATGATCATTAAAAGTATATTGAACCTCTTTAAACAGAAATAATACATATAAAAAAAATTTTTTTTTTTTGGTTTTTTTTATATTTTTTTTAATTTTTTTATTTTGATCATGTAGATTTATGATCTCATGATCTTCAAGACTTGAGCTTCCAAGTCATTCAGCTACACTGGTGATCCTTTTGATCATCCAGTGGCTCTTGTGCTTAGGTGATTACACAGTAACCCCAACTTTCTTGCACATGTTCTTTATCATCCCCATGATCTGGTTGGGGGTTGAACTCTTGACCGGTTGTGTTTTCTTGAGTAGGTTGCATGGTACACACTAACCCCTGGACTATATTTGTGATACTCATTCAAAACAAATTTAGTACAAATACACCACCCATGATGCACATTTGGTAATATTGTGACACATACCTGACAGATGTTATGTTCCACTCTAAGTCACAACATACAGAATGTGGATAATATGCATATAAATACCAAGTGCATAAATATGGAACATTCAAGTAGCATGTGACAAGTATGGATATAACTATGTATTTCATAATTATAGTTTTAGGATCATCATACCCTATGTGCATAAGATGCATATATTTATGCATTGCATAATTAATACATTATGTGAATGATATGCATATATCCATGCATTTAAAAATGATAGGATAATTATACCCTATGTGAAAAGTATGCATATAAATGCTAATTGCATAGTTATGGGATAGTCATACTGTAGGTGAATTAAGTACATACAAACAGTTACATTATAATTATGGGATATTCATACTATATGTGAATAATATGTATATAAATAAATGGTGAAGTATAATGATTTCTAAAAATGACTAATATTAGTATAAATGTGAATATCAAGTAAATAATATTGGTAAAATAATCCATTATAGGCACATTATACATATTCAAAAAAGGATATGATTGGTAAAATGATCATTAAAAGTATATTGAACCTCTTTAAACAGAAATAATACATATAAAAAAAAATTTTTTTTTTTGGTTTTTTTTATATTTTTTTTAATTTTTTTATTTTGATCATGTAGATTTATGATCTCATGATCTTCAAGACTTGAGCTTCCAAGTCATTCAGCTACACTGGTGATCCTTTTGATCATCCAGTGGCTCTTGTGCTTAGGTGATTACACAGTAACCCCAACTTTCTTGCACATGTTCTTTATCATCCCCATGATCTGGTTGGGGGTTGAACTCTTGACCGGTTGTGTTTTCTTGAGTAGGTTGCATGGTACACACTAACCCCTGGACTATATTTGTGATACTCATTCAAAACAAATTTAGTACAAATACACCACCCATGATGCACATTTGGTAATATTGTGACACATACCTGACAGATGTTATGTTCCACTCTAAGTCACAACATACAGTATGTGGATAATATGCATATAAATACCAAGTGCATAAATATGGAAAATTCAAGTAGCATGTGACAAGTATGGATATAACTATGTATTTCATAATTATAGTTTTAGGATCATCATACCCTATGTGCATAAGATGCATATATTTATGCATTGCATAATTAATACATTATGTGAATGATATGCATATATCCATGCATTTAAAAATGATAGGATAATTATACCCTATGTGAAAAGTATGCATATAAATGCTAATTGCATAGTTATGGGATAGTCATACTGTAGGTGAATTAAGTACATACAAACAGTTACATTATAATTATGGGATATTCATACTATATGTGAATAGTATGTATATAAATAAATGGTGAAGTATAATGATTTCTAAAAATGACTAATATTAGTATAAATGTGAATATCAAGTAAATAATATTGGTAAAATAATCCATTATAGGCACATTATACATATTCAAAAAAGGATATGATTGGTAAAATGATCATTAAAAGTATATTGAACCTCTTTAAACAGAAATAATACATATAAAAAAATTTTTTTTTTTTGGTTTTTTTATATTTTTTTTAATTTTTTTATTTTGATCATGTAGATTTATGATCTCATGATCTTCAAGACTTGAGCTTCCAAGTCATTCAGCTACACTGGTGATCCTTTTGATCATCCAGTGGCTCTTGTGCTTAGGTGATTACACAGTAACCCCAACTTTCTTGCACATGTTCTTTATCATCCCCATGATCTGGTTGGGGGTTGAACTCTTGACCGGTTGTGTTTTCTTGAGTAGGTTGCATGGTACACACTAACCCCTGGACTATATTTGTGATACTCATTCAAAACAAATTTAGTACAAATACACCACCCATGATGCACATTTGGTAATATTGTGACACATACCTGACAGATGTTATGTTCCACTCTAAGTCACAACATACAGTATGTGGATAATATGCATATAAATACCAAGTGCATAAATATGGAACATTCAAGTAGCATGTGACAAGTATGGATATAACTATGTATTTCATAATTATAGTTTTAGGATCATCATACCCTATGTGCATAAGATGCATATATTTATGCATTGCATAATTAATACATTATGTGAATGATATGCATATATCCATGCATTTAAAAATGATAGGATAATTATACCCTATGTGAAAAGTATGCATATAAATGCTAATTGCATAGTTATGGGATAGTCATACTGTAGGTGAATTAAGTACATACAAACAGTTACATTATAATTATGGGATATTCATACTATATGTGAATAGTATGTATATAAATAAATGGTGAAGTATAATGATTTCTAAAAATGACTAATATTAGTATAAATGTGAATATCAAGTAAATAATATTGGTAAAATAATCCATTATAGGCACATTATACATATTCAAAAAAGGATATGATTGGTAAAATGATCATTAAAAGTATATTGAACCTCTTTAAACAGAAATAATACATATAAAAAAAATTTTTTTTTTTTGGTTTTTTTTATATTTTTTTTAATTTTTTTATTTTGATCATGTAGATTTATGATCTCATGATCTTCAAGACTTGAGCTTCCAAGTCATTCAGCTACACTGGTGATCCTTTTGATCATCCAGTGGCTCTTGTGCTTAGGTGATTACACAGTAACCCCAACTTTCTTGCACATGTTCTTTATCATCCCCATGATCTGGTTGGGGGTTGAACTCTTGACCGGTTGTGTTTTCTTGAGTAGGTTGCATGGTACACACTAACCCCTGGACTATATTTGTGATACTCATTCAAAACAAATTTAGTACAAATACACCACCCATGATGCACATTTGGTAATATTGTGACACATACCTGACAGATGTTATGTTCAACTCTAAGTCACAACATACAGTATGTGGATAATATGCATATAAATACCAAGTGCATAAATATGGAACATTCAAGTAGCATGTGACAAGTATGGATATAACTATGTATTTCATAATTATAGTTTTAGGATCATCATACCCTATGTGCATAAGATGCATATATTTATGCATTGCATAATTAATACATTATGTGAATGATATGCATATATCCATGCATTTAAAAATGATAGGATAATTATACCCTATGTGAAAAGTATGCATATAAATGCTAATTGCATAGTTATGGGATAGTCATACTGTAGGTGAATTAAGTACATACAAACAGTTACATTATAATTATGGGATATTCATACTATATGTGAATAGTTTGTATATAAATAAATGGTGAAGTATAATGATTTCTAAAAATGACTAATATTAGTATAAATGTGAATATCAAGTAAATAATATTGGTAAAATAATCCATTATAGGCACATTATACATATTCAAAAAAGGATATGATTGGTAAAATGATCATTAAAAGTATATTGAACCTCTTTAAACAGAAATAATACATATAAAAAATTTTTTTTTTTTTGGTTTTTTTTATATTTTTTTTAATTTTTTTATTTTGATCATGTAGATTTATGATCTCATGATCTTCAAGACTTGAGCTTCCAAGTCATTCAGCTACACTGGTGATCCTTTTGATCATCCAGTGGCTCTTGTGCTTAGGTGATTACACAGTAACCCCAACTTTCTTGCACATGTTCTTTATCATCCCCATGATCTGGTTGGGGGTTGAACTCTTGACCGGTTGTGTTTTCTTGAGTAGGTTGCATGGTACACACTAACCCCTGGACTATATTTGTGATACTCATTCAAAACAAATTTAGTACAAATACACCACCCATGATGCACATTTGGTAATATTGTGACACATACCTGACAGATGTTATGTTCCACTCTAAGTCACAACATACAGAATGTGGATAATATGCATATAAATACCAAGTGCATAAATATGGAACATTCAAGTAGCATGTGACAAGTATGGATATAACCATGTATTTCATAATTATAGTTTTAGGATCATCATACCCTATGTGCATAAGATGCATATATTTATGCATTGCATAATTAATACATTATGTGAATGATATGCATATATCCATGCATTTAAAAATGATAGGATAATTATACCCTATGTGAAAAGTATGCATATAAATGCTAATTGCATAGTTATGGGATAGTCATACTGTAGGTGAATTAAGTACATACAAACAGTTACATTATAATTATGGGATATTCATACTATATGTGAATAGTATGTATATAAATAAATGGTGAAGTATAATGATTTCTAAAAATGACTAATATTAGTATAAATGTGAATATCAAGTAAATAATATTGGTAAAATAATCCATTATAGGCACATTATACATATTCAAAAAAGGATATGATTGGTAAAATGATCATTAAAAGTATATTGAACCTCTTTAAACAGAAATAATACATATAAAAAAAATTTTTTTTTTTTGGTTTTTTTTATATTTTTTTTAATTTTTTTATTTTGATCATGTAGATTTATGATCTCATGATCTTCAAGACTTGAGCTTCCAAGTCATTCAGCTACACTGGTGATCCTTTTGATCATCCAGTGGCTCTTGTGCTTAGGTGATTACACAGTAACCCCAACTTTCTTGCACATGTTCTTTATCATCCCCATGATCTGGTTGGGGGTTGAACTCTTGACCGGTTGTGTTTTCTTGAGTAGGTTGCATGGTACACACTAACCCCTGGACTATATTTGTGATACTCATTCAAAACAAATTTAGTACAAATACACCACCCATGATGCACATTTGGTAATATTGTGACACATACCTGACAGATGTTATGTTCAACTCTAAGTCACAACATACAGTATGTGGATAATATGCATATAAATACCAAGTGCATAAATATGGAACATTCAAGTAGCATGTGACAAGTATGGATATAACTATGTATTTCATAATTATAGTTTTAGGATCATCATACCCTATGTGCATAAGATGCATATATTTATGCATTGCATAATTAATACATTATGTGAATGATATGCATATATCCATGCATTTAAAAATGATAGGATAATTATACCCTATGTGAAAAGTATGCATATAAATGCTAATTGCATAGTTATGGGATAGTCATACTGTAGGTGAATTAAGTACATACAAACAGTTACATTATAATTATGGGATATTCATACTATATGTGAATAGTTTGTATATAAATAAATGGTGAAGTATAATGATTTCTAAAAATGACTAATATTAGTATAAATGTGAATATCAAGTAAATAATATTGGTAAAATAATCCATTATAGGCACATTATACATATTCAAAAAAGGATATGATTGGTAAAATGATCATTAAAAGTATATTGAACCTCTTTAAACAGAAATAATACATATAAAAAAAATTTTTTTTTTTTGGTTTTTTTTATATTTTTTTTAATTTTTTTATTTTGATCATGTAGATTTATGATCTCATGATCTTCAAGACTTGAGCTTCCAAGTCATTCAGCTACACTGGTGATCCTTTTGATCATCCAGTGGCTCTTGTGCTTAGGTGATTACACAGTAACCCCAACTTTCTTGCACATGTTCTTTATCATCCCCATGATCTGGTTGGGGGTTGAACTCTTGACCGGTTGTGTTTTCTTGAGTAGGTTGCATGGTACACACTAACCCCTGGACTATATTTGTGATACTCATTCAAAACAAATTTAGTACAAATACACCACCCATGATGCACATTTGGTAATATTGTGACACATACCTGACAGATGTTATGTTCAACTCTAAGTCACAACATACAGTATGTGGATAATATGCATATAAATACCAAGTGCATAAATATGGAACATTCAAGTAGCATGTGACAAGTATGGATATAACTATGTATTTCATAATTATAGTTTTAGGATCATCATACCCTATGTGCATAAGATGCATATATTTATGCATTGCATAATTAATACATTATGTGAATGATATGCATATATCCATGCATTTAAAAATGATAGGATAATTATACCCTATGTGAAAAGTATGCATATAAATGCTAATTGCATAGTTATGGGATAGTCATACTGTAGGTGAATTAAGTACATACAAACAGTTACATTATAATTATGGGATATTCATACTATATGTGAATAGTTTGTATATAAATAAATGGTGAAGTATAATGATTTCTAAAAATGACTAATATTAGTATAAATGTGAATATCAAGTAAATAATATTGGTAAAATAATCCATTATAGGCACATTATACATATTCAAAAAAGGATATGATTGGTAAAATGATCATTAAAAGTATATTGAACCTCTTTAAACAGAAATAATACATATAAAAAAATTTTTTTTTTTTGGTTTTTTTTATATTTTTTTTAATTTTTTTATTTTGATCATGTAGATTTATGATCTCATGATCTTCAAGACTTGAGCTTCCAAGTCATTCAGCTACACTGGTGATCCTTTTGATCATCCAGTGGCTCTTGTGCTTAGGTGATTACACAGTAACCCCAACTTTCTTGCACATGTTCTTTATCATCCCCATGATCTGGTTGGGGGTTGAACTCTTGACCGGTTGTGTTTTCTTGAGTAGGTTGCATGGTACACACTAACCCCTGGACTATATTTGTGATACTCATTCAAAACAAATTTAGTACAAATACACCACCCATGATGCACATTTGGTAATATTGTGACACATACCTGACAGATGTTATGTTCCACTCTAAGTCACAACATACAGAATGTGGATAATATGCATATAAATACCAAGTGCATAAATATGGAACATTCAAGTAGCATGTGACAAGTATGGATATAACCATGTATTTCATAATTATAGTTTTAGGATCATCATACCCTATGTGCATAAGATGCATATATTTATGCATTGCATAATTAATACATTATGTGAATGATATGCATATATCCATGCATTTAAAAATGATAGGATAATTATACCCTATGTGAAAAGTATGCATATAAATGCTAATTGCATAGTTATGGGATAGTCATACTGTAGGTGAATTAAGTACATACAAACAGTTACATTATAATTATGGGATATTCATACTATATGTGAATAGTATGTATATAAATAAATGGTGAAGTATAATGATTTCTAAAAATGACTAATATTAGTATAAATGTGAATATCAAGTAAATAATATTGGTAAAATAATCCATTATAGGCACATTATACATATTCAAAAAAGGATATGATTGGTAAAATGATCATTAAAAGTATATTGAACCTCTTTAAACAGAAATAATACATATAAAAAAAATTTTTTTTTTTTGGTTTTTTTTATATTTTTTTTAATTTTTTTATTTTGATCATGTAGATTTATGATCTCATGATCTTCAAGACTTGAGCTTCCAAGTCATTCAGCTACACTGGTGATCCTTTTGATCATCCAGTGGCTCTTGTGCTTAGGTGATTACACAGTAACCCCAACTTTCTTGCACATGTTCTTTATCATCCCCATGATCTGGTTGGGGGTTGAACTCTTGACCGGTTGTGTTTTCTTGAGTAGGTTGCATGGTACACACTAACCCCTGGACTATATTTGTGATACTCATTCAAAACAAATTTAGTACAAATACACCACCCATGATGCACATTTGGTAATATTGTGACACATACCTGACAGATGTTATGTTCAACTCTAAGTCACAACATACAGTATGTGGATAATATGCATATAAATACCAAGTGCATAAATATGGAACATTCAAGTAGCATGTGACAAGTATGGATATAACTATGTATTTCATAATTATAGTTTTAGGATCATCATACCCTATGTGCATAAGATGCATATATTTATGCATTGCATAATTAATACATTATGTGAATGATATGCATATATCCATGCATTTAAAAATGATAGGATAATTATACCCTATGTGAAAAGTATGCATATAAATGCTAATTGCATAGTTATGGGATAGTCATACTGTAGGTGAATTAAGTACATACAAACAGTTACATTATAATTATGGGATATTCATACTATATGTGAATAGTATGTATATAAATAAATGGTGAAGTATAATGATTTCTAAAAATGACTAATATTAGTATAAATGTGAATATCAAGTAAATAATATTGGTAAAATAATCCATTATAGGCACATTATACATATTCAAAAAAGGATATGATTGGTAAAATGATCATTAAAAGTATATTGAACCTCTTTAAACAGAAATAATACATATAAAAATTTTTTTTTTTTTTTGGTTTTTTTTATATTTTTTTTAATTTTTTTATTTTGATCATGTAGATTTATGATCTCATGATCTTCAAGACTTGAGCTTCCAAGTCATTCAGCTACACTGGTGATCCTTTTGATCATCCAGTGGCTCTTGTGCTTAGGTGATTACACAGTAACCCCAACTTTCTTGCACATGTTCTTTATCATCCCCATGATCTGGTTGGGGGTTGAACTCTTGACCGGTTGTGTTTTCTTGAGTAGGTTGCATGGTACACACTAACCCCTGGACTATATTTGTGATACTCATTCAAAACAAATTTAGTACAAATACACCACCCATGATGCACATTTGGTAATATTGTGACACATACCTGACAGATGTTATGTTCCACTCTAAGGCACAACATACAGTATGTGGATAATATGCATATAAATACCAAGTGCATAAATATGGAACATTCAAGTAGCATGTGACAAGTATGGATATAACTATGTATTTCATAATTATAGTTTTAGGATCATCATACCCTATGTGCATAAGATGCATATATTTATGCATTGGATAATTAATACATTATGTGAATGATATGCATATATCCATGCATTTAAAAATGATAGGATAATTATACCCTATGTGAAAAGTATGCATATAAATGCTAATTGCATAGTTATGGGATAGTCATACTGTAGGTGAATTAAGTACATACAAACAGTTACATTATAATTATGGGATATTCATACTATATGTGAATAGTATGTATATAAATAAATGGTGAAGTATAATGATTTCTAAAAATGAATAATATTAGTATAAATGTGAATATCAAGTAAATAATATTGGTAAAATAATCCATTATAGGCACATTATACATATTCAAAAAAGGATATGATTGGTAAAATGATCATTAAAAGTATATTGAACCTCTTTAAACAGAAATAATACATATAAAAAAATTTTTTTTTTTTTGGTTTTTTTTATATTTTTTTTTAATTTTTTTATTTTGATCATGTAGATTTATGATCTCATGATCTTCAAGACTTGAGCTTCCAAGTCATTCAGCTACACTGGTGATCCTTTTGATCATCCAGTGGCTCTTGTGCTTAGGTGATTACACAGTAACCCCAACTTTCTTGCACATGTTCTTTATCATCCCCATGATCTGGTTGGGGGTTGAACTCTTGACCGGTTGTGTTTTCTTGAGTAGGTTGCATGGTACACACTAACCCCTGGACTATATTTGTGATACTCATTCAAAACAAATTTAGTACAAATACACCACCCATGATGCACATTTGGTAATATTGTGACACATACCTGACAGATGTTATGTTCCACTCTAAGTCACAACATACAGTATGTGGATAATATGCATATAAATACCAAGTGCATAAATATGGAACATTCAAGTAGCATGTGACAAGTATGGATATAACTATGTATTTCATAATTATAGTTTTAGGATCATCATACCCTATGTGCATAAGATGCATATATTTATGCATTGCATAATTAATACATTATGTGAATGATATGCATATATCCATGCATTTAAAAATGATAGGATAATTATACCCTATGTGAAAAGTATGCATATAAATGCTAATTGCATAGTTATGGGATAGTCATACTGTAGGTGAATTAAGTACATACAAACAGTTACATTATAATTATGGGATATTCATACTATATGTGAATAGTATGTATATAAATAAATGGTGAAGTATAATGATTTCTAAAAATGACTAATATTAGTATAAATGTGAATATCAAGTAAATAATATTGGTAAAATAATCCATTATAGGCACATTATACATATTCAAAAAAGGATATGATTGGTAAAATGATCATTAAAAGTATATTGAACCTCTTTAAACAGAAATAATACATATAAAAAAATTTTTTTTTTTTGGTTTTTTTTATATTTTTTTTAATTTTTTTATTTTGATCATGTAGATTTATGATCTCATGATCTTCAAGACTTGAGCTTCCAAGTCATTCAGCTACACTGGTGATCCTTTTGATCATCCAGTGGCTCTTGTGCTTAGGTGATTACACAGTAACCCCAACTTTCTTGCACATGTTCTTTATCATCCCCATGATCTGGTTGGGGGTTGAACTCTTGACCGGTTGTGTTTTCTTGAGTAGGTTGCATGGTACACACTAACCCCTGGACTATATTTGTGATACTCATTCAAAACAAATTTAGTACAAATACACCACCCATGATGCACATTTGGTAATATTGTGACACATACCTGACAGATGTTATGTTCAACTCTAAGTCACAACATACAGTATGTGGATAATATGCATATAAATACCAAGTGCATAAATATGGAACATTCAAGTAGCATGTGACAAGTATGGATATAACCATGTATTTCATAATTATAGTTTTAGGATCATCATACCCTATGTGCATAAGATGCATATATTTATGCATTGGATAATTAATACATTATGTGAATGATATGCATATATCCATGCATTTAAAAATGATAGGATAATTATACCCTATGTGAAAAGTATGCATATAAATGCTAATTGCATAGTTATGGGATAGTCATACTGTAGGTGAATTAAGTACATACAAACAGTTACATTATAATTATGGGATATTCATACTATATGTGAATAGTATGTATATAAATAAATGGTGAAGTATAATGATTTCTAAAAATGACTAATATTAGTATAAATGTGAATATCAAGTAAATAATATTGGTAAAATAATCCATTATAGGCACATTATACATATTCAAAAAAGGATATGATTGGTAAAATGATCATTAAAAGTATATTGAACCTCTTTAAACAGAAATAATACATATAAAAAAAATTTTTTTTTTTTGGTTTTTTTTATATTTTTTTTAATTTTTTTATTTTGATCATGTAGATTTATGATCTCATGATCTTCAAGACTTGAGCTTCCAAGTCATTCAGCTACACTGGTGATCCTTTTGATCATCCAGTGGCTCTTGTGCTTAGGTGATTACACAGTAACCCCAACTTTCTTGCACATGTTCTTTATCATCCCCATGATCTGGTTGGGGGTTGAACTCTTGACCGGTTGTGTTTTCTTGAGTAGGTTGCATGGTACACACTAACCCCTGGACTATATTTGTGATACTCATTCAAAACAAATTTAGTACAAATACACCACCCATGATGCACATTTGGTAATATTGTGACACATACCTGACAGATGTTATGTTCCACTCTAAGTCACAACATACAGTATGTGGATAATATGCATATAAATACCAAGTGCATAAATATGGAAAATTCAAGTAGCATGTGACAAGTATGGATATAACTATGTATTTCATAATTATAGTTTTAGGATCATCATACCCTATGTGCATAAGATGCATATATTTATGCATTGGATAATTAATACATTATGTGAATGATATGCATATATCCATGCATTTAAAAATGATAGGATAATTATACCCTATGTGAAAAGTATGCATATAAATGCTAATTGCATAGTTATGGGATAGTCATACTGTAGGTGAATTAAGTACATACAAACAGTTACATTATAATTATGGGATATTCATACTATATGTGAATAGTATGTATATAAATAAATGGTGAAGTATAATGATTTCTAAAAATGACTAATATTAGTATAAATGTGAATATCAAGTAAATAATATTGGTAAAATAATCCATTATAGGCACATTATACATATTCAAAAAAGGATATGATTGGTAAAATGATCATTAAAAGTATATTGAACCTCTTTAAACAGAAATAATACATATAAAAAAATTTTTTTTTTTTGGTTTTTTTATATTTTTTTTAATTTTTTTATTTTGATCATGTAGATTTATGATCTCATGATCTTCAAGACTTGAGCTTCCAAGTCATTCAGCTACACTGGTGATCCTTTTGATCATCCAGTGGCTCTTGTGCTTAGGTGATTACACAGTAACCCCAACTTTCTTGCACATGTTCTTTATCATCCCCATGATCTGGTTGGGGGTTGAACTCTTGACCGGTTGTGTTTTCTTGAGTAGGTTGCATGGTACACACTAACCCCTGGACTATATTTGTGATACTCATTCAAAACAAATTTAGTACAAATACACCACCCATGATGCACATTTGGTAATATTGTGACACATACCTGACAGATGTTATGTTCCACTCTAAGTCACAACATACAGTATGTGGATAATATGCATATAAATACCAAGTGCATAAATATGGAACATTCAAGTAGCATGTGACAAGTATGGATATAACTATGTATTTCATAATTATAGTTTTAGGATCATCATACCCTATGTGCATAAGATGCATATATTTATGCATTGCATAATTAATACATTATGTGAATGATATGCATATATCCATGCATTTAAAAATGATAGGATAATTATACCCTATGTGAAAAGTATGCATATAAATGCTAATTGCATAGTTATGGGATAGTCATACTGTAGGTGAATTAAGTACATACAAACAGTTACATTATAATTATGGGATATTCATACTATATGTGAATAGTATGTATATAAATAAATGGTGAAGTATAATGATTTCTAAAAATGACTAATATTAGTATAAATGTGAATATCAAGTAAATAATATTGGTAAAATAATCCATTATAGGCACATTATACATATTCAAAAAAGGATATGATTGGTAAAATGATCATTAAAAGTATATTGAACCTCTTTAAACAGAAATAATACATATAAAAAAATTTTTTTTTTTTGGTTTTTTTTATATTTTTTTTAATTTTTTTATTTTGATCATGTAGATTTATGATCTCATGATCTTCAAGACTTGAGCTTCCAAGTCATTCAGCTACACTGGTGATCCTTTTGATCATCCAGTGGCTCTTGTGCTTAGGTGATTACACAGTAACCCCAACTTTCTTGCACATGTTCTTTATCATCCCCATGATCTGGTTGGGGGTTGAACTCTTGACCGGTTGTGTTTTCTTGAGTAGGTTGCATGGTACACACTAACCCCTGGACTATATTTGTGATACTCATTCAAAACAAATTTAGTACAAATACACCACCCATGATGCACATTTGGTAATATTGTGACACATACCTGACAGATGTTATGTTCAACTCTAAGTCACAACATACAGTATGTGGATAATATGCATATAAATACCAAGTGCATAAATATGGAACATTCAAGTAGCATGTGACAAGTATGGATATAACCATGTATTTCATAATTATAGTTTTAGGATCATCATACCCTATGTGCATAAGATGCATATATTTATGCATTGCATAATTAATACATTATGTGAATGATATGCATATATCCATGCATTTAAAAATGATAGGATAATTATACCCTATGTGAAAAGTATGCATATAAATGCTAATTGCATAGTTATGGGATAGTCATACTGTAGGTGAATTAAGTACATACAAACAGTTACATTATAATTATGGGATATTCATACTATATGTGAATAGTATGTATATAAATAAATGGTGAAGTATAATGATTTCTAAAAATGACTAATATTAGTATAAATGTGAATATCAAGTAAATAATATTGGTAAAATAATCCATTATAGGCACATTATACATATTCAAAAAAGGATATGATTGGTAAAATGATCATTAAAAGTATATTGAACCTCTTTAAACAGAAATAATACATATAAAAAAAATTTTTTTTTTTTGGTTTTTTTTATATTTTTTTTAATTTTTTTATTTTGATCATGTAGATTTATGATCTCATGATCTTCAAGACTTGAGCTTCCAAGTCATTCAGCTACACTGGTGATCCTTTTGATCATCCAGTGGCTCTTGTGCTTAGGTGATTACACAGTAACCCCAACTTTCTTGCACATGTTCTTTATCATCCCCATGATCTGGTTGGGGGTTGAACTCTTGACCGGTTGTGTTTTCTTGAGTAGGTTGCATGGTACACACTAACCCCTGGACTATATTTGTGATACTCATTCAAAACAAATTTAGTACAAATACACCACCCATGATGCACATTTGGTAATATTGTGACACATACCTGACAGATGTTATGTTCCACTCTAAGTCACAACATACAGTATGTGGATAATATGCATATAAATACCAAGTGCATAAATATGGAAAATTCAAGTAGCATGTGACAAGTATGGATATAACTATGTATTTCATAATTATAGTTTTAGGATCATCATACCCTATGTGCATAAGATGCATATATTTATGCATTGCATAATTAATACATTATGTGAATGATATGCATATATCCATGCATTTAAAAATGATAGGATAATTATACCCTATGTGAAAAGTATGCATATAAATGCTAATTGCATAGTTATGGGATAGTCATACTGTAGGTGAATTAAGTACATACAAACAGTTACATTATAATTATGGGATATTCATACTATATGTGAATAGTATGTATATAAATAAATGGTGAAGTATAATGATTTCTAAAAATGACTAATATTAGTATAAATGTGAATATCAAGTAAATAATATTGGTAAAATAATCCATTATAGGCACATTATACATATTCAAAAAAGGATATGATTGGTAAAATGATCATTAAAAGTATATTGAACCTCTTTAAACAGAAATAATACATATAAAAAAATTTTTTTTTTTTGGTTTTTTTATATTTTTTTTAATTTTTTTATTTTGATCATGTAGATTTATGATCTCATGATCTTCAAGACTTGAGCTTCCAAGTCATTCAGCTACACTGGTGATCCTTTTGATCATCCAGTGGCTCTTGTGCTTAGGTGATTACACAGTAACCCCAACTTTCTTGCACATGTTCTTTATCATCCCCATGATCTGGTTGGGGGTTGAACTCTTGACCGGTTGTGTTTTCTTGAGTAGGTTGCATGGTACACACTAACCCCTGGACTATATTTGTGATACTCATTCAAAACAAATTTAGTACAAATACACCACCCATGATGCACATTTGGTAATATTGTGACACATACCTGACAGATGTTATGTTCCACTCTAAGTCACAACATACAGTATGTGGATAATATGCATATAAATACCAAGTGCATAAATATGGAACATTCAAGTAGCATGTGACAAGTATGGATATAACTATGTATTTCATAATTATAGTTTTAGGATCATCATACCCTATGTGCATAAGATGCATATATTTATGCATTGCATAATTAATACATTATGTGAATGATATGCATATATCCATGCATTTAAAAATGATAGGATAATTATACCCTATGTGAAAAGTATGCATATAAATGCTAATTGCATAGTTATGGGATAGTCATACTGTAGGTGAATTAAGTACATACAAACAGTTACATTATAATTATGGGATATTCATACTATATGTGAATAGTATGTATATAAATAAATGGTGAAGTATAATGATTTCTAAAAATGACTAATATTAGTATAAATGTGAATATCAAGTAAATAATATTGGTAAAATAATCCATTATAGGCACATTATACATATTCAAAAAAGGATATGATTGGTAAAATGATCATTAAAAGTATATTGAACCTCTTTAAACAGAAATAATACATATAAAAAAAATTTTTTTTTTTTGGTTTTTTTTATATTTTTTTTAATTTTTTTATTTTGATCATGTAGATTTATGATCTCATGATCTTCAAGACTTGAGCTTCCAAGTCATTCAGCTACACTGGTGATCCTTTAGATCATCCAGTGGCTCTTGTGCTTAGGTGATTACACAGTAACCCCAACTTTCTTGCACATGTTCTTTATCATCCCCATGATCTGGTTGGGGGTTGAACTCTTGACCGGTTGTGTTTTCTTGAGTAGGTTGCATGGTACACACTAACCCCTGGACTATATTTGTGATACTCATTCAAAACAAATTTAGTACAAATACACCACCCATGATGCACATTTGGTAATATTGTGACACATACCTGACAGATGTTATGTTCAACTCTAAGTCACAACATACAGTATGTGGATAATATGCATATAAATACCAAGTGCATAAATATGGAACATTCAAGTAGCATGTGACAAGTATGGATATAACTATGTATTTCATAATTATAGTTTTAGGATCATCATACCCTATGTGCATAAGATGCATATATTTATGCATTGCATAATTAATACATTATGTGAATGATATGCATATATCCATGCATTTAAAAATGATAGGATAATTATACCCTATGTGAAAAGTATGCATATAAATGCTAATTGCATAGTTATGGGATAGTCATACTGTAGGTGAATTAAGTACATACAAACAGTTACATTATAATTATGGGATATTCATACTATATGTGAATAGTTTGTATATAAATAAATGGTGAAGTATAATGATTTCTAAAAATGACTAATATTAGTATAAATGTGAATATCAAGTAAATAATATTGGTAAAATAATCCATTATAGGCACATTATACATATTCAAAAAAGGATATGATTGGTAAAATGATCATTAAAAGTATATTGAACCTCTTTAAACAGAAATAATACATATAAAAAAAATTTTTTTTTTTTGGTTTTTTTTATATTTTTTTTAATTTTTTTATTTTGATCATGTAGATTTATGATCTCATGATCTTCAAGACTTGAGCTTCCAAGTCATTCAGCTACACTGGTGATCCTTTTGATCATCCAGTGGCTCTTGTGCTTAGGTGATTACACAGTAACCCCAACTTTCTTGCACATGTTCT
This sequence comes from Hemileia vastatrix, assembly GCA_030280995.1. Taxonomy (NCBI): domain Eukaryota; kingdom Fungi; phylum Basidiomycota; class Pucciniomycetes; order Pucciniales; family Zaghouaniaceae; genus Hemileia; species Hemileia vastatrix. The sequence continues at coordinate 24,354,221 of JASXTE010000004.1, read as the reverse complement.
TTATCATCCCCATGATCTGGTTGGGGGTTGAACTCTTGACCGGTTGTGTTTTCTTGAGTAGGTTGCATGGTACACACTAACCCCTGGACTATATTTGTGATACTCATTCAAAACAAATTTAGTACAAATACACCACCCATGATGCACATTTGGTAATATTGTGACACATACCTGACAGATGTTATGTTCCACTCTAAGTCACAACATACAGTATGTGGATAATATGCATATAAATACCAAGTGCATAAATATGGAACATTCAAGTAGCATGTGACAAGTATGGATATAACTATGTATTTCATAATTATAGTTTTAGGATCATCATACCCTATGTGCATAAGATGCATATATTTATGCATTGCATAATTAATACATTATGTGAATGATATGCATATATCCATGCATTTAAAAATGATAGGATAATTATACCCTATGTGAAAAGTATGCATATAAATGCTAATTGCATAGTTATGGGATAGTCATACTGTAGGTGAATTAAGTACATACAAACAGTTACATTATAATTATGGGATATTCATACTATATGTGAATAGTATGTATATAAATAAATGGTGAAGTATAATGATTTCTAAAAATGACTAATATTAGTATAAATGTGAATATCAAGTAAATAATATTGGTAAAATAATCCATTATAGGCACATTATACATATTCAAAAAAGGATATGATTGGTAAAATGATCATTAAAAGTATATTGAACCTCTTTAAACAGAAATAATACATATAAAAAAATTTTTTTTTTTTGGTTTTTTTATATTTTTTTTAATTTTTTTATTTTGATCATGTAGATTTATGATCTCATGATCTTCAAGACTTGAGCTTCCAAGTCATTCAGCTACACTGGTGATCCTTTTGATCATCCAGTGGCTCTTGTGCTTAGGTGATTACACAGTAACCCCAACTTTCTTGCACATGTTCTTTATCATCCCCATGATCTGGTTGGGGGTTGAACTCTTGACCGGTTGTGTTTTCTTGAGTAGGTTGCATGGTACACACTAACCCCTGGACTATATTTGTGATACTCATTCAAAACAAATTTAGTACAAATACACCACCCATGATGCACATTTGGTAATATTGTGACACATACCTGACAGATGTTATGTTCCACTCTAAGTCACAACATACAGTATGTGGATAATATGCATATAAATACCAAGTGCATAAATATGGAACATTCAAGTAGCATGTGACAAGTATGGATATAACTATGTATTTCATAATTATAGTTTTAGGATCATCATACCCTATGTGCATAAGATGCATATATTTATGCATTGCATAATTAATACATTATGTGAATGATATGCATATATCCATGCATTTAAAAATGATAGGATAATTATACCCTATGTGAAAAGTATGCATATAAATGCTAATTGCATAGTTATGGGATAGTCATACTGTAGGTGAATTAAGTACATACAAACAGTTACATTATAATTATGGGATATTCATACTATATGTGAATAGTATGTATATAAATAAATGGTGAAGTATAATGATTTCTAAAAATGACTAATATTAGTATAAATGTGAATATCAAGTAAATAATATTGGTAAAATAATCCATTATAGGCACATTATACATATTCAAAAAAGGATATGATTGGTAAAATGATCATTAAAAGTATATTGAACCTCTTTAAACAGAAATAATACATATAAAAAAAATTTTTTTTTTTTGGTTTTTTTTATATTTTTTTTAATTTTTTTATTTTGATCATGTAGATTTATGATCTCATGATCTTCAAGACTTGAGCTTCCAAGTCATTCAGCTACACTGGTGATCCTTTTGATCATCCAGTGGCTCTTGTGCTTAGGTGATTACACAGTAACCCCAACTTTCTTGCACATGTTCTTTATCATCCCCATGATCTGGTTGGGGGTTGAACTCTTGACCGGTTGTGTTTTCTTGAGTAGGTTGCATGGTACACACTAACCCCTGGACTATATTTGTGATACTCATTCAAAACAAATTTAGTACAAATACACCACCCATGATGCACATTTGGTAATATTGTGACACATACCTGACAGATGTTATGTTCCACTCTAAGGCACAACATACAGTATGTGGATAATATGCATATAAATACCAAGTGCATAAATATGGAACATTCAAGTAGCATGTGACAAGTATGGATATAACTATGTATTTCATAATTATAGTTTTAGGATCATCATACCCTATGTGCATAAGATGCATATATTTATGCATTGGATAATTAATACATTATGTGAATGATATGCATATATCCATGCATTTAAAAATGATAGGATAATTATACCCTATGTGAAAAGTATGCATATAAATGCTAATTGCATAGTTATGGGATAGTCATACTGTAGGTGAATTAAGTACATACAAACAGTTACATTATAATTATGGGATATTCATACTATATGTGAATAGTATGTATATAAATAAATGGTGAAGTATAATGATTTCTAAAAATGAATAATATTAGTATAAATGTGAATATCAAGTAAATAATATTGGTAAAATAATCCATTATAGGCACATTATACATATTCAAAAAAGGATATGATTGGTAAAATGATCATTAAAAGTATATTGAACCTCTTTAAACAGAAATAATACATATAAAAAAATTTTTTTTTTTTTGGTTTTTTTTATATTTTTTTTTAATTTTTTTATTTTGATCATGTAGATTTATGATCTCATGATCTTCAAGACTTGAGCTTCCAAGTCATTCAGCTACACTGGTGATCCTTTTGATCATCCAGTGGCTCTTGTGCTTAGGTGATTACACAGTAACCCCAACTTTCTTGCACATGTTCTTTATCATCCCCATGATCTGGTTGGGGGTTGAACTCTTGACCGGTTGTGTTTTCTTGAGTAGGTTGCATGGTACACACTAACCCCTGGACTATATTTGTGATACTCATTCAAAACAAATTTAGTACAAATACACCACCCATGATGCACATTTGGTAATATTGTGACACATACCTGACAGATGTTATGTTCCACTCTAAGTCACAACATACAGTATGTGGATAATATGCATATAAATACCAAGTGCATAAATATGGAACATTCAAGTAGCATGTGACAAGTATGGATATAACTATGTATTTCATAATTATAGTTTTAGGATCATCATACCCTATGTGCATAAGATGCATATATTTATGCATTGCATAATTAATACATTATGTGAATGATATGCATATATCCATGCATTTAAAAATGATAGGATAATTATACCCTATGTGAAAAGTATGCATATAAATGCTAATTGCATAGTTATGGGATAGTCATACTGTAGGTGAATTAAGTACATACAAACAGTTACATTATAATTATGGGATATTCATACTATATGTGAATAGTATGTATATAAATAAATGGTGAAGTATAATGATTTCTAAAAATGACTAATATTAGTATAAATGTGAATATCAAGTAAATAATATTGGTAAAATAATCCATTATAGGCACATTATACATATTCAAAAAAGGATATGATTGGTAAAATGATCATTAAAAGTATATTGAACCTCTTTAAACAGAAATAATACATATAAAAAAATTTTTTTTTTTTGGTTTTTTTTATATTTTTTTTAATTTTTTTATTTTGATCATGTAGATTTATGATCTCATGATCTTCAAGACTTGAGCTTCCAAGTCATTCAGCTACACTGGTGATCCTTTTGATCATCCAGTGGCTCTTGTGCTTAGGTGATTACACAGTAACCCCAACTTTCTTGCACATGTTCTTTATCATCCCCATGATCTGGTTGGGGGTTGAACTCTTGACCGGTTGTGTTTTCTTGAGTAGGTTGCATGGTACACACTAACCCCTGGACTATATTTGTGATACTCATTCAAAACAAATTTAGTACAAATACACCACCCATGATGCACATTTGGTAATATTGTGACACATACCTGACAGATGTTATGTTCAACTCTAAGTCACAACATACAGTATGTGGATAATATGCATATAAATACCAAGTGCATAAATATGGAACATTCAAGTAGCATGTGACAAGTATGGATATAACCATGTATTTCATAATTATAGTTTTAGGATCATCATACCCTATGTGCATAAGATGCATATATTTATGCATTGCATAATTAATACATTATGTGAATGATATGCATATATCCATGCATTTAAAAATGATAGGATAATTATACCCTATGTGAAAAGTATGCATATAAATGCTAATTGCATAGTTATGGGATAGTCATACTGTAGGTGAATTAAGTACATACAAACAGTTACATTATAATTATGGGATATTCATACTATATGTGAATAGTATGTATATAAATAAATGGTGAAGTATAATGATTTCTAAAAATGACTAATATTAGTATAAATGTGAATATCAAGTAAATAATATTGGTAAAATAATCCATTATAGGCACATTATACATATTCAAAAAAGGATATGATTGGTAAAATGATCATTAAAAGTATATTGAACCTCTTTAAACAGAAATAATACATATAAAAAAAATTTTTTTTTTTTGGTTTTTTTTATATTTTTTTTAATTTTTTTATTTTGATCATGTAGATTTATGATCTCATGATCTTCAAGACTTGAGCTTCCAAGTCATTCAGCTACACTGGTGATCCTTTTGATCATCCAGTGGCTCTTGTGCTTAGGTGATTACACAGTAACCCCAACTTTCTTGCACATGTTCTTTATCATCCCCATGATCTGGTTGGGGGTTGAACTCTTGACCGGTTGTGTTTTCTTGAGTAGGTTGCATGGTACACACTAACCCCTGGACTATATTTGTGATACTCATTCAAAACAAATTTAGTACAAATACACCACCCATGATGCACATTTGGTAATATTGTGACACATACCTGACAGATGTTATGTTCCACTCTAAGTCACAACATACAGTATGTGGATAATATGCATATAAATACCAAGTGCATAAATATGGAAAATTCAAGTAGCATGTGACAAGTATGGATATAACTATGTATTTCATAATTATAGTTTTAGGATCATCATACCCTATGTGCATAAGATGCATATATTTATGCATTGCATAATTAATACATTATGTGAATGATATGCATATATCCATGCATTTAAAAATGATAGGATAATTATACCCTATGTGAAAAGTATGCATATAAATGCTAATTGCATAGTTATGGGATAGTCATACTGTAGGTGAATTAAGTACATACAAACAGTTACATTATAATTATGGGATATTCATACTATATGTGAATAGTTTGTATATAAATAAATGGTGAAGTATAATGATTTCTAAAAATGACTAATATTAGTATAAATGTGAATATCAAGTAAATAATATTGGTAAAATAATCCATTATAGGCACATTATACATATTCAAAAAAGGATATGATTGGTAAAATGATCATTAAAAGTATATTGAACCTCTTTAAACAGAAATAATACATATAAAAAAATTTTTTTTTTTTGGTTTTTTTTATATTTTTTTTAATTTTTTTATTTTGATCATGTAGATTTATGATCTCATGATCTTCAAGACTTGAGCTTCCAAGTCATTCAGCTACACTGGTGATCCTTTTGATCATCCAGTGGCTCTTGTGCTTAGGTGATTACACAGTAACCCCAACTTTCTTGCACATGTTCTTTATCATCCCCATGATCTGGTTGGGGGTTGAACTCTTGACCGGTTGTGTTTTCTTGAGTAGGTTGCATGGTACACACTAACCCCTGGACTATATTTGTGATACTCATTCAAAACAAATTTAGTACAAATACACCACCCATGATGCACATTTGGTAATATTGTGACACATACCTGACAGATGTTATGTTCCACTCTAAGTCACAACATACAGAATGTGGATAATATGCATATAAATACCAAGTGCATAAATATGGAACATTCAAGTAGCATGTGACAAGTATGGATATAACTATGTATTTCATAATTATAGTTTTAGGATCATCATACCCTATGTGCATAAGATGCATATATTTATGCATTGCATAATTAATACATTATGTGAATGATATGCATATATCCATGCATTTAAAAATGATAGGATAATTATACCCTATGTGAAAAGTATGCATATAAATGCTAATTGCATAGTTATGGGATAGTCATACTGTAGGTGAATTAAGTACATACAAACAGTTACATTATAATTATGGGATATTCATACTATATGTGAATAGTATGTATATAAATAAATGGTGAAGTATAATGATTTCTAAAAATGACTAATATTAGTATAAATGTGAATATCAAGTAAATAATATTGGTAAAATAATCCATTATAGGCACATTATACATATTCAAAAAAGGATATGATTGGTAAAATGATCATTAAAAGTATATTGAACCTCTTTAAACAGAAATAATACATATAAAAAAAATTTTTTTTTTTTGGTTTTTTTTATATTTTTTTTAATTTTTTTATTTTGATCATGTAGATTTATGATCTCATGATCTTCAAGACTTGAGCTTCCAAGTCATTCAGCTACACTGGTGATCCTTTTGATCATCCAGTGGCTCTTGTGCTTAGGTGATTACACAGTAACCCCAACTTTCTTGCACATGTTCTTTATCATCCCCATGATCTGGTTGGGGGTTGAACTCTTGACCGGTTGTGTTTTCTTGAGTAGGTTTCATGGTACACACTAACCCCTGGACTATATTTGTGATACTCATTCAAAACAAATTTAGTACAAATACACCACCCATGATGCACATTTGGTAATATTGTGACACATACCTGACAGATGTTATGTTCCACTCTAAGTCACAACATACAGTATGTGGATAATATGCATATAAATACCAAGTGCATAAATATGGAAAATTCAAGTAGCATGTGACAAGTATGGATATAACTATGTATTTCATAATTATAGTTTTAGGATCATCATACCCTATGTGCATAAGATGCATATATTTATGCATTGCATAATTAATACATTATGTGAATGATATGCATATATCCATGCATTTAAAAATGATAGGATAATTATACCCTATGTGAAAAGTATGCATATAAATGCTAATTGCATAGTTATGGGATAGTCATACTGTAGGTGAATTAAGTACATACAAACAGTTACATTATAATTATGGGATATTCATACTATATGTGAATAGTATGTATATAAATAAATGGTGAAGTATAATGATTTCTAAAAATGACTAATATTAGTATAAATGTGAATATCAAGTAAATAATATTGGTAAAATAATCCATTATAGGCACATTATACATATTCAAAAAAGGATATGATTGGTAAAATGATCATTAAAAGTATATTGAACCTCTTTAAACAGAAATAATACATATAAAAAAATTTTTTTTTTTTTGGTTTTTTTAATATTTTTTTTTAATTTTTTTATTTTGATCATGTAGATTTATGATCTCATGATCTTCAAGACTTGAGCTTCCAAGTCAATCAGCTACACTGGTGATCCTTTTGATCATCCAGTGGCTCTTGTGCTTAGGTGATTACACAGTAACCCCAACTTTCTTGCACATGTTCTTTATCATCCCCATGATCTGGTTGGGGGTTGAACTCTTGACCGGTTGTGTTTTCTTGAGTAGGTTGCATGGTACACACTAACCCCTGGACTATATTTGTGATACTCATTCAAAACAAATTTAGTACAAATACACCACCCATGATGCACATTTGGTAATATTGTGACACATACCTGACAGATGTTATGTTCCACTCTAAGTCACAACATACAGTATGTGGATAATATGCATATAAATACCAAGTGCATAAATATGGAACATTCAAGTAGCATGTGACAAGTATGGATATAACTATGTATTTCATAATTATAGTTTTAGGATCATCATACCCTATGTGCATAAGATGCATATATTTATGCATTGCATAATTAATACATTATGTGAATGATATGCATATATCCATGCATTTAAAAATGATAGGATAATTATACCCTATGTGAAAAGTATGCATATAAATGCTAATTGCATAGTTATGGGATAGTCATACTGTAGGTGAATTAAGTACATACAAACAGTTACATTATAATTATGGGATATTCATACTATATGTGAATAGTATGTATATAAATAAATGGTGAAGTATAATGATTTCTAAAAATGACTAATATTAGTATAAATGTGAATATCAAGTAAATAATATTGGTAAAATAATCCATTATAGGCACATTATACATATTCAAAAAAGGATATGATTGGTAAAATGATCATTAAAAGTATATTGAACCTCTTTAAACAGAAATAATACATATAAAAAAAATTTTTTTTTTTTGGTTTTTTTTATATTTTTTTTAATTTTTTTATTTTGATCATGTAGATTTATGATCTCATGATCTTCAAGACTTGAGCTTCCAAGTCATTCAGCTACACTGGTGATCCTTTTGATCATCCAGTGGCTCTTGTGCTTAGGTGATTACACAGTAACCCCAACTTTCTTGCACATGTTCTTTATCATCCCCATGATCTGGTTGGGGGTTGAACTCTTGACCGGTTGTGTTTTCTTGAGTAGGTTGCATGGTACACACTAACCCCTGGACTATATTTGTGATACTCATTCAAAACAAATTTAGTACAAATACACCACCCATGATGCACATTTGGTAATATTGTGACACATACCTGACAGATGTTATGTTCAACTCTAAGTCACAACATACAGTATGTGGATAATATGCATATAAATACCAAGTGCATAAATATGGAACATTCAAGTAGCATGTGACAAGTATGGATATAACTATGTATTTCATAATTATAGTTTTAGGATCATCATACCCTATGTGCATAAGATGCATATATTTATGCATTGCATAATTAATACATTATGTGAATGATATGCATATATCCATGCATTTAAAAATGATAGGATAATTATACCCTATGTGAAAAGTATGCATATAAATGCTAATTGCATAGTTATGGGATAGTCATACTGTAGGTGAATTAAGTACATACAAACAGTTACATTATAATTATGGGATATTCATACTATATGTGAATAGTTTGTATATAAATAAATGGTGAAGTATAATGATTTCTAAAAATGACTAATATTAGTATAAATGTGAATATCAAGTAAATAATATTGGTAAAATAATCCATTATAGGCACATTATACATATTCAAAAAAGGATATGATTGGTAAAATGATCATTAAAAGTATATTGAACCTCTTTAAACAGAAATAATACATATAAAAAAATTTTTTTTTTTTGGTTTTTTTTATATTTTTTTTAATTTTTTTATTTTGATCATGTAGATTTATGATCTCATGATCTTCAAGACTTGAGCTTCCAAGTCATTCAGCTACACTGGTGATCCTTTTGATCATCCAGTGGCTCTTGTGCTTAGGTGATTACACAGTAACCCCAACTTTCTTGCACATGTTCTTTATCATCCCCATGATCTGGTTGGGGGTTGAACTCTTGACCGGTTGTGTTTTCTTGAGTAGGTTGCATGGTACACACTAACCCCTGGACTATATTTGTGATACTCATTCAAAACAAATTTAGTACAAATACACCACCCATGATGCACATTTGGTAATATTGTGACACATACCTGACAGATGTTATGTTCCACTCTAAGTCACAACATACAGAATGTGGATAATATGCATATAAATACCAAGTGCATAAATATGGAACATTCAAGTAGCATGTGACAAGTATGGATATAACTATGTATTTCATAATTATAGTTTTAGGATCATCATACCCTATGTGCATAAGATGCATATATTTATGCATTGCATAATTAATACATTATGTGAATGATATGCATATATCCATGCATTTAAAAATGATAGGATAATTATACCCTATGTGAAAAGTATGCATATAAATGCTAATTGCATAGTTATGGGATAGTCATACTGTAGGTGAATTAAGTACATACAAACAGTTACATTATAATTATGGGATATTCATACTATATGTGAATAGTATGTATATAAATAAATGGTGAAGTATAATGATTTCTAAAAATGACTAATATTAGTATAAATGTGAATATCAAGTAAATAATATTGGTAAAATAATCCATTATAGGCACATTATACATATTCAAAAAAGGATATGATTGGTAAAATGATCATTAAAAGTATATTGAACCTCTTTAAACAGAAATAATACATATAAAAAAATTTTTTTTTTTTTGGTTTTTTTTATATTTTTTTTAATTTTTTTATTTTGATCATGTAGATTTATGATCTCATGATCTTCAAGACTTGAGCTTCCAAGTCATTCAGCTACACTGGTGATCCTTTTGATCATCCAGTGGCTCTTGTGCTTAGGTGATTACACAGTAACCCCAACTTTCTTGCACATGTTCTTTATCATCCCCATGATCTGGTTGGGGGTTGAACTCTTGACCGGTTGTGTTTTCTTGAGTAGGTTGCATGGTACACACTAACCCCTGGACTATATTTGTGATACTCATTCAAAACAAATTTAGTACAAATACACCACCCATGATGCACATTTGGTAATATTGTGACACATACCTGACAGATGTTATGTTCCACTCTAAGTCACAACATACAGTATGTGGATAATATGCATATAAATACCAAGTGCATAAATATGGAACATTCAAGTAGCATGTGACAAGTATGGATATAACTATGTATTTCATAATTATAGTTTTAGGATCATCATACCCTATGTGCATAAGATGCATATATTTATGCATTGCATAATTAATACATTATGTGAATGATATGCATATATCCATGCATTTAAAAATGATAGGATAATTATACCCTATGTGAAAAGTATGCATATAAATGCTAATTGCATAGTTATGGGATAGTCATACTGTAGGTGAATTAAGTACATACAAACAGTTACATTATAATTATGGGATATTCATACTATATGTGAATAGTATGTATATAAATAAATGGTGAAGTATAATGATTTCTAAAAATGACTAATATTAGTATAAATGTGAATATCAAGTAAATAATATTGGTAAAATAATCCATTATAGGCACATTATACATATTCAAAAAAGGATATGATTGGTAAAATGATCATTAAAAGTATATTGAACCTCTTTAAACAGAAATAATACATATAAAAAAAATTTTTTTTTTTTGGTTTTTTTTATATTTTTTTTAATTTTTTTATTTTGATCATGTAGATTTATGATCTCATGATCTTCAAGACTTGAGCTTCCAAGTCATTCAGCTACACTGGTGATCCTTTTGATCATCCAGTGGCTCTTGTGCTTAGGTGATTACACAGTAACCCCAACTTTCTTGCACATGTTCTTTATCATCCCCATGATCTGGTTGGGGGTTGAACTCTTGACCGGTTGTGTTTTCTTGAGTAGGTTGCATGGTACACACTAACCCCTGGACTATATTTGTGATACTCATTCAAAACAAATTTAGTACAAATACACCACCCATGATGCACATTTGGTAATATTGTGACACATACCTGACAGATGTTATGTTCAACTCTAAGTCACAACATACAGTATGTGGATAATATGCATATAAATACCAAGTGCATAAATATGGAACATTCAAGTAGCATGTGACAAGTATGGATATAACTATGTATTTCATAATTATAGTTTTAGGATCATCATACCCTATGTGCATAAGATGCATATATTTATGCATTGCATAATTAATACATTATGTGAATGATATGCATATATCCATGCATTTAAAAATGATAGGATAATTATACCCTATGTGAAAAGTATGCATATAAATGCTAATTGCATAGTTATGGGATAGTCATACTGTAGGTGAATTAAGTACATACAAACAGTTACATTATAATTATGGGATATTCATACTATATGTGAATAGTTTGTATATAAATAAATGGTGAAGTATAATGATTTCTAAAAATGACTAATATTAGTATAAATGTGAATATCAAGTAAATAATATTGGTAAAATAATCCATTATAGGCACATTATACATATTCAAAAAAGGATATGATTGGTAAAATGATCATTAAAAGTATATTGAACCTCTTTAAACAGAAATAATACATATAAAAAAATTTTTTTTTTTTGGTTTTTTTTATATTTTTTTTAATTTTTTTATTTTGATCATGTAGATTTATGATCTCATGATCTTCAAGACTTGAGCTTCCAAGTCATTCAGCTACACTGGTGATCCTTTTGATCATCCAGTGGCTCTTGTGCTTAGGTGATTACACAGTAACCCCAACTTTCTTGCACATGTTCTTTATCATCCCCATGATCTGGTTGGGGGTTGAACTCTTGACCGGTTGTGTTTTCTTGAGTAGGTTGCATGGTACACACTAACCCCTGGACTATATTTGTGATACTCATTCAAAACAAATTTAGTACAAATACACCACCCATGATGCACATTTGGTAATATTGTGACACATACCTGACAGATGTTATGTTCCACTCTAAGTCACAACATACAGAATGTGGATAATATGCATATAAATACCAAGTGCATAAATATGGAACATTCAAGTAGCATGTGACAAGTATGGATATAACTATGTATTTCATAATTATAGTTTTAGGATCATCATACCCTATGTGCATAAGATGCATATATTTATGCATTGCATAATTAATACATTATGTGAATGATATGCATATATCCATGCATTTAAAAATGATAGGATAATTATACCCTATGTGAAAAGTATGCATATAAATGCTAATTGCATAGTTATGGGATAGTCATACTGTAGGTGAATTAAGTACATACAAACAGTTACATTATAATTATGGGATATTCATACTATATGTGAATAGTATGTATATAAATAAATGGTGAAGTATAATGATTTCTAAAAATGACTAATATTAGTATAAATGTGAATATCAAGTAAATAATATTGGTAAAATAATCCATTATAGGCACATTATACATATTCAAAAAAGGATATGATTGGTAAAATGATCATTAAAAGTATATTGAACCTCTTTAAACAGAAATAATACATATAAAAAAATTTTTTTTTTTTTGGTTTTTTTTATATTTTTTTTAATTTTTTTATTTTGATCATGTAGATTTATGATCTCATGATCTTCAAGACTTGAGCTTCCAAGTCATTCAGCTACACTGGTGATCCTTTTGATCATCCAGTGGCTCTTGTGCTTAGGTGATTACACAGTAACCCCAACTTTCTTGCACATGTTCTTTATCATCCCCATGATCTGGTTGGGGGTTGAACTCTTGACCGGTTGTGTTTTCTTGAGTAGGTTGCATGGTACACACTAACCCCTGGACTATATTTGTGATACTCATTCAAAACAAATTTAGTACAAATACACCACCCATGATGCACATTTGGTAATATTGTGACACATACCTGACAGATGTTATGTTCCACTCTAAGTCACAACATACAGTATGTGGATAATATGCATATAAATACCAAGTGCATAAATATGGAACATTCAAGTAGCATGTGACAAGTATGGATATAACTATGTATTTCATAATTATAGTTTTAGGATCATCATACCCTATGTGCATAAGATGCATATATTTATGCATTGCATAATTAATACATTATGTGAATGATATGCATATATCCATGCATTTAAAAATGATAGGATAATTATACCCTATGTGAAAAGTATGCATATAAATGCTAATTGCATAGTTATGGGATAGTCATACTGTAGGTGAATTAAGTACATACAAACAGTTACATTATAATTATGGGATATTCATACTATATGTGAATAGTATGTATATAAATAAATGGTGAAGTATAATGATTTCTAAAAATGACTAATATTAGTATAAATGTGAATATCAAGTAAATAATATTGGTAAAATAATCCATTATAGGCACATTATACATATTCAAAAAAGGATATGATTGGTAAAATGATCATTAAAAGTATATTGAACCTCTTTAAACAGAAATAATACATATAAAAAAAATTTTTTTTTTTTGGTTTTTTTTATATTTTTTTTAATTTTTTTATTTTGATCATGTAGATTTATGATCTCATGATCTTCAAGACTTGAGCTTCCAAGTCATTCAGCTACACTGGTGATCCTTTTGATCATCCAGTGGCTCTTGTGCTTAGGTGATTACACAGTAACCCCAACTTTCTTGCACATGTTCTTTATCATCCCCATGATCTGGTTGGGGGTTGAACTCTTGACCGGTTGTGTTTTCTTGAGTAGGTTGCATGGTACACACTAACCCCTGGACTATATTTGTGATACTCATTCAAAACAAATTTAGTACAAATACACCACCCATGATGCACATTTGGTAATATTGTGACACATACCTGACAGATGTTATGTTCAACTCTAAGTCACAACATACAGTATGTGGATAATATGCATATAAATACCAAGTGCATAAATATGGAACATTCAAGTAGCATGTGACAAGTATGGATATAACTATGTATTTCATAATTATAGTTTTAGGATCATCATACCCTATGTGCATAAGATGCATATATTTATGCATTGCATAATTAATACATTATGTGAATGATATGCATATATCCATGCATTTAAAAATGATAGGATAATTATACCCTATGTGAAAAGTATGCATATAAATGCTAATTGCATAGTTATGGGATAGTCATACTGTAGGTGAATTAAGTACATACAAACAGTTACATTATAATTATGGGATATTCATACTATATGTGAATAGTTTGTATATAAATAAATGGTGAAGTATAATGATTTCTAAAAATGACTAATATTAGTATAAATGTGAATATCAAGTAAATAATATTGGTAAAATAATCCATTATAGGCACATTATACATATTCAAAAAAGGATATGATTGGTAAAATGATCATTAAAAGTATATTGAACCTCTTTAAACAGAAATAATACATATAAAAAAATTTTTTTTTTTTGGTTTTTTTTATATTTTTTTTAATTTTTTTATTTTGATCATGTAGATTTATGATCTCATGATCTTCAAGACTTGAGCTTCCAAGTCATTCAGCTACACTGGTGATCCTTTTGATCATCCAGTGGCTCTTGTGCTTAGGTGATTACACAGTAACCCCAACTTTCTTGCACATGTTCTTTATCATCCCCATGATCTGGTTGGGGGTTGAACTCTTGACCGGTTGTGTTTTCTTGAGTAGGTTGCATGGTACACACTAACCCCTGGACTATATTTGTGATACTCATTCAAAACAAATTTAGTACAAATACACCACCCATGATGCACATTTGGTAATATTGTGACACATACCTGACAGATGTTATGTTCCACTCTAAGTCACAACATACAGAATGTGGATAATATGCATATAAATACCAAGTGCATAAATATGGAACATTCAAGTAGCATGTGACAAGTATGGATATAACTATGTATTTCATAATTATAGTTTTAGGATCATCATACCCTATGTGCATAAGATGCATATATTTATGCATTGCATAATTAATACATTATGTGAATGATATGCATATATCCATGCATTTAAAAATGATAGGATAATTATACCCTATGTGAAAAGTATGCATATAAATGCTAATTGCATAGTTATGGGATAGTCATACTGTAGGTGAATTAAGTACATACAAACAGTTACATTATAATTATGGGATATTCATACTATATGTGAATAGTATGTATATAAATAAATGGTGAAGTATAATGATTTCTAAAAATGACTAATATTAGTATAAATGTGAATATCAAGTAAATAATATTGGTAAAATAATCCATTATAGGCACATTATACATATTCAAAAAAGGATATGATTGGTAAAATGATCATTAAAAGTATATTGAACCTCTTTAAACAGAAATAATACATATAAAAAAATTTTTTTTTTTTTGGTTTTTTTTATATTTTTTTTAATTTTTTTATTTTGATCATGTAGATTTATGATCTCATGATCTTCAAGACTTGAGCTTCCAAGTCATTCAGCTACACTGGTGATCCTTTTGATCATCCAGTGGCTCTTGTGCTTAGGTGATTACACAGTAACCCCAACTTTCTTGCACATGTTCTTTATCATCCCCATGATCTGGTTGGGGGTTGAACTCTTGACCGGTTGTGTTTTCTTGAGTAGGTTGCATGGTACACACTAACCCCTGGACTATATTTGTGATACTCATTCAAAACAAATTTAGTACAAATACACCACCCATGATGCACATTTGGTAATATTGTGACACATACCTGACAGATGTTATGTTCCACTCTAAGTCACAACATACAGTATGTGGATAATATGCATATAAATACCAAGTGCATAAATATGGAACATTCAAGTAGCATGTGACAAGTATGGATATAACTATGTATTTCATAATTATAGTTTTAGGATCATCATACCCTATGTGCATAAGATGCATATATTTATGCATTGCATAATTAATACATTATGTGAATGATATGCATATATCCATGCATTTAAAAATGATAGGATAATTATACCCTATGTGAAAAGTATGCATATAAATGCTAATTGCATAGTTATGGGATAGTCATACTGTAGGTGAATTAAGTACATACAAACAGTTACATTATAATTATGGGATATTCATACTATATGTGAATAGTATGTATATAAATAAATGGTGAAGTATAATGATTTCTAAAAATGACTAATATTAGTATAAATGTGAATATCAAGTAAATAATATTGGTAAAATAATCCATTATAGGCACATTATACATATTCAAAAAAGGATATGATTGGTAAAATGATCATTAAAAGTATATTGAACCTCTTTAAACAGAAATAATACATATAAAAAAATTTTTTTTTTTTGGTTTTTTTTATATTTTTTTTAATTTTTTTATTTTGATCATGTAGATTTATGATCTCATGATCTTCAAGACTTGAGCTTCCAAGTCATTCAGCTACACTGGTGATCCTTTTGATCATCCAGTGGCTCTTGTGCTTAGGTGATTACACAGTAACCCCAACTTTCTTGCACATGTTCTTTATCATCCCCATGATCTGGTTGGGGGTTGAACTCTTGACCGGTTGTGTTTTCTTGAGTAGGTTGCATGGTACACACTAACCCCTGGACTATATTTGTGATACTCATTCAAAACAAATTTAGTACAAATACACCACCCATGATGCACATTTGGTAATATTGTGACACATACCTGACAGATGTTATGTTCAACTCTAAGTCACAACATACAGTATGTGGATAATATGCATATAAATACCAAGTGCATAAATATGGAACATTCAAGTAGCATGTGACAAGTATGGATATAACTATGTATTTCATAATTATAGTTTTAGGATCATCATACCCTATGTGCATAAGATGCATATATTTATGCATTGCATAATTAATACATTATGTGAATGATATGCATATATCCATGCATTTAAAAATGATAGGATAATTATACCCTATTTGAAAAGTATGCATATAAATGCTAATTGCATAGTTATGGGATAGTCATACTGTAGGTGAATTAAGTACATACAAACAGTTACATTATAATTATGGGATATTCATACTATATGTGAATAGTTTGTATATAAATAAATGGTGAAGTATAATGATTTCTAAAAATGACTAATATTAGTATAAATGTGAATATCAAGTAAATAATATTGGTAAAATAATCCATTATAGGCACATTATACATATTCAAAAAAGGATATGATTGGTAAAATGATCATTAAAAGTATATTGAACCTCTTTAAACAGAAATAATACATATAAAAAAATTTTTTTTTTTTGGTTTTTTTTATATTTTTTTTAATTTTTTTATTTTGATCATGTAGATTTATGATCTCATGATCTTCAAGACTTGAGCTTCCAAGTCATTCAGCTACACTGGTGATCCTTTTGATCATCCAGTGGCTCTTGTGCTTAGGTGATTACACAGTAACCCCAACTTTCTTGCACATGTTCTTTATCATCCCCATGATCTGGTTGGGGGTTGAACTCTTGACCGGTTGTGTTTTCTTGAGTAGGTTGCATGGTACACACTAACCCCTGGACTATATTTGTGATACTCATTCAAAACAAATTTAGTACAAATACACCACCCATGATGCACATTTGGTAATATTGTGACACATACCTGACAGATGTTATGTTCCACTCTAAGTCACAACATACAGTATGTGGATAATATGCATATAAATACCAAGTGCATAAATATGGAACATTCAAGTAGCATGTGACAAGTATGGATATAACTATGTATTTCATAATTATAGTTTTAGGATCATCATACCCTATGTGCATAAGATGCATATATTTATGCATTGCATAATTAATACATTATGTGAATGATATGCATATATCCATGCATTTAAAAATGATAGGATAATTATACCCTATGTGAAAAGTATGCATATAAATGCTAATTGCATAGTTATGGGATAGTCATACTGTAGGTGAATTAAGTACATACAAACAGTTACATTATAATTATGGGATATTCATACTATATGTGAATAGTATGTATATAAATAAATGGTGAAGTATAATGATTTCTAAAAATGACTAATATTAGTATAAATGTGAATATCAAGTAAATAATATTGGTAAAATAATCCATTATAGGCACATTATACATATTCAAAAAAGGATATGATTGGTAAAATGATCATTAAAAGTATATTGAACCTCTTTAAACAGAAATAATACATATAAAAAAATTTTTTTTTTTTGGTTTTTTTATATTTTTTTTAATTTTTTTATTTTGATCATGTAGATTTATGATCTCATGATCTTCAAGACTTGAGCTTCCAAGTCATTCAGCTACACTGGTGATCCTTTTGATCATCCAGTGGCTCTTGTGCTTAGGTGATTACACAGTAACCCCAACTTTCTTGCACATGTTCTTTATCATCCCCATGATCTGGTTGGGGGTTGAACTCTTGACCGGTTGTGTTTTCTTGAGTAGGTTGCATGGTACACACTAACCCCTGGACTATATTTGTGATACTCATTCAAAACAAATTTAGTACAAATACACCACCCATGATGCACATTTGGTAATATTGTGACACATACCTGACAGATGTTATGTTCCACTCTAAGTCACAACATACAGTATGTGGATAATATGCATATAAATACCAAGTGCATAAATATGGAACATTCAAGTAGCATGTGACAAGTATGGATATAACTATGTATTTCATAATTATAGTTTTAGGATCATCATACCCTATGTGCATAAGATGCATATATTTATGCATTGCATAATTAATACATTATGTGAATGATATGCATATATCCATGCATTTAAAAATGATAGGATAATTATACCCTATGTGAAAAGTATGCATATAAATGCTAATTGCATAGTTATGGGATAGTCATACTGTAGGTGAATTAAGTACATACAAACAGTTACATTATAATTATGGGATATTCATACTATATGTGAATAGTATGTATATAAATAAATGGTGAAGTATAATGATTTCTAAAAATGACTAATATTAGTATAAATGTGAATATCAAGTAAATAATATTGGTAAAATAATCCATTATAGGCACATTATACATATTCAAAAAAGGATATGATTGGTAAAATGATCATTAAAAGTATATTGAACCTCTTTAAACAGAAATAATACATATAAAAAAATTTTTTTTTTTTGGTTTTTTTTATATTTTTTTTAATTTTTTTATTTTGATCATGTAGATTTATGATCTCATGATCTTCAAGACTTGAGCTTCCAAGTCATTCAGCTACACTGGTGATCCTTTTGATCATCCAGTGGCTCTTGTGCTTAGGTGATTACACAGTAACCCCAACTTTCTTGCACATGTTCTTTATCATCCCCATGATCTGGTTGGGGGTTGAACTCTTGACCGGTTGTGTTTTCTTGAGTAGGTTGCATGGTACACACTAACCCCTGGACTATATTTGTGATACTCATTCAAAACAAATTTAGTACAAATACACCACCCATGATGCACATTTGGTAATATTGTGACACATACCTGACAGATGTTATGTTCAACTCTAAGTCACAACATACAGTATGTGGATAATATGCATATAAATACCAAGTGCATAAATATGGAACATTCAAGTAGCATGTGACAAGTATGGATATAACTATGTATTTCATAATTATAGTTTTAGGATCATCATACCCTATGTGCATAAGATGCATATATTTATGCATTGCATAATTAATACATTATGTGAATGATATGCATATATCCATGCATTTAAAAATGATAGGATAATTATACCCTATTTGAAAAGTATGCATATAAATGCTAATTGCATAGTTATGGGATAGTCATACTGTAGGTGAATTAAGTACATACAAACAGTTACATTATAATTATGGGATATTCATACTATATGTGAATAGTTTGTATATAAATAAATGGTGAAGTATAATGATTTCTAAAAATGACTAATATTAGTATAAATGTGAATATCAAGTAAATAATATTGGTAAAATAATCCATTATAGGCACATTATACATATTCAAAAAAGGATATGATTGGTAAAATGATCATTAAAAGTATATTGAACCTCTTTAAACAGAAATAATACATATAAAAAAAATTTTTTTTTTTGGTTTTTTTTATATTTTTTTTAATTTTTTTATTTTGATCATGTAGATTTATGATCTCATGATCTTCAAGACTTGAGCTTCCAAGTCATTCAGCTACACTGGTGATCCTTTTGATCATCCAGTGGCTCTTGTGCTTAGGTGATTACACAGTAACCCCAACTTTCTTGCACATGTTCTTTATCATCCCCATGATCTGGTTGGGGGTTGAACTCTTGACCGGTTGTGTTTTCTTGAGTAGGTTGCATGGTACACACTAACCCCTGGACTATATTTGTGATACTCATTCAAAACAAATTTAGTACAAATACACCACCCATGATGCACATTTGGTAATATTGTGACACATACCTGACAGATGTTATGTTCCACTCTAAGTCACAACATACAGTATGTGGATAATATGCATATAAATACCAAGTGCATAAATATGGAACATTCAAGTAGCATGTGACAAGTATGGATATAACTATGTATTTCATAATTATAGTTTTAGGATCATCATACCCTATGTGCATAAGATGCATATATTTATGCATTGCATAATTAATACATTATGTGAATGATATGCATATATCCATGCATTTAAAAATGATAGGATAATTATACCCTATGTGAAAAGTATGCATATAAATGCTAATTGCATAGTTATGGGATAGTCATACTGTAGGTGAATTAAGTACATACAAACAGTTACATTATAATTATGGGATATTCATACTATATGTGAATAGTATGTATATAAATAAATGGTGAAGTATAATGATTTCTAAAAATGACTAATATTAGTATAAATGTGAATATCAAGTAAATAATATTGGTAAAATAATCCATTATAGGCACATTATACATATTCAAAAAAGGATATGATTGGTAAAATGATCATTAAAAGTATATTGAACCTCTTTAAACAGAAATAATACATATAAAAAATTTTTTTTTTTTTTGGTTTTTTTTATATTTTTTTTAATTTTTTTATTTTGATCATGTAGATTTATGATCTCATGATCTTCAAGACTTGAGCTTCCAAGTCATTCAGCTACACTGGTGATCCTTTTGATCATCCAGTGGCTCTTGTGCTTAGGTGATTACACAGTAACCCCAACTTTCTTGCACATGTTCTTTATCATCCCCATGATCTGGTTGGGGGTTGAACTCTTGACCGGTTGTGTTTTCTTGAGTAGGTTGCATGGTACACACTAACCCCTGGACTATATTTGTGATACTCATTCAAAACAAATTTAGTACAAATACACCACCCATGATGCACATTTGGTAATATTGTGACACATACCTGACAGATGTTATGTTCAACTCTAAGTCACAACATACAGTATGTGGATAATATGCATATAAATACCAAGTGCATAAATATGGAACATTCAAGTAGCATGTGACAAGTATGGATATAACTATGTATTTCATAATTATAGTTTTAGGATCATCATACCCTATGTGCATAAGATGCATATATTTATGCATTGCATAATTAATACATTATGTGAATGATATGCATATATCCATGCATTTAAAAATGATAGGATAATTATACCCTATGTGAAAAGTATGCATATAAATGCTAATTGCATAGTTATGGGATAGTCATACTGTAGGTGAATTAAGTACATACAAACAGTTACATTATAATTATGGGATATTCATACTATATGTGAATAGTATGTATATAAATAAATGGTGAAGTATAATGATTTCTAAAAATGACTAATATTAGTATAAATGTGAATATCAAGTAAATAATATTGGTAAAATAATCCATTATAGGCACATTATACATATTCAAAAAAGGATATGATTGGTAAAATGATCATTAAAAGTATATTGAACCTCTTTAAACAGAAATAATACATATAAAAAATTTTTTTTTTTTGGTTTTTTTTATATTTTTTTTAATTTTTTTATTTTGATCATGTAGATTAATGATCTCATGATCTTCAAGACTTGAGCTTCCAAGTCATTCAGCTACACTGGTGATCCTTTTGATCATCCAGTGGCTCTTGTGCTTAGGTGATTACACAGTAACCCCAACTTTCTTGCACATGTTCTTTATCATCCCCATGATCTGGTTGGGGGTTGAACTCTTGACCGGTTGTGTTTTCTTGAGTAGGTTGCATGGTACACACTAACCCCTGGACTATATTTGTGATACTCATTCAAAACAAATTTAGTACAAATACACCACCCATGATGCACATTTGGTAATATTGTGACACATACCTGACAGATGTTATGTTCCACTCTAAGTCACAACATACAGAATGTGGATAATATGCATATAAATACCAAGTGCATAAATATGGAACATTCAAGTAGCATGTGACAAGTATGGATATAACTATGTATTTCATAATTATAGTTTTAGGATCATCATACCCTATGTGCATAAGATGCATATATTTATGCATTGCATAATTAATACATTATGTGAATGATATGCATATATCCATGCATTTAAAAATGATAGGATAATTATACCCTATGTGAAAAGTATGCATATAAATGCTAATTGCATAGTTATGGGATAGTCATACTGTAGGTGAATTAAGTACATACAAACAGTTACATTATAATTATGGGATATTCATACTATATGTGAATAGTATGTATATAAATAAATGGTGAAGTATAATGATTTCTAAAAATGACTAATATTAGTATAAATGTGAATATCAAGTAAATAATATTGGTAAAATAATCCATTATAGGCACATTATACATATTCAAAAAAGGATATGATTGGTAAAATGATCATTAAAAGTATATTGAACCTCTTTAAACAGAAATAATACATATAAAAAAATTTTTTTTTTTTTGGTTTTTTTATATTTTTTTTAATTTTTTTATTTTGATCATGTAGATTTATGATCTCATGATCTTCAAGACTTGAGCTTCCAAGTCATTCAGCTACACTGGTGATCCTTTTGATCATCCAGTGGCTCTTGTGCTTAGGTGATTACACAGTAACCCCAACTTTCTTGCACATGTTCTTTATCATCCCCATGATCTGGTTGGGGGTTGAACTCTTGACCGGTTGTGTTTTCTTGAGTAGGTTGCATGGTACACACTAACCCCTGGACTATATTTGTGATACTCATTCAAAACAAATTTAGTACAAATACACCACCCATGATGCACATTTGGTAATATTGTGACACATACCTGACAGATGTTATGTTCCACTCTAAGTCACAACATACAGTATGTGGATAATATGCATATAAATACCAAGTGCATAAATATGGAACATTCAAGTAGCATGTGACAAGTATGGATATAACTATGTATTTCATAATTATAGTTTTAGGATCATCATACCCTATGTGCATAAGATGCATATATTTATGCATTGCATAATTAATACATTATGTGAATGATATGCATATATCCATGCATTTAAAAATGATAGGATAATTATACCCTATGTGAAAAGTATGCATATAAATGCTAATTGCATAGTTATGGGATAGTCATACTGTAGGTGAATTAAGTACATACAAACAGTTACATTATAATTATGGGATATTCATACTATATGTGAATAGTATGTATATAAATAAATGGTGAAGTATAATGATTTCTAAAAATGACTAATATTAGTATAAATGTGAATATCAAGTAAATAATATTGGTAAAATAATCCATTATAGGCACATTATACATATTCAAAAAAGGATATGATTGGTAAAATGATCATTAAAAGTATATTGAACCTCTTTAAACAGAAATAATACATATAAAAAATTTTTTTTTTTTTGGTTTTTTTTATATTTTTTTTAATTTTTTTATTTTGATCATGTAGATTTATGATCTCATGATCTTCAAGACTTGAGCTTCCAAGTCATTCAGCTACACTGGTGATCCTTTTGATCATCCAGTGGCTCTTGTGCTTAGGTGATTACACAGTAACCCCAACTTTCTTGCACATGTTCTTTATCATCCCCATGATCTGGTTGGGGGTTGAACTCTTGACCGGTTGTGTTTTCTTGAGTAGGTTGCATGGTACACACTAACCCCTGGACTATATTTGTGATACTCATTCAAAACAAATTTAGTACAAATACACCACCCATGATGCACATTTGGTAATATTGTGACACATACCTGACAGATGTTATGTTCCACTCTAAGTCACAACATACAGTATGTGGATAATATGCATATAAATACCAAGTGCATAAATATGGAACATTCAAGTAGCATGTGACAAGTATGGATATAACTATGTATTTCATAATTATAGTTTTATGATCATCATACCCTATGTGCATAAGATGCATATATTTATGCATTGCATAATTAATACATTATGTGAATGATATGCATATATCCATGCATTTAAAAATGATAGCATAATTATACCCTATGTGAAAAGTATGCATATAAATGCTAATTGCATAGTTATGGGATAGTCATACTGTAGGTGAATTAAGTACATTCAAACAGTTACATTATAATTATGGGATATTCATACTATATGTGAATAGTATGTATATAAATAAATGGTGAAGTATAATGATTTCTAAAAATGACTAATATTAGTATAAATGTGAATATCAAGTAAATAATATTGGTAAAATAATCCATTATAGGCACATTATACATATTCAAAAAAGGATATGATTGGTAAAATGATCATTAAAAGTATATTGAACCTCTTTAAACAGAAATAATACATATAAAAAAAATTTTTTTTTTTTGGTTTTTTTTATATTTTTTTTAATTTTTTTATTTTGATCATGTAGATTTATGATCTCATGATCTTCAAGACTTGAGCTTCCAAGTCATTCAGCTACACTGGTGATCCTTTTGATCATCCAGTGGCTCTTGTGCTTAGGTGATTACACAGTAACCCCAACTTTCTTGCACATGTTCTTTATCATCCCCATGATCTGGTTGGGGGTTGAACTCTTGACCGGTTGTGTTTTCTTGAGTAGGTTGCATGGTACACACTAACCCCTGGACTATATTTGTGATACTCATTCAAAACAAATTTAGTACAAATACACCACCCATGATGCACATTTGGTAATATTGTGACACATACCTGACAGATGTTATGTTCCACTCTAAGTCACAACATACAGAATGTGGATAATATGCATATAAATACCAAGTGCATAAATATGGAACATTCAAGTAGCATGTGACAAGTATGGATATAACTATGTATTTCATAATTATAGTTTTAGGATCATCATACCCTATGTGCATAAGATGCATATATTTA
This sequence comes from Hemileia vastatrix, assembly GCA_030280995.1. Taxonomy (NCBI): domain Eukaryota; kingdom Fungi; phylum Basidiomycota; class Pucciniomycetes; order Pucciniales; family Zaghouaniaceae; genus Hemileia; species Hemileia vastatrix. The sequence goes on along the minus strand of JASXTE010000004.1, from coordinate 24,328,421 downwards.
TGCATTGCATAATTAATACATTATGTGAATGATATGCATATATCCATGCATTTAAAAATGATAGGATAATTATACCCTATGTGAAAAGTATGCATATAAATGCTAATTGCATAGTTATGGGATAGTCATACTGTAGGTGAATTAAGTACATACAAACAGTTACATTATAATTATGGGATATTCATACTATATGTGAATAGTATGTATATAAATAAATGGTGAAGTATAATGATTTCTAAAAATGACTAATATTAGTATAAATGTGAATATCAAGTAAATAATATTGGTAAAATAATCCATTATAGGCACATTATACATATTCAAAAAAGGATATGATTGGTAAAATGATCATTAAAAGTATATTGAACCTCTTTAAACAGAAATAATACATATAAAAAAAATTTTTTTTTTTTGGTTTTTTTTATATTTTTTTTAATTTTTTTATTTTGATCATGTAGATTTATGATCTCATGATCTTCAAGACTTGAGCTTCCAAGTCATTCAGCTACACTGGTGATCCTTTTGATCATCCAGTGGCTCTTGTGCTTAGGTGATTACACAGTAACCCCAACTTTCTTGCACATGTTCTTTATCATCCCAATGATCTGGTTGGGGGTTGAACTCTTGACCGGTTGTGTTTTCTTGAGTAGGTTGCATGGTACACACTAACCCCTGGACTATATTTGTGATACTCATTCAAAACAAATTTAGTACAAATACACCACCCATGATGCACATTTGGTAATATTGTGACACATACCTGACAGATGTTATGTTCCACTCTAAGTCACAACATACAGTATGTGGATAATATGCATATAAATACCAAGTGCATAAATATGGAAAATTCAAGTAGCATGTGACAAGTATGGATATAACTATGTATTTCATAATTATAGTTTTAGGATCATCATACCCTATGTGCATAAGATGCATATATTTATGCATTGCATAATTAATACATTATGTGAATGATATGCATATATCCATGCATTTAAAAATGATAGGATAATTATACCCTATGTGAAAAGTATGCATATAAATGCTAATTGCATAGTTATGGGATAGTCATACTGTAGGTGAATTAAGTACATACAAACAGTTACATTATAATTATGGGATATTCATACTATATGTGAATAGTATGTATATAAATAAATGGTGAAGTATAATGATTTCTAAAAATGACTAATATTAGTATAAATGTGAATATCAAGTAAATAATATTGGTAAAATAATCCATTATAGGCACATTATACATATTCAAAAAAGGATATGATTGGTAAAATGATCATTAAAAGTATATTGAACCTCTTTAAACAGAAATAATACATATAAAAAAATTTTTTTTTTTTTGGTTTTTTTATATTTTTTTTAATTTTTTTATTTTGATCATGTAGATTTATGATCTCATGATCTTCAAGACTTGAGCTTCCAAGTCATTCAGCTACACTGGTGATCCTTTTGATCATCCAGTGGCTCTTGTGCTTAGGTGATTACACAGTAACCCCAACTTTCTTGCACATGTTCTTTATCATCCCCATGATCTGGTTGGGGGTTGAACTCTTGACCGGTTGTGTTTTCTTGAGTAGGTTGCATGGTACACACTAACCCCTGGACTATATTTGTGATACTCATTCAAAACAAATTTAGTACAAATACACCACCCATGATGCACATTTGGTAATATTGTGACACATACCTGACAGATGTTATGTTCCACTCTAAGTCACAACATACAGTATGTGGATAATATGCATATAAATACCAAGTGCATAAATATGGAACATTCAAGTAGCATGTGACAAGTATGGATATAACTATGTATTTCATAATTATAGTTTTAGGATCATCATACCCTATGTGCATAAGATGCATATATTTATGCATTGCATAATTAATACATTATGTGAATGATATGCATATATCCATGCATTTAAAAATGATAGGATAATTATACCCTATGTGAAAAGTATGCATATAAATGCTAATTGCATAGTTATGGGATAGTCATACTGTAGGTGAATTAAGTACATACAAACAGTTACATTATAATTATGGGATATTCATACTATATGTGAATAGTATGTATATAAATAAATGGTGAAGTATAATGATTTCTAAAAATGACTAATATTAGTATAAATGTGAATATCAAGTAAATAATATTGGTAAAATAATCCATTATAGGCACATTATACATATTCAAAAAAGGATATGATTGGTAAAATGATCATTAAAAGTATATTGAACCTCTTTAAACAGAAATAATACATATAAAAAATTTTTTTTTTTTTTGGTTTTTTTTATATTTTTTTTTAATTTTTTTATTTTGATCATGTAGATTTATGATCTCATGATCTTCAAGACTTGAGCTTCCAAGTCATTCAGCTACACTGGTGATCCTTTTGATCATCCAGTGGCTCTTGTGCTTAGGTGATTACACAGTAACCCCAACTTTCTTGCCAATGTTCTTTATCATCCCCATGATCTGGTTGGGGGTTGAACTCTTGACCGGTTGTGTTTTCTTGAGTAGGTTGCATGGTACACACTAACCCCTGGACTATATTTGTGATACTCATTCAAAACAAATTTAGTACAAATACACCACCCATGATGCACATTTGGTAATATTGTGACACATACCTGACAGATGTTATGTTCCACTCTAAGTCACAACATACAGTATGTGGATAATATGCATATAAATACCAAGTGCATAAATATGGAACATTCAAGTAGCATGTGACAAGTATGGATATAACTATGTATTTCATAATTATAGTTTTAGGATCATCATACCCTATGTGCATAAGATGCATATATTTATGCATTGCATAATTAATACATTATGTGAATGATATGCATATATCCATGCATTTAAAAATGATAGGATAATTATACCCTATGTGAAAAGTATGCATATAAATGCTAATTGCATAGTTATGGGATAGTCATACTGTAGGTGAATCAAGTACATACAAACAGTTACATTATAATTATGGGATATTTATACTATATGTGAATAGTATCTATATAAATAAATGGTGAAGTATAATGATTTCTAAAAATGACTAATATTAGTATAAATGTGAATATCAAGTAAATAATATTGGTAAAATAATCCATTATAGGCACATTATACATATTCAAAAAAGGATATGATTGGTAAAATGATCATTAAAAGTATATTGAACCTCTTTAAACAGAAATAATACTTATAAAAAAAAATTTTTTTTTTTTGGTTTTTTTTATATTTTTTTTTAATTTTTTTATTTTGATCATGTAGATTTATGATCTCATGATCTTCAAGACTTGAGCTTCCAAGTCATTCAGCTACACTGGTGATCCTTTTGATCATCCAGTGGCTCTTGTGCTTAGGTGATTACACAGTAACCCCAACTTTCTTGCACATGTTCTTTATCATCCCCATGATCTGGTTGGGGGTTGAGCTCTTGACCGGTTGTGTTTTCTTGAGTAGGTTGCATGGTACACACTAACCCTTGGACTATATTTGTGATACTCATTCAAAACAAATTTAGTACAAATACACCACCCATGATGCACATTTGGTAATATTGTGACACATACCTGACAGATGTTATGTTCCACTCTAAGTCACAACATACAGTATGTGGATAATATGCATATAAATACCAAGTGCATAAATATGGAAAATTCAAGTAGCATGTGACAAGTATGGATATAACTATGTATTTCATAATTATAGTTTTAGGATTATCATACCCTATGTGCATAAGATGCATATATTTATGCATTGCATAATTAATACATTATGTGAATGATATGCATATATCCATGCATTTAAAAATGATAGGATAATTATACCCTATGTGAAAAGTATGCATATAAATGCTAATTGCATAGTTATGGGATAGTCATACTCTAGGTGAATTAAGTACATACAAACAGTTACATTATAATTATGGGATATTCATACTATATGTGAATAGTATGTATATAAATAAATGGTGAAGTATAATGATTTCTAAAAATGACTAATATTAGTATAAATGTGAATATCAAGTAAATAATATTGGTAAAATAATCCATTATAGGCACATTATACATATTCAAAAAAGGATATGATTGGTAAAATGATCATTAAAAGTATATTGAACCTCTTTAAACAGAAATAATACATATAAAAATTTTTTTTTTTTTTGGTTTTTTTTATATTTTTTTTAATTTTTTTATTTTGATCATGTAGATTTATGATCTCATGATCTTCAAGACTTGAGCTTCCAAGTCATTCAGCTACACTGGTGATCCTTTTGATCATCCAGTGGCTCTTGTGCTTAGGTGATTACACAGTAACCCCAACTTTCTTGCACATGTTCTTTATCATCCCCATGATCTGGTTGGGGGTTGAACTCTTGACCGGTTGTGTTTTCTTGAGTAGGTTGCATGGTACACACTAACCCCTGGACTATATTTGTGATACTCATTCAAAACAAATTTAGTACAAATACACCACCCATGATGCACATTTGGTAATATTGTGACACATACCTGACAGATGTTATGTTCAACTCTAAGTCACAACATACAGTATGTGGATAATATGCATATAAATACCAAGTGCATAAATATGGAACATTCAAGTAGCATGTGACAAGTATGGATATAACTATGTATTTCATAATTATAGTTTTAGGATCATCATACCCTATGTGCATAAGATGCATATATTTATGCATTGCATAATTAATACATTATGTGAATGATATGCATATATCCATGCATTTAAAAATGATAGGATAATTATACCCTATGTGAAAAGTATGCATATAAATGCTAATTGCATAGTTATGGGATAGTCATACTGTAGGTGAATCAAGTACATACAAACAGTTACATTATAATTATGGGATATTCATACTATATGTGAATAGTATGTATATAAATAAATGGTGAAGTATAATGATTTCTAAAAATGACTAATATTAGTATAAATGTGAATATCAAGTAAATAATATTGGTAAAATAATCCATTATAGGCACATTATACATATTCAAAAAAGGATATGATTGGTAAAATGATCATTAAAAGTATATTGAACCTCTTTAAACAGAAATAATACTTATAAAAAAAATTTTTTTTTTTTTGGTTTTTTTAATATTTTTTTTTAATTTTTTTATTTTGATCATGTAGATTTATGATCTCATGATCTTCAAGACTTGAGCTTCCAAGTCAATCAGCTACACTGGTGATCCTTTTGATCATCCAGTGGCTCTTGTGCTTAGGTGATTACACAGTAACCCCAACTTTCTTGCACATGTTCTTTATCATCCCCATGATCTGGTTGGGGGTTGAACTCTTGACCGGTTGTGTTTTCTTGAGTAGGTTGCATGGTACACACTAACCCCTGGACTATATTTGTGATACTCATTCAAAACAAATTTAGTACAAATACACCACCCATGATGCACATTTGGTAATATTGTGACACATACCTGACAGATGTTATGTTCCACTCTAAGTCACAACATACAGTATGTGGATAATATGCATATAAATACCAAGTGCATAAATATGGAACATTCAAGTAGCATGTGACAAGTATGGATATAACTATGTATTTCATAATTATAGTTTTATGATCATCATACCCTATGTGCATAAGATGCATATATTTATGCATTGCATAATTAATACATTATGTGAATGATATGCATATATCCATGCATTTAAAAATGATAGGATAATTATACCCTATGTGAAAAGTATGCATATAAATGCTAATTGCATAGTTATGGGATAGTCATACTGTAGGTGAATTAAGTACATACAAACAGTTACATTATAATTATGGGATATTCATACTATATGTGAATAGTATGTATATAAATAAATGGTGAAGTATAATGATTTCTAAAAATGACTAATATTAGTATAAATGTGAATATCAAGTAAATAATATTGGTAAAATAATCCATTATAGGCACATTATACATATTCAAAAAAGGATATGATTGGTAAAATGATCATTAAAAGTATATTGAACCTCTTTAAACAGAAATAATACATATAAAAAAATTTTTTTTTTTTTGGTTTTTTTATATTTTTTTTAATTTTTTTATTTTGATCATGTAGATTTATGATCTCATGATCTTCAAGACTTGAGCTTCCAAGTCATTCAGCTACACTGGTGATCCTTTTGATCATCCAGTGGCTCTTGTGCTTAGGTGATTACACAGTAACCCCAACTTTCTTGCACATGTTCTTTATCATCCCCATGATCTGGTTGGGGGTTGAACTCTTGACCGGTTGTGTTTTCTTGAGTAGGTTGCATGGTACACACTAACCCCTGGACTATATTTGTGATACTCATTCAAAACAAATTTAGTACAAATACACCACCCATGATGCACATTTGGTAATATTGTGACACATACCTGACAGATGTTATGTTCCACTCTAAGTCACAACATACAGTATGTGGATAATATGCATATAAATACCAAGTGCATAAATATGGAACATTCAAGTAGCATGTGACAAGTATGGATATAACTATGTATTTCATAATTATAGTTTTAGGATCATCATACCCTATGTGCATAAGATGCATATATTTATGCATTGCATAATTAATACATTATGTGAATGATATGCATATATCCATGCATTTAAAAATGATAGGATAATTATACCCTATGTGAAAAGTATGCATATAAATGCTAATTGCATAGTTATGGGATAGTCATACTGTAGGTGAATTAAGTACATACAAACAGTTACATTATAATTATGGGATATTCATACTATATGTGAATAGTATGTATATAAATAAATGGTGAAGTATAATGATTTCTAAAAATGACTAATATTAGTATAAATGTGAATATCAAGTAAATAATATTGGTAAAATAATCCATTATAGGCACATTATACATATTCAAAAAAGGATATGATTGGTAAAATGATCATTAAAAGTATATTGAACCTCTTTAAACAGAAATAATACATATAAAAATTTTTTTTTTTTTTTGGTTTTTTTATATTTTTTTTAATTTTTTTATTTTGATCATGTAGATTTATGATCTCATGATCTTCAAGACTTGAGCTTCCAAGTCATTCAGCTACACTGGTGATCCTTTTGATCATCCAGTGGCTCTTGTGCTTAGGTGATTACACAGTAACCCCAACTTTCTTGCACATGTTCTTTATCATCCCCATGATCTGGTTGGGGGTTGAACTCTTGACCGGTTGTGTTTTCTTGAGTAGGTTGCATGGTACACACTAACCCCTGGACTATATTTGTGATACTCATTCAAAACAAATTTAGTACAAATACACCACCCATGATGCACATTTGGTAATATTGTGACACATACCTGACAGATGTTATGTTCAACTCTAAGTCACAACATACAGTATGTGGATAATATGCATATAAATACCAAGTGCATAAATATGGAACATTCAAGTAGCATGTGACAAGTATGGATATAACTATGTATTTCATAATTATAGTTTTAGGATCATCATACCCTATGTGCATAAGATGCATATATTTATGCATTGCATAATTAATACATTATGTGAATGATATGCATATATGCATGCATTTAAAAATGATAGGATAATTATACCCTATGTGAAAAGTATGCATATAAATGCTAATTGCATAGTTATGGGATAGTCATACTGTAGGTGAATTAAGTACATACAAACAGTTACATTATAATTATGGGATATTCATACTATATGTGAATAGTATGTATATAAATAAATGGTGAAGTATAATGATTTCTAAAAATGACTAATATTAGTATAAATGTGAATATCAAGTAAATAATATTGGTAAAATAATCCATTATAGGCACATTATACATATTCAAAAAAGGATATGATTGGTAAAATGATCATTAAAAGTATATTGAACCTCTTTAAACAGAAATAATACATATAAAAAAAATTTTTTTTTTTTGGTTTTTTTTATATTTTTTTTAATTTTTTTATTTTGATCATGTAGATTTATGATCTCATGATCTTCAAGACTTGAGCTTCCAAGTCATTCAGCTACACTGGTGATCCTTTTGATCATCCAGTGGCTCTTGTGCTTAGGTGATTACACAGTAACCCCAACTTTCTTGCACATGATCTTTATCATCCCCATGATCTGGTTGGGGGTTGAACTCTTGACCGGTTGTGTTTTCTTGAGTAGGTTGCATGGTACACACTAACCCCTGGACTATATTTGTGATACTCATTCAAAACAAATTTAGTACAAATACACCACCCATGATGCACATTTGGTAATATTGTGACACATACCTGACAGATGTTATGTTCAACTCTAAGTCACAACATACAGTATGTGGATAATATGCATATAAATACCAAGTGCATAAATATGGAACATTCAAGTAGCATGTGACAAGTATGGATATAACTATGTATTTCATAATTATAGTTTTAGGATCATCATACCCTATGTGCATAAGATGCATATATTTATGCATTGCATAATTAATACATTATGTGAATGATATGCATATATCCATGCATTTAAAAATGATAGGATAATTATACCCTATGTGAAAAGTATGCATATAAATGCTAATTGCATAGTTATGGGATAGTCATACTGTAGGTGAATTAAGTACATACAAACAGTTACATTATAATTATGGGATATTCATACTATATGTGAATAGTATGTATATAAATAAATGGTGAAGTATAATGATTTCTAAAAATGACTAATATTAGTATAAATGTGAATATCAAGTAAATAATATTGGTAAAATAATCCATTATAGGCACATTATACATATTCAAAAAAGGATATGATTGGTAAAATGATCATTAAAAGTATATTGAACCTCTTTAAACAGAAATAATACATATAAAAAAATTTTTTTTTTTTTGGTTTTTTTTATATTTTTTTTAATTTTTTTATTTTGATCATGTAGATTTATGATCTCATGATCTTCAAGACTTGAGCTTCCAAGTCATTCAGCTACACTGGTGATCCTTTTGATCATCCAGTGGCTCTTGTGCTTAGGTGATTACACAGTAACCCCAACTTTCTTGCACATGTTCTTTATCATCCCCATGATCTGGTTGGGGGTTGAACTCTTGACCGGTTGTGTTTTCTTGAGTAGGTTGCATGGTACACACTTACCCCTGGACTATATTTGTGATACTCATTCAAAACAAATTTAGTACAAATACACCACCCATGATGCACATTTGGTAATATTGTGACACATACCTGACAGATGTTATGTTCCACTCTAAGTCACAACATACAGTATGTGGATAATATGCATATAAATACCAAGTGCATAAATATGGAAAATTCAAGTAGCATGTGACAAGTATGGATATAACTATGTATTTCATAATTATAGTTTTAGGATCATCATACCCTATGTGCATAAGATGCATATATTTATGCATTGCATAATTAATACATTATGTGAATGATATGCATATATCCATGCATTTAAAAATGATAGGATAATTATACCCTATGTGAAAAGTATGCATATAAATTCTAATTGCATAGTTATGGGATAGTCATACTGTAGGTGAATTAAGTACATACAAACAGTTACATTATAATTATGGGATATTCATACTATATGTGAATAGTATGTATATAAATAAATGGTGAAGTATAATGATTTCTAAAAATGACTAATATTAGTATAAATGTGAATATCAAGTAAATAATATTGGTAAAATAATCCATTATAGGCACATTATACATATTCAAAAAAGGATATGATTGGTAAAATGATCATTAAAAGTATATTGAACCTCTTTAAACAGAAATAATACATATAAAAAATATTTTTTTTTTTTGGTTTTTTTTATATTTTTTTTAATTTTTTTATTTTGATCATGTAGATTTATGATCTCATGATCTTCAAGACTTGAGCTTCCAAGTCATTCAGCTACACTGGTGATCCTTTTGATCATCCAGTGACTCTTGTGCTTAGGTGATTACACAGTAACCCCAACTTTCTTGCACATGTTCTTTATCATCCCCATGATCTGGTTGGGGGTTGAACTCTTGACCGGTTGTGTTTTCTTGAGTAGGTTGCATGGTACACACTAACCCCTGGACTATATTTGTGATACTCATTCAAAACAAATTTAGTACAAATACACCACCCATGATGCACATTTGGTAATATTGTGACACATACCTGACAGATGTTATGTTCAACTCTAAGTCACAACATACAGTATGTGGATAATATGCATATAAATACCAAGTGCATAAATATGGAACATTCAAGTAGCATGTGACAAGTATGGATATAACTATGTATTTCATAATTATAGTTTTAGGATCATCATACCCTATGTGCATAAGATGCATATATTTATGCATTGCATAATTAATACATTATGTGAATGATATGCATATATCCATGCATTTAAAAATGATAGGATAATTATACCCTATGTGAAAAGTATGCATATAAATGCTAATTGCATAGTTATGGGATAGTCATACTGTAGGTGAATTAAGTACATACAAACAGTTACATTATAATTATGGGATATTCATACTATATGTGAATAGTATGTATATAAATAAATGGTGAAGTATAATGATTTCTAAAAATGACTAATATTAGTATAAATGTGAATATCAAGTAAATAATATTGGTAAAATAATCCATTATAGGCACATTATACATATTCAAAAAAGGATATGATTGGTAAAATGATCATTAAAAGTATATTGAACCTCTTTAAACAGAAATAATACATATAAAAAATTTTTTTTTTTTTTGGTTTTTTTATATTTTTTTTAATTTTTTTATTTTGATCATGTAGATTTATGATCTCATGATCTTCAAGACTTGAGCTTCCAAGTCATTCAGCTACACTGGTGATCCTTTTGATCATCCAGTGGCTCTTGTGCTTAGGTGATTACACAGTAACCCCAACTTTCTTGCACATGTTCTTTATCATCCCCATGATCTGGTTGGGGGTTGAACTCTTGACCGGTTGTGTTTTCTTGAGTAGGTTGCATGGTACACACTAACCCCTGGACTATATTTGTGATACTCATTCAAAACAAATTTAGTACAAATACACCACCCATGATGCACATTTGGTAATATTGTGACACATACCTGACAGATGTTATGTTCAACTCTAAGTCACAACATACAGTATGTGGATAATATGCATATAAATACCAAGTGCATAAATATGGAACATTCAAGTAGCATGTGACAAGTATGGATATAACTATGTATTTCATAATTATAGTTTTAGGATCATCATACCCTATGTGCATAAGATGCATATATTTATGCATTGCATAATTAATACATTATGTGAATGATATGCATATATGCATGCATTTAAAAATGATAGGATAATTATACCCTATGTGAAAAGTATGCATATAAATGCTAATTGCATAGTTATGGGATAGTCATACTGTAGGTGAATTAAGTACATACAAACAGTTACATTATAATTATGGGATATTCATACTATATGTGAATAGTATGTATATAAATAAATGGTGAAGTATAATGATTTCTAAAAATGACTAATATTAGTATAAATGTGAATATCAAGTAAATAATATTGGTAAAATAATCCATTATAGGCACATTATACATATTCAAAAAAGGATATGATTGGTAAAATGATCATTAAAAGTATATTGAACCTCTTTAAACAGAAATAATACATATAAAAAAAATTTTTTTTTTTTGGTTTTTTTTATATTTTTTTTAATTTTTTTATTTTGATCATGTAGATTTATGATCTCATGATCTTCAAGACTTGAGCTTCCAAGTCATTCAGCTACACTGGTGATCCTTTTGATCATCCAGTGGCTCTTGTGCTTAGGTGATTACACAGTAACCCCAACTTTCTTGCACATGTTCTTTATCATCCCCATGATCTGTTTGGGGGTTGAACTCTTGACCGGTTGTGTTTTCTTGAGTAGGTTGCATGGTACACACTAACCCCTGGACTATATTTGTGATACTCATTCAAAACAAATTTAGTACAAATACACCACCCATGATGCACATTTGGTAATATTGTGACACATACCTGACAGATGTTATGTTCAACTCTAAGTCACAACATACAGTATGTGGATAATATGCATATAAATACCAAGTGCATAAATATGGAACATTCAAGTAGCATGTGACAAGTATGGATATAACTATGTATTTCATAATTATAGTTTTAGGATCATCATACCCTATGTGCATAAGATGCATATATTTATGCATTGCATAATTAATACATTATGTGAATGATATGCATATATGCATGCATTTAAAAATGATAGGATAATTATACCCTATGTGAAAAGTATGCATATAAATGCTAATTGCATAGTTATGGGATAGTCATACTGTAGGTGAATTAAGTACATACAAACAGTTACATTATAATTATGGGATATTCATACTATATGTGAATAGTATGTATATAAATAAATGGTGAAGTATAATGATTTCTAAAAATGACTAATATTAGTATAAATGTGAATATCAAGTAAATAATATTGGTAAAATAATCCATTATAGGCACATTATACATATTCAAAAAAGGATATGATTGGTAAAATGATCATTAAAAGTATATTGAACCTCTTTAAACAGAAATAATACATATAAAAATTTTTTTTTTTTTTTGGTTTTTTTATATTTTTTTTAATTTTTTTATTTTGATCATGTAGATTTATGATCTCATGATCTTCAAGACTTGAGCTTCCAAGTCATTCAGCTACACTGGTGATCCTTTTGATCATCCAGTGGCTCTTGTGCTTAGGTGATTACACAGTAACCCCAACTTTCTTGCACATGTTCTTTATCATCCCCATGATCTGGTTGGGGGTTGAACTCTTGACCGGTTGTGTTTTCTTGAGTAGGTTGCATGGTACACACTAACCCCTGGACTATATTTGTGATACTCATTCAAAACAAATTTAGTACAAATACACCACCCATGATGCACATTTGGTAATATTGTGACACATACCTGACAGATGTTATGTTCCACTCTAAGTCACAACATACAGTATGTGGATAATATGCATATAAATACCAAGTGCATAAATATGGAACATTCAAGTAGCATGTGACAAGTATGGATATAACTATGTATTTCATAATTATAGTTTTAGGATCATCATACCCTATGTGCATAAGATGCATATATTTATGCATTGCATAATTAATACATTATGTGAATGATATGCATATATCCATGCATTTAAAAATGATAGGATAATTATACCCTATGTGAAAAGTATGCATATAAATGCTAATTGCATAGTTATGGGATAGTCATACTGTAGGTGAATTAAGTACATACAAACAGTTACATTATAATTATGGGATATTCATACTATATGTGAATAGTATGTATATAAATAAATGGTGAAGTATAATGATTTCTAAAAATGACTAATATTAGTATAAATGTGAATATCAAGTAAATAATATTGGTAAAATAATCCATTATAGGCACATTATACATATTCAAAAAAGGATATGATTGGTAAAATGATCATTAAAAGTATATTGAACCTCTTTAAACAGAAATAATACATATAAAAAAATTTTTTTTTTTTTGGTTTTTTTTATATTTTTTTTAATTTTTTTATTTTGATCATGTAGATTTATGATCTCATGATCTTCAAGACTTGAGCTTCCAAGTCATTCAGCTACACTGGTTATCCTTTTGATCATCCAGTGGCTCTTGTGCTTAGGTGATTACACAGTAACCCCAACTTTCTTGCACATGTTCTTTATCATCCCCATGATCTGGTTGGGGGTTGAACTCTTGACCGGTTGTGTTTTCTTGAGTAGGTTGCATGGTACACACTTACCCCTGGACTATATTTGTGATACTCATTCAAAACAAATTTAGTACAAATACACCACCCATGATGCACATTTGGTAATATTGTGACACATACCTGACAGATGTTATGTTCCACTCTAAGTCACAACATACAGTATGTGGATAATATGCATATAAATACCAAGTGCATAAATATGGAAAATTCAAGTAGCATGTGACAAGTATGGATATAACTATGTATTTCATAATTATAGTTTTAGGATCATCATACCCTATGTGCATAAGATGCATATATTTATGCATTGCATAATTAATACATTATGTGAATGATATGCATATATCCATGCATTTAAAAATGATAGGATAATTATACCCTATGTGAAAAGTATGCATATAAATGCTAATTGCATAGTTATGGGATAGTCATACTGTAGGTGAATTAAGTACATACAAACAGTTACATTATAATTATGGGATATTCATACTATATGTGAATAGTATGTATATAAATAAATGGTGAAGTATAATGATTTCTAAAAATGACTAATATTAGTATAAATGTGAATATCAAGTAAATAATATTGGTAAAATAATCCATTATAGGCACATTATACATATTCAAAAAAGGATATGATTGGTAAAATGATCATTAAAAGTATATTGAACCTCTTTAAACAGAAATAATACATATAAAAAATATTTTTTTTTTTTGGTTTTTTTTATATTTTTTTTAATTTTTTTATTTTGATCATGTAGATTTATGATCTCATGATCTTCAAGACTTGAGCTTCCAAGTCATTCAGCTACACTGGTGATCCTTTTGATCATCCAGTGACTCTTGTGCTTAGGTGATTACACAGTAACCCCAACTTTCTTGCACATGTTCTTTATCATCCCCATGATCTGGTTGGGGGTTGAACTCTTGACCGGTTGTGTTTTCTTGAGTAGGTTGCATGGTACACACTAACCCCTGGACTATATTTGTGATACTCATTCAAAACAAATTTAGTACAAATACACCACCCATGATGCACATTTGGTAATATTGTGACACATACCTGACAGATGTTATGTTCAACTCTAAGTCACAACATACAGTATGTGGATAATATGCATATAAATACCAAGTGCATAAATATGGAACATTCAAGTAGCATGTGACAAGTATGGATATAACTATGTATTTCATAATTATAGTTTTAGGATCATCATACCCTATGTGCATAAGATGCATATATTTATGCATTGCATAATTAATACATTATGTGAATGATATGCATATATCCATGCATTTAAAAATGATAGGATAATTATACCCTATGTGAAAAGTATGCATATAAATGCTAATTGCATAGTTATGGGATAGTCATACTGTAGGTGAATTAAGTACATACAAACAGTTACATTATAATTATGGGATATTCATACTATATGTGAATAGTATGTATATAAATAAATGGTGAAGTATAATGATTTCTAAAAATGACTAATATTAGTATAAATGTGAATATCAAGTAAATAATATTGGTAAAATAATCCATTATAGGCACATTATACATATTCAAAAAAGGATATGATTGGTAAAATGATCATTAAAAGTATATTGAACCTCTTTAAACAGAAATAATACATATAAAAAAATTTTTTTTTTTTTGGTTTTTTTTATATTTTTTTTAATTTTTTTATTTTGATCATGTAGATTTATGATCTCATGATCTTCAAGACTTGAGCTTCCAAGTCATTCAGCTACACTGGTGATCCTTTTGATCATCCAGTGGCTCTTGTGCTTAGGTGATTACACAGTAACCCCAACTTTCTTGCACATGTTCTTTATCATCCCCATGATCTGGTTGGGGGTTGAACTCTTGACCGGTTGTGTTTTCTTGAGTAGGTTGCATGGTACACACTTACCCCTGGACTATATTTGTGATACTCATTCAAAACACATTTAGTACAAATACACCACCCATGATGCACATTTGGTAATATTGTGACACATACCTGACAGATGTTATGTTCCACTCTAAGTCACAACATACAGTATGTGGATAATATGCATATAAATACCAAGTGCATAAATATGGAACATTCAAGTAGCATGTGACAAGTATGGATATAACTATGTATTTCATAATTATAGTTTTAGGATCATCATACCCTATGTGCATAAGATGCATATATTTATGCATTGCATAATTAATACATTATGTGAATGATATGCATATATCCATGCATTTAAAAATGATAGGATAATTATACCCTATGTGAAAAGTATGCATATAAATGCTAATTGCATAGTTATGGGATAGTCATACTGTAGGTGAATCAAGTACATACAAACAGTTACATTATAATTATGGGATATTTATACTATATGTGAATAGTATGTATATAAATAAATGGTGAAGTATAATGATTTCTAAAAATGACTAATATTAGTATAAATGTGAATATCAAGTAAATAATATTGGTAAAATAATCCATTATAGGCACATTATACATATTCAGAAAAGGATATGATTGGTAAAATGATCATTAAAAGTATATTGAACCTCTTTAAACAGAAATAATACATATAAAAAATTTTTTTTTTTTTTTGGTTTTTTTTATATTTTTTTTAATTTTTTTATTTTGATCATGTAGATTTATGATCTCATGATCTTCAAGACTTGAGCTTCCAAGTCATTCAGCTACACTGGTGATCCTTTTGATCATCCAGTGGCTCTTGTGCTTAGGTGATTACACAGTAACCCCAACTTTCTTGCACATGTTCTTTATCATCCCCATGATCTGGTTGGGGGTTGAACTCTTGACCGGTTGTGTTTTCTTGAGTAGGTTGCATGGTACACACTAACCCCTGGACTATATTTGTGATACTCATTCAAAACAAACTTAGTACAAATACACCACCCATGATGCACATTTGGTAATATTGTGACACATACCTGACAGATGTTATGTTCAACTCTAAGTCACAACATACAGTATGTGGATAATATGCATATAAATACCAAGTGCATAAATATGGAACATTCAAGTAGCATGTGACAAGTATGGATATAAATATGTATTTCATAATTATAGTTTTAGGATCATCATACCCTATGTGCATAAGATGCATATATTTATGCATTGCATAATTAATACATTATGTGAATGATATGCATATATCCATGCATTTAAAAATGATAGGATAATTATACCCTATGTGAAAAGTATGCATATAAATGCTAATTGCATAGTTATGGGATAGTCATACTGTAGGTGAATTAAGTACATACAAACAGTTACATTATAATTATGGGATATTCATACTATATGTGAATAGTATGTATATAAATAAATGGTGAAGTATAATGATTTCTAAAAATGACTAATATTAGTATAAATGTGAATATCAAGTAAATAATATTGGTAAAATAATCCATTATAGGCACATTATACATATTCAAAAAAGGATATGATTGGTAAAATGATCATTAAAAGTATATTGAACCTCTTTAAACAGAAATAATACATATAAAAAAATTTTTTTTTTTTTGGTTTTTTTTTTATTTTTTTTAATTTTTTTATTTTGATCATGTAGATTTATGATCTCATGATCTTCAAGACTTGAGCTTCCAAGTCATTCAGCTACACTGGTGATCCTTTTGATCATCCAGTGGCTCTTGTGCTTAGGTGATTACACAGTAACCCCAACTTTCTTGCACATGTTCTTTATCATCCCCATGATCTGGTTGGGGGTTGAACTCTTGACCGGTTGTGTTTTCTTGAGTAGGTTGCATGGTACACACTTACCCCTGGACTATATTTGTGATACTCATTCAAAACAAATTTAGTACAAATACACCACCCATGATGCACATTTGGTAATATTGTGACACATACCTGATAGATGTTATGTTCCACTCTAAGTCACAACATACAGTATGTGGATAATATGCATATAAATACCAAGTGCATAAATATGGAAAATTCAAGTAGCATGTGACAAGTATGGATATAACTATGTATTTCATAATTATAGTTTTAGGATCATCATACCCTATGTGCATAAGATGCATATATTTATGCATTGCATAATTAATACATTATGTGAATGATATGCATATATCCATGCATTTAAAAATGATAGGATAATTATACCCTATGTGAAAAGTATGCATATAAATGCTAATTGCATAGTTATGGGATAGTCATACTGTAGGTGAATTAAGTACATACAAACAGTTACATTATAATTATGGGATATTCATACTATATGTGAATAGTATGTATATAAATAAATGGTGAAGTATAATGATTTCTAAAAATGACTAATATTAGTATAAATGTGAATATCAAGTAAATAATATTGGTAAAATAATCCATTATAGGCACATTATACATATTCAAAAAAGGATATGATTGGTAAAATGATCATTAAAAGTATATTGAACCTCTTTAAACAGAAATAATACATATAAAAAATATTTTTTTTTTTTGGTTTTTTTTATATTTTTTTTAATTTTTTTATTTTGATCATGTAGATTAATGATCTCATGATCTTCAAGACTTGAGCTTCCAAGTCATTCAGCTACACTGGTGATCCTTTTGATCATCCAGTGGCTCTTGTGCTTAGGTGATTACACAGTAACCCCAACTTTCTTGCACATGTTCTTTATCATCCCCATGATCTGGTTGGGGGTTGAACTCTTGACCGGTTGTGTTTTCTTGAGTAGGTTGCATGGTACACACTAACCCCTGGACTATATTTGTGATACTCATTCAAAACAAATTTAGTACAAATACACCACCCATGATGCACATTTGGTAATATTGTGACACATACCTGACAGATGTTATGTTCAACTCTAAGTCACAACATACAGTATGTGGATAATATGCATATAAATACCAAGTGTGTAAATATGGAACATTCAAGTAGCATGTGACAAGTATGGATATAACTATGTATTTCATAATTATAGTTTTAGGATCATCATACCCTATGTGCATAAGATGCATATATTTATGCATTGCATAATTAATACATTATGTGAATGATATGCATATATCCATGCATTTAAAAATGATAGGATAATTATACCCTATGTGAAAAGTATGCATATAAATGCTAATTGCATTGTTATGGGATAGTCATACTGTAGGTGAATTAAGTACATACAAACAGTTACATTATAATTATGGGATATTCATACTATATGTGAATAGTATGTATATAAATAAATGGTGAAGTATAATGATTTCTAAAAATGACTAATACTAGTATAAATGTGAATATCAAGTAAATAATATTGGTAAAATAATCCATTATAGGCACATTATACATATTCAAAAAAGGATATGATTGGTAAAATGATCATTAAAAGTATATTGAACCTCTTTAAACAGAAATAATACATATAAAAAAATTTTTTTTTTTTTGGTTTTTTTTATATTTTTTTTAATTTTTTTATTTTGATCATGTAGATTTATGATCTCATGATCTTCAAGACTTGAGCTTCCAAGTCATTCAGCTACACTGGTGATCCTTTTGATCATCCAGTGGCTCTTGTGCTTAGGTGATTACACAGTAACCCCAACTTTCTTGCACATGTTCTTTATCATCCCCATGATCTGGTTGGGGGTTGAACTCTTGACCGGTTGTGTTTTCTTGAGTAGGTTGCATGGTACACACTTACCCCTGGACTATATTTGTGATACTCATTCAAAACAAATTTAGTACAAATACACCACCCATGATGCACATTTGGTAATATTGTGACACATACCTGACAGATGTTATGTTCCACTCTAAGTCACAACATACAGTATGTGGATAATATGCATATAAATACCAAGTGCATAAATATGGAAAATTCAAGTAGCATGTGACAAGTATGGATATAACTATGTATTTCATAATTATAGTTTTAGGATCATCATACCCTATGTGCATAAGATGCATATATTTATGCATTGCATAATTAATACATTATGTGAATGATATGCATATATCCATGCATTTAAAAATGATAGGATAATTATACCCTATGTGAAAAGTATGCATATAAATGCTAATTGCATAGTTATGGGATAGTCATACTGTAGGTGAATTAAGTACATACAAACAGTTACATTATAATTATGGGATATTCATACTATATGTGAATAGTATGTATATAAATAAATGGTGAAGTATAATGATTTCTAAAAATGACTAATACTAGTATAAATGTGAATATCAAGTAAATAATATTGGTAAAATAATCCATTATAGGCACATTATACATATTCAAAAAAGGATATGATTGGTAAAATGATCATTAAAAGTATATTGAACCTCTTTAAACAGAAATAATACATATAAAAAAATTTTTTTTTTTTGGTTTTTTTTATATTTTTTTTAATTTTTTTATTTTGATCATGTAGATTTATGATCTCATGATCTTCAAGACTTGAGCTTCCAAGTCATTCAGCTACACTGGTGATCCTTTTGATCATCCAGTGGCTCTTGTGCTTAGGTGATTACACAGTAACCCCAACTTTCTTGCACATGTTCTTTATCATCCCCATGATCTGGTTGGGGGTTGAACTCTTGACCGGTTGTGTTTTCTTGAGTAGGTTGCATGGTACACACTTACCCCTGGACTATATTTGTGATACTCATTCAAAACAAATTTAGTACAAATACACCACCCATGATGCACATTTGGTAATATTGTGACACATACCTGACAGATGTTATGTTCCACTCTAAGTCACAACATACAGTATGTGGATAATATGCATATAAATACCAAGTGCATAAATATGGAAAATTCAAGTAGCATGTGACAAGTATGGATATAACTATGTATTTCATAATTATAGTTTTAGGATCATCATACCCTATGTGCATAAGATGCATATATTTATGCATTGCATAATTAATACATTATGTGAATGATATGCATATATCCATGCATTTAAAAATGATAGGATAATTATACCCTATGTGAAAAGTATGCATATAAATGCTAATTGCATAGTTATGGGATAGTCATACTGTAGGTGAATTAAGTACATACAAACAGTTACATTATAATTATGGGATATTCATACTATATGTGAATAGTATGTATATAAATAAATGGTGAAGTATAATGATTTCTAAAAATGACTAATATTAGTATAAATGTGAATATCAAGTAAATAATATTGGTAAAATAATCCATTATAGGCACATTATACATATTCAAAAAAGGATATGATTGGTAAAATGATCATTAAAAGTATATTGAACCTCTTTAAACAGAAATAATACATATAAAAAAAATTTTTTTTTTTTGGTTTTTTTTATATTTTTTTTAATTTTTTTATTTTGATCATGTAGATTTATGATCTCATGATCTTCAAGACTTGAGCTTCCAAGTCATTCAGCTACACTGGTGATCCTTTTGATCATCCAGTGGCTCTTGTGCTTAGGTGATTACACAGTAACCCCAACTTTCTTGCACATGTTCTTTATCATCCCCATGATCTGGTTGGGGGTTGAACTCTTGACCGGTTGTGTTTTCTTGAGTAGGTTGCATGGTACACACTAACCCCTGGACTATATTTGTGATACCCATTCAAAACAAATTTAGTACAAATACACCACCCATGATGCACATTTGGTAATATTGTGACACATACCTGACAGATGTTATGTTCCACTCTAAGTCACAACATACAGTATGTGGATAATATGCATATAAATACCAAGTGCATAAATATGGAACATTCAAGTAGCATGTGACAAGTATGGATATAACTATGTATTTCATAATTATAGTTTTAGGATCATCATACCCTATGTGCATAAGATGCATATATTTATGCATTGCATAATTAATACATTATGTGAATGATAAGCATATATCCATGCATTTAAAAATGATAGGATAATTATACCCTATGTGAAAAGTATGCATATAAATGCTAATTGCATAGTTATGGGATAGTCATACTCTAGGTGAATTAAGTACATACAAACAGTTACATTATAATTATGGGATATTCATACTATATGTGAATAGTATGTATATAAATAAATGGTGAAGTATAATGATTTCTAAAAATGACTAATATTAGTATAAATGTGAATATCAAGTAAATAATATTGGTAAAATAATCCATTATAGGCACATTATACATATTCAAAAAAGGATATGATTGGTAAAATGATCATTAAAAGTATATTGAACCTCTTTAAACAGAAATAATACATATAAAAAATTTTTTTTTTTTTTGGTTTTTTTTATATTTTTTTTAATTTTTTTATTTTGATCATGTAGATTAATGATCTCATGATCTTCAAGACTTGAGCTTCCAAGTCATTCAGCTACACTGGTGATCCTTTTGATCATCCAGTGGCTCTGGTGCTTAGGTGATTACACAGTAACCCCAACTTTCTTGCACATGTTCTTTATCATCCCCATGATCTGGTTGGGGGTTGAACTCTTGACCGGTTGTGTTTTCTTGAGTAGGTTGCATGGTACACACTAACCCCTGGACTATATTTGTGATACTCATTCAAAACAAATTTAGTACAAATACACCACCCATGATGCACATTTGGTAATATTGTGACACATACCTGACAGATGTTATGTTCCACTCTAAGTCACAACATACAGTATGTGGATAATATGCATATAAATACCAAGTGCATAAATATGAAACATTCAAGTAGCATGTGACAAGTATGGATATAACTATGTTTTTCATAATTATAGTTTTAGGATCATCATACCCTATGTGCATAACACCACGCAATATAGGGGGAGGACTTGCTAGCAAGTCCGCAACTTGAAGTCAGATGGAAATCAGATGGAACTCAGACTGAAGTAATACTGATCTTTCACTTGAAGTATCACACAAATAACAATGGATCTATATTGAAAACATAGTGAAAGTGTGAGGATAACTGAATGGAAGCCAGAAACAATCATTCCATGAGTCTACTCAATGCAAAGTATTTTTTGAAACAGCTTATTAAAATAATACTTTATTAAATTAATTTGATCAATAAAAATTGATTGACAATATTGCAATTCTTAAATACAATAATTTTATTAAAAAATTTCTGATTACATATAAAAAAATCAGTGACTTTTTCTATTACTTACAACTGTTTTTACAGAATTGAAAACTATGTTTCAGCTAATATTTTATGGAAGTGAACTCTGTTCTTCGCCCGAAGAACAGAGTTCATCCTCCTATTTTCACACTCTGTTTGCACCAATCTCCATCCCTTTCAATTCTATCAACACATGCTTGTCTTCCCTTCCCATGCCTTTCGCTATCCTCCCAGCCCCATTGTATGCCATCCTCTTTTGATCCCCATTTCACCCCTCTCAACCTCTCCCAGACCCTTTTCTTCATTTAAAATGCCTCGGAAACCTTAATCTTCCCTTCCAACTCTTTCCCAACCTTTTCGCTACCCCATACACTCTTCCTCACCCCTCTCTCCAGCCTTTCCAGCCCTTGTAGCCCCATTTGTGTTCACATGAGCTTCAAGGTGTGTTCAAAGTAAATTCAATACTTCTTCATGATGGTTTCATCACTTCCTCAATGTGTGCTCAAAAAGATATGAATTAGGGTTCAAGGTTGCGGACTTGCTAGCAAGTCCGCCCCCCATATTGCGTGGTGTAAGATGCATATATTTATGCATTGCATAATTAATACATTATGTGAATGATATGCATATATCCATGCATTTAGAAATGATAGGATAATTATACCCTATGTGAAAATTATGCATATAAATGCTAATTGCATAGTTATGGGATAGTCATACTGTAGGTGAATTAAGTACATACAAACAGTTACATTATAATTATGGGATATTCATACTATATGTGAATAGTATGTATATAAATAAATGGTGAAGTATAATGATTTCTAAAAATGACTAATATTAGTATAAATGTGAATATCAAGTAAATAATATTGGTAAAATAATCCATTATAGGCACATTATACATATTCAAAAAAGGATATGATTGGTAAAATGATCATTAAAAGTATATTGAACCTCTTTAAACAGAAATAATACTTATAAAAAAATTTTTTTTTTTTGGTTTTTTTTATATTTTTTTTTAATTTTTTTATTTTGATCATGTAGATTTATGATCTCATGATCTTCAAGACTTGAGCTTCCAAGTCATTCAGCTACACTGGTGATCCTTTTGATCATCCAGTGGCTCTTGTGCTTAGGTGATTACACAGTAACCCCAACTTTCTTGCACATGTTCTTTATCATCCCCATGATCTGGTTGGGGGTTGAACTCTTGACCGGTTGTGTTTTCTTGAGTAGGTTGCATGGTACACACTAACCCCTGGACTATATTTGTGATACTCATTCAAAACAAATTTAGTACAAATACACCACCCATGATGCACATTTGGTAATATTGTGACACATACCTGACAGATGTTATGTTCAACTCTAAGTCACAACATACAGTATGTGGATAATATGCATATAAATACCAAGTGTGTAAATATGGAACATTCAAGTAGCATGTGACAAGTATGGATATAACTATGTATTTCATAATTATAGTTTTAGGATCATCATACCCTATGTGCATAAGATGCATATATTTATGCATTGCATAATTAATACATTATGTGAATGATATGCATATATCCATGCATTTAAAAATGATAGGATAATTATACCCTATGTGAAAAGTATGCATATAAATGCTAATTGCATTGTTATGGGATAGTCATACTGTAGGTGAATTAAGTACATACAAACAGTTACATTATAATTATGGGATATTCATACTATATGTGAATAGTATGTATATAAATAAATGGTGAAGTATAATGATTTCTAAAAATGACTAATACTAGTATAAATGTGAATATCAAGTAAATAATATTGGTAAAATAATCCATTATAGGCACATTATACATATTCAAAAAAGGATATGATTGGTAAAATGATCATTAAAAGTATATTGAACCTCTTTAAACAGAAATAATACATATAAAAAAATTTTTTTTTTTTTGGTTTTTTTTATATTTTTTTTAATTTTTTTATTTTGATCATGTAGATTTATGATCTCATGATCTTCAAGACTTGAGCTTCCAAGTCATTCAGCTACACTGGTGATCCTTTTGATCATCCAGTGGCTCTTGTGCTTAGGTGATTACACAGTAACCCCAACTTTCTTGCACATGTTCTTTATCATCCCCATGATCTGGTTGGGGGTTGAACTCTTGACCGGTTGTGTTTTCTTGAGTAGGTTGCATGGTACACACTTACCCCTGGACTATATTTGTGATACTCATTCAAAACAAATTTAGTACAAATACACCACCCATGATGCACATTTGGTAATATTGTGACACATACCTGACAGATGTTATGTTCCACTCTAAGTCACAACATACAGTATGTGGATAATATGCATATAAATACCAAGTGCATAAATATGGAAAATTCAAGTAGCATGTGACAAGTATGGATATAACTATGTATTTCATAATTATAGTTTTAGGATCATCATACCCTATGTGCATAAGATGCATATATTTATGCATTGCATAATTAATACATTATGTGAATGATATGCATATATCCATGCATTTAAAAATGATAGGATAATTATACCCTATGTGAAAAGTATGCATATAAATGCTAATTGCATAGTTATGGGATAGTCATACTGTAGGTGAATTAAGTACATACAAACAGTTACATTATAATTATGGGATATTCATACTATATGTGAATAGTATGTATATAAATAAATGGTGAAGTATAATGATTTCTAAAAATGACTAATACTAGTATAAATGTGAATATCAAGTAAATAATATTGGTAAAATAATCCATTATAGGCACATTATACATATTCAAAAAAGGATATGATTGGTAAAATGATCATTAAAAGTATATTGAACCTCTTTAAACAGAAATAATACATATAAAAAAATTTTTTTTTTTTGGTTTTTTTTATATTTTTTTTAATTTTTTTATTTTGATCATGTAGATTTATGATCTCATGATCTTCAAGACTTGAGCTTCCAAGTCATTCAGCTACACTGGTGATCCTTTTGATCATCCAGTGGCTCTTGTGCTTAGGTGATTACACAGTAACCCCAACTTTCTTGCACATGTTCTTTATCATCCCCATGATCTGGTTGGGGGTTGAACTCTTGACCGGTTGTGTTTTCTTGAGTAGGTTGCATGGTACACACTTACCCCTGGACTATATTTGTGATACTCATTCAAAACAAATTTAGTACAAATACACCACCCATGATGCACATTTGGTAATATTGTGACACATACCTGACAGATGTTATGTTCCACTCTAAGTCACAACATACAGTATGTGGATAATATGCATATAAATACCAAGTGCATAAATATGGAAAATTCAAGTAGCATGTGACAAGTATGGATATAACTATGTATTTCATAATTATAGTTTTAGGATCATCATACCCTATGTGCATAAGATGCATATATTTATGCATTGCATAATTAATACATTATGTGAATGATATGCATATATCCATGCATTTAAAAATGATAGGATAATTATACCCTATGTGAAAAGTATGCATATAAATGCTAATTGCATAGTTATGGGATAGTCATACTGTAGGTGAATTAAGTACATACAAACAGTTACATTATAATTATGGGATATTCATACTATATGTGAATAGTATGTATATAAATAAATGGTGAAGTATAATGATTTCTAAAAATGACTAATATTAGTATAAATGTGAATATCAAGTAAATAATATTGGTAAAATAATCCATTATAGGCACATTATACATATTCAAAAAAGGATATGATTGGTAAAATGATCATTAAAAGTATATTGAACCTCTTTAAACAGAAATAATACATATAAAAAAAATTTTTTTTTTTTGGTTTTTTTTATATTTTTTTTAATTTTTTTATTTTGATCATGTAGATTTATGATCTCATGATCTTCAAGACTTGAGCTTCCAAGTCATTCAGCTACACTGGTGATCCTTTTGATCATCCAGTGGCTCTTGTGCTTAGGTGATTACACAGTAACCCCAACTTTCTTGCACATGTTCTTTATCATCCCCATGATCTGGTTGGGGGTTGAACTCTTGACCGGTTGTGTTTTCTTGAGTAGGTTGCATGGTACACACTAACCCCTGGACTATATTTGTGATACCCATTCAAAACAAATTTAGTACAAATACACCACCCATGATGCACATTTGGTAATATTGTGACACATACCTGACAGATGTTATGTTCCACTCTAAGTCACAACATACAGTATGTGGATAATATGCATATAAATACCAAGTGCATAAATATGGAACATTCAAGTAGCATGTGACAAGTATGGATATAACTATGTATTTCATAATTATAGTTTTAGGATCATCATACCCTATGTGCATAAGATGCATATATTTATGCATTGCATAATTAATACATTATGTGAATGATAAGCATATATCCATGCATTTAAAAATGATAGGATAATTATACCCTATGTGAAAAGTATGCATATAAATGCTAATTGCATAGTTATGGGATAGTCATACTCTAGGTGAATTAAGTACATACAAACAGTTACATTATAATTATGGGATATTCATACTATATGTGAATAGTATGTATATAAATAAATGGTGAAGTATAATGATTTCTAAAAATGACTAATATTAGTATAAATGTGAATATCAAGTAAATAATATTGGTAAAATAATCCATTATAGGCACATTATACATATTCAAAAAAGGATATGATTGGTAAAATGATCATTAAAAGTATATTGAACCTCTTTAAACAGAAATAATACATATAAAAAATTTTTTTTTTTTTTGGTTTTTTTTATATTTTTTTTAATTTTTTTATTTTGATCATGTAGATTAATGATCTCATGATCTTCAAGACTTGAGCTTCCAAGTCATTCAGCTACACTGGTGATCCTTTTGATCATCCAGTGGCTCTGGTGCTTAGGTGATTACACAGTAACCCCAACTTTCTTGCACATGTTCTTTATCATCCCCATGATCTGGTTGGGGGTTGAACTCTTGACCGGTTGTGTTTTCTTGAGTAGGTTGCATGGTACACACTAACCCCTGGACTATATTTGTGATACTCATTCAAAACAAATTTAGTACAAATACACCACCCATGATGCACATTTGGTAATATTGTGACACATACCTGACAGATGTTATGTTCCACTCTAAGTCACAACATACAGTATGTGGATAATATGCATATAAATACCAAGTGCATAAATATGAAACATTCAAGTAGCATGTGACAAGTATGGATATAACTATGTTTTTCATAATTATAGTTTTAGGATCATCATACCCTATGTGCATAACACCACGCAATATAGGGGGAGGACTTGCTAGCAAGTCCGCAACTTGAAGTCAGATGGAAATCAGATGGAACTCAGACTGAAGTAATACTGATCTTTCACTTGAAGTATCACACAAATAACAATGGATCTATATTGAAAACATAGTGAAAGTGTGAGGATAACTGAATGGAAGCCAGAAACAATCATTCCATGAGTCTACTCAATGCAAAGTATTTTTTGAAACAGCTTATTAAAATAATACTTTATTAAATTAATTTGATCAATAAAAATTGATTGACAATATTGCAATTCTTAAATACAATAATTTTATTAAAAAATTTCTGATTACATATAAAAAAATCAGTGACTTTTTCTATTACTTACAACTGTTTTTACAGAATTGAAAACTATGTTTCAGCTAATATTTTATGGAAGTGAACTCTGTTCTTCGCCCGAAGAACAGAGTTCATCCTCCTATTTTCACACTCTGTTTGCACCAATCTCCATCCCTTTCAATTCTATCAACACATGCTTGTCTTCCCTTCCCATGCCTTTCGCTATCCTCCCAGCCCCATTGTATGCCATCCTCTTTTGATCCCCATTTCACCCCTCTCAACCTCTCCCAGACCCTTTTCTTCATTTAAAATGCCTCGGAAACCTTAATCTTCCCTTCCAACTCTTTCCCAACCTTTTCGCTACCCCATACACTCTTCCTCACCCCTCTCTCCAGCCTTTCCAGCCCTTGTAGCCCCATTTGTGTTCACATGAGCTTCAAGGTGTGTTCAAAGTAAATTCAATACTTCTTCATGATGGTTTCATCACTTCCTCAATGTGTGCTCAAAAAGATATGAATTAGGGTTCAAGGTTGCGGACTTGCTAGCAAGTCCGCCCCCCATATTGCGTGGTGTAAGATGCATATATTTATGCATTGCATAATTAATACATTATGTGAATGATATGCATATATCCATGCATTTAGAAATGATAGGATAATTATACCCTATGTGAAAATTATGCATATAAATGCTAATTGCATAGTTATGGGATAGTCATACTGTAGGTGAATTAAGTACATACAAACAGTTACATTATAATTATGGGATATTCATACTATATGTGAATAGTATGTATATAAATAAATGGTGAAGTATAATGATTTCTAAAAATGACTAATATTAGTATAAATGTGAATATCAAGTAAATAATATTGGTAAAATAATCCATTATAGGCACATTATACATATTCAAAAAAGGATATGATTGGTAAAATGATCATTAAAAGTATATTGAACCTCTTTAAACAGAAATAATACTTATAAAAAAATTTTTTTTTTTTGGTTTTTTTTATATTTTTTTTTAATTTTTTTATTTTGATCATGTAGATTTATGATCTCATGATCTTCAAGACTTGAGCTTCCAAGTCATTCAGCTACACTGGTGATCCTTTTGATCATCCAGTGGCTCTTGTGCTTAGGTGATTACACAGTAACCCCAACTTTCTTGCACATGTTCTTTATCATCCCCATGATCTGGTTGGGGGTTGAACTCTTGACCGGTTGTGTTTTCTTGAGTAGGTTGCATGGTACACACTAACCCCTGGACTATATTTGTGATACTCATTCAAAACAAATTTAGTACAAATACACCACCCATGATGCACATTTGGTAATATTGTGACACATACCTGACAGATGTTATGTTCCACTCTAAGTCACAACATACAGTATGTGGATAATATGCATATAAATACCAAGTGCATAAATATGGAACATTCAAGTAGCATGTGACAAGTATGGATATAACTATGTATTTCATAATTATAGTTTTAGGATCATCATACCCTATGTGCATAAGATGCATATATTTATGCATTGCATAATTAATACATTATGTGAATGATATGCATATATCCATGCATTTAAAAATGATAGGATAATTATACCCTATGTGAAAAGTATGCATATAATTGCTAATTGCATAGTTATGGGATAGTCATACTCTAGGTGAATTAAGTACATACAAACAGTTACATTATAATTATGGGATATTCATACTATATGTGAATAGTATGTATATAAATAAATGGTGAAGTATAATGATTTCTAAAAATGACTAATATCAGTATAAATGTGAATATCAAGTAAATAATATTGGTAAAATAATCCATTATAGGCACATTATACATATTCAAAAAAGGATATGATTGGTAAAATGATCATTAAAAGTATATTGAACCTCTTTAAACAGAAATAATACTTATAAAAAATTTTTTTTTTTTTTTGGTTTTTTTTATATTTTTTTTTAATTTTTTTATTTTGATCATGTAGATTTATGATCTCATGATCTTCAAGACTTGAGCTTTCAAGTCATTCAGCTACACTGGTGATCCTTTTGATCATCCAGTGGCTCTTGTGCTTAGGTGATTACACAGTAACCCCAACTTTCTTGCACATGTTCTTTATCATCCCCATGATCTGGTTGGGGGTTGAACTCTTGACCGGTTGTGTTTTCTTGAGTAGGTTGCATGGTACACACTAACCCCTGGACTATATTTGTGATACTCATTCAAAACAAATTTAGTACAAATACACCACCCATGATGCACATTTGGTAATATTGTGACACATACCTGACAGATGTTATGTTCCACTCTAAGTCACAACTTACAGTATGTGG
This sequence comes from Hemileia vastatrix, assembly GCA_030280995.1. Lineage (NCBI taxonomy): Eukaryota > Fungi > Basidiomycota > Pucciniomycetes > Pucciniales > Zaghouaniaceae > Hemileia > Hemileia vastatrix. The sequence continues at coordinate 24,297,546 of JASXTE010000004.1, read as the reverse complement.
ATAATATGCATATAAATACCAAGTGCATAAATATGGAACATTCAAGTAGCATGTGACAAGTATGGATATAACTATGTATTTCATAATTATAGTTTTAGGATCATCATACCCTATGTGCATAAGATGCATATATTTATGCATTGCATAATTAATACATTATGTGAATGATATGCATATATCCATGCATTTAAAAATGATAGGATAATTATACCCTATGTGAAAAGTATGCATATAAATGCTAATTGCATAGTTATGGGATAGTCATACTCTAGGTGAATTAAGTACATACAAACAGTTACATTATAATTATGGGATATTCATACTATATGTGAATAGTATGTATATAAATAAATGGTGAAGTATAATGATTTCTAAAAATGACTAATATTAGTATAAATGTGAATATCAAGTAAATAATATTGGTAAAATAATCCATTATAGGCACATTATACATATTCAAAAAAGGATATGATTTGTAAAATGATCATTAAAAGTATATTGAACCTCTTTAAACAGAAATAATACTTATAAAAAAAATTTTTTTTTTTTTTTGGTTTTTTTTATATTTTTTTTTAATTTTTTTATTTTGATCATGTAGATTTATGATCTCATGATCTTCAAGACTTGAGCTTCAAAGTCATTCAGCTACACTGGTGATCCTTTTGATCATCCAGTGGCTCTTGTGCTTAGGTGATTACACAGTAACCCCAACTTTCTTGCACATGTTCTTTATCATCCCCATGATCTGGTTGGGGGTTGAACTCTTGACCGGTTGTGTTTTCTTGAGTAGGTTGCATGGTACACACTAACCCCTGGACTATATTTGTGATACTCATTCAAAACAAATTTAGTACAAATACACCACCCATGATGCACATTTGGTAATATTGTGACACATACCTGACAGATGTTATGTTCCACTCTAAGTCACAACTTACAGTATGTGGATAATATGCATATAAATACCAAGTGCATAAATATGGAACATTCAAGTAGCATGTGACAAGTATGGATATAACTATGTATTTCATAATTATAGTTTTAGGATCATCATACCCTATGTGCATAAGATGCATATATTTATGCATTGCATAATTAATACATTATGTGAATGATATGCATATATCCATGCATTTAAAAATGATAGGATAATTATACCCTATGTGAAAAGTATGCATATAAATGCTAATTGCATAGTTATGGGATAGTCATACTCTAGGTGAATTAAGTACATACAAACAGTTACATTATAATTATGGGATATTCATACTATATGTGAATAGTATGTATATAAATAAATGGTGAAGTATAATGATTTCTAAAAATGACTAATATTAGTATAAATGTGAATATCAAGTAAATAATATTGGTAAAATAATCCATTATAGGCACATTATACATATTCAAAAAAGGATATGATTGGTAAAATGATCATTAAAAGTATATTGAACCTCTTTAAACAGAAATAATACATATAATTTTTTTTTTTTTTTTGGTTTTTTTTATATTTTTTTTAATTTTTTTATTTTGATCATGTAGATTTATGATCTCATGATCTTCAAGACTTGAGCTTCCAAGTCATTCAGCTACACTGGTGATCCTTTTGATCATCCAGTGGCTCTTGTGCTTAGGTGATTACACAGTAACCCCAACTTTCTTGCACATGTTCTTTATCATCCCCATGATCTGGTTGGGGGTTGAACTCTTGACCGGTTGTGTTTTCTTGAGTAGGTTGCATGGTACACACTAACCCCTGGACTATATTTGTGATACCCATTCAAAACAAATTTAGTACAAATACACCACCCATGATGCACATTTGGTAATATTGTGACACATACCTGACAGATGTTATGTTCCACTCTAAGTCACAACATACAGTATGTGGATAATATGCATATAAATACCAAGTGCATAAATATGGAACATTCAAGTAGCATGTGACAAGTATGGATATAACTATGTATTTCATAATTATAGTTTTAGGATCATCATACCCTATGTGCATAAGATGCATATATTTATGCATTGCATAATTAATACATTATGTGAATGATAAGCATATATCCATGCATTTAAAAATGATAGGATAATTATACCCTATGTGAAAAGTATGCATATAAATGCTAATTGCATAGTTATGGGATAGTCATACTCTAGGTGAATTAAGTACATACAAACAGTTACATTATAATTATGGGATATTCATACTATATGTGAATAGTATGTATATAAATAAATGGTGAAGTATAATGATTTCTAAAAATGACTAATATTAGTATAAATGTGAATATCAAGTAAATAATATTGGTAAAATAATCCATTATAGGCACATTATACATATTCAAAAAAGGATATGATTGGTAAAATGATCATTAAAAGTATATTGAACCTCTTTAAACAGAAATAATACATATAAAAATTTTTTTTTTTTTTTGGTTTTTTTTATATTTTTTTTAATTTTTTTATTTTGATCATGTAGATTAATGATCTCATGATCTTCAAGACTTGAGCTTCCAAGTCATTCAGCTACACTGGTGATCCTTTTGATCATCCAGTGGCTCTGGTGCTTAGGTGATTACACAGTAACCCCAACTTTCTTGCACATGTTCTTTATCATCCCCATGATCTGGTTGGGGGTTGAACTCTTGACCGGTTGTGTTTTCTTGAGTAGGTTGCATGGTACACACTAACCCCTGGACTATATTTGTGATACTCATTCAAAACAAATTTAGTACAAATACACCACCCATGATGCACATTTGGTAATATTGTGACACATACCTGACAGATGTTATGTTCCACTCTAAGTCACAACATACAGTATGTGGATAATATGCATATAAATACCAAGTGCATAAATATGAAACATTCAAGTAGCATGTGACAAGTATGGATATAACTATGTTTTTCATAATTATAGTTTTAGGATCATCATACCCTATGTGCATAACACCACGCAATATAGGGGGAGGACTTGCTAGCAAGTCCGCAACTTGAAGTCAGATGGAAATCAGATGGAACTCAGACTGAAGTAATACTGATCTTTCACTTGAAGTATCACACAAATAACAATGGATCTATATTGAAAACATAGTGAAAGTGTGAGGATAACTGAATGGAAGCCAGAAACAATCATTCCATGAGTCTACTCAATGCAAAGTATTTTTTGAAACAGCTTATTAAAATAATACTTTATTAAATTAATTTGATCAATAAAAATTGATTGACAATATTGCAATTCTTAAATACAATAATTTTATTAAAAAATTTCAGATTACATATAAAAAAATCAGTGACTTTTTCTATTACTTACAACTGTTTTTACAGAATTGAAAACTATGTTTCAGCTAATATTTTATGGAAGTGAACTCTGTTCTTCGCCCGAAGAACAGAGTTCATCCTCCTATTTTCACACTCTGTTTGCACCAATCTCCATCCCTTTCAATTCTATCAACACATGCTTGTCTTCCCTTCCCATGCCTTTCGCTATCCTCCCAGCCCCATTGTATGCCATCCTCTTTTGATCCCCATTTCACCCCTCTCAACCTCTCCCAGACCCTTTTCTTCATTTAAAATGCCTCGGAAACCTTAATCTTCCCTTCCAACTCTTTCCCAACCTTTTCGCTACCCCATACACTCTTCCTCACCCCTCTCTCCAGCCTTTCCAGCCCTTGTAGCCCCATTTGTGTTCACATGAGCTTCAAGGTGTGTTCAAAGTAAATTCAATACTTCTTCATGATGGTTTCATCACTTCCTCAATGTGTGCTCAAAAAGATATGAATTAGGGTTCAAGGTTGCGGACTTGCTAGCAAGTCCGCCCCCCATATTGCGTGGTGTAAGATGCATATATTTATGCATTGCATAATTAATACATTATGTGAATGATATGCATATATCCATGCATTTAGAAATGATAGGATAATTATACCCTATGTGAAAATTATGCATATAAATGCTAATTGCATAGTTATGGGATAGTCATACTGTAGGTGAATTAAGTACATACAAACAGTTACATTATAATTATGGGATATTCATACTATATGTGAATAGTATGTATATAAATAAATGGTGAAGTATAATGATTTCTAAAAATGACTAATATTAGTATAAATGTGAATATCAAGTAAATAATATTGGTAAAATAATCCATTATAGGCACATTATACATATTCAAAAAAGGATATGATTGGTAAAATGATCATTAAAAGTATATTGAACCTCTTTAAACAGAAATAATACTTATAAAAAAATTTTTTTTTTTTGGTTTTTTTTATATTTTTTTTTAATTTTTTTATTTTGATCATGTAGATTTATGATCTCATGATCTTCAAGACTTGAGCTTCCAAGTCATTCAGCTACACTGGTGATCCTTTTGATCATCCAGTGGCTCTTGTGCTTAGGTGATTACACAGTAACCCCAACTTTCTTGCACATGTTCTTTATCATCCCCATGATCTGGTTGGGGGTTGAACTCTTGACCGGTTGTGTTTTCTTGAGTAGGTTGCATGGTACACACTAACCCCTGGACTATATTTGTGATACTCATTCAAAACAAATTTAGTACAAATACACCACCCATGATGCACATTTGGTAATATTGTGACACATACCTGACAGATGTTATGTTCCACTCTAAGTCACAACATACAGTATGTGGATAATATGCATATAAATACCAAGTGCATAAATATGGAACATTCAAGTAGCATGTGACAAGTATGGATATAACTATGTATTTCATAATTATAGTTTTAGGATCATCATACCCTATGTGCATAAGATGCATATATTTATGCATTGCATAATTAATACATTATGTGAATGATATGCATATATCCATGCATTTAAAAATGATAGGATAATTATACCCTATGTGAAAAGTATGCATATAATTGCTAATTGCATAGTTATGGGATAGTCATACTCTAGGTGAATTAAGTACATACAAACAGTTACATTATAATTATGGGATATTCATACTATATGTGAATAGTATGTATATAAATAAATGGTGAAGTATAATGATTTCTAAAAATGACTAATATCAGTATAAATGTGAATATCAAGTAAATAATATTGGTAAAATAATCCATTATAGGCACATTATACATATTCAAAAAAGGATATGATTGGTAAAATGATCATTAAAAGTATATTGAACCTCTTTAAACAGAAATAATACTTATAAAAAATTTTTTTTTTTTTTTGGTTTTTTTTATATTTTTTTTTAATTTTTTTATTTTGATCATGTAGATTTATGATCTCATGATCTTCAAGACTTGAGCTTTCAAGTCATTCAGCTACACTGGTGATCCTTTTGATCATCCAGTGGCTCTTGTGCTTAGGTGATTACACAGTAACCCCAACTTTCTTGCACATGTTCTTTATCATCCCCATGATCTGGTTGGGGGTTGAACTCTTGACCGGTTGTGTTTTCTTGAGTAGGTTGCATGGTACACACTAACCCCTGGACTATATTTGTGATACTCATTCAAAACAAATTTAGTACAAATACACCACCCATGATGCACATTTGGTAATATTGTGACACATACCTGACAGATGTTATGTTCCACTCTAAGTCACAACTTACAGTATGTGGATAATATGCATATAAATACCAAGTGCATAAATATGGAACATTCAAGTAGCATGTGACAAGTATGGATATAACTATGTATTTCATAATTATAGTTTTAGGATCATCATACCCTATGTGCATAAGATGCATATATTTATGCATTGCATAATTAATACATTATGTGAATGATATGCATATATCCATGCATTTAAAAATGATAGGATAATTATACCCTATGTGAAAAGTATGCATATAAATGCTAATTGCATAGTTATGGGATAGTCATACTCTAGGTGAATTAAGTACATACAAACAGTTACATTATAATTATGGGATATTCATACTATATGTGAATAGTATGTATATAAATAAATGGTGAAGTATAATGATTTCTAAAAATGACTAATATTAGTATAAATGTGAATATCAAGTAAATAATATTGGTAAAATAATCCATTATAGGCACATTATACATATTCAAAAAAGGATATGATTTGTAAAATGATCATTAAAAGTATATTGAACCTCTTTAAACAGAAATAATACTTATAAAAAAAATTTTTTTTTTTTTTTGGTTTTTTTTATATTTTTTTTTAATTTTTTTATTTTGATCATGTAGATTTATGATCTCATGATCTTCAAGACTTGAGCTTCCAAGTCATTCAGCTACACTGGTGATCCTTTTGATCATCCAGTGGCTCTTGTGCTTAGGTGATTACACAGTAACCCCAACTTTCTTGCACATGTTCTTTATCATCCCCATGATCTGGTTGGGGGTTGAACTCTTGACCGGTTGTGTTTTCTTGAGTAGGTTGCATGGTACACACTAACCCCTGGACTATATTTGTGATACTCATTCAAAACAAATTTAGTACAAATACACCACCCATGATGCACATTTGGTAATATTGTGACACATACCTGACAGATGTTATGTTCCACTCTAAGTCACAACTTACAGTATGTGGATAATATGCATATAAATACCAAGTGCATAAATATGGAACATTCAAGTAGCATGTGACAAGTATGGATATAACTATGTATTTCATAATTATAGTTTTAGGATCATCATACCCTATGTGCATAAGATGCATATATTTATGCATTGCATAATTAATACATTATGTGAATGATATGCATATATCCATGCATTTAAAAATGATAGGATAATTATACCCTATGTGAAAAGTATGCATATAAATGCTAATTGCATAGTTATGGGATAGTCATACTCTAGGTGAATTAAGTACATACAAACAGTTACATTATAATTATGGGATATTCATACTATATGTGAATAGTATGTATATAAATAAATGGTGAAGTATAATGATTTCTGAAAATGACTAATATTAGTATAAATGTGAATATCAAGTAAATAATATTGGTAAAATAATCCATTATAGGCACATTATACATATTCAAAAAAGGATATGATTGGTAAAATGATCATTAAAAGTATATTGAACCTCTTTAAACAGAAATAATACTTATAAAAAAAATTTTTTTTTTTGGGTTTTTTTTATATTTTTTTTAATTTTTTTATTTTGATCATGTAGATTTATGATCTCATGATCTTCAAGACTTGAGCATCCAAGTCATTCAGCTACACTGGTGATCCTTTTGATCATCCAGTGGCTCTTGTGCTTAGGTGATTACACAGTAACCCCAACTTTCTTGCACATGTTCTTTATCATCCCCATGATCTGGTTGGGGGTTGAACTCTTGACCGGTTGTTTTTTCTTGAGTAGGTTGCATGGTACACACTAACCCCTGGACTATATTTGTGATACTCATTCAAAACAAATTTAGTACAAATACACCACCCATGATGCACATTTGGTAATATTGTGACACATACCTGACAGATGTTATGTTCCACTCTAAGTCACAACTCACAGTATGTGGATAATATGCATATAAATACCAAGTGCATAAATATGGAACATTCAAGTACCATGTGACAAGTATGGATATAACTATGTATTTCATAATTATAGTTTTAGGATCATCATACCCTATGTGCATAAGATGCATATATTTATGCATTGCATAATTAATACATTATGTGAATGATATGCATATATCCATGCATTTAAAAATGATAGGATAATTATACCCTATGTGAAAAGTATGCATATAATTGCTAATTGCATAGTTATGGGATAGTCATACTCTAGGTGAATTAAGTACATACAAACAGTTACATTATAATTATGGGATATTCATACTATATGTGAATAGTATGTATATAAATAAATGGTGAAGTATAATGATTTCTAAAAATGACTAATATTAGTATAAATGTGAATATCAAGTAAATAATATTGGTAAAATAATCCATTATAGGCACATTATACATATTCAAAAAAGGATATGATTTGTAAAATGATCATTAAAAGTATATTGAACCTCTTTAAACAGAAATAATACTTATAAAAAAAATTTTTTTTTTTTTTTGGTTTTTTTTATATTTTTTTTTAATTTTTTTATTTTGATCATGTAGATTTATGATCTCATGATCTTCAAGACTTGAGCTTCCAAGTCATTCAGCTACACTGGTGATCCTTTTGATCATCCAGTGGCTCTTGTGCTTAGGTGATTACACAGTAACCCCAACTTTCTTGCACATGTTCTTTATCATCCCCATGATCTGGTTGGGGGTTGAACTCTTGACCGGTTGTGTTTTCTTGAGTAGGTTGCATGGTACACACTAACCCCTGGACTATATTTGTGATACTCATTCAAAACAAATTTAGTACAAATACACCACCCATGATGCACATTTGGTAATATTGTGACACATACCTGACAGATGTTATGTTCCACTCTAAGTCACAACATACAGTATGTGGATAATATGCATATAAATACCAAGTGCATAAATATGGAACATTCAAGTAGCATGTGACAAGTATGGATATAACTATGTATTTCATAATTATAGTTTTAGGATCATCATACCCTATGTGCATAAGATGCATATATTTATGCATTGCATAATTAATACATTATGTGAATGATATGCATATATCCATGCATTTAAAAATGATAGGATAATTATACCCTATGTGAAAAGTATGCATATAAATGCTAATTGCATAGTTATGGGATAGTCATACTCTAGGTGAATTAAGTACATACAAACAGTTACATTATAATTATGGGATATTCATACTATATGTGAATAGTATGTATATAAATAAATGGTGAAGTATAATGATTTCTGAAAATGACTAATATTAGTATAAATGTGAATATCAAGTAAATAATATTGGTAAAATAATCCATTATAGGCACATTATACATATTCAAAAAAGGATATGATTGGTAAAATGATCATTAAAAGTATATTGAACCTCTTTAAACAGAAATAATACTTATAAAAAAAATTTTTTTTTTTGGGTTTTTTTTATATTTTTTTTAATTTTTTTATTTTGATCATGTAGATTTATGATCTCATGATCTTCAAGACTTGAGCATCCAAGTCATTCAGCTACACTGGTGATCCTTTTGATCATCCAGTGGCTCTTGTGCTTAGGTGATTACACAGTAACCCCAACTTTCTTGCACATGTTCTTTATCATCCCCATGATCTGGTTGGGGGTTGAACTCTTGACCGGTTGTTTTTTCTTGAGTAGGTTGCATGGTACACACTAACCCCTGGACTATATTTGTGATACTCATTCAAAACAAATTTAGTACAAATACACCACCCATGATGCACATTTGGTAATATTGTGACACATACCTGACAGATGTTATGTTCCACTCTAAGTCACAACTCACAGTATGTGGATAATATGCATATAAATACCAAGTGCATAAATATGGAACATTCAAGTACCATGTGACAAGTATGGATATAACTATGTATTTCATAATTATAGTTTTAGGATCATCATACCCTATGTGCATAAGATGCATATATTTATGCATTGCATAATTAATACATTATGTGAATGATATGCATATATCCATGCATTTAAAAATGATAGGATAATTATACCCTATGTGAAAAGTATGCATATAATTGCTAATTGCATAGTTATGGGATAGTCATACTCTAGGTGAATTAAGTACATACAAACAGTTACATTATAATTATGGGATATTCATACTATATGTGAATAGTATGTATATAAATAAATGGTGAAGTATAATGATTTCTAAAAATGACTAATATCAGTATAAATGTGAATATCAAGTAAATAATATTGGTAAAATAATCCATTATAGGCACATTATACATATTCAAAAAAGGATATGATTGGTAAAATGATCATTAAAAGTATATTGAACCTCTTTAAACAGAAATAATACTTATAAAAAATTTTTTTTTTTTTTTGGTTTTTTTTATATTTTTTTTTAATTTTTTTATTTTGATCATGTAGATTTATGATCTCATGATCTTCAAGACTTGAGCTTTCAAGTCATTCAGCTACACTGGTGATCCTTTTGATCATCCAGTGGCTCTTGTGCTTAGGTGATTACACAGTAACCCCAACTTTCTTGCACATGTTCTTTATCATCCCCATGATCTGGTTGGGGGTTGAACTCTTGACCGGTTGTGTTTTCTTGAGTAGGTTGCATGGTACACACTAACCCCTGGACTATATTTGTGATACTCATTCAAAACAAATTTAGTACAAATACACCACCCATGATGCACATTTGGTAATATTGTGACACATACCTGACAGATGTTATGTTCCACTCTAAGTCACAACTTACAGTATGTGGATAATATGCATATAAATACCAAGTGCATAAATATGGAACATTCAAGTAGCATGTGACAAGTATGGATATAACTATGTATTTCATAATTATAGTTTTAGGATCATCATACCCTATGTGCATAAGATGCATATATTTATGCATTGCATAATTAATACATTATGTGAATGATATGCATATATCCATGCATTTAAAAATGATAGGATAATTATACCCTATGTGAAAAGTATGCATATAAATGCTAATTGCATAGTTATGGGATAGTCATACTCTAGGTGAATTAAGTACATACAAACAGTTACATTATAATTATGGGATATTCATACTATATGTGAATAGTATGTATATAAATAAATGGTGAAGTATAATGATTTCTAAAAATGACTAATATTAGTATAAATGTGAATATCAAGTAAATAATATTGGTAAAATAATCCATTATAGGCACATTATACATATTCAAAAAAGGATATGATTGGTAAAATGATCATTAAAAGTATATTGAACCTCTTTAAACAGAAATAATACTTATAAAAAAAATTTTTTTTTTTGGGTTTTTTTTATATTTTTTTTAATTTTTTTATTTTGATCATGTAGATTTATGATCTCATGATCTTCAAGACTTGAGCATCCAAGTCATTCAGCTACACTGGTGATCCTTTTGATCATCCAGTGGCTCTTGTGCTTAGGTGATTACACAGTAACCCCAACTTTCTTGCACATGTTCTTTATCATCCCCATGATCTGGTTGGGGGTTGAACTCTTGACCGGTTGTTTTTTCTTGAGTAGGTTGCATGGTACACACTAACCCCTGGACTATATTTGTGATACTCATTCAAAACAAATTTAGTACAAATACACCACCCATGATGCACATTTGGTAATATTGTGACACATACCTGACAGATGTTATGTTCCACTCTAAGTCACAACTCACAGTATGTGGATAATATGCATATAAATACCAAGTGCATAAATATGGAACATTCAAGTAGCATGTGACAAGTATGGATATAACTATGTATTTCATAATTATAGTTTTAGGATCATCATACCCTATGTGCATAAGATGCATATATTTATGCATTGCATAATTAATACATTATGTGAATGATATGCATATATCCATGCATTTAAAAATGATAGGATAATTATACCCTATGTGAAAAGTATGCATATAATTGCTAATTGCATAGTTATGGGATAGTCATACTCTAGGTGAATTAAGTACATACAAACAGTTACATTATAATTATGGGATATTCATACTATATGTGAATAGTATGTATATAAATAAATGGTGAAGTATAATGATTTCTAAAAATGACTAATATCAGTATAAATGTGAATATCAAGTAAATAATATTGGTAAAATAATCCATTATAGGCACATTATACATATTCAAAAAAGGATATGATTGGTAAAATGATCATTAAAAGTATATTGAACCTCTTTAAACAGAAATAATACTTATAAAAAATTTTTTTTTTTTTTTGGTTTTTTTTATATTTTTTTTTAATTTTTTTATTTTGATCATGTAGATTTATGATCTCATGATCTTCAAGACTTGAGCTTTCAAGTCATTCAGCTACACTGGTGATCCTTTTGATCATCCAGTGGCTCTTGTGCTTAGGTGATTACACAGTAACCCCAACTTTCTTGCACATGTTCTTTATCATCCCCATGATCTGGTTGGGGGTTGAACTCTTGACCGGTTGTGTTTTCTTGAGTAGGTTGCATGGTACACACTAACCCCTGGACTATATTTGTGATACTCATTCAAAACAAATTTAGTACAAATACACCACCCATGATGCACATTTGGTAATATTGTGACACATACCTGACAGATGTTATGTTCCACTCTAAGTCACAACTTACAGTATGTGGATAATATGCATATAAATACCAAGTGCATAAATATGGAACATTCAAGTAGCATGTGACAAGTATGGATATAACTATGTATTTCATAATTATAGTTTTAGGATCATCATACCCTATGTGCATAAGATGCATATATTTATGCATTGCATAATTAATACATTATGTGAATGATATGCATATATCCATGCATTTAAAAATGATAGGATAATTATACCCTATGTGAAAAGTATGCATATAAATGCTAATTGCATAGTTATGGGATAGTCATACTCTAGGTGAATTAAGTACATACAAACAGTTACATTATAATTATGGGATATTCATACTATATGTGAATAGTATGTATATAAATAAATGGTGAAGTATAATGATTTCTAAAAATGACTAATATTAGTATAAATGTGAATATCAAGTAAATAATATTGGTAAAATAATCCATTATAGGCACATTATACATATTCAAAAAAGGATATGATTGGTAAAATGATCATTAAAAGTATATTGAACCTCTTTAAACAGAAATAATACTTATAAAAAAATTTTTTTTTTTTTTTTGGTTTTTTTTATATTTTTTTTTAATTTTTTTATTTTGATCATGTAGATTTATGATCTCATGATCTTCAAGACTTGAGCTTCCAAGTCATTCAGCTACACTGGTGATCCTTTTGATCATCCAGTGGCTCTTGTGCTTAGGTGATTATACAGTAACCCCAACTTTCTTGCACATGTTCTTTATCATCCCCATGATCTGGTTGGGGGTTGAACTCTTGACCGGTTGTGTTTTCTTGAGTAGGTTGCATGGTACACACTAACCCCTGGACTATATTTGTGATACTCATTCAAAACAAATTTAGTACAAATACACCACCCATGATGCACATTTGGTAATATTGTGACACATACCTGACAGATGTTATGTTCCACTCTAAGTCACAACTTACAGTATGTGGATAATATGCATATAAATACCAAGTGCATAAATATGGAACATTCAAGTAGCATGTGACAAGTATGGATATAACTATGTATTTCATAATTATAGTTTTAGGATCATCATACCCTATGTGCATAAGATGCATATATTTATGCATTGCATAATTAATACATTATGTGAATGATATGCATATATCCATGCATTTAAAAATGATAGGATAATTATACCCTATGTGAAAAGTATGCATATAAATGCTAATTGCATAGTTATGGGATAGTCATACTCTAGGTGAATTAAGTACATACAAACAGTTACATTATAATTATGGGATATTCATACTATATGTGAATAGTATGTATATAAATAAATGGTGAAGTATAATGATTTCTGAAAATGACTAATATTAGTATAAATGTGAATATCAAGTAAATAATATTGGTAAAATAATCCATTATAGGCACATTATACATATTCAAAAAAGGATATGATTGGTGAAATGATCATTAAAAGTATATTGAACCTCTTTAAACAGAAATAATACTTATAAAAAAATTTTTTTTTTTTTTTTGGTTTTTTTTATATTTTTTTTTAATTTTTTTATTTTGATCATGTAGATTTATGATCTCATGATCTTCAAGACTTGAGCTTCCAAGTCATTCAGCTACACTGGTGATCCTTTTGATCATCCAGTGGCTCTTGTGCTTAGGTGATTACACAGTAACCCCAACTTTCTTGCACATGTTCTTTATCATCCCCATGATCTGGTTGGGGGTTGAACTCTTGACCGGTTGTGTTTTCTTGAGTAGGTTGCATGGTACACACTAACCCCTGGACTATATTTGTGATACTCATTCAAAACAAATTTAGTACAAATACACCACCCATGATGCACATTTGGTAATATTGTGACACATACCTGACAGATGTTATGTTCCACTCTAAGTCACAACATACAGTATGTGGATAATATGCATATAAATACCAAGTGCATAAATATGGAACATTCAAGTAGCATGTGACAAGTATGGATATAACTATGTATTTCATAATTATAGTTTTAGGATCATCATACCCTATGTGCATAAGATGCATATATTTATGCATTGCATAATTAATACATTATGTGAATGATATGCATATATCCATGCATTTAAAAATGATAGGATAATTATACCCTATGTGAAAAGTATGCATATAAATGCTAATTGCATAGTTATGGGATAGTCATACTCTAGGTGAATTAAGTACATCCACACAGTTACATTATAATTATGGGATATTCATACTATATGTGAATAGTATGTATATAAATAAATGGTGAAGTATAATGATTTCTAAAAATGACTAATATTAGTATAAATGTGAATATCAAGTAAATAATATTGGTAAAATAATCCATTATAGGCACATTATACATATTCAAAAAAGGATATGATTGGTAAAATGATCATTAAAAGTATATTGAACCTCTTTAAACAGAAATAATACTTATAAAAAAAATTTTTTTTTTTGGGTTTTTTTTATATTTTTTTTAATTTTTTTATTTTGATCATGTAGATTTATGATCTCATGATCTTCAAGACTTGAGCATCCAAGTCATTCAGCTACACTGGTGATCCTTTTGATCATCCAGTGGCTCTTGTGCTTAGGTGATTACACAGTAACCCCAACTTTCTTGCACATGTTCTTTATCATCCCCATGATCTGGTTGGGGGTTGAACTCTTGACCGGTTGTGTTTTCTTGAGTAGGTTGCATGGTACACACTAACCCCTGGACTATATTTGTGATACTCATTCAAAACAAATTTAGTACAAATACACCACCCATGATGCACATTTGGTAATATTGTGACACATACCTGACAGATGTTATGTTCCACTCTAAGTCACAACATACAGTATGTGGATAATATGCATATAAATACCAAGTGCATAAATATGGAACATTCAAGTAGCATGTGACAAGTATGGATATAACTATGTATTTCATAATTATAGTTTTAGGATCATCATACCCTATGTGCATAAGATGCATATATTTATGCATTGCATAATTAATACATTATGTGAATGATATGCATATATCCATGCATTTAAAAATGATAGGATAATTATACCCTATGTGAAAAGTATGCATATAAATGCTAATTGCATAGTTATGGGATAGTCATACTCTAGGTGAATTAAGTACATCCACACAGTTACATTATAATTATGGGATATTCATACTATATGTGAATAGTATGTATATAAATAAATGGTGAAGTATAATGATTTCTAAAAATGACTAATATTAGTATAAATGTGAATATCAAGTAAATAATATTGGTAAAATAATCCATTATAGGCACATTATACATATTCAAAAAAGGATATGATTGGTAAAATGATCATTAAAAGTATATTGAACCTCTTTAAACAGAAATAATACTTATAAAAAAAATTTTTTTTTTTGGGTTTTTTTTATATTTTTTTTAATTTTTTTATTTTGATCATGTAGATTTATGATCTCATGATCTTCAAGACTTGAGCATCCAAGTCATTCAGCTACACTGGTGATCCTTTTGATCATCCAGTGGCTCTTGTGCTTAGGTGATTACACAGTAACCCCAACTTTCTTGCACATGTTCTTTATCATCCCCATGATCTGGTTGGGGGTTGAACTCTTGACCGGTTGTGTTTTCTTGAGTAGGTTGCATGGTACACACTAACCCCTGGACTATATTTGTGATACTCATTCAAAACAAATTTAGTACAAATACACCACCCATGATGCACATTTGGTAATATTGTGACACATACCTGACAGATGTTATGTTCCACTCTAAGTCACAACATACAGTATGTGGATAATATGCATATAAATACCAAGTGCATAAATATGGAACATTCAAGTAGCATGTGACAAGTATGGATATAACTATGTATTTCATAATTATAGTTTTAGGATCATCATACCCTATGTGCATAAGATGCATATATTTATGCATTGCATAATTAATACATTATGTGAATGATATGCATATATCCATGCATTTAAAAATGATAGGATAATTATACCCTATGTGAAAAGTATGCATATAAATGCTAATTGCATAGTTATGGGATAGTCATACTCTAGGTGAATTAAGTACATCCACACAGTTACATTATAATTATGGGATATTCATACTATATGTGAATAGTATGTATATAAATAAATGGTGAAGTATAATGATTTCTAAAAATGACTAATATTAGTATAAATGTGAATATCAAGTAAATAATATTGGTAAAATAATCCATTATAGGCACATTATACATATTCAAAAAAGGATATGATTGGTAAAATGATCATTAAAAGTATATTGAACCTCTTTAAACAGAAATAATACTTATAAAAAAAATTTTTTTTTTTGGGTTTTTTTTATATTTTTTTTAATTTTTTTATTTTGATCATGTAGATTTATGATCTCATGATCTTCAAGACTTGAGCATCCAAGTCATTCAGCTACACTGGTGATCCTTTTGATCATCCAGTGGCTCTTGTGCTTAGGTGATTACACAGTAACCCCAACTTTCTTGCACATGTTCTTTATCATCCCCATGATCTGGTTGGGGGTTGAACTCTTGACCGGTTGTTTTTTCTTGAGTAGGTTGCATGGTACACACTAACCCCTGGACTATATTTGTGATACTCATTCAAAACAAATTTAGTACAAATACACCACCCATGATGCACATTTGGTAATATTGTGACACATACCTGACAGATGTTATGTTCCACTCTAAGTCACAACTCACAGTATGTGGATAATATGCATATAAATACCAAGTGCATAAATATGGAACATTCAAGTAGCATGTGACAAGTATGGATATAACTATGTATTTCATAATTATAGTTTTAGGATCATCATACCCTATGTGCATAAGATGCATATATTTATGCATTGCATAATTAATACATTATGTGAATGATATGCATATATCCATGCATTTAAAAATGATAGGATAATTATACCCTATGTGAAAAGTATGCATATAAATGCTAATTGCATAGTTATGGGATAGTCATACTCTAGGTGAATTAAGTACATACAAACAGTTACATTATAATTATGGGATATTCATACTATATGTGAATAGTATGTATATAAATAAATGGTGAAGTATAATGATTTCTAAAAATGACTAATATTAGTATAAATGTGAATATCAAGTAAATAATATTGGTAAAATAATCCATTATAGGCACATTATACATATTCAAAAAAGGATATGATTGGTAAAATGATCATTAAAAGTATATTGAACCTCTTTAAACAGAAATAATACTTATAAAAAAAAATTTTTTTTTTTTTTGGTTTTTTTTATATTTTTTTTTAATTTTTTTATTTTGATCATGTAGATTTATGATCTCATGATCTTCAAGACTTGAGCTTCCAAGTCATTCAGCTACACTGGTGATCCTTTTGATCATCCAGTGGCTCTTGTGCTTAGGTGATTACACAGTAACCCCAACTTTCTTGCACATGTTCTTTATCATCCCCATGATCTGGTTGGGGGTTGAACTCTTGACCGGTTGTGTTTTCTTGAGTAGGTTGCATGGTACACACTAACCCCTGGACTATATTTGTGATACTCATTCAAAACAAATTTAGTACAAATACACCACCCATGATGCACATTTGGTAATATTGTGACACATACCTGACAGATGTTATGTTCCACTCTAAGTCACAACATACAGTATGTGGATAATATGCATATAAATACCAAGTGCATAAATATGGAACATTCAAGTAGCATGTGACAAGTATGGATATAACTATGTATTTCATAATTATAGTTTTAGGATCATCATACCCTATGTGCATAAGATGCATATATTTATGCATTGCATAATTAATACATTATGTTAATGATATGCATATATCCATGCATTTAAAAATGATAGGATAATTATACCCTATGTGAAAAGTATGCATATAAATGCTAATTGCATAGTTATGGGATAGTCATACTCTAGGTGAATTAAGTACATACAAACAGTTACATTATAATTATGGGATATTCATACTATATGTGAATAGTATGTATATAAATAAATGGTGAAGTATAATGATTTCTAAAAATGACTAATATTAGTATAAATGTGAATATCAAGTAAATAATATTGGTAAAATAATCCATTATAGGCACATTATACATATTCAAAAAAGGATATGATTGGTAAAATGATCATTAAAAGTATATTGAACCTCTTTAAACAGAAATAATACTTATAAAAAAAATTTTTTTTTTTTTTTGGTTTTTTTTATATTTTTTTTTAATTTTTTTATTTTGATCATGTAGATTTATGATCTCATGATCTTCAAGACTTGAGCTTCCAAGTCATTCAGCTACACTGGTGATCCTTTTGATCATCCAGTGGCTCTTGTGCTTAGGTGATTATACAGTAACCCCAACTTTCTTGCACATGTTCTTTATCATCCCCATGATCTGGTTGGGGGTTGAACTCTTGACCGGTTGTGTTTTCTTGAGTAGGTTGCATGGTACACACTAACCCCTGGACTATATTTGTGATACTCATTCAAAACAAATTTAGTACAAATACACCACCCATGATGCACATTTGGTAATATTGTGACACATACCTGACAGATGTTATGTTCCACTCTAAGTCACAACTTACAGTATGTGGATAATATGCATATAAATACCAAGTGCATAAATATGGAACATTCAAGTAGCATGTGACAAGTATGGATATAACTATGTATTTCATAATTATAGTTTTAGGATCATCATACCCTATGTGCATAAGATGCATATATTTATGCATTGCATAATTAATACATTATGTGAATGATATGCATATATCCATGCATTTAAAAATGATAGGATAATTATACCCTATGTGAAAAGTATGCATATAAATGCTAATTGCATAGTTATGGGATAGTCATACTCTAGGTGAATTAAGTACATACAAACAGTTACATTATAATTATGGGATATTCATACTATATGTGAATAGTATGTATATAAATAAATGGTGAAGTATAATGATTTCTGAAAATGACTAATATTAGTATAAATGTGAATATCAAGTAAATAATATTGGTAAAATAATCCATTATAGGCACATTATACATATTCAAAAAAGGATATGATTGGTGAAATGATCATTAAAAGTATATTGAACCTCTTTAAACAGAAATAATACTTATAAAAAAATTTTTTTTTTTTTTTTGGTTTTTTTTATATTTTTTTTTAATTTTTTTATTTTGATCATGTAGATTTATGATCTCATGATCTTCAAGACTTGAGCTTCCAAGTCATTCAGCTACACTGGTGATCCTTTTGATCATCCAGTGGCTCTTGTGCTTAGGTGATTACACAGTAACCCCAACTTTCTTGCACATGTTCTTTATCATCCCCATGATCTGGTTGGGGGTTGAACTCTTGACCGGTTGTGTTTTCTTGAGTAGGTTGCATGGTACACACTAACCCCTGGACTATATTTGTGATACTCATTCAAAACAAATTTAGTACAAATACACCACCCATGATGCACATTTGGTAATATTGTGACACATACCTGACAGATGTTATGTTCCACTCTAAGTCACAACATACAGTATGTGGATAATATGCATATAAATACCAAGTGCATAAATATGGAACATTCAAGTAGCATGTGACAAGTATGGATATAACTATGTATTTCATAATTATAGTTTTAGGATCATCATACCCTATGTGCATAAGATGCATATATTTATGCATTGCATAATTAATACATTATGTGAATGATATGCATATATCCATGCATTTAAAAATGATAGGATAATTATACCCTATGTGAAAAGTATGCATATAAATGCTAATTGCATAGTTATGGGATAGTCATACTCTAGGTGAATTAAGTACATCCACACAGTTACATTATAATTATGGGATATTCATACTATATGTGAATAGTATGTATATAAATAAATGGTGAAGTATAATGATTTCTAAAAATGACTAATATTAGTATAAATGTGAATATCAAGTAAATAATATTGGTAAAATAATCCATTATAGGCACATTATACAAATTCAAAAAAGGATATGATTGGTAAAATGATCATTAAAAGTATATTGAACCTCTTTAAACAGAAATAATACTTATAAAAAAAATTTTTTTTTTTGGGTTTTTTTTATATTTTTTTTAATTTTTTTATTTTGATCATGTAGATTTATGATCTCATGATCTTCAAGACTTGAGCATCCAAGTCATTCAGCTACACTGGTGATCCTTTTGATCATCCAGTGGCTCTTGTGCTTAGGTGATTACACAGTAACCCCAACTTTCTTGCACATGTTCTTTATCATCCCCATGATCTGGTTGGGGGTTGAACTCTTGACCGGTTGTTTTTTCTTGAGTAGGTTGCATGGTACACACTAACCCCTGGACTATATTTGTGATACTCATTCAAAACAAATTTAGTACAAATACACCACCCATGATGCACATTTGGTAATATTGTGACACATACCTGACAGATGTTATGTTCCACTCTAAGTCACAACATACAGTATGTGGATAATATGCATATAAATACCAAGTGCATAAATATGGAACATTCAAGTAGCATGTGACAAGTATGGATATAACTATGTATTTCATAATTATAGTTTTAGGATCATCATACCCTATGTGCATAAGATGCATATATTTATGCATTGCATAATTAATACATTATGTTAATGATATGCATATATCCATGCATTTAAAAATGATAGGATAATTATACCCTATGTGAAAAGTATGCATATAAATGCTAATTGCATAGTTATGGGATAGTCATACTGTAGGTGAATTAAGTACATACAAACAGTTACATTATAATTATGGGATATTCATACTATATGTGAATAGTATGTATATAAATAAATGGTGAAGTATAATGATTTCTAAAAATGACTAATATTAGTATAAATGTGAATATCAAGTAAATAATATTGGTAAAATAATCCATTATAGGCACATTATACATATTCAAAAAAGGATATGATTGGTAAAATGATCATTAAAAGTATATTGAACCTCTTTAAACAGAAATAATACTTATAAAAAAATTTATTTTTTTTTTGGTTTTTTTTATATTTTTTTTTAATTTTTTTATTTTGATCATGTAGATTTATGATCTCATGATCTTCAAGACTTGAGCTTCCAAGTCATTCAGCTACACTGGTGATCCTTTTGATCATCCAGTGGCTCTTGTGCTTAGGTGATTACACAGTAACCCCAACTTTCTTGCACATGTTCTTTATCATCCCCATGATCTGGTTGGGGGTTGAACTCTTGACCGGTTGTGTTTTCTTGAGTAGGTTGCATGGTACACACTAACCCCTGGACTATATTTGTGATACTCATTCAAAACAAATTTATTACAAATACACCACCCATGATGCACATTTGGTAATATTGTGACACATACCTGACAGATGTTATGTTCCACTCTAAGTCACAACATACAGTATTTGGATAATATGCATATAAATACCAAGTGCATAAATATGGAACATTCAAGTAGCATGTGACAAGTATGGATATAACTATGTATTTCATAATTATAGTTTTAGGATCATCATACCCTATGTGCATAAGATGCATATATTTATGCATTGCATAATTAATACATTATGTGAATGATATGCATATATGCATGCATTTATAAATGATAGGATAATTATACCCTATGTGAAAAGTATGCATATAAATGCTAATTGCATAGTTATGGGATAGTCATACTCTAGGTGAATTAAGTACATACAAACAGTTACATTATAATTATGGGATATTCATACTATATGTGAATAGTATGTATATAAATAAATGGTGAAGTATAATGATTTCTAAAAATGACTAATATTAGTATAAATGTGAATATCAAGTAAATAATATTGGTAAAATAATCCATTATAGGCACATTATACATATTCAAAAAAGGATATGATTGGTAAAATGATCATTAAAAGTATATTGAACCTCTTTAAACAGAAATAATACTTATAAAAAAATTTTTTTTTTTGGTTTTTTTTATATTTTTTTTTAATTTTTTTATTTTGATCATGTAGATTTATGATCTCATGATCTTCAAGACTTGAGCTTCCAAGTCATTCAGCTACACTGGTGATCCTTTTGATCATCCAGTGGCTCTTGTGCTTAGGTGATTACACAGTAACCCCAACTTTCTTGCACATGTTCTTTATCATCCCCATGATCTGGTTGGGGGTTGAACTCTTGACCGGTTGTGTTTTCTTGAGTAGGTTGCATGGTACACACTAACCCCTGGACTATATTTGTGATACTCATTCAAAACAAATTTATTACAAATACACCACCCATGATGCACATTTGGTAATATTGTGACACATACCTGACAGATGTTATGTTCCACTCTAAGTCACAACATAAAGTATGTGGATAATATGCATATAAATACCAAGTGCATAAATATGGAACATTCAAGTAGCATGTGACAAGTATGGATATAACTATGTATTTCATAATTATAGTTTTAGGATCATCATACCCTATGTGCATAAGATGCATATATTTATGCATTGCATAATTAATACATTATGTGAATGATATGCATATATGCATGCATTTATAAATGATAGGATAATTATACCCTATGTGAAAAGTATGCATATAAATGCTAATTGCATAGTTATGGGATAGTCATACTCTAGGTGAATTAAGTACATACAAACAGTTACATTATAATTATGGGATATTCATACTATATGTGAATAGTATGTATATAAATAAATGGTGAAGTATAATGATTTCTAAAAATGACTAATATTAGTATAAATGTGAATATCAAGTAAATAATATTGGTAAAATAATCCATTATAGGCACATTATACATATTCAAAAAAGGATATGATTGGTAAAATGATCATTAAAAGTATATTGAACCTCTTTAAACAGAAATAATACTTATAAAAAAATTTTTTTTTTTGGTTTTTTTTATATTTTTTTTTAATTTTTTTATTTTGATCATGTAGATTTATGATCTCATGATCTTCAAGACTTGAGCTTCCAAGTCATTCAGCTACACTGGTGATCCTTTTGATCATCCAGTGGCTCTTGTGCTTAGGTGATTACACAGTAACCCCAACTTTCTTGCACATGTTCTTTATCATCCCCATGATCTGGTTGGGGGTTGAACTCTTGACCGGTTGTGTTTTCTTGAGTAGGTTGCATGGTACACAATAACCCCTGGACTATATTTGTGATACTCATTCAAAACAAATTTAGTACAAATACACCACCCATGATGCACATTTGGTAATATTGTGACACATACCTGACATATGTTATGTTCCACTCTAAGTCACAACATACAGTATGTGGATAATATGCATATAAATACCAAGTGCATAAATATGGAACATTCAAGTAGCATGTGACAAGTATGGATATAACTATGTATTTCATAATTATAGTTTTAGGATCATCATACCCTATGTGCATAAGATGCATATATTTATGCATTGCATAATTAATACATTATGTGAATGATAT
The DNA here is from genome assembly GCA_030280995.1 of Hemileia vastatrix. Lineage (NCBI taxonomy): Eukaryota > Fungi > Basidiomycota > Pucciniomycetes > Pucciniales > Zaghouaniaceae > Hemileia > Hemileia vastatrix. Next base: position 24,273,818 of record JASXTE010000004.1, on the reverse strand, counting down.
GCATATATGCATGCATTTATAAATGATAGGATAATTATACCCTATGTGAAAAGTATGCATATAAATTCTAATTGCATAGTTATGGGATAGTCATACTCTAGGTGAATTAAGTACATACAAACAGTTACATTATAATTATGGGATATTCATACTATATGTGAATAGTATGTATATAAATAAATGGTGAAGTATAATGATTTCTAAAAATGACTAATATTAGTATAAATGTGAATATCAAGTAAATAATATTGGTAAAATAATCCATTATAGGCACATTATACATATTCAAAAAAGGATATGATTGGTAAAATGATCATTAAAAGTATATTGAACCTCTTTAAACAGAAATAATACATATAAAAAAATTTTTTTTTTTTTGGTTTTTTTAATATTTTTTTTAATTTTTTTATTTTGATCATGTAGATTTATGATCTCATGATCTTCAAGACTTGAGCTTCCAAGTCATTCAGCTACACTGGTGATCCTTTTGATCATCCAGTGGCTCTTGTGCTTAGGTGATTACACAGTAACCCCAACTTTCTTGCACATGTTCTTTATCATCCCCATGATCTGGTTGGGGGTTGAACTCTTGACCGGTTGTGTTTTCTTGAGTAGGTTGCATGGTACACAATAACCCCTGGACTATATTTGTGATACTCATTCAAAACAAATTTAGTACAAATACACCACCCATGATGCACATTTGGTAATATTGTGACACATACCTGACAGATGTTATGTTCCACTCTAAGTCACAACATACAGTATGTGGATAATATGCATATAAATACCAAGTGCATAAATATGGAACATTCAAGTAGCATGTGACAAGTATGGATATAACTATGTATTTCATAATTATAGTTTTAGGATCATCATACCCTATGTGCATAAGATGCATATATTTATGCATTGCATAATTAATACATTATGTGAATGATATGCATATATGCATGCATTTATAAATGATAGGATAATTATACCCTATGTGAAAAGTATGCATATAAATGCTAATTGCATAGTTATGGGATAGTCATACTCTAGGTGAATTAAGTACATACAAACAGTTACATTATAATTATGGGATATTCATACTATATGTGAATAGTATGTATATAAATAAATGGTGAAGTATAATGATTTCTAAAAATGACTAATATTAGTATAAATGTGAATATCAAGTAAATAATATTGGTAGAATAATCCATTATAGGCACATTATACATATTCAAAAAAGGATATGATTGGTAAAATGATCATTAAAAGTATATTGAACCTCTTTAAACAGAAATAATACTTATAAAAAAATTTTTTTTTTTGGTTTTTTTTATATTTTTTTTTAATTTTTTTATTTTGATCATGTAGATTTATGATCTCATGATCTTCAAGACTTGAGCTTCCAAGTCATTCAGCTACACTGGTGATCCTTTTGATCATCCAGTGGCTCTTGTGCTTAGGTGATTACACAGTAACCCCAACTTTCTTGCACATGTTCTTTATCATCCCCATGATCTGGTTGGGGGTTGAACTCTTGACCGGTTGTGTTTTCTTGAGTAGGTTGCATGGTACACACTAACCCCTGGACTATATTTGTGATACTCATTCAAAACAAATTTATTACAAATACACCACCCATGATGCACATTTGGTAATATTGTGACACATACCTGACAGATGTTATGTTCCACTCTAAGTCACAACATAAAGTATGTGGATAATATGCATATAAATACCAAGTGCATAAATATGGAACATTCAACTAGCATGTGACAAGTATGGATATATCTATGTATTTCATAATTATAGTTTTAGGATCATCATACCCTATGTGCATAAGATGCATATATTTATGCATTGCATAATTAATACATTATGTGAATGATATGCATATATGCATGCATTTATAAATGATAGGATAATTATACCCTATGTGAAAAGTATGCATATAAATTCTAATTGCATAGTTATGGGATAGTCATACTCTAGGTGAATAAAGTACATACAAACAGTTACATTATAATTATGGGATATTCATACTATATGTGAATAGTATGTATATAAATAAATGGTGAAGTATAATGATTTCTAAAAATGACTAATATTAGTATAAATGTGAATATCAAGTAAAAAATATTGGTAAAATAATCCATTATAGGCACATTATACATATTCAAAAAAGGATATGATTGGTAAAATGATCATTAAAAGTATATTGAACCTCTTTAAACAGAAATAATACATATAAAAAAATTTTTTTTTTTTTGGTTTTTTTAATATTTTTTTTAATTTTTTTATTTTGATCATGTAGATTTATGATCTCATGATCTTCAAGACTTGAGCTTCCAAGTCATTCAGCTACACTGGTGATCCTTTTGATCATCCAGTGGCTCTTGTGCTTAGGTGATTACACAGTAACCCCAACTTTCTTGCACATGTTCTTTATCATCCCCATGATCTGGTTGGGGGTTGAACTCTTGACCGGTTGTGTTTTCTTGAGTAGGTTGCATGGTACACAATAACCCCTGGACTATATTTGTGATACTCATTCAAAACAAATTTAGTACAAATACACCACCCATGATGCACATTTGGTAATATTGTGACACATACCTGACAGATGTTATGTTCCACTCTAAGTCACAACATACAGTATGTGGATAATATGCATATAAATACCAAGTGCATAAATATGGAACATTCAAGTAGCATGTGACAAGTATGGATATAACTATGTATTTCATAATTATAGTTTTAGGATCATCATACCCTATGTGCATAAGATGCATATATTTATGCATTGCATAATTAATACATTATGTGAATGATATGCATATATGCATGCATTTATAAATGATAGGATAATTATACCCTATGTGAAAAGTATGCATATAAATGCTAATTGCATAGTTATGGGATAGTCATACTCTAGGTGAATTAAGTACATACAAACAGTTACATTATAATTATGGGATATTCATACTATATGTGAATAGTATGTATATAAATAAATGGTGAAGTATAATGATTTCTAAATATGACTAATATTAGTATAAATGTGAATATCAAGTAAATAATATTGGTAAAATAATCCATTATAGGCACATTATACATATTCAAAAAAGGATATGATTGGTAAAATGATCATTAAAAGTATATTGAACCTCTTTAAACAGAAATAATACTTATAAAAAAAATTTTTTTTTTGGTTTTTTTTATATTTTTTTTTAATTTTTTTATTTTGATCATGTAGATTTATGATCTCATGATCTTCAAGACTTGAGCTTCCAAGTCATTCAGCTACACTGGTGATCCTTTTGATCATCCAGTGGCTCTTGTGCTTAGGTGATTACACAGTAACCCCAACTTTCTTGCACATGTTCTTTATCATCCCCATGATCTGGTTGGGGGTTGAACTCTTGACCGGTTGTGTTTTCTTGAGTAGGTTGCATGGTACACACTAACCCCTGGACTATATTTGTGATACTCATTCAAAACAAATTTATTACAAATACACCACCCATGATGCACATTTGGTAATATTGTGACACATACCTGACAGATGTTATGTTCCACTCTAAGTCACAACATAAAGTATGTGGATAATATGCATATAAATACCAAGTGCATAAATATGGAACATTCAAGTAGCATGTGACAAGTATGGATATATCTATGTATTTCATAATTATAGTTTTAGGATCATCATACCCTATGTGCATAAGATGCATATATTTATGCATTGCATAATTAATACATTATGTGAATGATATGCATATATGCATGCATTTATAAATGATAGGATAATTATACCCTATGTGAAAAGTATGCATATAAATTCTAATTGCATAGTTAAGGGATAGTCATACTCTAGGTGAATAAAGTACATACAAACAGTTACATTATAATTATGGGATATTCATACTATATGTGAATAGTATGTATATAAATAAATGGTGAAGTATAATGATTTCTAAAAATGACTAATATTAGTATAAATGTGAATATCAAGTAAATAATATTGGTAAAATAATCCATTATAGGCACATTATACATATTCAAAAAAGGATATGATTGGTAAAATGATCATTAAAAGTATATTGAACCTCTTTAAACAGAAATAATACTTATAAAAAAAATTTTTTTTTTTTTGGTTTTTTTATATTTTTTTTTAATTTTTTTATTTTGATCATGTAGATTTATGATCTCATGATCTTCAAGACTTGAGCTTCCAAGTCATTCAGCTACACTGGTGATCCTTTTGATCATCCAGTGGCTCTTGTGCTTAGGTGATTACACAGTAACCCCAACTTTCTTGCACATGTTCTTTATCATCCCCATGATCTGGTTGGGGGTTGAACTCTTGACCGGTTGTGTTTTCTTGAGTAGGTTGCATGGTACACAATAACCCCTGGACTATATTTGTGATACTCATTCAAAACAAATTTAGTACAAATACACCACCCATGATGCACATTTGGTAATATTGTGACACATACCTGACAGATGTTATGTTCCACTCTAAGTCACAACATACAGTATGTGGATAATATGCATATAAATACCAAGTGCATAAATATGGAACATTCAAGTAGCATGTGACAAGTATGGATATAACTATGTATTTCATAATTATAGTTTTAGGATCATCATACCCTATGTGCATAAGATGCATATATTTATGCATTGCATAATTAATACATTATGTGAATGATATGCATATATGCATGCATTTATAAATGATAGGATAATTATACCCTATGTGAAAAGTATGCATATAAATGCTAATTGCATAGTTATGGGATAGTCATACTCTAGGTGAATTAAGTACATACAAACAGTTACATTATAATTATGGGATATTCATACTATATGTGAATAGTATGTATATAAATAAATGGTGAAGTATAATGATTTCTAAAAATGACTAATATTAGTATAAATGTGAATATCAAGTAAATAATATTGGTAAAATAATCCATTATAGGCACATTATACATATTCAAAAAAGGATATGATTGGTAAAATGATCATTAAAAGTATATTGAACCTCTTTAAACAGAAATAATACTTATAAAAAAATTTTTTTTTTTGGTTTTTTTTATATTTTTTTTTAATTTTTTTATTTTGATCATGTAGATTTATGATCTCATGATCTTCAAGACTTGAGCTTCCAAGTCATTCAGCTACACTGGTGATCCTTTTGATCATCCAGTGGCTCTTGTGCTTAGGTGATTACACAGTAACCCCAACTTTCTTGCACATGTTCTTTATCATCCCCATGATCTGGTTGAGGGTTGAACTCTTGACCGGTTGTGTTTTCTTGAGTAGGTTGCATGGTACACAATAACCCCTGGACTATATTTGTGATACTCATTCAAAACAAATTTAGTACAAATACACCACCCATGATGCACATTTGGTAATATTGTGACACATACCTGACATATGTTATGTTCCACTCTAAGTCACAACATACAGTATGTGGATAATATGCATATAAATACCAAGTGCATAAATATGGAACATTCAAGTAGCATGTGACAAGTATGGATATAACTATGTATTTCATAATTATAGTTTTAGGATCATCATACCCTATGTGCATAAGATGCATATATTTATGCATTGCATAATTAATACATTATGTGAATGATATGCATATATGCATGCATTTATAAATGATAGGATAATTATACCCTATGTGAAAAGTATGCATATAAATTCTAATTGCATAGTTATGGGATAGTCATACTCTAGGTGAATTAAGTACATACAAACAGTTACATTATAATTATGGGATATTCATACTATATGTGAATAGTATGTATATAAATAAATGGTGAAGTATAATGATTTCTAAAAATGACTAATATTAGTATAAATGTGAATATCAAGTAAATAATATTGGTAAAATAATCCATTATAGGCACATTATACATATTCAAAAAAGGATATGATTGGTAAAATGATCATTAAAAGTATATTGAACCTCTTTAAACAGAAATAATACATATAAAAAAATTTTTTTTTTTTTGGTTTTTTTAATATTTTTTTTAATTTTTTTATTTTGATCATGTAGATTTATGATCTCATGATCTTCAAGACTTGAGCTTCCAAGTCATTCAGCTACACTGGTGATCCTTTTGATCATCCAGTGGCTCTTGTGCTTAGGTGATTACACAGTAACCCCAACTTTCTTGCACATGTTCTTTATCATCCCCATGATCTGGTTGGGGGTTGAACTCTTGACCGGTTGTGTTTTCTTGAGTAGGTTGCATGGTACACAATAACCCCTGGACTATATTTGTGATACTCATTCAAAACAAATTTAGTACAAATACACCACCCATGATGCACATTTGGTAATATTGTGACACATACCTGACAGATGTTATGTTCCACTCTAAGTCACAACATACAGTATGTGGATAATATGCATATAAATACCAAGTGCATAAATATGGAACATTCAAGTAGCATGTGACAAGTATGGATATAACTATGTATTTCATAATTATAGTTTTAGGATCATCATACCCTATGTGCATAAGATGCATATATTTATGCATTGCATAATTAATACATTATGTGAATGATATGCATATATGCATGCATTTATAAATGATAGGATAATTATACCCTATGTGAAAAGTATGCATATAAATGCTAATTGCATAGTTATGGGATAGTCATACTCTAGGTGAATTAAGTACATACAAACAGTTACATTATAATTATGGGATATTCATACTATATGTGAATAGTATGTATATAAATAAATGGTGAAGTATAATGATTTCTAAAAATGACTAATATTAGTATAAATGTGAATATCAAGTAAATAATATTGGTAGAATAATCCATTATAGGCACATTATACATATTCAAAAAAGGATATGATTGGTAAAATGATCATTAAAAGTATATTGAACCTCTTTAAACAGAAATAATACTTATAAAAAAATTTTTTTTTTTGGTTTTTTTTATATTTTTTTTTAATTTTTTTATTTTGATCATGTAGATTTATGATCTCATGATCTTCAAGACTTGAGCTTCCAAGTCATTCAGCTACACTGGTGATCCTTTTGATCATCCAGTGGCTCTTGTGCTTAGGTGATTACACAGTAACCCCAACTTTCTTGCACATGTTCTTTATCATCCCCATGATCTGGTTGGGGGTTGAACTCTTGACCGGTTGTGTTTTCTTGAGTAGGTTGCATGGTACACACTAACCCCTGGACTATATTTGTGATACTCATTCAAAACAAATTTATTACAAATACACCACCCATGATGCACATTTGGTAATATTGTGACACATACCTGACAGATGTTATGTTCCACTCTAAGTCACAACATAAAGTATGTGGATAATATGCATATAAATACCAAGTGCATAAATATGGAACATTCAAGTAGCATGTGACAAGTATGGATATATCTATGTATTTCATAATTATAGTTTTAGGATCATCATACCCTATGTGCATAAGATGCATATATTTATGCATTGCATAATTAATACATTATGTGAATGATATGCATATATGCATGCATTTATAAATGATAGGATAATTATACCCTATGTGAAAAGTATGCATATAAATTCTAATTGCATAGTTATGGGATAGTCATACTCTAGGTGAATAAAGTACATACAAACAGTTACATTATAATTATGGGATATTCATACTATATGTGAATAGTATGTATATAAATAAATGGTGAAGTATAATGATTTCTAAAAATGACTAATATTAGTATAAATGTGAATATCAAGTAAATAATATTGGTAAAATAATCCATTATAGGCACATTATACATATTCAAAAAAGGATATGATTGGTAAAATGATCATTAAAAGTATATTGAACCTCTTTAAACAGAAATAATACTTATAAAAAAAATTTTTTTTTTTTTGGTTTTTTTATATTTTTTTTTAATTTTTTTATTTTGATCATGTAGATTTATGATCTCATGATCTTCAAGACTTGAGCTTCCAAGTCATTCAGCTACACTGGTGATCCTTTTGATCATCCAGTGGCTCTTGTGCTTAGGTGATTACACAGTAACCCCAACTTTCTTGCACATGTTCTTTATCATCCCCATGATCTGGTTGGGGGTTGAACTCTTGACCGGTTGTGTTTTCTTGAGTAGGTTGCATGGTACACAATAACCCCTGGACTATATTTGTGATACTCATTCAAAATAAATTTAGTACAAATACACCACCCATGATGCACATTTGGTAATATTGTGACACATACCTGACAGATGTTATGTTCCACTCTAAGTCACAACATACAGTATGTGGATAATATGCATATAAATACCAAGTGCATAAATATGGAACATTCAAGTAGCATGTGACAAGTATGGATATAACTATGTATTTCATAATTATAGTTTTAGGATCATCATACCCTATGTGCATAAGATGCATATATTTATGCATTGCATAATTAATACATTATGTGAATGATATGCATATATGCATGCATTTATAAATGATAGGATAATTATACCCTATGTGAAAAGTATGCATATAAATGCTAATTGCATAGTTATGGGATAGTCATACTCTAGGTGAATTAAGTACATACAAACAGTTACATTATAATTATGGGATATTCATACTATATGTGAATAGTATGTATATAAATAAATGGTGAAGTATAATGATTTCTAAAAATGACTAATATTAGTATAAATGTGAATATCAAGTAAATAATATTGGTAAAATAATCCATTATAGGCACATTATACATATTCAAAAAAGGATATGATTGGTAAAATGATCATTAAAAGTATATTGAACCTCTTTAAACAGAAATAATACTTATAAAAAAAATTTTTTTTTTGGTTTTTTTTATATTTTTTTTTAATTTTTTTATTTTGATCATGTAGATTTATGATCTCATGATCTTCAAGACTTGAGCTTCCAAGTCATTCAGCTACACTGGTGATCCTTTTGATCATCCAGTGGCTCTTGTGCTTAGGTGATTACACAGTAACCCCAACTTTCTTGCACATGTTCTTTATCATCCCCATGATCTGGTTGGGGGTTGAACTCTTGACCGGTTGTGTTTTCTTGAGTAGGTTGCATGGTACACACTAACCCCTGGACTATATTTGTGATACTCATTCAAAACAAATTTATTACAAATACACCACCCATGATGCACATTTGGTAATATTGTGACACATACCTGACAGATGTTATGTTCCACTCTAAGTCACAACATAAAGTATGTGGATAATATGCATATAAATACCAAGTGCATAAATATGGAACATTCAAGTAGCATGTGACAAGTATGGATATATCTATGTATTTCATAATTATAGTTTTAGGATCATCATACCCTATGTGCATAAGATGCATATATTTATGCATTGCATAATTAATACATTATGTGAATGATATGCATATATGCATGCATTTATAAATGATAGGATAATTATACCCTATGTGAAAAGTATGCATATAAATTCTAATTGCATAGTTATGGGATAGTCATACTCTAGGTGAATAAAGTACATACAAACAGTTACATTATAATTATGGGATATTCATACTATATGTGAATAGTATGTATATAAATAAATGGTGAAGTATAATGATTTCTAAAAATGACTAATATTAGTATAAATGTGAATATCAAGTAAATAATATTGGTAAAATAATCCATTATAGGCACATTATACATATTCAAAAAAGGATATGATTGGTAAAATGATCATTAAAAGTATATTGAACCTCTTTAAACAGAAATAATACTTATAAAAAAAATTTTTTTTTTTTTGGTTTTTTTATATTTTTTTTTAATTTTTTTATTTTGATCATGTAGATTTATGATCTCATGATCTTCAAGACTTGAGCTTCCAAGTCATTCAGCTACACTGGTGATCCTTTTGATCATCCAGTGGCTCTTGTGCTTAGGTGATTACACAGTAACCCCAACTTTCTTGCACATGTTCTTTATCATCCCCATGATCTGGTTGGGGGTTGAACTCTTGACCGGTTGTGTTTTCTTGAGTAGGTTGCATGGTACACAATAACCCCTGGACTATATTTGTGATACTCATTCAAAACAAATTTAGTACAAATACACCACCCATGATGCACATTTGGTAATATTGTGACACATACCTGACAGATGTTATGTTCCACTCTAAGTCACAACATACAGTATGTGGATAATATGCATATAAATACCAAGTGCATAAATATGGAACATTCAAGTAGCATGTGACAAGTATGGATATAACTATGTATTTCATAATTATAGTTTTAGGATCATCATACCCTATGTGCATAAGATGCATATATTTATGCATTGCATAATTAATACATTATGTGAATGATATGCATATATGCATGCATTTATAAATGATAGGATAATTATACCCTATGTGAAAAGTATGCATATAAATGCTAATTGCATAGTTATGGGATAGTCATACTCTAGGTGAATTAAGTACATACAAACAGTTACATTATAATTATGGGATATTCATACTATATGTGAATAGTATGTATATAAATAAATGGTGAAGTATAATGATTTCTAAAAATGACTAATATTAGTATAAATGTGAATATCAAGTAAATAATATTGGTAAAATAATCCATTATAGGCACATTATACATATTCAAAAAAGGATATGATTGGTAAAATGATCATTAAAAGTATATTGAACCTCTTTAAACAGAAATAATACTTATAAAAAAATTTTTTTTTTTGGTTTTTTTTATATTTTTTTTTAATTTTTTTATTTTGATCATGTAGATTTATGATCTCATGATCTTCAAGACTTGAGCTTCCAAGTCATTCAGCTACACTGGTGATCCTTTTGATCATCCAGTGGCTCTTGTGCTTAGGTGATTACACAGTAACCCCAACTTTCTTGCACATGTTCTTTATCATCCCCATGATCTGGTTGGGGGTTGAACTCTTGACCGGTTGTGTTTTCTTGAGTAGGTTGCATGGTACACACTAACCCCTGGACTATATTTGTGATACTCATTCAAAACAAATTTAGTACAAATACACCACCCATGATGCACATTTGGTAATATTGTGACACATACCTGACATATGTTATGTTCCACTCTAAGTCACAACATACAGTATGTGGATAATATGCATATAAATACCAAGTGCATAAATATGGAACATTCAAGTAGCATGTGACAAGTATGGATATAACTATGTATTTCATAATTATAGTTTTAGGATCATCATACCCTATGTGCATAAGATGCATATATTTATGCATTGCATAATTAATACATTATGTGAATGATATGCATATATGCATGCATTTATAAATGATAGGATAATTATACCCTATGTGAAAAGTATGCATATAAATTCTAATTGCATAGTTATGGGATAGTCATACTCTAGGTGAATTAAGTACATACAAACAGTTACATTATAATTATGGGATATTCATACTATATGTGAATAGTATGTATATAAATAAATGGTGAAGTATAATGATTTCTAAAAATGACTAATATTAGTATAAATGTGAATATCAAGTAAATAATATTGGTAAAATAATCCATTATAGGCACATTATACATATTCAAAAAAGGATATGATTGGTAAAATGATCATTAAAAGTATATTGAACCTCTTTAAACAGAAATAATACATATAAAAAAATTTTTTTTTTTTTGGTTTTTTTAATATTTTTTTTAATTTTTTTATTTTGATCATGTAGATTTATGATCTCATGATCTTCAAGACTTGAGCTTCCAAGTCATTCAGCTACACTGGTGATCCTTTTGATCATCCAGTGGCTCTTGTGCTTAGGTGATTACACAGTAACCCCAACTTTCTTGCACATGTTCTTTATCATCCCCATGATCTGGTTGGGGGTTGAACTCTTGACCGGTTGTGTTTTCTTGAGTAGGTTGCATGGTACACACTAACCCCTGGACTATATTTGTGATACTCATTCAAAACAAATTTAGTACAAATACACCACCCATGATGCACATTTGGTAATATTGTGACACATACCTGACAGATGTTATGTTCCACTCTAAGTCATAACATACAGTATGTGGATAATATGCATATAAATACCAAGTGCATAAATATGGAACATTCAAGTAGCATGTGACAAGTATGGATATAACTATGTATTTCATAATTATAGTTTTAGGATCATCATACCCTATGTGCATAAGATGCATATATTTATGCATTGCATAATTAATACATTATGTGAATGATATGCATATATCCATGCATTTAAAAATGATAGGATAATTATACCCTATGTGAAAAGTATGCATATAAATGCTAATTGCATAGTTATTGGATAGTCATACTATAGGTGAATTAAGTACATACAAACAGTTACATTATAATTATGGGATATTCATACTATATGTGAATAGTATGTATATAAATAAATGGTGAAGTATAATGATTTCTAAAAATGACTAATATTAGTATAAATGTGAATATCAAGTAAATAATATTGGTAAAATAATCAATTATAGGCACATTATACATATTCAAAAAAGGATATGATTGGTAAAATGATCATTAAAAGTATATTGTACCTCTTTAAACAGAAATAATACTTATAAAAAAAATTTTTTTTTTTTTTGGTTTTTTTTATATTTTTTTTTAATTTTTTTATTTTGATCATGTAGATTTATGATCTCATGATCTTCAAGACTTGAGCTTCCAAGTCATTCAGCTACACTGGTGATCCTTTTGATCATCCAGTGGCTCTTGTGCTTAGGTGATTACACAGTAACCCCAACTTTCTTGCACATGTTCTTTATCATCCCCATGATCTGGTTGGGGGTTGAACTCTTGACCGGTTGTGTTTTCTTGAGTAGGTTGCATGGTACACACTAACCCCTGGACTATATTTGTGATACTCATTCAAAACAAATTTAGTACAAATACACCACCCATGATGCACATTTGGTAATATTGTGACACATACCTGACATATGTTATGTTCCACTCTAAGTCACAACATACAGTATGTGGATAATATGCATATAAATACCAAGTGCATAAATATGGAACATTCAAGTAGCATGTGAAAAGTATGGATATAACTATGTATTTCATAATTATAGTTTTAGGATCATCATACCCTATGTGCATAAGATGCATATATTTATGCATTGCATAATTAATACATTATGTGAATGATATGCATATATCCAGGCATTTAAAAATGATAGGATAATTATACCCTATGTGAAAAGTATGCATATAAATGCTAATTGCATAGTTATTGGATAGTCATACTCTAGGTGAATTAAGTACATACAAACAGTTACATTATAATTATGGGATATTCATACTATATGTGAATAGTATGTATATAAATAAATGGTGAAGTATAATGATTTCTAAAAATGACTAATATTAGTATAAATGTGAATATCAAGTAAATAATATTGGTAAAATAATCCATTATAGGCACATTATACATATTCAAAAAAGGATATGATTGGTAAAATGATCATTAAAAGTATATTGAACCTCTTTAAACAGAAATAATACTTATAAAAAAAATTTTTTTTTTTGGTTTTTTTTATATTTTTTTTTAATTTTTTTATTTTGATCATGTAGATTTATGATCTCATGATCTTCAAGACTTGAGCTTCCAAGTCATTCAGCTACACTGGTGATCCTTTTGATCATCCAGTGGCTCTTGTGCTTAGGTGATTACACAGTAACCCCAACTTTCTTGCACATGTTCTTTATCATCCCCATGATCTGGTTGGGGGTTGAACTCTTGACCGGTTGTGTTTTCTTGAGTAGGTTGCATGGTACACACTAACCCCTGGACTATATTTGTGATATTCATTCAAAACAAATTTAGTACAAATACACCACCCATGATGCACATTTGGTAATATTGTGACACATACCTGACAGATGTTATGTTCCACTCTAAGTCACAACATACAGTATGTGGATAATATGCATATAAATACCAAGTGCATAAATATGGAACATTCAAGTAGCATGTGACAAGTATGGATATAACTATGTATTTCATAATTATAGTTTTAGGATCATCATACCCTATGTGCATAAGATGCATATATTTATGCATTGCATAATTAATACATTATGTGAATGATATGCATATATCCATGCATTTAAAAATGATAGGATAATTATACCCTATGTGAAAAGTATGCATATAAATGCTAATTGCATAGTTATGGGATAGTCATACTCTAGGTGAATTAAGTACATACAAACAGTTACATTATAATTATGGGATATTCATACTATATGTGAATAGTATGTATATAAATAAATGGTGAAGTATAATGATTTCTAAAAATGACTAATATTAGTATAAATGTGAATATCAAGTAAATAATATTGGTAAAATAATCCATTATAGGCACATTATACAAATTCAAAAAAGGATATGATTGGTAAAATGATCATTAAAAGTATATTGAACCTCTTTAAACAGAAATAATACTTATAAAATTTTTTTTTTTTTTTTGGTTTTTTTTATATTTTTTTTTAATTTTTTTATTTTGATCATGTAGATTTATGATCTCATGATCTTCAAGACTTGAGCTTCCAAGTCATTCAGCTACACTGGTGATCCTTTTGATCATCCAGTGGCTCTTGTGCTTAGGTGATTACACAGTAACCCCAACTTTCTTGCACATGTTCTTTATCATCCCCATGATCTGGTTGGGGGTTGAACTCTTGACCGGTTGTGTTTTCTTGAGTAGGTTGCATGGTACACACTAACCCCTGGACTATATTTGTGATACTCATTCAAAACAAATTTAGTACAAATACACCACCCATGATGCACATTTGGTAATATTGTGACACATACCTGACAGATGTTATGTTCCACTCTAAGTCACAACATACAGTATGTGGATAATATGCATATAAATACCAAGTGCATAAATATGGAACATTCAAGTAGCATGTGACAAGTATGGATATAACTATGTATTTCATAATTATAGTTTTAGGATCATCATACCCTATGTGCATAAGATGCATATATTTATGCATTGCATAATTAATACATTATGTGAATGATATGCATATATCCATGCATTTAAAAATGATAGGATAATTATACCCTATGTGAAAAGTATGCATATAAATGCTAATTGCATAGTTATGGGATAGTCATACTCTAGGTGAATTAAGTACATACAAACAGTTACATTATAATTATGGGATATTCATACTATATGTGAATAGTATGTATATAAATAAATGGTGAAGTATAATGATTTCTAAAAATGACTAATATTAGTATAAATGTGAATATCAAGTAAATAATATTGGTAAAATAATCCATTATAGGCACATTATACAAATTCAAAAAAGGATATGATTGGTAAAATGATCATTAAAAGTATATTGAACCTCTTTAAACAGAAATAATACTTAAAAAAAATTTTTTTTTTTTTTTGGTTTTTTTTATATTTTTTTTTAATTTTTTATTTTGATCATGTAGATTTATGATCTCATGATCTTCAAGACTTGAGCTTCCAAGTCATTCAGCTACTCTGGTGATCCTTTTGATCATCTAGTGGCTCTTGTGCTTAGGTGATTACACAGTAACCCCAACTTTCTTGCACATGTTCTTTATCATCCCCATGATCTGGTTGGGGGTTGAACTCTTGACCGGTTGTGTTTTCTTGAGTAGGTTGCATGGTACACACTAACCCCTGGACTATATTTGTGATACTCATTCAAAACAAATTTAGTACAAATACACCACCCATGATGCACATTTGGTAATATTGTGACACATACCTGACAGATGTTATGTTCCACTCTAAGTCACAACATAAAGTATGTGGATAATATGCATATAAATACCAAGTGCATAAATATGGAACATTCAAGTAGCATGTGACAAGTATGGATATAACTATGTATTTCATAATTTTAGTTTTAGGATCATCATACCCTATGTGCATAAGATGCATATATTTATGCATTGCATAATTAATACATTATGTGAATGATATGCATATATCCATGCATTTAAAAATGATAGGATAATTATACCCTATGTGAAAAGTATGCATATAAATGCTAATTGCATAGTTATGGGATAGTCATACTCTAGGTGAATTAAGTACATACAAACAGTTACATTATAATTATGGGATATTCATACTATATGTGAATAGTATGTATATAAATAAATGGTGAAGTATAATGATTTCTAAAAATGACTAATATTGGTATAAATGTGAATATCAAGTAAATAATATTGGTAAAATAATCCATTATAGGCACATTATACAAATTCAAAAAAGGATATGATTGGTAAAATGATCATTAAAAGTATATTGAACCTCTTTAAACAGAAATAATACTTAAAAAAAAATTTTTTTTTTTTTTTGGTTTTTTTTATATTTTTTTTTAATTTTTTATTTTGATCATGTAGATTTATGATCTCATGATCTTCAAGACTTGAGCTTCCAAGTCATTCAGCTACACTGGTGATCCTTTTGATCATCTAGTGGCTCTTGTGCTTAGGTGATTACACAGTAACCCCAACTTTCTTGCACATGTTCTTTATCATCCCCATGATCTGGTTGGGGGTTGAACTCTTGACCGGTTGTGTTTTCTTGAGTAGGTTGCATGGTACACAATAACCCCTGGACTATATTTGTGATACTCATTCAAAACAAATTTAGTACAAATACACCACCCATGATGCACATTTGGTAATATTGTGACACATACCTGACAGATGTTATGTTCCACTCTAAGTCACAAC
Organism: Hemileia vastatrix; assembly: GCA_030280995.1. Lineage (NCBI taxonomy): Eukaryota > Fungi > Basidiomycota > Pucciniomycetes > Pucciniales > Zaghouaniaceae > Hemileia > Hemileia vastatrix. Next base: position 24,257,024 of record JASXTE010000004.1, on the reverse strand, counting down.
ATACAGTATGTGGATAATATGCATATAAATACCAAGTGCATAAATATGGAACATTCAAGTAGCATGTGACAAGTATGGATATAACTATGTATTTCATAATTATAGTTTTAGGATCATCATACCCTATGTGCATAAGATGCATATATTTATGCATTGCATAATTAATACATTATGTGAATGATATGCATAAATCCATGCATTTAAAAATGATAGGATAATTATACCCTATGTGAAAAGTATGCATATAAATGCTAATTGCATAGTTATGGGATAGTCATACACTAGGTGAATTAAGTACATACAAACAGTTACATTATAATTATGGGATATTCATACTATATGTGAATAGTATGTATATAAATAAATGGTGAACTATAATGATTTCTAAAAATGACTAATATTAGTATAAATGTGAATATCAAGTAAATAATATTGGTAAAATAATCCATTATAGGCACATTATACATATTCAAAAAAGGATATGATTGGTAAAATGATCATTAAAAGTATATTGAACCTCTTTAAACAGAAATAATACTTATAAAAAAAATTTTTTTTTTTTTTGGTTTTTTTTATATTTTTTTTTAATTTTTTTATTTTGATCATGTAGATTTATGATCTCATGATCTTCAAGACTTGAGCTTCCAAGTCATTCAGCTACACTGGTGATCCTTTTGATCATCCAGTGGCTCTTGTGCTTAGGTGATTACACAGTAACCCCAACTTTCTTGCACATGTTCTTTATCATCCCCATGATCTGGTTGGGGGTTGAACTCTTGACCGGTTGTGTTTTCTTGAGTAGGTTGCATGGTACACACTAACCCCTGGACTATATTTGTGATACTCATTCAAAACAAATTTAGTACAAATACGCCACCCATGATGCACATTTGGTAATATTGTGACACATACCTGACAGATGTTATGTTCCACTCTAAGTCACAACATACAGTATGTGGATAATATGCATATAAATACCAAGTGCATAAATATGGAACATTCAAGTAGCATGTGACAAGTATGGATATAACTATGTATTTCATAATTATAGTTTTAGGATCATCATACCCTATGTGCATAAGATGCATATATTTATGCATTGCATAATTAATACATTATGTGAATGATATGCATATATGCATGCATTTATAAATGATAGGATAATTATACCCTATGTGAAAAGTATGCATATAAATGCTAATTGCATAGTTATGGGATAGTCATACTCTAGGTGAATTAAGTACATACAAACAGTTACATTATAATTATGGGATATTCATACTATATGTGAATAGTATGTATATAAATAAATGGTGAAGTATAATGATTTCTAAAAATGACTAATATTAGTATAAATGTGAATATCAAGTAAATAATATTGGTAAAATAATCCATTATAGGCACATTATACATATTCAAAAAAGGATATGATTGGTAAAATGATCATTAAAAGTATATTGAACCTCTTTAAACAGAAATAATACTTATAAAAAAAATTTTTTTTTTTTTTGGTTTTTTATATATTTTTTTTTAATTTTTTTATTTTGATCATGTAGATTTATGATCTCATGATCTTCAAGACTTGAGCTTCCAAGTCATTCAGCTACACTGGTGATCCTTTTGATCATCCAGTGGCTCTTGTGCTTAGGTGATTACACAGTAACCCCAACTTTCTTGCACATGTTCTTTATCATCCCCATGATCTGGTTGGGGGTTGAACTCTTGACCGGTTGTGTTTTCTTGAGTAGGTTGCATGGTACACACTAACCCCTGGACTATATTTGTGATACTCATTCAAAACAAATTTAATACAAATACACCACCCATGATGCACATTTGGTAATATTGTGACACATACCTGACAGATGTTATGTTCCACTCTAAGTCACAACATACAGTATGTGGATAATATGCATATAAATACCAAGTGCATAAATATGGAACATTAAAGTAGCATGTGACAAGTATGGATATAACTATGTATTTCATAATTATAGTTTTAGGATCATCATACCCTATGTGCATAAGATGCATATATTTATGCATTGCATAATTAATACATTATGTGAATGATATGCATAAATTTATGCATTTAAAAATGATAGGATAATTATACCCTATGTGAAAAGTATGCATATAAATGCTAATTTCATAGTTATGGGATAGTCATACTCTAGGTGAAATAAGTACATACAAACAGTTACATTATAATTATGGGATATTCATACTATATGTGAATAGTATGTATATAAATAAATGGTGAAGTATAATGATTTCTAAAAATGACTAATATTAGTATAAATGTGAATATCAAGTAAATAATATTGGTAAAATAATCCATTATAGGCACATTATACATATTCAAAAAAGGATATGATTGGTAAAATGATCATTAAAAGTATATTGAACCTCTTTAAACAGAAATAATACTTATAAAAAAAATTTTTTTTTTTTTGGTTTTTTTTATATTTTTTTTTAATTTTTTTATTTTGATCATGTAGATTTATGATCTCATGATCTTCAAGACTTGAGCTTCCAAGTCATTCAGCTACACTGGTGATCCTTTTGATCATCCAGTGGCTCTTGTGCTTAGGTGATTACACAGTAACCCCAACTTTCTTGCACATGTTCTTTATCATCCCCATGATCTGGTTGGGGGTTGAACTCTTGACCGGTTGTGTTTTCTTGAGTAGGTTGCATGGTACACACTAACCCCTGGACTATATTTGTGATACTCATTCAAAACAAATTTAGTACAAATACACCACCCATGATGCACATTTGGTAATATTGTGACACATACCTGACATATGTTATGTTCCACTCTAAGTCACAACATACAGTATGTGGATAATATGCATATAAATACCAAGTGCATAAATATGGAACATTCAAGTAGCATGTGAAAAGTATGGATATAACTATGTATTTCATAATTATAGTTTTAGGATCATCATACCCTATGTGCATAAGATGCATATATTTATGCATTGCATAATTAATACATTATGTGAATGATATGCATATATCCAGGCATTTAAAAATGATAGGATAATTATACCCTATGTGAAAAGTATGCATATAAATGCTAATTGCATAGTTATTGGATAGTCATACTCTAGGTGAATTAAGTACATACAAACAGTTACATTATAATTATGGGATATTCATACTATATGTGAATAGTATGTATATAAATAAATGGTGAAGTATAATTATTTCTAAAAATGACTAATATTAGTATAAATGTGAATATCAAGTAAATAATATTGGTAAAATAATCCATTATAGGCACATTATACATATTCAAAAAAGGATATGATTGGTAAAATGATCATTAAAAGTATATTGAACCTCTTTAAACAGAAATAATACTTATAAAAAAAATTTTTTTTTTTTTTGGTTTTTTTTATATTTTTTTTTAATTTTTTTATTTTGATCATGTAGATTTATGATCTCATGATCTTCAAGACTTGAGCTTCCAAGTCATTCAGCTACACTGGTGATCCTTTTGATCATCCAGTGGCTCTTGTGCTTAGGTGATTACACAGTAACCCCAACTTTCTTGCACATGTTCTTTATCATCCCCATGATCTGGTTGGGGGTTGAACTCTTGACCGGTTGTGTTTTCTTGAGTAGGTTGCATGGTACACACTAACCCCTGGACTATATTTGTGATACTCATTCAAAACAAATTTAGTACAAATACACCACCCATGATGCACATTTGGTAATATTGTGACACATACCTGACAGATGTTATGTTCCACTCTAAGTCACAACATACAGTATGTGGATAATATGCATATAAATACCAAGTGCATAAATATGGAACATTCAAGTAGCATGTGACAAGTATGGATATAACTATGTATTTCATAATTATAGTTTTAGGATCATCATACCCTATGTGCATAAGATGCATATATTTATGCATTGCATAATTAATACATTATGTGAATGATATGCATATATCCATGCATTTAAAAATGATAGGATAATTATACCCTATGTGAAAAGTATGCATATAAATGCTAATTGCATAGTTATGGGATAGTCATACTCTAGGTGAATTAAGTACATACAAACAGTTACATTATAATTATGGGATATTCATACTATATGTGAATAGTATGTATATAAATAAATGGTGAAGTATAATGATTTCTAAAAATGACTAATATTAGTATAAATGTGAATATCAAGTAAATAATATTGGTAAAATAATCCATTATAGGCACATTATACAAATTCAAAAAAGGATATGATTGGTAAAATGATCATTAAAAGTATATTGAACCTCTTTAAACAGAAATAATACTTATAAAAAATTTTTTTTTTTTGGTTTTTTTTATATTTTTTTTTTAATTTTTTATTTTGATCATGTAGATTTATGATCTCATGATCTTCATGACTTGAGCTTCCAAGTCATTCAGCTACACTGGTGATCCTTTTGATCATCCAGTGGCTCTTGTGCTTAGGTGATTACACAGTAACCCCAACTTTCTTGCACATGTTCTTTATCATCCCCATGATCTGGTTGGGGGTTGAACTCTTGACCGGTTGTGTTTTCTTGAGTAGGTTGCATGGTACACACTAACCCCTGGACTATATTTGTGATACTCATTCAAAACAAATTTAGTACAAATACACCACCCATGATGCACATTTGGTAATATTGTGACACATACCTGACAGATGTTATGTTCCACTCTAAGTCACAACATACAGTATGTGGATAATATGCATATAAATACCAAGTGCATAAATATGGAACATTCAAGTAGCATGTGACAAGTATGGATATAACTATGTATTTCATAATTATAGTTTTAGGATCATCATACCCTATGTGCATAAGATGCATATATTTATGCATTGCATAATTAATACATTATGTGAATGATATGCATAAATCCATGCATTTAAAAATGATAGGATAATTATACCCTATGTGAAAAGTATGCATATAAATGCTAATTGCATAGTTATGGGATAGTCATACTCTAGGTGAATTAAGTACATACAAACAGTTACATTATAATTATGGGATATTCATACTATATGTGAATAGTATGTATATAAATAAATGGTGAAGTATAATGATTTCTAAAAATGACTAATATTAGTATAAATGTGAATATCAAGTAAAAAATATTGGTAAAATAATCCATTATAGGCACATTATACATATTCAAAAAAGGATATGATTGGTAAAATGATCATTAAAAGTATATTGAACCTCTTTAAACAGAAATAATACTTATAAAAAAAATTTTTTTTTTTTTTGGTTTTTTTTATATTTTTTTTTAATTTTTTTATTTTGATCATGTAGATTTATGATCTCATGATCTTCAAGACTTGAGCTTCCAAGTCATTCAGCTACACTGGTGATCCTTTTGATCATCCAGTGGCTCTTGTGCTTAGGTGATTACACAGTAACCCCAACTTTCTTGCACATGTTCTTTATCATCCCCATGATCTGGTTGGGGGTTGAACTCTTGACCGGTTGTGTTTTCTTGAGTAGGTTGCATGGTACACACTAACCCCTGGACTATATTTGTGATACTCATTCAAAACAAATTTAGTACAAATACACCACCCATGATGCACATTTGGTAATATTGTGACACATACCTGACAGATGTTATGTTCCACTCTAAGTCACAACATACAGTATGTGGATAATATGCATATAAATACCAAGTGCATAAATATGGAACATTCAAGTAGCATGTGACAAGTATGGATATAACTATGTATTTCATAATTATAGTTTTAGGATCATCATACCCTATGTGCATAAGATGCATATATTTATGCATTGCATAATTAATACATTATGTGAATGATATGCATATATCCATGCATTTAAAAATGATAGGATAATTATACCCTATGTGAAAAGTATGCATATAAATGCTAATTGCATAGTTATGGGATAGTCATACTCTAGGTGAATTAAGTACATACAAACAGTTACATTATAATTATGGGATATTCATACTATATGTGAATAGTATGTATATAAATAAATGGTGAAGTATAATGATTTCTAAAAATGACTAATATTAGTATAAATGTGAATATCAAGTAAATAATATTGGTAAAATAATCCATTATAGGCACATTATACAAATTCAAAAAAGGATATGATTGGTAAAATGATCATTAAAAGTATATTGAACCTCTTTAAACAGAAATAATACTTATAAAAAATTTTTTTTTTTTGGTTTTTTTTATATTTTTTTTTTAATTTTTTATTTTGATCATGTAGATTTATGATCTCACGATCTTCATGACTTGAGCTTCCAAGTCATTCAGCTACACTGGTGATCCTTTTGATCATCCAGTGGCTCTTGTGCTTAGGTGATTACACAGTAACCCCAACTTTCTTGCACATGTTCTTTATCATCCCCATGATCTGGTTGGGGGTTGAACTCTTGACCGGTTGTGTTTTCTTGCGTAGGTTGCATGGTACACACTAACCCCTGGACTATATTTGTGATACTCATTCAAAACAAATTTAGTACAAATACACCACCCATGATGCACATTTGGTAATATTGTGACACATACCTGACAGATGTTATGTTCCACTCTAAGTCACAACATACAGTATGTGGATAATATGCATATAAATACCAAGTGCATAAATATGGAACATTCAAGTAGCATGTGACAAGTATGGATATAACTATGTATTTCATAATTATAGTTTTAGGATCATCATACCCTATGTGCATAAGATGCATATATTTATGCATTGCATAATTAATACATTATGTGAATGATATGCATAAATCCATGCATTTAAAAATGATAGGATAATTATACCCTATGTGAAAAGTATGCATATAAATGCTAATTGCATAGTTATGGGATAGTCATACTCTAGGTGAATTAAGTACATACAAACAGTTACATTATAATTATGGGATATTCATACTATATGTGAATAGTATGTATATAAATAAATGGTGAAGTATAATGATTTCTAAAAATGACTAATATTAGTATAAATGTGAATATCAAGTAAAAAATATTGGTAAAATAATCCATTATAGGCACATTATACATATTCAAAAAAGGATATGATTGGTAAAATGATCATTAAAAGTATATTGAACCTCTTTAAACAGAAATAATACTTATAAAAAAAATTTTTTTTTTTTTTGGTTTTTTTTATATTTTTTTTTAATTTTTTTATTTTGATCATGTAGATTTATGATCTCATGATCTTCAAGACTTGAGCTTCCAAGTCATTCAGCTACACTGGTGATCCTTTTGATCATCCAGTGGCTCTTGTGCTTAGGTGATTACACAGTAACCCCAACTTTCTTGCACATGTTCTTTATCATCCCCATGATCTGGTTGGGGGTTGAACTCTTGACCGGTATGGTAAGGTAAACTCTTACAGTCGCCTTGCTGTAAGCAGAATCCGGAGGAGATGTGTGGATTTAGCTGAAAACCCCGTCCTTCCAATAAAAATAACAAAGTAGGTGTTCTAAATCACTAAGCTAACCAATCTACTTAGATCTGATTGATAAAAATAATGAAACTCTAAAATAATTAACGCTTATTGAGATTTAAAGAAAGTGGCTGTTGATAAAGAAATACTGATAACAACAATTAAGGTGTACCAGTGAAAGATCTGAAAAGATTGACTTTTATGTTTTTATAATAATTTTAATTTTTATGAGACAGCAATAATCAAGTCCCAGCGATGAAGACCTTTCTAAAGATACCCTGTATGAAGTGTTATTTAAACTGTTGAATTGTATTTCTAAAATTTTATGTAAAAAAAAATAATAATGTTATAAGGGTATTACAAGTTATTTTAATTTGTTGAGTAATAAAAAATGAGACTGTGGTAGTTAATGATTAAGCTGTATGATGTGTCCCCCCTCCCAATTTCGAGTTTGAGACGCGCTTAAGTATTCCTAGTCACGTGCCTAAGTTTTCCCCTCCAGAGCTCTTCCAGAGTCAATCCGGAGCCCGTACGGAGTCCGTACGGAGTCAAAGCGGAGTCCGTACGGAGTCGAAACGGAGTCCGTCCGGACTTCCGGACTCAATTTAGAACCTTAAAACCATAATAAAAAATCTAGAAAAATTACACATAATAGAGCTACTTCCCCTTTACATACCAAACTAATTTTCGTAGTCTGCGCAGCTCTAATTACCCCGTGAAAATTCATCAAAGTTAAGTAATTTTTGAAAACGTAAATATTCCTATAAAACTTTAAAATTCATTTAAAAATATAAGAAAAATAGTAAAAATTCTGGGAAAATTTCCCAAGGTTCTTGAGTGACTCGACTTAATACTTATAAATTTTCCAGACTGTAAAAATAAGTTTTTTCCGTAAAATAAATTGTTTTCGTGTAGGCATTCGCTCGTGACCAATTTCTTCATATTTAAAACTCAAATAAATTAAATAAACCCTTTTATATATAAAAAATAATAAGGCCAATCTTGCATGCTGTAATAACTCCATTTACATACTTAGGTGCCGTACTAAACTTTAGGCTACCACATCCTCCCTCCAATCAAGAATGTCCCCATTCTTAAAACTTTGCATAAGTGGTTGAACACAATATTCATCTTTAACCTTCAACCACCATCTTCTTTAATCAACTATAAAATTCATCTTCATCAATATGTCTTCCAAAGAACTTGTCGCTCCATGTGAACTCTGCGCTCGATACCAGGTACCTTGTTTAATGTCCAACCCTAATCTTCCTGGCAGAACAGCTTGCGACTTATGCCGTGTGAAAAAAGTCAAATGCAACCGGCCAATAGTTCCTTCTAAAACAAACGTATATTTAGGACCAGCAGCTCTCCCTGATCCCTCAACTTCTAAAAAGCAATCCAAAATTCCTGTCTTCTTAAAACGAATAAGATCAAAAACAGCTTCAAAAGTTCAATCTTCATCAACGGATCCCGGCCTAATTTTGCCTTCACAAGATCCTAATCCTATAACGCCAGTACCCCCAACTAACTTTGCTGAGACTATGTTTCCTGGCTCTAAATGTAAGACCCTATTTATCTTACTAAAAAAAAACTTTTAATCAAAATTGACTAAACCTATGACTTAATAACATATTTGAACTTCTAGCTGTCGAAATAACCAACACTGATGATGTTGGTAGAGTGAAGACGGACTATATCAATCATTACCCAAATTTTCATCGCTATCTTTTTCTTGACTTTACTAATGAGTTGAAACGAAAAATGCTGGCCTATTTTCAAGAAACTCCAGCTAATAACCATGAAGACCTCATGAAAAGAAGAATTTTAATGCAAAGCTTTGATAATGATGTTGAACAATTTCAAAGAAATTATCTTTTCTAACAGTATAACTTGATAAAATTTTGTTTTTGCTTGGTCTTCTTAAACTTTCAACATAAATGATGTTTTCTTTCTTCTCTGGCTTGATATAACATAAAATAAAATAAAATAAATCTTGTGATGATTCCACTACTGAGAGCAAGGTTTGAATCCCTTCAGACTCCCATATACCAGTCTTCCTTCTTGTCACAGCATTGAGAGAGTGGATCTTCCTATGAGCCGAATACTCCTGATTCCAACCTCATAGGGCCCCCCACTGAGCCGAATTCTATGATTCCAATCTCGCCATAAGGTCCTCCAAGCTTCACACCAAAAAAAAATGGCCTAACTATGAGGCACTAAAAAAAATCATTCCCTAAAATCCAACTACCATCCTAACTTCTGATTCCTTCATCACAATTTTCAAACTTTGCTATACAGCAAACCCATAAAATACTTTTGCCAGGCTTCCAATAATAATTTCAACTTTAGACCATGTTAAAGCGCCACAAATTTCACCTAATTAACCATTATGCTTTCCTTAGCATCATTACCACCTAAAATTTTAACCTCCTAAAGCTTCTAGCACCCAATTCCAGAAATAATTGAATAACCAGTTTAGAGTCTTAGTGGACAGTGATAAATTAAAAGATTGAATTGAGTTATCCAAACAAGATTGACATTCCAGTTTAAAGTCTTGGTGGACCAAACATATAATCGATTGCCAGTTTATGGTCTTGGTGGACCAAAGATCGTTTAAGTGCATAAATATCTTGATATATTCCTAAGTAAGGCCTAGGCTTGACCAAAGATTGAATAAATTTGATAATCCAGTTTAATGTCATAGTGGACCAAACATTTGATCGACAAGTAATCCAGTATAAGGCCATAGTGGTCCAATGAATGTTGAATTATCCTGCAGATATTAATTTTCCAGTTTAAAGTCATAGTGGACTAAACAATGAATGAACTACCAGTTTAAAGTCATGGTGGACCAAACATTTAATCGATAAGAAATCCAGTTTAAGGTCATGGTGGACCCAACACTTGATAATAGTCCAGTTTAAGGTCTTGGTGGACCTAACATTTGATTTATATAAAAAAAATCTGTCTCCGAAAATATCCATAAAATCTTGATCATCCTTGAAATTCAGTTTAAAGTCTTGAAGGACTAACAGCTCCAATATAAAAACTTTAATGACAGTCTTGAAAATTAGCCAGTTTAAAGTCTTGGAGGACTAACAGCTCCAAAATTCGTATAAAACCTTAAGGAAAGTCTTGAACAGTAGCCAGTTTAAAGTCTTGGAGGACTAACAGATGCAAAATATGTATAAAAAAAACTTAAAGAACGTCTTGAACAGTAGCCAGTTTAAAGTCTTGGAGGACTAACAGATCCAAAATATGTATAAAAAAAACCTTAAAGAACGTCTTGAACAGTAGCCAGTTTAAAGTCTTGGAGGACTAACAGATGCCAAGATAAAGAAAATTATCCTTAATGAAAGTCTTGAAAAATAGCCAGTTTAAAGTCTTGGAGGACTAACAGATATCTTGAAGTAAAATCCCATTGGTATTGAGTTCTCCTAGACCCTGTTTCCTGTCTAAACTAAATGAATAAAACTAAAAAGAATGAAAACTAAAAAAAATAAAACTAAGAAATATAATAATGATTTTGATTTAATTAATAAATTTTAATTAATTTTTTTTTTTTTTTTTTTTTTTTTTTTTTTTATATTATTATTATTATTATTATTATTTTTTTATTTATTTTATTTTTATTTTATTTTCATTTATTTATTTATTTATTTTTTTTTATTTATTTTTATTTATTTTTATTTTTTTTTTAATTTTATTTTAATAAAAGATTTTAGAAAAGATAGGTTTGAAATAAAATTTAAAATTAATTTTAAAGAAAGATAAATGAACGTGAAAAGAAAGATAAAAAAAGTTAAAAAGAATTATCAAAATTTAAAATTTAAAAGATGCCCCCCGGCCATTTGATGAGCCGTACCCTCGACATCATACCCACATCCAAGTGCAACTTGATGTGGTTACACAATTTTGAGAAATTGAAAAGAAAATAAAATAAATGAAAGTTTTTAGAAGATAATTTTTATAATGATGATCACTGGGTGGGCTCCCTCCAATTTATAAAAATGATTAGAGACCACCAGTGAGCATCACCTTTACATTAGTTCATAATATATATTAAAGAAAAGAAATCACAATCTAACATAAAAAAATCAAAAACAAAATAAAATAAAAAAAAATCTTGAATCCGGCCTTGAGAGCGGTGTCTCTTGATTCGTTCCAGTTTATAGTCTTAGTGGACTTCCTAAAATTAAAAGACAAAGCCAGGATTCAACTAGAAACAGGGAAAATTTTGGAAACAAACATTATGGGGTAATTGTGTATAGAGCAGCCAGCCCATCAATTACCCCCACACTTGCCAATATTTAATTAAGAAGGTTCCCCTGTGAACACTTCTTCCAATAAATTTTAAAAAATTTTCCAACACTATCTTCGCCCATATTTTATGAATTTTAAGTTTTCGAAAATTTCAAAGAAGGTCTTCTTGCATTTCGTTAAGTTTCATCACAGTTTCGTTGTCCATATACAGTGTAACGATAGTAAAGTATTTTGATAAAAAAGAAGATAGTTTATCCTCGTTGCGGAGGTCGTCATAAAATATTGTCGATATCATAGTTTATCCTCATTGCGGAGGAATCCGTAAAATTTCATTGATATCATAGTTTATCCTCATCGTGGAGGAATCCGTAAAATTTCATCAATATCATAGTTTATCCTCATTGCGGAGGTCATCATAAAATTTCGTAGTTATCATAGTTTATCCTCATTTCGGAGTTCGTCCATATAATTTCATAAATGTCATAGTTTATCCTCATTGCGGAGGAAGACTTCGGCACTCCTGGTGCCTCTAGGATAGAACCGTTTCACTTGATCGGCCGCTACCCTCTTCTTCAATACTACTCCATCCAACTCTTCTAGCACATATGAACCGCCGGAAACTTGCTCCTTGATTTTATACGGTCCATTCCACCTATCTGCAAACATTTTTCCCCACTGACTTTCCAAACTCCTATTATACACCAGGACCATATCTCCTGGGTTCAAAGGTTTCCTTAATCGATGTGCCAACCGCTCATCCCAATATCTAACTGATTGATTTCGGATCTTCATCATCCGCGAATATGCCTTTTCTAAATATTCTTCTTTCTTTTCTAGCTGCATCATTCTTGCACACAATAATTCTTCAGTAGTTTTGACCGTGTCCCAGTCAACTCCAAGATATGATTCAGCTTCTAAATCAACCGGTAAAACTGCTTTCTGTCCAAAAACAAGTTCATAAGGTGAAAATCCGGTTGTCCTTTTGGCAGTGATTTGATCAGCAAATAAAACTAAAGGTAAATAGTGCCTCCACTTTTCAGCACTTGTCCCACACATTTTAACTAAAGCATCCTTAATAACTTGATGCCCTCTTTCAACCATGCCTTCAGCTTCAGGATAATATGGGGTTGCTACCCTAGCCTTTGATCCAACTTTCAATACGGCCTCTTTAAACTCTGTCCCAAATTCAGGACCTCCATCTACCGTTACCAACTTCATCACCCCATACCTATATACCCAATTATTCAAAAAAAATTCTGCCACATTTTTGGCAGTTAAATTAATAAGAGGCGCTGCCTCTACCCAACCAGATAAATCATCTCTGGCCACAATTAAATATTTATACCGTCCCTCTTTTATATGAACGGCATCTAAACTAACTCTTCCAAAGAGCGTATATTCACCGGTCGCGCGTCCAGGTTCTTTTGGCCTTAAATAACTTCGTCTTTGACATTCTTCGCATGACTGAACCCACTGTTTAACAGCCATCTTCATGCCAGGCCACCAAAATCGATCAGAAATTCTTCTAAATGTTTCTCCAACGCCTCTATGCCCGAGATCTTCATGCAGTGATTTCAAAACTAATTCTTGCCCCTTCTGTTGAGTTATAACTACTTGAGGATTTGGATATCTCCTCCTCATTAAACGTCCACCATATAGGTAAAACGTAGATGACTTCCTCTTGATAGCCACCCATTCATCGTCTTCACAATCTTCTGGCCTCTCTAAAGTCAACAAATATTTGACTAACAAAAAGTAAAAACCAGTCTGACCCCAGACTTCATCTTGAAAATCGATTAATATAACATCAATAGGGACTTCTCTATCACCAATATCACCTGCACATGAATGAGCCAATAATCGTTGACCCCTAAATAAATTTTTAATCGAGCTATGTCGACGTTTTTCTTCCGAACCTTTGGATCCTTCGAAAACCGTATTTGAAAATACCTCTTTCTCTTTATCCACCTTTTTATTTGAATTCTCTAATTCTCCAACATATACACCATTCCTTAATTTACTACTATCCCACACTACCAATCCATTTTCCTCTACATACACCACATCTTCTTCTACCTCCTCTCTGCCGAATTTATCTACACCTTTTTCAACACCTTTTTTAACATAAAAACTATTTTCCAGTTTATCCTCTTGGTGGAGGTCATCATCATCATAATCTAAACACAATAGTCCTGCCAGTTTAACCTCATGGGGGAGGTATGGAAAGTCTTCAGCTCCTTTAGTGCTGGCTTTGATAATAGGTATATCTTCATCGAACTCTTCTGAGTCTGAATCTTCTTCAGTGGGTGGTCTCCTTGATAAACCATCTGGCATAGTAAAAGTTTTGCCAGGCTTATGAACTAAATCGAACGAAAAATGTTGAATAAAAGCTACCCATCTCGTCATGGGTGCGTTCGGTAAACTTGGGGAATTAATCATCTGGATTAACGATTTCGCATCCACTTGCAACTCAAAATGTTGCCCCCACAAAATATGCTGAAGTTTCTTCAGTATTTTTGCCACACCACATAATTCCAATTTTGGTTGAGAATATCTTGATTCGACCTCAGTAAATACTACAGATTCATACCTAACTGGCCTGATGTAACCAGCTTTATCCATCTGAGACAAAACCGCCCCAGCTGCAACCTGACTTGAATCAACTGCTAAATAAATTCTACCAGCATCTTTTCCATAATCTAACTTGTGCAGGACTAAATCCTTCCCCACAACCTCTTTCAACTTCACAAACACCTTCTCACACTCTTCATCCCACTCCCAGTCTGCATCCTTTCTCGTTAACCATCTCAATGGAGCTGCCAATGAAGAAAAGTCCTTAATAAACATTCTAACATATACGCAAACGCCTAAAAACCCTCTAACTTCGGTCGTATTCTTGGGTCTTGGCCAGGACTGAATTTTGTTAACTTTCTTCTTGGACATAATCCTACCCTCTCTACATACCACATGGCCTAATATTTCTAAAGCTGGCACACAACATGAAAATTTTGAACCTGAAATAGTTAAACCAGCCTCTTCAATTCGAAACAAGATTCTTTCTAAAGTAATTGCAAACTCCCAAATGAATTTGCGTATCCCGGGATTCTCTTCCAACACCTGGTTATCATAGTCGGTTGTTGGTCCCTTAATTCCTCCATCATCTATAAAGATTCCAGCATATTGTGGAATTTTGTCTTGAAGGATCCAAGCCATCTGGGCTTGATAAACTGCAACCGAATTTGTTGCTCCTTGAGGTAATCTTGTTAACTGTAAACGTCCAAGTGGCGTATCGAATGTAGTGAGAGGCCTTGAGTCCGGATGTAACTCTCTCTCATCATATCCACCCATAATATCTCCCAAACCATAGCACACTCTCCCTGCAAACGCTTCAACAAACTCCTCAGCACTAGGCGGTATCCCAGCATCCTTTATTGTAACCCTATTTAATTCCCTAAGATCATGAACAACTCTAAGCTTGCCATTCGGTTTCTTGATACAAAATACAGGACTAGAATAACTTGACGTTGATTGCTCATACAGTCCAGTGCGTATCCGTTCTCTGACAACTTCAATATAGGCTTCTTTCAATGCAGCCGGAATAGGAATCGGTTTCTGCTGCCACGGTTCATGACATACCACAGGAATCTTGTAAGGCTCCCCATAGGAATGCTTCAACACACCCCTCTCCTCTTCTACAAAAGCAATGGCCTTCTCTCGCTTGACCATCACATCCAACAACAACTTCTTCTCTTCTCCAGACAACCAACCATCAGGTCCAAAATTAACAACACCCAGTCTCTCAAAAGTGATTCTTGACGTCTCAGAAAATTCAGGCGGATTCTTTACCAAGGGACTTTCATAAGGATCTCTTGATAACCTTGGTCTTCTCAAGGGTGGATTTAATTCAGCAGGTAGCGGTTCATTAATAGGTCGAACTTTATTTGCTACTTTCTTATATTTGGCTGCTTCCACATCTAAATTAACTTGAGGTAAAACATTTTCTTTTGTATCGCCATTAAAACTTTCATCAAATGAACCTTCTTCATCGCCAGAATCGGAATAAGAAAAATTAGAAAAATATTTTATTTCATTTTTAAATTTTACCCTTTTCTCCTTTCCCTCGTCTAATTTATAAACAGATTTTCCAACACCTTTTCTTCCCTTATCCAACCGTAAATCACCCGTAAAGAAAGTTGGCAGTTTAACCTCTTGCTGGAGGACCGGAATTGAATTTTCACAAAAATTATTTTTTTGAGTTTTAATTATACTGAGATTTTTAATCGGATTTTGATGTGATATTTGCAGTTTACCCTCTTGCTGGAGGTCCGTAATAGAAGGAGATAATTGCAGTTTAACCTCTTGCTGGAGGTCATAAAACATACCCTTCCAACCTTTATCCAACCTAATTTGGCCCATGTTGCCTTTTTCACCGTTTTTAAATTTAATAGAAAAACCGGGAAAATCCAATAAACATATAGAAAAGTCCAAAACGTATTTGCACTCTAAAGTAATATTAACAGAAAATAATTGAGAATCCACTTGAATTATCTCCAAGTGAGCTGACCTATTGCAATCCGGGATCTCATCCTGAGGAGAGATTACAACATTAGAGTGATCAGCCCCTGCTACCCCAAAAAATGAGGGCATCCATCCTTTTCCAACAAACATAATTCACCAGAAGCCGTCCGTTTTATATGCCTCTTCTTGGTGCAAACACAACACTGGCACAGAGTAGTAATCCCTGGCCGTGTTTCCCAACCTTCATCTCCAGGAGGCACTAACCGCATATGTAACCTCCGCATATCTTCACCAGTGATCTCCAAACTAATCCCCATGCCAGCTTGATACCCTATCCTGGCCTCAAAATCCATCAAAAAAGGACCACCAAGAACAGTTTTGACTGCTCCTCTGGCCACATAAAAGTGAACCTTACCAACAGATCCACCAATGCCTAACCTGACATGCTCAGCTGTACCCATCAGCTCGGTTGCATGCCCTCCAATGCCTCTGAGGTTTCCCCCAGTTCCACTTTTAATTGGCAAGCCTATACTCGTCGCTTGCTCCAATGAAATTAAATTAATTTGAGACCCTGAATCGACCAAGGCCTTTACTTCTTTACCATTTAGAGTTACCACCAGGTAACCCAGGGGAGCGGAAAAATGTGTATCTACATCTTCACCAAACTTTTCAGCATTTTCACAAATATATTCCACCTCTCCAGTGGAAACCCGACGCCTCGTCAAATGCTTCTTTTGCTTTTCAGCAAGCGCCGGACTAATCGTAAATAACTCCCCCAAAGATAAGGGAATCTGAAGTTGATTCACCCTATTCAAAACTGCGTCCATCGCATTAGCTTGACCAGAAACTACTGGCCGCTCATACTGGACCTTTGATTTAACAACCTTGGCCCTGGGTACCTCTTGAGGTCCAACCGAGCCATCTTCACCCCCCATAATAACATCTTCACTTTCTATAACCCTAACTCCGTCACCAGCTTCTTGCACTAATCCTGATCCGTCGCTAGTCCTTCTTACTCCCTCCATTGGGATGGGACCGCTAAAACTTGGTCTGGGTAGAGACGCCAACGGTACGTCCTCCTCAGAATCCAAATCATCCTCTGGCATAGGCTCACCATTTAAATCAAACTTGCCATAACTAGGGGGCCCCATATCAGCAATCCCCTTCTGCATTTTATATAATTCGTCCTTAGAGTAAGGGTTCAATTTGTTGGCGGCAGTTTGAGCACTAGAATTCTTGTCCTTAGAGTAAGGGTTCACTTTGTTATTGGCCTTGCCAGGATTAGCCCTCAATTGGCTCTGAATGCTACTTTTCGCCTTAGTAGCAGCTGCTCTTCTAGCAGCATTAACATCGTATTCGCCAGCCATACAGCTGCCCTCCACCTGGGCAACCGTCGCCAGCTCTAAACCACCAAAAGAAGTAGAAAATGTGGCTTTACTGACCTCTTTCTCCTTGCCCTTGTCAGCTTTACCACCATTACCATTACCATTTTTGCCACTCTTGGCATTAACATCTTCATCCGTTACCTCTTCAAATCTGGCTCTCCTTTCAGCCGTTAAACTTCTTCTGACCAAATCAGAAGGAGACTGTCCATCACTGGGCTTGATGAACGAACCATCAGGAAATTTATAAACTTTACCATCAAATAAAACTCGCCCAGCATCCATATCCTTATCAAGAGCAAAACAAACTGTTGCTCTGTGACCCCTCCTATTACAATAGGAGCACACCTTTGGCTCATCGTAGCCACCTCTATATCCATTACCACCATTCCCACCATTTCTCCCATTGCCTGGGAAGCGGTTACCATTGTTATTGCCATTATAATTTCGAAGTTCATAACCTCTGGACTGATAAGAAGTCGACGTTGACGAAGAAGCGATTGGGGCCTTGTTGGCCTTCTGAGTCTCTTGAACAAATATTTTTAATTGTTTTGTTAAATCGGCCAAGTGATCGACCATCTTATTGTCTACATTGCCCTCAACTTTTGCAGCAGGAACACCCATTTGTGCCTTCTTGGCCTCCTGGGCTTTGACCATAATATCGTTGTTCTCGGCCAAAACTTTGCTAACCTTACTGACATATTGAGTGCAAGACTCTTGATACTTGTCCAACGCTAATAACTTTAGATGGGCTTGGATGTTCTCTTTAATAACCTCCAGAGCCGGTAACTTCTGCTCACCGTTTGGCAGTTCCTTCATTAAATTCTTTATTGAGAGATCCTTCAAGACGTCCATTTGAATATCCCTACTGCATGCTGACCAAAACAAATCTTTTGCTTGATTTTCATGCACTAATTCATCCACCAAAATAAGATATTCTACCACTTCATCAAACTGAACACAAAGTTTTTTGAAGTCCACCATTGAAGAAACACCACCTTTAGCTTGCCAGTCACCTACAATTTTGTTGAGGTCCATCATAGTAAACCTAACACCCCATCTATCAACCATAGCTTTAGAAAGCTTAACCCAATCCTTGTCCTTAAATGCCTGCATAGCAATAACCTCTTTTTCCACCTCCCTATCAGCAATAAAAAATCTAACTTGCTTCACCATATCCACATGGGAAGCACCATCAACAGCAGCAGCAGCTTCATACCTGCTAATGAACCATTTAACCTCCTCCCCATCAAACTTTGGGCCATCCCAAGAAACAATTCTAACTGAGGGAGTAAGAGGGTTAGAAGATCCAGAAGCAACAGCAGAAGAAGACATCCCAATAAGTAATGAAAAGCGTTAACAATCGATAAAATAACAAGCCTCTTGCAGGCCAATAACAAAAATCCAATTAGAGTTCCAGAAAATAAGCCTCTTGCAGGCTAATAACGTTCTTGATCCAAGTAAGTCTTTAAAGAAAGCTAGAGAAATCGAACCCCACGTTGGGCGCCAACTATGGTAAGGTAAACTCTTACAGTCGCCTTGCTGTAAGCAGAATCCGGAGGAGATGTGTGGATTTAGCTGAAAACCCCGTCCTTCCAATAAAAATAACAAAGTAGGTGTTCTAAATCACTAAGCTAACCAATCTACTTAGATCTGATTGATAAAAATAATGAAACTCTAAAATAATTAACGCTTATTGAGATTTAAAGAAAGTGGCTGTTGATAAAGAAATACTGATAACAACAATTAAGGTGTACCAGTGAAAGATCTGAAAAGATTGACTTTTATGTTTTTATAATAATTTTAATTTTTATGAGACAGCAATAATCAAGTCCCAGCGATGAAGACCTTTCTAAAGATACCCTGTATGAAGTGTTATTTAATCTGTTGAATTGTATTTCTAAAATGTTATGTAAAAAAAAATAATAATGTTATAAGGGTATTACAAGTTATTTTAATTTGTTGAGTAATAAAAAATGAGACTGTGGTAGTTAATGATTAAGCTGTATGATGTGTCCCCCCCTCCCAATTTCGAGTTTGAGACGCGCTTAAGTATTCCTAGTCACGTGCCTAAGTTTTCCCCTCCAGAGCTCTTCCAGAGTCAATCCGGAGCCCGTACGGAGTCCGTACGGAGCCGGAACGGAGTCCGTACGGATTCCGTACGGAGTCAAAGCGGAGTCCGTACGGAGTCCGTCCGTACTTCCGGACTCAATTTAGAACCTTAAAACCATAATAAAAAATCTAGAAAAATTACACATAATAGAGCTACTTCCCCTTTACATACCAAACTAATTTTCGTAGTCTGCGCAGCTCTAATTACCCCGTGAAAATTCATCAAAGTTAAGTAATTTTTGAAAACGTAAATATTCCTATAAAACTTTAAAATTCATTTAAAAATATAAGAAAAATAGTAAAAATTCTGGGAAAATTTCCCAAGGTTCTTGAGTGACTCGACTTAATACTTATAAATTTTCCAGACCGTAAAAATAAGTTTTCTCCGTAAAATAAATTGTTTTCGTGTAGGCATTCGCTCGTGACCAATTTCTTCATATTTAAAACTCAAATAAATTAAATAAACCCTTTTATATATAAAAAAATAATAACGCCAATCTTGCATGCTGTAATAACTCCATTTACATACTTAGGTGCCGTACTAAACTTTAGGCTACCACACCGGTTGTGTTTTCTTGAGTAGGTTGCATGGTACACACTAACCCCTGGACTATATTTGTGATACTCATTCAAAACAAATTTAGTACAAATACACCACCCATGATGCACATTTGGTAATATTGTGACACATACCTGACAGATGTTATGTTCCACTCTAAGTCACAACATACAGTATGTGGATAATATGCATATAAATACCAAGTGCATAAATATGGAACATTCAAGTAGCATGTGACAAGTATGGATATAACTATGTATTTCATAATTATAGTTTTAGGATCATCATACCCTATGTGCATAAGATGCATATATTTATGCATTGCATAATTAATACATTATGTGAATGATATGCATATATCCATGCATTTAAAAATGATAGGATAATTATACCCTATGTGAAAAGTATGCATATAAATGCTAATTGCATAGTTATGGGATAGTCATACTCTAGGTGAATTAAGTACATACAAACAGTTACATTATAATTATGGGATATTCATACTATATGTGAATAGTATGTATATAAATAAATGGAGAAGTATAATGATTTCTAAAAATGACTAATATTAGTATAAATGTGAATATCAAGTAAATAATATTGGTAAAATAATCCATTATAGGCACATTATACAAATTCAAAAAAGGATATGATTGGTAAAATGATCATTAAAAGTATATTGAACCTCTTTAAACAGAAATAATACTTATAAAAAAATTTTTTTTTTTTTTGGTTTTTTTTATATTTTTTTTTTATTTTTTATTTTGATCATGTAGATTTATGATCTCATGATCTTCAAGACTTGAGCTTCCAAGTCATTCGGCTACACTGGTGATCCTTTTGATCATCCAGTGGCTCTTGTGCTTAGGTGATTACACAGTAACCCCAACTTTCTTGCACATGTTCTTTATCATCCCCATGATCTGGTTGGGGGTTGAACTCTTGACCGGTTGTGTTTTCTTGAGTAGGTTGCATGGTACACACTAACCCCTGGACTATATTTGTGATACTCATTCAAAACAAATTTAGTACAAATACACCACCCATGATGCACATTTGGTAATATTGTGACACATACCTGACAGATGTTATGTTCCACTCTAAGTCACAACATACAGTATATGGATAATATGCATATAAATACCAAGTGCATAAATATGGAACATTCAAGTAGCATGTGACAAGTATGGATATAACTATGTATTTCATAATTATAGTTTTAGGATCATCATACCCTATGTGCATAAGATGCATATATTTATGCATTGCATAATTAATACATTATGTGAATGATATGCATATATCCATGCATTTAAAAATGATAGGATAATTATACCCTATGTGAAAAGTATGCATATAAATGCTAATTGCATAGTTATGGGATAGTCATACTCTAGGTGAATTAAGTACATACAAACAGTTACATTATAATTATGGGATATTCATACTATATGTGAATAGTATGTATATAAATAAATGGTGAAGTATAATGATTTCTAAAAATGACTAATATTAGTATAAATGTGAATATCAAGTAAATAATATTGGTAAAAAAATCCATTATAGGCACATTATACATATTTAAAAAAGGATATGATTGGTAAAATGATCATTAAAAGTATATTGAACCTCTTTAAACAGAAATAATACATATAAAAAAAATTTTTTTTTTTTGGTTTTTTTTATATTTTTTTTTAATTTTTTTATTTTGATCATGTAGATTTATGATCTCATGATCTTCAAGACTTGAGCTTCCAAGTCATTCAGCTACACTGGTGATCCTTTTGATCATCCAGTGGCTCTTGTGCTTAGGTGATTACACAGTAACCCCAACTTTCTTGCACATGTTCTTTATCATCCCCATGATCTGGTTGGGGGTTGAACTCTTGACCGGTTGTGTTTTCTTGAGTAGGTTGCATGGTACACACTAACCCCTGGACTATATTTGTGATACTCATTCAAAACAAATTTAGTACAAATACACCACCCATGATGCACATTTGGTAATATTGTGACACATACCTGACAGATGTTATGTTCCACTCTAAGTCACAACATACAGTATGTGGATAATATGCATATAAATACCAAGTGCATAAATATGGAACATTCAAGTAGCATGTGACAAGTATGGATATAACTATGTATTTCATAATTATAGTTTTAGGATCATCATACCCTATGTGCATAAGATGCATATATTTATGCATTGCATAATTAATACATTATGTGAATGATATGCATATATCCATGCATTTAAAAATGATAGGATAATTATACCCTATGTGAAAAGTATGCATATAAATGCTAATTGCATAGTTATGGGATAGTCATACTCTAGGTGAATTAAGTACATACAAACAGTTACATTATAATTATGGGATATTCATACTATATGTGAATAGTATGTATATAAATAAATGGTGAAGTATAATGATTTCTAAAAATGACTAATATTAGTATAAATGTGAATATCAAGTAAATAATATTGGTAAAATAATCCATTATAGGCACAGTATACAAATTCAAAAAAGGATATGATTGGTAAAATGATCATTAAAAGTATATTGAACCTCTTTAAACAGAAATAATACTTATAAAATTTTTTTTTTTTTTTGGTGTTTTTTATATTTTTTTTTAATTTTTTATTTTGATCATGTAGATTTATGATCTCATGATCTTCAAGACTTGAGCTTCCAAGTCATTCAGCTACACTGGTGATCCTTTTGATCATCCAGTGGCTCTTGTGCTTAGGTGATTACACAGTAACCCCAACTTTCTTGCACATGTTCTTTATCATCCCCATGATCTGGTTGGGGGTTGAACTCTTGACCGGTTGTGTTTTCTTGAGTAGGTTGCATGGTACACACTAACCCCTGGACTATATTTGTGATACTCATTCAAAACAAATTTAGTACAAATACACCACCCATGATGCACATTTGGTAATATTGTGACACATACCTGACATATGTTATGTTCCACTCTAAGTCACAACATAGAGTATGTGGATAATATGCATATAAATACCAAGTGCATAAATATGGAACATTCAAGTAGCATGTGAAAAGTATGGATATAACTATGTATTTCATAATTATAGTTTTAGGATCATCATACCCTATGTGCATAAGATGCATATATTTATGCATTGCATAATTAATACATTATGTGAATGATATGCATATATCCAGGCATTTAAAAATGATAGGATAATTATACCCTATGTGAAAAGTATGCATATAAATGCTAATTGCATAGTTATGGGATAGTCATACTCTAGGTGAATTAAGTACATACAAACAGTTACATTATAATTATGGGATATTCATACTATATGTGAATAGTATGTATATAAATAAATGGTGAAGTATAATGATTTCTAAAAATGACTAATATTAGTATAAATGTGAATATCAAGTAAATAATATTGGTAAAATAATCCATTATAGGCACATTATACATATTCAAAAAAGGATATGATTGGTAAAATGATCATTAAAAGTATATTGAACCTCTTTAAACAGAAATAATACTTATAAAAAAAATTTTTTTTTTTGGTTTTTTTTATATTTTTTTTTAATTTTTTTATTTTGATCATGTAGATTTATGATCTCATGATCTTCAAGACTTGAGCTTCCAAGTCATTCAGCTACACTGGTGATCCTTTTGATCATCCAGTGGCTCTTGTGCTTAGGTGATTACACAGTAACCCCAACTTTCTTGCACATGTTCTTTATCATCCCCATGATCTGGTTGGGGGTTGAACTCTTGACCGGTTGTGTTTTCTTGAGTAGGTTGCATGGTACACACTAACCCCTGGACTATATTTGTGATATTCATTCAAAACAAATTTAGTACAAATACACCACCCATGATGCACATTTGGTAATATTGTGACACATACCTGACAGATGTTATGTTCCACTCTAAGTCACAACATACAGTATGTGGATAATATGCATATAAATACCAAGTGCATAAATATGGAACATTCAAGTAGCATGTGACAAGTATGGATATAACTATGTATTTCATAATTATAGTTTTAGGATCATCATACCCTATGTGCATAAGATGCATATATTTATGCATTGCATAATTAATACATTATGTGAATGATATGCATAAATCCATGCATTTAAAAATGATAGGATAATTATACCCTATGTGAGAATTATGCATATAAATGCTAATTGCATAGTTATGGGATAGTCATACTCTAGGTGAATTAAGTACATACAAACAGTTACATTATAATTATGGGATATTCATACTATATGTGAATAGTATGTATATAAATAAATGGTGAAGTATAATGATTTCTAAAAATGACTAATATTAGTATAAATGTGAATATCAAGTAAATAATATTGGTAAAATAATCCATTATAGGCACATTATACATATTCAAAAAAGGATATGATTGGTAAAATGATCATTAAAAGTATATTGAACCTCTTTAAACAGAAATAATACTTATAAAAAAAATTTTTTTTTTTGGTTTTTTTTATATTTTTTTTTAATTTTTTTATTTTGATCATGTAGATTTATGATCTCATGATCTTCAAGACTTGAGCTTCCAAGTCATTCAGCTACACTGGTGATCCTTTTGATCATCCAGTGGCTCTTGTGCTTAGGTGATTACACAGTAACCCCAACTTTCTTGCACATGTTCTTTATCATCCCCATGATCTGGTTGGGGGTTGAACTCTTGACCGGTTGTGTTTTCTTGAGTAGGTTGCATGGCACACACTAACCCCTGGACTATATTTGTGATATTCATTCAAAACAAATTTAGTACAAATACACCACCCATGATGCACATTTGGTAATATTGTGACACATACCTGACAGATGTTATGTTCCACTCTAAGTCACAACATACAGTATGTGGATAATATGCATATAAATACCAAGTGCATAAATATGGAACATTCAAGTAGCATGTGACAAGTATGGATATAACTATGTATTTCATAATTATAGTTTTAGGATCATCATACCCTATGTGCATAAGATGCATATATTTATGCATTGCATAATTAATACATTATGTGAATGATATGCATAAATCCATGCATTTAAAAATGATAGGATAATTATACCCTATGTGAAAAGTATGCATATAAATGCTAATTGCATAGTTATGGGATAGTCATACTCTAGGTGAATTAAGTACATACAAACAGTTACATTATAATTATGGGATATTCATACTATATGTGAATAGTATGTATATAAATAAATGGTGAAGTATAATGATTTCTAAAAATGACTAATATTAGTATAAATGTGAATATCAAGTAAATAATATTGGTAAAATAATCCATTATAGGCACATTATACATATTCAAAAAAGGATATGATTGGTAAAATGATCATTAAAAGTATATTGAACCTCTTTAAACAGAAATAATACATATAAAAATTTTTTTTTTTTTTTGGTTTTTTTATATTTTTTTTAATTTTTTTATTTTGATCATGTAGATTTATGATCTCATGATCTTCAAGACTTGAGCTTCCAAGTCATTCAGCTACACTGGTGATCCTTTTGATCATCCAGTGGCTCTTGTGCTTAGGTGATTACACAGTAACCCCAACTTTCTTGCACATGTTCTTTATCATCCCCATGATCTGGTTGGGGGTTGAACTCTTGACCGGTTGTGTTTTCTTGAGTAGGTTGCATGGTACACACTAACCCCTGGACTATATTTGTGATATTCATTCAAAACAAATTTAGTACAAATACACCACCCATGATGCACATTTGGTAATATTGTGACACATACCTGACAGATGTTATGTTCCACTCTAAGTCACAACATACAGTATGTGGATAATATGCATATAAATACCAAGTGCATAAATATGGAACATTCAAGTAGCATGTGACAAGTATGGATATAACTATGTATTTCATAATTATAGTTTTAGGATCATCATACCCTATGTGCATAAGATGCATATATTTATGCATTGCATAATTAATACATTATGTGAATGATATGCATAAATCCATGCATTTAAAAATGATAGGATAATTATACCCTATGTGAGAATTATGCATATAAATGCTAATTGCATAGTTATGGGATAGTCATACTCTAGGTGAATTAAGTACATACAAACAGTTACATTATAATTATGGGATATTCATACTATATGTGAATAGTATGTATATAAATAAATGGTGAAGTATAATGATTTCTAAAAATGACTAATATTAGTATAAATGTGAATATCAAGTAAATAATATTGGTAAAATAATCCATTATAGGCACATTATACATATTCAAAAAAGGATATGATTGGTAAAATGATCATTAAAAGTATATTGAACCTCTTTAAACAGAAATAATACTTATAAAAAAAATTTTTTTTTTTGGTTTTTTTTATATTTTTTTTTAATTTTTTTATTTTGATCATGTAGATTTATGATCTCATGATCTTCAAGACTTGAGCTTCCAAGTCATTCAGCTACACTGGTGATCCTTTTGATCATCCAGTGGCTCTTGTGCTTAGGTGATTACACAGTAACCCCAACTTTCTTGCACATGTTCTTTATCATCCCCATGATCTGGTTGGGGGTTGAACTCTTGACCGGTTGTGTTTTCTTGAGTAGGTTGCATGGTACACACTAACCCCTGGACTATATTTGTGATATTCATTCAAAACAAATTTAGTACAAATACACCACCCATGATGCACATTTGGTAATATTGTGACACATACCTGACAGATGTTATGTTCCACTCTAAGTCACAACATACAGTATGTGGATAATATGCATATAAATACCAAGTGCATAAATATGGAACATTCAAGTAGCATGTGACAAGTATGGATATAACTATGTATTTCATAATTATAGTTTTAGGATCATCATACCCTATGTGCATAAGATGCATATATTTATGCATTGCATAATTAATACATTATGTGAATGATATGCATAAATCCATGCATTTAAAAATGATAGGATAATTATACCCTATGTGAAAAGTATGCATATAAATGCTAATTGCATAGTTATGGGATAGTCATACTCTAGGTGAATTAAGTACATACAAACAGTTACATTATAATTATGGGATATTCATACTATATGTGAATAGTATGTATATAAATAAATGGTGAAGTATAATGATTTCTAAAAATGACTAATATTAGTATAAATGTGAATATCAAGTAAATAATATTGGTAAAATAATCCATTATAGGCACATTATACATATTCAAAAAAGGATATGATTGGTAAAATGATCATTAAAAGTATATTGAACCTCTTTAAACAGAAATAATACATATAAAAATTTTTTTTTTTTTTTGGTTTTTTTATATTTTTTTTAATTTTTTTATTTTGATCATGTAGATTTATGATCTCATGATCTTCAAGACTTGAGCTTCCAAGTCATTCAGCTACACTGGTGATCCTTTTGATCATCCAGTGGCTCTTGTGCTTAGGTGATTACACAGTAACCCCAACTTTCTTGCACATGTTCTTTATCATCCCCATGATCTGGTTGGGGGTTGAACTCTTGACCGGTTGTGTTTTCTTGAGTAGGTTGCATGGTACACACTAACCCCTGGACTATATTTGTGATACTCATTCAAAACAAATTTAGTACAAATACACCACCCATGATGCACATTTGGTAATATTGTGACACATACCTGACAGATGTTATGTTCCACTCTAAGTCACAACATACAGTATGTGGATAATATGCATATAAATACCAAGTGCATAAATATGGAACATTCAAGTAGCATGTGACAAGTATGGATATAACTATGTATTTCATAATTATAGTTTTAGGATCATCATACCCTATGTGCATAAGATGCATATATTTATGCATTGCATAATTAATACATTATGTGAATGATATGCATATATCCATGCATTTAAAAATGATAGGATAATTATACCCTATGTGAAAAGTATGCATATAAATGCTAATTGCATAGTTATGGGATAGTCATACTCTAGGTGAATTAAGTACATACAAACAGTTACATTATAATTATGGGATATTCATACTATATGTGAATAGTATGTATATAAATAAATGGTGAAGTATAATGATTTCTAAAAATGACTAATATTAGTATAAATGTGAATATCAAGTAAATAATATTGGTAAAATAATCCATTATAGGCACATTATACATATTCAAAAAAGGATATGATTGGTAAAATGATCATTAAAAGTATATTGAACCTCTTTAAACAGAAATAATACTTATAAAAAAAATTTTTTTTTTTTTTGGTTTTTTTTATATTTTTTTTTTAATTTTTTTATTTTGATCATGTAGATTTATGATCTCATGATCTTCAAGACTTGAGCTTCCAAGTCATTCAGCTACACTGGTGATCCTTTTGATCATCCAGTGGCTCTTGTGCTTAGGTGATTACACAGTAACCCCAACTTTCTTGCACATGTTCTTTATCATCCCCATGATCTGGTTGGGGGTTGAACTCTTGACCGGTTGTGTTTTCTTGAGTAGGTTGCATGGTACACACTAACCCCTGGACTATATTTGTGATACTCATTCAAAACAAATTTAGTACAAATACACCACCCATGATGCACATTTGGTAATATTGTGACACATACCTGACAGATGTTATGTTCCACTCTAAGTCACAACATACAGTATGTGGATAATATGCATATAAATACCAAGTGCATAAATATGGAACATTCAAGTAGCATGTGACAAGTATGGATATAACTATGTATTTCATAATTATAGTTTTAGGATCATCATACCCTATGTGCATAAGATGCATATATTTATGCATTGCATAATTAATACATTATGTGAATGATATGCATATATCCATGCATTTAAAAATGATAGGATAATTATACCCTATGTGAAAAGTATGCATATAAATGCTAATTGCATAGTTATGGGATAGTCATACTCTAGGTGAATTAAGTACATACAAACAGTTACATTATAATTATGGGATATTCATACTATATGTGAATAGTATGTATATAAATAAATGGTGAAGTATAATGATTTCTAAAAATGACTAATATTAGTATAAATGTGAATATCAAGTAAATAATATTGGTAAAATAATCCATTATAGGCACATTATACATATTCAAAAAAGGATATGATTGGTAAAATGATCATTAAAAGTATATTGAACCTCTTTAAACAGAAATAATACATATAAAAAAATTTTTTTTTTTTTGGTTTTTTTTATATTTTTTTTTAATTTTTTTATTTTGATCATGTAGATTTATGATCTCATGATCTTCAAGACTTGAGCTTCCAAGTCATTCAGCTACACTGGTGATCCTTTTGATCATCCAGTGGCTCTTGTGCTTAGGTGATTACACAGTAACCCCAACTTTCTTGCACATGTTCTTTATCATCCCCATGATCTTCAAGACTTGAGCTTCCAAGTCATTCAGCTACACTGGTGATCCTTTTGATCATCCAGTGGCTCTTGTGCTTAGGTGATTACACAGTAACCCCAACTTTCTTGCACATGTTCTTTATCATCCCCATGATCTGGTTGGGGGTTGAACTCTTGACCGGTTGTGTTTTCTTGAGTAGGTTGCATGGTACACACTAACCCCTGGACTATATTTGTGATATTCATTCAAAACAAATTTAGTACAAATACACCACCCATGATGCACATTTGGTAATATTGTGACACATACCTGACAGATGTTATGTTCCACTCTAAGTCACAACATACAGTATGTGGATAATATGCATATAAATACCAAGTGCATAAATATGGAACATTCAAGTAGCATGTGACAAGTATGGATATAACTATGTATTTCATAATTATAGTTTTAGGATCATCATACCCTATGTGCATAAGATGCATATATTTATGCATTGCATAATTAATACATTATGTGAATGATATGCATAAATCCATGCATTTAAAAATGATAGGATAATTATACCCTATGTGAAAAGTATGCATATAAATGCTAATTGCATAGTTATGGGATAGTCATACTCTAGGTGAATTAAGTACATACAAACAGTTACATTATAATTATGGGATATTCATACTATATGTGAATAGTATGTATATAAATAAATGGTGAAGTATAATGATTTCTAAAAATGACTAATATTAGTATAAATGTGAATATCAAGTAAATAATATTGGTAAAATAATCCATTATAGGCACATTATACAAATTCAAAAAAGGATATGATTGGTAAAATGATCATTAAAAGTATATTGAACCTCTTTAAACAGAAATAATACTTATAAAAATTTTTTTTTTTTTTTGGTTTTTTTTATATTTTTTTTTAATTTTTTTATTTTGATCATGTAGATTTATGATCTCATGATCTTCAAGACTTGAGCTTCCAAATCATTCAGCTACACTGGTGATCCTTTTGATCATCCAGTGGCTCTTGTGCTTAGGTGATTACACAGTAACCCCAACTTTCTTGCACATGTTCTTTATCATCCCCATGATCTGGTTGGGGGTTGAACTCTTGACCGGTTGTGTTTTCTTGAGTAGGTTGCATGGTACACACTAACCCCTGGACTATATTTGTGATACTCATTCAAAACAAATTTAGTACAAATACACCACCCATGATGCACATTTGGTAATATTGTGACACATACCTGACAGATGTTATGTTCCACTCTAAGTCACAACATACAGTATGTGGATAATATGCATATAAATACCAAGTGCATAAATATGGAACATTCAAGTAGCATGTGACAAGTATGGATATAACTATGTATTTCATAATTATAGTTTTAGGATCATCATACCCTATGTGCATAAGATGCATATATTTATGCATTGCATAATTAATACATTATGTGAATGATATGCATATATCCATGCATTTAAAAATGATAGGATAATTATACCCTATGTGAAAAGTATGCATATAAATGCTAATTGCATAGTTATGGGATAGTCATACTCTAGGTGAATTAAGTACATACAAACAGTTACATTATAATTATGGGATATTCATACTATATGTGAATAGTATGTATATAAATAAATGGTGAAGTATAATGATTTCTAAAAATGACTAATATTAGTATAAATGTGAATATCAAGTAAATAATATTGGTAAAATAATCTATTATAGGCACATTATACATATTCAAAAAAGGATATGATTGGTAAAATGATCATTAAAAGTATATTGAACCTCTTTAAACAGAAATAATACTTATAAAAAAAATTTTTTTTTTTTTTGGTTTTTTTTATATTTTTTTTTTTAATTTTTTTATTTTGATCATGTAGATTTATGATCTCATGATCTTCAAGACTTGAGCTTCCAAGTCATTCAGCTACACTGGTGATCCTTTTGATCATCCAGTGGCTCTTGTGCTTAGGTGATTACACAGTAACCCCAACTTTCTTGCACATGTTCTTTATCATCCCCATGATCTGGTTGGGGGTTGAACTCTTGACCGGTTGTGTTTTCTTGAGTAGGTTGCATGGTACACACTAACCCCTGGACTATATTTGTGATACTCATTCAAAACAAATTTAGTACAAATACACCACCCATGATGCACATTTGGTAATATTGTGACACATACCTGACAGATGTTATGTTCCACTCTAAGTCACAACATACAGTATGTGGATAATATGCATATAAATACCAAGTGCATAAATATGGAACATTCAAGTAGCATGTGACAAGTATGGATATAACTATGTATTTCATAATTATAGTTTTAGGATCATCATACCCTATGTGCATAAGATGCATATATTTATGCATTGCATAATTAATACATTATGTGAATGATATGCATAAATCCATGCATTTAAAAATGATAGGATAATTATACCCTATGTGAAAAGTATGCATATAAATGCTAATTGCATAGTTATGGGATAGTCATACTCTAGGTGAATTAAGTACATACAAACAGTTACATTATAATTATGGGATATTCATACTATATGTGAATAGTATGTATATAAATAAATGGTGAAGTATAATGATTTCTAAAAATGACTAATATTAGTATAAATGTGAATATCAAGTAAATAATATTGGTAAAATAATCCATTATAGGCACATTATACATATTCAAAAAAGGATATGATTTGTAAAATGATCATTAAAAGTATATTGAACCTCTTTAAACAGAAATAATACTTATAAAAAAAATTTTTTTTTTTGGTTTTTTTTATATTTTTTTTAATTTTTTTATTTTGATCATGTAGATTTATGATCTCATGATCTTCAAGACTTGAGCTTCCAAGTCATTCAGCTACACTGGTGATCCTTTTGATCATCCAGTGGCTCTTGTGCTTAGGTGATTACACAGTAACCCCAACTTTCTTGCACATGTTCTTTATCATCCCCATGATCTGGTTGGGGGTTGAACTCTTGACTGGTTGTGTTTTCTTGAGTAGGTTGCATGGTACACACTAACCCCTGGACTATATTTGTGATACTCATTCAAAACAAATTTAGTACAAATACACCACCCATGATGCACATTTGGTAATATTGTGACACATACCTGACAGATGTTATGTTCCACTCTAAGTCACAACATACAGTATGTGGATAATATGCATATAAATACCAAGTGCATAAATATGGAACATTCAAGTAGCATGTGACAAGTATGGATATAACTATGTATTTCATAATTATAGTTTTAGGATCATCATACCCTATGTGCATAAGATGCATATATTTATGCATTGCATAATTAATACATTATGTGAATGATATGCATATATCCATGCATTTAAAAATGATAGGATAATTATACCCTATGTGATAAGTATGCATATAAATGCTAATTGCATAGTTATGGGATAATCATACTCTAGGTGAATTAAGTACATACAAACAGTTACATTATAATTATGGGATATTCATACTATATGTGAATAGTATGTATATAAATAAATGGTGAAGTATAATGATTTCTAAAAATGACTAATATTAGTATAAATGTGAATATCAAGTAAATAATATTGGTAAAATAATCCATTATAGGCACATTATACATATTCAAAAAAGGATATGATTGGTAAAATGATCATTAAAAGTATATTGAACCTCTTTAAACAGAAATAATACTTATAAAAAAATTTTTTTTTTTTTTTGGTTTTTTTTATATTTTTTTTTTAATTTTTTTATTTTGATCATGTAGATTTATGATCTCATGATCTTCAAGACTTGAGCTTCCAAGTCATTCAGCTACACTGGTGATCCTTTTGATCATCCAGTGGCTCTTGTGCTTAGGTGATTACACAGTAACCCCAACTTTCTTGCACATGTTCTTCATCATCCCCATGATCTGGTTGGGGGTTGAACTCTTGACCGGTTGTGTTTTCTTGAGTAGGTTGCATGGTACACACTAACCCCTGGACTATATTTGTGATACTCATTCAAAACAAATTTAGTACAAATACACCACCCATGATGCACATTTGGTAATATTGTGACACATACCTGACAGATGTTATGTTCCACTCTAAGTCACAACATACAGTATGTGGATAATATGCATATAAATACCAAGTGCATAAATATGGAACATTCAAGTAGCATGTGACAAGTATGGATATAACTATGTATTTCATAATTATAGTTTTAGGATCATCATACCCTATGTGCATAAGATGCATATATTTATGCATTGCATAATTAATACATTATGTGAATGATATGCATATATCCATGCATTTAAAAATGATAGGATAATTATACCCTATGTGAAAAGTATGCATATAAATGCTAATTGCATAGTTATGGGATAGTCATACTCTAGGTGAATTAAGTACATACAAACAGTTACATTATAATTATGGGATATTCATACTATATGTGAATAGTATGTATATAAATAAATGGTGAAGTATAATGATTTCTAAAAATGACTAATATTAGTATAAATGTGAATATCAAGTAAATAATATTGGTAAAATAATCCATTATAGACACATTATACATATTCAAAAAAGGATATGATTGGTAAAATGATCATTAAAAGTATATTGAACCTCTTTAAACAGAAATAATACATATAAAAAAAATTTTTTTTTTTTTGGTTTTTTTTATATTTTTTTTTAATTTTTTTATTTTGATCATGTAGATTTATGATCTCATGATCTTCAAGACTTGAGCTTCCAAGTCATTCAGCTACACTGGTGATCCTTTTGATCATCCAGTGGCTCTTGTGCTTAGGTGATTACACAGTAACCCCAACTTTCTTGCACATGTTCTTTATCATCCCCATGATCTGGTTGGGGGTTGAACTCTTGACTGGTTGTGTTTTCTTGAGTAGGTTGCATGGTACACACTAACCCCTGGACTATATTTGTGATACTCATTCAAAACAAATTTAGTACAAATACACCACCCATGATGCACATTTGGTAATATTGTGACACATACCTGACAGATGTTATGTTCCACTCTAAGTCACAACATACAGTATGTGGATAATATGCATATAAATACCAAGTGCATAAATATGGAACATTCAAGTAGCATGTGACAAGTATGGATATAAATATGTATTTCATAATTATAGTTTTAGGATCATCATACCCTATGTGCATAAGATGCATATATTTATGCATTGCATAATTAATACATTATGTGAATGATATGCATATATCCATGCATTTAAAAATGATAGGATAATTATACCCTATGTGATAAGTATGCATATAAATGCTAATTGCATAGTTATGGGATAATCATACTCTAGGTGAATTAAGTACATACAAACAGTTACATTATAATTATGGGATATTCATACTATATGTGAATAGTATGTATATAAATAAATGGTGAAGTATAATGATTTCTAAAAATGACTAATATTAGTATAAATGTGAATATCAAGTAAATAATATTGGTAAAATAATCCATTATAGGCACATTATACATATTCAAAAAAGGATATGATTGGTAAAATGATCATTAAAAGTATATTGAACCTCTTTAAACAGAAATAATACTTATAAAAAATTTTTTTTTTTTTTTTGGTTTTTTTTATATTTTTTTTTTAATTTTTTTATTTTGATCATGTAGATTTATGATCTCATGATCTTCAAGACTTGAGCTTCCAAGTCATTCAGCTACACTGGTGATCCTTTTGATCATCCAGTGGCTCTTGTGCTTAGGTGATTACACAGTAACCCCAACTTTCTTGCACATGTTCTTTATCATCCCCATGATCTGGTTGGGGGTTGAACTCTTGACCGGTTGTGTTTTCTTGAGTAGGTTGCATGGTACACACTAACCCCTGGACTATATTTGTGATACTCATTCAAAACAAATTTAGTACAAATACACCACCCATGATGCACATTTGGTAATATTGTGACACATACCTGACAGATGTTATGTTCCACTCTAAGTCACAACATACAGTATGTGGATAATATGCATATAAATACCAAGTGCATAAATATGGAACATTCAAGTAGCATGTGACAAGTATGGATATAACTATGTATTTCATAATTATAGTTTTAGGATCATCATACCCTATGTGCATAAGATGCATATATTTATGCATTGCATAATTAATACATTATGTGAATGATATGCATATATCCATGCATTTAAAAATGATAGGATAATTATACCCTATGTGAAAAGTATGCATATAAATGCTAATTGCATAGTTATGGGATAGTCATACTCTAGGTGAATTAAGTACATACAAACAGTTACATTATAATTATGGGATATTCATACTATATGTGAATAGTATGTATATAAATAAATGGTGAAGTATAATGATTTCTAAAAATGACTAATATTAGTATAAATGTGAATATCAAGTAAATAATATTGGTAAAATAATCCATTATAGGCACATTATACATATTCAAAAAAGGATATGATTTGTAAAATGATCATTAAAAGTATATTGAACCTCTTTAAACAGAAATAATACTTATAAAAAAAATTTTTTTTTTTTTTGGTTTTTTTTATATTTTTTTTTAATTTTTTATTTTGATCATGTAGATTTATGATCTCATGATCTTCAAGACTTGAGCTTCCAAGTCATTCAGCTACACTGGTGATCCTTTTGATCATCCAGTGGCTCTTGTGCTTAGGTGATTACACAGTAACCCCAACTTTCTTGCACATGTTCTTTATCATCCCCATGATCTGGTTGGGGGTTGAACTCTTGACCGGTTGTGTTTTCTTGAGTAGGTTGCATGGTACACACTAACCCCTGGACTATATTTGTGATACTCATTCAAAACAAATTTAGTACAAATACACCACCCATGATGCACATTTGGTAATATTGTGACACATACCTGACAGATGTTATGTTCCACTCTAAGTCACAACATACAGTATTTGGATAATATGCATATAAATACCAAGTGCATAAATATGGAACATTCAAGTAGCATGTGACAAGTATGGATATAACTATGTATTTCATAATTATAGTTTTAGGATCATCATACCCTATGTGCATAAGATGCATATATTTATGCATTGCATAATTAATACATTATGTGAATGATATGCATATATCCATGCATTTAAAAATGATAGGATAATTATACCCTATGTGAAAAGTATGCATATAAATGCTAATTGCATAGTTATGGGATAGTCATACTGTAGGTGAATTAAGTACATACAAACAGTTACATTATAATTATGTGATATTCATACTATATGTGAATAGTATGTATATAAATAAATGGTGAAGTATAATGATTTCTAAAAATGACTAATATTAGTATAAATGTGAATATCAAGTAAATAATATTGGTAAAATAATCCATTATAGGCACATTATACATATTCAAAAAAGGATATGATTGGTAAAATGATCATTAAAAGTATATTGAACCTCTTTAAACAGAAATAATACTTATAAAAAAAATTTTTTTTTTTTTTGGTTTTTTTTA
The DNA here is from genome assembly GCA_030280995.1 of Hemileia vastatrix. Classification (NCBI taxonomy): domain Eukaryota; kingdom Fungi; phylum Basidiomycota; class Pucciniomycetes; order Pucciniales; family Zaghouaniaceae; genus Hemileia; species Hemileia vastatrix. The sequence goes on along the minus strand of JASXTE010000004.1, from coordinate 24,219,794 downwards.
TATTTTTTTTTTAATTTTTTTATTTTGATCATGTAGATTTATGATCTCATGATCTTCAAGACTTGAGCTTCCAAGTCATTCAGCTACACTGGTGATCCTTTTGATCATCCAGTGGCTCTTGTGCTTAGGTGATTACACAGTAACCCCAACTTTCTTGCACATGTTCTTTATCATCCCCATGATCTGGTTGGGGGTTGAACTCTTGACTGGTTGTGTTTTCTTGAGTAGGTTGCATGGTACACACTAACCCCTGGACTATATTTGTGATACTCATTCAAAACAAATTTAGTACAAATACACCACCCATGATGCACATTTGGTAATATTGTGACACATACCTGACAGATGTTATGTTCCACTCTAAGTCACAACATACAGTATGTGGATAATATGCATATAAATACCAAGTGCATAAATATGGAACATTCAAGTAGCATGTGACAAGTATGGATATAACTATGTATTTCATAATTATAGTTTTAGGATCATCATACCCTATGTGCATAAGATGCATATATTTATGCATTGCATAATTAATACATTATGTGAATGATATGCATAAATCCATGCATTTAAAAATGATAGGATAATTATACCCTATGTGAGAATTATGCATATAAATGCTAATTGCATAGTTATGGGATAGTCATACTCTAGGTGAATTAAGTACATACAAACAGTTACATTATAATTATGGGATATTCATACTATATGTGAATAGTATGTATATAAATAAATGGTGAAGTATAATGATTTCTAAAAATGACTAATATTAGTATAAATGTGAATATCAAGTAAATAATATTGGTAAAATAATCCATTATAGGCACATTATACATATTCAAAAAAGGATATGATTGGTAAAATGATCATTAAAAGTATATTGAACCTCTTTAAACAGAAATAATACTTATAAAAAAAATTTTTTTTTTTGGTTTTTTTTATATTTTTTTTTAATTTTTTTATTTTGATCATGTAGATTTATGATCTCATGATCTTCAAGACTTGAGCTTCCAAGTCATTCAGCTACACTGGTGATCCTTTTGATCATCCAGTGGCTCTTGTGCTTAGGTGATTACACAGTAACCCCAACTTTCTTGCACATGTTCTTTATCATCCCCATGATCTGGTTGGGGGTTGAACTCTTGACCGGTTGTGTTTTCTTGAGTAGGTTGCATGGTACACACTAACCCCTGGACTATATTTGTGATATTCATTCAAAACAAATTTAGTACAAATACACCACCCATGATGCACATTTGGTAATATTGTGACACATACCTGACAGATGTTATGTTCCACTCTAAGTCACAACATACAGTATGTGGATAATATGCATATAAATACCAAGTGCATAAATATGGAACATTCAAGTAGCATGTGACAAGTATGGATATAACTATGTATTTCATAATTATAGTTTTAGGATCATCATACCCTATGTGCATAAGATGCATATATTTATGCATTGCATAATTAATACATTATGTGAATGATATGCATAAATCCATGCATTTAAAAATGATAGGATAATTATACCCTATGTGAAAAGTATGCATATAAATGCTAATTGCATAGTTATGGGATAGTCATACTCTAGGTGAATTAAGTACATACAAACAGTTACATTATAATTATGGGATATTCATACTATATGTGAATAGTATGTATATAAATAAATGGTGAAGTATAATGATTTCTAAAAATGACTAATATTAGTATAAATGTGAATATCAAGTAAATAATATTGGTAAAATAATCCATTATAGGCACATTATACATATTCAAAAAAGGATATGATTGGTAAAATGATCATTAAAAGTATATTGAACCTCTTTAAACAGAAATAATACATATAAAAATTTTTTTTTTTTTTTGGTTTTTTTATATTTTTTTTAATTTTTTTATTTTGATCATGTAGATTTATGATCTCATGATCTTCAAGACTTGAGCTTCCAAGTCATTCAGCTACACTGGTGATCCTTTTGATCATCCAGTGGCTCTTGTGCTTAGGTGATTACACAGTAACCCCAACTTTCTTGCACATGTTCTTTATCATCCCCATGATCTGGTTGGGGGTTGAACTCTTGACCGGTTGTGTTTTCTTGAGTAGGTTGCATGGTACACACTAACCCCTGGACTATATTTGTGATACTCATTCAAAACAAATTTAGTACAAATACACCACCCATGATGCACATTTGGTAATATTGTGACACATACCTGACAGATGTTATGTTCCACTCTAAGTCACAACATACAGTATGTGGATAATATGCATATAAATACCAAGTGCATAAATATGGAACATTCAAGTAGCATGTGACAAGTATGGATATAACTATGTATTTCATAATTATAGTTTTAGGATCATCATACCCTATGTGCATAAGATGCATATATTTATGCATTGCATAATTAATACATTATGTGAATGATATGCATATATCCATGCATTTAAAAATGATAGGATAATTATACCCTATGTGAAAAGTATGCATATAAATGCTAATTGCATAGTTATGGGATAGTCATACTCTAGGTGAATTAAGTACATACAAACAGTTACATTATAATTATGGGATATTCATACTATATGTGAATAGTATGTATATAAATAAATGGTGAAGTATAATGATTTCTAAAAATGACTAATATTAGTATAAATGTGAATATCAAGTAAATAATATTGGTAAAATAATCCATTATAGGCACATTATACATATTCAAAAAAGGATATGATTGGTAAAATGATCATTAAAAGTATATTGAACCTCTTTAAACAGAAATAATACTTATAAAAAAAATTTTTTTTTTTTTTGGTTTTTTTTATATTTTTTTTTTAATTTTTTTATTTTGATCATGTAGATTTATGATCTCATGATCTTCAAGACTTGAGCTTCCAAGTCATTCAGCTACACTGGTGATCCTTTTGATCATCCAGTGGCTCTTGTGCTTAGGTGATTACACAGTAACCCCAACTTTCTTGCACATGTTCTTTATCATCCCCATGATCTGGTTGGGGGTTGAACTCTTGACCGGTTGTGTTTTCTTGAGTAGGTTGCATGGTACACACTAACCCCTGGACTATATTTGTGATACTCATTCAAAACAAATTTAGTACAAATACACCACCCATGATGCACATTTGGTAATATTGTGACACATACCTGACAGATGTTATGTTCCACTCTAAGTCACAACATACAGTATGTGGATAATATGCATATAAATACCAAGTGCATAAATATGGAACATTCAAGTAGCATGTGACAAGTATGGATATAACTATGTATTTCATAATTATAGTTTTAGGATCATCATACCCTATGTGCATAAGATGCATATATTTATGCATTGCATAATTAATACATTATGTGAATGATATGCATATATCCATGCATTTAAAAATGATAGGATAATTATACCCTATGTGAAAAGTATGCATATAAATGCTAATTGCATAGTTATGGGATAGTCATACTCTAGGTGAATTAAGTACATACAAACAGTTACATTATAATTATGGGATATTCATACTATATGTGAATAGTATGTATATAAATAAATGGTGAAGTATAATGATTTCTAAAAATGACTAATATTAGTATAAATGTGAATATCAAGTAAATAATATTGGTAAAATAATCCATTATAGGCACATTATACATATTCAAAAAAGGATATGATTGGTAAAATGATCATTAAAAGTATATTGAACCTCTTTAAACAGAAATAATACATATAAAAAAATTTTTTTTTTTTTGGTTTTTTTTATATTTTTTTTTAATTTTTTTATTTTGATCATGTAGATTTATGATCTCATGATCTTCAAGACTTGAGCTTCCAAGTCATTCAGCTACACTGGTGATCCTTTTGATCATCCAGTGGCTCTTGTGCTTAGGTGATTACACAGTAACCCCAACTTTCTTGCACATGTTCTTTATCATCCCCATGATCTTCAAGACTTGAGCTTCCAAGTCATTCAGCTACACTGGTGATCCTTTTGATCATCCAGTGGCTCTTGTGCTTAGGTGATTACACAGTAACCCCAACTTTCTTGCACATGTTCTTTATCATCCCCATGATCTGGTTGGGGGTTGAACTCTTGACCGGTTGTGTTTTCTTGAGTAGGTTGCATGGTACACACTAACCCCTGGACTATATTTGTGATATTCATTCAAAACAAATTTAGTACAAATACACCACCCATGATGCACATTTGGTAATATTGTGACACATACCTGACAGATGTTATGTTCCACTCTAAGTCACAACATACAGTATGTGGATAATATGCATATAAATACCAAGTGCATAAATATGGAACATTCAAGTAGCATGTGACAAGTATGGATATAACTATGTATTTCATAATTATAGTTTTAGGATCATCATACCCTATGTGCATAAGATGCATATATTTATGCATTGCATAATTAATACATTATGTGAATGATATGCATATATCCATGCATTTAAAAATGATAGGATAATTATACCCTATGTGAAAAGTATGCATATAAATGCTAATTGCATAGTTATGGGATAGTCATACTCTAGGTGAATTAAGTACATACAAACAGTTACATTATAATTATGGGATATTCATACTATATGTGAATAGTATGTATATAAATAAATGGTGAAGTATAATGATTTCTAAAAATGACTAATATTAGTATAAATGTGAATATCAAGTAAATAATATTGGTAAAATAATCTATTATAGGCACATTATACATATTCAAAAAAGGATATGATTGGTAAAATGATCATTAAAAGTATATTGAACCTCTTTAAACAGAAATAATACTTATAAAAAAAATTTTTTTTTTTTTTGGTTTTTTTTATATTTTTTTTTTTAATTTTTTTATTTTGATCATGTAGATTTATGATCTCATGATCTTCAAGACTTGAGCTTCCAAGTCATTCAGCTACACTGGTGATCCTTTTGATCATCCAGTGGCTCTTGTGCTTAGGTGATTACACAGTAACCCCAACTTTCTTGCACATGTTCTTTATCATCCCCATGATCTGGTTGGGGGTTGAACTCTTGACCGGTTGTGTTTTCTTGAGTAGGTTGCATGGTACACACTAACCCCTGGACTATATTTGTGATACTCATTCAAAACAAATTTAGTACAAATACACCACCCATGATGCACATTTGGTAATATTGTGACACATACCTGACAGATGTTATGTTCCACTCTAAGTCACAACATACAGTATGTGGATAATATGCATATAAATACCAAGTGCATAAATATGGAACATTCAAGTAGCATGTGACAAGTATGGATATAACTATGTATTTCATAATTATAGTTTTAGGATCATCATACCCTATGTGCATAAGATGCATATATTTATGCATTGCATAATTAATACATTATGTGAATGATATGCATAAATCCATGCATTTAAAAATGATAGGATAATTATACCCTATGTGAAAAGTATGCATATAAATGCTAATTGCATAGTTATGGGATAGTCATACTCTAGGTGAATTAAGTACATACAAACAGTTACATTATAATTATGGGATATTCATACTATATGTGAATAGTATGTATATAAATAAATGGTGAAGTATAATGATTTCTAAAAATGACTAATATTAGTATAAATGTGAATATCAAGTAAATAATATTGGTAAAATAATCCATTATAGGCACATTATACATATTCAAAAAAGGATATGATTTGTAAAATGATCATTAAAAGTATATTGAACCTCTTTAAACAGAAATAATACTTATAAAAAAAATTTTTTTTTTTGGTTTTTTTTATATTTTTTTTAATTTTTTTATTTTGATCATGTAGATTTATGATCTCATGATCTTCAAGACTTGAGCTTCCAAGTCATTCAGCTACACTGGTGATCCTTTTGATCATCCAGTGGCTCTTGTGCTTAGGTGATTACACAGTAACCCCAACTTTCTTGCACATGTTCTTTATCATCCCCATGATCTGGTTGGGGGTTGAACTCTTGACTGGTTGTGTTTTCTTGAGTAGGTTGCATGGTACACACTAACCCCTGGACTATATTTGTGATACTCATTCAAAACAAATTTAGTACAAATACACCACCCATGATGCACATTTGGTAATATTGTGACACATACCTGACAGATGTTATGTTCCACTCTAAGTCACAACATACAGTATGTGGATAATATGCATATAAATACCAAGTGCATAAATATGGAACATTCAAGTAGCATGTGACAAGTATGGATATAACTATGTATTTCATAATTATAGTTTTAGGATCATCATACCCTATGTGCATAAGATGCATATATTTATGCATTGCATAATTAATACATTATGTGAATGATATGCATATATCCATGCATTTAAAAATGATAGGATAATTATACCCTATGTGATAAGTATGCATATAAATGCTAATTGCATAGTTATGGGATAATCATACTCTAGGTGAATTAAGTACATACAAACAGTTACATTATAATTATGGGATATTCATACTATATGTGAATAGTATGTATATAAATAAATGGTGAAGTATAATGATTTCTAAAAATGACTAATATTAGTATAAATGTGAATATCAAGTAAATAATATTGGTAAAATAATCCATTATAGGCACATTATACATATTCAAAAAAGGATATGATTGGTAAAATGATCATTAAAAGTATATTGAACCTCTTTAAACAGAAATAATACTTATAAAAAAATTTTTTTTTTTTTTTGGTTTTTTTTATATTTTTTTTTTAATTTTTTTATTTTGATCATGTAGATTTATGATCTCATGATCTTCAAGACTTGAGCTTCCAAGTCATTCAGCTACACTGGTGATCCTTTTGATCATCCAGTGGCTCTTGTGCTTAGGTGATTACACAGTAACCCCAACTTTCTTGCACATGTTCTTCATCATCCCCATGATCTGGTTGGGGGTTGAACTCTTGACCGGTTGTGTTTTCTTGAGTAGGTTGCATGGTACACACTAACCCCTGGACTATATTTGTGATACTCATTCAAAACAAATTTAGTACAAATACACCACCCATGATGCACATTTGGTAATATTGTGACACATACCTGACAGATGTTATGTTCCACTCTAAGTCACAACATACAGTATGTGGATAATATGCATATAAATACCAAGTGCATAAATATGGAACATTCAAGTAGCATGTGACAAGTATGGATATAACTATGTATTTCATAATTATAGTTTTAGGATCATCATACCCTATGTGCATAAGATGCATATATTTATGCATTGCATAATTAATACATTATGTGAATGATATGCATATATCCATGCATTTAAAAATGATAGGATAATTATACCCTATGTGAAAAGTATGCATATAAATGCTAATTGCATAGTTATGGGATAGTCATACTCTAGGTGAATTAAGTACATACAAACAGTTACATTATAATTATGGGATATTCATACTATATGTGAATAGTATGTATATAAATAAATGGTGAAGTATAATGATTTCTAAAAATGACTAATATTAGTATAAATGTGAATATCAAGTAAATAATATTGGTAAAATAATCCATTATAGACACATTATACATATTCAAAAAAGGATATGATTGGTAAAATGATCATTAAAAGTATATTGAACCTCTTTAAACAGAAATAATACATATAAAAAAAATTTTTTTTTTTTTGGTTTTTTTTATATTTTTTTTTAATTTTTTTATTTTGATCATGTAGATTTATGATCTCATGATCTTCAAGACTTGAGCTTCCAAGTCATTCAGCTACACTGGTGATCCTTTTGATCATCCAGTGGCTCTTGTGCTTAGGTGATTACACAGTAACCCCAACTTTCTTGCACATGTTCTTTATCATCCCCATGATCTGGTTGGGGGTTGAACTCTTGACTGGTTGTGTTTTCTTGAGTAGGTTGCATGGTACACACTAACCCCTGGACTATATTTGTGATACTCATTCAAAACAAATTTAGTACAAATACACCACCCATGATGCACATTTGGTAATATTGTGACACATACCTGACAGATGTTATGTTCCACTCTAAGTCACAACATACAGTATGTGGATAATATGCATATAAATACCAAGTGCATAAATATGGAACATTCAAGTAGCATGTGACAAGTATGGATATAAATATGTATTTCATAATTATAGTTTTAGGATCATCATACCCTATGTGCATAAGATGCATATATTTATGCATTGCATAATTAATACATTATGTGAATGATATGCATATATCCATGCATTTAAAAATGATAGGATAATTATACCCTATGTGATAAGTATGCATATAAATGCTAATTGCATAGTTATGGGATAATCATACTCTAGGTGAATTAAGTACATACAAACAGTTACATTATAATTATGGGATATTCATACTATATGTGAATAGTATGTATATAAATAAATGGTGAAGTATAATGATTTCTAAAAATGACTAATATTAGTATAAATGTGAATATCAAGTAAATAATATTGGTAAAATAATCCATTATAGGCACATTATACATATTCAAAAAAGGATATGATTGGTAAAATGATCATTAAAAGTATATTGAACCTCTTTAAACAGAAATAATACTTATAAAAAATTTTTTTTTTTTTTTTGGTTTTTTTTATATTTTTTTTTTAATTTTTTTATTTTGATCATGTAGATTTATGATCTCATGATCTTCAAGACTTGAGCTTCCAAGTCATTCAGCTACACTGGTGATCCTTTTGATCATCCAGTGGCTCTTGTGCTTAGGTGATTACACAGTAACCCCAACTTTCTTGCACATGTTCTTTATCATCCCCATGATCTGGTTGGGGGTTGAACTCTTGACCGGTTGTGTTTTCTTGAGTAGGTTGCATGGTACACACTAACCCCTGGACTATATTTGTGATACTCATTCAAAACAAATTTAGTACAAATACACCACCCATGATGCACATTTGGTAATATTGTGACACATACCTGACAGATGTTATGTTCCACTCTAAGTCACAACATACAGTATGTGGATAATATGCATATAAATACCAAGTGCATAAATATGGAACATTCAAGTAGCATGTGACAAGTATGGATATAACTATGTATTTCATAATTATAGTTTTAGGATCATCATACCCTATGTGCATAAGATGCATATATTTATGCATTGCATAATTAATACATTATGTGAATGATATGCATATATCCATGCATTTAAAAATGATAGGATAATTATACCCTATGTGAAAAGTATGCATATAAATGCTAATTGCATAGTTATGGGATAGTCATACTCTAGGTGAATTAAGTACATACAAACAGTTACATTATAATTATGGGATATTCATACTATATGTGAATAGTATGTATATAAATAAATGGTGAAGTATAATGATTTCTAAAAATGACTAATATTAGTATAAATGTGAATATCAAGTAAATAATATTGGTAAAATAATCCATTATAGGCACATTATACATATTCAAAAAAGGATATGATTTGTAAAATGATCATTAAAAGTATATTGAACCTCTTTAAACAGAAATAATACTTATAAAAAAAATTTTTTTTTTTTTTGGTTTTTTTTATATTTTTTTTTAATTTTTTATTTTGATCATGTAGATTTATGATCTCATGATCTTCAAGACTTGAGCTTCCAAGTCATTCAGCTACACTGGTGATCCTTTTGATCATCCAGTGGCTCTTGTGCTTAGGTGATTACACAGTAACCCCAACTTTCTTGCACATGTTCTTTATCATCCCCATGATCTGGTTGGGGGTTGAACTCTTGACCGGTTGTGTTTTCTTGAGTAGGTTGCATGGTACACACTAACCCCTGGACTATATTTGTGATACTCATTCAAAACAAATTTAGTACAAATACACCACCCATGATGCACATTTGGTAATATTGTGACACATACCTGACAGATGTTATGTTCCACTCTAAGTCACAACATACAGTATTTGGATAATATGCATATAAATACCAAGTGCATAAATATGGAACATTCAAGTAGCATGTGACAAGTATGGATATAACTATGTATTTCATAATTATAGTTTTAGGATCATCATACCCTATGTGCATAAGATGCATATATTTATGCATTGCATAATTAATACATTATGTGAATGATATGCATATATCCATGCATTTAAAAATGATAGGATAATTATACCCTATGTGAAAAGTATGCATATAAATGCTAATTGCATAGTTATGGGATAGTCATACTGTAGGTGAATTAAGTACATACAAACAGTTACATTATAATTATGTGATATTCATACTATATGTGAATAGTATGTATATAAATAAATGGTGAAGTATAATGATTTCTAAAAATGACTAATATTAGTATAAATGTGAATATCAAGTAAATAATATTGGTAAAATAATCCATTATAGGCACATTATACATATTCAAAAAAGGATATGATTGGTAAAATGATCATTAAAAGTATATTGAACCTCTTTAAACAGAAATAATACTTATAAAAAAAATTTTTTTTTTTTTTGGTTTTTTTTATATTTTTTTTTTAATTTTTTTATTTTGATCATGTAGATTTATGATCTCATGATCTTCAAGACTTGAGCTTCCAAGTCATTCAGCTACACTGGTGATCCTTTTGATCATCCAGTGGCTCTTGTGCTTAGGTGATTACACAGTAACCCCAACTTTCTTGCACATGTTCTTTATCATCCCCATGATCTGGTTGGGGGTTGAACTCTTGACTGGTTGTGTTTTCTTGAGTAGGTTGCATGGTACACACTAACCCCTGGACTATATTTGTGATACTCATTCAAAACAAATTTAGTACAAATACACCACCCATGATGCACATTTGGTAATATTGTGACACATACCTGACAGATGTTATGTTCCACTCTAAGTCACAACATACAGTATTTGGATAATATGCATATAAATACCAAGTGCATAAATATGGAACATTCAAGTAGCATGTGACAAGTATGGATATAACTATGTATTTCATAATTATAGTTTTAGGATCATCATACCCTATGTGCATAAGATGCATATATTTATGCATTGCATAATTAATACATTATGTGAATGATATGCATATATCCATGCATTTAAAAATGATAGGATAATTATACCCTATGTGAAAAGTATGCATATAAATGCTAATTGCATAGTTATGGGATAGTCATACTCTAGGTGAATTAAGTACATACAAACAGTTACATTATAATTATGGGATATTCATACTATATGTGAATAGTATGTATATAAATAAATGGTGAAGTATAATGATTTCTAAAAATGACTAATATTAGTATAAATGTGAATATCAAGTAAATAATATTGGTAAAATAATCCATTATAGGCACATTATACATATTCAAAAAAGGATATGATTGGTAAAATGATCATTAAAAGTATATTGAACCTCTTTAAACAGAAATAATACTTATAAAATTTTTTTTTTTTTTTTTGGTTTTTTTATATTTTTTTTAATTTTTTTATTTTGATCATGTAGATTTATGATCTCATGATCTTCAAGACTTGAGCTTCCAAGTCATTCAGCTACACTGGTGATCCTTTTGATAATCCAGTGGCTCTTGTGCTTAGGTGATTACACAGTAACCCCAACTTTCTTGCACATGTTCTTTATCATCCCCATGATCTGGTTGGGGGTTGAACTCTTGACCGGTTGTGTTTTCTTGAGTAGGTTGCATGGTACACACTAACCCCTGGACTATATTTGTGATACTCATTCAAAACAAATTTAGTACAAATACACCACCCATGATGCACATTTGGTAATATTGTGACACATACCTGACAGATGTTATGTTCCACTCTAAGTCACAACATACAGTATTTGGATAATATGCATATAAATACCAAGTGCATAAATATGGAACATTCAAGTAGCATGTGACAAGTATGGATATAACTATGTATTTCATAATTATAGTTTTAGGATCATCATACCCTATGTGCATAAGATGCATATATTTATGCATTGCATAATTAATACATTATGTGAATGATATGCATATATCCATGCATTTAAAAATGATAGGATAATTATACCCTATGTGAAAAGTAAGCATATAAATGCTAATTGCATAGTTATGGGATAGTCATACTGTAGGTGAATTAAGTACATACAAACAGTTACATTATAATTATGGGATATTCATACTATATGTGAATAGTATGTATATAAATAAATGGTGAAGTATAATGATTTCTAAAAATGACTAATATTAGTATAAATGTGAATATCAAGTAAATAATATTGGTAAAATAATCCATTATAGGCACATTATACATATTCAAAAAAGGATATGATTGGTAAAATGATCATTAAAAGTATATTGAACCTCTTTAAACAGAAATAATACTTATAAAAAAAATTTTTTTTTTTTTTGGTTTTTTTTATATTTTTTTTTTAATTTTTTTATTTTGATCATGTAGATTTATGATCTCATGATCTTCAAGACTTGAGCTTCCAAGTCATTCAGCTACACTGGTGATCCTTTTGATCATCCAGTGGCTCTTGTGCTTAGGTGATTACACAGTAACCCCAACTTTCTTGCACATGTTCTTTATCATCCCCATGATCTGGTTGGGGGTTGAACTCTTGACCGGTTGTGTTTTCTTGAGTAGGTTGCATGGTACACACTAACCCCTGGACTATATTTGTGATACTCATTCAAAACAAATTTAGTACAAATACACCACCCATGATGCACATTTGGTAATATTGTGACACATACCTGACAGATGTTATGTTCCACTCTAAGTCACAACATACAGTATTTGGATAATATGCATATAAATACCAAGTGCATAAATATGGAACATTCAAGTAGCATGTGACAAGTATGGATATAAATATGTATTTCATAATTATAGTTTTAGGATCATCATACCCTATGTGCATAAGATGCATATATTTATGCATTGCATAATTAATACATTATGTGAATGATATGCATATATCCATGCATTTAAAAATGATAGGATAATTATACCCTATGTGATAAGTATGCATATAAATGCTAATTGCATAGTTATGGGATAGTCATACTCTAGGTGAATTAAGTACATACAAACAGTTACATTATAATTATGGGATATTCATACTATATGTGAATAGTATGTATATAAATAAATGGTGAAGTATAATGATTTCTAAAAATGACTAATATTAGTATAAATGTGAATATCAAGTAAATAATATTGGTAAAATAATCCATTATAGGCACATTATACATATTCAAAAAAGGATATGATTGGTAAAATGATCATTAAAAGTATATTGAACCTCTTTAAACAGAAATAATACTTATAAAAATTTTTTTTTTTTTTTTGGTTTTTTTATATTTTTTTTAATTTTTTTATTTTGATCATGTAGATTTATGATCTCATGATCTTCAAGACTTGAGCTTCCAAGTCATTCAGCTACACTGGTGATCCTTTTGATCATCCAGTGGCTCTTGTGCTTAGGTGATTACACAGTAACCCCAACTTTCTTGCACATGTTCTTTATCATCCCCATGATCTGGTTGGGGGTTGAACTCTTGACCGGTTGTGTTTTCTTGAGTAGGTTGCATGGTACACACTAACCCCTGGACTATATTTGTGATACTCATTCAAAACAAATTTAGTACAAATACACCACCCATGATGCACATTTGGTAATATTGTGACACATACCTGACAGATGTTATGTTCCACTCTAAGTCACAACATACAGTATTTGGATAATATGCATATAAATACCAAGTGCATAAATATGGAACATTCAAGTAGCATGTGACAAGTATGGATATAACTATGTATTTCATAATTATAGTTTTAGGATCATCATACCCTATGTGCATAAGATGCATATATTTATGCATTGCATAATTAATACATTATGTGAATGATATGCATATATCCATGCATTTAAAAATGATAGGATAATTATACCCTATGTGAAAAGTAAGCATATAAATGCTAATTGCATAGTTATGGGATAGTCATACTGTAGGTGAATTAAGTACATACAAACAGTTACATTATAATTATGGGATATTCATACTATATGTGAATAGTATGTATATAAATAAATGGTGAAGTATAATGATTTCTAAAAATGACTAATATTAGTATAAATGTGAATATCAAGTAAATAATATTGGTAAAATAATCCATTATAGGCACATTATACATATTCAAAAAAGGATATGATTGGTAAAATGATCATTAAAAGTATATTGAACCTCTTTAAACAGAAATAATACTTATAAAAAAAATTTTTTTTTTTTTTGGTTTTTTTTATATTTTTTTTTTAATTTTTTTATTTTGATCATGTAGATTTATGATCTCATGATCTTCAAGACTTGAGCTTCCAAGTCATTCAGCTACACTGGTGATCCTTTTGATCATCCAGTGGCTCTTGTGCTTAGGTGATTACACAGTAACCCCAACTTTCTTGCACATGTTCTTTATCATCCCCATGATCTGGTTGGGGGTTGAACTCTTGACCGGTTGTGTTTTCTTGAGTAGGTTGCATGGTACACACTAACCCCTGGACTATATTTGTGATACTCATTCAAAACAAATTTAGTACAAATACACCACCCATGATGCACATTTGGTAATATTGTGACACATACCTGACAGATGTTATGTTCCACTCTAAGTCACAACATACAGTATTTGGATAATATGCATATAAATACCAAGTGCATAAATATGGAACATTCAAGTAGCATGTGACAAGTATGGATATAAATATGTATTTCATAATTATAGTTTTAGGATCATCATACCCTATGTGCATAAGATGCATATATTTATGCATTGCATAATTAATACATTATGTGAATGATATGCATATATCCATGCATTTAAAAATGATAGGATAATTATACCCTATGTGATAAGTATGCATATAAATGCTAATTGCATAGTTATGGGATAATCATACTCTAGGTGAATTAAGTACATACAAACAGTTACATTATAATTATGGGATATTCATACTATATGTGAATAGTATGTATATAAATAAATGGTGAAGTATAATGATTTCTAAAAATGACTAATATTAGTATAAATGTGAATATCAAGTAAATAATATTGGTAAAATAATCCATTATAGGCACATTATACATATTCAAAAAAGGATATGATTGGTAAAATGATCATTAAAAGTATATTGAACCTCTTTAAACAGAAATAATACTTATAAAAATTTTTTTTTTTTTTTTGGTTTTTTTATATTTTTTTTAATTTTTTTATTTTGATCATGTAGATTTATGATCTCATGATCTTCAAGACTTGAGCTTCCAAGTCATTCAGCTACACTGGTGATCCTTTTGATCATCCAGTGGCTCTTGTGCTTAGGTGATTACACAGTAACCCCAACTTTCTTGCACATGTTCTTTATCATCCCCATGATCTGGTTGGGGGTTGAACTCTTGACCGGTTGTGTTTTCTTGAGTAGGTTGCATGGTACACACTAACCCCTGGACTATATTTGTGATACTCATTCAAAACAAATTTAGTACAAATACACCACCCATGATGCACATTTGGTAATATTGTGACACATACCTGACAGATGTTATGTTCCACTCTAAGTCACAACATACAGTATTTGGATAATATGCATATAAATACCAAGTGCATAAATATGGAACATTCAAGTAGCATGTGACAAGTATGGATATAACTATGTATTTCATAATTATAGTTTTAGGATCATCATACCCTATGTGCATAAGATGCATATATTTATGCATTGCATAATTAATACATTATGTGAATGATATGCATATATCCATGCATTTAAAAATGATAGGATAATTATACCCTATGTGAAAAGTATGCATATAAATGCTAATTGCATAGTTATGGGATAGTCATACTCTAGGTGAATTAAGTACATACAAACAGTTACATTATAATTATGGGATATTCATACTATATGTGAATAGTATGTATATAAATAAATGGTGAAGTATAATGATTTCTAAAAATGACTAATATTAGTATAAATGTGAATATCAAGTAAATAATATTGGTAAAATAATCCATTATAGGCACATTATACATATTCAAAAAAGGATATGATTGGTAAAATGATCATTAAAAGTATATTGAACCTCTTTAAACAGAAATAATACTTATAAAATTTTTTTTTTTTTTTTTGGTTTTTTTATATTTTTTTTAATTTTTTTATTTTGATCATGTAGATTTATGATCTCATGATCTTCAAGACTTGAGCTTCCAAGTCATTCAGCTACACTGGTGATCCTTTTGATCATCCAGTGGCTCTTGTGCTTAGGTGATTACACAGTAACCCCAACTTTCTTGCACATGTTCTTTATCATCCCCATGATCTGGTTGGGGGTTGAACTCTTGACCGGTTGTGTTTTCTTGAGTAGGTTGCATGGTACACACTAACCCCTGGACTATATTTGTGATACTCATTCAAAACAAATTTAGTACAAATACACCACCCATGATGCACATTTGGTAATATTGTGACACATACCTGACAGATGTTATGTTCCACTCTAAGTCACAACATACAGTATTTGGATAATATGCATATAAATACCAAGTGCATAAATATGGAACATTCAAGTAGCATGTGACAAGTATGGATATAACTATGTATTTCATAATTATAGTTTTAGGATCATCATACCCTATGTGCATAAGATGCATATATTTATGCATTGCATAATTAATACATTATGTGAATGATATGCATATATCCATGCATTTAAAAATGATAGGATAATTATACCCTATGTGAAAAGTAAGCATATAAATGCTAATTGCATAGTTATGGGATAGTCATACTGTAGGTGAATTAAGTACATACAAACAGTTACATTATAATTATGGGATATTCATACTATATGTGAATAGTATGTATATAAATAAATGGTGAAGTATAATGATTTCTAAAAATGACTAATATTAGTATAAATGTGAATATCAAGTAAATAATATTGGTAAAATAATCCATTATAGGCACATTATACATATTCAAAAAAGGATATGATTGGTAAAATGATCATTAAAAGTATATTGAACCTCTTTAAACAGAAATAATACTTATAAAAAAAATTTTTTTTTTTTTTGGTTTTTTTTATATTTTTTTTTTAATTTTTTTATTTTGATCATGTAGATTTATGATCTCATGATCTTCAAGACTTGAGCTTCCAAGTCATTCAGCTACACTGGTGATCCTTTTGATCATCCAGTGGCTCTTGTGCTTAGGTGATTACACAGTAACCCCAACTTTCTTGCACATGTTCTTTATCATCCCCATGATCTGGTTGGGGGTTGAACTCTTGACCGGTTGTGTTTTCTTGAGTAGGTTGCATGGTACACACTAACCCCTGGACTATATTTGTGATACTCATTCAAAACAAATTTAGTACAAATACACCACCCATGATGCACATTTGGTAATATTGTGACACATACCTGACAGATGTTATGTTCCACTCTAAGTCACAACATACAGTATGTGGATAATATGCATATAAATACCAAGTGCATAAATATGGAACATTCAAGTAGCATGTGACAAGTATGGATATAACTATGTATTTCATAATTATAGTTTTAGGATCATCATACCCTATGTGCATAAGATGCATATATTTATGCATTGCATAATTAATACATTATGTGAATGATATGCATATATCCATGCATTTAAAAATGATAGGATAATTATACCCTATGTGAAAAGTATGCATATAAATGCTAATTGCATAGTTATGGGATAGTCATACTCTAGGTGAATTAAGTACATACAAACAGTTACATTATAATTATGGGATATTCATACTATATGTGAATAGTATGTATATAAATAAATGGTGAAGTATAATGATTTCTAAAAATGACTAATATTAGTATAAATGTGAATATCAAGTAAATAATATTGGTAAAATAATCCATTATAGGCACATTATACATATTCAAAAAAGGATATGATTTGTAAAATGATCATTAAAAGTATATTGAACCTCTTTAAACAGAAATAATACTTATAAAAAAAATTTTTTTTTTTTTTGGTTTTTTTTATATTTTTTTTTAATTTTTTATTTTGATCATGTAGATTTATGATCTCATGATCTTCAAGACTTGAGCTTCCAAGTCATTCAGCTACACTGGTGATCCTTTTGATCATCCAGTGGCTCTTGTGCTTAGGTGATTACACAGTAACCCCAACTTTCTTGCACATGTTCTTTATCATCCCCATGATCTGGTTGGGGGTTGAACTCTTGACTGGTTGTGTTTTCTTGAGTAGGTTGCATGGTACACACTAACCCCTGGACTATATTTGTGATACTCATTCAAAACAAATTTAGTACAAATACACCACCCATGATGCACATTTGGTAATATTGTGACACATACCTGACAGATGTTATGTTCCACTCTAAGTCACAACATACAGTATTTGGATAATATGCATATAAATACCAAGTGCATAAATATGGAACATTCAAGTAGCATGTGACAAGTATGGATATAACTATGTATTTCATAATTATAGTTTTAGGATCATCATACCCTATGTGCATAAGATGCATATATTTATGCATTGCATAATTAATACATTATGTGAATGATATGCATATATCCATGCATTTAAAAATGATAGGATAATTATACCCTATGTGAAAAGTATGCATATAAATGCTAATTGCATAGTTATGGGATAGTCATACTCTAGGTGAATTAAGTACATACAAACAGTTACATTATAATTATGGGATATTCATACTATATGTGAATAGTATGTATATAAATAAATGGTGAAGTATAATGATTTCTAAAAATGACTAATATTAGTATAAATGTGAATATCAAGTAAATAATATTGGTAAAATAATCCATTATAGGCACATTATACATATTCAAAAAAGGATATGATTGGTAAAATGATCATTAAAAGTATATTGAACCTCTTTAAACAGAAATAATACTTATAAAAAAAATTTTTTTTTTTTTTGGTTTTTTTTATATTTTTTTTTTTAATTTTTTTATTTTGATCATGTAGATTTATGATCTCATGATCTTCAAGACTTGAGCTTCCAAGTCATTCAGCTACACTGGTGATCCTTTTGATCATCCAGTGGCTCTTGTGCTTAGGTGATTACACAGTAACCCCAACTTTCTTGCACATGTTCTTTATCATCCCCATGATCTGGTTGGGGGTTGAACTCTTGACCGGTTGTGTTTTCTTGAGTAGGTTGCATGGTACACACTAACCCCTGGACTATATTTGTGATACTCATTCAAAACAAATTTAGTACAAATACACCACCCATGATGCACATTTGGTAATATTGTGACACATACCTGACAGATGTTATGTTCCACTCTAAGTCACAACATACAGTATGTGGATAATATGCATATAAATACCAAGTGCATAAATATGGAACATTCAAGTAGCATGTGACAAGTATGGATATAACTATGTATTTCATAATTATAGTTTTAGGATCATCATACCCTATGTGCATAAGATGCATATATTTATGCATTGCATAATTAATACATTATGTGAATGATATGCATATATCCATGCATTTAAAAATGATAGGATAATTATACCCTATGTGAAAAGTATGCATATAAATGATAATTGCATAGTTATTGGATAGTCATACTCTAGGTGAATTAAGTACATACAAACAGTTACATTATAATTATGGGATATTCATACTATATGTGAATAGTATGTATATAAATAAATGGTGAAGTATAATGATTTCTAAAAATGACTAATATTAGTATAAATGTGAATATCAAGTAAATAATATTGGTAAAATAATCCATTATAGGCACATTATACATATTCAAAAAAGGATATGATTGGTAAAATGATCATTAAAAGTATATTGAACCTCTTTAAACAGAAATAATACTTATAAAAATTTTTTTTTTTTTTTTGGTTTTTTTTATATTTTTTTTTAATTTTTTTATTTTGATCATGTAGATTTATGATCTCATGATCTTCAAGACTTGAGCTTCCAAGTCATTCAGCTACACTGGTGATCCTTTTGATCATCCAGTGGCTCTTGTGCTTAGGTGATTACACAGTAACCCCAACTTTCTTGCACATGTTCTTTATCATCCCCATGATCTGGTTGGGGGTTGAACTCTTGACCGGTTGTGTTTTCTTGAGTAGGTTGCATGGTACACACTAACCCCTGGACTATATTTGTGATACTCATTCAAAACAAATTTAGTACAAATACACCACCCATGATGCACATTTGGTAATATTGTGACACATACCTGACAGATGTTATGTTCCACTCTAAGTCACAACATACAGTATGTGGATAATATGCATATAAATACCAAGTGCATAAATATGGAACATTCAAGTAGCATGTGACAAGTATGGATATAACTATGTATTTCATAATTATAGTTTTAGGATCATCATACCCTATGTGCATAAGATGCATATATTTATGCATTGCATAATTAATACATTATGTGAATGATATGCATATATCCATGCATTTAAAAATGATAGGATAATTATACCCTATGTGAAAAGTATGCATATAAATGCTAATTGCATAGTTATGGGATAGTCATACTCTAGGTGAATTAAGTACATACAAACAGTTACATTATAATTATGGGATATTCATACTATATGTGAATAGTATGTATATAAATAAATGGTGAAGTATAATGATTTCTAAAAATGACTAATATTAGTATAAATGTGAATATCAAGTAAATAATATTGGTAAAATAATCCATTATAGGCACATTATACATATTCAAAAAAGGATATGATTGGTAAAATGATCATTAAAAGTATATTGAACCTCTTTAAACAGAAATAATACTTATAAAAATTTTTTTTTTTTTTTTGGTTTTTTTATATTTTTTTTAATTTTTTTATTTTGATCATGTAGATTTATGATCTCATGATCTTCAAGACTTGAGCTTCCAAGTCATTCAGCTACACTGGTGATCCTTTTGATCATCCAGTGGCTCTTGTGCTTAGGTGATTACACAGTAACCCCAACTTTCTTGCACATGTTCTTTATCATCCCCATGATCTGGTTGGGGGTTGAACTCTTGACCGGTTGTGTTTTCTTGAGTAGGTTGCATGGTACACACTAACCCCTGGACTATATTTGTGATACTCATTCAAAACAAATTTAGTACAAATACACCACCCATGATGCACATTTGGTAATATTGTGACACATACCTGACAGATGTTATGTTCCACTCTAAGTCACAACATACAGTATTTGGATAATATGCATATAAATACCAAGTGCATAAATATGGAACATTCAAGTAGCATGTGACAAGTATGGATATAACTATGTATTTCATAATTATAGTTTTAGGATCATCATACCCTATGTGCATAAGATGCATATATTTATGCATTGCATAATTAATACATTATGTGAATGATATGCATATATCCATGCATTTAAAAATGATAGGATAATTATACCCTATGTGAAAAGTAAGCATATAAATGCTAATTGCATAGTTATGGGATAGTCATACTGTAGGTGAATTAAGTACATACAAACAGTTACATTATAATTATGGGATATTCATACTATATGTGAATAGTATGTATATAAATAAATGGTGAAGTATAATGATTTCTAAAAATGACTAATATTAGTATAAATGTGAATATCAAGTAAATAATATTGGTAAAATAATCCATTATAGGCACATTATACATATTCAAAAAAGGATATGATTGGTAAAATGATCATTAAAAGTATATTGAACCTCTTTAAACAGAAATAATACTTATAAAAAAAATTTTTTTTTTTTTTGGTTTTTTTTATATTTTTTTTTTAATTTTTTTATTTTGATCATGTAGATTTATGATCTCATGATCTTCAAGACTTGAGCTTCCAAGTCATTCAGCTACACTGGTGATCCTTTTGATCATCCAGTGGCTCTTGTGCTTAGGTGATTACACAGTAACCCCAACTTTCTTGCACATGTTCTTTATCATCCCCATGATCTGGTTGGGGGTTGAACTCTTGACCGGTTGTGTTTTCTTGAGTAGGTTGCATGGTACACACTAACCCCTGGACTATATTTGTGATACTCATTCAAAACAAATTTAGTACAAATACACCACCCATGATGCACATTTGGTAATATTGTGACACATACCTGACAGATGTTATGTTCCACTCTAAGTCACAACATACAGTATGTGGATAATATGCATATAAATACCAAGTGCATAAATATGGAACATTCAAGTAGCATGTGACAAGTATGGATATAACTATGTATTTCATAATTATAGTTTTAGGATCATCATACCCTATGTGCATAAGATGCATATATTTATGCATTGCATAATTAATACATTATGTGAATGATATGCATATATCCATGCATTTAAAAATGATAGGATAATTATACCCTATGTGAAAAGTATGCATATAAATGCTAATTGCATAGTTATGGGATAGTCATACTCTAGGTGAATTAAGTACATACAAACAGTTACATTATAATTATGGGATATTCATACTATATGTGAATAGTATGTATATAAATAAATGGTGAAGTATAATGATTTCTAAAAATGACTAATATTAGTATAAATGTGAATATCAAGTAAATAATATTGGTAAAATAATCCATTATAGGCACATTATACATATTCAAAAAAGGATATGATTTGTAAAATGATCATTAAAAGTATATTGAACCTCTTTAAACAGAAATAATACTTATAAAAAAATTTTTTTTTTTTTTTGGTTTTTTTTATATTTTTTTTTAATTTTTTATTTTGATCATGTAGATTTATGATCTCATGATCTTCAAGACTTGAGCTTCCAAGTCATTCAGCTACACTGGTGATCCTTTTGATCATCCAGTGGCTCTTGTGCTTAGGTGATTACACAGTAACCCCAACTTTCTTGCACATGTTCTTTATCATCCCCATGATCTGGTTGGGGGTTGAACTCTTGACCGGTTGTGTTTTCTTGAGTAGGTTGCATGGTACACACTAACCCCTGGACTATATTTGTGATACTCATTCAAAACAAATTTAGTACAAATACACCACCCATGATGCACATTTGGTAATATTGTGACACATACCTGACAGATGTTATGTTCCACTCTAAGTCACAACATACAGTATTTGGATAATATGCATATAAATACCAAGTGCATAAATATGGAACATTCAAGTAGCATGTGACAAGTATGGATATAACTATGTATTTCATAATTATAGTTTTAGGATCATCATACCCTATGTGCATAAGATGCATATATTTATGCATTGCATAATTAATACATTATGTGAATGATATGCATATATCCATGCATTTAAAAATGATAGGATAATTATACCCTATGTGAAAAGTATGCATATAAATGCTAATTGCATAGTTATGGGATAGTCATACTGTAGGTGAATTAAGTACATACAAACAGTTACATTATAATTATGTGATATTCATACTATATGTGAATAGTATGTATATAAATAAATGGTGAAGTATAATGATTTCTAAAAATGACTAATATTAGTATAAATGTGAATATCAAGTAAATAATATTGGTAAAATAATCCATTATAGGCACATTATACATATTCAAAAAAGGATATGATTGGTAAAATGATCATTAAAAGTATATTGAACCTCTTTAAACAGAAATAATACTTATAAAAAAAATTTTTTTTTTTTTTGGTTTTTTTTATATTTTTTTTTTAATTTTTTTATTTTGATCATGTAGATTTATGATCTCATGATCTTCAAGACTTGAGCTTCCAAGTCATTCAGCTACACTGGTGATCCTTTTGATCATCCAGTGGCTCTTGTGCTTAGGTGATTACACAGTAACCCCAACTTTCTTGCACATGTTCTTTATCATCCCCATGATCTGGTTGGGGGTTGAACTCTTGACTGGTTGTGTTTTCTTGAGTAGGTTGCATGGTACACACTAACCCCTGGACTATATTTGTGATACTCATTCAAAACAAATTTAGTACAAATACACCACCCATGATGCACATTTGGTAATATTGTGACACATACCTGACAGATGTTATGTTCCACTCTAAGTCACAACATACAGTATTTGGATAATATGCATATAAATACCAAGTGCATAAATATGGAACATTCAAGTAGCATGTGACAAGTATGGATATAACTATGTATTTCATAATTATAGTTTTAGGATCATCATACCCTATGTGCATAAGATGCATATATTTATGCATTGCATAATTAATACATTATGTGAATGATATGCATATATCCATGCATTTAAAAATGATAGGATAATTATACCCTATGTGAAAAGTATGCATATAAATGCTAATTGCATAGTTATGGGATAGTCATACTCTAGGTGAATTAAGTACATACAAACAGTTACATTATAATTATGGGATATTCATACTATATGTGAATAGTATGTATATAAATAAATGGTGAAGTATAATGATTTCTAAAAATGACTAATATTAGTATAAATGTGAATATCAAGTAAATAATATTGGTAAAATAATCCATTATAGGCACATTATACATATTCAAAAAAGGATATGATTGGTAAAATGATCATTAAAAGTATATTGAACCTCTTTAAACAGAAATAATACTTATAAAAAAAATTTTTTTTTTTTTTGGTTTTTTTTATATTTTTTTTTTTAATTTTTTTATTTTGATCATGTAGATTTATGATCTCATGATCTTCAAGACTTGAGCTTCCAAGTCATTCAGCTACACTGGTGATCCTTTTGATCATCCAGTGGCTCTTGTGCTTAGGTGATTACACAGTAACCCCAACTTTCTTGCACATGTTCTTTATCATCCCCATGATCTGGTTGGGGGTTGAACTCTTGACCGGTTGTGTTTTCTTGAGTAGGTTGCATGGTACACACTAACCCCTGGACTATATTTGTGATACTCATTCAAAACAAATTTAGTACAAATACACCACCCATGATGCACATTTGGTAATATTGTGACACATACCTGACAGATGTTATGTTCCACTCTAAGTCACAACATACAGTATGTGGATAATATGCATATAAATACCAAGTGCATAAATATGGAACATTCAAGTAGCATGTGACAAGTATGGATATAACTATGTATTTCATAATTATAGTTTTAGGATCATCATACCCTATGTGCATAAGATGCATATATTTATGCATTGCATAATTAATACATTATGTGAATGATATGCATATATCCATGCATTTAAAAATGATAGGATAATTATACCCTATGTGAAAAGTATGCATATAAATGCTAATTGCATAGTTATGGGATAGTCATACTCTAGGTGAATTAAGTACATACAAACAGTTACATTATAATTATGGGATATTCATACTATATGTGAATAGTATGTATATAAATAAATGGTGAAGTATAATGATTTCTAAAAATGACTAATATTAGTATAAATGTGAATATCAAGTAAATAATATTGGTAAAATAATCCATTATAGGCACATTATACAAATTCAAAAAAGGATATGATTGGTAAAATGATCATTAAAAGTATATTGAACCTCTTTAAACAGAAATAATACTTATAAAATTTTTTTTTTTTTTTTGGTTTTTTTTATATTTTTTTTTAATTTTTTTATTTTGATCATGTAGATTTATGATCTCATGATCTTCAAGACTTGAGCTTCCAAATCATTCAGCTACACTGGTGATCCTTTTGATCATCCAGTGACTCTTGTGCTTAGGTGATTACACAGTAACCCCAACTTTCTTGCACATGTTCTTTATCATCCCCATGATCTGGTTGGGGGTTGAACTCTTGACCGGTTGTGTTTTCTTGAGTAGGTTGCATGGTACACACTAACCCATGGACTATATTTGTGATACTCATTCAAAACAAATTTAGTACAAATACACCACCCATGATGCACATTTGGTAATATTGTGACACATACCTGACAGATGTTATGTTCCACTCTAAGTCACAACATACAGTATGTGGATAATATGCATATAAATACCAAGTGCATAAATATGGAACATTCAAGTAGCATGTGACAAGTATGGATATAACTATGTATTTCATAATTATAGTTTTAGGATCATCATACCCTATGTGCATAAGATGCATATATTTATGCATTGCATAATTAATACATTATGTGAATGATATGCATATATCCATGCATTTAAAAATGATAGGATAATTATACCCTATGTGAAAAGTATGCATATAAATGCTAATTGCATAGTTATGGGATAGTCATACTCTAGGTGAATTAAGTACATACAAACAGTTACATTATAATTATGGGATATTCATACTATATGTGAATAGTATGTATATAAATAAATGGTGAAGTATAATGATTTCTAAAAATGACTAATATTAGTATAAATGTGAATATCAAGTAAATAATATTGGTAAAATAATCCATTATAGGCACATTATACATATTCAAAAAAGGATATGATTGGTAAAATGATCATTAAAAGTATATTGAACCTCTTTAAACAGAAATAATACTTATAAAAAAAATTTTTTTTTTTTTTGGTTTTTTTTATATTTTTTTTTTAATTTTTTTATTTTGATCATGTAGATTTATGATCTCATGATCTTCAAGACTTGAGCTTCCAAGTCATTCAGCTACACTGGTGATCCTTTTGATCATCCAGTGGCTCTTGTGCTTAGGTGATTACACAGTAACCCCAACTTTCTTGCACATGTTCTTTATCATCCCCATGATCTGGTTGGGGGTTGAACTCTTGACCGGTTGTGTTTTCTTGAGTAGGTTGCATGGTACACACTAACCCCTGGACTATATTTGTGATACTCATTCAAAACAAATTTAGTACAAATACACCACCCATGATGCACATTTGGTAATATTGTGACACATACCTGACAGATGTTATGTTCCACTCTAAGTCACAACATACAGTATGTGGATAATATGCATATAAATACCAAGTGCATAAATATGGAACATTCAAGTAGCATGTGACAAGTATGGATATAACTATGTATTTCATAATTATAGTTTTAGGATCATCATACCCTATGTGCATAAGATGCATATATTTATGCATTGCATAATTAATACATTATGTGAATGATATGCATATATCCATGCATTTAAAAATGATAGGATAATTATACCCTATGTGAAAAGTATGCATATAAATGCTAATTGCATAGTTATGGGATAGTCATACTCTAGGTGAATTAAGTACATACAAACAGTTACATTATAATTATGGGATATTCATACTATATGTGAATAGTATGTATATAAATAAATGGTGAAGTATAATGATTTCTAAAAATGACTAATATTAGTATAAATGTGAATATCAAGTAAATAATATTGGTAAAATAATCCATTATAGGCACATTATACATATTCAAAAAAGGATATGATTGGTAAAATGATCATTAAAAGTATATTGAACCTCTTTAAACAGAAATAATACATATAAAAAAATTTTTTTTTTTTTGGTTTTTTTTATATTTTTTTTTAATTTTTTTATTTTGATCATGTAGATTTATGATCTCATGATCTTCAAGACTTGAGCTTCCAAGTCATTCAGCTACACTGGTGATCCTTTTGATCATCCAGTGGCTCTTGTGCTTAGGTGATTACACAGTAACCCCAACTTTCTTGCACATGTTCTTTATCATCCCCATGATCTTCAAGACTTGAGCTTCCAAGTCATTCAGCTACACTGGTGATCCTTTTGATCATCCAGTGGCTCTTGTGCTTAGGTGATTACACAGTAACCCCAACTTTCTTGCACATGTTCTTTATCATCCCCATGATCTGGTTGGGGGTTGAACTCTTGACCGGTTGTGTTTTCTTGAGTAGGTTGCATGGCACACACTAACCCCTGGACTATATTTGTGAT
Organism: Hemileia vastatrix; assembly: GCA_030280995.1. NCBI lineage: Eukaryota > Fungi > Basidiomycota > Pucciniomycetes > Pucciniales > Zaghouaniaceae > Hemileia > Hemileia vastatrix. The sequence continues at coordinate 24,191,853 of JASXTE010000004.1, read as the reverse complement.
ATTCATTCAAAACAAATTTAGTACAAATACACCACCCATGATGCACATTTGGTAATATTGTGACACATACCTGACAGATGTTATGTTCCACTCTAAGTCACAACATACAGTATGTGGATAATATGCATATAAATACCAAGTGCATAAATATGGAACATTCAAGTAGCATGTGACAAGTATGGATATAACTATGTATTTCATAATTATAGTTTTAGGATCATCATACCCTATGTGCATAAGATGCATATATTTATGCATTGCATAATTAATACATTATGTGAATGATATGCATAAATCCATGCATTTAAAAATGATAGGATAATTATACCCTATGTGAAAAGTATGCATATAAATGCTAATTGCATAGTTATGGGATAGTCATACTCTAGGTGAATTAAGTACATACAAACAGTTACATTATAATTATGGGATATTCATACTATATGTGAATAGTATGTATATAAATAAATGGTGAAGTATAATGATTTCTAAAAATGACTAATATTAGTATAAATGTGAATATCAAGTAAATAATATTGGTAAAATAATCCATTATAGGCACATTATACAAATTCAAAAAAGGATATGATTGGTAAAATGATCATTAAAAGTATATTGAACCTCTTTAAACAGAAATAATACTTATAAAATTTATTTTTTTTTTTTGGTTTTTTTTATATTTTTTTTTAATTTTTTTATTTTGATCATGTAGATTTATGATCTCATGATCTTCAAGACTTGAGCTTCCAAATCATTCAGCTACACTGGTGATCCTTTTGATCATCCAGTGGCTCTTGTGCTTAGGTGATTACACAGTAACCCCAACTTTCTTGCACATGTTCTTTATCATCCCCATGATCTGGTTGGGGGTTGAACTCTTGACCGGTTGTGTTTTCTTGAGTAGGTTGCATGGTACACACTAACCCCTGGACTATATTTGTGATACTCATTCAAAACAAATTTAGTACAAATACACCACCCATGATGCACATTTGGTAATATTGTGACACATACCTGACAGATGTTATGTTCCACTCTAAGTCACAACATACAGTATGTGGATAATATGCATATAAATACCAAGTGCATAAATATGGAACATTCAAGTAGCATGTGACAAGTATGGATATAACTATGTATTTCATAATTATAGTTTTAGGATCATCATACCCTATGTGCATAAGATGCATATATTTATGCATTGCATAATTAATACATTATGTGAATGATATGCATATATCCATGCATTTAAAAATGATAGGATAATTATACCCTATGTGAAAAGTATGCATATAAATGCTAATTGCATAGTTATGGGATAGTCATACTCTAGGTGAATTAAGTACATACAAACAGTTACATTATAATTATGGGATATTCATACTATATGTGAATAGTATGTATATAAATAAATGGTGAAGTATAATGATTTCTAAAAATGACTAATATTAGTATAAATGTGAATATCAAGTAAATAATATTGGTAAAATAATCCATTAAAGGCACATTATACATATTCAAAAAAGGATATGATTGGTAAAATGATCATTAAAAGTATATTGAACCTCTTTAAACAGAAATAATACATATAAAAAAATTTTTTTTTTTTTGGTTTTTTTTATATTTTTTTTTAATTTTTTTATTTTGATCATGTAGATTTATGATCTCATGATCTTCAAGACTTGAGCTTCCAAGTCATTCAGCTACACTGGTGATCCTTTTGATCATCCAGTGGCTCTTGTGCTTAGGTGATTACACAGTAACCCCAACTTTCTTGCACATGTTCTTTATCATCCCCATGATCTTCAAGACTTGAGCTTCCAAGTCATTCAGCTACACTGGTGATCCTTTTGATCATCCAGTGGCTCTTGTGCTTAGGTGATTACACAGTAACCCCAACTTTCTTGCACATGTTCTTTATCATCCCCATGATCTGGTTGGGGGTTGAACTCTTGACCGGTTGTGTTTTCTTGAGTAGGTTGCATGGTACACACTAACCCCTGGACTATATTTGTGATACTCATTCAAAACAAATTTAGTACAAATACACCACCCATGATGCACATTTGGTAATATTGTGACACATACCTGACAGATGTTATGTTCCACTCTAAGTCACAACATACAGTATTTGGATAATATGCATATAAATACCAAGTGCATAAATATGGAACATTCAAGTAGCATGTGACAAGTATGGATATAACTATGTACTTCATAATTATAGTTTTAGGATCATCATACCCTATGTGCATAAGATGCATATATTTATGCATTGCATAATTAATACATTATGTGAATGATATGCATAAATCCATGCATTTAAAAATGATACGATAATTATACCCTATGTGAAAAGTATGCATATAAATGCTAATTGCATAGTTATGGGATAGTCATACTCTAGGTGAATTAAGTACATACAAACAGTTACATTATAATTATGGGATATTCATACTATATGTGAATAGTATGTATATAAATAAATGGTGAAGTATAATGATTTCTAAAAATGACTAATATTAGTATAAATGTGAATATCAAGTAAATAATATTGGTAAAATAATCCATTATAGGCACATTATACATATTCAAAAAAGGATATGATTGGTAAAATGATCATTAAAAGTATATTGAACCTCTTTAAACAGAAATAATACATATAAAAAAATTTTTTTTTTTTTGGTTTTTTTTATATTTTTTTTTAATTTTTTTATTTTGATCATGTAGATTTATGATCTCATGATCTTCAAGACTTGAGCTTCCAAGTCATTCAGCTACACTGGTGATCCTTTTGATCATCCAGTGGCTCTTGTGCTTAGGTGATTACACAGTAACCCCAACTTTCTTGCACATGTTCTTTATCATCCCCATGATCTGGTTGGGGGTTGAACTCTTGACCGGTTGTGTTTTCTTGAGTAGGTTGCATGGTACACACTAACCCCTGGACTATATTTGTGATATTCATTCAAAACAAATTTAGTACAAATACACCACCCATTATGCACATTTGGTAATATTGTGACACATACCTGACAGATTTTATGTTCCACTCTAAGTCACAACATACAGTATGTGGATAATATGCATATAAATACCAAGTGCATAAATATGGAACATTCAAGTAGCATGTGACAAGTATGGATATAACTATGTATTTCATAATTATAGTTTTAGGATCATCATACCCTATGTGCATAAGATGCATATATTTATGCATTGCATAATTAATACATTATGTGAATGATATGCATAAATCCATGCATTTAAAAATGATACGATAATTATACCCTATGTGAAAAGTATGCATATAAATGCTAATTGCATAGTTATGGGATAGCCATACTCTAGGTGAATTAAGTACATACAAACAGTTACATTATAATTATGGGATATTCATACTATATGTGAATAGTATGTATATAAATAAATGGTGAAGTATAATGATTTCTAAAAATGACTAATATTAGTATAAATGTGAATATCAAGTAAATAATATTGGTAAAATAATCCATTATAGGCTTATTATACAAATTCAAAAAAGGATATGATTGGTAAAATGATCATTAAAAGTATATTGAACCTCTTTAAACAGAAATAATACTTATAAAATTTTTTTTTTTTTTTTTGTTTTTTTTATATTTTTTTTTAATTTTTTTTTTTGATCATGTAGATTTATGATCTCATGATCTTCAAGACTTGAGCTTCCAAGTCATTCAGCTACACTGGTGATCCTTTTGATCATCCAGTGGCTCTTGTGCTTAGGTGATTACACAGTAACCCCAACTTTCTTGCACATGTTCTTTATCATCCCCATGATCTGGTTGGGGGTTGAACTCTTGACCGGTTGTGTTTTCTTGAGTAGGTTGCATGGTACACACTAACCCCTGGACTATATTTGTGATACTCATTCAAAACAAATTTAGTACAAATACACCACCCATGATGCACATTTGGTAATATTGTGACACATACCTGACAGATGTTATGTTCCACTCTAAGTCACAACATACAGTATGTGGATAATATGCATATAAATACCAAGTGCATAAATATGGAACATTCAAGTAGCATGTGAAAAGTATGGATATAACTATGTATTTCATATTTATAGTTTTAGGATCATCATACCCTATGTGCATAAGATGCATATATTTATGCATTGCATAATTAATACATTATGTGAATGATATGCATATATCCATGCATTTTAAAATGATAGGATAATTATACCCTATGTGAAAAGTATGCATATAAATGCTAATTGCATAGTTATGGGATAGCCATACTCTAGGTGAATTAAGTACATACAAACAGTTACATTATAATTATGGGATATTCATACTATATGTGAATAGTATGTATATAAATAAATGGTGAAGTATAATGATTTCTAAAAATGACTAATATTAGTATAAATGTGAATATCAAGTAAATAATATTGGTAAAATAATCCATTATAGGCACATTATACATATTTAAAAAAGGATATGATTGGTAAAATGATCATTAAAAGTATATTGAACCTCTTTAAACAGAAATAATACATATAAAAAAAAATTTTTTTTTTTTGGTTTTTTTTATATTTTTTTTTAATTTTTTTATTTTGATCATGTAGATTTATGATCTCATGATCTTCAAGACTTGAGCTTCCAAGTCATTCAGCTACACTGGTGATCCTTTTGATCATCCAGTGGCTCTTGTGCTTAGGTGATTACACAGTAACCCCAACTTTCTTGCACATGTTCTTTATCATCCCCATGATCTGGTTGGGGGTTGAACTCTTGACCGGTTGTGTTTTCTTGAGTAGGTTGCATGGTACACACTAACCCCTGGACTATATTTGTGATACTCATTCAAAACAAATTTAGTACAAATACACCACCCATGATGCACATTTGGTAATATTGTGACACATACCTGACAGATGTTATGTTCCACTCTAAGTCACAACATACAGTATGTGGATAATATGCATATAAATACCAAGTGCATAAATATGGAACATTCAAGTAGCATGTGACAAGTATGGATATAACTATGTATTTCATAATTATAGTTTTAGGATCATCATACCCTATGTGCATAAGATGCATATATTTATGCATTGCATAATTAATACATTATGTGAATGATATGCATATATCCATGCATTTTAAAATGATAGGATAATTATACCCTATGTGAAAAGTATGCATATAAATGCTAATTGCATAGTTATGGGATAGCCATACTCTAGGTGAATTAAGTACATACAAACAGTTACATTATAATTATGGGATATTCATACTATATGTGAATAGTATGTATATAAATAAATGGTGAAGTATAATGATTTCTAAAAATGACTAATATTAGTATAAATGTGAATATCAAGTAAATAATATTGGTAAAATAATCCATTATAGGCACATTATACATATTTAAAAAAGGATATGATTGGTAAAATGATCATTAAAAGTATATTGAACCTCTTTAAACAGAAATAATACATATAAAAAAAAATTTTTTTTTTTGGTTTTTTTTATATTTTTTTTTAATTTTTTTATTTTGATCATGTAGATTTATGATCTCATGATCTTCAAGACTTGAGCTTCCAAGTCATTCAGCTACACTGGTGATCCTTTTGATCATCCAGTGGCTCTTGTGCTTAGGTGATTACACAGTAACCCCAACTTTCTTGCACATGTTCTTTATCATCCCCATGATCTGGTTGGGGGTTGAACTCTTGACCGGTTGTGTTTTCTTGAGTAGGTTGCATGGTACACACTAACCCCTGGACTATATTTGTGATACTCATTCAAAACAAATTTAGTACAAATACACCACCCATGATGCACATTTGGTAATATTGTGACACATACCTGACAGATGTTATGTTCCACTCTAAGTCACAACATACAGTATGTGGATAATATGCATATAAATACCAAGTGCATAAATATGGAACATTCAAGTAGCATGTGACAAGTATGGATATAACTATGTATTTCATAATTATAGTTTTAGGATCATCATACCCTATGTGCATAAGATGCATATATTTATGCATTGCATAATTAATACATTATGTGAATGATATGCATATATCCATGCATTTTAAAATGATAGGATAATTATACCCTATGTGAAAAGTATGCATATAAATGCTAATTGCATAGTTATGGGATAGCCATACTCTAGGTGAATTAAGTACATACAAACAGTTACATTATAATTATGGGATATTCATACTATATGTGAATAGTATGTATATAAATAAATGGTGAAGTATAATGATTTCTAAAAATGACTAATATTAGTATAAATGTGAATATCAAGTAAATAATATTGGTAAAATAATCCATTATAGGCACATTATACATATTTAAAAAAGGATATGATTGGTAAAATGATCATTAAAAGTATATTGAACCTCTTTAAACAGAAATAATACATATAAAAAAAAATTTTTTTTTTTGGTTTTTTTTATATTTTTTTTTAATTTTTTTATTTTGATCATGTAGATTTATGATCTCATGATCTTCAAGACTTGAGCTTCCAAGTCATTCAGCTACACTGGTGATCCTTTTGATCATCCAGTGGCTCTTGTGCTTAGGTGATTACACAGTAACCCCAACTTTCTTGCACATGTTCTTTATCATCCCCATGATCTGGTTGGGGGTTGAACTCTTGACCGGTTGTGTTTTCTTGAGTAGGTTGCATGGTACACACTAACCCCTGGACTATATTTGTGATACTCATTCAAAACAAATTTAGTACAAATACACCACCCATGATGCACATTTGGTAATATTGTGACACATACCTGACAGATGTTATGTTCCACTCTAAGTCACAACATACAGTATGTGGATAATATGCATATAAATACCAAGTGCATAAATATGAAACATTCAAGTAGCATGTGACAAGTATGGATATAACTATGTATTTCATAATTATAGTTTTAGGATCATTATACCCTATGTGCATAAGATGCATATATTTATGCATTGCATAATTAATACATTATGTGAATGATATGCATATATCCATGCATTTAAAAATGATAGGATAATTATACCCTATGTGAAAAGTATGCATATAAATGCTAATTGCATAGTTATGGGATAGTCATACTCTAGGTGAATTAAGTACATACAAACAGTTACATTATAATTATGGGATATTCATACTATATGTGAATAGTATGTATATAAATAAATGGTGAAGTATAATGATTTCTAAAAATGACTAATATTAGTATAAATGTGAATATCAAGTAAATAATATTGGTAAAATAATCCATTATAGGCACATTATACATATTCAAAAAAGGATATGATTGGTAAAATGATCATTAAAAGTATATTGAACCTCTTTAAACAGAAATAATACTTATAAATTTTTTTTTTTTTTTTTTGGTTTTTTTTATATTTTTTTTTAATTTTTTTATTTTGATCATGTAGATTTATGATCTCATGATCTTCAAGACTTGAGCTTCCAAGTCATTCAGCTACACTGGTGATCCTTTTGATCATCCAGTGGCTCTTGTGCTTAGGTGATTACACAGTAACCCCAACTTTCTTGCACATGTTCTTTATCATCCCCATGATCTGGTTGGGGGTTGAACTCTTGACCGGTTGTGTTTTCTTGAGTAGGTTGCATGGTACACACTAACCCCTGGACTATATTTGTGATACTCATTCAAAACAAATTTAGTACAAATACACCACCCATGATGCACATTTGGTAATATTGTGACACATACCTGACAGATGTTATGTTCCACTCTAAGTCACAACATACAGTATGTGGATAATATGCATATAAATACCAAGTGCATAAATATGGAACATTCAAGTAGCATGTGACAAGTATGGATATAACTATGTATTTCATAATTATAGTTTTAGGATCATCATACCCTATGTGCATAAGATGCATATATTTATGCATTGCATAATTAATACATTATGTGAATGATATGCATATATCCATGCATTTTAAAATGATAGGATAATTATACCCTATGTGAAAAGTATGCATATAAATGCTAATTGCATAGTTATGGGATAGCCATACTCTAGGTGAATTAAGTACATACAAACAATTACATTATAATTATGGGATATTCATACTATATGTGAATAGTATGTATATAAATAAATGGTGAAGTATAATGATTTCTAAAAATGACTAATATTAGTATAAATGTGAATATCAAGTAAATAATATTGGTAAAATAATCCATTATAGGCACATTATACATATTTAAAAAAGGATATGATTGGTAAAATGATCATTAAAAGTATATTGAACCTCTTTAAACAGAAATAATACATATAAAAAAAAATTTTTTTTTTTTGGTTTTTTTTATATTTTTTTTTAATTTTTTTATTTTGATCATGTAGATTTATGATCTCATGATCTTCAAGACTTGAGCTTCCAAGTCATTCAGCTACACTGGTGATCCTTTTGATCATCCAGTGGCTCTTGTGCTTAGGTGATTACACAGTAACCCCAACTTTCTTGCACATGTTCTTTATCATCCCCATGATCTGGTTGGGGGTTGAACTCTTGACCGGTTGTGTATTCTTGAGTAGGTTGCATGGTACACACTAACCCCTGGACTATATTTGTGATATTCATTCAAAACAAATTTAGTACAAATACACCACCCATTATGCACATTTGGTAATATTGTGACACATACCTGACAGATTTTATGTTCCACTCTAAGTCACAACATACAGTATGTGGATAATATGCATATAAATACCAAGTGCATAAATATGGAACATTCAAGTAGCATGTGACAAGTATGGATATAACTATGTATTTCATAATTATAGTTTTAGGATCATCATACCCTATGTGCATAAGATGCATATATTTATGCATTGCATAATTAATACATTATGTGAATGATATGCATATATCCATGCATTTAAAAATGATAGGATAATTATACCCTATGTGAAAAGTATGCATATAAATGCTAATTGCATAGTTATGGGATAGTCATACTCTAGGTGAATTAAGTACATACAAACAGTTACATTATAATTATGGGATATTCATACTATATGTGAATAGTATGTATATAAATAAATGGTGAAGTATCATGATTTCTAAAAATGACTAATATTAGTATAAATGTGAATATCAAGTAAATAATATTGGTAAAATAATCCATTATAGGCACATTATACAAATTCAAAAAAGGATATGATTGGTAAAATGATCATTAAAAGTATATTGAACCTCTTTAAACAGAAATAATACTTATAAATTTTTTTTTTTTTTTTTGGTTTTTTTTATATTTTTTTTTAATTTTTTATTTTGATCATGTAGATTTATGATCTCATGATCTTCAAGACTTGAGCTTCCAAGTCATTCAGCTACACTGGTGATCCTTTTGATCATCCAGTGGCTCTTGTGCTTAGGTGATTACACAGTAACCCCAACTTTCTTGCACATGTTCTTTATCATCCCCATGATCTGGTTGGGGGTTGAACTCTTGACCGGTTGTGTTTTCTTGAGTAGGTTGCATGGTACACACTAACCCCTGGACTATATTTGTGATACTCATTCAAAACAAATTTAGTACAAATACACCACCCATGATGCACATTTGGTAATATTGTGACACATACCTGACAGATGTTATGTTCCACTCTAAGTCACAACATACAGTATATGGATAATATGCATATAAATACCAAGTGCATAAATATGGAACATTCAAGTAGCATGTGACAAGTATGGATATAACTATGTACTTCATAATTATAGTTTTAGGATCATCATACCCTATGTGCATAAGATGCATATATTTATGCATTGCATAATTAATACATTATGTGAATGATATGCATATATGCATGCATTTATAAATGATAGGATAATTATACCCTATGTGAAAAGTATGCATATAAATGCTAATTGCATAGTTATGGGATAGTCATACTCTAGGTGAATTAAGTACATACAAACAGTTACATTATAATTATGGGATATTCATACTATATGTGAATAGTATGTATATAAATAAATGGTGAAGTATAATGATTTCTAAAAATGACTAATATTAGTATAAATGTGAATATCAAGTAAATAATATTGGTAAAATAATCCATTATAGGCACATTATACAAATTCAAAAAAGGATATGATTGGTAAAATGATCATTAAAAGTATATTGAACCTCTTTCAACAGAAATAATACTTATAAAAAAAATTTTTTTTTTTTTTGGTTTTTTTTATATTTTTTTTTAATTTTTTATTTTGATCATGTAGATTTATGATCTCATGATCTTCAAGACTTGAGCTTCCAAGTCATTCAGCTACACTGGTGATCCTTTTGATCATCCAGTGGCTCTTGTGCTTAGGTGATTACACAGTAACCCCAACTTTCTTGCACATGTTCTTTATCATCCCCATGATCTGGTTGGGGGTTGAACTCTTGACCGGTTGTGTTTTCTTGAGTAGGTTGCATGGTACACACTAACCCCTGGACTATATTTGTGATACTCATTCAAAACAAATTTAGTACAAATACACCACCCATGATGCACATTTGGTAATATTGTGACACATACCTGACAGATGTTATGTTCCACTCTAAGTCACAACATACAGTATGTGGATAATATGCATATAAATACCAAGTGCATAAATATGGAACATTCAAGTAGCATGTGACAAGTATGGATATAACTATGTATTTCATAATTATAGTTTTAGGATCATCATACCCTATGTGCATAAGATGCATATATTTATGCATTGCATAATTAATACATTATGTGAATGATATGCATATATCCATGCATTTAAAAATGATAGGATAATTATACCCTATGTGAAAAGTATGCATATAAATGCTAATTGCATAGTTATGGGATAGTCATACTCTAGGTGAATTAAGTACATACAAACAGTTACATTATAATTATGGGATATTCATACTATATGTGAATAGTATGTATATAAATAAATGGTGAAGTATAATGATTTCTAAAAATGACTAATATTAGTATAAATGTGAATATCAAGTAAATAATATTGGTAAAATAATCCATTAAAGGCACATTATACATATTCAAAAAAGGATATGATTGGTAAAATGATCATTAAAAGTATATTGAACCTCTTTAAACAGAAATAATACATATAAAAAAATTTTTTTTTTTTTGGTTTTTTTTATATTTTTTTTTAATTTTTTTATTTTGATCATGTAGATTTATGATCTCATGATCTTCAAGACTTGAGCTTCCAAGTCATTCAGCTACACTGGTGATCCTTTTGATCATCCAGTGGCTCTTGTGCTTAGGTGATTACACAGTAACCCCAACTTTCTTGCACATGTTCTTTATCATCCCCATGATCTTCAAGACTTGAGCTTCCAAGTCATTCAGCTACACTGGTGATCCTTTTGATCATCCAGTGGCTCTTGTGCTTAGGTGATTACACAGTAACCCCAACTTTCTTGCACATGTTCTTTATCATCCCCATGATCTGGTTGGGGGTTGAACTCTTGACCGGTTGTGTTTTCTTGAGTAGGTTGCATGGTACACACTAACCCCTGGACTATATTTGTGATACTCATTCAAAACAAATTTAGTACAAATACACCACCCATGATGCACATTTGGTAATATTGTGACACATACCTGACAGATGTTATGTTCCACTCTAAGTCACAACATACAGTATTTGGATAATATGCATATAAATACCAAGTGCATAAATATGGAACATTCAAGTAGCATGTGACAAGTATGGATATAACTATGTACTTCATAATTATAGTTTTAGGATCATCATACCCTATGTGCATAAGATGCATATATTTATGCATTGCATAATTAATACATTATGTGAATGATATGCATAAATCCATGCATTTAAAAATGATACGATAATTATACCCTATGTGAAAAGTATGCATATAAATGCTAATTGCATAGTTATGGGATAGTCATACTCTAGGTGAATTAAGTACATACAAACAGTTACATTATAATTATGGGATATTCATACTATATGTGAATAGTATGTATATAAATAAATGGTGAAGTATAATGATTTCTAAAAATGACTAATATTAGTATAAATGTGAATATCAAGTAAATAATATTGGTAAAATAATCCATTATAGGCACATTATACATATTCAAAAAAGGATATGATTGGTAAAATGATCATTAAAAGTATATTGAACCTCTTTAAACAGAAATAATACATATAAAAAAATTTTTTTTTTTTTGGTTTTTTTTATATTTTTTTTTAATTTTTTTATTTTGATCATGTAGATTTATGATCTCATGATCTTCAAGACTTGAGCTTCCAAGTCATTCAGCTACACTGGTGATCCTTTTGATCATCCAGTGGCTCTTGTGCTTAGGTGATTACACAGTAACCCCAACTTTCTTGCACATGTTCTTTATCATCCCCATGATCTGGTTGGGGGTTGAACTCTTGACCGGTTGTGTTTTCTTGAGTAGGTTGCATGGTACACACTAACCCCTGGACTATATTTGTGATATTCATTCAAAACAAATTTAGTACAAATACACCACCCATTATGCACATTTGGTAATATTGTGACACATACCTGACAGATTTTATGTTCCACTCTAAGTCACAACATACAGTATGTGGATAATATGCATATAAATACCAAGTGCATAAATATGGAACATTCAAGTAGCATGTGACAAGTATGGATATAACTATGTATTTCATAATTATAGTTTTAGGATCATCATACCCTATGTGCATAAGATGCATATATTTATGCATTGCATAATTAATACATTATGTGAATGATATGCATAAATCCATGCATTTAAAAATGATACGATAATTATACCCTATGTGAAAAGTATGCATATAAATGCTAATTGCATAGTTATGGGATAGCCATACTCTAGGTGAATTAAGTACATACAAACAGTTACATTATAATTATGGGATATTCATACTATATGTGAATAGTATGTATATAAATAAATGGTGAAGTATAATGATTTCTAAAAATGACTAATATTAGTATAAATGTGAATATCAAGTAAATAATATTGGTAAAATAATCCATTATAGGCTTATTATACAAATTCAAAAAAGGATATGATTGGTAAAATGATCATTAAAAGTATATTGAACCTCTTTAAACAGAAATAATACTTATAAAATTTTTTTTTTTTTTTTTGTTTTTTTTATATTTTTTTTTAATTTTTTTTTTTGATCATGTAGATTTATGATCTCATGATCTTCAAGACTTGAGCTTCCAAGTCATTCAGCTACACTGGTGATCCTTTTGATCATCCAGTGGCTCTTGTGCTTAGGTGATTACACAGTAACCCCAACTTTCTTGCACATGTTCTTTATCATCCCCATGATCTGGTTGGGGGTTGAACTCTTGACCGGTTGTGTTTTCTTGAGTAGGTTGCATGGTACACACTAACCCCTGGACTATATTTGTGATACTCATTCAAAACAAATTTAGTACAAATACACCACCCATGATGCACATTTGGTAATATTGTGACACATACCTGACAGATGTTATGTTCCACTCTAAGTCACAACATACAGTATGTGGATAATATGCATATAAATACCAAGTGCATAAATATGGAACATTCAAGTAGCATGTGAAAAGTATGGATATAACTATGTATTTCATATTTATAGTTTTAGGATCATCATACCCTATGTGCATAAGATGCATATATTTATGCATTGCATAATTAATACATTATGTGAATGATATGCATATATCCATGCATTTTAAAATGATAGGATAATTATACCCTATGTGAAAAGTATGCATATAAATGCTAATTGCATAGTTATGGGATAGCCATACTCTAGGTGAATTAAGTACATACAAACAGTTACATTATAATTATGGGATATTCATACTATATGTGAATAGTATGTATATAAATAAATGGTGAAGTATAATGATTTCTAAAAATGACTAATATTAGTATAAATGTGAATATCAAGTAAATAATATTGGTAAAATAATCCATTATAGGCACATTATACATATTTAAAAAAGGATATGATTGGTAAAATGATCATTAAAAGTATATTGAACCTCTTTAAACAGAAATAATACATATAAAAAAAAATTTTTTTTTTTTGGTTTTTTTTATATTTTTTTTTAATTTTTTTATTTTGATCATGTAGATTTATGATCTCATGATCTTCAAGACTTGAGCTTCCAAGTCATTCAGCTACACTGGTGATCCTTTTGATCATCCAGTGGCTCTTGTGCTTAGGTGATTACACAGTAACCCCAACTTTCTTGCACATGTTCTTTATCATCCCCATGATCTGGTTGGGGGTTGAACTCTTGACCGGTTGTGTTTTCTTGAGTAGGTTGCATGGTACACACTAACCCCTGGACTATATTTGTGATACTCATTCAAAACAAATTTAGTACAAATACACCACCCATGATGCACATTTGGTAATATTGTGACACATACCTGACAGATGTTATGTTCCACTCTAAGTCACAACATACAGTATGTGGATAATATGCATATAAATACCAAGTGCATAAATATGGAACATTCAAGTAGCATGTGACAAGTATGGATATAACTATGTATTTCATAATTATAGTTTTAGGATCATCATACCCTATGTGCATAAGATGCATATATTTATGCATTGCATAATTAATACATTATGTGAATGATATGCATATATCCATGCATTTTAAAATGATAGGATAATTATACCCTATGTGAAAAGTATGCATATAAATGCTAATTGCATAGTTATGGGATAGCCATACTCTAGGTGAATTAAGTACATACAAACAGTTACATTATAATTATGGGATATTCATACTATATGTGAATAGTATGTATATAAATAAATGGTGAAGTATAATGATTTCTAAAAATGACTAATATTAGTATAAATGTGAATATCAAGTAAATAATATTGGTAAAATAATCCATTATAGGCACATTATACATATTTAAAAAAGGATATGATTGGTAAAATGATCATTAAAAGTATATTGAACCTCTTTAAACAGAAATAATACATATAAAAAAAAATTTTTTTTTTTGGTTTTTTTTATATTTTTTTTTAATTTTTTTATTTTGATCATGTAGATTTATGATCTCATGATCTTCAAGACTTGAGCTTCCAAGTCATTCAGCTACACTGGTGATCCTTTTGATCATCCAGTGGCTCTTGTGCTTAGGTGATTACACAGTAACCCCAACTTTCTTGCACATGTTCTTTATCATCCCCATGATCTGGTTGGGGGTTGAACTCTTGACCGGTTGTGTTTTCTTGAGTAGGTTGCATGGTACACACTAACCCCTGGACTATATTTGTGATACTCATTCAAAACAAATTTAGTACAAATACACCACCCATGATGCACATTTGGTAATATTGTGACACATACCTGACAGATGTTATGTTCCACTCTAAGTCACAACATACAGTATGTGGATAATATGCATATAAATACCAAGTGCATAAATATGGAACATTCAAGTAGCATGTGACAAGTATGGATATAACTATGTATTTCATAATTATAGTTTTAGGATCATCATACCCTATGTGCATAAGATGCATATATTTATGCATTGCATAATTAATACATTATGTGAATGATATGCATATATCCATGCATTTTAAAATGATAGGATAATTATACCCTATGTGAAAAGTATGCATATAAATGCTAATTGCATAGTTATGGGATAGCCATACTCTAGGTGAATTAAGTACATACAAACAGTTACATTATAATTATGGGATATTCATACTATATGTGAATAGTATGTATATAAATAAATGGTGAAGTATAATGATTTCTAAAAATGACTAATATTAGTATAAATGTGAATATCAAGTAAATAATATTGGTAAAATAATCCATTATAGGCACATTATACATATTTAAAAAAGGATATGATTGGTAAAATGATCATTAAAAGTATATTGAACCTCTTTAAACAGAAATAATACATATAAAAAAAAATTTTTTTTTTTGGTTTTTTTTATATTTTTTTTTAATTTTTTTATTTTGATCATGTAGATTTATGATCTCATGATCTTCAAGACTTGAGCTTCCAAGTCATTCAGCTACACTGGTGATCCTTTTGATCATCCAGTGGCTCTTGTGCTTAGGTGATTACACAGTAACCCCAACTTTCTTGCACATGTTCTTTATCATCCCCATGATCTGGTTGGGGGTTGAACTCTTGACCGGTTGTGTTTTCTTGAGTAGGTTGCATGGTACACACTAACCCCTGGACTATATTTGTGATACTCATTCAAAACAAATTTAGTACAAATACACCACCCATGATGCACATTTGGTAATATTGTGACACATACCTGACAGATGTTATGTTCCACTCTAAGTCACAACATACAGTATGTGGATAATATGCATATAAATACCAAGTGCATAAATATGAAACATTCAAGTAGCATGTGACAAGTATGGATATAACTATGTATTTCATAATTATAGTTTTAGGATCATTATACCCTATGTGCATAAGATGCATATATTTATGCATTGCATAATTAATACATTATGTGAATGATATGCATATATCCATGCATTTAAAAATGATAGGATAATTATACCCTATGTGAAAAGTATGCATATAAATGCTAATTGCATAGTTATGGGATAGTCATACTCTAGGTGAATTAAGTACATACAAACAGTTACATTATAATTATGGGATATTCATACTATATGTGAATAGTATGTATATAAATAAATGGTGAAGTATAATGATTTCTAAAAATGACTAATATTAGTATAAATGTGAATATCAAGTAAATAATATTGGTAAAATAATCCATTATAGGCACATTATACATATTCAAAAAAGGATATGATTGGTAAAATGATCATTAAAAGTATATTGAACCTCTTTAAACAGAAATAATACTTATAAATTTTTTTTTTTTTTTTTTGGTTTTTTTTATATTTTTTTTTAATTTTTTTATTTTGATCATGTAGATTTATGATCTCATGATCTTCAAGACTTGAGCTTCCAAGTCATTCAGCTACACTGGTGATCCTTTTGATCATCCAGTGGCTCTTGTGCTTAGGTGATTACACAGTAACCCCAACTTTCTTGCACATGTTCTTTATCATCCCCATGATCTGGTTGGGGGTTGAACTCTTGACCGGTTGTGTTTTCTTGAGTAGGTTGCATGGTACACACTAACCCCTGGACTATATTTGTGATACTCATTCAAAACAAATTTAGTACAAATACACCACCCATGATGCACATTTGGTAATATTGTGACACATACCTGACAGATGTTATGTTCCACTCTAAGTCACAACATACAGTATGTGGATAATATGCATATAAATACCAAGTGCATAAATATGGAACATTCAAGTAGCATGTGACAAGTATGGATATAACTATGTATTTCATAATTATAGTTTTAGGATCATCATACCCTATGTGCATAAGATGCATATATTTATGCATTGCATAATTAATACATTATGTGAATGATATGCATATATCCATGCATTTTAAAATGATAGGATAATTATACCCTATGTGAAAAGTATGCATATAAATGCTAATTGCATAGTTATGGGATAGCCATACTCTAGGTGAATTAAGTACATACAAACAATTACATTATAATTATGGGATATTCATACTATATGTGAATAGTATGTATATAAATAAATGGTGAAGTATAATGATTTCTAAAAATGACTAATATTAGTATAAATGTGAATATCAAGTAAATAATATTGGTAAAATAATCCATTATAGGCACATTATACATATTTAAAAAAGGATATGATTGGTAAAATGATCATTAAAAGTATATTGAACCTCTTTAAACAGAAATAATACATATAAAAAAAAATTTTTTTTTTTTGGTTTTTTTTATATTTTTTTTTAATTTTTTTATTTTGATCATGTAGATTTATGATCTCATGATCTTCAAGACTTGAGCTTCCAAGTCATTCAGCTACACTGGTGATCCTTTTGATCATCCAGTGGCTCTTGTGCTTAGGTGATTACACAGTAACCCCAACTTTCTTGCACATGTTCTTTATCATCCCCATGATCTGGTTGGGGGTTGAACTCTTGACCGGTTGTGTATTCTTGAGTAGGTTGCATGGTACACACTAACCCCTGGACTATATTTGTGATATTCATTCAAAACAAATTTAGTACAAATACACCACCCATTATGCACATTTGGTAATATTGTGACACATACCTGACAGATTTTATGTTCCACTCTAAGTCACAACATACAGTATGTGGATAATATGCATATAAATACCAAGTGCATAAATATGGAACATTCAAGTAGCATGTGACAAGTATGGATATAACTATGTATTTCATAATTATAGTTTTAGGATCATCATACCCTATGTGCATAAGATGCATATATTTATGCATTGCATAATTAATACATTATGTGAATGATATGCATATATCCATGCATTTAAAAATGATAGGATAATTATACCCTATGTGAAAAGTATGCATATAAATGCTAATTGCATAGTTATGGGATAGTCATACTCTAGGTGAATTAAGTACATACAAACAGTTACATTATAATTATGGGATATTCATACTATATGTGAATAGTATGTATATAAATAAATGGTGAAGTATCATGATTTCTAAAAATGACTAATATTAGTATAAATGTGAATATCAAGTAAATAATATTGGTAAAATAATCCATTATAGGCACATTATACAAATTCAAAAAAGGATATGATTGGTAAAATGATCATTAAAAGTATATTGAACCTCTTTAAACAGAAATAATACTTATAAATTTTTTTTTTTTTTTTTGGTTTTTTTTATATTTTTTTTTAATTTTTTATTTTGATCATGTAGATTTATGATCTCATGATCTTCAAGACTTGAGCTTCCAAGTCATTCAGCTACACTGGTGATCCTTTTGATCATCCAGTGGCTCTTGTGCTTAGGTGATTACACAGTAACCCCAACTTTCTTGCACATGTTCTTTATCATCCCCATGATCTGGTTGGGGGTTGAACTCTTGACCGGTTGTGTTTTCTTGAGTAGGTTGCATGGTACACACTAACCCCTGGACTATATTTGTGATACTCATTCAAAACAAATTTAGTACAAATACACCACCCATGATGCACATTTGGTAATATTGTGACACATACCTGACAGATGTTATGTTCCACTCTAAGTCACAACATACAGTATATGGATAATATGCATATAAATACCAAGTGCATAAATATGGAACATTCAAGTAGCATGTGACAAGTATGGATATAACTATGTACTTCATAATTATAGTTTTAGGATCATCATACCCTATGTGCATAAGATGCATATATTTATGCATTGCATAATTAATACATTATGTGAATGATATGCATATATGCATGCATTTATAAATGATAGGATAATTATACCCTATGTGAAAAGTATGCATATAAATGCTAATTGCATAGTTATGGGATAGTCATACTCTAGGTGAATTAAGTACATACAAACAGTTACATTATAATTATGGGATATTCATACTATATGTGAATAGTATGTATATAAATAAATGGTGAAGTATAATGATTTCTAAAAATGACTAATATTAGTATAAATGTGAATATCAAGTAAATAATATTGGTAAAATAATCCATTATAGGCACATTATACAAATTCAAAAAAGGATATGATTGGTAAAATGATCATTAAAAGTATATTGAACCTCTTTCAACAGAAATAATACTTATAAAAAAAATTTTTTTTTTTTTTGGTTTTTTTTATATTTTTTTTTAATTTTTTATTTTGATCATGTAGATTTATGATCTCATGATCTTCAAGACTTGAGCTTCCAAGTCATTCAGCTACACTGGTGATCCTTTTGATCATCCAGTGGCTCTTGTGCTTAGGTGATTACACAGTAACCCCAACTTTCTTGCACATGTTCTTTATCATCCCCATGATCTGGTTGGGGGTTGAACTCTTGACCGGTTGTGTTTTCTTGAGTAGGTTGCATGGTACACACTAACCCCTGGACTATATTTGTGATACTCATTCAAAACAAATTTAGTACAAATACACCACCCATGATGCACATTTGGTAATATTGTGACACATACCTGACAGATGTTATGTTCCACTCTAAGTCACAACATACAGTATATGGATAATATGCATATAAATACCAAGTGCATAAATATGGAACATTCAAGTAGCATGTGACAAGTATGGATATAACTATGTACTTCATAATTATAGTTTTAGGATCATCATACCCTATGTGCATAAGATGCATATATTTATGCATTGCATAATTAATACATTATGTGAATGATATGCATAAATCCATGCATTTAAAAATGATACGATAATTATACCCTATGTGAAAAGTATGCATATAAATGCTAATTGCATAGTTATGGGATAGTCATACTCTAGGTGAATTAAGTACATACAAACAGTTACATTATAATTATGGGATATTCATACTATATGTGAATAGTATGTATATAAATAAATGGTGAAGTATAATGATTTCTAAAAATGACTAATATTAGTATAAATGTGAATATCAAGTAAATAATATTGGTAAAATAATCCATTATAGGCACATTATACATATTCAAAAAAGGATATGATTGGTAAAATGATCATTAAAAGTATATTGAACCTCTTTAAACAGAAATAATACATATAAAAAAATTTTTTTTTTTTTGGTTTTTTTTATATTTTTTTTTAATTTTTTTATTTTGATCATGTAGATTTATGATCTCATGATCTTCAAGACTTGAGCTTCCAAGTCATTCAGCTACACTGGTGATCCTTTTGATCATCCAGTGGCTCTTGTGCTTAGGTGATTACACAGTAACCCCAACTTTCTTGCACATGTTCTTTATCATCCCCATGATCTGGTTGGGGGTTGAACTCTTGACCGGTTGTGTTTTCTTGAGTAGGTTGCATGGTACACACTAACCCCTGGACTATATTTGTGATATTCATTCAAAACAAATTTAGTACAAATACACCACCCATGATGCACATTTGGTAATATTGTGACACATACCTGACAGATTTTATGTTCCACTCTAAGTCACAACATACAGTATGTGTATAATATGCATATAAATACCAAGTGCATAAATATGGAACATTCAAGTAGCATGTGACAAGTATGGATATAACTATGTATTTCATAATTATAGTTTTAGGATCATCATACCCTATGTGCATAAGATGCATATATTTATGCATTGCATAATTAATACATTATGTGAATGATATGCATAAATCCATGCATTTAAAAATGATACGATAATTATACCCTATGTGAAAAGTATGCATATAAATGCTAATTGCATAGTTATGGGATAGTCATACTCTAGGTGAATTAAGTACATACAAACAGTTACATTATAATTATGGGATATTCATACTATATGTGAATAGTATGTATATAAATAAATGGTGAAGTATAATGATTTCTAAAAATGACTAATATTAGTATAAATGTGAATATCAAGTAAATAATATTGGTAAAATAATCCATTATAGGCTTATTATACAAATTCAAAAAAGGATATGATTGGTAAAATGATCATTAAAAGTATATTGAACCTCTTTAAACAGAAATAATATTTATAAAAATTTTTTTTTTTTTTTTGGTTTTTTTAATATTTTTTTTTAATTTTTTTATTTTGATCATGTAGATTTATGATCTCATGATCTTCAAGACTTGAGCTTCCAAGTCATTCAGCTACACTGGTGATCCTTTTGATCATCCAGTGGCTCTTGTGCTTAGGTGATTACACAGTAACCCCAACTTTCTTGCACATGTTCTTTATCATCCCCATGATCTGGTTGGGGGTTGAACTCTTGACCGGTTGTGTTTTCTTGAGTAGGTTGCATGGTACACACTAACCCCTGGACTATATTTGTGATACTCATTCAAAACAAATTTAGTACAAATACACCACCCATGATGCACATTTGGTAATATTGTGACACATACCTGACAGATGTTATGTTCCACTCTAAGTCACAACATACAGTATGTGGATAATATGCATATAAATACCAAGTGCATAAATATGGAACATTCAAGTAGCATGTGACAAGTATGGATATAACTATGTATTTCATAATTATAGTTTTAGGATCATCATACCCTATGTGCATAAGATGCATATATTTATGCATTGCATAATTAATACATTATGTGAATGATATGCATAAATCCATGCATTTAAAAATGATACGTTAATTATACCCTATGTGAAAAGTATGCATATAAATGCTAATTGCATAGTTATGGGATAGTCATACTCTAGGTGAATTAAGTACATACAAACAGTTACATTATAATTATGGGATATTCATACTATATGTGAATAGTATGTATATAAATAAATGGTGAAGTATAATGATTTCTAAAAATGACTAATATTAGTATAAATGTGAATATCAAGTAAATAATATTGGTAAAATAATCCATTATAGGCACATTATACAAATTCAAAAAAGGATATGATTGGTAAAATGATCATTAAAAGTATATTGAACCTCTTTCAACAGAAATAATACTTATAAAAAAATTTTTTTTTTTTTTTGGTTTTTTTTATATTTTTTTTTAATTTTTTATTTTGATCATGTAGATTTATGATCTCATGATCTTCAAGACTTGAGCTTCCAGGTCATTCAGCTACACTGGTGATCCTTTTGATCATCCAGTGGCTCTTGTGCTTAGGTGATTACACAGTAACCCCAACTTTCTTGCACATGTTCTTTATCATCCCCATGATCTGGTTGGGGGTTGAACTCTTGACCGGTTGTGTTTTCTTGAGTAGGTTGCATGGTACACACTAACCCCTGGACTATATTTGTGATACTCATTCAAAACAAATTTAGTACAAATACACCACCCATGATGCACATTTGGTAATATTGTGACACATACCTGACAGATGTTATGTTCCACTCTAAGTCACAACATACAGTATGTGGATAATATGCATATAAATACCAAGTGCATAAATATGGAACATTCAAGTAGCATGTGACAAGTATGGATATAACTATGTATTTCATAATTATAGTTTTAGGATCATCATACCCTATGTGCATAAGATGCATATATTTATGCATTGCATAATTAATACATTATGTGAATGATATGCATATATCCATGCATTTTAAAATGATAGGATAATTATACCCTATGTGAAAAGTATGCATATAAATGCTAATTGCATAGTTATGGGATAGCCATACTCTAGGTGAATTAAGTACATACAAACAGTTACATTATAATTATGGGATATTCATACTATATGTGAATAGTATGTATATAAATAAATGGTGAAGTATAATGATTTCTAAAAATGACTAATATTAGTATAAATGTGAATATCAAGTAAATAATATTGGTAAAATAATCCATTATAGTCACATGATACATATTTAAAAAAGGATATGATTGGTAAAATGATCATTAAAAGTATATTGAACCTCTTTAAACAGAAATAATACATATAAAAAAAAATTTTTTTTTTTTGGTTTTTTTTATATTTTTTTTTAATTTTTTTATTTTGATCATGTAGATTTATGATCTCATGATCTTCAAGACTTGAGCTTCCAAGTCATTCAGCTACACTGGTGATCCTTTTGATCATCCAGTGGCTCTTGTGCTTAGGTGATTACACAGTAACCCCAACTTTCTTGCACATGTTCTTTATCATCCCCATGATCTGGTTGGGGGTTGAACTCTTGACCGGTTGTGTTTTCTTGAGTAGGTTGCATGGTACACACTAACCCCTGGACTATATTTGTGATACTCATTCAAAACAAATTTAGTACAAATACACCACCCATGATGCACATTTGGTAATATTGTGACACATACCTGACAGATGTTATGTTCCACTCTAAGTCACAACATACAGTATGTGGATAATATGCATATAAATACCAAGTGCATAAATATGAAACATTCAAGTAGCATGTGACAAGTATGGATATAACTATGTATTTCATAATTATAGTTTTAGGATCATCATACCCTATGTGCATAAGATGCATATATTTATGCATTGCATAATTAATACATTATGTGAATGATATGCATATATCCATGCATTTAAAAATGATAGGATAATTATACCCTATGTGAAAAGTATGCATATAAATGCTAATTGCATAGTTATGGGATAGTCATACTCTAGGTGAATTAAGTACATACAAACAGTTACATTATAATTATGGGATATTCATACTATATGTGAATAGTATGTATATAAATAAATGGTGAAGTATAATGATTTCTAAAAATGACTAATATTAGTATAAATGTGAATATCAAGTAAATAATATTGGTAAAATAATCCATTATAGGCACATTATACATATTCAAAAAAGGATATGATTGGTAAAATGATCATTAAAAGTATATTGAACCTCTTTAAACAGAAATAATACTTATAAATTTTTTTTTTTTTTTTTTGGTTTTTTTTATATTTTTTTTTAATTTTTTTATTTTGATCATGTAGATTTATGATCTCATGATCTTCAAGACTTGAGCTTCCAAGTCATTCAGCTACACTGGTGATCCTTTTGATCATCCAGTGGCTCTTGTGCTTAGGTGATTACACAGTAACCCCAACTTTCTTGCACATGTTCTTTATCATCCCCATGATCTGGTTGGGGGTTGAACTCTTGACCGGTTGTGTTTTCTTGAGTAGGTTGCATGGTACACACTAACCCCTGGACTATATTTGTGATACTCATTCAAAACAAATTTAGTACAAATACACCACCCATGATGCACATTTGGTAATATTGTGACACATACCTGACATATGTTATGTTCCACTCTAAGTCACAACATACAGTATGTGGATAATATGCATATAAATACCAAGTGCATAAATATGGAACATTCAAGTAGCATGTGACAAGTATGGATATAACTATGTATTTCATAATTATAGTTTTAGGATCATCATACCCTATGTGCATAAGATGCATATATTTATGCATTGCATAATTAATATATTATGTGAATGATATGCATATATCCAGGCATTTAAAAATGATAGGATAATTATACCCTATGTGAAAAGTATGCATATAAATGCTAATTGCATAGTTATTGGATAGTCATACTCTAGGTGAATTAAGTACATACAAACAGTTACATTATAATTATGGGATATTCATACTATATGTGAATAGTATGTATATAAATAAATGGTGAAGTATAATGATTTCTAAAAATGACTAATATTAGTATAAATGTGAATATCAAGTAAATAATATTGGTAAAATAATCCATTATAGGCACATTATACATATTCAAAAAAGGATATGATTGGTAAAATGATCATTAAAAGTATATTGAACCTCTTTAAACAGAAATAATACTTATAAAAAAAATTTTTTTTTTTTTTGGTTTTTTTTATATTTTTTTTTAATTTTTTTATTTTGATCATGTAGATTTATGATCTAATGATCTTCAAGACTTGAGCTTCCAAGTCATTCAGCTACACTGGTGATCCTTTTGATCATCCAGTGGCTCTTGTGCTTAGGTGATTACACAGTAACCCCAACTTTCTTGCACATGTTCTTTATCATCCCCATGATCTGGTTGGGGGTTGAACTCTTGACCGGTTGTGTTTTCTTGAGTAGGTTGCATGGTACACACTAACCCCTGGACTATATTTGTGATACTCATTAAAAACAAATTTAGTACAAATACACCACCCATGATGCACATTTGGTAATATTGTGACACATACCTGACAGATGTTATGTTCCACTCTAAGTCACAACATACAGTATGTGGATAATATGCATATAAATACCAAGTGCATAAATATGGAACATTCAAGTAGCATGTGACAAGTATGGATATAACTATGTATTTCATAATTATAGTTTTAGGATCATCATACCCTATGTGCATAAGATGCATATATTTATGCATTGCATAATTAATACATTATGTGAATGATATGCATATATCCATGCATTTAAAAATGATAGGATAATTATACCCTATGTGAAAAGTATGCATATAAATGCTAATTGCATAGTTATGGGATAGTCATACTCTAGGTGAATTAAGTACATACAAACAGTTACATTATAATTATGGGATATTCATACTATATGTGAATAGTATGTATATAAATAAATGGTGAAGTATAATGATTTCTAAAAATGACTAATATTAGTATAAATGTGAATATCAAGTAAATAATATTGGTAAAATAATCCATTATAGGCACATTATACAAATTCAAAAAGGATATGATTGGTAAAATGATCATTAAAAGTATATTGAACCTCTTTAAACAGAAATAATACTTATAAAAAATTTTTTTTTTTTTTTTGGTTTTTTTTATATTTTTTTTTAATTTTTTATTTTGATCATGTAGATTTATGATCTCATGATCTTCAAGACTTGAGCTTCCATGTCATTCAGCTACACTGGTGATCCTTTTGATCATCCAGTGGCTCTTGTGCTTAGGTGATTACACAGTAACCCCAACTTTCTTGCACATGTTCTTTATCATCCCCATGATCTGGTTGGGGGTTGAACTCTTGACCGGTTGTGTTTTCTTGAGTAGGTTGCATGGTACACACTAACCCCTGGACTATATTTGTGATACTCATTCAAAACAAATTTAGTACAAATACACCACCCATGATGCACATTTGGTAATATTGTGACACATACCTGACAGATGTTATGTTCCACTCTAAGTCACAACATACAGTATGTGGATAATATGCATATAAATACCAAGTGCATAAATATGGAACATTCAAGTAGCATGTGACAAGTATGGATATAACTATGTATTTCATAATTATAGTTTTAGGATCATCATACCCTATGTGCATAAGATGCATATATTTATGCATTGCATAATTAATACATTATGTGAATGATATGCATATATCCATGCATTTAAAAATGATAGGATAATTATACCCTATGTGAAAAGTATGCATATAAATGCTAATTGCATAGTTATGGGATAGTCATACTCTAGGTGAATTAAGTACATACAAACAGTTACATTATAATTATGGGATATTCATACTATATGTGAATAGTATGTATATAAATAAATGGTGAAGTATCATGATTTCTAAAAATGACTAATATTAGTATAAATGTGAATATCAAGTAAATAATATTGGTAAAATAATCCATTATAGGCACATTATACAAATTCAAAAAAGGATATGATTGGTAAAATGATCATTAAAAGTATATTGAACCTCTTTAAACAGAAATAATACTTATAAAAATTTTTTTTTTTTTTTTTGGTTTTTTTTATATTTTTTTTTAATTTTTTATTTTGATCATGTAGATTTATGATCTCATGATCTTCAAGACTTGAGCTTCCAAGTCATTCAGCTACACTGGTGATCCTTTTGATCATCCAGTGGCTCTTGTGCTTAGGTGATTACACAGTAACCCCAACTTTCTTGCACATGTTCTTTATCATCCCCATGATCTGGTTGGGGGTTGAACTCTTGACCGGTTGTGTTTTCTTGAGTAGGTTGCATGGTACACACTAACCCCTGGACTATATTTGTGATACTCATTCAAAACAAATTTAGTACAAATACACCACCCATGATGCACATTTGGTAATATTGTGACACATACCTGACAGATGTTATGTTCCACTCTAAGTCACAACATACAGTATGTGGATAATATGCATATAAATACCAAGTGCATAAATATGGAACATTCAAGTAGCATGTGACAAGTATGGATATAACTATGTATTTCATAATTATAGTTTTAGGATCATCATACCCTATGTGCATAAGATGCATATATTTATGCATTGCATAATTAATACATTATGTGAATGATATGCATATATCCATGCATTTTAAAATGATAGGATAATTATACCCTATGTGAAAAGTATGCATATAAATGCTAATTGCATAGTTATGGGATAGCCATACTCTAGGTGAATTAAGTACATACAAACAGTTACATTATAATTATGGGATATTCATACTATATGTGAATAGTATGTATATAAATAAATGGTGAAGTATAATGATTTCTAAAAATGACTAATATTAGTATAAATGTGAATATCAAGTAAATAATATTGGTAAAATAATCCATTATAGGCACATTATACATATTTAAAAAAGGATATGATTGGTAAAATGATCATTAAAAGTATATTGAACCTCTTTAAACAGAAATAATACATATAAAAAAAAATTTTTTTTTTTTGGTTTTTTTAATATTTTTTTTTAATTTTTTTATTTTGATCATGTAGATTTATGATCTCATGATCTTCAAGACTTGAGCTTCCAAGTCATTCAGCTACACTGGTGATCCTTTTGATCATCCAGTGGCTCTTGTGCTTAGGTGATTACACAGTAACCCCAACTTTCTTGCACATGTTCTTTATCATCCCCATGATCTGGTTGGGGGTTGAACTCTTGACCGGTTGCGTTTTCTTGAGTAGGTTGCATGGTACACACTAACCCCTGGACTATATTTGTGATACTCATTCAAAACAAATTTAGTACAAATACACCACCCATGATGCACATTTGGTAATATTGTGACACATACCTGACAGATGTTATGTTCCACTCTAAGTCACAACATACAGTATGTGGATAATATGCATATAAATACCAAGTGCAAAAATATGGAACATTCAAGTAGCATGTGACAAGTATGGATATAACTATGTATTTCATAATTATAGTTTTAGGATCATAATACCCTATGTGCATAAGATGCATATATTTATGCATTGCATAATTAATACATTATGTGAATGATATGCATATATCCATGCATTTAAAAATGATAGGATAATTATACCCTATGTGAAAAGTATGCATATAAATGCTAATTGCATAGTTATGGGATAGTCATACTCTAGGTGAATTAAGTGCATACAAACAGTTACATTATAATTATGGGATATTCATACTATATGTGAATAGTATGTATATAAATAAATGGTGAAGTATCATGATTTCTAAAAATGACTAATATTAGTATAAATGTGAATATCAAGTAAATAATATTGGTAAAATAATCCATTATAGGCACATTATACAAATTCAAAAAAGGATATGATTGGTAAAATGATCATTAAAAGTATATTGAACCTCTTTAAACAGAAATAATACTTATAAAAAATTTTTTTTTTTTTTTTGGTTTTTTTTATATTTTTTTTTAATTTTTTATTTTGATCATGTAGATTTATGATCTCATGATCTTCAAGACTTGAGCTTCCAAGTCATTCAGCTACACTGGTGATCCTTTTGATCATCCAGTGGCTCTTGTGCTTAGGTGATTACACAGTAACCCCAACTTTCTTGCACATGTTCTTTATCATCCCCATGATCTGGTTGGGGGTTGAACTCTTGACCGGTTGTGTTTTCTTGAGTAGGTTGCATGGTACACACTAACCCCTGGACTATATTTGTGATACTCATTCAAAACAAATTTAGTACAAATACACCACCCATGATGCACATTTGGTAATATTGTGACACATACCTGACATATGTTATGTTCCACTCTAAGTCACAACATACAGTATGTGGATAATATGCATATAAATACCAAGTGCATAAATATGGAACATTCAAGTAGCATGTGACAAGTATGGATATAACTATGTATTTCATAATTATAGTTTTAGGATCATCATACCCTATGTGCATAAGATGCATATATTTATGCATTGCATAATTAATATATTATGTGAATGATATGCATATATCCAGGCATTTAAAAATGATAGGATAATTATACCCTATGTGAAAAGTATGCATATAAATGCTAATTGCATAGTTATTGGATAGTCATACTCTAGGTGAATTAAGTACATACAAACAGTTACATTATAATTATGGGATATTCATACTATATGTGAATAGTATGTATATAAATAAATGGTGAAGTATAATGATTTCTAAAAATGACTAATATTAGTATAAATGTGAATATCAAGTAAATAATATTGGTAAAATAATCCATTATAGGCACATTATACATATTCAAAAAAGGATATGATTGGTAAAATGATCATTAAAAGTATATTGAACCTCTTTAAACAGAAATAATACTTATAAAAAAAATTTTTTTTTTTTTTGGTTTTTTTTATATTTTTTTTTAATTTTTTTATTTTGATCATGTAGATTTATGATCTCATGATCTTCAAGACTTGAGCTTCCAAGTCATTCAGCTACACTGGTGATCCTTTTGATCATCCAGTGGCTCTTGTGCTTAGGTGATTACACAGTAACCCAACTTTCTTGCACATGTTCTTTATCATCCCCATGATCTGGTTGGGGGTTGAACTCTTGACCGGTTGTGTTTTCTTGAGTAGGTTGCATGGTACACACTAACCCCTGGACTATATTTGTGATACTCATTCAAAACAAATTTAGTACAAATACACCACCCATGATGCACATTTGGTAATATTGTGACACATACCTGACATATGTTATGTTCCACTCTAAGTCACAACATACAGTATGTGGATAATATGCATATAAATACCAAGTGCATAAATATGGAACATTCAAGTAGCATGTGACAAGTATGGATATAACTATGTATTTCATAATTATAGTTTTAGGATCATCATACCCTATGTGCATAAGATGCATATATTTATGCATTGCATAATTAATACATTATGTGAATGATATGCATATATCCATGCATTTAAAAATGATAGGATAATTATACCCTATGTGAAAAGTATGCATATAAATGCTAATTGCATAGTTATGGGATAGTCATACTCTAGGTGAATTAAGTACATACAAACAGTTACATTATAATTATGGGATATTCATACTATATGTGAATAGTATGTATATAAATAAATGGTGAAGTATCATGATTTCTAAAAATGACTAATATTAGTATAAATGTGAATATCAAGTAAATAATATTGGTAAAATAATCCATTATAGGCACATTATACAAATTCAAAAAAGGATATGATTGGTAAAATGATCATTAAAAGTATATTGAACCTCTTTAAACAGAAATAATACTTATAAAAATTTTTTTTTTTTTTTTGGTTTTTTTTATATTTTTTTTTAATTTTTTATTTTGATCATGTAGATTTATGATCTCATGATC
The DNA here is from genome assembly GCA_030280995.1 of Hemileia vastatrix. Lineage (NCBI taxonomy): Eukaryota > Fungi > Basidiomycota > Pucciniomycetes > Pucciniales > Zaghouaniaceae > Hemileia > Hemileia vastatrix. The sequence continues at coordinate 24,160,641 of JASXTE010000004.1, read as the reverse complement.
TTCAAGACTTGAGCTTCCAAGTCATTCAGCTACACTGGTGATCCTTTTGATCATCCAGTGGCTCTTGTGCTTAGGTGATTACACAGTAACCCCAACTTTCTTGCACATGTTCTTTATCATCCCCATGATCTGGTTGGGGGTTGAACTCTTGACCGGTTGTGTTTTCTTGAGTAGGTTGCATGGTACACACTAACCCCTGGACTATATTTGTGATACTCATTCAAAACAAATTTAGTACAAATACACCACCCATGATGCACATTTGGTAATATTGTGACACATACCTGACATATGTTATGTTCCACTCTAAGTCACAACATACAGTATGTGGATAATATGCATATAAATACCAAGTGCATAAATATGGAACATTCAAGTAGCATGTGACAAGTATGGATATAACTATGTATTTCATAATTATAGTTTTAGGATCATCATACCCTATGTGCATAAGATGCATATATTTATGCATTGCATAATTAATACATTATGTGAATGATATGCATATATGCATGCATTTATAAATGATAGGATAATTATACCCTATGTGAAAAGTATGCATATAAATGCTAATTGCATAGTTATGGGATAGTCATACTCTAGGTGAATTAAGTACATACAAACAGTTACATTATAATTATGGGATATTCATACTATATGTGAATAGTATGTATATAAATAAATGGTGAAGTATAATGATTTCTAAAAATGACTAATATTAGTATAAATGTGAATATCAAGTAAATAATATTGGTAAAATAATCCATTATAGGCACATTATACATATTCAAAAAAGGATATGATTGGTAAAATGATCATTAAAAGTATATTGAACCTCTTTAAACAGAAATAATACTTATAAAAAAATTTTTTTTTTTGGTTTTTTTTATATTTTTTTTTAATTTTTTTATTTTGATCATGTAGATTTATGATCTCATGATCTTCAAGACTTGAGCTTCCAAGTCATTCAGCTACACTGGTGATCCTTTTTATCATACAGTGGCTCTTGTGCTTAGGTGATTACACAGTAACCCCAACTTTCTTGCACATGTTCTTTATCATCCCCATGATCTGGTTGGGGGTTGAACTCTTGACCGGTTGTGTTTTCTTGAGTAGGTTGCATGGTACACACTAACCCCTGGACTATATTTGTGATACTCATTCAAAACAAATTTAGTACAAATACACCACCCATGATGCACATTTGGTAATATTGTGACACATACCTGACAGATGTTATGTTCCACTCTAAGTCACAACATACAGTATGTGGATAATATGCATATAAATACCAAGTGCATAAATATGGAACATTCAAGTAGCATGTGACAAGTATGGATATAACTATGTATCTCATAATTATAGTTTTAGGATCATCATACCCTATGTGCATAAGATGCATATATTTATGCATTGCATAATTAATACATTATGTGAATGATATGCATAAATCCATGCATTTAAAAATGATAGGATAATTATACCCTATGTGAAAAGTATGCATATAAATGCTAATTGCATAGTTATGGGATAGTCATACTCTAGGTGAATTAAGTACATACAAACAGTTACATTATAATTATGGGATATTCATACTATATGTGAATAGTATGTATATAAATAAATGGTGAAGTATAATGATTTCTAAAAATGACTAATATTAGTATAAATGTGAATATCAAGTAAATAATATTGGTAAAATAATCCATTATAGGCACATTATACAAATTCAAAAAAGGATATGATTGGTAAAATGATCATTAAAAGTATATTGAACCTCTTTAAACAGAAATAATACTTATAAATTTTTTTTTTTTTTTTTTGTTTTTTTTATATTTTTTTTTAATTTTTTATTTTGATCATGTAGATTTATGATCTCATGATCTTCAAGACTTGAGCTTCCAAGTCATTCAGCTACACTGGTGATCCTTTTGATCATCCAGTGGCTCTTGTGCTTAGGTGATTACACAGTAACCCCAACTTTCTTGCACATGTTCTTTATCATCCCCATGATCTGGTTGGGGGTTGAACTCTTGACCGGTTGTGTTTTCTTGAGTAGGTTGCATGGTACACACTAACCCCTGGACTATATTTGTGATACTCATTCAAAACAAATTTAGTACAAATACACCACCCATGATGCACATTTGGTAATATTGTGACACATACCTGACAGATGTTATGTTCCACTCTAAGTCACAACATACAGTATGTGGATAATATGCATATAAATACCAAGTGCATAAATATGGAACATTCAAGTAGCATGTGACAAGTATGGATATAACTATGTATTTCATAATTATAGTTTTAGGATCATCATACCCTATGTGCATAAGATGCATATATTTATGCATTGCATAATTAATACATTATGTGAATGATATGCATATATCCATGCATTTAAAAATGATAGGATAATTATACCCTATGTGAAAAGTATGCATATAAATGCTAATTGCATAGTTATGGGATAGTCATACTCTAGGTGAATTAAGTACATACAAACAGTTACATTATAATTATGGGATATTCATACTATATGTGAATAGTATGTATATAAATAAATGGTGAAGTATAATGATTTCTAAAAATGACTAATATTAGTATAAATGTGAATATCAAGTAAATAATATTGGTAAAATAATCCATTATAGGCACATTATACATATTCAAAAAAGGATATGATTGGTAAAATGATCATTAAAAGTATATTGAACCTCTTTAAACAGAAATAATACTTATAAAAAAATTTTTTTTTTTGGTTTTTTTTATATTTTTTTTTAATTTTTTTATTTTGATCATGTAGATTTATGATCTCATGATCTTCAAGACTTGAGCTTCCAAGTCATTCAGCTACACTGGTGATCCTTTTGATCATCCAGTGGCTCTTGTGCTTAGGTGATTACACAGTAACCCCAACTTTCTTGCACATGTTCTTTATCATCCCCATGATCTGGTTGGGGGTTGAACTCTTGACCGGTTGTGTTTTCTTGAGTAGGTTGCATGGTACACACTAACCCCTGGACTATATTTGTGATATTCATTCAAAACAAATTTAGTACAAATACACCACCCATGATGCACATTTGGTAATATTGTGACACATACCTGACAGATGTTATGTTCCACTCTAAGTCACAACATACAGTATGTGGATAATATGCATATAAATACCAAGTGCATAAATATGGAACATTCAAGTAGCATGTGACAAGTATGGATATAACTATGTATTTCATAATTATAGTTTTAGGATCATCATACCCTATGTGCATAAGATGCATATATTTATGCATTGCATAATTAATACATTATGTGAATGATATGCATAAATCCATGCATTTAAAAATGATAGGATAATTATACCCTATGTGAAAAGTATGCATATAAATGCTAATTGCATAGTTATTGGATAGTCATACTCTAGGTGAATTAAGTACATACAAACAGTTACATTATAATTATGGGATATTCATACTATATGTGAATAGTATGTATATAAATAAATGGTGAAGTATAATGATTTCTAAAAATGACTAATATTAGTATAAATGTGAATATCAAGTAAATAATATTGGTAAAATAATCCATTATAGGCACATTATACAAATTCAAAAAAGGATATGATTGGTAAAATGATCATTAAAAGTATATTGAACCTCTTTAAACAGAAATAATACTTATAAAATTTTTTTTTTTTTTTTTGGTTTTTTTTATATTTTTTTTTAATTTTTTTATTTTGATCATGTAGATTTATGATCTCATGATCTTCAAGACTTGAGCTTCCAAGTCATTCAGCTACACTGGTGATCCTTTTGATCATCCAGTGGCTCTTGTGCTTAGGTGATTACACAGTAACCCCAACTTTCTTGCACATGTTCTTTATCATCCCCATGATCTGGTTGGGGGTTGAACTCTTGACCGGTTGTGTTTTCTTGAGTAGGTTGCATGGTACACACTAACCCCTGGACTATATTTGTGATACTCATTCAAAACAAATTTAGTACAAATACACCACCCATGATGCACATTTGGTAATATTGTGACACATACCTGACAGATGTTATGTTCGACTCTAAGTCACAACATACAGTATGTGGATAATATGCATATAAATACCAAGTGCATAAATATGGAACATTCAAGTAGCATGTGACAAGTATGGATATAACTATGTATTTCATAATTGTAGTTTTAGGATCATCATACCCTATGTGCATAAGATGCATATATTTATGCATTGCATAATTAATACATTATGTGAATGATATGCATATATCCATGCATTTTGAAATGATAGGATAATTATACCCTATGTGAAAAGTATGCATATAAATGCTAATTGCATAGTTATGGGATAGCCATACTCTAGGTGAATTAAGTACATACAAACAGTTACATTATAATTATGGGATATTCATACTATATGTGAATAGTATGTATATAAATAAATGGTGAAGTATAATGATTTCTAAAAATGACTAATATTAGTATAAATGTGAATATCAAGTAAATAATATTGGTAAAATAATCCATTATAGGCACATTATACATATTTAAAAAAGGATATGATTGGTAAAATGATCATTAAAAGTATATTGAACCTCTTTAAACAGAAATAATACTTATAAAAAATTTTTTTTTTTTTTTGGTTTTTTTTATATTTTTTTTTAATTTTTTTATTTTGATCATGTAGATTTATGATCTCATGATCTTCAAGACTTGAGCTTCCAAGTCATTCAGCTACACTGGTGATCCTTTTGATCATCCAGTGGCTCTTGTGCTTAGGTGATTACACAGTAACCCCAACTTTCTTGCACATGTTCTTTATCATCCCCATGATCTGGTTGGGGGTTGAACTCTTGACCGGTTTTGTTTTCTTGAGTAGGTTGCATGGTACACACTAACCCCTGGACTATATTTGTGATACTCATTCAAAACAAATTTAGTACAAATACACCACCCATGATGCACATTTGGTAATATTGTGACACATACCTGACAGATGTTATGTTCCACTCTAAGTCACAACATACAGTATGTGGATAATATGCATATAAATACCAAGTGCATAAATATGGAACATTCAAGTAGCATGTGACAAGTATGGATATAACTATGTATTTCATAATTATAGTTTTAGGATCATCATACCCTATGTGCATAAGATGCATATATTTATGCATTGCATAATTAATACATTATGTGAATGATATGCATATATCCATGCATTTAAAAATGATAGGATAATTATACCCTATGTGAAAAGTATGCATATAAATGCTAATTGCATAGTTATGGGATAGTCATACTCTAGGTGAATTAAGTACATACAAACAGTTACATTATAATTATGGGATATTCATACTATATGTGAATAGTATGTATATAAATAAATGGTGAAGTATAATGATTTCTAAAAATGACTAATATTAGTATAAATGTGAATATCAAGTAAATAATATTGGTAAAATAATCCATTATAGGCACATTATACATATTCAAAAAAGGATATGATTGGTAAAATTATCATTAAAAGTATATTGAACCTCTTTAAACAGAAATAATACTTATAAAAAAAATTTTTTTTTTTTTTGGTTTTTTTTATATTTTTTTTTAATTTTTTTATTTTGATCATGTAGATTTATGATCTCATGATCTTCAAGACTTGAGCTTCCAAGTCATTCAGCTACACTGGTGATCCTTTTGATCATCCAGTGGCTCTTGTGCTTAGGTGATTACACAGTAACCCCAACTTTCTTGCACATGTTCTTTATCATCCCCATGATCTGGTTGGGGGTTGAACTCTTGACCGGTTGTGTTTTCTTGAGTAGGTTGCATGGTACACACTAACCCCTGGACTATATTTGTGATACTCATTCAAAACAAATTTAGTACAAATACACCACCCATGATGCACATTTGGTAATATTGTGACACATACCTGACAGATGTTATGTTCCACTCTAAGTCACAACATACAGTATGTGGATAATATGCATATAAATACCAAGTGCATAAATATGGAACATTCAAGTAGCATGTGACAAGTATGGATATAACTATGTATTTCATAATTATAGTTTTAGGATCATCATACCCTATGTGCATAAGATGCATATATTTATGCATTGCATAATTAATACATTATGTGAATGATATGCATATATCCATGCATTTAAAAATGATAGGATAATTATACCCTATGTGAAAAGTATGCATATAAATGCTAATTGCATAGTTATGGGATAGTCATACTCTAGGTGAATTAAGTACATACAAACAGTTACATTATAATTATGGGATATTCATACTATATGTGAATAGTATGTATATAAATAAATGGTGAAGTATAATGATTTCTAAAAATGACTAATATTAGTATAAATGTGAATATCAAGTAAATAATATTGGTAAAATAATCCATTATAGGCACATTATACATATTCAAAAAAGGATATGATTGGTAAAATGATCATTAAAAGTATATTGAACCTCTTTAAACAGAAATAATACTTATAAAAAAATTTTTTTTTTTGGTTTTTTTTATATTTTTTTTTAATTTTTTTATTTTGATCATGTAGATTTATGATCTCATGATCTTCAAGACTTGAGCTTCCAAGTCATTCAGCTACACTGGTGATCCTTTTGATCATCCAGTGGCTCTTGTGCTTAGGTGATTACACAGTAACCCCAACTTTCTTGCACATGTTCTTTATCATCCCCATGATCTGGTTGGGGGTTGAACTCTTGACCGGTTGTGTTTTCTTGAGTAGGTTGCATGGTACACACTAACCCCTGGACTATATTTGTGATACTCATTCAAAACAAATTTAGTACAAATACACCACCCATGATGCACATTTGGTAATATTGTGACACATACCTGACAGATGTTATGTTCCACTCTAAGTCACAACATACAGTATGTGGATAATATGCATATAAATACCAAGTGCATAAATATGGAACATTCAAGTAGCATGTGACAAGTATGGATATAACTATGTATCTCATAATTATAGTTTTAGGATCATCATACCCTATGTGCATAAGATGCATATATTTATGCATTGCATAATTAATACATTATGTGAATGATATGCATAAATCCATGCATTTAAAAATGATAGGATAATTATACCCTATGTGAAAAGTATGCATATAAATGCTAATTGCATAGTTATGGGATAGTCATACTCTAGGTGAATTAAGTACATACAAACAGTTACATTATAATTATGGGATATTCATACTATATGTGAATAGTATGTATATAAATAAATGGTGAAGTATAATGATTTCTAAAAATGACTAATATTAGTATAAATGTGAATATCAAGTAAATAATATTGGTAAAATAATCCATTATAGGCACATTATACAAATTCAAAAAAGGATATGATTGGTAAAATGATCATTAAAAGTATATTGAACCTCTTTAAACAGAAATAATACTTATAAATTTTTTTTTTTTTTTTTTGTTTTTTTTATATTTTTTTTTAATTTTTTATTTTGATCATGTAGATTTATGATCTCATGATCTTCAAGACTTGAGCTTCCAAGTCATTCAGCTACACTGGTGATCCTTTTGATCATCCAGTGGCTCTTGTGCTTAGGTGATTACACAGTAACCCCAACTTTCTTGCACATGTTCTTTATCATCCCCATGATCTGGTTGGGGGTTGAACTCTTGACCGGTTGTGTTTTCTTGAGTAGGTTGCATGGTACACACTAACCCCTGGACTATATTTGTGATACTCATTCAAAACAAATTTAGTACAAATACACCACCCATGATGCACATTTGGTAATATTGTGACACATACCTGACAGATGTTATGTTCCACTCTAAGTCACAACATACAGTATGTGGATAATATGCATATAAATACCAAGTGCATAAATATGGAACATTCAAGTAGCATGTGACAAGTATGGATATAACTATGTATTTCATAATTATAGTTTTAGGATCATCATACCCTATGTGCATAAGATGCATATATTTATGCATTGCATAATTAATACATTATGTGAATGATATGCATAAATCCATGCATTTAAAAATGATAGGATAATTATACCCTATGTGAAAAGTATGCATATAAATGCTAATTGCATAGTTATGGGATAGTCATACTCTAGGTGAATTAAGTACATACAAACAGTTACATTATAATTATGGGATATTCATACTATATGTGAATAGTATGTATATAAATAAATGGTGAAGTATAATGATTTCTAAAAATGACTAATATTAGTATAAATGTGAATATCAAGTAAATAATATTGGTAAAATAATCCATTATAGGCACATTATACAAATTCAAAAAAGGATATGATTGGTAAAATGATCATTAAAAGTATATTGAACCTCTTTAAACAGAAATAATACTTATAAAATTTTTTTTTTTTTTTTTGGTTTTTTTTATATTTTTTTTTAATTTTTTTATTTTGATCATGTAGATTTATGATCTCATGATCTTCAAGACTTGAGCTTCCAAGTCATTTAGCTACACTGGTGATCCTTTTGATCATCCAGTGGCTCTTGTGCTTAGGTGATTACACAGTAACCCCAACTTTCTTGCACATGTTCTTTATCATCCCCATGATCTGGTTGGGGGTTGAACTCTTGACCGGTTGTGTTTTCTTGAGTAGGTTGCATGGTACACACTAACCCCTGGACTATATTTGTGATACTCATTCAAAACAAATTTAGTACAAATACACCACCCATGATGCACATTTGGTAATATTGTGACACATACCTGACAGATGTTATGTTCCACTCTAAGTCACAACATACAGTATGTGGATAATATGCATATAAATACCAAGTGCATAAATATGGAACATTCAAGTAGCATGTGACAAGTATGGATATAACTATGTATTTCATAATTATAGTTTTAGGATCATCATACCCTATGTGCATAAGATGCATATATTTATGCATTGCATAATTAATACATTATGTGAATGATATGCATATATCCATGCATTTAAAAATGATAGGATAATTATACCCTATGTGAAAAGTATGCATATAAATGCTAATTGCATAGTTATGGGATAGTCATACTCTAGGTGAATTAAGTACATACAAACAGTTACATTATAATTATGGGATATTCATACTATATGTGAATAGTATGTATATAAATAAATGGTGAAGTATAATGATTTCTAAAAATGACTAATATTAGTATAAATGTGAATATCAAGTAAATAATATTGGTAAAATAATCCATTATAGGCACATTATACATATTCAAAAAAGGATATGATTGGTAAAATGATCATTAAAAGTATATTGAACCTCTTTAAACAGAAATAATACTTATAAATTTTTTTTTTTTTTTTTTGGTTTTTTTTATATTTTTTTTTAATTTTTTTATTTTGATCATGTAGATTTATGATCTCATGATCTTCAAGACTTGAGCTTCCAAGTCATTCAGCTACACTGGTGATCCTTTTGATCATCCAGTGGCTCTTGTGCTTAGGTGATTACACAGTAACCCCAACTTTCTTGCACATGTTCTTTATCATCCCCATGATCTGGTTGGGGGTTGAACTCTTGACCGGTTGTGTTTTCTTGAGTAGGTTGCATGGTACACACTAACCCCTGGACTATATTTGTGATACTCATTCAAAACAAATTTAGTACAAATACACCACCCATGATGCACATTTGGTAATATTGTGACACATACCTGACAGATGTTATGTTCCACTCTAAGTCACAACATACAGTATGTGGATAATATGCATATAAATACCAAGTGCATAAATATGGAACATTCAAGTAGCATGTGACAAGTATGGATATAACTATGTATTTCATAATTATAGTTTTAGGATCATCATACCCTATGTGCATAAGATGCATATATTTATGCATTGCATAATTAATACATTATGTGAATGATATGCATATATCCATGCATTTAAAAATGATAGGATAATTATACCCTATGTGAAAAGTATGCATATAAATGCTAATTGCATAGTTATGGGATAGTCATACTCTAGGTGAATTAAGTACATACAAACAGTTACATTATAATTATGGGATATTCATACTATATGTGAATAGTATGTATATAAATAAATGGTGAAGTATAATGATTTCTAAAAATGACTAATATTAGTATAAATGTGAATATCAAGTAAATAATATTGGTAAAATAATCCATTATAGGCACATTATACATATTCAAAAAAGGATATGATTTGTAAAATGATCATTAAAAGTATATTGAACCTCTTTAAACAGAAATAATACTTATAAAAAAAAATTTTTTTTTTTTTGGTTTTTTTTATATTTTTTTTTAATTTTTTTATTTTGATCATGTAGATTTATGATCTCATGATCTTCAAGACTTGAGCTTCCAAGTCATTCAGCTACACTGGTGATCCTTTTGATCATCCAGTGGCTCTTGTGCTTAGGTGATTACACAGTAACCCCAACTTTCTTGCACATGTTCTTTATCATCCCCATGATCTGGTTGGGGGTTGAACTCTTGACCGGTTGTGTTTTCTTGAGTAGGTTGCATGGTACACACTAACCCCTGGACTATATTTGTGATACTCATTCAAAACAAATTTAGTACAAATACACCACCCATGATGCACATTTGGTAATATTGTGACACATACCTGACAGATGTTATGTTCCACTCTAAGTCACAACATACAGTATGTGGATAATATGCATATAAATACCAAGTGCATAAATATGGAACATTCAAGTAGCATGTGACAAGTATGGATATAACTATGTATTTCATAATTATAGTTTTAGGATCATCATACCCTATGTGCATAAGATGCATATATTTATGCATTGCATAATTAATACATTATGTGAATGATATGCATATATCCATGCATTTAAAAATGATAGGATAATTATACCCTATGTGAAAAGTATGCATATAAATGCTAATTGCATAGTTATGGGATAGTCATACTCTAGGTGAATTAAGTACATACAAACAGTTACATTATAATTATGGGATATTCATACTATATGTGAATAGTATGTATATAAATAAATGGTGAAGTATAATGATTTCTAAAAATGACTAATATTAGTATAAATGTGAATATCAAGTAAATAATATTGGTAAAATAATCCATTATAGGCACATTATACATATTCAAAAAAGGATATGATTTGTAAAATGATCATTAAAAGTATATTGAACCTCTTTAAACAGAAATAATACTTATAAAAAAAAATTTTTTTTTTTTTGGTTTTTTTTATATTTTTTTTTAATTTTTTTATTTTGATCATGTAGATTTATGATCTCATGATCTTCAAGACTTGAGCTTCCAAGTCATTCAGCTACACTGGTGATCCTTTTGATCATCCAGTGGCTCTTGTGCTTAGGTGATTACACAGTAACCCCAACTTTCTTGCACATGTTCTTTATCATCCCCATGATCTGGTTGGGGGTTGAACTCTTGACCGGTTGTGTTTTCTTGAGTAGGTTGCATGGTACACACTAACCCCTGGACTATATTTGTGATACTCATTCAAAACAAATTTAGTACAAATACACCACCCATGATGCACATTTGGTAATATTGTGACACATACCTGACAGATGTTATGTTCCACTCTAAGTCACAACATACAGTATGTGGATAATATGCATATAAATACCAAGTGCATAAATATGGAACATTCAAGTAGCATGTGACAAGTATGGATATAACTATGTATTTCATAATTATAGTTTTAGGATCATCATACCCTATGTGCATAAGATGCATATATTTATGCATTGCATAATTAATACATTATGTGAATGATATGCATATATCCATGCATTTAAAAATGATAGGATAATTATACCCTATGTGAAAAGTATGCATATAAATGCTAATTGCATAGTTATGGGATAGTCATACTCTAGGTGAATTAAGTACATACAAACAGTTACATTATAATTATGGGATATTCATACTATATGTGAATAGTATGTATATAAATAAATGGTGAAGTATAATGATTTCTAAAAATGACTAATATTAGTATAAATGTGAATATCAAGTAAATAATATTGGTAAAATAATCCATTATAGGCACATTATACATATTCAAAAAAGGATATGATTTGTAAAATGATCATTAAAAGTATATTGAACCTCTTTAAACAGAAATAATACTTATAAAAAAAAATTTTTTTTTTTTTGGTTTTTTTTATATTTTTTTTTAATTTTTTTATTTTGATCATGTAGATTTATGATCTCATGATCTTCAAGACTTGAGCTTCCAAGTCATTCAGCTACACTGGTGATCCTTTTGATCATCCAGTGGCTCTTGTGCTTAGGTGATTACACAGTAACCCCAACTTTCTTGCACATGTTCTTTATCATCCCCATGATCTGGTTGGGGGTTGAACTCTTGACCGGTTGTGTTTTCTTGAGTAGGTTGCATGGTACACACTAACCCCTGGACTATATTTGTGATACTCATTCAAAACAAATTTAGTACAAATACACCACCCATGATGCACATTTGGTAATATTGTGACACATACCTGACAGATGTTATGTTCCACTCTAAGTCACAACATACAGTATGTGGATAATATGCATATAAATACCAAGTGCATAAATATGGAACATTCAAGTAGCATGTGACAAGTATGGATATAACTATGTATTTCATAATTATAGTTTTAGGATCATCATACCCTATGTGCATAAGATGCATATATTTATGCATTGCATAATTAATACATTATGTGAATGATATGCATATATCCATGCATTTAAAAATGATAGGATAATTATACCCTATGTGAAAAGTATGCATATAAATGCTAATTGCATAGTTATGGGATAGTCATACTCTAGGTGAATTAAGTACATACAAACAGTTACATTATAATTATGGGATATTCATACTATATGTGAATAGTATGTATATAAATAAATGGTGAAGTATAATGATTTCTAAAAATGACTAATATTAGTATAAATGTGAATATCAAGTAAATAATATTGGTAAAATAATCCATTATAGGCACATTATACAAATTCAAAAAAGGATATGATTGGTAAAATGATCATTAAAAGTATATTGAACCTCTTTAAACAGAAATAATACTTATAAAAAAAATTTTTTTTTTTTTGGTTTTTTTTATATTTTTTTTTAATTTTTTTATTTTGATCATGTAGATTTATGATCTCATGATCTTCAAGACTTGAGCTTCCAAGTCATTCAGCTACACTGGTGATCCTTTTGATCATCCAGTGGCTCTTGTGCTTAGGTGATTACACAGTAACCCCAACTTTCTTGCACATGTTCTTTATCATCCCCATGATCTGGTTGGGGGTTGAACTCTTGACCGGTTGTGTTTTCTTGAGTAGGTTGCATGGTACACACTAACCCCTGGACTATATTTGTGATACTCATTCAAAACAAATTTAGTACAAATACACCACCCATGATGCACATTTGGTAATATTGTGACACATACCTGACAGATGTTATGTTCCACTCTAAGTCACAACATACAGTATGTGGATAATATGCATATAAATACCAAGTGCATAAATATGGAACATTCAAGTAGCATGTGACAAGTATGGATATAACTATGTATTTCATAATTATAGTTTTAGGATCATCATACCCTATGTGCATAAGATGCATATATTTATGCATTGCATAATTAATACATTATGTGAATGATATGCATATATCCATGCATTTAAAAATGATAGGATAATTATACCCTATGTGAAAAGTATGCATATAAATGCTAATTGCATAGTTATGGGATAGTCATACTCTAGGTGAATTAAGTACATACAAACAGTTACATTATAATTATGGGATATTCATACTATATGTGAATAGTATGTATATAAATAAATGGTGAAGTATAATGATTTCTAAAAATGACTAATATTAGTATAAATGTGAATATCAAGTAAATAATATTGGTAAAATAATCCATTATAGGCACATTATACATATTCAAAAAAGGATATGATTGGTAAAATGATCATTAAAAGTATATTGAACCTCTTTAAACAGAAATAATACTTATAAAAAAAATTTTTTTTTTTTTTGGTTTTTTTTATATTTTTTTTTAATTTTTTTATTTTGATCATGTAGATTTATGATCTCATGATCTTCAAGACTTGAGCTTCCAAGTCATTCAGCTACACTGGTGATCCTTTTGATCATCCAGTGGCTCTTGTGCTTAGGTGATTACACAGTAACCCCAACTTTCTTGCACATGTTCTTTATCATCCCCATGATCTGGTTGGGGGTTGAACTCTTGACCGGTTGTGTTTTCTTGAGTAGGTTGCATGGTACACACTAACCCCTGGACTATATTTGTGATACTCATTCAAAACAAATTTAGTACAAATACACCACCCATGATGCACATTTGGTAATATTGTGACACATACCTGACAGATGTTATGTTCCACTCTAAGTCACAACATACAGTATGTGGATAATATGCATATAAATACCAAGTGCATAAATATGGAACATTCAAGTAGCATGTGACAAGTATGGATATAACTATGTATTTCATAATTATAGTTTTAGGATCATCATACCCTATGTGCATAAGATGCATATATTTATGCATTGCATAATTAATACATTATGTGAATGATATGCATATATCCATGCATTTAAAAATGATAGGATAATTATACCCTATGTGAAAAGTATGCATATAAATGCTAATTGCATAGTTATGGGATAGTCATACTCTAGGTGAATTAAGTACATACAAACAGTTACATTATAATTATGGGATATTCATACTATATGTGAATAGTATGTATATAAATAAATGGTGAAGTATAATGATTTCTAAAAATGACTAATATTAGTATAAATGTGAATATCAAGTAAATAATATTGGTAAAATAATCCATTATAGGCACATTATACATATTCAAAAAAGGATATGATTTGTAAAATGATCATTAAAAGTATATTGAACCTCTTTAAACAGAAATAATACTTATAAAAAAAAATTTTTTTTTTTTTGGTTTTTTTTATATTTTTTTTTAATTTTTTTATTTTGATCATGTAGATTTATGATCTCATGATCTTCAAGACTTGAGCTTCCAAGTCATTCAGCTACACTGGTGATCCTTTTGATCATCCAGTGGCTCTTGTGCTTAGGTGATTACACAGTAACCCCAACTTTCTTGCACATGTTCTTTATCATCCCCATGATCTGGTTGGGGGTTGAACTCTTGACCGGTTGTGTTTTCTTGAGTAGGTTGCATGGTACACACTAACCCCTGGACTATATTTGTGATACTCATTCAAAACAAATTTAGTACAAATACACCACCCATGATGCACATTTGGTAATATTGTGACACATACCTGACAGATGTTATGTTCCACTCTAAGTCACAACATACAGTATGTGGATAATATGCATATAAATACCAAGTGCATAAATATGGAACATTCAAGTAGCATGTGACAAGTATGGATATAACTATGTATTTCATAATTATAGTTTTAGGATCATCATACCCTATGTGCATAAGATGCATATATTTATGCATTGCATAATTAATACATTATGTGAATGATATGCATATATCCATGCATTTAAAAATGATAGGATAATTATACCCTATGTGAAAAGTATGCATATAAATGCTAATTGCATAGTTATGGGATAGTCATACTCTAGGTGAATTAAGTACATACAAACAGTTACATTATAATTATGGGATATTCATACTATATGTGAATAGTATGTATATAAATAAATGGTGAAGTATAATGATTTCTAAAAATGACTAATATTAGTATAAATGTGAATATCAAGTAAATAATATTGGTAAAATAATCCATTATAGGCACATTATACATATTCAAAAAAGGATATGATTGGTAAAATGATCATTAAAAGTATATTGAACCTCTTTAAACAGAAATAATACTTATAAAAAAAATATTTTTTTTTTTTGGTTTTTTTTATATTTTTTTTTAATTTTTTTATTTTGATCATGTAGATTTATGATCTCATGATCTTCAAGACTTGAGCTTCCAAGTCATTCAGCTACACTGGTGATCCTTTTGATCATCCAGTGGCTCTTGTGCTTAGGTGATTACACAGTAACCCCAACTTTCTTGCACATGTTCTTTATCATCCCCATGATCTGGTTGGGGGTTGAACTCTTGACCGGTTGTGTTTTCTTGAGTAGGTTGCATGGTACACACTAACCCCTGGACTATATTTGTGATACTCATTCAAAACAAATTTAGTACAAATACACCACCCATGATGCACATTTGGTAATATTGTGACACATACCTGACAGATGTTATGTTCCACTCTAAGTCACAACATACAGTATGTGGATAATATGCATATAAATACCAAGTGCATAAATATGGAACATTCAAGTAGCATGTGACAAGTATGGATATAACTATGTATTTCATAATTATAGTTTTAGGATCATCATACCCTATGTGCATAAGATGCATATATTTATGCATTGCATAATTAATACATTATGTGAATGATATGCATATATCCATGCATTTAAAAATGATAGGATAATTATACCCTATGTGAAAAGTATGCATATAAATGCTAATTGCATAGTTATGGGATAGTCATACTCTAGGTGAATTAAGTACATACAAACAGTTACATTATAATTATGGGATATTCATACTATATGTGAATAGTATGTATATAAATAAATGGTGAAGTATAATGATTTCTAAAAATGACTAATATTAGTATAAATGTGAATATCAAGTAAATAATATTGGTAAAATAATCCATTATAGGCACATTATACATATTCGAAAAAGGATATGATTTGTAAAATGATCATTAAAAGTATATTGAACCTCTTTAAACAGAAATAATACTTATAAAAAAAAATTTTTTTTTTTTTGGTTTTTTTTATATTTTTTTTTAATTTTTTTATTTTGATCATGTAGATTTATGATCTCATGATCTTCAAGACTTGAGCTTCCAAGTCATTCAGCTACACTGGTGATCCTTTTGATCATCCAGTGGCTCTTGTGCTTAGGTGATTACACAGTAACCCCAACTTTCTTGCACATGTTCTTTATCATCCCCATGATCTGGTTGGGGGTTGAACTCTTGACCGGTTGTGTTTTCTTGAGTAGGTTGCATGGTACACACTAACCCCTGGACTATATTTGTGATACTCATTCAAAACAAATTTAGTACAAATACACCACCCATGATGCACATTTGGTAATATTGTGACACATACCTGACAGATGTTATGTTCCACTCTAAGTCACAACATACAGTATGTGGATAATATGCATATAAATACCAAGTGCATAAATATGGAACATTCAAGTAGCATGTGACAAGTATGGATATAACTATGTATTTCATAATTATAGTTTTAGGATCATCATACCCTATGTGCATAAGATGCATATATTTATGCATTGCATAATTAATACATTATGTGAATGATATGCATATATCCATGCATTTAAAAATGATAGGATAATTATACCCTATGTGAAAAGTATGCATATAAATGCTAATTGCATAGTTATGGGATAGTCATACTCTAGGTGAATTAAGTACATACAAACAGTTACATTATAATTATGGGATATTCATACTATATGTGAATAGTATGTATATAAATAAATGGTGAAGTATAATGATTTCTAAAAATGACTAATATTAGTATAAATGTGAATATCAAGTAAATAATATTGGTAAAATAATCCATTATAGGCACATTATACATATTCAAAAAAGGATATGATTGGTAAAATGATCATTAAAAGTATATTGAACCTCTTTAAACAGAAATAATACTTATAAAAAAAATATTTTTTTTTTTTGGTTTTTTTTATATTTTTTTTTAATTTTTTTATTTTGATCATGTAGATTTATGATCTCATGATCTTCAAGACTTGAGCTTCCAAGTCATTCAGCTACACTGGTGATCCTTTTGATCATCCAGTGGCTCTTGTGCTTAGGTGATTACACAGTAACCCCAACTTTCTTGCACATGTTCTTTATCATCCCCATGATCTGGTTGGGGGTTGAACTCTTGACCGGTTGTGTTTTCTTGAGTAGGTTGCATGGTACACACTAACCCCTGGACTATATTTGTGATACTCATTCAAAACAAATTTAGTACAAATACACCACCCATGATGCACATTTGGTAATATTGTGACACATACCTGACAGATGTTATGTTCCACTCTAAGTCACAACATACAGTATGTGGATAATATGCATATAAATACCAAGTGCATAAATATGGAACATTCAAGTAGCATGTGACAAGTATGGATATAACTATGTATTTCATAATTATAGTTTTAGGATCATCATACCCTATGTGCATAAGATGCATATATTTATGCATTGCATAATTAATACATTATGTGAATGATATGCATATATCCATGCATTTAAAAATGATAGGATAATTATACCCTATGTGAAAAGTATGCATATAAATGCTAATTGCATAGTTATGGGATAGTCATACTCTAGGTGAATTAAGTACATACAAACAGTTACATTATAATTATGGGATATTCATACTATATGTGAATAGTATGTATATAAATAAATGGTGAAGTATAATGATTTCTAAAAATGACTAATATTAGTATAAATGTGAATATCAAGTAAATAATATTGGTAAAATAATCCATTATAGGCACATTATACATATTCAAAAAAGGATATGATTTGTAAAATGATCATTAAAAGTATATTGAACCTCTTTAAACAGAAATAATACTTATAAAAAAAAATTTTTTTTTTTTTGGTTTTTTTTATATTTTTTTTTAATTTTTTTATTTTGATCATGTAGATTTATGATCTCATGATCTTCAAGACTTGAGCTTCCAAGTCATTCAGCTACACTGGTGATCCTTTTGATCATCCAGTGGCTCTTGTGCTTAGGTGATTACACAGTAACCCCAACTTTCTTGCACATGTTCTTTATCATCCCCATGATCTGGTTGGGGGTTGAACTCTTGACCGGTTGTGTTTTCTTGAGTAGGTTGCATGGTACACACTAACCCCTGGACTATATTTGTGATACTCATTCAAAACAAATTTAGTACAAATACACCACCCATGATGCACATTTGGTAATATTGTGACACATACCTGACAGATGTTATGTTCCACTCTAAGTCACAACATACAGTATGTGGATAATATGCATATAAATACCAAGTGCATAAATATGGAACATTCAAGTAGCATGTGACAAGTATGGATATAACTATGTATTTCATAATTATAGTTTTAGGATCATCATACCCTATGTGCATAAGATGCATATATTTATGCATTGCATAATTAATACATTATGTGAATGATATGCATATATCCATGCATTTAAAAATGATAGGATAATTATACCCTATGTGAAAAGTATGCATATAAATGCTAATTGCATAGTTATGGGATAGTCATACTCTAGGTGAATTAAGTACATACAAACAGTTACATTATAATTATGGGATATTCATACTATATGTGAATAGTATGTATATAAATAAATGGTGAAGTATAATGATTTCTAAAAATGACTAATATTAGTATAAATGTGAATATCAAGTAAATAATATTGGTAAAATAATCCATTATAGGCACATTATACATATTCAAAAAAGGATATGATTGGTAAAATGATCATTAAAAGTATATTGAACCTCTTTAAACAGAAATAATACTTATAAAAAAAATTTTTTTTTTTTTTGGTTTTTTTTATATTTTTTTTTAATTTTTTTATTTTGATCATGTAGATTTATGATCTCATGATCTTCAAGACTTGAGCTTCCAAGTCATTCAGCTACACTGGTGATCCTTTTGATCATCCAGTGGCTCTTGTGCTTAGGTGATTACACAGTAACCCCAACTTTCTTGCACATGTTCTTTATCATCCTCATGATCTGGTTGGGGGTTGAACTCTTGACCAGTTGTGTTTTCTTGAGTAGGTTGCATGGTACACACTAACCCCTGGACTATATTTGTGATACTCATTCAAAACAAATTTAGTACAAATACACCACCCATGATGCACATTTGGTAATATTGTGACACATACCTGACAGATGTTATGTTCCACTCTAAGTCACAACATACAGTATGTGGATAATATGCATATAAATACCAAGTGCATAAATATGGAACATTCAAGTAGCATGTGACAAGTATGGATATAACTATGTATTTCATAATTATAGTTTTAGGATCATCATACCCTATGTGCATAAGATGCATATATTTATGCATTGCATAATTAATACATTATGTGAATGATATGCATATATCCATGCATTTAAAAATGATAGGATAATTATACCCTATGTGAAAAGTATGCATATAAATGCTAATTGCATAGTTATGGGATAGTCATACTCTAGGTGAATTAAGTACATACAAACAGTTACATTATAATTATGGGATATTCATACTATATGTGAATAGTATGTATATAAATAAATGGTGAAGTATAATGATTTCTAAAAATGACTAATATTAGTATAAATGTGAATATCAAGTAAATAATATTGGTAAAATAATCCATTATAGGCACATTATACATATTCAAAAAAGGATATGATTTGTAAAATGATCATTAAAAGTATATTGAACCTCTTTAAACAGAAATAATACTTATAAAAAAATTTTTTTTTTTTTTTGGTTTTTTTTATATTTTTTTTTAATTTTTTTATTTTGATCATGTAGATTTATGATCTCATGATCTTCAAGACTTGAGCTTCCAAGTCATTCAGCTACACTGGTGATCCTTTTGATCATCCAGTGGCTCTTGTGCTTAGGTGATTACACAGTAACCCCAACTTTCTTGCACATGTTCTTTATCATCCCCATGATCTGGTTGGGGGTTGAACTCTTGACCGGTTGTGTTTTCTTGAGTAGGTTGCATGGTACACACTAACCCCTGGACTATATTTGTGATACTCATTCAAAACAAATTTAGTACAAATACACCACCCATGATGCACATTTGGTAATATTGTGACACATACCTGACAGATGTTATGTTCCACTCTAAGTCACAACATACAGTATGTGGATAATATGCATATAAATACCAAGTGCATAAATATGGAACATCCAAGTAGCATGTGACAAGTATGGATATAACTATGTATTTCATATTTATAGTTTTAGGATCATCATACCCTATGTGCATAAGATGCATATATTTATGCATTGCATAATTAATACATTATGTGAATGATATGCATATATCCATGCATTTAAAAATGATAGGATAATTATACCCTATGTGAAAAGTATGCATATAAATGCTAATTGCATAGTTATGGGATAGTCATACTCTAGGTGAATTAAGTACATACAAACAGTTACATTATAATTATGGGATATTCATACTATATGTGAATAGTATGTATATAAATAAATGGTGAAGTATAATGATTTCTAAAAATGACTAATATTAGTATAAATGTGAATATCAAGTAAATAATATTGGTAAAATAATCCATTATAGGCACATTATACATATTCAAAAAAGGATATGATTTGTAAAATGATCATTAAAAGTATATTGAACCTCTTTAAACAGAAATAATACTTATAAAAAAATTTTTTTTTTTTTTTGGTTTTTTTTATATTTTTTTTTAATTTTTTTATTTTGATCATGTAGATTTATGATCTCATGATCTTCAAGACTTGAGCTTCCAAGTCATTCAGCTACACTGGTGATCCTTTTGATCATCCAGTGGCTCTTGTGCTTAGGTGATTACACAGTAACCCCAACTTTCTTGCACATGTTCTTTATCATCCCCATGATCTGGTTGGGGGTTGAACTCTTGACCGGTTGTGTTTTCTTGAGTAGGTTGCATGGTACACACTAACCCCTGGACTATATTTGTGATACTCATTCAAAACAAATTTAGTACAAATACACCACCCATGATGCACATTTGGTAATATTGTGACACATACCTGACAGATGTTATGTTCCACTCTAAGTCACAACATACAGTATGTGGATAATATGCATATAAATACCAAGTGCATAAATATGGAACATTCAAGTAGCATGTGACAAGTATGGATATAACTATGTATTTCATAATTATAGTTTTAGGATCATCATACCCTATGTGCATAAGATGCATATATTTATGCATTGCATAATTAATACATTATGTGAATGATATGCATATATCCATGCATTTAAAAATGATAGGATAATTATACCCTATGTGAAAAGTATGCATATAAATGCTAATTGCATAGTTATGGGATAGTCATACTCTAGGTGAATTAAGTACATACAAACAGTTACATTATAATTATGGGATATTCATACTATATGTGAATAGTATGTATATAAATAAATGGTGAAGTATAATGATTTCTAAAAATGACTAATATTAGTATAAATGTGAATATCAAGTAAATAATATTGGTAAAATAATCCATTATAGGCACATTATACATATTCAAAAAAGGATATGATTTGTAAAATGATCATTAAAAGTATATTGAACCTCTTTAAACAGAAATAATACTTATAAAAAAAAATTTTTTTTTTTTTGGTTTTTTTTATATTTTTTTTTAATTTTTTTATTTTGATCATGTAGATTTATGATCTCATGATCTTCAAGACTTGAGCTTCCAAGTCATTCAGCTACACTGGTGATCCTTTTGATCATCCAGTGGCTCTTGTGCTTAGGTGATTACACAGTAACCCCAACTTTCTTGCACATGTTCTTTATCATCCCCATGATCTGGTTGGGGGTTGAACTCTTGACCGGTTGTGTTTTCTTGAGTAGGTTGCATGGTACACACTAACCCCTGGACTATATTTGTGATACTCATTCAAAACAAATTTAGTACAAATACACCACCCATGATGCACATTTGGTAATATTGTGACACATACCTGACAGATGTTATGTTCCACTCTAAGTCACAACATACAGTATGTGGATAATATGCATATAAATACCAAGTGCATAAATATGGAACATTCAAGTAGCATGTGACAAGTATGGATATAACTATGTATTTCATAATTATAGTTTTAGGATCATCATACCCTATGTGCATAAGATGCATATATTTATGCATTGCATAATTAATACATTATGTGAATGATATGCATATATCCATGCATTTAAAAATGATAGGATAATTATACCCTATGTGAAAAGTATGCATATAAATGCTAATTGCATAGTTATGGGATAGTCATACTCTAGGTGAATTAAGTACATACAAACAGTTACATTATAATTATGGGATATTCATACTATATGTGAATAGTATGTATATAAATAAATGGTGAAGTATAATGATTTCTAAAAATGACTAATATTAGTATAAATGTGAATATCAAGTAAATAATATTGGTAAAATAATCCATTATAGGCACATTATACATATTCAAAAAAGGATATGATTGGTAAAATGATCATTAAAAGTATATTGAACCTCTTTAAACAGAAATAATACTTATAAAAAAAATTTTTTTTTTTTTTGGTTTTTTTTATATTTTTTTTTAATTTTTTTATTTTGATCATGTAGATTTATGATCTCATGATCTTCAAGACTTGAGCTTCCAAGTCATTCAGCTACACTGGTGATCCTTTTGATCATCCAGTGGCTCTTGTGCTTAGGTGATTACACAGTAACCCCAACTTTCTTGCACATGTTCTTTATCATCCTCATGATCTGGTTGGGGGTTGAACTCTTGACCAGTTGTGTTTTCTTGAGTAGGTTGCATGGTACACACTAACCCCTGGACTATATTTGTGATACTCATTCAAAACAAATTTAGTACAAATACACCACCCATGATGCACATTTGGTAATATTGTGACACATACCTGACAGATGTTATGTTCCACTCTAAGTCACAACATACAGTATGTGGATAATATGCATATAAATACCAAGTGCATAAATATGGAACATTCAAGTAGCATGTGACAAGTATGGATATAACTATGTATTTCATAATTATAGTTTTAGGATCATCATACCCTATGTGCATAAGATGCATATATTTATGCATTGCATAATTAATACATTATGTGAATGATATGCATATATCCATGCATTTAAAAATGATAGGATAATTATACCCTATGTGAAAAGTATGCATATAAATGCTAATTGCATAGTTATGGGATAGTCATACTCTAGGTGAATTAAGTACATACAAACAGTTACATTATAATTATGGGATATTCATACTATATGTGAATAGTATGTATATAAATAAATGGTGAAGTATAATGATTTCTAAAAATGACTAATATTAGTATAAATGTGAATATCAAGTAAATAATATTGGTAAAATAATCCATTATAGGCACATTATACATATTCAAAAAAGGATATGATTTGTAAAATGATCATTAAAAGTATATTGAACCTCTTTAAACAGAAATAATACTTATAAAAAAATTTTTTTTTTTTTTTGGTTTTTTTTATATTTTTTTTTAATTTTTTTATTTTGATCATGTAGATTTATGATCTCATGATCTTCAAGACTTGAGCTTCCAAGTCATTCAGCTACACTGGTGATCCTTTTGATCATCCAGTGGCTCTTGTGCTTAGGTGATTACACAGTAACCCCAACTTTCTTGCACATGTTCTTTATCATCCCCATGATCTGGTTGGGGGTTGAACTCTTGACCGGTTGTGTTTTCTTGAGTAGGTTGCATGGTACACACTAACCCCTGGACTATATTTGTGATACTCATTCAAAACAAATTTAGTACAAATACACCACCCATGATGCACATTTGGTAATATTGTGACACATACCTGACAGATGTTATGTTCCACTCTAAGTCACAACATACAGTATGTGGATAATATGCATATAAATACCAAGTGCATAAATATGGAACATCCAAGTAGCATGTGACAAGTATGGATATAACTATGTATTTCATATTTATAGTTTTAGGATCATCATACCCTATGTGCATAAGATGCATATATTTATGCATTGCATAATTAATACATTATGTGAATGATATGCATATATCCATGCATTTAAAAATGATAGGATAATTATACCCTATGTGAAAAGTATGCATATAAATGCTAATTGCATAGTTATGGGATAGTCATACTCTAGGTGAATTAAGTACATACAAACAGTTACATTATAATTATGGGATATTCATACTATATGTGAATAGTATGTATATAAATAAATGGTGAAGTATAATGATTTCTAAAAATGACTAATATTAGTATAAATGTGAATATCAAGTAAATAATATTGGTAAAATAATCCATTATAGGCACATTATACATATTCAAAAAAGGATATGATTTGTAAAATGATCATTAAAAGTATATTGAACCTCTTTAAACAGAAATAATACTTATAAAAAAAATTTTTTTTTTTTTTGGTTTTTTTTATATTTTTTTTTAATTTTTTTATTTTGATCATGTAGATTTATGATCTCATGATCTTCAAGACTTGAGCTTCCAAGTCATTCAGCTACACTGGTGATCCTTTTGATCATCCAGTGGCTCTTGTGCTTAGGTGATTACACAGTAACCCCAACTTTCTTGCACATGTTCTTTATCATCCCCATGATCTGGTTGGGGGTTGAACTCTTGACCGGTTGTGTTTTCTTGAGTAGGTTGCATGGTACACACTAACCCCTGGACTATATTTGTGATACTCATTCAAAACAAATTTAGTACAAATACACCACCCATGATGCACATTTGGTAATATTGTGACACATACCTGACAGATGTTATGTTCCACTCTAAGTCACAACATACAGTATGTGGATAATATGCATATAAATACCAAGTGCATAAATATGGAACATTCAAGTAGCATGTGACAAGTATGGATATAACTATGTATTTCATAATTATAGTTTTAGGATCATCATACCCTATGTGCATAAGATGCATATATTTATGCATTGCATAATTAATACATTATGTGAATGATATGCATATATCCATGCATTTAAAAATGATAGGATAATTATACCCTATGTGAAAAGTATGCATATAAATGCTAATTGCATAGTTATGGGATAGTCATACTCTAGGTGAATTAAGTACATACAAACAGTTACATTATAATTATGGGATATTCATACTATATGTGAATAGTATGTATATAAATAAATGGTGAAGTATAATGATTTCTAAAAATGACTAATATTAGTATAAATGTGAATATCAAGTAAATAATATTGGTAAAATAATCCATTATAGGCACATTATACATATTCAAAAAAGGATATGATTTGTAAAATGATCATTAAAAGTATATTGAACCTCTTTAAACAGAAATAATACTTATAAAAAAATTTTTTTTTTTTTTTGGTTTTTTTTATATTTTTTTTTAATTTTTTTATTTTGATCATGTAGATTTATGATCTCATGATCTTCAAGACTTGAGCTTCCAAGTCATTCAGCTACACTGGTGATCCTTTTGATCATCCAGTGGCTCTTGTGCTTAGGTGATTACACAGTAACCCCAACTTTCTTGCACATGTTCTTTATCATCCCCATGATCTGGTTGGGGGTTGAACTCTTGACCGGTTGTGTTTTCTTGAGTAGGTTGCATGGTACACACTAACCCCTGGACTATATTTGTGATACTCATTCAAAACAAATTTAGTACAAATACACCACCCATGATGCACATTTGGTAATATTGTGACACATACCTGACAGATGTTATGTTCCACTCTAAGTCACAACATACAGTATGTGGATAATATGCATATAAATACCAAGTGCATAAATATGGAACATTCAAGTAGCATGTGACAAGTATGGATATAACTATGTATTTCATAATTATAGTTTTAGGATCATCATACCCTATGTGCATAAGATGCATATATTTATGCATTGCATAATTAATACATTATGTGAATGATATGCATATATCCATGCATTTAAAAATGATAGGATAATTATACCCTATGTGAAAAGTATGCATATAAATGCTAATTGCATAGTTATGGGATAGTCATACTCTAGGTGAATTAAGTACATACAAACAGTTACATTATAATTATGGGATATTCATACTATATGTGAATAGTATGTATATAAATAAATGGTGAAGTATAATGATTTCTAAAAATGACTAATATTAGTATAAATGTGAATATCAAGTAAATAATATTGGTAAAATAATCCATTATAGGCACATTATACATATTCAAAAAAGGATATGATTGGTAAAATGATCATTAAAAGTATATTGAACCTCTTTAAACAGAAATAATACTTATAAAAAAAATTTTTTTTTTTTTTGGTTTTTTTTATATTTTTTTTTAATTTTTTTATTTTGATCATGTAGATTTATGATCTCATGATCTTCAAGACTTGAGCTTCCAAGTCATTCAGCTACACTGGTGATCCTTTTGATCATCCAGTGGCTCTTGTGCTTAGGTGATTACACAGTAACCCCAACTTTCTTGCACATGTTCTTTATCATCCCCATGATCTGGTTGGGGGTTGAACTCTTGACCAGTTGTGTTTTCTTGAGTAGGTTGCATGGTACACACTAACCCCTGGACTATATTTGTGATACTCATTCAAAACAAATTTAGTACAAATACACCACCCATGATGCACATTTGGTAATATTGTGACACATACCTGACAGATGTTATGTTCCACTCTAAGTCACAACATACAGTATGTGGATAATATGCATATAAATACCAAGTGCATAAATATGGAACATTCAAGTAGCATGTGACAAGTATGGATATAACTATGTATTTCATAATTATAGTTTTAGGATCATCATACCCTATGTGCATAAGATGCATATATTTATGCATTGCATAATTAATACATTATGTGAATGATATGCATATATCCATGCATTTAAAAATGATAGGATAATTATACCCTATGTGAAAAGTATGCATATAAATGCTAATTGCATAGTTATGGGATAGTCATACTCTAGGTGAATTAAGTACATACAAACAGTTACATTATAATTATGGGATATTCATACTATATGTGAATAGTATGTATATAAATAAATGGTGAAGTATAATGATTTCTAAAAATGACTAATATTAGTATAAATGTGAATATCAAGTAAATAATATTGGTAAAATAATCCATTATAGGCACATTATACATATTCAAAAAAGGATATGATTTGTAAAATGATCATTAAAAGTATATTGAACCTCTTTAAACAGAAATAATACTTATAAAAAAAAATTTTTTTTTTTTTGGTTTTTTTTATATTTTTTTTTAATTTTTTTATTTTGATCATGTAGATTTATGATCTCATGATCTTCAAGACTTGAGCTTCCAAGTCATTCAGCTACACTGGTGATCCTTTTGATCATCCAGTGGCTCTTGTGCTTAGGTGATTACACAGTAACCCCAACTTTCTTGCACATGTTCTTTATCATCCCCATGATCTGGTTGGGGGTTGAACTCTTGACCGGTTGTGTTTTCTTGAGTAGGTTGCATGGTACACACTAACCCCTGGACTATATTTGTGATACTCATTCAAAACAAATTTAGTACAAATACACCACCCATGATGCACATTTGGTAATATTGTGACACATACCTGACAGATGTTATGTTCCACTCTAAGTCACAACATACAGTATGTGGATAATATGCATATAAATACCAAGTGCATAAATATGGAACATTCAAGTAGCATGTGACAAGTATGGATATAACTATGTATTTCATAATTATAGTTTTAGGATCATCATACCCTATGTGCATAAGATGCATATATTTATGCATTGCATAATTAATACATTATGTGAATGATATGCATATATCCATGCATTTAAAAATGATAGGATAATTATACCCTATGTGAAAAGTATGCATATAAATGCTAATTGCATAGTTATGGGATAGTCATACTCTAGGTGAATTAAGTACATACAAACAGTTACATTATAATTATGGGATATTCATACTATATGTGAATAGTATGTATATAAATAAATGGTGAAGTATAATGATTTCTAAAAATGACTAATATTAGTATAAATGTGAATATCAAGTAAATAATATTGGTAAAATAATCCATTATAGGCACATTATACATATTCAAAAAAGGATATGATTGGTAAAATGATCATTAAAAGTATATTGAACCTCTTTAAACAGAAATAATACTTATAAAAAAAAATTTTTTTTTTTTTGGTTTTTTTTATATTTTTTTTTAATTTTTTTATTTTGATCATGTAGATTTATGATCTCATGATCTTCAAGACTTGAGCTTCCAAGTCATTCAGCTACACTGGTGATCCTTTTGATCATCCAGTGGCTCTTGTGCTTAGGTGATTACACAGTAACCCCAACTTTCTTGCACATGTTCTTTATCATCCCCATGATCTGGTTGGGGGTTGAACTCTTGACCGGTTGTGTTTTCTTGAGTAGGTTGCATGGTACACACTAACCCCTGGACTATATTTGTGATACTCATTCAAAACAAATTTAGTACAAATACACCACCCATGATGCACATTTGGTAATATTGTGACACATACCTGACAGATGTTATGTTCCACTCTAAGTCACAACATACAGTATGTGGATAATATGCATATAAATACCAAGTGCATAAATATGGAACATTCAAGTAGCATGTGACAAGTATGGATATAACTATGTATTTCATAATTATAGTTTTAGGATCATCATACCCTATGTGCATAAGATGCATATATTTATGCATTGCATAATTAATACATTATGTGAATGATATGCATATATCCATGCATTTAAAAATGATAGGATAATTATACCCTATGTGAAAAGTATGCATATAAATGCTAATTGCATAGTTATGGGATAGTCATACTCTAGGTGAATTAAGTACATACAAACAGTTACATTATAATTATGGGATATTCATACTATATGTGAATAGTATGTATATAAATAAATGGTGAAGTATAATGATTTCTAAAAATGACTAATATTAGTATAAATGTGAATATCAAGTAAATAATATTGGTAAAATAATCCATTATAGGCACATTATACATATTCAAAAAAGGATATGATTGGTAAAATGATCATTAAAAGTATATTGAACCTCTTTAAACAGAAATAATACTTATAAAAAAAATATTTTTTTTTTTTGGTTTTTTTTATATTTTTTTTTAATTTTTTTATTTTGATCATGTAGATTTATGATCTCATGATCTTCAAGACTTGAGCTTCCAAGTCATTCAGCTACACTGGTGATCCTTTTGATCATCCAGTGGCTCTTGTGCTTAGGTGATTACACAGTAACCCCAACTTTCTTGCACATGTTCTTTATCATCCCCATGATCTGGTTGGGGGTTGAACTCTTGACCGGTTGTGTTTTCTTGAGTAGGTTGCATGGTACACACTAACCCCTGGACTATATTTGTGATACTCATTCAAAACAAATTTAGTACAAATACACCACCCATGATGCACATTTGGTAATATTGTGACACATACCTGACAGATGTTATGTTCCACTCTAAGTCACAACATACAGTATGTGGATAATATGCATATAAATACCAAGTGCATAAATATGGAACATTCAAGTAGCATGTGACAAGTATGGATATAACTATGTATTTCATAATTATAGTTTTAGGATCATCATACCCTATGTGCATAAGATGCATATATTTATGCATTGCATAATTAATACATTATGTGAATGATATGCATATATCCATGCATTTAAAAATGATAGGATAATTATACCCTATGTGAAAAGTATGCATATAAATGCTAATTGCATAGTTATGGGATAGTCATACTCTAGGTGAATTAAGTACATACAAACAGTTACATTATAATTATGGGATATTCATACTATATGTGAATAGTATGTATATAAATAAATGGTGAAGTATAATGATTTCTAAAAATGACTAATATTAGTATAAATGTGAATATCAAGTAAATAATATTGGTAAAATAATCCATTATAGGCACATTATACATATTCAAAAAAGGATATGATTTGTAAAATGATCATTAAAAGTATATTGAACCTCTTTAAACAGAAATAATACTTATAAAAAAAATTTTTTTTTTTTTTGGTTTTTTTTATATTTTTTTTTAATTTTTTTATTTTGATCATGTAGATTTATGATCTCATGATCTTCAAGACTTGAGCTTCCAAGTCATTCAGCTACACTGGTGATCCTTTTGATCATCCAGTGGCTCTTGTGCTTAGGTGATTACACAGTAACCCCAACTTTCTTGCACATGTTCTTTATCATCCCCATGATCTGGTTGGGGGTTGAACTCTTGACCGGTTGTGTTTTCTTGAGTAGGTTGCATGGTACACACTAACCCCTGGACTATATTTGTGATACTCATTCAAAACAAATTTAGTACAAATACACCACCCATGATGCACATTTGGTAATATTGTGACACATACCTGACAGATGTTATGTTCCACTCTAAGTCACAACATACAGTATGTGGATAATATGCATATAAATACCAAGTGCATAAATATGGAACATTCAAGTAGCATGTGACAAGTATGGATATAACTATGTATTTCATAATTATAGTTTTAGGATCATCATACCCTATGTGCATAAGATGCATATATTTATGCATTGCATAATTAATACATTATGTGAATGATATGCATATATCCATGCATTTAAAAATGATAGGATAATTATACCCTATGTGAAAAGTATGCATATAAATGCTAATTGCATAGTTATGGGATAGTCATACTCTAGGTGAATTAAGTACATACAAACAGTTACATTATAATTATGGGATATTCATACTATATGTGAATAGTATGTATATAAATAAATGGTGAAGTATAATGATTTCTAAAAATGACTAATATTAGTATAAATGTGAATATCAAGTAAATAATATTGGTAAAATAATCCATTATAGGCACATTATACATATTCAAAAAAGGATATGATTGGTAAAATGATCATTAAAAGTATATTGAACCTCTTTAAACAGAAATAATACTTATAAAAAAAATTTTTTTTTTTTTTGGTTTTTATTATTTTTTTTTTTAATTTTTTTATTTTGATCATGTAGATTTATGATCTCATGATCTTCAAGACTTGAGCTTCCAAGTCATTCAGCTACACTGGTGATCCTTTTGATCATCCAGTGGCTCTTGTGCTTAGGTGATTACACAGTAACCCCAACTTTCTTGCACATGTTCTTTATCATCCCCATGATCTGGTTGGGGGTTGAACTCTTGACCAGTTGTGTTTTCTTGAGTAGGTTGCATGGTACACACTAACCCCTGGACTATATTTGTGATACTCATTCAAAACAAATTTAGTACAAATACACCACCCATGATGCACATTTGGTAATATTGTGACACATACCTGACAGATGTTATGTTCCACTCTAAGTCACAACATACAGTATGTGGATAATATGCATATAAATACCAAGTGCATAAATATGGAACATTCAAGTAGCATGTGACAAGTATGGATATAACTATGTATTTCATAATTATAGTTTTAGGATCATCATACCCTATGTGCATAAGATGCATATATTTATGCATTGCATAATTAATACATTATGTGAATGATATGCATATATCCATGCATTTAAAAATGATAGGATAATTATACCCTATGTGAAAAGTATGCATATAAATGCTAATTGCATAGTTATGGGATAGTCATACTCTAGGTGAATTAAGTACATACAAACAGTTACATTATAATTATGGGATATTCATACTATATGTGAATAGTATGTATATAAATAAATGGTGAAGTATAATGATTTCTAAAAATGACTAATATTAGTATAAATGTGAATATCAAGTAAATAATATTGGTAAAATAATCCATTATAGGCACATTATACATATTCAAAAAAGGATATGATTTGTAAAATGATCATTAAAAGTATATTGAACCTCTTTAAACAGAAATAATACTTATAAAAAAATTTTTTTTTTTTTTTGGTTTTTTTTATATTTTTTTTTAATTTTTTTATTTTGATCATGTAGATTTATGATCTCATGATCTTCAAGACTTGAGCTTCCAAGTCATTCAGCTACACTGGTGATCCTTTTGATCATCCAGTGGCTCTTGTGCTTAGGTGATTACACAGTAACCCCAACTTTCTTGCACATGTTCTTTATCATCCCCATGATCTGGTTGGGGGTTGAACTCTTGACCGGTTGTGTTTTCTTGAGTAGGTTGCATGGTACACACTAACCCCTGGACTATATTTGTGATACTCATTCAAAACAAATTTAGTACAAATACACCACCCATGATGCACATTTGGTAATATTGTGACACATACCTGACAGATGTTATGTTCCACTCTAAGTCACAACATACAGTATGTGGATAATATGCATATAAATACCAAGTGCATAAATATGGAACATTCAAGTAGCATGTGACAAGTATGGATATAACTATGTATTTCATAATTATAGTTTTAGGATCATCATACCCTATGTGCATAAGATGCATATATTTATGCATTGCATAATTAATACATTATGTGAATGATATGCATATATCCATGCATTTAAAAATGATAGGATAATTATACCCTATGTGAAAAGTATGCATATAAATGCTAATTGCATAGTTATGGGATAGTCATACTCTAGGTGAATTAAGTACATACAAACAGTTACATTATAATTATGGGATATTCATACTATATGTGAATAGTATGTATATAAATAAATGGTGAAGTATAATGATTTCTAAAAATGACTAATATTAGTATAAATGTGAATATCAAGTAAATAATATTGGTAAAATAATCCATTATAGGCACATTATACATATTCAAAAAAGGATATGATTGGTAAAATGATCATTAAAAGTATATTGAACCTCTTTAAACAGAAATAATACTTATAAAAAAAATTTTTTTTTTTTTTGGTTTTTATTATTTTTTTTTTTAATTTTTTTATTTTGATCATGTAGATTTATGATCTCATGATCTTCAAGACTTGAGCTTCCAAGTCATTCAGCTACACTGGTGATCCTTTTGATCATCCAGTGGCTCTTGTGCTTAGGTGATTACACAGTAACCCCAACTTTCTTGCACATGTTCTTTATCATCCCCATGATCTGGTTGGGGGTTGAACTCTTGACCAGTTGTGTTTTCTTGAGTAGGTTGCATGGTACACACTAACCCCTGGACTATATTTGTGATACTCATTCAAAACAAATTTAGTACAAATACACCACCCATGATGCACATTTGGTAATATTGTGACACATACCTGACAGATGTTATGTTCCACTCTAAGTCACAACATACAGTATGTGGATAATATGCATATAAATACCAAGTGCATAAATATGGAACATTCAAGTAGCATGTGACAAGTATGGATATAACTATGTATTTCATAATTATAGTTTTAGGATCATCATACCCTATGTGCATAAGATGCATATATTTATGCATTGCATAATTAATACATTATGTGAATGATATGCATATATCCATGCATTTAAAAATGATAGGATAATTATACCCTATGTGAAAAGTATGCATATAAATGCTAATTGCATAGTTATGGGATAGTCATACTCTAGGTGAATTAAGTACATACAAACAGTTACATTATAATTATGGGATATTCATACTATATGTGAATAGTATGTATATAAATAAATGGTGAAGTATAATGATTTCTAAAAATGACTAATATTAGTATAAATGTGAATATCAAGTAAATAATATTGGTAAAATAATCCATTATAGGCACATTATACATATTCAAAAAAGGATATGATTTGTAAAATGATCATTAAAAGTATATTGAACCTCTTTAAACAGAAATAATACTTATAAAAAAATTTTTTTTTTTTTTTGGTTTTTTTTATATTTTTTTTTAATTTTTTTATTTTGATCATGTAGATTTATGATCTCATGATCTTCAAGACTTGAGCTTCCAAGTCATTCAGCTACACTGGTGATCCTTTTGATCATCCAGTGGCTCTTGTGCTTAGGTGATTACACAGTAACCCCAACTTTCTTGCACATGTTCTTTATCATCCCCATGATCTGGTTGGGGGTTGAACTCTTGACCGGTTGTGTTTTCTTGAGTAGGTTGCATGGTACACACTAACCCCTGGACTATATTTGTGATACTCATTCAAAACAAATTTAGTACAAATACACCACCCATGATGCACATTTGGTAATATTGTGACACATACCTGACAGATGTTATGTTCCACTCTAAGTCACAACATACAGTATGTGGATAATATGCATATAAATACCAAGTGCATAAATATGGAACATCCAAGTAGCATGTGACAAGTATGGATATAACTATGTATTTCATATTTATAGTTTTAGGATCATCATACCCTATGTGCATAAGATGCATATATTTATGCATTGCATAATTAATACATTATGTGAATGATATGCATATATCCATGCATTTAAAAATGATAGGATAATTATACCCTATGTGAAAAGTATGCATATAAATGCTAATTGCATAGTTATGGGATAGTCATACTCTAGGTGAATTAAGTACATACAAACAGTTACATTATAATTATGGGATATTCATACTATATGTGAATAGTATGTATATAAATAAATGGTGAAGTATAATGATTTCTAAAAATGACTAATATTAGTATAAATGTGAATATCAAGTAAATAATATTGGTAAAATAATCCATTATAGGCACATTATACATATTCAAAAAAGGATATGATTTGTAAAATGATCATTAAAAGTATATTGAACCTCTTTAAACAGAAATAATACTTATAAAAAAAATTTTTTTTTTTTTTGGTTTTTTTTATATTTTTTTTTAATTTTTTTATTTTGATCATGTAGATTTATGATCTCATGATCTTCAAGACTTGAGCTTCCAAGTCATTCAGCTACACTGGTGATCCTTTTGATCATCCAGTGGCTCTTGTGCTTAGGTGATTACACAGTAACCCCAACTTACTTGCACATGTTCTTTATCATCCCCATGATCTGGTTGGGGGTTGAACTCTTGACCGGTTGTGTTTTCTTGAGTAGGTTGCATGGTACACACTAACCCCTGGACTATATTTGTGATACTCATTCAAAACAAATTTAGTACAAATACACCACCCATGATGCACATTTGGTAATATTGTGACACATACCTGACAGATGTTATGTTCCACTCTAAGTCACAACATACAGTATGTGGATAATATGCATATAAATACCAAGTGCATAAATATGGAACATTCAAGTAGCATGTGACAAGTATGGATATAACTATGTATTTCATAATTATAGTTTTAGGATCATCATACCCTATGTGCATAAGATGCATATATTTATGCATTGCATAATTAATACATTATGTGAATGATATGCATATATCCATGCATTTAAAAATGATAGGATAATTATACCCTATGTGAAAAGTATGCATATAAATGCTAATAGCATAGTTATGGGATAGTCATACTCTAGGTGAATTAAGTACATACAAACAGTTACATTATAATTATGGGATATTCATACTATATGTGAATAGTATGTATATAAATAAATGGTGAAGTATAATGATTTCTAAAAATGACTAATATTAGTATAAATGTGAATATCAAGTAAATAATATTGGTAAAATAATCCATTATAGGCACATTATACATATTCAAAAAAGGATATGATTGGTAAAATGATCATTAAAAGTATATTGAAACTCTTTAAACAGAAATAATACTTATAAAAAAAATTTTTTTTTTTTTGGTTTTTTTTATATTTTTTTTTAATTTTTTTATTTTGATCATGTAGATTTATGATCTCATGATCTTCAAGACTTGAGCTTCCAAGTCATTCAGCTACACTGGTGATCCTTTTGATCATCCAGTGGCTCTTGTGCTTAGGTGATTACACAGTAACCCCAACTTTCTTGCACATGTTCTTTATCATCCCCATGATCTGGTTGGGGGTTGAACTCTTGACCGGTTGTGTTTTCTTGAGTAGGTTGCATGGTACACACTAACCCCTGGACTATATTTGTGATACTCATTCAAAACAAATTTAGTACAAATACACCACCCATGATGCACATTTGGTAATATTGTGACACATACCTGACAGATGTTATGTTCCACTCTAAGTCACAACATACAGTATGTGGATAATATGCATATAAATACCAAGTGCATAAATATGGAACATCCAAGTAGCATGTGACAAGTATGGATATAACTATGTATTTCATATTTATAGTTTTAGGATCATCATACCCTATGTGCATAAGATGCATATATTTATGCATTGCATAATTAATACATTATGTGAATGATATGCATATATCCATGCATTTAAAAATGATAGGATAATTATACCTTATGTGAAAAGTATGCATATAAATGCTAATTGCATAGTTATGGGATAGTCATACTCTAGGTGAATTAAGTACATACAAACAGTTACATTATAATTATGGGATATTCATACTATATGTGAATAGTATGTATATAAATAAATGGTGAAGTATAATGATTTCTAAAAATGACTAATATTAGTATAAATGTGAATATCAAGTAAATAATATTGGTAAAATAATCCATTATAGGCACATTATACATATTCAAAAAAGGATATGATTGGTAAAATGATCATTAAAAGTATATTGAACCTCTTTAAACAGAAATAATACTTATAAAAAAAATTTTTTTTTTTTTTGGTTTTTTTTATATTTTTTTTTAATTTTTTTATTTTGATCATGTAGATTTATGATCTCATGATCTTCAAGACTTGAGCTTCCAAGTCATTCAGCTACACTGGTGATCCTTTTGATCATCCAGTGGCTCTTGTGCTTAGGTGATTACACAGTAACCCCAACTTTCTTGCACATGTTCTTTATCATCCCCATGATCTGGTTGGGGGTTGAACTCTTGACCAGTTGTGTTTTCTTGAGTAGGTTGCATGGTACACACTAACCCCTGGACTATATTTGTGATACTCATTCAAAACAAATTTAGTACAAATACACCACCCATGATGCACATTTGGTAATATTGTGACACATACCTGACAGATGTTATGTTCCACTCTAAGTCACAACATACAGTATGTGGATAATATGCATATAAATACCAAGTGCATAAATATGGAACATTCAAGTAGCATGTGACAAGTATGGATATAACTATGTATTTCATAATTATAGTTTTAGGATCATCATACCCTATGTGCATAAGATGCATATATTTATGCATTGCATAATTAATACATTATGTGAATGATATGCATATATCCATGCATTTAAAAATGATAGGATAATTATACCCTATGTGAAAAGTATGCATATAAATGCTAATTGCATAGTTATGGGATAGTCATACTCTAGGTGAATTAAGTACATACAAACAGTTACATTATAATTATGGGATATTCATACTATATGTGAATAGTATGTATATAAATAAATGGTGAAGTATAATGATTTCTAAAAATGACTAATATTAGTATAAATGTGAATATCAAGTAAATAATATTGGTAAAATAATCCATTATAGGCACATTATACATATTCAAAAAAGGATATGATTTGTAAAATGATCATTAAAAGTATATTGAACCTCTTTAAACAGAAATAATACTTATAAAAAAAAATTTTTTTTTTTTTGGTTTTTTTTATATTTTTTTTTAATTTTTTTATTTTGATCATGTAGATTTATGATCTCATGATCTTCAAGACTTGAGCTTCCAAGTCATTCAGCTACACTGGTGATCCTTTTGATCATCCAGTGGCTCTTGTGCTTAGGTGATTACACAGTAACCCCAACTTTCTTGCACATGTTCTTTATCATCCCCATGATCTGGTTGGGGGTTGAACTCTTGACCGGTTGTGTTTTCTTGAGTAGGTTGCATGGTACACACTAACCCCTGGACTATATTTGTGATACTCATTCAAAACAAATTTAGTACAAATACACCACCCATGATGCACATTTGGTAATATTGTGACACATACCTGACAGATGTTATGTTCCACTCTAAGTCACAACATACAGTATGTGGATAATATGCATATAAATACCAAGTGCATAAATATGGAACATTCAAGTAGCATGTGACAAGTATGGATATAACTATGTATTTCATAATTATAGTTTTAGGATCATCATACCCTATGTGCATAAGATGCATATATTTATGCATTGCATAATTAATACATTATGTGAATGATATGCATATATCCATGCATTTAAAAATGATAGGATAATTATACCCTATGTGAAAAGTATGCATATAAATGCTAATTGCATAGTTATGGGATAGTCATACTCTAGGTGAATTAAGTACATACAAACAGTTACATTATAATTATGGGATATTCATACTATATGTGAATAGTATGTATATAAATAAATGGTGAAGTATAATGATTTCTAAAAATGACTAATATTAGTATAAATGTGAATATCAAGTAAATAATATTGGTAAAATAATCCATTATAGGCACATTATACATATTCAAAAAAGGATATGATTGGTAAAATGATCATTAAAAGTATATTGAACCTCTTTAAACAGAAATAATACTTATAAAAAAAATATTTTTTTTTTTTGGTTTTTTTTATATTTTTTTTTAATTTTTTTATTTTGATCATGTAGATTTATGATCTCATGATCTTCAAGACTTGAGCTTCCAAGTCATTCAGCTACACTGGTGATCCTTTTGATCATCCAGTGGCTCTTGTGCTTAGGTGATTACACAGTAACCCCAACTTTCTTGCACATGTTCTTTATCATCCCCATGATCTGGTTGGGGGTTGAACTCTTGACCGGTTGTGTTTTCTTGAGTAGGTTGCATGGTACACACTAACCCCTGGACTATATTTGTGATACTCATTCAAAACAAATTTAGTACAAATACACCACCCATGATGCACATTTGGTAATATTGTGACACATACCTGACAGATGTTATGTTCCACTCTAAGTCACAACATACAGTATGTGGATAATATGCATATAAATACCAAGTGCATAAATATGGAACATTCAAGTAGCATGTGACAAGTATGGATATAACTATGTATTTCATAATTATAGTTTTAGGATCATCATACCCTATGTGCATAAGATGCATATATTTATGCATTGCATAATTAATACATTATGTGAATGATATGCATATATCCATGCATTTAAAAATGATAGGATAATTATACCCTATGTGAAAAGTATGCATATAAATGCTAATTGCATAGTTATGGGATAGTCATACTCTAGGTGAATTAAGTACATACAAACAGTTACATTATAATTATGGGATATTCATACTATATGTGAATAGTATGTATATAAATAAATGGTGAAGTATAATGATTTCTAAAAATGACTAATATTAGTATAAATGTGAATATCAAGTAAATAATATTGGTAAAATAATCCATTATAGGCACATTATACATATTCAAAAAAGGATATGATTGGTAAAATGATCATTAAAAGTATATTGAAACTCTTTAAACAGAAATAATACTTATAAAAAAAATTTTTTTTTTTTTGGTTTTTTTTATATTTTTTTTTAATTTTTTTATTTTGATCATGTAGATTTATGATCTCATGATCTTCAAGACTTGAGCTTCCAAGTCATTCAGCTACACTGGTGATCCTTTTGATCATCCAGTGGCTCTTGTGCTTAGGTGATTACACAGTAACCCCAACTTTCTTGCACATGTTCTTTATCATCCCCATGATCTGGTTGGGGGTTGAACTCTTGACCGGTTGTGTTTTCTTGAGTAGGTTGCATGGTACACACTAACCCCTGGACTATATTTGTGATACTCATTCAAAACAAATTTAGTACAAATACACCACCCATGATGCACATTTGGTAATATTGTGACACATACCTGACAGATGTTATGTTCCACTCTAAGTCACAACATACAGTATGTGGATAATATGCATATAAATACCAAGTGCATAAATATGGAACATCCAAGTAGCATGTGACAAGTATGGATATAACTATGTATTTCATATTTATAGTTTTAGGATCATCATACCCTATGTGCATAAGATGCATATATTTATGCATTGCATAATTAATACATTATGTGAATGATATGCATATATCCATGCATTTAAAAATGATAGGATAATTATACCCTATGTGAAAAGTATGCATATAAATGCTAATTGCATAGTTATGGGATAGTCATACTCTAGGTGAATTAAGTACATACAAACAGTTACATTATAATTATGGGATATTCATACTATATGTGAATAGTATGTATATAAATAAATGGTGAAGTATAATGATTTCTAAAAATGACTAATATTAGTATAAATGTGAATATCAAGTAAATAATATTGGTAAAATAATCCATTATAGGCACATTATACATATTCAAAAAAGGATATGATTGGTAAAATGATCATTAAAAGTATATTGAACCTCTTTAAACGGAAATAATACTTATAAAAAAATTTTTTTTTTTTTTGGTTTTTTTTATATTTTTTTTTAATTTTTTTATTTTGATCATGTAGATTTATGATCTCATGATCTTCAAGACTTGAGCTTCCAAGTCATTCAGCTACACTGGTGATCCTTTTGATCATCCAGTGGCTCTTGTGCTTAGGTGATTACACAGTAACCCCAACTTTCTTGCACATGTTCTTTATCATCCCCATGATCTGGTTGGGGGTTGAACTCTTGACCAGTTGTGTTTTCTTGAGTAGGTTGCATGGTACACACTAACCCCTGGACTATATTTGTGATACTCATTCAAAACAAATTTAGTACAAATACACCACCCATGATGCACATTTGGTAATATTGTGACACATACCTGACAGATGTTATGTTCCACTCTAAGTCACAACATACAGTATGTGGATAATATGCATATAAATACCAAGTGCATAAATATGGAACATTCAAGTAGCATGTGACAAGTATGGATATAACTATGTATTTCATAATTATAGTTTTAGGATCATCATACCCTATGTGCATAAGATGCATATATTTATGCATTGCATAATTAATACATTATGTGAATGATATGCATATATCCATGCATTTAAAAATGATAGGATAATTATACCCTATGTGAAAAGTATGCATATAAATGCTAATTGCATAGTTATGGGATAGTCATACTCTAGGTGAATTAAGTACATACAAACAGTTACATTATAATTATGGGATATTCATACTATATGTGAATAGTATGTATATAAATAAATGGTGAAGTATAATGATTTCTAAAAATGACTAATATTAGTATAAATGTGAATATCAAGTAAATAATATTGGTAAAATAATCCATTATAGGCACATTATACATATTCAAAAAAGGATATGATTTGTAAAATGATCATTAAAAGTATATTGAACCTCTTTAAACAGAAATAATACTTATAAAAAAAAATTTTTTTTTTTTTGGTTTTTTTTATATTTTTTTTTAATTTTTTTATTTTGATC
Organism: Hemileia vastatrix; assembly: GCA_030280995.1. Lineage (NCBI taxonomy): Eukaryota > Fungi > Basidiomycota > Pucciniomycetes > Pucciniales > Zaghouaniaceae > Hemileia > Hemileia vastatrix. The sequence goes on along the minus strand of JASXTE010000004.1, from coordinate 24,118,121 downwards.
ATGTAGATTTATGATCTCATGATCTTCAAGACTTGAGCTTCCAAGTCATTCAGCTACACTGGTGATCCTTTTGATCATCCAGTGGCTCTTGTGCTTAGGTGATTACACAGTAACCCCAACTTTCTTGCACATGTTCTTTATCATCCCCATGATCTGGTTGGGGGTTGAACTCTTGACCGGTTGTGTTTTCTTGAGTAGGTTGCATGGTACACACTAACCCCTGGACTATATTTGTGATACTCATTCAAAACAAATTTAGTACAAATACACCACCCATGATGCACATTTGGTAATATTGTGACACATACCTGACAGATGTTATGTTCCACTCTAAGTCACAACATACAGTATGTGGATAATATGCATATAAATACCAAGTGCATAAATATGGAACATTCAAGTAGCATGTGACAAGTATGGATATAACTATGTATTTCATAATTATAGTTTTAGGATCATCATACCCTATGTGCATAAGATGCATATATTTATGCATTGCATAATTAATACATTATGTGAATGATATGCATATATCCATGCATTTAAAAATGATAGGATAATTATACCCTATGTGAAAAGTATGCATATAAATGCTAATTGCATAGTTATGGGATAGTCATACTCTAGGTGAATTAAGTACATACAAACAGTTACATTATAATTATGGGATATTCATACTATATGTGAATAGTATGTATATAAATAAATGGTGAAGTATAATGATTTCTAAAAATGACTAATATTAGTATAAATGTGAATATCAAGTAAATAATATTGGTAAAATAATCCATTATAGGCACATTATACATATTCAAAAAAGGATATGATTTGTAAAATGATCATTAAAAGTATATTGAACCTCTTTAAACAGAAATAATACTTATAAAAAAAATTTTTTTTTTTTTTGGTTTTTTTTATATTTTTTTTTAATTTTTTTATTTTGATCATGTAGATTTATGATCTCATGATCTTCAAGACTTGAGCTTCCAAGTCATTCAGCTACACTGGTGATCCTTTTGATCATCCAGTGGCTCTTGTGCTTAGGTGATTACACAGTAACCCCAACTTTCTTGCACATGTTCTTTATCATCCCCATGATCTGGTTGGGGGTTGAACTCTTGACCGGTTGTGTTTTCTTGAGTAGGTTGCATGGTACACACTAACCCCTGGACTATATTTGTGATACTCATTCAAAACAAATTTAGTACAAATACACCACCCATGATGCACATTTGGTAATATTGTGACACATACCTGACAGATGTTATGTTCCACTCTAAGTCACAACATACAGTATGTGGATAATATGCATATAAATACCAAGTGCATAAATATGGAACATCCAAGTAGCATGTGACAAGTATGGATATAACTATGTATTTCATAATTATAGTTTTAGGATCATCATACCCTATGTGCATAAGATGCATATATTTATGCATTGCATAATTAATACATTATGTGAATGATATGCATATATCCATGCATTTATAAATGATAGGATAATTATACCCTATGTGAAAAGTATGCATATAAATGCTAATTGCATAGTTATGGGATAGTCATACTCTAGGTGAATTAAGTACATACAAACAGTTACATTATAATTATGGGATATTCATACTATATGTGAATAGTATGTATATAAATAAATGGTGAAGTATAATGATTTCTAAAAATGACTAATATTAGTATAAATGTGAATATCAAGTAAATAATATTGGTAAAATAATCCATTATAGGCACATTATACATATTCAAAAAAGGATATGATTTGTAAAATGATCATTAAAAGTATATTGAACCTCTTTAAACAGAAATAATACTTATAAAAAAATTTTTTTTTTTTTTTGGTTTTTTTTATATTTTTTTTTAATTTTTTTATTTTGATCATGTAGATTTATGATCTCATGATCTTCAAGACTTGAGCTTCCAAGTCATTCAGCTACACTGGTGATCCTTTTGATCATCCAGTGGCTCTTGTGCTTAGGTGATTACACAGTAACCCCAACTTTCTTGCACATGTTCTTTATCATCCCCATGATCTGGTTGGGGGTTGAACTCTTGACCGGTTGTGTTTTCTTGAGTAGGTTGCATGGTACACACTAACCCCTGGACTATATTTGTGATACTCATTCAAAACAAATTTAGTACAAATACACCACCCATGATGCACATTTGGTAATATTGTGACACATACCTGACAGATGTTATGTTCCACTCTAAGTCACAACATACAGTATGTGGATAATATGCATATAAATACCAAGTGCATAAATATGGAACATCCAAGTAGCATGTGACAAGTATGGATATAACTATGTATTTCATATTTATAGTTTTAGGATCATCATACCCTATGTGCATAAGATGCATATATTTATGCATTGCATAATTAATACATTATGTGAATGATATGCATATATCCATGCATTTAAAAATGATAGGATAATTATACCCTATGTGAAAAGTATGCATATAAATGCTAATTGCATAGTTATGGGATAGTCATACTCTAGGTGAATTAAGTACATACAAACAGTTACATTATAATTATGGGATATTCATACTATATGTGAATAGTATGTATATAAATAAATGGTGAAGTATAATGATTTCTAAAAATGACTAATATTAGTATAAATGTGAATATCAAGTAAATAATATTGGTAAAATAATCCATTATAGGCACATTATACATATTCAAAAAAGGATATGATTTGTAAAATGATCATTAAAAGTATATTGAACCTCTTTAAACAGAAATAATACTTATAAAAAAAATTTTTTTTTTTTTTGGTTTTTTTTATATTTTTTTTTAATTTTTTTATTTTGATCATGTAGATTTATGATCTCATGATCTTCAAGACTTGAGCTTCCAAGTCATTCAGCTACACTGGTGATCCTTTTGATCATCCAGTGGCTCTTGTGCTTAGGTGATTACACAGTAACCCCAACTTTCTTGCACATGTTCTTTATCATCCCCATGATCTGGTTGGGGGTTGAACTCTTGACCGGTTGTGTTTTCTTGAGTAGGTTGCATGGTACACACTAACCCCTGGACTATATTTGTGATACTCATTCAAAACAAATTTAGTACAAATACACCACCCATGATGCACATTTGGTAATATTGTGACACATACCTGACAGATGTTATGTTCCACTCTAAGTCACAACATACAGTATGTGGATAATATGCATATAAATACCAAGTGCATAAATATGGAACATTCAAGTAGCATGTGACAAGTATGGATATAACTATGTATTTCATAATTATAGTTTTAGGATCATCATACCCTATGTGCATAAGATGCATATATTTATGCATTGCATAATTAATACATTATGTGAATGATATGCATATATCCATGCATTTAAAAATGATAGGATAATTATACCCTATGTGAAAAGTATGCATATAAATGCTAATTGCATAGTTATGGGATAGTCATACTCTAGGTGAATTAAGTACATACAAACAGTTACATTATAATTATGGGATATTCATACTATATGTGAATAGTATGTATATAAATAAATGGTGAAGTATAATGATTTCTAAAAATGACTAATATTAGTATAAATGTGAATATCAAGTAAATAATATTGGTAAAATAATCCATTATAGGCACATTATACATATTCAAAAAAGGATATGATTTGTAAAATGATCATTAAAAGTATATTGAACCTCTTTAAACAGAAATAATACTTATAAAAAAAATTTTTTTTTTTTTTGGTTTTTTTTATATTTTTTTTTAATTTTTTTATTTTGATCATGTAGATTTATGATCTCATGATCTTCAAGACTTGAGCTTCCAAGTCATTCAGCTACACTGGTGATCCTTTTGATCATCCAGTGGCTCTTGTGCTTAGGTGATTACACAGTAACCCCAACTTTCTTGCACATGTTCTTTATCATCCCCATGATCTGGTTGGGGGTTGAACTCTTGACCGGTTGTGTTTTCTTGAGTAGGTTGCATGGTACACACTAACCCCTGGACTATATTTGTGATACTCATTCAAAACAAATTTAGTACAAATACACCACCCATGATGCACATTTGGTAATATTGTGACACATACCTGACAGATGTTATGTTCCACTCTAAGTCACAACATACAGTATGTGGATAATATGCATATAAATACCAAGTGCATAAATATGGAACATCCAAGTAGCATGTGACAAGTATGGATATAACTATGTATTTCATATTTATAGTTTTAGGATCATCATACCCTATGTGCATAAGATGCATATATTTATGCATTGCATAATTAATACATTATGTGAATGATATGCATATATCCATGCATTTAAAAATGATAGGATAATTATACCCTATGTGAAAAGTATGCATATAAATGCTAATTGCATAGTTATGGGATAGTCATACTCTAGGTGAATTAAGTACATACAAACAGTTACATTATAATTATGGGATATTCATACTATATGTGAATAGTATGTATATAAATAAATGGTGAAGTATAATGATTTCTAAAAATGACTAATATTAGTATAAATGTGAATATCAAGTAAATAATATTGGTAAAATAATCCATTATAGGCACATTATACATATTCAAAAAAGGATATGATTTGTAAAATGATCATTAAAAGTATATTGAACCTCTTTAAACAGAAATAATACTTATAAAAAAAATTTTTTTTTTTTTTGGTTTTTTTTATATTTTTTTTTAATTTTTTTATTTTGATCATGTAGATTTATGATCTCATGATCTTCAAGACTTGAGCTTCCAAGTCATTCAGCTACACTGGTGATCCTTTTGATCATCCAGTGGCTCTTGTGCTTAGGTGATTACACAGTAACCCCAACTTTCTTGCACATGTTCTTTATCATCCCCATGATCTGGTTGGGGGTTGAACTCTTGACCGGTTGTGTTTTCTTGAGTAGGTTGCATGGTACACACTAACCCCTGGACTATATTTGTGATACTCATTCAAAACAAATTTAGTACAAATACACCACCCATGATGCACATTTGGTAATATTGTGACACATACCTGACAGATGTTATGTTCCACTCTAAGTCACAACATACAGTATGTGGATAATATGCATATAAATACCAAGTGCATAAATATGGAACATTCAAGTAGCATGTGACAAGTATGGATATAACTATGTATTTCATAATTATAGTTTTAGGATCATCATACCCTATGTGCATAAGATGCATATATTTATGCATTGCATAATTAATACATTATGTGAATGATATGCATATATCCATGCATTTAAAAATGATAGGATAATTATACCCTATGTGAAAAGTATGCATATAAATGCTAATTGCATAGTTATGGGATAGTCATACTCTAGGTGAATTAAGTACATACAAACAGTTACATTATAATTATGGGATATTCATACTATATGTGAATAGTATGTATATAAATAAATGGTGAAGTATAATGATTTCTAAAAATGACTAATATTAGTATAAATGTGAATATCAAGTAAATAATATTGGTAAAATAATCCATTATAGGCACATTATACATATTCAAAAAAGGATATGATTTGTAAAATGATCATTAAAAGTATATTGAACCTCTTTAAACAGAAATAATACTTATAAAAAAAAATTTTTTTTTTTTTGGTTTTTTTTATATTTTTTTTTAATTTTTTTATTTTGATCATGTAGATTTATGATCTCATGATCTTCAAGACTTGAGCTTCCAAGTCATTCAGCTACACTGGTGATCCTTTTGATCATCCAGTGGCTCTTGTGCTTAGGTGATTACACAGTAACCCCAACTTTCTTGCACATGTTCTTTATCATCCCCATGATCTGGTTGGGGGTTGAACTCTTGACCGGTTGTGTTTTCTTGAGTAGGTTGCATGGTACACACTAACCCCTGGACTATATTTGTGATACTCATTCAAAACAAATTTAGTACAAATACACCACCCATGATGCACATTTGGTAATATTGTGACACATACCTGACAGATGTTATGTTCCACTCTAAGTCACAACATACAGTATGTGGATAATATGCATATAAATACCAAGTGCATAAATATGGAACATTCAAGTAGCATGTGACAAGTATGGATATAACTATGTATTTCATAATTATAGTTTTAGGATCATCATACCCTATGTGCATAAGATGCATATATTTATGCATTGCATAATTAATACATTATGTGAATGATATGCATATATCCATGCATTTAAAAATGATAGGATAATTATACCCTATGTGAAAAGTATGCATATAAATGCTAATTGCATAGTTATGGGATAGTCATACTCTAGGTGAATTAAGTACATACAAACAGTTACATTATAATTATGGGATATTCATACTATATGTGAATAGTATGTATATAAATAAATGGTGAAGTATAATGATTTCTAAAAATGACTAATATTAGTATAAATGTGAATATCAAGTAAATAATATTGGTAAAATAATCCATTATAGGCACATTATACATATTCAAAAAAGGATATGATTGGTAAAATGATCATTAAAAGTATATTGAACCTCTTTAAACAGAAATAATACTTATAAAAAAAATTTTTTTTTTTTTTTGGTTTTTTTTATATTTTTTTTTTAATTTTTTTATTTTGATCATGTAGATTTATGATCTCATGATCTTCAAGACTTGAGCTTCCAAGTCATTCAGCTACACTGGTGATCCTTTTGATCATCCAGTGGCTCTTGTGCTTAGGTGATTACACAGTAACCCCAACTTTCTTGCACATGTTCTTTATCATCCCCATGATCTGGTTGGGGGTTGAACTCTTGACCGGTTGTGTTTTCTTGAGTAGGTTGCATGGTACACACTAACCCCTGGACTATATTTGTGATACTCATTCAAAACAAATTTAGTACAAATACACCACCCATGATGCACATTTGGTAATATTGTGACACATACCTGACAGATGTTATGTTCCACTCTAAGTCACAACATACAGTATGTGGATAATATGCATATAAATACCAAGTGCATAAATATGGAACATTCAAGTAGCATGTGACAAGTATGGATATAACTATGTATTTCATAATTATAGTTTTAGGATCATCATACCCTATGTGCATAAGATGCATATATTTATGCATTGCATAATTAATACATTATGTGAATGATATGCATATATCCATGCATTTAAAAATGATAGGATAATTATACCCTATGTGAAAAGTATGCATATAAATGCTAATTGCATAGTTATGGGATAGTCATACTCTAGGTGAATTAAGTACATACAAACAGTTACATTATAATTATGGGATATTCATACTATATGTGAATAGTATGTATATAAATAAATGGTGAAGTATAATGATTTCTAAAAATGACTAATATTAGTATAAATGTGAATATCAAGTAAATAATATTGGTAAAATAATCCATTATAGGCACATTATACATATTCAAAAAAGGATATGATTGGTAAAATGATCATTAAAAGTATATTGAACCTCTTTAAACAGAAATAATACTTATAAAAAAAATTTTTTTTTTTTTTGGTTTTTTTTATATTTTTTTTTAATTTTTTTATTTTGATCATGTAGATTTATGATCTCATGATCTTCAAGACTTGAGCTTCCAAGTCATTCAGCTACACTGGTGATCCTTTTGATCATCCAGTGGCTCTTGTGCTTAGGTGATTACACAGTAACCCCAACTTTCTTGCACATGTTCTTTATCATCCCCATGATCTGGTTGGGGGTTGAACTCTTGACCGGTTGTGTTTTCTTGAGTAGGTTGCATGGTACACACTAACCCCTGGACTATATTTGTGATACTCATTCAAAACAAATTTAGTACAAATACACCACCCATGATGCACATTTGGTAATATTGTGACACATACCTGACAGATGTTATGTTCCACTCTAAGTCACAACATACAGTATGTGGATAATATGCATATAAATACCAAGTGCATAAATATGGAACATTCAAGTAGCATGTGACAAGTATGGATATAACTATGTATTTCATAATTATAGTTTTAGGATCATCATACCCTATGTGCATAAGATGCATATATTTATGCATTGCATAATTAATACATTATGTGAATGATATGCATATATCCATGCATTTAAAAATGATAGGATAATTATACCCTATGTGAAAAGTATGCATATAAATGCTAATTGCATAGTTATGGGATAGTCATACTCTAGGTGAATTAAGTACATACAAACAGTTACATTATAATTATGGGATATTCATACTATATGTGAATAGTATGTATATAAATAAATGGTGAAGTATAATGATTTCTAAAAATGACTAATATTAGTATAAATGTGAATATCAAGTAAATAATATTGGTAAAATAATCCATTATAGGCACATTATACATATTCAAAAAAGGATATGATTTGTAAAATGATCATTAAAAGTATATTGAACCTCTTTAAACAGAAATAATACTTATAAAAAAATTTTTTTTTTTTTTTGGTTTTTTTTATATTTTTTTTTAATTTTTTTATTTTGATCATGTAGATTTATGATCTCATGATCTTCAAGACTTGAGCTTCCAAGTCATTCAGCTACACTGGTGATCCTTTTGATCATCCAGTGGCTCTTGTGCTTAGGTGATTACACAGTAACCCCAACTTTCTTGCACATGTTCTTTATCATCCCCATGATCTGGTTGGGGGTTGAACTCTTGACCGGTTGTGTTTTCTTGAGTAGGTTGCATGGTACACACTAACCCCTGGACTATATTTGTGATACTCATTCAAAACAAATTTAGTACAAATACACCACCCATGATGCACATTTGGTAATATTGTGACACATACCTGACAGATGTTATGTTCCACTCTAAGTCACAACATACAGTATGTGGATAATATGCATATAAATACCAAGTGCATAAATATGGAACATCCAAGTAGCATGTGACAAGTATGGATATAACTATGTATTTCATATTTATAGTTTTAGGATCATCATACCCTATGTGCATAAGATGCATATATTTATGCATTGCATAATTAATACATTATGTGAATGATATGCATATATCCATGCATTTAAAAATGATAGGATAATTATACCCTATGTGAAAAGTATGCATATAAATGCTAATTGCATAGTTATGGGATAGTCATACTCTAGGTGAATTAAGTACATACAAACAGTTACATTATAATTATGGGATATTCATACTATATGTGAATAGTATGTATATAAATAAATGGTGAAGTATAATGATTTCTAAAAATGACTAATATTAGTATAAATGTGAATATCAAGTAAATAATATTGGTAAAATAATCCATTATAGGCACATTATACATATTCAAAAAAGGATATGATTGGTAAAATGATCATTAAAAGTATATTGAAACTCTTTAAACAGAAATAATACTTATAAAAAAAATTTTTTTTTTTTTGGTTTTTTTTATATTTTTTTTTAATTTTTTTATTTTGATCATGTAGATTTATGATCTCATGATCTTCAAGACTTGAGCTTCCAAGTCATTCAGCTACACTGGTGATCCTTTTGATCATCCAGTGGCTCTTGTGCTTAGGTGATTACACAGTAACCCCAACTTTCTTGCACATGTTCTTTATCATCCCCATGATCTGGTTGGGGGTTGAACTCTTGACCGGTTGTGTTTTCTTGAGTAGGTTGCATGGTACACACTAACCCCTGGACTATATTTGTGATACTCATTCAAAACAAATTTAGTACAAATACACCACCCATGATGCACATTTGGTAATATTGTGACACATACCTGACAGATGTTATGTTCCACTCTAAGTCACAACATACAGTATGTGGATAATATGCATATAAATACCAAGTGCATAAATATGGAACATTCAAGTAGCATGTGACAAGTATGGATATAACTATGTATTTCATAATTATAGTTTTAGGATCATCATACCCTATGTGCATAAGATGCATATATTTATGCATTGCATAATTAATACATTATGTGAATGATATGCATATATCCATGCATTTAAAAATGATAGGATAATTATACCCTATGTGAAAAGTATGCATATAAATGCTAATTGCATAGTTATGGGATAGTCATACTCTAGGTGAATTAAGTACATACAAACAGTTACATTATAATTATGGGATATTCATACTATATGTGAATAGTATGTATATAAATAAATGGTGAAGTATAATGATTTCTAAAAATGACTAATATTAGTATAAATGTGAATATCAAGTAAATAATATTGGTAAAATAATCCATTATAGGCACATTATACATATTCAAAAAAGGATATGATTGGTAAAATGATCATTAAAAGTATATTGAACCTCTTTAAACAGAAATAATACTTATAAAAAAAATTTTTTTTTTTTTGGTTTTTTTTATATTTTTTTTTAATTTTTTTATTTTGATCATGTAGATTTATGATCTCATGATCTTCAAGACTTGAGCTTCCAAGTCATTCAGCTACACTGGTGATCCTTTTGATCATCCAGTGGCTCTTGTGCTTAGGTGATTAAACAGTAACCCCAACTTTCTTGCACATGTTCTTTATCATCCCCATGATCTGGTTGGGGGTTGAACTCTTGACCGGTTGTGTTTTCTTGAGTAGGTTGCATGGTACACACTAACCCCTGGACTATATTTGTGATACTCATTCAAAACAAATTTAGTACAAATACACCACCCATGATGCACATTTGGTAATATTGTGACACATACCTGACAGATGTTATGTTCCACTCTAAGTCACAACATACAGTATGTGGATAATATGCATATAAATACCAAGTGCATAAATATGGAACATCCAAGTAGCATGTGACAAGTATGGATATAACTATGTATTTCATATTTATAGTTTTAGGATCATCATACCCTATGTGCATAAGATGCATATATTTATGCATTGCATAATTAATACATTATGTGAATGATATGCATATATCCATGCATTTAAAAATGATAGGATAATTATACCCTATGTGAAAAGTATGCATATAAATGCTAATTGCATAGTTATGGGATAGTCATACTCTAGGTGAATTAAGTACATACAAACAGTTACATTATAATTATGGGATATTCATACTATATGTGAATAGTATGTATATAAATAAATGGTGAAGTATAATGATTTCTAAAAATGACTAATATTAGTATAAATGTGAATATCAAGTAAATAATATTGGTAAAATAATCCATTATAGGCACATTATACATATTCAAAAAAGGATATGATTTGTAAAATGATCATTAAAAGTATATTGAACCTCTTTAAACAGAAATAATACTTATAAAAAAAATTTTTTTTTTTTTTGGTTTTTTTTATATTTTTTTTTAATTTTTTTATTTTGATCATGTAGATTTATGATCTCATGATCTTCAAGACTTGAGCTTCCAAGTCATTCAGCTACACTGGTGATCCTTTTGATCATCCAGTGGCTCTTGTGCTTAGGTGATTACACAGTAACCCCAACTTTCTTGCACATGTTCTTTATCATCCCCATGATCTGGTTGGGGGTTGAACTCTTGACCGGTTGTGTTTTCTTGAGTAGGTTGCATGGTACACACTAACCCCTGGACTATATTTGTGATACTCATTCAAAACAAATTTAGTACAAATACACCACCCATGATGCACATTTGGTAATATTGTGACACATACCTGACAGATGTTATGTTCCACTCTAAGTCACAACATACAGTATGTGGATAATATGCATATAAATACCAAGTGCATAAATATGGAACATTCAAGTAGCATGTGACAAGTATGGATATAACTATGTATTTCATAATTATAGTTTTAGGATCATCATACCCTATGTGCATAAGATGCATATATTTATGCATTGCATAATTAATACATTATGTGAATGATATGCATATATCCATGCATTTAAAAATGATAGGATAATTATACCCTATGTGAAAAGTATGCATATAAATTCTAATTGCATAGTTATGGGATAGTCATACTCTAGGTGAATTAAGTACATACAAACAGTTACATTATAATTATGGGATATTCATACTATATGTGAATAGTATGTATATAAATAAATGGTGAAGTATAATGATTTCTAAAAATGACTAATATTAGTATAAATGTGAATATCAAGTAAATAATATTGGTAAAGTAATCCATTATAGGCACATTATACATATTCAAAAAAGGATATGATTGGTAAAATGATCATTAAAAGTATATTGAACCTCTTTAAACAGAAATAATACTTATAAAAAAAATTTTTTTTTTTTTTGGTTTTTTTTATATTTTTTTTTTAATTTTTTTATTTTGATCATGTAGATTTATGATCTCATGATCTTCAAGACTTGAGCTTCCAAGTCATTCAGCTACACTGGTGATCCTTTTGATCATCCAGTGGCTCTTGTGCTTAGGTGATTACACAGTAACCCCAACTTTCTTGCACATGTTCTTTATCATCCCCATGATCTGGTTGGGGGTTGAACTCTTGACTGGTTGTGTTTTCTTGAGTAGGTTGCATGGTACACACTAACCCCTGGACTATATTTGTGATACTCATTCAAAACAAATTTAGTACAAATACACCACCCATGATGCACATTTGGTAATATTGTGACACATACCTGACAGATGTTATGTTCCACTCTAAGTCACAACATACAGTATGTGGATAATATGCATATAAATACCAAGTGCATAAATATGGAACATTCAAGTAGCATGTGACAAGTATGGATATAACTATGTATTTCATAATTATAGTTTTAGGATCATCATACCCTATGTGCATAAGATGCATATATTTATGCATTGCATAATTAATACATTATGTGAATGATATGCATATATCCATGCATTTAAAAATGATAGGATAATTATACCCTATGTGAAAAGTATGCATATAAATGCTAATTGCATAGTTATGGGATAGTCATACTCTAGGTGAATTAAGTACATACAAACAGTTACATTATAATTATGGGATATTCATACTATATGTGAATAGTATGTATATAAATAAATGGTGAAGTATAATGATTTCTAAAAATGACTAATATTAGTATAAATGTGAATATCAAGTAAATAATATTGGTAAAATAATCCATTATAGGCACATTATACATATTCAAAAAAGGATATGATTTGTAAAATGATCATTAAAAGTATATTGAACCTCTTTAAACAGAAATAATACTTATAAAAAAAATTTTTTTTTTTTTTGGTTTTTTTTATATTTTTTTTTAATTTTTTTATTTTGATCATGTAGATTTATGATCTCATGATCTTCAAGACTTGAGCTTCCAAGTCATTCAGCTACACTGGTGATCCTTTTGATCATCCAGTGGCTCTTGTGCTTAGGTGATTACACAGTAACCCCAACTTTCTTGCACATGTTCTTTATCATCCCCATGATCTGGTTGGGGGTTGAACTCTTGACCGGTTGTGTTTTCTTGAGTAGGTTGCATGGTACACACTAACCCCTGGACTATATTTGTGATACTCATTCAAAACAAATTTAGTACAAATACACCACCCATGATGCACATTTGGTAATATTGTGACACATACCTGACAGATGTTATGTTCCACTCTAAGTCACAACATACAGTATGTGGATAATATGCATATAAATACCAAGTGCATAAATATGGAACATTCAAGTAGCATGTGACAAGTATGGATATAACTATGTATTTCATAATTATAGTTTTAGGATCATCATACCCTATGTGCATAAGATGCATATATTTATGCATTGCATAATTAATACATTATGTGAATGATATGCATATATCCATGCATTTAAAAATGATAAGATAATTATACCCTATGTGAAAAGTATGCATATAAATGCTAATTGCATAGTTATGGGATAGTCATACTCTAGGTGAATTAAGTACATACAAACAGTTACATTATAATTATGGGATATTCATACTATATGTGAATAGTATGTATATAAATAAATGGTGAAGTATAATGATTTCTAAAAATGACTAATATTAGTATAAATGTGAATATCAAGTAAATAATATTGGTAAAATAATCCATTATAGGCACATTATACATATTCAAAAAAGGATATGATTGGTAAAATGATCATTAAAAGTATATTGAACCTCTTTAAACAGAAATAATACTTATAAAAAAAATTTTTTTTTTTTTGGTTTTTTTTATATTTTTTTTTAATTTTTTTATTTTGATCATGTAGATTTATGATCTCATGATCTTCAAGACTTGAGCTTCCAAGTCATTCAGCTACACTGGTGATCCTTTTGATCATCCAGTGGCTCTTGTGCTTAGGTGATTAAACAGTAACCCCAACTTTCTTGCACATGTTCTTTATCATCCCCATGATCTGGTCGGGGGTTGAACTCTTGACCGGTTGTGTTTTCTTGAGTAGGTTGCATGGTACACACTAACCCCTGGACTATATTTGTGATACTCATTCAAAACAAATTTAGTACAAATACACCACCCATGATGCACATTTGGTAATATTGTGACACATACCTGACAGATGTTATGTTCCACTCTAAGTCACAACATACAGTATGTGGATAATATGCATATAAATACCAAGTGCATAAATATGGAACATCCAAGTAGCATGTGACAAGTATGGATATAACTATGTATTTCATATTTATAGTTTTAGGATCATCATACCCTATGTGCATAAGATGCATATATTTATGCATTGCATAATTAATACATTATGTGAATGATATGCATATATCCATGCATTTAAAAATGATAGGATAATTATACCCTATGTGAAAAGTATGCATATAAATGCTAATTGCATAGTTATGGGATAGTCATACTCTAGGTGAATTAAGTACATACAAACAGTTACATTATAATTATGGGATATTCATACTATATGTGAATAGTATGTATATAAATAAATGGTGAAGTATAATGATTTCTAAAAATGACTAATATTAGTATAAATGTGAATATCAAGTAAATAATATTGGTAAAATAATCCATTATAGGCACATTATACATATTCAAAAAAGGATATGATTGGTAAAATGATCATTAAAAGTATATTGAAACTCTTTAAACAGAAATAATACTTATAAAAAAAATTTTTTTTTTTTTGGTTTTTTTTATATTTTTTTTTAATTTTTTTATTTTGATCATGTAGATTTATGATCTCATGATCTTCAAGACTTGAGCTTCCAAGTCATTCAGCTACACTGGTGATCCTTTTGATCATCCAGTGGCTCTTGTGCTTAGGTGATTACACAGTAACCCCAACTTTCTTGCACATGTTCTTTATCATCCCCATGATCTGGTCGGGGGTTGAACTCTTGACCGGTTGTGTTTTCTTGAGTAGGTTGCATGGTACACACTAACCCCTGGACTATATTTGTGATACTCATTCAAAACAAATTTAGTACAAATACACCACCCATGATGCACATTTGGTAATATTGTGACACATACCTGACAGATGTTATGTTCCACTCTAAGTCACAACATACAGTATGTGGATAATATGCATATAAATACCAAGTGCATAAATATGGAACATCCAAGTAGCATGTGACAAGTATGGATATAACTATGTATTTCATATTTATAGTTTTAGGATCATCATACCCTATGTGCATAAGATGCATATATTTATGCATTGCATAATTAATACATTATGTGAATGATATGCATATATCCATGCATTTAAAAATGATAGGATAATTATACCCTATGTGAAAAGTATGCATATAAATGCTAATTGCATAGTTATGGGATAGTCATACTCTAGGTGAATTAAGTACATACAAACAGTTACATTATAATTATGGGATATTCATACTATATGTGAATAGTATGTATATAAATAAATGGTGAAGTATAATGATTTCTAAAAATGACTAATATTAGTATAAATGTGAATATCAAGTAAATAATATTGGTAAAGTAATCCATTATAGGCACATTATACATATTCAAAAAAGGATATGATTGGTAAAATGATCATTAAAAGTATATTGAACCTCTTTAAACAGAAATAATACTTATAAAAAAAATTTTTTTTTTTTTTGGTTTTTTTTATATTTTTTTTTTAATTTTTTTATTTTGATCATGTAGATTTATGATCTCATGATCTTCAAGACTTGAGCTTCCAAGTCATTCAGCTACACTGGTGATCCTTTTGATCATCCAGTGGCTCTTGTGCTTAGGTGATTACACAGTAACCCCAACTTTCTTGCACATGTTCTTTATCATCCCCATGATCTGGTTGGGGGTTGAACTCTTGACCGGTTGTGTTTTCTTGAGTAGGTTGCATGGTACACACTAACCCCTGGACTATATTTGTGATACTCATTCAAAACAAATTTAGTACAAATACACCACCCATGATGCACATTTGGTAATATTGTGACACATACCTGACAGATGTTATGTTCCACTCTAAGTCACAACATACAGTATGTGGATAATATGCATATAAATACCAAGTGCATAAATATGGAACATTCAAGTAGCATGTGACAAGTATGGATATAACTATGTATTTCATAATTATAGTTTTAGGATCATCATACCCTATGTGCATAAGATGCATATATTTATGCATTGCATAATTAATACATTATGTGAATGATATGCATATATCCATGCATTTAAAAATGATAGGATAATTATACCCTATGTGAAAAGTATGCATATAAATGCTAATTGCATAGTTATGGGATAGTCATACTCTAGGTGAATTAAGTACATACAAACAGTTACATTATAATTATGGGATATTCATACTATATGTGAATAGTATGTATATAAATAAATGGTGAAGTATAATGATTTCTAAAAATGACTAATATTAGTATAAATGTGAATATCAAGTAAATAATATTGGTAAAATAATCCATTATAGGCACATTATACATATTCAAAAAAGGATATGATTTGTAAAATGATCATTAAAAGTATATTGAACCTCTTTAAACAGAAATAATACTTATAAAAAAAATTTTTTTTTTTTTTGGTTTTTTTTATATTTTTTTTTAATTTTTTTATTTTGATCATGTAGATTTATGATCTCATGATCTTCAAGACTTGAGCTTCCAAGTCATTCAGCTACACTGGTGATCCTTTTGATCATCCAGTGGCTCTTGTGCTTAGGTGATTACACAGTAACCCCAACTTTCTTGCACATGTTCTTTATCATCCCCATGATCTGGTTGGGGGTTGAACTCTTGACCGGTTGTGTTTTCTTGAGTAGGTTGCATGGTACACACTAACCCCTGGACTATATTTGTGATACTCATTCAAAACAAATTTAGTACAAATACACCACCCATGATGCACATTTGGTAATATTGTGACACATACCTGACAGATGTTATGTTCCACTCTAAGTCACAACATACAGTATGTGGATAATATGCATATAAATACCAAGTGCATAAATATGGAACATCCAAGTAGCATGTGACAAGTATGGATATAACTATGTATTTCATATTTATAGTTTTAGGATCATCATACCCTATGTGCATAAGATGCATATATTTATGCATTGCATAATTAATACATTATGTGAATGATATGCATATATCCATGCATTTAAAAATGATAGGATAATTATACCCTATGTGAAAAGTATGCATATAAATGCTAATTGCATAGTTATGGGATAGTCATACTCTAGGTGAATTAAGTACATACAAACAGTTACATTATAATTATGGGATATTCATACTATATGTGAATAGTATGTATATAAATAAATGGTGAAGTATAATGATTTCTAAAAATGACTAATATTAGTATAAATGTGAATATCAAGTAAATAATATTGGTAAAATAATCCATTATAGGCACATTATACATATTCAAAAAAGGATATGATTGGTAAAATGATCATTAAAAGTATATTGAACCTCTTTAAACAGAAATAATACTTATAAAAAAATTTTTTTTTTTTTTTGGTTTTTTTTATATTTTTTTTTTAATTTTTTTATTTTGATCATGTAGATTTATGATCTCATGATCTTCAAGACTTGAGCTTCCAAGTCATTCAGCTACACTGGTGATCCTTTTGATCATCCAGTGGCTCTTGTGCTTAGGTGATTACACAGTAACCCCAACTTTCTTGCACATGTTCTTTATCATCCCCATGATCTGGTTGGGGGTTGAACTCTTGACCGGTTGTGTTTTCTTGAGTAGGTTGCATGGTACACACTAACCCCTGGACTATATTTGTGATACTCATTCAAAACAAATTTAGTACAAATACACCACCCATGATGCACATTTGGTAATATTGTGACACATACCTGACAGATGTTATGTTCCACTCTAAGTCACAACATACAGTATGTGGATAATATGCATATAAATACCAAGTGCATAAATATGGAACATCCAAGTAGCATGTGACAAGTATGGATATAACTATGTATTTCATATTTATAGTTTTAGGATCATCATACCCTATGTGCATAAGATGCATATATTTATGCATTGCATAATTAATACATTATGTGAATGATATGCATATATCCATGCATTTAAAAATGATAGGATAATTATACCCTATGTGAAAAGTATGCATATAAATGCTAATTGCATAGTTATGGGATAGTCATACTCTAGGTGAATTAAGTACATACAAACAGTTACATTATAATTATGGGATATTCATACTATATGTGAATAGTATGTATATAAATAAATGGTGAAGTATAATGATTTCTAAAAATGACTAATATTAGTATAAATGTGAATATCAAGTAAATAATATTGGTAAAATAATCCATTATAGGCACATTATACATATTCAAAAAAGGATATGATTGGTAAAATGATCATTAAAAGTATATTGAACCTCTTTAAACAGAAATAATACTTATAAAAAAAATTTTTTTTTTTTTTGGTTTTTTTTATATTTTTTTTTTAATTTTTTTATTTTGATCATGTAGATTTATGATCTCATGATCTTCAAGACTTGAGCTTCCAAGTCATTCAGCTACACTGGTGATCCTTTTGATCATCCAGTGGCTCTTGTGCTTAGGTGATTACACAGTAACCCCAACTTTCTTGCACATGTTCTTTATCATCCCCATGATCTGGTTGGGGGTTGAACTCTTGACCGGTTGTGTTTTCTTGAGTAGGTTGCATGGTACACACTAACCCCTGGACTATATTTGTGATACTCATTCAAAACAAATTTAGTACAAATACACCACCCATGATGCACATTTGGTAATATTGTGACACATACCTGACAGATGTTATGTTCCACTCTAAGTCACAACATACAGTATGTGGATAATATGCATATAAATACCAAGTGCATAAATATGGAACATTCAAGTAGCATGTGACAAGTATGGATATAACTATGTATTTCATAATTATAGTTTTAGGATCATCATACCCTATGTGCATAAGATGCATATATTTATGCATTGCATAATTAATACATTATGTGAATGATATGCATATATCCATGCATTTAAAAATGATAGGATAATTATACCCTATGTGAAAAGTATGCATATAAATGCTAATTGCATAGTTATGGGATAGTCATACTCTAGGTGAATTAAGTACATACAAACAGTTACATTATAATTATGGGATATTCATACTATATGTGAATAGTATGTATATAAATAAATGGTGAAGTATAATGATTTCTAAAAATGACTAATATTAGTATAAATGTGAATATCAAGTAAATAATATTGGTAAAATAATCCATTATAGGCACATTATACATATTCAAAAAAGGATATGATTGGTAAAATGATCATTAAAAGTATATTGAACCTCTTTAAACAGAAATAATACTTATAAAAAAATTTTTTTTTTTTTTTGGTTTTTTTTATATTTTTTTTTAATTTTTTTGTTTTGATCATGTAGATTTATGATCTCATGATCTTCAAGACTTGAGCTTCCAAGTCATTCAGCTACACTGGTGATCCTTTTGATCATCCAGTGGCACTTGTGCTTAGGTGATTACACAGTAACCCCAACTTTCTTGCACATGTTCTTTATCATCCCCATGATCTGGTTGGGGGTTGAACTCTTGACCGGTTGTGTTTTCTTGAGTAGGTTGCATGGTACACACTAACCCCTGGACTATATTTGTGATACTCATTCAAAACAAATTTAGTACAAATACACCACCCATGATGCACATTTGGTAATATTGTGACACATACCTGACAGATGTTATGTTCCACTCTAAGTCACAACATACAGTATGTGGATAATATGCATATAAATACCAAGTGCATAAATATGGAACATTCAAGTAGCATGTGACAAGTATGGATATAACTATGTATTTCATAATTATAGTTTTAGGATCATCATACCCTATGTGCATAAGATGCATATATTTATGCATTGCATAATTAATACATTATGTGAATGATATGCATATATCCATGCATTTAAAAATGATAGGATAATTATACCCTATGTGAAAAGTATGCATATAAATGCTAATTGCATAGTTATGGGATAGTCATACTCTAGGTGAATTAAGTACATACAAACAGTTACATTATAATTATGGGATATTCATACTATATGTGAATAGTATGTATATAAATAAATGGTGAAGTATAATGATTTCTAAAAATGACTAATATTAGTATAAATGTGAATATCAAGTAAATAATATTGGTAAAATAATCCATTATAGGCACATTATACATATTCAAAAAAGGATATGATTGGTAAAATGATCATTAAAAGTATATTGAACCTCTTTAAACAGAAATAATACTTATAAAAAAATTTTTTTTTTTTTTTGGTTTTTTTTATATTTTTTTTTAATTTTTTTGTTTTGATCATGTAGATTTATGATCTCATGATCTTCAAGACTTGAGCTTCCAAGTCATTCAGCTACACTGGTGATCCTTTTGATCATCCAGTGGCACTTGTGCTTAGGTGATTACACAGTAACCCCAACTTTCTTGCACATGTTCTTTATCATCCCCATGATCTGGTTGGGGGTTGAACTCTTGACCGGTTGTGTTTTCTTGAGTAGGTTGCATGGTACACACTAACCCCTGGACTATATTTGTGATACTCATTCAAAACAAATTTAGTACAAATACACCACCCATGATGCACATTTGGTAATATTGTGACACATACCTGACAGATGTTATGTTCCACTCTAAGTCACAACATACAGTATGTGGATAATATGCATATAAATACCAAGTGCATAAATATGGAACATTCAAGTAGCATGTGACAAGTATGGATATAACTATGTATTTCATAATTATAGTTTTAGGATCATCATACCCTATGTGCATAAGATGCATATATTTATGCATTGCATAATTAATACATTATGTGAATGATATGCATATATCCATGCATTTAAAAATGATAGGATAATTATACCCTATGTGAAAAGTATGCATATAAATGCTAATTGCATAGTTATGGGATAGTCATACTCTAGGTGAATTAAGTACATACAAACAGTTACATTATAATTATGGGATATTCATACTATATGTGAATAGTATGTATATAAATAAATGGTGAAGTATAATGATTTCTAAAAATGACTAATATTAGTATAAATGTGAATATCAAGTAAATAATATTGGTAAAATAATCCATTATAGGCACATTATACATATTCAAAAAAGGATATGATTGGTAAAATGATCATTAAAAGTATATTGAACCTCTTTAAACAGAAATAATACTTATAAAAAATTTTTTTTTTTTTTTTGGTTTTTTTTATATTTTTTTTTAATTTTTTTATTTTGATCATGTAGATTTATGATCTCATGATCTTCAAGACTTGAGCTTCCAAGTCATTCAGCTACACTGGTGATCGTTTTGATCATCCAGTTGCTCTTGTGCTTAGGTGATTACACAGTAACCCCAACTTTCTTGCACATGTTCTTTATCATCCCCATGATCTGGTTGGGGGTTGAACTCTTGACCGGTTGTGTTTTCTTGAGTAGGTTGCATGGTACACACTAACCCCTGGACTATATTTGTGATACTCATTCAAAACAAATTTAGTACAAATACACCACCCATGATGCACATTTGGTAATATTGTGACACATACCTGACAGATGTTATGTTCCACTCTAAGTCACAACATACAGTATGTGGATAATATGCATATAAATACCAAGTGCATAAATATGGAACATCCAAGTAGCATGTGACAAGTATGGATATAACTATGTATTTCATATTTATAGTTTTAGGATCATCATACCCTATGTGCATAAGATGCATATATTTATGCATTGCATAATTAATACATTATGTGAATGATATGCATATATCCATGCATTTAAAAATGATAGGATAATTATACCCTATGTGAAAAGTATGCATATAAATGCTAATTGCATAGTTATGGGATAGTCATACTCTAGGTGAATTAAGTACATACAAACAGTTACATTATAATTATGGGATATTCATACTATATGTGAATAGTATGTATATAAATAAATGGTGAAGTATAATGATTTCTAAAAATGACTAATATTAGTATAAATGTGAATATCAAGTAAATAATATTGGTAAAATAATCCATTATAGGCACATTATACATATTCAAAAAAGGATATGATTGGTAAAATGATCATTAAAAGTATATTGAACCTCTTTAAACAGAAATAATACTTATAAAAAAATTTTTTTTTTTTTTTGGTTTTTTTTATATTTTTTTTTTAATTTTTTTATTTTGATCATGTAGATTTATGATCTCATGATCTTCAAGACTTGAGCTTCCAAGTCATTCAGCTACACTGGTGATCCTTTTGATCATCCAGTGGCTCTTGTGCTTAGGTGATTACACAGTAACCCCAACTTTCTTGCACATGTTCTTTATCATCCCCATGATCTGGTTGGGGGTTGAACTCTTGACCGGTTGTGTTTTCTTGAGTAGGTTGCATGGTACACACTAACCCCTGGACTATATTTGTGATACTCATTCAAAACAAATTTAGTACAAATACACCACCCATGATGCACATTTGGTAATATTGTGACACATACCTGACAGATGTTATGTTCCACTCTAAGTCACAACATACAGTATGTGGATAATATGCATATAAATACCAAGTGCATAAATATGGAACATCCAAGTAGCATGTGACAAGTATGGATATAACTATGTATTTCATATTTATAGTTTTAGGATCATCATACCCTATGTGCATAAGATGCATATATTTATGCATTGCATAATTAATACATTATGTGAATGATATGCATATATCCATGCATTTAAAAATGATAGGATAATTATACCCTATGTGAAAAGTATGCATATAAATGCTAATTGCATAGTTATGGGATAGTCATACTCTAGGTGAATTAAGTACATACAAACAGTTACATTATAATTATGGGATATTCATACTATATGTGAATAGTATGTATATAAATAAATGGTGAAGTATAATGATTTCTAAAAATGACTAATATTAGTATAAATGTGAATATCAAGTAAATAATATTGGTAAAATAATCCATTATAGGCACATTATACATATTCAAAAAAGGATATGATTGGTAAAATGATCATTAAAAGTATATTGAACCTCTTTAAACAGAAATAATACTTATAAAAAAAATTTTTTTTTTTTTTGGTTTTTTTTATATTTTTTTTTTAATTTTTTTATTTTGATCATGTAGATTTATGATCTCATGATCTTCAAGACTTGAGCTTCCAAGTCATTCAGCTACACTGGTGATCCTTTTGATCATCCAGTGGCTCTTGTGCTTAGGTGATTACACAGTAACCCCAACTTTCTTGCACATGTTCTTTATCATCCCCATGATCTGGTTGGGGGTTGAACTCTTGACCGGTTGTGTTTTCTTGAGTAGGTTGCATGGTACACACTAACCCCTGGACTATATTTGTGATACTCATTCAAAACAAATTTAGTACAAATACACCACCCATGATGCACATTTGGTAATATTGTGACACATACCTGACAGATGTTATGTTCCACTCTAAGTCACAACATACAGTATGTGGATAATATGCATATAAATACCAAGTGCATAAATATGGAACATTCAAGTAGCATGTGACAAGTATGGATATAACTATGTATTTCATAATTATAGTTTTAGGATCATCATACCCTATGTGCATAAGATGCATATATTTATGCATTGCATAATTAATACATTATGTGAATGATATGCATATATCCATGCATTTAAAAATGATAGGATAATTATACCCTATGTGAAAAGTATGCATATAAATGCTAATTGCATAGTTATGGGATAGTCATACTCTAGGTGAATTAAGTACATACAAACAGTTACATTATAATTATGGGATATTCATACTATATGTGAATAGTATGTATATAAATAAATGGTGAAGTATAATGATTTCTAAAAATGACTAATATTAGTATAAATGTGAATATCAAGTAAATAATATTGGTAAAATAATCCATTATAGGCACATTATACATATTCAAAAAAGGATATGATTGGTAAAATGATCATTAAAAGTATATTGAACCTCTTTAAACAGAAATAATACTTATAAAAAAATTTTTTTTTTTTTTTGGTTTTTTTTATATTTTTTTTTAATTTTTTTGTTTTGATCATGTAGATTTATGATCTCATGATCTTCAAGACTTGAGCTTCCAAGTCATTCAGCTACACTGGTGATCCTTTTGATCATCCAGTGGCACTTGTGCTTAGGTGATTACACAGTAACCCCAACTTTCTTGCACATGTTCTTTATCATCCCCATGATCTGGTTGGGGGTTGAACTCTTGACCGGTTGTGTTTTCTTGAGTAGGTTGCATGGTACACACTAACCCCTGGACTATATTTGTGATACTCATTCAAAACAAATTTAGTACAAATACACCACCCATGATGCACATTTGGTAATATTGTGACACATACCTGACAGATGTTATGTTCCACTCTAAGTCACAACATACAGTATGTGGATAATATGCATATAAATACCAAGTGCATAAATATGGAACATTCAAGTAGCATGTGACAAGTATGGATATAACTATGTATTTCATAATTATAGTTTTAGGATCATCATACCCTATGTGCATAAGATGCATATATTTATGCATTGCATAATTAATACATTATGTGAATGATATGCATATATCCATGCATTTAAAAATGATAGGATAATTATACCCTATGTGAAAAGTATGCATATAAATGCTAATTGCATAGTTATGGGATAGTCATACTCTAGGTGAATTAAGTACATACAAACAGTTACATTATAATTATGGGATATTCATACTATATGTGAATAGTATGTATATAAATAAATGGTGAAGTATAATGATTTCTAAAAATGACTAATATTAGTATAAATGTGAATATCAAGTAAATAATATTGGTAAAATAATCCATTATAGGCACATTATACATATTCAAAAAAGGATATGATTGGTAAAATGATCATTAAAAGTATATTGAACCTCTTTAAACAGAAATAATACTTATAAAAAATTTTTTTTTTTTTTTTGGTTTTTTTTATATTTTTTTTTAATTTTTTTATTTTGATCATGTAGATTTATGATCTCATGATCTTCAAGACTTGAGCTTCCAAGTCATTCAGCTACACTGGTGATCGTTTTGATCATCCAGTTGCTCTTGTGCTTAGGTGATTACACAGTAACCCCAACTTTCTTGCACATGTTCTTTATCATCCCCATGATCTGGTTGGGGGTTGAACTCTTGACCGGTTGTGTTTTCTTGAGTAGGTTGCATGGTACACACTAACCCCTGGACTATATTTGTGATACTCATTCAAAACAAATTTAGTACAAATACACCACCCATGATGCACATTTGGTAATATTGTGACACATACCTGACAGATGTTATGTTCCACTCTAAGTCACAACATACAGTATGTGGATAATATGCATATAAATACCAAGTGCATAAATATGGAACATCCAAGTAGCATGTGACAAGTATGGATATAACTATGTATTTCATATTTATAGTTTTAGGATCATCATACCCTATGTGCATAAGATGCATATATTTATGCATTGCATAATTAATACATTATGTGAATGATATGCATATATCCATGCATTTAAAAATGATAGGATAATTATACCCTATGTGAAAAGTATGCATATAAATGCTAATTGCATAGTTATGGGATAGTCATACTCTAGGTGAATTAAGTACATACAAACAGTTACATTATAATTATGGGATATTCATACTATATGTGAATAGTATGTATATAAATAAATGGTGAAGTATAATGATTTCTAAAAATGACTAATATTAGTATAAATGTGAATATCAAGTAAATAATATTGGTAAAATAATCCATTATAGGCACATTATACATATTCAAAAAAGGATATGATTGGTAAAATGATCATTAAAAGTATATTGAACCTCTTTAAACAGAAATAATACTTATAAAAAAAATTTTTTTTTTTTTTGGTTTTTTTTATATTTTTTTTTAATTTTTTTATTTTGATCATGTAGATTTATGATCTCATGATCTTCAAGACTTGAGCTTCCAAGTCATTCAGCTACACTGGTGATCCTTTTGATCATCCAGTGGCTCTTGTGCTTAGGTGATTACACAGTAACCCCAACTTTCTTGCACATGTTCTTTATCATCCCCATGATCTGGTTGGGGGTTGAACTCTTGACCGGTTGTGTTTTCTTGAGTAGGTTGCATGGTACACACTAACCCCTGGACTATATTTGTGATACTCATTCAAAACAAATTTAGTACAAATACACCACCCATGATGCACATTTGGTAATATTGTGACACATACCTGACAGATGTTATGTTCCACTCTAAGTCACAACATACAGTATGTGGATAATATGCATATAAATACCAAGTGCATAAATATGGAACATTCAAGTAGCATGTGACAAGTATGGATATAACTATGTATTTCATAATTATAGTTTTAGGATCATCATACCCTATGTGCATAAGATGCATATATTTATGCATTGCATAATTAATACATTATGTGAATGATATGCATATATCCATGCATTTAAAAATGATAGGATAATTATACCCTATGTGAAAAGTATGCATATAAATGCTAATTGCATAGTTATGGGATAGTCATACTCTAGGTGAATAAAGTACATACAAACAGTTACATTATAATTATGGGATATTCATACTATATGTGAATAGTATGTATATAAATAAATGGTGAAGTATAATGATTTCTAAAAATGACTAATATTAGTATAAATGTGAATATCAAGTAAATAATATTGGTAAAATAATCCATTATAGGCACATTATACATATTCAAAAAAGGATATGATTTGTAAAATGATCATTAAAAGTATATTGAACCTCTTTAAACAGAAATAATACTTATAAAAAAATTTTTTTTTTTTTTTGGTTTTTTTTATATTTTTTTTTAATTTTTTTATTTTGATCATGTAGATTTATGATCTCATGATCTTCAAGACTTGAGCTTCCAAGTCATTCAGCTACACTGGTGATCCTTTTGATCATCCAGTGGCTCTTGTGCTTAGGTGATTACACAGTAACCCCAACTTTCTTGCACATGTTCTTTATCATCCCCATGATCTGGTTGGGGGTTGAACTCTTGACCGGTTGTGTTTTCTTGAGTAGGTTGCATGGTACACACTAACCCCTGGACTATATTTGTGATACTCATTCAAAACAAATTTAGTACAAATACACCACCCATGATGCACATTTGGTAATATTGTGACACATACCTGACAGATGTTATGTTCCACTCTAAGTCACAACATACAGTATGTGGATAATATGCATATAAATACCAAGTGCATAAATATGGAACATCCAAGTAGCATGTGACAAGTATGGATATAACTATGTATTTCATATTTATAGTTTTAGGATCATCATACCCTATGTGCATAAGATGCATATATTTATGCATTGCATAATTAATACATTATGTGAATGATATGCATATATCCATGCATTTAAAAATGATAGGATAATTATACCCTATGTGAAAAGTATGCATATAAATGCTAATTGCATAGTTATGGGATAGTCATACTCTAGGTGAATTAAGTACATACAAACAGTTACATTATAATTATGGGATATTCATACTATATGTGAATAGTATGTATATAAATAAATGGTGAAGTATAATGATTTCTAAAAATGACTAATATTAGTATAAATGTGAATATCAAGTAAATAATATTGGTAAAATAATCCATTATAGGCACATTATACATATTCAAAAAAGGATATGATTGGTAAAATGATCATTAAAAGTATATTGAAACTCTTTAAACAGAAATAATACTTATAAAAAAAATTTTTTTTTTTTTGGTTTTTTTTATATTTTTTTTTAATTTTTTTATTTTGATCATGTAGATTTATGATCTCATGATCTTCAAGACTTGAGCTTCCAAGTCATTCAGCTACACTGGTGATCCTTTTGATCATCCAGTGGCTCTTGTGCTTAGGTGATTACACAGTAACCCCAACTTTCTTGCACATGTTCTTTATCATCCCCATGATCTGGTTGGGGGTTGAACTCTTGACCGGTTGTGTTTTCTTGAGTAGGTTGCATGGTACACACTAACCCCTGGACTATATTTGTGATACTCATTCAAAACAAATTTAGTACAAATACACCACCCATGATGCACATTTGGTAATATTGTGACACATACCTGACAGATGTTATGTTCCACTCTAAGTCACAACATACAGTATGTGGATAATATGCATATAAATACCAAGTGCATAAATATGGAACATCCAAGTAGCATGTGACAAGTATGGATATAACTATGTATTTCATATTTATAGTTTTAGGATCATCATACCCTATGTGCATAAGATGCATATATTTATGCATTGCATAATTAATACATTATGTGAATGATATGCATATATCCATGCATTTAAAAATGATAGGATAATTATACCCTATGTGAAAAGTATGCATATAAATGCTAATTGCATAGTTATGGGATAGTCATACTCTAGGTGAATTAAGTACATACAAACAGTTACATTATAATTATGGGATATTCATACTATATGTGAATAGTATGTATATAAATAAATGGTGAAGTATAATGATTTCTAAAAATGACTAATATTAGTATAAATGTGAATATCAAGTAAATAATATTGGTAAAATAATCCATTATAGGCACATTATACATATTCAAAAAAGGATATGATTGGTAAAATGATCATTAAAAGTATATTGAAACTCTTTAAACAGAAATAATACTTATAAAAAAATTTTTTTTTTTTTGGTTTTTTTTATATTTTTTTTTAATTTTTTTATTTTGATCATGTAGATTTATGATCTCATGATCTTCAAGACTTGAGCTTCCAAGTCATTCAGCTACACTGGTGATCCTTTTGATCATCCAGTGGCTCTTGTGCTTAGGTGATTACACAGTAACCCCAACTTTCTTGCACATGTTCTTTATCATCCCCATGATCTGGTTGGGGGTTGAACTCTTGACCGGTTGTGTTTTCTTGAGTAGGTTGCATGGCACACACTAACACCTGGACTATATTTGTGATACTCATTCAAAACAAATTTAGTACAAATACACCATCCATGATGCACATTTGGTAATATTGTGACACATACCTGACAGATGTTATATTCCACTCTAAGTCACAACATACAGTATGTGGATAATATGCATATAAATACCAAGTGCATAAATATGGAACATCCAAGTAGCATGTGACAAGTATGGATATAACTATGTATTTCATATTTATAGTTTTAGGATCATCATACCCTATGTGCATAAGATGCATATATTTATGCATTGCATAATTAATACATTATGTGAATGATATGCATATATCCATGCATTTAAAAATGATAGGATAATTATACCCTATGTGAAAAGTATGCATATAAATGCTAATTGCATAGTTATGGGATAGTCATACTCTAGGTGAATAAAGTACATACAAACAGTTACATTATAATTATGGGATATTCATACTATATGTGAATAGTATGTATATAAATAAATGGTGAAGTATAATGATTTCTAAAAATGACTAATATTAGTATAAATGTGAATATCAAGTAAATAATATTGGTAAAATAATCCATTATAGGCACATTATACATATTCAAAAAAGGATATGATTGGTAAAATGATCATTAAAAGTATATTGAAACTCTTTAAACAGAAATAATACTTACAAAAAAAATTTTTTTTTTTTTGGTTTTTTTTATATTTTTTTTTAATTTTTTTATTTTGATCATGTAGATTTATGATCTCATGATCTTCAAGACTTGAGCTTCCAAGTCATTCAGCTACACTGGTGATCCTTTTGATCATCCAGTGGCTCTTGTGCTTAGGTGATTACACAGTAACCCCAACTTTCTTGCACATGTTCTTTATCATCCCCATGATCTGGTTGGGGGTTGAACTCTTGACCGGTTGTGTTTTCTTGAGTAGGTTGCATGGTACACACTAACCCCTGGACTATATTTGTGATACTCATTCAAAACAAATTTAGTACAAATACACCACCCATGATGCACATTTGGTAATATTGTGACACATACCTGACAGATGTTATGTTCCACTCTAAGTCACAACATACAGTATGTGGATAATATGCATATAAATACCAAGTGCATAAATATGGAACATCCAAGTAGCATGTGACAAGTATGGATATAACTATGTATTTCATATTTATAGTTTTAGGATCATCATACCCTATGTGCATAAGATGCATATATTTATGCATTGCATAATTAATACATTATGTGAATGATATGCATATATCCATGCATTTAAAAATGATAGGATAATTATACCCTATGTGAAAAGTATGCATATAAATGCTAATTGCATAGTTATGGGATAGTCATACTCTAGGTGAATTAAGTACATACAAACAGTTACATTATAATTATGGGATATTCATACTATATGTGAATAGTATGTATATAAATAAATGGTGAAGTATAATGATTTCTAAAAATGACTAATATTAGTATAAATGTGAATATCAAGTAAATAATATTGGTAAAATAATCCATTATAGGCACATTATACATATTCAAAAAAGGATATGATTGGTAAAATGATCATTAAAAGTATATTGAAACTCTTTAAACAGAAATAATACTTATAAAAAAATTTTTTTTTTTTTGGTTTTTTTTATATTTTTTTTTAATTTTTTTATTTTGATCATGTAGATTTATGATCTCATGATCTTCAAGACTTGAGCTTCCAAGTCATTCAGCTACACTGGTGATCCTTTTGATCATCCAGTGGCTCTTGTGCTTAGGTGATTACACAGTAACCCCAACTTTCTTGCACATGTTCTTTATCATCCCCATGATCTGGTTGGGGGTTGAACTCTTGACCGGTTGTGTTTTCTTGAGTAGGTTGCATGGCACACACTAACACCTGGACTATATTTGTGATACTCATTCAAAACAAATTTAGTACAAATACACCATCCATGATGCACATTTGGTAATATTGTGACACATACCTGACAGATGTTATATTCCACTCTAAGTCACAACATACAGTATGTGGATAATATGCATATAAATACCAAGTGCATAAATATGGAACATCCAAGTAGCATGTGACAAGTATGGATATAACTATGTATTTCATATTTATAGTTTTAGGATCATCATACCCTATGTGCATAAGATGCATATATTTATGCATTGCATAATTAATACATTATGTGAATGATATGCATATATCCATGCATTTAAAAATGATAGGATAATTATACCCTATGTGAAAAGTATGCATATAAATGCTAATTGCATAGTTATGGGATAGTCATACTCTAGGTGAATAAAGTACATACAAACAGTTACATTATAATTATGGGATATTCATACTATATGTGAATAGTATGTATATAAATAAATGGTGAAGTATAATGATTTCTAAAAATGACTAATATTAGTA
Source organism: Hemileia vastatrix (assembly GCA_030280995.1). NCBI lineage: Eukaryota > Fungi > Basidiomycota > Pucciniomycetes > Pucciniales > Zaghouaniaceae > Hemileia > Hemileia vastatrix. The sequence goes on along the minus strand of JASXTE010000004.1, from coordinate 24,086,157 downwards.
TAAATGTGAATATCAAGTAAATAATATTGGTAAAATAATCCATTATAGGCACATTATACATATTCAAAAAAGGATATGATTGGTAAAATGATCATTAAAAGTATATTGAACCTCTTTAAACAGAAATAATACTTATAAAAAAAATTTTTTTTTTTTTGGTTTTTTTTATATTTTTTTTTAATTTTTTTATTTTGATCATGTAGATTTATGATCTCATGATCTTCAAGACTTGAGCTTCCAAGTCATTCAGCTACACTGGTGATCCTTTTGATCATCCAGTGGCTCTTGTGCTTAGGTGATTAAACAGTAACCCCAACTTTCTTGCACATGTTCTTTATCATCCCCATGATCTGGTTGGGGGTTGAACTCTTGACCGGTTGTGTTTTCTTGAGTAGGTTGCATGGTACACACTAACCCCTGGACTATATTTGTGATACTCATTCAAAACAAATTTAGTACAAATACACCACCCATGATGCACATTTGGTAATATTGTGACACATACCTGACAGATGTTATGTTCCACTCTAAGTCACAACATACAGTATGTGGATAATATGCATATAAATACCAAGTGCATAAATATGGAACATCCAAGTAGCATGTGACAAGTATGGATATAACTATGTATTTCATATTTATAGTTTTAGGATCATCATACCCTATGTGCATAAGATGCATATATTTATGCATTGCATAATTAATACATTATGTGAATGATATGCATATATCCATGCATTTAAAAATGATAGGATAATTATACCCTATGTGAAAAGTATGCATATAAATGCTAATTGCATAGTTATGGGATAGTCATACTCTAGGTGAATTAAGTACATACAAACAGTTACATTATAATTATGGGATATTCATACTATATGTGAATAGTATGTATATAAATAAATGGTGAAGTATAATGATTTCTAAAAATGACTAATATTAGTATAAATGTGAATATCAAGTAAATAATATTGGTAAAATAATCCATTATAGGCACATTATACATATTCAAAAAAGGATATGATTGGTAAAATGATCATTAAAAGTATATTGAAACTCTTTAAACAGAAATAATACTTATAAAAAAAATTTTTTTTTTTTTGGTTTTTTTTATATTTTTTTTTAATTTTTTTATTTTGATCATGTAGATTTATGATCTCATGATCTTCAAGACTTGAGCTTCCAAGTCATTCAGCTACACTGGTGATCCTTTTGATCATCCAGTGGCTCTTGTGCTTAGGTGATTACACAGTAACCTTAACTTTCTTGCACATGTTCTTTATCATCCCCATGATCTGGTTGGGGGTTGAACTCTTGACCGGTTGTGTTTTCTTGAGTAGGTTGCATGGTACACACTAACCCCTGGACTATATTTGTGATACTCATTCAAAACAAATTTAGTACAAATACACCACCCATGATGCACATTTGGTAATATTGTGACACATACCTGACAGATGTTATGTTCCACTCTAAGTCACAACATACAGTATGTGGATAATATGCATATAAATACCAAGTGCATAAATATGGAACATCCAAGTAGCATGTGACAAGTATGGATATAACTATGTATTTCATATTTATAGTTTTAGGATCATCATACCCTATGTGCATAAGATGCATATATTTATGCATTGCATAATTAATACATTATGTGAATGATATGCATATATCCATGCATTTAAAAATGATAGGATAATTATACCCTATGTGAAAAGTATGCATATAAATGCTAATTGCATAGTTATGGGATAGTCATACTCTAGGTGAATTAAGTACATACAAACAGTTACATTATAATTATGGGATATTCATACTATATGTGAATAGTATGTATATAAATAAATGGTGAAGTATAATGATTTCTAAAAATGACTAATATTAGTATAAATGTGAATATCAAGTAAATAATATTGGTAAAATAATCCATTATAGGCACATTATACATATTCAAAAAAGGATATGATTGGTAAAATGATCATTAAAAGTATATTGAACCTCTTTAAACAGAAATAATACTTATAAAAAAAATTTTTTTTTTTTTTGGTTTTTTTTATATTTTTTTTTTAATTTTTTTATTTTGATCATGTAGATTTATGATCTCATGATCTTCAAGACTTGAGCTTCCAAGTCATTCAGCTACACTGGTGATCCTTTTGATCATCCAGTGGCTCTTGTGCTTAGGTGATTACACAGTAACCCCAACTTTCTTGCACATGTTCTTTATCATCCCCATGATCTGGTTGGGGGTTGAACTCTTGACCGGTTGTGTTTTCTTGAGTAGGTTGCATGGTACACACTAACCCCTGGACTATATTTGTGATACTCATTCAAAACAAATTTAGTACAAATACACCACCCATGATGCACATTTGGTAATATTGTGACACATACCTGACAGATGTTATGTTCCACTCTAAGTCACAACATACAGTATGTGGATAATATGCATATAAATACCAAGTGCATAAATATGGAACATTCAAGTAGCATGTGACAAGTATGGATATAACTATGTATTTCATAATTATAGTTTTAGGATCATCATACCCTATGTGCATAAGATGCATATATTTATGCATTGCATAATTAATACATTATGTGAATGATATGCATATATCCATGCATTTAAAAATGATAGGATAATTATACCCTATGTGAAAAGTATGCATATAAATGCTAATTGCATAGTTATGGGATAGTCATACTCTAGGTGAATTAAGTACATACAAACAGTTACATTATAATTATGGGATATTCATACTATATGTGAATAGTATGTATATAAATAAATGGTGAAGTATAATGATTTCTAAAAATGACTAATATTAGTATAAATGTGAATATCAAGTAAATAATATTGGTAAAATAATCCATTATAGGCACATTATACATATTCAAAAAAGGATATGATTGGTAAAATGATCATTAAAAGTATATTGAACCTCTTTAAACAGAAATAATACTTATAAAAAAAATTTTTTTTTTTTTTGGTTTTTTTTATATTTTTTTTTAATTTTTTTATTTTGATCATGTAGATTTATGATCTCATGATCTTCAAGACTTGAGCTTCCAAGTCATTCAGCTACACTGGTGATCCTTTTGATCATCCAGTGGCTCTTGTGCTTAGGTGATTACACAGTAACCCCAACTTTCTTGCACATGTTCTTTATCATCCCCATGATCTGGTTGGGGGTTGAACTCTTGACCGGTTGTGTTTTCTTGAGTAGGTTGCATGGTACACACTAACCCCTGGACTATATTTGTGATACTCATTCAAAACAAATTTAGTACAAATACACCACCCATGATGCACATTTGGTAATATTGTGACACATACCTGACAGATGTTATGTTCCACTCTAAGTCACAACATACAGTATGTGGATAATATGCATATAAATACCAAGTGCATAAATATGGAACATCCAAGTAGCATGTGACAAGTATGGATATAACTATGTATTTCATAATTATAGTTTTAGGATCATCATACCCTATGTGCATAAGATGCATATATTTATGCATTGCATAATTAATACATTATGTGAATGATATGCATATATCCATGCATTTAAAAATGATAGGATAATTATACCCTATGTGAAAAGTATGCATATAAATGCTAATTGCATAGTTATGGGATAGTCATACTCTAGGTGAATTAAGTACATACAAACAGTTACATTATAATTATGGGATATTCATACTATATGTGAATAGTATGTATATAAATAAATGGTGAAGTATAATGATTTCTAAAAATGACTAATATTAGTATAAATGTGAATATCAAGTAAATAATATTGGTAAAATAATCCATTATAGGCACATTATACATATTCAAAAAAGGATATGATTGGTAAAATGATCATTAAAAGTATATTGAACCTCTTTAAACAGAAATAATACTTATAAAAAAAATTTTTTTTTTTTTTGGTTTTTTTTATATTTTTTTTTTAATTTTTTTATTTTGATCATGTAGATTTATGATCTCATGATCTTCAAGACTTGAGCTTCCAAGTCATTCAGCTACACTGGTGATCCTTTTGATCATCCAGTGGCTCTTGTGCTTAGGTGATTACACAGTAACCCCAACTTTCTTGCACATGTTCTTTATCATCCCCATGATCTGGTTGGGGGTTGAACTCTTGACCGGTTGTGTTTTCTTGAGTAGGTTGCATGGTACACACTAACCCCTGGACTATATTTGTGATACTCATTCAAAACAAATTTAGTACAAATACACCACCCATGATGCACATTTGGTAATATTGTGACACATACCTGACAGATGTTATGTTCCACTCTAAGTCACAACATACAGTATGTGGATAATATGCATATAAATACCAAGTGCATAAATATGGAACATCCAAGTAGCATGTGACAAGTATGGATATAACTATGTATTTCATATTTATAGTTTTAGGATCATCATACCCTATGTGCATAAGATGCATATATTTATGCATTGCATAATTAATACATTATGTGAATGATATGCATATATCCATGCATTTAAAAATGATAGGATAATTATACCCTATGTGAAAAGTATGCATATAAATGCTAATTGCATAGTTATGGGATAGTCATACTCTAGGTGAATTAAGTACATACAAACAGTTACATTATAATTATGGGATATTCATACTATATGTGAATAGTATGTATATAAATAAATGGTGAAGTATAATGATTTCTAAAAATGACTAATATTAGTATAAATGTGAATATCAAGTAAATAATATTGGTAAAATAATCCATTATAGGCACATTATACATATTCAAAAAAGGATATGATTGGTAAAATGATCATTAAAAGTATATTGAACCTCTTTAAACAGAAATAATACTTATAAAAAAAATTTTTTTTTTTTTGGTTTTTTTTATATTTTTTTTTAATTTTTTTATTTTGATCATGTAGATTTATGATCTCATGATCTTCAAGACTTGAGCTTCCAAGTCATTCAGCTACACTGGTGATCCTTTTGATCATCCAGTGGCTCTTGTGCTTAGGTGATTACACAGTAACCCCAACTTTCTTGCACATGTTCTTTATCATCCCCATGATCTGGTTGGGGGTTGAACTCTTGACCGGTTGTGTTTTCTTGAGTAGGTTGCATGGTACACACTAACCCCTGGACTATATTTGTGATACTCATTCAAAACAAATTTAGTACAAATACACCACCCATGATGCACATTTGGTAATATTGTGACACATACCTGACAGATGTTATGTTCCACTCTAAGTCACAACATACAGTATGTGGATAATATGCATATAAATACCAAGTGCATAAATATGGAACATCCAAGTAGCATGTGACAAGTATGGATATAACTATGTATTTCATATTTATAGTTTTAGGATCATCATACCCTATGTGCATAAGATGCATATATTTATGCATTGCATAATTAATACATTATGTGAATGATATGCATATATCCATGCATTTAAAAATGATAGGATAATTATACCCTATGTGAAAAGTATGCATATAAATGCTAATTGCATAGTTATGGGATAGTCATACTCTAGGTGAATTAAGTACATACAAACAGTTACATTATAATTATGGGATATTCATACTATATGTGAATAGTATGTATATAAATAAATGGTGAAGTATAATGATTTCTAAAAATGACTAATATTAGTATAAATGTGAATATCAAGTAAATAATATTGGTAAAATAATCCATTATAGGCACATTATACATATTCAAAAAAGGATATGATTGGTAAAATGATCATTAAAAGTATATTGAACCTCTTTAAACAGAAATAATACTTATAAAAAAAATTTTTTTTTTTTTTGGTTTTTTTTATATTTTTTTTTTAATTTTTTTATTTTGATCATGTAGATTTATGATCTCATGATCTTCAAGACTTGAGCTTCCAAGTCATTCAGCTACACTGGTGATCCTTTTGATCATCCAGTGGCTCTTGTGCTTAGGTGATTACACAGTAACCCCAACTTTCTTGCACATGTTCTTTATCATCCCCATGATCTGGTTGGGGGTTGAACTCTTGACCGGTTGTGTTTTCTTGAGTAGGTTGCATGGTACACACTAACCCCTGGACTATATTTGTGATACTCATTCAAAACAAATTTAGTACAAATACACCACCCATGATGCACATTTGGTAATATTGTGACACATACCTGACAGATGTTATGTTCCACTCTAAGTCACAACATACAGTATGTGGATAATATGCATATAAATACCAAGTGCATAAATATGGAACATCCAAGTAGCATGTGACAAGTATGGATATAACTATGTATTTCATATTTATAGTTTTAGGATCATCATACCCTATGTGCATAAGATGCATATATTTATGCATTGCATAATTAATACATTATGTGAATGATATGCATATATCCATGCATTTAAAAATGATAGGATAATTATACCCTATGTGAAAAGTATGCATATAAATGCTAATTGCATAGTTATGGGATAGTCATACTCTAGGTGAATTAAGTACATACAAACAGTTACATTATAATTATGGGATATTCATACTATATGTGAATAGTATGTATATAAATAAATGGTGAAGTATAATGATTTCTAAAAATGACTAATATTAGTATAAATGTGAATATCAAGTAAATAATATTGGTAAAATAATCCATTATAGGCACATTATACATATTCAAAAAAGGATATGATTGGTAAAATGATCATTAAAAGTATATTGAACCTCTTTAAACAGAAATAATACTTATAAAAAAAATTTTTTTTTTTTTTGGTTTTTTTTATATTTTTTTTTAATTTTTTTATTTTGATCATGTAGATTTATGATCTCATGATCTTCAAGACTTGAGCTTCCAAGTCATTCAGCTACACTGGTGATCCTTTTGATCATCCAGTGGCTCTTGTGCTTAGGTGATTACACAGTAACCCCAACTTTCTTGCACATGTTCTTTATCATCCCCATGATCTGGTTGGGGGTTGAACTCTTGACCGGTTGTGTTTTCTTGAGTAGGTTGCATGGTACACACTAACCCCTGGACTATATTTGTGATACTCATTCAAAACAAATTTAGTACAAATACACCACCCATGATGCACATTTGGTAATATTGTGACACATACCTGACAGATGTTATGTTCCACTCTAAGTCACAACATACAGTATGTGGATAATATGCATATAAATACCAAGTGCATAAATATGGAACATCCAAGTAGCATGTGACAAGTATGGATATAACTATGTATTTCATATTTATAGTTTTAGGATCATCATACCCTATGTGCATAAGATGCATATATTTATGCATTGCATAATTAATACATTATGTGAATGATATGCATATATCCATGCATTTAAAAATGATAGGATAATTATACCCTATGTGAAAAGTATGCATATAAATGCTAATTGCATAGTTATGGGATAGTCATACTCTAGGTGAATTAAGTACATACAAACAGTTACATTATAATTATGGGATATTCATACTATATGTGAATAGTATGTATATAAATAAATGGTGAAGTATAATGATTTCTAAAAATGACTAATATTAGTATAAATGTGAATATCAAGTAAATAATATTGGTAAAATAATCCATTATAGGCACATTATACATATTCAAAAAAGGATATGATTGGTAAAATGATCATTAAAAGTATATTGAACCTCTTTAAACAGAAATAATACTTATAAAAAAAATTTTTTTTTTTTTTGGTTTTTTTTATATTTTTTTTTTAATTTTTTTATTTTGATCATGTAGATTTATGATCTCATGATCTTCAAGACTTGAGCTTCCAAGTCATTCAGCTACACTGGTGATCCTTTTGATCATCCAGTGGCTCTTGTGCTTAGGTGATTACACAGTAACCCCAACTTTCTTGCACATGTTCTTTATCATCCCCATGATCTGGTTGGGGGTTGAACTCTTGACCGGTTGTGTTTTCTTGAGTAGGTTGCATGGTACACACTAACCCCTGGACTATATTTGTGATACTCATTCAAAACAAATTTAGTACAAATACACCACCCATGATGCACATTTGGTAATATTGTGACACATACCTGACAGATGTTATGTTCCACTCTAAGTCACAACATACAGTATGTGGATAATATGCATATAAATACCAAGTGCATAAATATGGAACATTCAAGTAGCATGTGACAAGTATGGATATAACTATGTATTTCATAATTATAGTTTTAGGATCATCATACCCTATGTGCATAAGATGCATATATTTATGCATTGCATAATTAATACATTATGTGAATGATATGCATATATCCATGCATTTAAAAATGATAGGATAATTATACCCTATGTGAAAAGTATGCATATAAATGCTAATTGCATAGTTATGGGATAGTCATACTCTAGGTGAATTAAGTACATACAAACAGTTACATTATAATTATGGGATATTCATACTATATGTGAATAGTATGTATATAAATAAATGGTGAAGTATAATGATTTCTAAAAATGACTAATATTAGTATAAATGTGAATATCAAGTAAATAATATTGGTAAAATAATCCATTATAGGCACATTATACATATTCAAAAAAGGATATGATTGGTAAAATGATCATTAAAAGTATATTGAACCTCTTTAAACAGAAATAATACTTATAAAAAAAATTTTTTTTTTTTTTGGTTTTTTTTATATTTTTTTTTTAATTTTTTTATTTTGATCATGTAGATTTATGATCTCATGATCTTCAAGACTTGAGCTTCCAAGTCATTCAGCTACACTGGTGATCCTTTTGATCATCCAGTGGCTCTTGTGCTTAGGTGATTACACAGTAACCCCAACTTTCTTGCACATGTTCTTTATCATCCCCATGATCTGGTTGGGGGTTGAACTCTTGACCGGTTGTGTTTTCTTGAGTAGGTTGCATGGTACACACTAACCCCTGGACTATATTTGTGATACTCATTCAAAACAAATTTAGTACAAATACACCACCCATGATGCACATTTGGTAATATTGTGACACATACCTGACAGATGTTATGTTCCACTCTAAGTCACAACATACAGTATGTGGATAATATGCATATAAATACCAAGTGCATAAATATGGAACATCCAAGTAGCATGTGACAAGTATGGATATAACTATGTATTTCATATTTATAGTTTTAGGATCATCATACCCTATGTGCATAAGATGCATATATTTATGCATTGCATAATTAATACATTATGTGAATGATATGCATATATCCATGCATTTAAAAATGATAGGATAATTATACCCTATGTGAAAAGTATGCATATAAATGCTAATTGCATAGTTATGGGATAGTCATACTCTAGGTGAATTAAGTACATACAAACAGTTACATTATAATTATGGGATATTCATACTATATGTGAATAGTATGTATATAAATAAATGGTGAAGTATAATGATTTCTAAAAATGACTAATATTAGTATAAATGTGAATATCAAGTAAATAATATTGGTAAAATAATCCATTATAGGCACATTATACATATTCAAAAAAGGATATGATTGGTAAAATGATCATTAAAAGTATATTGAACCTCTTTAAACAGAAATAATACTTATAAAAAAAATTTTTTTTTTTTTGGTTTTTTTTATATTTTTTTTTAATTTTTTTATTTTGATCATGTAGATTTATGATCTCATGATCTTCAAGACTTGAGCTTCCAAGTCATTCAGCTACACTGGTGATCCTTTTGATCATCCAGTGGCTCTTGTGCTTAGGTGATTACACAGTAACCCCAACTTTCTTGCACATGTTCTTTATCATCCCCATGATCTGGTTGGGGGTTGAACTCTTGACCGGTTGTGTTTTCTTGAGTAGGTTGCATGGTACACACTAACCCCTGGACTATATTTGTGATACTCATTCAAAACAAATTTAGTACAAATACACCACCCATGATGCACATTTGGTAATATTGTGACACATACCTGACAGATGTTATGTTCCACTCTAAGTCACAACATACAGTATGTGGATAATATGCATATAAATACCAAGTGCATAAATATGGAACATCCAAGTAGCATGTGACAAGTATGGATATAACTATGTATTTCATATTTATAGTTTTAGGATCATCATACCCTATGTGCATAAGATGCATATATTTATGCATTGCATAATTAATACATTATGTGAATGATATGCATATATCCATGCATTTAAAAATGATAGGATAATTATACCCTATGTGAAAAGTATGCATATAAATGCTAATTGCATAGTTATGGGATAGTCATACTCTAGGTGAATTAAGTACATACAAACAGTTACATTATAATTATGGGATATTCATACTATATGTGAATAGTATGTATATAAATAAATGGTGAAGTATAATGATTTCTAAAAATGACTAATATTAGTATAAATGTGAATATCAAGTAAATAATATTGGTAAAATAATCCATTATAGGCACATTATACATATTCAAAAAAGGATATGATTGGTAAAATGATCATTAAAAGTATATTGAACCTCTTTAAACAGAAATAATACTTATAAAAAAAATTTTTTTTTTTTTTGGTTTCTTTTATATTTTTTTTTTAATTTTTTTATTTTGATCATGTAGATTTATGATCTCATGATCTTCAAGACTTGAGCTTCCAAGTCATTCAGCTACACTGGTGATCCTTTTGATCATCCAGTGGCTCTTGTGCTTAGGTGATTACACAGTAACCCCAACTTTCTTGCACATGTTCTTTATCATCCCCATGATCTGGTTGGGGGTTGAACTCTTGACCGGTTGTGTTTTCTTGAGTAGGTTGCATGGTACACACTAACCCCTGGACTATATTTGTGATACTCATTCAAAACAAATTTAGTACAAATACACCACCCATGATGCACATTTGGTAATATTGTGACACATACCTGACAGATGTTATGTTCCACTCTAAGTCACAACATACAGTATGTGGATAATATGCATATAAATACCAAGTGCATAAATATGGAACATTCAAGTAGCATGTGACAAGTATGGATATAACTATGTATTTCATAATTATAGTTTTAGGATCATCATACCCTATGTGCATAAGATGCATATATTTATGCATTGCATAATTAATACATTATGTGAATGATATGCATATATCCATGCATTTAAAAATGATAGGATAATTATACCCTATGTGAAAAGTATGCATATAAATGCTAATTGCATAGTTATGGGATAGTCATACTCTAGGTGAATTAAGTACATACAAACAGTTACATTATAATTATGGGATATTCATACTATATGTGAATAGTATGTATATAAATAAATGGTGAAGTATAATGATTTCTAAAAATGACTAATATTAGTATAAATGTGAATATCAAGTAAATAATATTGGTAAAATAATCCATTATAGGCACATTATACATATTCAAAAAAGGATATGATTGGTAAAATGATCATTAAAAGTATATTGAACCTCTTTAAACAGAAATAATACTTATAAAAAAAATTTTTTTTTTTTTTGGTTTTTTTTATATTTTTTTTTAATTTTTTTATTTTGATCATGTAGATTTATGATCTCATGATCTTCAAGACTTGAGCTTCCAAGTCATTCAGCTACACTGGTGATCCTTTTGATCATCCAGTGGCTCTTGTGCTTAGGTGATTACACAGTAACCCCAACTTTCTTGCACATGTTCTTTATCATCCCCATGATCTGGTTGGGGGTTGAACTCTTGACCGGTTGTGTTTTCTTGAGTAGGTTGCATGGTACACACTAACCCCTGGACTATATTTGTGATACTCATTCAAAACAAATTTAGTACAAATACACCACCCATGATGCACATTTGGTAATATTGTGACACATACCTGACAGATGTTATGTTCCACTCTAAGTCACAACATACAGTATGTGGATAATATGCATATAAATACCAAGTGCATAAATATGGAACATTCAAGTAGCATGTGACAAGTATGGATATAACTATGTATTTCATAATTATAGTTTTAGGATCATCATACCCTATGTGCATAAGATGCATATATTTATGCATTGCATAATTAATACATTATGTGAATGATATGCATATATCCATGCATTTAAAAATGATAGGATAATTATACCCTATGTGAAAAGTATGCATATAAATGCTAATTGCATAGTTATGGGATAGTCATACTCTAGGTGAATTAAGTACATACAAACAGTTACATTATAATTATGGGATATTCATACTATATGTGAATAGTATGTATATAAATAAATGGTGAAGTATAATGATTTCTAAAAATGACTAATATTAGTATAAATGTGAATATCAAGTAAATAATATTGGTAAAATAATCCATTATAGGCACATTATACATATTCAAAAAAGGATATGATTGGTAAAATGATCATTAAAAGTATATTGAACCTCTTTAAACAGAAATAATTCTTATAAAAAAAATTTTTTTTTTTTTGGTTTTTTTTATATTTTTTTTTAATTTTTTTATTTTGATCATGTAGATTTATGATCTCATGATCTTCAAGACTTGAGCTTCCAAGTCATTCAGCTACACTGGTGATCCTTTTGATCATCCAGTGGCTCTTGTGCTTAGGTGATTACACAGTAACTCAACTTTCTTGCACATGTTCTTTATCATCCCCATGATCTGGTTGGGGGTTGAACTCTTGACCGGTTGTGTTTTCTTGAGTAGGTTGCATGGTACACACTAACCCCTGGACTATATTTGTGATACCCATTCAAAACAAATTTAGTACAAATACACCACCCATGATGCACATTTGGTAATATTGTGACACATACCTGACAGATGTTATGTTCCACTCTAAGTCACAACATACAGTATGTGGATAATATGCATATAAATACCAAGTGCATAAATATGGAACATTCAAGTAGCATGTGACAAGTATGGATATAACTATGTATTTCATAATTATAGTTTTAGGATCATCATACCCTATGTGCATAAGATGCATATATTTATGCATTGCATAATTAATACATTATGTGAATGATATGCATATATCCATGCATTTAAAAATGATAGGATAATTATACCCTATGTGAAAAGTATGCATATAAATGCTAATTGCATAGTTATGGGATAGTCATACTCTAGGTGAATTAAGTACATACAAACAGTTACATTATAATTATGGGATATTCATACTATATGTGAATAGTATGTATATAAATAAATGGTGAAGTATAATGATTTCTAAAAATGACTAATATTAGTATAAATGTGAATATCAAGTAAATAATATTGGTAAAATAATCCATTATAGGCACATTATACATATTCAAAAAAGGATATGATTGGTAAAATGATCATTAAAAGTATATTGAACCTCTTTAAACAGAAATAATTCTTATAAAAAAAATTTTTTTTTTTTTGGTTTTTTTTATATTTTTTTTTAATTTTTTTATTTTGATCATGTAGATTTATGATCTCATGATCTTCAAGACTTGAGCTTCCAAGTCATTCAGCTACACTGGTGATCCTTTTGATCATCCAGTGGCTCTTGTGCTTAGGTGATTACACAGTAACTCAACTTTCTTGCACATGTTCTTTATCATCCCCATGATCTGGTTGGGGGTTGAACTCTTGACCGGTTGTGTTTTCTTGAGTAGGTTGCATGGTACACACTAACCCCTGGACTATATTTGTGATACCCATTCAAAACAAATTTAGTACAAATACACCACCCATGATGCACATTTGGTAATATTGTGACACATACCTGACAGATGTTATGTTCCACTCTAAGTCACAACATACAGTATGTGGATAATATGCATATAAATACCAAGTGCATAAATATGGAACATTCAAGTAGCATGTGACAAGTATGGATATAACTATGTATTTCATAATTATAGTTTTAGGATCATCATACACTATGTGCATAAGATGCATATATTTATGCATTGCATAATTAATACATTATGTGAATGATATGCATATATCCATGCATTTAAAAATGATAGGATAATTATACCCTATTTGAAAGGTATGCATATAAATGCTAATTGCATAGTTATGGGATAGTCATACTCTAGGTGATTTAAGTACATACAAACAGTTACATTATAATTATGGGATATTCATACTATATGTGAATAGTATGTATATAAATAAATGGTGAAGTATAATGATTTCTAAAAATGACTAATATTAGTATAAATGTGAATATCAAGTAAATAATATTGGTAAAATAATCCATTATAGGCACATTATACATATTCAAAAAAGGATATGATTGGTAAAATGATCATTAAAAGTATATTGAACCTCTTTAAACAGAAATAATACTTATAAAAAAAATTTTTTTTTTTTTTGGTTTTTTTTATATTTTTTTTTAATTTTTTTATTTTGATCATGTAGATTTATGATCTCATGATCTTCAAGACTTGAGCTTCCAAGTCATTCAGCTACACTGGTGATCCTTTTGATCATCCAGTGGCACTTGTGCTTAGGTGATTACACAGTAACCCCAACTTTCTTGCACATGTTCTTTATCATCCCCATGATCTGGTTGGGGGTTGAACTCTTGACCGGTTGTGTTTTCTTGAGTAGGTTGCATGGTACACACTAACCCCTGGACTATATTTGTGATACTCATTCAAAACAAATTTAGTACAAATACACCACCCATGATGCACATTTGGTAATATTGTGACACATACCTGACAGATGTTATGTTCCACTCTAAGTCACAACATACAGTATGTGGATAATATGCATATAAATACCAAGTGCATAAATATGGAACATTCAAGTAGCATGTGACAAGTATGGATATAACTATGTATTTCATAATTATAGTTTTAGGATCATCATACCCTATGTGCATAAGATGCATATATTTATGCATTGCATAATTAATACATTATGTGAATGATATGCATATATCCATGCATTTAAAAATGATAGGATAATTATACCCTATGTGAAAAGTATGCATATAAATGCTAATTGCATAGTTATGGGATAGTCATACTCTAGGTGAATTAAGTACATACAAACAGTTACATTATAATTATGGGATATTCATACTATATGTGAATAGTATGTATATAAATAAATGGTGAAGTATAATGATTTCTAAAAATGACTAATATTAGTATAAATGTGAATATCAAGTAAATAATATTGGTAAAATAATCCATTATAGGCACATTATACATATTCAAAAAAGGATATGATTGGTAAAATGATCATTAAAAGTATATTGAACCTCTTTAAACAGAAATAATACTTATAAAAAAAAATTTTTTTTTTTTTGGTTTTTTTTATATTTTTTTTTAATTTTTTTATTTTGATCATGTAGATTTATGATCTCATGATCTTCAAGACTTGAGCTTCCAAGTCATTCAGCTACACTGGTGATCCTTTTGATCATCCAGTGGCACTTGTGCTTAGGTGATTACACAGTAACCCAACTTTCTTGCACATGTTCTTTATCATCCCCATGATCTGGTTGGGGGTTGAACTCTTGACCGGTTGTGTTTTCTTGAGTAGGTTGCATGGTACACACTAACCCCTGGACTATATTTGTGATACCCATTCAAAACAAATTTAGTACAAATACACCACCCATGATGCACATTTGGTAATATTGTGACACATACCTGACAGATGTTATGTTCCACTCTAAGTCACAACATACAGTATGTGGATAATATGCATATAAATACCAAGTGCATAAATATGGAACATTCAAGTAGCATGTGACAAGTATGGATATAACTATGTATTTCATAATTATAGTTTTAGGATCATCATACCCTATGTGCATAAGATGCATATATTTATGCATTGCATAATTAATACATTATGTGAATGATATGCATATATCCATGCATTTAAAAATGATAGGATAATTATACCCTATGTGAAAAGTATGCATATAAATGCTAATTGCATAGTTATGGGATAGTCATACTCTAGGTGAATTAAGTACATACAAACAGTTACATTATAATTATGGGATATTCATACTATATGTGAATAGTATGTATATAAATAAATGGTGAAGTATAATGATTTCTAAAAATGACTAATATTAGTATAAATGTGAATATCAAGTAAATAATATTGGTAAAATAATCCATTATAGGCACATTATACATATTCAAAAAAGGATATGATTGGTAAAATGATCATTAAAAGTATATTGAACCTCTTTAAACAGAAATAATACTTATAAAAAAAATTTTTTTTTTTTTTGGTTTTTTTTATATTTTTTTTTAATTTTTTTATTTTGATCATGTAGATTTATGATCTCATGATCTTCAAGACTTGAGCTTCCAAGTCATTCAGCTACACTGGTGATCGTTTTGATCATCCAGTTGCTCTTGTGCTTAGGTGATTACACAGTAACCCCAACTTTCTTGCACATGTTCTTTATCATCCCCATGATCTGGTTGGGGGTTGAACTCTTGACCGGTTGTGTTTTCTTGAGTAGGTTGCATGGTACACACTAACCCCTGGACTATATTTGTGATACTCATTCAAAACAAATTTAGTACAAATACACCACCCATGATGCACATTTGGTAATATTGTGACACATACCTGACAGATGTTATGTTCCACTCTAAGTCACAACATACAGTATGTGGATAATATGCATATAAATACCAAGTGCATAAATATGGAACATTCAAGTAGCATGTGACAAGTATGGATATAACTATGTATTTCATAATTATAGTTTTAGGATCATCATACCCTATGTGCATAAGATGCATATATTTATGCATTGCATAATTAATACATTATGTGAATGATATGCATATATCCATGCATTTAAAAATGATAGGATAATTATACCCTATGTGAAAAGTATGCATATAAATGCTAATTGCATAGTTATGGGATAGTCATACTCTAGGTGAATTAAGTACATACAAACAGTTACATTATAATTATGGGATATTCATACTATATGTGAATAGTATGTATATAAATAAATGGTGAAGTATAATGATTTCTAAAAATGACTAATATTAGTATAAATGTGAATATCAAGTAAATAATATTGGTAAAATAATCCATTATAGGCACATTATACATATTCAAAAAAGGATATGATTGGTAAAATGATCATTAAAAGTATATTGAACCTTTTTAAACAGAAATAATACTTATAAAAAAATTTTTTTTTTTTTTTGGTTTTTTTTATATTTTTTTTTAATTTTTTTATTTTGATCATGTAGATTTATGATCTCATGATCTTCAAGACTTGAGCTTCCAAGTCATTCAGCTACACTGGTGATCGTTTTGATCATCCAGTTGCTCTTGTGCTTAGGTGATTACACAGTAACCCCAACTTTCTTGCACATGTTCTTTATCATCCCCATGATCTGGTTGGGGGTTGAACTCTTGACCGGTTGTGTTTTCTTGAGTAGGTTGCATGGTACACACTAACCCCTGGACTATATTTGTGATACTCATTCAAAACAAATTTAGTACAAATACACCACCCATGATGCACATTTGGTAATATTGTGACACATACCTGACAGATGTTATGTTCCACTCTAAGTCACAACATACAGTATGTGGATAATATGCATATAAATACCAAGTGCATAAATATGGAACATCCAAGTAGCATGTGGCAAGTATGGATATAACTATGTATTTCATAATTATAGTTTTAGGATCATCATACCCTATGTGCATAAGATGCATATATTTATGCATTTCATAATTAATACATTATGTGAATGATATGCATATATCCATGCATTTAAAAATGATAGGATAATTATACCCTATGTGAAAAGTATGCATATAAATGCTAATTGCATAGTTATGGGATAGTCATACTCTAGGTGAATTAAGTACATACAAACAGTTACATTATAATTATGGGATATTCATACTATATGTGAATAGTATGTATATAAATAAATGGTGAAGTATAATGATTTCTAAAAATGACTAATATTAGTATAAATGTGAATATCAAGTAAATAATATTGGTAAAATAATCCATTATAGGCACATTATACATATTCAAAAAAGGATATGATTGGTAAAATGATCATTAAAAGTATATTGAACCTCTTTAAACAGAAATAATTCTTATAAAAAAATTTTTTTTTTTTTTGGTTTTTTTTATATTTTTTTTTAATTTTTTTATTTTGATCATGTAGATTTATGATCTCATGATCTTCAAGACTTGAGCTTCCAAGTCATTCAGCTACACTGGTGATCCTTTTGATCATCCAGTGGCTCTTGTGCTTAGGTGATTACACAGTAACCCAACTTTCTTGCACATGTTCTTTATCATCCCCATGATCTGGTTGGGGGTTGAACTCTTGACCGGTTGTGTTTTCTTGAGTAGGTTGCATGGTACACACTAACCCCTGGACTATATTTGTGATACCCATTCAAAACAAATTTAGTACAAATACACCACCCATGATGCACATTTGGTAATATTGTGACACATACCTGACAGATGTTATGTTCCACTCTAAGTCACAACATACAGTATGTGGATAATATGCATATAAATACCAAGTGCATAAATATGGAACATTCAAGTAGCATGTGACAAGTATGGATATAACTATGTATTTCATAATTATAGTTTTAGGATCATCATACACTATGTGCATAAGATGCATATATTTATGCATTGCATAATTAATACATTATGTGAATGATATGCATATATCCATGCATTTAAAAATGATAGGATAATTATACCCTATTTGAAAAGTATGCATATAAATGCTAATTGCATAGTTATGGGATAGTCATACTCTAGGTGAATTAAGTACATACAAACAGTTACATTATAATTATGGGATATTCATACTATATGTGAATAGTATGTATATAAATAAATGGTGAAGTATAATGATTTCTAAAAATGACTAATATTAGTATAAATGTGAATATCAAGTAAATAATATTGGTAAAATAATCCATTATAGGCACATTATACATATTCAAAAAAGGATATGATTGGTAAAATGATCATTAAAAGTATATTGAACCTCTTTAAACAGAAATAATACTTATAAAAATTTTTTTTTTTTGGTTTTTTTTATATTTTTTTTTAATTTTTTTATTTTGATCATGTAGATTTATGATCTCATGATCTTCAAGACTTGAGCTTCCAAGTCATTCAGCTACACTGGTGATCCTTTTGATCATCCAGTGGCTCTTGTGCTTAGGTGATTACACAGTAACCCCAACTTTCTTGCACATGTTCTTTATCATCCCCATGATCTGGTTGGGGGTTGAACTCTTGACCGGTTGTGTTTTCTTGAGTAGGTTGCATGGTACACACTAACCCCTGGACTATATTTGTGATACCCATTCAAAACAAATTTAGTACAAATACACCACCCATGATGCACATTTGGTAATATTGTGACACATACCTGACAGATGTTATGTTCCACTCTAAGTCACAACATACAGTATGTGGATAATATGCATATAAATACCAAGTGCATAAATATGGAACATTCAAGTAGCATGTGACAAGTATGGATATAACTATGTATTTCATAATTATAGTTTTAGGATCATCATACCCTATGTGCATAAGATGCATATATTTATGCATTGCATAATTAATACATTATGTGAATGATATGCATATATGCATGCATTTATAAATGATAGGATAATTATACCCTATGTGAAAAGTATGCATATAAATGCTAATTGCATAGTTATGGGATAGTCATACTCTAGGTGAATTAAGTACATACAAACAGTTACATTATAATTATGGGATATTCATACTATATGTGAATAGTATGTATATAAATAAATGGTGAAGTATAATGATTTCTAAAAATGACTAATATTAGTATAAATGTGAATATCAAGTAAATAATATTGGTAAAATAATCCATTATAGGCACATTATACATATTCAAAAAAGGATATGATTGGTAAAATGATCATTAAAAGTATATTGAACCTCTTTAAACAGAAATAATACTTATAAAAAAAATTTTTTTTTTTTTTGGTTTTTTTTATATTTTTTTTTAATTTTTTTATTTTGATCATGTAGATTTATGATCTCATGATCTTCAAGACTTGAGCTTCCAAGTCATTCAGCTACACTGGTGATCCTTTTGATCATCCAGTGGCTCTTGTGCTTAGGTGATTACACAGTAACCCCAACTTTCTTGCACATGTTCTTTATCATCCCCATGATCTGGTTGGGGGTTGAACTCTTGACCGGTTGTGTTTTCTTGAGTAGGTTGCATGGTACACACTAACCCCTGGACTATATTTGTGATACTCATTCAAAACAAATTTAGTACAAATACACCACCCATGATGCACATTTGGTAATATTGTGACACATACCTGACAGATGTTATGTTCCACTCTAAGTCACAACATACAGTATGTGGATAATATGCATATAAATACCAAGTGCATAAATATGGAACATTCAAGTAGCATGTGACAAGTATGGATATAACTATGTATTTCATAATTATAGTTTTAGGATCATCATACCCTATGTGCATAAGATGCATATATTTATGCATTGCATAATTAATACATTATGTGAATGATATGCATATATCCATGCATTTAAAAATGATAGGATAATTATACCCTATGTGAAAAGTATGCATATAAATGCTAATTGCATAGTTATGGGATAGTCATACTCTAGGTGAATTAAGTACATACAAACAGTTACATTATAATTATGGGATATTCATACTATATGTGAATAGTATGTATATAAATAAATGGTGAAGTATAATGATTTCTAAAAATGACTAATATTAGTATAAATGTGAATATCAAGTAAATAATATTGGTAAAATAATCCATTATAGGCACATTATACATATTCAAAAAAGGATATGATTGGTAAAATGATCATTAAAAGTATATTGAACCTCTTTAAACAGAAATAATACTTATAAAAAAAATTTTTTTTTTTTTTGGTTTTTTTTATATTTTTTTTTAATTTTTTTATTTTGATCATGTAGATTTATGATCTCATGATCTTCAAGACTTGAGCTTCCAAGTCATTCAGCTACACTGGTGATCCTTTTGATCATCCAGTGGCACTTGTGCTTAGGTGATTACACAGTAACCCCAACTTTCTTGCACATGTTCTTTATCATCCCCATGATCTGGTTGGGGGTTGAACTCTTGACCGGTTGTGTTTTCTTGAGTAGGTTGCATGGTACACACTAACCCCTGGACTATATTTGTGATACTCATTCAAAACAAATTTAGTACAAATACACCACCCATGATGCACATTTGGTAATATTGTGACACATACCTGACAGATGTTATGTTCCACTCTAAGTCACAACATACAGTATGTGGATAATATGCATATAAATACCAAGTGCATAAATATGGAACATTCAAGTAGCATGTGACAAGTATGGATATAACTATGTATTTCATAATTATAGTTTTAGGATCATCATACCCTATGTGCATAAGATGCATATATTTATGCATTGCATAATTAATACATTATGTGAATGATATGCATATATCCATGCATTTAAAAATGATAGGATAATTATACCCTATGTGAAAAGTATGCATATAAATGCTAATTGCATAGTTATGGGATAGTCATACTCTAGGTGAATTAAGTACATACAAACAGTTACATTATAATTATGGGATATTCATACTATATGTGAATAGTATGTATATAAATAAATGGTGAAGTATAATGATTTCTAAAAATGACTAATATTAGTATAAATGTGAATATCAAGTAAATAATATTGGTAAAATAATCCATTATAGGCACATTATACATATTCAAAAAAGGATATGATTGGTAAAATGATCATTAAAAGTATATTGAACCTCTTTAAACAGAAATAATACTTATAAAAAAAAATTTTTTTTTTTTTGGTTTTTTTTATATTTTTTTTTAATTTTTTTATTTTGATCATGTAGATTTATGATCTCATGATCTTCAAGACTTGAGCTTCCAAGTCATTCAGCTACACTGGTGATCCTTTTGATCATCCAGTGGCTCTTGTGCTTAGGTGATTACACAGTAACCCAACTTTCTTGCACATGTTCTTTATCATCCCCATGATCTGGTTGGGGGTTGAACTCTTGACCGGTTGTGTTTTCTTGAGTAGGTTGCATGGTACACACTAACCCCTGGACTATATTTGTGATACCCATTCAAAACAAATTTAGTACAAATACACCACCCATGATGCACATTTGGTAATATTGTGACACATACCTGACAGATGTTATGTTCCACTCTAAGTCACAACATACAGTATGTGGATAATATGCATATAAATACCAAGTGCATAAATATGGAACATTCAAGTAGCATGTGACAAGTATGGATATAACTATGTATTTCATAATTATAGTTTTAGGATCATCATACCCTATGTGCATAAGATGCATATATTTATGCATTGCATAATTAATACATTATGTGAATGATATGCATATATCCATGCATTTAAAAATGATAGGATAATTATACCCTATGTGAAAAGTATGCATATAAATGCTAATTGCATAGTTATGGGATAGTCATACTCTAGGTGAATTAAGTACATACAAACAGTTACATTATAATTATGGGATATTCATACTATATGTGAATAGTATGTATATAAATAAATGGTGAAGTATAATGATTTCTAAAAATGACTAATATTAGTATAAATGTGAATATCAAGTAAATAATATTGGTAAAATAATCCATTATAGGCACATTATACATATTCAAAAAAGGATATGATTGGTAAAATGATCATTAAAAGTATATTGAACCTCTTTAAACAGAAATAATACTTATAAAAAAAATTTTTTTTTTTTTTGGTTTTTTTTATATTTTTTTTTAATTTTTTTATTTTGATCATGTAGATTTATGATCTCATGATCTTCAAGACTTGAGCTTCCAAGTCATTCAGCTACACTGGTGATCCTTTTGATCATCCAGTGGCTCTTGTGCTTAGGTGATTACACAGTAACCCCAACTTTCTTGCACATGTTCTTTATCATCCCCATGATCTGGTTGGGGGTTGAACTCTTGACCGGTTGTGTTTTCTTGAGTAGGTTGCATGGTACACACTAACCCCTGGACTATATTTGTGATACTCATTCAAAACAAATTTAGTACAAATACACCACCCATGATGCACATTTGGTAATATTGTGACACATACCTGACAGATGTTATGTTCCACTCTAAGTCACAACATACAGTATGTGGATAATATGCATATAAATACCAAGTGCATAAATATGGAACATTCAAGTAGCATGTGACAAGTATGGATATAACTATGTATTTCATAATTATAGTTTTAGGATCATCATACCCTATGTGCATAAGATGCATATATTTATGCATTGCATAATTAATACATTATGTGAATGATATGCATATATCCATGCATTTAAAAATGATAGGATAATTATACCCTATGTGAAAAGTATGCATATAAATGCTAATTGCATAGTTATGGGATAGTCATACTCTAGGTGAATTAAGTACATACAAACAGTTACATTATAATTATGGGATATTCATACTATATGTGAATAGTATGTATATAAATAAATGGTGAAGTATAATGATTTCTAAAAATGACTAATATTAGTATAAATGTGAATATCAAGTAAATAATATTGGTAAAATAATCCATTATAGGCACATTATACATATTCAAAAAAGGATATGATTGGTAAAATGATCATTAAAAGTATATTGAACCTCTTTAAACAGAAATAATACTTATAAAAAAAATTTTTTTTTTTTTTGGTTTTTTTTATATTTTTTTTTAATTTTTTTATTTTGATCATGTAGATTTATGATCTCATGATCTTCAAGACTTGAGCTTCCAAGTCATTCAGCTACACTGGTGATCCTTTTGATCATCCAGTGGCACTTGTGCTTAGGTGATTACACAGTAACCCCAACTTTCTTGCACATGTTCTTTATCATCCCCATGATCTGGTTGGGGGTTGAACTCTTGACCGGTTGTGTTTTCTTGAGTAGGTTGCATGGTACACACTAACCCCTGGACTATATTTGTGATACTCATTCAAAACAAATTTAGTACAAATACACCACCCATGATGCACATTTGGTAATATTGTGACACATACCTGACAGATGTTATGTTCCACTCTAAGTCACAACATACAGTATGTGGATAATATGCATATAAATACCAAGTGCATAAATATGGAACATTCAAGTAGCATGTGACAAGTATGGATATAACTATGTATTTCATAATTATAGTTTTAGGATCATCATACCCTATGTGCATAAGATGCATATATTTATGCATTGCATAATTAATACATTATGTGAATGATATGCATATATCCATGCATTTAAAAATGATAGGATAATTATACCCTATGTGAAAAGTATGCATATAAATGCTAATTGCATAGTTATGGGATAGTCATACTCTAGGTGAATTAAGTACATACAAACAGTTACATTATAATTATGGGATATTCATACTATATGTGAATAGTATGTATATAAATAAATGGTGAAGTATAATGATTTCTAAAAATGACTAATATTAGTATAAATGTGAATATCAAGTAAATAATATTGGTAAAATAATCCATTATAGGCACATTATACATATTCAAAAAAGGATATGATTGGTAAAATGATCATTAAAAGTATATTGAACCTCTTTAAACAGAAATAATACTTATAAAAAAAAATTTTTTTTTTTTTGGTTTTTTTTATATTTTTTTTTAATTTTTTTATTTTGATCATGTAGATTTATGATCTCATGATCTTCAAGACTTGAGCTTCCAAGTCATTCAGCTACACTGGTGATCCTTTTGATCATCCAGTGGCTCTTGTGCTTAGGTGATTACACAGTAACCCAACTTTCTTGCACATGTTCTTTATCATCCCCATGATCTGGTTGGGGGTTGAACTCTTGACCGGTTGTGTTTTCTTGAGTAGGTTGCATGGTACACACTAACCCCTGGACTATATTTGTGATACCCATTCAAAACAAATTTAGTACAAATACACCACCCATGATGCACATTTGGTAATATTGTGACACATACCTGACAGATGTTATGTTCCACTCTAAGTCACAACATACAGTATGTGGATAATATGCATATAAATACCAAGTGCATAAATATGGAACATTCAAGTAGCATGTGACAAGTATGGATATAACTATGTATTTCATAATTATAGTTTTAGGATCATCATACCCTATGTGCATAAGATGCATATATTTATGCATTGCATAATTAATACATTATGTGAATGATATGCATATATCCATGCATTTAAAAATGATAGGATAATTATACCCTATGTGAAAAGTATGCATATAAATGCTAATTGCATAGTTATGGGATAGTCATACTCTAGGTGAATTAAGTACATACAAACAGTTACATTATAATTATGGGATATTCATACTATATGTGAATAGTATGTATATAAATAAATGGTGAAGTATAATGATTTCTAAAAATGACTAATATTAGTATAAATGTGAATATCAAGTAAATAATATTGGTAAAATAATCCATTATAGGCACATTATACATATTCAAAAAAGGATATGATTGGTAAAATGATCATTAAAAGTATATTGAACCTCTTTAAACAGAAATAATTCTTATAAAAAAATTTTTTTTTTTTTTGGTTTTTTTTATATTTTTTTTTAATTTTTTTATTTTGATCATGTAGATTTATGATCTCATGATCTTCAAGACTTGAGCTTCCAAGTCATTCAGCTACACTGGTGATCCTTTTGATCATCCAGTGGCTCTTGTGCTTAGGTGATTACACAGTAACCCAACTTTCTTGCACATGTTCTTTATCATCCCCATGATCTGGTTGGGGGTTGAACTCTTGACCGGTTGTGTTTTCTTGAGTAGGTTGCATGGTACACACTAACCCCTGGACTATATTTGTGATACCCATTCAAAACAAATTTAGTACAAATACACCACCCATGATGCACATTTGGTAATATTGTGACACATACCTGACAGATGTTATGTTCCACTCTAAGTCACAACATACAGTATGTGGATAATATGCATATAAATACCAAGTGCATAAATATGGAACATTCAAGTAGCATGTGACAAGTATGGATATAACTATGTATTTCATAATTATAGTTTTAGGATCATCATACACTATGTGCATAAGATGCATATATTTATGCATTGCATAATTAATACATTATGTGAATGATATGCATATATCCATGCATTTAAAAATGATAGGATAATTATACCCTATTTGAAAAGTATGCATATAAATGCTAATTGCATAGTTATGGGATAGTCATACTCTAGGTGAATTAAGTACATACAAACAGTTACATTATAATTATGGGATATTCATACTATATGTGAATAGTATGTATATAAATAAATGGTGAAGTATAATGATTTCTAAAAATGACTAATATTAGTATAAATGTGAATATCAAGTAAATAATATTGGTAAAATAATCCATTATAGGCACATTATACATATTCAAAAAAGGATATGATTGGTAAAATGATCATTAAAAGTATATTGAACCTCTTTAAACAGAAATAATACTTATAAAAATTTTTTTTTTTTGGTTTTTTTTATATTTTTTTTTAATTTTTTTATTTTGATCATGTAGATTTATGATCTCATGATCTTCAAGACTTGAGCTTCCAAGTCATTCAGCTACACTGGTGATCCTTTTGATCATCCAGTGGCTCTTGTGCTTAGGTGATTACACAGTAACCCCAACTTTCTTGCACATGTTCTTTATCATCCCCATGATCTGGTTGGGGGTTGAACTCTTGACCGGTTGTGTTTTCTTGAGTAGGTTGCATGGTACACACTAACCCCTGGACTATATTTGTGATACCCATTCAAAACAAATTTAGTACAAATACACCACCCATGATGCACATTTGGTAATATTGTGACACATACCTGACAGATGTTATGTTCCACTCTAAGTCACAACATACAGTATGTGGATAATATGCATATAAATACCAAGTGCATAAATATGGAACATTCAAGTAGCATGTGACAAGTATGGATATAACTATGTATTTCATAATTATAGTTTTAGGATCATCATACCCTATGTGCATAAGATGCATATATTTATGCATTGCATAATTAATACATTATGTGAATGATATGCATATATGCATGCATTTATAAATGATAGGATAATTATACCCTATGTGAAAAGTATGCATATAAATGCTAATTGCATAGTTATGGGATAGTCATACTCTAGGTGAATTAAGTACATACAAACAGTTACATTATAATTATGGGATATTCATACTATATGTGAATAGTATGTATATAAATAAATGGTGAAGTATAATGATTTCTAAAAATGACTAATATTAGTATAAATGTGAATATCAAGTAAATAATATTGGTAAAATAATCCATTATAGGCACATTATACATATTCAAAAAAGGATATGATTGGTAAAATGATCATTAAAAGTATATTGAACCTCTTTAAACAGAAATAATACTTATAAAAAAAATTTTTTTTTTTTTTGGTTTTTTTTATATTTTTTTTTAATTTTTTTATTTTGATCATGTAGATTTATGATCTCATGATCTTCAAGACTTGAGCTTCCAAGTCATTCAGCTACACTGGTGATCCTTTTGATCATCCAGTGGCTCTTGTGCTTAGGTGATTACACAGTAACCCCAACTTTCTTGCACATGTTCTT
The DNA here is from genome assembly GCA_030280995.1 of Hemileia vastatrix. NCBI lineage: Eukaryota > Fungi > Basidiomycota > Pucciniomycetes > Pucciniales > Zaghouaniaceae > Hemileia > Hemileia vastatrix. Next base: position 24,058,406 of record JASXTE010000004.1, on the reverse strand, counting down.
TATCATCCCCATGATCTGGTTGGGGGTTGAACTCTTGACCGGTTGTGTTTTCTTGAGTAGGTTGCATGGTACACACTAACCCCTGGACTATATTTGTGATACTCATTCAAAACAAATTTAGTACAAATACACCACCCATGATGCACATTTGGTAATATTGTGACACATACCTGACAGATGTTATGTTCCACTCTAAGTCACAACATACAGTATGTGGATAATATGCATATAAATACCAAGTGCATAAATATGGAACATTCAAGTAGCATGTGACAAGTATGGATATAACTATGTATTTCATAATTATAGTTTTAGGATCATCATACCCTATGTGCATAAGATGCATATATTTATGCATTGCATAATTAATACATTATGTGAATGATATGCATATATCCATGCATTTAAAAATGATAGGATAATTATACCCTATGTGAAAAGTATGCATATAAATGCTAATTGCATAGTTATGGGATAGTCATACTCTAGGTGAATTAAGTACATACAAACAGTTACATTATAATTATGGGATATTCATACTATATGTGAATAGTATGTATATAAATAAATGGTGAAGTATAATGATTTCTAAAAATGACTAATATTAGTATAAATGTGAATATCAAGTAAATAATATTGGTAAAATAATCCATTATAGGCACATTATACATATTCAAAAAAGGATATGATTGGTAAAATGATCATTAAAAGTATATTGAACCTCTTTAAACAGAAATAATACTTATAAAAAAAATTTTTTTTTTTTTTGGTTTTTTTTATATTTTTTTTTAATTTTTTTATTTTGATCATGTAGATTTATGATCTCATGATCTTCAAGACTTGAGCTTCCAAGTCATTCAGCTACACTGGTGATCCTTTTGATCATCCAGTGGCACTTGTGCTTAGGTGATTACACAGTAACCCCAACTTTCTTGCACATGTTCTTTATCATCCCCATGATCTGGTTGGGGGTTGAACTCTTGACCGGTTGTGTTTTCTTGAGTAGGTTGCATGGTACACACTAACCCCTGGACTATATTTGTGATACTCATTCAAAACAAATTTAGTACAAATACACCACCCATGATGCACATTTGGTAATATTGTGACACATACCTGACAGATGTTATGTTCCACTCTAAGTCACAACATACAGTATGTGGATAATATGCATATAAATACCAAGTGCATAAATATGGAACATTCAAGTAGCATGTGACAAGTATGGATATAACTATGTATTTCATAATTATAGTTTTAGGATCATCATACCCTATGTGCATAAGATGCATATATTTATGCATTGCATAATTAATACATTATGTGAATGATATGCATATATCCATGCATTTAAAAATGATAGGATAATTATACCCTATGTGAAAAGTATGCATATAAATGCTAATTGCATAGTTATGGGATAGTCATACTCTAGGTGAATTAAGTACATACAAACAGTTACATTATAATTATGGGATATTCATACTATATGTGAATAGTATGTATATAAATAAATGGTGAAGTATAATGATTTCTAAAAATGACTAATATTAGTATAAATGTGAATATCAAGTAAATAATATTGGTAAAATAATCCATTATAGGCACATTATACATATTCAAAAAAGGATATGATTGGTAAAATGATCATTAAAAGTATATTGAACCTCTTTAAACAGAAATAATACTTATAAAAAAAAATTTTTTTTTTTTTGGTTTTTTTTATATTTTTTTTTAATTTTTTTATTTTGATCATGTAGATTTATGATCTCATGATCTTCAAGACTTGAGCTTCCAAGTCATTCAGCTACACTGGTGATCCTTTTGATCATCCAGTGGCTCTTGTGCTTAGGTGATTACACAGTAACCCAACTTTCTTGCACATGTTCTTTATCATCCCCATGATCTGGTTGGGGGTTGAACTCTTGACCGGTTGTGTTTTCTTGAGTAGGTTGCATGGTACACACTAACCCCTGGACTATATTTGTGATACCCATTCAAAACAAATTTAGTACAAATACACCACCCATGATGCACATTTGGTAATATTGTGACACATACCTGACAGATGTTATGTTCCACTCTAAGTCACAACATACAGTATGTGGATAATATGCATATAAATACCAAGTGCATAAATATGGAACATTCAAGTAGCATGTGACAAGTATGGATATAACTATGTATTTCATAATTATAGTTTTAGGATCATCATACACTATGTGCATAAGATGCATATATTTATGCATTGCATAATTAATACATTATGTGAATGATATGCATATATCCATGCATTTAAAAATGATAGGATAATTATACCCTATTTGAAAAGTATGCATATAAATGCTAATTGCATAGTTATGGGATAGTCATACTCTAGGTGAATTAAGTACATACAAACAGTTACATTATAATTATGGGATATTCATACTATATGTGAATAGTATGTATATAAATAAATGGTGAAGTATAATGATTTCTAAAAATGACTAATATTAGTATAAATGTGAATATCAAGTAAATAATATTGGTAAAATAATCCATTATAGGCACATTATACATATTCAAAAAAGGATATGATTGGTAAAATGATCATTAAAAGTATATTGAACCTCTTTAAACAGAAATAATACTTATAAAAATTTTTTTTTTTTGGTTTTTTTTATATTTTTTTTTAATTTTTTTATTTTGATCATGTAGATTTATGATCTCATGATCTTCAAGACTTGAGCTTCCAAGTCATTCAGCTACACTGGTGATCCTTTTGATCATCCAGTGGCTCTTGTGCTTAGGTGATTACACAGTAACCCCAACTTTCTTGCACATGTTCTTTATCATCCCCATGATCTGGTTGGGGGTTGAACTCTTGACCGGTTGTGTTTTCTTGAGTAGGTTGCATGGTACACACTAACCCCTGGACTATATTTGTGATACCCATTCAAAACAAATTTAGTACAAATACACCACCCATGATGCACATTTGGTAATATTGTGACACATACCTGACAGATGTTATGTTCCACTCTAAGTCACAACATACAGTATGTGGATAATATGCATATAAATACCAAGTGCATAAATATGGAACATTCAAGTAGCATGTGACAAGTATGGATATAACTATGTATTTCATAATTATAGTTTTAGGATCATCATACCCTATGTGCATAAGATGCATATATTTATGCATTGCATAATTAATACATTATGTGAATGATATGCATATATGCATGCATTTATAAATGATAGGATAATTATACCCTATGTGAAAAGTATGCATATAAATGCTAATTGCATAGTTATGGGATAGTCATACTCTAGGTGAATTAAGTACATACAAACAGTTACATTATAATTATGGGATATTCATACTATATGTGAATAGTATGTATATAAATAAATGGTGAAGTATAATGATTTCTAAAAATGACTAATATTAGTATAAATGTGAATATCAAGTAAATAATATTGGTAAAATAATCCATTATAGGCACATTATACATATTCAAAAAAGGATATGATTGGTAAAATGATCATTAAAAGTATATTGAACCTCTTTAAACAGAAATAATACTTATAAAAAAAATTTTTTTTTTTTTTGGTTTTTTTTATATTTTTTTTTTAATTTTTTTATTTTGATCATGTAGATTTATGATCTCATGATCTTCAAGACTTGAGCTTCCAAGTCATTCAGCTACACTGGTGATCCTTTTGATCATCCAGTGGCACTTGTGCTTAGGTGATTACACAGTAACCCCAACTTTCTTGCACATGTTCTTTATCATCCCCATGATCTGGTTGGGGGTTGAACTCTTGACCGGTTGTGTTTTCTTGAGTAGGTTGCATGGTACACACTAACCCCTGGACTATATTTGTGATACTCATTCAAAACAAATTTAGTACAAATACACCACCCATGATGCACATTTGGTAATATTGTGACACATACCTGACAGATGTTATGTTCCACTCTAAGTCACAACATACAGTATGTGGATAATATGCATATAAATACCAAGTGCATAAATATGGAACATTCAAGTAGCATGTGACAAGTATGGATATAACTATGTATTTCATAATTATAGTTTTAGGATCATCATACCCTATGTGCATAAGATGCATATATTTATGCATTGCATAATTAATACATTATGTGAATGATATGCATATATCCATGCATTTAAAAATGATAGGATAATTATACCCTATGTGAAAAGTATGCATATAAATGCTAATTGCATAGTTATGGGATAGTCATACTCTAGGTGAATTAAGTACATACAAACAGTTACATTATAATTATGGGATATTCATACTATATGTGAATAGTATGTATATAAATAAATGGTGAAGTATAATGATTTCTAAAAATGACTAATATTAGTATAAATGTGAATATCAAGTAAATAATATTGGTAAAATAATCCATTATAGGCACATTATACATATTCAAAAAAGGATATGATTGGTAAAATGATCATTAAAAGTATATTGAACCTCTTTAAACAGAAATAATACTTATAAAAAAAAATTTTTTTTTTTTTGGTTTTTTTTATATTTTTTTTTAATTTTTTTATTTTGATCATGTAGATTTATGATCTCATGATCTTCAAGACTTGAGCTTCCAAGTCATTCAGCTACACTGGTGATCCTTTTGATCATCCAGTGGCTCTTGTGCTTAGGTGATTACACAGTAACCCAACTTTCTTGCACATGTTCTTTATCATCCCCATGATCTGGTTGGGGGTTGAACTCTTGACCGGTTGTGTTTTCTTGAGTAGGTTGCATGGTACACACTAACCCCTGGACTATATTTGTGATACCCATTCAAAACAAATTTAGTACAAATACACCACCCATGATGCACATTTGGTAATATTGTGACACATACCTGACAGATGTTATGTTCCACTCTAAGTCACAACATACAGTATGTGGATAATATGCATATAAATACCAAGTGCATAAATATGGAACATTCAAGTAGCATGTGACAAGTATGGATATAACTATGTATTTCATAATTATAGTTTTAGGATCATCATACACTATGTGCATAAGATGCATATATTTATGCATTGCATAATTAATACATTATGTGAATGATATGCATATATCCATGCATTTAAAAATGATAGGATAATTATACCCTATTTGAAAAGTATGCATATAAATGCTAATTGCATAGTTATGGGATAGTCATACTCTAGGTGAATTAAGTACATACAAACAGTTACATTATAATTATGGGATATTCATACTATATGTGAATAGTATGTATATAAATAAATGGTGAAGTATAATGATTTCTAAAAATGACTAATATTAGTATAAATGTGAATATCAAGTAAATAATATTGGTAAAATAATCCATTATAGGCACATTATACATATTCAAAAAAGGATATGATTGGTAAAATGATCATTAAAAGTATATTGAACCTCTTTAAACAGAAATAATACTTATAAAAATTTTTTTTTTTGGTTTTTTTTATATTTTTTTTATATTTTTTTATTTTGATCATGTAGATTTATGATCTCATGATCTTCAAGACTTGAGCTTCCAAGTCATTCAGCTACACTGGTGATCCTTTTGATCATCCAGTGGCTCTTGTGCTTAGGTGATTACACAGTAACCCCAACTTTCTTGCACATGTTCTTTATCATCCCCATGATCTGGTTGGGGGTTGAACTCTTGACCGGTTGTGTTTTCTTGAGTAGGTTGCATGGTACACACTAACCCCTGGACTATATTTGTGATACCCATTCAAAACAAATTTAGTACAAATACACCACCCATGATGCACATTTGGTAATATTGTGACACATACCTGACAGATGTTATGTTCCACTCTAAGTCACAACATACAGTATGTGGATAATATGCATATAAATACCAAGTGCATAAATATGGAACATTCAAGTAGCATGTGACAAGTATGGATATAACTATGTATTTCATAATTATAGTTTTAGGATCATCATACCCTATGTGCATAAGATGCATATATTTATGCATTGCATAATTAATACATTATGTGAATGATATGCATATATGCATGCATTTATAAATGATAGGATAATTATACCCTATGTGAAAAGTATGCATATAAATGCTAATTGCATAGTTATGGGATAGTCATACTCTAGGTGAATTAAGTACATACAAACAGTTACATTATAATTATGGGATATTCATACTATATGTGAATAGTATGTATATAAATAAATGGTGAAGTATAATGATTTCTAAAAATGACTAATATTAGTATAAATGTGAATATCAAGTAAATAATATTGGTAAAATAATCCATTATAGGCACATTATACATATTCAAAAAAGGATATGATTGGTAAAATGATCATTAAAAGTATATTGAACCTCTTTAAACAGAAATAATACTTATAAAAAAAATTTTTTTTTTTTTTGGTTTTTTTTATATTTTTTTTTAATTTTTTTATTTTGATCATGTAGATTTATGATCTCATGATCTTCAAGACTTGAGCTTCCAAGTCATTCAGCTACACTGGTGATCCTTTTGATCATCCAGTGGCACTTGTGCTTAGGTGATTACACAGTAACCCCAACTTTCTTGCACATGTTCTTTATCATCCCCATGATCTGGTTGGGGGTTGAACTCTTGACCGGTTGTGTTTTCTTGAGTAGGTTGCATGGTACACACTAACCCCTGGACTATATTTGTGATACTCATTCAAAACAAATTTAGTACAAATACACCACCCATGATGCACATTTGGTAATATTGTGACACATACCTGACAGATGTTATGTTCCACTCTAAGTCACAACATACAGTATGTGGATAATATGCATATAAATACCAAGTGCATAAATATGGAACATTCAAGTAGCATGTGACAAGTATGGATATAACTATGTATTTCATAATTATAGTTTTAGGATCATCATACCCTATGTGCATAAGATGCATATATTTATGCATTGCATAATTAATACATTATGTGAATGATATGCATATATCCATGCATTTAAAAATGATAGGATAATTATACCCTATGTGAAAAGTATGCATATAAATGCTAATTGCATAGTTATGGGATAGTCATACTCTAGGTGAATTAAGTACATACAAACAGTTACATTATAATTATGGGATATTCATACTATATGTGAATAGTATGTATATAAATAAATGGTGAAGTATAATGATTTCTAAAAATGACTAATATTAGTATAAATGTGAATATCAAGTAAATAATATTGGTAAAATAATCCATTATAGGCACATTATACATATTCAAAAAAGGATATGATTGGTAAAATGATCATTAAAAGTATATTGAACCTCTTTAAACAGAAATAATACTTATAAAAAAAATTTTTTTTTTTTTGGTTTTTTTTATATTTTTTTTTAATTTTTTTATTTTGATCATGTAGATTTATGATCTCATGATCTTCAAGACTTGAGCTTCCAAGTCATTCAGCTACACTGGTGATCCTTTTGATCATCCAGTGGCTCTTGTGCTTAGGTGATTACACAGTAACCCAACTTTCTTGCACATGTTCTTTATCATCCCCATGATCTGGTTGGGGGTTGAACTCTTGACCGGTTGTGTTTTCTTGAGTAGGTTGCATGGTACACACTAACCCCTGGACTATATTTGTGATACCCATTCAAAACAAATTTAGTACAAATACACCACCCATGATGCACATTTGGTAATATTGTGACACATACCTGACAGATGTTATGTTCCACTCTAAGTCACAACATACAGTATGTGGATAATATGCATATAAATACCAAGTGCATAAATATGGAACATTCAAGTAGCATGTGACAAGTATGGATATAACTATGTATTTCATAATTATAGTTTTAGGATCATCATACACTATGTGCATAAGATGCATATATTTATGCATTGCATAATTAATACATTATGTGAATGATATGCATATATCCATGCATTTAAAAATGATAGGATAATTATACCCTATTTGAAAAGTATGCATATAAATGCTAATTGCATAGTTATGGGATAGTCATACTCTAGGTGAATTAAGTACATACAAACAGTTACATTATAATTATGGGATATTCATACTATATGTGAATAGTATGTATATAAATAAATGGTGAAGTATAATGATTTCTAAAAATGACTAATATTAGTATAAATGTGAATATCAAGTAAATAATATTGGTAAAATAATCCATTATAGGCACATTATACATATTCAAAAAAGGATATGATTGGTAAAATGATCATTAAAAGTATATTGAACCTCTTTAAACAGAAATAATACTTATAAAAATTTTTTTTTTTTGGTTTTTTTTATATTTTTTTTTAATTTTTTTATTTTGATCATGTAGATTTATGATCTCATGATCTTCAAGACTTGAGCTTCCAAGTCATTCAGCTACACTGGTGATCCTTTTGATCATCCAGTGGCTCTTGTGCTTAGGTGATTACACAGTAACCCCAACTTTCTTGCACATGTTCTTTATCATCCCCATGATCTGGTTGGGGGTTGAACTCTTGACCGGTTGTGTTTTCTTGAGTAGGTTGCATGGTACACACTAACCCCTGGACTATATTTGTGATACCCATTCAAAACAAATTTAGTACAAATACACCACCCATGATGCACATTTGGTAATATTGTGACACATACCTGACAGATGTTATGTTCCACTCTAAGTCACAACATACAGTATGTGGATAATATGCATATAAATACCAAGTGCATAAATATGGAACATTCAAGTAGCATGTGACAAGTATGGATATAACTATGTATTTCATAATTATAGTTTTAGGATCATCATACCCTATGTGCATAAGATGCATATATTTATGCATTGCATAATTAATACATTATGTGAATGATATGCATATATGCATGCATTTATAAATGATAGGATAATTATACCCTATGTGAAAAGTATGCATATAAATGCTAATTGCATAGTTATGGGATAGTCATACTCTAGGTGAATTAAGTACATACAAACAGTTACATTATAATTATGGGATATTCATACTATATGTGAATAGTATGTATATAAATAAATGGTGAAGTATAATGATTTCTAAAAATGACTAATATTAGTATAAATGTGAATATCAAGTAAATAATATTGGTAAAATAATCCATTATAGGCACATTATACATATTCAAAAAAGGATATGATTGGTAAAATGATCATTAAAAGTATATTGAACCTCTTTAAACAGAAATAATACTTATAAAAAAAATTTTTTTTTTTTTTGGTTTTTTTTATATTTTTTTTTTAATTTTTTTATTTTGATCATGTAGATTTATGATCTCATGATCTTCAAGACTTGAGCTTCCAAGTCATTCAGCTACACTGGTGATCCTTTTGATCATCCAGTGGCTCTTGTGCTTAGGTGATTACACAGTAACCCCAACTTTCTTGCACATGTTCTTTATCATCCCCATGATCTGGTTGGGGGTTGAACTCTTGACCGGTTGTGTTTTCTTGAGTAGGTTGCATGGTACACACTAACCCCTGGACTATATTTGTGATACTCATTCAAAACAAATTTAGTACAAATACACCACCCATGATGCACATTTGGTAATATTGTGACACATACCTGACAGATGTTATGTTCCACTCTAAGTCACAACATACAGTATGTGGATAATATGCATATAAATACCAAGTGCATAAATATGGAACATTCAAGTAGCATGTGACAAGTATGGATATAACTATGTATTTCATAATTATAGTTTTAGGATCATCATACCCTATGTGCATAAGATGCATATATTTATGCATTGCATAATTAATACATTATGTGAATGATATGCATATATCCATGCATTTAAAAATGATAGGATAATTATACCCTATGTGAAAAGTATGCATATAAATGCTAATTGCATAGTTATGGGATAGTCATACTCTAGGTGAATTAAGTACATACAAACAGTTACATTATAATTATGGGATATTCATACTATATGTGAATAGTATGTATATAAATAAATGGTGAAGTATAATGATTTCTAAAAATGACTAATATTAGTATAAATGTGAATATCAAGTAAATAATATTGGTAAAATAATCCATTATAGGCACATTATACATATTCAAAAAAGGATATGATTGGTAAAATGATCATTAAAAGTATATTGAACCTCTTTAAACAGAAATAATACTTATAAAAAAATTTTTTTTTTTTTTTGGTTTTTTTTATATTTTTTTTTAATTTTTTTATTTTGATCATGTAGATTTATGATCTCATGATCTTCAAGACTTGAGCTTCCAAGTCATTCAGCTACACTGGTGATCCTTTTGATCATCCAGTGGCACTTGTGCTTAGGTGATTACACAGTAACCCCAACTTTCTTGCACATGTTCTTTATCATCCCCATGATCTGGTTGGGGGTTGAACTCTTGACCGGTTGTGTTTTCTTGAGTAGGTTGCATGGTACACACTAACCCCTGGACTATATTTGTGATACTCATTCAAAACAAATTTAGTACAAATACACCACCCATGATGCACATTTGGTAATATTGTGACACATACCTGACAGATGTTATGTTCCACTCTAAGTCACAACATACAGTATGTGGATAATATGCATATAAATACCAAGTGCATAAATATGGAACATTCAAGTAGCATGTGACAAGTATGGATATAACTATGTATTTCATAATTATAGTTTTAGGATCATCATACCCTATGTGCATAAGATGCATATATTTATGCATTGCATAATTAATACATTATGTGAATGATATGCATATATCCTTGCATTTAAAAATGATAGGATAATTATACCCTATGTGAAAAGTATGCATATAAATGCTAATTGCATAGTTATGGGATAGTCATACTCTAGGTGAATTAAGTACATACAAACAGTTACATTATAATTATGGGATATTCATACTATATGTGAATAGTATGTATATAAATAAATGGTGAAGTATAATGATTTCTAAAAATGACTAATATTAGTATAAATGTGAATATCAAGTAAATAATATTGGTAAAATAATCCATTATAGGCACATTATACATATTCAAAAAAGGATATGATTGGTAAAATGATCATTAAAAGTATATTGAACCTCTTTAAACAGAAATAATACTTATAAAAAAAATTTTTTTTTTTTTTGGTTTTTTTTATATTTTTTTTTAATTTTTTTATTTTGATCATGTAGATTTATGATCTCATGATCTTCAAGACTTGAGCTTCCAAGTCATTCAGCTACACTGGTGATCCTTTTGATCATCCAGTGGCTCTTGTGCTTAGGTGATTACACAGTAACCCCAACTTTCTTGCACATGTTCTTTATCATCCCCATGATCTGGTTGGGGGTTGAACTCTTGACCGGTTGTGTTTTCTTGAGTAGGTTGCATGGTACACACTAACCCCTGGACTATATTTGTGATACTCATTCAAAACAAATTTAGTACAAATACACCACCCATGATGCACATTTGGTAATATTGTGACACATACCTGACAGATGTTATGTTCCACTCTAAGTCACAACATACAGTATGTGGATAATATGCATATAAATACCAAGTGCATAAATATGGAACATTCAAGTAGCATGTGACAAGTATGGATATAACTATGTATTTCATAATTATAGTTTTAGGATCATCATACCCTATGTGCATAAGATGCATATATTTATGCATTGCATAATTAATACATTATGTGAATGATATGCATATATCCATGCATTTAAAAATGATAGGATAATTATACCCTATGTGAAAAGTATGCATATAAATGCTAATTGCATAGTTATGGGATAGTCATACTCTAGGTGAATTAAGTACATACAAACAGTTACATTATAATTATGGGATATTCATACTATATGTGAATAGTATGTATATAAATAAATGGTGAAGTATAATGATTTCTAAAAATGACTAATATTAGTATAAATGTGAATATCAAGTAAATAATATTGGTAAAATAATCCATTATAGGCACATTATACATATTCAAAAAAGGATATGATTGGTAAAATGATCATTAAAAGTATATTGAACCTCTTTAAACAGAAATAATACTTATAAAAAATTTTTTTTTTTTTTTTGGTTTTTTTTATATTTTTTTTTAATTTTTTTATTTTGATCATGTAGATTTATGATCTCATGATCTTCAAGACTTGAGCTTCCAAGTCATTCAGCTACACTGGTGATCGTTTTGATCATCCAGTTGCTCTTGTGCTTAGGTGATTACACAGTAACCCCAACTTTCTTGCACATGTTCTTTATCATCCCCATGATCTGGTTGGGGGTTGAACTCTTGACCGGTTGTGTTTTCTTGAGTAGGTTGCATGGTACACACTAACCCCTGGACTATATTTGTGATACTCATTCAAAACAAATTTAGTACAAATACACCACCCATGATGCACATTTGGTAATATTGTGACACATACCTGACAGATGTTATGTTCCACTCTAAGTCACAACATACAGTATGTGGATAATATGCATATAAATACCAAGTGCATAAATATGGAACATCCAAGTAGCATGTGACAAGTATGGATATAACTATGTATTTCATATTTATAGTTTTAGGATCATCATACCCTATGTGCATAAGATGCATATATTTATGCATTGCATAATTAATACATTATGTGAATGATATGCATATATGCATGCATTTAAAAATGATAGGATAATTATACCCTATGTGAAAAGTATGCATATAAATGCTAATTGCATAGTTATGGGATAGTCATACTCTAGGTGAATTAAGTACATACAAACAGTTACATTATAATTATGGGATATTCATACTATATGTGAATAGTATGTATATAAATAAATGGTGAAGTATAATGATTTCTAAAAATGACTAATATTAGTATAAATGTGAATATCAAGTAAATAATATTGGTAAAATAATCCATTATAGGCACATTATACATATTCAAAAAAGGATATGATTGGTAAAATGATCATTAAAAGTATATTGAACCTCTTTAAACAGAAATAATACTTATAAAAAAATTTTTTTTTTTTTTTGGTTTTTTTTATATTTCTTTTTTAATTTTTTTATTTTGATCATGTAGATTTATGATCTCATGATCTTCAAGACTTGAGCTTCCAAGTCATTCAGCTACACTGGTGATCCTTTTGATCATCCAGTGGCTCTTGTGCTTAGGTGATTACACAGTAACCCCAACTTTCTTGCACATGTTCTTTATCATCCCCATGATCTGGTTGGGGGTTGAACTCTTGACCGGTTGTGTTTTCTTGAGTAGGTTGCATGGTACACACTAACCCCTGGACTATATTTGTGATACTCATTCAAAACAAATTTAGTACAAATACACCACCCATGATGCACATTTGGTAATATTGTGACACATACCTGACAGATGTTATGTTCCACTCTAAGTCACAACATACAGTATGTGGATAATATGCATATAAATACCAAGTGCATAAATATGGAACATTCAAGTAGCATGTGACAAGTATGGATATAACTATGTATTTCATAATTATAGTTTTAGGATCATCATACCCTATGTGCATAAGATGCATATATTTATGCATTTCATAATTAATACATTATGTGAATGATATGCATATATCCATGCATTTAAAAATGATAGGATAATTATACCCTATGTGAAAAGTATGCATATAAATGCTAATTGCATAGTTATGGGATAGTCATACTCTAGGTGAATTAAGTACATACAAACAGTTACATTATAATTATGGGATATTCATACTATATGTGAATAGTATGTATATAAATAAATGGTGAAGTATAATGATTTCTAAAAATGACTAATATTAGTATAAATGTGAATATCAAGTAAATAATATTGGTAAAATAATCCATTATAGGCACATTATACATATTCAAAAAAGGATATGATTGGTAAAATGATCATTAAAAGTATATTGAACCTCTTTAAACAGAAATAATTCTTATAAAAAAAATTTTTTTTTTTTTGGTTTTTTTTATATTTTTTTTTAATTTTTTTATTTTGATCATGTAGATTTATGATCTCATGATCTTCAAGACTTGAGCTTCCAAGTCATTCAGCTACACTGGTGATCCTTTTGATCATCCAGTGGCTCTTGTGCTTAGGTGATTACACAGTAACCCAACTTTCTTGCACATGTTCTTTATCATCCCCATGATCTGGTTGGGGGTTGAACTCTTGACCGGTTGTGTTTTCTTGAGTAGGTTGCATGGTACACACTAACCCCTGGACTATATTTGTGATACCCATTCAAAACAAATTTAGTACAAATACACCACCCATGATGCACATTTGGTAATATTGTGACACATACCTGACAGATGTTATGTTCCACTCTAAGTCACAACATACAGTATGTGGATAATATGCATATAAATACCAAGTGCATAAATATGGAACATTCAAGTAGCATGTGACAAGTATGGATATAACTATGTATTTCATAATTATAGTTTTAGGATCATCATACACTATGTGCATAAGATGCATATATTTATGCATTGCATAATTAATACATTATGTGAATGATATGCATATATCCATGCATTTAAAAATGATAGGATAATTATACCCTATTTGAAAAGTATGCATATAAATGCTAATTGCATAGTTATGGGATAGTCATACTCTAGGTGAATTAAGTACATACAAACAGTTACATTATAATTATGGGATATTCATACTATATGTGAATAGTATGTATATAAATAAATGGTGAAGTATAATGATTTCTAAAAATGACTAATATTAGTATAAATGTGAATATCAAGTAAATAATATTGGTAAAATAATCCATTATAGGCACATTATACATATTCAAAAAAGGATATGATTGGTAAAATGATCATTAAAAGTATATTGAACCTCTTTAAACAGAAATAATACTTATAAAAATTTTTTTTTTTTGGTTTTTTTTATATTTTTTTTTAATTTTTTTATTTTGATCATGTAGATTTATGATCTCATGATCTTCAAGACTTGAGCTTCCAAGTCATTCAGCTACACTGGTGATCCTTTTGATCATCCAGTGGCTCTTGTGCTTAGGTGATTACACAGTAACCCCAACTTTCTTGCACATGTTCTTTATCATCCCCATGATCTGGTTGGGGGTTGAACTCTTGACCGGTTGTGTTTTCTTGAGTAGGTTGCATGGTACACACTAACCCCTGGACTATATTTGTGATACCCATTCAAAACAAATTTAGTACAAATACACCACCCATGATGCACATTTGGTAATATTGTGACACATACCTGACAGATGTTATGTTCCACTCTAAGTCACAACATACAGTATGTGGATAATATGCATATAAATACCAAGTGCATAAATATGGAACATTCAAGTAGCATGTGACAAGTATGGATATAACTATGTATTTCATAATTATAGTTTTAGGATCATCATACCCTATGTGCATAAGATGCATATATTTATGCATTGCATAATTAATACATTATGTGAATGATATGCATATATGCATGCATTTATAAATGATAGGATAATTATACCCTATGTGAAAAGTATGCATATAAATGCTAATTGCATAGTTATGGGATAGTCATACTCTAGGTGAATTAAGTACATACAAACAGTTACATTATAATTATGGGATATTCATACTATATGTGAATAGTATGTATATAAATAAATGGTGAAGTATAATGATTTCTAAAAATGACTAATATTAGTATAAATGTGAATATCAAGTAAATAATATTGGTAAAATAATCCATTATAGGCACATTATACATATTCAAAAAAGGATATGATTGGTAAAATGATCATTAAAAGTATATTGAACCTCTTTAAACAGAAATAATACTTATAAAAAAAATTTTTTTTTTTTGGTTTTTTTTATATTTTTTTTTTAATTTTTTTATTTTGATCATGTAGATTTATGATCTCATGATCTTCAAGACTTGAGCTTCCAAGTCATTCAGCTACACTGGTGATCGTTTTGATCATCCAGTTGCTCTTGTGCTTAGGTGATTACACAGTAACCCCAACTTTCTTGCACATGTTCTTTATCATCCCCATGATCTGGTTGGGGGTTGAACTCTTGACCGGTTGTGTTTTCTTGAGTAGGTTGCATGGTACACACTAACCCCTGGACTATATTTGTGATACTCATTCAAAACAAATTTAGTACAAATACACCACCCATGATGCACATTTGGTAATATTGTGACACATACCTGACAGATGTTATGTTCCACTCTAAGTCACAACATACAGTATGTGGATAATATGCATATAAATACCAAGTGCATAAATATGGAACATCCAAGTAGCATGTGACAAGTATGGATATAACTATGTATTTCATATTTATAGTTTTAGGATCATCATACCCTATGTGCATAAGATGCATATATTTATGCATTGCATAATTAATACATTATGTGAATGATATGCATATATCCATGCATTTAAAAATGATAGGATAATTATACCCTATGTGAAAAGTATGCATATAAATGCTAATTGCATAGTTATGGGATAGTCATACTCTAGGTGAATTAAGTACATACAAACAGTTACATTATAATTATGGGATATTCATACTATATGTGAATAGTATGTATATAAATAAATGGTGAAGTATAATGATTTCTAAAAATGACTAATATTAGTATAAATGTGAATATCAAGTAAATAATATTGGTAAAATAATCCATTATAGGCACATTATACATATTCAAAAAAGGATATGATTGGTAAAATGATCATTAAAAGTATATTGAACCTCTTTAAACAGAAATAATACTTATAAAAAAATTTTTTTTTTTTTTTGGTTTTTTTTATATTTCTTTTTTAATTTTTTTATTTTGATCATGTAGATTTATGATCTCATGATCTTCAAGACTTGAGCTTCCAAGTCATTCAGCTACACTGGTGATCCTTTTGATCATCCAGTGGCTCTTGTGCTTAGGTGATTACACAGTAACCCCAACTTTCTTGCACATGTTCTTTATCATCCCCATGATCTGGTTGGGGGTTGAACTCTTGACCGGTTGTGTTTTCTTGAGTAGGTTGCATGGTACACACTAACCCCTGGACTATATTTGTGATACTCATTCAAAACAAATTTAGTACAAATACACCACCCATGATGCACATTTGGTAATATTGTGACACATACCTGACAGATGTTATGTTCCACTCTAAGTCACAACATACAGTATGTGGATAATATGCATATAAATACCAAGTGCATAAATATGGAACATTCAAGTAGCATGTGACAAGTATGGATATAACTATGTATTTCATAATTATAGTTTTAGGATCATCATACCCTATGTGCATAAGATGCATATATTTATGCATTTCATAATTAATACATTATGTGAATGATATGCATATATCCATGCATTTAAAAATGATAGGATAATTATACCCTATGTGAAAAGTATGCATATAAATGCTAATTGCATAGTTATGGGATAGTCATACTCTAGGTGAATTAAGTACATACAAACAGTTACATTATAATTATGGGATATTCATACTATATGTGAATAGTATGTATATAAATAAATGGTGAAGTATAATGATTTCTAAAAATGACTAATATTAGTATAAATGTGAATATCAAGTAAATAATATTGGTAAAATAATCCATTATAGGCACATTATACATATTCAAAAAAGGATATGATTGGTAAAATGATCATTAAAAGTATATTGAACCTCTTTAAACAGAAATAATTCTTATAAAAAAAATTTTTTTTTTTTTGGTTTTTTTTATATTTTTTTTTAATTTTTTTATTTTGATCATGTAGATTTATGATCTCATGATCTTCAAGACTTGAGCTTCCAAGTCATTCAGCTACACTGGTGATCCTTTTGATCATCCAGTGGCTCTTGTGCTTAGGTGATTACACAGTAACCCAACTTTCTTGCACATGTTCTTTATCATCCCCATGATCTGGTTGGGGGTTGAACTCTTGACCGGTTGTGTTTTCTTGAGTAGGTTGCATGGTACACACTAACCCCTGGACTATATTTGTGATACTCATTCAAAACAAATTTAGTACAAATACACCACCCATGATGCACATTTGGTAATATTGTGACACATACCTGACAGATGTTATGTTCCACTCTAAGTCACAACATACAGTATGTGGATAATATGCATATAAATACCAAGTGCATAAATATGGAACATTCAAGTAGCATGTGACAAGTATGGATATAACTATGTATTTCATAATTATAGTTTTAGGATCATCATACCCTATGTGCATAAGATGCATATATTTATGCATTTCATAATTAATACATTATGTGAATGATATGCATATATCCATGCATTTAAAAATGATAGGATAATTATACCCTATGTGAAAAGTATGCATATAAATGCTAATTGCATAGTTATGGGATAGTCATACTCTAGGTGAATTAAGTACATACAAACAGTTACATTATAATTATGGGATATTCATACTATATGTGAATAGTATGTATATAAATAAATGGTGAAGTATAATGATTTCTAAAAATGACTAATATTAGTATAAATGTGAATATCAAGTAAATAATATTGGTAAAATAATCCATTATAGGCACATTATACATATTCAAAAAAGGATATGATTGGTAAAATGATCATTAAAAGTATATTGAACCTCTTTAAACAGAAATAATTCTTATAAAAAAAATTTTTTTTTTTTTGGTTTTTTTTATATTTTTTTTTAATTTTTTTATTTTGATCATGTAGATTTATGATCTCATGATCTTCAAGACTTGAGCTTCCAAGTCATTCAGCTACACTGGTGATCCTTTTGATCATCCAGTGGCTCTTGTGCTTAGGTGATTACACAGTAACCCAACTTTCTTGCACATGTTCTTTATCATCCCCATGATCTGGTTGGGGGTTGAACTCTTGACCGGTTGTGTTTTCTTGAGTAGGTTGCATGGTACACACTAACCCCTGGACTATATTTGTGATACCCATTCAAAACAAATTTAGTACAAATACACCACCCATGATGCACATTTGGTAATATTGTGACACATACCTGACAGATGTTATGTTCCACTCTAAGTCACAACATACAGTATGTGGATAATATGCATATAAATACCAAGTGCATAAATATGGAACATTCAAGTAGCATGTGACAAGTATGGATATAACTATGTATTTCATAATTATAGTTTTAGGATCATCATACACTATGTGCATAAGATGCATATATTTATGCATTGCATAATTAATACATTATGTGAATGATATGCATATATCCATGCATTTAAAAATGATAGGATAATTATACCCTATTTGAAAAGTATGCATATAAATGCTAATTGCATAGTTATGGGATAGTCATACTCTAGGTGAATTAAGTACATACAAACAGTTACATTATAATTATGGGATATTCATACTATATGTGAATAGTATGTATATAAATAAATGGTGAAGTATAATGATTTCTAAAAATGACTAATATTAGTATAAATGTGAATATCAAGTAAATAATATTGGTAAAATAATCCATTATAGGCACATTATACATATTCAAAAAAGGATATGATTGGTAAAATGATCATTAAAAGTATATTGAACCTCTTTAAACAGAAATAATACTTATAAAAATTTTTTTTTTTTGGTTTTTTTTATATTTTTTTTTAATTTTTTTATTTTGATCATGTAGATTTATGATCTCATGATCTTCAAGACTTGAGCTTCCAAGTCATTCAGCTACACTGGTGATCCTTTTGATCATCCAGTGGCTCTTGTGCTTAGGTGATTACACAGTAACCCCAACTTTCTTGCACATGTTCTTTATCATCCCCATGATCTGGTTGGGGGTTGAACTCTTGACCGGTTGTGTTTTCTTGAGTAGGTTGCATGGTACACACTAACCCCTGGACTATATTTGTGATACCCATTCAAAACAAATTTAGTACAAATACACCACCCATGATGCACATTTGGTAATATTGTGACACATACCTGACAGATGTTATGTTCCACTCTAAGTCACAACATACAGTATGTGGATAATATGCATATAAATACCAAGTGCATAAATATGGAACATTCAAGTAGCATGTGACAAGTATGGATATAACTATGTATTTCATAATTATAGTTTTAGGATCATCATACCCTATGTGCATAAGATGCATATATTTATGCATTGCATAATTAATACATTATGTGAATGATATGCATATATGCATGCATTTATAAATGATAGGATAATTATACCCTATGTGAAAAGTATGCATATAAATGCTAATTGCATAGTTATGGGATAGTCATACTCTAGGTGAATTAAGTACATACAAACAGTTACATTATAATTATGGGATATTCATACTATATGTGAATAGTATGTATATAAATAAATGGTGAAGTATAATGATTTCTAAAAATGACTAATATTAGTATAAATGTGAATATCAAGTAAATAATATTGGTAAAATAATCCATTATAGGCACATTATACATATTCAAAAAAGGATATGATTGGTAAAATGATCATTAAAAGTATATTGAACCTCTTTAAACAGAAATAATACTTATAAAAAAAATTTTTTTTTTTTTGGTTTTTTTTATATTTTTTTTTTAATTTTTTTATTTTGATCATGTAGATTTATGATCTCATGATCTTCAAGACTTGAGCTTCCAAGTCATTCAGCTACACTGGTGATCCTTTTGATCATCCAGTGGCTCTTGTGCTTAGGTGATTACACAGTAACCCCAACTTTCTTGCACATGTTCTTTATCATCCCCATGATCTGGTTGGGGGTTGAACTCTTGACCGGTTGTGTTTTCTTGAGTAGGTTGCATGGTACACACTAACCCCTGGACTATATTTGTGATACTCATTCAAAACAAATTTAGTACAAATACACCACCCATGATGCACATTTGGTAATATTGTGACACATACCTGACAGATGTTATGTTCCACTCTAAGTCACAACATAAAGTATGTGGATAATATGCATATAAATACCAAGTGCATAAATATGGAACATTCAAGTAGCATGTGACAAGTATGGATATAACTATGTATTTCATAATTATAGTTTTAGGATCATCATACCCTATGTGCATAAGATGCATATATTTATGCATTGCATAATTAATACATTATGTGAATGATATGCATATATCCATGCATTTAAAAATGATAGGATAATTATACCCTATGTGAAAAGTATGCATATAAATGATAATTGCATAGTTATGGGATAGTCATACTCTAGGTGAATTAAGTACATACAAACAGTTACATTATAATTATGGGATATTCATACTATATGTGAATAGTATGTATATAAATAAATGGTGAAGTATAATGATTTCTAAAAATGACTAATATTAGTATAAATGTGAATATCAAGTAAATAATATTGGTAAAATAATCCATTATAGGCACATTATACATATTCAAAAAAGGATATGATTGGTAAAATGATCATTAAAAGTATATTGAACCTCTTTAAACAGAAATAATACTTATAAAAAAAATTTTTTTTTTTTTTGGTTTTTTTTATATTTTTTTTTTAATTTTTTTATTTTGATCATGTAGATTTATGATCTCATGATCTTCAAGACTTGAGCTTCCAAGTCATTCAGCTACACTGGTGATCCTTTTGATCATCCAGTGGCTCTTGTGCTTAGGTGATTACACAGTAACCCCAACTTTCTTGCACATGTTCTTTATCATCCCCATGATCTGGTTGGGGGTTGAACTCTTGACCGGTTGTGTTTTCTTGAGTAGGTTGCATGGTACACACTAACCCCTGGACTATATTTGTGATACTCATTCAAAACAAATTTAGTACAAATACACCACCCATGATGCACATTTGGTAATATTGTGACACATACCTGACAGATGTTATGTTCCACTCTAAGTCACAACATACAGTATGTGGATAATATGCATATAAATACCAAGTGCATAAATATGGAACATTCAAGTAGCATGTGACAAGTATGGATATAACTATGTATTTCATAATTATAGTTTTAGGATCATCATACCCTATGTGCATAAGATGCATATATTTATGCATTGCATAATTAATACATTATGTGAATGATATGCATATATCCATGCATTTAAAAATGATAGGATAATTATACCCTATGTGAAAAGTATGCATATAAATGCTAATTGCATAGTTATGGGATAGTCATACTCTAGGTGAATTAAGTACATACAAACAGTTACATTATAATTATGGGATATTCATACTATATGTGAATAGTATGTATATAAATAAATGGTGAAGTATAATGATTTCTAAAAATGACTAATATTAGTATAAATGTGAATATCAAGTAAATAATATTGGTAAAATAATCCATTATAGGCACATTATACATATTCAAAAAAGGATATGATTGGTAAAATGATCATTAAAAGTATATTGAACCTCTTTAAACAGAAATAATACTTATAAAAAAAATTTTTTTTTTTTTGGTTTTTTTTATATTTTTTTTTAATTTTTTTATTTTGATCATGTAGATTTATGATCTCATGATCTTCAAGACTTGAGCTTCCAAGTCATTCAGCTACACTGGTGATCCTTTTGATCATCCAGTGGCTCTTGTGCTTAGGTGATTACACAGTAACCCCAACTTTCTTGCACATGTTCTTTATCATCCCCATGATCTGGTTGGGGGTTGAACTCTTGACCGGTTGTGTTTTCTTGAGTAGGTTGCATGGTACACACTAACCCCTGGACTATATTTGTGATACTCATTCAAAACAAATTTAGTACAAATACACCACCCATGATGCACATTTGGTAATATTGTGACACATACCTGACAGATGTTATGTTCCACTCTAAGTCACAACATACAGTATGTGGATAATATGCATATAAATACCAAGTGCATAAATATGGAACATCCAAGTAGCATGTGACAAGTATGGATATAACTATGTATTTCATATTTATAGTTTTAGGATCATCATACCCTATGTGCATAAGATGCATATATTTATGCATTGCATAATTAATACATTATGTGAATGATATGCATATATCCATGCATTTAAAAATGATAGGATAATTATACCCTATGTGAAAAGTATGCATATAAATGCTAATTGCATAGTTATGGGATAGTCATACTCTAGGTGAATTAAGTACATACAAACAGTTACATTATAATTATGGGATATTCATACTATATGTGAATAGTATGTATATAAATAAATGGTGAAGTATAATGATTTCTAAAAATGACTAATATTAGTATAAATGTGAATATCAAGTAAATAATATTGGTAAAATAATCCATTATAGGCACATTATACATATTCAAAAAAGGATATGATTGGTAAAATGATCATTAAAAGTATATTGAACCTCTTTAAACAGAAATAATACTTATAAAAAAAATTTTTTTTTTTTTTGGTTTTTTTTATATTTTTTTTTAATTTTTTTATTTTGATCATGTAGATTTATGATCTCATGATCTTCAAGACTTGAGCTTCCAAGTCATTCAGCTACACTGGTGATCCTTTTGATCATCCAGTGGCTCTTGTGCTTAGGTGATTACACAGTAACCCCAACTTTCTTGCACATGTTCTTTATCATCCCCATGATCTGGTTGGGGGTTGAACTCTTGACCGGTTGTGTTTTCTTGAGTAGGTTGCATGGTACACACTAACCCCTGGACTATATTTGTGATACTCATTCAAAACAAATTTAGTACAAATACACCACCCATGATGCACATTTGGTAATATTGTGACACATACCTGACAGATGTTATGTTCCACTCTAAGTCACAACATACAGTATGTGGATAATATGCATATAAATACCAAGTGCATAAATATGGAACATCCAAGTAGCATGTGACAAGTATGGATATAACTATGTATTTCATATTTATAGTTTTAGGATCATCATACCCTATGTGCATAAGATGCATATATTTATGCATTGCATAATTAATACATTATGTGAATGATATGCATATATCCATGCATTTAAAAATGATAGGATAATTATACCCTATGTGAAAAGTATGCATATAAATGCTAATTGCATAGTTATGGGATAGTCATACTCTAGGTGAATTAAGTACATACAAACAGTTACATTATAATTATGGGATATTCATACTATATGTGAATAGTATGTATATAAATAAATGGTGAAGTATAATGATTTCTAAAAATGACTAATATTAGTATAAATGTGAATATCAAGTAAATAATATTGGTAAAATAATCCATTATAGGCACATTATACATATTCAAAAAAGGATATGATTGGTAAAATGATCATTAAAAGTATATTGAACCTCTTTAAACAGAAATAATACTTATAAAAATTTTTTTTTTTTTTTTTGGTTTTTTTTATATTTTTTTTTAATTTTTTTATTTTGATCATGTAGATTTATGATCTCATGATCTTCAAGACTTGAGCTTCCAAGTCATTCAGCTACACTGGTGATCCTTTTGATCATCCAGTGGCTCTTGTGCTTAGGTGATTACACAGTAACCCCAACTTTCTTGCACATGTTCTTTATCATCCCCATGATCTGGTTGGGGGTTGAACTCTTGACCGGTTGTGTTTTCTTGAGTAGGTTGCATGGTACACACTAACCCCTGGACTATATTTGTGATACTCATTCAAAACAAATTTAGTACAAATACACCACCCATGATGCACATTTGGTAATATTGTGACACATACCTGACAGATGTTATGTTCCACTCTAAGTCACAACATACAGTATGTGGATAATATGCATATAAATACCAAGTGCATAAATATGGAACATTCAAGTAGCATGTGACAAGTATGGATATAACTATGTATTTCATAATTATAGTTTTAGGATCATCATACCCTATGTGCATAAGATGCATATATTTATGCATTGCATAATTAATACATTATGTGAATGATATGCATATATCCATGCATTTAAAAATGATAGGATAATTATACCCTATGTGAAAAGTATGCATATAAATGCTAATTGCATAGTTATGGGATAGTCATACTCTAGGTGAATTAAGTACATACAAACAGTTACATTATAATTATGGGATATTCATACTATATGTGAATAGTATGTATATAAATAAATGGTGCAGTATAATGATTTCTAAAAATGACTAATATTAGTATAAATGTGAATATCAAGTAAATAATATTGGTAAAATAATCCATTATAGGCACATTATACATATTCAAAAAAGGATATGATTGGTAAAATGATCATTAAAAGTATATTGAACCTCTTTAAACAGAAATAATACTTATAAAAAAATTTTTTTTTTTTTTGGTTTTTTTTATATTTTTTTTTAATTTTTTAATTTTGATCATGTAGATTTATGATCTCATGATCTTCAAGACTTGAGCTTCCAAGTCATTCAGCTACACTGGTGATCCTTTTGATCATCCAGTTGCTCTTGTGCTTAGGTGATTACACAGTAACCCCAACTTTCTTGCACATGTTCTTTATCATCCCCATGATCTGGTTGGGGGTTGAACTCTTGACCGGTTGTGTTTTCTTGAGTAGGTTGCATGGTACACACTAACCCCTGGACTATATTTGTGATACTCATTCAAAACAAATTTAGTACAAATACACCACCCATGATGCACATTTGGTAATATTGTGACACATACCTGACAGATGTTATGTTCCACTCTAAGTCACAACATACAGTATGTGGATAATATGCATATAAATACCAAGTGCATAAATATGGAACATCCAAGTAGCATGTGACAAGTATGGATATAACTATGTATTTCATATTTATAGTTTTAGGATCATCATACCCTATGTGCATAAGATGCATATATTTATGCATTGCATAATTAATACATTATGTGAATGATATGCATATATCCATGCATTTAAAAATGATAGGATAATTATACCCTATGTGAAAAGTATGCATATAAATGCTAATTGCATAGTTATGGGATAGTCATACTCTAGGTGAATTAAGTACATACAAACAGTTACATTATAATTATGGGATATTCATACTATATGTGAATAGTATGTATATAAATAAATGGTGAAGTATAATGATTTCTAAAAATGACTAATATTAGTATAAATGTGAATATCAAGTAAATAATATTGGTAAAATAATCCATTATAGGCACATTATACATATTCAAAAAAGGATATGATTGGTAAAATGATCATTAAAAGTATATTGAACCTCTTTAAACAGAAATAATACTTATAAAAATTTTTTTTTTTTTTTTTGGTTTTTTTTATATTTTTTTTTAATTTTTTTATTTTGATCATGTAGATTTATGATCTCATGATCTTCAAGACTTGAGCTTCCAAGTCATTCAGCTACACTGGTGATCCTTTTGATCATCCAGTTGCTCTTGTGCTTAGGTGATTACACAGTAACCCCAACTTTCTTGCACATGTTCTTTATCATCCCCATGATCTGGTTGGGGGTTGAACTCTTGACCGGTTGTGTTTTCTTGAGTAGGTTGCATGGTACACACTAACCCCTGGACTATATTTGTGATACTCATTCAAAACAAATTTAGTACAAATACACCACCCATGATGCACATTTGGTAATATTGTGACACATACCTGACAGATGTTATGTTCCACTCTAAGTCACAACATACAGTATGTGGATAATATGCATATAAATACCAAGTGCATAAATATGGAACATTCAAGTAGCATGTGACAAGTATGGATATAACTATGTATTTCATAATTATAGTTTTAGGATCATCATACCCTATGTGCATAAGATGCATATATTTATGCATTGCATAATTAATACATTATGTGAATGATATGCATATATCCATGCATTTAAAAATGATAGGATAATTATACCCTATGTGAAAAGTATGCATATAAATGCTAATTGCATAGTTATGGGATAGTCATACTCTAGGTGAATTAAGTACATACAAACAGTTACATTATAATTATGGGATATTCATACTATATGTGAATAGTATGTATATAAATAAATGGTGCAGTATAATGATTTCTAAAAATGACTAATATTAGTATAAATGTGAATATCAAGTAAATAATATTGGTAAAATAATCCATTATAGGCACATTATACATATTCAAAAAAGGATATGATTGGTAAAATGATCATTAAAAGTATATTGAACCTCTTTAAACAGAAATTATACTTATAAAAAAATTTTTTTTTTTTTTGGTTTTTTTTATATTTTTTTTTAATTTTTTAATTTTGATCATGTAGATTTATGATCTCATGATCTTCAAGACTTGAGCTTCCAAGTCATTCAGCTACACTGGTGATCCTTTTGATCATCCAGTTGCTCTTGTGCTTAGGTGATTACACAGTAACCCCAACTTTCTTGCACATGTTCTTTATCATCCCCATGATCTGGTTGGGGGTTGAACTCTTGACCGGTTGTGTTTTCTTGAGTAGGTTGCATGGTACACACTAACCCCTGGACTATATTTGTGATACTCATTCAAAACAAATTTAGTACAAATACACCACCCATGATGCACATTTGGTAATATTGTGACACATACCTGACAGATGTTATGTTCCACTCTAAGTCACAACATACAGTATGTGGATAATATGCATATAAATACCAAGTGCATAAATATGGAACATCCAAGTAGCATGTGACAAGTATGGATATAACTATGTATTTCATATTTATAGTTTTAGGATCATCATACCCTATGTGCATAAGATGCATATATTTATGCATTGCATAATTAATACATTATGTGAATGATATGCATATATCCATGCATTTAAAAATGATAGGATAATTATACCCTATGTGAAAAGTATGCATATAAATGCTAATTGCATAGTTATGGGATAGTCATACTCTAGGTGAATTAAGTACATACAAACAGTTACATTATAATTATGGGATATTCATACTATATGTGAATAGTATGTATATAAATAAATGGTGAAGTATAATGATTTCTAAAAATGACTAATATTAGTATAAATGTGAATATCAAGTAAATAATATTGGTAAAATAATCCATTATAGGCACATTATACATATTCAAAAAAGGATATGATTGGTAAAATGATCATTAAAAGTATATTGAACCTCTTTAAACAGAAATAATACTTATAAAAATTTTTTTTTTTTTTTTTGGTTTTTTTTATATTTTTTTTTAATTTTTTTATTTTGATCATGTAGATTTATGATCTCATGATCTTCAAGACTTGAGCTTCCAAGTCATTCAGCTACACTGGTGATCCTTTTGATCATCCAGTTGCTCTTGTGCTTAGGTGATTACACAGTAACCCCAACTTTCTTGCACATGTTCTTTATCATCCCCATGATCTGGTTGGGGGTTGAACTCTTGACCGGTTGTGTTTTCTTGAGTAGGTTGCATGGTACACACTAACCCCTGGACTATATTTGTGATACTCATTCAAAACAAATTTAGTACAAATACACCACCCATGATGCACATTTGGTAATATTGTGACACATACCTGACAGATGTTATGTTCCACTCTAAGTCACAACATACAGTATGTGGATAATATGCATATAAATACCAAGTGCATAAATATGGAACATTCAAGTAGCATGTGACAAGTATGGATATAACTATGTATTTCATAATTATAGTTTTAGGATCATCATACCCTATGTGCATAAGATGCATATATTTATGCATTGCATAATTAATACATTATGTGAATGATATGCATATATCCATGCATTTAAAAATGATAGGATAATTATACCCTATGTGAAAAGTATGCATATAAATGCTAATTGCATAGTTATGGGATAGTCATACTCTAGGTGAATTAAGTACATACAAACAGTTACATTATAATTATGGGATATTCATACTATATGTGAATAGTATGTATATAAATAAATGGTGAAGTATAATGATTTCTAAAAATGACTAATATTAGTATAAATGTGAATATCAAGTAAATAATATTGGTAAAATAATCCATTATAGGCACATTATACATATTCAAAAAAGGATATGATTGGTAAAATGATCATTAAAAGTATATTGAACCTCTTTAAACAGAAATAATACTTATAAAAAAAATTTTTTTTTTTTTGGTTTTTTTTATATTTTTTTTTAATTTTTTTATTTTGATCATGTAGATTTATGATCTCATGATCTTCAAGACTTGAGCTTCCAAGTCATTCAGCTACACTGGTGATCCTTTTGATCATCCAGTGGCTCTTGTGCTTAGGTGATTACACAGTAACCCCAACTTTCTTGCACATGTTCTTTATCATCCCCATGATCTGGTTGGGGGTTGAACTCTTGACCGGTTGTGTTTTCTTGAGTAGGTTGCATGGTACACACTAACCCCTGGACTATATTTGTGATACTCATTCAAAACAAATTTAGTACAAATACACCACCCATGATGCACATTTGGTAATATTGTGACACATACCTGACAGATGTTATGTTCCACTCTAAGTCACAACATACAGTATGTGGATAATATGCATATAAATACCAAGTGCATAAATATGGAACATCCAAGTAGCATGTGACAAGTATGGATATAACTATGTATTTCATATTTATAGTTTTAGGATCATCATACCCTATGTGCATAAGATGCATATATTTATGCATTGCATAATTAATACATTATGTGAATGATATGCATATATCCATGCATTTAAAAATGATAGGATAATTATACCCTATGTGAAAAGTATGCATATAAATGCTAATTGCATAGTTATGGGATAGTCATACTCTAGGTGAATTAAGTACATACAAACAGTTACATTATAATTATGGGATATTCATACTATATGTGAATAGTATGTATATAAATAAATGGTGAAGTATAATGATTTCTAAAAATGACTAATATTAGTATAAATGTGAATATCAAGTAAATAATATTGGTAAAATAATCCATTATAGGCACATTATACATATTCAAAAAAGGATATGATTGGTAAAATGATCATTAAAAGTATATTGAACCTCTTTAAACAGAAATAATACTTATAAAAAAATTTTTTTTTTTTTTTGGTTTTTTTTATATTTTTTTTTAATTTTTTTATTTTGATCATGTAGATTTATGATCTCATGATCTTCAAGACTTGAGCTTCCAAGTCATTCAGCTACACTGGTGATCCTTTTGATCATCCAGTGGCTCTTGTGCTTAGGTGATTACACAGTAACCCCAACTTTCTTGCACATGTTCTTTATCATCCCCATGATCTGGTTGGGGGTTGAACTCTTGACCGGTTGTGTTTTCTTGAGTAGGTTGCATGGTACACACTAACCCCTGGACTATATTTGTGATACTCATTCAAAACAAATTTAGTACAAATACACCACCCATGATGCACATTTGGTAATATTGTGACACATACCTGACAGATGTTATGTTCCACTCTAAGTCACAACATACAGTATGTGGATAATATGCATATAAATACCAAGTGCATAAATATGGAACATTCAAGTAGCATGTGACAAGTATGGATATAACTATGTATTTCATAATTATAGTTTTAGGATCATCATACCCTATGTGCATAAGATGCATATATTTATGCATTGCATAATTAATACATTATGTGAATGATATGCATATATCCATGCATTTAAAAATGATAGGATAATTATACCCTATGTGAAAAGTATGCATATAAATGCTAATTGCATAGTTATGGGATAGTCATACTCTAGGTGAATTAAGTACATACAAACAGTTACATTATAATTATGGGATATTCATACTATATGTGAATAGTATGTATATAAATAAATGGTGAAGTATAATGATTTCTAAAAATGACTAATATTAGTATAAATGTGAATATCAAGTAAATAATATTGGTAAAATAATCCATTATAGGCACATTATACATATTCAAAAAAGGATATGATTGGTAAAATGATCATTAAAAGTATATTGAACCTCTTTAAACAGAAATAATACTTATAAAAAAAATTTTTTTTTTTTTTGGTTTTTTTTATATTTTTTTTTAATTTTTTTATTTTGATCATGTAGATTTATGATCTCATGATCTTCAAGACTTGAGCTTCCAAGTCATTCAGCTACACTGGTGATCCTTTTGATCATCCAGTGGCTCTTGTGCTTAGGTGATTACACAGTAACCCCAACTTTCTTGCACATGTTCTTTATCATCCCCATGATCTGGTTGGGGGTTGAACTCTTGACCGGTTGTGTTTTCTTGAGTAGGTTGCATGGTACACACTAACCCCTGGACTATATTTGTGATACTCATTCAAAACAAATTTAGTACAAATACACCACCCATGATGCACATTTGGTAATATTGTGACACATACCTGACAGATGTTATGTTCCACTCTAAGTCACAACATACAGTATGTGGATAATATGCATATAAATACCAAGTGCATAAATATGGAACATCCAAGTAGCATGTGACAAGTATGGATATAACTATGTATTTCATATTTATAGTTTTAGGATCATCATACCCTATGTGCATAAGATGCATATATTTATGCATTGCATAATTAATACATTATGTGAATGATATGCATATATCCATGCATTTAAAAATGATAGGATAATTATACCCTATGTGAAAAGTATGCATATAAATGCTAATTGCATAGTTATGGGATAGTCATACTCTAGGTGAATTAAGTACATACAAACAGTTACATTATAATTATGGGATATTCATACTATATGTGAATAGTATGTATATAAATAAATGGTGAAGTATAATGATTTCTAAAAATGACTAATATTAGTATAAATGTGAATATCAAGTAAATAATATTGGTAAAATAATCCATTATAGGCACATTATACATATTCAAAAAAGGATATGATTGGTAAAATGATCATTAAAAGTATATTGAACCTCTTTAAACAGAAATAATACTTATAAAAAAATTTTTTTTTTTTTTTGGTTTTTTTTATATTTTTTTTTAATTTTTTAATTTTGATCATGTAGATTTATGATCTCATGATCTTCAAGACTTGAGCTTCCAAGTCATTCAGCTACACTGGTGATCCTTTTGATCATCCAGTTGCTCTTGTGCTTAGGTGATTACACAGTAACCCCAACTTTCTTGCACATGTTCTTTATCATCCCCATGATCTGGTTGGGGGTTGAACTCTTGACCGGTTGTGTTTTCTTGAGTAGGTTGCATGGTACACACTAACCCCTGGACTATATTTGTGATACTCATTCAAAACAAATTTAGTACAAATACACCACCCATGATGCACATTTGGTAATATTGTGACACATACCTGACAGATGTTATGTTCCACTCTAAGTCACAACATACAGTATGTGGATAATATGCATATAAATACCAAGTGCATAAATATGGAACATCCAAGTAGCATGTGACAAGTATGGATATAACTATGTATTTCATATTTATAGTTTTAGGATCATCATACCCTATGTGCATAAGATGCATATATTTATGCATTGCATAATTAATACATTATGTGAATGATATGCATATATCCATGCATTTAAAAATGATAGGATAATTATACCCTATGTGAAAAGTATGCATATAAATGCTAATTGCATAGTTATGGGATAGTCATACTCTAGGTGAATTAAGTACATACAAACAGTTACATTATAATTATGGGATATTCATACTATATGTGAATAGTATGTATATAAATAAATGGTGAAGTATAATGATTTCTAAAAATGACTAATATTAGTATAAATGTGAATATCAAGTAAATAATATTGGTAAAATAATCCATTATAGGCACATTATACATATTCAAAAAAGGATATGATTGGTAAAATGATCATTAAAAGTATATTGAACCTCTTTAAACAGAAATAATACTTATAAAAAAAATTTTTTTTTTTTTTGGTTTTTTTTATATTTTTTTTTAATTTTTTTATTTTGATCATGTAGATTTATGATCTCATGATCTTCAAGACTTGAGCTTCCAAGTCATTCAGCTACACTGGTGATCCTTTTGATCATCCAGTGGCTCTTGTGCTTAGGTGATTACACAGTAACCCCAACTTTCTTGCACATGTTCTTTATCATCCCCATGATCTGGTTGGGGGTTGAACTCTTGACCGGTTGTGTTTTCTTGAGTAGGTTGCATGGTACACACTAACCCCTGGACTATATTTGTGATACTCATTCAAAACAAATTTAGTACAAATACACCACCCATGATGCACATTTGGTAATATTGTGACACATACCTGACAGATGTTATGTTCCACTCTAAGTCACAACATACAGTATGTGGATAATATGCATATAAATACCAAGTGCATAAATATGGAACATTCAAGTAGCATGTGACAAGTATGGATATAACTATGTATTTCATAATTATAGTTTTAGGATCATCATACCCTATGTGCATAAGATGCATATATTTATGCATTGCATAATTAATACATTATGTGAATGATATGCATATATCCATGCATTTAAAAATGATAGGATAATTATACCCTATGTGAAAAGTATGCATATAAATGCTAATTGCATAGTTATGGGATAGTCATACTCTAGGTGAATTAAGTACATACAAACAGTTACATTATAATTATGGGATATTCATACTATATGTGAATAGTATGTATATAAATAAATGGTGAAGTATAATGATTTCTAAAAATGACTAATATTAGTATAAATGTGAATATCAAGTAAATAATATTGGTAAAATAATCCATTATAGGCACATTATACATATTCAAAAAAGGATATGATTGGTAAAATGATCATTAAAAGTATATTGAACCTCTTTAAACAGAAATAATACTTATAAAAAAAATTTTTTTTTTTTTTGGTTTTTTTTATATTTTTTTTTAATTTTTTTATTTTGATCATGTAGATTTATGATCTCATGATCTTCAAGACTTGAGCTTCCAAGTCATTCAGCTACACTGGTGATCGTTTTGATCATCCAGTTGCTCTTGTGCTTAGGTGATTACACAGTAACCCCAACTTTCTTGCACATGTTCTTTATCATCCCCATGATCTGGTTGGGGGTTGAACTCTTGACCGGTTGTGTTTTCTTGAGTAGGTTGCATGGTACACACTAACCCCTGGACTATATTTGTGATACTCATTCAAAACAAATTTAGTACAAATACACCACCCATGATGCACATTTGGTAATATTGTGACACATACCTGACAGATGTTATGTTCCACTCTAAGTCACAACATACAGTATGTGGATAATATGCATATAAATACCAAGTGCATAAATATGGAACATCCAAGTAGCATGTGACAAGTATGGATATAACTATGTATTTCATATTTATAGTTTTAGGATCATCATACCCTATGTGCATAAGATGCATATATTTATGCATTGCATAATTAATACATTATGTGAATGATATGCATATATCCATGCATTTAAAAATGATAGGATAATTATACCCTATGTGAAAAGTATGCATATAAATGCTAATTGCATAGTTATGGGATAGTCATACTCTAGGTGAATTAAGTACATACAAACAGTTACATTATAATTATGGGATATTCATACTATATGTGAATAGTATGTATATAAATAAATGGTGAAGTATAATGATTTCTAAAAATGACTAATATTAGTATAAATGTGAATATCAAGTAAATAATATTGGTAAAATAATCCATTATAGGCACATTATACATATTCAAAAAAGGATATGATTGGTAAAATGATCATTAAAAGTATATTGAACCTCTTTAAACAGAAATAATACTTATAAAAAAAATTTTTTTTTTTTTTGGTTTTTTTTATATTTTTTTTTAATTTTTTTATTTTGATCATGTAGATTTATGATCTCATGATCTTCAAGACTTGAGCTTCCAAGTCATTCAGCTACACTGGTGATCCTTTTGATCATCCAGTGGCTCTTGTGCTTAGGTGATTACACAGTAACCCCAACTTTCTTGCACATGTTCTTTATCATCCCCATGATCTGGTTGGGGGTTGAACTCTTGACCGGTTGTGTTTTCTTGAGTAGGTTGCATGGTACACACTAACCCCTGGACTATATTTGTGATACTCATTCAAAACAAATTTAGTACAAATACACCACCCATGATGCACATTTGGTAATATTGTGACACATACCTGACAGATGTTATGTTCCACTCTAAGTCACAACATACAGTATGTGGATAATATGCATATAAATACCAAGTGCATAAATATGGAACATTCAAGTAGCATGTGACAAGTATGGATATAACTATGTATTTCATAATTATAGTTTTAGGATCATCATACCCTATGTGCATAAGATGCATATATTTATGCATTGCATAATTAATACATTATGTGAATGATATGCATATATCCATGCATTTAAAAATGATAGGATAATTATACCCTATGTGAAAAGTATGCATATAAATGCTAATTGCATAGTTATGGGATAGTCATACTCTAGGTGAATTAAGTACATACAAACAGTTACATTATAATTATGGGATATTCATACTATATGTGAATAGTATGTATATAAATAAATGGTGAAGTATAATGATTTCTAAAAATGACTAATATTAGTATAAATGTGAATATCAAGTAAATAATATTGGTAAAATAATCCATTATAGGCACATTATACATATTCAAAAAAGGATATGATTGGTAAAATGATCATTAAAAGTATATTGAACCTCTTTAAACAGAAATAATACTTATAAAAAAATTTTTTTTTTTTTTTGGTTTTTTTTATATTTTTTTTTAATTTTTTTATTTTGATCATGTAGATTTATGATCTCATGATCTTCAAGACTTGAGCTTCCAAGTCATTCAGCTACACTTCTTATCCTTTTGATCATCCAGTGGCTCTTGTGCTTAGGTGATTACACAGTAACCCCAACTTTCTTGCACATGTTCTTTATCATCCCCATGATCTGGTTGGGGGTTGAACTCTTGACCGGTTGTGTTTTCTTGAGTAGGTTGCATGGTACACACTAACCCCTGGACTATATTTGTGATACTCATTCAAAACAAATTTAGTACAAATACACCACCCATGATGCACATTTGGTAATATTGTGACACATACCTGACAGATGTTATGTTCCACTCTAAGTCACAACATAGAGTATGTGGATAATATGCATATAAATACCAAGTGCATAAATATGGAACATTCAAGTAGCATGTGACAAGTATGGATATAACTATGTATTTCATAATTATAGTTTTAGGATCATCATACCCTATGTGCATAAGATGCATATATTTATGCATTGCATAATTAATACATTATGTGAATGATATGCATATATCCATGCATTTAAAAATGATAGGATAATTATACCCTATGTGAAAAGTATGCATATAAATGCTAATTGCATAGTTATGGGATAGTCATACTCTAGGTGAATTAAGTACATACAAACAGTTACATTATAATTATGGGATATTCATACTATATGTGAATAGTATGTATATAAATAAATGGTGAAGTATAATGATTTCTAAAAATGACTAATATTAGTATAAATGTGAATATCAAGTAAATAATATTGGTAAAATAATCCATTATAGGCACATTATACATATTCAAAAAAGGATATGATTGGTAAAATGATCATTAAAAGTATATTGAA
This sequence comes from Hemileia vastatrix, assembly GCA_030280995.1. Classification (NCBI taxonomy): domain Eukaryota; kingdom Fungi; phylum Basidiomycota; class Pucciniomycetes; order Pucciniales; family Zaghouaniaceae; genus Hemileia; species Hemileia vastatrix. The sequence continues at coordinate 24,021,774 of JASXTE010000004.1, read as the reverse complement.
CCTCTTTAAACAGAAATAATACTTATAAAAAATTTTTTTTTTTTTTTTGGTTTTTTTTATATTTTTTTTTAATTTTTTTATTTTGATCATGTAGATTTATGATCTCATGATCTTCAAGACTTGAGCTTCCAAGTCATTCAGCTACACTGGTGATCCTTTTGATCATCCAGTTGCTCTTGTGCTTAGGTGATTACACAGTAACCCCAACTTTCTTGCACATGTTCTTTATCATCCCCATGATCTGGTTGGGGGTTGAACTCTTGACCGGTTGTGTTTTCTTGAGTAGGTTGCATGGTACACACTAACCCCTGGACTATATTTGTGATACTCATTCAAAACAAATTTAGTACAAATACACCACCCATGATGCACATTTGGTAATATTGTGACACATACCTGACAGATGTTATGTTCCACTCTAAGTCACAACATACAGTATGTGGATAATATGCATATAAATACCAAGTGCATAAATATGGAACATCCAAGTAGCATGTGACAAGTATGGATATAACTATGTATTTCATATTTATAGTTTTAGGATCATCATACCCTATGTGCATAAGATGCATATATTTATGCATTGCATAATTAATACATTATGTGAATGATATGCATATATCCATGCATTTAAAAATGATAGGATAATTATACCCTATGTGAAAAGTATGCATATAAATGCTAATTGCATAGTTATGGGATAGTCATACTCTAGGTGAATTAAGTACATACAAACAGTTACATTATAATTATGGGATATTCATACTATATGTGAATAGTATGTATATAAATAAATGGTGAAGTATAATGATTTCTAAAAATGACTAATATTAGTATAAATGTGAATATCAAGTAAATAATATTGGTAAAATAATCCATTATAGGCACATTATACATATTCAAAAAAGGATATGATTGGTAAAATGATCATTAAAAGTATATTGAACCTCTTTAAACAGAAATAATACTTATAAAAAAATTTTTTTTTTTTTTTGGTTTTTTTTATATTTTTTTTTAATTTTTTTATTTTGATCATGTAGATTTATGATCTCATGATCTTCAAGACTTGAGCTTCCAAGTCATTCAGCTACACTGGTGATCCTTTTGATCATCCAGTGGCTCTTGTGCTTAGGTGATTACACAGTAACCCCAACTTTCTTGCACATGTTCTTTATCATCCCCATGATCTGGTTGGGGGTTGAACTCTTGACCGGTTGTGTTTTCTTGAGTAGGTTGCATGGTACACACTAACCCCTGGACTATATTTGTGATACTCATTCAAAACAAATTTAGTACAAATACACCACCCATGATGCACATTTGGTAATATTGTGACACATACCTGACAGATGTTATGTTCCACTCTAAGTCACAACATACAGTATGTGGATAATATGCATATAAATACCAAGTGCATAAATATGGAACATTCAAGTAGCATGTGACAAGTATGGATATAACTATGTATTTCATAATTATAGTTTTAGGATCATCATACCCTATGTGCATAAGATGCATATATTTATGCATTGCATAATTAATACATTATGTGAATGATATGCATATATCCATGCATTTAAAAATGATAGGATAATTATACCCTATGTGAAAAGTATGCATATAAATGCTAATTGCATAGTTATGGGATAGTCATACTCTAGGTGAATTAAGTACATACAAACAGTTACATTATAATTATGGGATATTCATACTATATGTGAATAGTATGTATATAAATAAATGGTGAAGTATAATGATTTCTAAAAATGACTAATATTAGTATAAATGTGAATATCAAGTAAATAATATTGGTAAAATAATCCATTATAGGCACATTATACATATTCAAAAAAGGATATGATTGGTAAAATGATCATTAAAAGTATATTGAACCTCTTTAAACAGAAATAATACTTATAAAAAAAATTTTTTTTTTTTTTGGTTTTTTTTATATTTTTTTTTAATTTTTTTATTTTGATCATGTAGATTTATGATCTCATGATCTTCAAGACTTGAGCTTCCAAGTCATTCAGCTACACTGGTGATCCTTTTGATCATCCAGTGGCTCTTGTGCTTAGGTGATTACACAGTAACCCCAACTTTCTTGCACATGTTCTTTATCATCCCCATGATCTGGTTGGGGGTTGAACTCTTGACCGGTTGTGTTTTCTTGAGTAGGTTGCATGGTACACACTAACCCCTGGACTATATTTGTGATACTCATTCAAAACAAATTTAGTACAAATACACCACCCATGATGCACATTTGGTAATATTGTGACACATACCTGACAGATGTTATGTTCCACTCTAAGTCACAACATACAGTATGTGGATAATATGCATATAAATACCAAGTGCATAAATATGGAACATCCAAGTAGCATGTGACAAGTATGGATATAACTATGTATTTCATATTTATAGTTTTAGGATCATCATACCCTATGTGCATAAGATGCATATATTTATGCATTGCATAATTAATACATTATGTGAATGATATGCATATATCCATGCATTTAAAAATGATAGGATAATTATACCCTATGTGAAAAGTATGCATATAAATGCTAATTGCATAGTTATGGGATAGTCATACTCTAGGTGAATTAAGTACATACAAACAGTTACATTATAATTATGGGATATTCATACTATATGTGAATAGTATGTATATAAATAAATGGTGAAGTATAATGATTTCTAAAAATGACTAATATTAGTATAAATGTGAATATCAAGTAAATAATATTGGTAAAATAATCCATTATAGGCACATTATACATATTCAAAAAAGGATATGATTGGTAAAATGATCATTAAAAGTATATTGAACCTCTTTAAACAGAAATAATACTTATAAAAAAATTTTTTTTTTTTTTTGGTTTTTTTTATATTTTTTTTTAATTTTTTAATTTTGATCATGTAGATTTATGATCTCATGATCTTCAAGACTTGAGCTTCCAAGTCATTCAGCTACACTGGTGATCGTTTTGATCATCCAGTTGCTCTTGTGCTTAGGTGATTACACAGTAACCCCAACTTTCTTGCACATGTTCTTTATCATCCCCATGATCTGGTTGGGGGTTGAACTCTTGACCGGTTGTGTTTTCTTGAGTAGGTTGCATGGTACACACTAACCCCTGGACTATATTTGTGATACTCATTCAAAACAAATTTAGTACAAATACACCACCCATGATGCACATTTGGTAATATTGTGACACATACCTGACAGATGTTATGTTCCACTCTAAGTCACAACATACAGTATGTGGATAATATGCATATAAATACCAAGTGCATAAATATGGAACATCCAAGTAGCATGTGACAAGTATGGATATAACTATGTATTTCATATTTATAGTTTTAGGATCATCATACCCTATGTGCATAAGATGCATATATTTATGCATTGCATAATTAATACATTATGTGAATGATATGCATATATCCATGCATTTAAAAATGATAGGATAATTATACCCTATGTGAAAAGTATGCATATAAATGCTAATTGCATAGTTATGGGATAGTCATACTCTAGGTGAATTAAGTACATACAAACAGTTACATTATAATTATGGGATATTCATACTATATGTGAATAGTATGTATATAAATAAATGGTGAAGTATAATGATTTCTAAAAATGACTAATATTAGTATAAATGTGAATATCAAGTAAATAATATTGGTAAAATAATCCATTATAGGCACATTATACATATTCAAAAAAGGATATGATTGGTAAAATGATCATTAAAAGTATATTGAACCTCTTTAAACAGAAATAATACTTATAAAAAAAATTTTTTTTTTTTTTGGTTTTTTTTATATTTTTTTTTAATTTTTTTATTTTGATCATGTAGATTTATGATCTCATGATCTTCAAGACTTGAGCTTCCAAGTCATTCAGCTACACTGGTGATCCTTTTGATCATCCAGTGGCTCTTGTGCTTAGGTGATTACACAGTAACCCCAACTTTCTTGCACATGTTCTTTATCATCCCCATGATCTGGTTGGGGGTTGAACTCTTGACCGGTTGTGTTTTCTTGAGTAGGTTGCATGGTACACACTAACCCCTGGACTATATTTGTGATACTCATTCAAAACAAATTTAGTACAAATACACCACCCATGATGCACATTTGGTAATATTGTGACACATACCTGACAGATGTTATGTTCCACTCTAAGTCACAACATACAGTATGTGGATAATATGCATATAAATACCAAGTGCATAAATATGGAACATTCAAGTAGCATGTGACAAGTATGGATATAACTATGTATTTCATAATTATAGTTTTAGGATCATCATACCCTATGTGCATAAGATGCATATATTTATGCATTGCATAATTAATACATTATGTGAATGATATGCATATATCCATGCATTTAAAAATGATAGGATAATTATACCCTATGTGAAAAGTATGCATATAAATGCTAATTGCATAGTTATGGGATAGTCATACTCTAGGTGAATTAAGTACATACAAACAGTTACATTATAATTATGGGATATTCATACTATATGTGAATAGTATGTATATAAATAAATGGTGAAGTATAATGATTTCTAAAAATGACTAATATTAGTATAAATGTGAATATCAAGTAAATAATATTGGTAAAATAATCCATTATAGGCACATTATACATATTCAAAAAAGGATATGATTGGTAAAATGATCATTAAAAGTATATTGAACCTCTTTAAACAGAAATAATACTTATAAAAAAATTTTTTTTTTTTTTTGGTTTTTTTTATATTTTTTTTTAATTTTTTTATTTTGATCATGTAGATTTATGATCTCATGATCTTCAAGACTTGAGCTTCCAAGTCATTCAGCTACACTGGTGATCCTTTTGATCATCCAGTGGCTCTTGTGCTTAGGTGATTACACAGTAACCCCAACTTTCTTGCACATGTTCTTTATCATCCCCATGATCTGGTTGGGGGTTGAACTCTTGACCGGTTGTGTTTTCTTGAGTAGGTTGCATGGTACACACTAACCCCTGGACTATATTTGTGATACTCATTCAAAACAAATTTAGTACAAATACACCACCCATGATGCACATTTGGTAATATTGTGACACATACCTGACAGATGTTATGTTCCACTCTAAGTCACAACATAGAGTATGTGGATAATATGCATATAAATACCAAGTGCATAAATATGGAACATTCAAGTAGCATGTGACAAGTATGGATATAACTATGTATTTCATAATTATAGTTTTAGGATCATCATACCCTATGTGCATAAGATGCATATATTTATGCATTGCATAATTAATACATTATGTGAATGATATGCATATATCCATGCATTTAAAAATGATAGGATAATTATACCCTATGTGAAAAGTATGCATATAAATGCTAATTGCATAGTTATGGGATAGTCATACTCTAGGTGAATTAAGTACATACAAACAGTTACATTATAATTATGGGATATTCATACTATATGTGAATAGTATGTATATAAATAAATGGTGAAGTATAATGATTTCTAAAAATGACTAATATTAGTATAAATGTGAATATCAAGTAAATAATATTGGTAAAATAATCCATTATAGGCACATTATACATATTCAAAAAAGGATATGATTGGTAAAATGATCATTAAAAGTATATTGAACCTCTTTAAACAGAAATAATACTTATAAAAAATTTTTTTTTTTTTTTTGGTTTTTTTTATATTTTTTTTTAATTTTTTTATTTTGATCATGTAGATTTATGATCTCATGATCTTCAAGACTTGAGCTTCCAAGTCATTCAGCTACACTGGTGATCCTTTTGATCATCCAGTTGCTCTTGTGCTTAGGTGATTACACAGTAACCCCAACTTTCTTGCACATGTTCTTTATCATCCCCATGATCTGGTTGGGGGTTGAACTCTTGACCGGTTGTGTTTTCTTGAGTAGGTTGCATGGTACACACTAACCCCTGGACTATATTTGTGATACTCATTCAAAACAAATTTAGTACAAATACACCACCCATGATGCACATTTGGTAATATTGTGACACATACCTGACAGATGTTATGTTCCACTCTAAGTCACAACATACAGTATGTGGATAATATGCATATAAATACCAAGTGCATAAATATGGAACATCCAAGTAGCATGTGACAAGTATGGATATAACTATGTATTTCATATTTATAGTTTTAGGATCATCATACCCTATGTGCATAAGATGCATATATTTATGCATTGCATAATTAATACATTATGTGAATGATATGCATATATCCATGCATTTAAAAATGATAGGATAATTATACCCTATGTGAAAAGTATGCATATAAATGCTAATTGCATAGTTATGGGATAGTCATACTCTAGGTGAATTAAGTACATACAAACAGTTACATTATAATTATGGGATATTCATACTATATGTGAATAGTATGTATATAAATAAATGGTGAAGTATAATGATTTCTAAAAATGACTAATATTAGTATAAATGTGAATATCAAGTAAATAATATTGGTAAAATAATCCATTATAGGCACATTATACATATTCAAAAAAGGATATGATTGGTAAAATGATCATTAAAAGTATATTGAACCTCTTTAAACAGAAATAATACTTATAAAAAAAATTTTTTTTTTTTTTGGTTTTTTTTATATTTTTTTTTAATTTTTTTATTTTGATCATGTAGATTTATGATCTCATGATCTTCAAGACTTGAGCTTCCAAGTCATTCAGCTACACTGGTGATCCTTTTGATCATCCAGTGGCTCTTGTGCTTAGGTGATTACACAGTAACCCCAACTTTCTTGCACATGTTCTTTATCATCCCCATGATCTGGTTGGGGGTTGAACTCTTGACCGGTTGTGTTTTCTTGAGTAGGTTGCATGGTACACACTAACCCCTGGACTATATTTGTGATACTCATTCAAAACAAATTTAGTACAAATACACCACCCATGATGCACATTTGGTAATATTGTGACACATACCTGACAGATGTTATGTTCCACTCTAAGTCACAACATACAGTATGTGGATAATATGCATATAAATACCAAGTGCATAAATATGGAACATTCAAGTAGCATGTGACAAGTATGGATATAACTATGTATTTCATAATTATAGTTTTAGGATCATCATACCCTATGTGCATAAGATGCATATATTTATGCATTGCATAATTAATACATTATGTGAATGATATGCATATATCCATGCATTTAAAAATGATAGGATAATTATACCCTATGTGAAAAGTATGCATATAAATGCTAATTGCATAGTTATGGGATAGTCATACTCTAGGTGAATTAAGTACATACAAACAGTTACATTATAATTATGGGATATTCATACTATATGTGAATAGTATGTATATAAATAAATGGTGAAGTATAATGATTTCTAAAAATGACTAATATTAGTATAAATGTGAATATCAAGTAAATAATATTGGTAAAATAATCCATTATAGGCACATTATACATATTCAAAAAAGGATATGATTGGTAAAATGATCATTAAAAGTATATTGAACCTCTTTAAACAGAAATAATACTTATAAAAAAATTTTTTTTTTTTTTTGGTTTTTTTTATATTTTTTTTTAATTTTTTTATTTTGATCATGTAGATTTATGATCTCATGATCTTCAAGACTTGAGCTTCCAAGTCATTCAGCTACACTGGTGATCCTTTTGATTATCCAGTGGCTCTTGTGCTTAGGTGATTACACAGTAACCCCAACTTTCTTGCACATGTTCTTTATCATCCCCATGATCTGGTTGGGGGTTGAACTCTTGACCGGTTGTGTTTTCTTGAGTAGGTTGCATGGTACACACTAACCCCTGGACTATATTTGTGATACTCATTCAAAACAAATTTAGTACAAATACACCACCCATGATGCACATTTGGTAATATTGTGACACATACCTGACAGATGTTATGTTCCACTCTAAGTCACAACATAGAGTATGTGGATAATATGCATATAAATACCAAGTGCATAAATATGGAACATTCAAGTAGCATGTGACAAGTATGGATATAACTATGTATTTCATAATTATAGTTTTAGGATCATCATACCCTATGTGCATAAGATGCATATATTTATGCATTGCATAATTAATACATTATGTGAATGATATGCATATATCCATGCATTTAAAAATGATAGGATAATTATACCCTATGTGAAAAGTATGCATATAAATGCTAATTGCATAGTTATGGGATAGTCATACTCTAGGTGAATTAAGTACATACAAACAGTTACATTATAATTATGGGATATTCATACTATATGTGAATAGTATGTATATAAATAAATGGTGAAGTATAATGATTTCTAAAAATGACTAATATTAGTATAAATGTGAATATCAAGTAAATAATATTGGTAAAATAATCCATTATAGGCACATTATACATATTCAAAAAAGGATATGATTGGTAAAATGATCATTAAAAGTATATTGAACCTCTTTAAACAGAAATAATACTTATAAAAAATTTTTTTTTTTTTTTTGGTTTTTTTTATATTTTTTTTTAATTTTTTTATTTTGATCATGTAGATTTATGATCTCATGATCTTCAAGACTTGAGCTTCCAAGTCATTCAGCTACACTGGTGATCCTTTTGATCATCCAGTTGCTCTTGTGCTTAGGTGATTACACAGTAACCCCAACTTTCTTGCACATGTTCTTTATCATCCCCATGATCTGGTTGGGGGTTGAACTCTTGACCGGTTGTGTTTTCTTGAGTAGGTTGCATGGTACACACTAACCCCTGGACTATATTTGTGATACTCATTCAAAACAAATTTAGTACAAATACACCACCCATGATGCACATTTGGTAATATTGTGACACATACCTGACAGATGTTATGTTCCACTCTAAGTCACAACATACAGTATGTGGATAATATGCATATAAATACCAAGTGCATAAATATGGAACATCCAAGTAGCATGTGACAAGTATGGATATAACTATGTATTTCATATTTATAGTTTTAGGATCATCATACCCTATGTGCATAAGATGCATATATTTATGCATTGCATAATTAATACATTATGTGAATGATATGCATATATCCATGCATTTAAAAATGATAGGATAATTATACCCTATGTGAAAAGTATGCATATAAATGCTAATTGCATAGTTATGGGATAGTCATACTCTAGGTGAATTAAGTACATACAAACAGTTACATTATAATTATGGGATATTCATACTATATGTGAATAGTATGTATATAAATAAATGGTGAAGTATAATGATTTCTAAAAATGACTAATATTAGTATAAATGTGAATATCAAGTAAATAATATTGGTAAAATAATCCATTATAGGCACATTATACATATTCAAAAAAGGATATGATTGGTAAAATGATCATTAAAAGTATATTGAACCTCTTTAAACAGAAATAATACTTATAAAAAAAATTTTTTTTTTTTTTGGTTTTTTTTATATTTTTTTTTAATTTTTTTATTTTGATCATGTAGATTTATGATCTCATGATCTTCAAGACTTGAGCTTCCAAGTCATTCAGCTACACTGGTGATCCTTTTGATCATCCAGTGGCTCTTGTGCTTAGGTGATTACACAGTAACCCCAACTTTCTTGCACATGTTCTTTATCATCCCCATGATCTGGTTGGGGGTTGAACTCTTGACCGGTTGTGTTTTCTTGAGTAGGTTGCATGGTACACACTAACCCCTGGACTATATTTGTGATACTCATTCAAAACAAATTTAGTACAAATACACCACCCATGATGCACATTTGGTAATATTGTGACACATACCTGACAGATGTTATGTTCCACTCTAAGTCACAACATACAGTATGTGGATAATATGCATATAAATACCAAGTGCATAAATATGGAACATTCAAGTAGCATGTGACAAGTATGGATATAACTATGTATTTCATAATTATAGTTTTAGGATCATCATACCCTATGTGCATAAGATGCATATATTTATGCATTGCATAATTAATACATTATGTGAATGATATGCATATATCCATGCATTTAAAAATGATAGGATAATTATACCCTATGTGAAAAGTATGCATATAAATGCTAATTGCATAGTTATGGGATAGTCATACTCTAGGTGAATTAAGTACATACAAACAGTTACATTATAATTATGGGATATTCATACTATATGTGAATAGTATGTATATAAATAAATGGTGAAGTATAATGATTTCTAAAAATGACTAATATTAGTATAAATGTGAATATCAAGTAAATAATATTGGTAAAATAATCCATTATAGGCACATTATACATATTCAAAAAAGGATATGATTGGTAAAATGATCATTAAAAGTATATTGAACCTCTTTAAACAGAAATAATACTTATAAAAAAATTTTTTTTTTTTTTTGGTTTTTTTTATATTTTTTTTTAATTTTTTTATTTTGATCATGTAGATTTATGATCTCATGATCTTCAAGACTTGAGCTTCCAAGTCATTCAGCTACACTGGTGATCCTTTTGATCATCCAGTTGCTCTTGTGCTTAGGTGATTACACAGTAACCCCAAGTTTCTTGCACATGTTCTTTATCATCCCCATGATCTGGTTGGGGGTTGAACTCTTGACCGGTTGTGTTTTCTTGAGTAGGTTGCATGGTACACACTAACCCCTGGACTATATTTGTGATACTCATTCAAAACAAATTTAGTACAAATACACCACCCATGATGCACATTTGGTAATATTGTGACACATACCTGACAGATGTTATGTTCCACTCTAAGTCACAACATACAGTATGTGGATAATATGCATATAAATACCAAGTGCATAAATATGGAACATCCAAGTAGCATGTGACAAGTATGGATATAACTATGTATTTCATATTTATAGTTTTAGGATCATCATACCCTATGTGCATAAGATGCATATATTTATGCATTGCATAATTAATACATTATGTGAATGATATGCATATATCCATGCATTTAAAAATGATAGGATAATTATACCCTATGTGAAAAGTATGCATATAAATGCTAATTGCATAGTTATGGGATAGTCATACTCTAGGTGAATTAAGTACATACAAACAGTTACATTATAATTATGGGATATTCATACTATATGTGAATAGTATGTATATAAATAAATGGTGAAGTATAATGATTTCTAAAAATGACTAATATTAGTATAAATGTGAATATCAAGTAAATAATATTGGTAAAATAATCCATTATAGGCACATTATACATATTCAAAAAAGGATATGATTGGTAAAATGATCATTAAAAGTATATTGAACCTCTTTAAACAGAAATAATACTTATAAAAAAAATTTTTTTTTTTTTTGGTTTTTTTTATATTTTTTTTTAATTTTTTTATTTTGATCATGTAGATTTATGATCTCATGATCTTCAAGACTTGAGCTTCCAAGTCATTCAGCTACACTGGTGATCCTTTTGATCATCCAGTGGCTCTTGTGCTTAGGTGATTACACAGTAACCCCAACTTTCTTGCACATGTTCTTTATCATCCCCATGATCTGGTTGGGGGTTGAACTCTTGACCGGTTGTGTTTTCTTGAGTAGGTTGCATGGTACACACTAACCCCTGGACTATATTTGTGATACTCATTCAAAACAAATTTAGTACAAATACACCACCCATGATGCACATTTGGTAATATTGTGACACATACCTGACAGATGTTATGTTCCACTCTAAGTCACAACATACAGTATGTGGATAATATGCATATAAATACCAAGTGCATAAATATGGAACATTCAAGTAGCATGTGACAAGTATGGATATAACTATGTATTTCATAATTATAGTTTTAGGATCATCATACCCTATGTGCATAAGATGCATATATTTATGCATTGCATAATTAATACATTATGTGAATGATATGCATATATCCATGCATTTAAAAATGATAGGATAATTATACCCTATGTGAAAAGTATGCATATAAATGCTAATTGCATAGTTATGGGATAGTCATACTCTAGGTGAATTAAGTACATACAAACAGTTACATTATAATTATGGGATATTCATACTATATGTGAATAGTATGTATATAAATAAATGGTGAAGTATAATGATTTCTAAAAATGACTAATATTAGTATAAATGTGAATATCAAGTAAATAATATTGGTAAAATAATCCATTATAGGCACATTATACATATTCAAAAAAGGATATGATTGGTAAAATGATCATTAAAAGTATATTGAACCTCTTTAAACAGAAATAATACTTATAAAAAATTTTTTTTTTTTTTTTGGTTTTTTTTATATTTTTTTTTAATTTTTTAATTTTGATCATGTAGATTTATGATCTCATGATCTTCAAGACTTGAGCTTCCAAGTCATTCAGCTACACTGGTGATCCTTTTGATCATCCAGTTGCTCTTGTGCTTAGGTGATTACACAGTAACCCCAAGTTTCTTGCACATGTTCTTTATCATCCCCATGATCTGGTTGGGGGTTGAACTCTTGACCGGTTGTGTTTTCTTGAGTAGGTTGCATGGTACACACTAACCCCTGGACTATATTTGTGATACTCACTCAAAACAAATTTAGTACAAATACACCACCCATGATGCACATTTGGTAATATTGTGACACATACCTGACAGATGTTATGTTCCACTCTAAGTCACAACATACAGTATGTGGATAATATGCATATAAATACCAAGTGCATAAATATGGAACATCCAAGTAGCATGTGACAAGTATGGATATAACTATGTATTTCATATTTATAGTTTTAGGATCATCATACCCTATGTGCATAAGATGCATATATTTATGCATTGCATAATTAATACATTATGTGAATGATATGCATATATCCATGCATTTAAAAATGATAGGATAATTATACCCTATGTGAAAAGTATGCATATAAATGCTAATTGCATAGTTATGGGATAGTCATACTCTAGGTGAATTAAGTACATACAAACAGTTACATTATAATTATGGGATATTCATACTATATGTGAATAGTATGTATATAAATAAATGGTGAAGTATAATGATTTCTAAAAATGACTAATATTAGTATAAATGTGAATATCAAGTAAATAATATTGGTAAAATAATCCATTATAGGCACATTATACATATTCAAAAAAGGATATGATTGGTAAAATGATCATTAAAAGTATATTGAACCTCTTTAAACAGAAATAATACTTATAAAAAAATTTTTTTTTTTTTTTGGTTTTTTTTATATTTCTTTTTTAATTTTTTTATTTTGATCATGTAGATTTATGATCTCATGATCTTCAAGACTTGAGCTTCCAAGTCATTCAGCTACACTGGTGATCCTTTTGATCATCCAGTGGCTCTTGTGCTTAGGTGATTACACAGTAACCCCAACTTTCTTGCACATGTTCTTTATCATCCCCATGATCTGGTTGGGGGTTGAACTCTTGACCGGTTGTGTTTGCTTGAGTAGGTTGCATGGTACACACTAACCCCTGGACTATATTTGTGATACTCATTCAAAACAAATTTAGTACAAATACACCACCCATGATGCACATTTGGTAATATTGTGACACATACCTGACAGATGTTATGTTCCACTCTAAGTCACAACATACAGTATGTGGATAATATGCATATAAATACCAAGTGCATAAATATGGAACATTCAAGTAGCATGTGACAAGTATGGATATAACTATGTATTTCATAATTATAGTTTTAGGATCATCATACCCTATGTGCATAAGATGCATATATTTATGCATTGCATAATTAATACATTATGTGAATGATATGCATATATCCATGCATTTAAAAATGATAGGATAATTATACCCTATGTGAAAAGTATGCATATAAATGCTAATTGCATAGTTATGGGATAGTCATACTCTAGGTGAATTAAGTACATACAAACAGTTACATTATAATTATGGGATATTCATACTATATGTGAATAGTATGTATATAAATAAATGGTGAAGTATAATGATTTCTAAAAATGACTAATATTAGTATAAATGTGAATATCAAGTAAATAATATTGGTAAAATAATCCATTATAGGCACATTATACATATTCAAAAAAGGATATGATTGGTAAAATGATCATTAAAAGTATATTGAACCTCTTTAAACAGAAATAATACTTATAAAAAAAAATTTTTTTTTTTTTGGTTTTTTTTATATTTTTTTTTAATTTTTTTATTTTGATCATGTAGATTTATGATCTCATGATCTTCAAGACTTGAGCTTCCAAGTCATTCAGCTACACTGGTGATCCTTTTGATCATCCAGTGGCTCTTGTGCTTAGGTGATTACACAGTAACCCCAACTTTCTTGCACATGTTCTTTATCATCCCCATGATCTGGTTGGGGGTTGAACTCTTGACCGGTTGTGTTTTCTTGAGTAGGTTGCATGGTACACACTAACCCCTGGACTATATTTGTGATACTCATTCAAAACAAATTTAGTACAAATACACCACCCATGATGCACATTTGGTAATATTGTGACACATACCTGACAGATGTTATGTTCCACTCTAAGTCACAACATACAGTATGTGGATAATATGCATATAAATACCAAGTGCATAAATATGGAACATTCAAGTAGCATGTGACAAGTATGGATATAACTATGTATTTCATAATTATAGTTTTAGGATCATCATACCCTATGTGCATAAGATGCATATATTTATGCATTGCATAATTAATACATTATGTGAATGATATGCATATATCCATGCATTTAAAAATGATAGGATAATTATACCCTATGTGAAAAGTATGCATATAAATGCTAATTGCATAGTTATGGGATAGTCATACTCTAGGTGAATTAAGTACATACAAACAGTTACATTATAATTATGGGATATTCATACTATATGTGAATAGTATGTATATAAATAAATGGTGAAGTATAATGATTTCTAAAAATGACTAATATTAGTATAAATGTGAATATCAAGTAAATAATATTGGTAAAATAATCCATTATAGGCACATTATACATATTCAAAAAAGGATATGATTGGTAAAATGATCATTAAAAGTATATTGAACCTCTTTAAACAGAAATAATACTTATAAAAAAATTTTTTTTTTTTTTTGGTTTTTTTTATATTTTTTTTTAATTTTTTAATTTTGATCATGTAGATTTATGATCTCATGATCTTCAAGACTTGAGCTTCCAAGTCATTCAGCTACACTGGTGATCCTTTTGATCATCCAGTGGCTCTTGTGCTTAGGTGATTACACAGTAACCCAACTTTCTTGCACATGTTCTTTATCATCCCCATGATCTGGTTGGGGGTTGAACTCTTGACCGGTTGTGTTTTCTTGAGTAGGTTGCATGGTACACACTAACCCCTGGACTATATTTGTGATACCCATTCAAAACAAATTTAGTACAAATACACCACCCATGATGCACATTTGGTAATATTGTGACACATACCTGACAGATGTTATGTTCCACTCTAAGTCACAACATACAGTATGTGGATAATATGCATATAAATACCAAGTGCATAAATATGGAACATCCAAGTAGCATGTGACAAGTATGGATATAACTATGTATTTCATATTTATAGTTTTAGGATCATCATACCCTATGTGCATAAGATGCATATATTTATGCATTGCATAATTAATACATTATGTGAATGATATGCATATATCCATGCATTTAAAAATGATAGGATAATTATACCCTATGTGAAAAGTATGCATATAAATGCTAATTGCATAGTTATGGGATAGTCATACTCTAGGTGAATTAAGTACATACAAACAGTTACATTATAATTATGGGATATTCATACTATATGTGAATAGTATGTATATAAATAAATGGTGAAGTATAATGATTTCTAAAAATGACCAATATTAGTATAAATGTGAATATCAAGTAAATAATATTGGTAAAATAATCCATTATAGGCACATTATACATATTCAAAAAAGGATATGATTGGTAAAATGATCATTAAAAGTATATTGAACCTCTTTAAACAGAAATAATACTTATAAAAAAAAATTTTTTTTTTTTGGTTTTTTTTATATTTTTTTTTTAATTTTTTTATTTTGATCATGTAGATTTATGATCTCATGATCTTCAAGACTTGAGCTTCCAAGTCATTCAGCTACACTGGTGATCCTTTTGATCATCCAGTGGCTCTTGTGCTTAGGTGATTACACAGTAACCCCAACTTTCTTGCACATGTTCTTTATCATCCCCATGATCTGGTTGGGGGTTGAACTCTTGACCGGTTGTGTTTTCTTGAGTAGGTTGCATGGTACACACTAACCCCTGGACTATATTTGTGATACTCATTCAAAACAAATTTAGTACAAATACACCACCCATGATGCACATTTGGTAATATTGTGACACATACCTGACAGATGTTATGTTCCACTCTAAGTCACAACATACAGTATGTGGATAATATGCATATAAATACCAAGTGCATAAATATGGAACATTCAAGTAGCATGTGACAAGTATGGATATAACTATGTATTTCATAATTATAGTTTTAGGATCATCATACCCTATGTGCATAAGATGCATATATTTATGCATTGCATAATTAATACATTATGTGAATGATATGCATATATCCATGCATTTAAAAATGATAGGATAATTATACCCTATGTGAAAAGTATGAATATAAATGCTAATTGCATAGTTATGGGATAGTCATACTCTAGGTGAATTAAGTACATACAAACAGTTACATTATAATTATGGGATATTCATACTATATGTGAATAGTATGTATATAAATAAATGGTGAAGTATAATGATTTCTAAAAATGACTAATATTAGTATAAATGTGAATATCAAGTAAATAATATTGGTAAAATAATCCATTATAGGCACATTATACATATTCAAAAAAGGATATGATTGGTAAAATGATCATTAAAAGTATATTGAACCTCTTTAAACAGAAATAATACTTATAAAAAAATTTTTTTTTTTTTTTGGTTTTTTTTATATTTTTTTTTAATTTTTTTATTTTGATCATGTAGATTTATGATCTCATGATCTTCAAGACTTGAGCTTCCAAGTCATTCAGCTACACTGGTGATCCTTTTGATCATCCAGTTGCTCTTGTGCTTAGGTGATTACACAGTAACCCCAAGTTTCTTGCACATGTTCTTTATCATCCCCATGATCTGGTTGGGGGTTGAACTCTTGACCGGTTGTGTTTTCTTGAGTAGGTTGCATGGTACACACTAACCCCTGGACTATATTTGTGATACTCATTCAAAACAAATTTAGTACAAATACACCACCCATGATGCACATTTGGTAATATTGTGACACATACCTGACAGATGTTATGTTCCACTCTAAGTCACAACATACAGTATGTGGATAATATGCATATAAATACCAAGTGCATAAATATGGAACATCCAAGTAGCATGTGACAAGTATGGATATAACTATGTATTTCATATTTATAGTTTTAGGATCATCATACCCTATGTGCATAAGATGCATATATTTATGCATTGCATAATTAATACATTATGTGAATGATATGCATATATCCATGCATTTAAAAATGATAGGATAATTATACCCTATGTGAAAAGTATGCATATAAATGCTAATTGCATAGTTATGGGATAGTCATACTCTAGGTGAATTAAGTACATACAAACAGTTACATTATAATTATGGGATATTCATACTATATGTGAATAGTATGTATATAAATAAATGGTGAAGTATAATGATTTCTAAAAATGACTAATATTAGTATAAATGTGAATATCAAGTAAATAATATTGGTAAAATAATCCATTATAGGCACATTATACATATTCAAAAAAGGATATGATTGGTAAAATGATCATTAAAAGTATATTGAACCTCTTTAAACAGAAATAATACTTATAAAAAAATTTTTTTTTTTTTTGGTTTTTTTTATATTTCTTTTTTAATTTTTTTATTTTGATCATGTAGATTTATGATCTCATGATCTTCAAGACTTGAGCTTCCAAGTCATTCAGCTACACTGGTGATCCTTTTGATCATCCAGTGGCTCTTGTGCTTAGGTGATTACACAGTAACCCCAACTTTCTTGCACATGTTCTTTATCATCCCCATGATCTGGTTGGGGGTTGAACTCTTGACCGGTTGTGTTTGCTTGAGTAGGTTGCATGGTACACACTAACCCCTGGACTATATTTGTGATACTCATTCAAAACAAATTTAGTACAAATACACCACCCATGATGCACATTTGGTAATATTGTGACACATACCTGACAGATGTTATGTTCCACTCTAAGTCACAACATACAGTATGTGGATAATATGCATATAAATACCAAGTGCATAAATATGGAACATTCAAGTAGCATGTGACAAGTATGGATATAACTATGTATTTCATAATTATAGTTTTAGGATCATCATACCCTATGTGCATAAGATGCATATATTTATGCATTGCATAATTAATACATTATGTGAATGATATGCATATATCCATGCATTTAAAAATGATAGGATAATTATACCCTATGTGAAAAGTATGCATATAAATGCTAATTGCATAGTTATGGGATAGTCATACTCTAGGTGAATTAAGTACATACAAACAGTTACATTATAATTATGGGATATTCATACTATATGTGAATAGTATGTATATAAATAAATGGTGAAGTATAATGATTTCTAAAAATGACTAATATTAGTATAAATGTGAATATCAAGTAAATAATATTGGTAAAATAATCCATTATAGGCACATTATACATATTCAAAAAAGGATATGATTGGTAAAATGATCATTAAAAGTATATTGAACCTCTTTAAACAGAAATAATACTTATAAAAAAAATTTTTTTTTTTTTTGGTTTTTTTTATATTTTTTTTTAATTTTTTTATTTTGATCATGTAGATTTATGATCTCATGATCTTCAAGACTTGAGCTTCCAAGTCATTCAGCTACACTGGTGATCCTTTTGATCATCCAGTGGCTCTTGTGCTTAGGTGATTACACAGTAACCCCAACTTTCTTGCACATGTTCTTTATCATCCCCATGATCTGGTTGGGGGTTGAACTCTTGACCGGTTGTGTTTTCTTGAGTAGGTTGCATGGTACACACTAACCCCTGGACTATATTTGTGATACTCATTCAAAACAAATTTAGTACAAATACACCACCCATGATGCACATTTGGTAATATTGTGACACATACCTGACAGATGTTATGTTCCACTCTAAGTCACAACATACAGTATGTGGATAATATGCATATAAATACCAAGTGCATAAATATGGAACATTCAAGTAGCATGTGACAAGTATGGATATAACTATGTATTTCATAATTATAGTTTTAGGATCATCATACCCTATGTGCATAAGATGCATATATTTATGCATTGCATAATTAATACATTATGTGAATGATATGCATATATCCATGCATTTAAAAATGATAGGATAATTATACCCTATGTGAAAAGTATGCATATAAATGCTAATTGCATAGTTATGGGATAGTCATACTCTAGGTGAATTAAGTACATACAAACAGTTACATTATAATTATGGGATATTCATACTATATGTGAATAGTATGTATATAAATAAATGGTGAAGTATAATGATTTCTAAAAATGACTAATATTAGTATAAATGTGAATATCAAGTAAATAATATTGGTAAAATAATCCATTATAGGCACATTATACATATTCAAAAAAGGATATGATTGGTAAAATGATCATTAAAAGTATATTGAACCTCTTTAAACAGAAATAATACTTATAAAAAAATTTTTTTTTTTTTTTGGTTTTTTTTATATTTTTTTTTAATTTTTTTATTTTGATCATGTAGATTTATGATCTCATGATCTTCAAGACTTGAGCTTCCAAGTCATTCAGCTACACTGGTGATCCTTTTGATCATCCAGTTGCTCTTGTGCTTAGGTGATTACACAGTAACCCCAAGTTTCTTGCACATGTTCTTTATCATCCCCATGATCTGGTTGGGGGTTGAACTCTTGACCGGTTGTGTTTTCTTGAGTAGGTTGCATGGTACACACTAACCCCTGGACTATATTTGTGATACTCATTCAAAACAAATTTAGTACAAATACACCACCCATGATGCACATTTGGTAATATTGTGACACATACCTGACAGATGTTATGTTCCACTCTAAGTCACAACATACAGTATGTGGATAATATGCATATAAATACCAAGTGCATAAATATGGAACATCCAAGTAGCATGTGACAAGTATG
The DNA here is from genome assembly GCA_030280995.1 of Hemileia vastatrix. Taxonomy (NCBI): domain Eukaryota; kingdom Fungi; phylum Basidiomycota; class Pucciniomycetes; order Pucciniales; family Zaghouaniaceae; genus Hemileia; species Hemileia vastatrix. The sequence continues at coordinate 24,001,401 of JASXTE010000004.1, read as the reverse complement.
GATATAACTATGTATTTCATATTTATAGTTTTAGGATCATCATACCCTATGTGCATAAGATGCATATATTTATGCATTGCATAATTAATACATTATGTGAATGATATGCATATATCCATGCATTTAAAAATGATAGGATAATTATACCCTATGTGAAAAGTATGCATATAAATGCTAATTGCATAGTTATGGGATAGTCATACTCTAGGTGAATTAAGTACATACAAACAGTTACATTATAATTATGGGATATTCATACTATATGTGAATAGTATGTATATAAATAAATGGTGAAGTATAATGATTTCTAAAAATGACTAATATTAGTATAAATGTGAATATCAAGTAAATAATATTGGTAAAATAATCCATTATAGGCACATTATACATATTCAAAAAAGGATATGATTGGTAAAATGATCATTAAAAGTATATTGAACCTCTTTAAACAGAAATAATACTTATAAAAAAAATTTTTTTTTTTTTTGGTTTTTTTTATATTTTTTTTTAATTTTTTTATTTTGATCATGTAGATTTATGATCTCATGATCTTCAAGACTTGAGCTTCCAAGTCATTCAGCTACACTGGTGATCCTTTTGATCATCCAGTGGCTCTTGTGCTTAGGTGATTACACAGTAACCCCAACTTTCTTGCACATGTTCTTTATCATCCCCATGATCTGGTTGGGGGTTGAACTCTTGACCGGTTGTGTTTGCTTGAGTAGGTTGCATGGTACACACTAACCCCTGGACTATATTTGTGATACTCATTCAAAACAAATTTAGTAAAAATACACCACCCATGATGCACATTTGGTAATATTGTGACACATACCTGACAGATGTTATGTTCCACTCTAAGTCACAACATACAGTATGTGGATAATATGCATATAAATACCAAGTGCATAAATATGGAACATTCAAGTAGCATGTGACAAGTATGGATATAACTATGTATTTCATAATTATAGTTTTAGGATCATCATACCCTATGTGCATAAGATGCATATATTTATGCATTGCATAATTAATACATTATGTGAATGATATGCATATATCCATGCATTTAAAAATGATAGGATAATTATACCCTATGTGAAAAGTATGCATATAAATGCTAATTGCATAGTTATGGGATAGTCATACTCTAGGTGAATTAAGTACATACAAACAGTTACATTATAATTATGGGATATTCATACTATATGTGAATAGTATGTATATAAATAAATGGTGAAGTATAATGATTTCTAAAAATGACTAATATTAGTATAAATGTGAATATCAAGTAAATAATATTGGTAAAATAATCCATTATAGGCACATTATACATATTCAAAAAAGGATATGATTGGTAAAATGATCATTAAAAGTATATTGAACCTCTTTAAACAGAAATAATACTTATAAAAAAAATTTTTTTTTTTTTTGGTTTTTTTTATATTTTTTTTTAATTTTTTTATTTTGATCATGTAGATTTATGATCTCATGATCTTCAAGACTTGAGCTTCCAAGTCATTCAGCTACACTGGTGATCCTTTTGATCATCCAGTGGCTCTTGTGCTTAGGTGATTACACAGTAACCCAACTTTCTTGCACATGTTCTTTATCATCCCCATGATCTGGTTGGGGGTTGAACTCTTGACCGGTTGTGTTTTCTTGAGTAGGTTGCATGGTACACACTAACCCCTGGACTATATTTGTGATACCCATTCAAAACAAATTTAGTACAAATACACCACCCATGATGCACATTTGGTAATATTGTGACACATACCTGACAGATGTTATGTTCCACTCTAAGTCACAACATACAGTATGTGGATAATATGCATATAAATACCAAGTGCATAAATATGGAACATTCAAGTAGCATGTGACAAGTATGGATATAACTATGTATTTCATAATTATAGTTTTAGGATCATCATACCCTATGTGCATAAGATGCATATATTTATGCATTGCATAATTAATACATTATGTGAATGATATGCATATATCCATGCATTTAAAAATGATAGGATAATTATACCCTATGTGAAAAGTATGCATATAAATGCTAATTGCATAGTTATGGGATAGTCATACTCTAGGTGAATTAAGTACATACAAACAGTTACATTATAATTATGGGATATTCATACTATATGTGAATAGTATGTATATAAATAAATGGTGAAGTATAATGATTTCTAAAAATGACTAATATTAGTATAAATGTGAATATCAAGTAAATAATATTGGTAAAATAATCCATTATAGGCACATTATACATATTCAAAAAAGGATATGATTGGTAAAATGATCATTAAAAGTATATTGAACCTATTTAAACAGAAATAATACTTATAAAAAATTTTTTTTTTTGGTTTTTTTTATATTTTTTTTTAATTTTTTTATTTTGATCATGTAGATTTATGATCTCATGATCTTCAAGACTTGAGCTTCCAAGTCATTCAGCTACACTGGTGATCCTTTTGATCATCCAGTGGCTCTTGTGCTTAGGTGATTACACAGTAACCCCAACTTTCTTGCACATGTTCTTTATCATCCCCATGATCTGGTTGGGGGTTGAACTCTTGACCGGTTGTGTTTTCTTGAGTAGGTTGCATGGTACACACTAACCCCTGGACTATATTTGTGATACTCATTCAAAACAAATTTATTACAAATACACCACCCATGATGCACATTTGGTAATATTGTGACACATACCTGACACATGTTATGTTCCACTCTAAGTCACAACATAAAGTATGTGGATAATATGCATATAAATACCAAGTGCATAAATATGGAACATTCAAGTAGCATGTGACAAGTATGTATATAACTATGTATTTCATAATTATAGTTTTAGGATCATCATACCCTATGTGCATAAGATGCATATATTTATGCATTGCATAATTAATACATTATGTGAATGATATGCATATATGCATGCATTTATAAATGATAGGATAATTATACCCTATGTGAAAAGTATGCATATAAATGCTAATTGCATAGTTATGGGATAGTCATACTCTAGGTGAATTAAGTACATACAAACAGTTACATTATAATTATGGGATATTCATACTATATGTGAATAGTATGTATATAAATAAATGGTGAAGTATAATGATTTCTAAAAATGACTAATATTAGTATAAATGTGAATATCAAGTAAATAATATTGGTAAAATAATCCATTATAGGCACATTATACATATTCAAAAAAGGATATGATTGGTAAAATGATCATTAAAAGTATATTGAACCTCTTTAAACAGAAATAATACTTATAAAAAAAATTTTTTTTTTTTTGGTTTTTTTTATATTTTTTTTTTAATTTTTTTATTTTGATCATGTAGATTTATGATCTCATGATCTCCAAGACTTGAGCTTCCAAGTCATTCAGCTACACTGGTGATCCTTTTGATCATCCAGTGGCTCTTGTGCTTAGGTGATTACACAGTAACCCCAACTTTCTTGCACATGTTCTTTATCATCCCCATGATCTGGTTGGGGGTTGAACTCTTGACCGGTTGTGTTTTCTTGAGTAGGTTGCATGGTACACACTAACCCCTGGACTATATTTGTGATACTCATTCAAAACAAATTTAGTACAAATACACCACCCATGATGCACATTTGGTAATATTGTGACACATACCTGACAGATGTTATGTTCCACTCTAAGTCACAACATAAAGTATGTGGATAATATGCATATAAATACCAAGTGCATAAATATGGAACATTCAAGTAGCATGTGACAAGTATGGATATAACTATGTATTTCATAATTATAGTTTTAGGATCATCATACCCTATGTGCATAAGATGCATATATTTATGCATTGCATAATTAATACATTATGTGAATGATATGCATATATCCATGCATTTAAAAATGATAGGATAATTATACCCTATGTGAAAAGTATGCATATAAATGCTAATTGCATAGTTATGGGATAGTCATACTCTAGGTGAATTAAGTACATACAAACAGTTACATTATAATTATGGGATATTCATACTATATGTGAATAGTATGTATATAAATAAATGGTGAAGTATAATGATTTCTAAAAATGACTAATATTAGTATAAATGTGAATATCAAGTAAATAATATTGGTAAAATAATCCATTATAGGCACATTATACATATTCAAAAAAGGATATGATTGGTAAAATGATCATTAAAAGTATATTGAACCTCTTTAAACAGAAATAATACTTATAAAAAATTTTTTTTTTTTTTTTGGTTTTTTTTATATTTTTTTTTAATTTTTTTATTTTGATCATGTAGATTTATGATCTCATGATCTTCAAGACTTGAGCTTCCAAGTCATTCAGCTACACTGGTGATCCTTTTGATCATCCAGTTGCTCTTGTGCTTAGGTGATTACACAGTAACCCCAACTTTCTTGCACATGTTCTTTATCATCCCCATGATCTGGTTGGGGGTTGAACTCTTGACCGGTTGTGTTTTCTTGAGTAGGTTGCATGGTACACACTAACCCCTGGACTATATTTGTGATACTCATTCAAAACAAATTTAGTACAAATACACCACCCATGATGCACATTTGGTAATATTGTGACACATACCTGACAGATGTTATGTTCCACTCTAAGTCACAACATACAGTATGTGGATAATATGCATATAAATACCAAGTGCATAAATATGGAACATCCAAGTAGCATGTGACAAGTATGGATATAACTATGTATTTCATATTTATAGTTTTAGGATCATCATACCCTATGTGCATAAGATGCATATATTTATGCATTGCATAATTAATACATTATGTGAATGATATGCATATATCCATGCATTTAAAAATGATAGGATAATTATACCCTATGTGAAAAGTATGCATATAAATGCTAATTGCATAGTTATGGGATAGTCATACTCTAGGTGAATTAAGTACATACAAACAGTTACATTATAATTATGGGATATTCATACTATATGTGAATAGTATGTATATAAATAAATGGTGAAGTATAATGATTTCTAAAAATGACTAATATTAGTATAAATGTGAATATCAAGTAAATAATATTGGTAAAATAATCCATTATAGGCACATTATACATATTCAAAAAAGGATATGATTGGTAAAATGATCATTAAAAGTATATTGAACCTCTTTAAACAGAAATAATACTTATAAAAAAAATTTTTTTTTTTTTTGGTTTTTTTTATATTTTTTTTTAATATTTTTATTTTGATCATGTAGATTTATGATCTCATGATCTTCAAGACTTGAGCTTCCAAGTCATTCAGCTACACTGGTGATCCTTTTGATCATCCAGTGGCTCTTGTGCTTAGGTGATTACACAGTAACCCCAACTTTCTTGCACATGTTCTTTATCATCCCCATGATCTGGTTGGGGGTTGAACTCTTGACCGGTTGTGTTTTCTTGAGTAGGTTGCATGGTACACACTAACCCCTGGACTATATTTGTGATACTCATTCAAAACAAATTTAGTACCAATACACCACCCATGATGCACATTTGGTAATATTGTGACACATACCTGACAGATGTTATGTTCCACTCTAAGTCACAACATACAGTATGTGGATAATATGCATATAAATACCAAGTGCATAAATATGGAACATCCAAGTAGCATGTGACAAGTATGGATATAACTATGTATTTCATATTTATAGTTTTAAGATCATCATACCCTATGTGCATAAGATGCATATATTTATGCATTGCATAATTAATACATTATGTGAATGATATGCATATATCCATGCATTTAAAAATGATAGGATAATTATACCCTATGTGAAAAGTATGCATATAAATGCTAATTGCATAGTTATGGGATAGTCATACTCTAGGTGAATTAAGTACATACAAACAGTTACATTATAATTATGGGATATTCATACTATATGTGAATAGTATGTATATAAATAAATGGTGAAGTATAATGATTTCTAAAAATGACTAATATTAGTATAAATGTGAATATCAAGTAAATAATATTGGTAAAATAATCCATTATAGGCACATTATACATATTCAAAAAAGGATATGATTGGTAAAATGATCATTAAAAGTATATTGAACCTCTTTAAACAGAAATAATACTTATAAAAAAATTTTTTTTTTTTTTTGGTTTTTTTTATATTTTTTTTTAATTTTTTTATTTTGATCATGTAGATTTATGATCTCATGATCTTCAAGACTTGAGCTTCCAAGTCATTCAGCTACACTGGTGATCCTTTTGATCATCCAGTTGCTCTTGTGCTTAGGTGATTACACAGTAACCCCAAGTTTCTTGCACATGTTCTTTATCATCCCCATGATCTGGTTGGGGGTTGAACTCTTGACCGGTTGTGTTTTCTTGAGTAGGTTGCATGGTACACACTAACCCCTGGACTATATTTGTGATACTCATTCAAAACAAATTTAGTACAAATACACCACCCATGATGCACATTTGGTAATATTGTGACACATACCTGACAGATGTTATGTTCCACTCTAAGTCACAACATACAGTATGTGGATAATATGCATATAAATACCAAGTGCATAAATATGGAACATCCAAGTAGCATGTGACAAGTATGGATATAACTATGTATTTCATATTTATAGTTTTAGGATCATCATACCCTATGTGCATAAGATGCATATATTTATGCATTGCATAATTAATACATTATGTGAATGATATGCATATATCCATGCATTTAAAAATGATAGGATAATTATACCCTATGTGAAAAGTATGCATATAAATGCTAATTGCATAGTTATGGGATAGTCATACTCTAGGTGAATTAAGTACATACAAACAGTTACATTATAATTATGGGATATTCATACTATATGTGAATAGTATGTATATAAATAAATGGTGAAGTATAATGATTTCTAAAAATGACTAATATTAGTATAAATGTGAATATCAAGTAAATAATATTGGTAAAATAATCCATTATAGGCACATTATACATATTCAAAAAAGGATATGATTGGTAAAATGATCATTAAAAGTATATTGAACCTCTTTAAACAGAAATAATACTTATAAAAAAAATTTTTTTTTTTTTTGGTTTTTTTTATATTTTTTTTTAATTTTTTTATTTTGATCATGTAGATTTATGATCTCATGATCTTCAAGACTTGAGCTTCCAAGTCATTCAGCTACACTGGTGATCCTTTTGATCATCCAGTGGCTCTTGTGCTTAGGTGATTACACAGTAACCCCAACTTTCTTGCACATGTTCTTTATCATCCCCATGATCTGGTTGGGGGTTGAACTCTTGACCGGTTGTGTTTGCTTGAGTAGGTTGCATGGTACACACTAACCCCTGGACTATATTTGTGATACTCATTCAAAACAAATTTAGTAAAAATACACCACCCATGATGCACATTTGGTAATATTGTGACACATACCTGACAGATGTTATGTTCCACTCTAAGTCACAACATACAGTATGTGGATAATATGCATATAAATACCAAGTGCATAAATATGGAACATTCAAGTAGCATGTGACAAGTATGGATATAACTATGTATTTCATAATTATAGTTTTAGGATCATCATACCCTATGTGCATAAGATGCATATATTTATGCATTGCATAATTAATACATTATGTGAATGATATGCATATATCCATGCATTTAAAAATGATAGGATAATTATACCCTATGTGAAAAGTATGCATATAAATGCTAATTGCATAGTTATGGGATAGTCATACTCTAGGTGAATTAAGTACATACAAACAGTTACATTATAATTATGGGATATTCATACTATATGTGAATAGTATGTATATAAATAAATGGTGAAGTATAATGATTTCTAAAAATGACTAATATTAGTATAAATGTGAATATCAAGTAAATAATATTGGTAAAATAATCCATTATAGGCACATTATACATATTCAAAAAAGGATATGATTGGTAAAATGATCATTAAAAGTATATTGAACCTCTTTAAACAGAAATAATACTTATAAAAAAAATTTTTTTTTTTTTTGGTTTTTTTTATATTTTTTTTTAATTTTTTTATTTTGATCATGTAGATTTATGATCTCATGATCTTCAAGACTTGAGCTTCCAAGTCATTCAGCTACACTGGTGATCCTTTTGATCATCCAGTGGCTCTTGTGCTTAGGTGATTACACAGTAACCCAACTTTCTTGCACATGTTCTTTATCATCCCCATGATCTGGTTGGGGGTTGAACTCTTGACCGGTTGTGTTTTCTTGAGTAGGTTGCATGGTACACACTAACCCCTGGACTATATTTGTGATACCCATTCAAAACAAATTTAGTACAAATACACCACCCATGATGCACATTTGGTAATATTGTGACACATACCTGACAGATGTTATGTTCCACTCTAAGTCACAACATACAGTATGTGGATAATATGCATATAAATACCAAGTGCATAAATATGGAACATTCAAGTAGCATGTGACAAGTATGGATATAACTATGTATTTCATAATTATAGTTTTAGGATCATCATACCCTATGTGCATAAGATGCATATATTTATGCATTGCATAATTAATACATTATGTGAATGATATGCATATATCCATGCATTTAAAAATGATAGGATAATTATACCCTATGTGAAAAGTATGCATATAAATGCTAATTGCATAGTTATGGGATAGTCATACTCTAGGTGAATTAAGTACATACAAACAGTTACATTATAATTATGGGATATTCATACTATATGTGAATAGTATGTATATAAATAAATGGTGAAGTATAATGATTTCTAAAAATGACTAATATTAGTATAAATGTGAATATCAAGTAAATAATATTGGTAAAATAATCCATTATAGGCACATTATACATATTCAAAAAAGGATATGATTGGTAAAATGATCATTAAAAGTATATTGAACCTCTTTAAACAGAAATAATACTTATAAAAAAAAATTTTTTTTTTTTGGTTTTTTTTATATTTTTTTTTTAATTTTTTTATTTTGATCATGTAGATTTATGATCTCATGATCTTCAAGACTTGAGCTTCCAAGTCATTCAGCTACACTGGTGATCCTTTTGATCATCCAGTGGCTCTTGTGCTTAGGTGATTACACAGTAACCCCAACTTTCTTGCACATGTTCTTTATCATCCCCATGATCTGGTTGGGGGTTGAACTCTTGACCGGTTGTTTTTTCTTGAGTAGGTTGCATGGTACACACTAACCCCTGGACTATATTTGTGATACTCATTCAAAACAAATTTATTACAAATACACCACCCATGATGCACATTTGGTAATATTGTGACACATACCTGACACATGTTATGTTCCACTCTAAGTCACAACATAAAGTATGTGGATAATATGCATATAAATACCAAGTGCATAAATATGGAACATTCAAGTAGCATGTGACAAGTATGTATATAACTATGTATTTCATAATTATAGTTTTAGGATCATCATACCCTATGTGCATAAGATGCATATATTTATGCATTGCATAATTAATACATTATGTGAATGATATGCATATATGCATGCATTTATAAATGATAGGATAATTATACCCTATGTGAAAAGTATGCATATAAATGCTAATTGCATAGTTATGGGATAGTCATACTCTAGGTGAATTAAGTACATACAAACAGTTACATTATAATTATGGGATATTCATACTATATGTGAATAGTATGTATATAAATAAATGGTGAAGTATAATGATTTCTAAAAATGACTAATATTAGTATAAATGTGAATATCAAGTAAATAATATTGGTAAAATAATCCATTATAGGCACATTATACATATTCAAAAAAGGATATGATTGGTAAAATGATCATTAAAAGTATATTGAACCTCTTTAAACAGAAATAATACTTATAAAAAAAATTTTTTTTTTTTTGGTTTTTTTTATATTTTTTTTTTAATTTTTTTATTTTGATCATGTAGATTTATGATCTCATGATCTCCAAGACTTGAGCTTCCAAGTCATTCAGCTACACTGGTGATCCTTTTGATCATCCAGTGGCTCTTGTGCTTAGGTGATTACACAGTAACCCCAACTTTCTTGCACATGTTCTTTATCATCCCCATGATCTGGTTGGGGGTTGAACTCTTGACCGGTTGTGTTTTCTTGAGTAGGTTGCATGGTACACACTAACCCCTGGACTATATTTGTGATACTCATTCAAAACAAATTTAGTACAAATACACCACCCATGATGCACATTTGGTAATATTGTGACACATACCTGACAGATGTTATGTTCCACTCTAAGTCACAACATAAAGTATGTGGATAATATGCATATAAATACCAAGTGCATAAATATGGAACATTCAAGTAGCATGTGACAAGTATGGATATAACTATGTATTTCATAATTATAGTTTTAGGATCATCATACCCTATGTGCATAAGATGCATATATTTATGCATTGCATAATTAATACATTATGTGAATGATATGCATATATCCATGCATTTAAAAATGATAGGATAATTATACCCTATGTGAAAAGTATGCATATAAATGCTAATTGCATAGTTATGGGATAGTCATACTCTAGGTGAATTAAGTACATACAAACAGTTACATTATAATTATGGGATATTCATACTATATGTGAATAGTATGTATATAAATAAATGGTGAAGTATAATGATTTCTAAAAATGACTAATATTAGTATAAATGTGAATATCAAGTAAATAATATTGGTAAAATAATCCATTATAGGCACATTATACATATTCAAAAAAGGATATGATTGGTAAAATGATCATTAAAAGTATATTGAACCTCTTTAAACAGAAATAATACTTATAAAAAATTTTTTTTTTTTTTTTGGTTTTTTTTATATTTTTTTTTAATTTTTTTATTTTGATCATGTAGATTTATGATCTCATGATCTTCAAGACTTGAGCTTCCAAGTCATTCAGCTACACTGGTGATCCTTTTGATCATCCAGTTGCTCTTGTGCTTAGGTGATTACACAGTAACCCCAACTTTCTTGCACATGTTCTTTATCATCCCCATGATCTGGTTGGGGGTTGAACTCTTGACCGGTTGTGTTTTCTTGAGTAGGTTGCATGGTACACACTAACCCCTGGACTATATTTGTGATACTCATTCAAAACAAATTTAGTACAAATACACCACCCATGATGCACATTTGGTAATATTGTGACACATACCTGACAGATGTTATGTTCCACTCTAAGTCACAACATACAGTATGTGGATAATATGCATATAAATACCAAGTGCATAAATATGGAACATCCAAGTAGCATGTGACAAGTATGGATATAACTATGTATTTCATATTTATAGTTTTAGGATCATCATACCCTATGTGCATAAGATGCATATATTTATGCATTGCATAATTAATACATTATGTGAATGATATGCATATATCCATGCATTTAAAAATGATAGGATAATTATACCCTATGTGAAAAGTATGCATATAAATGCTAATTGCATAGTTATGGGATAGTCATACTCTAGGTGAATTAAGTACATACAAACAGTTACATTATAATTATGGGATATTCATACTATATGTGAATAGTATGTATATAAATAAATGGTGAAGTATAATGATTTCTAAAAATGACTAATATTAGTATAAATGTGAATATCAAGTAAATAATATTGGTAAAATAATCCATTATAGGCACATTATACATATTCAAAAAAGGATATGATTGGTAAAATGATCATTAAAAGTATATTGAACCTCTTTAAACAGAAATAATACTTATAAAAAAAATTTTTTTTTTTTTTGGTTTTTTTTATATTTTTTTTTAATATTTTTATTTTGATCATGTAGATTTATGATCTCATGATCTTCAAGACTTGAGCTTCCAAGTCATTCAGCTACACTGGTGATCCTTTTGATCATCCAGTGGCTCTTGTGCTTAGGTGATTACACAGTAACCCCAACTTTCTTGCACATGTTCTTTATCATCCCCATGATCTGGTTGGGGGTTGAACTCTTGACCGGTTGTGTTTTCTTGAGTAGGTTGCATGGTACACACTAACCCCTGGACTATATTTGTGATACTCATTCAAAACAAATTTAGTACCAATACACCACCCATGATGCACATTTGGTAATATTGTGACACATACCTGACAGATGTTATGTTCCACTCTAAGTCACAACATACAGTATGTGGATAATATGCATATAAATACCAAGTGCATAAATATGGAACATCCAAGTAGCATGTGACAAGTATGGATATAACTATGTATTTCATATTTATAGTTTTAAGATCATCATACCCTATGTGCATAAGATGCATATATTTATGCATTGCATAATTAATACATTATGTGAATGATATGCATATATCCATGCATTTAAAAATGATAGGATAATTATACCCTATGTGAAAAGTATGCATATAAATGCTAATTGCATAGTTATGGGATAGTCATACTCTAGGTGAATTAAGTACATACAAACAGTTACATTATAATTATGGGATATTCATACTATATGTGAATAGTATGTATATAAATAAATGGTGAAGTATAATGATTTCTAAAAATGACTAATATTAGTATAAATGTGAATATCAAGTAAATAATATTGGTAAAATAATCCATTATAGGCACATTATACATATTCAAAAAAGGATATGATTGGTAAAATGATCATTAAAAGTATATTGAACCTCTTTAAACAGAAATAATACTTATAAAAAAATTTTTTTTTTTTTTTGGTTTTTTTTATATTTTTTTTTAATTTTTTTATTTTGATCATGTAGATTTATGATCTCATGATCTTCAAGACTTGAGCTTCCAAGTCATTCAGCTACACTGGTGATCCTTTTGATCATCCAGTTGCTCTTGTGCTTAGGTGATTACACAGTAACCCCAAGTTTCTTGCACATGTTCTTTATCATCCCCATGATCTGGTTGGGGGTTGAACTCTTGACCGGTTGTGTTTTCTTGAGTAGGTTGCATGGTACACACTAACCCCTGGACTATATTTGTGATACTCATTCAAAACAAATTTAGTACAAATACACCACCCATGATGCACATTTGGTAATATTGTGACACATACCTGACAGATGTTATGTTCCACTCTAAGTCACAACATACAGTATGTGGATAATATGCATATAAATACCAAGTGCATAAATATGGAACATCCAAGTAGCATGTGACAAGTATGGATATAACTATGTATTTCATATTTATAGTTTTAGGATCATCATACCCTATGTGCATAAGATGCATATATTTATGCATTGCATAATTAATACATTATGTGAATGATATGCATATATCCATGCATTTAAAAATGATAGGATAATTATACCCTATGTGAAAAGTATGCATATAAATGCTAATTGCATAGTTATGGGATAGTCATACTCTAGGTGAATTAAGTACATACAAACAGTTACATTATAATTATGGGATATTCATACTATATGTGAATAGTATGTATATAAATAAATGGTGAAGTATAATGATTTCTAAAAATGACTAATATTAGTATAAATGTGAATATCAAGTAAATAATATTGGTAAAATAATCCATTATAGGCACATTATACATATTCAAAAAAGGATATGATTGGTAAAATGATCATTAAAAGTATATTGAACCTCTTTAAACAGAAATAATACTTATAAAAAAAATTTTTTTTTTTTTTGGTTTTTTTTATATTTTTTTTTAATTTTTTTATTTTGATCATGTAGATTTATGATCTCATGATCTTCAAGACTTGAGCTTCCAAGTCATTCAGCTACACTGGTGATCCTTTTGATCATCCAGTGGCTCTTGTGCTTAGGTGATTACACAGTAACCCCAACTTTCTTGCACATGTTCTTTATCATCCCCATGATCTGGTTGGGGGTTGAACTCTTGACCGGTTGTGTTTGCTTGAGTAGGTTGCATGGTACACACTAACCCCTGGACTATATTTGTGATACTCATTCAAAACAAATTTAGTAAAAATACACCACCCATGATGCACATTTGGTAATATTGTGACACATACCTGACAGATGTTATGTTCCACTCTAAGTCACAACATACAGTATGTGGATAATATGCATATAAATACCAAGTGCATAAATATGGAACATTCAAGTAGCATGTGACAAGTATGGATATAACTATGTATTTCATAATTATAGTTTTAGGATCATCATACCCTATGTGCATAAGATGCATATATTTATGCATTGCATAATTAATACATTATGTGAATGATATGCATATATCCATGCATTTAAAAATGATAGGATAATTATACCCTATGTGAAAAGTATGCATATAAATGCTAATTGCATAGTTATGGGATAGTCATACTCTAGGTGAATTAAGTACATACAAACAGTTACATTATAATTATGGGATATTCATACTATATGTGAATAGTATGTATATAAATAAATGGTGAAGTATAATGATTTCTAAAAATGACTAATATTAGTATAAATGTGAATATCAAGTAAATAATATTGGTAAAATAATCCATTATAGGCACATTATACATATTCAAAAAAGGATATGATTGGTAAAATGATCATTAAAAGTATATTGAACCTCTTTAAACAGAAATAATACTTATAAAAAAAATTTTTTTTTTTTTTGGTTTTTTTTATATTTTTTTTTAATTTTTTTATTTTGATCATGTAGATTTATGATCTCATGATCTTCAAGACTTGAGCTTCCAAGTCATTCAGCTACACTGGTGATCCTTTTGATCATCCAGTGGCTCTTGTGCTTAGGTGATTACACAGTAACCCAACTTTCTTGCACATGTTCTTTATCATCCCCATGATCTGGTTGGGGGTTGAACTCTTGACCGGTTGTGTTTTCTTGAGTAGGTTGCATGGTACACACTAACCCCTGGACTATATTTGTGATACCCATTCAAAACAAATTTAGTACAAATACACCACCCATGATGCACATTTGGTAATATTGTGACACATACCTGACAGATGTTATGTTCCACTCTAAGTCACAACATACAGTATGTGGATAATATGCATATAAATACCAAGTGCATAAATATGGAACATTCAAGTAGCATGTGACAAGTATGGATATAACTATGTATTTCATAATTATAGTTTTAGGATCATCATACCCTATGTGCATAAGATGCATATATTTATGCATTGCATAATTAATACATTATGTGAATGATATGCATATATCCATGCATTTAAAAATGATAGGATAATTATACCCTATGTGAAAAGTATGCATATAAATGCTAATTGCATAGTTATGGGATAGTCATACTCTAGGTGAATTAAGTACATACAAACAGTTACATTATAATTATGGGATATTCATACTATATGTGAATAGTATGTATATAAATAAATGGTGAAGTATAATGATTTCTAAAAATGACTAATATTAGTATAAATGTGAATATCAAGTAAATAATATTGGTAAAATAATCCATTATAGGCACATTATACATATTCAAAAAAGGATATGATTGGTAAAATGATCATTAAAAGTATATTGAACCTATTTAAACAGAAATAATACTTATAAAAAATTTTTTTTTTTGGTTTTTTTTATATTTTTTTTTAATTTTTTTATTTTGATCATGTAGATTTATGATCTCATGATCTTCAAGACTTGAGCTTCCAAGTCATTCAGCTACACTGGTGATCCTTTTGATCATCCAGTGGCTCTTGTGCTTAGGTGATTACACAGTAACCCCAACTTTCTTGCACATGTTCTTTATCATCCCCATGATCTGGTTGGGGGTTGAACTCTTGACCGGTTGTGTTTTCTTGAGTAGGTTGCATGGTACACACTAACCCCTGGACTATATTTGTGATACTCATTCAAAACAAATTTATTACAAATACACCACCCATGATGCACATTTGGTAATATTGTGACACATACCTGACACATGTTATGTTCCACTCTAAGTCACAACATAAAGTATGTGGATAATATGCATATAAATACCAAGTGCATAAATATGGAACATTCAAGTAGCATGTGACAAGTATGTATATAACTATGTATTTCATAATTATAGTTTTAGGATCATCATACCCTATGTGCATAAGATGCATATATTTATGCATTGCATAATTAATACATTATGTGAATGATATGCATATATGCATGCATTTATAAATGATAGGATAATTATACCCTATGTGAAAAGTATGCATATAAATGCTAATTGCATAGTTATGGGATAGTCATACTCTAGGTGAATTAAGTACATACAAACAGTTACATTATAATTATGGGATATTCATACTATATGTGAATAGTATGTATATAAATAAATGGTGAAGTATAATGATTTCTAAAAATGACTAATATTAGTATAAATGTGAATATCAAGTAAATAATATTGGTAAAATAATCCATTATAGGCACATTATACATATTCAAAAAAGGATATGATTGGTAAAATGATCA
The DNA here is from genome assembly GCA_030280995.1 of Hemileia vastatrix. Classification (NCBI taxonomy): domain Eukaryota; kingdom Fungi; phylum Basidiomycota; class Pucciniomycetes; order Pucciniales; family Zaghouaniaceae; genus Hemileia; species Hemileia vastatrix. The sequence goes on along the minus strand of JASXTE010000004.1, from coordinate 23,984,909 downwards.
TTAAAAGTATATTGAACCTCTTTAAACAGAAATAATACTTATAAAAAATTTTTTTTTTTTTTTTGGTTTTTTTTATATTTTTTTTTAATTTTTTTATTTTGATCATGTAGATTTATGATCTCATGATCTTCAAGACTTGAGCTTCCAAGTCATTCAGCTACACTGGTGATCCTTTTGATCATCCAGTTGCTCTTGTGCTTAGGTGATTACACAGTAACCCCAACTTTCTTGCACATGTTCTTTATCATCCCCATGATCTGGTTGGGGGTTGAACTCTTGACCGGTTGTGTTTTCTTGAGTAGGTTGCATGGTACACACTAACCCCTGGACTATATTTGTGATACTCATTCAAAACAAATTTAGTACAAATACACCACCCATGATGCACATTTGGTAATATTGTGACACATACCTGACAGATGTTATGTTCCACTCTAAGTCACAACATACAGTATGTGGATAATATGCATATAAATACCAAGTGCATAAATATGGAACATCCAAGTAGCATGTGACAAGTATGGATATAACTATGTATTTCATATTTATAGTTTTAGGATCATCATACCCTATGTGCATAAGATGCATATATTTATGCATTGCATAATTAATACATTATGTGAATGATATGCATATATCCATGCATTTAAAAATGATAGGATAATTATACCCTATGTGAAAAGTATGCATATAAATGCTAATTGCATAGTTATGGGATAGTCATACTCTAGGTGAATTAAGTACATACAAACAGTTACATTATAATTATGGGATATTCATACTATATGTGAATAGTATGTATATAAATAAATGGTGAAGTATAATGATTTCTAAAAATGACTAATATTAGTATAAATGTGAATATCAAGTAAATAATATTGGTAAAATAATCCATTATAGGCACATTATACATATTCAAAAAAGGATATGATTGGTAAAATGATCATTAAAAGTATATTGAACCTCTTTAAACAGAAATAATACTTATAAAAAAAATTTTTTTTTTTTTTGGTTTTTTTTATATTTTTTTTTAATATTTTTATTTTGATCATGTAGATTTATGATCTCATGATCTTCAAGACTTGAGCTTCCAAGTCATTCAGCTACACTGGTGATCCTTTTGATCATCCAGTGGCTCTTGTGCTTAGGTGATTACACAGTAACCCCAACTTTCTTGCACATGTTCTTTATCATCCCCATGATCTGGTTGGGGGTTGAACTCTTGACCGGTTGTGTTTTCTTGAGTAGGTTGCATGGTACACACTAACCCCTGGACTATATTTGTGATACTCATTCAAAACAAATTTAGTACCAATACACCACCCATGATGCACATTTGGTAATATTGTGACACATACCTGACAGATGTTATGTTCCACTCTAAGTCACAACATACAGTATGTGGATAATATGCATATAAATACCAAGTGCATAAATATGGAACATCCAAGTAGCATGTGACAAGTATGGATATAACTATGTATTTCATATTTATAGTTTTAAGATCATCATACCCTATGTGCATAAGATGCATATATTTATGCATTGCATAATTAATACATTATGTGAATGATATGCATATATCCATGCATTTAAAAATGATAGGATAATTATACCCTATGTGAAAAGTATGCATATAAATGCTAATTGCATAGTTATGGGATAGTCATACTCTAGGTGAATTAAGTACATACAAACAGTTACATTATAATTATGGGATATTCATACTATATGTGAATAGTATGTATATAAATAAATGGTGAAGTATAATGATTTCTAAAAATGACTAATATTAGTATAAATGTGAATATCAAGTAAATAATATTGGTAAAATAATCCATTATAGGCACATTATACATATTCAAAAAAGGATATGATTGGTAAAATGATCATTAAAAGTATATTGAACCTCTTTAAACAGAAATAATACTTATAAAAAAATTTTTTTTTTTTTTGGTTTTTTTTATATTTTTTTTTTAATTTTTTTATTTTGATCATGTAGATTTATGATCTCATGATCTTCAAGACTTGAGCTTCCAAGTCATTCAGCTACACTGGTGATCCTTTTGATCATCCAGTGGCTCTTGTGCTTAGGTGATTACACAGTAACCCCAACTTTCTTGCACATGTTCTTTATCATCCCCATGATCTGGTTGGGGGTTGAACTCTTGACCGGTTGTGTTTTCTTGAGTAGGTTGCATGGTACACACTAACCCCTGGACTATATTTGTGATACTCATTCAAAACAAATTTAGTACAAATACACCACCCATGATGCACATTTGGTAATATTGTGACACATACCTGACAGATGTTATGTTCCACTCTAAGTCACAACATACAGTATGTGGATAATATGCATATAAATACCAAGTGCATAAATATGGAACATTCAAGTAGCATGTGACAAGTATGGATATAACTATGTATTTCATAATTATAGTTTTAGGATCATCATACCCTATGTGCATAAGATGCATATATTTATGCATTGCATAATTAATACATTATGTGAATGATATGCATATATCCATGCATTTAAAAATGATAGGATAATTATACCCTATGTGAAAAGTATGCATATAAATGCTAATTGCATAGTTATGGGATAGTCATACTCTAGGTGAATTAAGTACATACAAACAGTTACATTATAATTATGGGATATTCATACTATATGTGAATAGTATGTATATAAATAAATGGTGAAGTATAATGATTTCTAAAAATGACTAATATTAGTATAAATGTGAATATCAAGTAAATAATATTGGTAAAATAATCCATTATAGGCACATTATACATATTCAAAAAAGGATATGATTGGTAAAATGATCATTAAAAGTATATTGAACCTCTTTAAACAGAAATAATACTTATAAAAAAATTTTTTTTTTTTTTTGGTTTTTTTTATATTTTTTTTTAATATTTTTATTTTGATCATGTAGATTTATGATCTCATGATCTTCAAGACTTGAGCTTCCAAGTCATTCAGCTACACTGGTGATCCTTTTGATCATCCAGTGGCTCTTGTGCTTAGGTGATTACACAGTAACCCCAACTTTCTTGCACATGTTCTTTATCATCCCCATGATCTGGTTGGGGGTTGAACTCTTGACCGGTTGTGTTTTCTTGAGTAGGTTGCATGGTACACACTAACCCCTGGACTATATTTGTGATACTCATTCAAAACAAATTTAGTACAAATACACCACCCATGATGCACATTTGGTAATATTGTGACACATACCTGACAGATGTTATGTTCCACTCTAAGTCACAACATACAGTATGTGGATAATATGCATATAAATACCAAGTGCATAAATATGGAACATTCAAGTAGCATGTGACAAGTATGGATATAACTATGTATTTCATAATTATAGTTTTAGGATCATCATACCCTATGTGCATAAGATGCATATATTTATGCATTGCATAATTAATACATTATGTGAATGATATGCATATATCCATGCATTTAAAAATGATAGGATAATTATACCCTATGTGAAAAGTATGCATATAAATGCTAATTGCATAGTTATGGGATAGTCATACTCTAGGTGAATTAAGTACATACAAACAGTTACATTATAATTATGGGATATTCATACTATATGTGAATAGTATGTATATAAATAAATGGTGAAGTATAATGATTTCTAAAAATGACTAATATTAGTATAAATGTGAATATCAAGTAAATAATATTGGTAAAATAATCCATTATAGGCACATTATACATATTCAAAAAAGGATATGATTGGTAAAATGATCATTAAAAGTATATTGAACCTCTTTAAACAGAAATAATACTTATAAAAATTTTTTTTTTTTGGTTTTTTTTATATTTTTTTTTAATTTTTTTATTTTGATCATGTAGATTTATGATCTCATGATCTTCAAGACTTGAGCTTCCAAGTCATTCAGCTACACTGGTGATCCTTTTGATCATCCAGTGGCTCTTGTGCTTAGGTGATTACACAGTAACCCCAACTTTCTTGCACATGTTCTTTATCATCCCCATGATCTGGTTGGGGGTTGAACTCTTGACCGGTTGTGTTTTCTTGAGTAGGTTGCATGGTACACACTAACCCCTGGACTATATTTGTGATACTCATTCAAAACAAATTTATTACAAATGCACCACCCATGATGCACATTTGGTAATATTGTGACACATACCTGACACATGTTATGTTCCACTCTAAGTCACAACATAAAGTATGTGGATAATATGCATATAAATACCAAGTGCATAAATATGGAACATTCAAGTAGCATGTGACAAGTATGGATATAACTATGTATTTCATAATTATAGTTTTAGGATCATCATACCCTATGTGCATAAGATGCATATATTTATGCATTGCATAATTAATACATTATGTGAATGATATGCATATATGCATGCATTTATAAATGATAGGATAATTATACCCTATGTGAAAAGTATGCATATAAATGCTAATTGCATAGTTATGGGATAGTCATACTCTAGGTGAATTAAGTACATACAAACAGTTACATTATAATTATGGGATATTCATACTATATGTGAATAGTATGTATATAAATAAATGGTGAAGTATAATGATTTCTAAAAATGACTAATATTAGTATAAATGTGAATATCAAGTAAATAATATTGGTAAAATAATCCATTATAGGCACATTATACATATTCAAAAAAGGATATGATTGGTAAAATGATCATTAAAAGTATATTGAACCTCTTTAAACAGAAATAATACTTATAAAAAAATTTTTTTTTTTTTTGGTTTTTTTTATATTTTTTTTTTAATTTTTTTATTTTGATCATGTAGATTTATGATCTCATGATCTTCAAGACTTGAGCTTCCAAGTCATTCAGCTACACTGGTGATCCTTTTGATCATCCAGTGGCTCTTGTGCTTAGGTGATTACACAGTAACCCCAACTTTCTTGCACATGTTCTTTATCATCCCCATGATCTGGTTGGGGGTTGAACTCTTGACCGGTTGTGTTTTCTTGAGTAGGTTGCATGGTACACACTAACCCCTGGACTATATTTGTGATACTCATTCAAAACAAATTTAGTACAAATACACCACCCATGATGCACATTTGGTAATATTGTGACACATACCTGACAGATGTTATGTTCCACTCTAAGTCACAACATACAGTATGTGGATAATATGCATATAAATACCAAGTGCATAAATATGGAACATTCAAGTAGCATGTGACAAGTATGGATATAACTATGTATTTCATAATTATAGTTTTAGGATCATCATACCCTATGTGCATAAGATGCATATATTTATGCATTGCATAATTAATACATTATGTGAATGATATGCATATATCCATGCATTTAAAAATGATAGGATAATTATACCCTATGTGAAAAGTATGCATATAAATGCTAATTGCATAGTTATGGGATAGTCATACTCTAGGTGAATTAAGTACATACAAACAGTTACATTATAATTATGGGATATTCATACTATATGTGAATAGTATGTATATAAATAAATGGTGAAGTATAATGATTTCTAAAAATGACTAATATTAGTATAAATGTGAATATCAAGTAAATAATATTGGTAAAATAATCCATTATAGGCACATTATACATATTCAAAAAAGGATATGATTGGTAAAATGATCATTAAAAGTATATTGAACCTCTTTAAACAGAAATAATACTTATAAAAAATTTTTTTTTTTTTTTTGGTTTTTTTTATATTTTTTTTTAATTTTTTTATTTTGATCATGTAGATTTATGATCTCATGATCTTCAAGACTTGAGCTTCCAAGTCATTCAGCTACACTGGTGATCCTTTTGATCATCCAGTGGCTCTTGTGCTTAGGTGATTACACAGTAACCCCAACTTTCTTGCACATGTTCTTTATCATCCCCATGATCTGGTTGGGGGTTGAACTCTTGACCGGTTGTGTTTTCTTGAGTAGGTTGCATGGTACACACTAACCCCTGGACTATATTTGTGATACTCATTCAAAACAAATTTAGTACAAATACACCACCCATGATGCACATTTGGTAATATTGTGACACATACCTGACAGATGTTATGTTCCACTCTAAGTCACAACATACAGTATGTGGATAATATGCATATAAATACCAAGTGCATAAATATGGAACATACAAGTTGCATGTGACAAGTATGGATATAACTATGTATTTCATATTTATAGTTTTAGGATCATCATACCCTATGTGCATAAGATGCATTTATTTATGCATTGCATAATTAATACATTATGTGAATGATATGCATATATCCATGCATTTAAAAATGATAGGATAATTATACCCTATGTGAAAAGTATGCATATAAATGCTAATTGCATAGTTATGGGATAGTCATACTCTAGGTGAATTAAGTACATACAAACAGTTACATTATAATTATGGGATATTCATACTATATGTGAATAGTATGTATATAAATAAATGGTGAAGTATAATGATTTCTAAAAATGACTAATATTAGTATAAATGTGAATATCAAGTAAATAATATTGGTAAAATAATCCATTATAGGCACATTATACATATTCAAAAAAGGATATGATTGGTAAAATGATCATTAAAAGTATATTGAACCTCTTTAAACAGAAATAATACTTATAAAAAATTTTTTTTTTTTTTTTGGTTTTTTTTATATTTTTTTTTAATTTTTTTATTTTGATCATGTAGATTTATGATCTCATGATCTTCAAGACTTGAGCTTCCAAGTCATTCAGCTACACTGGTGATCTTTTGATCATCCAGTGGCTCTTGTGCTTAGGTGATTACACAGTAACCCCAACTTTCTTGCACATGTTCTTTATCATCCCCATGATCTGGTTGGGGGTTGAACTCTTGACCGGTTGTGTTTTCTTGAGTAGGTTGCATGGTACACACTAACCCCTGGACTATATTTGTGATACTCATTCAAAACAAATTTAGTACAAATACACCACCCATGATGCACATTTGGTAATATTGTGACACATACCTGACAGATGTTATGTTCCACTCTAAGTCACAACATACAGTATGTGGATAATATGCATATAAATACCAAGTGCATAAATATGGAACATACAAGTAGCATGTGACAAGTATGGATATAACTATGTATTTCATAATTATAGTTTTAGGATCATCATACCCTATGTGCATAAGATGCATATATTTATGCATTGCATAATTAATACATTATGTGAATGATATGCATATATCCATGCATTTAAAAATGATAGGATAATTATACCCTATGTGAAAAGTATGCATATAAATGCTAATTGCATAGTTATGGGATAGTCATACTCTAGGTGAATTAAGTACATACAAACAGTTACATTATAATTATGGGATATTCATACTATATGTGAATAGTATGTATATAAATAAATGGTGAAGTATAATGATTTCTAAAAATGACTAATATTAGTATAAATGTGAATATCAAGTAAATAATATTGGTAAAATAATCCATTATAGGCACATTATACATATTCAAAAAAGGATATGATTGGTAAAATGATCATTAAAAGTATATTGAACCTCTTTAAACAGAAATAATACTTATAAAAAAATTTTTTTTTTTTTTTGGTTTTTTTTATATTTTTTTTTTAATTTTTTTATTTTGATCATGTAGATTTATGATCTCATGATCTTCAAGACTTGAGCTTCCAAGTCATTCAGCTACACTGGTGATCCTTTTGATCATCCAGTGGCTCTTGTGCTTAGGTGATTACACAGTAACCCCAACTTTCTTGCACATGTTCTTTATCATCCCCATGATCTGGTTGGGGGTTGAACTCTTGACCGGTTGTGTTTTCTTGAGTAGGTTGCATGGTACACACTAACCCCTGGACTATATTTGTGATACTCATTCAAAACAAATTTAGTACAAATACACCACCCATGATGCACATTTGGTAATATTGTGACACATACCTGACAGATGTTATGTTCCACTCTAAGTCACAACATACAGTATGTGGATAATATGCATATAAATACCAAGTGCATAAATATGGAACATTCAAGTAGCATGTGACAAGTATGGATATAACTATGTATTTCATAATTATAGTTTTAGGATCATCATACCCTATGTGCATAAGATGCATATATTTATGCATTGCATAATTAATACATTATGTGAATGATATGCATATATCCATGCATTTAAAAATGATAGGATAATTATACCCTATGTGAAAAGTATGCATATAAATGCTAATTGCATAGTTATGGGATAGTCATACTCTAGGTGAATTAAGTACATACAAACAGTTACATTATAATTATGGGATATTCATACTATATGTGAATAGTATGTATATAAATAAATGGTGAAGTATAATGATTTCTAAAAATGACTAATATTAGTATAAATGTGAATATCAAGTAAATAATATTGGTAAAATAATCCATTATAGGCACATTATACATATTCAAAAAAGGATATGATTGGTAAAATGATCATTAAAAGTATATTGAACCTCTTTAAACAGAAATAATACTTATAAAAAATTTTTTTTTTTTTTTTGGTTTTTTTTATATTTTTTTTTAATTTTTTTATTTTGATCATGTAGATTTATGATCTCATGATCTTCAAGACTTGAGCTTCCAAGTAATTCAGCTACACTGGTGATCTTTTGATCATCCAGTGGCTCTTGTGCTTAGGTGATTACACAGTAACCCCAACTTTCTTGCACATGTTCTTTATCATCCCCATGATCTGGTTGGGGGTTGAACTCTTGACCGGTTGTGTTTTCTTGAGTAGGTTGCATGGTACACACTAACCCCTGGACTATATTTGTGATACTCATTCAAAACAAATTTAGTACAAATACACCACCCATGATGCACATTTGGTAATATTGTGACACATACCTGACAGATGTTATGTTCCACTCTAAGTCACAACATACAGTATGTGGATAATATGCATATAAATACCAAGTGCATAAATATGGAACATACAAGTAGCATGTGACAAGTATGGATATAACTATGTATTTCATAATTATAGTTTTAGGATCATCATACCCTATGTGCATAAGATGCATATATTTATGCATTGCATAATTAATACATTATGTGAATGATATGCATATATCCATGCATTTAAAAATGATAGGATAATTATACCCTATGTGAAAAGTATGCATATAAATGCTAATTGCATAGTTATGGGATAGTCATACTCTAGGTGAATTAAGTACATACAAACAGTTACATTATAATTATGGGATATTCATACTATATGTGAATAGTATGTATATAAATAAATGGTGAAGTATAATGATTTCTAAAAATGACTAATATTAGTATAAATGTGAATATCAAGTAAATAATATTGGTAAAATAATCCATTATAGGCACATTATACATATTCAAAAAAGGATATGATTGGTAAAATGATCATTAAAAGTATATTGAACCTCTTTAAACAGAAATAATACTTATAAAAAAAATTTTTTTTTTTTTTGGTTTTTTTTATATTTTTTTTTTAATTTTTTTATTTTGATCATGTAGATTTATGATCTCATGATCTTCAAGACTTGAGCTTCCAAGTCATTCAGCTACACTGGTGATCCTTTTGATCATCCAGTGGCTCTTGTGCTTAGGTGATTACACAGTAACCCCAACTTTCTTGCACATGTTCTTTATCATCCCCATGATCTGGTTGGGGGTTGAACTCTTGACCGGTTGTGTTTTCTTGAGTAGGTTGCATGGTACACACTAACCCCTGGACTATATTTGTGATACTCATTCAAAACAAATTTAGTACAAATACACCACCCATGATGCACATTTGGTAATATTGTGACACATACCTGACAGATGTTATGTTCCACTCTAAGTCACAACATACAGTATGTGGATAATATGCATATAAATACCAAGTGCATAAATATGGAACATTCAAGTAGCATGTGACAAGTATGGATATAACTATGTATTTCATAATTATAGTTTTAGGATCATCATACCCTATGTGCATAAGATGCATATATTTATGCATTGCATAATTAATACATTATGTGAATGATATGCATATATCCATGCATTTAAAAATGATAGGATAATTATACCCTATGTGAAAAGTATGCATATAAATGCTAATTGCATAGTTATGGGATAGTCATACTCTAGGTGAATTAAGTACATACAAACAGTTACATTATAATTATGGGATATTCATACTATATGTGAATAGTATGTATATAAATAAATGGTGAAGTATAATGATTTCTAAAAATGACTAATATTAGTATAAATGTGAATATCAAGTAAATAATATTGGTAAAATAATCCATTATAGGCACATTATACATATTCAAAAAAGGATATGATTGGTAAAATGATCATTAAAAGTATATTGAACCTCTTTAAACAGAAATAATACTTATAAAAAAATTTTTTTTTTTTTTTGGTTTTTTTTATATTTTTTTTTAATTTTTTTATTTTGATCATGTAGATTTATGATCTCATGATCTTCAAGACTTGAGCTTCCAAGTAATTCAGCTACACTGGTGATCTTTTGATCATCCAGTGGCTCTTGTGCTTAGGTGATTACACAGTAACCCCAACTTTCTTGCACATGTTCTTTATCATCCCCATGATCTGGTTGGGGGTTGAACTCTTGACCGGTTGTGTTTTCTTGAGTAGGTTGCATGGTACACACTAACCCCTGGACTATATTTGTGATACTCATTCAAAACAAATTTAGTACAAATACACCACCCATGATGCACATTTGGTAATATTGTGACACATACCTGACAGATGTTATGTTCCACTCTAAGTCACAACATACAGTATGTGGATAATATGCATATAAATACCAAGTGCATAAATATGGAACATTCAAGTAGCATGTGACAAGTATGGATATAACTATGTATTTCATAATTATAGTTTTAGGATCATCATACCCTATGTGCATAAGATGCATATATTTATGCATTGCATAATTAATACATTATGTGAATGATATGCATATATCCATGCATTTAAAAATGATAGGATAATTATACCCTATGTGAAAAGTATGCATATAAATGCTAATTGTATAGTTATGGGATAGTCATACTCTAGGTGAATTAAGTACATACAAACAGTTACATTATAATTATGGGATATTCATACTATATGTGAATAGTATGTATATAAATAAATGGTGAAGTATAATGATTTCTAAAAATGACTAATATTAGTATAAATGTGAATATCAAGTAAATAATATTGGTAAAATAATCCATTATAGGCACATTATACATATTCAAAAAAGGATATGATTGGTAAAATGATCATTAAAAGTATATTGAACCTCTTTAAACAGAAATAATACTTATAAAAAAATTTTTTTTTTTTTGGTTTTTTTTATATTTTTTTTTAATTTTTTTATTTTGATCATGTAGATTTATGATCTCATGATCTTCAAGACTTGAGCTTCCAAGTCATTCAGCTACACTGGTGATCCTTTTGATCATCCAGTTGCTCTTGTACTTAGGTGATTACACAGTAACCCCAACTTTCTTGCACATGTTCTTTATCATCCCCATGATCTGGTTGGGGGTTGAACTCTTGACCGGTTGTGTTTTCTTGAGTAGGTTGCATGGTACACACTAACCCCTGGACTATATTTGTGATACTCATTCAAAACAAATTTAGTACAAATACACCACCCATGATGCACATTTGGTAATATTGTGACACATACCTGACAGATGTTATGTTCCACTCTAAGTCACAACATACAGTATGTGGATAATATGCATATAAATACCAAGTGCATAAATATGGAACATCCAAGTAGCATGTGACAAGTATGGATATAACTATGTATTTCATAATTATAGTTTTAGGATCATCATACCCTATGTGCATAAGATGCATATATTTATGCATTGCATAATTAATACATTATGTGAATGATATGCATATATCCATGCATTTAAAAATGATAGGATAATTATACCCTATGTGAAAAGTATGCATATAAATGCTAATTGCATAGTTATGGGATAGTCATACTCTAGGTGAATTAAGTACATACAAACAGTTACATTATAATTATGGGATATTCATACTATATGTGAATAGTATGTATATAAATAAATGGTGAAGTATAATGATTTCTAAAAATGACTAATATTAGTATAAATGTGAATATCAAGTAAATAATATTGGTAAAATAATCCATTATAGGCACATTATACATATTCAAAAAAGGATATGATTGGTAAAATGATCATTAAAAGTATATTGAACCTCTTTAAACAGAAATAATACTTATAAAAAAAATTTTTTTTTTTTTGGTTTTTTTTATATTTTTTTTTAATATTTTTATTTTGATCATGTAGATTTATGATCTCATGATCTTCAAGACTTGAGCTTCCAAGTCATTCAGCTACACTGGTGATCCTTTTGATCATCCAGTGGCTCTTGTGCTTAGGTGATTACACAGTAACCCCAACTTTCTTGCACATGTTCTTTATCATCCCCATGATCTGGTTGGGGGTTGAACTCTTGACCGGTTGTGTTTTCTTGAGTAGGTTGCATGGTACACACTAACCCCTGGACTATATTTGTGATACTCATTCAAAACAAATTTAGTACAAATACACCACCCATGATGCACATTTGGTAATATTGTGACACATACCTGACAGATGTTATGTTCCACTCTAAGTCACAACATACAGTATGTGGATAATATGCATATAAATACCAAGTGCATAAATATGGAACATCCAAGTAGCATGTGACAAGTATGGATATAACTATGTATTTCATATTTATAGTTTTAAGATCATCATACCCTATGTGCATAAGATGCATATATTTATGCATTGCATAATTAATACATTATGTGAATGATATGCATATATCCATGCATTTAAAAATGATAGGATAATTATACCCTATGTGAAAAGTATGCATATAAATGCTAATTGCATAGTTATGGGATAGTCATACTCTAGGTGAATTAAGTACATACAAACAGTTACATTATAATTATGGGATATTCATACTATATGTGAATAGTATGTATATAAATAAATGGTGAAGTATAATGATTTCTAAAAATGACTAATATTAGTATAAATGTGAATATCAAGTAAATAATATTGGTAAAATAATCCATTATAGGCACATTATACATATTCAAAAAAGGATATGATTGGTAAAATGATCATTAAAAGTATATTGAACCTCTTTAAACAGAAATAATACTTATAAAAAAATTTTTTTTTTTTTTTGGTTTTTTTTATATTTTTTTTTTAATTTTTTTATTTTGATCATGTAGATTTATGATCTCATGATCTTCAAGACTTGAGCTTCCAAGTCATTCAGCTACACTGGTGATCCTTTTGATCATCCAGTGGCTCTTGTGCTTAGGTGATTACACAGTAACCCCAACTTTCTTGCACATGTTCTTTATCATCCCCATGATCTGGTTGGGGGTTGAACTCTTGACCGGTTGTGTTTTCTTGAGTAGGTTGCATGGTACACACTAACCCCTGGACTATATTTGTGATACTCATTCAAAACAAATTTAGTACAAATACACCACCCATGATGCACATTTGGTAATATTGTGACACATACCTGACAGATGTTATGTTCCACTCTAAGTCACAACATACAGTATGTGGATAATATGCATATAAATACCAAGTGCATAAATATGGAACATCCAAGTAGCATGTGACAAGTATGGATATAACTATGTATTTCATATTTATAGTTTTAAGATCATCATACCCTATGTGCATAAGATGCATATATTTATGCATTGCATAATTAATACATTATGTGAATGATATGCATATATCCATGCATTTAAAAATGATAGGATAATTATACCCTATGTGAAAAGTATGCATATAAATGCTAATTGCATAGTTATGGGATAGTCATACTCTAGGTGAATTAAGTACATACAAACAGTTACATTATAATTATGGGATATTCATACTATATGTGAATAGTATGTATATAAATAAATGGTGAAGTATAATGATTTCTAAAAATGACTAATATTAGTATAAATGTGAATATCAAGTAAATAATATTGGTAAAATAATCCATTATAGGCACATTATACATATTCAAAAAAGGATATGATTGGTAAAATGATCATTAAAAGTATATTGAACCTCTTTAAACAGAAATAATACTTATAAAAAATTTTTTTTTTTTTTTTGGTTTTTTTTATATTTTTTTTTTAATTTTTTTATTTTGATCATGTAGATTTATGATCTCATGATCTTCAAGACTTGAGCTTCCAAGTCATTCAGCTACACTGGTGATCCTTTTGATCATCCAGTGGCTCTTGTGCTTAGGTGATTACACAGTAACCCCAACTTTCTTGCACATGTTCTTTATCATCCCCATGATCTGGTTGGGGGTTGAACTCTTGACCGGTTGTGTTTTCTTGAGTAGGTTGCATGGTACACACTAACCCCTGGACTATATTTGTGATACTCATTCAAAACAAATTTAGTACAAATACACCACCCATGATGCACATTTGGTAATATTGTGACACATACCTGACAGATGTTATGTTCCACTCTAAGTCACAACATACAGTATGTGGATAATATGCATATAAATACCAAGTGCATAAATATGGAACATCCAAGTAGCATGTGACAAGTATGGATATAACTATGTATTTCATATTTATAGTTTTAAGATCATCATACCCTATGTGCATAAGATGCATATATTTATGCATTGCATAATTAATACATTATGTGAATGATATGCATATATCCATGCATTTAAAAATGATAGGATAATTATACCCTATGTGAAAAGTATGCATATAAATGCTAATTGCATAGTTATGGGATAGTCATACTCTAGGTGAATTAAGTACATACAAACAGTTACATTATAATTATGGGATATTCATACTATATGTGAATAGTATGTATATAAATAAATGGTGAAGTATAATGATTTCTAAAAATGACTAATATTAGTATAAATGTGAATATCAAGTAAATAATATTGGTAAAATAATCCATTATAGGCACATTATACATATTCAAAAAAGGATATGATTGGTAAAATGATCATTAAAAGTATATTGAACCTCTTTAAACAGAAATAATACTTATAAAAAATTTTTTTTTTTTTTTGGTTTTTTTTATATTTTTTTTTTATTTTTTATTTTGATCATGTAGATTTATGATCTCATGATCTTCAAGACTTGAGCTTCCAAGTCATTCAGCTACACTGGTGATCCTTTTGATCATCCAGTGGCTCTTGTGCTTAGGTGATTACACAGTAACCCCAACTTTCTTGCACATGTTCTTTATCATCCCCATGATCTGGTTGGGGGTTGAACTCTTGACCGGTTGTGTTTTCTTGAGTAGGTTGCATGGTACACACTAACCCCTGGACTATATTTGTGATACTCATTCAAAACAAATTTAGTACAAATACACCACCCATGATGCACATTTGGTAATATTGTGACACATACCTGACAGATGTTATGTTCCACTCTAAGTCACAACATACAGTATGTGGATAATATGCATATAAATACCAAGTGCATAAATATGGAACATTCAAGTAGCATGTGACAAGTATGGATATAACTATGTATTTCATAATTATAGTTTTAGGATCATCATACCCTATGTGCATAAGATGCATATATTTATGCATTGCATAATTAATACATTATGTGAATGATATGCATATATCCATGCATTTAAAAATGATAGGATAATTATACCCTATGTGAAAAGTATGCATATAAATGCTAATTGCATAGTTATGGGATAGTCATACTCTAGGTGAATTAAGTACATACAAACAGTTACATTATAATTATGGGATATTCATACTATATGTGAATAGTATGTATATAAATAAATGGTGAAGTATAATGATTTCTAAAAATGACTAATATTAGTATAAATGTGAATATCAAGTAAATAATATTGGTAAAATAATCCATTATAGGCACATTATACATATTCAAAAAAGGATATGATTGGTAAAATGATCATTAAAAGTATATTGAACCTCTTTAAACAGAAATAATACTTATAAAAAAAATTTTTTTTTTTTTTGGTTTTTTTTATATTTTTTTTTTAATTTTTTTATTTTGATCATGTAGATTTATGATCTCATGATCTTCAAGACTTGAGCTTCCAAGTCATTCAGCTACACTGGTGATCCTTTTGATCATCCAGTGGCTCTTGTGCTTAGGTGATTACACAGTAACCCCAACTTTCTTGCACATGTTCTTTATCATCCCCATGATCTGGTTGGGGGTTGAACTCTTGACCGGTTGTGTTTTCTTGAGTAGGTTGCATGGTACACACTAACCCCTGGACTATATTTGTGATACTCATTCAAAACAAATTTAGTACAAATACACCACCCATGATGCACATTTGGTAATATTGTGACACATACCTGACAGATGTTATGTTCCACTCTAAGTCACAACATACAGTATGTGGATAATATGCATATAAATACCAAGTGCATAAATATGGAACATTCAAGTAGCATGTGACAAGTATGGATATAACTATGTATTTCATAATTATAGTTTTAGGATCATCATACCCTATGTGCATAAGATGCATATATTTATGCATTGCATAATTAATACATTATGTGAATGATATGCATATATCCATGCATTTAAAAATGATAGGATAATTATACCCTATGTGAAAAGTATGCATATAAATGCTAATTGCATAGTTATGGGATAGTCATACTCTAGGTGAATTAAGTACATACAAACAGTTACATTATAATTATGGGATATTCATACTATATGTGAATAGTATGTATATAAATAAATGGTGAAGTATAATGATTTCTAAAAATGACTAATATTAGTATAAATGTGAATATCAAGTAAATAATATTGGTAAAATAATCCATTATAGGCACATTATACATATTCAAAAAAGGATATGATTGGTAAAATGATCATTAAAAGTATATTGAACCTCTTTAAACAGAAATAATACTTATAAAAAAATTTTTTTTTTTTTTTGGTTTTTTTTATATTTTTTTTTAATTTTTTTATTTTGATCATGTAGATTTATGATCTCATGATCTTCAAGACTTGAGCTTCCAAGTAATTCAGCTACACTGGTGATCTTTTGATCATCCAGTGGCTCTTGTGCTTAGGTGATTACACAGTAACCCCAACTTTCTTGCACATGTTCTTTATCATCCCCATGATCTGGTTGGGGGTTGAACTCTTGACCGGTTGTGTTTTCTTGAGTAGGTTGCATGGTACACACTAACCCCTGGACTATATTTGTGATACTCATTCAAAACAAATTTAGTACAAATACACCACCCATGATGCACATTTGGTAATATTGTGACACATACCTGACAGATGTTATGTTCCACTCTAAGTCACAACATACAGTATGTGGATAATATGCATATAAATACCAAGTGCATAAATATGGAACATTCAAGTAGCATGTGACAAGTATGGATATAACTATGTATTTCATAATTATAGTTTTAGGATCATCATACCCTATGTGCATAAGATGCATATATTTATGCATTGCATAATTAATACATTATGTGAATGATATGCATATATCCATGCATTTAAAAATGATAGGATAATTATACCCTATGTGAAAAGTATGCATATAAATGCTAATTGTATAGTTATGGGATAGTCATACTCTAGGTGAATTAAGTACATACAAACAGTTACATTATAATTATGGGATATTCATACTATATGTGAATAGTATGTATATAAATAAATGGTGAAGTATAATGATTTCTAAAAATGACTAATATTAGTATAAATGTGAATATCAAGTAAATAATATTGGTAAAATAATCCATTATAGGCACATTATACATATTCAAAAAAGGATATGATTGGTAAAATGATCATTAAAAGTATATTGAACCTCTTTAAACAGAAATAATACTTATAAAAAAATTTTTTTTTTTTTGGTTTTTTTTATATTTTTTTTTAATTTTTTTATTTTGATCATGTAGATTTATGATCTCATGATCTTCAAGACTTGAGCTTCCAAGTCATTCAGCTACACTGGTGATCCTTTTGATCATCCAGTTGCTCTTGTACTTAGGTGATTACACAGTAACCCCAACTTTCTTGCACATGTTCTTTATCATCCCCATGATCTGGTTGGGGGTTGAACTCTTGACCGGTTGTGTTTTCTTGAGTAGGTTGCATGGTACACACTAACCCCTGGACTATATTTGTGATACTCATTCAAAACAAATTTAGTACAAATACACCACCCATGATGCACATTTGGTAATATTGTGACACATACCTGACAGATGTTATGTTCCACTCTAAGTCACAACATACAGTATGTGGATAATATGCATATAAATACCAAGTGCATAAATATGGAACATCCAAGTAGCATGTGACAAGTATGGATATAACTATGTATTTCATAATTATAGTTTTAGGATCATCATACCCTATGTGCATAAGATGCATATATTTATGCATTGCATAATTAATACATTATGTGAATGATATGCATATATCCATGCATTTAAAAATGATAGGATAATTATACCCTATGTGAAAAGTATGCATATAAATGCTAATTGCATAGTTATGGGATAGTCATACTCTAGGTGAATTAAGTACATACAAACAGTTACATTATAATTATGGGATATTCATACTATATGTGAATAGTATGTATATAAATAAATGGTGAAGTATAATGATTTCTAAAAATGACTAATATTAGTATAAATGTGAATATCAAGTAAATAATATTGGTAAAATAATCCATTATAGGCACATTATACATATTCAAAAAAGGATATGATTGGTAAAATGATCATTAAAAGTATATTGAACCTCTTTAAACAGAAATAATACTTATAAAAAAAATTTTTTTTTTTTTGGTTTTTTTTATATTTTTTTTTAATATTTTTATTTTGATCATGTAGATTTATGATCTCATGATCTTCAAGACTTGAGCTTCCAAGTCATTCAGCTACACTGGTGATCCTTTTGATCATCCAGTGGCTCTTGTGCTTAGGTGATTACACAGTAACCCCAACTTTCTTGCACATGTTCTTTATCATCCCCATGATCTGGTTGGGGGTTGAACTCTTGACCGGTTGTGTTTTCTTGAGTAGGTTGCATGGTACACACTAACCCCTGGACTATATTTGTGATACTCATTCAAAACAAATTTAGTACAAATACACCACCCATGATGCACATTTGGTAATATTGTGACACATACCTGACAGATGTTATGTTCCACTCTAAGTCACAACATACAGTATGTGGATAATATGCATATAAATACCAAGTGCATAAATATGGAACATCCAAGTAGCATGTGACAAGTATGGATATAACTATGTATTTCATATTTATAGTTTTAAGATCATCATACCCTATGTGCATAAGATGCATATATTTATGCATTGCATAATTAATACATTATGTGAATGATATGCATATATCCATGCATTTAAAAATGATAGGATAATTATACCCTATGTGAAAAGTATGCATATAAATGCTAATTGCATAGTTATGGGATAGTCATACTCTAGGTGAATTAAGTACATACAAACAGTTACATTATAATTATGGGATATTCATACTATATGTGAATAGTATGTATATAAATAAATGGTGAAGTATAATGATTTCTAAAAATGACTAATATTAGTATAAATGTGAATATCAAGTAAATAATATTGGTAAAATAATCCATTATAGGCACATTATACATATTCAAAAAAGGATATGATTGGTAAAATGATCATTAAAAGTATATTGAACCTCTTTAAACAGAAATAATACTTATAAAAAAATTTTTTTTTTTTTTTGGTTTTTTTTATATTTTTTTTTTAATTTTTTTATTTTGATCATGTAGATTTATGATCTCATGATCTTCAAGACTTGAGCTTCCAAGTCATTCAGCTACACTGGTGATCCTTTTGATCATCCAGTGGCTCTTGTGCTTAGGTGATTACACAGTAACCCCAACTTTCTTGCACATGTTCTTTATCATCCCCATGATCTGGTTGGGGGTTGAACTCTTGACCGGTTGTGTTTTCTTGAGTAGGTTGCATGGTACACACTAACCCCTGGACTATATTTGTGATACTCATTCAAAACAAATTTAGTACAAATACACCACCCATGATGCACATTTGGTAATATTGTGACACATACCTGACAGATGTTATGTTCCACTCTAAGTCACAACATACAGTATGTGGATAATATGCATATAAATACCAAGTGCATAAATATGGAACATCCAAGTAGCATGTGACAAGTATGGATATAACTATGTATTTCATATTTATAGTTTTAAGATCATCATACCCTATGTGCATAAGATGCATATATTTATGCATTGCATAATTAATACATTATGTGAATGATATGCATATATCCATGCATTTAAAAATGATAGGATAATTATACCCTATGTGAAAAGTATGCATATAAATGCTAATTGCATAGTTATGGGATAGTCATACTCTAGGTGAATTAAGTACATACAAACAGTTACATTATAATTATGGGATATTCATACTATATGTGAATAGTATGTATATAAATAAATGGTGAAGTATAATGATTTCTAAAAATGACTAATATTAGTATAAATGTGAATATCAAGTAAATAATATTGGTAAAATAATCCATTATAGGCACATTATACATATTCAAAAAAGGATATGATTGGTAAAATGATCATTAAAAGTATATTGAACCTCTTTAAACAGAAATAATACTTATAAAAAATTTTTTTTTTTTTTTTGGTTTTTTTTATATTTTTTTTTTAATTTTTTTATTTTGATCATGTAGATTTATGATCTCATGATCTTCAAGACTTGAGCTTCCAAGTCATTCAGCTACACTGGTGATCCTTTTGATCATCCAGTGGCTCTTGTGCTTAGGTGATTACACAGTAACCCCAACTTTCTTGCACATGTTCTTTATCATCCCCATGATCTGGTTGGGGGTTGAACTCTTGACCGGTTGTGTTTTCTTGAGTAGGTTGCATGGTACACACTAACCCCTGGACTATATTTGTGATACTCATTCAAAACAAATTTAGTACAAATACACCACCCATGATGCACATTTGGTAATATTGTGACACATACCTGACAGATGTTATGTTCCACTCTAAGTCACAACATACAGTATGTGGATAATATGCATATAAATACCAAGTGCATAAATATGGAACATCCAAGTAGCATGTGACAAGTATGGATATAACTATGTATTTCATATTTATAGTTTTAAGATCATCATACCCTATGTGCATAAGATGCATATATTTATGCATTGCATAATTAATACATTATGTGAATGATATGCATATATCCATGCATTTAAAAATGATAGGATAATTATACCCTATGTGAAAAGTATGCATATAAATGCTAATTGCATAGTTATGGGATAGTCATACTCTAGGTGAATTAAGTACATACAAACAGTTACATTATAATTATGGGATATTCATACTATATGTGAATAGTATGTATATAAATAAATGGTGAAGTATAATGATTTCTAAAAATGACTAATATTAGTATAAATGTGAATATCAAGTAAATAATATTGGTAAAATAATCCATTATAGGCACATTATACATATTCAAAAAAGGATATGATTGGTAAAATGATCATTAAAAGTATATTGAACCTCTTTAAACAGAAATAATACTTATAAAAAATTTTTTTTTTTTTTTGGTTTTTTTTATATTTTTTTTTTAATTTTTTTATTTTGATCATGTAGATTTATGATCTCATGATCTTCAAGACTTGAGCTTCCAAGTCATTCAGCTACACTGGTGATCCTTTTGATCATCCAGTGGCTCTTGTGCTTAGGTGATTACACAGTAACCCCAACTTTCTTGCACATGTTCTTTATCATCCCCATGATCTGGTTGGGGGTTGAACTCTTGACCGGTTGTGTTTTCTTGAGTAGGTTGCATGGTACACACTAACCCCTGGACTATATTTGTGATACTCATTCAAAACAAATTTAGTACAAATACACCACCCATGATGCACATTTGGTAATATTGTGACACATACCTGACAGATGTTATGTTCCACTCTAAGTCACAACATACAGTATGTGGATAATATGCATATAAATACCAAGTGCATAAATATGGAACATTCAAGTAGCATGTGACAAGTATGGATATAACTATGTATTTCATAATTATAGTTTTAGGATCATCATACCCTATGTGCATAAGATGCATATATTTATGCATTGCATAATTAATACATTATGTGAATGATATGCATATATCCATGCATTTAAAAATGATAGGATAATTATACCCTATGTGAAAAGTATGCATATAAATGCTAATTGCATAGTTATGGGATAGTCATACTCTA
Source organism: Hemileia vastatrix (assembly GCA_030280995.1). NCBI lineage: Eukaryota > Fungi > Basidiomycota > Pucciniomycetes > Pucciniales > Zaghouaniaceae > Hemileia > Hemileia vastatrix. The sequence goes on along the minus strand of JASXTE010000004.1, from coordinate 23,962,431 downwards.
GGTGAATTAAGTACATACAAACAGTTACATTATAATTATGGGATATTCATACTATATGTGAATAGTATGTATATAAATAAATGGTGAAGTATAATGATTTCTAAAAATGACTAATATTAGTATAAATGTGAATATCAAGTAAATAATATTGGTAAAATAATCCATTATAGGCACATTATACATATTCAAAAAAGGATATGATTGGTAAAATGATCATTAAAAGTATATTGAACCTCTTTAAACAGAAATAATACTTATAAAAAAAATTTTTTTTTTTTTTGGTTTTTTTTATATTTTTTTTTAATTTTTTTATTTTGATCATGTAGATTTATGATCTCATGATCTTCAAGACTTGAGCTTCCAAGTCATTCAGCTACACTGGTGATCCTTTTGATCATCCAGTGGCTCTTGTGCTTAGGTGATTACACAGTAACCCCAACTTTCTTGCACATGTTCTTTATCATCCCCATGATCTGGTTGGGGGTTGAACTCTTGACCGGTTGTGTTTTCTTGAGTAGGTTGCATGGTACACACTAACCCCTGGACTATATTTGTGATACTCATTCAAAACAAATTTAGTACAAATACACCACCCATGATGCACATTTGGTAATATTGTGACACATACCTGACAGATGTTATGTTCCACTCTAAGTCACAACATACAGTATGTGGATAATATGCATATAAATACCAAGTGCATAAATATGGAACATCCAAGTAGCATGTGACAAGTATGGATATAACTATGTATTTCATATTTATAGTTTTAGGATCATCATACCCTATGTGCATAAGATGCATATATTTATGCATTGCATAATTAATACATTATGTGAATTATATGCATATATCCATGCATTTAAAAATGATAGGATAATTATACCCTATGTGAAAAGTATGCATATAAATGCTAATTGCATAGTTATGGGATAGTCATACTCTAGGTGAATTAAGTACATACAAACAGTTACATTATAATTATGGGATATTCATACTATATGTGAATAGTATGTATATAAATAAATGGTGAAGTATAATGATTTCTAAAAATGACTAATATTAGTATAAATGTGAATATCAAGTAAATAATATTGGTAAAATAATCCATTATAGGCACATTATACATATTCAAAAAAGGATATGATTGGTAAAATGATCATTAAAAGTATATTGAACCTCTTTAAACAGAAATAATACTTATAAAAATTTTTTTTTTTTTTTTTGGTTTTTTTTATATTTTTTTTTTAATTTTTTTATTTTGATCATGTAGATTTATGATCTCATGATCTTCAAGACTTGAGCTTCCAAGTCATTCAGCTACACTGGTGATCCTTTTGATCATCCAGTGGCTCTTGTGCTTAGGTGATTACACAGTAACCCCAACTTTCTTGCATATGTTCTTTATCATCCCCATGATCTGGTTGGGGGTTGAACTCTTGACCGGTTGTGTTTTCTTGAGTAGGTTGCATGGTACACACTAACCCCTGGACTATATTTGTGATACTCATTCAAAACAAATTTAGTACAAATACACCACCCATGATGCACATTTGGTAATATTGTGACACATACCTGACAGATGTTATGTTCCACTCTAAGTCACAACATACAGTATGTGGATAATATGCATATAAATACCAAGTGCATAAATATGGAACATTCAAGTAGCATGTGACAAGTATGGATATAACTATGTATTTCATAATTATAGTTTTAGGATCATCATACCCTATGTGCATAAGATGCATATATTTATGCATTGCATAATTAATACATTATGTGAATGATATGCATATATCCATGCATTTAAAAATGATAGGATAATTATACCCTATGTGAAAAGTATGCATATAAATGCTAATTGCATAGTTATGGGATAGTCATACTCTAGGTGAATTAAGTACATACAAACAGTTACATTATAATTATGGGATATTCATACTATATGTGAATAGTATGTATATAAATAAATGGTGAAGTATAATGATTTCTAAAAATGACTAATATTAGTATAAATGTGAATATCAAGTAAATAATATTGGTAAAATAATCCATTATAGGCACATTATACATATTCAAAAAAGGATATGATTGGTAAAATGATCATTAAAAGTATATTGAACCTCTTTAAACAGAAATAATACATATAAAAAAAATTTTTTTATTTTTGGTTTTTTTTATATTTTTTTTTTAATCTTTTTATTTTGATCATGTAGATTTATGATCTCATGATCTTCAAGACTTGAGCTTCCAAGTCATTCAGCTACACTGGTGATCCTTTTGATCATCCAGTGGCTCTTGTGCTTAGGTGATTACACAGTAACCCCAACTTTCTTGCACATGTTCTTTATCATCCCCATGATCTGGTTGGGGGTTGAACTCTTGACCGGTTGTGTTTTCTTGAGTAGGTTGCATGGTACACACTAACCCCTGGACTATATTTGTGATACTCATTCAAAACAAATTTAGTACAAATACACCACCCATGATGCACATTTGGTAATATTGTGACACATACCTGACAGATGTTATGTTCCACTCTAAGTCACAACATAAAGTATGTGGATAATATGCATATAAATACCAAGTGCATAAATATGGAACATTCAAGTAGCATGTGACAAGTATGGATATAACTATGTATTTCATAATTATAGTTTTAGGATCATCATACCCTATGTGCATAAGATGCATATATTTATGCATTGCATAATTAATACATTATGTGAATGATATGCATATATCCATGCATTTAAAAATGATAGGATAATTATACCCTATGTGAAAAGTATGCATATAAATGCTAATTGCATAGTTATGGGATAGTCATACTCTAGGTGAATTAAGTACATACAAACAGTTACATTATAATTATGGGATATTCATACTATATGTGAATAGTATGTATATAAATAAATGGTGAAGTATAATGATTTCTAAAAATGACTAATATTAGTATAAATGTGAATATCAAGTAAATAATATTGGTAAAATAATCCATTATAGGCACATTATACATATTCAAAAAAGGATATGATTGGTAAAATGATCATTAAAAGTATATTGAACCTCTTTAAACAGAAATAATACTTATAAAAAAAATTTTTTTTTTTTTTGGTTTTTTTTATATTTTTTTTTTAATTTTTTTATTTTGATCATGTAGATTTATGATCTCATGATCTTCAAGACTTGAGCTTCCAAGTCATTCAGCTACACTGGTGATCCTTTTGATCATCCAGTGGCTCTTGTGCTTAGGTGATTACACAGTAACCCCAACTTTCTTGCACATGTTCTTTATCATCCCCATGATCTGGTTGGGGGTTGAACTCTTGACCGGTTGTGTTTTCTTGAGTAGGTTGCATGGTACACACTAACCCCTGGACTATATTTGTGATACTCATTCAAAACAAATTTAGTACAAATACACCACCCATGATGCACATTTGGTAATATTGTGACACATACCTGACAGATGTTATGTTCCACTCTAAGTCACAACATACAGTATGTGGATAATATGCATATAAATACCAAGTGCATAAATATGGAACATCCAAGTAGCATGTGACAAGTATGGATATAACTATGTATTTCATATTTATAGTTTTAGGATCATCATACCCTATGTGCATAAGATGCATATATTTATGCATTGCATAATTAATACATTATGTGAATGATATGCATATATCCATGCATTTAAAAATGATAGGATAATTATACCCTATGTGAAAAGTATGCATATAAATGCTAATTGCATAGTTATGGGATAGTCATACTCTAGGTGAATTAAGTACATACAAACAGTTACATTATAATTATGGGATATTCATACTATATGTGAATAGTATGTATATAAATAAATGGTGAAGTATAATGATTTCTAAAAATGACTAATATTAGTATAAATGTGAATATCAAGTAAATAATATTGGTAAAATAATCCATTATAGGCACATTATACATATTCAAAAAAGGATATGATTGGTAAAATGATCATTAAAAGTATATTGAACCTCTTTAAACAGAAATAATACTTATAAAAAAAATTTTTTTTTTTTTTGGTTTTTTTTATATTTTTTTTTAATTTTTTTATTTTGATCATGTAGATTTATGATCTCATGATCTTCAAGACTTGAGCTTCCAAGTCATTCAGCTACACTGGTGATCCTTTTGATCATCCAGTGGCTCTTGTGCTTAGGTGATTACACAGTAACCCCAACTTTCTTGCACATGTTCTTTATCATCCCCATGATCTGGTTGGGGTTGAACTCTTGACCGGTTGTGTTTTCTTGAGTAGGTTGCATGGTACACACTAACCCCTGGACTATATTTGTGATACTCATTCAAAACAAATTTAGTACAAATACACCACCCATGATGCACATTTGGTAATATTGTGACACATACCTGACAGATGTTATGTTCCACTCTAAGTCACAACATACAGTATGTGGATAATATGCATATAAATACCAAGTGCATAAATATGGAACATCCAAGTAGCATGTGACAAGTATGGATATAACTATGTATTTCATATTTATAGTTTTAGGATCATCATACCCTATGTGCATAAGATGCATATATTTATGCATTGCATAATTAATACATTATGTGAATGATATGCATATATCCATGCATTTAAAAATGATAGGATAATTATACCCTATGTGAAAAGTATGCATATAAATGCTAATTGCATAGTTATGGGATAGTCATACTCTAGGTGAATTAAGTACATACAAACAGTTACATTATAATTATGGGATATTCATACTATATGTGAATAGTATGTATATAAATAAATGGTGAAGTATAATGATTTCTAAAAATGACTAATATTAGTATAAATGTGAATATCAAGTAAATAATATTGGTAAAATAATCCATTATAGGCACATTATACATATTCAAAAAAGGATATGATTGGTAAAATGATCATTAAAAGTATATTGAACCTCTTTAAACAGAAATAATACATATAAAAAAATTTTTTTTTTTTTGGTTTTTTTAATATTTTTTTTAATTTTTTTATTTTGATCATGTAGATTTATGATCTCATGATCTTCAAGACTTGAGCTTCCAAGTCATTCAGCTACACTGGTGATCCTTTTGATCATCCAGTGGCTCTTGTGCTTAGGTGATTACACAGTAACCCCAACTTTCTTGCACATGTTCTTTATCATCCCCATGATCTGGTTGGGGGTTGAACTCTTGACCGGTTGTGTTTTCTTGAGTAGGTTGCATGGTACACACTAACCCCTGGACTATATTTGTGATACTCATTCAAAACAAATTTAGTACAAATACACCACCCATGATGCACATTTGGTAATATTGTGACACATACCTGACAGATGTTATGTTCCACTCTAAGTCACAACATACAGTATGTGGATAATATGCATATAAATACCAAGTGCATAAATATGGAACATTCAAGTAGCATGTGACAAGTATGGATATAACTATGTATTTCATAATTATAGTTTTAGGATCATCATACCCTATGTGCATAAGATGCATATATTTATGCATTGCATAATTAATACATTATGTGAATGATATGCATATATCCATGCATTTAAAAATGATAGGATAATTATACCCTATGTGAAAAGTATGCATATAAATGCTAATTGCATAGTTATGGGATAGTCATACTCTAGGTGAATTAAGTACATACAAACAGTTACATTATAATTATGGGATATTCATACTATATGTGAATAGTATGTATATAAATAAATGGTGAAGTATAATGATTTCTAAAAATGACTAATATTAGTATAAATGTGAATATCAAGTAAATAATATTGGTAAAATAATCCATTATAGGCACATTATACATATTCAAAAAAGGATATGATTGGTAAAATGATCATTAAAAGTATATTGAACCTCTTTAAACAGAAATAATACTTATAAAAAAAATTTTTTTTTTTTTTGGTTTTTTTTATATTTTTTTTTAATTTTTTTATTTTGATCATGTAGATTTATGATCTCATGATCTTCAAGACTTGAGCTTCCAAGTCATTCAGCTACACTGGTGATCCTTTTGATCATCCAGTGGCTCTTGTGCTTAGGTGATTACACAGTAACCCCAACTTTCTTGCACATGTTCTTTATCATCCCCATGATCTGGTTGGGGGTTGAACTCTTGACCGGTTGTGTTTGCTTGAGTAGGTTGCATGGTACACACTAACCCCTGGACTATATTTGTGATACTCATTCAAAACAAATTTAGTACAAATACACCACCCATGATGCACATTTGGTAATATTGTGACACATACCTGACAGATGTTATGTTCCACTCTAAGTCACAACATACAGTATGTGGATAATATGCATATAAATACCAAGTGCATAAATATGGAACATTCAAGTAGCATGTGACAAGTATGGATATAACTATGTATTTCATAATTATAGTTTTAGGATCATCATACCCTATGTGCATAAGATGCATATATTTATGCATTGCATAATTAATACATTATGTGAATGATATGCATATATCCATGCATTTAAAAATGATAGGATAATTATACCCTATGTGAAAAGTATGCATATAAATGCTAATTGCATAGTTATGGGATAGTCATACTCTAGGTGAATTAAGTACATACAAACAGTTACATTATAATTATGGGATATTCATACTATATGTGAATAGTATGTATATAAATAAATGGTGAAGTATAATGATTTCTAAAAATGACTAATATTAGTATAAATGTGAATATCAAGTAAATAATATTGGTAAAATAATCCATTATAGGCACATTATACATATTCAAAAAAGGATATGATTGGTAAAATGATCATTAAAAGTATATTGAACCTCTTTAAACAGAAATAATACTTATAAAAAAAATTTTTTTTTTTTTTGGTTTTTTTTATATTTTTTTTTTAATTTTTTTATTTTGATCATGTAGATTTATGATCTCATGATCTTCAAGACTTGAGCTTCCAAGTCATTCAGCTACACTGGTGATCCTTTTGATCATCCAGTGGCTCTTGTGCTTAGGTGATTACACAGTAACCCCAACTTTCTTGCACATGTTCTTTATCATCCCCATGATCTGGTTGGGGGTTGAACTCTTGACCGGTTGTGTTTTCTTGAGTAGGTTGCATGGTACACACTAACCCCTGGACTATATTTGTGATACTCATTCAAAACAAATTTAGTACAAATACACCACCCATGATGCACATTTGGTAATATTGTGACACATACCTGACAGATGTTATGTTCCACTCTAAGTCACAACATACAGTATGTGGATAATATGCATATAAATACCAAGTGCATAAATATGGAACATCCAAGTAGCATGTGACAAGTATGGATATAACTATGTATTTCATATTTATAGTTTTAGGATCATCATACCCTATGTGCATAAGATGCATATATTTATGCATTGCATAATTAATACATTATGTGAATGATATGCATATATCCATGCATTTAAAAATGATAGGATAATTATACCCTATGTGAAAAGTATGCATATAAATGCTAATTGCATAGTTATGGGATAGTCATACTCTAGGTGAATTAAGTACATACAAACAGTTACATTATAATTATGGGATATTCATACTATATGTGAATAGTATGTATATAAATAAATGGTGAAGTATAATGATTTCTAAAAATGACTAATATTAGTATAAATGTGAATATCAAGTAAATAATATTGGTAAAATAATCCATTATAGGCACATTATACATATTCAAAAAAGGATATGATTGGTAAAATGATCATTAAAAGTATATTGAACCTCTTTAAACAGAAATAATACTTATAAAAAAAATTTTTTTTTTTTTTGGTTTTTTTTATATTTTTTTTTAATTTTTTTATTTTGATCATGTAGATTTATGATCTCATGATCTTCAAGACTTGAGCTTCCAAGTCATTCAGCTACACTGGTGATCCTTTTGATCATCCAGTGGCTCTTGTGCTTAGGTGATTACACAGTAACCCCAACTTTCTTGCACATGTTCTTTATCATCCCCATGATCTGGTTGGGGTTGAACTCTTGACCGGTTGTGTTTTCTTGAGTAGGTTGCATGGTACACACTAACCCCTGGACTATATTTGTGATACTCATTCAAAACAAATTTAGTACAAATACACCACCCATGATGCACATTTGGTAATATTGTGACACATACCTGACAGATGTTATGTTCCACTCTAAGTCACAACATACAGTATGTGGATAATATGCATATAAATACCAAGTGCATAAATATGGAACATCCAAGTAGCATGTGACAAGTATGGATATAACTATGTATTTCATATTTATAGTTTTAGGATCATCATACCCTATGTGCATAAGATGCATATATTTATGCATTGCATAATTAATACATTATGTGAATGATATGCATATATCCATGCATTTAAAAATGATAGGATAATTATACCCTATGTGAAAAGTATGCATATAAATGCTAATTGCATAGTTATGGGATAGTCATACTCTAGGTGAATTAAGTACATACAAACAGTTACATTATAATTATGGGATATTCATACTATATGTGAATAGTATGTATATAAATAAATGGTGAAGTATAATGATTTCTAAAAATGACTAATATTAGTATAAATGTGAATATCAAGTAAATAATATTGGTAAAATAATCCATTATAGGCACATTATACATATTCAAAAAAGGATATGATTGGTAAAATGATCATTAAAAGTATATTGAACCTCTTTAAACAGAAATAATACATATAAAAAAATTTTTTTTTTTTTGGTTTTTTTAATATTTTTTTTAATTTTTTTATTTTGATCATGTAGATTTATGATCTCATGATCTTCAAGACTTGAGCTTCCAAGTCATTCAGCTACACTGGTGATCCTTTTGATCATCCAGTGGCTCTTGTGCTTAGGTGATTACACAGTAACCCCAACTTTCTTGCACATGTTCTTTATCATCCCCATGATCTGGTTGGGGGTTGAACTCTTGACCGGTTGTGTTTTCTTGAGTAGGTTGCATGGTACACACTAACCCCTGGACTATATTTGTGATACTCATTCAAAACAAATTTAGTACAAATACACCACCCATGATGCACATTTGGTAATATTGTGACACATACCTGACAGATGTTATGTTCCACTCTAAGTCACAACATACAGTATGTGGATAATATGCATATAAATACCAAGTGCATAAATATGGAACATTCAAGTAGCATGTGACAAGTATGGATATAACTATGTATTTCATAATTATAGTTTTAGGATCATCATACCCTATGTGCATAAGATGCATATATTTATGCATTGCATAATTAATACATTATGTGAATGATATGCATATATCCATGCATTTAAAAATGATAGGATAATTATACCCTATGTGAAAAGTATGCATATAAATGCTAATTGCATAGTTATGGGATAGTCATACTCTAGGTGAATTAAGTACATACAAACAGTTACATTATAATTATGGGATATTCATACTATATGTGAATAGTATGTATATAAATAAATGGTGAAGTATAATGATTTCTAAAAATGACTAATATTAGTATAAATGTGAATATCAAGTAAATAATATTGGTAAAATAATCCATTATAGGCACATTATACATATTCAAAAAAGGATATGATTGGTAAAATGATCATTAAAAGTATATTGAACCTCTTTAAACAGAAATAATACTTATAAAAAAATTTTTTTTTTTTTTTGGTTTTTTTTATATTTTTTTTTAATTTTTTTATTTTGATCATGTAGATTTATGATCTCATGATCTTCAAGACTTGAGCTTCCAAGTCATTCAGCTACACTGGTGATCCTTTTGATCATCCAGTGGCTCTTGTGCTTAGGTGATTACACAGTAACCCCAACTTTCTTGCACATGTTCTTTATCATCCCCATGATCTGGTTGGGGGTTGAACTCTTGACCGGTTGTGTTTTCTTGAGTAGGTTGCATGGTACACACTAACCCCTGGACTATATTTGTGATACTCATTCAAAACAAATTTAGTACAAATACACCACCCATGATGCACATTTGGTAATATTGTGACACATACCTGACAGATGTTATGTTCCACTCTAAGTCACAACATACAGTATGTGGATAATATGCATATAAATACCAAGTGCATAAATATGGAACATCCAAGTAGCATGTGACAAGTATGGATATAACTATGTATTTCATATTTATAGTTTTAGGATCATCATACCCTATGTGCATAAGATGCATATATTTATGCATTGCATAATTAATACATTATGTGAATTATATGCATATATCCATGCATTTAAAAATGATAGGATAATTATACCCTATGTGAAAAGTATGCATATAAATGCTAATTGCATAGTTATGGGATAGTCATACTCTAGGTGAATTAAGTACATACAAACAGTTACATTATAATTATGGGATATTCATACTATATGTGAATAGTATGTATATAAATAAATGGTGAAGTATAATGATTTCTAAAAATGACTAATATTAGTATAAATGTGAATATCAAGTAAATAATATTGGTAAAATAATCCATTATAGGCACATTATACATATTCAAAAAAGGATATGATTGGTAAAATGATCATTAAAAGTATATTGAACCTCTTTAAACAGAAATAATACTTATAAAAATTTTTTTTTTTTTTTTTGGTTTTTTTTATATTTTTTTTTTAATTTTTTTATTTTGATCATGTAGATTTATGATCTCATGATCTTCAAGACTTGAGCTTCCAAGTCATTCAGCTACACTGGTGATCCTTTTGATCATCCAGTGGCTCTTGTGCTTAGGTGATTACACAGTAACCCCAACTTTCTTGCATATGTTCTTTATCATCCCCATGATCTGGTTGGGGGTTGAACTCTTGACCGGTTGTGTTTTCTTGAGTAGGTTGCATGGTACACACTAACCCCTGGACTATATTTGTGATACTCATTCAAAACAAATTTAGTACAAATACACCACCCATGATGCACATTTGGTAATATTGTGACACATACCTGACAGATGTTATGTTCCACTCTAAGTCACAACATACAGTATGTGGATAATATGCATATAAATACCAAGTGCATAAATATGGAACATTCAAGTAGCATGTGACAAGTATGGATATAACTATGTATTTCATAATTATAGTTTTAGGATCATCATACCCTATGTGCATAAGATGCATATATTTATGCATTGCATAATTAATACATTATGTGAATGATATGCATATATCCATGCATTTAAAAATGATAGGATAATTATACCCTATGTGAAAAGTATGCATATAAATGCTAATTGCATAGTTATGGGATAGTCATACTCTAGGTGAATTAAGTACATACAAACAGTTACATTATAATTATGGGATATTCATACTATATGTGAATAGTATGTATATAAATAAATGGTGAAGTATAATGATTTCTAAAAATGACTAATATTAGTATAAATGTGAATATCAAGTAAATAATATTGGTAAAATAATCCATTATAGGCACATTATACATATTCAAAAAAGGATATGATTGGTAAAATGATCATTAAAAGTATATTGAACCTCTTTAAACAGAAATAATACATATAAAAAAAATTTTTTTATTTTTGGTTTTTTTTATATTTTTTTTTTAATCTTTTTATTTTGATCATGTAGATTTATGATCTCATGATCTTCAAGACTTGAGCTTCCAAGTCATTCAGCTACACTGGTGATCCTTTTGATCATCCAGTGGCTCTTGTGCTTAGGTGATTACACAGTAACCCCAACTTTCTTGCACATGTTCTTTATCATCCCCATGATCTGGTTGGGGGTTGAACTCTTGACCGGTTGTGTTTTCTTGAGTAGGTTGCATGGTACACACTAACCCCTGGACTATATTTGTGATACTCATTCAAAACAAATTTAGTACAAATACACCACCCATGATGCACATTTGGTAATATTGTGACACATACCTGACAGATGTTATGTTCCACTCTAAGTCACAACATAAAGTATGTGGATAATATGCATATAAATACCAAGTGCATAAATATGGAACATTCAAGTAGCATGTGACAAGTATGGATATAACTATGTATTTCATAATTATAGTTTTAGGATCATCATACCCTATGTGCATAAGATGCATATATTTATGCATTGCATAATTAATACATTATGTGAATGATATGCATATATCCATGCATTTAAAAATGATAGGATAATTATACCCTATGTGAAAAGTATGCATATAAATGCTAATTGCATAGTTATGGGATAGTCATACTCTAGGTGAATTAAGTACATACAAACAGTTACATTATAATTATGGGATATTCATACTATATGTGAATAGTATGTATATAAATAAATGGTGAAGTATAATGATTTCTAAAAATGACTAATATTAGTATAAATGTGAATATCAAGTAAATAATATTGGTAAAATAATCCATTATAGGCACATTATACATATTCAAAAAAGGATATGATTGGTAAAATGATCATTAAAAGTATATTGAACCTCTTTAAACAGAAATAATACTTATAAAAAAAATTTTTTTTTTTTTTGGTTTTTTTTATATTTTTTTTTTAATTTTTTTATTTTGATCATGTAGATTTATGATCTCATGATCTTCAAGACTTGAGCTTCCAAGTCATTCAGCTACACTGGTGATCCTTTTGATCATCCAGTGGCTCTTGTGCTTAGGTGATTACACAGTAACCCCAACTTTCTTGCACATGTTCTTTATCATCCCCATGATCTGGTTGGGGGTTGAACTCTTGACCGGTTGTGTTTTCTTGAGTAGGTTGCATGGTACACACTAACCCCTGGACTATATTTGTGATACTCATTCAAAACAAATTTAGTACAAATACACCACCCATGATGCACATTTGGTAATATTGTGACACATACCTGACAGATGTTATGTTCCACTCTAAGTCACAACATACAGTATGTGGATAATATGCATATAAATACCAAGTGCATAAATATGGAACATCCAAGTAGCATGTGACAAGTATGGATATAACTATGTATTTCATATTTATAGTTTTAGGATCATCATACCCTATGTGCATAAGATGCATATATTTATGCATTGCATAATTAATACATTATGTGAATGATATGCATATATCCATGCATTTAAAAATGATAGGATAATTATACCCTATGTGAAAAGTATGCATATAAATGCTAATTGCATAGTTATGGGATAGTCATACTCTAGGTGAATTAAGTACATACAAACAGTTACATTATAATTATGGGATATTCATACTATATGTGAATAGTATGTATATAAATAAATGGTGAAGTATAATGATTTCTAAAAATGACTAATATTAGTATAAATGTGAATATCAAGTAAATAATATTGGTAAAATAATCCATTATAGGCACATTATACATATTCAAAAAAGGATATGATTGGTAAAATGATCATTAAAAGTATATTGAACCTCTTTAAACAGAAATAATACTTATAAAAAAAATTTTTTTTTTTTTTGGTTTTTTTTATATTTTTTTTTAATTTTTTTATTTTGATCATGTAGATTTATGATCTCATGATCTTCAAGACTTGAGCTTCCAAGTCATTCAGCTACACTGGTGATCCTTTTGATCATCCAGTGGCTCTTGTGCTTAGGTGATTACACAGTAACCCCAACTTTCTTGCACATGTTCTTTATCATCCCCATGATCTGGTTGGGGTTGAACTCTTGACCGGTTGTGTTTTCTTGAGTAGGTTGCATGGTACACACTAACCCCTGGACTATATTTGTGATACTCATTCAAAACAAATTTAGTACAAATACACCACCCATGATGCACATTTGGTAATATTGTGACACATACCTGACAGATGTTATGTTCCACTCTAAGTCACAACATACAGTATGTGGATAATATGCATATAAATACCAAGTGCATAAATATGGAACATCCAAGTAGCATGTGACAAGTATGGATATAACTATGTATTTCATATTTATAGTTTTAGGATCATCATACCCTATGTGCATAAGATGCATATATTTATGCATTGCATAATTAATACATTATGTGAATGATATGCATATATCCATGCATTTAAAAATGATAGGATAATTATACCCTATGTGAAAAGTATGCATATAAATGCTAATTGCATAGTTATGGGATAGTCATACTCTAGGTGAATTAAGTACATACAAACAGTTACATTATAATTATGGGATATTCATACTATATGTGAATAGTATGTATATAAATAAATGGTGAAGTATAATGATTTCTAAAAATGACTAATATTAGTATAAATGTGAATATCAAGTAAATAATATTGGTAAAATAATCCATTATAGGCACATTATACATATTCAAAAAAGGATATGATTGGTAAAATGATCATTAAAAGTATATTGAACCTCTTTAAACAGAAATAATACATATAAAAAAATTTTTTTTTTTTTGGTTTTTTTAATATTTTTTTTAATTTTTTTATTTTGATCATGTAGATTTATGATCTCATGATCTTCAAGACTTGAGCTTCCAAGTCATTCAGCTACACTGGTGATCCTTTTGATCATCCAGTGGCTCTTGTGCTTAGGTGATTACACAGTAACCCCAACTTTCTTGCACATGTTCTTTATCATCCCCATGATCTGGTTGGGGGTTGAACTCTTGACCGGTTGTGTTTTCTTGAGTAGGTTGCATGGTACACACTAACCCCTGGACTATATTTGTGATACTCATTCAAAACAAATTTAGTACAAATACACCACCCATGATGCACATTTGGTAATATTGTGACACATACCTGACAGATGTTATGTTCCACTCTAAGTCACAACATACAGTATGTGGATAATATGCATATAAATACCAAGTGCATAAATATGGAACATTCAAGTAGCATGTGACAAGTATGGATATAACTATGTATTTCATAATTATAGTTTTAGGATCATCATACCCTATGTGCATAAGATGCATATATTTATGCATTGCATAATTAATACATTATGTGAATGATATGCATATATCCATGCATTTAAAAATGATAGGATAATTATACCCTATGTGAAAAGTATGCATATAAATGCTAATTGCATAGTTATGGGATAGTCATACTCTAGGTGAATTAAGTACATACAAACAGTTACATTATAATTATGGGATATTCATACTATATGTGAATAGTATGTATATAAATAAATGGTGAAGTATAATGATTTCTAAAAATGACTAATATTAGTATAAATGTGAATATCAAGTAAATAATATTGGTAAAATAATCCATTATAGGCACATTATACATATTCAAAAAAGGATATGATTGGTAAAATGATCATTAAAAGTATATTGAACCTCTTTAAACAGAAATAATACTTATAAAAAAAATTTTTTTTTTTTTTGGTTTTTTTTATATTTTTTTTTAATTTTTTTATTTTGATCATGTAGATTTATGATCTCATGATCTTCAAGACTTGAGCTTCCAAGTCATTCAGCTACACTGGTGATCCTTTTGATCATCCAGTGGCTCTTGTGCTTAGGTGATTACACAGTAACCCCAACTTTCTTGCACATGTTCTTTATCATCCCCATGATCTGGTTGGGGGTTGAACTCTTGACCGGTTGTGTTTGCTTGAGTAGGTTGCATGGTACACACTAACCCCTGGACTATATTTGTGATACTCATTCAAAACAAATTTAGTACAAATACACCACCCATGATGCACATTTGGTAATATTGTGACACATACCTGACAGATGTTATGTTCCACTCTAAGTCACAACATACAGTATGTGGATAATATGCATATAAATACCAAGTGCATAAATATGGAACATTCAAGTAGCATGTGACAAGTATGGATATAACTATGTATTTCATAATTATAGTTTTAGGATCATCATACCCTATGTGCATAAGATGCATATATTTATGCATTGCATAATTAATACATTATGTGAATGATATGCATATATCCATGCATTTAAAAATGATAGGATAATTATACCCTATGTGAAAAGTATGCATATAAATGCTAATTGCATAGTTATGGGATAGTCATACTCTAGGTGAATTAAGTACATACAAACAGTTACATTATAATTATGGGATATTCATACTATATGTGAATAGTATGTATATAAATAAATGGTGAAGTATAATGATTTCTAAAAATGACTAATATTAGTATAAATGTGAATATCAAGTAAATAATATTGGTAAAATAATCCATTATAGGCACATTATACATATTCAAAAAAGGATATGATTGGTAAAATGATCATTAAAAGTATATTGAACCTCTTTAAACAGAAATAATACTTATAAAAAAAATTTTTTTTTTTTTTGGTTTTTTTTATATTTTTTTTTTAATTTTTTTATTTTGATCATGTAGATTTATGATCTCATGATCTTCAAGACTTGAGCTTCCAAGTCATTCAGCTACACTGGTGATCCTTTTGATCATCCAGTGGCTCTTGTGCTTAGGTGATTACACAGTAACCCCAACTTTCTTGCACATGTTCTTTATCATCCCCATGATCTGGTTGGGGGTTGAACTCTTGACCGGTTGTGTTTTCTTGAGTAGGTTGCATGGTACACACTAACCCCTGGACTATATTTGTGATACTCATTCAAAACAAATTTAGTACAAATACACCACCCATGATGCACATTTGGTAATATTGTGACACATACCTGACAGATGTTATGTTCCACTCTAAGTCACAACATACAGTATGTGGATAATATGCATATAAATACCAAGTGCATAAATATGGAACATCCAAGTAGCATGTGACAAGTATGGATATAACTATGTATTTCATATTTATAGTTTTAGGATCATCATACCCTATGTGCATAAGATGCATATATTTATGCATTGCATAATTAATACATTATGTGAATGATATGCATATATCCATGCATTTAAAAATGATAGGATAATTATACCCTATGTGAAAAGTATGCATATAAATGCTAATTGCATAGTTATGGGATAGTCATACTCTAGGTGAATTAAGTACATACAAACAGTTACATTATAATTATGGGATATTCATACTATATGTGAATAGTATGTATATAAATAAATGGTGAAGTATAATGATTTCTAAAAATGACTAATATTAGTATAAATGTGAATATCAAGTAAATAATATTGGTAAAATAATCCATTATAGGCACATTATACATATTCAAAAAAGGATATGATTGGTAAAATGATCATTAAAAGTATATTGAACCTCTTTAAACAGAAATAATACTTATAAAAAAAATTTTTTTTTTTTTTGGTTTTTTTTATATTTTTTTTTAATTTTTTTATTTTGATCATGTAGATTTATGATCTCATGATCTTCAAGACTTGAGCTTCCAAGTCATTCAGCTACACTGGTGATCCTTTTGATCATCCAGTGGCTCTTGTGCTTAGGTGATTACACAGTAACCCCAACTTTCTTGCACATGTTCTTTATCATCCCCATGATCTGGTTGGGGTTGAACTCTTGACCGGTTGTGTTTTCTTGAGTAGGTTGCATGGTACACACTAACCCCTGGACTATATTTGTGATACTCATTCAAAACAAATTTAGTACAAATACACCACCCATGATGCACATTTGGTAATATTGTGACACATACCTGACAGATGTTATGTTCCACTCTAAGTCACAACATACAGTATGTGGATAATATGCATATAAATACCAAGTGCATAAATATGGAACATCCAAGTAGCATGTGACAAGTATGGATATAACTATGTATTTCATATTTATAGTTTTAGGATCATCATACCCTATGTGCATAAGATGCATATATTTATGCATTGCATAATTAATACATTATGTGAATGATATGCATATATCCATGCATTTAAAAATGATAGGATAATTATACCCTATGTGAAAAGTATGCATATAAATGCTAATTGCATAGTTATGGGATAGTCATACTCTAGGTGAATTAAGTACATACAAACAGTTACATTATAATTATGGGATATTCATACTATATGTGAATAGTATGTATATAAATAAATGGTGAAGTATAATGATTTCTAAAAATGACTAATATTAGTATAAATGTGAATATCAAGTAAATAATATTGGTAAAATAATCCATTATAGGCACATTATACATATTCAAAAAAGGATATGATTGGTAAAATGATCATTAAAAGTATATTGAACCTCTTTAAACAGAAATAATACATATAAAAAAATTTTTTTTTTTTTGGTTTTTTTAATATTTTTTTTAATTTTTTTATTTTGATCATGTAGATTTATGATCTCATGATCTTCAAGACTTGAGCTTCCAAGTCATTCAGCTACACTGGTGATCCTTTTGATCATCCAGTGGCTCTTGTGCTTAGGTGATTACACAGTAACCCCAACTTTCTTGCACATGTTCTTTATCATCCCCATGATCTGGTTGGGGGTTGAACTCTTGACCGGTTGTGTTTTCTTGAGTAGGTTGCATGGTACACACTAACCCCTGGACTATATTTGTGATACTCATTCAAAACAAATTTAGTACAAATACACCACCCATGATGCACATTTGGTAATATTGTGACACATACCTGACAGATGTTATGTTCCACTCTAAGTCACAACATACAGTATGTGGATAATATGCATATAAATACCAAGTGCATAAATATGGAACATTCAAGTAGCATGTGACAAGTATGGATATAACTATGTATTTCATAATTATAGTTTTAGGATCATCATACCCTATGTGCATAAGATGCATATATTTATGCATTGCATAATTAATACATTATGTGAATGATATGCATATATCCATGCATTTAAAAATGATAGGATAATTATACCCTATGTGAAAAGTATGCATATAAATGCTAATTGCATAGTTATGGGATAGTCATACTCTAGGTGAATTAAGTACATACAAACAGTTACATTATAATTATGGGATATTCATACTATATGTGAATAGTATGTATATAAATAAATGGTGAAGTATAATGATTTCTAAAAATGACTAATATTAGTATAAATGTGAATATCAAGTAAATAATATTGGTAAAATAATCCATTATAGGCACATTATACATATTCAAAAAAGGATATGATTGGTAAAATGATCATTAAAAGTATATTGAACCTCTTTAAACAGAAATAATACTTATAAAAAAATTTTTTTTTTTTTTTGGTTTTTTTTATATTTTTTTTTAATTTTTTTATTTTGATCATGTAGATTTATGATCTCATGATCTTCAAGACTTGAGCTTCCAAGTCATTCAGCTACACTGGTGATCCTTTTGATCATCCAGTGGCTCTTGTGCTTAGGTGATTACACAGTAACCCCAACTTTCTTGCACATGTTCTTTATCATCCCCATGATCTGGTTGGGGGTTGAACTCTTGACCGGTTGTGTTTGCTTGAGTAGGTTGCATGGTACACACTAACCCCTGGACTATATTTGTGATACTCATTCAAAACAAATTTAGTACAAATACACCACCCATGATGCACATTTGGTAATATTGTGACACATACCTGACAGATGTTATGTTCCACTCTAAGTCACAACATACAGTATGTGGATAATATGCATATAAATACCAAGTGCATAAATATGGAACATTCAAGTAGCATGTGACAAGTATGGATATAACTATGTATTTCATAATTATAGTTTTAGGATCATCATACCCTATGTGCATAAGATGCATATATTTATGCATTGCATAATTAATACATTATGTGAATGATATGCATATATCCATGCATTTAAAAATGATAGGATAATTATACCCTATGTGAAAAGTATGCATATAAATGCTAATTGCATAGTTATGGGATAGTCATACTCTAGGTGAATTAAGTACATACAAACAGTTACATTATAATTATGGGATATTCATACTATATGTGAATAGTATGTATATAAATAAATGGTGAAGTATAATGATTTCTAAAAATGACTAATATTAGTATAAATGTGAATATCAAGTAAATAATATTGGTAAAATAATCCATTATAGGCACATTATACATATTCAAAAAAGGATATGATTGGTAAAATGATCATTAAAAGTATATTGAACCTCTTTAAACAGAAATAATACTTATAAAAAAAATTTTTTTTTTTTTTGGTTTTTTTTATATTTTTTTTTAATTTTTTTATTTTGATCATGTAGATTTATGATCTCATGATCTTCAAGACTTGAGCTTCCAAGTCATTCAGCTACACTGGTGATCCTTTTGATCATCCAGTGGCTCTTGTGCTTAGGTGATTACACAGTAACCCCAACTTTCTTGCACATGTTCTTTATCATCCCCATGATCTGGTTGGGGTTGAACTCTTGACCGGTTGTGTTTTCTTGAGTAGGTTGCATGGTACACACTAACCCCTGGACTATATTTGTGATACTCATTCAAAACAAATTTAGTACAAATACACCACCCATGATGCACATTTGGTAATATTGTGACACATACCTGACAGATGTTATGTTCCACTCTAAGTCACAACATACAGTATGTGGATAATATGCATATAAATACCAAGTGCATAAATATGGAACATCCAAGTAGCATGTGACAAGTATGGATATAACTATGTATTTCATATTTATAGTTTTAGGATCATCATACCCTATGTGCATAAGATGCATATATTTATGCATTGCATAATTAATACATTATGTGAATGATATGCATATATCCATGCATTTAAAAATGATAGGATAATTATACCCTATGTGAAAAGTATGCATATAAATGCTAATTGCATAGTTATGGGATAGTCATACTCTAGGTGAATTAAGTACATACAAACAGTTACATTATAATTATGGGATATTCATACTATATGTGAATAGTATGTATATAAATAAATGGTGAAGTATAATGATTTCTAAAAATGACTAATATTAGTATAAATGTGAATATCAAGTAAATAATATTGGTAAAATAATCCATTATAGGCACATTATACATATTCAAAAAAGGATATGATTGGTAAAATGATCATTAAAAGTATATTGAACCTCTTTAAACAGAAATAATACATATAAAAAAATTTTTTTTTTTTTGGTTTTTTTAATATTTTTTTTAATTTTTTTATTTTGATCATGTAGATTTATGATCTCATGATCTTCAAGACTTGAGCTTCCAAGTCATTCAGCTACACTGGTGATCCTTTTGATCATCCAGTGGCTCTTGTGCTTAGGTGATTACACAGTAACCCCAACTTTCTTGCACATGTTCTTTATCATCCCCATGATCTGGTTGGGGGTTGAACTCTTGACCGGTTGTGTTTTCTTGAGTAGGTTGCATGGTACACACTAACCCCTGGACTATATTTGTGATACTCATTCAAAACAAATTTAGTACAAATACACCACCCATGATGCACATTTGGTAATATTGTGACACATACCTGACAGATGTTATGTTCCACTCTAAGTCACAACATACAGTATGTGGATAATATGCATATAAATACCAAGTGCATAAATATGGAACATTCAAGTAGCATGTGACAAGTATGGATATAACTATGTATTTCATAATTATAGTTTTAGGATCATCATACCCTATGTGCATAAGATGCATATATTTATGCATTGCATAATTAATACATTATGTGAATGATATGCATATATCCATGCATTTAAAAATGATAGGATAATTATACCCTATGTGAAAAGTATGCATATAAATGCTAATTGCATAGTTATGGGATAGTCATACTCTAGGTGAATTAAGTACATACAAACAGTTACATTATAATTATGGGATATTCATACTATATGTGAATAGTATGTATATAAATAAATGGTGAAGTATAATGATTTCTAAAAATGACTAATATTAGTATAAATGTGAATATCAAGTAAATAATATTGGTAAAATAATCCATTATAGGCACATTATACATATTCAAAAAAGGATATGATTGGTAAAATGATCATTAAAAGTATATTGAACCTCTTTAAACAGAAATAATACTTATAAAAAAAATTTTTTTTTTTTTTGGTTTTTTTTATATTTTTTTTTAATTTTTTTATTTTGATCATGTAGATTTATGATCTCATGATCTTCAAGACTTGAGCTTCCAAGTCATTCAGCTACACTGGTGATCCTTTTGATCATCCAGTGGCTCTTGTGCTTAGGTGATTACACAGTAACCCCAACTTTCTTGCACATGTTCTTTATCATCCCCATGATCTGGTTGGGGGTTGAACTCTTGACCGGTTGTGTTTGCTTGAGTAGGTTGCATGGTACACACTAACCCCTGGACTATATTTGTGATACTCATTCAAAACAAATTTAGTACAAATACACCACCCATGATGCACATTTGGTAATATTGTGACACATACCTGACAGATGTTATGTTCCACTCTAAGTCACAACATACAGTATGTGGATAATATGCATATAAATACCAAGTGCATAAATATGGAACATTCAAGTAGCATGTGACAAGTATGGATATAACTATGTATTTCATAATTATAGTTTTAGGATCATCATACCCTATGTGCATAAGATGCATATATTTATGCATTGCATAATTAATACATTATGTGAATGATATGCATATATCCATGCATTTAAAAATGATAGGATAATTATACCCTATGTGAAAAGTATGCATATAAATGCTAATTGCATAGTTATGGGATAGTCATACTCTAGGTGAATTAAGTACATACAAACAGTTACATTATAATTATGGGATATTCATACTATATGTGAATAGTATGTATATAAATAAATGGTGAAGTATAATGATTTCTAAAAATGACTAATATTAGTATAAATGTGAATATCAAGTAAATAATATTGGTAAAATAATCCATTATAGGCACATTATACATATTCAAAAAAGGATATGATTGGTAAAATGATCATTAAAAGTATATTGAACCTCTTTAAACAGAAATAATACTTATAAAAAAAATTTTTTTTTTTTTTGGTTTTTTTTATATTTTTTTTTAATTTTTTTATTTTGATCATGTAGATTTATGATCTCATGATCTTCAAGACTTGAGCTTCCAAGTCATTCAGCTACACTGGTGATCCTTTTGATCATCCAGTGGCTCTTGTGCTTAGGTGATTACACAGTAACCCCAACTTTCTTGCACATGTTCTTTATCATCCCCATGATCTGGTTGGGGGTTGAACTCTTGACCGGTTGTGTTTTCTTGAGTAGGTTGCATGGTACACACTAACCCCTGGACTATATTTGTGATACTCATTCAAAACAAATTTAGTACAAATACACCACCCATGATGCACATTTGGTAATATTGTGACACATACCTGACAGATGTTATGTTCCACTCTAAGTCACAACATAAAGTATGTGGATAATATGCATATAAATACCAAGTGCATAAATATGGAACATTCAAGTAGCATGTGACAAGTATGGATATAACTATGTATTTCATAATTATAGTTTTAGGATCATCATACCCTATGTGCATAAGATGCATATATTTATGCATTGCATAATTAATACATTATGTGAATGATATGCATATATCCATGCATTTAAAAATGATAGGATAATTATACCCTATGTGAAAAGTATGCATATAAATGCTAATTGCATAGTTATGGGATAGTCATACTCTAGGTGAATTAAGTACATACAAACAGTTACATTATAATTATGGGATATTCATACTATATGTGAATAGTATGTATATAAATAAATGGTGAAGTATAATGATTTCTAAAAATGACTAATATTAGTATAAATGTGAATATCAAGTAAATAATATTGGTAAAATAATCCATTATAGGCACATTATACATAATCAAAAAAGGATATGATTGGTAAAATGATCATTAAAAGTATATTGAACCTCTTTAAACAGAAATAATACTTATAAAAAAAATTTTTTTTTTTTTTGGTTTTTTTTATATTTTTTTTTAATTTTTTTATTTTGATCATGTAGATTTATGATCTCATGATCTTCAAGACTTGAGCTTCCAAGTCATTCAGCTACACTGGTGATCCTTTTGATCATCCAGTGGCTCTTGTGCTTAGGTGATTACACAGTAACCCCAACTTTCTTGCACATGTTCTTTATCATCCCCATGATCTGGTTGGGGGTTGAACTCTTGACCGGTTGTGTTTTCTTGAGTAGGTTGCATGGTACACACTAACCCCTGGACTATATTTGTGATACTCATTCAAAACAAATTTAGTACAAATACACCACCCATGATGCACATTTGGTAATATTGTGACACATACCTGACAGATGTTATGTTCCACTCTAAGTCACAACATACAGTATGTGGATAATATGCATATAAATACCAAGTGCATAAATATGGAACATTCAAGTAGCATGTGACAAGTATGGATATAACTATGTATTTCATAATTATAGTTTTAGGATCATCATACCCTATGTGCATAAGATGCATATATTTATGCATTGCATAATTAATACATTATGTGAATGATATGCATATATCCATGCATTTAAAAATGATAGGATAATTATACCCTATGAGAAAAGTATGCATATAAATGCTAATTGCATAGTTATGGGATAGTCATACTCTAGGTGAATTAAGTACATACAAACAGTTACATTATAATTATGGGATATTCATACTATATGTGAATAGTATGTATATAAATAAATGGTGAAGTATAATGATTTCTAAAAATGACCAATATTAGTATAAATGTGAATATCAAGTAAATAATATTGGTAAAATAATCCATTATAGGCACATTATACATATTCAAAAAAGGATATGATTGGTAAAATGATCATTAAAAGTATATTGAACCTCTTTAAACAGAAATAATACTTATAAAAAAAATTTTTTTTTTTTTGGTTTTTTTTATATTTTTTTTTTAATTTTTTTATTTTGATCATGTAGATTTATGATCTCATGATCTTCAAGACTTGAGCTTCCAAGTCATTCAGCTACACTGGTGATCCTTTTGATCATCCAGTGGCTCTTGTGCTTAGGTGATTACACAGTAACCCCAACTTTCTTGCACATGTTCTTTATCATCCCCATGATCTGGTTGGGGGTTGAACTCTTGACCGGTTGTGTTTTCTTGAGTAGGTTGCATGGTACACACTAACCCCTGGACTATATTTGTGATACTCATTCAAAACAAATTTAGTACAAATACACCACCCATGATGCACATTTGGTAATATTGTGACACATACCTGACAGATGTTATGTTCCACTCTAAGTCACAACATAAAGTATGTGGATAATATGCATATAAATACCAAGTGCATAAATATGGAACATTCAAGTAGCATGTGACAAGTATGGATATAACTATGTATTTCATAATTATAGTTTTAGGATCATCATACCCTATGTGCATAAGATGCATATATTTATGCATTGCATAATTAATACATTATGTGAATGATATGCATATATCCATGCATTTAAAAATGATAGGATAATTATACCCTATGTGAAAAGTATGCATATAAATGCTAATTGCATAGTTATGGGATAGTCATACTCTAGGTGAATTAAGTACATACAAACAGTTACATTATAATTATGGGATATTCATACTATATGTGAATAGTATGTATATAAATAAATGGTGAAGTATAATGATTTCTAAAAATGACTAATATTAGTATAAATGTGAATATCAAGTAAATAATATTGGTAAAATAATCCATTATAGGCACATTATACATAATCAAAAAAGGATATGATTGGTAAAATGATCATTAAAAGTATATTGAACCTCTTTAAACAGAAATAATACTTATAAAAAAAATTTTTTTTTTTTTTGGTTTTTTTTATATTTTTTTTTAATTTTTTTATTTTGATCATGTAGATTTATGATCTCATGATCTTCAAGACTTGAGCTTCCAAGTCATTCAGCTACACTGGTGATCCTTTTGATCATCCAGTGGCTCTTGTGCTTAGGTGATTACACAGTAACCCCAACTTTCTTGCACATGTTCTTTATCATCCCCATGATCTGGTTGGGGGTTGAACTCTTGACCGGTTGTGTTTTCTTGAGTAGGTTGCATGGTACACACTAACCCCTGGACTATATTTGTGATACTCATTCAAAACAAATTTAGTACAAATACACCACCCATGATGCACATTTGGTAATATTGTGACACATACCTGACAGATGTTATGTTCCACTCTAAGTCACAACATACAGTATGTGGATAATATGCATATAAATACCAAGTGCATAAATATGGAACATTCAAGTAGCATGTGACAAGTATGGATATAACTATGTATTTCATAATTATAGTTTTAGGATCATCATACCCTATGTGCATAAGATGCATATATTTATGCATTGCATAATTAATACATTATGTGAATGATATGCATATATCCATGCATTTAAAAATGATAGGATAATTATACCCTATGTGAAAAGTATGCATATAAATGCTAATTGCATAGTTATGGGATAGTCATACTCTAGGTGAATTAAGTACATACAAACAGTTACATTATAATTATGGGATATTCATACTATATGTGAATAGTATGTATATAAATAAATGGTGAAGTATAATGATTTCTAAAAATGACCAATATTAGTATAAATGTGAATATCAAGTAAATAATATTGGTAAAATAATCCATTATAGGCACATTATACATATTCAAAAAAGGATATGATTGGTAAAATGATCATTAAAAGTATATTGAACCTCTTTAAACAGAAATAATACTTATAAAAAAATTTTTTTTTTTTTTTTGTTTTTTTTATATTTTTTTTTAATTTTTTTATTTTGATCATGTAGATTTATGATCTCATGATCTTCAAGACTTGAGCTTCCAAGTCATTCAGCTACACTGGTGATCCTTTTGATCATCCAGTGGCTCTTGTGCTTAGGTGATTACACAGTAACCCCAACTTTCTTGCACATGTTCTTTATCATCCCCATGATCTGGTTGGGGGTTGAACTCTTGACCGGTTGTGTTTTCTTGAGTAGGTTGCATGGTACACACTAACCCCTGGACTATATTTGTGATACTCATTCAAAACAAATTTAGTACAAATACACCACCCATGATGCACATTTGGTAATATTGTGACACATACCTGACAGATGTTATGTTCCACTCTAAGTCACAACATACAGTATGTGGATAATATGCATATAAATACCAAGTGCATAAATATGGAACATTCAAGTAGCATGTGACAAGTATGGATATAACTATGTATTTCATATTTATAGTTTTAGGATCATCATACCCTATGTGCATAAGATGCATATATTTATGCATTGCATAATTAATACATTATGTGAATGATATGCATATATCCATGCATTTAAAAATGATAGGATAATTATACCCTATGTGAAAAGTATGCATATAAATGCTAATTACATAGTTATGGGATAGTCATACTCTAGGTGAATTAAGTACATACAAACAGTTACATTATAATTATGGGATATTCATACTATATGTGAATAGTATGTATATAAATAAATGGTGAAGTATAATGATTTCTAAAAATGACTAATATTAGTATAAATGTGAATATCAAGTAAATAATATTGGTAAAATAATCCATTATAGGCACATTATACATATTCAAAAAAGGATATGATTGGTAAAATGATCATTAAAAGTATATTGAACCTCTTTAAACAGAAATAATACTTATAAAAAAAATTTTTTTTTTTTTTGGTTTTTTTTATATTTTTTTTTAATTTTTTTATTTTGATCATGTAGATTTATGATCTCATGATCTTCAAGACTTGAGCTTCCAAGTCATTCAGCTACACTGGTGATCCTTTTGATCATCCAGTGGCTCTTGTGCTTAGGTGATTACACAGTAACCCAACTTTCTTGCACATGTTCTTTATCATCCCCATGATCTGGTTGGGGGTTGAACTCTTGACCGGTTGTGTTTTCTTGAGTAGGTTGCATGGTACACACTAACCCCTGGACTATATTTGTGATACTCATTCAAAACAAATTTAGTACAAATACACCACCCATGATGCACATTTGGTAATATTGTGACACATACCTGACAGATGTTATGTTCCACTCTAAGTCACAACATACAGTATGTGGATAATATGCATATAAATACCAAGTGCATAAATATGGAACATTCAAGTAGCATGTGACAAGTATGGATATAACTATGTATTTCATAATTATAGTTTTAGGATCATCATACCCTATGTGCATAAGATGCATATATTTATGCATTGCATAATTAATACATTATGTGAATGATATGCATATATCCATGCATTTAAAAATGATAGGATAATTATACCCTATGAGAAAAGTATGCATATAAATGCTAATTGCATAGTTATGGGATAGTCATACTCTAGGTGAATTAAGTACATACAAACAGTTACATTATAATTATGGGATATTCATACTATATGTGAATAGTATGTATATAAATAAATGGTGAAGTATAATGATTTCTAAAAATGACCAATATTAGTATAAATGTGAATATCAAGTAAATAATATTGGTAAAATAATCCATTATAGGCACATTATACATATTCAAAAAAGGATATGATTGGTAAAATGATCATTAAAAGTATATTGAACCTCTTTAAACAGAAATAATACTTATAAAAAAAAATTTTTTTTTTTTGGTTTTTTTTATATTTTTTTTTTAATTTTTTAATTTTGATCATGTAGATTTATGATCTCATGATCTTCAAGACTTGAGCTTCCAAGTCATTCAGCTACACTGGTGATCCTTTTGATCATCCAGTGGCTCTTGTGCTTAGGTGATTACACAGTAACCCCAACTTTCTTGCACATGTTCTTTATCATCCCCATGATCTGGTTGGGGGTTGAACTCTTGACCGGTTGTGTTTTCTTGAGTAGGTTGCATGGTACACACTAACCCCTGGACTATATTTGTGATACTCATTCAAAACAAATTTAGTACAAATACACCACCCATGATGCACATTTGGTAATATTGTGACACATACCTGACAGATGTTATGTTCCACTCTAAGTCACAACATAAAGTATGTGGATAATATGCATATAAATACCAAGTGCATAAATATGGAACATTCAAGTAGCATGTGACAAGTATGGATATAACTATGTATTTCATAATTATAGTTTTAGGATCATCATACCCTATGTGCATAAGATGCATATATTTATGCATTGCATAATTAATACATTATGTGAATGATATGCATATATCCATGCATTTAAAAATGATAGGATAATTATACCCTATGTGAAAAGTATGCATATAAATGCTAATTGCATAGTTATGGGATAGTCATACTCTAGGTGAATTAAGTACATACAAACAGTTACATTATAATTATGGGATATTCATACTATATGTGAATAGTATGTATATAAATAAATGGTGAAGTATAATGATTTCTAAAAATGACTAATATTAGTATAAATGTGAATATCAAGTAAATAATATTGGTAAAATAATCCATTATAGGCACATTATACATAATCAAAAAAGGATATGATTGGTAAAATGATCATTAAAAGTATATTGAACCTCTTTAAACAGAAATAATACTTATAAAAAAAATTTTTTTTTTTTTTGGTTTTTTTTATATTTTTTTTTAATTTTTTTATTTTGATCATGTAGATTTATGATCTCATGATCTTCAAGACTTGAGCTTCCAAGTCATTCAGCTACACTGGTGATCCTTTTGATCATCCAGTGGCTCTTGTGCTTAGGTGATTACACAGTAACCCCAACTTTCTTGCACATGTTCTTTATCATCCCCATGATCTGGTTGGGGGTTGAACTCTTGACCGGTTGTGTTTTCTTGAGTAGGTTGCATGGTACACACTAACCCCTGGACTATATTTGTGATACTCATTCAAAACAAATTTAGTACAAATACACCACCCATGATGCACATTTGGTAATATTGTGACACATACCTGACAGATGTTATGTTCCACTCTAAGTCACAACATACAGTATGTGGATAATATGCATATAAATACCAAGTGCATAAATATGGAACATTCAAGTAGCATGTGACAAGTATGGATATAACTATGTATTTCATAATTATAGTTTTAGGATCATCATACCCTATGTGCATAAGATGCATATATTTATGCATTGCATAATTAATACATTATGTGAATGATATGCATATATCCATGCATTTAAAAATGATAGGATAATTATACCCTATGTGAAAAGTATGCATATAAATGCTAATTGCATAGTTATGGGATAGTCATACTCTAGGTGAATTAAGTACATACAAACAGTTACATTATAATTATGGGATATTCATACTATATGTGAATAGTATGTATATAAATAAATGGTGAAGTATAATGATTTCTAAAAATGACCAATATTAGTATAAATGTGAATATCAAGTAAATAATATTGGTAAAATAATCCATTATAGGCACATTATACATATTCAAAAAAGGATATGATTGGTAAAATGATCATTAAAAGTATATTGAACCTCTTTAAACAGAAATAATACTTATAAAAAAATTTTTTTTTTTTTTTTGTTTTTTTTATATTTTTTTTTAATTTTTTTATTTTGATCATGTAGATTTATGATCTCATGATCTTCAAGACTTGAGCTTCCAAGTCATTCAGCTACACTGGTGATCCTTTTGATCATCCAGTGGCTCTTGTGCTTAGGTGATTACACAGTAACCCCAACTTTCTTGCACATGTTCTTTATCATCCCCATGATCTGGTTGGGGGTTGAACTCTTGACCGGTTGTGTTTTCTTGAGTAGGTTGCATGGTACACACTAACCCCTGGACTATATTTGTGATACTCATTCAAAACAAATTTAGTACAAATACACCACCCATGATGCACATTTGGTAATATTGTGACACATACCTGACAGATGTTAT
Source organism: Hemileia vastatrix (assembly GCA_030280995.1). Classification (NCBI taxonomy): domain Eukaryota; kingdom Fungi; phylum Basidiomycota; class Pucciniomycetes; order Pucciniales; family Zaghouaniaceae; genus Hemileia; species Hemileia vastatrix. The sequence goes on along the minus strand of JASXTE010000004.1, from coordinate 23,931,532 downwards.
GTTCCACTCTAAGTCACAACATACAGTATGTGGATAATATGCATATAAATACCAAGTGCATAAATATGGAACATTCAAGTAGCATGTGACAAGTATGGATATAACTATGTATTTCATATTTATAGTTTTAGGATCATCATACCCTATGTGCATAAGATGCATATATTTATGCATTGCATAATTAATACATTATGTGAATGATATGCATATATCCATGCATTTAAAAATGATAGGATAATTATACCCTATGTGAAAAGTATGCATATAAATGCTAATTGCATAGTTATGGGATAGTCATACTCTAGGTGAATTAAGTACATACAAACAGTTACATTATAATTATGGGATATTCATACTATATGTGAATAGTATGTATATAAATAAATGGTGAAGTATAATGATTTCTAAAAATGACTAATATTAGTATAAATGTGAATATCAAGTAAATAATATTGGTAAAATAATCCATTATAGGCACATTATACATATTCAAAAAAGGATATGATTGGTAAAATGATCATTAAAAGTATATTGAACCTCTTTAAACAGAAATAATACTTATAAAAAAAATTTTTTTTTTTTTTGGTTTTTTTTATATTTTTTTTTAATTTTTTTATTTTGATCATGTAGATTTATGATCTCATGATCTTCAAGACTTGAGCTTCCAAGTCATTCAGCTACACTGGTGATCCTTTTGATCATCCAGTGGCTCTTGTGCTTAGGTGATTACACAGTAACCCAACTTTCTTGCACATGTTCTTTATCATCCCCATGATCTGGTTGGGGGTTGAACTCTTGACCGGTTGTGTTTTCTTGAGTAGGTTGCATGGTACACACTAACCCCTGGACTATATTTGTGATACCCATTCAAAACAAATTTAGTACAAATACACCACCCATGATGCACATTTGGTAATATTGTGACACATACCTGACAGATGTTATGTTCCACTCTAAGTCACAACATACAGTATGTGGATAATATGCATATAAATACCAAGTGCATAAATATGGAACATTCAAGTAGCATGTGACAAGTATGGATATAACTATGTATTTCATAATTATAGTTTTAGGATCATCATACCCTATGTGCATAAGATGCATATATTTATGCATTGCATAATTAATACATTATGTGAATGATATGCATATATCCATGCATTTAAAAATGATAGGATAATTATACCCTATGTGAAAAGTATGCATATAAATGCTAATTGCATAGTTATGGGATAGTCATACTCTAGGTGAATTAAGTACATACAAACAGTTACATTATAATTATGGGATATTCATACTATATGTGAATAGTATGTATATAAATAAATGGTGAAGTATAATGATTTCTAAAAATGACTAATATTAGTATAAATGTGAATATCAAGTAAATAATATTGGTAAAATAATCCATTATAGGCACATTATACATATTCAAAAAAGGATATGATTGGTAAAATGATCATTAAAAGTATATTGAACCTCTTTAAACAGAAATAATACTTATAAAAATTTTTTTTTTTTAGTTTTTTTTATATTTTTTTTTAATTTTTTTATTTTGATCATGTAGATTTATGATCTCATGATCTTCAAGACTTGAGCTTCCAAGTCATTCAGCTACACTGGTGATCCTTTTGATCATCCAGTGGCTCTTGTGCTTAGGTGATTACACAGTAACCCCAACTTTCTTGCACATGTTCTTTATCATCCCCATGATCTGGTTGGGGGTTGAACTCTTGACCGGTTGTGTTTTCTTGAGTAGGTTGCATGGTACACACTAACCCCTGGACTATATTTGTGATACTCATTCAAAACAAATTTAGTACAAATACACCACCCATGATGCACATTTGGTAATATTGTGACACATACCTGACAGATGTTATGTTCCACTCTAAGTCACAACATACAGTATGTGGATAATATGCATATAAATACCAAGTGCATAAATATGGAACATTCAAGTAGCATGTGAAAAGTATGGATATAACTATGTATTTCATAATTATAGTTTTAGGATCATCATACCCTATGTGCATAAGATGCATATATTTATGCATTGCATAATTAATACATTATGTGAATGATATGCATATATCCATGCATTTAAAAATGATAGGATAATTATACCCTATGTGAAAAGTATGCATATAAATGCTAATTGCATAGTTATGGGATAGTCATACTCTAGGTGAATTAAGTACATACAAACAGTTACATTATAATTATGGGATATTCATACTATATGTGAATAGTATGTATATAAATAAATGGTGAAATATAATGATTTCTAAAAATGACTAATATTAGTATAAATGTGAATATCAAGTAAATAATATTGGTAAAATAATCCATTATAGGCACATTATACATATTCAAAAAAGGATATGATTGGTAAAATGATCATTAAAAGTATATTGAACCTCTTTAAACAGAAATAATACATATAAAAAAATTTTTTTTTTTTTGGTTTTTTTAATATTTTTTTTAATTTTTTTATTTTGATCATGTAGATTTATGATCTCATGATCTTCAAGACTTGAGCTTCGAAGTCATTCAGCTACACTGGTGATCCTTTTGATCATCCAGTGGCTCTTGTGCTTAGGTGATTACACAGTAACCCCAACTTTCTTGCACATGTTCTTTATCATCCCCATGATCTGGTTGGGGGTTGAACTCTTGACCGGTTGTGTTTTCTTGAGTAGGTTGCATGGTACACACTAACCCCTGGACTATATTTGTGATACTCATTCAAAACAAATTTAGTACAAATACACCACCCATGATGCACATTTGGTAATATTGTGACACATACCTGACAGATGTTATGTTCCACTCTAAGTCACAACATACAGTATGTGGATAATATGCATATAAATACCAAGTGCATAAATATGGAACATTCAAGTAGCATGTGAAAAGTATGGATATAACTATGTATTTCATAATTATAGTTTTAGGATCATCATACCCTATGTGCATAAGATGCATATATTTATGCATTGCATAATTAATACATTATGTGAATGATATGCATATATCCATGCATTTAAAAATGATAGGATAATTATACCCTATGTGAAAAGTATGCATATAAATGCTAATTGCATAGTTATGGGATAGTCATACTCTAGGTGAATTAAGTACATACAAACAGTTACATTATAATTATGGGATATTCATACTATATGTGAATAGTATGTATATAAATAAATGGTGAAGTATAATGATTTCTAAAAATGACTAATATTAGTATAAATGTGAATATCAAGTAAATAATATTGGTAAAATAATCCATTATAGGCACATTATACATATTCAAAAAAGGATATGATTGGTAAAATGATCATTAAAAGTATATTGAACCTCTTTAAACAGAAATAATACTTATAAAAAAAATTTTTTTTTTTTTGGTTTTTTTAATATTTTTTTTAATTTTTTTATTTTGATCATGTAGATTTATGATCTCATGATCTTCAAGACTTGAGCTTCGAAGTCATTCAGCTACACTGGTGATCCTTTTGATCATCCAGTGGCTCTTGTGCTTAGGTGATTACACAGTAACCCCAACTTTCTTGCATATGTTCTTTATCATCCCCATGATCTGGTTGGGGGTTGAACTCTTGACCGGTTGTGTTTTCTTGAGTAGGTTGCATGGTACACAATAACCCCTGGACTATGTTTGTGATACTCATTCAAAACAAATTTAGTACAAATACACCACCCATGATGCACATTTGGTAATATTGTGACACATACCTGACAGATGTTATGTTCCACTCTAAGTCACAACATACAGTATGTGGATAATATGCATATAAATACCAAGTGCATAAATATGGAACATTCAAGTAGCATGTGACAAGTATGGATATAACTATGTATTTAATAATTATAGTTTTAGGATCATCATACCCTATGTGCATAAGATGCATATATTTATGCATTGCATAATTAATACATTATGTGAATGATATGCATATATCCATGCATTTAAAAATGATAGGATAATTATACCCTATGTGAAAAGTATGCATATAAATGCTAATTGCATAGTTATGGGATAGTCATACTGTAGGTGAATTAAGTACATACAAACAGTTACATTATAATTATGGGATATTCATACTATATGTGAATAGTATGTATATAAATAAATGGTGAAGTATAATGATTTCTAAAAATGACTAATATTAGTATAAATGTGAATATCAAGTAAATAATATTGGTAAAATAATCCATTATAGGCACATTATACATATTCAAAAAAGGATATGATTGGTAAAATGATCATTAAAAGTATATTGAACCTCTTTAAACAGAAATAATACTTATAAATAAAATTTTTTTTTTTTTGGTTTTTTTTATATTTTTTTTTAATTTTTTTATTTTGATCATGTAGATTTATGATCTCATGATCTTCAAGACTTGAGCTTCCAAGTCATTCAGCTACACTGGTGATCCTTTTGATCATCCAGTGGCTCTTGTGCTTAGGTGATTACACAGTAACCCCAACTTTCTTGCACATGTTCTTTATCATCCCCATGATCTGGTTGGGGGTTGAACTCTTGACCGGTTGTGTTTTCTTGAGTAGGTTGCATGGTACACACTAACCCCTGGACTATATTTGTGATACTCATTCAAAACAAATTTAGTACAAATACACCACCCATGATGCACATTTGGTAATATTGTGACACATACCTGACAGATGTTATGTTCCACTCTAAGTCACAACATACAGTATGTGGATAATATGCATATAAATACCAAGTGCATAAATATGGAACATTCAAGTAGCATGTGACAAGTATGGATATAACTATGTATTTCATATTTATAGTTTTAGGATCATCATACCCTATGTGCATAAGATGCATATATTTATGCATTGCATAATTAATACATTATGTGAATGATATGCATATATCCATGCATTTAAAAATGATAGGATAATTATACCCTATGTGAAAAGTATGCATATAAATGCTAATTGCATAGTTATGGGATAGTCATACTCTAGGTGAATTAAGTACATACAAACAGTTACATTATAATTATGGGATATTCATACTATATGTGAATAGTATGTATATAAATAAATGGTGAAGTATAATGATTTCTAAAAATGACTAATATTAGTATAAATGTGAATATCAAGTAAATAATATTGGTAAAATAATCCATTATAGGCACATTATACATATTCAAAAAAGGATATGATTGGTAAAATGATCATTAAAAGTATATTGAACCTCTTTAAACAGAAATAATACTTATAAAAAAATTTTTTTTTTTTTTTGGTTTTTTTTATATTTTTTTTTAATTTTTTTATTTTGATCATGTAGATTTATGATCTCATGATCTTCAAGACTTGAGCTTCCAAGTCATTCAGCTACACTGGTGATCCTTTTGATCATCCAGTGGCTCTTGTGCTTAGGTGATTACACAGTAACCCCAACTTTCTTGCACATGTTCTTTATCATCCCCATGATCTGGTTGGGGGTTGAACTCTTGACCAGTTGTGTTTTCTTGAGTAGGTTGCATGGTACACACTAACCCCTGGACTATATTTGTGATACTCATTCAAAACAAATTTAGTACAAATACACCACCCATGATGCACATTTGGTAATATTGTGACACATACCTGACAGATGTTATGTTCCACTCTAAGTCACAACATACAGTATGTGGATAATATGCATATAAATACCAAGTGCATAAATATGGAACATTCAAGTAGCATGTGACAAGTATGGATATAACTATGTATTTCATAATTATAGTTTTAGGATCATCATACCCTATGTGCATAAGATGCATATATTTATGCATTGCATAATTAATACATTATGTGAATGATATGCATATATCCATGCATTTAAAAATGATAGGATAATTATACCCTATGTGAAAAGTATGCATATAAATGCTAATTGCATAGTTATGGGATAGTCATACTCTAGGTGAATTAAGTACATACAAACAGTTACATTATAATTATGGGATATTCATACTATATGTGAATAGTATGTATATAAATAAATGGTGAAGTATAATGATTTCTAAAAATGACTAATATTAGTATAAATGTGAATATCAAGTAAATAATATTGGTAAAATAATCCATTATAGGCACATTATACATATTCAAAAAAGGATATGATTGGTAAAATGATCATTAAAAGTATATTGAACCTCTTTAAACAGAAATAATACTTATAAAAAAATTTTTTTTTTTTTTTGGTTTTTTTTATATTTTTTTTTAATATTTTTATTTTGATCATGTAGATTTATGATCTCATGATCTTCAAGACTTGAGCTTCCAAGTCATTCAGCTACACTGGTGATCCTTTTGATCATCCAGTGGCTCTTGTGCTTAGGTGATTACACAGTAACCCCAACTTTCTTGCACATGTTCTTTATCATCCCCATGATCTGGTTGGGGGTTGAACTCTTGACCGGTTGTGTTTTCTTGAGTAGGTTGCATGGTACACACTAACCCCTGGACTATATTTGTGATACTCATTCAAAACAAATTTAGTACAAATACACCACCCATGATGCACATTTGGTAATATTGTGACACATACCTGACAGATGTTATGTTCCACTCTAAGTCACAACATACAGTATGTGGATAATATGCATATAAATACCAAGTGCATAAATATGGAACATCCAAGTAGCATGTGACAAGTATGGATATAACTATGTATTTCATATTTATAGTTTTAGGATCATCATACCCTATGTGCATAAGATGCATATATTTATGCATTGCATAATTAATACATTATGTGAATGATATGCATATATCCATGCATTTAAAAATGATAGGATAATTATACCCTATGTGAAAAGTATGCATATAAATGCTAATTGCATAGTTATGGGATAGTCATACTCTAGGTGAATTAAGTACATACAAACAGTTACAATATAATTATGGGATATTCATACTATATGTGAATAGTATGTATATAAATAAATGGTGAAGTATAATGATTTCTAAAAATGACTAATATTAGTATAAATGTGAATATCAAGTAAATAATATTGGTAAAATAATCCATTATAGGCACATTATACATATTCAAAAAAGGATATGATTGGTAAAATGATCATTAAAAGTATATTGAACCTCTTTAAACAGAAATAATACATATAAAAAAATTTTTTTTTTTTTGGTTTTTTTAATATTTTTTTTAATTTTTTTATTTTGATCATGTAGATTTATGATCTCATGATCTTCAAGACTTGAGCTTCGAAGTCATTCAGCTACACTGGTGATCCTTTTGATCATCCAGTGGCTCTTGTGCTTAGGTGATTACACAGTAACCCCAACTTTCTTGCATATGTTCTTTATCATCCCCATGATCTGGTTGGGGGTTGAACTCTTGACCGGTTGTGTTTTCTTGAGTAGGTTGCATGGTACACAATAACCCCTGGACTATGTTTGTGATACTCATTCAAAACAAATTTAGTACAAATACACCACCCATGATGCACATTTGGTAATATTGTGACACATACCTGACAGATGTTATGTTCCACTCTAAGTCACAACATACAGTATGTGGATAATATGCATATAAATACCAAGTGCATAAATATGGAACATTCAAGTAGCATGTGACAAGTATGGATATAACTATGTATTTAATAATTATAGTTTTAGGATCATCATACCCTATGTGCATAAGATGCATATATTTATGCATTGCATAATTAATACATTATGTGAATGATATGCATATATCCATGCATTTAAAAATGATAGGATAATTATACCCTATGTGAAAAGTATGCATATAAATGCTAATTGCATAGTTATGGGATAGTCATACTGTAGGTGAATTAAGTACATACAAACAGTTACATTATAATTATGGGATATTCATACTATATGTGAATAGTATGTATATAAATAAATGGTGAAGTATAATGATTTCTAAAAATGACTAATATTAGTATAAATGTGAATATCAAGTAAATAATATTGGTAAAATAATCCATTATAGGCACATTATACATATTCAAAAAAGGATATGATTGGTAAAATGATCATTAAAAGTATATTGAACCTCTTTAAACAGAAATAATACTTATAAATAAAATTTTTTTTTTTTTGGTTTTTTTTATATTTTTTTTTAATTTTTTTATTTTGATCATGTAGATTTATGATCTCATGATCTTCAAGACTTGAGCTTCCAAGTCATTCAGCTACACTGGTGATCCTTTTGATCATCCAGTGGCTCTTGTGCTTAGGTGATTACACAGTAACCCCAACTTTCTTGCACATGTTCTTTATCATCCCCATGATCTGGTTGGGGGTTGAACTCTTGACCGGTTGTGTTTTCTTGAGTAGGTTGCATGGTACACACTAACCCCTGGACTATATTTGTGATACTCATTCAAAACAAATTTAGTACAAATACACCACCCATGATGCACATTTGGTAATATTGTGACACATACCTGACAGATGTTATGTTCCACTCTAAGTCACAACATACAGTATGTGGATAATATGCATATAAATACCAAGTGCATAAATATGGAACATTCAAGTAGCATGTGACAAGTATGGATATAACTATGTATTTCATATTTATAGTTTTAGGATCATCATACCCTATGTGCATAAGATGCATATATTTATGCATTGCATAATTAATACATTATGTGAATGATATGCATATATCCATGCATTTAAAAATGATAGGATAATTATACCCTATGTGAAAAGTATGCATATAAATGCTAATTGCATAGTTATGGGATAGTCATACTCTAGGTGAATTAAGTACATACAAACAGTTACATTATAATTATGGGATATTCATACTATATGTGAATAGTATGTATATAAATAAATGGTGAAGTATAATGATTTCTAAAAATGACTAATATTAGTATAAATGTGAATATCAAGTAAATAATATTGGTAAAATAATCCATTATAGGCACATTATACATATTCAAAAAAGGATATGATTGGTAAAATGATCATTAAAAGTATATTGAACCTCTTTAAACAGAAATAATACTTATAAAAAAAATTTTTTTTTTTTTTGGTTTTTTTTATATTTTTTTTTAATATTTTTATTTTGATCATGTAGATTTATGATCTCATGATCTTCAAGACTTGAGCTTCCAAGTCATTCAGCTACACTGGTGATCCTTTTGATCATCCAGTGGCTCTTGTGCTTAGGTGATTACACAGTAACCCCAACTTTCTTGCACATGTTCTTTATCATCCCCATGATCTGGTTGGGGGTTGAACTCTTGACCGGTTGTGTTTTCTTGAGTAGGTTGCATGGTACACACTAACCCCTGGACTATATTTGTGATACTCATTCAAAACAAATTTAGTACAAATACACCACCCATGATGCACATTTGGTAATATTGTGACACATACCTGACAGATGTTATGTTCCACTCTAAGTCACAACATACAGTATGTGGATAATATGCATATAAATACCAAGTGCATAAATATGGAACATTCAAGTAGCATGTGACAAGTATGGATATAACTATGTATTTCATAATTATAGTTTTAGGATCATCATACCCTATGTGCATAAGATGCATATATTTATGCATTGCATAATTAATACATTATGTGAATGATATGCATATATCCATGCATTTAAAAATGATAGGATAATTATACCCTATGTGAAAAGTATGCATATAAATGCTAATTGCATAGTTATGGGATAGTCATACTCTAGGTGAATTAAGTACATACAAACAGTTACATTATAATTATGGGATATTCATACTATATGTGAATAGTATGTATATAAATAAATGGTGAAGTATAATGATTTCTAAAAATGACTAATATTAGTATAAATGTGAATATCAAGTAAATAATATTGGTAAAATAATCCATTATAGGCACATTATACATATTCAAAAAAGGATATGATTGGTAAAATGATCATTAAAAGTATATTGAACCTCTTTAAACAGAAATAATACTTATAAAAAAATTTTTTTTTTTTTTTGGTTTTTTTTATATTTTTTTTTAATATTTTTATTTTGATCATGTAGATTTATGATCTCATGATCTTCAAGACTTGAGCTTCCAAGTCATTCAGCTACACTGGTGATCCTTTTGATCATCCAGTGGCTCTTGTGCTTAGGTGATTACACAGTAACCCCAACTTTCTTGCACATGTTCTTTATCATCCCCATGATCTGGTTGGGGGTTGAACTCTTGACCGGTTGTGTTTTCTTGAGTAGGTTGCATGGTACACACTAACCCCTGGACTATATTTGTGATACTCATTCAAAACAAATTTAGTACAAATACACCACCCATGATGCACATTTGGTAATATTGTGACACATACCTGACAGATGTTATGTTCCACTCTAAGTCACAACATACAGTATGTGGATAATATGCATATAAATACCAAGTGCATAAATATGGAACATCCAAGTAGCATGTGACAAGTATGGATATAACTATGTATTTCATATTTATAGTTTTAGGATCATCATACCCTATGTGCATAAGATGCATATATTTATGCATTGCATAATTAATACATTATGTGAATGATATGCATATATCCATGCATTTAAAAATGATAGGATAATTATACCCTATGTGAAAAGTATGCATATAAATGCTAATTGCATAGTTATGGGATAGTCATACTCTAGGTGAATTAAGTACATACAAACAGTTACATTATAATTATGGGATATTCATACTATATGTGAATAGTATGTATATAAATAAATGGTGAAGTATAATGATTTCTAAAAATGACTAATATTAGTATAAATGTGAATATCAAGTAAATAATATTGGTAAAATAATCCATTATAGGCACATTATACATATTCAAAAAAGGATATGATTGGTAAAATGATCATTAAAAGTATATTGAACCTCTTTAAACAGAAATAATACATATAAAAAAATTTTTTTTTTTTTGGTTTTTTTAATATTTTTTTTAATTTTTTTATTTTGATCATGTAGATTTATGATCTCATGATCTTCAAGACTTGAGCTTCGAAGTCATTCAGCTACACTGGTGATCCTTTTGATCATCCAGTGGCTCTTGTGCTTAGGTGATTACACAGTAACCCCAACTTTCTTGCATATGTTCTTTATCATCCCCATGATCTGGTTGGGGGTTGAACTCTTGACCGGTTGTGTTTTCTTGAGTAGGTTGCATGGTACACAATAACCCCTGGACTATGTTTGTGATACTCATTCAAAACAAATTTAGTACAAATACACCACCCATGATGCACATTTGGTAATATTGTGACACATACCTGACAGATGTTATGTTCCACTCTAAGTCACAACATACAGTATGTGGATAATATGCATATAAATACCAAGTGCATAAATATGGAACATTCAAGTAGCATGTGACAAGTATGGATATAACTATGTATTTAATAATTATAGTTTTAGGATCATCATACCCTATGTGCATAAGATGCATATATTTATGCATTGCATAATTAATACATTATGTGAATGATATGCATATATCCATGCATTTAAAAATGATAGGATAATTATACCCTATGTGAAAAGTATGCATATAAATGCTAATTGCATAGTTATGGGATAGTCATACTGTAGGTGAATTAAGTACATACAAACAGTTACATTATAATTATGGGATATTCATACTATATGTGAATAGTATGTATATAAATAAATGGTGAAGTATAATGATTTCTAAAAATGACTAATATTAGTATAAATGTGAATATCAAGTAAATAATATTGGTAAAATAATCCATTATAGGCACATTATACATATTCAAAAAAGGATATGATTGGTAAAATGATCATTAAAAGTATATTGAACCTCTTTAAACAGAAATAATACTTATAAATAAAATTTTTTTTTTTTTGGTTTTTTTTATATTTTTTTTTAATTTTTTTATTTTGATCATGTAGATTTATGATCTCATGATCTTCAAGACTTGAGCTTCCAAGTCATTCAGCTACACTGGTGATCCTTTTGATCATCCAGTGGCTCTTGTGCTTAGGTGATTACACAGTAACCCCAACTTTCTTGCACATGTTCTTTATCATCCCCATGATCTGGTTGGGGGTTGAACTCTTGACCGGTTGTGTTTTCTTGAGTAGGTTGCATGGTACACACTAACCCCTGGACTATATTTGTGATACTCATTCAAAACAAATTTAGTACAAATACACCACCCATGATGCACATTTGGTAATATTGTGACACATACCTGACAGATGTTATGTTCCACTCTAAGTCACAACATACAGTATGTGGATAATATGCATATAAATACCAAGTGCATAAATATGGAACATTCAAGTAGCATGTGACAAGTATGGATATAACTATGTATTTCATATTTATAGTTTTAGGATCATCATACCCTATGTGCATAAGATGCATATATTTATGCATTGCATAATTAATACATTATGTGAATGATATGCATATATCCATGCATTTAAAAATGATAGGATAATTATACCCTATGTGAAAAGTATGCATATAAATGCTAATTGCATAGTTATGGGATAGTCATACTCTAGGTGAATTAAGTACATACAAACAGTTACATTATAATTATGGGATATTCATACTATATGTGAATAGTATGTATATAAATAAATGGTGAAGTATAATGATTTCTAAAAATGACTAATATTAGTATAAATGTGAATATCAAGTAAATAATATTGGTAAAATAATCCATTATAGGCACATTATACATATTCAAAAAAGGATATGATTGGTAAAATGATCATTAAAAGTATATTGAACCTCTTTAAACAGAAATAATACATATAAAAAAATTTTTTTTTTTTTGGTTTTTTTAATATTTTTTTTAATTTTTTTATTTTGATCATGTAGATTTATGATCTCATGATCTTCAAGACTTGAGCTTCGAAGTCATTCAGCTACACTGGTGATCCTTTTGATCATCCAGTGGCTCTTGTGCTTAGGTGATTACACAGTAACCCCAACTTTCTTGCATATGTTCTTTATCATCCCCATGATCTGGTTGGGGGTTGAACTCTTGACCGGTTGTGTTTTCTTGAGTAGGTTGCATGGTACACAATAACCCCTGGACTATGTTTGTGATACTCATTCAAAACAAATTTAGTACAAATACACCACCCATGATGCACATTTGGTAATATTGTGACACATACCTGACAGATGTTATGTTCCACTCTAAGTCACAACATACAGTATGTGGATAATATGCATATAAATACCAAGTGCATAAATATGGAACATTCAAGTAGCATGTGACAAGTATGGATATAACTATGTATTTAATAATTATAGTTTTAGGATCATCATACCCTATGTGCATAAGATGCATATATTTATGCATTGCATAATTAATACATTATGTGAATGATATGCATATATCCATGCATTTAAAAATGATAGGATAATTATACCCTATGTGAAAAGTATGCATATAAATGCTAATTGCATAGTTATGGGATAGTCATACTGTAGGTGAATTAAGTACATACAAACAGTTACATTATAATTATGGGATATTCATACTATATGTGAATAGTATGTATATAAATAAATGGTGAAGTATAATGATTTCTAAAAATGACTAATATTAGTATAAATGTGAATATCAAGTAAATAATATTGGTAAAATAATCCATTATAGGCACATTATACATATTCAAAAAAGGATATGATTGGTAAAATGATCATTAAAAGTATATTGAACCTCTTTAAACAGAAATAATACTTATAAATAAAATTTTTTTTTTTTTGGTTTTTTTTATATTTTTTTTTAATTTTTTTATTTTGATCATGTAGATTTATGATCTCATGATCTTCAAGACTTGAGCTTCCAAGTCATTCAGCTACACTGGTGATCCTTTTGATCATCCAGTGGCTCTTGTGCTTAGGTGATTACACAGTAACCCCAACTTTCTTGCACATGTTCTTTATCATCCCCATGATCTGGTTGGGGGTTGAACTCTTGACCGGTTGTGTTTTCTTGAGTAGGTTGCATGGTACACACTAACCCCTGGACTATATTTGTGATACTCATTCAAAACAAATTTAGTACAAATACACCACCCATGATGCACATTTGGTAATATTGTGACACATACCTGACAGATGTTATGTTCCACTCTAAGTCACAACATACAGTATGTGGATAATATGCATATAAATACCAAGTGCATAAATATGGAACATTCAAGTAGCATGTGACAAGTATGGATATAACTATGTATTTCATATTTATAGTTTTAGGATCATCATACCCTATGTGCATAAGATGCATATATTTATGCATTGCATAATTAATACATTATGTGAATGATATGCATATATCCATGCATTTAAAAATGATAGGATAATTATACCCTATGTGAAAAGTATGCATATAAATGCTAATTGCATAGTTATGGGATAGTCATACTCTAGGTGAATTAAGTACATACAAACAGTTACATTATAATTATGGGATATTCATACTATATGTGAATAGTATGTATATAAATAAATGGTGAAGTATAATGATTTCTAAAAATGACTAATATTAGTATAAATGTGAATATCAAGTAAATAATATTGGTAAAATAATCCATTATAGGCACATTATACATATTCAAAAAAGGATATGATTGGTAAAATGATCATTAAAAGTATATTGAACCTCTTTAAACAGAAATAATACTTATAAAAAAATTTTTTTTTTTTTTTGGTTTTTTTTATATTTTTTTTTAATATTTTTATTTTGATCATGTAGATTTATGATCTCATGATCTTCAAGACTTGAGCTTCCAAGTCATTCAGCTACACTGGTGATCCTTTTGATCATCCAGTGGCTCTTGTGCTTAGGTGATTACACAGTAACCCCAACTTTCTTGCACATGTTCTTTATCATCCCCATGATCTGGTTGGGGGTTGAACTCTTGACCGGTTGTGTTTTCTTGAGTAGGTTGCATGGTACACACTAACCCCTGGACTATATTTGTGATACTCATTCAAAACAAATTTAGTACAAATACACCACCCATGATGCACATTTGGTAATATTGTGACACATACCTGACAGATGTTATGTTCCACTCTAAGTCACAACATACAGTATGTGGATAATATGCATATAAATACCAAGTGCATAAATATGGAACATTCAAGTAGCATGTGACAAGTATGGATATAACTATGTATTTCATAATTATAGTTTTAGGATCATCATACCCTATGTGCATAAGATGCATATATTTATGCATTGCATAATTAATACATTATGTGAATGATATGCATATATCCATGCATTTAAAAATGATAGGATAATTATACCCTATGTGAAAAGTATGCATATAAATGCTAATTGCATAGTTATGGGATAGTCATACTCTAGGTGAGTTAAGTACATACAAACAGTTACATTATAATTATGGGATATTCATACTATATGTGAATAGTATGTATATAAATAAATGGTGAAGTATAATGATTTCTAAAAATGACTAATATTAGTATAAATGTGAATATCAAGTAAATAATATTGGTAAAATAATCCATTATAGGCACATTATACATATTCAAAAAAGGATATGATTGGTAAAATGATCATTAAAAGTATATTGAACCTCTTTAAACAGAAATAATACTTATAAAAAAATTTTTTTTTTTTTTTGGTTTTTTTTATATTTTTTTTTAATATTTTTATTTTGATCATGTAGATTTATGATCTCATGATCTTCAAGACTTGAGCTTCCAAGTCATTCAGCTACACTGGTGATCCTTTTGATCATCCAGTGGCTCTTGTGCTTAGGTGATTACACAGTAACCCCAACTTTCTTGCACATGTTCTTTATCATCCCCATGATCTGGTTGGGGGTTGAACTCTTGACCGGTTGTGTTTTCTTGAGTAGGTTGCATGGTACACACTAACCCCTGGACTATATTTGTGATACTCATTCAAAACAAATTTAGTACAAATACACCACCCATGATGCACATTTGGTAATATTGTGACACATACCTGACAGATGTTATGTTCCACTCTAAGTCACAACATACAGTATGTGGATAATATGCATATAAATACCAAGTGCATAAATATGGAACATCCAAGTAGCATGTGACAAGTATGGATATAACTATGTATTTCATATTTATAGTTTTAGGATCATCATACCCTATGTGCATAAGATGCATATATTTATGCATTGCATAATTAATACATTATGTGAATGATATGCATATATCCATGCATTTAAAAATGATAGGATAATTATACCCTATGTGAAAAGTATGCATATAAATGCTAATTGCATAGTTATGGGATAGTCATACTCTAGGTGAATTAAGTACATACAAACAGTTACATTATAATTATGGGATATTCATACTATATGTGAATAGTATGTATATAAATAAATGGTGAAGTATAATGATTTCTAAAAATGACTAATATTAGTATAAATGTGAATATCAAGTAAATAATATTGGTAAAATAATCCATTATAGGCACATTATACATATTCAAAAAAGGATATGATTGGTAAAATGATCATTAAAAGTATATTGAACCTCTTTAAACAGAAATAATACATATAAAAAAATTTTTTTTTTTTTGGTTTTTTTAATATTTTTTTTAATTTTTTTATTTTGATCATGTAGATTTATGATCTCATGATCTTCAAGACTTGAGCTTCGAAGTCATTCAGCTACACTGGTGATCCTTTTGATCATCCAGTGGCTCTTGTGCTTAGGTGATTACACAGTAACCCCAACTTTCTTGCATATGTTCTTTATCATCCCCATGATCTGGTTGGGGGTTGAACTCTTGACCGGTTGTGTTTTCTTGAGTAGGTTGCATGGTACACAATAACCCCTGGACTATGTTTGTGATACTCATTCAAAACAAATTTAGTACAAATACACCACCCATGATGCACATTTGGTAATATTGTGACACATACCTGACAGATGTTATGTTCCACTCTAAGTCACAACATACAGTATGTGGATAATATGCATATAAATACCAAGTGCATAAATATGGAACATTCAAGTAGCATGTGACAAGTATGGATATAACTATGTATTTAATAATTATAGTTTTAGGATCATCATACCCTATGTGCATAAGATGCATATATTTATGCATTGCATAATTAATACATTATGTGAATGATATGCATATATCCATGCATTTAAAAATGATAGGATAATTATACCCTATGTGAAAAGTATGCATATAAATGCTAATTGCATAGTTATGGGATAGTCATACTGTAGGTGAATTAAGTACATACAAACAGTTACATTATAATTATGGGATATTCATACTATATGTGAATAGTATGTATATAAATAAATGGTGAAGTATAATGATTTCTAAAAATGACTAATATTAGTATAAATGTGAATATCAAGTAAATAATATTGGTAAAATAATCCATTATAGGCACATTATACATATTCAAAAAAGGATATGATTGGTAAAATGATCATTAAAAGTATATTGAACCTCTTTAAACAGAAATAATACTTATAAATAAAATTTTTTTTTTTTTGGTTTTTTTTATATTTTTTTTTAATTTTTTTATTTTGATCATGTAGATTTATGATCTCATGATCTTCAAGACTTGAGCTTCCAAGTCATTCAGCTACACTGGTGATCCTTTTGATCATCCAGTGGCTCTTGTGCTTAGGTGATTACACAGTAACCCCAACTTTCTTGCACATGTTCTTTATCATCCCCATGATCTGGTTGGGGGTTGAACTCTTGACCGGTTGTGTTTTCTTGAGTAGGTTGCATGGTACACACTAACCCCTGGACTATATTTGTGATACTCATTCAAAACAAATTTAGTACAAATACACCACCCATGATGCACATTTGGTAATATTGTGACACATACCTGACAGATGTTATGTTCCACTCTAAGTCACAACATACAGTATGTGGATAATATGCATATAAATACCAAGTGCATAAATATGGAACATTCAAGTAGCATGTGACAAGTATGGATATAACTATGTATTTCATATTTATAGTTTTAGGATCATCATACCCTATGTGCATAAGATGCATATATTTATGCATTGCATAATTAATACATTATGTGAATGATATGCATATATCCATGCATTTAAAAATGATAGGATAATTATACCCTATGTGAAAAGTATGCATATAAATGCTAATTGCATAGTTATGGGATAGTCATACTCTAGGTGAATTAAGTACATACAAACAGTTACATTATAATTATGGGATATTCATACTATATGTGAATAGTATGTATATAAATAAATGGTGAAGTATAATGATTTCTAAAAATGACTAATATTAGTATAAATGTGAATATCAAGTAAATAATATTGGTAAAATAATCCATTATAGGCACATTATACATATTCAAAAAAGGATATGATTGGTAAAATGATCATTAAAAGTATATTGAACCTCTTTAAACAGAAATAATACTTATAAAAAAAATTTTTTTTTTTTTTGGTTTTTTTTATATTTTTTTTTAATATTTTTATTTTGATCATGTAGATTTATGATCTCATGATCTTCAAGACTTGAGCTTCCAAGTCATTCAGCTACACTGGTGATCCTTTTGATCATCCAGTGGCTCTTGTGCTTAGGTGATTACACAGTAACCCCAACTTTCTTGCACATGTTCTTTATCATCCCCATGATCTGGTTGGGGGTTGAACTCTTGACCGGTTGTGTTTTCTTGAGTAGGTTGCATGGTACACACTAACCCCTGGACTATATTTGTGATACTCATTCAAAACAAATTTAGTACAAATACACCACCCATGATGCACATTTGGTAATATTGTGACACATACCTGACAGATGTTATGTTCCACTCTAAGTCACAACATACAGTATGTGGATAATATGCATATAAATACCAAGTGCATAAATATGGAACATTCAAGTAGCATGTGACAAGTATGGATATAACTATGTATTTCATAATTATAGTTTTAGGATCATCATACCCTATGTGCATAAGATGCATATATTTATGCATTGCATAATTAATACATTATGTGAATGATATGCATATATCCATGCATTTAAAAATGATAGGATAATTATACCCTATGTGAAAAGTATGCATATAAATGCTAATTGCATAGTTATGGGATAGTCATACTCTAGGTGAGTTAAGTACATACAAACAGTTACATTATAATTATGGGATATTCATACTATATGTGAATAGTATGTATATAAATAAATGGTGAAGTATAATGATTTCTAAAAATGACTAATATTAGTATAAATGTGAATATCAAGTAAATAATATTGGTAAAATAATCCATTATAGGCACATTATACATATTCAAAAAAGGATATGATTGGTAAAATGATCATTAAAAGTATATTGAACCTCTTTAAACAGAAATAATACTTATAAAAAAATTTTTTTTTTTTTTTGGTTTTTTTTATATTTTTTTTTAATATTTTTATTTTGATCATGTAGATTTATGATCTCATGATCTTCAAGACTTGAGCTTCCAAGTCATTCAGCTACACTGGTGATCCTTTTGATCATCCAGTGGCTCTTGTGCTTAGGTGATTACACAGTAACCCCAACTTTCTTGCACATGTTCTTTATCATCCCCATGATCTGGTTGGGGGTTGAACTCTTGACCGGTTGTGTTTTCTTGAGTAGGTTGCATGGTACACACTAACCCCTGGACTATATTTGTGATACTCATTCAAAACAAATTTAGTACAAATACACCACCCATGATGCACATTTGGTAATATTGTGACACATACCTGACAGATGTTATGTTCCACTCTAAGTCACAACATACAGTATGTGGATAATATGCATATAAATACCAAGTGCATAAATATGGAACATCCAAGTAGCATGTGACAAGTATGGATATAACTATGTATTTCATATTTATAGTTTTAGGATCATCATACCCTATGTGCATAAGATGCATATATTTATGCATTGCATAATTAATACATTATGTGAATGATATGCATATATCCATGCATTTAAAAATGATAGGATAATTATACCCTATGTGAAAAGTATGCATATAAATGCTAATTGCATAGTTATGGGATAGTCATACTCTAGGTGAATTAAGTACATACAAACAGTTACATTATAATTATGGGATATTCATACTATATGTGAATAGTATGTATATAAATAAATGGTGAAGTATAATGATTTCTAAAAATGACTAATATTAGTATAAATGTGAATATCAAGTAAATAATATTGGTAAAATAATCCATTATAGGCACATTATACATATTCAAAAAAGGATATGATTGGTAAAATGATCATTAAAAGTATATTGAACCTCTTTAAACAGAAATAATACTTATAAAAAAAATTTTTTTTTTTTTTGGTTTTTTTTATATTTTTTTTTAATATTTTTATTTTGATCATGTAGATTTATGATCTCATGATCTTCAAGACTTGAGCTTCCAAGTCATTCAGCTACACTGGTGATCCTTTTGATCATCCAGTGGCTCTTGTGCTTAGGTGATTACACAGTAACCCCAACTTTCTTGCACATGTTCTTTATCATCCCCATGATCTGGTTGGGGGTTGAACTCTTGACCGGTTGTGTTTTCTTGAGTAGGTTGCATGGTACACACTAACCCCTGGACTATATTTGTGATACTCATTCAAAACAAATTTAGTACAAATACACCACCCATGATGCACATTTGGTAATATTGTGACACATACCTGACAGATGTTATGTTCCACTCTAAGTCACAACATACAGTATGTGGATAATATGCATATAAATACCAAGTGCATAAATATGGAACATTCAAGTAGAATGTGACAAGTATGGATATAACTATGTATTTCATAATTATAGTTTTAGGATCATCATACCCTATGTGCATAAGATGCATATATTTATGCATCGCATAATTAATACATTATGTGAATGATATGCATATATCCATGCATTTAAAAATGATAGGATAATTATACCCTATGTGAAAAGTATGCATATAAATGCTAATTGCATAGTTATGGGATAGTCATACTCTAGGTGAGTTAAGTACATACAAACAGTTACATTATAATTATGGGATATTCATACTATATGTGAATAGTATGTATATAAATAAATGGTGAAGTATAATGATTTCTAAAAATGACTAATATTAGTATAAATGTGAATATCAAGTAAATAATATTGGTAAAATAATCCATTATAGGCACATTATACATATTCAAAAAAGGATATGATTGGTAAAATGATCATTAAAAGTATATTGAACCTCTTTAAACAGAAATAATACTTATAAAAAAATTTTTTTTTTTTTTTGGTTTTTTTTATATTTTTTTTTAATATTTTTATTTTGATCATGTAGATTTATGATCTCATGATCTTCAAGACTTGAGCTTCCAAGTCATTCAGCTACACTGGTGATCCTTTTGATCATCCAGTGGCTCTTGTGCTTAGGTGATTACACAGTAACCCCAACTTTCTTGCACATGTTCTTTATCATCCCCATGATCTGGTTGGGGGTTGAACTCTTGACCGGTTGTGTTTTCTTGAGTAGGTTGCATGGTACACACTAACCCCTGGACTATATTTGTGATACTCATTCAAAACAAATTTAGTACAAATACACCACCCATGATGCACATTTGGTAATATTGTGACACATACCTGACAGATGTTATGTTCCACTCTAAGTCACAACATACAGTATGTGGATAATATGCATATAAATACCAAGTGCATAAATATGGAACATCCAAGTAGCATGTGACAAGTATGGATATAACTATGTATTTCATATTTATAGTTTTAGGATCATCATACCCTATGTGCATAAGATGCATATATTTATGCATTGCATAATTAATACATTATGTGAATGATATGCATATATCCATGCATTTAAAAATGATAGGATAATTATACCCTATGTGAAAAGTATGCATATAAATGCTAATTGCATAGTTATGGGATAGTCATACTCTAGGTGAATTAAGTACATACAAACAGTTACATTATAATTATGGGATATTCATACTATATGTGAATAGTATGTATATAAATAAATGGTGAAGTATAATGATTTCTAAAAATGACTAATATTAGTATAAATGTGAATATCAAGTAAATAATATTGGTAAAATAATCCATTATAGGCACATTATACATATTCAAAAAAGGATATGATTGGTAAAATGATCATTAAAAGTATATTGAACCTCTTTAAACAGAAATAATACATATAAAAAAATTTTTTTTTTTTTGGTTTTTTTAATATTTTTTTTAATTTTTTTATTTTGATCATGTAGATTTATGATCTCATGATCTTCAAGACTTGAGCTTCGAAGTCATTCAGCTACACTGGTGATCCTTTTGATCATCCAGTGGCTCTTGTGCTTAGGTGATTACACAGTAACCCCAACTTTCTTGCATATGTTCTTTATCATCCCCATGATCTGGTTGGGGGTTGAACTCTTGACCGGTTGTGTTTTCTTGAGTAGGTTGCATGGTACACAATAACCCCTGGACTATGTTTGTGATACTCATTCAAAACAAATTTAGTACAAATACACCACCCATGATGCACATTTGGTAATATTGTGACACATACCTGACAGATGTTATGTTCCACTCTAAGTCACAACATACAGTATGTGGATAATATGCATATAAATACCAAGTGCATAAATATGGAACATTCAAGTAGCATGTGACAAGTATGGATATAACTATGTATTTAATAATTATAGTTTTAGGATCATCATACCCTATGTGCATAAGATGCATATATTTATGCATTGCATAATTAATACATTATGTGAATGATATGCATATATCCATGCATTTAAAAATGATAGGATAATTATACCCTATGTGAAAAGTATGCATATAAATGCTAATTGCATAGTTATGGGATAGTCATACTGTAGGTGAATTAAGTACATACAAACAGTTACATTATAATTATGGGATATTCATACTATATGTGAATAGTATGTATATAAATAAATGGTGAAGTATAATGATTTCTAAAAATGACTAATATTAGTATAAATGTGAATATCAAGTAAATAATATTGGTAAAATAATCCATTATAGGCACATTATACATATTCAAAAAAGGATATGATTGGTAAAATGATCATTAAAAGTATATTGAACCTCTTTAAACAGAAATAATACTTATAAATAAAATTTTTTTTTTTTTGGTTTTTTTTATATTTTTTTTTAATTTTTTTATTTTGATCATGTAGATTTATGATCTCATGATCTTCAAGACTTGAGCTTCCAAGTCATTCAGCTACACTGGTGATCCTTTTGATCATCCAGTGGCTCTTGTGCTTAGGTGATTACACAGTAACCCCAACTTTCTTGCACATGTTCTTTATCATCCCCATGATCTGGTTGGGGGTTGAACTCTTGACCGGTTGTGTTTTCTTGAGTAGGTTGCATGGTACACACTAACCCCTGGACTATATTTGTGAAACTCATTCAAAACAAATTTAGTACAAATACACCACCCATGATGCACATTTGGTAATATTGTGACACATACCTGACATATGTTATGTTCCACTCTAAGTCACAACATACAGTATGTGGATAATATGCATATAAATACCAAGTGCATAAATATGGAACATTCAAGTAGCATGTGAAAAGTATGGATATAACTATGTATTTCATAATTATAGTTTTAGGATCATCATACCCTATGTGCATAAGATGCATATATTTATGCATTGCATAATTAATACATTATGTGAATGATATGCATATATCCAGGCATTTAAAAATGATAGGATAATTATACCCTATGTGAAAAGTATGCATATAAATGCTAAATGCATAGTTATGGGATAGTCATTCTCTAGGTGAATTAAGTACATTCAAACAGTTACATTATAATTATGGGATATTCATACTATATGTGAATAGTATGTATATAAATAAATGGTGAAGTATAATGATTTCTAAAAATGACTAATATTAGTATAAATGTGAATATCAAGTAAATAATATTGGTAAAATAATCCATTATAGGCACATTATACATATTCAAAAAAGGATATGATTGGTAAAATGATCATTAAAAGTATATTGAACCTCTTTAAACAGAAATAATACATATAAAAAAATTTTTTTTTTTTTGGTTTTTTTAATATTTTTTTTAATTTTTTTATTTTGATCATGTAGATTTATGATCTCATGATCTTCAAGACTTGAGCTTCGAAGTCATTCAGCTACACTGGTGATCCTTTTGATCATCCAGTGGCTCTTGTGCTTAGGTGATTACACAGTAACCCCAACTTTCTTGCACATGTTCTTTATCATCCCCATGATCTGGTTGGGGGTTGAACTCTTGACCGGTTGTGTTTTCTTGAGTAGGTTGCATGGTACACACTAACCCCTGGACTATATTTGTGATACTCATTCAAAACAAATTTAGTACAAATACACCACCCATGATGCACATTTGGTAATATTGTGACACATACCTGACAGATGTTATGTTCCACTCTAAGTCACAACATACAGTATGTGGATAATATGCATATAAATACCAAGTGCATAAATATGGAACATTCAAGTAGCATGTGACAAGTATGGATATAACTATGTATTTCATAATTATAGTTTTAGGATCATCATACCCTATGTGCATAAGATGCATATATTTATGCATTGCATAATTAATACATTATGTGAATGATATGCATATATCCATGCATTTAAAAATGATAGGATAATTATACCCTATGTGAAAAGTATGCATATAAATGCTAATTGCATAGTTATGGGATAGTCATACTCTAGGTGAATTAAGTACATACAAACAGTTACATTATAATTATGGGATATTCATACTATATGTGAATAGTATGTATATAAATAAATGGTGAAGTATAATGATTTCTAAAAATGACTAATATTAGTATAAATGTGAATATCAAGTAAATAATATTGGTAAAATAATCCATTATAGGCACATTATACATATTCAAAAAAGGATATGATTGGTAAAATGATCATTAAAATTATATTGAACCTCTTTAAACAGATATAATACTTATAAAAAAAATTTTTTTTTTGGTTTTTTTTATATTTTTTTTTAATTTTTTTATTTTGATCATGTAGATTTATGATCTCATGATCTTCAAGACTTGAGCTTCCAAGTCATTCAGCTACACTGGTGATCCTTTTGATCATCCAGTGGCTCTTGTGCTTAGGTGATTACACAGTAACCCCAACTTTCTTGCACATGTTCTTTATCATCCCCATGATCTGGTTAGGGGTTGAACTCTTGACCGGTTGTGTTTTCTTGAGTAGGTTGCATGGTACACACTAACCCCTGGACTATATTTGTGATACTCATTCAAAACAAATTTATTACAAATACACCACCCATGATGCACATTTGGTAATATTGTGACACATACCTGACAGATGTTATGTTCCACTCTAAGTCACAACATAAAGTATGTGGATAATATGCATATAAATACCAAGTGCATAAATATGGAACATTCAAGTAGCATGTGACAAGTATGGATATAACTATGTATTTCATAATTATAGTTTTAGGATCATCATACCCTATGTGCATAAGATGCATATATTTATGCATTGCATAATTAATACATTATGTGAATGATATGCATATATCCATGCATTTTAAAATGATAGGATAATTATACCCTATGTGAAAAGTATGCATATAAATGCTAATTGCATAGTTATGGGATAGTCATACTCTAGGTGAATTAAGTACATACAAACAGTTACATTATAATTATGGGATATTCATACTATATGTGAATAGTATGTATATAAATAAATGGTGAAGTATAATGATTTCTAAAAATGACTAATATTAGTATAAATGTGAATATCAAGTAAATAATATTGGTAAAATAATCCATTATAGGCACATTATACATATTCAAAAAAGGATATGATTGGTAAAATGATCATTAAAAGTATATTGAACCTCTTTAAACAGAAATAATACTTATAAAAAATTTTTTTTTTTTTTTGGTTTTTTTTATATTTTTTTTTAATTTTTTTATTTTGATCATGTAGATTTATGATCTCATGATCTTCAAGACTTGAGCTTCCAAGTCATTCAGCTACACTGGTGATCTTTTGATCATCCAGTGGCTCTTGTGCTTAGGTGATTACACAGTAACCCCAACTTTCTTGCACATGTTCTTTATCATCCCCATGATCTGGTTGGGGGTTGAACTCTTGACCGGTTGTGTTTTCTTGAGTAGGTTGCATGGTACACACTAACCCCTGGACTATATTTGTGATACTCATTCAAAACAAATTTAGTACAAATACACCACCCATGATGCACATTTGGTAATATTGTGACACATACCTGACATATGTTATGTTCCACTCTAAGTCACAACATACAGTATGTGGATAATATGCATATAAATACCAAGTGCATAAATATGGAACATTCAAGTAGCATGTGAAAAGTATGGATATAACTATGTATTTCATAATTATAGTTTTAGGATCATCATACCCTATGTGCATAAGATGCATATATTTATGCATTGCATAATTAATACATTATGTGAATGATATGCATATATCCAGGCATTTAAAAATGATAGGATAATTATACCCTATGTGAAAAGTATGCATATAAATGCTAAATGCATAGTTATGGGATAGTCATACTCTAGGTGAATTAAGTACATTCAAACAGTTACATTATAATTATGGGATATTCATACTATATGTGAATAGTATGTATATAAATAAATGGTGAAGTATAATGATTTCTAAAAATGACTAATATTAGTATAAATGTGAATATCAAGTAAATAATATTGGTAAAATAATCCATTATAGGCACATTATACATATTCAAAAAAGGATATGATTGGTAAAATGATCATTAAAAGTATATTGAACCTCTTTAAACAGAAATAATACATATAAAAAAATTTTTTTTTTTTTGGTTTTTTTAATATTTTTTTAAATTTTTTTATTTTGATCATGTAGATTTATGATCTCATGATCTTCAAGACTTGAGCTTCGAAGTCATTCAGCTACACTGGTGATCCTTTTGATCATCCAGTGGCTCTTGTGCTTAGGTGATTACACAGTAACCCCAACTTTCTTGCACATGTTCTTTATCATCCCCATGATCTGGTTGGGGGTTGAACTCTTGACCGGTTGTGTTTTCTTGAGTAGGTTGCATGGTACACACTAACCCCTGGACTATATTTGTGATACTCATTCAAAACAAATTTAGTACAAATACACCACCCATGATGCACATTTGGTAATATTGTGACACATACCTGACAGATGTTATGTTCCACTCTAAGTCACAACATACAGTATGTGGATAATATGCATATAAATACCAAGTGCATAAATATGGAACATTCAAGTAGCATGTGACAAGTATGGATATAACTATGTATTTCATAATTATAGTTTTAGGATCATCATACCCTATGTGCATAAGATGCATATATTTATGCATTGCATAATTAATACATTATGTGAATGATATGCATATATCCATGCATTTAAAAATGATAGGATAATTATACCCTATGTGAAAAGTATGCATATAAATGCTAATTGCATAGTTATGGGATAGTCATACTCTAGGTGAATTAAGTACATACAAACAGTTACATTATAATTATGGGATATTCATACTATATGTGAATAGTATGTATATAAATAAATGGTGAAGTATAATGATTTCTAAAAATGACTAATATTAGTATAAATGTGAATATCAAGTAAATAATATTGGTAAAATAATCCATTATAGGCACATTATACATATTCAAAAAAGGATATGATTGGTAATATGATCATTAAAAGTATATTGAACCTCTTTAAACAGATATAATACTTATAAAAAAATTTTTTTTTTTGGTTTTTTTTATATTTTTTTTTAATTTTTTTATTTTGATCATGTAGATTTATGATCTCATGATCTTCAAGACTTGAGCTTCCAAGTCATTCAGCTACACTGGTGATCCTTTTGATCATCCAGTGGCTCTTGTGCTTAGGTGATTACACAGTAACCCCAACTTTCTTGCACATGTTCTTTATCATCCCCATGATCTGGTTAGGGGTTGAACTCTTGACCGGTTGTGTTTTCTTGAGTAGGTTGCATGGTACACACTAACCCCTGGACTATATTTGTGATACTCATTCAAAACAAATTTATTACAAATACACCACCCATGATGCACATTTGGTAATATTGTGACACATACCTGACAGATGTTATGTTCCACTCTAAGTCACAACATAAAGTATGTGGATAATATGCATATAAATACCAAGTGCATAAATATGGAACATTCAAGTAGCATGTGACAAGTATGGATATAACTATGTATTTCATAATTATAGTTTTAGGATCATCATACCCTATGTGCATAAGATGCATATATTTATGCATTGCATAATTAATACATTATGTGAATGATATGCATATATCCATGCATTTAAAAATGATAGGATAATTATACCCTATGTGAAAAGTATGCATATAAATGCTAATTGCATAGTTATGGGATAGTCATACTCTAGGTGAATTAAGTACATACAAACAGTTACATTATAATTATGGGATATTCATACTATATGTGAATAGTATGTATATAAATAAATGGTGAAGTATAATGATTTCTAAAAATGACTAATATTAGTATAAATGTGAATATCAAGTAAATAATATTGGTAAAATAATCCATTATAGGCACATTATACATATTCAAAAAAGGATATGATTGGTAAAATGATCATTAAAAGTATATTGAACCTCTTTAAACAGAAATAATACTTATAAAAAAATTTTTTTTTTTTTTGGTTTTTTTTATATTTTTTTTTAATTTTTTTATTTTGATCATGTAGATTTATGATCTCATGATCTTCAAGACTTGAGCTTCCAAGTCATTCAGCTACACTGGTGATCTTTTGATCATCCAGTGGCTCTTGTGCTTAGGTGATTACACAGTAACCCCAACTTTCTTGCACATGTTCTTTATCATCCCCATGATCTGGTTGGGGGTTGAACTCTTGACCGGTTGTGTTTTCTTGAGTAGGTTGCATGGTACACACTAACCCCTGGACTATATTTGTGATACTCATTCAAAACAAATTTAGTACAAATACACCACCCATGATGCACATTTGGTAATATTGTGACACATACCTGACATATGTTATGTTCCACTCTAAGTCACAACATACAGTATGTGGATAATATGCATATAAATACCAAGTGCATAAATATGGAACATTCAAGTAGCATGTGAAAAGTATGGATATAACTATGTATTTTATAATTATAGTTTTAGGATCATCATACCCTATGTGCATAAGATGCATATATTTATGCATTGCATAATTAATACATTATGTGAATGATATGCATATATCCAGGCATTTAAAAATGATAGGATAATTATACCCTATGTGAAAAGTATGCATATAAATGCTAATTGCATAGTTATGGGATAGTCATACTCTAGGTGAATTAAGTACATACAAACAGTTACATTATAATTATGGGATATTCATACTATATGTGAATAGTATGTATATAAATAAATGGTGAAGTATAATGATTTCTAAAAATGACTAATATTAGTATAAATGTGAATATCAAGTAAATAATATTGGTAAAATAATCCATTATAGGCACATTATACATATTCAAAAAAGGATATGATTGGTAAAATGATCATTAAAAGTATATTGAACCTCTTTAAACAGAAATAATACATATAAAAAAATTTTTTTTTTTTTGGTTTTTTTAATATTTTTTTAAATTTTTTTATTTTGATCATGTAGATTTATGATCTCATGATCTTCAAGACTTGAGCTTCGAAGTCATTCAGCTACACTGGTGATCCTTTTAATCATCCAGTGGCTCTTGTGCTTAGGTGATTACACAGTAACCCCAACTTTCTTGCACATGTTCTTTATCATCCCCATGATCTGGTTGGGGGTTGAACTCTTGACCGGTTGTGTTTTCTTGAGTAGGTTGCATGGTACACACTAACCCCTGGACTATATTTGTGATACTCATTCAAAACAAATTTAGTACAAATACACCACCCATGATGCACATTTGGTAATATTGTGACACATACCTGACAGATGTTATGTTCCACTCTAAGTCACAACATACAGTATGTGGATAATATGCATATAAATACCAAGTGCATAAATATGGAACATTCAAGTAGCATGTGACAAGTATGGATATAACTATGTATTTCATAATTATAGTTTTAGGATCATCATACCCTATGTGCATAAGATGCATATATTTATGCATTGCATAATTAATACATTATGTGAATGATATGCATATATCCATGCATTTAAAAATGATAGGATAATTATACCCTATGTGAAAAGTATGCATATAAATGCTATTTGCATAGTTATGGGATAGTCATACTCTAGGTGAATTAAGTACATACAAACAGTTACATTATAATTATGGGATATTCATACTATATGTGAATAGTATGTATATAAATAAATGGTGAAGTATAATGATTTCTAAAAATGACTAATATTAGTATAAATGTGAATATCAAGTAAATAATATTGGTAAAATAATCCATTATAGGCACATTATACATATTCAAAAAAGGATATGATTGGTAAAATGATCATTAAAAGTATATTGAACCTCTTTAAACAGATATAATACTTATAAAAAAATTTTTTTTTTTGGTTTTTTTTATATTTTTTTTTAATTTTTTAATTTTGATCATGTAGATTTATGATCTCATGATCTTCAAGACTTGAGCTTCCAAGTCATTCAGCTACACTGGTGATCCTTTTGATCATCCAGTGGCTCTTGTGCTTAGGTGATTACACAGTAACCCCAACTTTCTTGCACATGTTCTTTATCATCCCCATGATCTGGTTAGGGGTTGAACTCTTGACCGGTTGTGTTTTCTTGAGTAGGTTGCATGGTACACACTAACCCCTGGACTATATTTGTGATACTCATTCAAAACAAATTTATTACAAATACACCACCCATGATGCACATTTGGTAATATTGTGACACATACCTGACAGATGTTATGTTCCACTCTAAGTCACAACATAAAGTATGTGGATAATATGCATATAAATACCAAGTGCATAAATATGGAACATTCAAGTAGCATGTGACAAGTATGGATATAACTATGTATTTCATAATTATAGTTTTAGGATCATCATACCCTATGTGCATAAGATGCATATATTTATGCATTGCATAATTAATACATTATGTGAATGATATGCATATATCCATGCATTTAAAAATGATAGGATAATTATACCCTATGTGAAAAGTATGCATATAAATGCTAATTGCATAGTTATGGGATAGTCATACTCTAGGTGAATTAAGTACATACAAACAGTTACATTATAATTATGGGATATTCATACTATATGTGAATAGTATGTATATAAATAAATGGTGAAGTATAATGATTTCTAAAAATGACTAATATTAGTATAAATGTGAATATCAAGTAAATAATATTGGTAAAATAATCCATTATAGGCACATTATACATATTCAAAAAAGGATATGATTGGTAAAATGATCATTAAAAGTATATTGAACCTCTTTAAACAGAAATAATACTTATAAAAAAAATTTTTTTTTTTTTGGTTTTTTTTATATTTTTTTTTAATTTTTTTATTTTGATCATGTAGATTTATGATCTCATGATCTTCAAGACTTGAGCTTCCAAGTCATTCAGCTACACTGGTGATCTTTTGATCATCCAGTGGCTCTTGTGCTTAGGTGATTACACAGTAACCCCAACTTTCTTGCACATGTTCTTTATCATCCCCATGATCTGGTTGGGGGTTGAACTCTTGACCGGTTGTGTTTTCTTGAGTAGGTTGCATGGTACACACTAACCCCTGGACTATATTTGTGATACCCATTCAAAACAAATTTAGTACAAATACACCACCCATGATGCACATTTGGTAATATTGTGACACATACCTGACATATGTTATGTTCCACTCTAAGTCACAACATACAGTATGTGGATAATATGCATATAAATACCAAGTGCATAAATATGGAACATTCAAGTAGCATGTGAAAAGTATGGATATAACTATGTATTTCATAATTATAGTTTTAGGATCATCATACCCTATGTGCATAAGATGCATATATTTATGCATTGCATAATTAATACATTATGTGAATGATATGCATATATCCAGGCATTTAAAAATGATAGGATAATTATACCCTATGTGAAAAGTATGCATATAAATGCTAATTGCATAGTTATGGGATAGTCATACTCTAGGTGAATTAAGTACATACAAACAGTTACATTATAATTATGGGATATTCATACTATATGTGAATAGTATGTATATAAATAAATGGTGAAGTATAATGATTTCTAAAAATGACTAATATTAGTATAAATGTGAATATCAAGTAAATAATATTGGTAAAATAATCCATTATAGGCACATTATACATATTCAAAAAAGGATATGATTGGTAAAATGATCATTAAAAGTATATTGAACCTCTTTAAACAGAAATAATACATATAAAAAAAATTTTTTTTTTTTGGTTTTTTTAATATTTTTTTTAATTTTTTAATTTTGATCATGTAGATTTATGATCTCATGATCTTCAAGACTTGAGCTTTGAAGTCATTCAGCTACACTGGTGATCCTTTTGATCATCCAGTGGCTCTTGTGCTTAGGTGATTACACAGTAACCCCAACTTTCTTGCACATGTTCTTTATCATCCCCATGATCTGGTTGGGGGTTGAACTCTTGACCGGTTGTGTTTTCTTGAGTAGGTTGCATGGTACACACTAACCCCTGGACTATATTTGTGATACCCATTCAAAACAAATTTAGTACAAATACACCACCCATGATGCACATTTGGTAATATTGTGACACATACCTGACAGATGTTATGTTCCACTCTAAGTCACAACATACAGTATGTGGATAATATGCATATAAATACCAAGTGCATAAATATGGAACATTCAAGTAGCATGTGAAAAGTATGGATATAACTATGTATTTCATAATTATAGTTTTAGGATCATCATACCCTATGTGCATAAGATGCATATATTTATGCATTGCATAATTAATACATTATGTGAATGATATGCATATATCCAGGCATTTAAAAATGATAGGATAATTATACCCTATGTGAAAAGTATGCATATAAATGCTAATTGCATAGTTATGGGATAGTCATACTCTAGGTGAATTAAGTACATACAAACAGTTACATTATAATTATGGGATATTCATACTATATGTGAATAGTATGTATATAAATAAATGGTGAAGTATAATGATTTCTAAAAATGACTAATATTAGTATAAATGTGAATATCAAGTAAATAATATTGGTAAAATAATCCATTATAGGCACATTATACATATTCAAAAAAGGATATGATTGGTAAAATGATCATTAAAAGTATATTGAACCTCTTTAAACAGAAATAATACATATAAAAAAAATTTTTTTTTTTTGGTTTTTTTAATATTTTTTTTAATTTTTTAATTTTGATCATGTAGATTTATGATCTCATGATCTTCAAGACTTGAGCTTTGAAGTCATTCAGCTACACTGGTGATCCTTTTGATCATCCAGTGGCTCTTGTGCTTAGGTGATTACACAGTAACCCCAACTTTCTTGCACATGTTCTTTATCATCCCCATGATCTGGTTGGGGGTTGAACTCTTGACCGGTTGTGTTTTCTTGAGTAGGTTGCATGGTACACACTAACCCCTGGACTATATTTGTGATACCCATTCAAAACAAATTTAGTACAAATACACCACCCATGATGCACATTTGGTAATATTGTGACACATACCTGACAGATGTTATGTTCCACTCTAAGTCACAACATACAGTATGTGGATAATATGCATATAAATACCAAGTGCATAAATATGGAACATTCAAGTAGCATGTGAAAAGTATGGATATAACTATGTATTTCATAATTATAGTTTTAGGATCATCATACCCTATGTGCATAAGATGCATATATTTATGCATTGCATAATTAATTCATTATGTGAATGATATGCATATATCCAGGCATTTAAAAATGATAGGATAATTATACCCTATGTGAAAAGTATGCATATAAATGCTAATTGCATAGTTATGGGATAGTCATACTCTAGGTGAATTAAGTACATACAAACAGTTACATTATAATTATGGGATATTCATACTATATGTGAATAGTATGTATATAAATAAATGGTGAAGTATAATGATTTCTAAAAATGACTAATATTAGTATGAATGTGAATATCAAGTAAATAATATTGGTAAAATAATCCATTATAGGCACATTATACATATTCAAAAAAGGATATGATTGGTAAAATGATCATTAAAAGTATATTGAACCTCTTTAAACAGAAATAATACATATAAAAAAATTTTTTTTTTTTGGTTTTTTTAATATTTTTTTTAATTTTTTTATTTTGATCATGTAGATTTATGATCTCATGATCTTCAAGACTTGAGCTTCCAAGTCATTCAGCTACACTGGTGATCCTTTTGATCATCCAGTGGCTCTTGTGCTTAGGTGATTACACAGTAACCCCAACTTTCTTGCATATGTTCTTTATCATCCCCATGATCTGGTTGGGGGTTGAACTCTTGACCGGTTGTGTTTTCTTGAGTAGGTTGCATGGTACACAATAACCCCTGGACTATATTTGTGATACTCATTCAAAACAAATTTAGTACAAATACACCACCCATGATGCACATTTGGTAATATTGTGACACATACCTGACAGATGTTATGTTCCACTCTAAGTCACAACATACAGTATGTGGATAATATGCATATAAATACCAAGTGCATAAATATGGAACATTCAAGTAGCATGTGACAAGTATGGATATAACTATGTATTTCATATTTATAGTTTTAGGATCATCATACCCTATGTGCATAAGATGCATATATTTATGCATTGCATAATTAATACATTATGTGAATGATATGCATATATGCATGCATTTATAAATGATAGGATAATTATACCCTATGTGAAAAGTATGCATATAAATGCTAATTGCATAGTTATGGGATAGTCATACTCTAGGTGAATTAAGTACATACAAACAGTTACATTATAATTATGGGATATTCATACTATATGTGAATAGTATGTATATAAATAAATGGTGAAGTATAATGATTTCTAAAAATGACTAATATTAGTATAAATGTGAATATCAAGTAAATAATATTGGTAAAATAATCCATTATAGGCACATTATACATATTCAAAAAAGGATATGATTGGTAAAATGATCATTAAAAGTATATTGAACCTCTTTAAACAGAAATAATACTTATAAAAAAAATTTTTTTTTTTTTGGTTTTTTTTATATTTTTTTTTAATTTTTTTATTTTGATCATGTAGATTTATGATCTCATGATCTTCAAGACTTGAGCTTCCAAGTCATTCAGCTACACTGGTGATCCTTTTGATCATCCAGTGGCTCTTGTGCTTAGGTGATTACACAGTAACCCCAACTTTCTTGCACATGTTCTTTATCATCCCCATGATCTGGTTGGGGGTTGAACTCTTGACCGGTTGTGTTTTCTTGAGTAGGTTGCATGGTACACACTAACCCCTGGACTATATTTGTGATACTCATTCAAAACAAATTTAGTACAAATACACCACCCATGATGCACATTTGGTAATATTGTGACACATACCTGACATATGTTATGTTCCACTCTAAGTCACAACATACAGTATGTGGATAATATGCATATAAATACCAAGTGCATAAATATGGAACATTCAAGTAGCATGTGAAAAGTATGGATATAACTATGTATTTCATAATTATAGTTTTAGGATCATCATACCCTATGTGCATAAGATGCATATATTTATGCATTGCATAATTAATACATTATGTGAATGATATGCATATATCCATGCATTTAAAAATGATAGGATAATTATACCCTATGTGAAAAGTATGCATATAAATGCTAATTGCATAGTTATGGGATAGTCATACTCTAGGTGAATTAAGTACATACAAACAGTTACATTATAATTATGGGATATTCATACTATATGTGAATAGTATGTATATAAATAAATGGTGAAGTATAATGATTTCTAAAAATGACTAATATTAGTATAAATGTGAATATCAAGTAAATAATATTGGTAAAATAATCCATTATAGGCACATTATACATATTCAAAAAAGGATATGATTGGTAATATGATCATTAAAAGTATATTGAACCTCTTTAAACAGATATAATACTTATAAAAAAATTTTTTTTTTTGGTTTTTTTTATATTTTTTTTTAATTTTTTTATTTTGATCATGTAGATTTATGATCTCATGATCTTCAAGACTTGAGCTTCCAAGTCATTCAGCTACACTGGTGATCCTTTTGATCATCCAGTGGCTCTTGTGCTTAGGTGATTACACAGTAACCCCAACTTTCTTGCACATGTTCTTTATCATCCCCATGATCTGGTTAGGGGTTGAACTCTTGACCGGTTGTGTTTTCTTGAGTAGGTTGCATGGTACACACTAACCCCTGGACTATATTTGTGATACTCATTCAAAACAAATTTATTACAAATACACCACCCATGATGCACATTTGGTAATATTGTGACACATACCTGACAGATGTTATGTTCCACTCTAAGTCACAACATAAAGTATGTGGATAATATGCATATAAATACCAAGTGCATAAATATGGAACATTCAAGTAGCATGTGACAAGTATGGATATAACTATGTATTTC
The DNA here is from genome assembly GCA_030280995.1 of Hemileia vastatrix. Taxonomy (NCBI): domain Eukaryota; kingdom Fungi; phylum Basidiomycota; class Pucciniomycetes; order Pucciniales; family Zaghouaniaceae; genus Hemileia; species Hemileia vastatrix. Next base: position 23,894,597 of record JASXTE010000004.1, on the reverse strand, counting down.
ATAATTATAGTTTTAGGATCATCATACCCTATGTGCATAAGATGCATATATTTATGCATTGCATAATTAATACATTATGTGAATGATATGCATATATCCATGCATTTAAAAATGATAGGATAATTATACCCTATGTGAAAAGTATGCATATAAATGCTAATTGCATAGTTATGGGATAGTCATACTCTAGGTGAATTAAGTACATACAAACAGTTACATTATAATTATGGGATATTCATACTATATGTGAATAGTATGTATATAAATAAATGGTGAAGTATAATGATTTCTAAAAATGACTAATATTAGTATAAATGTGAATATCAAGTAAATAATATTGGTAAAATAATCCATTATAGGCACATTATACATATTCAAAAAAGGATATGATTGGTAAAATGATCATTAAAAGTATATTGAACCTCTTTAAACAGAAATAATACTTATAAAAAAATTTTTTTTTTTTTTGGTTTTTTTTATATTTTTTTTTAATTTTTTTATTTTGATCATGTAGATTTATGATCTCATGATCTTCAAGACTTGAGCTTCCAAGTCATTCAGCTACACTGGTGATCTTTTGATCATCCAGTGGCTCTTGTGCTTAGGTGATTACACAGTAACCCCAACTTTCTTGCACATGTTCTTTATCATCCCCATGATCTGGTTGGGGGTTGAACTCTTGACCGGTTGTGTTTTCTTGAGTAGGTTGCATGGTACACACTAACCCCTGGACTATATTTGTGATACTCATTCAAAACAAATTTAGTACAAATACACCACCCATGATGCACATTTGGTAATATTGTGACACATACCTGACATATGTTATGTTCCACTCTAAGTCACAACATACAGTATGTGGATAATATGCATATAAATACCAAGTGCATAAATATGGAACATTCAAGTAGCATGTGAAAAGTATGGATATAACTATGTATTTTATAATTATAGTTTTAGGATCATCATACCCTATGTGCATAAGATGCATATATTTATGCATTGCATAATTAATACATTATGTGAATGATATGCATATATCCAGGCATTTAAAAATGATAGGATAATTATACCCTATGTGAAAAGTATGCATATAAATGCTAATTGCATAGTTATGGGATAGTCATACTCTAGGTGAATTAAGTACATACAAACAGTTACATTATAATTATGGGATATTCATACTATATGTGAATAGTATGTATATAAATAAATGGTGAAGTATAATGATTTCTAAAAATGACTAATATTAGTATAAATGTGAATATCAAGTAAATAATATTGGTAAAATAATCCATTATAGGCACATTATACATATTCAAAAAAGGATATGATTGGTAAAATGATCATTAAAAGTATATTGAACCTCTTTAAACAGAAATAATACTTATAAAAAAAATTTTTTTTTTTTTTGGTTTTTTTTATATTTTTTTTTAATTTTTTTATTTTGATCATGTAGATTTATGATCTCATGATCTTCAAGACTTGAGCTTCCAAGTCATTCAGCTACACTGGTGATCCTTTTGATCATCCAGTGGCTCTTGTGCTTAGGTGATTACACAGTAACCCCAACTTTCTTGCACATGTTCTTTATCATCCCCATGATCTGGTTGGGGGTTGAACTCTTGACCGGTTGTGTTTTCTTGAGTAGGTTGCATGGTACACACTAACCCCTGGACTATATTTGTGATACTCATTCAAAACAAATTTAGTACAAATACACCACCCATGATGCACATTTGGTAATATTGTGACACATACCTGACAGATGTTATGTTCCACTCTAAGTCACAACATACAGTATGTGGATAATATGCATATAAATACCAAGTGCATAAATATGGAACATCCAAGTAGCATGTGACAAGTATGGATATAACTATGTATTTCATATTTATAGTTTTAGGATCATCATACCCTATGTGCATAAGATGCATATATTTATGCATTGCATAATTAATACATTATGTGAATGATATGCATATATCCAGGCATTTAAAAATGATAGGATAATTATACCCTATGTGAAAAGTATGCATATAAATGCTAATTGCATAGTTATGGGATAGTCATACTCTAGGTGAATTAAGTACATTCAAACAGTTACATTATAATTATGGGATATTCATACTATATGTGAATAGTATGTATATAAATAAATGGTGAAGTATAATGATTTCTAAAAATGACTAATATTAGTATAAATGTGAATATCAAGTAAATAATATTGGTAAAATAATCCATTATAGGCACATTATACATATTCAAAAAAGGATATGATTGGTAAAATGATCATTAAAAGTATATTGAACCTCTTTAAACAGAAATAATACATATAAAAAAATTTTTTTTTTTTTGGTTTTTTTAATATTTTTTTAAATTTTTTTATTTTGATCATGTAGATTTATGATCTCATGATCTTCAAGACTTGAGCTTCGAAGTCATTCAGCTACACTGGTGATCCTTTTGATCATCCAGTGGCTCTTGTGCTTAGGTGATTACACAGTAACCCCAACTTTCTTGCACATGTTCTTTATCATCCCCATGATCTGGTTGGGGGTTGAACTCTTGACCGGTTGTGTTTTCTTGAGTAGGTTGCATGGTACACACTAACCCCTGGACTATATTTGTGATACTCATTCAAAACAAATTTAGTACAAATACACCACCCATGATGCACATTTGGTAATATTGTGACACATACCTGACAGATGTTATGTTCCACTCTAAGTCACAACATACAGTATGTGGATAATATGCATATAAATACCAAGTGCATAAATATGGAACATTCAAGTAGCATGTGAAAAGTATGGATATAACTATGTATTTCATAATTATAGTTTTAGGATCATCATACCCTATGTGCATAAGATGCATATATTTATGCATTGCATAATTAATTCATTATGTGAATGATATGCATATATCCAGGCATTTAAAAATGATAGGATAATTATACCCTATGTGAAAAGTATGCATATAAATGCTAATTGCATAGTTATGGGATAGTCATACTCTAGGTGAATTAAGTACATACAAACAGTTACATTATAATTATGGGATATTCATACTATATGTGAATAGTATGTATATAAATAAATGGTGAAGTATAATGATTTCTAAAAATGACTAATATTAGTATGAATGTGAATATCAAGTAAATAATATTGGTAAAATAATCCATTATAGGCACATTATACATATTCAAAAAAGGATATGATTGGTAAAATGATCATTAAAAGTATATTGAACCTCTTTAAACAGAAATAATACATATAAAAAAATTTTTTTTTTTTGGTTTTTTTAATATTTTTTTTAATTTTTTTATTTTGATCATGTAGATTTATGATCTCATGATCTTCAAGACTTGAGCTTCCAAGTCATTCAGCTACACTGGTGATCCTTTTGATCATCCAGTGGCTCTTGTGCTTAGGTGATTACACAGTAACCCCAACTTTCTTGCATATGTTCTTTATCATCCCCATGATCTGGTTGGGGGTTGAACTCTTGACCGGTTGTGTTTTCTTGAGTAGGTTGCATGGTACACAATAACCCCTGGACTATATTTGTGATACTCATTCAAAACAAATTTAGTACAAATACACCACCCATGATGCACATTTGGTAATATTGTGACACATACCTGACAGATGTTATGTTCCACTCTAAGTCACAACATACAGTATGTGGATAATATGCATATAAATACCAAGTGCATAAATATGGAACATTCAAGTAGCATGTGACAAGTATGGATATAACTATGTATTTCATATTTATAGTTTTAGGATCATCATACCCTATGTGCATAAGATGCATATATTTATGCATTGCATAATTAATACATTATGTGAATGATATGCATATATGCATGCATTTATAAATGATAGGATAATTATACCCTATGTGAAAAGTATGCATATAAATGCTAATTGCATAGTTATGGGATAGTCATACTCTAGGTGAATTAAGTACATACAAACAGTTACATTATAATTATGGGATATTCATACTATATGTGAATAGTATGTATATAAATAAATGGTGAAGTATAATGATTTCTAAAAATGACTAATATTAGTATAAATGTGAATATCAAGTAAATAATATTGGTAAAATAATCCATTATAGGCACATTATACATATTCAAAAAAGGATATGATTGGTAAAATGATCATTAAAAGTATATTGAACCTCTTTAAACAGAAATAATACTTATAAAAAAAATTTTTTTTTTTTTGGTTTTTTTTATATTTTTTTTTAATTTTTTTATTTTGATCATGTAGATTTATGATCTCATGATCTTCAAGACTTGAGCTTCCAAGTCATTCAGCTACACTGGTGATCCTTTTGATCATCCAGTGGCTCTTGTGCTTAGGTGATTACACAGTAACCCCAACTTTCTTGCACATGTTCTTTATCATCCCCATGATCTGGTTGGGGGTTGAACTCTTGACCGGTTGTGTTTTCTTGAGTAGGTTGCATGGTACACACTAACCCCTGGACTATATTTGTGATACTCATTCAAAACAAATTTAGTACAAATACACCACCCATGATGCACATTTGGTAATATTGTGACACATACCTGACATATGTTATGTTCCACTCTAAGTCACAACATACAGTATGTGGATAATATGCATATAAATACCAAGTGCATAAATATGGAACATTCAAGTAGCATGTGAAAAGTATGGATATAACTATGTATTTCATAATTATAGTTTTAGGATCATCATACCCTATGTGCATAAGATGCATATATTTATGCATTGCATAATTAATACATTATGTGAATGATATGCATATATCCATGCATTTAAAAATGATAGGATAATTATACCCTATGTGAAAAGTATGCATATAAATGCTAATTGCATAGTTATGGGATAGTCATACTCTAGGTGAATTAAGTACATACAAACAGTTACATTATAATTATGGGATATTCATACTATATGTGAATAGTATGTATATAAATAAATGGTGAAGTATAATGATTTCTAAAAATGACTAATATTAGTATAAATGTGAATATCAAGTAAATAATATTGGTAAAATAATCCATTATAGGCACATTATACATATTCAAAAAAGGATATGATTGGTAATATGATCATTAAAAGTATATTGAACCTCTTTAAACAGATATAATACTTATAAAAAAATTTTTTTTTTTGGTTTTTTTTATATTTTTTTTTAATTTTTTTATTTTGATCATGTAGATTTATGATCTCATGATCTTCAAGACTTGAGCTTCCAAGTCATTCAGCTACACTGGTGATCCTTTTGATCATCCAGTGGCTCTTGTGCTTAGGTGATTACACAGTAACCCCAACTTTCTTGCACATGTTCTTTATCATCCCCATGATCTGGTTAGGGGTTGAACTCTTGACCGGTTGTGTTTTCTTGAGTAGGTTGCATGGTACACACTAACCCCTGGACTATATTTGTGATACTCATTCAAAACAAATTTATTACAAATACACCACCCATGATGCACATTTGGTAATATTGTGACACATACCTGACAGATGTTATGTTCCACTCTAAGTCACAACATAAAGTATGTGGATAATATGCATATAAATACCAAGTGCATAAATATGGAACATTCAAGTAGCATGTGACAAGTATGGATATAACTATGTATTTCATAATTATAGTTTTAGGATCATCATACCCTATGTGCATAAGATGCATATATTTATGCATTGCATAATTAATACATTATGTGAATGATATGCATATATCCATGCATTTAAAAATGATAGGATAATTATACCCTATGTGAAAAGTATGCATATAAATGCTAATTGCATAGTTATGGGATAGTCATACTCTAGGTGAATTAAGTACATACAAACAGTTACATTATAATTATGGGATATTCATACTATATGTGAATAGTATGTATATAAATAAATGGTGAAGTATAATGATTTCTAAAAATGACTAATATTAGTATAAATGTGAATATCAAGTAAATAATATTGGTAAAATAATCCATTATAGGCACATTATACATATTCAAAAAAGGATATGATTGGTAAAATGATCATTAAAAGTATATTGAACCTCTTTAAACAGAAATAATACTTATAAAAAAATTTTTTTTTTTTTTGGTTTTTTTTATATTTTTTTTTAATTTTTTTATTTTGATCATGTAGATTTATGATCTCATGATCTTCAAGACTTGAGCTTCCAAGTCATTCAGCTACACTGGTGATCTTTTGATCATCCAGTGGCTCTTGTGCTTAGGTGATTACACAGTAACCCCAACTTTCTTGCACATGTTCTTTATCATCCCCATGATCTGGTTGGGGGTTGAACTCTTGACCGGTTGTGTTTTCTTGAGTAGGTTGCATGGTACACACTAACCCCTGGACTATATTTGTGATACTCATTCAAATCAAATTTAGTACAAATACACCACCCATGATGCACATTTGGTAATATTGTGACACATACCTGACATATGTTATGTTCCACTCTAAGTCACAACATACAGTATGTGGATAATATGCATATAAATACCAAGTGCATAAATATGGAACATTCAAGTAGCATGTGAAAAGTATGGATATAACTATGTATTTCATAATTATAGTTTTAGGATCATCATACCCTATGTGCATAAGATGCATATATTTATGCATTGCATAATTAATACATTATGTGAATGATATGCATATATCCAGGCATTTAAAAATGATAGGATAATTATACCCTATGTGAAAAGTATGCATATAAATGCTAATTGCATAGTTATGGGATAGTCATACTCTAGGTGAATTAAGTACATACAAACAGTTACATTATAATTATGGGATATTCATACTATATGTGAATAGTATGTATATAAATAAATGGTGAAGTATAATGATTTCTAAAAATGACTAATAATAGTATAAATGTGAATATCAAGTAAATAATATTGGTAAAATAATCCATTATAGGCACATTATACATATTCAAAAAAGGATATGATTGGTAAAATGATCATTAAAAGTATATTGAACCTCTTTAAACAGAAATAATACATATAAAAAAAATTTTTTTTTTTTGGTTTTTTTAATATTTTTTTTAATTTTTTAATTTTGATCATGTAGATTTATGATCTCATGATCTTCAAGACTTGAGCTTTGAAGTCATTCAGCTACACTGGTGATCCTTTTGATCATCCAGTGGCTCTTGTGCTTAGGTGATTACACAGTAACCCCAACTTTCTTGCACATGTTCTTTATCATCCCCATGATCTGGTTGGGGGTTGAACTCTTGACCGGTTGTGTTTTCTTGAGTAGGTTGCATGGTACACACTAACCCCTGGACTATATTTGTGATACCCATTCAAAACAAATTTAGTACAAATACACCACCCATGATGCACATTTGGTAATATTGTGACACATACCTGACAGATGTTATGTTCCACTCTAAGTCACAACATACAGTATGTGGATAATATGCATATAAATACCAAGTGCATAAATATGGAACATTCAAGTAGCATGTGAAAAGTATGGATATAACTATGTATTTCATAATTATAGTTTTAGGATCATCATACCCTATGTGCATAAGATGCATATATTTATGCATTGCATAATTAATACATTATGTGAATGATATGCATATATCCAGGCATTTAAAAATGATAGGATAATTATACCCTATGTGAAAAGTATGCATATAAATGCTAATTGCATAGTTATGGGATAGTCATACTCTAGGTGAATTAAGTACATACAAACAGTTACATTATAATTATGGGATATTCATACTATATGTGAATAGTATGTATATAAATAAATGGTGAAGTATAATGATTTCTAAAAATGACTAATATTAGTATAAATGTGAATATCAAGTAAATAATATTGGTAAAATAATCCATTATAGGCACATTATACATATTCAAAAAAGGATATGATTGGTAAAATGATCATTAAAAGTATATTGAACCTCTTTAAACAGAAATAATACATATAAAAAAATTTTTTTTTTTTGGTTTTTTTAATATTTTTTTTAATTTTTTTATTTTGATCATGTAGATTTATGATCTCATGATCTTCAAGACTTGAGCTTCCAAGTCATTCAGCTACACTGGTGATCCTTTTGATCATCCAGTGGCTCTTGTGCTTAGGTGATTACACAGTAACCCCAACTTTCTTGCATATGTTCTTTATCATCCCCATGATCTGGTTGGGGGTTGAACTCTTGACCGGTTGTGTTTTCTTGAGTAGGTTGCATGGTACACAATAACCCCTGGACTATATTTGTGATACTCATTCAAAACAAATTTAGTACAAATACACCACCCATGATGCACATTTGGTAATATTGTGACACATACCTGACAGATGTTATGTTCCACTCTAAGTCACAACATACAGTATGTGGATAATATGCATATAAATACCAAGTGCATAAATATGGAACATTCAAGTAGCATGTGACAAGTATGGATATAACTATGTATTTCATATTTATAGTTTTAGGATCATCATACCCTATGTGCATAAGATGCATATATTTATGCATTGCATAATTAATACATTATGTGAATGATATGCATATATGCATGCATTTATAAATGATAGGATAATTATACCCTATGTGAAAAGTATGCATATAAATGCTAATTGCATAGTTATGGGATAGTCATACTCTAGGTGAATTAAGTACATACAAACAGTTACATTATAATTATGGGATATTCATACTATATGTGAATAGTATGTATATAAATAAATGGTGAAGTATAATGATTTCTAAAAATGACTAATATTAGTATAAATGTGAATATCAAGTAAATAATATTGGTAAAATAATCCATTATAGGCACATTATACATATTCAAAAAAGGATATGATTGGTAAAATGATCATTAAAAGTATATTGAACCTCTTTAAACAGAAATAATACTTATAAAAAAAATTTTTTTTTTTTTGGTTTTTTTTATATTTTTTTTTAATTTTTTTATTTTGATCATGTAGATTTATGATCTCATGATCTTCAAGACTTGAGCTTCCAAGTCATTCAGCTACACTGGTGATCCTTTTGATCATCCAGTGGCTCTTGTGCTTAGGTGATTACACAGTAACCCCAACTTTCTTGCACATGTTCTTTATCATCCCCATGATCTGGTTGGGGGTTGAACTCTTGACCGGTTGTGTTTTCTTGAGTAGGTTGCATGGTACACACTAACCCCTGGACTATATTTGTGATACTCATTCAAAACAAATTTAGTACAAATACACCACCCATGATGCACATTTGGTAATATTGTGACACATACCTGACATATGTTATGTTCCACTCTAAGTCACAACATACAGTATGTGGATAATATGCATATAAATACCAAGTGCATAAATATGGAACATTCAAGTAGCATGTGAAAAGTATGGATATAACTATGTATTTCATAATTATAGTTTTAGGATCATCATACCCTATGTGCATAAGATGCATATATTTATGCATTGCATAATTAATACATTATGTGAATGATATGCATATATCCAGGCATTTAAAAATGATAGGATAATTATACCCTATGTGAAAAGTATGCATATAAATGCTAATTGCATAGTTATGGGATAGTCATACTCTAGGTGAATTAAGTACATACAAACAGTTACATTATAATTATGGGATATTCATACTATATGTGAATAGTATGTATATAAATAAATGGTGAAGTATAATGATTTCTAAAAATGACTAATATTAGTATAAATGTGAATATCAAGTAAATAATATTGGTAAAATAATCCATTATAGGCACATTATACATATTCAAAAAAGGATATGATTGGTAAAATGATCATTAAAAGTATATTGAACCTCTTTAAACAGAAATAATACTTATAAAAAAATTTTTTTTTTTTTTGGTTTTTTTTATATTTTTTTTTAATTTTTTTATTTTGATCATGTAGATTTATGATCTCATGATCTTCAAGACTTGAGCTTCCAAGTCATTCAGCTACACTGGTGATCCTTTTGATCATCCAGTGGCTCTTGTGCTTAGGTGATTACACAGTAACCCCAACTTTCTTGCACATGTTCTTTATCATCCCCATGATCTGGTTGGGGATGAACTCTTGACCGGTTGTGTTTTCTTGAGTAGGTTGCATGGTACACACTAACCCCTGGACTATATTTGTGATACTCATTCAAAACAAATTTAGTACAAATACACCACCCATGATGCACATTTGGTAATATTGTGACACATACCTGACATATGTTATGTTCCACTCTAAGTCACAACATACAGTATGTGGATAATATGCATATAAATACCAAGTGCATAAATATGGAACATTCAAGTAGCATGTGAAAAGTATGGATATAACTATGTATTTCATAATTATAGTTTTAGGATCATCATACCCTATGTGCATAAGATGCATATATTTATGCATTGCATAATTAATACATTATGTGAATGATATGCATATATCCAGGCATTTAAAAATGATAGGATAATTATACCCTATGTGAAAAGTATGCATATAAATGCTAATTGCATAGTTATGGGATAGTCATACTCTAGGTGAATTAAGTACATACAAACAGTTACATTATAATTATGGGATATTCATACTATATGTGAATAGTATGTATATAAATAAATGGTGAAGTATAATGATTTCTAAAAATGACTAATATTAGTATAAATGTGAATATCAAGTAAATAATATTGGTAAAATAATCCATTATAGGCACATTATACATATTCAAAAAAGGATATGATTGGTAAAATGATCATTAAAAGTATATTGAACCTCTTTAAACAGAAATAATACTTATAAAAAAAATTTTTTTTTTTTTGGTTTTTTTTATATTTTTTTTTAATTTTTTTATTTTGATCATGTAGATTTATGATCTCATGATCTTCAAGACTTGAGCTTCCAAGTCATTCAGCTACACTGGTGATCCTTTTGATCATCCAGTGGCTCTTGTGCTTAGGTGATTACACAGTAACCCCAACTTTCTTGCACATGTTCTTTATCATCCCCATGATCTGGTTGGGGGTTGAACTCTTGACCGGTTGTGTTTTCTTGAGTAGGTTGCATGGTACACACTAACCCCTGGACTATATTTGTGATACTCATTCAAAACAAATTTAGTACAAATACACCACCCATGATGCACATTTGGTAATATTGTGACACATACCTGACATATGTTATGTTCCACTCTAAGTCACAACATACAGTATGTGGATAATATGCATATAAATACCAAGTGCATAAATATGGAACATTCAAGTAGCATGTGAAAAGTATGGATATAACTATGTATTTCATAATTATAGTTTTAGGATCATCATACCCTATGTGCATAAGATGCATATATTTATGCATTGCATAATTAATACATTATGTGAATGATATGCATATATCCAGGCATTTAAAAATGATAGGATAATTATACCCTATGTGAAAAGTATGCATATAAATGCTAATTGCATAGTTATGGGATAGTCATACTCTAGGTGAATTAAGTACATACAAACAGTTACATTATAATTATGGGATATTCATACTATATGTGAATAGTATGTATATAAATAAATGGTGAAGTATAATGATTTCTAAAAATGACTAATATTAGTATAAATGTGAATATCAAGTAAATAATATTGGTAAAATAATCCATTATAGGCACATTATACATATTCAAAAAAGGATATGATTGGTAAAATGATCATTAAAAGTATATTGAACCTCTTTAAACAGAAATAATACTTATAAAAAATTTTTTTTTTTTTGGTTTTTTTTATATTTTTTTTTAATTTTTTTATTTTGATCATGTAGATTTATGATCTCATGATCTTCAAGACTTGAGCTTTTAAGTCATTCAGCTACACTGGTGATCCTTTTGATCATCCAGTGGCTCTTGTGCTTAGGTGATTACACAGTAACCCCAACTTTCTTGCACATGTTCTTTATCATCCCCATGATCTGGTTGGGGGTTGAACTCTTGACCGGTTGTGTTTTCTTGAGTAGGTTGCATGGTACACACTAACCCCTGGACTATATTTGTGATACTCATTCAAAACAAATTTAGTACAAATACACCACCCATGATGCACATTTGGTAATATTGTGACACATACCTGACAGATGTTATGTTCCACTCTAAGTCACAACATACAGTATGTGGATAATATGCATATAAATACCAAGTGCATAAATATGGAACATTCAAGTAGCATGTGACAAGTATGGATATAACTATGTATTTCATAATTATAGTTTTAGGATCATCATACCCTATGTGCATAAGATGCATATATTTATGCATTGCATAATTAATACATTATGTGAATGATATGCATAAATCCATGCATTTAAAAATGATAGGATAATTATACCCTATGTGAAAAGTATGCATATAAATGCTAATTGCATAGTTATGGGATAGTCATACTCTAGGTGAATTAAGTACATACAAACAGTTACATTATAATTATGGGATATTCATACTATATGTGAATAGTATGTATATAAATAAATGGTGAAGTATAATGATTTCTAAAAATGACTAATATTAGTATAAATGTGAATATCAAATAAATAATATTGGTAAAATAATCCATTATAGGCACATTATACAAATTCAAAAAAGGATATGATTGGTAAAATGATCATTAAAAGTATATTGAACCTCTTTAAACAGAAATAATACTTATAAATTTTTTTTTTTTTTTTGGTTTTTTTTATATTTTTTTTTAATTTTTTTATTTTGATCATGTAGATTTATGATCTCATGATCTTCAAGACTTGAGCTTCCAAGTCATTCAGCTACACTGGTGATCTTTTGATCATCCAGTGGCTCTTGTGCTTAGGTGATTACACAGTAACCCCAACTTTCTTGCACATGTTCTTTATCATCCCCATGATCTGGTTTGGGGTTGAACTCTTGACCAGTTGTGTTTTCTTGAGTATGTTGCATGGTACACACTAACCCCTGGACTATATTTGTGATACTCATTCAAAACAAATTTAGTACAAATACACCACCCATGATGCACATTTGGTAATATTGTGACACATACCTGACAGATGTTATGTTCCACTCTAAGTCACAACATACAGTATGTGGATAATATGCATATAAATACCAAGTGCATAAATATGGAACATTCAAGTAGCATGTGACAAGTATGGATATAACTATGTATTTCATAATTATAGTTTTAGGATCATCATACCCTATGTGCATAAGATGCATATATTTATGCATTGCATAATTAATACATTATGTGAATGATATGCATAAATCCATGCATTTAAAAATGATAGGATAATTATACCCTATGTGAAAAGTATGCATATAAATGCTAATTGCATAGTTATGGGATAGTCATACTCTAGGTGAATTAAGTACATACAAACAGTTACATTATAATTATGGGATATTCATACTATATGTGAATAGTATGTATATAAATAAATGGTGAAGTATAATGATTTCTAAAAATGACTAATATTAGTATAAATGTGAATATCAAGTAAATAATATTGGTAAAATAATCCATTATAGGCACATTATAAATATTCAAAAAAGGATATGATTGGTAAAATGATCATTAAAAGTATATTGAACCTCTTTAAACAGAAATAATACTTATAAAAAAAATTTTTTTTTTTTTGGTTTTTTTTATATTTTTTTTTAATTTTTTTATTTTGATCATGTAGATTTATGATCTCATGATCTTCAAGACTTGAGCTTCCAAGTCATTCAGCTACACTGGTGATCCTTTTGATCATCCAGTGGCTCTTGTGCTTAGGTGATTACACAGTAACCCCAACTTTCTTGCACATGTTCTTTATCATCCCCATGATCTGGTTGGGGGTTGAACTCTTGACCGGTTGTGTTTTCTTGAGTAGGTTGCATGGTACACACTAACCCCTGGACTATATTTGTGATACTCATTCAAAACAAATTTAGTACAAATACACCACCCATGATGCACATTTGGTAATATTGTGACACATACCTGACAGATGTTATGTTCCACTCTAAGTCACAACATACAGTATGTGGATAATATGCATATAAATACCAAGTGCATAAATATGGAACATTCAAGTAGCATGTGACAAGTATGGATATAACTATGTATTTCATAATTATAGTTTTAGGATCATCATACCCTATGTGCATAAGATGCATATATTTATGCATTGCATAATTAATACATTATGTGAATGATATGCATAAATCCATGCATTTAAAAATGATAGGATAATTATACCCTATGTGAAAAGTATGCATATAAATGCTAATTGCATAGTTATGGGATAGTCATACTCTAGGTGAATTAAGTACATACAAACAGTTACATTATAATTATGGGATATTCATACTATATGTGAATAGTATGTATATAAATAAATGGTGAAGTATAATGATTTCTAAAAATGACTAATATTAGTATAAATGTGAATATCAAGTAAATAATATTGGTAAAATAATCCATTATAGGCACATTATACAAATTCAAAAAAAGATATGATTGGTAAAATGATCATTAAAAGTATATTGAACCTCTTTAAACAGAAATAATACTTATAAATTTTTTTTTTTTTTTTGGTTTTTTTTATATTTTTTTTTAATTTTTTTATTTTGATCATGTAGATTTATGATCTCATGATCTTCAAGACTTGAGCTTCCAAGTCATTCAGCTACACTGGTGATCTTTTGATCATCCAGTGGCTCTTGTGCTTAGGTGATTACACAGTAACCCCAACTTTCTTGCACATGTTCTTTATCATCCCCATGATCTGGTTTGGGGTTGAACTCTTGACCAGTTGTGTTTTCTTGAGTATGTTGCATGGTACACACTAACCCCTGGACTATATTTGTGATACTCATTCAAAACAAATTTAGTACAAATACACCACCCATGATGCACATTTGGTAATATTGTGACACATACCTGACAGATGTTATGTTCCACTCTAAGTCACAACATACAGTATGTGGATAATATGCATATAAATACCAAGTGCATAAATATGGAACATTCAAGTAGCATGTGACAAGTATGGATATAACTATGTATTTCATAATTATAGTTTTAGGATCATCATACCCTATGTGCATAAGATGCATATATTTATGCATTGCATAATTAATACATTATGTGAATGATATGCATAAATCCATGCATTTAAAAATGATAGGATAATTATACCCTATGTGAAAAGTATGCATATAAATGCTAATTGCATAGTTATGGGATAGTCATACTCTAGGTGAATTAAGTACATACAAACAGTTACATTATAATTATGGGATATTCATACTATATGTGAATAGTATGTATATAAATAAATGGTGAAGTATAATGATTTCTAAAAATGACTAATATTAGTATAAATGTGAATATCAAGTAAATAATATTGGTAAAATAATCCATTATAGGCACATTATAAATATTCAAAAAAGGATATGATTGGTAAAATGATCATTAAAAGTATATTGAACCTCTTTAAACAGAAATAATACTTATAAAAAAAATTTTTTTTTTTTTGGTTTTTTTTATATTTTTTTTTAATTTTTTTATTTTGATCATGTAGATTTATGATCTCATGATCTTCAAGACTTGAGCTTCCAAGTCATTCAGCTACACTGGTGATCCTTTTGATCATCCAGTGGCTCTTGTGCTTAGGTGATTACACAGTAACCCCAACTTTCTTGCACATGTTCTTTATCATCCCCATGATCTGGTTGGGGGTTGAACTCTTGACCGGTTGTGTTTTCTTGAGTAGGTTGCATGGTACACACTAACCCCTGGACTATATTTGTGATACTCATTCAAAACAAATTTAGTACAAATACACCACCCATGATGCACATTTGGTAATATTGTGACACATACCTGACAGATGTTATGTTCCACTCTAAGTCACAACATACAGTATGTGGATAATATGCATATAAATACCAAGTGCATAAATATGGAACATTCAAGTAGCATGTGACAAGTATGGATATAACTATGTATTTCATAATTATAGTTTTAGGATCATCATACCCTATGTGCATAAGATGCATATATTTATGCATTGCATAATTAATACATTATGTGAATGATATGCATAAATCCATGCATTTAAAAATGATAGGATAATTATACCCTATGTGAAAAGTATGCATATAAATGCTAATTGCATAGTTATGGGATAGTCATACTCTAGGTGAATTAAGTACATACAAACAGTTACATTATAATTATGGGATATTCATACTATATGTGAATAGTATGTATATAAATAAATGGTGAAGTATAATGATTTCTAAAAATGACTAATATTAGTATAAATGTGAATATCAAATAAATAATATTGGTAAAATAATCCATTATAGGCACATTATACAAATTCAAAAAAGGATATGATTGGTAAAATGATCATTAAAAGTATATTGAACCTCTTTAAACAGAAATAATACTTATAAATTTTTTTTTTTTTTTTGGTTTTTTTTATATTTTTTTTTAATTTTTTTATTTTGATCATGTAGATTTATGATCTCATGATCTTCAAGACTTGAGCTTCCAAGTCATTCAGCTACACTGGTGATCTTTTGATCATCCAGTGGCTCTTGTGCTTAGGTGATTACACAGTAACCCCAACTTTCTTGCACATGTTCTTTATCATCCCCATGATCTGGTTTGGGGTTGAACTCTTGACCAGTTGTGTTTTCTTGAGTATGTTGCATGGTACACACTAACCCCTGGACTATATTTGTGATACTCATTCAAAACAAATTTAGTACAAATACACCACCCATGATGCACATTTGGTAATATTGTGACACATACCTGACAGATGTTATGTTCCACTCTAAGTCACAACATACAGTATGTGGATAATATGCATATAAATACCAAGTGCATAAATATGGAACATTCAAGTAGCATGTGACAAGTATGGATATAACTATGTATTTCATAATTATAGTTTTAGGATCATCATACCCTATGTGCATAAGATGCATATATTTATGCATTGCATAATTAATACATTATGTGAATGATATGCATAAATCCATGCATTTAAAAATGATAGGATAATTATACCCTATGTGAAAAGTATGCATATAAATGCTAATTGCATAGTTATGGGATAGTCATACTCTAGGTGAATTAAGTACATACAAACAGTTACATTATAATTATGGGATATTCATACTATATGTGAATAGTATGTATATAAATAAATGGTGAAGTATAATGATTTCTAAAAATGACTAATATTAGTATAAATGTGAATATCAAGTAAATAATATTGGTAAAATAATCCATTATAGGCACATTATAAATATTCAAAAAAGGATATGATTGGTAAAATGATCATTAAAAGTATATTGAACCTCTTTAAACAGAAATAATACTTATAAAAAAAATTTTTTTTTTTTTGGTTTTTTTTATATTTTTTTTTAATTTTTTTATTTTGATCATGTAGATTTATGATCTCATGATCTTCAAGACTTGAGCTTCCAAGTCATTCAGCTACACTGGTGATCCTTTTGATCATCCAGTGGCTCTTGTGCTTAGGTGATTACACAGTAACCCCAACTTTCTTGCACATGTTCTTTATCATCCCCATGATCTGGTTGGGGGTTGAACTCTTGACCGGTTGTGTTTTCTTGAGTAGGTTGCATGGTACACACTAACCCCTGGACTATATTTGTGATACTCATTCAAAACAAATTTAGTACAAATACACCACCCATGATGCACATTTGGTAATATTGTGACACATACCTGACAGATGTTATGTTCCACTCTAAGTCACAACATACAGTATGTGGATAATATGCATATAAATACCAAGTGCATAAATATGGAACATTCAAGTAGCATGTGACAAGTATGGATATAACTATGTATTTCATAATTATAGTTTTAGGATCATCATACCCTATGTGCATAAGATGCATATATTTATGCATTGCATAATTAATACATTATGTGAATGATATGCATAAATCCATGCATTTAAAAATGATAGGATAATTATACCCTATGTGAAAAGTATGCATATAAATGCTAATTGCATAGTTATGGGATAGTCATACTCTAGGTGAATTAAGTACATACAAACAGTTACATTATAATTATGGGATATTCATACTATATGTGAATAGTATGTATATAAATAAATGGTGAAGTATAATGATTTCTAAAAATGACTAATATTAGTATAAATGTGAATATCAAGTAAATAATATTGGTAAAATAATCCATTATAGGCACATTATACAAATTCAAAAAAAGATATGATTGGTAAAATGATCATTAAAAGTATATTGAACCTCTTTAAACAGAAATAATACTTATAAATTTTTTTTTTTTTTTTGGTTTTTTTTATATTTTTTTTTAATTTTTTTATTTTGATCATGTAGATTTATGATCTCATGATCTTCAAGACTTGAGCTTCCAAGTCATTCAGCTACACTGGTGATCTTTTGATCATCCAGTGGCTCTTGTGCTTAGGTGATTACACAGTAACCCCAACTTTCTTGCACATGTTCTTTATCATCCCCATGATCTGGTTTGGGGTTGAACTCTTGACCAGTTGTGTTTTCTTGAGTATGTTGCATGGTACACACTAACCCCTGGACTATATTTGTGATACTCATTCAAAACAAATTTAGTACAAATACACCACCCATGATGCACATTTGGTAATATTGTGACACATACCTGACAGATGTTATGTTCCACTCTAAGTCACAACATACAGTATGTGGATAATATGCATATAAATACCAAGTGCATAAATATGGAACATTCAAGTAGCATGTGACAAGTATGGATATAACTATGTATTTCATAATTATAGTTTTAGGATCATCATACCCTATGTGCATAAGATGCATATATTTATGCATTGCATAATTAATACATTATGTGAATGATATGCATAAATCCATGCATTTAAAAATGATAGGATAATTATACCCTATGTGAAAAGTATGCATATAAATGCTAATTGCATAGTTATGGGATAGTCATACTCTAGGTGAATTAAGTACATACAAACAGTTACATTATAATTATGGGATATTCATACTATATGTGAATAGTATGTATATAAATAAATGGTGAAGTATAATGATTTCTAAAAATGACTAATATTAGTATAAATGTGAATATCAAGTAAATAATATTGGTAAAATAATCCATTATAGGCACATTATAAATATTCAAAAAAGGATATGATTGGTAAAATGATCATTAAAAGTATATTGAACCTCTTTAAACAGAAATAATACTTATAAAAAAAATTTTTTTTTTTTTGGTTTTTTTTATATTTTTTTTTAATTTTTTTATTTTGATCATGTAGATTTATGATCTCATGATCTTCAAGACTTGAGCTTCCAAGTCATTCAGCTACACTGGTGATCCTTTTGATCATCCAGTGGCTCTTGTGCTTAGGTGATTACACAGTAACCCCAACTTTCTTGCACATGTTCTTTATCATCCCCATGATCTGGTTGGGGGTTGAACTCTTGACCGGTTGTGTTTTCTTGAGTAGGTTGCATGGTACACACTAACCCCTGGACTATATTTGTGATACTCATTCAAAACAAATTTAGTACAAATACACCACCCATGATGCACATTTGGTAATATTGTGACACATACCTGACAGATGTTATGTTCCACTCTAAGTCACAACATACAGTATGTGGATAATATGCATATAAATACCAAGTGCATAAATATGGAACATTCAAGTAGCATGTGACAAGTATGGATATAACTATGTATTTCATAATTATAGTTTTAGGATCATCATACCCTATGTGCATAAGATGCATATATTTATGCATTGCATAATTAATACATTATGTGAATGATATGCATAAATCCATGCATTTAAAAATGATAGGATAATTATACCCTATGTGAAAAGTATGCATATAAATGCTAATTGCATAGTTATGGGATAGTCATACTCTAGGTGAATTAAGTACATACAAACAGTTACATTATAATTATGGGATATTCATACTATATGTGAATAGTATGTATATAAATAAATGGTGAAGTATAATGATTTCTAAAAATGACTAATATTAGTATAAATGTGAATATCAAGTAAATAATATTGGTAAAATAATCCATTATAGGCACATTATACAAATTCAAAAAAAGATATGATTGGTAAAATGATCATTAAAAGTATATTGAACCTCTTTAAACAGAAATAATACTTATAAATTTTTTTTTTTTTTTTGGTTTTTTTTATATTTTTTTTTAATTTTTTTATTTTGATCATGTAGATTTATGATCTCATGATCTTCAAGACTTGAGCTTCCAAGTCATTCAGCTACACTGGTGATCTTTTGATCATCCAGTGGCTCTTGTGCTTAGGTGATTACACAGTAACCCCAACTTTCTTGCACATGTTCTTTATCATCCCCATGATCTGGTTGGGGGTTGAACTCTTGACCAGTTGTGTTTTCTTGAGTATGTTGCATGGTACACACTAACCCCTGGACTATATTTGTGATACTCATTCAAAACAAATTTAGTACAAATACACCACCCATGATGCACATTTGGTAATATTGTGACACATACCTGACAGATGTTATGTTCCACTCTAAGTCACAACATACAGTATGTGGATAATATGCATATAAATACCAAGTGCATAAATATGGAACATTCAAGTAGCATGTGACAAGTATGGATATAACTATGTATTTCATAATTATAGTTTTAGGATCATCATACCCTATGTGCATAAGATGCATATATTTATGCATTGCATAATTAATACATTATGTGAATGATATGCATAAATCCATGCATTTAAAAATGATAGGATAATTATACCCTATGTGAAAAGTATGCATATAAATGCTAATTGCATAGTTATGGGATAGTCATACTCTAGGTGAATTAAGTACATACAAACAGTTACATTATAATTATGGGATATTCATACTATATGTGAATAGTATGTATATAAATAAATGGTGAAGTATAATGATTTCTAAAAATGACTAATATTAGTATAAATGTGAATATCAAGTAAATAATATTGGTAAAATAATCCATTATAGGCACATTATAAATATTCAAAAAAGGATATGATTGGTAAAATGATCATTAAAAGTATATTGAACCTCTTTAAACAGAAATAATACTTATAAAAAAATTTTTTTTTTTTTTGGTTTTTTTTATATTTTTTTTTAATTTTTTTATTTTGATCATGTAGATTTATGATCTCATGATCTTCAAGACTTGAGCTTCCAAGTCATTCAGCTACACTGGTGATCCTTTTGATCATCCAGTGGCTCTTGTGCTTAGGTGATTACACAGTAACCCCAACTTTCTTGCACATGTTCTTTATCATCCCCATGATCTGGTTGGGGGTTGAACTCTTGACCGGTTGTGTTTTCTTGAGTAGGTTGCATGGTACACACTAACCCCTGGACTATATTTGTGATACTCATTCAAAACAAATTTAGTACAAATACACCACCCATGATGCACATTTGGTAATATTGTGACACATACCTGACAGATGTTATGTTCCACTCTAAGTCACAACATACAGTATGTGGATAATATGCATATAAATACCAAGTGCATAAATATGGAACATTCAAGTAGCATGTGACAAGTATGGATATAACTATGTATTTCATAATTATAGTTTTAGGATCATCATACCCTATGTGCATAAGATGCATATATTTATGCATTGCATAATTAATACATTATGTGAATGATATGCATATATCCATGCATTTAAAAATGATAGGATAATTATACCCTATGTGAAAAGTATGCATATAAATGCTAATTGCATAGTTATGGGATAGTCATACTCTAGGTGAATTAAGTACATACAAACAGTTACATTATAATTATGGGATATTCATACTATATGTGAATAGTATGTATATAAATAAATGGTGAAGTATAATGATTTCTAAAAATGACTAATATTAGTATAAATGTGAATATCAAGTAAATAATATTGGTAAAATAATCCATTATAGGCACATTATACATATTCAAAAAAGGATATGATTGGTAAAATGATCATTAAAAGTATATTGAACCTCTTTAAACAGAAATAATACTTATAAAAAAAATTTTTTTTTTTTTTGGTTTTTTTTATATTTTTTTTTTAATTTTTTTATTTTGATCATGTAGATTTATGATCTCATGATCTTCAAGACTTGAGCTTCCAAGTCATTCAGCTACACTGGTGATCCTTTTGATCATCCAGTGGCTCTTGTGCTTAGGTGATTACACAGTAACCCCAACTTTCTTGCACATGTTCTTTATCATCCCCATGATCTGGTTGGGGGTTGAACTCTTGACCGGTTGTGTTTTCTTGAGTAGGTTGCATGGTACACACTAACCCCTGGACTATATTTGTGATACTCATTCAAAACAAATTTAGTACAAATACACCACCCATGATGCACATTTGGTAATATTGTGACACATACCTGACAGATGTTATGTTCCACTCTAAGTCACAACATACAGTATGTGGATAATATGCATATAAATACCAAGTGCATAAATATGGAACATTCAAGTAGCATGTGACAAGTATGGATATAACTATGTATTTCATAATTATAGTTTTAGGATCATCATACCCTATGTGCATAAGATGCATATATTTATGCATTGCATAATTAATACATTATGTGAATGATATGCATATATCCATGCATTTAAAAATGATAGGATAATTATACCCTATGTGAAAAGTATGCATATAAATGCTAATTGCATAGTTATGGGATAGTCATACTCTAGGTGAATTAAGTACATACAAACAGTTACATTATAATTATGGGATATTCATACTATATGTGAATAGTATGTATATAAATAAATGGTGAAGTATAATGATTTCTAAAAATGACTAATATTAGTATAAATGTGAATATCAAGTAAATAATAGGGGGTGTCAGTTCTGGCAAATCCGCACTTACAAATCCGCACTTAAATTTGACCAAATCCGCACTTAAATAAGTGCGGATTTCCAAAACACACTAGCCCCAATACTGGTGGATTTCAAAATGAAATAAGTCACTTATTTCACTCAAATCCGCACTTTCTCAACCAAAAGTGCTGATTTCACCATCAAGTCCCATTTCACTGATTTGTCAGCATCATCCCATTCATACGCAGCACTCCACAGCATAACACTTCATAACCCAAAACATCATACATCATTTACATCTTCATATCATATCATATAAGAGTCATGCCTTCCTCACTTTCAAATCGTGATAAATTACATAAAGCAATGACTTTCATGGCGCTTGAACTGCTCTTGGACTCTGATTCCGATTCTGATCTAGAAGAAGATTTTGTCGTTTTATCAAAAATGGCCAGGAAACGTTACCTTCTTCCCAGAAAGCCTCAAGTACTTCATACCCCCAAGTACACCATCCAAACACTTCTTAAACTATCTACACCCAGTTTTAGATGGCTGTTCAGGACTTCTCAGGAATGTTTCCTTAAATTGCTTGAGCTTATTCAGGATCATCCCATATTTCACAATAATTCTCAAAAAGAACAACAACATCCTTCAATTCAATTGGCCATCACACTATGTTGTTTGGGTTCAAATGGTAATGGAGCCGCTTTGAAACGTTTAGAAAATGTCTTTGATTTAGGGTATGGTTCAGTTAACACTTATACCAAACGATGTATCACTGCCATCAACTCCTTGGAATCTCAACTTCTCACCTGGCCAACAAAAGAAGAGCGACTTGAATCATCTCAGGTTATGCAAGCAGAGGGCTTTCCAGGATGTATTGGTTTTGTTGATGGTACTACTATTCCTTTGAGCCAGAAACCTGCTCAAGGTGGAAACAATTACTTTGACCGTAAAAAGAGGTAGATTATTTTTAACTCCTTTCATCCTCCTTGAAACTAACACAAACAAATATATCTTCTTTATAGATATTCAATTAACGTTCAGCTTATATGTGACGTAAACAAAAAATTTATATCATTCTTTGCTGGCTATCCTGGCTCATGTCATGACTCCTACGTCTTCCAAAGAATGCATATTTCAAATGAACCTGAAAAATTCTTTGATGAAAATCAGTATCTTCTTGCAGATTCTGCTTATGAGAATGGAAAGTATGTACTTCCTGCTTTTCGGGGAGCAGCTTCAGAAGACAGTCAAAATGCCAAATTCAACAATCATTTGGCAAAGTCAAGAGTCCGTATTGAACATTCTATTGGAATCTTGAAAGGCCGTTTTTCTAGTTTAAGGGAATTAAGAAGTCCTCTTAGAAATAAATCTGAAATGGAGGCGGTGATCAACTGGATTCTGTGTTGCACTATACTTCATAACCTACTTGCTGACCTCAAAGATCAATGGTTAGAGCTGTATGAAGATGAACAAGTTGATTCACCTCCGACTATATCCAACACTTCTATTTCTCAATCAACTAGTATAAGGGCGAAAATCCTTCCAATAACACTCCAACATTTTTCAACGCAATTTTAATTTTTTTCTCTTTCTCTTCAAATTATCAATTTGCATGTATTATTCACTGAGAATGGTAAATTTTTTTGCATATTTTTTTGGTTTTTGAATTTGCTGTTAAAGTCTTATTTTTTTTTCTCTCTGTGTTTTCTTTCATCAACTCAACATGAAATCGCATATTTTCAGCAAACGCATATTTTTTCAGTCACTCAAAGGTTGGGAAAGAGTTGGAAGGGAAGATTAAGGGTTCCGAGGCATTTTAAATGAAGAAAAGGGTCTGGGAGAGGTTGAGAGGGGTGAAATGGGGATCAAAAGAGGATGGCATACAATGGGGCTGGGAGGATAGCGAAAGGCATGGGGAGGGAAGACAAGCATGTGTTGATAGAATTGAAAGGGATGGAGATTGGTGCAAACAGAGTGTGAAAATAGGAGGATGAACTCTGTTCTTCGGGCGAAGAACAGAGTTCACTTCCATAAAATATTAGCTGAAACATAGTTTTCAATTCTGTAAAAACAGTTGTAAGTAATAGAAAAAGTCACTGATTTTTTTTCTATGTAATCCTTGCTTTACGAGGAGACTTTTGTGACGAAGCAGATTTTTGAGTTACCTTTTGAGATTTGGAATGTCTGGGAGGCATTATGAAACTGGCACATAACAAGAAAAAAGATTAAAAAGTAGAAGAAATAAGTAAAAAAGAATGTAAACATGCCTGGTCAAAATATTGAAAATGTCAGGAAGGGGTGTGTGCCGAGGATTGATGGGTAGGTAGCAAGGAAGGTCAGTGTGTCACATGTGACAGGGATGGGGTAAGAAATGAAGGGATGTTTTGTGGCCAAAATGTGGTTGTGAAAAAAAACGGGAAAAAAGTGCTGATTTGAGGTCATAACTGACACCCTTTTTTGAAATAAGTGACTTTTTTGCAAAATTTAAGTGCTGATTTGTAAGTGCTGATTTGGTTTGAAATCCGCACTTAATTTAAGTGCGGATTTGCCAGAACTGACACCCCCTAATATTGGTAAAATAATCCATTATAGGCACATTATACATATTCAAAAAAGGATATGATTGGTAAAATGATCATTAAAATTATATTGAACCTCTTTAAACAGAAATAATACTTATAAAAAAAAATTTTTTTTTTTTTGGTTTTTTTTATATTTTTTTTTAATTTTTTTATTTTGATCATGTAGATTTATGATCTCATGATCTTCAAGACTTGAGCTTCCAAGTCATTCAGCTACACTGGTGATCCTTTTGATCATCCAGTGGCTCTTGTGCTTAGGTGATTACACAGTAACCCCAACTTTCTTGCACATGTTCTTTATCATCCCCATGATCTGGTTGGGGGTTGAACTCTTGACCGGTTGTGTTTTCTTGAGTAGGTTGCATGGTACACACTAACCCCTGGACTATATTTGTGATACTCATTCAAAACAAATTTAGTACAAATACACCACCCATGATGCACATTTGGTAATATTGTGACACATACCTGACATATGTTATGTTCCACTCTAAGTCACAACATACAGTATGTGGATAATATGCATATAAATACCAAGTGCATAAATATGGAACATTCAAGTAGCATGTGAAAAGTATGGATATAACTATGTATTTCATAATTATAGTTTTAGGATCATCATACCCTATGTGCATAAGATGCATATATTTATGCATTGCATAATTAATACATTATGTGAATGATATGCATATATCCATGCATTTAAAAATGATAGGATAATTATACCCTATGTGAAAAGTATGCATATAAATGCTAATTGCATAGTTATGGGATAGTCATACTCTAGGTGAATTAAGTACATACAAACAGTTACATTATAATTATGGGATATTCATACTATATGTGAATAGTATGTATATAAATAAATGGTGAAGTATAATGATTTCTAAAAATGACTAATATTAGTATAAATGTGAATATCAAGTAAATAATATTGGTAAAATAATCCATTATAGGCACATTATACATATTCAAAAAAGGATATGATTGGTAAAATGATCATTAAAAGTATATTGAACCTCTTTAAACAGAAATAATACTTATAAAAAAATTTTTTTTTTTTTTGGTTTTTTTTATATTTTTTTTTAATTTTTTTATTTTGATCATGTAGATTTATGATCTCATGATCTTCAAGACTTGAGCTTCCAAGTCATTCAGCTACACTGGTGATCCTTTTGATCATCCAGTGGCTCTTGTGCTTAGGTGATTACACAGTAACCCCAACTTTCTTGCACATGTTCTTTATCATCCCCATGATCTGGTTGGGGGTTGAACTCTTGACCGGTTGTGTTTTCTTGAGTAGGTTGCATGGTACACACTAACCCCTGGACTATATTTGTGATACTCATTCAAAACAAATTTAGTACAAATACACCACCCATGATGCACATTTGGTAATATTGTGACACATACCTGACATATGTTATGTTCCACTCTAAGTCACAACATACAGTATGTGGATAATATGCATATAAATACCAAGTGCATAAATATGGAACATTCAAGTAGCATGTGAAAAGTATGGATATAACTATGTATTTCATAATTATAGTTTTAGGATCATCATACCCTATGTGCATAAGATGCATATATTTATGCATTGCATAATTAATACATTATGTGAATGATATGCATATATCCAGGCATTTAAAAATGATAGGATAATTATACCCTATGTGAAAAGTATGCATATAAATGCTAATTGCATAGTTATGGGATAGTCATACTCTAGGTGAATTAAGTACATACAAACAGTTACATTATAATTATGGGATATTCATACTATATGTGAATAGTATGTATATAAATAAATGGTGAAGTATAATGATTTCTAAAAATGACTAATATTAGTATAAATGTGAATATCAAGTAAATAATATTGGTAAAATAATCCATTATAGGCACATTATACATATTCAAAAAAGGATATGATTGGTAAAATGATCATTAAAAGTATATTGAACCTCTTTAAACAGAAATAATACTTATAAAAAAATTTTTTTTTTTTTTGGTTTTTTTTATATTTTTTTTTAATTTTTTTATTTTGATCATGTAGATTTATGATCTCATGATCTTCAAGACTTGAGCTTCCAAGTCATTCAGCTACACTGGTGATCCTTTTGATCATCCAGTGGCTCTTGTGCTTAGGTGATTACACAGTAACCCCAACTTTCTTGCACATGTTCTTTATCATCCCCATGATCTGGTTGGGGGTTGAACTCTTGACCGGTTGTGTTTTCTTGAGTAGGTTGCATGGTACACACTAACCCCTGGACTATATTTGTGATACTCATTCAAAACAAATTTAGTACAAATACACCACCCATGATGCACATTTGGTAATATTGTGACACATACCTGACATATGTTATGTTCCACTCTAAGTCACAACATACAGTATGTGGATAATATGCATATAAATACCAAGTGCATAAATATGGAACATTCAAGTAGCATGTGAAAAGTATGGATATAACTATGTATTTCATAATTATAGTTTTAGGATCATCATACCCTATGTGCATAAGATGCATATATTTATGCATTGCATAATTAATACATTATGTGAATGATATGCATATATCCAGGCATTTAAAAATGATAGGATAATTATACCCTATGTGAAAAGTATGCATATAAATGCTAATTGCATAGTTATGGGATAGTCATACTCTAGGTGAATTAAGTACATACAAACAGTTACATTATAATTATGGGATATTCATACTATATGTGAATAGTATGTATATAAATAAATGGTGAAGTATAATGATTTCTAAAAATGACTAATATTAGTATAAATGTGAATATCAAGTAAATAATATTGGTAAAATAATCCATTATAGGCACATTATACATATTCAAAAAAGGATATGATTGGTAAAATGATCATTAAAAGTATATTGAACCTCTTTAAACAGAAATAATACTTATAAAAAAAATTTTTTTTTTTTTGGTTTTTTTTATATTTTTTTTTAATTTTTTTATTTTGATCATGTAGATTTATGATCTCATGATCTTCAAGACTTGAGCTTCCAAGTCATTCAGCTACACTGGTGATCCTTTTGATCATCCAGTGGCTCTTGTGCTTAGGTGATTACACAGTAACCCCAACTTTCTTGCACATGTTCTTTATCATCCCCATGATCTGGTTGGGGGTTGAACTCTTGACCGGTTGTGTTTTCTTGAGTAGGTTGCATGGTACACACTAACCCCTGGACTATATTTGTGATACTCATTCAAAACAAATTTAGTACAAATACACCACCCATGATGCACATTTGGTAATATTGTGACACATACCTGACATATGTTATGTTCCACTCTAAGTCACAACATACAGTATGTGGATAATATGCATATAAATACCAAGTGCATAAATATGGAACATTCAAGTAGCATGTGAAAAGTATGGATATAACTATGTATTTCATAATTATAGTTTTAGGATCATCATACCCTATGTGCATAAGATGCATATATTTATGCATTGCATAATTAATACATTATGTGAATGATATGCATATATCCAGGCATTTAAAAATGATAGGATAATTATACCCTATGTGAAAAGTATGCATATAAATGCTAATTGCATAGTTATGGGATAGTCATACTCTAGGTGAATTAAGTACATACAAACAGTTACATTATAATTATGGGATATTCATACTATATGTGAATAGTATGTATATAAATAAATGGTGAAGTATAATGATTTCTAAAAATGACTAATATTAGTATAAATGTGAATATCAAGTAAATAATATTGGTAAAATAATCCATTATAGGCACATTATACATATTCAAAAAAGGATATGATTGGTAAAATGATCATTAAAAGTATATTGAACCTCTTTAAACAGAAATAATACTTATAAAAAAATTTTTTTTTTTTTTGGTTTTTTTTATATTTTTTTTTAATTTTTTTATTTTGATCATGTAGATTTATGATCTCATGATCTTCAAGACTTGAGCTTCCAAGTCATTCAGCTACACTGGTGATCCTTTTGATCATCCAGTGGCTCTTGTGCTTAGGTGATTACACAGTAACCCCAACTTTCTAGCACATGTTCTTTATCATCCCCATGATCTGGTTGGGGGTTGAACTCTTGACCGGTTGTGTTTTCTTGAGTAGGTTGCATGGTACACACTAACCCCTGGACTATATTTGTGATACTCATTCAAAACAAATTTAGTACAAATACACCACCCATGATGCACATTTGGTAATATTGTGACACATACCTGACATATGTTATGTTCCACTCTAAGTCACAACATACAGTATGTGGATAATATGCATATAAATACCAAGTGCATAAATATGGAACATTCAAGTAGCATGTGAAAAGTATGGATATAACTATGTATTTCATAATTATAGTTTTAGGATCATCATACCCTATGTGCATAAGATGCATATATTTATGCATTGCATAATTAATACATTATGTGAATGATATGCATATATCCAGGCATTTAAAAATGATAGGATAATTATACCCTATGTGAAAAGTATGCATATAAATGCTAATTGCATAGTTATGGGATAGTCATACTCTAGGTGAATTAAGTACATACAAACAGTTACATTATAATTATGGGATATTCATACTATATGTGAATAGTATGTATATAAATAAATGGTGAAGTATAATGATTTCTAAAAATGACTAATATTAGTATAAATGTGAATATCAAGTAAATAATATTGGTAAAATAATCCATTATAGGCACATTATACATATTCAAAAAAGGATATGATTGGTAAAATGATCATTAAAAGTATATTGAACCTCTTTAAACAGAAATAATACTTATAAAAAAATTTTTTTTTTTTTTGGTTTTTTTTATATTTTTTTTTAATTTTTTTATTTTGATCATGTAGATTTATGATCTCATGATCTTCAAGACTTGAGCTTCCAAGTCATTCAGCTACACTGGTGATCCTTTTGATCATCCAGTGGCTCTTGTGCTTAGGTGATTACACAGTAACCCCAACTTTCTTGCACATGTTCTTTATCATCCCCATGATCTGGTTGGGGGTTGAACTCTTGACCGGTTGTGTTTTCTTGAGTAGGTTGCATGGTACACACTAACCCCTGGACTATATTTGTGATACTCATTCAAAACAAATTTAGTACAAATACACCACCCATGATGCACATTTGGTAATATTGTGACACATACCTGACATATGTTATGTTCCACTCTAAGTCACAACATACAGTATGTGGATAATATGCATATAAATACCAAGTGCATAAATATGGAACATTCAAGTAGCATGTGAAAAGTATGGATATAACTATGTATTTCATAATTATAGTTTTAGGATCATCATACCCTATGTGCATAAGATGCATATATTTATGCATTGCATAATTAATACATTATGTGAATGATATGCATATATCCAGGCATTTAAAAATGATAGGATAATTATACCCTATGTGAAAAGTATGCATATAAATGCTAATTGCATAGTTATGGGATAGTCATACTCTAGGTGAATTAAGTACATACAAACAGTTACATTATAATTATGGGATATTCATACTATATGTGAATAGTATGTATATAAATAAATGGTGAAGTATAATGATTTCTAAAAATGACTAATATTAGTATAAATGTGAATATCAAGTAAATAATATTGGTAAAATAATCCATTATAGGCACATTATACATATTCAAAAAAGGATATGATTGGTAAAATGATCATTAAAAGTATATTGAACCTCTTTAAACAGAAATAATACTTATAAAAAATTTTTTTTTTTTTGGTTTTTTTTATATTTTTTTTTAATTTTTTTATTTTGATCATGTAGATTTATGATCTCATGATCTTCAAGACTTGAGCTTTTAAGTCATTCAGCTACACTGGTGATCCTTTTGATCATCCAGTGGCTCTTGTGCTTAGGTGATTACACAGTAACCCCAACTTTCTTGCACATGTTCTTTATCATCCCCATGATCTGGTTGGGGGTTGAACTCTTGACCGGTTGTGTTTTCTTGAGTAGGTTGCATGGTACACACTAACCCCTGGACTATATTTGTGATATTCATTCAAAACAAATTTAGTACAAATACACCACCCATGATGCACATTTGGTAATATTGTGACACATACCTGACAGATGTTATGTTCCACTCTAAGTCACAACATACAGTATGTGGATAATATGCATATAAATACCAAGTGCATAAATATGGAACATTCAAGTAGCATGTGACAAGTATGGATATAACTATGTATTTCATAATTATAGTTTTAGGATCATCATACCCTATGTGCATAAGATGCATATATTTATGCATTGCATAATTAATACATTATGTGAATGATATGCATAAATCCATGCATTTAAAAATGATAGGATAATTATACCCTATGTGAAAAGTATGCATATAAATGCTAATTGCATAGTTATGGGATAGTCATACTCTAGGTGAATTAAGTACATACAAACAGTTACATTATAATTATGGGATATTCATACTATATGTGAATAGTATGTATATAAATAAATGGTGAAGTATAATGATTTCTAAAAATGACTAATATTAGTATAAATGTGAATATCAAGTAAATAATATTGGTAAAATAATCCATTATAGGCACATTATACAAATTCAAAAAAGGATATGATTGGTAAAATGATCATTAAAAGTATATTGAACCTCTTTAAACAGAAATAATACTTATAAATTTTTTTTTTTTTTTTGGTTTTTTTTATATTTTTTTTTAATTTTTTTATTTTGATCATGTAGATTTATGATCTCATGATCTTCAAGACTTGAGCTTCCAAGTCATTCAGCTACACTGGTGATCTTTTGATCATCCAGTGGCTCTTGTGCTTAGGTGATTACACAGTAACCCCAACTTTCTTGCACATGTTCTTTATCATCCCCATGATCTGGTTTGGGGTTGAACTCTTGACCAGTTGTGTTTTCTTGAGTATGTTGCATGGTACACACTAACCCCTGGACTATATTTGTGATACTCATTCAAAACAAATTTAGTACAAATACACCACCCATGATGCACATTTGGTAATATTGTGACACATACCTGACAGATGTTATGTTCCACTCTAAGTCACAACATACAGTATGTGGATAATATGCATATAAATACCAAGTGCATAAATATGGAACATTCAAGTAGCATGTGACAAGTATGGATATAACTATGTATTTCATAATTATAGTTTTAGGATCATCATACCCTATGTGCATAAGATGCATATATTTATGCATTGCATAATTAATACATTATGTGAATGATATGCATAAATCCATGCATTTAAAAATGATAGGATAATTATACCCTATGTGAAAAGTATGCATATAAATGCTAATTGCATAGTTATGGGATAGTCATACTCTAGGTGAATTAAGTACATACAAACAGTTACATTATAATTATGGGATATTCATACTATATGTGAATAGTATGTATATAAATAAATGGTGAAGTATAATGATTTCTAAAAATGACTAATATTAGTATAAATGTGAATATCAAGTAAATAATATTGGTAAAATAATCCATTATAGGCACATTATAAATATTCAAAAAAGGATATGATTGGTAAAATGATCATTAAAAGTATATTGAACCTCTTTAAACAGAAATAATACTTATAAAAATTTTTTTTTTTTTTTTTGGTTTTTTTTATATTTTTTTTTAATTTTTTTATTTTGATCATGTAGATTTATGATCTCATGATCTTCAAGACTTGAGCTTCCAAGTCATTCAGCTACACTGGTGATCCTTTTGATCATCCAGTGGCTCTTGTGCTTAGGTGATTACACAGTAACCCCAACTTTCTTGCACATGTTCTTTATCATCCCCATGATCTGGTTGGGGGTTGAACTCTTGACCGGTTGTGTTTTCTTGAGTAGGTTGCATGGTACACACTAACCCCTGGACTATATTTTTGATACTCATTCAAAACAAATTTAGCACAAATACACCACCCATGATGCACATTTGGTAATATTGTGACACATACCTGACAGATGTTATGTTCCACTCTAAGTCACAACATACAGTATGTGGATAATATGCATATAAATACCAAGTGCATAAATATGGAACATTCAAGTAGCATGTGACAAGTATGGATATAACTATGTATTTCATAATTATAGTTTTAGGATCATCATACCCTATGTGCATAAGATGCATATATTTATGCATTGCATAATTAATACATTATGTGAATGATATGCATATATCCATGCATTTAAAAATGATAGGATAATTATACCCTATGTGAAAAGTATGCATATAAATGCTAATTGCATAGTTATGGGATAGTCATACTCTAGGTGAATTAAGTACATACAAACAGTTACATTATAATTATGGGATATTCATACTATATGTGAATAGTATGTATATAAATAAATGGTGAAGTATAATGATTTCTAAAAATGACTAATATTAGTATAAATGTGAATATCAAGTAAATAATATTGGTAAAATAATCCATTATAGGCACATTATACATATTCAAAAAAGGATATGATTGGTAAAATGATCATTAAAATTATATTGAACCTCTTTAAACAGAAATAATACTTATAAAAAAAAATTTTTTTTTTTTTGGTTTTTTTTATATTTTTTTTTAATTTTTTTATTTTGATCATGTAGATTTATGATCTCATGATCTTCAAGACTTGAGCTTCCAAGTCATTCAGCTACACTGGTGATCCTTTTGATCATCCAGTGGCTCTTGTGCTTAGGTGATTACACAGTAACCCCAACTTTCTTGCACATGTTCTTTATCATCCCCATGATCTGGTTGGGGGTTGAACTCTTGACCGGTTGTGTTTTCTTGAGTAGGTTGCATGGTACACACTAACCCCTGGACTATATTTGTGATACTCATTCAAAA
Source organism: Hemileia vastatrix (assembly GCA_030280995.1). NCBI lineage: Eukaryota > Fungi > Basidiomycota > Pucciniomycetes > Pucciniales > Zaghouaniaceae > Hemileia > Hemileia vastatrix. The sequence continues at coordinate 23,860,127 of JASXTE010000004.1, read as the reverse complement.
CAAATTTAGTACAAATACACCACCCATGATGCACATTTGGTAATATTGTGACACATACCTGACAGATGTTATGTTCCACTCTAAGTCACAACATACAGTATGTGGATAATATGCATATAAATACCAAGTGCATAAATATGGAACATACAAGTAGCATGTGACAAGTATGGATATAACTATGTATTTCATAATTATAGTTTTAGGATCATCATACCCTATGTGCATAAGATGCATATATTTATGCATTGCATAATTAATACATTATGTGAATGATATGCATATATCCATGCATTTAAAAATGATAGGATAATTATACCCTATGTGAAAAGTATGCATATAAATGCTAATTGCATAGTTATGGGATAGTCATACTCTAGGTGAATTAAGTACATACAAACAGTTACATTATAATTATGGGATATTCATACTATATGTGAATAGTATGTATATAAATAAATGGTGAAGTATAATGATTTCTAAAAATGACTAATATTAGTATAAATGTGAATATCAAGTAAATAATATTGGTAAAATAATCCATTATAGGCACATTATACATATTCAAAAAAGGATATGATTGGTAAAATGATCATTAAAAGTATATTGAACCTCTTTAAACAGAAATAATACATATAAAAAAATTTTTTTTTTTTGGTTTTTTTAATATTTTTTTTAATTTTTTTATTTTGATCATGTAGATTTATGATCTCATGATCTTCAAGACTTGAGCTTCCAAGTCATTCAGCTACACTGGTGATCCTTTTGATCATCCAGTGGCTCTTGTGCTTAGGTGATTACACAGTAACCCCAACTTTCTTGCACATGTTCTTTATCATCCCCATGATCTGGTTGGGGGTTGAACTCTTGACCGGTTGTGTTTTCTTGAGTAGGTTGCATGGTACACAATAACCCCTGGACTATATTTGTGATACTCATTCAAAACAAATTTAGTACAAATACACCACCCATGATGCACATTTGGTAATATTGTGACTCATACCTGACAGATGTTATGTTCCACTCTAAGTCACAACATACAGTATGTGGATAATATGCATATAAATACCAAGTGCATAAATATGGAACATTCAAGTAGCATGTGACAAGTATGGATATAACTATGTATTTCATATTTATAGTTTTAGGATCATCATACCCTATGTGCATAAGATGCATATATTTATGCATTGCATAATTAATACATTATGTGAATGATATGCATATATGCATGCATTTATAAATGATAGGATAATTATACCCTATGTAAAAAGTATGCATATAAATGCTAATTGCATAGTTATGGGATAGTCATACTCTAGGTGAATTAAGTACATACAAACAGTTACATTATAATTATGGGATATTCATACTATATGTGAATAGTATGTATATAAATAAATGGTGAAGTATAATGATTTCTAAAAATGACTAATATTAGTATAAATGTGAATATCAAGTAAATAATATTGGTAAAATAATCCATTATAGGCACATTATACATATTCAAAAAAGGATATGATTGGTAAAATGATCATTAAAAGTATATTGAACCTCTTTAAACAGAAATAATACTTATAAAAAAAATTTTTTTTTTTTTGGTTTTTTTTATATTTTTTTTTAATTTTTTTATTTTGATCATGTAGATTTATGATCTCATGATCTTCAAGACTTGAGCTTCCAAGTCATTCAGCTACACTGGTGATCCTTTTGATCATCCAGTGGCTCTTGTGCTTAGGTGATTACACAGTAACCCCAACTTTCTTGCACATGTTCTTTATCATCCCCATGATCTGGTTGGGGGTTGAACTCTTGACCGGTTGTGTTTTCTTGAGTAGGTTGCATGGTACACACTAACCCCTGGACTATATTTGTGATACTCATTCAAAACAAATTTAGTACAAATACACCACCCATGATGCACATTTGGTAATATTGTGACACATACCTGACATATGTTATGTTCCACTCTAAGTCACAACATACAGTATGTGGATAATATGCATATAAATACCAAGTGCATAAATATGGAACATTCAAGTAGCATGTGAAAAGTATGGATATAACTATGTATTTCATAATTATAGTTTTAGGATCATCATACCCTATGTGCATAAGATGCATATATTTATGCATTGCATAATTAATACATTATGTGAATGATATGCATATATCCAGGCATTTAAAAATGATAGGATAATTATAACCTATGTGAAAAGTATGCATATAAATGCTAATTGCATAGTTATGGGATAGTCATACTCTAGGTGAATTAAGTACATACAAACAGTTACATTATAATTATGGGATATTCATACTATATGTGAATAGTATGTATATAAATAAATGGTGAAGTATAATGATTTCTAAAAATGACTAATATTAGTATAAATGTGAATATCAAGTAAATAATATTGGTAAAATAATCCATTATAGGCACATTATACATATTCAAAAAAGGATATGATTGGTAAAATGATCATTAAAAGTATATTGAACCTCTTTAAACAGAAATAATACTTATAAAAAAATTTTTTTTTTTTGGTTTTTTTTATATTTTTTTTTAATTTTTTTATTTTGATCATGTAGATTTATGATCTCATGATCTTCAAGACTTGAGCTTCCAAGTCATTCAGCTACACTGGTGATCCTTTTGATCATCCAGTGGCTCTTGTGCTTAGGTGATTACACAGTAACCCCAACTTTCTTGCACATGTTCTTTATCATCCCCATGATCTGGTTGGGGGTTGAACTCTTGACCGGTTGTGTTTTCTTGAGTAGGTTGCATGGTACACACTAACCCCTGGACTATATTTGTGATACTCATTCAAAACAAATTTAGTACAAATACACCACCCATGATGCACATTTGGTAATATTGTGACACATACCTGACAGATGTTATGTTCCACTCTAAGTCACAACATACAGTATGTGGATAATATGCATATAAATACCAAGTGCATAAATATGGAACATACAAGTAGCATGTGACAAGTATGGATATAACTATGTATTTCATAATTATAGTTTTAGGATCATCATACCCTATGTGCATAAGATGCATATATTTATGCATTGCATAATTAATACATTATGTGAATGATATGCATATATCCATGCATTTAAAAATGATAGGATAATTATACCCTATGTGAAAAGTATGCATATAAATGCTAATTGCATAGTTATGGGATAGTCATACTCTAGGTGAATTAAGTACATACAAACAGTTACATTATAATTATGGGATATTCATACTATATGTGAATAGTATGTATATAAATAAATGGTGAAGTATAATGATTTCTAAAAATGACTAATATTAGTATAAATGTGAATATCAAGTAAATAATATTGGTAAAATAATCCATTATAGGCACATTATACATATTCAAAAAAGGATATGATTGGTAAAATGATCATTAAAAGTATATTGAACCTCTTTAAACAGAAATAATACTTATAAAAAAATTTTTTTTTTTTTTTGGTTTTTTTTATATTTTTTTTTAATTTTTTTATTTTGATCATGTAGATTTATGATCTCATGATCTTCAAGACTTGAGCTTCCAAGTCATTCAGCTACACTGGTGATCTTTTGATCATCCAGTGGCTCTTGTGCTTAGGTGATTACACAGTAACCCCAACTTTCTTGCACATGTTCTTTATCATCCCCATGATCTGGTTGGGGGTTGAACTCTTGACCAGTTGTGTTTTCTTGAGTAGGTTGCATGGCACACACTAACCCCTGGACTATATTTGTGATACTCATTCAAAACAAATTTAGTACAAATACACCACCCATGATGCACATTTGGTAATATTGTGACACATACCTGACAGATGTTATGTTCCACTCTAAGTCACAACATACAGTATGTGGATAATATGCATATAAATACCAAGTGCATAAATATGGAACATACAAGTAGCATGTGACAAGTATGGATATAACTATGTATTTCATAATTATAGTTTTAGGATCATCATACCCTATGTGCATAAGATGCATATATTTATGCATTGCATAATTAATACATTATGTGAATGATATGCATATATCCATGCATTTAAAAATGATAGGATAATTATACCCTATGTGAAAAGTATGCATATAAATGCTAATTGCATAGTTATGGGATAGTCATACTCTAGGTGAATTAAGTACATACAAACAGTTACATTATAATTATGGGATATTCATACTATATGTGAATAGTATGTATATAAATAAATGGTGAAGTATAATGATTTCTAAAAATGACTAATATTAGTATAAATGTGAATATCAAGTAAATAATATTGGTAAAATAATCCATTATAGGCACATTATACATATTCAAAAAAGGATATGATTGGTAAAATGATCATTAAAAGTATATTGAACCTCTTTAAACAGAAATAATACTTATAAAAATTTTTTTTTTTTTTTTTGGTTTTTTTTATATTTTTTTTTAATTTTTTTATTTTGATCATGTAGATTTATGATCTCATGATCTTCAAGACTTGAGCTTCCAAGTCATTCAGCTACACTGGTGATCTTTTGATCATCCAGTGGCTCTTGTGCTTAGGTGATTACACAGTAACCCCAACTTTCTTGCACATGTTCTTTATCATCCCCATGATCTGGTTGGGGGTTGAACTCTTGACCGGTTGTGTTTTCTTGAGTAGGTTGCATGGTACACACTAACCCCTGGACTATATTTGTGATACTCATTCAAAACAAATTTAGTACAAATACACCACCCATGATGCACATTTGGTAATATTGTGACACATACCTGACATATGTTATGTTCCACTCTAAGTCACAACATACAGTATGTGGATAATATGCATATAAATACCAAGTGCATAAATATGGAACATTCAAGTAGCATGTGAAAAGTATGGATATAACTATGTATTTCATAATTATAGTTTTAGGATCATCATACCCTATGTGCATAAGATGCATATATTTATGCATTGCATAATTAATACATTATGTGAATGATATGCATAAATCCATGCATTTAAAAATGATAGGATAATTATACCCTATGTGAAAAGTATGCATATAAATGCTAATTGCATAGTTATGGGATAGTCATACTCTAGGTGAATTAAGTACATACAAACAGTTACATTATAATTATGGGATATTCATACTATATGTGAATAGTATGTATATAAATAAATGGTGAAGTATAATGATTTCTAAAAATGACTAATATTAGTATAAATGTGAATATCAAGTAAATAATATTGGTAAAATAATCCATTATAGGCACATTATACAAATTCAAAAAAGGATATGATTGGTAAAATGATCATTAAAAGTATATTGAACCTCTTTAAACAGAAATAATACTTATAAAAAATTTTTTTTTTTTTGGTTTTTTTTATATTTTTTTTTAATTTTTTTATTTTGATCATGTAGATTTATGATCTCATGATCTTCAAGACTTGAGCTTTTAAGTCATTCAGCTACACTGGTGATCCTTTTGATCATCCAGTGGCTCTTGTGCTTAGGTGATTACACAGTAACCCCAACTTTCTTGCACATGTTCTTTATCATCCCCATGATCTGGTTGGGGGTTGAACTCTTGACCGGTTGTGTTTTCTTGAGTAGGTTGCATGGTACACACTAACCCCTGGACTATATTTGTGATATTCATTCAAAACAAATTTAGTACAAATACACCACCCATGATGCACATTTGGTAATATTGTGACACATACCTGACAGATGTTATGTTCCACTCTAAGTCACAACATACAGTATGTGGATAATATGCATATAAATACCAAGTGCATAAATATGGAACATTCAAGTAGCATGTGACAAGTATGGATATAACTATGTATTTCATAATTATAGTTTTAGGATCATCATACCCTATGTGCATAAGATGCATATATTTATGCATTGCATAATTAATACATTATGTGAATGATATGCATAAATCCATGCATTTAAAAATGATAGGATAATTATACCCTATGTGAAAAGTATGCATATAAATGCTAATTGCATAGTTATGGGATAGTCATACTCTAGGTGAATTAAGTACATACAAACAGTTACATTATAATTATGGGATATTCATACTATATGTGAATAGTATGTATATAAATAAATGGTGAAGTATAATGATTTCTAAAAATGACTAATATTAGTATAAATGTGAATATCAAGTAAATAATATTGGTAAAATAATCCATTATAGGCACATTATACAAATTCAAAAAAGGATATGATTGGTAAAATGATCATTAAAAGTATATTGAACCTCTTTAAACAGAAATAATACTTATAAATTTTTTTTTTTTTTTTGGTTTTTTTTATATTTTTTTTTAATTTTTTTATTTTGATCATGTAGATTTATGATCTCATGATCTTCAAGACTTGAGCTTCCAAGTCATTCAGCTACACTGGTGATCTTTTGATCATCCAGTGGCTCTTGTGCTTAGGTGATTACACAGTAACCCCAACTTTCTTGCACATGTTCTTTATCATCCCCATGATCTGGTTTGGGGTTGAACTCTTGACCAGTTGTGTTTTCTTGAGTATGTTGCATGGTACACACTAACCCCTGGACTATATTTGTGATACTCATTCAAAACAAATTTAGTACAAATACACCACCCATGATGCACATTTGGTAATATTGTGACACATACCTGACAGATGTTATGTTCCACTCTAAGTCACAACATACAGTATGTGGATAATATGCATATAAATACCAAGTGCATAAATATGGAACATTCAAGTAGCATGTGACAAGTATGGATATAACTATGTATTTCATAATTATAGTTTTAGGATCATCATACCCTATGTGCATAAGATGCATATATTTATGCATTGCATAATTAATACATTATGTGAATGATATGCATAAATCCATGCATTTAAAAATGATAGGATAATTATACCCTATGTGAAAAGTATGCATATAAATGCTAATTGCATAGTTATGGGATAGTCATACTCTAGGTGAATTAAGTACATACAAACAGTTACATTATAATTATGGGATATTCATACTATATGTGAATAGTATGTATATAAATAAATGGTGAAGTATAATGATTTCTAAAAATGACTAATATTAGTATAAATGTGAATATCAAGTAAATAATATTGGTAAAATAATCCATTATAGGCACATTATAAATATTCAAAAAAGGATATGATTGGTAAAATGATCATTAAAAGTATATTGAACCTCTTTAAACAGAAATAATACTTATAAAAAAAATTTTTTTTTTTTTGGTTTTTTTTATATTTTTTTTTAATTTTTTTATTTTGATCATGTAGATTTATGATCTCATGATCTTCAAGACTTGAGCTTCCAAGTCATTCAGCTACACTGGTGATCCTTTTGATCATCCAGTGGCTCTTGTGCTTAGGTGATTACACAGTAACCCCAACTTTCTTGCACATGTTCTTTATCATCCCCATGATCTGGTTGGGGGTTGAACTCTTGACCGGTTGTGTTTTCTTGAGTAGGTTGCATGGTACACACTAACCCCTGGACTATATTTTTGATACTCATTCAAAACAAATTTAGCACAAATACACCACCCATGATGCACATTTGGTAATATTGTGACACATACCTGACAGATGTTATGTTCCACTCTAAGTCACAACATACAGTATGTGGATAATATGCATATAAATACCAAGTGCATAAATATGGAACATTCAAGTAGCATGTGACAAGTATGGATATAACTATGTATTTCATAATTATAGTTTTAGGATCATCATACCCTATGTGCATAAGATGCATATATTTATGCATTGCATAATTAATACATTATGTGAATGATATGCATATATCCATGCATTTAAAAATGATAGGATAATTATACCCTATGTGAAAAGTATGCATATAAATGCTAATTGCATAGTTATGGGATAGTCATACTCTAGGTGAATTAAGTACATACAAACAGTTACATTATAATTATGGGATATTCATACTATATGTGAATAGTATGTATATAAATAAATGGTGAAGTATAATGATTTCTAAAAATGACTAATATTAGTATAAATGTGAATATCAAGTAAATAATATTGGTAAAATAATCCATTATAGGCACATTATACATATTCAAAAAAGGATATGATTGGTAAAATGATCATTAAAATTATATTGAACCTCTTTAAACAGAAATAATACTTATAAAAAAAAATTTTTTTTTTTTTGGTTTTTTTTATATTTTTTTTTAATTTTTTTATTTTGATCATGTAGATTTATGATCTCATGATCTTCAAGACTTGAGCTTCCAAGTCATTCAGCTACACTGGTGATCCTTTTGATCATCCAGTGGCTCTTGTGCTTAGGTGATTACACAGTAACCCCAACTTTCTTGCACATGTTCTTTATCATCCCCATGATCTGGTTGGGGGTTGAACTCTTGACCGGTTGTGTTTTCTTGAGTAGGTTGCATGGTACACACTAACCCCTGGACTATATTTGTGATACTCATTCAAAACAAATTTAGTACAAATACACCACCCATGATGCACATTTGGTAATATTGTGACACATACCTGACAGATGTTATGTTCCACTCTAAGTCACAACATACAGTATGTGGATAATATGCATATAAATACCAAGTGCATAAATATGGAACATACAAGTAGCATGTGACAAGTATGGATATAACTATGTATTTCATAATTATAGTTTTAGGATCATCATACCCTATGTGCATAAGATGCATATATTTATGCATTGCATAATTAATACATTATGTGAATGATATGCATATATCCATGCATTTAAAAATGATAGGATAATTATACCCTATGTGAAAAGTATGCATATAAATGCTAATTGCATAGTTATGGGATAGTCATACTCTAGGTGAATTAAGTACATACAAACAGTTACATTATAATTATGGGATATTCATACTATATGTGAATAGTATGTATATAAATAAATGGTGAAGTATAATGATTTCTAAAAATGACTAATATTAGTATAAATGTGAATATCAAGTAAATAATATTGGTAAAATAATCCATTATAGGCACATTATACATATTCAAAAAAGGATATGATTGGTAAAATGATCATTAAAAGTATATTGAACCTCTTTAAACAGAAATAATACATATAAAAAAATTTTTTTTTTTTGGTTTTTTTAATATTTTTTTTAATTTTTTTATTTTGATCATGTAGATTTATGATCTCATGATCTTCAAGACTTGAGCTTCCAAGTCATTCAGCTACACTGGTGATCCTTTTGATCATCCAGTGGCTCTTGTGCTTAGGTGATTACACAGTAACCCCAACTTTCTTGCACATGTTCTTTATCATCCCCATGATCTGGTTGGGGGTTGAACTCTTGACCGGTTGTGTTTTCTTGAGTAGGTTGCATGGTACACAATAACCCCTGGACTATATTTGTGATACTCATTCAAAACAAATTTAGTACAAATACACCACCCATGATGCACATTTGGTAATATTGTGACTCATACCTGACAGATGTTATGTTCCACTCTAAGTCACAACATACAGTATGTGGATAATATGCATATAAATACCAAGTGCATAAATATGGAACATTCAAGTAGCATGTGACAAGTATGGATATAACTATGTATTTCATATTTATAGTTTTAGGATCATCATACCCTATGTGCATAAGATGCATATATTTATGCATTGCATAATTAATACATTATGTGAATGATATGCATATATGCATGCATTTATAAATGATAGGATAATTATACCCTATGTAAAAAGTATGCATATAAATGCTAATTGCATAGTTATGGGATAGTCATACTCTAGGTGAATTAAGTACATACAAACAGTTACATTATAATTATGGGATATTCATACTATATGTGAATAGTATGTATATAAATAAATGGTGAAGTATAATGATTTCTAAAAATGACTAATATTAGTATAAATGTGAATATCAAGTAAATAATATTGGTAAAATAATCCATTATAGGCACATTATACATATTCAAAAAAGGATATGATTGGTAAAATGATCATTAAAAGTATATTGAACCTCTTTAAACAGAAATAATACTTATAAAAAAAATTTTTTTTTTTTTGGTTTTTTTTATATTTTTTTTTAATTTTTTTATTTTGATCATGTAGATTTATGATCTCATGATCTTCAAGACTTGAGCTTCCAAGTCATTCAGCTACACTGGTGATCCTTTTGATCATCCAGTGGCTCTTGTGCTTAGGTGATTACACAGTAACCCCAACTTTCTTGCACATGTTCTTTATCATCCCCATGATCTGGTTGGGGGTTGAACTCTTGACCGGTTGTGTTTTCTTGAGTAGGTTGCATGGTACACACTAACCCCTGGACTATATTTGTGATACTCATTCAAAACAAATTTAGTACAAATACACCACCCATGATGCACATTTGGTAATATTGTGACACATACCTGACATATGTTATGTTCCACTCTAAGTCACAACATACAGTATGTGGATAATATGCATATAAATACCAAGTGCATAAATATGGAACATTCAAGTAGCATGTGAAAAGTATGGATATAACTATGTATTTCATAATTATAGTTTTAGGATCATCATACCCTATGTGCATAAGATGCATATATTTATGCATTGCATAATTAATACATTATGTGAATGATATGCATATATCCAGGCATTTAAAAATGATAGGATAATTATAACCTATGTGAAAAGTATGCATATAAATGCTAATTGCATAGTTATGGGATAGTCATACTCTAGGTGAATTAAGTACATACAAACAGTTACATTATAATTATGGGATATTCATACTATATGTGAATAGTATGTATATAAATAAATGGTGAAGTATAATGATTTCTAAAAATGACTAATATTAGTATAAATGTGAATATCAAGTAAATAATATTGGTAAAATAATCCATTATAGGCACATTATACATATTCAAAAAAGGATATGATTGGTAAAATGATCATTAAAAGTATATTGAACCTCTTTAAACAGAAATAATACTTATAAAAAAATTTTTTTTTTTTGGTTTTTTTTATATTTTTTTTTAATTTTTTAATTTTGATCATGTAGATTTATGATCTCATGATCTTCAAGACTTGAGCTTCCAAGTCATTCAGCTACACTGGTGATCCTTTTGATCATCCAGTGGCTCTTGTGCTTAGGTGATTACACAGTAACCCCAACTTTCTTGCACATGTTCTTTATCATCCCCATGATCTGGTTGGGGGTTGAACTCTTGACCGGTTGTGTTTTCTTGAGTAGGTTGCATGGTACACACTAACCCCTGGACTATATTTGTGATACTCATTCAAAACAAATTTAGTACAAATACACCACCCATGATGCACATTTGGTAATATTGTGACACATACCTGACAGATGTTATGTTCCACTCTAAGTCACAACATACAGTATGTGGATAATATGCATATAAATACCAAGTGCATAAATATGGAACATACAAGTAGCATGTGACAAGTATGGATATAACTATGTATTTCATAATTATAGTTTTAGGATCATCATACCCTATGTGCATAAGATGCATATATTTATGCATTGCATAATTAATACATTATGTGAATGATATGCATATATCCATGCATTTAAAAATGATAGGATAATTATACCCTATGTGAAAAGTATGCATATAAATGCTAATTGCATAGTTATGGGATAGTCATACTCTAGGTGAATTAAGTACATACAAACAGTTACATTATAATTATGGGATATTCATAATATATGTGAATAGTATGTATATAAATAAATGGTGAAGTATAATGATTTCTAAAAATGACTAATATTAGTATAAATGTGAATATCAAGTAAATAATATTGGTAAAATAATCCATTATAGGCACATTATACATATTCAAAAAAGGATATGATTGGTAAAATGATCATTAAAAGTATATTGAACCTCTTTAAACAGAAATAATACTTATAAAAAAATTTTTTTTTTTTTTTGGTTTTTTTTATATTTTTTTTTAATTTTTTTATTTTGATCATGTAGATTTATGATCTCATGATCTTCAAGACTTGAGCTTCCAAGTCATTCAGCTACACTGGTGATCTTTTGATCATCCAGTGGCTCTTGTGCTTAGGTGATTACACAGTAACCCCAACTTTCTTGCACATGTTCTTTATCATCCCCATGATCTGGTTGGGGGTTGAACTCTTGACCAGTTGTGTTTTCTTGAGTAGGTTGCATGGTACACACTAACCCCTGGACTATATTTGTGATACTCATTCAAAACAAATTTAGTACAAATACACCACCCATGATGCACATTTGGTAATATTGTGACACATACCTGACAGATGTTATGTTCCACTCTAAGTCACAACATACAGTATGTGGATAATATGCATATAAATACCAAGTGCATAAATATGGAACATACAAGTAGCATGTGACAAGTATGGATATAACTATGTATTTCATAATTATAGTTTTAGGATCATCATACCCTATGTGCATAAGATGCATATATTTATGCATTGCATAATTAATACATTATGTGAATGATATGCATATATCCATGCATTTAAAAATGATAGGATAATTATACCCTATGTGAAAAGTATGCATATAAATGCTAATTGCATAGTTATGGGATAGTCATACTCTAGGTGAATTAAGTACATACAAACAGTTACATTATAATTATGGGATATTCATACTATATGTGAATAGTATGTATATAAATAAATGGTGAAGTATAATGATTTCTAAAAATGACTAATATTAGTATAAATGTGAATATCAAGTAAATAATATTGGTAAAATAATCCATTATAGGCACATTATACATATTCAAAAAAGGATATGATTGGTAAAATGATCATTAAAAGTATATTGAACCTCTTTAAACAGAAATAATACTTATAAAAATTTTTTTTTTTTTTTTTGGTTTTTTTTATATTTTTTTTTAATTTTTTTATTTTGATCATGTAGATTTATGATCTCATGATCTTCAAGACTTGAGCTTCCAAGTCATTCAGCTACACTGGTGATCTTTTGATCATCCAGTGGCTCTTGTGCTTAGGTGATTACACAGTAACCCCAACTTTCTTGCACATGTTCTTTATCATCCCCATGATCTGGTTGGGGGTTGAACTCTTGACCGGTTGTGTTTTCTTGAGTAGGTTGCATGGTACACACTAACCCCTGGACTATATTTGTGATACTCATTCAAAACAAATTTAGTACAAATACACCACCCATGATGCACATTTGGTAATATTGTGACACATACCTGACATATGTTATGTTCCACTCTAAGTCACAACATACAGTATGTGGATAATATGCATATAAATACCAAGTGCATAAATATGGAACATTCAAGTAGCATGTGAAAAGTATGGATATAACTATGTATTTCATAATTATAGTTTTAGGATCATCATACCCTATGTGCATAAGATGCATATATTTATGCATTGCATAATTAATACATTATGTGAATGATATGCATATATCCAGGCATTTAAAAATGATAGGATAATTATACCCTATGTGAAAAGTATGCATATAAATGCTAATTGCATAGTTATGGGATAGTCATACTCTAGGTGAATTAAGTACATACAAACAGTTACATTATAATTATGGGATATTCATACTATATGTGAATAGTATGTATATAAATAAATGGTGAAGTATAATGATTTCTAAAAATGACTAATATTAGTATAAATGTGAATATCAAGTAAATAATATTGGTAAAATAATCCATTATAGGCACATTATACATATTCAAAAAAGGATATGATTGGTAAAATGATCATTAAAAGTATATTGAACCTCTTTAAACAGAAATAATACTTATAAAAAAATTTTTTTTTTTTTTGGTTTTTTTTATATTTTTTTTTAATTTTTTTATTTTGATCATGTAGATTTATGATCTCATGATCTTCAAGACTTGAGCTTCCAAGTCATTCAGCTACACTGGTGATCCTTTTGATCATCCAGTGGCTCTTGTGCTTAGGTGATTACACAGTAACCCCAACTTTCTTGCACATGTTCTTTATCATCCCCATGATCTGGTTGGGGGTTGAACTCTTGACCGGTTGTGTTTTCTTGAGTAGGTTGCATGGTACACACTAACCCCTGGACTATATTTGTGATACTCATTCAAAACAAATTTAGTACAAATACACCACCCATGATGCACATTTGGTAATATTGTGACACATACCTGACATATGTTATGTTCCACTCTAAGTCACAACATACAGTATGTGGATAATATGCATATAAATACCAAGTGCATAAATATGGAACATTCAAGTAGCATGTGAAAAGTATGGATATAACTATGTATTTCATAATTATAGTTTTAGGATCATCATACCCTATGTGCATAAGATGCATATATTTATGCATTGCATAATTAATACATTATGTGAATGATATGCATATATCCAGGCATTTAAAAATGATAGGATAATTATACCCTATGTGAAAAGTATGCATATAAATGCTAATTGCATAGTTATGGGATAGTCATACTCTAGGTGAATTAAGTACATACAAACAGTTACATTATAATTATGGGATATTCATACTATATGTGAATAGTATGTATATAAATAAATGGTGAAGTATAATGATTTCTAAAAATGACTAATATTAGTATAAATGTGAATATCAAGTAAATAATATTGGTAAAATAATCCATTATAGGCACATTATACATATTCAAAAAAGGATATGATTGGTAAAATGATCATTAAAAGTATATTGAACCTCTTTAAACAGAAATAATACTTATAAAAAATTTTTTTTTTTTTGGTTTTTTTTATATTTTTTTTTAATTTTTTTATTTTGATCATGTAGATTTATGATCTCATGATCTTCAAGACTTGAGCTTTTAAGTCATTCAGCTACACTGGTGATCCTTTTGATCATCCAGTGGCTCTTGTGCTTAGGTGATTACACAGTAACCCCAACTTTCTTGCACATGTTCTTTATCATCCCCATGATCTGGTTGGGGGTTGAACTCTTGACCGGTTGTGTTTTCTTGAGTAGGTTGCATGGTACACACTAACCCCTGGACTATATTTGTGATATTCATTCAAAACAAATTTAGTACAAATACACCACCCATGATGCACATTTGGTAATATTGTGACACATACCTGACAGATGTTATGTTCCACTCTAAGTCACAACATACAGTATGTGGATAATATGCATATAAATACCAAGTGCATAAATATGGAACATACAAGTAGCATGTGACAAGTATGGATATAACTATGTATTTCATAATTATAGTTTTAGGATCATCATACCCTATGTGCATAAGATGCATATATTTATGCATTGCATAATTAATACATTATGTGAATGATATGCATATATCCATGCATTTAAAAATGATAGGATAATTATACCCTATGTGAAAAGTATGCATATAAATGCTAATTGCATAGTTATGGGATAGTCATACTCTAGGTGAATTAAGTACATACAAACAGTTACATTATAATTATGGGATATTCATACTATATGTGAATAGTATGTATATAAATAAATGGTGAAGTATAATGATTTCTAAAAATGACTAATATTAGTATAAATGTGAATATCAAGTAAATAATATTGGTAAAATAATCCATTATAGGCACATTATACATATTCAAAAAAGGATATGATTGGTAAAATGATCATTAAAAGTATATTGAACCTCTTTAAACAGAAATAATACTTATAAAAAAATTTTTTTTTTTGGTTTTTTTTATATTTTTTTTTAATTTTTTTATTTTGATCATGTAGATTTATGATCTCATGATCTTCAAGACTTGAGCTTCCAAGTCATTCAGCTACACTGGTGATCCTTTTGATCATCCAGTGGCTCTTGTGCTTAGGTGATTACACAGTAACCCCAACTTTCTTGCACATGTTCTTTATCATCCCCATGATCTGGTTGGGGGTTGAACTCTTGACCGGTTGTGTTTTCTTGAGTAGGTTGCATGGTACACACTAACCCCTGGACTATATTTGTGATACTCATTCAAAACAAATTTAGTACAAATACACCACCCATGATGCACATTTGGTAATATTGTGACACATACCTGACAGATGTTATGTTCCACTCTAAGTCACAACATACAGTATGTGGATAATATGCATATAAATACCAAGTGCATAAATATGGAACATTCAAGTAGCATGTGACAAGTATGGATATAACTATGTATTTCATATTTATAGTTTTAGGATCATCATACCCTATGTGCATAAGATGCATATATTTATGCATTGCATAATTAATACATTATGTGAATGATATGCATATATGCATGCATTTATAAATGATAGGATAATTATACCCTATGTAAAAAGTATGCATATAAATGCTAATTGCATAGTTATGGGATAGTCATACTCTAGGTGAATTAAGTACATACAAACAGTTACATTATAATTATGGGATATTCATACTATATGTGAATAGTATGTATATAAATAAATGGTGAAGTATAATGATTTCTAAAAATGACTAATATTAGTATAAATGTGAATATCAAGTAAATAATATTGGTAAAATAATCCATTATAGGCACATTATACATATTCAAAAAAGGATATGATTGGTAAAATGATCATTAAAAGTATATTGAACCTCTTTAAACAGAAATAATACTTATAAAAAAAATTTTTTTTTTTTTGGTTTTTTTTATATTTTTTTTTAATTTTTTTATTTTGATCATGTAGATTTATGATCTCATGATCTTCAAGACTTGAGCTTCCAAGTCATTCAGCTACACTGGTGATCCTTTTGATCATCCAGTGGCTCTTGTGCTTAGGTGATTACACAGTAACCCCAACTTTCTTGCACATGTTCTTTATCATCCCCATGATCTGGTTGGGGGTTGAACTCTTGACCGGTTGTGTTTTCTTGAGTAGGTTGCATGGTACACACTAACCCCTGGACTATATTTTTGATACTCATTCAAAACAAATTTAGTACAAATACACCACCCATGATGCACATTTGGTAATATTGTGACACATACCTGACAGATGTTATGTTCCACTCTAAGTCACAACATACAGTATGTGGATAATATGCATATAAATACCAAGTGCATAAATATGGAACATTCAAGTAGCATGTGACAAGTATGGATATAACTATGTATTTCATAATTATAGTTTTAGGATCATCATACCCTATGTGCATAAGATGCATATATTTATGCATTGCATAATTAATACATTATGTGAATGATATGCATATATCCATGCATTTAAAAATGATAGGATAATTATACCCTATGTGAAAAGTATGCATATAAATGCTAATTGCATAGTTATGGGATAGTCATACTCTAGGTGAATTAAGTACATACAAACAGTTACATTATAATTATGGGATATTCATACTATATGTGAATAGTATGTATATAAATAAATGGTGAAGTATAATGATTTCTAAAAATGACTAATATTAGTATAAATGTGAATATCAAGTAAATAATATTGGTAAAATAATCCATTATAGGCACATTATACATATTCAAAAAAGGATATGATTGGTAAAATGATCATTAAAATTATATTGAACCTCTTTAAACAGAAATAATACTTATAAAAAAAAATTTTTTTTTTTTTGGTTTTTTTTATATTTTTTTTTAATTTTTTTATTTTGATCATGTAGATTTATGATCTCATGATCTTCAAGACTTGAGCTTCCAAGTCATTCAGCTACACTGGTGATCCTTTTGATCATCCAGTGGCTCTTGTGCTTAGGTGATTACACAGTAACCCCAACTTTCTTGCACATGTTCTTTATCATCCCCATGATCTGGTTGGGGGTTGAACTCTTGACCGGTTGTGTTTTCTTGAGTAGGTTGCATGGTACACACTAACCCCTGGACTATATTTGTGATACTCATTCAAAACAAATTTAGTACAAATACACCACCCATGATGCACATTTGGTAATATTGTGACACATACCTGACAGATGTTATGTTCCACTCTAAGTCACAACATACAGTATGTGGATAATATGCATATAAATACCAAGTGCATAAATATGGAACATACAAGTAGCATGTGACAAGTATGGATATAACTATGTATTTCATAATTATAGTTTTAGGATCATCATACCCTATGTGCATAAGATGCATATATTTATGCATTGCATAATTAATACATTATGTGAATGATATGCATATATCCATGCATTTAAAAATGATAGGATAATTATACCCTATGTGAAAAGTATGCATATAAATGCTAATTGCATAGTTATGGGATAGTCATACTCTAGGTGAATTAAGTACATACAAACAGTTACATTATAATTATGGGATATTCATACTATATGTGAATAGTATGTATATAAATAAATGGTGAAGTATAATGATTTCTAAAAATGACTAATATTAGTATAAATGTGAATATCAAGTAAATAATATTGGTAAAATAATCCATTATAGGCACATTATACATATTCAAAAAAGGATATGATTGGTAAAATGATCATTAAAAGTATATTGAACCTCTTTAAACAGAAATAATACATATAAAAAAATTTTTTTTTTTTGGTTTTTTTAATATTTTTTTTAATTTTTTTATTTTGATCATGTAGATTTATGATCTCATGATCTTCAAGACTTGAGCTTCCAAGTCATTCAGCTACACTGGTGATCCTTTTGATCATCCAGTGGCTCTTGTGCTTAGGTGATTACACAGTAACCCCAACTTTCTTGCACATGTTCTTTATCATCCCCATGATCTGGTTGGGGGTTGAACTCTTGACCGGTTGTGTTTTCTTGAGTAGGTTGCATGGTACACAATAACCCCTGGACTATATTTGTGATACTCATTCAAAACAAATTTAGTACAAATACACCACCCATGATGCACATTTGGTAATATTGTGACTCATACCTGACAGATGTTATGTTCCACTCTAAGTCACAACATACAGTATGTGGATAATATGCATATAAATACCAAGTGCATAAATATGGAACATTCAAGTAGCATGTGACAAGTATGGATATAACTATGTATTTCATATTTATAGTTTTAGGATCATCATACCCTATGTGCATAAGATGCATATATTTATGCATTGCATAATTAATACATTATGTGAATGATATGCATATATGCATGCATTTATAAATGATAGGATAATTATACCCTATGTAAAAAGTATGCATATAAATGCTAATTGCATAGTTATGGGATAGTCATACTCTAGGTGAATTAAGTACATACAAACAGTTACATTATAATTATGGGATATTCATACTATATGTGAATAGTATGTATATAAATAAATGGTGAAGTATAATGATTTCTAAAAATGACTAATATTAGTATAAATGTGAATATCAAGTAAATAATATTGGTAAAATAATCCATTATAGGCACATTATACATATTCAAAAAAGGATATGATTGGTAAAATGATCATTAAAAGTATATTGAACCTCTTTAAACAGAAATAATACTTATAAAAAAAATTTTTTTTTTTTTGGTTTTTTTTATATTTTTTTTTAATTTTTTTATTTTGATCATGTAGATTTATGATCTCATGATCTTCAAGACTTGAGCTTCCAAGTCATTCAGCTACACTGGTGATCCTTTTGATCATCCAGTGGCTCTTGTGCTTAGGTGATTACACAGTAACCCCAACTTTCTTGCACATGTTCTTTATCATCCCCATGATCTGGTTGGGGGTTGAACTCTTGACCGGTTGTGTTTTCTTGAGTAGGTTGCATGGTACACACTAACCCCTGGACTATATTTGTGATACTCATTCAAAACAAATTTAGTACAAATACACCACCCATGATGCACATTTGGTAATATTGTGACACATACCTGACATATGTTATGTTCCACTCTAAGTCACAACATACAGTATGTGGATAATATGCATATAAATACCAAGTGCATAAATATGGAACATTCAAGTAGCATGTGAAAAGTATGGATATAACTATGTATTTCATAATTATAGTTTTAGGATCATCATACCCTATGTGCATAAGATGCATATATTTATGCATTGCATAATTAATACATTATGTGAATGATATGCATATATCCAGGCATTTAAAAATGATAGGATAATTATACCCTATGTGAAAAGTATGCATATAAATGCTTATTGCATAGTTATGGGATAGTCATACTCTAGGTGAATTAAGTACATACAAACAGTTACATTATAATTATGGGATATTCATACTATATGTGAATAGTATGTATATAAATAAATGGTGAAGTATAATGATTTCTAAAAATGACTAATATTAGTATAAATGTGAATATCAAGTAAATAATATTGGTAAAATAATCCATTATAGGCACATTATACATATTCAAAAAAGGATATGATTGGTAAAATGATCATTAAAAGTATATTGAACCTCTTTAAACAGAAATAATACTTATAAAAAAATTTTTTTTTTTTGGTTTTTTTTATATTTTTTTTTAATTTTTTTATTTTGATCATGTAGATTTATGATCTCATGATCTTCAAGACTTGAGCTTCCAAGTCATTCAGCTACACTGGTGATCCTTTTGATCATCCAGTGGCTCTTGTGCTTAGGTGATTACACAGTAACCCCAACTTTCTTGCACATGTTCTTTATCATCCCCATGATCTGGTTGGGGGTTGAACTCTTGACCGGTTGTGTTTTCTTGAGTAGGTTGCATGGTACACACTAACCCCTGGACTATATTTGTGATACTCATTCAAAACAAATTTAGTACAAATACACCACCCATGATGCACATTTGGTAATATTGTGACACATACCTGACAGATGTTATGTTCCACTCTAAGTCACAACATACAGTATGTGGATAATATGCATATAAATACCAAGTGCATAAATATGGAACATACAAGTAGCATGTGACAAGTATGGATATAACTATGTATTTCATAATTATAGTTTTAGGATCATCATACCCTATGTGCATAAGATGCATATATTTATGCATTGCATAATTAATACATTATGTGAATGATATGCATATATCCATGCATTTAAAAATGATAGGATAATTATACCCTATGTGAAAAGTATGCATATAAATGCTAATTGCATAGTTATGGGATAGTCATACTCTAGGTGAATTAAGTACATACAAACAGTTACATTATAATTATGGGATATTCATACTATATGTGAATAGTATGTATATAAATAAATGGTGAAGTATAATGATTTCTAAAAATGACTAATATTAGTATAAATGTGAATATCAAGTAAATAATATTGGTAAAATAATCCATTATAGGCACATTATACATATTCAAAAAAGGATATGATTGGTAAAATGATCATTAAAAGTATATTGAACCTCTTTAAACAGAAATAATACTTATAAAAAAATTTTTTTTTTTTTTTGGTTTTTTTTATATTTTTTTTTAATTTTTTTATTTTGATCATGTAGATTTATGATCTCATGATCTTCAAGACTTGAGCTTCCAAGTCATTCAGCTACACTGGTGATCTTTTGATCATCCAGTGGCTCTTGTGCTTAGGTGATTACACAGTAACCCCAACTTTCTTGCACATGTTCTTTATCATCCCCATGATCTGGTTGGGGGTTGAACTCTTGACCGGTTGTGTTTTCTTGAGTAGGTTGCATGGTACACACTAACCCCTGGACTATATTTGTGATACTCATTCAAAACAAATTTAGTACAAATACACCACCCATGATGCACATTTGGTAATATTGTGACACATACCTGACATATGTTATGTTCCACTCTAAGTCACAACATACAGTATGTGGATAATATGCATATAAATACCAAGTGCATAAATATGGAACATTCAAGTAGCATGTGAAAAGTATGGATATAACTATGTATTTCATAATTATAGTTTTAGGATCATCATACCCTATGTGCATAAGATGCATATATTTATGCATTGCATAATTAATACATTATGTGAATGATATGCATATATCCAGGCATTTAAAAATGATAGGATAATTATACCCTATGTGAAAAGTATGCATATAAATGCTAATTGCATAGTTATGGGATAGTCATACTCTAGGTGAATTAAGTACATACAAACAGTTACATTATAATTATGGGATATTCATACTATATGTGAATAGTATGTATATAAATAAATGGTGAAGTATAATGATTTCTAAAAATGACTAATATTAGTATAAATGTGAATATCAAGTAAATAATATTGGTAAAATAATCCATTATAGGCACATTATACATATTCAAAAAAGGATATGATTGGTAAAATGATCATTAAAAGTATATTGAACCTCTTTAAACAGAAATAATACTTATAAAAAAATTTTTTTTTTTTTTGGTTTTTTTTATATTTTTTTTTAATTTTTTTATTTTGATCATGTAGATTTATGATCTCATGATCTTCAAGACTTGAGCTTCCAAGTCATTCAGCTACACTGGTGATCCTTTTGATCATCCAGTGGCTCTTGTGCTTAGGTGATTACACAGTAACCCCAACTTTCTTGCACATGTTCTTTATCATCCCCATGATCTGGTTGGGGGTTGAACTCTTGACCGGTTGTGTTTTCTTGAGTAGGTTGCATGGTACACACTAACCCCTGGACTATATTTGTGATACTCATTCAAAACAAATTTAGTACAAATACACCACCCATGATGCACATTTGGTAATATTGTGACACATACCTGACATATGTTATGTTCCACTCTAAGTCACAACATACAGTATGTGGATAATATGCATATAAATACCAAGTGCATAAATATGGAACATTCAAGTAGCATGTGAAAAGTATGGATATAACTATGTATTTCATAATTATAGTTTTAGGATCATCATACCCTATGTGCATAAGATGCATATATTTATGCATTGCATAATTAATACATTATGTGAATGATATGCATATATCCAGGCATTTAAAAATGATAGGATAATTATACCCTATGTGAAAAGTATGCATATAAATGCTAATTGCATAGTTATGGGATAGTCATACTCTAGGTGAATTAAGTACATACAAACAGTTACATTATAATTATGGGATATTCATACTATATGTGAATAGTATGTATATAAATAAATGGTGAAGTATAATGATTTCTAAAAATGACTAATATTAGTATAAATGTGAATATCAAGTAAATAATATTGGTAAAATAATCCATTATAGGCACATTATACATATTCAAAAAAGGATATGATTGGTAAAATGATCATTAAAAGTATATTGAACCTCTTTAAACAGAAATAATACTTATAAAAAATTTTTTTTTTTTTGGTTTTTTTTATATTTTTTTTTAATTTTTTTATTTTGATCATGTAGATTTATGATCTCATGATCTTCAAGACTTGAGCTTTTAAGTCATTCAGCTACACTGGTGATCCTTTTGATCATCCAGTGGCTCTTGTGCTTAGGTGATTACACAGTAACCCCAACTTTCTTGCACATGTTCTTTATCATCCCCATGATCTGGTTGGGGGTTGAACTCTTGACCGGTTGTGTTTTCTTGAGTAGGTTGCATGGTACACACTAACCCCTGGACTATATTTGTGATATTCATTCAAAACAAATTTAGTACAAATACACCACCCATGATGCACATTTGGTAATATTGTGACACATACCTGACAGATGTTATGTTCCACTCTAAGTCACAACATACAGTATGTGGATAATATGCATATAAATACCAAGTGCATAAATATGGAACATACAAGTAGCATGTGACAAGTATGGATATAACTATGTATTTCATAATTATAGTTTTAGGATCATCATACCCTATGTGCATAAGATGCATATATTTATGCATTGCATAATTAATACATTATGTGAATGATATGCATATATCCATGCATTTAAAAATGATAGGATAATTATACCCTATGTGAAAAGTATGCATATAAATGCTAATTGCATAGTTATGGGATAGTCATACTCTAGGTGAATTAAGTACATACAAACAGTTACATTATAATTATGGGATATTCATACTATATGTGAATAGTATGTATATAAATAAATGGTGAAGTATAATGATTTCTAAAAATGACTAATATTAGTATAAATGTGAATATCAAGTAAATAATATTGGTAAAATAATCCATTATAGGCACATTATACATATTCAAAAAAGGATATGATTGGTAAAATGATCATTAAAAGTATATTGAACCTCTTTAAACAGAAATAATACTTATAAAAAAATTTTTTTTTTTGGTTTTTTTTATATTTTTTTTTAATTTTTTTATTTTGATCATGTAGATTTATGATCTCATGATCTTCAAGACTTGAGCTTCCAAGTCATTCAGCTACACTGGTGATCCTTTTGATCATCCAGTGGCTCTTGTGCTTAGGTGATTACACAGTAACCCCAACTTTCTTGCACATGTTCTTTATCATCCCCATGATCTGGTTGGGGGTTGAACTCTTGACCGGTTGTGTTTTCTTGAGTAGGTTGCATG
The DNA here is from genome assembly GCA_030280995.1 of Hemileia vastatrix. Taxonomy (NCBI): domain Eukaryota; kingdom Fungi; phylum Basidiomycota; class Pucciniomycetes; order Pucciniales; family Zaghouaniaceae; genus Hemileia; species Hemileia vastatrix. Next base: position 23,835,629 of record JASXTE010000004.1, on the reverse strand, counting down.
GTACACACTAACCCCTGGACTATATTTGTGATACTCATTCAAAACAAATTTAGTACAAATACACCACCCATGATGCACATTTGGTAATATTGTGACACATACCTGACAGATGTTATGTTCCACTCTAAGTCACAACATACAGTATGTGGATAATATGCATATAAATACCAAGTGCATAAATATGGAACATTCAAGTAGCATGTGACAAGTATGGATATAACTATGTATTTCATATTTATAGTTTTAGGATCATCATACCCTATGTGCATAAGATGCATATATTTATGCATTGCATAATTAATACATTATGTGAATGATATGCATATATGCATGCATTTATAAATGATAGGATAATTATACCCTATGTAAAAAGTATGCATATAAATGCTAATTGCATAGTTATGGGATAGTCATACTCTAGGTGAATTAAGTACATACAAACAGTTACATTATAATTATGGGATATTCATACTATATGTGAATAGTATGTATATAAATAAATGGTGAAGTATAATGATTTCTAAAAATGACTAATATTAGTATAAATGTGAATATCAAGTAAATAATATTGGTAAAATAATCCATTATAGGCACATTATACATATTCAAAAAAGGATATGATTGGTAAAATGATCATTAAAAGTATATTGAACCTCTTTAAACAGAAATAATACTTATAAAAAAAATTTTTTTTTTTTTGGTTTTTTTTATATTTTTTTTTAATTTTTTTATTTTGATCATGTAGATTTATGATCTCATGATCTTCAAGACTTGAGCTTCCAAGTCATTCAGCTACACTGGTGATCCTTTTGATCATCCAGTGGCTCTTGTGCTTAGGTGATTACACAGTAACCCCAACTTTCTTGCACATGTTCTTTATCATCCCCATGATCTGGTTGGGGGTTGAACTCTTGACCGGTTGTGTTTTCTTGAGTAGGTTGCATGGTACACACTAACCCCTGGACTATATTTTTGATACTCATTCAAAACAAATTTAGTACAAATACACCACCCATGATGCACATTTGGTAATATTGTGACACATACCTGACAGATGTTATGTTCCACTCTAAGTCACAACATACAGTATGTGGATAATATGCATATAAATACCAAGTGCATAAATATGGAACATTCAAGTAGCATGTGACAAGTATGGATATAACTATGTATTTCATAATTATAGTTTTAGGATCATCATACCCTATGTGCATAAGATGCATATATTTATGCATTGCATAATTAATACATTATGTGAATGATATGCATATATCCATGCATTTAAAAATGATAGGATAATTATACCCTATGTGAAAAGTATGCATATAAATGCTAATTGCATAGTTATGGGATAGTCATACTCTAGGTGAATTAAGTACATACAAACAGTTACATTATAATTATGGGATATTCATACTATATGTGAATAGTATGTATATAAATAAATGGTGAAGTATAATGATTTCTAAAAATGACTAATATTAGTATAAATGTGAATATCAAGTAAATAATATTGGTAAAATAATCCATTATAGGCACATTATACATATTCAAAAAAGGATATGATTGGTAAAATGATCATTAAAATTATATTGAACCTCTTTAAACAGAAATAATACTTATAAAAAAAAATTTTTTTTTTTTTGGTTTTTTTTATATTTTTTTTTAATTTTTTTATTTTGATCATGTAGATTTATGATCTCATGATCTTCAAGACTTGAGCTTCCAAGTCATTCAGCTACACTGGTGATCCTTTTGATCATCCAGTGGCTCTTGTGCTTAGGTGATTACACAGTAACCCCAACTTTCTTGCACATGTTCTTTATCATCCCCATGATCTGGTTGGGGGTTGAACTCTTGACCGGTTGTGTTTTCTTGAGTAGGTTGCATGGTACACACTAACCCCTGGACTATATTTGTGATACTCATTCAAAACAAATTTAGTACAAATACACCACCCATGATGCACATTTGGTAATATTGTGACACATACCTGACAGATGTTATGTTCCACTCTAAGTCACAACATACAGTATGTGGATAATATGCATATAAATACCAAGTGCATAAATATGGAACATACAAGTAGCATGTGACAAGTATGGATATAACTATGTATTTCATAATTATAGTTTTAGGATCATCATACCCTATGTGCATAAGATGCATATATTTATGCATTGCATAATTAATACATTATGTGAATGATATGCATATATCCATGCATTTAAAAATGATAGGATAATTATACCCTATGTGAAAAGTATGCATATAAATGCTAATTGCATAGTTATGGGATAGTCATACTCTAGGTGAATTAAGTACATACAAACAGTTACATTATAATTATGGGATATTCATACTATATGTGAATAGTATGTATATAAATAAATGGTGAAGTATAATGATTTCTAAAAATGACTAATATTAGTATAAATGTGAATATCAAGTAAATAATATTGGTAAAATAATCCATTATAGGCACATTATACATATTCAAAAAAGGATATGATTGGTAAAATGATCATTAAAAGTATATTGAACCTCTTTAAACAGAAATAATACATATAAAAAAATTTTTTTTTTTTGGTTTTTTTAATATTTTTTTTAATTTTTTTATTTTGATCATGTAGATTTATGATCTCATGATCTTCAAGACTTGAGCTTCCAAGTCATTCAGCTACACTGGTGATCCTTTTGATCATCCAGTGGCTCTTGTGCTTAGGTGATTACACAGTAACCCCAACTTTCTTGCACATGTTCTTTATCATCCCCATGATCTGGTTGGGGGTTGAACTCTTGACCGGTTGTGTTTTCTTGAGTAGGTTGCATGGTACACAATAACCCCTGGACTATATTTGTGATACTCATTCAAAACAAATTTAGTACAAATACACCACCCATGATGCACATTTGGTAATATTGTGACTCATACCTGACAGATGTTATGTTCCACTCTAAGTCACAACATACAGTATGTGGATAATATGCATATAAATACCAAGTGCATAAATATGGAACATTCAAGTAGCATGTGACAAGTATGGATATAACTATGTATTTCATATTTATAGTTTTAGGATCATCATACCCTATGTGCATAAGATGCATATATTTATGCATTGCATAATTAATACATTATGTGAATGATATGCATATATGCATGCATTTATAAATGATAGGATAATTATACCCTATGTAAAAAGTATGCATATAAATGCTAATTGCATAGTTATGGGATAGTCATACTCTAGGTGAATTAAGTACATACAAACAGTTACATTATAATTATGGGATATTCATACTATATGTGAATAGTATGTATATAAATAAATGGTGAAGTATAATGATTTCTAAAAATGACTAATATTAGTATAAATGTGAATATCAAGTAAATAATATTGGTAAAATAATCCATTATAGGCACATTATACATATTCAAAAAAGGATATGATTGGTAAAATGATCATTAAAAGTATATTGAACCTCTTTAAACAGAAATAATACTTATAAAAAAAATTTTTTTTTTTTTGGTTTTTTTTATATTTTTTTTTAATTTTTTTATTTTGATCATGTAGATTTATGATCTCATGATCTTCAAGACTTGAGCTTCCAAGTCATTCAGCTACACTGGTGATCCTTTTGATCATCCAGTGGCTCTTGTGCTTAGGTGATTACACAGTAACCCCAACTTTCTTGCACATGTTCTTTATCATCCCCATGATCTGGTTGGGGGTTGAACTCTTGACCGGTTGTGTTTTCTTGAGTAGGTTGCATGGTACACACTAACCCCTGGACTATATTTGTGATACTCATTCAAAACAAATTTAGTACAAATACACCACCCATGATGCACATTTGGTAATATTGTGACACATACCTGACATATGTTATGTTCCACTCTAAGTCACAACATACAGTATGTGGATAATATGCATATAAATACCAAGTGCATAAATATGGAACATTCAAGTAGCATGTGAAAAGTATGGATATAACTATGTATTTCATAATTATAGTTTTAGGATCATCATACCCTATGTGCATAAGATGCATATATTTATGCATTGCATAATTAATACATTATGTGAATGATATGCATATATCCAGGCATTTAAAAATGATAGGATAATTATACCCTATGTGAAAAGTATGCATATAAATGCTTATTGCATAGTTATGGGATAGTCATACTCTAGGTGAATTAAGTACATACAAACAGTTACATTATAATTATGGGATATTCATACTATATGTGAATAGTATGTATATAAATAAATGGTGAAGTATAATGATTTCTAAAAATGACTAATATTAGTATAAATGTGAATATCAAGTAAATAATATTGGTAAAATAATCCATTATAGGCACATTATACATATTCAAAAAAGGATATGATTGGTAAAATGATCATTAAAAGTATATTGAACCTCTTTAAACAGAAATAATACTTATAAAAAAATTTTTTTTTTTTGGTTTTTTTTATATTTTTTTTTAATTTTTTTATTTTGATCATGTAGATTTATGATCTCATGATCTTCAAGACTTGAGCTTCCAAGTCATTCAGCTACACTGGTGATCCTTTTGATCATCCAGTGGCTCTTGTGCTTAGGTGATTACACAGTAACCCCAACTTTCTTGCACATGTTCTTTATCATCCCCATGATCTGGTTGGGGGTTGAACTCTTGACCGGTTGTGTTTTCTTGAGTAGGTTGCATGGTACACACTAACCCCTGGACTATATTTGTGATACTCATTCAAAACAAATTTAGTACAAATACACCACCCATGATGCACATTTGGTAATATTGTGACACATACCTGACAGATGTTATGTTCCACTCTAAGTCACAACATACAGTATGTGGATAATATGCATATAAATACCAAGTGCATAAATATGGAACATACAAGTAGCATGTGACAAGTATGGATATAACTATGTATTTCATAATTATAGTTTTAGGATCATCATACCCTATGTGCATAAGATGCATATATTTATGCATTGCATAATTAATACATTATGTGAATGATATGCATATATCCATGCATTTAAAAATGATAGGATAATTATACCCTATGTGAAAAGTATGCATATAAATGCTAATTGCATAGTTATGGGATAGTCATACTCTAGGTGAATTAAGTACATACAAACAGTTACATTATAATTATGGGATATTCATACTATATGTGAATAGTATGTATATAAATAAATGGTGAAGTATAATGATTTCTAAAAATGACTAATATTAGTATAAATGTGAATATCAAGTAAATAATATTGGTAAAATAATCCATTATAGGCACATTATACATATTCAAAAAAGGATATGATTGGTAAAATGATCATTAAAAGTATATTGAACCTCTTTAAACAGAAATAATACTTATAAAAAAATTTTTTTTTTTTTTTGGTTTTTTTTATATTTTTTTTTAATTTTTTTATTTTGATCATGTAGATTTATGATCTCATGATCTTCAAGACTTGAGCTTCCAAGTCATTCAGCTACACTGGTGATCTTTTGATCATCCAGTGGCTCTTGTGCTTAGGTGATTACACAGTAACCCCAACTTTCTTGCACATGTTCTTTATCATCCCCATGATCTGGTTGGGGGTTGAACTCTTGACCAGTTGTGTTTTCTTGAGTAGGTTGCATGGTACACACTAACCCCTGGACTATATTTGTGATACTCATTCAAAACAAATTTAGTACAAATACACCACCCATGATGCACATTTGGTAATATTGTGACACATACCTGACAGATGTTATGTTCCACTCTAAGTCACAACATACAGTATGTGGATAATATGCATATAAATACCAAGTGCATAAATATGGAACATTCAAGTAGCATGTGAAAAGTATGGATATAACTATGTATTTCATAATTATAGTTTTAGGATCATCATACCCTATGTGCATAAGATGCATATATTTATGCATTGCATAATTAATACATTATGTGAATGATATGCATATATCCAGGCATTTAAAAATGATAGGATAATTATACCCTATGTGAAAAGTATGCATATAAATGCTAATTGCATAGTTATGGGATAGTCATACTCTAGGTGAATTAAGTACATACAAACAGTTACATTATAATTATGGGATATTCATACTATATGTGAATAGTATGTATATAAATAAATGGTGAAGTATAATGATTTCTAAAAATGACTAATATTAGTATAAATGTGAATATCAAGTAAATAATATTGGTAAAATAATCCATTATAGGCACATTATACATATTCAAAAAAGGATATGATTGGTAAAATGATCATTAAAAGTATATTGAACCTCTTTAAACAGAAATAATACTTATAAAAAAATTTTTTTTTTTTTTTGGTTTTTTTTATATTTTTTTTTAATTTTTTTATTTTGATCATGTAGATTTATGATCTCATGATCTTCAAGACTTGAGCTTCCAAGTCATTCAGCTACACTGGTGATCTTTTGATCATCCAGTGGCTCTTGTGCTTAGGTGATTACACAGTAACCCCAACTTTCTTGCACATGTTCTTTATCATCCCCATGATCTGGTTGGGGGTTGAACTCTTGACCAGTTGTGTTTTCTTGAGTAGGTTGCATGGTACACACTAACCCCTGGACTATATTTGTGATACTCATTCAAAACAAATTTAGTACAAATACACCACCCATGATGCACATTTGGTAATATTGTGACACATACCTGACAGATGTTATGTTCCACTCTAAGTCACAACATACAGTATGTGGATAATATGCATATAAATACCAAGTGCATAAATATGGAACATACAAGTAGCATGTGACAAGTATGGATATAACTATGTATTTCATAATTATAGTTTTAGGATCATCATACCCTATGTGCATAAGATGCATATATTTATGCATTGCATAATTAATACATTATGTGAATGATATGCATATATCCATGCATTTAAAAATGATAGGATAATTATACCCTATGTGAAAAGTATGCATATAAATGCTAATTGCATAGTTATGGGATAGTCATACTCTAGGTGAATTAAGTACATACAAACAGTTACATTATAATTATGGGATATTCATACTATATGTGAATAGTATGTATATAAATAAATGGTGAAGTATAATGATTTCTAAAAATGACTAATATTAGTATAAATGTGAATATCAAGTAAATAATATTGGTAAAATAATCCATTATAGGCACATTATACATATTCAAAAAAGGATATGATTGGTAAAATGATCATTAAAAGTATATTGAACCTCTTTAAACAGAAATAATACTTATAAAAAAAATTTTTTTTTTTTTTGGTTTTTTTTATATTTTTTTTTTAATTTTTTTATTTTGATCATGTAGATTTATGATCTCATGATCTTCAAGACTTGAGCTTCCAAGTCATTCAGCTACACTGGTGATCCTTTTGATCATCCAGTGGCTCTTGTGCTTAGGTGATTACACAGTAACCCCAACTTTCTTGCACATGTTCTTTATCATCCCCATGATCTGGTTGGGGGTTGAACTCTTGACCGGTTGTGTTTTCTTGAGTAGGTTGCATGGTACACACTAACCCCTGGACTATATTTGTGATACTCATTCAAAACAAATTTAGTACAAATACACCACCCATGATGCACATTTGGTAATATTGTGACACATACCTGACAGATGTTATGTTCCACTCTAAGTCACAACATACAGTATGTGGATAATATGCATATAAATACCAAGTGCATAAATATGGAACATTCAAGTAGCATGTGACAAGTATGGATATAACTATGTATTTCATAATTATAGTTTTAGGATCATCATACCCTATGTGCATAAGATGCATATATTTATGCATTGCATAATTAATACATTATGTGAATGATATGCATATATCCATGCATTTAAAAATGATAGGATAATTATACCCTATGTGAAAAGTATGCATATAAATGCTAATTGCATAGTTATGGGATAGTCATACTCTAGGTGAATTAAGTACATACAAACAGTTACATTATAATTATGGGATATTCATACTATATGTGAATAGTATGTATATAAATAAATGGTGAAGTATAATGATTTCTAAAAATGACTAATATTAGTATAAATGTGAATATCAAGTAAATAATATTGGTAAAATAATCCATTATAGGCACATTATACATATTCAAAAAAGGATATGATTGGTAAAATGATCATTAAAAGTATATTGAACCTCTTTAAACAGAAATAATACTTATAAAAAAATTTTTTTTTTTTTTTGGTTTTTTTTATATTTTTTTTTAATTTTTTTATTTTGATCATGTAGATTTATGATCTCATGATCTTCAAGACTTGAGCTTCCAAGTAATTCAGCTACACTGGTGATCTTTTGATCATCCAGTGGCTCTTGTGCTTAGGTGATTACACAGTAACCCCAACTTTCTTGCACATGTTCTTTATCATCCCCATGATCTGGTTGGGGGTTGAACTCTTGACCGGTTGTGTTTTCTTGAGTAGGTTGCATGGTACACACTAACCCCTGGACTATATTTGTGATATTCATTCAAAACAAATTTAGTACAAATACACCACCCATGATGCACATTTGGTAATATTGTGACACATACCTGACAGATGTTATGTTCCACTCTAAGTCACAACATACAGTATGTGGATAATATGCATATAAATACCAAGTGCATAAATATGGAACATTCAAGTAGCATGTGACAAGTATGGATATAACTATGTATTTCATAATTATAGTTTTAGGATCATCATACCCTATGTGCATAAGATGCATATATTTATGCATTGCATAATTAATACATTATGTGAATGATATGCATATATCCATGCATTTAAAAATGATAGGATAATTATACCCTATGTGAAAAGTATGCATATAAATGCTAATTGCATAGTTATGGGATAGTCATACTCTAGGTGAATTAAGTACATACAAACAGTTACATTATAATTATGGGATATTCATACTATATGTGAATAGTATGTATATAAATAAATGGTGAAGTATAATGATTTCTAAAAATGACTAATATTAGTATAAATGTGAATATCAAGTAAATAATATTGGTAAAATAATCCATTATAGGCACATTATACATATTCAAAAAAGGATATGATTGGTAAAATGATCATTAAAAGTATATTGAACCTCTTTAAACAGAAATAATACTTATAAAAAAATTTTTTTTTTTTTTTGGTTTTTTTTATATTTTTTTTTAATTTTTTTATTTTGATCATGTAGATTTATGATCTCATGATCTTCAAGACTTGAGCTTCCAAGTAATTCAGCTACACTGGTGATCTTTTGATCATCCAGTGGCTCTTGTGCTTAGGTGATTACACAGTAACCCCAACTTTCTTGCACATGTTCTTTATCATCCCCATGATCTGGTTGGGGGTTGAACTCTTGACCGGTTGTGTTTTCTTGAGTAGGTTGCATGGTACACACTAACCCCTGGACTATATTTGTGATACTCATTCAAAACAAATTTAGTACAAATACACCACCCATGATGCACATTTGGTAATATTGTGACACATACCTGACAGATGTTATGTTCCACTCTAAGTCACAACATAAAGTATGTGGATAATATGCATATAAATACCAAGTGCATAAATATGGAACATTCAAGTAGCATGTGACAAGTATGGATATAACTATGTATTTCATAATTATAGTTTTAGGATCATCATACCCTATGTGCATAAGATGCATATATTTATGCATTGCATAATTAATTCATTATGTGAATGATATGCATATATCCATGCATTTAAAAATGATAGGATAATTATACCCTATGTGAAAAGTATGCATATAAATGCTAATTGCATAGTTATGGGATAGTCATACTCTAGGTGAATTAAGTACATACAAACAGTTACATTATAATTATGGGATATTCATACTATATGTGAATAGTATGTATATAAATAAATGGTGAAGTATAATGATTTCTAAAAATGACTAATATTAGTATAAATGTGAATATCAAGTAAATAATATTGGTAAAATAATCCATTATAGGCACATTATACATATTCAAAAAAGGATATGATTGGTAAAATGATCATTAAAATTATATTGAACCTCTTTAAACAGAAATAATACTTATAAAAAAAATTTTTTTTTTTTTTGGTTTTTTTTATATTTTTTTTTAATTTTTTTATTTTGATCATGTAGATTTATGATCTCATGATCTTCAAGACTTGAGCTTCCAAGTCATTCAGCTACACTGGTGATCCTTTTGATCATCCAGTGGCTCTTGTGCTTAGGTGATTACACAGTAACCCCAACTTTCTTGCACATGTTCTTTATCATCCCCATGATCTGGTTGGGGGTTGAACTCTTGACCGGTTGTGTTTTCTTGAGTAGGTTGCATGGTACACACTAACCCCTGGACTATATTTGTGATACTCATTCAAAACAAATTTAGTACAAATACACCACCCATGATGCACATTTGGTAATATTGTGACACATACCTGACAGATGTTATGTTCCACTCTAAGTCACAACATACAGTATGTGGATAATATGCATATAAATACCAAGTGCATAAATATGGAACATTCAAGTAGCATGTGACAAGTATGGATATAACTATAGATTTCATAATTATAGTTTTAGGATCATCATACCCTATGTGCATAAGATGCATATATTTATGCATTGCATAATTAATACATTATGTGAATGATATGCATATATCCATGCATTTAAAAATGATAGGATAATTATACCCTATGTGAAAAGTATGCATATAAATGCTAATTGCATAGTTATGGGATAGTCATACTCTAGGTGAATTAAGTACATACAAACAGTTACATTATAATTATGGGATATTCATACTATATGTGAATAGTATGTATATAAATAAATGGTGAAGTATAATGATTTCTAAAAATGACTAATATTAGTATAAATGTGAATATCAAGTAAATAATATTGGTAAAATAATCCATTATAGGCACATTATACATATTCAAAAAAGGATATGATTGGTAAAATGATCATTAAAAGTATATTGAACCTCTTTAAACAGAAATAATACTTATAAAAAAATTTTTTTTTTTTTTGGTTTTTTTTATATTTTTTTTTAATTTTTTTATTTTGATCATGTAGATTTATGATCTCATGATCTTCAAGACTTGAGCTTCCAAGTCATTCAGCTACACTGGTGATCTTTTGATCATCCAGTGGCTCTTGTGCTTAGGTGATTACACAGTAACCCCAACTTTCTTGCACATGTTCTTTATCATCCCCATGATCTGGTTGGGGGTTGAACTCTTGACCGGTTGTGTTTTCTTGAGTAGGTTGCATGGTACACACTAACCCCTGGACTATATTTGTGATACTCATTCAAAACAAATTTAGTACAAATACACCACCCATGATGCACATTTGGTAATATTGTGACACATACCTGACAGATGTTATGTTCCACTCTAAGTCACAACATACAGTATGTGGATAATATGCATATAAATACCAAGTGCATAAATATGGAACATACAAGTAGCATGTGACAAGTATGGATATAACTATGTATTTCATAATTATAGTTTTAGGATCATCATACCCTATGTGCATAAGATGCATATATTTATGCATTGCATAATTAATACATTATGTGAATGATATGCATATATCCATGCATTTAAAAATGATAGGATAATTATACCCTATGTGAAAAGTATGCATATAAATGCTAATTGCATAGTTATGGGATAGTCATACTCTAGGTGAATTAAGTACATACAAACAGTTACATTATAATTATGGGATATTCATACTATCTGTGAATATTATGTATATAAATAAATGGTGAAGTATAATGATTTCTAAAAATGACTAATATTAGTATAAATGTGAATATCAAGTAAATAATATTGGTAAAATAATCCATTATAGGCACATTATACATATTCAAAAAAGGATATGATTGGTAAAATGATCATTAAAAGTATATTGAACCTCTTTAAACAGAAATAATACTTATAAAAAATTTTTTTTTTTTTTTGGTTTTTTTTATATTTTTTTTTAATTTTTTTATTTTGATCATGTAGATTTATGATCTCATGATCTTCAAGACTTGAGCTTCCAAGTCATTCAGCTACACTGGTGATCCTTTTGATCATCCAGTGGCTCTTGTGCTTAGGTGATTACACAGTAACCCCAACTTTCTTGCACATGTTCTTTATCATCCCCATGATCTGGTTGGGGGTTGAACTCTTGACCGGTTGTGTTTTCTTGAGTAGGTTGCATGGTACACACTAACCCCTGGACTATATTTGTGATACTCATTCAAAACAAATTTAGTACAAATACACCACCCATGATGCACATTTGGTAATATTGTGACACATACCTGACAGATGTTATGTTCCACTCTAAGTCACAACATACAGTATGTGGATAATATGCATATAAATACCAAGTGCATAAATATGGAACATTCAAGTAGCATGTGACAAGTATGGATATAACTATGTATTTCATAATTATAGTTTTAGGATCATCATACCCTATGTGCATAAGATGCATATATTTATGCATTGCATAATTAATACATTATGTGAATGATATGCATATATCCATGCATTTAAAAATGATAGGATAATTATACCCTATGTGAAAAGTATGCATATAAATGCTAATTGCATAGTTATGGGATAGTCATACTCTAGGTGAATTAAGTACATACAAACAGTTACATTATAATTATGGGATATTCATACTATATGTGAATAGTATGTATATAAATAAATGGTGAAGTATAATGATTTCTAAAAATGACTAATATTAGTATAAATGTGAATATCAAGTAAATAATATTGGTAAAATAATCCATTATAGGCACATTATACATATTCAAAAAAGGATATGATTGGTAAAATGATCATTAAAAGTATATTGAACCTCTTTAAACAGAAATAATACTTATAAAAAAAATTTTTTTTTTTTGGTTTTTTTCATATTTTTTTTAATTTTTTTATTTTGATCATGTAGATTTATGATCTCATGATCTTCAAGACTTGAGCTTCCAAGTCATTCAGCTACACTGGTGATCCTTTTGATCATCCAGTGGCTCTTGTGCTTAGGTGATTACACAGTAACCCCAACTTTCTTGCACATGTTCTTTATCATCCCCATGATCTGGTTGGGGGTTGAACTCTTGACCGGTTGTGTTTTCTTGAGTAGGTTGCATGGTACACACTAACCCCTGGACTATATTTGTGATACTCATTCAAAACAAATTTAGTACAAATACACCACCCATGATGCACATTTGGTAATATTGTGACACATACCTGACAGATGTTATGTTCCACTCTAAGTCACAACATACAGTATGTGGATAATATGCATATAAATACCAAGTGCATAAATATGGAACATTCAAGTAGCATGTGACAAGTATGGATATAACTATGTATTTCATAATTATAGTTTTAGGATCATCATACCCTATGTGCATAAGATGCATATATTTATGCATTGCATAATTAATACATTATGTGAATGATATGCATATATCCATGCATTTAAAAATGATAGGATAATTATACCCTATGTGAAAAGTATGCATATAAATGCTAATTGCATAGTTATGGGATAGTCATACTCTAGGTGAATTAAGTACATACAAACAGTTACATTATAATTATGGGATATTCATACTATATGTGAATAGTATGTATATAAATAAATGGTGAAGTATAATGATTTCTAAAAATGACTAATATTAGTATAAATGTGAATATCAAGTAAATAATATTGGTAAAATAATCCATTATAGGCACATTATACATATTCAAAAAAGGATATGATTGGTAAAATGATCATTAAAATTATATTGAACCTCTTTAAACAGAAATAATACTTATAAAAAAAAATTTTTTTTTTTTTGGTTTTTTTTATATTTTTTTTTAATTTTTTTATTTTGATCATGTAGATTTATGATCTCATGATCTTCAAGACTTGAGCTTCCAAGTCATTCAGCTACACTGGTGATCTTTTGATCATCCAGTGGCTCTTGTGCTTAGGTGATTACACAGTAACCCCAACTTTCTTGCACATGTTCTTTATCATCCCCATGATCTGGTTGGGGGTTGAACTCTTGACCGGTTGTGTTTTCTTGAGTAGGTTGCATGGTACACACTAACCCCTGGACTATATTTGTGATACTCATTCAAAACAAATTTAGTACAAATACACCACCCATGATGCACATTTGGTAATATTGTGACACATACCTGACAGATGTTATGTTCCACTCTAAGTCACAACATACAGTATGTGGATAATATGCATATAAATACCAAGTGCATAAATATGGAACATACAAGTAGCATGTGACAAGTATGGATATAACTATGTATTTCATAATTATAGTTTTAGGATCATCATACCCTATGTGCATAAGATGCATATATTTATGCATTGCATAATTAATACATTATGTGAATGATATGCATATATCCATGCATTTAAAAATGATAGGATAATTATACCCTATGTGAAAAGTATGCATATAAATGCTAATTGCATAGTTATGGGATAGTCATACTCTAGGTGAATTAAGTACATACAAACAGTTACATTATAATTATGGGATATTCATACTATATGTGAATAGTATGTATATAAATAAATGGTGAAGTATAATGATTTCTAAAAATGACTAATATTAGTATAAATGTGAATATCAAGTAAATAATATTGGTAAAATAATCCATTATAGGCACATTATACATATTCAAAAAAGGATATGATTGGTAAAATGATCATTAAAAGTATATTGAACCTCTTTAAACAGAAATAATACTTATAAAAAATTTTTTTTTTTTTTTGGTTTTTTTTATATTTTTTTATAATTTTTTTATTTTGATCATGTAGATTTATGATCTCATGATCTTCAAGACTTGAGCTTCCAAGTCATTCAGCTACACTGGTGATCCTTTTGATCATCCAGTGGCTCTTGTGCTTAGGTGATTACACAGTAACCCCAACTTTCTTGCACATGTTCTTTATCATCCCCATGATCTGGTTGGGGGTTGAACTCTTGACCGGTTGTGTTTTCTTGAGTAGGTTGCATGGTACACACTAACCCCTGGACTATATTTGTGATACTCATTCAAAACAAATTTAGTACAAATACACCACCCATGATGCACATTTGGTAATATTGTGACACATACCTGACAGATGTTATGTTCCACTCTAAGTCACAACATACAGTATGTGGATAATATGCATATAAATACCAAGTGCATAAATATGGAACATTCAAGTAGCATGTGACAAGTATGGATATAACTATGTATTTCATAATTATAGTTTTAGGATCATCATACCCTATGTGCATAAGATGCATATATTTATGCATTGCATAATTAATACATTATGTGAATGATATGCATATATCCATGCATTTAAAAATGATAGGATAATTATACCCTATGTGAAAAGTATGCATATAAATGCTAATTGCATAGTTATGGGATAGTCATACTCTAGGTGAATTAAGTACATACAAACAGTTACATTATAATTATGGGATATTCATACTATATGTGAATAGTATGTATATAAATAAATGGTGAAGTATAATGATTTCTAAAAATGACTAATATTAGTATAAATGTGAATATCAAGTAAATAATATTGGTAAAATAATCCATTATAGGCACATTATACATATTCAAAAAAGGATATGATTGGTAAAATGATCATTAAAAGTATATTGAACCTCTTTAAACAGAAATAATACTTATAAAAAAATTTTTTTTTTTTTGGTTTTTTTCATATTTTTTTTTAATTTTTTTATTTTGATCATGTAGATTTATGATCTCATGATCTTCAAGACTTGAGCTTCCAAGTCATTCAGCTACACTGGTGATCCTTTTGATCATCCAGTGGCTCTTGTGCTTAGGTGATTACACAGTAACCCCAACTTTCTTGCACATGTTCTTTATCATCCCCATGATCTGGTTGGGGGTTGAACTCTTGACCAGTTGTGTTTTCTTGAGTAGGTTGCATGGTACACACTAACCCCTGGACTATATTTGTGATACTCATTCAAAACAAATTTAGTACAAATACACCACCCATGATGCACATTTGGTAATATTGTGACACATACCTGACAGATGTTATGTTCCACTCTAAGTCACAACATACAGTATGTGGATAATATGCATATAAATACCAAGTGCATAAATATGGAACATTCAAGTAGCATGTGACAAGTATGGATATAACTATGTATTTCATAATTATAGTTTTAGGATCATCATACCCTATGTGCATAAGATGCATATATTTATGCATTGCATAATTAATACATTATGTGAATGATATGCATATATCCATGCATTTAAAAATGATAGGATAATTATACCCTATGTGAAAAGTATGCATATAAATGCTACTTGCATAGTTATGGGATAGTCATACTCTAGGTGAATTAAGTACATACAAACAGTTACATTATAATTATGGGATATTCATACTATATGTGAATAGTATGTATATAAATAAATGGTGAAGTATAATGATTTCTAAAAATGACTAATATTAGTATAAATGTGAATATCAAGTAAATAATATTGGTAAAATAATCCATTATAGGCACATTATACATATTCAAAAAAGGATATGATTGGTAAAATGATCATTAAAAGTATATTGAACCTCTTTAAACAGAAATAATACTTATAAAAAAATTTTTTTTTTTTTGGTTTTTTTCATATTTTTTTTTAATTTTTTTATTTTGATCATGTAGATTTATGATCTCATGATCTTCAAGACTTGAGCTTCCAAGTCATTCAGCTACACTGGTGATCCTTTTGATCATCCAGTGGCTCTTGTGCTTAGGTGATTACACAGTAACCCCAACTTTCTTGCACATGTTCTTTATCATCCCCATGATCTGGTTGGGGGTTGAACTCTTGACCGGTTGTGTTTTCTTGAGTAGGTTGCATGGTACACACTAACCCCTGGACTATATTTGTGATACTCATTCAAAACAAATTTAGTACAAATACACCACCCATGATGCACATTTGGTAATATTGTGACACATACCTGACAGATGTTATGTTCCACTCTAAGTCACAACATACAGTATGTGGATAATATGCATATAAATACCAAGTGCATAAATATGGAACATTCAAGTAGCATGTGACAAGTATGGATATAACTATGTATTTCATAATTATAGTTTTAGGATCATCATACCCTATGTGCATAAGATTCATATATTTATGCATTGCATAATTAATACATTATGTGAATGATATGCATATATCCATGCATTTAAAAATGATAGGATAATTATACCCTATGTGAAAAGTATGCATATAAATGCTACTTGCATAGTTATGGGATAGTCATACTCTAGGTGAATTAAGTACATACAAACAGTTACATTATAATTATGGGATATTCATACTATATGTGAATAGTATGTATATAAATAAATGGTGAAGTATAATGATTTCTAAAAATGACTAATATTAGTATAAATGTGAATATCAAGTAAATAATATTGGTAAAATAATCCATTATAGGCACATTATACAAATTCAAAAAAGGATATGATTGGTAAAATGATCATTAAAATTATATTGAACCTCTTTAAACAGAAATAATACTTATAAAAAAATTTTTTTTTTTTTTTGGTTTTTTTTATATTTTTTTATAATTTTTTTATTTTGATCATGTAGATTTATGATCTCATGATCTTCAAGACTTGAGCTTCCAAGTCATTCAGCTACACTGGTGATCCTTTTGATCATCCAGTGGCTCTTGTGCTTAGGTGATTACACAGTAACCCCAACTTTCTTGCACATGTTCTTTATCATCCCCATGATCTGGTTGGGGGTTGAACTCTTGACCGGTTGTGTTTTCTTGAGTAGGTTGCATGGTACACACTAACCCCTGGACTATATTTGTGATACTCATTCAAAACAAATTTAGTACAAATACACCACCCATGATGCACATTTGGTAATATTGTGACACATACCTGACAGATGTTATGTTCCACTCTAAGTCACAACATACAGTATGTGGATAATATGCATATAAATACCAAGTGCATAAATATGGAACATTCAAGTAGCATGTGACAAGTATGGATATAACTATGTATTTCATAATTATAGTTTTAGGATCATCATACCCTATGTGCATAAGATGCATATATTTATGCATTGCATAATTAATACATTATGTGAATGATATGCATATATCCATGCATTTAAAAATGATAGGATAATTATACCCTATGTGAAAAGTATGCATATAAATGCTAATTGCATAGTTATGGGATAGTCATACTCTAGGTGAATTAAGTACATACAAACAGTTACATTATAATTATGGGATATTCATACTATATGTGAATAGTATGTATATAAATAAATGGTGAAGTATAATGATTTCTAAAAATGACTAATATTAGTATAAATGTGAATATCAAGTAAATAATATTGGTAAAATAATCCATTATAGGCACATTATACAAATTCAAAAAAGGATATGATTGGTAAAATGATCATTAAAAGTATATTGAACCTCTTTAAACAGAAATAATACTTATAAAAAAAAATTTTTTTTTTTTTGGTTTTTTTTATATTTTTTTTTAATTTTTTTATTTTGATCATGAAGATTTATGATCTCATGATCTTCAAGACTTGAGCTTCCAAGTCATTCAGCTACACTGGTGATCCTTTTGATCATCCAGTGGCTCTTGTGCTTAGGTGATTACACAGTAACCCCAACTTTCTTGCACATGTTCTTTATCATCCCCATGATCTGGTTGGGGGTTGAACTCTTGACCGGTTGTGTTTTCTTGAGTAGGTTGCATGGTACACACTAACCCCTGGACTATATTTGTGATACTCATTCAAAACAAATTTAGTACAAATACACCACCCATGATGCACATTTGGTAATATTGTGACACATACCTGACAGATGTTATGTTCCACTCTAAGTCACAACATACAGTATGTGGATAATATGCATATAAATACCAAGTGCATAAATATGGAACATTCAAGTAGCATGTGACAAGTATGGATATAACTATGTATTTCATAATTATAGTTTTAGGATCATCATACCCTATGTGCATAAGATGCATATATTTATGCATTGCATAATTAATACATTATGTGAATGATATGCATATATCCATGCATTTAAAAATGATAGGATAATTATACCCTATGTGAAAAGTATGCATATAAATGCTAATTGCATAGTTATGGGATAGTCATACTCTAGGTGAATTAAGTACATACAAACAGTTACATTATAATTATGGGATATTCATACTATATGTGAATAGTATGTATATAAATAAATGGTGAAGTATAATGATTTCTAAAAATGACTAATATTAGTATAAATGTGAATATCAAGTAAATAATATTGGTAAAATAATCCATTATAGGCACATTATACATATTCAAAAAAGGATATGATTGGTAAAATGATCATTAAAAGTATATTGAACCTCTTTAAACAGAAATAATACTTATAAAAAAAATTTTTTTTTTTGGTTTTTTTTATATTTTTTTTTAATTTTTTTATTTTGATCATGTAGATTTATGATCTCATGATCTTCAAGACTTAAGCTTCCAAGTCATTCAGCTACACTGGTGATCCTTTTGATCATCCAGTGGCTCTTGTGCTTAGGTGATTACACAGTAACCCCAACTTTCTTGCACATGTTCTTTATCATCCCCATGATCTGGTTGGGGGTTGAAGTCTTGACCGGTTGTGTTTTCTTGAGTAGGTTGCATGGTACACACTAACCCCTGGACTATATTTGTGATACTCATTCAAAACAAATTTAGTACAAATACACCACCCATGATGCACATTTGGTAATATTGTGACACATACCTGACAGATGTTATAATCCACTCTAAGTCACAACATACAGTATGTGGATAATATGCATATAAATACCAAGTGCATAAATATGGAACATTCAAGTAGCATGTGACAAGTATGGATATAACTATGTATTTCATAATTATAGTTTTAGGATCATCATACCCTATGTGCATAAGATGCATATATTTATGCATTGCATAATTAATACATTATGTGAATGATATGCATATATCCATGCATTTAAAAATGATAGGATAATTATACCCTATGTGAAAAGTATGCATATAAATGCTAATTGCATAGTTATGGGATAGTCATACTCTAGGTGAATTAAGTACATACAAACAGTTACATTATAATTATGGGATATTCATACTATATGTGAATAGTATTTATATAAATAAATGGTAAAGTATAATGATTTCTAAAAATGAATAATATTAGTATAAATGTGAATATCAAGTAAATAATATTGGTAAAATAATTCATTATAGGCACATTATACATATTCAAAAAAGGATATGATTGGTAAAATGATCATTAAAAGTATATTGAACCTCTTTAAACAGAAATAATACTTATAAAAAAAATTTTTTTTTTTTGGTTTTTTTTATATTTTTTTTTAATTTTTTTATTTTGATCATGTAGATTTATGATCTCATGATCTTCAAGACTTGAGCTTCCAAGTCATTCAGCTACACTGGTGATCCTTTTGATCATCCAGTGGCTCTTGTGCTTAGGTGATTACACAGTAACCCCAACTTTCTTGCACATGTTCTTTATCATCCCCATGATCTGGTTGGGGGTTGAACTCTTGACCGGTTGTGTTTTCTTGAGTAGGTTGCATGGTACACACTAACCCCTGGACTATATTTGTGATACTCATTCAAAACAAATTTAGTACAAATACACCACCCATGATGCACATTTGGTAATATTGTGACACATACCTGACAGATGTTATGTTCCACTCTAAGTCACAACATACAGTATGTGGATAATATGCATATAAATACCAAGTGCATAAATATGGAACATTCAAGTAGCATGTGACAAGTATGGATATAACTATGTATTTCATAATTATAGTTTTAGGATCATCATACCCTATGTGCATAAGATTCATATATTTATGCATTGCATAATTAATACATTATGTGAATGATATGCATATATCCATGCATTTAAAAATGATAGGATAATTATACCCTATGTGAAAAGTATGCATATAAATGCTACTTGCATAGTTATGGGATAGTCATACTCTAGGTGAATTAAGTACATACAAACAGTTACATTATAATTATGGGATATTCATACTATATGTGAATAGTATGTATATAAATAAATGGTGAAGTATAATGATTTCTAAAAATGACTAATATTAGTATAAATGTGAATATCAAGTAAATAATATTGGTAAAATAATCCATTATAGGCACATTATACAAATTCAAAAAAGGATATGATTGGTAAAATGATCATTAAAATTATATTGAACCTCTTTAAACAGAAATAATACTTATAAAAAAATTTTTTTTTTTTTTTGGTTTTTTTTATATTTTTTTATAATTTTTTTATTTTGATCATGTAGATTTATGATCTCATGATCTTCAAGACTTGAGCTTCCAAGTCATTCAGCTACACTGGTGATCCTTTTGATCATCCAGTGGCTCTTGTGCTTAGGTGATTACACAGTAACCCCAACTTTCTTGCACATGTTCTTTATCATCCCCATGATCTGGTTGGGGGTTGAACTCTTGACCGGTTGTGTTTTCTTGAGTAGGTTGCATGGTACACACTAACCCCTGGACTATATTTGTGATACTCATTCAAAACAAATTTAGTACAAATACACCACCCATGATGCACATTTGGTAATATTGTGACACATACCTGACAGATGTTATGTTCCACTCTAAGTCACAACATACAGTATGTGGATAATATGCATATAAATACCAAGTGCATAAATATGGAACATTCAAGTAGCATGTGACAAGTATGGATATAACTATGTATTTCATAATTATAGTTTTAGGATCATCATACCCTATGTGCATAAGATGCATATATTTATGCATTGCATAATTAATACATTATGTGAATGATATGCATATATCCATGCATTTAAAAATGATAGGATAATTATACCCTATGTGAAAAGTATGCATATAAATGCTAATTGCATAGTTATGGGATAGTCATACTCTAGGTGAATTAAGTACATACAAACAGTTACATTATAATTATGGGATATTCATACTATATGTGAATAGTATGTATATAAATAAATGGTGAAGTATAATGATTTCTAAAAATGACTAATATTAGTATAAATGTGAATATCAAGTAAATAATATTGGTAAAATAATCCATTATAGGCACATTATACAAATTCAAAAAAGGATATGATTGGTAAAATGATCATTAAAAGTATATTGAACCTCTTTAAACAGAAATAATACTTATAAAAAAAAATTTTTTTTTTTTTGGTTTTTTTTATATTTTTTTTTAATTTTTTTATTTTGATCATGAAGATTTATGATCTCATGATCTTCAAGACTTGAGCTTCCAAGTCATTCAGCTACACTGGTGATCCTTTTGATCATCCAGTGGCTCTTGTGCTTAGGTGATTACACAGTAACCCCAACTTTCTTGCACATGTTCTTTATCATCCCCATGATCTGGTTGGGGGTTGAACTCTTGACCGGTTGTGTTTTCTTGAGTAGGTTGCATGGTACACACTAACCCCTGGACTATATTTGTGATACTCATTCAAAACAAATTTAGTACAAATACACCACCCATGATGCACATTTGGTAATATTGTGACACATACCTGACAGATGTTATGTTCCACTCTAAGTCACAACATACAGTATGTGGATAATATGCATATAAATACCAAGTGCATAAATATGGAACATTCAAGTAGCATGTGACAAGTATGGATATAACTATGTATTTCATAATTATAGTTTTAGGATCATCATACCCTATGTGCATAAGATGCATATATTTATGCATTGCATAATTAATACATTATGTGAATGATATGCATATATCCATGCATTTAAAAATGATAGGATAATTATACCCTATGTGAAAAGTATGCATATAAATGCTAATTGCATAGTTATGGGATAGTCATACTCTAGGTGAATTAAGTACATACAAACAGTTACATTATAATTATGGGATATTCATACTATATGTGAATAGTATGTATATAAATAAATGGTGAAGTATAATGATTTCTAAAAATGACTAATATTAGTATAAATGTGAATATCAAGTAAATAATATTGGTAAAATAATCCATTATAGGCACATTATACATATTCAAAAAAGGATATGATTGGTAAAATGATCATTAAAAGTATATTGAACCTCTTTAAACAGAAATAATACTTATAAAAAAAATTTTTTTTTTTGGTTTTTTTTATATTTTTTTTTAATTTTTTTATTTTGATCATGTAGATTTATGATCTCATGATCTTCAAGACTTAAGCTTCCAAGTCATTCAGCTACACTGGTGATCCTTTTGATCATCCAGTGGCTCTTGTGCTTAGGTGATTACACAGTAACCCCAACTTTCTTGCACATGTTCTTTATCATCCCCATGATCTGGTTGGGGGTTGAACTCTTGACCGGTTGTGTTTTCTTGAGTAGGTTGCATGGTACACACTAACCCCTGGACTATATTTGTGATACTCATTCAAAACAAATTTAGTACAAATACACCACCCATGATGCACATTTGGTAATATTGTGACACATACCTGACAGATGTTATAATCCACTCTAAGTCACAACATACAGTATGTGGATAATATGCATATAAATACCAAGTGCATAAATATGGAACATTCAAGTAGCATGTGACAAGTATGGATATAACTATGTATTTCATAATTATAGTTTTAGGATCATCATACCCTATGTGCATAAGATGCATATATTTATGCATTGCATAATTAATACATTATGTGAATGATATGCATATATCCATGCATTTAAAAATGATAGGATAATTATACCCTATGTGAAAAGTATGCATATAAATGCTAATTGCATAGTTATGGGATAGTCATACTCTAGGTGAATTAAGTACATACAAACAGTTACATTATAATTATGGGATATTCATACTATATGTGAATAGTATTTATATAAATAAATGGTAAAGTATAATGATTTCTAAAAATGAATAATATTAGTATAAATGTGAATATCAAGTAAATAATATTGGTAAAATAATTCATTATAGGCACATTATACATATTCAAAAAAGGATATGATTGGTAAAATGATCATTAAAAGTATATTGAACCTCTTTAAACAGAAATAATACTTATAAAAAAAATTTTTTTTTTTTGGTTTTTTTTATATTTTTTTTTAATTTTTTTATTTTGATCATGTAGATTTATGATCTCATGATCTTCAAGACTTGAGCTTCCAAGTCATTCAGCTACACTGGTGATCCTTTTGATCATCCAGTGGCTCTTGTGCTTAGGTGATTACACAGTAACCCCAACTTTCTTGCACATGTTCTTTATCATCCCCATGATCTGGTTGGGGGTTGAACTCTTGACCGGTTGTGTTTTCTTGAGTAGGTTGCATGGTACACACTAACCCCTGGACTATATTTGTGATACTCATTCAAAACAAATTTAGTACAAATACACCACCCATGATGCACATTTGGTAATATTGTGACACATACCTGACAGATGTTATGTTCCACTCTAAGTCACAACATACAGTATGTGGATAATATGCATATAAATACCAAGTGCATAAATATGGAACATTCAAGTAGCATGTGACAAGTATGGATATAACTATGTATTTCATAATTATAGTTTTAGGATCATCATACCCTATGTGCATAAGATGCATATATTTATGCATTGCATAATTAATACATTATGTGAATGATATGCATATATCCATGCATTTAAAAATGATAGGATAATTATACCCTATGTGAAAAGTATGCATATAAATGCTAATTGCATAGTTATGGGATAGTCATACTGTAGGTGAATTAAGTACATACAAACAGTTACATTATAATTATGGGATATTCATACTATATGTGAATAGTATGTATATAAATAAATGGTGAAGTATAATGATTTCTAAAAATGACTAATATTAGTATAAATGTGAATATCAAGTAAATAATATTGGTAAAATAATCCATTATAGGCACATTATACATATTCAAAAAAGGATATGATTGGTAAAATGATCATTAAAAGTATATTGAACCTCTTTAAACAGAAATAATACTTATAAAAAAAATTTTTTTTTTTTGGTTTTTTTTATATTTTTTTTTAATTTTTTTATTTTGATCATGTAGATTTATGATCTCATGATCTTCAAGACTTAAGCTTCCAAGTCATTCAGCTACACTGGTGATCCTTTTGATCATCCAGTGGCTCTTGTGCTTAGGTGATTACACAGTAACCCCAACTTTCTTGCACATGTTCTTTATCATCCCCATGATCTGGTTGGGGGTTGAACTCTTGACCGGTTGTGTTTTCTTGAGTAGGTTGCATGGTACACACTAACCCCTGGACTATATTTGTGATACTCATTCAAAACAAATTTAGTACAAATACACCACCCATGATGCACATTTGGTAATATTGTGACACATACCTGACAGATGTTATGTTCCACTCTAAGTCACAACATACAGTATGTGGATAATATGCATATAAATACCAAGTGCATAAATATGGAACATTCAAGTAGCATGTGACAAGTATGGATATAACTATGTATTTCATAATTATAGTTTTAGGATCATCATACCCTATGTGCATAAGATGCATATATTTATGCATTGCATAATTAATACATTATGTGAATGATATGCATATATCCATGCATTTAAAAATGATAGGATAATTATACCCTATGTGAAAAGTATGCATATAAATGCTAATTGCATAGTTATGGGATAGTCATACTCTAGGTGAATTAAGTAAATACAAACAGTTACATTATAATTATGGGATATTCATACTATATGTGAATAGTATGTATATAAATAAATGGTGAAGTATAATGATTTCTAAAAATGACTAATATTAGTATAAATGTGAATATCAAGTAAATAATATTGGTAAAATAATCCATTATAGGCACATTATACATATTCAAAAAAGGATATGATTGGTAAAATGATCATTAAAAGTATATTGAACCTCTTTAAACAGAAATAATACTTATAAAAAAAATTTTTTTTTTTTTTTGGTTTTTTTTATTTTTTTTTTTAATTTTTTTATTTTGATCATGTAGATTTATGATCTCATGATCTTCAAGACTTGAGCTTCCAAGTCATTCAGCTACACTGGTGATCCTTTTGATCATCCAGTGGCTCTTGTGCTTAGGTGATTACAAAGTAACCCCAACTTTCTTGCACATGTTCTTTATCATCCCCATGATCTGGTTGGGGGTTGAACTCTTGACCGGTTGTGTTTTCTTGAGTAGGTTGCATGGTACACACTAACCCCTGGACTATATTTGTGATACTCATTCAAAACAAATTTAGTACAAATACACCACCCATGATGCACATTTGGTAATATTGTGACACATACCTGACAGATGTTATGTTCCACTCTAAGTCACAACATACAGTATGTGGATAATATGCATATAAATACCAAGTGCATAAATATGGAACATTCAAGTAGCATGTGACAATATGGATATAACTATGTATTTCATAATTATAGTTTTAGGATCATCATACCCTATGTGCATAAGATGCATATATTTATGCATTGCATAATTAATACATTATGTGAATGATATGCATATATCCATGCATTTAAAAATGATAGGATAATTATACCCTATGTGAAAAGTATGCATATAAATGCTAATTGCATAGTTATGGGATAGTCATACTGTAGGTGAATTAAGTACATACAAACAGTTACATTATAATTATGGGATATTCATACTATATGTGAATAGTATGTATATAAATAAATGGTGAAGTATAATGATTTCTAAAAATGACTAATATTAGTATAAATGTGAATATCAAGTAAATAATATTGGTAAAATAATCCATTATAGGCACATTATACATATTCAAAAAAGGATATGATTGGTAAAATGATCATTAAAAGTATATTGAACCTCTTTAAACAGAAATAATACTTATAAAAAAAATTTTTTTTTTTTGGTTTTTTTTATATTTTTTTTTAATTTTTTTATTTTGATCATGTAGATTTATGATCTCATGATCTTCAAGACTTAAGCTTCCAAGTCATTCAGCTACACTGGTGATCCTTTTGATCATCCAGTGGCTCTTGTGCTTAGGTGATTACACAGTAACCCCAACTTTCTTGCACATGTTCTTTATCATCCCCATGATCTGGTTGGGGGTTGAACTCTTGACCGGTTGTGTTTTCTTGAGTAGGTTGCATGGTACACACTAACCCCTGGACTATATTTGTGATACTCATTCAAAACAAATTTAGTACAAATACACCACCCATGATGCACATTTGGTAATATTGTGACACATACCTGACAGATGTTATGTTCCACTCTAAGTCACAACATACAGTATGTGGATAATATGCATATAAATACCAAGTGCATAAATATGGAACATTCAAGTAGCATGTGACAAGTATGGATATAACTATGTATTTCATAATTATAGTTTTAGGATCATCATACCCTATGTGCATAAGATGCATATATTTATGCATTGCATAATTAATACATTATGTGAATGATATGCATATATCCATGCATTTAAAAATGATAGGATAATTATACCCTATGTGAAAAGTATGCATATAAATGCTAATTGCATAGTTATGGGATAGTCATACTCTAGGTGAATTAAGTAAATACAAACAGTTACATTATAATTATGGGATATTCATACTATATGTGAATAGTATGTATATAAATAAATGGTGAAGTATAATGATTTCTAAAAATGACTAATATTAGTATAAATGTGAATATCAAGTAAATAATATTGGTAAAATAATCCATTATAGGCACATTATACATATTCAAAAAAGGATATGATTGGTAAAATGATCATTAAAAGTATATTGAACCTCTTTAAACAGAAATAATACTTATAAAAAAAATTTTTTTTTTTTTTTGGTTTTTTTTATTTTTTTTTTTAATTTTTTTATTTTGATCATGTAGATTTATGATCTCATGATCTTCAAGACTTGAGCTTCCAAGTCATTCAGCTACACTGGTGATCCTTTTGATCATCCAGTGGCTCTTGTGCTTAGGTGATTACACAGTAACCCCAACTTTCTTGCACATGTTCTTTATCATCCCCATGATCTGGTTGGGGGTTGAACTCTTGACCGGTTGTGTTTTCTTGAGTAGGTTGCATGGTACACACTAACCCCTGGACTATATTTGTGATACTCATTCAAAACAAATTTAGTACAAATACACCACCCATGATGCACATTTGGTAATATTGTGACACATACCTGACAGATGTTATGTTCCACTCTAAGTCACAACATACAGTATGTGGATAATATGCATATAAATACCAAGTGCATAAATATGGAACATTCAAGTAGCATGTGACAAGTATGGATATAACTATGTATTTCATAATTATAGTTTTAGGATCATCATACCCTATGTGCATAAGATGCATATATTTATGCATTGCATAATTAATACATTATGTGAATGATATGCATATATCCATGCATTTAAAAATGATAGGATAATTATACCCTATGTGAAAAGTATGCATATAAATGCTAATTGCATAGTTATGGGATAGTCATACTGTAGGTGAATTAAGTACATACAAACAGTTACATTATAATTATGGGATATTCATACTATATGTGAATAGTATGTATATAAATAAATGGTGAAGTATAATGATTTCTAAAAATGACTAATATTAGTATAAATGTGAATATCAAGTAAATAATATTGGTAAAATAATCCATTATAGGCACATTATACATATTCAAAAAAGGATATGATTGGTAAAATGATCATTAAAAGTATATTGAACCTCTTTAAACAGAAATAATACTTATAAAAAAAAATTTTTTTTTTTGGTTTTTTTTATATTTTTTTTTAATTTTTTTATTTTGATCATGTAGATTTATGATCTCATGATCTTCAAGACTTGAGCTTCCAAGTCATTCAGCTACACTGGTGATCCTTTTGATCATCCAGTGGCTCTTGTGCTTAGGTGATTACACAGTAACCCCAACTTTCTTGCACATGTTCTTTATCATCCCCATGATCTGGTTGGGGGTTGAACTCTTGACCGGTTGTGTTTTCTTGAGTAGGTTGCATGGTACACACTAACCCCTGGACTATATTTGTGATACTCATTCAAAACAAATTTAGTACAAATACACCACCCATGATGCACATTTGGTAATATTGTGACACATACCTGACAGATGTTATGTTCCACTCTAAGTCACAACATACAGTATGTGGATAATATGCATATAAATACCAAGTGCATAAATATGGAACATTCAAGTAGCATGTGACAAGTATGGATATAACTATGTATTTCATAATTATAGTTTTAGGATCATCATACCCTATGTGCATAAGATGCATATATTTATGCATTGCATAATTAATACATTATGTGAATGATATGCATATATCCATGCATTTAAAAATGATAGGATAATTATACCCTATGTGAAAAGTATGCATATAAATGCTAATTGCATAGTTATGGGATAGTCATACTGTAGGTGAATTAAGTACATACAAACAGTTACATTATAATTATGGGATATTCATACTATATGTGAATAGTATGTATATAAATAAATGGTGAAGTATAATGATTTCTAAAAATGACTAATATTAGTATAAATGTGAATATCAAGTAAATAATATTGGTAAAATAATCCATTATAGGCACATTATACATATTCAAAAAAGGATATGATTGGTAAAATGATCATTAAAAGTATATTGAACCTCTTTAAACAGAAATAATACTTATAAAAAAAATTTTTTTTTTTTTTGGTTTTTTTTATATTTTTTTTTAATTTTTTTATTTTGATCATGTAGATTTATGATCTCATGATCTTCAAGACTTGAGCTTCCAAGTCATTCAGCTACACTGGTGATCCTTTTGATCATCCAGTGGCTCTTGTGCTTAGGTGATTACACAGTAACCCCAACTTTCTTGCACATGTTCTTTATCATCCCCATGATCTGGTTGGGGGTTGAACTCTTGACCGGTTGTGTTTTCTTGAGTAGGTTGCATGGTACACACTAACCCCTGGACTATATTTGTGATACTCATTCAAAACAAATTTAGTACAAATACACCACCCATGATGCACATTTGGTAATATTGTGACACATACCTGACAGATGTTATGTTCCACTCTAAGTCACAACATACAGTATGTGGATAATATGCATATAAATACCAAGTGCATAAATATGGAACATTCAAGTAGCATGTGACAAGTATGGATATAACTATGTATTTCATAA
Source organism: Hemileia vastatrix (assembly GCA_030280995.1). NCBI lineage: Eukaryota > Fungi > Basidiomycota > Pucciniomycetes > Pucciniales > Zaghouaniaceae > Hemileia > Hemileia vastatrix. The sequence continues at coordinate 23,805,161 of JASXTE010000004.1, read as the reverse complement.
TTATAGTTTTAGGATCATCATACCCTATGTGCATAAGATGCATATATTTATGCATTGCATAGTTAATACATTATGTGAATGATATGCATATATCCATGCATTTAAAAATGATAGGATAATTATACCCTATGTGAAAAGTATGCATATAAATGCTAATTGCATAGTTATGGGATAGTCATACTCTAGGTGAATTAAGTACATACAAACAGTTACATTATAATTATGGGATATTCATACTATATGTGAATAGTATTTATATAAATAAATGGTAAAGTATAATGATTTCTAAAAATGAATAATATTAGTATAAATGTGAATATCAAGTAAATAATATTGGTAAAATAATTCATTATAGGCACATTATACATATTCAAAAAAGGATATGATTGGTAAAATGATCATTAAAAGTATATTGAACCTCTTTAAACAGAAATAATACTTATAAAAAAAATTTTTTTTTTTTGGTTTTTTTTATATTTTTTTTTAATTTTTTTATTTTGATCATGTAGATTTATGATCTCATGATCTTCAAGACTTGAGCTTCCAAGTCATTCAGCTACACTGGTGATCCTTTTGATCATCCAGTGGCTCTTGTGCTTAGGTGATTACACAGTAACCCCAACTTTCTTGCACATGTTCTTTATCATCCCCATGATCTGGTTGGGGGTTGAACTCTTGACCGGTTGTGTTTTCTTGAGTAGGTTGCATGGTACACACTAACCCCTGGACTATATTTGTGATACTCATTCAAAACAAATTTAGTACAAATACACCACCCATGATGCACATTTGGTAATATTGTGACACATACCTGACAGATGTTATGTTCCACTCTAAGTCACAACATACAGTATGTGGATAATATGCATATAAATACCAAGTGCATAAATATGGAACATTCAAGTAGCATGTGACAAGTATGGATATAACTATGTATTTCATAATTATAGTTTTAGGATCATCATACCCTATGTGCATAAGATGCATATATTTATGCATTGCATAATTAATACATTATGTGAATGATATGCATATATCCATGCATTTAAAAATGATAGGATAATTATACCCTATGTGAAAAGTATGCATATAAATGCTAATTGCATAGTTATGGGATAGTCATACTGTAGGTGAATTAAGTACATACAAACAGTTACATTATAATTATGGGATATTCATACTATATGTGAATAGTATGTATATAAATAAATGGTGAAGTATAATGATTTCTAAAAATGACTAATATTAGTATAAATGTGAATATCAAGTAAATAATATTGGTAAAATAATCCATTATAGGCACATTATACATATTCAAAAAAGGATATGATTGGTAAAATGATCATTAAAAGTATATTGAACCTCTTTAAACAGAAATAATACTTATAAAAAAAATTTTTTTTTTTTGGTTTTTTTTATATTTTTTTTTAATTTTTTTATTTTGATCATGTAGATTTATGATCTCATGATCTTCAAGACTTAAGCTTCCAAGTCATTCAGCTACACTGGTGATCCTTTTGATCATCCAGTGGCTCTTGTGCTTAGGTGATTACACAGTAACCCCAACTTTCTTGCACATGTTCTTTATCATCCCCATGATCTGGTTGGGGGTTGAACTCTTGACCGGTTGTGTTTTCTTGAGTAGGTTGCATGGTACACACTAACCCCTGGACTATATTTGTGATACTCATTCAAAACAAATTTAGTACAAATACACCACCCATGATGCACATTTGGTAATATTGTGACACATACCTGACAGATGTTATGTTCCACTCTAAGTCACAACATACAGTATGTGGATAATATGCATATAAATACCAAGTGCATAAATATGGAACATTCAAGTAGCATGTGACAAGTATGGATATAACTATGTATTTCATAATTATAGTTTTAGGATCATCATACCCTATGTGCATAAGATGCATATATTTATGCATTGCATAATTAATACATTATGTGAATGATATGCATATATCCATGCATTTAAAAATGATAGGATAATTATACCCTATGTGAAAAGTATGCATATAAATGCTAATTGCATAGTTATGGGATAGTCATACTCTAGGTGAATTAAGTAAATACAAACAGTTACATTATAATTATGGGATATTCATACTATATGTGAATAGTATGTATATAAATAAATGGTGAAGTATAATGATTTCTAAAAATGACTAATATTAGTATAAATGTGAATATCAAGTAAATAATATTGGTAAAATAATCCATTATAGGCACATTATACATATTCAAAAAAGGATATGATTGGTAAAATGATCATTAAAAGTATATTGAACCTCTTTAAACAGAAATAATACTTATAAAAAAAATTTTTTTTTTTTTTTGGTTTTTTTTATTTTTTTTTTTAATTTTTTTATTTTGATCATGTAGATTTATGATCTCATGATCTTCAAAACTTGAGCTTCCAAGTCATTCAGCTACACTGGTGATCCTTTTGATCATCCAGTGGCTCTTGTGCTTAGGTGATTACACAGTAACCCCAACTTTCTTGCACATGTTCTTTATCATCCCCATGATCTGGTTGGGGGTTGAACTCTTGACCGGTTGTGTTTTCTTGAGTAGGTTGCATGGTACACACTAACCCCTGGACTATATTTGTGATACTCATTCAAAACAAATTTAGTACAAATACACCACCCATGATGCACATTTGGTAATATTGTGACACATACCTGACAGATGTTATGTTCCACTCTAAGTCACAACATACAGTATGTGGATAATATGCATATAAATACCAAGTGCATAAATATGGAACATTCAAGTAGCATGTGACAAGTATGGATATAACTATGTATTTCATAATTATAGTTTTAGGATCATCATACCCTATGTGCATAAGATGCATATATTTATGCATTGCATAATTAATACATTATGTGAATGATATGCATATATCCATGCATTTAAAAATGATAGGATAATTATACCCTATGTGAAAAGTATGCATATAAATGCTAATTGCATAGTTATGGGATAGTCATACTGTAGGTGAATTAAGTACATACAAACAGTTACATTATAATTATGGGATATTCATACTATATGTGAATAGTATGTATATAAATAAATGGTGAAGTATAATGATTTCTAAAAATGACTAATATTAGTATAAATGTGAATATCAAGTAAATAATATTGGTAAAATAATCCATTATAGGCACATTATACATATTCAAAAAAGGATATGATTGGTAAAATGATCATTAAAAGTATATTGAACCTCTTTAAACAGAAATAATACTTATAAAAAAAATTTTTTTTTTTTGGTTTTTTTTATATTTTTTTTTAATTTTTTTATTTTGATCATGTAGATTTATGATCTCATGATCTTCAAGACTTAAGCTTCCAAGTCATTCAGCTACACTGGTGATCCTTTTGATCATCCAGTGGCTCTTGTGCTTAGGTGATTACACAGTAACCCCAACTTTCTTGCACATGTTCTTTATCATCCCCATGATCTGGTTGGGGGTTGAACTCTTGACCGGTTGTGTTTTCTTGAGTAGGTTGCATGGTACACACTAACCCCTGGACTATATTTGTGATACTCATTCAAAACAAATTTAGTACAAATACACCACCCATGATGCACATTTGGTAATATTGTGACACATACCTGACAGATGTTATGTTCCACTCTAAGTCACAACATACAGTATGTGGATAATATGCATATAAATACCAAGTGCATAAATATGGAACATTCAAGTAGCATGTGACAAGTATGGATATAACTATGTATTTCATAATTATAGTTTTAGGATCATCATACCCTATGTGCATAAGATGCATATATTTATGCATTGCATAATTAATACATTATGTGAATGATATGCATATATCCATGCATTTAAAAATGATAGGATAATTATACCCTATGTGAAAAGTATGCATATAAATGCTAATTGCATAGTTATGGGATAGTCATACTCTAGGTGAATTAAGTAAATACAAACAGTTACATTATAATTATGGGATATTCATACTATATGTGAATAGTATGTATATAAATAAATGGTGAAGTATAATGATTTCTAAAAATGACTAATATTAGTATAAATGTGAATATCAAGTAAATAATATTGGTAAAATAATCCATTATAGGCACATTATACATATTCAAAAAAGGATATGATTGGTAAAATGATCATTAAAAGTATATTGAACCTCTTTAAACAGAAATAATACTTATAAAAAAAATTTTTTTTTTTTTTTGGTTTTTTTTATATTTTTTTTTAATTTTTTTATTTTGATCATGTAGATTTATGATCTCATGATCTTCAAGACTTGAGCTTCCAAGTCATTCAGCTACACTGGTGATCCTTTTGATCATCCAGTGGCTCTTGTGCTTAGGTGATTACACAGTAACCCCAACTTTCTTGCACATGTTCTTTATCATCCCCATGATCTGGTTGGGGGTTGAACTCTTGACCGGTTGTGTTTTCTTGAGTAGGTTGCATGGTACACACTAACCCCTGGACTATATTTGTGATACTCATTCAAAACAAATTTAGTACAAATACACCACCCATGATGCACATTTGGTAATATTGTGACACATACCTGACAGATGTTATGTTCCACTCTAAGTCACAACATACAGTATGTGGATAATATGCATATAAATACCAAGTGCATAAATATGGAACATTCAAGTAGCATGTGACAAGTATGGATATAACTATGTATTTCATAATTATAGTTTTAGGATCATCATACCCTATGTGCATAAGATGCATATATTTATGCATTGCATAATTAATACATTATGTGAATGATATGCATATATCCATGCATTTAAAAATGATAGGATAATTATACCCTATGTGAAAAGTATGCATATAAATGCTAATTGCATAGTTATGGGATAGTCATACTCTAGGTGAATTAAGTAAATACAAACAGTTACATTATAATTATGGGATATTCATACTATATGTGAATAGTATGTATATAAATAAATGGTGAAGTATAATGATTTCTAAAAATGACTAATATTAGTATAAATGTGAATATCAAGTAAATAATATTGGTAAAATAATCCATTATAGGCACATTATACATATTCAAAAAAGGATATGATTGGTAAAATGATCATTAAAAGTATATTAAACCTCTTTAAACAGAAATAATACTTATAAAAAAAATTTTTTTTTTTTTTTGGTTTTTTTCATTTTTTTTTTTAATTTTTTTATTTTGATCATGTAGATTTATGATCTCATGATCTTCAAGACTTGAGCTTCCAAGTCATTCAGCTACACTGGTGATCCTTTTGATCATCCAGTGGCTCTTGTGCTTAGGTGATTACACAGTAACCCCAACTTTCTTGCACATGTTCTTTATCATCCCCATGATCTGGTTGGGGGTTGAACTCTTGACCGGTTGTGTTTTCTTGAGTAGGTTGCATGGTACACACTAACCCCTGGACTATATTTGTGATACTCATTCAAAACAAATTTAGTACAAATACACCACCCATGATGCACATTTGGTAATATTGTGACACATACCTGACAGATGTTATGTTCCACTCTAAGTCACAACATACAGTATGTGGATAATATGCATATAAATACCAAGTGCATAAATATGGAACATTCAAGTAGCATGTGACAAGTATGGATATAACTATGTATTTCATAATTATAGTTTTAGGATCATCATACCCTATGTGCATAAGATGCATATATTTATGCATTGCATAATTAATACATTATGTGAATGATATGCATATATCCATGCATTTAAAAATGATAGGATAATTATACCCTATGTGAAAAGTATGCATATAAATGCTAATTGCATAGTTATGGGATAGTCATACTGTAGGTGAATTAAGTACATACAAACAGTTACATTATAATTATGGGATATTCATACTATATGTGAATAGTATGTATATAAATAAATGGTGAAGTATAATGATTTCTAAAAATGACTAATATTAGTATAAATGTGAATATCAAGTAAATAATATTGGTAAAATAATCCATTATAGGCACATTATACATATTCAAAAAAGGATATGATTGGTAAAATGATCATTAAAAGTATATTGAACCTCTTTAAACAGAAATAATACTTATAAAAAAAATTTTTTTTTTTTGGTTTTTTTTATATTTTTTTTTAATTTTTTTATTTTGATCATGTAGATTTATGATCTCATGATCTTCAAGACTTAAGCTTCCAAGTCATTCAGCTACACTGGTGATCCTTTTGATCATCCAGTGGCTCTTGTGCTTAGGTGATTACACAGTAACCCCAACTTTCTTGCACATGTTCTTTATCATCCCCATGATCTGGTTGGGGGTTGAACTCTTGACCGGTTGTGTTTTCTTGAGTAGGTTGCATGGTACACACTAACCCCTGGACTATATTTGTGATACTCATTCAAAACAAATTTAGTACAAATACACCACCCATGATGCACATTTGGTAATATTGTGACACATACCTGACAGATGTTATGTTCCACTCTAAGTCACAACATACAGTATGTGGATAATATGCATATAAATACCAAGTGCATAAATATGGAACATTCAAGTAGCATGTGACAAGTATGGATATAACTATGTATTTCATAATTATAGTTTTAGGATCATCATACCCTATGTGCATAAGATGCATATATTTATGCATTGCATAATTAATACATTATGTGAATGATATGCATATATCCATGCATTTAAAAATGATAGGATAATTATACCCTATGTGAAAAGTATGCATATAAATGCTAATTGCATAGTTATGGGATAGTCATACTCTAGGTGAATTAAGTAAATACAAACAGTTACATTATAATTATGGGATATTCATACTATATGTGAATAGTATGTATATAAATAAATGGTGAAGTATAATGATTTCTAAAAATGACTAATATTAGTATAAATGTGAATATCAAGTAAATAATATTGGTAAAATAATCCATTATAGGCACATTATACATATTCAAAAAAGGATATGATTGGTAAAATGATCATTAAAAGTATATTGAACCTCTTTAAACAGAAATAATACTTATAAAAAAAATTTTTTTTTTTTTTTGGTTTTTTTTATATTTTTCTTTAATTTTTTTATTTTGATCATGTAGATTTATGATCTCATGATCTTCAAGACTTGAGCTTCCAAGTCATTCAGCTACACTGGTGATCCTTTTGATCATCCAGTGGCTCTTGTGCTTAGGTGATTACACAGTAACCCCAACTTTCTTGCACATGTTCTTTATCATCCCCATGATCTGGTTGGGGGTTGAACTCTTGACCGGTTGTGTTTTCTTTAGTAGGTTGCATGGTACACACTAACCCCTGGACTATATTTGTGATACTCATTCAAAACAAATTTAGTACAAATACACCACCCATGATGCACATTTGGTAATATTGTGACACATACCTGACAGATGTTATGTTCCACTCTAAGTCACAACATACAGTATGTGGATAATATGCATATAAATACCAAGTGCATAAATATGGAACATTCAAGTAGCATGTGACAAGTATGGATATAACTATGTATTTCATAATTATAGTTTTAGGATCATCATACCCTATGTGCATAAGATGCATATATTTATGCATTGCATAATTAATACATTATGTGAATGATATGCATATATCCATGCATTTAAAAATGATAGGATAATTATACCCTATGTGAAAAGTATGCATATAAATGCTAATTGCATAGTTATGGGATAGTCATACTGTAGGTGAATTAAGTACATACAAACAGTTACATTATAATTATGGGATATTCATACTATATGTGAATAGTATGTATATAAATAAATGGTGAAGTATAATGATTTCTAAAAATGACTAATATTAGTATAAATGTGAATATCAAGTAAATAATATTGGTAAAATAATCCATTATAGGCACATTATACATATTCAAAAAAGGATATGATTGGTAAAATGATCATTAAAAGTATATTGAACCTCTTTAAACAGAAATAATACTTATAAAAAAATTTTTTTTTTTTGGTTTTTTTTATATTTTTTTTTAATTTTTTTATTTTGATCATGTAGATTTATGATCTCATGATCTTCAAGACTTAAGCTTCCAAGTCATTCAGCTACACTGGTGATCCTTTTGATCATCCAGTGGCTCTTGTGCTTAGGTGATTACACAGTAACCCCAACTTTCTTGCACATGTTCTTTATCATCCCCATGATCTGGTTGGGGGTTGAACTCTTGACCGGTTGTGTTTTCTTGAGTAGGTTGCATGGTACACACTAACCCCTGGACTATATTTGTGATACTCATTCAAAACAAATTTAGTACAAATACACCACCCATGATGCACATTTGGTAATATTGTGACACATACCTGACAGATGTTATGTTCCACTCTAAGTCACAACATACAGTATGTGGATAATATGCATATAAATACCAAGTGCATAAATATGGAACATTCAAGTAGCATGTGACAAGTATGGATATAACTATGTATTTCATAATTATAGTTTTAGGATCATCATACCCTATGTGCATAAGATGCATATATTTATGCATTGCATAATTAATACATTATGTGAATGATATGCATATATCCATGCATTTAAAAATGATAGGATAATTATACCCTATGTGAAAAGTATGCATATAAATGCTAATTGCATAGTTATGGGATAGTCATACTCTAGGTGAATTAAGTAAATACAAACAGTTACATTATAATTATGGGATATTCATACTATATGTGAATAGTATGTATATAAATAAATGGTGAAGTATAATGATTTCTAAAAATGACTAATATTAGTATAAATGTGAATATCAAGTAAATAATATTGGTAAAATAATCCATTATAGGCACATTATACATATTCAAAAAAGGATATGATTGGTAAAATGATCATTAAAAGTATATTGAACCTCTTTAAACAGAAACAATACTTATAAAAAAAATTTTTTTTTTTTTGGTTTTTTTTATATTTTTTTTTAATTTTTTTATTTTGATCATGTAGATTTATGATCTCATGATCTTCAAGACTTGAGCTTCCAAGTCATTCAGCTACACTGGTGATCCTTTTGATCATCCAGTGGCTCTTGTGCTTAGGTGATTACACAGTAACCCCAACTTTCTTGCACATGTTCTTTATCATCCCCATGATCTGGTTGGGGGTTGAACTCTTGACCGGTTGTGTTTTCTTGAGTAGGTTGCATGGTACACACTAACCCCTGGACTATATTTGTGATACTCATTCAAAACAAATTTAGTACAAATACACCACCCATGATGCACATTTGGTAATATTGTGACACATACCTGACAGATGTTATGTTCCACTCTAAGTCACAACATACAGTATGTGGATAATATGCATATAAATACCAAGTGCATAAATATGGAACATTCAAGTAGCATGTGACAAGTATGGATATAACTATGTATTTCATAATTATAGTTTTAGGATCATCATACCCTATGTGCATAAGATGCATATATTTATGCATTGCATAGTTAATACATTATGTGAATGATATGCATATATCCATGCATTTAAAAATGATAGGATAATTATACCCTATGTGAAAAGTATGCATATAAATGCTAATTGCATAGTTATGGGATAGTCATACTCTAGGTGAATTAAGTACATACAAACAGTTACATTATAATTATGGGATATTCATACTATATGTGAATAGTATTTATATAAATAAATGGTAAAGTATAATGATTTCTAAAAATGAATAATATTAGTATAAATGTGAATATCAAGTAAATAATATTGGTAAAATAATTCATTATAGGCACATTATACATATTCAAAAAAGGATATGATTGGTAAAATGATCATTAAAAGTATATTGAACCTCTTTAAACAGAAATAATACTTATAAAAAAAATTTTTTTTTTTGGTTTTTTTTATATTTTTTTTTAATTTTTTTATTTTGATCATGTAGATTTATGATCTCATGATCTTCAAGACTTGAGCTTCCAAGTCATTCAGCTACACTGGTGATCCTTTTGATCATCCAGTGGCTCTTGTGCTTAGGTGATTACACAGTAACCCCAACTTTCTTGCACATGTTCTTTATCATCCCCATGATCTGGTTGGGGGTTGAACTCTTGACCGGTTGTGTTTTCTTGAGTAGGTTGCATGGTACACACTAACCCCTGGACTATATTTGTGATACTCATTCAAAACAAATTTAGTACAAATACACCACCCATGATGCACATTTGGTAATATTGTGACACATACCTGACAGATGTTATGTTCCACTCTAAGTCACAACATACAGTATGTGGATAATATGCATATAAATACCAAGTGCATAAATATGGAACATTCAAGTAGCATGTGACAAGTATGGATATAACTATGTATTTCATAATTATAGTTTTAGGATCATCATACCCTATGTGCATAAGATGCATATATTTATGCATTGCATAATTAATACATTATGTGAATGATATGCATATATCCATGCATTTAAAAATGATAGGATAATTATACCCTATGTGAAAAGTATGCATATAAATGCTAATTGCATAGTTATGGGATAGTCATACTGTAGGTGAATTAAGTACATACAAACAGTTACATTATAATTATGGGATATTCATACTATATGTGAATAGTATGTATATAAATAAATGGTGAAGTATAATGATTTCTAAAAATGACTAATATTAGTATAAATGTGAATATCAAGTAAATAATATTGGTAAAATAATCCATTATAGGCACATTATACATATTCAAAAAAGGATATGATTGGTAAAATGATCATTAAAAGTATATTGAACCTCTTTAAACAGAAACAATACTTATAAAAAAAATTTTTTTTTTTTTTGGTTTTTTTTATATTTTTTTTTAATTTTTTTATTTTGATCATGTAGATTTATGATCTCATGATCTTCAAGACTTGAGCTTCCAAGTCATTCAGCTACACTGGTGATCCTTTTGATCATCCAGTGGCTCTTGTGCTTAGGTGATTACACAGTAACCCCAACTTTCTTGCACATGTTCTTTATCATCCCCATGATCTGGTTGGGGGTTGAACTCTTGACCGGTTGTGTTTTCTTGAGTAGGTTGCATGGTACACACTAACCCCTGGACTATATTTGTGATACTCATTCAAAACAAATTTAGTACAAATACACCACCCATGATGCACATTTGGTAATATTGTGACACATACCTGACAGATGTTATGTTCCACTCTAAGTCACAACATACAGTATGTGGATAATATGCATATAAATACCAAGTGCATAAATATGGAACATTCAAGTAGCATGTGACAAGTATGGATATAACTATGTATTTCATAATTATAGTTTTAGGATCATCATACCCTATGTGCATAAGATGCATATATTTATGCATTGCATAATTAATACATTATGTGAATGATATGCATATATCCATGCATTTAAAAATGATAGGATAATTATACCCTATGTGAAAAGTATGCATATAAATGCTAATTGCATAGTTATGGGATAGTCATACTCTAGGTGAATTAAGTAAATACAAACAGTTACATTATAATTATGGGATATTCATACTATATGTGAATAGTATGTATATAAATAAATGGTGAAGTATAATGATTTCTAAAAATGACTAATATTAGTATAAATGTGAATATCAAGTAAATAATATTGGTAAAATAATCCATTATAGGCACATTATACATATTCAAAAAAGGATATGATTGGTAAAATGATCATTAAAAGTATATTGAACCTCTTTAAACAGAAATAATACTTATAAAAAAAATTTTTTTTTTTTTGGTTTTTTTTAAATTTTTTTTTAATTTTTTTATTTTGATCATGAAGATTTATGATCTCATGATCTTCAAGACTTGAGCTTCCAAGTCATTCAGCTACACTGGTGATCCTTTTGATCATCCAGTGGCTCTTGTGCTTAGGTGATTACACAGTAACCCCAACTTTCTTGCACATGTTCTTTATCATCCCCATGATCTGGTTGGGGGTTGAACTCTTGACCGGTTGTGTTTTCTTGAGTAGGTTGCATGGTACACACTAACCCCTGGACTATATTTGTGATACTCATTCAAAACAAATTTAGTACAAATACACCACCCATGATGCACATTTGGTAATATTGTGACACATACCTGACAGATGTTATGTTCCACTCTAAGTCACAACATACAGTATGTGGATAATATGCATATAAATACCAAGTGCATAAATATGGAACATTCAAGTAGCATGTGACAAGTATGGATATAACTATGTATTTCATAATTATAGTTTTAGGATCATCATACCCTATGTGCATAAGATGCATATATTTATGCATTGCATAATTAATACATTATGTGAATGATATGCATATATCCATGCATTTAAAAATGATAGGATAATTATACCCTATGTGAAAAGTATGCATATAAATGCTAATTGCATAGTTATGGGATAGTCATACTCTAGGTGAATTAAGTACATACAAACAGTTACATTATAATTATGGGATATTCATACTATATGTGAATAGTATGTATATAAATAAATGGTGAAGTATAATGATTTCTAAAAATGACTAATATTAGTATAAATGTGAATATCAAGTAAATAATATTGGTAAAATAATCCATTATAGGCACATTATACATATTCAAAAAAGGATATGATTGGTAAAATGATCATTAAAAGTATATTGAACCTCTTTAAACAGAAATAATACTTATAAAAAAAATTTTTTTTTTTTGGTTTTTTTTATATTTTTTTTTAATTTTTTTATTTTGATCATGTAGATTTATGATCTCATGATCTTCAAGACTTAAGCTTCCAAGTCATTCAGCTACACTGGTGATCCTTTTGATCATCCAGTGGCTCTTGTGCTTAGGTGATTACACAGTAACCCCAACTTTCTTGCACATGTTCTTTATCATCCCCATGATCTGGTTGGGGGTTGAACTCTTGACCGGTTGTGTTTTCTTGAGTATGTTGCATGGTACACACTAACCCCTGGACTATATTTGTGATACTCATTCAAAACAAATTTAGTACAAATACACCACCCATGATGCACATTTGGTAATATTGTGACACATACCTGACAGATGTTATGTTCCACTCTAAGTCACAACATACAGTATGTGGATAATATGCATATAAATACCAAGTGCATAAATATGGAACATTCAAGTAGCATGTGACAAGTATGGATATAACTATGTATTTCATAATTATAGTTTTAGGATCATCATACCCTATGTGCATAAGATGCATATATTTATGCATTGCATAATTAATACATTATGTGAATGATATGCATATATCCATGCATTTAAAAATGATAGGATAATTATACCCTATGTGAAAAGTATGCATATAAATGCTAATTGCATACTTATGGGATAGTCATACTCTAGGTGAATTAAGTACATACAAACAGTTACATTATAATTATGGGATATTCATACTATATGTGAATAGTATGTATATAAATAAATGGTGAAGTATAATGATTTCTAAAAATGACTAATATTAGTATAAATGTGAATATCAAGTAAATAATATTGGTAAAATAATCCATTATAGGCACATTATACATATTCAAAAAAGGATATGATTGGTAAAATGATCATTAAAAGTATATTGAACCTCTTTAAACAGAAATAATACTTATAAAAAAAATTTTTTTTTTTTGGTTTTTTTCATATTTTTTTTTAATTTTTTTATTTTGATCATGTAGATTTATGATCTCATGATCTTCAAGACTTGAGCTTCCAAGTCATTCAGCTACACTGGTGATCCTTTTGATCATCCAGTGGCTCTTGTGCTTAGGTGATTACACAGTAACCCCAACTTTCTTGCACATGTTCTTTATCATCCCCATGATCTGGTTGGGGGTTGAACTCTTGACCGGTTGTGTTTTCTTGAGTATGTTGCATGGTACACACTAACCCCTGGACTATATTTGTGATACTCATTCAAAACAAATTTAGTACAAATACACCACCCATGATGCACATTTGGTAATATTGTGACACATACCTGACAGATGTTATGTTCCACTCTAAGTCACAACATACAGTATGTGGATAATATGCATATAAATACCAAGTGCATAAATATGGAACATTCAAGTAGCATGTGACAAGTATGGATATAACTATGTATTTCATAATTATAGTTTTAGGATCATCATACCCTATGTGCATAAGATGCATATATTTATGCATTGCATAATTAATACATTATGTGAATGATATGCATATATCCATGCATTTAAAAATGATAGGATAATTATACCCTATGTGAAAAGTATGCATATAAATGCTAATTGCATAGTTATGGGATAGTCATACTGTAGGTGAATTAAGTACATACAAACAGTTACATTATAATTATGGGATATTCATACTATATGTGAATAGTATGTATATAAATAAATGGTGAAGTATAATGATTTCTAAAAATGACTAATATTAGTATAAATGTGAATATCAAGTAAATAATATTGGTAAAATAATCCATTATAGGCACATTATACATATTCAAAAAAGGATATGATTGGTAAAATGATCATTAAAAGTATATTGAACCTCTTTAAACAGAAATAATACTTATAAAAAAAATTTTTTTTTTTTGGTTTTTTTTATATTTTTTTTTAATTTTTTTATTTTGATCATGTAGATTTATGATCTCATGATCTTCAAGACTTAAGCTTCCAAGTCATTCAGCTACACTGGTGATCCTTTTGATCATCCAGTGGCTCTTGTGCTTAGGTGATTACACAGTAACCCCAACTTTCTTGCACATGTTCTTTATCATCCCCATGATCTGGTTGGGGGTTGAACTCTTGACCGGTTGTGTTTTCTTGAGTAGGTTGCATGGTACACACTAACCCCTGGACTATATTTGTGATACTCATTCAAAACAAATTTAGTACAAATACACCACCCATGATGCACATTTGGTAATATTGTGACACATACCTGACAGATGTTATGTTCCACTCTAAGTCACAACATACAGTATGTGGATAATATGCATATAAATACCAAGTGCATAAATATGGAACATTCAAGTAGCATGTGACAAGTATGGATATAACTATGTATTTCATAATTATAGTTTTAGGATCATCATACCCTATGTGCATAAGATGCATATATTTATGCATTGCATAATTAATACATTATGTGAATGATATGCATATATCCATGCATTTAAAAATGATAGGATAATTATACCCTATGTGAAAAGTATGCATATAAATGCTAATTGCATAGTTATGGGATAGTCATACTCTAGGTGAATTAAGTACATACAAACAGTTACATTATAATTATGGGATATTCATACTATATGTGAATAGTATGTATATAAATAAATGGTGAAGTATAATGATTTCTAAAAATGACTAATATTAGTATAAATGTGAATATCAAGTAAATAATATTGGTAAAATAATCCATTATAGGCACATTATACATATTCAAAAAAGGATATGATTGGTAAAATGATCATTAAAAGTATATTGAACCTCTTTAAATAGAAATAATACTTATAAAAAAAATTTTTTTTTTTTTTTGGTTTTTTTTATATTTTTTTTTAATTTTTTTATTTTGATCATGTAGATTTATGATCTCATGATCTTCAAGACTTGAGCTTCCAAGTCATTCAGCTACACTGGTGATCCTTTTGATCATCCAGTGGCTCTTGTGCTTAGGTGATTACACAGTAACCCCAACTTTCTTGCACATGTTCTTTATCATCCCCATGATCTGGTTGGGGGTTGAACTCTTGACCGGTTGTGTTTTCTTGAGTAGGTTGCATGGTACACACTAACCCCTGGACTATATTTGTGATACTCATTCAAAACAAATTTAGTACAAATACACCACCCATGATGCACATTTGGTAATATTGTGACACATACCTGACAGATGTTATGTTCCACTCTAAGTCACAACATACAGTATGTGGATAATATGCATATAAATACCAAGTGCATAAATATGGAACATTCAAGTAGCATGTGACAAGTATGGATATAACTATGTATTTCATAATTATAGTTTTAGGATCATCATACCCTATGTGCATAAGATGCATATATTTATGCATTGCATAATTAATACATTATGTGAATGATATGCATATATCCATGCATTTAAAAATGATAGGATAATTATACCCTATGTGAAAAGTATGCATATAAATGCTAATTGCATAGTTATGGGATAGTCATACTGTAGGTGAATTAAGTACATACAAACAGTTACATTATAATTATGGGATATTCATACTATATGTGAATAGTATGTATATAAATAAATGGTGAAGTATAATGATTTCTAAAAATGACTAATATTAGTATAAATGTGAATATCAAGTAAATAATATTGGTAAAATAATCCATTATAGGCACATTATACATATTCAAAAAAGGATATGATTGGTAAAATGATCATTAAAAGTATATTGAACCTCTTTAAACAGAAATAATACTTATAAAAAAATTTTTTTTTTTTGGTTTTTTTTATATTTTTTTTTAATTTTTTTATTTTGATCATGTAGATTTATGATCTCATGATCTTCAAGACTTAAGCTTCCAAGTCATTCAGCTACACTGGTGATCCTTTTGATCATCCAGTGGCTCTTGTGCTTAGGTGATTACACAGTAACCCCAACTTTCTTGCACATGTTCTTTATCATCCCCATGATCTGGTTGGGGGTTGAACTCTTGACCGGTTGTGTTTTCTTGAGTAGGTTGCATGGTACACACTAACCCCTGGACTATATTTGTGATACTCATTCAAAACAAATTTAGTACAAATACACCACCCATGATGCACATTTGGTAATATTGTGACACATACCTGACAGATGTTATGTTCCACTCTAAGTCACAACATACAGTATGTGGATAATATGCATATAAATACCAAGTGCATAAATATGGAACATTCAAGTAGCATGTGACAAGTATGGATATAACTATGTATTTCATAATTATAGTTTTAGGATCATCATACCCTATGTGCATAAGATGCATATATTTATGCATTGCATAATTAATACATTATGTGAATGATATGCATATATCCATGCATTTAAAAATGATAGGATAATTATACCCTATGTGAAAAGTATGCATATAAATGCTAATTGCATAGTTATGGGATAGTCATACTCTAGGTGAATTAAGTAAATACAAACAGTTACATTATAATTATGGGATATTCATACTATATGTGAATAGTATGTATATAAATAAATGGTGAAGTATAATGATTTCTAAAAATGACTAATATTAGTATAAATGTGAATATCAAGTAAATAATATTGGTAAAATAATCCATTATAGGCACATTATACATATTCAAAAAAGGATATGATTGGTAAAATGATCATTAAAAGTATATTGAACCTCTTTAAACAGAAATAATACTTATAAAAAAAATTTTTTTTTTTTGGTTTTTTTCATATTTTTTTTTAATTTTTTTATTTTGATCATGTAGATTTATGATCTCATGATCTTCAAGACTTAAGCTTCCAAGTCATTCAGCTACACTGGTGATCCTTTTGATCATCCAGTGGCTCTTGTGCTTAGGTGATTACACAGTAACCCCAACTTTCTTGCACATGTTCTTTATCATCCCCATGATCTGGTTGGGGGTTGAACTCTTGACCGGTTGTGTTTTCTTGAGTAGGTTGCATGGTACACACTAACCCCTGGACTATATTTGTGATACTTATTCAAAACAAATGTAGTACAAATACACCACCCATGATGCACATTTGGTAATATTGTGACACATACCTGACAGATGTTATGTTCCACTCTAAGTCACAACATACAGTATGTGGATAATATGCATATAAATACCAAGTGCATAAATATGGAACATTCAAGTAGCATGTGACAAGTATGGATATAACTATGTATTTCATAATTATAGTTTTAGGATCATCATACCCTATGTGCATAAGATGCATATATTTATGCATTGCATAATTAATACATTATGTGAATGATATGCATATATCCATGCATTTAAAAATGATAGGATAATTATACCCTATGTGAAAAGTATGCATATAAATGCTAATTGCATAGTTATGGGATAGTCATACTCTAGGTGAATTAAGTAAATACAAACAGTTACATTATAATTATGGGATATTCATACTATATGTGAATAGTATGTATATAAATAAATGGTGAAGTATAATGATTTCTAAAAATGACTAATATTAGTATAAATGTGAATATCAAGTAAATAATATTGGTAAAATAATCCATTATAGGCACATTATACATATTCAAAAAAGGATATGATTGGTAAAATGATCATTAAAAGTATATTGAACCTCTTTAAATAGAAATAATACTTATAAAAAAAAATTTTTTTTTTTTTTGGTTTTTTTTATATTTTTTTTTAATTTTTTTATTTTGATCATGTAGATTTATGATCTCATGATCTTCAAGACTTGAGCTTCCAAGTCATTCAGCTACACTGGTGATCCTTTTGATCATCCAGTGGCTCTTGTGCTTAGGTGATTACACAGTAACCCCAACTTTCTTGCACATGTTCTTTATCATCCCCATGATCTGGTTGGGGGTTGAACTCTTGACCGGTTGTGTTTTCTTGAGTAGGTTGCATGGTACACACTAACCCCTGGACTATATTTGTGATACTCATTCAAAACAAATTTAGTACAAATACACCACCCATGATGCACATTTGGTAATATTGTGACACATACCTGACAGATGTTATGTTCCACTCTAAGTCACAACATACAGTATGTGGATAATATGCATATAAATACCAAGTGCATAAATATGGAACATTCAAGTAGCATGTGACAAGTATGGATATAACTATGTATTTCATAATTATAGTTTTAGGATCATCATACCCTATGTGCATAAGATGCATATATTTATGCATTGCATAATTAATACATTATGTGAATGATATGCATATATCCATGCATTTAAAAATGATAGGATAATTATACCCTATGTGAAAAGTATGCATATAAATGCTAATTGCATAGTTATGGGATAGTCATACTGTAGGTGAATTAAGTACATACAAACAGTTACATTATAATTATGGGATATTCATACTATATGTGAATAGTATGTATATAAATAAATGGTGAAGTATAATGATTTCTAAAATGACTAATATTAGTATAAATGTGAATATCAAGTAAATAATATTGGTAAAATAATCCATTATAGGCACATTATACATATTCAAAAAAGGATATGATTGGTAAAATGATCATTAAAAGTATATTGAACCTCTTTAAATAGAAATAATACTTATAAAAAAAATTTTTTTTTTTTTTTGGTTTTTTTTATATTTTTTTTTAATTTTTTTATTTTGATCATGTAGATTTATGATCTCATGATCTTCAAGACTTGAGCTTCCAAGTCATTCAGCTACACTGGTGATCCTTTTGATCATCCAGTGGCTCTTGTGCTTAGGTGATTACACAGTAACCCCAACTTTCTTGCACATGTTCTTTATCATCCCCATGATCTGGTTGGGGGTTGAACTCTTGACCGGTTGTGTTTTCTTGAGTAGGTTGCATGGTACACACTAACCCCTGGACTATATTTGTGATACTCATTCAAAACAAATTTAGTACAAATACACCACCCATGATGCACATTTGGTAATATTGTGACACATACCTGACAGATGTTATGTTCCACTCTAAGTCACAACATACAGTATGTGGATAATATGCATATAAATACCAAGTGCATAAATATGGAACATTCAAGTAGCATGTGACAAGTATGGATATAACTATGTATTTCATAATTATAGTTTTAGGATCATCATACCCTATGTGCATAAGATGCATATATTTATGCATTGCATAATTAATACATTATGTGAATGATATGCATATATCCATGCATTTAAAAATGATAGGATAATTATACCCTATGTGAAAAGTATGCATATAAATGCTAATTGCATAGTTATGGGATAGTCATACTGTAGGTGAATTAAGTACATACAAACAGTTACATTATAATTATGGGATATTCATACTATATGTGAATAGTATGTATATAAATAAATGGTGAAGTATAATGATTTCTAAAAATGACTAATATTAGTATAAATGTGAATATCAAGTAAATAATATTGGTAAAATAATCCATTATAGGCACATTATACATATTCAAAAAAGGATATGATTGGTAAAATGATCATTAAAAGTATATTGAACCTCTTTAAACAGAAATAATACTTATAAAAAAAATTTTTTTTTTTGGTTTTTTTTATATTTTTTTTTAATTTTTTTATTTTGATCATGTAGATTTATGATCTCATGATCTTCAAGACTTAAGCTTCCAAGTCATTCAGCTACACTGGTGATCCTTTTGATCATCCAGTGGCTCTTGTGCTTAGGTGATTACACAGTAACCCCAACTTTCTTGCACATGTTCTTTATCATCCCCATGATCTGGTTGGGGGTTGAACTCTTGACCGGTTGTGTTTTCTTGAGTAGGTTGCATGGTACACACTAACCCCTGGACTATATTTGTGATACTCATTCAAAACAAATTTAGTACAAATACACCACCCATGATGCACATTTGGTAATATTGTGACACATACCTGACAGATGTTATGTTCCACTCTAAGTCACAACATACAGTATGTGGATAATATGCATATAAATACCAAGTGCATAAATATGGAACATTCAAGTAGCATGTGACAAGTATGGATATAACTATGTATTTCATAATTATAGTTTTAGGATCATCATACCCTATGTGCATAAGATGCATATATTTATGCATTGCATAATTAATACATTATGTGAATGATATGCATATATCCATGCATTTAAAAATGATAGGATAATTATACCCTATGTGAAAAGTATGCATATAAATGCTAATTGCATAGTTATGGGATAGTCATACTGTAGGTGAATTAAGTACATACAAACAGTTACATTATAATTATAGGATATTCATACTATATGTGAATAGTATGTATATAAATAAATGGTGAAGTATAATGATTTCTAAAAATGACTAATATTAGTATAAATGTGAATATCAAGTAAATAATATTGGTAAAATAATCCATTATAGGCACATTATACATATTCAAAAAAGGATATGATTGGTAAAATGATCATTAAAAGTATATTGAACCTCTTTAAACAGAAATAATACTTATAAAAAAAATTTTTTTTTTTTGGTTTTTTTCATATTTTTTTTTAATTTTTTTATTTTGATCATGTAGATTTATGATCTCATGATCTTCAAGACTTGAGCTTCCAAGTCATTCAGCTACACTGGTGATCCTTTTGATCATCCAGTGGGTCTTGTGCTTAGGTGATTACACAGTAACCCCAACTTTCTTGCACATGTTCTTTATCATCCCCATGATCTGGTTGGGGGTTGAACTCTTGACCGGTTGTGTTTTCTTGAGTAGGTTGCATGGTACACACTAACCCCTGGACTATATTTGTGATACTCATTCAAAACAAATTTAGTACAAATACACCACCCATGATGCACATTTGGTAATATTGTGACACATACCTGACAGATGTTATGTTCCACTCTAAGTCACAACATACAGTATGTGGATAATATGCATATAAATACCAAGTGCATAAATATGGAACATTCAAGTAGCATGTGACAAGTATGGATATAACTATGTATTTCATAATTATAGTTTTAGGATCATCATACCCTATGTGCATAAGATGCATATATTTATGCATTGCATAATTAATACATTATGTGAATGATATGCATATATCCATGCATTTAAAAATGATAGGATAATTATACCCTATGTGAAAAGTATGCATATAAATGCTAATTGCATAGTTATGGGATAGTCATACTGTAGGTGAATTAAGTACATACAAACAGTTACATTATAATTATGGGATATTCATACTATATGTGAATAGTATGTATATAAATAAATGGTGAAGTATAATGATTTCTAAAAATGACTAATATTAGTATAAATGTGAATATCAAGTAAATAATATTGGTAAAATAATCCATTATAGGCACATTATACATATTCAAAAAAGGATATGATTGGTAAAATGATCATTAAAAGTATATTGAACCTCTTTAAACAGAAATAATACTTATAAAAAAAATTTTTTTTTTTTGGTTTTTTTTATATTTTTTTTTAATTTTTTTATTTTGATCATGTAGATTTATGATCTCATGATCTTCAAGACTTAAGCTTCCAAGTCATTCAGCTACACTGGTGATCCTTTTGATCATCCAGTGGCTCTTGTGCTTAGGTGATTACACAGTAACCCCAACTTTCTTGCACATGTTCTTTATCATCCCCATGATCTGGTTGGGGGTTGAACTCTTGACCGGTTGTGTTTTCTTGAGTAGGTTGCATGGTACACACTAACCCCTGGACTATATTTGTGATACTCATTCAAAACAAATTTAGTACAAATACACCACCCATGATGCACATTTGGTAATATTGTGACACATACCTGACAGATGTTATGTTCCACTCTAAGTCACAACATACAGTATGTGGATAATATGCATATAAATACCAAGTGCATAAATATGGAACATTCAAGTAGCATGTGACAAGTATGGATATAACTATGTATTTCATAATTATAGTTTTAGGATCATCATACCCTATGTGCATAATATGCATATATTTATGCATTGCATAATTAATACATTATGTGAATGATATGCATATATCCATGCATTTAAAAATGATAGGATAATTATACCCTATGTGAAAAGTATGCATATAAATGCTAATTGCATAGTTATGGGATAGTCATACTGTAGGTGAATTAAGTACATACAAACAGTTACATTATAATTATGGGATATTCATACTATATGTGAATAGTATGTATATAAATAAATGGTGAAGTATAATGATTTCTAAAAATGACTAATATTAGTATAAATGTGAATATCAAGTAAATAATATTGGTAAAATAATCCATTATAGGCACATTATACATATTCAAAAAAGGATATGATTGGTAAAATGATCATTAAAAGTATATTGAACCTCTTTAAACAGAAATAATACTTATAAAAAAAATTTTTTTTTTTTGGTTTTTTTTATATTTTTTTTTAATTTTTTTATTTTGATCATGTAGATTTATGATCTCATGATCTTCAAGACTTAAGCTTCCAAGTCATTCAGCTACACTGGTGATCCTTTTGATCATCCAGTGGCTCTTGTGCTTAGGTGATTACACAGTAACCCCAACTTTCTTGCACATGTTCTTTATCATCCCCATGATCTGGTTGGGGGTTGAACTCTTGACCGGTTGTGTTTTCTTGAGTAGGTTGCATGGTACACACTAACCCCTGGACTATATTTGTGATACTCATTCAAAACAAATTTAGTACAAATACACCACCCATGATGCACATTTGGTAATATTGTGACACATACCTGACAGATGTTATGTTCCACTCTAAGTCACAACATACAGTATGTGGATAATATGCATATAAATACCAAGTGCATAAATATGGAACATTCAAGTAGCATGTGACAAGTATGGATATAACTATGTATTTCATAATTATAGTTTTAGGATCATCATACCCTATGTGCATAAGATGCATATATTTATGCATTGCATAATTAATACATTATGTGAATGATATGCATATATCCATGCATTTAAAAATGATAGGATAATTATACCCTATGTGAAAAGTATGCATATAAATGCTAATTGCATAGTTATGGGATAGTCATACTCTAGGTGAATTAAGTAAATACAAACAGTTACATTATAATTATGGGATATTCATACTATATGTGAATAGTATGTATATAAATAAATGGTGAAGTATAATGATTTCTAAAAATGACTAATATTAGTATAAATGTGAATATCAAGTAAATAATATTGGTAAAATAATCCATTATAGGCACATTATACATATTCAAAAAAGGATATGATTGGTAAAATGATCATTAAAAGTATATTGAACCTCTTTAAATAGAAATAATACTTATAAAAAAAATTTTTTTTTTTTTTTGGTTTTTTTTATATTTTTTTTTAATTTTTTTATTTTGATCATGTAGATTTATGATCTCATGATCTTCAAGACTTGAGCTTCCAAGTCATTCAGCTACACTGGTGATCCTTTTGATCATCCAGTGGCTCTTGTGCTTAGGTGATTACACAGTAACCCCAACTTTCTTGCACATGTTCTTTATCATCCCCATGATCTGGTTGGGGGTTGAACTCTTGACCGGTTGTGTTTTCTTGAGTAGGTTGCATGGTACACACTAACCCCTGGACTATATTTGTGATACTCATTCAAAACAAATTTAGTACAAATACACCACCCATGATGCACATTTGGTAATATTGTGACACATACCTGACAGATGTTATGTTCCACTCTAAGTCACAACATACAGTATGTGGATAATATGCATATAAATACCAAGTGCATAAATATGGAACATTCAAGTAGCATGTGACAAGTATGGATATAACTATGTATTTCATAATTATAGTTTTAGGATCATCATACCCTATGTGCATAAGATGCATATATTTATGCATTGCATAATTAATACATTATGTGAATGATATGCATATATCCATGCATTTAAAAATGATAGGATAATTATACCCTATGTGAAAAGTATGCATATAAATGCTAATTGCATAGTTATGGGATAGTCATACTGTAGGTGAATTAAGTACATACAAACAGTTACATTATAATTATGGGATATTCATACTATATGTGAATAGTATGTATATAAATAAATGGTGAAGTATAATGATTTCTAAAAATGACTAATATTAGTATAAATGTGAATATCAAGTAAATAATATTGGTAAAATAATCCATTATAGGCACATTATACATATTCAAAAAAGGATATGATTGGTAAAATGATCATTAAAAGTATATTGAACCTCTTTAAACAGAAATAATACTTATAAAAAAATTTTTTTTTTTTGGTTTTTTTTATATTTTTTTTTAATTTTTTTATTTTGATCATGTAGATTTATGATCTCATGATCTTCAAGACTTAAGCTTCCAAGTCATTCAGCTACACTGGTGATCCTTTTGATCATCCAGTGGCTCTTGTGCTTAGGTGATTACACAGTAACCCCAACTTTCTTGCACATGTTCTTTATCATCCCCATGATCTGGTTGGGGGTTGAACTCTTGACCGGTTGTGTTTTCTTGAGTAGGTTGCATGGTACACACTAACCCCTGGACTATATTTGTGATACTCATTCAAAACAAATTTAGTACAAATACACCACCCATGATGCACATTTGGTAATATTGTGACACATACCTGACAGATGTTATGTTCCACTCTAAGTCACAACATACAGTATGTGGATAATATGCATATAAATACCAAGTGCATAAATATGGAACATTCAAGTAGCATGTGACAAGTATGGATATAACTATGTATTTCATAATCATAGTTTTAGGATCATCATACCCTATGTGCATAAGATGCATATATTTATGCATTGCATAATTAATACATTATGTGAATGATATGCATATATCCATGCATTTAAAAATGATAGGATAATTATACCCTATGTGAAAAGTATGCATATAAATGCTAATTGCATAGTTATGGGATAGTCATACTCTAGGTGAATTAAGTACATACAAACAGTTACATTATAATTATGGGATATTCATACTATATGTGAATAGTATGTATATAAATAAATGGTGAAGTATAATGATTTCTAAAAATGACTAATATTAGTATAAATGTGAATATCAAGTAAATAATATTGGTAAAATAATCCATTATAGGCACATTATACATATTCAAAAAAGGATATGATTGGTAAAATGATCATTAAAAGTATATTGAACCTCTTTAAACAGAAATAATACTTATAAAAAAATTTTTTTTTTTTTGGTTTTTTTCATATTTTTTTTTAATTTTTTTATTTTGATCATGTAGATTTATGATCTCATGATCTTCAAGACTTAAGCTTCCAAGTCATTCAGCTACACTGGTGATCCTTTTGATCATCCAGTGGCTCTTGTGCTTAGGTGATTACACAGTAACCCCAACTTTCTTGCACATGTTCTTTATCATCCCCATGATCTGGTTGGGGGTTGAACTCTTGACCGGTTGTGTTTTCTTGAGTAGGTTGCATGGTACACACTAACCCCTGGACTATATTTGTGATACTCATTCAAAACAAATTTAGTACAAATACACCACCCATGATGCACATTTGGTAATATTGTGACACATACCTGACAGATGTTATGTTCCACTCTAAGTCACAACATACAGTATGTGGATAATATGCATATAAATACCAAGTGCATAAATATGGAACATTCAAGTAGCATGTGACAAGTATGGATATAACTATGTATTTCATAATTATAGTTTTAGGATCATCATACCCTATGTGCATAAGATGCATATATTTATGCATTGCATAATTAATACATTATGTGAATGATATGCATATATCCATGCATTTAAAAATGATAGGATAATTATACCCTATGTGAAAAGTATGCATATAAATGCTAATTGCATAGTTATGGGATAGTCATACTCTAGGTGAATTAAGTAAATACAAACAGTTACATTATAATTATGGGATATTCATACTATATGTGAATAGTATGTATATAAATAAATGGTGAAGTATAATGATTTCTAAAAATGACTAATATTAGTATAAATGTGAATATCAAGTAAATAATATTGGTAAAATAATCCATTATAGGCACATTATACATATTCAAAAAAGGATATGATTGGTAAAATGATCATTAAAAGTATATTGAACCTCTTTAAATAGAAATAATACTTATAAAAAAAATTTTTTTTTTTTTTTGGTTTTTTTTATATTTTTTTTTAATTTTTTTATTTTGATCATGTAGATTTATGATCTCATGATCTTCAAGACTTGAGCTTCCAAGTCATTCAGCTACACTGGTGATCCTTTTGATCATCCAGTGGCTCTTGTGCTTAGGTGATTACACAGTAACCCCAACTTTCTTGCACATGTTCTTTATCATCCCCATGATCTGGTTGGGGGTTGAACTCTTGACCGTTTGTGTTTTCTTGAGTAGGTTGCATGGTACACACTAACCCCTGGACTATATTTGTGATACTCATTCAAAACAAATTTAGTACAAATACACCACCCATGATGCACATTTGGTAATATTGTGACACATACCTGACAGATGTTATGTTCCACTCTAAGTCACAACATACAGTATGTGGATAATATGCATATAAATACCAAGTGCATAAATATGGAACATTCAAGTAGCATGTGACAAGTATGGATATAACTATGTATTTCATAATTATAGTTTTAGGATCATCATACCCTATGTGCATAAGATGCATATATTTATGCATTGCATAATTAATACATTATGTGAATGATATGCATATATCCATGCATTTAAAAATGATAGGATAATTATACCCTATGTGAAAAGTATGCATATAAATGCTAATTGCATAGTTATGGGATAGTCATACTGTAGGTGAATTAAGTACATACAAACAGTTACATTATAATTATGGGATATTCATACTATATGTGAATAGTATGTATATAAATAAATGGTGAAGTATAATGATTTCTAAAAATGACTAATATTAGTATAAATGTGAATATCAAGTAAATAATATTGGTAAAATAATCCATTATAGGCACATTATACATATTCAAAAAAGGATATGATTGGTAAAATGATCATTAAAAGTATATTGAACCTCTTTAAACAGAAATAATACTTATAAAAAAATTTTTTTTTTTTGGTTTTTTTTATATTTTTTTTTAATTTTTTTATTTTGATCATGTAGATTTATGATCTCATGATCTTCAAGACTTAAGCTTCCAAGTCATTCAGCTACACTGGTGATCCTTTTGATCATCCAGTGGCTCTTGTGCTTAGGTGATTACACAGTAACCCCAACTTTCTTGCACATGTTCTTTATCATCCCCATGATCTGGTTGGGGGTTGAACTCTTGACCGGTTGTGTTTTCTTGAGTAGGTTGCATGGTACACACTAACCCCTGGACTATATTTGTGATACTCATTCAAAACAAATTTAGTACAAATACACCACCCATGATGCACATTTGGTAATATTGTGACACATACCTGACAGATGTTATGTTCCACTCTAAGTCACAACATACAGTATGTGGATAATATGCATATAAATACCAAGTGCATAAATATGGAACATTCAAGTAGCATGTGACAAGTATGGATATAACTATGTATTTCATAATTATAGTTTTAGGATCATCATACCCTATGTGCATAAGATGCATATATTTATGCATTGCATAATTAATACATTATGTGAATGATATGCATATATCCATGCATTTAAAAATGATAGGATAATTATACCCTATGTGAAAAGTATGCATATAAATGCTAATTGCATAGTTATGGGATAGTCATACTCTAGGTGAATTAAGTACATACAAACAGTTACATTATAATTATGGGATATTCATACTATATGTGAATAGTATGTATATAAATAAATGGTGAAGTATAATGATTTCTAAAAATGACTAATATTAGTATAAATGTGAATATCAAGTAAATAATATTGGTAAAATAATCCATTATAGGCACATTATACATATTCAAAAAAGGATATGATTGGTAAAATGATCATTAAAAGTATATTGAACCTCTTTAAACAGAAATAATACTTATAAAAAAATTTTTTTTTTTTTGGTTTTTTTCATATTTTTTTTTAATTTTTTTATTTTGATCATGTAGATTTATGATCTCATGATCTTCAAGACTTGAGCTTCCAAGTCATTCAGCTACACTGGTGATCCTTTTGATCATCCAGTGGCTCTTGTGCTTAGGTGATTACACAGTAACCCCAACTTTCTTGCACATGTTCTTTATCATCCCCATGATCTGGTTGGGGGTTGAACTCTTGACCGGTTGTGTTTTCTTGAGTAGGTTGCATGGTACACACTAACCCCTGGACTATATTTGTGATACTCATTCAAAACAAATTTAGTACAAATACACCACCCATGATGCACATTTGGTAATATTGTGACACATACCTGACAGATGTTATGTTCCACTCTAAGTCACAACATACAGTATGTGGATAATATGCATATAAATACCAAGTGCATAAATATGGAACATTCAAGTAGCATGTGACAAGTATGGATATAACTATGTATTTCATAATTATAGTTTTAGGATCATCATACCCTATGTGCATAAGATGCATATATTTATGCATTGCATAATTAATACATTATGTGAATGATATGCATATATCCATGCATTTAAAAATGATAGGATAATTATACCCTATGTGAAAAGTATGCATATAAATGCTAATTGCATAGTTATGGGATAGTCATACTGTAGGTGAATTAAGTACATACAAACAGTTACATTATAATTATGGGATATTCATACTATATGTGAATAGTATGTATATAAATAAATGGTGAAGTATAATGATTTCTAAAAATGACTAATATTAGTATAAATGTGAATATCAAGTAAATAATATTGGTAAAATAATCCATTATAGGCACATTATACATATTCAAAAAAGGATATGATTGGTAAAATGATCATTAAAAGTATATTGAACCTCTTTAAACAGAAATAATACTTATAAAAAAAATTTTTTTTTTTGGTTTTTTTTATATTTTTTTTTAATTTTTTTATTTTGATCATGTAGATTTATGATCTCATGATCTTCAAGACTTAAGCTTCCAAGTCATTCAGCTACACTGGTGATCCTTTTGATCATCCAGTGGCTCTTGTGCTTAGGTGATTACACAGTAACCCCAACTTTCTTGCACATGTTCTTTATCATCCCCATGATCTGGTTGGGGGTTGAACTCTTGACCGGTTGTGTTTTCTTGAGTAGGTT
Organism: Hemileia vastatrix; assembly: GCA_030280995.1. Lineage (NCBI taxonomy): Eukaryota > Fungi > Basidiomycota > Pucciniomycetes > Pucciniales > Zaghouaniaceae > Hemileia > Hemileia vastatrix. The sequence goes on along the minus strand of JASXTE010000004.1, from coordinate 23,775,170 downwards.
GCATGGTACACACTAACCCCTGGACTATATTTGTGATACTCATTCAAAACAAATTTAGTACAAATACACCACCCATGATGCACATTTGGTAATATTGTGACACATACCTGACAGATGTTATGTTCCACTCTAAGTCACAACATACAGTATGTGGATAATATGCATATAAATACCAAGTGCATAAATATGGAACATTCAAGTAGCATGTGACAAGTATGGATATAACTATGTATTTCATAATTATAGTTTTAGGATCATCATACCCTATGTGCATAAGATGCATATATTTATGCATTGCATAATTAATACATTATGTGAATGATATGCATATATCCATGCATTTAAAAATGATAGGATAATTATACCCTATGTGAAAAGTATGCATATAAATGCTAATTGCATACTTATGGGATAGTCATACTCTAGGTGAATTAAGTACATACAAACAGTTACATTATAATTATGGGATATTCATACTATATGTGAATAGTATGTATATAAATAAATGGTGAAGTATAATGATTTCTAAAAATGACTAATATTAGTATAAATGTGAATATCAAGTAAATAATATTGGTAAAATAATCCATTATAGGCACATTATACATATTCAAAAAAGGATATGATTGGTAAAATGATCATTAAAAGTATATTGAACCTCTTTAAACAGAAATAATACTTATAAAAAAAATTTTTTTTTTTTGGTTTTTTTCATATTTTTTTTTAATTTTTTTATTTTGATCATGTAGATTTATGATCTCATGATCTTCAAGACTTGAGCTTCCAAGTCATTCAGCTACACTGGTGATCCTTTTGATCATCCAGTGGGTCTTGTGCTTAGGTGATTACACAGTAACCCCAACTTTCTTGCACATGTTCTTTATCATCCCCATGATCTGGTTGGGGGTTGAACTCTTGACCGGTTGTGTTTTCTTGAGTAGGTTGCATGGTACACACTAACCCCTGGACTATATTTGTGATACTCATTCAAAACAAATTTAGTACAAATACACCACCCATGATGCACATTTGGTAATATTGTGACACATACCTGACAGATGTTATGTTCCACTCTAAGTCACAACATACAGTATGTGGATAATATGCATATAAATACCAAGTGCATAAATATGGAACATTCAAGTAGCATGTGACAAGTATGGATATAACTATGTATTTCATAATTATAGTTTTAGGATCATCATACCCTATGTGCATAAGATGCATATATTTATGCATTGCATAATTAATACATTATGTGAATGATATGCATATATCCATGCATTTAAAAATGATAGGATAATTATACCCTATGTGAAAAGTATGCATATAAATGCTAATTGCATAGTTATGGGATAGTCATACTGTAGGTGAATTAAGTACATACAAACAGTTACATTATAATTATGGGATATTCATACTATATGTGAATAGTATGTATATAAATAAATGGTGAAGTATAATGATTTCTAAAAATGACTAATATTAGTATAAATGTGAATATCAAGTAAATAATATTGGTAAAATAATCCATTATAGGCACATTATACATATTCAAAAAAGGATATGATTGGTAAAATGATCATTAAAAGTATATTGAACCTCTTTAAACAGAAATAATACTTATAAAAAAAATTTTTTTTTTTTGGTTTTTTTTATATTTTTTTTTAATTTTTTTATTTTGATCATGTAGATTTATGATCTCATGATCTTCAAGACTTAAGCTTCCAAGTCATTCAGCTACACTGGTGATCCTTTTGATCATCCAGTGGCTCTTGTGCTTAGGTGATTACACAGTAACCCCAACTTTCTTGCACATGTTCTTTATCATCCCCATGATCTGGTTGGGGGTTGAACTCTTGACCGGTTGTGTTTTCTTGAGTAGGTTGCATGGTACACACTAACCCCTGGACTATATTTGTGATACTCATTCAAAACAAATTTAGTACAAATACACCACCCATGATGCACATTTGGTAATATTGTGACACATACCTGACAGATGTTATGTTCCACTCTAAGTCACAACATACAGTATGTGGATAATATGCATATAAATACCAAGTGCATAAATATGGAACATTCAAGTACCATGTGACAAGTATGGATATAACTATGTATTTCATAATTATAGTTTTAGGATCATCATACCCTATGTGCATAAGATGCATATATTTATGCATTGCATAATTAATACATTATGTGAATGATATGCATATATCCATGCATTTAAAAATGATAGGATAATTATACCCTATGTGAAAAGTATGCATATAAATGCTAATTGCATAGTTATGGGATAGTCATACTCTAGGTGAATTAAGTAAATACAAACAGTTACATTATAATTATGGGATATTCATACTATATGTGAATAGTATGTATATAAATAAATGGTGAAGTATAATGATTTCTAAAAATGACTAATATTAGTATAAATGTGAATATCAAGTAAATAATATTGGTAAAATAATCCATTATAGGCACATTATACATATTCAAAAAAGGATATGATTGGTAAAATGATCATTAAAAGTATATTGAACCTCTTTAAATAGAAATAATACTTATAAAAAAAATTTTTTTTTTTTTTTGGTTTTTTTTATATTTTTTTTTAATTTTTTTATTTTGATCATGTAGATTTATGATCTCATGATCTTCAAGACTTGAGCTTCCAAGTCATTCAGCTACACTGGTGATCCTTTTGATCATCCAGTGGCTCTTGTGCTTAGGTGATTACACAGTAACCCCAACTTTCTTGCACATGTTCTTTATCATCCCCATGATCTGGTTGGGGGTTGAACTCTTGACCGGTTGTGTTTTCTTGAGTAGGTTGCATGGTACACACTAACCCCTGGACTATATTTGTGATACTCATTCAAAACAAATTTAGTACAAATACACCACCCATGATGCACATTTGGTAATATTGTGACACATACCTGACAGATGTTATGTTCCACTCTAAGTCACAACATACAGTATGTGGATAATATGCATATAAATACCAAGTGCATAAATATGGAACATTCAAGTAGCATGTGACAAGTATGGATATAACTATGTATTTCATAATTATAGTTTTAGGATCATCATACCCTACGTGCATAAGATGCATATATTTATGCATTGCATAATTAATACATTATGTGAATGATATGCATATATCCATGCATTTAAAAATGATAGGATAATTATACCCTATGTGAAAAGTATGCATATAAATGCTAATTGCATAGTTATGGGATAGTCATACTGTAGGTGAATTAAGTACATACAAACAGTTACATTATAATTATGGGATATTCATACTATATGTGAATAGTATGTATATAAATAAATGGTGAAGTATAATGATTTCTAAAAATGACTAATATTAGTATAAATGTGAATATCAAGTAAATAATATTGGTAAAATAATCCATTATAGGCACATTATACATATTCAAAAAAGGATATGATTGGTAAAATGATCATTAAAAGTATATTGAACCTCTTTAAACAGAAATAATACTTATAAAAAAATTTTTTTTTTTTGGTTTTTTTTATATTTTTTTTTAATTTTTTTATTTTGATCATGTAGATTTATGATCTCATGATCTTCAAGACTTAAGCTTCCAAGTCATTCAGCTACACTGGTGATCCTTTTGATCATCCAGTGGCTCTTGTGCTTAGGTGATTACACAGTAACCCCAACTTTCTTGCACATGTTCTTTATCATCCCCATGATCTGGTTGGGGGTTGAACTCTTGACCGGTTGTGTTTTCTTGAGTAGGTTGCATGGTACACACTAACCCCTGGACTATATTTGTGATACTCATTCAAAACAAATTTAGTACAAATACACCACCCATGATGCACATTTGGTAATATTGTGACACATACCTGACAGATGTTATGTTCCACTCTAAGTCACAACATACAGTATGTGGATAATATGCATATAAATACCAAGTGCATAAATATGCAACATTCAAGTAGCATGTGACAAGTATGGATATAACTATGTATTTCATAATTATAGTTTTAGGATCATCATACCCTATGTGCATAAGATGCATATATTTATGCATTGCATAATTAATACATTATGTGAATGATATGCATATATCCATGCATTTAAAAATGATAGGATAATTATACCCTATGTGAAAAGTATGCATATAAATGCTAATTGCATAGTTATGGGATAGTCATACTCTAGGTGAATTAAGTACATACAAACAGTTACATTATAATTATGGGATATTCATACTATATGTGAATAGTATGTATATAAATAAATGGTGAAGTATAATGATTTCTAAAAATGACTAATATTAGTATAAATGTGAATATCAAGTAAATAATATTGGTAAAATAATCCATTATAGGCACATTATACATATTCAAAAAAGGATATGATTGGTAAAATGATCATTAAAAGTATATTGAACCTCTTTAAACAGAAATAATACTTATAAAAAAATTTTTTTTTTTTTTGGTTTTTTTCATATTTTTTTTTAATTTTTTTATTTTGATCATGTAGATTTATGATCTCATGATCTTCAAGACTTGAGCTTCCAAGTCATTCAGCTACACTGGTGATCCTTTTGATCATCCAGTGGCTCTTGTGCTTAGGTGATTACACAGTAACCCCAACTTTCTTGCACATGTTCTTTATCATCCCCATGATCTGGTTGGGGGTTGAACTCTTGACCGGTTGTGTTTTCTTGAGTAGGTTGCATGGTACACACTAACCCCTGGACTATATTTGTGATACTCATTCAAAACAAATTTAGTACAAATACACCACCCATGATGCACATTTGGTAATATTGTGACACATACCTGACAGATGTTATGTTCCACTCTAAGTCACAACATACAGTATGTGGATAATATGCATATAAATACCAAGTGCATAAATATGGAACATTCAAGTAGCATGTGACAAGTATGGATATAACTATGTATTTCATAATTATAGTTTTAGGATCATCATACCCTATGTGCATAAGATGCATATATTTATGCATTGCATAATTAATACATTATGTGAATGATATGCATATATCCATGCATTTAAAAATGATAGGATAATTATACCCTATGTGAAAAGTATGCATATAAATGCTAATTGCATAGTTATGGGATAGTCATACTCTAGGTGAATTAAGTACATACAAACAGTTACATTATAATTATGGGATATTCATACTATATGTGAATAGTATGTATATAAATAAATGGTGAAGTATAATGATTTCTAAAAATGACTAATATTAGTATAAATGTGAATATCAAGTAAATAATATTGGTAAAATAATCCATTATAGGCACATTATACAAATTCAAAAAAGGATATGATTGGTAAAATGATCATTAAAAGTATATTGAACCTCTTTAAACAGAAATAATACTTATAAAAAAAATTTTTTTTTTTTGGTTTTTTTCATATTTTTTTTTAATTTTTTTATTTTGATCATGTAGATTTATGATCTCATGATCTTCAAGACTTGAGCTTCCAAGTCATTCAGCTACACTGGTGATCCTTTTGATCATCCAGTGGCTCTTGTGCTTAGGTGATTACACAGTAACCCCAACTTTCTCGCACATGTTCTTTATCATCCCCATGATCTGGTTGGGGGTTGAACTCTTGACCGGTTGTGTTTTCTTGAGTAGGTTGCATGGTACACACTAACCCCTGGACTATATTTGTGATACTCATTCAAAACAAATTTAGTACAAATACACCACCCATGATGCACATTTGGTAATATTGTGACACATACCTGACAGATGTTATGTTCCACTCTAAGTCACAACATACAGTATGTGGATAATATGCATATAAATACCAAGTGCATAAATATGGAACATTCAAGTAGCATGTGACAAGTATGGATATAACTATGTATTTCATAATTATAGTTTTAGGATCATCATACCCTATGTGCATAAGATGCATATATTTATGCATTGCATAATTAATACATTATGTGAATGATATGCATATATCCATGCATTTAAAAATGATAGGATAATTATACCCTATGTGAAAAGTATGCATATAAATGCTAATTGCATAGTTATGGGATAGTCATACTGTAGGTGAATTAAGTAAATACAAACAGTTACATTATAATTATGGGATATTCATACTATATGTGAATAGTATGTATATAAATAAATGGTGAAGTATAATGATTTCTAAAAATGACTAATATTAGTATAAATGTGAATATCAAGTAAATAATATTGGTAAAATAATCCATTATAGGCACATTATACATATTCAAAAAAGGATATGATTGGTAAAATGATCATTAAAAGTATATTGAACCTCTTTAAACAGAAATAATACTTATAAAAAAAATTTTTTTTTTTGGTTTTTTTTATATTTTTTTTTAATTTTTTTATTTTGATCATGTAGATTTATGATCTCATGATCTTCAAGACTTAAGCTTCCAAGTCATTCAGCTACACTGGTGATCCTTTTGATCATCCAGTGGCTCTTGTGCTTAGGTGATTACACAGTAACCCCAACTTTCTTGCACATGTTCTTTATCATCCCCATGATCTGGTTGGGGGTTGAACTCTTGACCGGTTGTGTTTTCTTGAGTAGGTTGCATGGTACACACTAACCCCTGGACTATATTTGTGATACTCATTCAAAACAAATTTAGTACAAATACACCACCCATGATGCACATTTGGTAATATTGTGACACATACCTGACAGATGTTATGTTCCACTCTAAGTCACAACATACAGTATGTGGATAATATGCATATAAATACCAAGTGCATAAATATGGAACATTCAAGTAGCATGTGACAAGTATGGATATAACTATGTATTTCATAATTATAGTTTTAGGATCATCATACCCTATGTGCATAAGATGCATATATTTATGCATTGCATAATTAATACATTATGTGAATGATATGCATATATCCATGCATTTAAAAATGATAGGATAATTATACCCTATGTGAAAAGTATGCATATAAATGCTAATTGCATAGTTATGGGATAGTCATACTCTAGGTGAATTAAGTAAATACAAACAGTTACATTATAATTATGGGATATTCATACTATATGTGAATAGTATGTATATAAATAAATGGTGAAGTATAATGATTTCTAAAAATGACTAATATTAGTATAAATGTGAATATCAAGTAAATAATATTGGTAAAATAATCCATTATAGGCACATTATACATATTCAAAAAAGGATATGATTGGTAAAATGATCATTAAAAGTATATTGAACCTCTTTAAACAGAAATAATACTTATAAAAAAAATTTTTTTTTTTTTGGTTTTTTTTATATTTTTTTTTAATTTTTTTATTTTGATCATGTAGATTTATGATCTCATGATCTTCAAGACTTGAGCTTCCAAGTCATTCAGCTACACTGGTGATCCTTTTGATCATCCAGTGGCTCTTGTGCTTAGGTGATTACACAGTAACCCCAACTTTCTTGCACATGTTCTTTATCATCCCCATGATCTGGTTGGGGGTTGAACTCTTGACCGGTTGTGTTTTCTTGAGTAGGTTGCATGGTACACACTAACCCCTGGACTATATTTGTGATACTCATTCAAAACAAATTTAGTACAAATACACCACCCATGATGCACATTAGGTAATATTGTGACACATACCTGACAGATGTTATGTTCCACTCTAAGTCACAACATACAGTATGTGGATAATATGCATATAAATACCAAGTGCATAAATATGGAACATTCAAGTAGCATGTGACAAGTATGGATATAACTATGTATTTCATAATTATAGTTTTAGGATCATCATACCCTATGTGCATAAGATGCATATATTTATGCATTGCATAGTTAATACATTATGTGAATGATATGCATATATCCATGCATTTAAAAATGATAGGATAATTATACCCTATGTGAAAAGTATGCATATAAATGCTAATTGCATAGTTATGGGATAGTCATACTCTAGGTGAATTAAGTACATACAAACAGTTACATTATAATTATGGGATATTCATACTATATGTGAATAGTATTTATATAAATAAATGGTAAAGTATAATGATTTCTAAAAATGACTAATATTAGTATAAATGTGAATATCAAGTAAATAATATTGGTAAAATAATTCATTATAGGCACATTATACATATTCAAAAAAGGATATGATTGGTAAAATGATCATTAAAAGTATATTGAACCTCTTTAAACAGAAATAATACTTATAAAAAAAATTTTTTTTTTTTGGTTTTTTTTATATTTTTTTTTAATTTTTTTATTTTGATCATGTAGATTTATGATCTCATGATCTTCAAGACTTGAGCTTCCAAGTCATTCAGCTACACTGGTGATCCTTTTGATCATCCAGTGGCTCTTGTGCTTAGGTGATTACACAGTAACCCCAACTTTCTTGCACATGTTCTTTATCATCCCCATGATCTGGTTGGGGGTTGAACTCTTGACCGGTTGTGTTTTCTTGAGTAGGTTGCATGGTACACACTAACCCCTGGACTATATTTGTGATACTCATTCAAAACAAATTTAGTACAAATACACCACCCATGATGCACATTTGGTAATATTGTGACACATACCTGACAGATGTTATGTTCCACTCTAAGTCACAACATACAGTATGTGGATAATATGCATATAAATACCAAGTGCATAAATATGGAACATTCAAGTAGCATGTGACAAGTATGGATATAACTATGTATTTCATAATTATAGTTTTAGGATCATCATACCCTATGTGCATAAGATGCATATATTTATGCATTGCATAATTAATACATTATGTGAATGATATGCATATATCCATGCATTTAAAAATGATAGGATAATTATACCCTATGTGAAAAGTATGCATATAAATGCTAATTGCATAGTTATGGGATAGTCATACTCTAGGTGAATTAAGTACATACAAACAGTTACATTATAATTATGGGATATTCATACTATATGTGAATAGTATGTATATAAATAAATGGTGAAGTATAATGATTTCTAAAAATGACTAATATTAGTATAAATGTGAATATCAAGTAAATAATATTGGTAAAATAATCCATTATAGGCACATTATACATATTCAAAAAAGGATATGATTGGTAAAATGATCATTAAAAGTATATTGAACCTCTTTAAACAGAAATAATACTTATAAAAAAAATTTTTTTTTTTTGGTTTTTTTCATATTTTTTTTTAATTTTTTTATTTTGATCATGTAGATTTATGATCTCATGATCTTCAAGACTTGAGCTTCCAAGTCATTCAGCTACACTGGTGATCCTTTTGATCATCCAGTGGGTCTTGTGCTTAGGTGATTACACAGTAACCCCAACTTTCTTGCACATGTTCTTTATCATCCCCATGATCTGGTTGGGGGTTGAACTCTTGACCGGTTGTGTTTTCTTGAGTAGGTTGCATGGTACACACTAACCCCTGGACTATATTTGTGATACTCATTCAAAACAAATTTAGTACAAATACACCACCCATGATGCACATTTGGTAATATTGTGACACATACCTGACAGATGTTATGTTCCACTCTAAGTCACAACATACAGTATGTGGATAATATGCATATAAATACCAAGTGCATAAATATGGAACATTCAAGTAGCATGTGACAAGTATGGATATAACTATGTATTTCATAATTATAGTTTTAGGATCATCATACCCTATGTGCATAAGATGCATATATTTATGCATTGCATAATTAATACATTATGTGAATGATATGCATATATCCATGCATTTAAAAATGATAGGATAATTATACCCTATGTGAAAAGTATGCATATAAATGCTAATTGCATAGTTATGGGATAGTCATACTGTAGGTGAATTAAGTACATACAAACAGTTACATTATAATTATGGGATATTCATACTATATGTGAATAGTATGTATATAAATAAATGGTGAAGTATAATGATTTCTAAAAATGACTAATATTAGTATAAATGTGAATATCAAGTAAATAATATTGGTAAAATAATCCATTATAGGCACATTATACATATTCAAAAAAGGATATGATTGGTAAAATGATCATTAAAAGTATATTGAACCTCTTTAAATAGAAATAATACTTATAAAAAAAATTTTTTTTTTTTTTTGGTTTTTTTTATATTTTTTTTTAATTTTTTTATTTTGATCATGTAGATTTATGATCTCATGATCTTCAAGACTTGAGCTTCCAAGTCATTCAGCTACACTGGTGATCCTTTTGATCATCCAGTGGCTCTTGTGCTTAGGTGATTACACAGTAACCCCAACTTTCTTGCACATGTTCTTTATCATCCCCATGATCTGGTTGGGGGTTGAACTCTTGACCGGTTGTGTTTTCTTGAGTAGGTTGCATGGTACACACTAACCCCTGGACTATATTTGTGATACTCATTCAAAACAAATTTAGTACAAATACACCACCCATGATGCACATTTGGTAATATTGTGACACATACCTGACAGATGTTATGTTCCACTCTAAGTCACAACATACAGTATGTGGATAATATGCATATAAATACCAAGTGCATAAATATGGAACATTCAAGTAGCATGTGACAAGTATGGATATAACTATGTATTTCATAATTATAGTTTTAGGATCATCATACCCTATGTGCATAAGATGCATATATTTATGCATTGCATAATTAATACATTATGTGAATGATATGCATATATCCATGCATTTAAAAATGATAGGATAATTATACCCTATGTGAAAAGTATGCATATAAATGCTAATTGCATAGTTATGGGATAGTCATACTGTAGGTGAATTAAGTACATACAAACAGTTACATTATAATTATGGGATATTCATACTATATGTGAATAGTATGTATATAAATAAATGGTGAAGTATAATGATTTCTAAAAATGACTAATATTAGTATAAATGTGAATATCAAGTAAATAATATTGGTAAAATAATCCATTATAGGCACATTATACATATTCAAAAAAGGATATGATTGGTAAAATGATCATTAAAAGTATATTGAACCTCTTTAAACAGAAATAATACTTATAAAAAAATTTTTTTTTTTTGGTTTTTTTTATATTTTTTTTTAATTTTTTTATTTTGATCATGTAGATTTATGATCTCATGATCTTCAAGACTTAAGCTTCCAAGTCATTCAGCTACACTGGTGATCCTTTTGATCATCCAGTGGCTCTTATGCTTAGGTGATTACACAGTAACCCCAACTTTCTTGCACATGTTCTTTATCATCCCCATGATCTGGTTGGGGGTTGAACTCTTGACCGGTTGTGTTTTCTTGAGTAGGTTGCATGGTACACACTAACCCCTGGACTATATTTGTGATACTCATTCAAAACAAATTTAGTACAAATACACCACCCATGATGCACATTTGGTAATATTGTGACACATACCTGACAGATGTTATGTTCCACTCTAAGTCACAACATACAGTATGTGGATAATATGCATATAAATACCAAGTGCATAAATATGCAACATTCAAGTAGCATGTGACAAGTATGGATATAACTATGTATTTCATAATTATAGTTTTAGGATCATCATACCCTATGTGCATAAGATGCATATATTTATGCATTGCATAATTAATACATTATGTGAATGATATGCATATATCCATGCATTTAAAAATGATAGGATAATTATACCCTATGTGAAAAGTATGCATATAAATGCTAATTGCATAGTTATGGGATAGTCATACTCTAGGTGAATTAAGTACATACAAACAGTTACATTATAATTATGGGATATTCATACTATATGTGAATAGTATGTATATAAATAAATGGTGAAGTATAATGATTTCTAAAAATGACTAATATTAGTATAAATGTGAATATCAAGTAAATAATATTGGTAAAATAATCCATTATAGGCACATTATACATATTCAAAAAAGGATATGATTGGTAAAATGATCATTAAAAGTATATTGAACCTCTTTAAACAGAAATAATACTTATAAAAAAAATTTTTTTTTTTTTGGTTTTTTTCATATTTTTTTTTAATTTTTTTATTTTGATCATGTAGATTTATGATCTCATGATCTTCAAGACTTGAGCTTCCAAGTCATTCAGCTACACTGGTGATCCTTTTGATCATCCAGTGGCTCTTGTGCTTAGGTGATTACACAGTAACCCCAACTTTCTTGCACATGTTCTTTATCATCCCCATGATCTGGTTGGGGGTTGAACTCTTGACCGGTTGTGTTTTCTTGAGTAGGTTGCATGGTACACACTAACCCCTGGACTATATTTGTGATACTCATTCAAAACAAATTTAGTACAAATACACCACCCATGATGCACATTTGGTAATATTGTGACACATACCTGACAGATGTTATGTTCCACTCTAAGTCACAACATACAGTATGTGGATAATATGCATATAAATACCAAGTGCATAAATATGGAACATTCAAGTAGCATGTGACAAGTATGGATATAACTATGTATTTCATAATTATAGTTTTAGGATCATCATACCCTATGTGCATAAGATGCATATATTTATGCATTGCATAATTAATACATTATGTGAATGATATGCATATATCCATGCATTTAAAAATGATAGGATAATTATACCCTATGTGAAAAGTATGCATATAAATGCTAATTGCATAGTTATGGGATAGTCATACTCTAGGTGAATTAAGTACATACAAACAGTTACATTATAATTATGGGATATTCATACTATATGTGAATAGTATGTATATAAATAAATGGTGAAGTATAATGATTTCTAAAAATGACTAATATTAGTATAAATGTGAATATCAAGTAAATAATATTGGTAAAATAATCCATTATAGGCACATTATACAAATTCAAAAAAGGATATGATTGGTAAAATGATCATTAAAAGTATATTGAACCTCTTTAAACAGAAATAATACTTATAAAAAAAATTTTTTTTTTTTGGTTTTTTTCATATTTTTTTTTAATTTTTTTATTTTGATCATGTAGATTTATGATCTCATGATCTTCAAGACTTGAGCTTCCAAGTCATTCAGCTACACTGGTGATCCTTTTGATCATCCAGTGGCTCTTGTGCTTAGGTGATTACACAGTAACCCCAACTTTCTCGCACATGTTCTTTATCATCCCCATGATCTGGTTGGGGGTTGAACTCTTGACCGGTTGTGTTTTCTTGAGTAGGTTGCATGGTACACACTAACCCCTGGACTATATTTGTGATACTCATTCAAAACAAATTTAGTACAAATACACCACCCATGATGCACATTTGGTAATATTGTGACACATACCTGACAGATGTTATGTTCCACTCTAAGTCACAACATACAGTATGTGGATAATATGCATATAAATACCAAGTGCATAAATATGGAACATTCAAGTAGCATGTGACAAGTATGGATATAACTATGTATTTCATAATTATAGTTTTAGGATCATCATACCCTATGTGCATAAGATGCATATATTTATGCATTGCATAATTAATACATTATGTGAATGATATGCATATATCCATGCATTTAAAAATGATAGGATAATTATACCCTATGTGAAAAGTATGCATATAAATGCTAATTGCATAGTTATGGGATAGTCATACTGTAGGTGAATTAAGTACATACAAACAGTTACATTATAATTATGGGATATTCATACTATATGTGAATAGTATGTATATAAATAAATGGTGAAGTATAATGATTTCTAAAAATGACTAATATTAGTATAAATGTGAATATCAAGTAAATAATATTGGTAAAATAATCCATTATAGGCACATTATACATATTCAAAAAAGGATATGATTGGTAAAATGATCATTAAAAGTATATTGAACCTCTTTAAACAGAAATAATACTTATAAAAAAAATTTTTTTTTTTGGTTTTTTTTATATTTTTTTTTAATTTTTTTATTTTGATCATGTAGATTTATGATCTCATGATCTTCAAGACTTAAGCTTCCAAGTCATTCAGCTACACTGGTGATCCTTTTGATCATCCAGTGGCTCTTGTGCTTAGGTGATTACACAGTAACCCCAACTTTCTTGCACATGTTCTTTATCATCCCCATGATCTGGTTGGGGGTTGAACTCTTGACCGGTTGTGTTTTCTTGAGTAGGTTGCATGGTACACACTAACCCCTGGACTATATTTGTGATACTCATTCAAAACAAATTTAGTACAAATACACCACCCATGATGCACATTTGGTAATATTGTGACACATACCTGACAGATGTTATGTTCCACTCTAAGTCACAACATACAGTATGTGGATAATATGCATATAAATACCAAGTGCATAAATATGGAACATTCAAGTAGCATGTGACAAGTATGGATATAACTATGTATTTCATAATTATAGTTTTAGGATCATCATACCCTATGTGCATAAGATGCATATATTTATGCATTGCATAATTAATACATTATGTGAATGATATGCATATATCCATGCATTTAAAAATGATAGGATAATTATACCCTATGTGAAAAGTATGCATATAAATGCTAATTGCATAGTTATGGGATAGTCATACTCTAGGTGAATTAAGTAAATACAAACAGTTACATTATAATTATGGGATATTCATACTATATGTGAATAGTATGTATATAAATAAATGGTGAAGTATAATGATTTCTAAAAATGACTAATATTAGTATAAATGTGAATATCAAGTAAATAATATTGGTAAAATAATCCATTATAGGCACATTATACATATTCAAAAAAGGATATGATTGGTAAAATGATCATTAAAAGTATATTGAACCTCTTTAAACAGAAATAATACTTATAAAAAAAATTTTTTTTTTTTTGGTTTTTTTTATATTTTTTTTTAATTTTTTTATTTTGATCATGTAGATTTATGATCTCATGATCTTCAAGACTTGAGCTTCCAAGTCATTCAGCTACACTGGTGATCCTTTTGATCATCCAGTGGCTCTTGTGCTTAGGTGATTACACAGTAACCCCAACTTTCTTGCACATGTTCTTTATCATCCCCATGATCTGGTTGGGGGTTGAACTCTTGACCGGTTGTGTTTTCTTGAGTAGGTTGCATGGTACACACTAACCCCTGGACTATATTTGTGATACTCATTCAAAACAAATTTAGTACAAATACACCACCCATGATGCACATTAGGTAATATTGTGACACATACCTGACAGATGTTATGTTCCACTCTAAGTCACAACATACAGTATGTGGATAATATGCATATAAATACCAAGTGCATAAATATGGAACATTCAAGTAGCATGTGACAAGTATGGATATAACTATGTATTTCATAATTATAGTTTTAGGATCATCATACCCTATGTGCATAAGATGCATATATTTATGCATTGCATAGTTAATACATTATGTGAATGATATGCATATATCCATGCATTTAAAAATGATAGGATAATTATACCCTATGTGAAAAGTATGCATATAAATGCTAATTGCATAGTTATGGGATAGTCATACTCTAGGTGAATTAAGTACATACAAACAGTTACATTATAATTATGGGATATTCATACTATATGTGAATAGTATTTATATAAATAAATGGTAAAGTATAATGATTTCTAAAAATGACTAATATTAGTATAAATGTGAATATCAAGTAAATAATATTGGTAAAATAATTCATTATAGGCACATTATACATATTCAAAAAAGGATATGATTGGTAAAATGATCATTAAAAGTATATTGAACCTCTTTAAACAGAAATAATACTTATAAAAAAAATTTTTTTTTTTTGGTTTTTTTTATATTTTTTTTTAATTTTTTTATTTTGATCATGTAGATTTATGATCTCATGATCTTCAAGACTTGAGCTTCCAAGTCATTCAGCTACACTGGTGATCCTTTTGATCATCCAGTGGCTCTTGTGCTTAGGTGATTACACAGTAACCCCAACTTTCTTGCACATGTTCTTTATCATCCCCATGATCTGGTTGGGGGTTGAACTCTTGACCGGTTGTGTTTTCTTGAGTAGGTTGCATGGTACACACTAACCCCTGGACTATATTTGTGATACTCATTCAAAACAAATTTAGTACAAATACACCACCCATGATGCACATTTGGTAATATTGTGACACATACCTGACAGATGTTATGTTCCACTCTAAGTCACAACATACAGTATGTGGATAATATGCATATAAATACCAAGTGCATAAATATGGAACATTCAAGTAGCATGTGACAAGTATGGATATAACTATGTATTTCATAATTATAGTTTTAGGATCATCATACCCTATGTGCATAAGATGCATATATTTATGCATTGCATAATTAATACATTATGTGAATGATATGCATATATCCATGCATTTAAAAATGATAGGATAATTATACCCTATGTGAAAAGTATGCATATAAATGCTAATTGCATAGTTATGGGATAGTCATACTGTAGGTGAATTAAGTACATACAAACAGTTACATTATAATTATGGGATATTCATACTATATGTGAATAGTATGTATATAAATAAATGGTGAAGTATAATGATTTCTAAAAATGACTAATATTAGTATAAATGTGAATATCAAGTAAATAATATTGGTAAAATAATCCATTATAGGCACATTATACATATTCAAAAAAGGATATGATTGGTAAAATGATCATTAAAAGTATATTGAACCTCTTTAAACAGAAATAATACTTATAAAAAAATTTTTTTTTTTTGGTTTTTTTTATATTTTTTTTTAATTTTTTTATTTTGATCATGTAGATTTATGATCTCATGATCTTCAAGACTTAAGCTTCCAAGTCATTCAGCTACACTGGTGATCCTTTTGATCATCCAGTGGCTCTTGTGCTTAGGTGATTACACAGTAACCCCAACTTTCTCGCACATGTTCTTTATCATCCCCATGATCTGGTTGGGGGTTGAACTCTTGACCGGTTGTGTTTTCTTGAGTAGGTTGCATGGTACACACTAACCCCTGGACTATATTTGTGATACTCATTCAAAACAAATTTAGTACAAATACACCACCCATGATGCACATTTGGTAATATTGTGACACATACCTGACAGATGTTATGTTCCACTCTAAGTCACAACATACAGTATGTGGATAATATGCATATAAATACCAAGTGCATAAATATGGAACATTCAAGTAGCATGTGACAAGTATGGATATAACTATGTATTTCATAATTATAGTTTTAGGATCATCATACCCTATGTGCATAAGATGCATATATTTATGCATTGCATAATTAATACATTATGTGAATGATATGCATATATCCATGCATTTAAAAATGATAGGATAATTATACCCTATGTGAAAAGTATGCATATAAATGCTAATTGCATAGTTATGGGATAGTCATACTGTAGGTGAATTAAGTACATACAAACAGTTACATTATAATTATGGGATATTCATACTATATGTGAATAGTATGTATATAAATAAATGGTGAAGTATAATGATTTCTAAAAATGACTAATATTAGTATAAATGTGAATATCAAGTAAATAATATTGGTAAAATAATCCATTATAGGCACATTATACATATTCAAAAAAGGATATGATTGGTAAAATGATCATTAAAAGTATATTGAACCTCTTTAAACAGAAATAATACTTATAAAAAAATTTTTTTTTTTTGGTTTTTTTTATATTTTTTTTTAATTTTTTTATTTTGATCATGTAGATTTATGATCTCATGATCTTCAAGACTTAAGCTTCCAAGTCATTCAGCTACACTGGTGATCCTTTTGATCATCCAGTGGCTCTTGTGCTTAGGTGATTACACAGTAACCCCAACTTTCTTGCACATGTTCTTTATCATCCCCATGATCTGGTTGGGGGTTGAACTCTTGACCGGTTGTGTTTTCTTGAGTAGGTTGCATGGTACACACTAACCCCTGGACTATATTTGTGATACTCATTCAAAACAAATTTAGTACAAATACACCACCCATGATGCACATTTGGTAATATTGTGACACATACCTGACAGATGTTATGTTCCACTCTAAGTCACAACATACAGTATGTGGATAATATGCATATAAATACCAAGTGCATAAATATGGAACATTCAAGTAGCATGTGACAAGTATGGATATAACTATGTATTTCATAATTATAGTTTTAGGATCATCATACCCTATGTGCATAAGATGCATATATTTATGCATTGCATAATTAATACATTATGTGAATGATATGCATATATCCATGCATTTAAAAATGATAGGATAATTATACCCTATGTGAAAAGTATGCATATAAATGCTAATTGCATAGTTATGGGATAGTCATACTCTAGGTGAATTAAGTACATACAAACAGTTACATTATAATTATGGGATATTCATACTATATGTGAATAGTATTTATATAAATAAATGGTAAAGTATAATGATTTCTAAAAATGACTAATATTAGTATAAATGTGAATATCAAGTAAATAATATTGGTAAAATAATTCATTATAGGCACATTATACATATTCAAAAAAGGATATGATTGGTAAAATGATCATTAAAAGTATATTGAACCTCTTTAAACAGAAATAATACTTATAAAAAAAATTTTTTTTTTTTGGTTTTTTTTATATTTTTTTTTAATTTTTTTATTTTGATCATGTAGATTTATGATCTCATGATCTTCAAGACTTGAGCTTCCAAGTCATTCAGCTACACTGGTGATCCTTTTGATCATCCAGTGGCTCTTGTGCTTAGGTGATTACACAGTAACCCCAACTTTCTTGCACATGTTCTTTATCATCCCCATGATCTGGTTGGGGGTTGAACTCTTGACCGGTTGTGTTTTCTTGAGTAGGTTGCATGGTACACACTAACCCCTGGACTATATTTGTGATACTCATTCAAAACAAATTTAGTACAAATACACCACCCATGATGCACATTTGGTAATATTGTGACACATACCTGACAGATGTTATGTTCCACTCTAAGTCACAACATACAGTATGTGGATAATATGCATATAAATACCAAGTGCATAAATATGGAACATTCAAGTAGCATGTGACAAGTATGGATATAACTATGTATTTCATAATTATAGTTTTAGGATCATCATACCCTATGTGCATAAGATGCATATATTTATGCATTGCATAATTAATACATTATGTGAATGATATGCATATATCCATGCATTTAAAAATGATAGGATAATTATACCCTATGTGAAAAGTATGCATATAAATGCTAATTGCATAGTTATGGGATAGTCATACTCTAGGTGAATTAAGTACATACAAACAGTTACATTATAATTATGGGATATTCATACTATATGTGAATAGTATGTATATAAATAAATGGTGAAGTATAATGATTTCTAAAAATGACTAATATTAGTATAAATGTGAATATCAAGTAAATAATATTGGTAAAATAATCCATTATAGGCACATTATACAAATTCAAAAAAGGATATGATTGGTAAAATGATCATTAAAAGTATATTGAACCTCTTTAAACAGAAATAATACTTATAAAAAAAATTTTTTTTTTTTTTGGTTTTTTTTATATTTTTTTTTAATTTTTTTATTTTGATCATGAAGATTTATGATCTCATGATCTTCAAGACTTGAGCTTCCAAGTCATTCAGCTACACTGGTGATCCTTTTGATCATCCAGTGGCTCTTGTGCTTAGGTGATTACACAGTAACCCCAACTTTCTTGCACATGTTCTTTATCATCCCCATGATCTGGTTGGGGGTTGAACTCTTGACCGGTTGTGTTTTCTTGAGTAGGTTGCATGGTACACACTAACCCCTGGACTATATTTGTGATACTCATTCAAAACAAATTTAGTACAAATACACCACCCATGATGCACATTTGGTAATATTGTGACACATACCTGACAGATGTTATGTTCCACTCTAAGTCACAACATACAGTATGTGGATAATATGCATATAAATACCAAGTGCATAAATATGGAACATTCAAGTAGCATGTGACAAGTATGGATATAACTATGTATTTAATAATTATAGTTTTAGGATCATCATACCCTATGTGCATAAGATGCATATATTTATGCATTGCATAATTAATACATTATGTGAATGATATGCATATATCCATGCATTTAAAAATGATAGGATAATTATACCCTATGTGAAAAGTATGCATATAAATGCTAATTGCATAGTTATGGGATAGTCATACTCTAGGTGAATTAAGTACATACAAACAGTTACATTATAATTATGGGATATTCATACTATATGTGAATAGTATGTATATAAATAAATGGTGAAGTATAATGATTTCTAAAAATGACTAATATTAGTATAAATGTGAATATCAAGTAAATAATATTGGTAAAATAATCCATTATAGGCACATTATACATATTCAAAAAAGGATATGATTGGTAAAATGATCATTAAAAGTATATTGAACCTCTTTAAACAGAAATAATACTTATAAAAAAAATTTTTTTTTTTTGGTTTTTTTCATATTTTTTTTTAATTTTTTTATTTTGATCATGTAGATTTATGATCTCATGATCTTCAAGACTTGAGCTTCCAAGTCATTCAGCTACACTGGTGATCCTTTTGATCATCCAGTGGCTCTTGTGCTTAGGTGATTACACAGTAACCCCAACTTTCTCGCACATGTTCTTTATCATCCCCATGATCTGGTTGGGGGTTGAACTCTTGACCGGTTGTGTTTTCTTGAGTAGGTTGCATGGTACACACTAACCCCTGGACTATATTTGTGATACTCATTCAAAACAAATTTAGTACAAATACACCACCCATGATGCACATTTGGTAATATTGTGACACATACCTGACAGATGTTATGTTCCACTCTAAGTCACAACATACAGTATGTGGATAATATGCATATAAATACCAAGTGCATAAATATGGAACATTCAAGTAGCATGTGACAAGTATGGATATAACTATGTATTTCATAATTATAGTTTTAGGATCATCATACCCTATGTGCATAAGATGCATATATTTATGCATTGCATAATTAATACATTATGTGAATGATATGCATATATCCATGCATTTAAAAATGATAGGATAATTATACCCTATGTGAAAAGTATGCATATAAATGCTAATTGCATAGTTATGGGATAGTCATACTGTAGGTGAATTAAGTACATACAAACAGTTACATTATAATTATGGGATATTCATACTATATGTGAATAGTATGTATATAAATAAATGGTGAAGTATAATGATTTCTAAAAATGACTAATATTAGTATAAATGTGAATATCAAGTAAATAATATTGGTAAAATAATCCATTATAGGCACATTATACATATTCAAAAAAGGATATGATTGGTAAAATGATCATTAAAAGTATATTGAACCTCTTTAAACAGAAATAATACTTATAAAAAAATTTTTTTTTTTTGGTTTTTTTTATATTTTTTTTTAATTTTTTTATTTTGATCATGTAGATTTATGATCTCATGATCTTCAAGACTTAAGCTTCCAAGTCATTCAGCTACACTGGTGATCCTTTTGATCATCCAGTGGCTCTTGTGCTTAGGTGATTACACAGTAACCCCAACTTTCTTGCACATGTTCTTTATCATCCCCATGATCTGGTTGGGGGTTGAACTCTTGACCGGTTGTGTTTTCTTGAGTAGGTTGCATGGTACACACTAACCCCTGGACTATATTTGTGATACTCATTCAAAACAAATTTAGTACAAATACACCACCCATGATGCACATTTGGTAATATTGTGACACATACCTGACAGATGTTATGTTCCACTCTAAGTCACAACATACAGTATGTGGATAATATGCATATAAATACCAAGTGCATAAATATGGAACATTCAAGTAGCATGTGACAAGTATGGATATAACTATGTATTTCATAATTATAGTTTTAGGATCATCATACCCTATGTGCATAAGATGCATATATTTATGCATTGCATAATTAATACATTATGTGAATGATATGCATATATCCATGCATTTAAAAATGATAGGATAATTATACCCTATGTGAAAAGTATGCATATAAATGCTAATTGCATAGTTATGGGATAGTCATACTCTAGGTGAATTAAGTAAATACAAACAGTTACATTATAATTATGGGATATTCATACTATATGTGAATAGTATGTATATAAATAAATGGTGAAGTATAATGATTTCTAAAAATGACTAATATTAGTATAAATGTGAATATCAAGTAAATAATATTGGTAAAATAATCCATTATAGGCACATTATACATATTCAAAAAAGGATATGATTGGTAAAATGATCATTAAAAGTATATTGAACCTCTTTAAACAGAAATAATACTTATAAAAAAAATTTTTTTTTTTTTTTGGTTTTTTTTATATTTTTTTTTAATTTTTTTATTTTGATCATGTAGATTTATGATCTCATGATCTTCAAGACTTGAGCTTCCAAGTCATTCAGCTACACTGGTGATCCTTTTGATCATCCAGTGGCTCTTGTGCTTAGGTGATTACACAGTAACCCCAACTTTCTTGCACATGTTCTTTATCATCCCCATGATCTGGTTGGGGGTTGAACTCTTGACCGGTTGTGTTTTCTTGAGTAGGTTGCATGGTACACACTAACCCCTGGACTATATTTGTGATACTCATTCAAAACAAATTTAGTACAAATACACCACCCATGATGCACATTTGGTAATATTGTGACACATACCTGACAGATGTTATGTTCCACTCTAAGTCACAACATACAGTATGTGGATAATATGCATATAAATACCAAGTGCATAAATATGGAACATTCAAGTAGCATGTGACAAGTATGGATATAACTATGTATTTCATAATTATAGTTTTAGGATCATCATACCCTATGTGCATAAGATGCATATATTTATGCATTGCATAGTTAATACATTATGTGAATGATATGCATATATCCATGCATTTAAAAATGATAGGATAATTATACCCTATGTGAAAAGTATGCATATAAATGCTAATTGCATAGTTATGGGATAGTCATACTCTAGGTGAATTAAGTACATACAAACAGTTACATTATAATTATGGGATATTCATACTATATGTGAATAGTATTTATATAAATAAATGGTAAAGTATAATGATTTCTAAAAATGACTAATATTAGTATAAATGTGAATATCAAGTAAATAATATTGGTAAAATAATTCATTATAGGCACATTATACATATTCAAAAAAGGATATGATTGGTAAAATGATCATTAAAAGTATATTGAACCTCTTTAAACAGAAATAATACTTATAAAAAAAATTTTTTTTTTTTGGTTTTTTTTATATTTTTTTTTAATTTTTTTATTTTGATCATGTAGATTTATGATCTCATGATCTTCAAGACTTGAGCTTCCAAGTCATTCAGCTACACTGGTGATCCTTTTGATCATCCAGTGGCTCTTGTGCTTAGGTGATTACACAGTAACCCCAACTTTCTTGCACATGTTCTTTATCATCCCCATGATCTGGTTGGGGGTTGAACTCTTGACCGGTTGTGTTTTCTTGAGTAGGTTGCATGGTACACACTAACCCCTGGACTATATTTGTGATACTCATTCAAAACAAATTTAGTACAAATACACCACCCATGATGCACATTTGGTAATATTGTGACACATACCTGACAGATGTTATGTTCCACTCTAAGTCACAACATACAGTATGTGGATAATATGCATATAAATACCAAGTGCATAAATATGGAACATTCAAGTAGCATGTGACAAGTATGGATATAACTATGTATTTCATAATTATAGTTTTAGGATCATCATACCCTATGTGCATAAGATGCATATATTTATGCATTGCATAATTAATACATTATGTGAATGATATGCATATATCCATGCATTTAAAAATGATAGGATAATTATACCCTATGTGAAAAGTATGCATATAAATGCTAATTGCATAGTTATGGGATAGTCATACTCTAGGTGAATTAAGTACATACAAACAGTTACATTATAATTATGGGATATTCATACTATATGTGAATAGTATGTATATAAATAAATGGTGAAGTATAATGATTTCTAAAAATGACTAATATTACTATAAATGTGAATATCAAGTAAATAATATTGGTAAAATAATCCATTATAGGCACATTATACAAATTCAAAAAAGGATATGATTGGTAAAATGATCATTAAAAGTATATTGAACCTCTTTAAACAGAAATAATACTTATAAAAAAAAATTTTTTTTTTTTTTTGGTTTTTTTTATATTTTTTTTTAATTTTTTTATTTTGATCATGAAGATTTATGATCTCATGATCTTCAAGACTTGAGCTTCCAAGTCATTCAGCTACACTGGTGATCCTTTTGATCATCCAGTGGCTCTTGTGCTTAGGTGATTACACAGTAACCCCAACTTTCTTGCACATGTTCTTTATCATCCCCATGATCTGGTTGGGGGTTGAACTCTTGACCGGTTGTGTTTTCTTGAGTAGGTTGCATGGTACACACTAACCCCTGGACTATATTTGTGATACTCATTCAAAACAAATTTAGTACAAATACACCACCCATGATGCACATTTGGTAATATTGTGACACATACCTGACAGATGTTATGTTCCACTCTAAGTCACAACATACAGTATGTGGATAATATGCATATAAATACCAAGTGCATAAATATAGAACATTCAAGTAGCATGTGACAAGTATGGATATAACTATGTATTTAATAATTATAGTTTTAGGATCATCATACCCTATGTGCATAAGATGCATATATTTATGCATTGCATAATTAATACATTATGTGAATGATATGCATATATCCATGCATTTAAAAATGATAGGATAATTATACCCTATGTGAAAAGTATGCATATAAATGCTAATTGCATAGTTATGGGATAGTCATACTCTAGGTGAATTAAGTACATACAAACAGTTACATTATAATTATGGGATATTCATACTATATGTGAATAGTATGTATATAAATAAATGGTGAAGTATAATGATTTCTAAAAATGACTAATATTAGTATAAATGTGAATATCAAGTAAATAATATTGGTAAAATAATCCATTATAGGCACATTATACATATTCAAAAAAGGATATGATTGGTAAAATGATCATTAAAAGTATATTGAACCTCTTTAAACAGAAATAATACTTATAAAAAAAATTTTTTTTTTTTGGTTTTTTTCATATTTTTTTTTAATTTTTTTATTTTGATCATGTAGATTTATGATCTCATGATCTTCAAGACTTGAGCTTCCAAGTCATTCAGCTACACTGGTGATCCTTTTGATCATCCAGTGGCTCTTGTGCTTAGGTGATTACACAGTAACCCCAACTTTCTCGCACATGTTCTTTATCATCCCCATGATCTGGTTGGGGGTTGAACTCTTGACCGGTTGTGTTTTCTTGAGTAGGTTGCATGGTACACACTAACCCCTGGACTATATTTGTGATACTCATTCAAAACAAATTTAGTACAAATACACCACCCATGATGCACATTTGGTAATATTGTGACACATACCTGACAGATGTTATGTTCCACTCTAAGTCACAACATACAGTATGTGGATAATATGCATATAAATACCAAGTGCATAAATATGGAACATTCAAGTAGCATGTGACAAGTATGGATATAACTATGTATTTCATAATTATAGTTTTAGGATCATCATACCCTATGTGCATAAGATGCATATATTTATGCATTGCATAATTAATACATTATGTGAATGATATGCATATATCCATGCATTTAAAAATGATAGGATAATTATACCCTATGTGAAAAGTATGCATATAAATGCTAATTGCATAGTTATGGGATAGTCATACTGTAGGTGAATTAAGTACATACAAACAGTTACATTATAATTATGGGATATTCATACTATATGTGAATAGTATGTATATAAATAAATGGTGAAGTATAATGATTTCTAAAAATGACTAATATTAGTATAAATGTGAATATCAAGTAAATAATATTGGTAAAATAATCCATTATAGGCACATTATACATATTCAAAAAAGGATATGATTGGTAAAATGATCATTAAAAGTATATTGAACCTCTTTAAACAGAAATAATACTTATAAAAAAATTTTTTTTTTTTGGTTTTTTTTATATTTTTTTTTAATTTTTTTATTTTGATCATGTAGATTTATGATCTCATGATCTTCAAGACTTAAGCTTCCAAGTCATTCAGCTACACTGGTGATCCTTTTGATCATCCAGTGGCTCTTGTGCTTAGGTGATTACACAGTAACCCCAACTTTCTTGCACATGTTCTTTATCATCCCCATGATCTGGTTGGGGGTTGAACTCTTGACCGGTTGTGTTTTCTTGAGTAGGTTGCATGGTACACACTAACCCCTGGACTATATTTGTGATACTCATTCAAAACAAATTTAGTACAAATACACCACCCATGATGCACATTTGGTAATATTGTGACACATACCTGACAGATGTTATGTTCCACTCTAAGTCACAACATACAGTATGTGGATAATATGCATATAAATACCAAGTGCATAAATATGGAACATTCAAGTAGCATGTGACAAGTATGGATATAACTATGTATTTCATAATTATAGTTTTAGGATCATCATACCCTATGTGCATAAGATGCATATATTTATGCATTGCATAATTAATACATTATGTGAATGATATGCATATATCCATGCATTTAAAAATGATAGGATAATTATACCCTATGTGAAAAGTATGCATATAAATGCTAATTGCATAGTTATGGGATAGTCATACTCTAGGTGAATTAAGTAAATACAAACAGTTACATTATAATTATGGGATATTCATACTATATGTGAATAGTATGTATATAAATAAATGGTGAAGTATAATGATTTCTAAAAATGACTAATATTAGTATAAATGTGAATATCAAGTAAATAATATTGGTAAAATAATCCATTATAGGCACATTATACATATTCAAAAAAGGATATGATTGGTAAAATGATCATTAAAAGTATATTGAACCTCTTTAAACAGAAATAATACTTATAAAAAAAATTTTTTTTTTTTTTTGGTTTTTTTTATATTTTTTTTTAATTTTTTTATTTTGATCATGTAGATTTATGATCTCATGATCTTCAAGACTTGAGCTTCCAAGTCATTCAGCTACACTGGTGATCCTTTTGATCATCCAGTGGCTCTTGTGCTTAGGTGATTACACAGTAACCCCAACTTTCTTGCACATGTTCTTTATCATCCCCATGATCTGGTTGGGGGTTGAACTCTTGACCGGTTGTGTTTTCTTGAGTAGGTTGCATGGTACACACTAACCCCTGGACTATATTTGTGATACTCATTCAAAACAAATTTAGTACAAATACACCACCCATGATGCACATTTGGTAATATTGTGACACATACCTGACAGATGTTATGTTCCACTCTAAGTCACAACATACAGTATGTGGATAATATGCATATAAATACCAAGTGCATAAATATGGAACATTCAAGTAGCATGTGACAAGTATGGATATAACTATGTATTTCATAATTATAGTTTTAGGATCATCATACCCTATGTGCATAAGATGCATATATTTATGCATTGCATAATTAATACATTATGTGAATGATATGCATATATCCATGCATTTAAAAATGATAGGATAATTATACCCTATGTGAAAAGTATGCATATAAATGCTAATTGCATACTTATGGGATAGTCATACTCTAGGTGAATTAAGTACATACAAACAGTTACATTATAATTATGGGATATTCATACTATATGTGAATAGTATGTATATAAATAAATGGTGAAGTATAATGATTTCTAAAAATGACTAATATTAGTATAAATGTGAATATCAAGTAAATAATATTGGTAAAATAATCCATTATAGGCACATTATACATATTCAAAAAAGGATATGATTGGTAAAATGATCATTAAAAGTATATTGAACCTCTTTAAACAGAAATAATACTTATAAAAAAAATTTTTTTTTTTTGGTTTTTTTCATATTTTTTTTTAATTTTTTTATTTTGATCATGTAGATTTATGATCTCATGATCTTCAAGACTTGAGCTTCCAAGTCATTCAGCTACACTGGTGATCCTTTTGATCATCCAGTGGGTCTTGTGCTTAGGTGATTACACAGTAACCCCAACTTTCTTGCACATGTTCTTTATCATCCCCATGATCTGGTTGGGGGTTGAACTCTTGACCGGTTGTGTTTTCTTGAGTAGGTTGCATGGTACACACTAACCCCTGGACTATATTTGTGATACTCATTCAAAACAAATTTAGTACAAATACACCACCCATGATGCACATTTGGTAATATTGTGACACATACCTGACAGATGTTATGTTCCACTCTAAGTCACAACATACAGTATGTGGATAATATGCATATAAATACCAAGTGCATAAATATGGAACATTCAAGTAGCATGTGACAAGTATGGATATAACTATGTATTTCATAATTATAGTTTTAGGATCATCATACCCTATGTGCATAAGATGCATATATTTATGCATTGCATAATTAATACATTATGTGAATGATATGCATATATCCATGCATTTAAAAATGATAGGATAATTATACCCTATGTGAAAAGTATGCATATAAATGCTAATTGCATATTTATGGGATAGTCATACTGTAGGTGAATTAAGTACATACAAACAGTTACATTATAATTATGGGATATTCATACTATATGTGAATAGTATGTATATAAATAAATGGTGAAGTATAATGATTTCTAAAAATGACTAATATTAGTATAAATGTGAATATCAAGTAAATAATATTGGTAAAATAATCCATTATAGGCACATTATACATATTCAAAAAAGGATATGATTGGTAAAATGATCATTAAAAGTATATTGAACCTCTTTAAACAGAAATAATACTTATAAAAAAAATTTTTTTTTTTTGGTTTTTTTTATATTTTTTTTTAATTTTTTTATTTTGATCATGTAGATTTATGATCTCATGATCTTCAAGACTTAAGCTTCCAAGTCATTCAGCTACACTGGTGATCCTTTTGATCATCCAGTGGCTCTTGTGCTTAGGTGATTACACAGTAACCCCAACTTTCTTGCACATGTTCTTTATCATCCCCATGATCTGGTTGGGGGTTGAACTCTTGACCGGTTGTGTTTTCTTGAGTAGGTTGCATGGTACACACTAACCCCTGGACTATATTTGTGATACTCATTCAAAACAAATTTAGTACAAATACACCACCCATGATGCACATTTGGTAATATTGTGACACATACCTGACAGATGTTATGTTCCACTCTAAGTCACAACATACAGTATGTGGATAATATGCATATAAATACCAAGTGCATAAATATGGAACATTCAAGTAGCATGTGACAAGTATGGATATAACTATGTATTTCATAATTATAGTTTTAGGATCATCATACCCTATGTGCATAAGATGCATATATTTATGCATTGCATAATTAATACATTATGTGAATGATATGCATATATCCATGCATTTAAAAATGATAGGATAATTATACCCTATGTGAAAAGTATGCATATAAATGCTAATTGCATAGTTATGGGATAGTCATACTCTAGGTGAATTAAGTAAATACAAACAGTTACATTATAATTATGGGATATTCATACTATATGTGAA
This sequence comes from Hemileia vastatrix, assembly GCA_030280995.1. NCBI lineage: Eukaryota > Fungi > Basidiomycota > Pucciniomycetes > Pucciniales > Zaghouaniaceae > Hemileia > Hemileia vastatrix. Next base: position 23,745,405 of record JASXTE010000004.1, on the reverse strand, counting down.
TAGTATGTATATAAATAAATGGTGAAGTATAATGATTTCTAAAAATGACTAATATTAGTATAAATGTGAATATCAAGTAAATAATATTGGTAAAATAATCCATTATAGGCACATTATACATATTCAAAAAAGGATATGATTGGTAAAATGATCATTAAAAGTATATTGAACCTCTTTAAACAGAAATAATACTTATAAAAAAAATTTTTTTTTTTTTTTGGTTTTTTTTATATTTTTTTTTAATTTTTTTATTTTGATCATGTAGATTTATGATCTCATGATCTTCAAGACTTGAGCTTCCAAGTCATTCAGCTACACTGGTGATCCTTTTGATCATCCAGTGGCTCTTGTGCTTAGGTGATTACACAGTAACCCCAACTTTCTTGCACATGTTCTTTATCATCCCCATGATCTGGTTGGGGGTTGAACTCTTGACCGGTTGTGTTTTCTTGAGTAGGTTGCATGGTACACACTAACCCCTGGACTATATTTGTGATACTCATTCAAAACAAATTTAGTACAAATACACCACCCATGATGCACATTTGGTAATATTGTGACACATACCTGACAGATGTTATGTTCCACTCTAAGTCACAACATACAGTATGTGGATAATATGCATATAAATACCAAGTGCATAAATATGGAACATTCAAGTAGCATGTGACAAGTATGGATATAACTATGTATTTCATAATTATAGTTTTAGGATCATCATACCCTATGTGCATAAGATGCATATATTTATGCATTGCATAGTTAATACATTATGTGAATGATATGCATATATCCATGCATTTAAAAATGATAGGATAATTATACCCTATGTGAAAAGTATGCATATAAATGCTAATTGCATAGTTATGGGATAGTCATACTCTAGGTGAATTAAGTACATACAAACAGTTACATTATAATTATGGGATAGTCATACTATATGTGAATAGTATTTATATAAATAAATGGTAAAGTATAATGATTTCTAAAAATGACTAATATTAGTATAAATGTGAATATCAAGTAAATAATATTGGTAAAATAATTCATTATAGGCACATTATACATATTCAAAAAAGGATATGATTGGTAAAATGATCATTAAAAGTATATTGAACCTCTTTAAACAGAAATAATACTTATAAAAAAAATTTTTTTTTTTTGGTTTTTTTTATATTTTTTTTTAATTTTTTTATTTTGATCATGTAGATTTATGATCTCATGATCTTCAAGACTTGAGCTTCCAAGTCATTCAGCTACACTGGTGATCCTTTTGATCATCCAGTGGCTCTTGTGCTTAGGTGATTACACAGTAACCCCAACTTTCTTGCACATGTTCTTTATCATCCCCATGATCTGGTTGGGGGTTGAACTCTTGACCGGTTGTGTTTTCTTGAGTAGGTTGCATGGTACACACTAACCCCTGGACTATATTTGTGATACTCATTCAAAACAAATTTAGTACAAATACACCACCCATGATGCACATTTGGTAATATTGTGACACATACCTGACAGATGTTATGTTCCACTCTAAGTCACAACATACAGTATGTGGATAATATGCATATAAATACCAAGTGCATAAATATGGAACATTCAAGTAGCATGTGACAAGTATGGATATAACTATGTATTTCATAATTATAGTTTTAGGATCATCATACCCTATGTGCATAAGATGCATATATTTATGCATTGCATAATTAATACATTATGTGAATGATATGCATATATCCATGCATTTAAAAATGATAGGATAATTATACCCTATGTGAAAAGTATGCATATAAATGCTAATTGCATAGTTATGGGATAGTCATACTCTAGGTGAATTAAGTACATACAAACAGTTACATTATAATTATGGGATATTCATACTATATGTGAATAGTATGTATATAAATAAATGGTGAAGTATAATGATTTCTAAAAATGACTAATATTAGTATAAATGTGAATATCAAGTAAATAATATTGGTAAAATAATCCATTATAGGCACATTATACAAATTCAAAAAAGGATATGATTGGTAAAATGATCATTAAAAGTATATTGAACCTCTTTAAACAGAAATAATACTTATAAAAAAAAATTTTTTTTTTTTTGGTTTTTTTTATATTTTTTTTTAATTTTTTTATTTTGATCATGAAGATTTATGATCTCATGATCTTCAAGACTTGAGCTTCCAAGTCATTCAGCTACACTGGTGATCCTTTTGATCATCCAGTGGCTCTTGTGCTTAGGTGATTACACAGTAACCCCAACTTTCTTGCACATGTTCTTTATCATCCCCATGATCTGGTTGGGGGTTGAACTCTTGACCGGTTGTGTTTTCTTGAGTAGGTTGCATGGTACACACTAACCCCTGGACTATATTTGTGATACTCATTCAAAACAAATTTAGTACAAATACACCACCCATGATGCACATTTGGTAATATTGTGACACATACCTGACAGATGTTATGTTCCACTCTAAGTCACAACATACAGTATGTGGATAATATGCATATAAATACCAAGTGCATAAATATGGAACATTCAAGTAGCATGTGACAAGTATGGATATAACTATGTATTTAATAATTATAGTTTTAGGATCATCATACCCTATGTGCATAAGATGCATATATTTATGCATTGCATAATTAATACATTATGTGAATGATATGCATATATCCATGCATTTAAAAATGATAGGATAATTATAACCTATGTGAAAAGTATGCATATAAATGCTAATTGCATAGTTATGGGATAGTCATACTCTAGGTGAATTAAGTACATACAAACAGTTACATTATAATTATGGGATATTCATACTATATGTGAATAGTATGTATATAAATAAATGGTGAAGTATAATGATTTCTAAAAATGACTAATATTAGTATAAATGTGAATATCAAGTAAATAATATTGGTAAAATAATCCATTATAGGCACATTATACATATTCAAAAAAGGATATGATTGGTAAAATGATCATTAAAAGTATATTGAACCTCTTTAAACAGAAATAATACTTATAAAAAAAATTTTTTTTTTTTGGTTTTTTTCATATTTTTTTTTAATTTTTTTATTTTGATCATGTAGATTTATGATCTCATGATCTTCAAGACTTGAGCTTCCAAGTCATTCAGCTACACTGGTGATCCTTTTGATCATCCAGTGGCTCTTGTGCTTAGGTGATTACACAGTAACCCCAACTTTCTCGCACATGTTCTTTATCATCCCCATGATCTGGTTGGGGGTTGAACTCTTGACCGGTTGTGTTTTCTTGAGTAGGTTGCATGGTACACACTAACCCCTGGACTATATTTGTGATACTCATTCAAAACAAATTTAGTACAAATACACCACCCATGATGCACATTTGGTAATATTGTGACACATACCTGACAGATGTTATGTTCCACTCTAAGTCACAACATACAGTATGTGGATAATATGCATATAAATACCAAGTGCATAAATATGGAACATTCAAGTAGCATGTGACAAGTATGGATATAACTATGTATTTCATAATTATAGTTTTAGGATCATCATACCCTATGTGCATAAGATGCATATATTTATGCATTGCATAATTAATACATTATGTGAATGATATGCATATATCCATGCATTTAAAAATGATAGGATAATTATACCCTATGTGAAAAGTATGCATATAAATGCTAATTGCATAGTTATGGGATAGTCATACTGTAGGTGAATTAAGTACATACAAACAGTTACATTATAATTATGGGATATTCATACTATATGTGAATAGTATGTATATAAATAAATGGTGAAGTATAATGATTTCTAAAAATGACTAATATTAGTATAAATGTGAATATCAAGTAAATAATATTGGTAAAATAATCCATTATAGGCACATTATACATATTCAAAAAAGGATATGATTGGTAAAATGATCATTAAAAGTATATTGAACCTCTTTAAACAGAAATAATACTTATAAAAAAATTTTTTTTTTTTGGTTTTTTTTATATTTTTTTTTAATTTTTTTATTTTGATCATGTAGATTTATGATCTCATGATCTTCAAGACTTAAGCTTCCAAGTCATTCAGCTACACTGGTGATCCTTTTGATCATCCAGTGGCTCTTGTGCTTAGGTGATTACACAGTAACCCCAACTTTCTTGCACATGTTCTTTATCATCCCCATGATCTGGTTGGGGGTTGAACTCTTGACCGGTTGTGTTTTCTTGAGTAGGTTGCATGGTACACACTAACCCCTGGACTATATTTGTGATACTCATTCAAAACAAATTTAGTACAAATACACCACCCATGATGCACATTTGGTAATATTGTGACACATACCTGACAGATGTTATGTTCCACTCTAAGTCACAACATACAGTATGTGGATAATATGCATATAAATACCAAGTGCATAAATATGGAACATTCAAGTAGCATGTGACAAGTATGGATATAACTATGTATTTCATAATTATAGTTTTAGGATCATCATACCCTATGTGCATAAGATGCATATATTTATGCATTGCATAATTAATACATTATGTGAATGATATGCATATATCCATGCATTTAAAAATGATAGGATAATTATACCCTATGTGAAAAGTATGCATATAAATGCTAATTGCATACTTATGGGATAGTCATACTCTAGGTGAATTAAGTACATACAAACAGTTACATTATAATTATGGGATATTCATACTATATGTGAATAGTATGTATATAAATAAATGGTGAAGTATAATGATTTCTAAAAATGACTAATATTAGTATAAATGTGAATATCAAGTAAATAATATTGGTAAAATAATCCATTATAGGCACATTATACATATTCAAAAAAGGATATGATTGGTAAAATGATCATTAAAAGTATATTGAACCTCTTTAAACAGAAATAATACTTATAAAAAAAATTTTTTTTTTTTGGTTTTTTTCATATTTTTTTTTAATTTTTTTATTTTGATCATGTAGATTTATGATCTCATGATCTTCAAGACTTGAGCTTCCAAGTCATTCAGCTACACTGGTGATCCTTTTGATCATCCAGTGGGTCTTGTGCTTAGGTGATTACACAGTAACCCCAACTTTCTTGCACATGTTCTTTATCATCCCCATGATCTGGTTGGGAGTTGAACTCTTGACCGGTTGTGTTTTCTTGAGTAGGTTGCATGGTACACACTAACCCCTGGACTATATTTGTGATACTCATTCAAAACAAATTTAGTACAAATACACCACCCATGATGCACATTTGGTAATATTGTGACACATACCTGACAGATGTTATGTTCCACTCTAAGTCACAACATACAGTATGTGGATAATATGCATATAAATACCAAGTGCATAAATATGGAACATTCAAGTAGCATGTGACAAGTATGGATATAACTATGTATTTCATAATTATAGTTTTAGGATCATCATACCCTATGTGCATAAGATGCATATATTTATGCATTGCATAATTAATACATTATGTGAATGATATGCATATATCCATGCATTTAAAAATGATAGGATAATTATACCCTATGTGAAAAGTATGCATATAAATGCTAATTGCATATTTATGGGATAGTCATACTGTAGGTGAATTAAGTACATACAAACAGTTACATTATAATTATGGGATATTCATACTATATGTGAATAGTATGTATATAAATAAATGGTGAAGTATAATGATTTCTAAAAATGACTAATATTAGTATAAATGTGAATATCAAGTAAATAATATTGGTAAAATAATCCATTATAGGCACATTATACATATTCAAAAAAGGATATGATTGGTAAAATGATCATTAAAAGTATATTGAACCTCTTTAAACAGAAATAATACTTATAAAAAAAATTTTTTTTTTTTGGTTTTTTTTATATTTTTTTTTAATTTTTTTATTTTGATCATGTAGATTTATGATCTCATGATCTTCAAGACTTAAGCTTCCAAGTCATTCAGCTACACTGGTGATCCTTTTGATCATCCAGTGGCTCTTGTGCTTAGGTGATTACACAGTAACCCCAACTTTCTTGCACATGTTCTTTATCATCCCCATGATCTGGTTGGGGGTTGAACTCTTGACCGGTTGTGTTTTCTTGAGTAGGTTGCATGGTACACACTAACCCCTGGACTATATTTGTGATACTCATTCAAAACAAATTTAGTACAAATACACCACCCATGATGCACATTTGGTAATATTGTGACACATACCTGACAGATGTTATGTTCCACTCTAAGTCACAACATACAGTATGTGGATAATATGCATATAAATACCAAGTGCATAAATATGGAACATTCAAGTAGCATGTGACAAGTATGGATATAACTATGTATTTCATAATTATAGTTTTAGGATCATCATACCCTATGTGCATAAGATGCATATATTTATGCATTGCATAATTAATACATTATGTGAATGATATGCATATATCCATGCATTTAAAAATGATAGGATAATTATACCCTATGTGAAAAGTATGCATATAAATGCTAATTGCATACTTATGGGATAGTCATACTCTAGGTGAATTAAGTACATACAAACAGTTACATTATAATTATGGGATATTCATACTATATGTGAATAGTATGTATATAAATAAATGGTGAAGTATAATGATTTCTAAAAATGACTAATATTAGTATAAATGTGAATATCAAGTAAATAATATTGGTAAAATAATCCATTATAGGCACATTATACATATTCAAAAAAGGATATGATTGGTAAAATGATCATTAAAAGTATATTGAACCTCTTTAAACAGAAATAATACTTATAAAAAAAATTTTTTTTTTTTGGTTTTTTTCATATTTTTTTTTAATTTTTTTATTTTGATCATGTAGATTTATGATCTCATGATCTTCAAGACTTGAGCTTCCAAGTCATTCAGCTACACTGGTGATCCTTTTGATCATCCAGTGGGTCTTGTGCTTAGGTGATTACACAGTAACCCCAACTTTCTTGCACATGTTCTTTATCATCCCCATGATCTGGTTGGGAGTTGAACTCTTGACCGGTTGTGTTTTCTTGAGTAGGTTGCATGGTACACACTAACCCCTGGACTATATTTGTGATACTCATTCAAAACAAATTTAGTACAAATACACCACCCATGATGCACATTTGGTAATATTGTGACACATACCTGACAGATGTTATGTTCCACTCTAAGTCACAACATACAGTATGTGGATAATATGCATATAAATACCAAGTGCATAAATATGGAACATTCAAGTAGCATGTGACAAGTATGGATATAACTATGTATTTCATAATTATAGTTTTAGGATCATCATACCCTATGTGCATAAGATGCATATATTTATGCATTGCATAATTAATACATTATGTGAATGATATGCATATATCCATGCATTTAAAAATGATAGGATAATTATACCCTATGTGAAAAGTATGCATATAAATGCTAATTGCATATTTATGGGATAGTCATACTGTAGGTGAATTAAGTACATACAAACAGTTACATTATAATTATGGGATATTCATACTATATGTGAATAGTATGTATATAAATAAATGGTGAAGTATAATGATTTCTAAAAATGACTAATATTAGTATAAATGTGAATATCAAGTAAATAATATTGGTAAAATAATCCATTATAGGCACATTATACATATTCAAAAAAGGATATGATTGGTAAAATGATCATTAAAAGTATATTGAACCTCTTTAAACAGAAATAATACTTATAAAAAAAATTTTTTTTTTTTGGTTTTTTTTATATTTTTTTTTAATTTTTTTATTTTGATCATGTAGATTTATGATCTCATGATCTTCAAGACTTAAGCTTCCAAGTCATTCAGCTACACTGGTGATCCTTTTGATCATCCAGTGGCTCTTGTGCTTAGGTGATTACACAGTAACCCCAACTTTCTTGCACATGTTCTTTATCATCCCCATGATCTGGTTGGGGGTTGAACTCTTGACCGGTTGTGTTTTCTTGAGTAGGTTGCATGGTACACACTAACCCCTGGACTATATTTGTGATACTCATTCAAAACAAATTTAGTACAAATACACCACCCATGATGCACATTTGGTAATATTGTGACACATACCTGACAGATGTTATGTTCCACTCTAAGTCACAACATACAGTATGTGGATAATATGCATATAAATACCAAGTGCATAAATATGGAACATTCAAGTAGCATGTGACAAGTATGGATATAACTATGTATTTCATAATTATAGTTTTAGGATCATCATACCCTATGTGCATAAGATGCATATATTTATGCATTGCATAATTAATACATTATGTGAATGATATGCATATATCCATGCATTTAAAAATGATAGGATAATTATACCCTATGTGAAAAGTATGCATATAAATGCTAATTGCATAGTTATGGGATAGTCATACTCTAGGTGAATTAAGTAAATACAAACAGTTACATTATAATTATGGGATATTCATACTATATGTGAATAGTATGTATATAAATAAATGGTGAAGTATAATGATTTCTAAAAATGACTAATATTAGTATAAATGTGAATATCAAGTAAATAATATTGGTAAAATAATCCATTATAGGCACATTATACATATTCAAAAAAGGATATGATTGGTAAAATGATCATTAAAAGTATATTGAACCTCTTTAAACAGAAATAATACTTATAAAAAATTTTTTTTTTTTTTGGTTTTTTTTATATTTTTTTTTAATTTTTTTATTTTGATCATGTAGATTTATGATCTCATGATCTTCAAGACTTGAGCTTCCAAATCATTCAGCTAAACTGGTGATCCTTTTGATCATCCAGTGGCTCTTGTGCTTAGGTGATTACACAGTAACCCCAACTTTCTTGCACATGTTCTTTATCATCCCCATGATCTGGTTGGGGGTTGAACTCTTGACCGGTTGTGTTTTCTTGAGTAGGTTGCATGGTACACACTAACCCCTGGACTATATTTGTGATACTCATTCAAAACAAATTTAGTACAAATACACCACCCATGATGCACATTTGGTAATATTGTGACACATACCTGACAGATGTTATGTTCCACTCTAAGTCACAACATACAGTATGTGGATAATATGCATATAAATACCAAGTGCATAAATATGGAACATTCAAGTAGCATGTGACAAGTATGGATATAACTATGTATTTCATAATTATAGTTTTAGGATCATCATACCCTATGTGCATAAGATGCATATATTTATGCATTGCATAATTAATACATTATGTGAATGATATGCATATATCCATGCATTTAAAAATGATAGGATAATTATACCCTATGTGAAAAGTATGCATATAAATGCTAATTGCATACTTATGGGATAGTCATACTCTAGGTGAATTAAGTACATACAAACAGTTACATTATAATTATGGGATATTCATACTATATGTGAATAGTATGTATATAAATAAATGGTGAAGTATAATGATTTCTAAAAATGACTAATATTAGTATAAATGTGAATATCAAGTAAATAATATTGGTAAAATAATCCATTATAGGCACATTATACATATTCAAAAAAGGATATGATTGGTAAAATGATCATTAAAAGTATATTGAACCTCTTTAAACAGAAATAATACTTATAAAAAATTTTTTTTTTTTTTGGTTTTTTTTATATTTTTTTTTAATTTTTTTATTTTGATCATGTAGATTTATGATCTCATGATCTTCAAGACTTGAGCTTCCAAGTCATTCAGCTACACTGGTGATCTTTTGATCATCCAGTGGCTCTTGTGCTTAGGTGATTACACAGTAACCCCAACTTTCTTGCACATGTTCTTTATCATCCCCATGATCTGGTTGGGGGTTGAACTCTTGACCGGTTGTGTTTTCTTGAGTAGGTTGCATGGTACACACTAACCCCTGGACTATATTTGTGATACTCATTCAAAACAAATTTATTACAAATACACCACCCATGATGCACATTTGGTAATATTGTGACACATACCTGACAGATGTTATGTTCCACTCTAAGTCACAACATACAGTATGTGGATAATATGCATATAAATACCAAGTGCATAAATATGGAACATACAAGTAGCATGTGACAAGTATGGATATAACTATGTATTTCATAATTATAGTTTTAGGATCATCATACCCTATGAGCATAAGATGCATATATTTATGCATTGCATAATTAATACATTATGTGAATGATATGCATATATCCATGCATTTAAAAATGATAGGATAATTATACCCTATGTGAAAAGTATGCATATAAATGCTAATTGCATAGTTATGGGATAGTCATACTCTAGGTGAATTAAGTACATACAAACAGTTACATTATAATTATGGGATATTCATACTATATGTGAATAGTATGTATATAAATAAATGGTGAAGTATAATGATTTCTAAAAATGACTAATATTAGTATAAATGTGAATATCAAGTAAATAATATTGGTAAAATAATCCATTATAGGCACATTATACATATTCAAAAAAGGATATGATTGGTAAAATGATCATTAAAAGTATATTGAACCTCTTTAAACAGAAATAATACTTATAAAAAAAATTTTTTTTTTTTTTGGTTTTTTTTATATTTTTTTTTAATTTTTTTATTTTGATCATGTAGATTTATGATCTCATGATCTTCAAGACTTGAGCTTCCAAGTCATTCAGCTACACTGGTGATCTTTTGATCATCCAGTGGCTCTTGTGCTTAGGTGATTACACAGTAACCCCAACTTTCTTGCACATGTTCTTTATCATCCCCATGATCTGGTTGGGGGTTGAACTCTTGACCGGTTGTGTTTTCTTGAGTAGGTTGCATGGTACACACTAACCCCTGGACTATATTTGTGATACTCATTCAAAACAAATTTAGTACAAATACACCACCCATGATGCACATTTGGTAATATTGTGACACATACCTGACAGATGTTATGTTCCACTCTAAGTCACAACATACAGTATGTGGATAATATGCATATAAATACCAAGTGCATAAATATGGAACATTCAAGTAGCATGTGACAAGTATGGATATAACTATGTATTTCATAATTATAGTTTTAGGATCATCATACCCTATGTGCATAAGATGCATATATTTATGCATTGCATAATTAATACATTATGTGAATGATATGCATATATCCATGCATTTAAAAATGATAGGATAATTATACCCTATGTGAAAAGTATGCATATAAATGCTAATTGCATAGTTATGGGATAGTCATACTCTAGGTGAATTAAGTACATACAAACAGTTACATTATAATTATGGGATATTCATACTATATGTGAATAGTATGTATATAAATAAATGGTGAAGTATAATGATTTCTAAAAATGACTAATATTAGTATAAATGTGAATATCAAGTAAATAATATTGGTAAAATAATCCATTATAGGCACATTATACATATTCAAAAAAGGATATGATTGGTAAAATGATCATTAAAAGTATATTGAACCTCTTTAAACAGAAATAATACTTATAAAAAAATTTTTTTTTTTTTTGGTTTTTTTTATATTTTTTTTTAATTTTTTTATTTTGATCATGTAGATTTATGATCTCATGATCTTCAAGACTTGAGCTTCCAAGTCATTCAGCTACACTGGTGATCTTTTGATCATCCAGTGGCTCTTGTGCTTAGGTGATTACACAGTAACCCCAACTTTCTTGCACATGTTCTTTATCATCCCCATGATCTGGTTGGGGGTTGAACTCTTGACCGGTTGTGTTTTCTTGAGTAGGTTGCATGGTACACACTAACCCCTGGACTATATTTGTGATACTCATTCAAAACAAATTTAGTACAAATACACCACCCATGATGCACATTTGGTAATATTGTGACACATACCTGACAGATGTTATGTTCCACTCTAAGTCACAACATACAGTATGTGGATAATATGCATATAAATACCAAGTGCATAAATATGGAACATACAAGTAGCATGTGACAAGTATGGATATAACTATGTATTTCATAATTATAGTTTTAGGATCATCATACCCTATGTGCATAAGATGCATATATTTATGCATTGCATAATTAATACATTATGTGAATGATATGCATATATCCATGCATTTAAAAATGATAGGATAATTATACCCTATGTGAAAAGTATGCATATAAATGCTAATTGCATAGTTATGGGATAGTCATACTCTAGGTGAATTAAGTACATACAAACAGTTACATTATAATTATGGGATATTCTTACTATATGTGAATAGTATGTATATAAATAAATGGTGAAGTATAATGATTTCTAAAAATGACTAATATTAGTATAAATGTGAATATCAAGTAAATAATATTGGTAAAATAATCCATTATAGGCACATTATACATATTCAAAAAAGGATATGATTGGTAAAATGATCATTAAAAGTATATTGAACCTCTTTAAACAGAAATAATACTTATAAAAATTTTTTTTTTTTTTTTTGGTTTTTTTTATATTTTTTTTTAATTTTTTTATTTTGATCATGTAGATTTATGATCTCATGATCTTCAAGACTTGAGCTTCCAAGTCATTCAGCTACACTGGTGATCTTTTGATCATCCAGTGGCTCTTGTGCTTAGGTGATTACACAGTAACCCCAACTTTCTTGCACATGTTCTTTATCATCCCCATGATCTGGTTGGGGGTTGAACTCTTGACCGGTTGTGTTTTCTTGAGTAGGTTGCATGGTACACACTAACCCCTGGACTATATTTGTGATACTCATTCAAAACAAATTTAGTACAAATACACCACCCATGATGCACATTTGGTAATATTGTGACACATACCTGACAGATGTTATGTTCCACTCTAAGTCACAACATACAGTATGTGGATAATATGCATATAAATACCAAGTGCATAAATATGGAACATACAAGTAGCATGTGACAAGTATGGATATAACTATGTATTTCATAATTATAGTTTTAGGATCATCATACCCTATGTGCATAAGATGCATATATTTATGCATTGCATAATTAATACATTATGTGAATGATATGCATATATCCATGCATTTAAAAATGATAGGATAATTATACCCTATGTGAAAAGTATGCATATAAATGCTAATTGCATAGTTATGGGATAGTCATACTCTAGGTGAATTAAGTACATACAAACAGTTACATTATAATTATGGGATATTCATACTATATGTGAATAGTATGTATATAAATAAATGGTGAAGTATAATGATTTCTAAAAATGACTAATATTAGTATAAATGTGAATATCAAGTAAATAATATTGGTAAAATAATCCATTATAGGCACATTATACATATTCAAAAAAGGATATGATTGGTAAAATGATCATTAAAAGTATATTGAACCTCTTTAAACAGAAATAATACTTATAAAAAAAAATTTTTTTTTTTTTTGTTTTTTTTATATTTTTTTTTTAATTTTTTTATTTTGATCATGTAGATTTATGATCTCATGATCTTCAAGACTTGAGCTTCCAAGTCATTCAGCTACACTGGTGATCCTTTTGATCATCCAGTGGCTCTTGTGCTTAGGTGATTACACAGTAACCCCAACTTTCTTGCACATGTTCTTTATCATCCCCATGATCTGGTTGGGGGTTGAACTCTTGACCGGTTGTGTTTTCTTGAGTAGGTTGCATGGTACACACTAACCCCTGGACTATATTTGTGATACTCATTCAAAACAAATTTAGTACAAATACACCACCCATGATGCACATTTGGTAATATTGTGACACATACCTGACAGATGTTATGTTCCACTCTAAGTCACAACATACAGTATGTGGATAATATGCATATAAATACCAAGTGCATAAATATGGAACATTCAAGTAGCATGTGACAAGTATGGATATAACTATGTATTTCATAATTATAGTTTTAGGATCATCATACCCTATGTGCATAAGATGCATATATTTATGCATTGCATAATTAATACATTATGTGAATGATATGCATATATCCATGCATTTAAAAATGATAGGATAATTATACCCTATGTGAAAAGTATGCATATAAATGCTAATTGCATAGTTATGGGATAGTCATACTCTAGGTGAATTAAGTACATACAAACAGTTACATTATAATTATGGGATATTCATACTATATGTGAATAGTATGTATATAAATAAATGGTGAAGTATAATGATTTCTAAAAATGACTAATATTAGTATAAATGTGAATATCAAGTAAATAATATTGCTAAAATAATCCATTATAGGCACATTATACATATTCAAAAAAGGATATGATTGGTAAAATGATCATTAAAAGTATATTGAACCTCTTTAAACAGAAATAATACTTATAAAAAAAATTTTTTTTTTTTTTTGTTTTTTTTATATTTTTTTTTTAATTTTTTTATTTTGATCATGTAGATTTATGATCTCATGATCTTCAAGACTTGAGCTTCCAAGTCATTCAGCTACACTGGTGATCCTTTTGATCATCCAGTGGCTCTTGTGCTTAGGTGATTACACAGTAACCCCAACTTTCTTGCACATGTTCTTTATCATCCCCATGATCTGGTTGGGGGTTGAACTCTTGACCGGTTGTGTTTTCTTGAGTAGGTTGCATGGTACACACTAACCCCTGGACTATATTTGTGATACTCATTCAAAACAAATTTAGTACAAATACACCACCCATGATGCACATTTGGTAATATTGTGACACATACCTGACAGATGTTATGTTCCACTCTAAGTCACAACATACAGTATGTGGATAATATGCATATAAATACCAAGTGCATAAATATGGAACATTCAAGTAGCATGTGACAAGTATGGATATAACTATGTATTTCATAATTATAGTTTTAGGATCATCATACCCTATGTGCATAAGATGCATATATTTATGCATTGCATAATTAATACATTATGTGAATGATATGCATATATCCATGCATTTAAAAATGATAGGATAATTATACCCTATGTGAAAAGTATGCATATAAATGCTAATTGCATAGTTATGGGATAGTCATACTCTAGGTGAATTAAGTACATACAAACAGTTACATTATAATTATGGGATATTCATACTATATGTGAATAGTATGTATATAAATAAATGGTGAAGTATAATGATTTCTAAAAATGACTAATATTAGTATAAATGTGAATATCAAGTAAATAATATTGGTAAAATAATCCATTATAGGCACATTATACATATTCAAAAAAGGATATGATTGGTAAAATGATCATTAAAAGTATATTGAACCTCTTTAAACAGAAATAATACTTATAAAAAATTTTTTTTTTTTTTTGGTTTTTTTTATATTTTTTTTTAATTTTTTTATTTTGATCATGTAGATTTATGATCTCATGATCTTCAAGACTTGAGCTTCCAAGTCATTCAGCTACACTGGTGATCTTTTGATCATCCAGTGGCTCTTGTGCTTTGGTGATTACACAGTAACCCCAACTTTCTTGCACATGTTCTTTATCATCCCCATGATCTGGTTGGGGGTTGAACTCTTGACCGGTTGTGTTTTCTTGAGTAGGTTGCATGGTACACACTAACCCCTGGACTATATTTGTGATACTCATTCAAAACAAATTTAGTACAAATACACCACCCATGATGCACATTTGGTAATATTGTGACACATACCTGACAGATGTTATGTTCCACTCTAAGTCACAACATACAGTATGTGGATAATATGCATATAAATACCAAGTGCATAAATATGGAACATACAAGTAGCATGTGACAAGTATGGATATAACTATGTATTTCATAATTATAGTTTTAGGATCATCATACCCTATGTGCATAAGATGCATATATTTATGCATTGCATAATTAATACATTATGTGAATGATATGCATATATCCATGCATTTAAAAATGATAGGATAATTATACCCTATGTGAAAAGTATGAATATAAATGCTAATTGCATAGTTATGGGATAGTCATACTCTAGGTGAATTAAGTACATACAAACAGTTACATTATAATTATGGGATATTCATACTATATGTGAATAGTATGTATATAAATAAATGGTGAAGTATAATGATTTCTAAAAATGACTAATATTAGTATAAATGTGAATATCAAGTAAATAATATTGGTAAAATAATCCATTATAGGCACATTATACATATTCAAAAAAGGATATGATTGGTAAAATGATCATTAAAAGTATATTGAACCTCTTTAAACAGAAATAATACTTATAAAAAAATTTTTTTTTTTTTTTGGTTTTTTTTATATTTTTTTTTAATTTTTTTATTTTGATCATGTAGATTTATGATCTCATGATCTTCAAGACTTGAGCTTCCAAGTCATTCAGCTACACTGGTGATCTTTTGATCATCCAGTGGCTCTTGTGCTTAGGTGATTACACAGTAACCCCAACTTTCTTGCACATGTTCTTTATCATCCCCATGATCTGGTTGGGGGTTGAACTCTTGACCGGTTGTGTTTTCTTGAGTAGGTTGCATGGTACACACTAACCCCTGGACTATATTTGTGATACTCATTCAAAACAAATTTAGTACAAATACACCACCCATGATGCACATTTGGTAATATTGTGACACATACCTGACAGATGTTATGTTCCACTCTAAGTCACAACATACAGTATGTGGATAATATGCATATAAATACCAAGTGCATAAATATGGAACATTCAAGTAGCATGTGACAAGTATGGATATAACTATGTATTTCATAATTATAGTTTTAGGATCATCATACCCTATGTGCATAAGATGCATATATTTATGCATTGCATAATTAATACATTATGTGAATGATATGCATATATCCATGCATTTAAAAATGATAGGATAATTATACCCTATGTGAAAAGTATGCATATAAATGCTAATTGCATAGTTATGGGATAGTCATACTCTAGGTGAATTAAGTACATACAAACAGTTACATTATAATTATGGGATATTCATACTATATGTGAATAGTATGTATATAAATAAATGGTGAAGTATAATGATTTCTAAAAATGACTAATATTAGTATAAATGTGAATATCAAGTAAATAATATTGCTAAAATAATCCATTATAGGCACATTATACATATTCAAAAAAGGATATGATTGGTAAAATGATCATTAAAATTATATTGAACCTCTTTAAACAGAAATAATACTTATAAAAAAAAATTTTTTTTTTTTTTGGTTTTTTTTATATTTTTTTTTAATTTTTTTATTTTGATCATGTAGATTTATTATCTCATGATCTTCAAGACTTGAGCTTCCAAGTCATTCAGCTACACTGGTGATCCTTTTGATCATCCAGTGGCTCTTGTGCTTAGGTGATTACACAGTAACCCCAACTTTCTTGCACATGTTCTTTATCATCCCCATGATCTGGTTGGGGGTTGAACTCTTGACCGGTTGTGTTTTCTTGAGTAGGTTGCATGGTACACACTAACCCCTGGACTATATTTGTGATACTCATTCAAAACAAATTTAGTACAAATACACCACCCATGATGCACATTTGGTAATATTGTGACACATACCTGACAGATGTTATGTTCCACTCTAAGTCACAACATACAGTATGTGGATAATATGCATATAAATACCAAGTGCATAAATATGGAACATTCAAGTAGCATGTGACAAGTATGGATATAACTATGTATTTCATAATTATAGTTTTAGGATCATCATACCCTATGTGCATAAGATGCATATATTTATGCATTGCATAATTAATACATTATGTGAATGATATGCATATATCCATGCATTTAAAAATGATAGGATAATTATACCCTATGTGAAAAGTATGCATATAAATGCTAATTGCATAGTTATGGGAAAGTCATACTCTAGGTGAATTAAGTACATACAAACAGTTACATTATAATTATGGGATATTCATACTATATGTGAATAGTATGTATATAAATAAATGGTGAAGTATAATGATTTCTAAAAATGACTAATATTAGTATAAATGTGAATATCAAGTAAATAATATTGGTAAAATAATCCATTATAGGCACATTATACATATTCAAAAAAGGATATGATTGGTAAAATGATCATTAAAAGTATATTGAACCTCTTTAAACAGAAATAATACTTATAAAAAAATTTTTTTTTTTTTTTGGTTTTTTTTATATTTTTTTTTAATTTTTTTATTTTGATCATGTAGATTTATGATCTCATGATCTTCAAGACTTGAGCTTCCAAGTCATTCAGCTACACTGGTGATCTTTTGATCATCCAGTGGCTCTTGTGCTTTGGTGATTACACAGTAACCCCAACTTTCTTGCACATGTTCTTTATCATCCCCATGATCTGGTTGGGGGTTGAACTCTTGACCGGTTGTGTTTTCTTGAGTAGGTTGCATGGCACACACTAACCCCTGGACTATATTTGTGATACTCATTCAAAACAAATTTAGTACAAATACACCACCCATGATGCACATTTGGTAATATTGTGACACATACCTGACAGATGTTATGTTCCACTTTAAGTCACAACATACAGTATGTGGATAATATGCATATAAATACCAAGTGCATAAATATGGAACATTCAAGTAGCATGTGACAAGTATGGATATAACTATGTATTTCATAATTATAGTTTTAGGATCATCATACCCTATGTGCATAAGATGCATATATTTATGCATTGCATAATTAATACATTATGTGAATGATATGCATATATCCATGCATTTAAAAATGATAAGATAATTATTCCCTATGTGAAAAGTATGCATATAAATGCTAATTGCATAGTTATGGGATAGTCATACTCTAGGTGAATTAAGTACATACAAACAGTTACATTATAATTATGGGATATTCATACTATATGTGAATAGTATGTATATAAATAAATGGTGAAGTATAATGATTTCTAAAAATGACTAATATTAGTATAAATGTGAATATCAAGTAAATAATATTGGTAAAATAATCCATTATAGGCACATTATACATATTCAAAAAAGGATATGATTGGTAAAATGATCATTAAAAGTATATTGAACCTCTTTAAACAGAAATAATACTTATAAAAAAATTTTTTTTTTTTTTGGTTTTTTTTATATTTTTTTTTAATTTTTTTATTTTGATCATGTAGATTTATGATCTCATGATCTTCAAGACTTGAGCTTCCAAGTCATTCAGCTACACTGGTGATCTTTTGATCATCCAGTGGCTCTTGTGCTTAGGTGATTACACAGTAACCCCAACTTTCTTGCACATGTTCTTTATCATCCCCATGATCTGGTTGGGGGTTGAACTCTTGACCGGTTGTGTTTTCTTGAGTAGGTTGCATGGTACACACTAACCCCTGGACTATATTTGTGATACTCATTCAAAACAAATTTAGTACAAATACACCACCCATGATGCACATTTGGTAATATTGTGACACATACCTGACAGATGTTATGTTCCACTCTAAGTCACAACATACAGTATGTGGATAATATGCATATAAATACCAAGTGCATAAATATGGAACATACAAGTAGCATGTGACAAGTATGGATATAACTATGTATTTCATAATTATAGTTTTAGGATCATCATACCCTATGTGCATAAGATGCATATATTTATGCATTGCATAATTAATACATTATGTGAATGATATGCATATATCCATGCATTTAAAAATGATAGGATAATTATACCCTATGTGAAAAGTATGCATATAAATGCTAATTGCATAGTTATGGGATAGTCATACTCTAGGTGAATTAAGTACATACAAACAGTTACATTATAATTATGGGATATTCATACTATATGTGAATAGTATGTATATAAATAAATGGTGAAGTATAATGATTTCTAAAAATGACTAATATTAGTATAAATGTGAATATCAAGTAAATAATATTGGTAAAATAATCCATTATAGGCACATTATACATATTCAAAAAAGGATATGATTGGTAAAATGATCATTAAAAGTATATTGAACCTCTTTAAACAGAAATAATACTTATAAAAAAATTTTTTTTTTTTTGGTTTTTTTTATATTTTTTTTTAATTTTTTTATTTTGATCATGTAGATTTATGATCTCATGATCTTCAAGACTTGAGCTTCCAAGTCATTCAGCTACACTGGTGATCTTTTGATCATCCAGTGGCTCTTGTGCTTAGGTGATTACACAGTAACCCCAACTTTCTTGCACATGTTCTTTATCATCCCCATGATCTGGTTGGGGGTTGAACTCTTGACCGGTTGTGTTTTCTTGAGTAGGTTGCATGGTACACACTAACCCCTGGACTATATTTGTGATACTCATTCAAAACAAATTTAGTACAAATACACCACCCATGATGCACATTTGGTAATATTGTGACACATACCTGACAGATGTTATGTTCCACTCTAAGTCACAACATACAGTATGTGGATAATATGCATATAAATACCAAGTGCATAAATATGGAACATACAAGTAGCATGTGACAAGTATGGATATAACTATGTATTTCATAATTATAGTTTTAGGATCATCATACCCTATGTGCATAAGATGCATATATTTATGCATTGCATAATTAATACATTATGTGAATGATATGCATATATCCATGCATTTAAAAATGATAGGATAATTATACCCTATGTGAAAAGTATGCATATAAATGCTAATTGCATAGTTATGGGATAGTCATACTCTAGGTGAATTAAGTACATACAAACAGTTACATTATAATTATGGGATATTCATACTATATGTGAATAGTATGTATATAAATAAATGGTGAAGTATAATGATTTCTAAAAATGACTAATATTAGTATAAATGTGAATATCAAGTAAATAATATTGGTAAAATAATCCATTATAGGCACATTATACATATTCAAAAAAGGATATGATTGGTAAAATGATCATTAAAAGTATATTGAACCTCTTTAAACAGAAATAATACTTATAAAAAATTTTTTTTTTTTTTTGGTTTTTTTTATATTTTTTTTTAATTTTTTTATTTTGATCATGTAGATTTATGATCTCATGATCTTCAAGACTTGAGCTTCCAAGTCATTCAGCTACACTGGTGATCTTTTGATCATCCAGTGGCTCTTGTGCTTTGGTGATTACACAGTAACCCCAACTTTCTTGCACATGTTCTTTATCATCCCCATGATCTGGTTGGGGGTTGAACTCTTGACCGGTTGTGTTTTCTTGAGTAGGTTGCATGGTACACACTAACCCCTGGACTATATTTGTGATACTCATTCAAAACAAATTTAGTACAAATACACCACCCATGATGCACATTTGGTAATATTGTGACACATACCTGACAGATGTTATGTTCCACTCTAAGTCACAACATACAGTATGTGGATAATATGCATATAAATACCAAGTGCATAAATATGGAACATACAAGTAGCATGTGACAAGTATGGATATAACTATGTATTTCATAATTATAGTTTTAGGATCATCATACCCTATGTGCATAAGATGCATATATTTATGCATTGCATAATTAATACATTATGTGAATGATATGCATATATCCATGCATTTAAAAATGATAGGATAATTATACCCTATGTGAAAAGTATGAATATAAATGCTAATTGCATAGTTATGGGATAGTCATACTCTAGGTGAATTAAGTACATACAAACAGTTACATTATAATTATGGGATATTCATACTATATGTGAATAGTATGTATATAAATAAATGGTGAAGTATAATGATTTCTAAAAATGACTAATATTAGTATAAATGTGAATATCAAGTAAATAATATTGGTAAAATAATCCATTATAGGCACATTATACATATTCAAAAAAGGATATGATTGGTAAAATGATCATTAAAAGTATATTGAACCTCTTTAAACAGAAATAATACTTATAAAAAAATTTTTTTTTTTTTTTGGTTTTTTTTATATTTTTTTTTAATTTTTTTATTTTGATCATGTAGATTTATGATCTCATGATCTTCAAGACTTGAGCTTCCAAGTCATTCAGCTACACTGGTGATCTTTTGATCATCCAGTGGCTCTTGTGCTTAGGTGATTACACAGTAACCCCAACTTTCTTGCACATGTTCTTTATCATCCCCATGATCTGGTTGGGGGTTGAACTCTTGACCGGTTGTGTTTTCTTGAGTAGGTTGCATGGTACACACTAACCCCTGGACTATATTTGTGATACTCATTCAAAACAAATTTAGTACAAATACACCACCCATGATGCACATTTGGTAATATTGTGACACATACCTGACAGATGTTATGTTCCACTCTAAGTCACAACATACAGTATGTGGATAATATGCATATAAATACCAAGTGCATAAATATGGAACATTCAAGTAGCATGTGACAAGTATGGATATAACTATGTATTTCATAATTATAGTTTTAGGATCATCATACCCTATGTGCATAAGATGCATATATTTATGCATTGCATAATTAATACATTATGTGAATGATATGCATATATCCATGCATTTAAAAATGATAGGATAATTATACCCTATGTGAAAAGTATGCATATAAATGCTAATTGCATAGTTATGGGATAGTCATACTCTAGGTGAATTAAGTACATACAAACAGTTACATTATAATTATGGGATATTCATACTATATGTGAATAGTATGTATATAAATAAATGGTGAAGTATAATGATTTCTAAAAATGACTAATATTAGTATAAATGTGAATATCAAGTAAATAATATTGCTAAAATAATCCATTATAGGCACATTATACATATTCAAAAAAGGATATGATTGGTAAAATGATCATTAAAATTATATTGAACCTCTTTAAACAGAAATAATACTTATAAAAAAAAATTTTTTTTTTTTTTGGTTTTTTTTATATTTTTTTTTAATTTTTTTATTTTGATCATGTAGATTTATTATCTCATGATCTTCAAGACTTGAGCTTCCAAGTCATTCAGCTACACTGGTGATCCTTTTGATCATCCAGTGGCTCTTGTGCTTAGGTGATTACACAGTAACCCCAACTTTCTTGCACATGTTCTTTATCATCCCCATGATCTGGTTGGGGGTTGAACTCTTGACCGGTTGTGTTTTCTTGAGTAGGTTGCATGGTACACACTAACCCCTGGACTATATTTGTGATACTCATTCAAAACAAATTTAGTACAAATACACCACCCATGATGCACATTTGGTAATATTGTGACACATACCTGACAGATGTTATGTTCCACTCTAAGTCACAACATACAGTATGTGGATAATATGCATATAAATACCAAGTGCATAAATATGGAACATTCAAGTAGCATGTGACAAGTATGGATATAACTATGTATTTCATAATTATAGTTTTAGGATCATCATACCCTATGTGCATAAGATGCATATATTTATGCATTGCATAATTAATACATTATGTGAATGATATGCATATATCCATGCATTTAAAAATGATAGGATAATTATACCCTATGTGAAAAGTATGCATATAAATGCTAATTGCATAGTTATGGGAAAGTCATACTCTAGGTGAATTAAGTACATACAAACAGTTACATTATAATTATGGGATATTCATACTATATGTGAATAGTATGTATATAAATAAATGGTGAAGTATAATGATTTCTAAAAATGACTAATATTAGTATAAATGTGAATATCAAGTAAATAATATTGGTAAAATAATCCATTATAGGCACATTATACATATTCAAAAAAGGATATGATTGGTAAAATGATCATTAAAAGTATATTGAACCTCTTTAAACAGAAATAATACTTATAAAAAAATTTTTTTTTTTTTTTGGTTTTTTTTATATTTTTTTTTAATTTTTTTATTTTGATCATGTAGATTTATGATCTCATGATCTTCAAGACTTGAGCTTCCAAGTCATTCAGCTACACTGGTGATCTTTTGATCATCCAGTGGCTCTTGTGCTTTGGTGATTACACAGTAACCCCAACTTTCTTGCACATGTTCTTTATCATCCCCATGATCTGGTTGGGGGTTGAACTCTTGACCGGTTGTGTTTTCTTGAGTAGGTTGCATGGCACACACTAACCCCTGGACTATATTTGTGATACTCATTCAAAACAAATTTAGTACAAATACACCACCCATGATGCACATTTGGTAATATTGTGACACATACCTGACAGATGTTATGTTCCACTTTAAGTCACAACATACAGTATGTGGATAATATGCATATAAATACCAAGTGCATAAATATGGAACATACAAGTAGCATGTGACAAGTATGGATATAACTATGTATTTCATAATTATAGTTTTAGGATCATCATACCCTATGTGCATAAGATGCATATATTTATGCATTGCATAATTAATACATTATGTGAATGATATGCATATATCCATGCATTTAAAAATGATAAGATAATTATTCCCTATGTGAAAAGTATGCATATAAATGCTAATTGCATAGTTATGGGATAGTCATACTCTAGGTGAATTAAGTACATACAAACAGTTACATTATAATTATGGGATATTCATACTATATGTGAATAGTATGTATATAAATAAATGGTGAAGTATAATGATTTCTAAAAATGACTAATATTAGTATAAATGTGAATATCAAGTAAATAATATTGGTAAAATAATCCATTATAGGCACATTATACATATTCAAAAAAGGATATGATTGGTAAAATGATCATTAAAAGTATATTGAACCTCTTTAAACAGAAATAATACTTATAAAAAAATTTTTTTTTTTTTTGGTTTTTTTTATATTTTTTTTTAATTTTTTTATTTTGATCATGTAGATTTATGATCTCATGATCTTCAAGACTTGAGCTTCCAAGTCATTCAGCTACACTGGTGATCTTTTGATCATCCAGTGGCTCTTGTGCTTAGGTGATTACACAGTAACCCCAACTTTCTTGCACATGTTCTTTATCATCCCCATGATCTGGTTGGGGGTTGAACTCTTGACCGGTTGTGTTTTCTTGAGTAGGTTGCATGGTACACACTAACCCCTGGACTATATTTGTGATACTCATTCAAAACAAATTTAGTACAAATACACCACCCATGATGCACATTTGGTAATATTGTGACACATACCTGACAGATGTTATGTTCCACTCTAAGTCACAACATACAGTATGTGGATAATATGCATATAAATACCAAGTGCATAAATATGGAACATACAAGTAGCATGTGACAAGTATGGATATAACTATGTATTTCATAATTATAGTTTTAGGATCATCATACCCTATGTGCATAAGATGCATATATTTATGCATTGCATAATTAATACATTATGTGAATGATATGCATATATCCATGCATTTAAAAATGATAGGATAATTATACCCTATGTGAAAAGTATGCATATAAATGCTAATTGCATAGTTATGGGATAGTCATACTCTAGGTGAATTAAGTACATACAAACAGTTACATTATAATTATGGGATATTCATACTATATGTGAATAGTATGTATATAAATAAATGGTGAAGTATAATGATTTCTAAAAATGACTAATATTAGTATAAATGTGAATATCAAGTAAATAATATTGGTAAAATAATCCATTATAGGCACATTATACATATTCAAAAAAGGATATGATTGGTAAAATGATCATTAAAAGTATATTGAACCTCTTTAAACAGAAATAATACTTATAAAAAAATTTTTTTTTTTTTGGTTTTTTTTATATTTTTTTTTAATTTTTTTATTTTGATCATGTAGATTTATGATCTCATGATCTTCAAGACTTGAGCTTCCAAGTCATTCAGCTACACTGGTGATCTTTTGATCATCCAGTGGCTCTTGTGCTTAGGTGATTACACAGTAACCCCAACTTTCTTGCACATGTTCTTTATCATCCCCATGATCTGGTTGGGGGTTGAACT
This sequence comes from Hemileia vastatrix, assembly GCA_030280995.1. Lineage (NCBI taxonomy): Eukaryota > Fungi > Basidiomycota > Pucciniomycetes > Pucciniales > Zaghouaniaceae > Hemileia > Hemileia vastatrix. The sequence goes on along the minus strand of JASXTE010000004.1, from coordinate 23,719,471 downwards.
CTTGACCGGTTGTGTTTTCTTGAGTAGGTTGCATGGTACACACTAACCCCTGGACTATATTTGTGATACTCATTCAAAACAAATTTAGTACAAATACACCACCCATGATGCACATTTGGTAATATTGTGACACATACCTGACAGATGTTATGTTCCACTCTAAGTCACAACATACAGTATGTGGATAATATGCATATAAATACCAAGTGCATAAATATGGAACATACAAGTAGCATGTGACAAGTATGGATATAACTATGTATTTCATAATTATAGTTTTAGGATCATCATACCCTATGTGCATAAGATGCATATATTTATGCATTGCATAATTAATACATTATGTGAATGATATGCATATATCCATGCATTTAAAAATGATAGGATAATTATACCCTATGTGAAAAGTATGCATATAAATGCTAATTGCATAGTTATGGGATAGTCATACTCTAGGTGAATTAAGTACATACAAACAGTTACATTATAATTATGGGATATTCATACTATATGTGAATAGTATGTATATAAATAAATGGTGAAGTATAATGATTTCTAAAAATGACTAATATTAGTATAAATGTGAATATCAAGTAAATAATATTGGTAAAATAATCCATTATAGGCACATTATACATATTCAAAAAAGGATATGATTGGTAAAATGATCATTAAAAGTATATTGAACCTCTTTAAACAGAAATAATACTTATAAAAAATTTTTTTTTTTTTTTGGTTTTTTTTATATTTTTTTTTAATTTTTTTATTTTGATCATGTAGATTTATGATCTCATGATCTTCAAGACTTGAGCTTCCAAGTCATTCAGCTACACTGGTGATCTTTTGATCATCCAGTGGCTCTTGTGCTTTGGTGATTACACAGTAACCCCAACTTTCTTGCACATGTTCTTTATCATCCCCATGATCTGGTTGGGGGTTGAACTCTTGACCGGTTGTGTTTTCTTGAGTAGGTTGCATGGTACACACTAACCCCTGGACTATATTTGTGATACTCATTCAAAACAAATTTAGTACAAATACACCACCCATGATGCACATTTGGTAATATTGTGACACATACCTGACAGATGTTATGTTCCACTCTAAGTCACAACATACAGTATGTGGATAATATGCATATAAATACCAAGTGCATAAATATGGAACATACAAGTAGCATGTGACAAGTATGGATATAACTATGTATTTCATAATTATAGTTTTAGGATCATCATACCCTATGTGCATAAGATGCATATATTTATGCATTGCATAATTAATACATTATGTGAATGATATGCATATATCCATGCATTTAAAAATGATAGGATAATTATACCCTATGTGAAAAGTATGAATATAAATGCTAATTGCATAGTTATGGGATAGTCATACTCTAGGTGAATTAAGTACATACAAACAGTTACATTATAATTATGGGATATTCATACTATATGTGAATAGTATGTATATAAATAAATGGTGAAGTATAATGATTTCTAAAAATGACTAATATTAGTATAAATGTGAATATCAAGTAAATAATATTGGTAAAATAATCCATTATAGGCACATTATACATATTCAAAAAAGGATATGATTGGTAAAATGATCATTAAAAGTATATTGAACCTCTTTAAACAGAAATAATACTTATAAAAAAAATTTTTTTTTTTTTTGGTTTTTTTTATATTTTTTTTTAATTTTTTTATTTTGATCATGTAGATTTATGATCTCATGATCTTCAAGACTTGAGCTTCCAAGTCATTCAGCTACACTGGTGATCTTTTGATCATCCAGTGGCTCTTGTGCTTAGGTGATTACACAGTAACCCCAACTTTCTTGCACATGTTCTTTATCATCCCCATGATCTGGTTGGGGGTTGAACTCTTGACCGGTTGTGTTTTCTTGAGTAGGTTGCATGGTACACACTAACCCCTGGACTATATTTGTGATACTCATTCAAAACAAATTTAGTACAAATACACCACCCATGATGCACATTTGGTAATATTGTGACACATACCTGACAGATGTTATGTTCCACTCTAAGTCACAACATACAGTATGTGGATAATATGCATATAAATACCAAGTGCATAAATATGGAACATTCAAGTAGCATGTGACAAGTATGGATATAACTATGTATTTCATAATTATAGTTTTAGGATCATCATACCCTATGTGCATAAGATGCATATATTTATGCATTGCATAATTAATACATTATGTGAATGATATGCATATATCCATGCATTTAAAAATGATAGGATAATTATACCCTATGTGAAAAGTATGCATATAAATGCTAATTGCATAGTTATGGGATAGTCATACTCTAGGTGAATTAAGTACATACAAACAGTTACATTATAATTATGGGATATTCATACTATATGTGAATAGTATGTATATAAATAAATGGTGAAGTATAATGATTTCTAAAAATGACTAATATTAGTATAAATGTGAATATCAAGTAAATAATATTGCTAAAATAATCCATTATAGGCACATTATACATATTCAAAAAAGGATATGATTGGTAAAATGATCATTAAAATTATATTGAACCTCTTTAAACAGAAATAATACTTATAAAAAAAAATTTTTTTTTTTTTTGGTTTTTTTTATATTTTTTTTTAATTTTTTTATTTTGATCATGTAGATTTATGATCTCATGATCTTCAAGACTTGAGCTTCCAAGTCATTCAGCTACACTGGTGATCCTTTTGATCATCCAGTGGCTCTTGTGCTTAGGTGATTACACAGTAACCCCAACTTTCTTGCACATGTTCTTTATCATCCCCATGATCTGGTTGGGGGTTGAACTCTTGACCGGTTGTGTTTTCTTGAGTAGGTTGCATGGTACACACTAACCCCTGGACTATATTTGTGATACTCATTCAAAACAAATTTAGTACAAATACACCACCCATGATGCACATTTGGTAATATTGTGACACATACCTGACAGATGTTATGTTCCACTCTAAGTCACAACATACAGTATGTGGATAATATGCATATAAATACCAAGTGCATAAATATGGAACATACAAGTAGCATGTGACAAGTATGGATATAACTATGTATTTCATAATTATAGTTTTAGGATCATCATACCCTATGTGCATAAGATGCATATATTTATGCATTGCATAATTAATACATTATGTGAATGATATGCATATATCCATGCATTTAAAAATGATAAGATAATTATACCCTATGTGAAAAGTATGCATATAAATGCTAATTGCATAGTTATGGGATAGTCATACTCTAGGTGAATTAAGTACATACAAACAGTTACATTATAATTATGGGATATTCATACTATATGTGAATAGTATGTATATAAATAAATGGTGAAGTATAATGATTTCTAAAAATGACTAATATTAGTATAAATGTGAATATCAAGTAAATAATATTGGTAAAATAATCCATTATAGGCACATTATACATATTCAAAAAAGGATATGATTGGTAAAATGATCATTAAAAGTATATTGAACCTCTTTAAACAGAAATAATACTTATAAAAAAATTTTTTTTTTTTTTGGTTTTTTTTATATTTTTTTTTAATTTTTTTATTTTGATCATGTAGATTTATGATCTCATGATCTTCAAGACTTGAGCTTCCAAGTCATTCAGCTACACTGGTGATCCTTTTGATCATCCAGTGGCTCTTGTGCTTAGGTGATTACACAGTAACCCCAACTTTCTTGCACATGTTCTTTATCATCCCCATGATCTGGTTGGGGGTTGAACTCTTGACCGGTTGTGTTTTCTTGAGTAGGTTGCATGGTACACACTAACCCCTGGACTATATTTGTGATACTCATTCAAAACAAATTTAGTACAAATACACCACCCATGATGCACATTTGGTAATATTGTGACACATACCTGACAGATGTTATGTTCCACTCTAAGTCACAACATACAGTATGTGGATAATATGCATATAAATACCAAGTGCATAAATATGGAACATTCAAGTAGCATGTGACAAGTATGGATATAACTATGTATTTCATAATTATAGTTTTAGGATCATCATACCCTATGTGCATAAGATGCATATATTTATGCATTGCATAATTAATACATTATGTGAATGATATGCATATATCCATGCATTTAAAAATGATAGGATAATTATACCCTATGTGAAAAGTATGCATATAAATGCTAATTGCATAGTTATGGGATAGTCATACTCTAGGTGAATTAAGTACATACAAACAGTTACATTATAATTATGGGATATTCATACTATATGTGAATAGTATGTATATAAATAAATGGTGAAGTATAATGATTTCTAAAAATGACTAATATTAGTATAAATGTGAATATCAAGTAAATAATATTGGTAAAATAATCCATTATAGGCACATTATACATATTCAAAAAAGGATATGATTGGTAAAATGATCATTAAAAGTATATTGAACCTCTTTAAACAGAAATAATACTTATAAAAAATTTTTTTTTTTTTTTTGGTTTTTTTTATATTTTTTTTTAATTTTTTTATTTTGATCATGTAGATTTATGATCTCATGATCTTCAAGACTTGAGCTTCCAAGTCATTCAGCTACACTGGTGATCTTTTGATCATCCAGTGGCTCTTGTGCTTAGGTGATTACACAGTAACCCCAACTTTCTTGCACATGTTCTTTATCATCCCCATGATCTGGTTGGGGGTTGAACTCTTGACCGGTTGTGTTTTCTTGAGTAGGTTGCATGGTACACACTAACCCCTGGACTATATTTGTGATGCTCATTCAAAACAAATTTAGTACAAATACACCACCCATGATGCACATTTGGTAATATTGTGACACATACCTGACAGATGTTATGTTCCACTCTAAGTCACAACATACAGTATGTGGATAATATGCATATAAATACCAAGTGCATAAATATGGAACATACAAGTAGCATGTGACAAGTATGGATATAACTATGTATTTCATAATTATAGTTTTAGGATCATCATACCCTATGTGCATAAGATGCATATATTTATGCATTGCATAATTAATACATTATGTGAATGATATGCATATATCCATGCATTTAAAAATGATAAGATAATTATACCCTATGTGAAAAGTATGCATATAAATGCTAATTGCATAGTTATGGGATAGTCATACTCTAGGTGAATTAAGTACATACAAACAGTTACATTATAATTATGGGATATTCATACTATATGTGAATAGTATGTATATAAATAAATGGTGAAGTATAATGATTTCTAAAAATGACTAATATTAGTATAAATGTGAATATCAAGTAAATAATATTGGTAAAATAATCCATTATAGGCACATTATACATATTCAAAAAAGGATATGATTGGTAAAATGATCATTAAAAGTATATTGAACCTCTTTAAACAGAAATAATACTTATAAAAAAATTTTTTTTTTTTTTTGGTTTTTTTTATATTTTTTTTTAATTTTTTTATTTTGATCATGTAGATTTATGATCTCATGATCTTCAAGACTTGAGCTTCCAAGTCATTCAGCTACACTGGTGATCCTTTTGATCATCCAGTGGCTCTTGTGCTTAGGTGATTACACAGTAACCCCAACTTTCTTGCACATGTTCTTTATCATCCCCATGATCTGGTTGGGGGTTGAACTCTTGACCGGTTGTGTTTTCTTGAGTAGGTTGCATGGTACACACTAACCCCTGGACTATATTTGTGATACTCATTCAAAACAAATTTAGTACAAATACACCACCCATGATGCACATTTGGTAATATTGTGACACATACCTGACAGATGTTATGTTCCACTCTAAGTCACAACATACAGTATGTGGATAATATGCATATAAATACCAAGTGCATAAATATGGAACATACAAGTAGCATGTGACAAGTATGGATATAACTATGTATTTCATAATTATAGTTTTAGGATCATCATACCCTATGTGCATAAGATGCATATATTTATGCATTGCATAATTAATACATTATGTGAATGATATGCATATATCCATGCATTTAAAAATGATAGGATAATTATACCCTATGTGAAAAGTATGCATATAAATGCTAATTGCATAGTTATGGGATAGTCATACTCTAGGTGAATTAAGTACATACAAACAGTTACATTATAATTATGGGATATTCATACTATATGTGAATAGTATGTATATAAATAAATGGTGAAGTATAATGATTTCTAAAAATGACTAATATTAGTATAAATGTGAATATCAAGTAAATAATATTGGTAAAATAATCCATTATAGGCACATTATACATATTCAAAAAAGGATATGATTGGTAAAATGATCATTAAAAGTATATTGAACCTCTTTAAACAGAAATAATACTTATAAAAAAATTTTTTTTTTTTTTTGGTTTTTTTTATATTTTTTTTTAATTTTTTTATTTTGATCATGTAGATTTATGATCTCATGATCTTCAAGACTTGAGCTTCCAAGTCATTCAGCTACACTGGTGATCCTTTTGATCATCCAGTGGCTCTTGTGCTTAGGTGATTACACAGTAACCCCAACTTTCTTGCACATGTTCTTTATCATCCCCATGATCTGGTTGGGGGTTGAACTCTTGACCGGTTGTGTTTTCTTGAGTAGGTTGCATGGTACACACTAACCCCTGGACTATATTTGTGATACTCATTCAAAACAAATTTAGTACAAATACACCACCCATGATGCACATTTGGTAATATTGTGACACATACCTGACAGATGTTATGTTCCACTCTAAGTCACAACATACAGTATGTGGATAATATGCATATAAATACCAAGTGCATAAATATGGAACATACAAGTAGCATGTGACAAGTATGGATATAACTATGTATTTCATAATTATAGTTTTAGGATCATCATACCCTATGTGCATAAGATGCATATATTTATGCATTGCATAATTAATACATTATGTGAATGATATGCATATATCCATGCATTTAAAAATGATAGGATAATTATACCCTATGTGAAAAGTATGCATATAAATGCTAATTGCATAGTTATGGGATAGTCATACTGTAGGTGATTTAAGTACATACAAACAGTTACATTATAATTATGGGATATTCATACTATATGTGAATAGTATGTATATAAATAAATGGTGAAGTATAATGATTTCTAAAAATGACTAATATTAGTATAAATGTGAATATCAAGTAAATAATATTGGTAAAATAATCCATTATAGGCACATTATACATATTCAAAAAAGGATATGATTGGTAAAATGATCATTAAAAGTATATTGAACCTCTTTAAACAGAAATAATACTTATAAAAAAATTTTTTTTTTTTTTTGGTTTTTTTTATATTTTTTTTTAATTTTTTTATTTTGATCATGTAGATTTATGATCTCATGATCTTCAAGACTTGAGCTTCCAAGTCATTCAGCTACACTGGTGATCCTTTTGATCATCCAGTGGCTCTTGTGCTTAGGTGATTACACAGTAACCCCAACTTTCTTGCACATGTTCTTTATCATCCCCATGATCTGGTTGGGGGTTGAACTCTTGACCGGTTGTGTTTTCTTGAGTAGGTTGCATGGTACACACTAACCCCTGGACTATATTTGTGATACTCATTCAAAACAAATTTAGTACAAATACACCACCCATGATGCACATTTGGTAATATTGTGACACATACCTGACAGATGTTATGTTCCACTCTAAGTCACAACATACAGTATGTGGATAATATGCATATAAATACCAAGTGCATAAATATGGAACATACAAGTAGCATGTGACAAGTATGGATATAACTATGTATTTCATAATTATAGTTTTAGGATCATCATACCCTATGTGCATAAGATGCATATATTTATGCATTGCATAATTAATACATTATGTGAATGATATGCATATATCCATGCATTTAAAAATGATAGGATAATTATACCCTATGTGAAAAGTATGCATATAAATGCTAATTGCATAGTTATGGGATAGTCATACTCTAGGTGAATTAAGTACATACAAACAGTTACATTATAATTATGGGATATTCATACTATATGTGAATAGTATGTATATAAATAAATGGTGAAGTATAATGATTTCTAAAAATGACTAATATTAGTATAAATGTGAATATCAAGTAAATAATATTGGTAAAATAATCCATTATAGGCACATTATACATATTCAAAAAAGGATATGATTGGTAAAATGATCATTAAAAGTATATTGAACCTCTTTAAACAGAAATAATACTTATAAAAAAATTTTTTTTTTTTTTGGTTTTTTTTATATTTTTTTTTAATTTTTTTATTTTGATCATGTAGATTTATGATCTCATGATCTTCAAGACTTGAGCTTCCAAGTCATTCAACTACACTGGTGATCCTTTTGATCATCCAGTGGCTCTTGTGCTTAGGTGATTACACAGTAACCCCAACTTTCTTGCACATGTTCTTTATCATCCCCATGATCTGGTTGGGGGTTGAACTCTTGACCGGTTGTGTTTTCTTGAGTAGGTTGCATGGTACACACTAACCCCTGGACTATATTTGTGATACTCATTCAAAACAAATTTAGTACAAATACGCCACCCATGATGCACATTTGGTAATATTGTGACACATACCTGACAGATGTTATGTTCCACTCTAAGTCACAACATACAGTATGTGGATAATATGCATATAAATACCAAGTGCATAAATATGGAACATTCAAGTAGCATGTGACAAGTATGGATATAACTATGTATTTCATAATTATAGTTTTAGGATCATCATACCCTATGTGCATAAGATGCATATATTTATGCATTGCATAATTAATACATTATGTGAATGATATGCATATATCCATGCATTTAAAAATGATAGGATAATTATACCCTATGTGAAAAGTATGCATATAAATGCTAATTGCATAGTTATGGGATAGTCATACTCTAGGTGAATTAAGTACATACAAACAGTTACATTATAATTATGGGATATTCATACTATATGTGAATAGTATGTATATAAATAAATGGTGAAGTATAATGATTTCTAAAAATGACTAATATTAGTATAAATGTGAATATCAAGTAAATAATATTGGTAAAATAATCCATTATAGGCACATTATACATATTCAAAAAAGGATATGATTGGTAAAATGATCATTAAAAGTATATTGAACCTCTTTAAACAGAAATAATACTTATAAAAAATTTTTTTTTTTTTTTGGTTTTTTTTATATTTTTTTTTAATTTTTTTATTTTGATCATGTAGATTTATGATCTCATGATCTTCAAGACTTGAGCTTCCAAGTCATTCAGCTACACTGGTGATCCTTTTGATCATCCAGTGGCTCTTGTGCTTAGGTGATTACACAGTAACCCCAACTTTCTTGCACATGTTCTTTATCATCCCCATGATCTGGTTGGGGGTTGAACTCTTGACCGGTTGTGTTTTCTTGAGTAGGTTGCATGGTACACACTAACCCCTGGACTATATTTGTGATACTCATTCAAAACAAATTTAGTACAAATACACCACCCATGATGCACATTTGGTAATATTGTGACACATACCTGACAGATGTTATGTTCCACTCTAAGTCACAACATACAGTATGTGGATAATATGCATATAAATACCAAGTGCATAAATATGGAACATTCAAGTAGCATGTGACAAGTATGGATATAACTATGTATTTCATAATTATAGTTTTAGGATCATCATACCCTATGTGCATAAGATGCATATATTTATGCATTGCATAATTAATACATTATGTGAATGATATGCATATATCCATGCATTTAAAAATGATAGGATAATTATACCCTATGTGAAAAGTATGCATATAAATGCTAATTGCATAGTTATGGGATTGTCATACTCTAGGTGAATTAAGTACATACAAACAGTTACATTATAATTATGGGATATTCATACTATATGTGAATAGTATGTATATAAACAAATGGTGAAGTATAATGATTTCTAAAAATGACTAATATTAGTATAAATGTGAATATCAAGTAAATAATATTGGTAAAATAATCCATTATAGGCACATTATACATATTCAAAAAAGGATATGATTGGTAAAATGATCATTAAAAGTATATTGAACCTCTTTAAACAGAAATAATACTTATAAAAAAAATTTTTTTTTTTTTTGGTTTTTTATATATTTTTTTTTAATTTTTTTATTTTGATCATGTAGATTTATGATCTCATGATCTTCAAGACTTGAGCTTCCAAGTCATTCAGCTACACTGGTGATCCTTTTGATCATCCAGTGGCTCTTGTGCTTAGGTGATTACACAGTAACCCCAACTTTCTTGCACATGTTCTTTATCATCCCCATGATCTGGTTGGGGGTTGAACTCTTGACCGGTTGTGTTTTCTTGAGTAGGTTGCATGGTACACACTAACCCCTGGACTATATTTGTGATACTCATTCAAAACAAATTTAGTACAAATACACCACCCATGATGCACATTTGGTAATATTGTGACACATACCTGACAGATGTTATGTTCCACTCTAAGTCACAACATACAGTATTTGGATAATATGCATATAAATACCAAGTGCATAAATATGGAACATTCAAGTAGCATGTGACAAGTATGGATATAACTATGTATTTCATAATTATAGTTTTAGGATCATCATACCCTATGTGCATAAGATGCATATATTTATGCATTGCATAATTAATACATTATGTGAATGATATGCATATATCCATGCATTTAAAAATGATAGGATAATTATACCCTATGTGAAAAGTATGCATATAAATGCTAATTGCATAGTTATGGGATAGTCATACTCTAGGTGAATTAAGTACATACAAACAGTTACATTATAATTATGGGATATTCATACTATATGTGAATAGTATGTATATAAATAAATGGTGAAGTATAATGATTTCTAAAAATGACTAATATTAGTATAAATGTGAATATCAAGTAAATAATATTGGTAAAATAATCCATTATAGGCACATTATACATATTCAAAAAAGGATATGATTGGTAAAATGATCATTAAAAGTATATTGAACCTCTTTAAACAGAAATAATACTTATAAAAAATTTTTTTTTTTTTTTGGTTTTTTTTATATTTTTTTTTAATTTTTTTATTTTGATCATGTAGATTTATGATCTCATGATCTTCAAGACTTGAGCTTCCAAGTCATTCAGCTACACTGGTGATCCTTTTGATCATCCAGTGGCTCTTGTGCTTAGGTGATTACACAGTAACCCCAACTTTCTTGCACATGTTCTTTATCATCCCCATGATCTGGTTGGGGGTTGAACTCTTGACCGGTTGTGTTTTCTTGAGTAGGTTGCATGGTACACACTAACCCCTGGACTATATTTGTGATACTCATTCAAAACAAATTTAGTACAAATACACCACCCATGATGCACATTTGGTAATATTGTGACACATACCTGACAGATGTTATGTTCCACTCTAAGTCACAACATACAGTATGTGGATAATATGCATATAAATACCAAGTGCATAAATATGGAACATTCAAGTAGCATGTGACAAGTATGGATATAACTATGTATTTCATAATTATAGTTTTAGGATCATCATACCCTATGTGCATAAGATGCATATATTTATGCATTGCATAATTAATACATTATGTGAATGATATGCATATATCCATGCATTTAAAAATGATAGGATAATTATACCCTATGTGAAAAGTATGCATATAAATGCTAATTGCATAGTTATGGGATTGTCATACTCTAGGTGAATTAAGTACATACAAACAGTTACATTATAATTATGGGATATTCATACTATATGTGAATAGTATGTATATAAACAAATGGTGAAGTATAATGATTTCTAAAAATGACTAATATTAGTATAAATGTGAATATCAAGTAAATAATATTGGTAAAATAATCCATTATAGGCACATTATACATATTCAAAAAAGGATATGATTGGTAAAATGATCATTAAAAGTATATTGAACCTCTTTAAACAGAAATAATACTTATAAAAAAAATTTTTTTTTTTTTTGGTTTTTTATATATTTTTTTTTAATTTTTTTATTTTGATCATGTAGATTTATGATCTCATGATCTTCAAGACTTGAGCTTCCAAGTCATTCAGCTACACTGGTGATCCTTTTGATCATCCAGTGGCTCTTGTGCTTAGGTGATTACACAGTAACCCCAACTTTCTTGCACATGTTCTTTATCATCCCCATGATCTGGTTGGGGGTTGAACTCTTGACCGGTTGTGTTTTCTTGAGTAGGTTGCATGGTACACACTAACCCCTGGACTATATTTGTGATACTCATTCAAAACAAATTTAGTACAAATACACCACCCATGATGCACATTTGGTAATATTGTGACACATACCTGACAGATGTTATGTTCCACTCTAAGTCACAACATACAGTATTTGGATAATATGCATATAAATACCAAGTGCATAAATATGGAACATTCAAGTAGCATGTGACAAGTATGGATATAACTATGTATTTCATAATTATAGTTTTAGGATCATCATACCCTATGTGCATAAGATGCATATATTTATGCATTGCATAATTAATACATTATGTGAATGATATGCATATATCCATGCATTTAAAAATGATAGGATAATTATACCCTATGTGAAAAGTATGCATATAAATGCTAATTGCATAGTTATGGGATAGTCATACTCTAGGTGAATTAAGTACATACAAACAGTTACATTATAATTATGGGATATTCATACTATATGTGAATAGTATGTATATAAATAAATGGTGAAGTATAATGATTTCTAAAAATGACTAATATTAGTATAAATGTCAGTACAGTCTAGTATATAAGTATGATATAATAGTGTTATTTTATGGTCCTACTACTTATTAATAAATGATTTAGTGATTAAACCTCAGGGGAAGACTAATAGAATAGTTATACTCAAATTAAACTCACAATACTTGGATTTAAATGCGTGCTAGTGGTGGAAAATAGAAGAATAATATATAGTTATAGCTTTTATAAAGATAATATCAATTTATAAGGGCTTTATAATATATTTCTGAATGTTAATAATTGTAGTGTAATGTTTATTTGAAGTGTAGTAATTGAATGATGATAATAAACCGTCAAAATCCCTCCTTACTTATACCCAAATCCACTGGAGTGCACAGACCTTCAATCCAGATGATGTCACTGCTATCCCCGGCAATTACAGCACTGTGAGGGCCCATCACCTCCCCATGGCGTCCACTTCAAGCAGTTTCAACACCCAGACCTCCAGTAAGGACCCTCCATCACTATTAATAATAACACAGAGTCATACCATAAATAGAAATCCCAGATAAAAGCGGATACCATAAAGAAACAGGTAAAATAAAAGATCAAAAAGAGATTTAATGAAACTAAAAGCATATAAAGGAAACAAATAAAATGTCCAAGCCCCCAATAACATCCCCAAGCATCCACATTAACCCAGAAACATCTTTCCAACCCATAAATCCGTGAATAACCATCCAAGGAAGTAATTTTAGTTGTCCAAACTGGGTGTATGCGCCTGATATAGGTGTCTATGCTTCTGTAGGCGTTGTGAATCCACTGATTTGGTCCATATGACCTAAAATAAGCAGAAAAACAAAGGTTATAGGCTATTAAGGGGCTAAAACCCACTTATATACCTAAATATACATAATATACTGCATATTTCACTGAATATGAGATTTATGTATACATATAAGCTTATGTATGTCAATAATTACTTCATATCACTTAAGATAAGTATATTATGACTCCATTAACACCTTAATAAGTATTATTAGGCCATGGATAAGCTATTTAAACTATTATAAATTATATAATAGAATAATAATTATATATATATATAATAAAATAATATATATTATTATTTTAACCTTATTTTTAAGATATAAGCTTAATCTAATTAAGGTTATCTTATTTTAAGCATAAGAAATACTCAGTCCTAAGGATATTTAGGCTGACACTCCCTCACCCCAAAAAAAACAATAAAAAAAAATGTTAAGACATTTTAATTAATCTTAAGGAATGAAATAAAAAATAAAAAATAATTTTTATAATACATATACTGAATGAACAGTATTATTTAGATTTAAATTTTTTCAAGAGATTTTTAAGATCAGAGATTTCATTTTCTGGAATCCACTGGTCATATTCACTTGATTTATTTTTAAATCTTAGTAGATACTCAACTCCCTTTTCTTTTGTAAGGTGTCTCTTTTTAAGTATCTTTTCAATTTCTGCTTTTTCCACAATTTCTTCAGGTTGCTGTTTATGCCTTCCTGATCTTCTTGGAAAGAGAGCAGTATCATTAGAATGGTATGGTTTTATAAGAGAAATAGGAAATACTGGATGTTTTCTATCATAAGGTGCATATAGAATAACCTCAACAGCATTATTACCAACCATCTTTTTAACTACAAATGGTCCAATGAATGGATCCTTCAATTTAACATTACCATTTAAATTGAAATGTAGCGTTGAAATAAGGACTTCATCACCCTCTTTGAACATTTGTTCTTTATGGGCTTTATCCCATCTTTTCTTTTCATACTCAAAAGCCTTATTTATACATTCTTGAGCATGTTTTCTGCATAATTCCTGCATCTGAAGAAAAGATTTAGTAACTGGATGAATATCCAATCTAGGTAACTTATTAAGAGTTTTAGCAGGGGTATTAGGTACATAACCCAACCATAACTCAAATGGCTTTTTGCCAGTGACAGAATGTACTGTACTATTGTATGCAAATTCTAAACCTGGGATAAGGGTTACCCAATCATGCGTGAATTTGTCATTGTCTTTAAAATTAAGACCAAAAGCACAGTATCTTCTTATCATATCTTCTAAGGTTTGTATCATTCTTTCTGCTAGCCCATCAGTTTGTGGATGGTGTGCTGTAGAAAGTTTTAATTGACACCCTGAAACATCCATAAGTGATGTCCAGAACTCAGAAGTAAATTTAGGATCTCTGTCAGAAACTATTGCTTTGGGGAAACCTGCTGTATTTAACATTTGTGTCCACCATAAAAAAGCTAAGTCCTTTGCAGAAACCTCTTTGTGGGTAGGAATAAATTTACACATCTTTGTAAATCTATCTACAATTACCCAGCAGGAGTTATAACTCTTATGCCCTGCTATTGGCAAACCTGTTACAAAGTCCATGTTAATGATTTCCCATGGAGCTTTTGGTTGCTCAATTTGTTGTAATAAACCAGCTCTTTTTCCTGTTAATCTTTTAGATTTTTGACAAGAATCACATGTTTCAACATATTTCTGAACATCCTCAGACATGTTAATCCACCAAGCTGTGTTTTTTACTCTGGTTAATGTTTTATGGTAGTCAAAATGACCTGCCAGTATATCATCATGACATATACTTAACATTAACTCCTTCATTGAAGGGGGAATTACAATTACATTACTTAATTTTTTCCTGTAATATATAAAACCATCCTCAATGGAAAATTTTCCTTTCTCTAATGCCTCTTTATACTTATCTGGTAATGTTTTTATTAAAACATTCATTGAAGCATTAGATGGATCATTTAATATTGTAGTTAATTTACTTAAGTCAGGATCTGAATTATAATTATCAAGAATTGATTGCATAAATTCATCCTCAAGATCTACAATATAAATGCCATAAATGTTAATAATCTCTGACTCAGGAACATAAGCAGGATTATCATCATTATTAGGCAGAGGTACTCTAGATAACAGATCTACATTAGAGTGCAAGGTTCCTGCTCTATGTGTAATAGTCATCCGTCCTCTGTATTCTTGTACAGCTAATTGCCATCTAAACATGTGTCTATTAGGAGTTTTCATGTTTAAGAGTGACTTAACTGCACTACAGTCAGTTATTAACTCAAATTTTTGGTCTTCAAGGTAATAATGTAGCTTTTCAAGAGCCCATACTACTGCCAAACATTCAAGTTGAGTAGCACCATATTTTAATTCACCACTTCTCAGAGTACGTGAAATATAGCAGATTACTACTTCTGACATTTTACCTTCAATAAGTTGTTTTTGATGCAAAGCAGCACCCAGTCCAATAAAACTTGCATCTGTATATAATACAAAAGGTAATTGGAAATCTGGTAATCCCAAGATAGGAGCTGTCATTAAACATTCTTTCAACTTATTAAAAGCTTGTTGTCTTTCATTATTCCAAATGAAAGCTTCTGATTTCTTTATCAGTGTGGTCAGTGGTGCAGCAATTGATTGGTAGTTTTTTATATATTGTCTATAATAACCACACATTCCAAGAAAAGATTGTACATCCTTCACATTTTGAGGAATGCCAATATTCTTTATTGCAGCCACTTTATTTTGGTCTACACATATTTGTAAGCCAGATACAATATGACCAAGCACTTTTAAAGATTCAAACCCAAATTTACATTTTTTCAATGCAAGGGTCATTTTTATTTCATCCATTTTCTGAAATACTTTCCTTAAATGGATTAAGTGTTCATCAAAAGTTTTAGAGAACACTATGATGTCATCAATGTATACCATTAACCATCCCTCAATCATTTCATTATGGAATGTTATATCCATTAACTTCTGAAATACTGATGGAGCATTTTTTGGTCCAAATGGCATTCTGACATACTTATAAATTCCCATGTGTGTTGTTATCAACAAAAAGTTCTGTGAATTCTTTTCAACAGGAATTTGATGGTACCCTTTATTTCCATCTAGGCAACTTATATATTTAGCACCTTTAAGGGTAGCATGTATAGAGGCAATCCTTGGCAAGGGATAAATATCATCTACTGTAAATGTATTTAATGCTCTATAATCACCGCACAGTCTTGCTTTATCTTGTTCATAAGAAATCAGCACTGGTGATATTACACAATATTTTGGTGTAGTTTCAACCTTCTCAAGAATGTTCATCTTTAATAACATCTTAATATTATCCTCTATGTCTTTCCTCTTCATTGGTGAAGCAGGGTATGGTTTCTTTTTAAGACTAGCAGGAATATTATCCATGTCACAGGTTAAACTAATTTTCATTTCATGATCTTTTACAAGGCCAAGTTCATTTGTACCATGTGCAAAAGCCATTGGAAAAGCTTTAATTAATTCCAAAATATTATTTTTCTCAGTTTCACTTATCTGAGTGCCAAATGATGCTTTTGAAATTTCTGTTTCCAGAAGTTCCATCTCATTGGATTCTCTTCCTTTAGACGGGGAATTTGTTACTTACTCAATGTGTAAGACTGTGTTAAAAGAATTTATTTTAAATTTCCTTTTACCATTCATGCCAATTGTAAAATTGTTATTAGCAGGGTCTAATTTTACACCAAATTTAGTCAGAATATCATTTCCAATGATAAAACAGTTACTACAATTTGTATTATCCATTACTACAAAGTCACAAGTTACCCTTACATAACCATGTTGGTGTTTAAAGAAAACAGCAGCTTTGTATTTACCAATGGGGTGTAGTACTGATCCAAAACCTCTCCAATTTTTATTCTGAAGTGGTTCAAGCTTAAACTTATATTCACTATCAATTTTCTGTAATGTATTAGTCGAAACAACTGAACCAGCAGCTCCTGTGTCCAATACTATATTAACATTTTCACCAGAAATGATAGCTGGAACCGTGATAGGTGTCATTCTAAAGTTATCAGCTTGTATATCCTTAATGATTTCAGCATCCTCAAAATTCATTAAAGATTCATTTGAGTCCATATTTAATATTGGATTTTCAAAGATGGACAAATCATCTTCCAACATACAGACTTCATTTTCATCACTATATGAGATATTGCTGTCATAATCACTTGATTCTTTACTTTTTTCAGTTTCAGTTTCAGATTCACGTTGATTTTCAACAATATTTATGTTTTTCTCACATTTGTGACCTTTAACCCAAGGTTTGTTACACTTATAACAAGTATTTGTTTCATACTTTTTAGGTACTACAGGTGCAGTAGGTTTTTTCTGCTTCTCCTGAAGTGTTTTTGAATTCTGAGTTTTTACAGGTTCAACATTTTGTTTATAAGTGGAATACCTTGATTTATACTTATGGTTCAATAATATTTCATTGCAAATATTAATAAAGTCAGAATATTCAGTAACATTTAATGTTCTAGCTACAACAATGTCTCTGACAGATATAGGTAATTTGTATATTATCTTATCTTTCCATAAGTTAAAATCCATATGAGGCTCAATGGCTTTTAATATTTTGTTTAAATTCATTAAAAATACCATAGGTTTGTCACCATTCAACGGATTATACCTAGTCTTCTCATACAGTCTCTGCTGAGTAAGCCTGAATTTAGAACCTCCAAATTGTTTTTCAATAAGTTGTTTCCATTCAGCCCAAGAGTAGTCTCTACCCTCACTTAAGACAGCTTCAAACCATAATAAAGCAACATCCTTAAATAAAGAAATTAATTTTGATGTTATCTCTTCATCTGGTAACTTATATGAGAATTTCAAGTTGTCAATTCTTTGAATAAAATGTTGCCAATCAGAGCTGGCTTCCCCATCATAAGTTGGGTACTGATCTATCTTAGGCCAGTTCTTCTGATTGGATTTTATCTCACTAATCTTAGGTAAATTCAACAACTCATTTACTTTTGATAAATGGTCTTGTATTTCTTCCTGCACGGATTTGTGACTTACATTTTCAGATTTGACACTACCACCAGATGGTTTCAATTGTGGTGGTATAGGGAAGGAATGAGATTCACTTTTGCCAATGAAAGGATTATTATTATATTGATTATACTTATGATTATCCTGGTTCATTAGTAGATTGGCAGTTTCAATCTCAACTTTAGTTAATCTTTGTAGCATCTCAGAGACACTTTGATTTGTCTGTGCAAAAGATAACTTTGTTCTTGATTCAGTCTTTAATAAGTGTGTTTCATATAATTTTTCTAACTCACAAAATTTGTTTGAAAGGTCATTATATTTATTACTCAATGAATCATATTTAAGAGTTAGAGACAAATGTTCCTTCTCTAATTCTTTATTACGTGTTGCTAATTGAGAAATGTTCAATGTTAAGGATGAAATTGTATCACTAGTGAGCTTAACTGTCTGTTCCTCACAATCAGTCATTCTATTCCACAATGCTGAAACAATTCTATGGACAGTTGGATTATTGTTAAAATATTCCATGTCCTCCTTTTCAATTCTCTCACTCTCCTGTGAACTTCTCATCTCACTAGTAGGTGGTTGCAACTGAGGATTAACTGTATTATCATTGTATATAGTACTGTTATTATGGACAAAAGACAAGTCAGGTGTATCTACTCTAAAACCTAAATTTCTTAAATCCTCCTCTATTTTTTGTACAGATTTAACATCAATAGAATTACCTATATTGTAATTATCAGTATTATGTCTAATCTGAGAGGGTAAGTTACTTACCAAGGGATGGTTGCCAGTCCTGATTTTTGGCGCTTTTTTCCCTTGTAAGGGTGAGCTGAGGAAGTCAGATGAGGGGGTGGATCCCTGTTGCAACTGTGGCTTGTCCACTGTTGGTGAAACCAGTCCCATTTCCATTTGTCTACCAGGATTTTCTCCTGGGAGTGAGTGGACCCTCCTTGGATAGGGGGTTGCTGATTTGATTGACTGGGCTGGCCTCCCTTTAATTCTGCCATTGCCTGATTCATCTGCTGAAATCCTACCTTGCAATTGTTTTGCAACTGCTCTGCTTCTTTGAACATGAGAGATTTTGATTCCTCTAGCTTCAGAACCTGTTTGGCCAGATGGGACAGTTGATCCTGAAGAGGAGGAGACGTCTTTTTGATAGTTATCTTTTTTAAGAGGGCGTCCTTTTCCTCTATACTCATGCTTTCTGGCTGGGGGTACTGTTGTCCCTCCATGGTGATGTCCTGGAAAGTTTTTATTAGCTTTAGACCTGGTATTATAAGCAGGCTGTTCACTTACACTATCCTGAGGAGCACTCATATTGTTCAGAATAACAATATTTTACGTCTACAAAAGGAAAAAACTCTGTGGAATTAGTAGACAAAAGATATTAGTAATTATATTACTAATAAAAAAGCAATAGAGCTTACCCTGAATTTATATCTTTATTTATTTAAATAAAATATAAGAAAAATTCGAAAAAATCTGTTAAAAATATAATAATAAGTTTAACTAGACCTCTATAAGGGTGAATAATTAGCTTACCAAGCTTTAGCCAAATACCAATTTTATTGGGTGTTATATTGGTGTCCAAATACCAAGTGAAATTGGGTTTATATTGGGTACAGTTACTACTGTAAATATCTAATTTTTATAATAAAAAATTAGTACAATTATTATAAGGGTTCTTTTCCGCAATCAAAGAGCTATGATGACCCACTAATATGCCGCAGACCCAAATATTTGGTTAATTTTGAGTTGTACTAAGGTAAAAATCACGTCCCAAGGCTTATACTAAATAATAAGTAAAATATAAGGAAAGACCCCCAATTGTCAGTACAGTCTAGTATATAAGTATGATATAATAGTGTTATTTTATGGTCCTACTACTTATTAATAAATGATTTAGTGATTAAACCTCAGGGGAAGACTAATAGAATAGTTATACTCAAATTAAACTCACAATACTTGGATTTAAATGCGTGCTAGTGGTGGAAAATAGAAGAATAAAATATAGTTATAGCTTTTATAAAGATAATATCAATTTATAAGGGCTTTATAATATATTTCTGAATGTTAATAATTGTAGTGTAATGTTTATTTGAAGTGTAGTAATTGAATGATGATAATAAACCGTCAAAATCCCTCCTTACTTATACCCAAATCCACTAGAGTGCACAGACCTTCAATCCAGATGATGTCACTGCTATCCCCGGCAATTACAGCACTGTGAGGGCCCATCACCTCCCCATGGCGTCCACTTCAAGCAGTTTCAACACCCAGACCTCCAGTAAGGACCCTCCATCACTATTAATAATAACACAGAGTCATACCATAAATAGAAATCCCAGATAAAAGCGGATACCATAAAGAAACAGGTAAAATAAAAGATCAAAAAGAGATTTAATGAAACTAAAAGCATATAAAGGAAACAAATAAAATGTCCAAGCCCCCAATAACATCCCCAAGCATCCACATTAACCCAGAAACATCTTTCCAACCCATAAATCCGTGAATAACCATCCAAGGAAGTAATTTTAGTTGTCCAAACTGGGTGTATGCGCCTGATATAGGTGTCTATGCTTCTGTAGGCGTTGTGAATCCACTGATTTCGTCCATATGACCTAAAATAAGCAGAAAAACAAAGGTTATAGGCTATTAAGGGGCTAAAACCCACTTATATACCTAAATATACATAATATACTGCATATTTCACTGAATATGAGATTTATGTATACATATAAGCTTATGTATGTCAATAATTACTTCATATCACTTAAGATAGGTATATTATGACTCCATTAACACCTTAATAAGTATTATTAGGCCATGGATAAGCTATTTAAACTATTATAAATTATATAATAGAATAATAATTATATATATATATAATAAAATAATATATATTATTATTTTAACCTTATTTTTAAGATATAAGCTTAATCTAATTAAGGTTATCTTATTTTAAGCATAAGAAATACTCAGTCCTAAGGATATTTAGGCTGACAATAAATGTGAATATCAAGTAAATAATATTGGTAAAATAATCCATTATAGGCACATGATACATATTCAAAAAAGGATATGATTGGTAAAATGATCATTAAAAGTATATTGAACCTCTTTAAACAGAAATAATACTTATAAAAAAAATTGTTTTTTTTTTTGGTTTTTTTTATATTTTTTTTTAATTTTTTTATTTTGATCATGTAGATTTATGATCTCATGATCTTCAAGACTTGAGCTTCCAAGTCATTCAGCTACACTGGTGATCCTTTTGATCATCCAGTGGCTCTTGTGCTTAGGTGATTACACAGTAACCCCAACTTTCTTGCACATGTTCTTTATCATCCCCATGATCTGGTTGGGGGTTGAACTCTTGACCGGTTGTGTTTTCTTGAGTAGGTTGCATGGTACACACTAACCCCTGGACTATATTTGTGATACTCATTCAAAACAAATTTAGTACAAATACACCACCCATGATGCACATTTGGTAATATTGTGACACATACCTGACAGATGTTATGCTCCACTCTAAGTCACAACATACAGTATTTGGATAATATGCATATAAATACCAAGTGCATAAATATGGAACATTCAAGTAGCATGTGACAAGTATGGATATAACTATGTATTTCATAATTATAGTTTTAGGATCATCATACCCTATGTGCATAAGATGCATATATTTATGCATTGCATAATTAATACATTATGTGAATGATATGCATATATCCATGCATTTAAAAATGATAGGATAATTATACCCTATGTGAAAAGTATGCATATAAATGCTAATTGCATAGTTATGGGATAGTCATACTCTAGGTGAATTAAGTACATACAAACAGTTACATTATAATTATGGGATATTCATACTATATGTGAATAGTATGTATATAAATAAATGGTGAAGTATAATGATTTCTAAAAATGACTAATATTAGTATAAATGTGAATATCAAGTAAATAATATTGGTAAAATAATCCATTATAGGCACATTATACATATTCAAAAAAGGATATGATTGGTAAAATGATCATTAAAAGTATATTGAACCTCTTTAAACAGAAATAATACTTATAAAAAAAATTGTTTTTTTTTTTGGTTTTTTTTATATTTTTTTTTAATTTTTTTATTTTGATCATGTAGATTTATGATCTCATGATCTTCAAGACTTGAGCTTCCAAGTCATTCAGCTACACTGGTGATCCTTTTGATCATCCAGTGGCTCTTGTGCTTAGGTGATTACACAGTAACCCCAACTTTCTTGCACATGTTCTTTATCATCCCCATGATCTGGTTGGGGGTTGAACTCTTGACCGGTTGTGTTTTCTTGAGTAGGTTGCATGGTACACACTAACCCCTGGACTATATTTGTGATACTCATTCAAAACAAATTTAGTACAAATACACCACCGATGATGCACATTTGGTAATATCGTGACACATACCTGACAGATGTTATGTTCCACTCTAAGTCACAACATACAGTATGTGGATAATATGCATATAAATACCAAGTGCATAAATATGGAACATTCAAGTAGCATGTGACAAGTATGGATATAACTATGTATTTCATAATTATAGTTTTAGGATCATCATACCCTATGTGCATAAGATGCATATATTTATGCATTGCATAGTTAATACATTATGTGAATGATATGCATATATCCATGCATTTAAAAATGATAGGATAATTATACCCTATGTGAAAAGTATGCATATAAATGCTAATTGCATAGTTATGGGATAGTCATACTCTAGGTGAATTAAGTACATACAAACAGTTACATTATAATTATGGGATATTCATACTATATGTGAATAGTATGTATATAAATAAATGGTGAAGTATAATGATTTCTAAAAATGACTAATATTAGTATAAATGTGAATATCAAGTAAATAATATTGGTAAAATAATCCATTATAGGCACATTATACATATTCAAAAAAGGATATGATTGGTAAAATGATCATTAAAAGTATATTGAACCTCTTTAAACAGAAATAATACTTATAAAAAAAATTGTTTTTTTTTTTGGTTTTTTTTATATTTTTTTTTAATTTTTTTATTTTGATCATGTAGATTTATGATCTCATGATCTTCAAGACTTGAGCTTCCAAGTCATTCAGCTACACTGGTGATCCTTTTGATCATCCAGTGGCTCTTGTGCTTAGGTGATTACACAGTAACCCCAACTTTCTTGCACATGTTCTTTATCATCCCCATGATCTGTTTGGGGGTTGAACTCTTGACCGGTTGTGTTTTCTTGAGTAGGTTGCATGGTACACACTAACCCCTGGACTATATTTGTGATACTCATTCAAAACAAATTTAGTACAAATACACCACCCATGATGCACATTTGGTAATATCGTGACACATACCTGACAGATGTTATGTTCCACTCTAAGTCACAACATACAGTATGTGGATAATATGCATATAAATACCAAGTGCATAAATATGGAACATTCAAGTAGCATGTGAAAAGTATGGATATAACTATGTATTTCATAATTATAGTTTTAGGATCATCATACCCTATGTGCATAAGATGCATATATTTATGCATTGCATAATTAATACATTATGTGAATGATATGCATATATCCAGGCATTTAAAAATGATAGGATAATTATACCCTATGTTAAAAGTATGCATATAAATGCTAATTGCATAGTTATGGGATAGTCATACTCTAGGTGAATTAAGTACATACAAACAGTTACATTATAATTATGGGATATTCATACTATATGTGAATAGTATGTATATAAATAAATGGTGAAGTATAATGATTTCTAAAAATGACTAATATTAGTATAAATGTGAATATCAAGTAAATAATATTGGTAAAATAATCCATTATAGGCACATTATACATATTCAAAAAAGTATATGATTGGTAAAATGATCATTAAAAGTATATTGAACCTCTTTAAACAGAAATAATACTTATAAAAAAAATTTTTTTTTTTTTGGTTTTTTTTATATTTTTTTTTAATTTTTTTATTTTGATCATGTAGATTTATGATCTCATGATCTTCAAGACTTGAGCTTCCAAGTCATTCAGCTACACTGGTGATCCTTTTGATCATCCAGTGGCTCTTGTGCTTAGGTGATTACACAGTAACCCCAACTTTCTTGCACATGTTCTTTATCATCCCCATGATCTGGTTGGGGGTTGAACTCTTGACCGGTTGTGTTTTCTTGAGTAGGTTGCATGGTACACACTAACCCCTGGACTATATTTGTGATACTCATTCAAAACAAATTTAGTACAAATACACCACCCATGATGCACATTTGGTAATATTGTGACACATACCTGACATATGTTATGTTCCACTCTAAGTCACAACATACAGTATGTGGATAATATGCATATAAATACCAAGTGCATAAATATGGAACATTCAAGTAGCATGTGAAAAGTATGGATATAACTATGTATTTCATAATTATAGTTTTAGGATCATAATACCCTATGTGCATAAGATGCATATATTTATGCATTGCATAATTAATACATTATGTGAATGATATGCATATATCCAGGCATTTAAAAATGATAGGATAATTATACCCTATGTGAAAAGTATGCATATAAATGCTAATTGCATAGTTATGGGATAGTCATACTCTAGGTGAATTAAGTACATACAAACAGTTACATTATAATTATGGGATATTCATACTATATGTGAATAGTATGTATATAAATAAATGGTGAAGTATAATGATTTCTAAAAATGACTAATATTAGTATAAATGTGAATATCAAGTAAATAATATTGGTAAAATAATCCATTATAGGCACATTATACATATCCAAAAAAGGATATGATTGGTAAAATGATCATTAAAAGTATATTGAACCTCTTTAAACAGAAATAATACTTATAAAAAAATTTTTTTTTTTTGGTTTTTTTTATATTTTTTTTTAATTTTTTTATTTTGATCATGTAGATTTATGATCTCATGATCTTCAAGACTTGAGCTTCCAAGTCATTCAGCTACACTGGTGATCCTTTTGATCATCCAGTGGCTCTTGTGCTTAGGTGATTACACAGTAACCCCAACTTTCTTGCACATGTTCTTTATCATCCCCATGATCTGGTTGGGGGTTGAACTCTTGACCGGTTGTGTTTTCTTGAGTAGGTTGCATGGTACACACTAACCCCTGGACTATATTTGTGATACTCATTCAAAACAAATTTAGTACAAATACACCACCCATGATGCACATTTGGTAATATTGTGACACATACCTGACAGATGTTATGTTCCACTCTAACTCACAACATACAGTATGTGGATAATATGCATATAAATACCAAGTGCATAAATATGGAACATTCAAGTAACATGTGACAAGTATGGATATAACTATGTATTTCATAATTATAGTTTTAGGATCATCATACCCTATGTGCATAAGATGCATATATTTATGCATTGCATAATTAATACATTATGTGAATGATATGCATATATCCATGCATTTAAAAATGATAGGATAATTATACCCTATGTGAAAAGTATGCATATAAATGCTAATTGCATAGTTATGGGATAGTCATACTCTAGGTGAATTAAGTACATACAAACAGTTACATTATAAATATGGGATATTCATACTATATGTGAATAGTATGTATATAAATAAATGGTGAAGTATAATGATTTCTAAAAATGACTAATATTAGTATAAATGTGAATATCAAGTAAATAATATTGGTAAAATAATCCATTATAGGCACATTATACATATTCAAAAAAGGATATGATTGGTAAAATGATCATTAAAAGTATATTGAACCTCTTTAAACAGAAATAATACTTATAAAAAAAAATTTTTTTTTTTTGGTTTTTTTTATATTTTTTTTTAATTTTTTTATTTTGATCATGTAGATTTATGATCTCATGATCTTCAAGACTTGAGCTTCCAAGTCATTCAGCTACACTGGTGATCCTTTTGATCATGCAGTGGCTCTTGTGCTTAGGTGATTACACAGTAACCCCAACTTTCTTGCACATGTTCTTTATCATCCCCATGATCTGGTTGGGGGTTGAACTCTTGACCGGTTGTGTTTTCTTGAGTAGGTTGCATGGTACACACTAACCCCTGGACTATATTTGTGATACTCATTCAAAACAAATTTAGTACAAATACACCACCCATGATGCACATTTGATAATATTGTGACACATACCTGACAGATGTTATGTTCCACTCTAAGTCACAACATACAGTATGTGGATAATATGCATATAAATACCAAGTGCATAAATATGGAACATTCAAGTAGCATGTGAAAAGTATGGATATAACTATGTATTTCATAATTATAGTTTTAGGATCATCATACCCTATGTGCATAAGATGCATATATTTATGCATTGCATAATTAATACATTATGTGAATGATATGCATATATCCATGCATTTAAAAATGATAGGATAATTATACCCTATGTGAAAAGTATGCATATAAATGCTAATTGCATAGTTATGGGATAGTCATACTCTAGGTGAATTAAGTACATACAAACAGTTACATTATAATTATGGGATATTCATACTATATGTGAATAGTATGTATATAAATAAATGGTGAAGTATAATGATTTCTAAAAATGACTAATATTAGTATAAATGTGAATATCAAGTAAATAATATTGCTAAAATAATCCATTATAGGCACATTATACATATTCAAAAAAGGATATGATTGGTAAAATGATCATTAAAAGTATATTGAACCTCTTTAAACAGAAATAATACTTATAAAAAAAATTTTTTTTTTTTTTGGTTTTTTTTATATTTTTTTTTTAATTTTTTTATTTTGATCATGTAGATTTATGATCTCATGATCTTCAAGACTTGAGCTTCCAAGTCATTCAGCTACACTGGTGATCCTTTTGATCATCCAGTGGCTCTTGTGCTTAGGTGATTACACAGTAACCCCAACTTTCTTGCACATGTTCTTTATCATCCCCATGATCTGGTTGGGGGTTGAACTCTTGACCGGTTGTGTTTTCTTGAGTAGGTTGCATGGTACACACTAACCCCTGGACTATATTTGTGATACTCATTCAAAACAAATTTAGTACAAATACACCACCCATGATGCACATTTGGTAATATTGTGACACATACCTGACAGATGTTATGTTCCACTCTAAGTCACAACATACAGTATGTGGATAATATGCATATAAATACCAAGTGCATAAATATGGAACATTCAAGTAGCATGTGACAAGTATGGATATAACTATGTATTTCATAATTATAGTTTTAGGATCATCATACCCTATGTGCATAAGATGCATATATTTATGCATTGCATAATTAATACATTATGTGAATGATATGCATATATCCATGCATTTAAAAATGATAGGATAATTATACCCTATGTGAAAAGTATGCATATAAATGCTAATTGCATAGTTATGGGATAGTCATACTCTAGGTGAATTAAGTACATACAAACAGTTACATTATAAATATGGGATATTCATACTATATGTGAATAGTATGTATATAAATAAATGGTGAAGTATAATGATTTCTAAAAATGACTAATATTAGTATAAATGTGAATATCAAGTAAATAATATTGGTAAAATAATCCATTATAGGCACATTATACATATTCAAAAAAGGATATGATTGGTAAAATGATCATTAAAAGTATATTGAACCTCTTTAAACAGAAATAATACTTATAAAAAAAAATTTTTTTTTTTTGGTTTTTTTTATATTTTTTTTTAATTTTTTTATTTTGATCATGTAGATTTATGATCTCATGATCTTCAAGACTTGAGCTTCCAAGTCATTCAGCTACACTGGTGATCCTTTTGATCATCCAGTGGCTCTTGTGCTTAGGTGATTACACAGTGACCCCAACTTTCTTGCACATGTTCTTTATCATCCCCATGATCTGGTTGGGGGTTGAACTCTTGACCGGTTGTGTTTTCTTGAGTAGGTTGCATGGTACACACTAACCCCTGGACTATATTTGTAATACTCATTCAAAACAAATTTAGTACAAATACACCACCCATGATGCACATTTGGTAATATTGTGACACATACCTGACAGATGTTATGTTCCACTCTAAGTCACAACATACAGTATGTGGATAATATGCATATAAATACCAAGTGCATAAATATGGAACATTCAAGTAGCATGTGACAAGTATGGATATAACTATGTATTTCATAATTATAGTTTTAGGATCATCATACCCTATGTGCATAAGATGCATATATTTATGCATTGCATAATTAATACATTATGTGAATGATATGCATATATCCATGCATTTAAAAATGATAGGATAATTATACCCTATGTGAAAAGTATGCATATAAATGCTAATTGCATAGTTATGGGATAGTCATACTCTAGGTGAATTAAGTACATACAAACAGTTACATTATAATTATGGGATATTCATACTATATGTGAATAGTATGTATATAAATAAATGGTGAAGTATAATGATTTCTAAAAATGACTAATATTAGTATAAATGTGAATATCAAGTAAATAATATTGGTAAAATAATCCATTATAGGCACATTATACATATTCAAAAAAGGATATGATTGGTAAAATGATCATTAAAAGTATATTGAACCTCTTTAAACAGAAATAATACATAAAAAAAAAATTTTTTTTTTTTTGGTTTTTTTAATATTTTTTTTAATTTTTTTATTTTGATCATGTAGATTTATGATCTCATGATCTTCAAGACTTGAGCTTCCAAGTCATTCAGCTACACTGGTGATCCTTTTGATCATCCAGTGGCTCTTGTGCTTAGGTGATTACACAGTAACCCCAACTTTCTTGCACATGTTCTTTATCATCCCCATGATCTGGTTGGGGGTTGAACTCTTGACCGGTTGTGTTTTCTTGAGTAGGTTGCATGGTACACACTAACCCCTGGACTATATTTGTGATACTCATTCAAAACAAATTTAGTACAAATACACCACCCATGATGCACATTTGGTAATATTGTGACACATACCTGACATATGTTATGTTCCACTCTAAGTCACAACATACAGTATGTGGATAATATGCATATAAATACCAAGTGCATAAATATGGAACATTCAAGTAGCATGTGAAAAGTATGGATATAACTATGTATTTCATAATTATAGTTTTAGGATCATCATACCCTATGTGCATAAGATGCATATATTTATGCATTGCATAATTAATACATTATGTGAATGATATGCATATATCCAGGCATTTAAAAATGATAGGATAATTATACCCTATGTTAAAAGTATGCATATAAATGCTAATTGCATAGTTATGGGATAGTCATACTCTAGGTGAATTAAGTACATACAAACAGTTACATTATAATTATGGGATATTCATACTATATGTGAATAGTATGTATATAAATAAATGGTGAAGTATAATGATTTCTAAAAATGACTAATATTAGTATAAATGTGAATATCAAGTAAATAATATTGGTAAAATAATCCATTATAGGCACATTATACATATTCAAAAAAGGATATGATTGGTAAAATGATCATTAAAAGTATATTGAACCTCTTTAAACAGAAATAATACTTATAAAAAAAATTTTTTTTTTTTTGGTTTTTTTTATATTTTTTTTTAATTTTTTTATTTTGATCATGTAGATTTATGATCTCATGATCTTCAAGACTTGAGCTTCCAAGTCATTCAGCTACACTGGTGATCCTTTTGATCATCCAGTGGCTCTTGTGCTTAGGTGATTACACAGTAACCCCAACTTTCTTGCACATGTTCTTTATCATCCCCATGATCTGGTTGGGGGTTGAACTCTTGACCGGTTGTGTTTTCTTGAGTAGGTTGCATGGTACACACTAACCCCTGGACTATATTTGTGATACTCATTCAAAACAAATTTAGTACAAATACACCACCCATGATGCACATTTGGTAATATTGTGACACATACCTGACATATGTTATGTTCCACTCTAAGTCACAACATACAGTATGTGGATAATATGCATATAAATACCAAGTGCATAAATATGGAACATTCAAGTAGCATGTGAAAAGTATGGATATAACTATGTATTTCATAATTATAGTTTTAGGATCATAATACCCTATGTGCATAAGATGCATATATTTATGCATTGCATAATTAATACATTATGTGAATGATATGCATATATCCAGGCATTTAAAAATGATAGGATAATTATACCCTATGTGAAAAGTATGCATATAAATGCTAATTGCATAGTTATGGGATAGTCATACTCTAGGTGAATTAAGTACATACAAACAGTTACATTATAATTATGGGATATTCATACTATATGTGAATAGTATGTATATAAATAAATGGTGAAGTATAATGATTTCTAAAAATGACTAATATTAGTATAAATGTGAATATCAAGTAAATAATATTGGTAAAATAATCCATTATAGGCACATTATACATATCCAAAAAAGGATATGATTGGTAAAATGATCATTAAAAGTATATTGAACCTCTTTAAACAGAAATAATACTTATAAAAAAATTTTTTTTTTTTGGTTTTTTTTATATTTTTTTTTAATTTTTTTATTTTGATCATGTAGATTTATGATCTCATGATCTTCAAGACTTGACCTTCCAAGTCATTCAGCTACACTGGTGATCCTTTTGATCATCCAGTGGCTCTTGTGCTTAGGTGATTACACAGTAACCCCAACTTTCTTGCACATGTTCTTTATCATCCCCATGATCTGGTTGGGGGTTGAACTCTTGACCGGTTGTGTTTTCTTGAGTAGGTTGCATGGTACACACTAACCCCTGGACTATATTTGTGATACTCATTCAAAACAAATTTAGTACAAATACACCACCCATGATGCACATTTGGTAATATTGTGACACATACCTGACAGATGTTATGTTCCACTCTAAGTCACAACATACAGTATGTGGATAATATGCATATAAATACCAAGTGCATAAATATGGAACATTCAAGTAACATGTGACAAGTATGGATATAACTATGTATTTCATAATTATAGTTTTAGGATCATCATACCCTATGTGCATAAGATGCATATATTTATGCATTGCATAATTAATACATTATGTGAATGATATGCATATATCCATGCATTTAAAAATGATAGGATAATTATACCCTATGTGAAAAGTATGCATATAAATGCTAATTGCATAGTTATGGGATAGTCATACTCTAGGTGAATTAAGTACATACAAACAGTTACATTATAAATATGGGATATTCATACTATATGTGAATAGTATGTATATAAATAAATGGTGAAGTATAATGATTTCTAAAAATGACTAATATTAGTATAAATGTGAATATCAAGTAAATAATATTGGTAAAATAATCCATTATAGGCACATTATACATATTCAAAAAAGGATATGATTGGTAAAATGATCATTAAAAGTATATTGAACCTCTTTAAACAGAAATAATACTTATAAAAAAAAATTTTTTTTTTTTGGTTTTTTTTATATTTTTTTTTAATTTTTTTATTTTGATCATGTAGATTTATGATCTCATGATCTTCAAGACTTGAGCTTCCAAGTCATTCAGCTACACTGGTGATCCTTTTGATCATCCAGTGGCTCTTGTGCTTAGGTGATTACACAGTAACCCCAACTTTCTTGCACATGTTCTTTATCATCCCCATGATCTGGTTGGGGGTTGAACTCTTGACCGGTTGTGTTTTCTTGAGTAGGTTGCATGGTACACACTAACCCCTGGACTATATTTGTGATACTCATTCAAAACAAATTTAGTACAAATACACCACCCATGATGCACATTTGATAATATTGTGACACATACCTGACAGATGTTATGTTCCACTCTAAGTCACAACATACAGTATGTGGATAATATGCATATAAATACCAAGTGCATAAATATGGAACATTCAAGTAGCATGTGACAAGTATGGATATAACTATGTATTTCATAATTATAGTTTTAGGATCATCATACCCTATGTGCATAAGATGCATATATTTATGCATTGCATAATTAATACATTATGTGAATGATATGCATATATCCATGCATTTAAAAATGATAGGATAATTATACCCTATGTGAAAAGTATGCATATAAATGCTAATTGCATAGTTATGGGATAGTCATACTCTAGGTGAATTAAGTACATACAAACAGTTACATTATAATTATGGGATATTCATACTATATGTGAATAGTATGTATATAAATAAATGGTGAAGTATAATGATTTCTAAAAATGACTAATATTAGTATAAATGTGAATATCAAGTAAATAATATTGGTAAAATAATCCATTATAGGCACATTATACATATTCAAAAAAGGATATGATTGGTAAAATGATCATTAAAAGTATATTGAACCTCTTTAAACAGAAATAATACTTATAAAAATTTTTTTTTTTTTTTGGTTTTTTTTATATTTTTTTTTAATTTTTTTATTTTGATCATGTAGATTTATGATCTCATGATCTTCAAGACTTGAGCTTCCAAGTCATTCAGCTACACTGGTGATCCTTTTGATCATCCAGTGGCTCTTGTGCTTAGGTGATTACACAGTAACCCCAACTTTCTTGCACATGTTCTTTATCATCCCCATGATCTGGTTGGGGGTTGAACTCTTGACCGGTTGTGTTTTCTTGAGTAGGTTGCATGGTACACACTAACCCCTGGACTATATTTGTGATACTCATTCAAAACAAATTTAGTACAAATACACCACCCATGATGCACATTTGGTAATATTGTGACACATACCTGACAGATGTTATGTTCCACTCTAAGTCACAACATACAGTATGTGGATAATATGCATATAAATACCAAGTGCATAAATATGGAACATTCAAGTAGCATGTGACAAGTATGGATATAACTATGTATTTCATAATTATAGTTTTAGGATCATCATACCCTATGTGCATAAGATGCATATATTTATGCATTGCATAATTAATACATTATGTGAATGATATGCATATATCCATGCATTTAAAAATGATAGGATAATTATACCCTATGTGAAAAGTATGCATATAAATGCTAATTGCATAGTTATGGGATAGTCATACTCTAGGTGAATTAAGTACATACAAACAGTTACATTATAATTATGGGATATTCATACTATATGTGAATAGTATGTATATAAATAAATGGTGAAGTATAATGATTTCTAAAAATGACTAATATTAGTATAAATGTGAATATCAAGTAAATAATATTGGTAAAATAATCCATTATAGGCACATTATACATATTCAAAAAAGGATATGATTGGTAAAATGATCATTAAAAGTATATTGAACCTCTTTAAACAGAAATAATACTTATAAAAAAAATTTTTTTTTTTTTTGGTTTTTTTTATATTTTTTTTTAATTTTTTTATTTTGATCATGTAGATTTATGATCTCATGATCTTCAAGACTTGAGCTTCCAAGTCATTCAGCTACACTGGTGATCCTTTTGATCATCCAGTGGCTCTTGTGCTTAGGTGATTACACAGTAACCCCAACTTTCTTGCACATGTTCTTTATCATCCCCATGATCTGGTTGGGGGTTGAACTCTTGACCGGTTGTGTTTTCTTGAGTAGGTTGCATGGTACACACTAACCCCTGGACTATATTTGTGATACTCATTCAAAACAAATTTAGTACAAATACACCACCCATGATGCACATTTGGTAATATTGTGACACATACCTGACAGATGTTATGTTCCACTCTAAGTCACAACATACAGTATGTGGATAATATGCATATAAATACCAAGTGCATAAATATGGAACATTCAAGTAGCATGTGACAAGTATGGATATAACTATGTATTTCATAATTATAGTTTTAGGATCATCATACCCTATGTGCATAAGATGCATATATTTATGCATTGCATAATTAATACATTATGTGAATGATATGCATATATCCATGCATTTAAAAATGATAGGATAATTATACCCTATGTGAAAAGTATGCATATAAATGCTAATTGCATAGTTATGGGATAGTCATACTCTAGGTGAATTAAGTACATACAAACAGTTACATTATAAATATGGGATATTCATACTATATGTGAATAGTATGTATATAAATAAATGGTGAAGTATAATGATTTCTAAAAATGACTAATATTAGTATAAATGTGAATATCAAGTAAATAATATTGGTAAAATAATCCATTATAGGCACATTATACATATTCAAAAAAGGATATGATTGGTAAAATGATCATTAAAAGTATATTGAACCTCTTTAAACAGAAATAATACTTATAAAAATTTTTTTTTTTTTTTGGTTTTTTTTATATTTTTTTTTAATTTTTTTATTTTGATCATGTAGATTTATGATCTCATGATCTTCAAGACTTGAGCTTCCAAGTCATTCAGCTACACTGGTGATCCTTTTGATCATCCAGT
The DNA here is from genome assembly GCA_030280995.1 of Hemileia vastatrix. Classification (NCBI taxonomy): domain Eukaryota; kingdom Fungi; phylum Basidiomycota; class Pucciniomycetes; order Pucciniales; family Zaghouaniaceae; genus Hemileia; species Hemileia vastatrix. Next base: position 23,684,240 of record JASXTE010000004.1, on the reverse strand, counting down.
GGCTCTTGTGCTTAGGTGATTACACAGTAACCCCAACTTTCTTGCACATGTTCTTTATCATCCCCATGATCTGGTTGGGGGTTGAACTCTTGACCGGTTGTGTTTTCTTGAGTAGGTTGCATGGTACACACTAACCCCTGGACTATATTTGTGATACTCATTCAAAACAAATTTAGTACAAATACACCACCCATGATGCACATTTGGTAATATTGTGACACATACCTGACAGATGTTATGTTCCACTCTAAGTCACAACATACAGTATGTGGATAATATGCATATAAATACCAAGTGCATAAATATGGAACATTCAAGTAACATGTGACAAGTATGGATATAACTATGTATTTCATAATTATAGTTTTAGGATCATCATACCCTATGTGCATAAGATGCATATATTTATGCATTGCATAATTAATACATTATGTGAATGATATGCATATATCCATGCATTTAAAAATGATAGGATAATTATACCCTATGTGAAAAGTATGCATATAAATGCTAATTGCATAGTTATGGGATAGTCATACTCTAGGTGAATTAAGTACATACAAACAGTTACATTATAAATATGGGATATTCATACTATATGTGAATAGTATGTATATAAATAAATGGTGAAGTATAATGATTTCTAAAAATGACTAATATTAGTATAAATGTGAATATCAAGTAAATAATATTGGTAAAATAATCCATTATAGGCACATTATACATATTCAAAAAAGGATATGATTGGTAAAATGATCATTAAAAGTATATTGAACCTCTTTAAACAGAAATAATACTTATAAAAAAAAATTTTTTTTTTTTGGTTTTTTTTATATTTTTTTTTAATTTTTTTATTTTGATCATGTAGATTTATGATCTCATGATCTTCAAGACTTGAGCTTCCAAGTCATTCAGCTACACTGGTGATCCTTTTGATCATCCAGTGGCTCTTGTGCTTAGGTGATTACACAGTAACCCCAACTTTCTTGCACATGTTCTTTATCATCCCCATGATCTGGTTGGGGGTTGAACTCTTGACCGGTTGTGTTTTCTTGAGTAGGTTGCATGGTACACACTAACCCCTGGACTATATTTGTGATACTCATTCAAAACAAATTTAGTACAAATACACCACCCATGATGCACATTTGATAATATTGTGACACATACCTGACAGATGTTATGTTCCACTCTAAGTCACAACATACAGTATGTGGATAATATGCATATAAATACCAAGTGCATAAATATGGAACATTCAAGTAGCATGTGACAAGTATGGATATAACTATGTATTTCATAATTATAGTTTTAGGATCATCATACCCTATGTGCATAAGATGCATATATTTATGCATTGCATAATTAATACATTATGTGAATGATATGCATATATCCATGCATTTAAAAATGATAGGATAATTATACCCTATGTGAAAAGTATGCATATAAATGCTAATTGCATAGTTATGGGATAGTCATACTCTAGGTGAATTAAGTACATACAAACAGTTACATTATAATTATGGGATATTCATACTATATGTGAATAGTATGTATATAAATAAATGGTGAAGTATAATGATTTCTAAAAATGACTAATATTAGTATAAATGTGAATATCAAGTAAATAATATTGGTAAAATAATCCATTATAGGCACATTATACATATTCAAAAAAGGATATGATTGGTAAAATGATCATTAAAAGTATATTGAACCTCTTTAAACAGAAATAATACTTATAAAAATTTTTTTTTTTTTTTGGTTTTTTTTATATTTTTTTTTAATTTTTTTATTTTGATCATGTAGATTTATGATCTCATGATCTTCAAGACTTGAGCTTCCAAGTCATTCAGCTACACTGGTGATCCTTTTGATCATCCAGTGGCTCTTGTGCTTAGGTGATTACACAGTAACCCCAACTTTCTTGCACATGTTCTTTATCATCCCCATGATCTGGTTGGGGGTTGAACTCTTGACCGGTTGTGTTTTCTTGAGTAGGTTGCATGGTACACACTAACCCCTGGACTATATTTGTGATACTCATTCAAAACAAATTTAGTACAAATACACCACCCATGATGCACATTTGGTAATATTGTGACACATACCTGACAGATGTTATGTTCCACTCTAAGTCACAACATACAGTATGTGGATAATATGCATATAAATACCAAGTGCATAAATATGGAACATTCAAGTAGCATGTGACAAGTATGGATATAACTATGTATTTCATAATTATAGTTTTAGGATCATCATACCCTATGTGCATAAGATGCATATATTTATGCATTGCATAATTAATACATTATGTGAATGATATGCATATATCCATGCATTTAAAAATGATAGGATAATTATACCCTATGTGAAAAGTATGCATATAAATGCTAATTGCATAGTTATGGGATAGTCATACTCTAGGTGAATTAAGTACATACAAACAGTTACATTATAATTATGGGATATTCATACTATATGTGAATAGTATGTATATAAATAAATGGTGAAGTATAATGATTTCTAAAAATGACTAATATTAGTATAAATGTGAATATCAAGTAAATAATATTGCTAAAATAATCCATTATAGGCACATTATACATATTCAAAAAAGGATATGATTGGTAAAATGATCATTAAAAGTATATTGAACCTCTTTAAACAGAAATAATACTTATAAAAAAAATTTTTTTTTTTTTTGGTTTTTTTTATATTTTTTTTTTAATTTTTTTATTTTGATCATGTAGATTTATGATCTCATGATCTTCAAGACTTGAGCTTCCAAGTCATTCAGCTACACTGGTGATCCTTTTGATCATCCAGTGGCTCTTGTGCTTAGGTGATTACACAGTAACCCCAACTTTCTTGCACATGTTCTTTATCATCCCCATGATCTGGTTGGGGGTTGAACTCTTGACCGGTTGTGTTTTCTTGAGTAGGTTGCATGGTACACACTAACCCCTGGACTATATTTGTGATACTCATTCAAAACAAATTTAGTACAAATACACCACCCATGATGCACATTTGGTAATATTGTGACACATACCTGACAGATGTTATGTTCCACTCTAAGTCACAACATACAGTATGTGGATAATATGCATATAAATACCAAGTGCATAAATATGGAACATTCAAGTAGCATGTGACAAGTATGGATATAACTATGTATTTCATAATTATAGTTTTAGGATCATCATACCCTATGTGCATAAGATGCATATATTTATGCATTGCATAATTAATACATTATGTGAATGATATGCATATATCCATGCATTTAAAAATGATAGGATAATTATACCCTATGTGAAAAGTATGCATATAAATGCTAATTGCATAGTTATGGGATAGTCATACTCTAGGTGAATTAAGTACATACAAACAGTTACATTAGAAATATGGGATATTCATACTATATGTGAATAGTATGTATATAAATAAATGGTGAAGTATAATGATTTCTAAAAATGACTAATATTAGTATAAATGTGAATATCAAGTAAATAATATTGGTAAAATAATCCATTATAGGCACATTATACATATTCAAAAAAGGATATGATTGGTAAAATGATCATTAAAAGTATATTGAACTTCTTTAAACAGAAATAATACTTATAAAAAAAATTTTTTTTTTTTGGTTTTTTTTATATTTTTTTTTAATTTTTTTATTTTGATCATGTAGATTTATGATCTCATGATCTTCAAGACTTGAGCTTCCAAGTCATTCAGCTACACTGGTGATCCTTTTGATCATCCAGTGGCTCTTGTGCTTAGGTGATTACACAGTAACCCCAACTTTCTTGCACATGTTCTTTATCATCCCCATGATCTGGTTGGGGGTTGAACTCTTGACCGGTTGTGTTTTCTTGAGTAGGTTGCATGGTACACACTAACCCCTGGACTATATTTGTGATACTCATTCAAAACAAATTTAGTACAAATACACCACCCATGATGCACATTTGATAATATTGTGACACATACCTGACAGATGTTATGTTCCACTCTAAGTCACAACATACAGTATGTGGATAATATGCATATAAATACCAAGTGCATAAATATGGAACATTCAAGTAGCATGTGACAAGTATGGATATAACTATGTATTTCATAATTATAGTTTTAGGATCATCATACCCTATGTGCATAAGATGCATATATTTATGCATTGCATAATTAATACATTATGTGAATGATATGCATATATCCATGCATTTAAAAATGATAGGATAATTATACCCTATGTGAAAAGTATGCATATAAATGCTAATTGCATAGTTATGGGATAGTCATACTCTAGGTGAATTAAGTACATACAAACAGTTACATTATAATTATGGGATATTCATACTATATGTGAATAGTATGTATATAAATAAATGGTGAAGTATAATGATTTCTAAAAATGACTAATATTAGTATAAATGTGAATATCAAGTAAATAATATTGGTAAAATAATCCATTATAGGCACATTATACATATTCAAAAAAGGATATGATTGGTAAAATGATCATTAAAAGTATATTGAACCTCTTTAAACAGAAATAATACTTATAAAAATTTTTTTTTTTTTTTGGTTTTTTTTATATTTTTTTTTAATTTTTTTATTTTGATCATGTAGATTTATGATCTCATGATCTTCAAGACTTGAGCTTCCAAGTCATTCAGCTACACTGGTGATCCTTTTGATCATCCAGTGGCTCTTGTGCTTAGGTGATTACACAGTAACCCCAACTTTCTTGCACATGTTCTTTATCATCCCCATGATCTGGTTGGGGGTTGAACTCTTGACCGGTTGTGTTTTCTTGAGTAGGTTGCATGGTACACACTAACCCCTGGACTATATTTGTGATACTCATTCAAAACAAATTTAGTACAAATACACCACCCATGATGCACATTTGATAATATTGTGACACATACCTGACAGATGTTATGTTCCACTCTAAGTCACAACATACAGTATGTGGATAATATGCATATAAATACCAAGTGCATAAATATGGAACATTCAAGTAGCATGTGACAAGTATGGATATAACTATGTATTTCATAATTATAGTTTTAGGATCATCATACCCTATGTGCATAAGATGCATATATTTATGCATTGCATAATTAATACATTATGTGAATGATATGCATATATCCATGCATTTAAAAATGATAGGATAATTATACCCTATGTGAAAAGTATGCATATAAATGCTAATTGCATAGTTATGGGATAGTCATACTCTAGGTGAATTAAGTACATACAAACAGTTACATTATAATTATGGGATATTCATACTATATGTGAATAGTATGTATATAAATAAATGGTGAAGTATAATGATTTCTAAAAATGACTAATATTAGTATAAATGTGAATATCAAGTAAATAATATTGGTAAAATAATCCATTATAGGCACATTATACATATTCAAAAAAGGATATGATTGGTAAAATGATCATTAAAAGTATATTGAACCTCTTTAAACAGAAATAATACTTATAAAATTTTTTTTTTTTTTTTGGTTTTTTTTATATTTTTTTTTAATTTTTTTATTTTGATCATGTAGATTTATGATCTCATGATCTTCAAGACTTGAGCTTCCAAGTCATTCAGCTACACTGGTGATCCTTTTGATCATCCAGTGGCTCTTGTGCTTAGGTGATTACACAGTAACCCCAACTTTCTTGCACATGTTCTTTATCATCCCCATGATCTGGTTGGGGGTTGAACTCTTGACCGGTTGTGTTTTCTTGAGTAGGTTGCATGGTACACACTAACCCCTGGACTATATTTGTGATACTCATTCAAAACAAATTTAGTACAAATACACCACCCATGATGCACATTTGGTAATATTGTGACACATACCTGACAGATGTTATGTTCCACTCTAAGTCACAACATACAGTATGTGGATAATATGCATATAAATACCAAGTGCATAAATATGGAACATTCAAGTAGCATGTGACAAGTATGGATATAACTATGTATTTCATAATTATAGTTTTAGGATCATCATACCCTATGTGCATAAGATGCATATATTTATGCATTGCATAATTAATACATTATGTGAATGATATGCATATATCCATGCATTTAAAAATGATAGGATAATTATACCCTATGTGAAAAGTATGCATATAAATGCTAATTGCATAGTTATGGGATAGTCATACTCTAGGTGAATTAAGTACATACAAACAGTTACATTATAATTATGGGATATTCATACTATATGTGAATAGTATGTATATAAATAAATGGTGAAGTATAATGATTTCTAAAAATGACTAATATTAGTATAAATGTGAATATCAAGTAAATAATATTGGTAAAATAATCCATTATAGGCACATTATACATATTCAAAAAAGGATATGATTGGTAAAATGATCATTAAAAGTATATTGAACCTCTTTAAACAGAAATAATACTTATAAAAAAAATTTTTTTTTTTTTTGGTTTTTTTTATATTTTTTTTTTAATTTTTTTATTTTGATCATGTAGATTTATGATCTCATGATCTTCAAGACTTGAGCTTCCAAGTCATTCAGCTACACTGGTGATCCTTTTGATCATCCAGTGGCTCTTGTGCTTAGGTGATTACACAGTAACCCCAACTTTCTTGCACATGTTCTTTATCATCCCCATGATCTGGTTGGGGGTTGAACTCTTGACCGGTTGTGTTTTCTTGAGTAGGTTGCATGGTACACACTAACCCCTGGACTATATTTGTGATACTCATTCAAAACAAATTTAGTACAAATACACCACCCATGATGCACATTTGGTAATATTGTGACACATACCTGACAGATGTTATGTTCCACTCTAAGTCACAACATACAGTATGTGGATAATATGCATATAAATACCAAGTGCATAAATATGGAACATTCAAGTAGCATGTGACAAGTATGGATATAACTATGTATTTCATAATTATTGTTTTAGGATCATCATACCCTATGTGCATAAGATGCATATATTTATGCATTGCATAATTAATACATTATGTGAATGATATGCATATATCCATGCATTTAAAAATGATAGGATAATTATACCCTATGTGAAAAGTATGCATATAAATGCTAATTGCATAGTTATGGGATAGTCATACTCTAGGTGAATTAAGTACATACAAACAGTTACATTATAATTATGGGATATTCATACTATATGTGAATAGTATGTATATAAATAAATGGTGAAGTATAATGATTTCTAAAAATGACTAATATTAGTATAAATGTGAATATCAAGTAAATAATATTGGTAAAATAATCCATTGTAGGCACATTATACATATCCAAAAAAGGATATGATTTGTAAAATGATCATTAAAAGTATATTGAACCTCTTTAAACAGAAATAATACTTATAAAAAATTTTTTTTTTTTTTTTGGTTTTTTTTATATTTTTTTTTAATTTTTTTATTTTGATCATGTAGATTTATGATCTCATGATCTTCAAGACTTGAGCTTCCAAGTCATTCAGCTACACTGGTGATCCTTTTGATCATCCAGTGGCTCTTGTGCTTAGGTGATTACACAGTAACCCCAACTTTCTTGCACATGTTCTTTATCATCCCCATGATCTGGTTGGGGGTTGAACTCTTGACCGGTTGTGTTTTCTTGAGTAGGTTGCATGGTACACACTAACCCCTGGACTATATTTGTGATACTCATTCAAAACAAATTTAGTACAAATACACCACCCATGATGCACATTTGGTAATATTGTGACACATACCTGACATATGTTATGTTCCACTCTAAGTCACAACATACAGTATGTGGATAATATGCATATAAATACCAAGTGCATAAATATGGAACATTCAAGTAGCATGTGACAAGTATGGATATAACTATGTATTTCATAATTATAGTTTTAGGATCATCATACCCTATGTGCATAAGATGCATATATTTATGCATTGCATAATTAATACATTATGTGAATGATATGCATATATCCATGCATTTAAAAATGATAGGATAATTATACCCTATGTGAAAAGTATGCATATAAATGCTAATTGCATAGTTATGGGATAGTCATACTGTAGGTGATTTAAGTACATACAAACAGTTACATTATAATTATGGGATATTCATACTATATGTGAATAGTATGTATATAAATAAATGGTGAAGTATAATGATTTCTAAAAATGACTAATATTAGTATAAATGTGAATATCAAGTAAATAATATTGGTAAAATAATCCATTATAGGCACATTATACATATTCAAAAAAGGATATGATTGGTAAAATGATCATTAAAAGTATATTGAACCTCTTTAAACAGAAATAATACTTATAAAAAAATTTTTTTTTTTTTTGGTTTTTTTTATATTTTTTTTTAATTTTTTTATTTTGATCATGTAGATTTATGATCTCATGATCTTCAAGACTTGAGCTTCCAAGTCATTCAGCTACACTGGTGATCCTTTTGATCATCCAGTGGCTCTTGTGCTTAGGTGATTACACAGTAACCCCAACTTTCTTGCACATGTTCTTTATCATCCCCATGATCTGGTTGGGGGTTGAACTCTTGACCGGTTGTGTTTTCTTGAGTAGGTTGCATGGTACACACTAACCCCTGGACTATATTTGTGATACTCATTCAAAACAAATTTAGTACAAATACACCACCCATGATGCACATTTGGTAATATTGTGACACATACCTGACAGATGTTATGTTCCACTCTAAGTCACAACATACAGTATGTGGATAATATGCATATAAATACCAAGTGCATAAATATGGAACATTCAAGTAGCATGTGACAAGTATGGATATAACTATGTATTTCATAATTATAGTTTTAGGATCATCATACCCTATGTGCATAAGATGCATATATTTATGCATTGCATAATTAATACATTATGTGAATGATATGCATATATCCATGCATTTAAAAATGATAGGATAATTATACCCTATGTGAAAAGTATGCATATAAATGCTAATTGCATAGTTATGGGATAGTCATACTCTAGGTGAATTAAGTACATACAAACAGTTACATTATAATTATGGGATATTCATACTATATGTGAATAGTATGTATATAAATAAATGGTGAAGTATAATGATTTCTAAAAATGACTAATATTAGTATAATTGTGAATATCAAGTAAATAATATTGGTAAAATAATCCATTATAGGCACATTATACATATTCAAAAAAGGATATGATTTGTAAAATGATCATTAAAAGTATATTGAACCTCTTTAAACAGAAATAATACTTATAAAAAAATTTTTTTTTTTTTTTGGTTTTTTTTATATTTTTTTTTAATTTTTTTATTTTGATCATGTAGATTTATGATCTCATGATCTTCAAGACTTGAGCTTCCAAGTCATTCAGCTACACTGGTGATCCTTTTGATCATCCAGTGGCTCTTGTGCTTAGGTGATTACACAGTAACCCCAACTTTCTTGCACATGTTCTTTATCATCCCCATGATCTGGTTGGGGGTTGAACTCTTGACCGGTTGTGTTTTCTTGAGTAGGTTGCATGGTACACACTAACCCCTGGACTATATTTGTGATACTCATTCAAAACAAATTTAGTACAAATACACCACCCATGATGCACATTTGGTAATATTGTGACACATACCTGACAGATGTTATGTTCCACTCTAAGTCACAACATACAGTATGTGGATAATATGCATATAAATACCAAGTGCATAAATATGGAACATTCAAGTAGCATGTGACAAGTATGGATATAACTATGTATTTCATAATTATAGTTTTAGGATCATCATACCCTATGTGCATAAGATGCATATATTTATGCATTGCATAATTAATACATTATGTGAATGATATGCATATATCCATGCATTTAAAAATGATAGGATAATTATACCCTATGTGAAAAGTATGCATATAAATGCTAATTGCATAGTTATGGGATAGTCATACTCTAGGTGAATTAAGTACATACAAACAGTTACATTATAATTATGGGATATTCATACTATATGTGAATAGTATGTATATAAATAAATGGTGAAGTATAATGATTTCTAAAAATGACTAATATTAGTATAAATGTGAATATCAAGTAAATAATATTGGTAAAATAATCCATTATAGGCACATTATACATATTCAAAAAAGGATATGATTTGTAAAATGATCATTAAAAGTATATTGAACCTCTTTAAACAGAAATAATACTTATAAAAAAAATTTTTTTTTTTTTGGTTTTTTTTATATTTTTTTTATATTTTTTTATTTTGATCATGTAGATTTATGATCTCATGATCTTCAAGACTTGAGCTTCCAAGTCATTCAGCTACACTGGTGATCCTTTTGATCATCCAGTGGCTCTTGTGCTTAGGTGATTACACAGTAACCCCAACTTTCTTGCACATGTTCTTTATCATCCCCATGATCTGGTTGGGGGTTGAACTCTTGACCGGTTGTGTTTTCTTGAGTAGGTTGCATGGTACACACTAACCCCTGGACTATATTTGTGATACTCATTCAAAACAAATTTAGTACAAATACACCACCCATGATGCACATTTGGTAATATTGTGACACATACCTGACAGATGTTATGTTCCACTCTAAGTCACAACATACAGTATGTGGATAATATGCATATAAATACCAAGTGCATAAATATGGAACATTCAAGTAGCATGTGACAAGTATGGATATAACTATGTATTTCATAATTATAGTTTTAGGATCATCATACCCTATGTGCATAAGATGCATATATTTATGCATTGCATAATTAATATATTATGTGAATGATATGCATATATCCATGCATTTAAAAATGATAGGATAATTATACCCTATGTGAAAAGTATGCATATAAATGCTAATTGCATAGTTATGGGATAGTCATACTCTAGGTGAATTAAGTACATACAAACAGTTACATTATAATTATGGGATATTCATACTATATGTGAATAGTATGTATATAAATAAATGGTGAAGTATAATGATTTCTAAAAATGACTAATATTAGTATAATTGTGAATATCAAGTAAATAATATTGGTAAAAACATCCATTATAGGCACATTATACATATTCAAAAAAGGATATGATTTGTAAAATGATTATTAAAAGTATATTGAACCTCTTTAAACAGAAATAATACTTATAAAAAATTTTTTTTTTTTTTTTGGTTTTTTTTATATTTTTTTTTAATTTTTTTATTTTGATCATGTAGATTTATGATCTCATGATCTTCAAGACTTGAGCTTCCAAGTCATTCAGCTACACTGGTGATCCTTTTGATCATCCAGTGGCTCTTGTGCTTAGGTGATTACACAGTAACCCCAACTTTCTTGCACATGTTCTTTATCATCCCCATGATCTGGTTGGGGGTTGAACTCTTGACCGGTTGTGTTTTCTTGAGTAGGTTGCATGGTACACACTAACCCCTGGACTATATTTGTGATACTCATTCAAAACAAATTTAGTACAAATACACCACCCATGATGCACATTTGGTAATATTGTGACACATACCTGACAGATGTTATGTTCCACTCTAAGTCACAACATACAGTATGTGGATAATATGCATATAAATACCAAGTGCATAAATATGGAACATTCAAGTAGCATGTGACAAGTATGGATATAACTATGTATTTCATAATTATAGTTTTAGGATCATCATACCCTATGTGCATAAGATGCATATATTTATGCATTGCATAATTAATACATTATGTGAATGATATGCATATATCCATGCATTTAAAAATGATAGGATAATTATACCCTATGTGAAAAGTATGCATATAAATGCTAATTGCATAGTTATGGGATAGTCATACTCTAGGTGAATTAAGTACATACAAACAGTTACATTATAATTATGGGATATTCATACTATATGTGAATAGTATGTATATAAATAAATGGTGAAGTATAATGATTTCTAAAAATGACTAATATTAGTATAAATGTGAATATCAAGTAAATAATATTGGTAAAATAATCCATTATAGGCACATTATACATATTCAAAAAAGGATATGATTGGTAAAATGATCATTAAAAGTATATTGAACCTCTTTAAACAGAAATAATACTTATAAAAATTTTTTTTTTTTTTTTGGTTTTTTTTATATTTTTTTTTAATTTTTTTATTTTGATCATGTAGATTTATGATCTCATGATCTTCAAGACTTGAGCTTCCAAGTCATTCAGCTACACTAGTGATCCTTTTGATCATCCAGTGGCTCTTGTGCTTAGGTGATTACACAGTAACCCCAACTTTCTTGCACATGTTCTTTATCATCCCCATGATCTGGTTGGGGGTTGAACTCTTGACCGGTTGTGTTTTCTTGAGTAGGTTGCATGGTACACACTAACCCCTGGACTATATTTGTGATACTCATTCAAAACAAATTTAGTACAAATACACCACCCATGATGCACATTTGGTAATATTGTGACACATACCTGACAGATGTTATGTTCCACTCTAAGTCACAACATACAGTATGTGGATAATATGCATATAAATACCAAGTGCATAAATATGGAACATTCAAGTAGCATGTGACAAGTATGGATATAACTATGTATTTCATAATTATAGTTTTAGGATCATCATACCCTATGTGCATAAGATGCATATATTTATGCATTGCATAATTAATACATTATGTGAATGATATGCATATATCCATGCATTTAAAAATGATAGGATAATTATACCCTATGTGAAAAGTATGCATATAAATGCTAATTGCATAGTTATGGGATAGTCATACTCTAGGTGAATTAAGTACATACAAACAGTTACATTATAATTATGGGATATTCATACTATATGTGAATAGTATGTATATAAATAAATGGTGAAGTATAATGATTTCTAAAAATGACTAATATTAGTATAAAAGTGAATATCAAGTAAATAATATTGGTAAAATAATCCATTATAGGCACATTATACATATTCAAAAAAGGATATGATTTGTAAAATGATCATTAAAAGTATATTAAACCTCTTTAAACAGAAATAATACTTATAAAAAAAATTTTTTTTTTTTTTGGTTTTTTTTATATTTTTTTTTAATTTTTTTATTTTGATCATGTAGATTTATGATCTCATGATCTTCAAGACTTGAGCTTCCAAGTCATTCAGCTACACTGGTGATCCTTTTGATCATCCAGTGGCTCTTGTGCTTAGGTGATTACACAGTAACCCCAACTTTCTTGCACATGTTCTTTATCATCCCCATGATCTGGTTGGGGGTTGAACTCTTGACCGGTTGTGTTTTCTTGAGTAGGTTGCATGGTACACACTAACCCCTGGACTATATTTGTGATACTCATTCAAAACAAATTTAGTACAAATACACCACCCATGATGCACATTTGGTAATATTGTGACACATACCTGACAGATGTTATGTTCCACTCTAAGTCACAACATACAGTATGTGGATAATATGCATATAAATACCAAGTGCATAAATATGGAACATTCAAGTAGCATGTGACAAGTATGGATATAACTATGTATTTCATAATTATAGTTTTAGGATCATCATACCCTATGTGCATAAGATGCATATATTTATGCATTGCATAATTAATACATTATGTGAATGATATGCATATATCCATGCATTTAAAAATGATAGGATAATTATACCCTATGTGAAAAGTATGCATATAAATGCTAATTGCATAGTTATGGGATAGTCATACTCTAGGTGAATTAAGTACATACAAACAGTTACATTATAATTATGGGATATTCATACTATATGTGAATAGTATGTATATAAATAAATGGTGAAGTATAATGATTTCTAAAAATGACTAATATTAGTATAAATGTGAATATCAAGTAAATAATATTGGTAAAATAATCCATTATAGGCACATTATACATATTCAAAAAAGGATATGATTTGTAAAATGATCATTAAAAGTATATTGAACCTCTTTAAACAGAAATAATACTTATAAAAAAAATTTTTTTTTTTTTTGGTTTTTTTTATATTTTTTTTTAATTTTTTTATTTTGATCATGTAGATTTATGATCTCATGATCTTCAAGACTTGAGCTTCCAAGTCATTCAGCTACACTGGTGATCCTTTTGATCATCCAGTGGCTCTTGTGCTTAGGTGATTACACAGTAACCCCAACTTTCTTGCACATGTTCTTTATCATCCCCATGATCTGGTTGGGGGTTGAACTCTTGACCGGTTGTGTTTTCTTGAGTAGGTTGCATGGTACACACTAACCCCTGGACTATATTTGTGATACTCATTCAAAACAAATTTAGTACAAATACACCACCCATGATGCACATTTGGTAATATTGTGACACATACCTGACAGATGTTATGTTCCACTCTAAGTCACAACATACAGTATGTGGATAATATGCATATAAATACCAAGTGCATAAATATGGAACATTCAAGTAGCATGTGACAAGTATGGATATAACTATGTATTTCATAATTATAGTTTTAGGATCATCATACCCTATGTGCATAAGATGCATATATTTATGCATTGCATAATTAATACATTATGTGAATGATATGCATATATCCATGCATTTAAAAATGATAGGATAATTATACCCTATGTGAAAAGTATGCATATAAATGCTAATTGCATAGTTATGGGATAGTCATACTCTAGGTGAATTAAGTACATACATACAGTTACATTATAATTATGGGATATTCATACTATATGTGAATAGTATGTATATAAATAAATGGTGAAGTATAATGATTTCTAAAAATGACTAATATTAGTATAAATGTGAATATCAAGTAAATAATATTGGTAAAATAATCCATTATAGGCACATTATACATATTCAAAAAAGGATATGATTTGTAAAATGATCATTAAAAGTATATTGAACCTCTTTAAACAGAAATAATACTTATAAAAAATTTTTTTTTTTTTTTTGGTTTTTTTTATATTTTTTTTTAATTTTTTTATTTTGATCATGTAGATTTATGATCTCATGATCTTCAAGACTTGAGCTTCCAAGTCATTCAGCTACACTGGTGATCCTTTTGATCATCCAGTGGCTCTTGTGCTTAGGTGATTACACAGTAACCCCAACTTTCTTGCACATGTTCTTTATCATCCCCATGATCTGGTTGGGGGTTGAACTCTTGACCGGTTGTGTTTTCTTGAGTAGGTTGCATGGTACACACTAACCCCTGGACTATATTTGTGATACTCATTCAAAACAAATTTAGTACAAATACACCACCCATGATGCACATTTGGTAATATTGTGACACATACCTGACAGATGTTATGTTCCACTCTAAGTCACAACATACAGTATGTGGATAATATGCATATAAATACCAAGTGCATAAATATGGAACATTCAAGTAGCATGTGACAAGTATGGATATAACTATGTATTTCATAATTATAGTTTTAGGATCATCATACCCTATGTGCATAAGATGCATATATTTATGCATTGCATAATTAATACATTATGTGAATGATATGCATATATCCATGCATTTAAAAATGATAGGATAATTATACCCTATGTGAAAAGTATGCATATAAATGCTAATTGCATAGTTATGGGATAGTCATACTCTAGGTGAATTAAGTACATACAAACAGTTACATTATAATTATGGGATATTCATACTATATGTGAATAGTATGTATATAAATAAATGGTGAAGTATAATGATTTCTAAAAATGACTAATATTAGTATAAATGT
This sequence comes from Hemileia vastatrix, assembly GCA_030280995.1. Classification (NCBI taxonomy): domain Eukaryota; kingdom Fungi; phylum Basidiomycota; class Pucciniomycetes; order Pucciniales; family Zaghouaniaceae; genus Hemileia; species Hemileia vastatrix. Next base: position 23,668,442 of record JASXTE010000004.1, on the reverse strand, counting down.
GAATATCAAGTAAATAATATTGGTAAAATAATCCATTATAGGCACATTATACATATTCAAAAAAGGATATGATTGGTAAAATGATCATTAAAAGTATATTGAACCTCTTTAAACAGAAATAATACTTATAAAAATTTTTTTTTTTTTTTTGGTTTTTTTTATATTTTTTTTTAATTTTTTTATTTTGATCATGTAGATTTATGATCTCATGATCTTCAAGACTTGAGCTTCCAAGTCATTCAGCTACACTAGTGATCCTTTTGATCATCCAGTGGCTCTTGTGCTTAGGTGATTACACAGTAACCCCAACTTTCTTGCACATGTTCTTTATCATCCCCATGATCTGGTTGGGGGTTGAACTCTTGACCGGTTGTGTTTTCTTGAGTAGGTTGCATGGTACACACTAACCCCTGGACTATATTTGTGATACTCATTCAAAACAAATTTAGTACAAATACACCACCCATGATGCACATTTGGTAATATTGTGACACATACCTGACAGATGTTATGTTCCACTCTAAGTCACAACATACAGTATGTGGATAATATGCATATAAATACCAAGTGCATAAATATGGAACATTCAAGTAGCATGTGACAAGTATGGATATAACTATGTATTTCATAATTATAGTTTTAGGATCATCATACCCTATGTGCATAAGATGCATATATTTATGCATTGCATAATTAATACATTATGTGAATGATATGCATATATCCATGCATTTAAAAATGATAGGATAATTATACCCTATGTGAAAAGTATGCATATAAATGCTAATTGCATAGTTATGGGATAGTCATACTCTAGGTGAATTAAGTACATACAAACAGTTACATTATAATTATGGGATATTCATACTATATGTGAATAGTATGTATATAAATAAATGGTGAAGTATAATGATTTCTAAAAATGACTAATATTAGTATAAAAGTGAATATCAAGTAAATAATATTGGTAAAATAATCCATTATAGGCACATTATACATATTCAAAAAAGGATATGATTTGTAAAATGATCATTAAAAGTATATTAAACCTCTTTAAACAGAAATAATACTTATAAAAAAAATTTTTTTTTTTTTTGGTTTTTTTTATATTTTTTTTTAATTTTTTTATTTTGATCATGTAGATTTATGATCTCATGATCTTCAAGACTTGAGCTTCCAAGTCATTCAGCTACACTGGTGATCCTTTTGATCATCCAGTGGCTCTTGTGCTTAGGTGATTACACAGTAACCCCAACTTTCTTGCACATGTTCTTTATCATCCCCATGATCTGGTTGGGGGTTGAACTCTTGACCGGTTGTGTTTTCTTGAGTAGGTTGCATGGTACACACTAACCCCTGGACTATATTTGTGATACTCATTCAAAACAAATTTAGTACAAATACACCACCCATGATGCACATTTGGTAATATTGTGACACATACCTGACAGATGTTATGTTCCACTCTAAGTCACAACATACAGTATGTGGATAATATGCATATAAATACCAAGTGCATAAATATGGAACATTCAAGTAGCATGTGACAAGTATGGATATAACTATGTATTTCATAATTATAGTTTTAGGATCATCATACCCTATGTGCATAAGATGCATATATTTATGCATTGCATAATTAATACATTATGTGAATGATATGCATATATCCATGCATTTAAAAATGATAGGATAATTATACCCTATGTGAAAAGTATGCATATAAATGCTAATTGCATAGTTATGGGATAGTCATACTCTAGGTGAATTAAGTACATACAAACAGTTACATTATAATTATGGGATATTCATACTATATGTGAATAGTATGTATATAAATAAATGGTGAAGTATAATGATTTCTAAAAATGACTAATATTAGTATAAATGTGAATATCAAGTAAATAATATTGGTAAAATAATCCATTATAGGCACATTATACATATTCAAAAAAGGATATGATTTGTAAAATGATCATTAAAAGTATATTGAACCTCTTTAAACAGAAATAATACTTATAAAAAAAATTTTTTTTTTTTTTGGTTTTTTTTATATTTTTTTTTAATTTTTTTATTTTGATCATGTAGATTTATGATCTCATGATCTTCAAGACTTGAGCTTCCAAGTCATTCAGCTACACTGGTGATCCTTTTGATCATCCAGTGGCTCTTGTGCTTAGGTGATTACACAGTAACCCCAACTTTCTTGCACATGTTCTTTATCATCCCCATGATCTGGTTGGGGGTTGAACTCTTGACCGGTTGTGTTTTCTTGAGTAGGTTGCATGGTACACACTAACCCCTGGACTATATTTGTGATACTCATTCAAAACAAATTTAGTACAAATACACCACCCATGATGCACATTTGGTAATATTGTGACACATACCTGACAGATGTTATGTTCCACTCTAAGTCACAACATACAGTATGTGGATAATATGCATATAAATACCAAGTGCATAAATATGGAACATTCAAGTAGCATGTGACAAGTATGGATATAACTATGTATTTCATAATTATAGTTTTAGGATCATCATACCCTATGTGCATAAGATGCATATATTTATGCATTGCATAATTAATACATTATGTGAATGATATGCATATATCCATGCATTTAAAAATGATAGGATAATTATACCCTATGTGAAAAGTATGCATATAAATGCTAATTGCATAGTTATGGGATAGTCATACTCTAGGTGAATTAAGTACATACATACAGTTACATTATAATTATGGGATATTCATACTATATGTGAATAGTATGTATATAAATAAATGGTGAAGTATAATGATTTCTAAAAATGACTAATATTAGTATAAATGTGAATATCAAGTAAATAATATTGGTAAAATAATCCATTATAGGCACATTATACATATTCAAAAAAGGATATGATTTGTAAAATGATCATTAAAAGTATATTGAACCTCTTTAAACAGAAATAATACTTATAAAAAAAATTTTTTTTTTTTTTGGTTTTTTTTATATTTTTTTTTAATTTTTTTATTTTGATCATGTAGATTTATGATCTCATGATCTTCAAGACTTGAGCTTCCAAGTCATTCAGCTACACTGGTGATCCTTTTGATCATCCAGTGGCTCTTGTGCTTAGGTGATTACACAGTAACCCCAACTTTCTTGCACATGTTCTTTATCATCCCCATGATCTGGTTGGGGGTTGAACTCTTGACCGGTTGTGTTTTCTTGAGTAGGTTGCATGGTACACACTAACCCCTGGACTATATTTGTGATACTCATTCAAAACAAATTTAGTACAAATACACCACCCATGATGCACATTTGGTAATATTGTGACACATACCTGACAGATGTTATGTTCCACTCTAAGTCACAACATAGAGTATGTGGATAATATGCATATAAATACCAAGTGCATAAATATGGAACATTCAAGTAGCATGTGACAAGTATGGATATAACTATGTATTTCATAATTATAGTTTTAGGATCATCATACCCTATGTGCATAAGATGCATATATTTATGCATTGCATAATTAATACATTATGTGAATGATATGCATATATCCATGCATTTAAAAATGATAGGATAATTATACCCTATGTGAAAAGTATGCATATAAATGCTAATTGCATAGTTATGGGATAGTCATACTCTAGGTGAATTAAGTACATACAAACAGTTACATTATAATTATGGGATATTCATACTATATGTGAATAGTATGTATATAAATAAATGGTGAAGTATAATGATTTCTAAAAATGACTAATATTAGTATAAATGTGAATATCAAGTAAATAATATTGGTAAAATAATCCATTATAGGCACATTATACATATTCAAAAAAGGATATGATTGGTAAAATGATCATTAAAAGTATATTGAACCTCTTTAAACAGAAATAATACTTATAAAAAAATTTTTTTTTTTTTTTGGTTTTTTTTATATTTTTTTTTAATTTTTTTATTTTGATCATGTAGATTTATGATCTCATGATCTTCAAGACTTGAGCTTCCAAGTCATTCAGCTACACTGGTGATCCTTTTGATCATCCAGTGGCTCTTGTGCTTAGGTGATTACACAGTAACCCCAACTTTCTTGCACATGTTCTTTATCATCCCCATGATCTGGTTGGGGGTTGAACTCTTGACCGGTTGTGTTTTCTTGAGTAGGTTGCATGGTACACACTAACCCCTGGACTATATTTGTGATACTCATTCAAAACAAATTTAGTACAAATACACCACCCATGATGCACATTTGGTAATATTGTGACACATACCTGACAGATGTTATGTTCCACTCTAAGTCACAACATACAGTATGTGGATAATATGCATATAAATACCAAGTGCATAAATATGGAACATTCAAGTAGCATGTGACAAGTATGGATATAACTATGTATTTCATAATTATAGTTTTAGGATCATCATACCCTATGTGCATAAGATGCATATATTTATGCATTGCATAATTAATATATTATGTGAATGATATGCATATATCCATGCATTTAAAAATGATAGGATAATTATACCCTATGTGAAAAGTATGCATATAAATGCTAATTGCATAGTTATGGGATAGTCATACTCTAGGTGAATTAAGTACATACAAACAGTTACATTATAATTATGGGATATTCATACTATATGTGAATAGTATGTATATAAATAAATGGTGAAGTATAATGATTTCTAAAAATGACTAATATTAGTATAATTGTGAATATCAAGTAAATAATATTGGTAAAAACATCCATTATAGGCACATTATACATATTCAAAAAAGGATATGATTTGTAAAATGATTATTAAAAGTATATTGAACCTCTTTAAACAGAAATAATACTTATAAAAAAAATTTTTTTTTTTTTTGGTTTTTTTTATATTTTTTTTTAATTTTTTTATTTTGATCATGTAGATTTATGATCTCATGATCTTCAAGACTTGAGCTTCCAAGTCATTCAGCTACACTGGTGATCCTTTTGATCATCCAGTGGCTCTTGTGCTTAGGTGATTACACAGTAACCCCAACTTTCTTGCACATGTTCTTTATCATCCCCATGATCTGGTTGGGGGTTGAACTCTTGACCGGTTGTGTTTTCTTGAGTAGGTTGCATGGTACACACTAACCCCTGGACTATATTTGTGATACTCATTCAAAACAAATTTAGTACAAATACACCACCCATGATGCACATTTGGTAATATTGTGACACATACCTGACAGATGTTATGTTCCACTCTAAGTCACAACATACAGTATGTGGATAATATGCATATAAATACCAAGTGCATAAATATGGAACATTCAAGTAGCATGTGACAAGTATGGATATAACTATGTATTTCATAATTATAGTTTTAGGATCATCATACCCTATGTGCATAAGATGCATATATTTATGCATTGCATAATTAATACATTATGTGAATGATATGCATATATCCATGCATTTAAAAATGATAGGATAATTATACCCTATGTGAAAAGTATGCATATAAATGCTAATTGCATAGTTATGGGATAGTCATACTCTAGGTGAATTAAGTACATACAAACAGTTACATTATAATTATGGGATATTCATACTATATGTGAATAGTATGTATATAAATAAATGGTGAAGTATAATGATTTCTAAAAATGACTAATATTAGTATAATTGTGAATATCAAGTAAATAATATTGGTAAAATAATCCATTATAGGCACATTATACATATTCAAAAAAGGATATGATTTGTAAAATGATCATTAAAAGTATATTGAACCTCTTTAAACAGAAATAATACTTATAAAAAAATTTTTTTTTTTTTTTGGTTTTTTTTATATTTTTTTTTAATTTTTTTATTTTGATCATGTAGATTTATGATCTCATGATCTTCAAGACTTGAGCTTCCAAGTCATTCAGCTACACTGGTGATCCTTTTGATCATCCAGTGGCTCTTGTGCTTAGGTGATTACACAGTAACCCCAACTTTCTTGCACATGTTCTTTATCATCCCCATGATCTGGTTGGGGGTTGAACTCTTGACCGGTTGTGTTTTCTTGAGTAGGTTGCATGGTACACACTAACCCCTGGACTATATTTGTGATACTCATTCAAAACAAATTTAGTACAAATACACCACCCATGATGCACATTTGGTAATATTGTGACACATACCTGACAGATGTTATGTTCCACTCTAAGTCACAACATACAGTATGTGGATAATATGCATATAAATACCAAGTGCATAAATATGGAACATTCAAGTAGCATGTGACAAGTATGGATATAACTATGTATTTCATAATTATAGTTTTAGGATCATCATACCCTATGTGCATAAGATGCATATATTTATGCATTGCATAATTAATACATTATGTGAATGATATGCATATATCGATGCATTTAAAAATGATAGGATAATTATACCCTATGTGAAAAGTATGCATATAAATGCTAATTGCATAGTTATGGGATAGTCATACTCTAGGTGAATTAAGTACATACAAACAGTTACATTATAATTATGGGATATTCATACTATATGTGAATAGTATGTATATAAATAAATGGTGAAGTATAATGATTTCTAAAAATGACTAATATTAGTATAAATGTGAATATCAAGTAAATAATATTGGTAAAATAATCCATTATAGGCACATTATACATATTCAAAAAAGGATATGATTGGTAAAATGATCATTAAAAGTATATTGAACCTCTTTAAACAGAAATAATACTTATAAAAAATTTTTTTTTTTTTTTTGGTTTTTTTTATATTTTTTTTTAATTTTTTTATTTTGATCATGTAGATTTATGATCTCATGATCTTCAAGACTTGAGCTTCCAAGTCATTCAGCTACACTGGTGATCCTTTTGATCATCCAGTGGCTCTTGTGCTTAGGTGATTACACAGTAACCCCAACTTTCTTGCACATGTTCTTTATCATCCCCATGATCTGGTTGGGGGTTGAACTCTTGACCGGTTGTGTTTTCTTGAGTAGGTTGCATGGTACACACTAACCCCTGGACTATATTTGTGATACTCATTCAAAACAAATTTAGTACAAATACACCACCCATGATGCACATTTGGTAATATTGTGACACATACCTGACAGATGTTATGTTCCACTCTAAGTCACAACATACAGTATGTGGATAATATGCATATAAATACCAAGTGCATAAATATGGAACATTCAAGTAGCATGTGACAAGTATGGATATAACTATGTATTTCATAATTATAGTTTTAGGATCATCATACCCTATGTTCATAAGATGCATATATTTATGCATTGCATAATTAATACATTATGTGAATGATATGCATATATCCATGCATTTAAAAATGATAGGATAATTATACCCTATGTGAAAAGTATGCATATAAATGCTAATTGCATAGTTATGGGATAGTCATACTCTAGGTGAATTAAGTACATACAAACAGTTACATTATAATTATGGGATATTCATACTATATGTGAATAGTATGTATATAAATAAATGGTGAAGTATAATGATTTCTAAAAATGACTAATATTAGTATAAATGTGAATATCAAGTAAATAATATTGGTAAAATAATCCATTATAGGCACATTATACATATTCAAAAAAGGATATGATTTGTAAAATGATCATTAAAAGTATATTGAACCTCTTTAAACAGAAATAATACTTATAAAAAAAATTTTTTTTTTTTTGGTTTTTTTTATATTTTTTTTAATTTTTTTATTTTGATCATGTAGATTTATGATCTCATGATCTTCAAGACTTGAGCTTCCAAGTCATTCAGCTACACTGGTGATCCTTTTGATCATCCAGTGGCTCTTGTGCTTAGGTGATTACACAGTAACCCCAACTTTCTTGCACATGTTCTTTATCATCCCCATGATCTGGTTGGGGGTTGAACTCTTGACCGGTTGTGTTTTCTTGAGTAGGTTGCATGGTACACACTAACCCCTGGACTATATTTGTGATACTCATTCAAAACAAATTTAGTACAAATACACCACCCATGATGCACATTTGGTAATATTGTGACACATACCTGACAGATGTTATGTTCCACTCTAAGTCACAACATACAGTATGTGGATAATATGCATATAAATACCAAGTGCATAAATATGGAACATTCAAGTAGCATGTGACAAGTATGGATATAACTATGTATTTCATAATTATAGTTTTAGGATCATCATACCCTATGTGCATAAGATGCATATATTTATGCATTGCATAATTAATATATTATGTGAATGATATGCATATATCCATGCATTTAAAAATGATAGGATAATTATACCCTATGTGAAAAGTATGCATATAAATGCTAATTGCATAGTTATGGGATAGTCATACTCTAGGTGAATTAAGTACATACAAACAGTTACATTATAATTATGGGATATTCATACTATATGTGAATAGTATGTATATAAATAAATGGTGAAGTATAATGATTTCTAAAAATGACTAATATTAGTATAATTGTGAATATCAAGTAAATAATATTGGTAAAAACATCCATTATAGGCACATTATACATATTCAAAAAAGGATATGATTTGTAAAATGATTATTAAAAGTATATTGAACCTCTTTAAACAGAAATAATACTTATAAAAAAAATTTTTTTTTTTTTTGGTTTTTTTTATATTTTTTTTTAATTTTTTTATTTTGATCATGTAGATTTATGATCTCATGATCTTCAAGACTTGAGCTTCCAAGTCATTCAGCTACACTGGTGATCCTTTTGATCATCCAGTGGCTCTTGTGCTTAGGTGATTACACAGTAACCCCAACTTTCTTGCACATGTTCTTTATCATCCCCATGATCTGGTTGGGGGTTGAACTCTTGACCGGTTGTGTTTTCTTGAGTAGGTTGCATGGTACACACTAACCCCTGGACTATATTTGTGATACTCATTCAAAACAAATTTAGTACAAATACACCACCCATGATGCACATTTGGTAATATTGTGACACATACCTGACAGATGTTATGTTCCACTCTAAGTCACAACATACAGTATGTGGATAATATGCATATAAATACCAAGTGCATAAATATGGAACATTCAAGTAGCATGTGACAAGTATGGATATAACTATGTATTTCATAATTATAGTTTTAGGATCATCATACCCTATGTGCATAAGATGCATATATTTATGCATTGCATAATTAATACATTATGTGAATGATATGCATATATCCATGCATTTAAAAATGATAGGATAATTATACCCTATGTGAAAAGTATGCATATAAATGCTAATTGCATAGTTATGGGATAGTCATACTCTAGGTGAATTAAGTACATACAAACAGTTACATTATAATTATGGGATATTCATACTATATGTGAATAGTATGTATATAAATAAATGGTGAAGTATAATGATTTCTAAAAATGACTAATATTAGTATAAATGTGAATATCAAGTAAATAATATTGGTAAAATAATCCATTATAGGCACATTATACATATTCAAAAAAGGATATGATTGGTAAAATGATCATTAAAAGTATATTGAACCTCTTTAAACAGAAATAATACTTATAAAAATTTTTTTTTTTTTTTTGGTTTTTTTTATATTTTTTTTTAATTTTTTTATTTTGATCATGTAGATTTATGATCTCATGATCTTCAAGACTTGAGCTTCCAAGTCATTCAGCTACACTAGTGATCCTTTTGATCATCCAGTGGCTCTTGTGCTTAGGTGATTACACAGTAACCCCAACTTTCTTGCACATGTTCTTTATCATCCCCATGATCTGGTTGGGGGTTGAACTCTTGACCGGTTGTGTTTTCTTGAGTAGGTTGCATGGTACACACTAACCCCTGGACTATATTTGTGATACTCATTCAAAACAAATTTAGTACAAATACACCACCCATGATGCACATTTGGTAATATTGTGACACATACCTGACAGATGTTATGTTCCACTCTAAGTCACAACATACAGTATGTGGATAATATGCATATAAATACCAAGTGCATAAATATGGAACATTCAAGTAGCATGTGACAAGTATGGATATAACTATGTATTTCATAATTATAGTTTTAGGATCATCATACCCTATGTGCATAAGATGCATATATTTATGCATTGCATAATTAATACATTATGTGAATGATATGCATATATCCATGCATTTAAAAATGATAGGATAATTATACCCTATGTGAAAAGTATGCATATAAATGCTAATTGCATAGTTATGGGATAGTCATACTCTAGGTGAATTAAGTACATACAAACAGTTACATTATAATTATGGGATATTCATACTATATGTGAATAGTATGTATATAAATAAATGGTGAAGTATAATGATTTCTAAAAATGACTAATATTAGTATAAAAGTGAATATCAAGTAAATAATATTGGTAAAATAATCCATTATAGGCACATTATACATATTCAAAAAAGGATATGATTTGTAAAATGATCATTAAAAGTATATTAAACCTCTTTAAACAGAAATAATACTTATAAAAAAAATTTTTTTTTTTTTTGGTTTTTTTTATATTTTTTTTTAATTTTTTTATTTTGATCATGTAGATTTATGATCTCATGATCTTCAAGACTTGAGCTTCCAAGTCATTCAGCTACACTGGTGATCCTTTTGATCATCCAGTGGCTCTTGTGCTTAGGTGATTACACAGTAACCCCAACTTTCTTGCACATGTTCTTTATCATCCCCATGATCTGGTTGGGGGTTGAACTCTTGACCGGTTGTGTTTTCTTGAGTAGGTTGCATGGTACACACTAACCCCTGGACTATATTTGTGATACTCATTCAAAACTAATTTAGTACAAATACACCACCCATGATGCACATTTGGTAATATTGTGACACATACCTGACAGATGTTATGTTCCACTCTAAGTCACAACATACAGTATGTGGATAATATGCATATAAATACCAAGTGCATAAATATGGAACATTCAAGTAGCATGTGACAAGTATGGATATAACTATGTATTTCATAATTATAGTTTTAGGATCATCATACCCTATGTGCATAAGATGCATATATTTATGCATTGCATAATTAATACATTATGTGAATGATATGCATATATCCATGCATTTAAAAATGATAGGATAATTATACCCTATGTGAAAAGTATGCATATAAATGCTAATTGCATAGTTATGGGATAGTCATACTCTAGGTGAATTAAGTACATACAAACAGTTACATTATAATTATGGGATATTCATACTATATGTGAATAGTATGTATATAAATAAATGGTGAAGTATAATGATTTCTAAAAATGACTAATATTAGTATAAATGTGAATATCAAGTAAATAATATTGGTAAAATAATCCATTATAGGCACATTATACATATTCAAAAAAGGATATGATTTGTAAAATGATCATTAAAAGTATATTGAACCTCTTTAAACAGAAATAATACTTATAAAAAAAATTTTTTTTTTTTTTGGTTTTTTTTATATTTTTTTTTAATTTTTTTATTTTGATCATGTAGATTTATGATCTCATGATCTTCAAGACTTGAGCTTCCAAGTCATTCAGCTACACTGGTGATCCTTTTGATCATCCAGTGGCTCTTGTGCTTAGGTGATTACACAGTAACCCCAACTTTCTTGCACATGTTCTTTATCATCCCCATGATCTGGTTGGGGGTTGAACTCTTGACCGGTTGTGTTTTCTTGAGTAGGTTGCATGGTACACACTAACCCCTGGACTATATTTGTGATACTCATTCAAAACAAATTTAGTACAAATACACCACCCATGATGCACATTTGGTAATATTGTGACACATACCTGACAGATGTTATGTTCCACTCTAAGTCACAACATACAGTATGTGGATAATATGCATATAAATACCAAGTGCATAAATATGGAACATTCAAGTAGCATGTGACAAGTATGGATATAACTATGTATTTCATAATTATAGTTTTAGGATCATCATACCCTATGTGCATAAGATGCATATATTTATGCATTGCATAATTAATACATTATGTGAATGATATGCATATATCGATGCATTTAAAAATGATAGGATAATTATACCCTATGTGAAAAGTATGCATATAAATGCTAATTGCATAGTTATGGGATAGTCATACTCTAGGTGAATTAAGTACATACATACAGTTACATTATAATTATGGGATATTCATACTATATGTGAATAGTATGTATATAAATAAATGGTGAAGTATAATGATTTCTAAAAATGACTAATATTAGTATAAATGTGAATATCAAGTAAATAATATTGGTAAAATAATCCATTATAGGCACATTATACATATTCAAAAAAGGATATGATTTGTAAAATGATCATTAAAAGTATATTGAACCTCTTTAAACAGAAATAATACTTATAAAAAAAATTTTTTTTTTTTTTGGTTTTTTTTATATTTTTTTTTAATTTTTTTATTTTGATCATGTAGATTTATGATCTCATGATCTTCAAGACTTGAGCTTCCAAGTCATTCAGCTACACTGGTGATCCTTTTGATCATCCAGTGGCTCTTGTGCTTAGGTGATTACACAGTAACCCCAACTTTCTTGCACATGTTCTTTATCATCCCCATGATCTGGTTGGGGGTTGAACTCTTGACCGGTTGTGTTTTCTTGAGTAGGTTGCATGGTACACACTAACCCCTGGACTATATTTGTGATACTCATTCAAAACAAATTTAGTACAAATACACCACCCATGATGCACATTTGGTAATATTGTGACACATACCTGACAGATGTTATGTTCCACTCTAAGTCACAACATAGAGTATGTGGATAATATGCATATAAATACCAAGTGCATAAATATGGAACATTCAAGTAGCATGTGACAAGTATGGATATAACTATGTATTTCATAATTATAGTTTTAGGATCATCATACCCTATGTGCATAAGATGCATATATTTATGCATTGCATAATTAATACATTATGTGAATGATATGCATATATCCATGCATTTAAAAATGATAGGATAATTATACCCTATGTGAAAAGTATGCATATAAATGCTAATTGCATAGTTATGGGATAGTCATACTCTAGGTGAATTAAGTACATACAAACAGTTACATTATAATTATGGGATATTCATACTATATGTGAATAGTATGTATATAAATAAATGGTGAAGTATAATGATTTCTAAAAATGACTAATATTAGTATAATTGTGAATATCAAGTAAATAATATTGGTAAAATAATCCATTATAGGCACATTATACATATTCAAAAAAGGATATGATTTGTAAAATGATCATTAAAAGTATATTGAACCTCTTTAAACAGAAATAATACTTATAAAAAAATTTTTTTTTTTTTTTGGTTTTTTTTATATTTTTTTTTAATTTTTTTATTTTGATCATGTAGATTTATGATCTCATGATCTTCAAGACTTGAGCTTCCAAGTCATTCAGCTACACTGGTGATCCTTTTGATCATCCAGTGGCTCTTGTGCTTAGGTGATTACACAGTAACCCCAACTTTCTTGCACATGTTCTTTATCATCCCCATGATCTGGTTGGGGGTTGAACTCTTGACCGGTTGTGTTTTCTTGAGTAGGTTGCATGGTACACACTAACCCCTGGACTATATTTGTGATACTCATTCAAAACAAATTTAGTACAAATACACCACCCATGATGCACATTTGGTAATATTGTGACACATACCTGACAGATGTTATGTTCCACTCTAAGTCACAACATACAGTATGTGGATAATATGCATATAAATACCAAGTGCATAAATATGGAACATTCAAGTAGCATGTGACAAGTATGGATATAACTATGTATTTCATAATTATAGTTTTAGGATCATCATACCCTATGTGCATAAGATGCATATATTTATGCATTGCATAATTAATACATTATGTGAATGATATGCATATATCGATGCATTTAAAAATGATAGGATAATTATACCCTATGTGAAAAGTATGCATATAAATGCTAATTGCATAGTTATGGGATAGTCATACTCTAGGTGAATTAAGTACATACATACAGTTACATTATAATTATGGGATATTCATACTATATGTGAATAGTATGTATATAAATAAATGGTGAAGTATAATGATTTCTAAAAATGACTAATATTAGTATAAATGTGAATATCAAGTAAATAATATTGGTAAAATAATCCATTATAGGCACATTATACATATTCAAAAAAGGATATGATTTGTAAAATGATCATTAAAAGTATATTGAACCTCTTTAAACAGAAATAATACTTATAAAAAAAATTTTTTTTTTTTTTGGTTTTTTTTATATTTTTTTTTAATTTTTTTATTTTGATCATGTAGATTTATGATCTCATGATCTTCAAGACTTGAGCTTCCAAGTCATTCAGCTACACTGGTGATCCTTTTGATCATCCAGTGGCTCTTGTGCTTAGGTGATTACACAGTAACCCCAACTTTCTTGCACATGTTCTTTATCATCCCCATGATCTGGTTGGGGGTTGAACTCTTGACCGGTTGTGTTTTCTTGAGTAGGTTGCATGGTACACACTAACCCCTGGACTATATTTGTGATACTCATTCAAAACAAATTTAGTACAAATACACCACCCATGATGCACATTTGGTAATATTGTGACACATACCTGACAGATGTTATGTTCCACTCTAAGTCACAACATACAGTATGTGGATAATATGCATATAAATACCAAGTGCATAAATATGGAACATTCAAGTAGCATGTGACAAGTATGGATATAACTATGTATTTCATAATTATAGTTTTAGGATCATCATACCCTATGTGCATAAGATGCATATATTTATGCATTGCATAATTAATACATTATGTGAATGATATGCATATATCCATGCATTTAAAAATGATAGGATAATTATACCCTATGTGAAAAGTATGCATATAAATGCTAATTGCATAGTTATGGGATAGTCATACTCTAGGTGAATTAAGTACATACAAACAGTTACATTATAATTATGGGATATTCATACTATATGTGAATAGTATGTATATAAATAAATGGTGAAGTATAATGATTTCTAAAAATGACTAATATTAGTATAATTGTGAATATCAAGTAAATAATATTGGTAAAATAATCCATTATAGGCACATTATACATATTCAAAAAAGGATATGATTTGTAAAATGATCATTAAAAGTATATTGAACCTCTTTAAACAGAAATAATACTTATAAAAAAATTTTTTTTTTTTTTTGGTTTTTTTTATATTTTTTTTTAATTTTTTTATTTTGATCATGTAGATTTATGATCTCATGATCTTCAAGACTTGAGCTTCCAAGTCATTCAGCTACACTGGTGATCCTTTTGATCATCCAGTGGCTCTTGTGCTTAGGTGATTACACAGTAACCCCAACTTTCTTGCACATGTTCTTTATCATCCCCATGATCTGGTTGGGGGTTGAACTCTTGACCGGTTGTGTTTTCTTGAGTAGGTTGCATGGTACACACTAACCCCTGGACTATATTTGTGATACTCATTCAAAACAAATTTAGTACAAATACACCACCCATGATGCACATTTGGTAATATTGTGACACATACCTGACAGATGTTATGTTCCACTCTAAGTCACAACATACAGTATGTGGATAATATGCATATAAATACCAAGTGCATAAATATGGAACATTCAAGTAGCATGTGACAAGTATGGATATAACTATGTATTTCATAATTATAGTTTTAGGATCATCATACCCTATGTGCATAAGATGCATATATTTATGCATTGCATAATTAATACATTATGTGAATGATATGCATATATCCATGCATTTAAAAATGATAGGATAATTATACCCTATGTGAAAAGTATGCATATAAATGCTAATTGCATAGTTATGGGATAGTCATACTCTAGGTGAATTAAGTACATACAAACAGTTACATTATAATTATGGGATATTCATACTATATGTGAATAGTATGTATATAAATAAATGGTGAAGTATAATGATTTCTAAAAATGACTAATATTAGTATAAATGTGAATATCAAGTAAATAATATTGGTAAAATAATCCATTATAGGCACATTATACATATTCAAAAAAGGATATGATTTGTAAAATGATCATTAAAAGTATATTGAACCTCTTTAAACAGAAATAATACTTATAAAAAAAATTTTTTTTTTTTTTGGTTTTTTTTATATTTTTTTTTAATTTTTTTATTTTGATCATGTAGATTTATGATCTCATGATCTTCAAGACTTGAGCTTCCAAGTCATTCAGCTACACTGGTGATCCTTTTGATCATCCAGTGGCTCTTGTGCTTAGGTGATTACACAGTAACCCCAACTTTCTTGCACATGTTCTTTATCATCCCCATGATCTGGTTGGGGGTTGAACTCTTGACCGGTTGTGTTTTCTTGAGTAGGTTGCATGGTACACACTAACCCCTGGACTATATTTGTGATACTCATTCAAAACAAATTTAGTACAAATACACCACCCATGATGCACATTTGGTAATATTGTGACACATACCTGACAGATGTTATGTTCCACTCTAAGTCACAACATACAGTATGTGGATAATATGCATATAAATACCAAGTGCATAAATATGGAACATTCAAGTAGCATGTGACAAGTATGGATATAACTATGTATTTCATAATTATAGTTTTAGGATCATCATACCCTATGTGCATAAGATGCATATATTTATGCATTGCATAATTAATACATTATGTGAATGATATGCATATATCGATGCATTTAAAAATGATAGGATAATTATACCCTATGTGAAAAGTATGCATATAAATGCTAATTGCATAGTTATGGGATAGTCATACTCTAGGTGAATTAAGTACATACATACAGTTACATTATAATTATGGGATATTCATACTATATGTGAATAGTATGTATATAAATAAATGGTGAAGTATAATGATTTCTAAAAATGACTAATATTAGTATAAATGTGAATATCAAGTAAATAATATTGGTAAAATAATCCATTATAGGCACATTATACATATTCAAAAAAGGATATGATTTGTAAAATGATCATTAAAAGTATATTGAACCTCTTTAAACAGAAATAATACTTATAAAAAAAATTTTTTTTTTTTTTGGTTTTTTTTATATTTTTTTTTAATTTTTTTATTTTGATCATGTAGATTTATGATCTCATGATCTTCAAGACTTGAGCTTCCAAGTCATTCAGCTACACTGGTGATCCTTTTGATCATCCAGTGGCTCTTGTGCTTAGGTGATTACACAGTAACCCCAACTTTCTTGCACATGTTCTTTATCATCCCCATGATCTGGTTGGGGGTTGAACTCTTGACCGGTTGTGTTTTCTTGAGTAGGTTGCATGGTACACACTAACCCCTGGACTATATTTGTGATACTCATTCAAAACAAATTTAGTACAAATACACCACCCATGATGCACATTTGGTAATATTGTGACACATACCTGACAGATGTTATGTTCCACTCTAAGTCACAACATACAGTATGTGGATAATATGCATATAAATACCAAGTGCATAAATATGGAACATTCAAGTAGCATGTGACAAGTATGGATATAACTATGTATTTCATAATTATAGTTTTAGGATCATCATACCCTATGTGCATAAGATGCATATATTTATGCATTGCATAATTAATACATTATGTGAATGATATGCATATATCGATGCATTTAAAAATGATAGGATAATTATACCCTATGTGAAAAGTATGCATATAAATGCTAATTGCATAGTTATGGGATAGTCATACTCTAGGTGAATTAAGTACATACATACAGTTACATTATAATTATGGGATATTCATACTATATGTGAATAGTATGTATATAAATAAATGGTGAAGTATAATGATTTCTAAAAATGACTAATATTAGTATAAATGTGAATATCAAGTAAATAATATTGGTAAAATAATCCATTATAGGCACATTATACATAT
This sequence comes from Hemileia vastatrix, assembly GCA_030280995.1. NCBI lineage: Eukaryota > Fungi > Basidiomycota > Pucciniomycetes > Pucciniales > Zaghouaniaceae > Hemileia > Hemileia vastatrix. The sequence goes on along the minus strand of JASXTE010000004.1, from coordinate 23,650,416 downwards.
TCAAAAAAGGATATGATTTGTAAAATGATCATTAAAAGTATATTGAACCTCTTTAAACAGAAATAATACTTATAAAAAAAATTTTTTTTTTTTTTGGTTTTTTTTATATTTTTTTTTAATTTTTTTATTTTGATCATGTAGATTTATGATCTCATGATCTTCAAGACTTGAGCTTCCAAGTCATTCAGCTACACTGGTGATCCTTTTGATCATCCAGTGGCTCTTGTGCTTAGGTGATTACACAGTAACCCCAACTTTCTTGCACATGTTCTTTATCATCCCCATGATCTGGTTGGGGGTTGAACTCTTGACCGGTTGTGTTTTCTTGAGTAGGTTGCATGGTACACACTAACCCCTGGACTATATTTGTGATACTCATTCAAAACAAATTTAGTACAAATACACCACCCATGATGCACATTTGGTAATATTGTGACACATACCTGACAGATGTTATGTTCCACTCTAAGTCACAACATAGAGTATGTGGATAATATGCATATAAATACCAAGTGCATAAATATGGAACATTCAAGTAGCATGTGACAAGTATGGATATAACTATGTATTTCATAATTATAGTTTTAGGATCATCATACCCTATGTGCATAAGATGCATATATTTATGCATTGCATAATTAATACATTATGTGAATGATATGCATATATCCATGCATTTAAAAATGATAGGATAATTATACCCTATGTGAAAAGTATGCATATAAATGCTAATTGCATAGTTATGGGATAGTCATACTCTAGGTGAATTAAGTACATACAAACAGTTACATTATAATTATGGGATATTCATACTATATGTGAATAGTATGTATATAAATAAATGGTGAAGTATAATGATTTCTAAAAATGACTAATATTAGTATAATTGTGAATATCAAGTAAATAATATTGGTAAAATAATCCATTATAGGCACATTATACATATTCAAAAAAGGATATGATTTGTAAAATGATCATTAAAAGTATATTGAACCTCTTTAAACAGAAATAATACTTATAAAAAAATTTTTTTTTTTTTTTGGTTTTTTTTATATTTTTTTTTAATTTTTTTATTTTGATCATGTAGATTTATGATCTCATGATCTTCAAGACTTGAGCTTCCAAGTCATTCAGCTACACTGGTGATCCTTTTGATCATCCAGTGGCTCTTGTGCTTAGGTGATTACACAGTAACCCCAACTTTCTTGCACATGTTCTTTATCATCCCCATGATCTGGTTGGGGGTTGAACTCTTGACCGGTTGTGTTTTCTTGAGTAGGTTGCATGGTACACACTAACCCCTGGACTATATTTGTGATACTCATTCAAAACAAATTTAGTACAAATACACCACCCATGATGCACATTTGGTAATATTGTGACACATACCTGACAGATGTTATGTTCCACTCTAAGTCACAACATACAGTATGTGGATAATATGCATATAAATACCAAGTGCATAAATATGGAACATTCAAGTAGCATGTGACAAGTATGGATATAACTATGTATTTCATAATTATAGTTTTAGGATCATCATACCCTATGTGCATAAGATGCATATATTTATGCATTGCATAATTAATACATTATGTGAATGATATGCATATATCCATGCATTTAAAAATGATAGGATAATTATACCCTATGTGAAAAGTATGCATATAAATGCTAATTGCATAGTTATGGGATAGTCATACTCTAGGTGAATTAAGTACATACATACAGTTACATTATAATTATGGGATATTCATACTATATGTGAATAGTATGTATATAAATAAATGGTGAAGTATAATGATTTCTAAAAATGACTAATATTAGTATAAATGTGAATATCAAGTAAATAATATTGGTAAAATAATCCATTATAGGCACATTATACATATTCAAAAAAGGATATGATTTGTAAAATGATCATTAAAAGTATATTGAACCTCTTTAAACAGAAATAATACTTATAAAAAAAATTTTTTTTTTTTTTGGTTTTTTTTATATTTTTTTTTAATTTTTTTATTTTGATCATGTAGATTTATGATCTCATGATCTTCAAGACTTGAGCTTCCAAGTCATTCAGCTACACTGGTGATCCTTTTGATCATCCAGTGGCTCTTGTGCTTAGGTGATTACACAGTAACCCCAACTTTCTTGCACATGTTCTTTATCATCCCCATGATCTGGTTGGGGGTTGAACTCTTGACCGGTTGTGTTTTCTTGAGTAGGTTGCATGGTACACACTAACCCCTGGACTATATTTGTGATACTCATTCAAAACAAATTTAGTACAAATACACCACCCATGATGCACATTTGGTAATATTGTGACACATACCTGACAGATGTTATGTTCCACTCTAAGTCACAACATAGAGTATGTGGATAATATGCATATAAATACCAAGTGCATAAATATGGAACATTCAAGTAGCATGTGACAAGTATGGATATAACTATGTATTTCATAATTATAGTTTTAGGATCATCATACCCTATGTGCATAAGATGCATATATTTATGCATTGCATAATTAATACATTATGTGAATGATATGCATATATCCATGCATTTAAAAATGATAGGATAATTATACCCTATGTGAAAAGTATGCATATAAATGCTAATTGCATAGTTATGGGATAGTCATACTCTAGGTGAATTAAGTACATACAAACAGTTACATTATAATTATGGGATATTCATACTATATGTGAATAGTATGTATATAAATAAATGGTGAAGTATAATGATTTCTAAAAATGACTAATATTAGTATAATTGTGAATATCAAGTAAATAATATTGGTAAAATAATCCATTATAGGCACATTATACATATTCAAAAAAGGATATGATTTGTAAAATGATCATTAAAAGTATATTGAACCTCTTTAAACAGAAATAATACTTATAAAAAAATTTTTTTTTTTTTTTGGTTTTTTTTATATTTTTTTTTAATTTTTTTATTTTGATCATGTAGATTTATGATCTCATGATCTTCAAGACTTGAGCTTCCAAGTCATTCAGCTACACTGGTGATCCTTTTGATCATCCAGTGGCTCTTGTGCTTAGGTGATTACACAGTAACCCCAACTTTCTTGCACATGTTCTTTATCATCCCCATGATCTGGTTGGGGGTTGAACTCTTGACCGGTTGTGTTTTCTTGAGTAGGTTGCATGGTACACACTAACCCCTGGACTATATTTGTGATACTCATTCAAAACAAATTTAGTACAAATACACCACCCATGATGCACATTTGGTAATATTGTGACACATACCTGACAGATGTTATGTTCCACTCTAAGTCACAACATACAGTATGTGGATAATATGCATATAAATACCAAGTGCATAAATATGGAACATTCAAGTAGCATGTGACAAGTATGGATATAACTATGTATTTCATAATTATAGTTTTAGGATCATCATACCCTATGTGCATAAGATGCATATATTTATGCATTGCATAATTAATACATTATGTGAATGATATGCATATATCCATGCATTTAAAAATGATAGGATAATTATACCCTATGTGAAAAGTATGCATATAAATGCTAATTGCATAGTTATGGGATAGTCATACTCTAGGTGAATTAAGTACATACAAACAGTTACATTATAATTATGGGATATTCATACTATATGTGAATAGTATGTATATAAATAAATGGTGAAGTATAATGATTTCTAAAAATGACTAATATTAGTATAAATGTGAATATCAAGTAAATAATATTGGTAAAATAATCCATTATAGGCACATTATACATATTCAAAAAAGGATATGATTGGTAAAATGATCATTAAAAGTATATTGAACCTCTTTAAACAGAAATAATACTTATAAAAAAATTTTTTTTTTTTTTTGGTTTTTTTTATATTTTTTTTTAATTTTTTTATTTTGATCATGTAGATTTATGATCTCATGATCTTCAAGACTTGAGCTTCCAAGTCATTCAGCTACACTGGTGATCCTTTTGATCATCCAGTGGCTCTTGTGCTTAGGTGATTACACAGTAACCCCAACTTTCTTGCACATGTTCTTTATCATCCCCATGATCTGGTTGGGGGTTGAACTCTTGACCGGTTGTGTTTTCTTGAGTAGGTTGCATGGTACACACTAACCCCTGGACTATATTTGTGATACTCATTCAAAACAAATTTAGTACAAATACACCACCCATGATGCACATTTGGTAATATTGTGACACATACCTGACAGATGTTATGTTCCACTCTAAGTCACAACATACAGTATGTGGATAATATGCATATAAATACCAAGTGCATAAATATGGAACATTCAAGTAGCATGTGACAAGTATGGATATAACTATGTATTTCATAATTATAGTTTTAGGATCATCATACCCTATGTTCATAAGATGCATATATTTATGCATTGCATAATTAATACATTATGTGAATGATATGCATATATCCATGCATTTAAAAATGATAGGATAATTATACCCTATGTGAAAAGTATGCATATAAATGCTAATTGCATAGTTATGGGATAGTCATACTCTAGGTGAATTAAGTACATACAAACAGTTACATTATAATTATGGGATATTCATACTATATGTGAATAGTATGTATATAAATAAATGGTGAAGTATAATGATTTCTAAAAATGACTAATATTAGTATAAATGTGAATATCAAGTAAATAATATTGGTAAAATAATCCATTATAGGCACATTATACATATTCAAAAAAGGATATGATTTGTAAAATGATCATTAAAAGTATATTGAACCTCTTTAAACAGAAATAATACTTATAAAAAAAATTTTTTTTTTTTTGGTTTTTTTTATATTTTTTTTAATTTTTTTATTTTGATCATGTAGATTTATGATCTCATGATCTTCAAGACTTGAGCTTCCAAGTCATTCAGCTACACTGGTGATCCTTTTGATCATCCAGTGGCTCTTGTGCTTAGGTGATTACACAGTAACCCCAACTTTCTTGCACATGTTCTTTATCATCCCCATGATCTGGTTGGGGGTTGAACTCTTGACCGGTTGTGTTTTCTTGAGTAGGTTGCATGGTACACACTAACCCCTGGACTATATTTGTGATACTCATTCAAAACAAATTTAGTACAAATACACCACCCATGATGCACATTTGGTAATATTGTGACACATACCTGACAGATGTTATGTTCCACTCTAAGTCACAACATACAGTATGTGGATAATATGCATATAAATACCAAGTGCATAAATATGGAACATTCAAGTAGCATGTGACAAGTATGGATATAACTATGTATTTCATAATTATAGTTTTAGGATCATCATACCCTATGTGCATAAGATGCATATATTTATGCATTGCATAATTAATATATTATGTGAATGATATGCATATATCCATGCATTTAAAAATGATAGGATAATTATACCCTATGTGAAAAGTATGCATATAAATGCTAATTGCATAGTTATGGGATAGTCATACTCTAGGTGAATTAAGTACATACAAACAGTTACATTATAATTATGGGATATTCATACTATATGTGAATAGTATGTATATAAATAAATGGTGAAGTATAATGATTTCTAAAAATGACTAATATTAGTATAATTGTGAATATCAAGTAAATAATATTGGTAAAAACATCCATTATAGGCACATTATACATATTCAAAAAAGGATATGATTTGTAAAATGATTATTAAAAGTATATTGAACCTCTTTAAACAGAAATAATACTTATAAAAAAAATTTTTTTTTTTTTTGGTTTTTTTTATATTTTTTTTTAATTTTTTTATTTTGATCATGTAGATTTATGATCTCATGATCTTCAAGACTTGAGCTTCCAAGTCATTCAGCTACACTGGTGATCCTTTTGATCATCCAGTGGCTCTTGTGCTTAGGTGATTACACAGTAACCCCAACTTTCTTGCACATGTTCTTTATCATCCCCATGATCTGGTTGGGGGTTGAACTCTTGACCGGTTGTGTTTTCTTGAGTAGGTTGCATGGTACACACTAACCCCTGGACTATATTTGTGATACTCATTCAAAACAAATTTAGTACAAATACACCACCCATGATGCACATTTGGTAATATTGTGACACATACCTGACAGATGTTATGTTCCACTCTAAGTCACAACATACAGTATGTGGATAATATGCATATAAATACCAAGTGCATAAATATGGAACATTCAAGTAGCATGTGACAAGTATGGATATAACTATGTATTTCATAATTATAGTTTTAGGATCATCATACCCTATGTGCATAAGATGCATATATTTATGCATTGCATAATTAATACATTATGTGAATGATATGCATATATCCATGCATTTAAAAATGATAGGATAATTATACCCTATGTGAAAAGTATGCATATAAATGCTAATTGCATAGTTATGGGATAGTCATACTCTAGGTGAATTAAGTACATACATACAGTTACATTATAATTATGGGATATTCATACTATATGTGAATAGTATGTATATAAATAAATGGTGAAGTATAATGATTTCTAAAAATGACTAATATTAGTATAAATGTGAATATCAAGTAAATAATATTGGTAAAATAATCCATTATAGGCACATTATACATATTCAAAAAAGGATATGATTTGTAAAATGATCATTAAAAGTATATTGAACCTCTTTAAACAGAAATAATACTTATAAAAAAAATTTTTTTTTTTTTTGGTTTTTTTTATATTTTTTTTTAATTTTTTTATTTTGATCATGTAGATTTATGATCTCATGATCTTCAAGACTTGAGCTTCCAAGTCATTCAGCTACACTGGTGATCCTTTTGATCATCCAGTGGCTCTTGTGCTTAGGTGATTACACAGTAACCCCAACTTTCTTGCACATGTTCTTTATCATCCCCATGATCTGGTTGGGGGTTGAACTCTTGACCGGTTGTGTTTTCTTGAGTAGGTTGCATGGTACACACTAACCCCTGGACTATATTTGTGATACTCATTCAAAACAAATTTAGTACAAATACACCACCCATGATGCACATTTGGTAATATTGTGACACATACCTGACAGATGTTATGTTCCACTCTAAGTCACAACATAGAGTATGTGGATAATATGCATATAAATACCAAGTGCATAAATATGGAACATTCAAGTAGCATGTGACAAGTATGGATATAACTATGTATTTCATAATTATAGTTTTAGGATCATCATACCCTATGTGCATAAGATGCATATATTTATGCATTGCATAATTAATACATTATGTGAATGATATGCATATATCCATGCATTTAAAAATGATAGGATAATTATACCCTATGTGAAAAGTATGCATATAAATGCTAATTGCATAGTTATGGGATAGTCATACTCTAGGTGAATTAAGTACATACAAACAGTTACATTATAATTATGGGATATTCATACTATATGTGAATAGTATGTATATAAATAAATGGTGAAGTATAATGATTTCTAAAAATGACTAATATTAGTATAATTGTGAATATCAAGTAAATAATATTGGTAAAATAATCCATTATAGGCACATTATACATATTCAAAAAAGGATATGATTTGTAAAATGATCATTAAAAGTATATTGAACCTCTTTAAACAGAAATAATACTTATAAAAAAATTTTTTTTTTTTTTTGGTTTTTTTTATATTTTTTTTTAATTTTTTTATTTTGATCATGTAGATTTATGATCTCATGATCTTCAAGACTTGAGCTTCCAAGTCATTCAGCTACACTGGTGATCCTTTTGATCATCCAGTGGCTCTTGTGCTTAGGTGATTACACAGTAACCCCAACTTTCTTGCACATGTTCTTTATCATCCCCATGATCTGGTTGGGGGTTGAACTCTTGACCGGTTGTGTTTTCTTGAGTAGGTTGCATGGTACACACTAACCCCTGGACTATATTTGTGATACTCATTCAAAACAAATTTAGTACAAATACACCACCCATGATGCACATTTGGTAATATTGTGACACATACCTGACAGATGTTATGTTCCACTCTAAGTCACAACATACAGTATGTGGATAATATGCATATAAATACCAAGTGCATAAATATGGAACATTCAAGTAGCATGTGACAAGTATGGATATAACTATGTATTTCATAATTATAGTTTTAGGATCATCATACCCTATGTGCATAAGATGCATATATTTATGCATTGCATAATTAATACATTATGTGAATGATATGCATATATCCATGCATTTAAAAATGATAGGATAATTATACCCTATGTGAAAAGTATGCATATAAATGCTAATTGCATAGTTATGGGATAGTCATACTCTAGGTGAATTAAGTACATACAAACAGTTACATTATAATTATGGGATATTCATACTATATGTGAATAGTATGTATATAAATAAATGGTGAAGTATAATGATTTCTAAAAATGACTAATATTAGTATAAATGTGAATATCAAGTAAATAATATTGGTAAAATAATCCATTATAGGCACATTATACATATTCAAAAAAGGATATGATTGGTAAAATGATCATTAAAAGTATATTGAACCTCTTTAAACAGAAATAATACTTATAAAAAAATTTTTTTTTTTTTTTGGTTTTTTTTATATTTTTTTTTAATTTTTTTATTTTGATCATGTAGATTTATGATCTCATGATCTTCAAGACTTGAGCTTCCAAGTCATTCAGCTACACTGGTGATCCTTTTGATCATCCAGTGGCTCTTGTGCTTAGGTGATTACACAGTAACCCCAACTTTCTTGCACATGTTCTTTATCATCCCCATGATCTGGTTGGGGGTTGAACTCTTGACCGGTTGTGTTTTCTTGAGTAGGTTGCATGGTACACACTAACCCCTGGACTATATTTGTGATACTCATTCAAAACAAATTTAGTACAAATACACCACCCATGATGCACATTTGGTAATATTGTGACACATACCTGACAGATGTTATGTTCCACTCTAAGTCACAACATACAGTATGTGGATAATATGCATATAAATACCAAGTGCATAAATATGGAACATTCAAGTAGCATGTGACAAGTATGGATATAACTATGTATTTCATAATTATAGTTTTAGGATCATCATACCCTATGTTCATAAGATGCATATATTTATGCATTGCATAATTAATACATTATGTGAATGATATGCATATATCCATGCATTTAAAAATGATAGGATAATTATACCCTATGTGAAAAGTATGCATATAAATGCTAATTGCATAGTTATGGGATAGTCATACTCTAGGTGAATTAAGTACATACAAACAGTTACATTATAATTATGGGATATTCATACTATATGTGAATAGTATGTATATAAATAAATGGTGAAGTATAATGATTTCTAAAAATGACTAATATTAGTATAAATGTGAATATCAAGTAAATAATATTGGTAAAATAATCCATTATAGGCACATTATACATATTCAAAAAAGGATATGATTTGTAAAATGATCATTAAAAGTATATTGAACCTCTTTAAACAGAAATAATACTTATAAAAAAAATTTTTTTTTTTTTGGTTTTTTTTATATTTTTTTTATATTTTTTTATTTTGATCATGTAGATTTATGATCTCATGATCTTCAAGACTTGAGCTTCCAAGTCATTCAGCTACACTGGTGATCCTTTTGATCATCCAGTGGCTCTTGTGCTTAGGTGATTACACAGTAACCCCAACTTTCTTGCACATGTTCTTTATCATCCCCATGATCTGGTTGGGGGTTGAACTCTTGACCGGTTGTGTTTTCTTGAGTAGGTTGCATGGTACACACTAACCCCTGGACTATATTTGTGATACTCATTCAAAACAAATTTAGTACAAATACACCACCCATGATGCACATTTGGTAATATTGTGACACATACCTGACAGATGTTATGTTCCACTCTAAGTCACAACATACAGTATGTGGATAATATGCATATAAATACCAAGTGCATAAATATGGAACATTCAAGTAGCATGTGACAAGTATGGATATAACTATGTATTTCATAATTATAGTTTTAGGATCATCATACCCTATGTGCATAAGATGCATATATTTATGCATTGCATAATTAATATATTATGTGAATGATATGCATATATCCATGCATTTAAAAATGATAGGATAATTATACCCTATGTGAAAAGTATGCATATAAATGCTAATTGCATAGTTATGGGATAGTCATACTCTAGGTGAATTAAGTACATACAAACAGTTACATTATAATTATGGGATATTCATACTATATGTGAATAGTATGTATATAAATAAATGGTGAAGTATAATGATTTCTAAAAATGACTAATATTAGTATAATTGTGAATATCAAGTAAATAATATTGGTAAAAACATCCATTATAGGCACATTATACATATTCAAAAAAGGATATGATTTGTAAAATGATTATTAAAAGTATATTGAACCTCTTTAAACAGAAATAATACTTATAAAAAAAATTTTTTTTTTTTTTGGTTTTTTTTATATTTTTTTTTAATTTTTTTATTTTGATCATGTAGATTTATGATCTCATGATCTTCAAGACTTGAGCTTCCAAGTCATTCAGCTACACTGGTGATCCTTTTGATCATCCAGTGGCTCTTGTGCTTAGGTGATTACACAGTAACCCCAACTTTCTTGCACATGTTCTTTATCATCCCCATGATCTGGTTGGGGGTTGAACTCTTGACCGGTTGTGTTTTCTTGAGTAGGTTGCATGGTACACACTAACCCCTGGACTATATTTGTGATACTCATTCAAAACAAATTTAGTACAAATACACCACCCATGATGCACATTTGGTAATATTGTGACACATACCTGACAGATGTTATGTTCCACTCTAAGTCACAACATACAGTATGTGGATAATATGCATATAAATACCAAGTGCATAAATATGGAACATTCAAGTAGCATGTGACAAGTATGGATATAACTATGTATTTCATAATTATAGTTTTAGGATCATCATACCCTATGTGCATAAGATGCATATATTTATGCATTGCATAATTAATACATTATGTGAATGATATGCATATATCCATGCATTTAAAAATGATAGGATAATTATACCCTATGTGAAAAGTATGCATATAAATGCTAATTGCATAGTTATGGGATAGTCATACTCTAGGTGAATTAAGTACATACAAACAGTTACATTATAATTATGGGATATTCATACTATATGTGAATAGTATGTATATAAATAAATGGTGAAGTATAATGATTTCTAAAAATGACTAATATTAGTATAAATGTGAATATCAAGTAAATAATATTGGTAAAATAATCCATTATAGGCACATTATACATATTCAAAAAAGGATATGATTGGTAAAATGATCATTAAAAGTATATTGAACCTCTTTAAACAGAAATAATACTTATAAAAATTTTTTTTTTTTTTTTGGTTTTTTTTATATTTTTTTTTAATTTTTTTATTTTGATCATGTAGATTTATGATCTCATGATCTTCAAGACTTGAGCTTCCAAGTCATTCAGCTACACTAGTGATCCTTTTGATCATCCAGTGGCTCTTGTGCTTAGGTGATTACACAGTAACCCCAACTTTCTTGCACATGTTCTTTATCATCCCCATGATCTGGTTGGGGGTTGAACTCTTGACCGGTTGTGTTTTCTTGAGTAGGTTGCATGGTACACACTAACCCCTGGACTATATTTGTGATACTCATTCAAAACAAATTTAGTACAAATACACCACCCATGATGCACATTTGGTAATATTGTGACACATACCTGACAGATGTTATGTTCCACTCTAAGTCACAACATACAGTATGTGGATAATATGCATATAAATACCAAGTGCATAAATATGGAACATTCAAGTAGCATGTGACAAGTATGGATATAATTATGTATTTCATAATTATAGTTTTAGGATCATCATACCCTATGTGCATAAGATGCATATATTTATGCATTGCATAATTAATACATTATGTGAATGATATGCATATATCCATGCATTTAAAAATGATAGGATAATTATACCCTATGTGAAAAGTATGCATATAAATGCTAATTGCATAGTTATGGGATAGTCATACTCTAGGTGAATTAAGTACATACAAACAGTTACATTATAATTATGGGATATTCATACTATATGTGAATAGTATGTATATAAATAAATGGTGAAGTATAATGATTTCTAAAAATGACTAATATTAGTATAAATGTGAATATCAAGTAAATAATATTGGTAAAATAATCCATTATAGGCACATTATACATATTCAAAAAAGGATATGATTTGTAAAATGATCATTAAAAGTATATTAAACCTCTTTAAACAGAAATAATACTTATAAAAAAAATTTTTTTTTTTTTTGGTTTTTTTTATATTTTTTTTTAATTTTTTTATTTTGATCATGTAGATTTATGATCTCATGATCTTCAAGACTTGAGCTTCCAAGTCATTCAGCTACACTGGTGATCCTTTTGATCATCCAGTGGCTCTTGTGCTTAGGTGATTACACAGTAACCCCAACTTTCTTGCACATGTTCTTTATCATCCCCATGATCTGGTTGGGGGTTGAACTCTTGACCGGTTGTGTTTTCTTGAGTAGGTTGCATGGTACACACTAACCCCTGGACTATATTTGTGATACTCATTCAAAACAAATTTAGTACAAATACACCACCCATGATGCACATTTGGTAATATTGTGACACATACCTGACAGATGTTATGTTCCACTCTAAGTCACAACATACAGTATGTGGATAATATGCATATAAATACCAAGTGCATAAATATGGAACATTCAAGTAGCATGTGACAAGTATGGATATAACTATGTATTTCATAATTATAGTTTTAGGATCATCATACCCTATGTGCATAAGATGCATATATTTATGCATTGCATAATTAATACATTATGTGAATGATATGCATATATCGATGCATTTAAAAATGATAGGATAATTATACCCTATGTGAAAAGTATGCATATAAATGCTAATTGCATAGTTATGGGATAGTCATACTCTAGGTGAATTAAGTACATACAAACAGTTACATTATAATTATGGGATATTCATACTATATGTGAATAGTATGTATATAAATAAATGGTGAAGTATAATGATTTCTAAAAATGACTAATATTAGTATAAATGTGAATATCAAGTAAATAATATTGGTAAAATAATCCATTATAGGCACATTATACATATTCAAAAAAGGATATGATTTGTAAAATGATCATTAAAAGTATATTGAACCTCTTTAAACAGAAATAATACTTATAAAAAAAATTTTTTTTTTTTTTGGTTTTTTTTATATTTTTTTTTAATTTTTTTATTTTGATCATGTAGATTTATGATCTCATGATCTTCAAGACTTGAGCTTCCAAGTCATTCAGCTACACTGGTGATCCTTTTGATCATCCAGTGGCTCTTGTGCTTAGGTGATTACACAGTAACCCCAACTTTCTTGCACATGTTCTTTATCATCCCCATGATCTGGTTGGGGGTTGAACTCTTGACCGGTTGTGTTTTCTTGAGTAGGTTGCATGGTACACACTAACCCCTGGACTATATTTGTGATACTCATTCAAAACAAATTTAGTACAAATACACCACCCATGATGCACATTTGGTAATATTGTGACACATACCTGACAGATGTTATGTTCCACTCTAAGTCACAACATACAGTATGTGGATAATATGCATATAAATACCAAGTGCATAAATATGGAACATTCAAGTAGCATGTGACAAGTATGGATATAACTATGTATTTCATAATTATAGTTTTAGGATCATCATACCCTATGTGCATAAGATGCATATATTTATGCATTGCATAATTAATACATTATGTGAATGATATGCATATATCGATGCATTTAAAAATGATAGGATAATTATACCCTATGTGAAAAGTATGCATATAAATGCTAATTGCATAGTTATGGGATAGTCATACTCTAGGTGAATTAAGTACATACAAACAGTTACATTATAATTATGGGATATTCATACTATATGTGAATAGTATGTATATAAATAAATGGTGAAGTATAATGATTTCTAAAAATGACTAATATTAGTATAAATGTGAATATCAAGTAAATAATATTGGTAAAATAATCCATTATAGGCACATTATACATATTCAAAAAAGGATATGATTTGTAAAATGATCATTAAAAGTATATTGAACCTCTTTAAACAGAAATAATACTTATAAAAAAAATTTTTTTTTTTTTGGTTTTTTTTATATTTTTTTTTAATTTTTTTATTTTGATCATGTAGATTTATGATCTCATGATCTTCAAGACTTGAGCTTCCAAGTCATTCAGCTACACTGGTGATCCTTTTGATCATCCAGTGGCTCTTGTGCTTAGGTGATTACACAGTAACCCCAACTTTCTTGCACATGTTCTTTATCATCCCCATGATCTGGTTGGGGGTTGAAATCTTGACCGGTTGTGTTTTCTTGAGTAGGTTGCATGGTACACACTAACCCCTGGACTATATTTGTGATACTCATTCAAAACAAATTTAGTACAAATACACCACCCATGATGCACATTTGGTAATATTGTGACACATACCTGACAGATGTTATGTTCCACTCTAAGTCACAACATACAGTATGTGGATAATATGCATATAAATACCAAGTGCATAAATATGGAACATTCAAGTAGCATGTGACAAGTATGGATATAACTATGTATTTCATAATTATAGTTTTAGGATCATCATACCCTATGTGCATAAGATGCATATATTTATGCATTGCATAATTAATACATTATGTGAATGATATGCATATATCCATGCATTTAAAAATGATAGGATAATTATACCCTATGTGAAAAGTATGCATATAAATGCTAATTGCATAGTTATGGGATAGTCATACTCTAGGTGAATTAAGTACATACAAACAGTTACATTATAATTATGGGATATTCATACTATATGTGAATAGTATGTATATAAATAAATGGTGAAGTATAATGATTTCTAAAAATGACTAATATTAGTATAAATGTGAATATCAAGTAAATAATATTGGTAAAATAATCCATTATAGGCACATTATACATATTCAAAAAAGGATATGATTTGTAAAATGATCATTAAAAGTATATTGAACCTCTTTAAACAGAAATAATACTTATAAAAAAAAATTTTTTTTTTTTTGGTTTTTTTTATATTTTTTTTTAATTTTTTTATTTTGATCATGTAGATTTATGATCTCATGATCTTCAAGACTTGAGCTTCCAAGTCATTCAGCTACACTGGTGATCCTTTTGATCATCCAGTGGCTCTTGTGCTTAGGTGATTACACAGTAACCCCAACTTTCTTGCACATGTTCTTTATCATCCCCATGATCTGGTTGGGGGTTGAACTCTTGACCGGTTGTGTTTTCTTGAGTAGGTTGCATGGTACACACTAACCCCTGGACTATATTTGTGATACTCATTCAAAACAAATTTAGTACAAATACACCACCCATGATGCACATTTGGTAATATTGTGACACATACCTGACAGATGTTATGTTCCACTCTAAGTCACAACATACAGTATGTGGATAATATGCATATAAATACCAAGTGCATAAATATGGAACATTCAAGTAGCATGTGACAAGTATGGATATAACTATGTATTTCATAATTATAGTTTTAGGATCATCATACCCTATGTGCATAAGATGCATATATTTATGCATTGCATAATTAATACATTATGTGAATGATATGCATATATCCATGCATTTAAAAATGATAGGATAATTATACCCTATGTGAAAAGTATGCATATAAATGCTAATTGCATAGTTATGGGATAGTCATACTCTAGGTGATTTAAGTACATACAAACAGTTACATTATAATTATGAAATATTCATACTATATGTGAATAGTATGTATATAAATAAATGGTGAAGTATAATGATTTCTAAAAATGACTAATATTAGTATAAATGTGAATATCAAGTAAATAATATTGGTAAAATAATCCATTATAGGCACATTATACATATTCAAAAAAGGATATGATTTGTAAAATGATCATTAAAAGTATATTGAACCTCTTTAAACAGAAATAATACTTATAAAAAAAATTTTTTTTTTTTTTGGTTTTTTTTATATTTTTTTTTAATTTTTTTATTTTGATCATGTAGATTTATGATCTCATGATCTTCAAGACTTGAGCTTCCAAGTCATTCAGCTACACTGGTGATCCTTTTGATCATCCAGTGGCTCTTGTGCTTAGGTGATTACACAGTAACCCCAACTTTCTTGCACATGTTCTTTATCATCCCCATGATCTGGTTGGGGGTTGAACTCTTGACCGGTGGTGTTTTCTTGAGTAGGTTGCATGGTACACACTAACCCCTGGACTATATTTGTGATACTCATTCAAAACAAATTTAGTACAAATACACCACCCATGATGCACATTTGGTAATATTGTGACACATACCTGACAGATGTTATGTTCCACTCTAAGTCACAACATACAGTATGTGGATAATATGCATATAAATACCAAGTGCATAAATATGGAACATTCAAGTAGCATGTGACAAGTATGGATATAACTATGTATTTCATAATTATAGTTTTAGGATCATCATACCCTATGTGCATAAGATGCATATATTTATGCATTGCATAATTAATACATTATGTGAATGATATGCATATATCCATGCATTTAAAAATGATAGGATAATTATACCCTATGTGAAAAGTATGCATATAAATGCTAATTGCATAGTTATGGGATAGTCATACTCTAGGTGAATTAAGTACATACAAACAGTTACATTATAATTATGGGATATTCATACTATATGTGAATAGTATGTATATAAATAAATGGTGAAGTATAATGATTTCTAAAAATGACTAATATTAGTATAAATGTGAATATCAAGTAAATAATATTGGTAAAATAATCCATTATAGGCACATTATACATATTCAAAAAAGGATATGATTTGTAAAATGATCATTAAAAGTATATTGAACCTCTTTAAACAGAAATAATACTTATAAAAAAATTTTTTTTTTTTTTTGGTTTTTTTTATATTTTTTTTTAATTTTTTTATTTTGATCATGTAGATTTATGATCTCATGATCTTCAAGACTTGAGCTTCCAAGTCATTCAGCTACACTGGTGATCCTTTTGATCATCCAGTGGCTCTTGTGCTTAGGTGATTACACAGTAACCCCAACTTTCTTGCACATGTTCTTTATCATCCCCATGATCTGGTTGGGGGTTGAACTCTTGACCGGTTGTGTTTTCTTGAGTAGGTTGCATGGTACACACTAACCCCTGGACTATATTTGTGATACTCATTCAAAACAAATTTAGTACAAATACACCACCCATGATGCACATTTGGTAATATTGTGACACATACCTGACAGATGTTATGTTCCACTCTAAGTCACAACATACAGTATGTGGATAATATGCATATAAATACCAAGTGCATAAATATGGAACATTCAAGTAGCATGTGACAAGTATGGATATAACTATGTATTTCATAATTATAGTTTTAGGATCATCATACCCTATGTGCATAAGATGCATATATTTATGCATTGCATAATTAATACATTATGTGAATGATATGCATATATCCATGCATTTAAAAATGATAGGATAATTATACCCTATGTGAAAAGTATGCATATAAATGCTAATTGCATAGTTATGGGATAGTCATACTCTAGGTGAATTAAGTACATACAAACAGTTACATTATAATTATGGGATATTCATACTATATGTGAATAGTATGTATATAAATAAATGGTGAAGTATAATGATTTCTAAAAATGACTAATATTAGTATAAATGTGAATATCAAGTAAATAATATTGGTAAAATAATCCATTATAGGCACATTATACATATTCAAAAAAGGATATGATTTGTAAAATGATCATTAAAAGTATATTGAACCTCTTTAAACAGAAATAATACTTATAAAAAAAATTTTTTTTTTTTTTGGTTTTTTTTATATTTTTTTTTAATTTTTTTATTTTGATCATGTAGATTTATGATCTCATGATCTTCAAGACTTGAGCTTCCAAGTCATTCAGCTACACTGGTGATCCTTTTGATCATCCAGTGGCTCTTGTGCTTAGGTGATTACACAGTAACCCCAACTTTCTTGCACATGTTCTTTATCATCCCCATGATCTGGTTGGGGGTTGAACTCTTGACCGGTTGTGTTTTCTTGAGTAGGTTGCATGGTACACACTAACCCCTGGACTATATTTGTGATACTCATTCAAAACAAATTTAGTACAAATACACCACCCATGATGCACATTTGGTAATATTGTGACACATACCTGACAGATGTTATGTTCCACTCTAAGTCACAACATACAGTATGTGGATAATATGCATATAAATACCAAGTGCATAAATATGGAACATTCAAGTAGCATGTGACAAGTATGGATATAACTATGTATTTCATAATTATAGTTTTAGGATCATCATACCCTATGTGCATAAGATGCATATATTTATGCATTGCATAATTAATACATTATGTGAATGATATGCATATATCCATGCATTTAAAAATGATAGGATAATTATACCCTATGTGAAAAGTATGCATATAAATGCTAATTGCATAGTTATGGGATAGTCATACTCTAGGTGAATTAAGTACATACAAACAGTTACATTATAATTATGGGATATTCATACTATATGTGAATAGTATGTATATAAATAAATGGTGAAGTATAATGATTTCTAAAAATGACTAATATTAGTATAAATGTGAATATCAAGTAAATAATATTGGTAAAATAATCCATTATAGGCACATTATACATATTCAAAAAAGGATATGATTTGTAAAATGATCATTAAAAGTATATTGAACCTCTTTAAACAGAAATAATACTTATAAAAAAATTTTTTTTTTTTTTTGGTTTTTTTTATATTTTTTTTTAATTTTTTTATTTTGATCATGTAGATTTATGATCTCATGATCTTCAAGACTTGAGCTTCCAAGTCATTCAGCTACACTGGTGATCCTTTTGATCATCCAGTGGCTCTTGTGCTTAGGTGATTACACAGTAACCCCAACTTTCTTGCACATGTTCTTTATCATCCCCATGATCTGGTTGGGGGTTGAACTCTTGACCGGTTGTGTTTTCTTGAGTAGGTTGCATGGTACACACTAACCCCTGGACTATATTTGTGATACTCATTCAAAACAAATTTAGTACAAATACACCACCCATGATGCACATTTGGTAATATTGTGACACATACCTGACAGATGTTATGTTCCACTCTAAGTCACAACATACAGTATGTGGATAATATGCATATAAATACCAAGTGCATAAATATGGAACATTCAAGTAGCATGTGACAAGTATGGATATAACTATGTATTTCATAATTATAGTTTTAGGATCATCATACCCTATGTGCATAAGATGCATATATTTATGCATTGCATAATTAATACATTATGTGAATGATATGCATATATCGATGCATTTAAAAATGATAGGATAATTATACCCTATGTGAAAAGTATGCATATAAATGCTAATTGCATAGTTATGGGATAGTCATACTCTAGGTGAATTAAGTACATACAAACAGTTACATTATAATTATGGGATATTCATACTATATGTGAATAGTATGTATATAAATAAATGGTGAAGTATAATGATTTCTAAAAATGACTAATATTAGTATAAATGTGAATATCAAGTAAATAATATTGGTAAAATAATCCATTATAGGCACATTATACATATTCAAAAAAGGATATGATTGGTAAAATGATCATTAAAAGTATATTGAACCTCTTTAAACAGAAATAATACTTATAAAATTTTTTTTTTTTTTTTGGTTTTTTTTATATTTTTTTTTAATTTTTTTATTTTGATCATGTAGATTTATGATCTCATGATCTTCAAGACTTGAGCTTCCAAGTCATTCAGCTACACTGGTGATCCTTTTGATCATCCAGTGGCTCTTGTGCTTAGGTGATTACACAGTAACCCCAACTTTCTTGCACATGTTCTTTATCATCCCCATGATCTGGTTGGGGGTTGAACTCTTGACCGGTTGTGTTTTCTTGAGTAGGTTGCATGGTACACACTAACCCCTGGACTATATTTGTGATACTCATTCAAAACAAATTTAGTACAAATACACCACCCATGATGCACATTTGGTAATATTGTGACACATACCTGACAGATGTTATGTTCCACTCTAAGTCACAACATACAGTATGTGGATAATATGCATATAAATACCAAGTGCATAAATATGGAACATTCAAGTAGCATGTGACAAGTATGGATATAACTATGTATTTCATAATTATAGTTTTAGGATCATCATACCCTATGTGCATAAGATGCATATATTTATGCATTGCATAATTAATACATTATGTGAATGATATGCATATATCCATGCATTTAAAAATGATAGGATAATTATACCCTATGTGAAAAGTATGCATATAAATGCTAATTGCATAGTTATGGGATAGTCATACTCTAGGTGAATTAAGTACATACAAACAGTTACATTATAATTATGGGATATTCATACTATATGTGAATAGTATGTATATAAATAAATGGTGAAGTATAATGATTTCTAAAAATGACTAATATTAGTATAAATGTGAATATCAAGTAAATAATATTGGTAAAATAATCCATTATAGGCACATTATACATATTCAAAAAAGGATATGATTTGTAAAATGATCATTAAAAGTATATTGAACCTCTTTAAACAGAAATAATACTTATAAAAAAAATTTTTTTTTTTTTTGGTTTTTTTTATATTTTTTTTCAATTTTTTTATTTTGATCATGTAGATTTATGATCTCATGATCTTCAAGACTTGAGCTTCCAAGTCATTCAGCTACACTGGTGATCCTTTTGATCATCCAGTGGCTCTTGTGCTTAGGTGATTACACAGTAACCCCAACTTTCTTGCACATGTTCTTTATCATCCCCATGATCTGGTTGGGGGTTGAACTCTTGACCGGTTGTGTTTTCTTGAGTAGGTTGCATGGTACACACTAACCCCTGGACTATATTTGTGATACTCATTCAAAACAAATTTAGTACAAATACACCACCCATGATGCACATTTGGTAATATTGTGACACATACCTGACAGATGTTATGTTCCACTCTAAGTCACAACATACAGTATGTGGATAATATGCATATAAATACCAAGTGCATAAATATGGAACATTCAAGTAGCATGTGACAAGTATGGATATAACTATGTATTTCATAATTATAGTTTTAGGATCATCATACCCTATGTGCATAAGATGCATATATTTATGCATTGCATAATTAATACATTATGTGAATGATATGCATATATCCATGCATTTAAAAATGATAGGATAATTATACCCTATGTGAAAAGTATGCATATAAATGCTAATTGCATAGTTATGGGATAGTCATACTCTAGGTGAATTAAGTACATACAAACAGTTACATTATAATTATGGGATATTCATACTATATGTGAATAGTATGTATATAAATAAATGGTGAAGTATAATGATTTCTAAAAATGACTAATATTAGTATAAATGTGAATATCAAGTAAATAATATTGGTAAAATAATCCATTATAGGCACATTATACATATTCAAAAAAGGATATGATTTGTAAAATGATCATTAAAAGTATATTGAACCTCTATAAACAGAAATAATACTTATAAAAAAAATTTTTTTTTTTTTTGGTTTTTTTTATATTTTTTTTTAATTTTTTTATTTTGATCATGTAGATTTATGATCTCATGATCTTCAAGACTTGAGCTTCCAAGTCATTCAGCTACACTGGTGATCCTTTTGATCATCCAGTGGCTCTTGTGCTTAGGTGATTACACAGTAACCCCAACTTTCTTGCACATGTTCTTTATCATCCCCATGATCTGGTTGGGGGTTGAACTCTTGACCGGTTGTGTTTTCTTGAGTAGGTTGCATGGTACACACTAACCCCTGGACTATATTTGTGATACTCATTCAAAACAAATTTAGTACAAATACACCACCCATGATGCACATTTGGTAATATTGTGACACATACCTGACAGATGTTATGTTCCACTCTAAGTCACAACATACAGTATGTGGATAATATGCATATAAATACCAAGTGCATAAATATGGAACATTCAAGTAGCATGTGACAAGTATGGATATAACTATGTATTTCATAATTATAGTTTTAGGATCATCATACCCTATGTGCATAAGATGCATATATTTATGCATTGCATAATTAATACATTATGTGAATGATATGCATATATCCATGCATTTAAAAATGATAGGATAATTATACCCTATGTGAAAAGTATGCATATAAATGCTAATTGCATAGTTATGGGATAGTCATACTCTAGGTGAATTAAGTACATACAAACAGTTACATTATAATTATGGGATATTCATACTATATGTGAATAGTATGTATATAAATAAATGGTGAAGTATAATGATTTCTAAAAATGACTAATATTAGTATAAATGTGAATATCAAGTAAATAATATTGGTAAAATAATCCATTATAGGCACATTATACATATTCAAAAAAGGATATGATTTGTAAAATGATCATTAAAAGTATATTGAACCTCTTTAAACAGAAATAATACTTATAAAAAAATTTTTTTTTTTTTTTGGTTTTTTTTATATTTTTTTTTAATTTTTTTATTTTGATCATGTAGATTTATGATCTCATGATCTTCAAGACTTGAGCTTCCAAGTCATTCAGCTACACTGGTGATCCTTTTGATCATCCAGTGGCTCTTGTGCTTAGGTGATTACACAGTAACCCCAACTTTCTTGCACATGTTCTTTATCATCCCCATGATCTGGTTGGGGGTTGAACTCTTGACCGGTTGTGTTTTCTTGAGTAGGTTGCATGGTACACACTAACCCCTGGACTATATTTGTGATACTCATTCAAAACAAATTTAGTACAAATACACCACCCATGATGCACATTTGGTAATATTGTGACACATACCTGACAGATGTTATGTTCCACTCTAAGTCACAACATACAGTATGTGGATAATATGCATATAAATACCAAGTGCATAAATATGGAACATTCAAGTAGCATGTGACAAGTATGGATATAACTATGTATTTCATAATTATAGTTTTAGGATCATCATACCCTATGTGCATAAGATGCATATATTTATGCATTGCATAATTAATACATTATGTGAATGATATGCATATATCGATGCATTTAAAAATGATAGGATAATTATACCCTATGTGAAAAGTATGCATATAAATGCTAATTGCATAGTTATGGGATAGTCATACTCTAGGTGAATTAAGTACATACAAACAGTTACATTATAATTATGGGATATTCATACTATATGTGAATAGTATGTATATAAATAAATGGTGAAGTATAATGATTTCTAAAAATGACTAATATTAGTATAAATGTGAATATCAAGTAAATAATATTGGTAAAATAATCCATTATAGGCACATTATACATATTCAAAAAAGGATATGATTGGTAAAATGATCATTAAAAGTATATTGAACCTCTTTAAACAGAAATAATACTTATAAAATTTTTTTTTTTTTTTTGGTTTTTTTTATATTTTTTTTTAATTTTTTTATTTTGATCATGTAGATTTATGATCTCATGATCTTCAAGACTTGAGCTTCCAAGTCATTCAGCTACACTGGTGATCCTTTTGATCATCCAGTGGCTCTTGTGCTTAGGTGATTACACAGTAACCCCAACTTTCTTGCACATGTTCTTTATCATCCCCATGATCTGGTTGGGGGTTGAACTCTTGACCGGTTGTGTTTTCTTGAGTAGGTTGCATGGTACACACTAACCCCTGGACTATATTTGTGATACTCATTCAAAACAAATTTAGTACAAATACACCACCCATGATGCACATTTGGTAATATTGTGACACATACCTGACAGATGTTATGTTCCACTCTAAGTCACAACATACAGTATGTGGATAATATGCATATAAATACCAAGTGCATAAATATGGAACATTCAAGTAGCATGTGACAAGTATGGATATAACTATGTATTTCATAATTATAGTTTTAGGATCATCATACCCTATGTGCATAAGATGCATATATTTATGCATTGCATAATTAATACATTATGTGAATGATATGCATATATCCATGCATTTAAAAATGATAGGATAATTATACCCTATGTGAAAAGTATGCATATAAATGCTAATTGCATAGTTATGGGATAGTCATACTCTAGGTGAATTAAGTACATACAAACAGTTACATTATAATTATGGGATATTCATACTATATGTGAATAGTATGTATATAAATAAATGGTGAAGTATAATGATTTCTAAAAATGACTAATATTAGTATAAATGTGAATATCAAGTAAATAATATTGGTAAAATAATCCATTATAGGCACATTATACATATTCAAAAAAGGATATGATTTGTAAAATGATCATTAAAAGTATATTGAACCTCTTTAAACAGAAATAATACTTATAAAAAAAATTTTTTTTTTTTTTGGTTTTTTTTATATTTTTTTTTAATTTTTTTATTTTGATCATGTAGATTTATGATCTCATGATCTTCAAGACTTGAGCTTCCAAGTCATTCAGCTACACTGGTGATCCTTTTGATCATCCAGTGGCTCTTGTGCTTAGGTGATTACACAGTAACCCCAACTTTCTTGCACATGTTCTTTATCATCCCCATGATCTGGTTGGGGGTTGAACTCTTGACCGGTTGTGTTTTCTTGAGTAGGTTGCATGGTACACACTAACCCCTGGACTATATTTGTGATACTCATTCAAAACAAATTTAGTACAAATACACCACCCATGATGCACATTTGGTAATATTGTGACACATACCTGACAGATGTTATGTTCCACTCTAAGTCACAACATACAGTATGTGGATAATATGCATATAAATACCAAGTGCATAAATATGGAACATTCAAGTAGCATGTGACAAGTATGGATATAACTATGTATTTCATAATTATAGTTTTAGGATCATCATACCCTATGTGCATAAGATGCATATATTTATGCATTGCATAATTAATACATTATGTGAATGATATGCATATATCCATGCATTTAAAAATGATAGGATAATTATACCCTATGTGAAAAGTATGCATATAAATGCTAATTGCATAGTTATGGGATAGTCATACTCTAGGTGAATTAAGTACATACAAACAGTTACATTATAATTATGGGATATTCATACTATATGTGAATAGTATGTATATAAATAAATGGTGAAGTATAATGATTTCTAAAAATGACTAATATTAGTATAAATGTGAATATCAAGTAAATAATATTGGTAAAATAATCCATTATAGGCACATTATACATATTCAAAAAAGGATATGATTTGTAAAATGATCATTAAAAGTATATTGAACCTCTTTAAACAGAAATAATACTTATAAAAAAAATTTTTTTTTTTTTTGGTTTTTTTTATATTTTTTTTTAATTTTTTTATTTTGATCATGTAGATTTATGATCTCATGATCTTCAAGACTTGAGCTTCCAAGTCATTCAGCTACACTGGTGATCCTTTTGATCATCCAGTGGCTCTTGTGCTTAGGTGATTACACAGTAACCCCAACTTTCTTGCACATGTTCTTTATCATCCCCATGATCTGGTTGGGGGTTGAACTCTTGACCGGTTGTGTTTTCTTGAGTAGGTTGCATGGTACACACTAACCCCTGGACTATATTTGTGATACTCATTCAAAACAAATTTAGTACAAATACACCACCCATGATGCACATTTGGTAATATTGTGACACATACCTGACAGATGTTATGTTCCACTCTAAGTCACAACATACAGTATGTGGATAATATGCATATAAATACCAAGTGCATAAATATGGAACATTCAAGTAGCATGTGACAAGTATGGATATAACTATGTATTTCATAATTATAGTTTTAGGATCATCATACCCTATGTGCATAAGATGCATATATTTATGCATTGCATAATTAATACATTATGTGAATGATATGCATATATCCATGCATTTAAAAATGATAGGATAATTATACCCTATGTGAAAAGTATGCATATAAATGCTAATTGCATAGTTATGGGATAGTCATACTCTAGGTGAATTAAGTACATACAAACAGTTACATTATAATTATGGGATATTCATACTATATGTGAATAGTATGTATATAAATAAATGGTGAAGTATAATGATTTCTAAAAATGACTAATATTAGTATAAATGTGAATATCAAGTAAATAATATTGGTAAAATAATCCATTATAGGCACATTATACATATTCAAAAAAGGATATGATTTGTAAAATGATCATTAAAAGTATATTGAACCTCTTTAAACAGAAATAATACTTATAAAAAAAATTTTTTTTTTTTTTGGTTTTTTTTATATTTTTTTTTAATTTTTTTATTTTGATCATGTAGATTTATGATCTCATGATCTTCAAGACTTGAGCTTCCAAGTCATTCAGCTACACTGGTGATCCTTTTGATCATCCAGTGGCTCTTGTGCTTAGGTGATTACACAGTAACCCCAACTTTCTTGCACATGTTCTTTATCATCCCCATGATCTGGTTGGGGGTTGAACTCTTGACCGGTTGTGTTTTCTTGAGTAGGTTGCATGGTACACACTAACCCCTGGACTATATTTGTGATACTCATTCAAAACAAATTTAGTACAAATACACCACCCATGATGCACATTTGGTAATATTGTGACACATACCTGACAGATGTTATGTTCCACTCTAAGTCACAACATACAGTATGTGGATAATATGCATATAAATACCAAGTGCATAAATATGGAACATTCAAGTAGCATGTGACAAGTATGGATATAACTATGTATTTCATAATTATAGTTTTAGGATCATCATACCCTATGTGCATAAGATGCATATATTTATGCATTGCATAATTAATACATTATGTGAATGATATGCATATATCCATGCATTTAAAAATGATAGGATAATTATACCCTATGTGAAAAGTATGCATATAAATGCTAATTGCATAGTTATGGGATAGTCATACTCTAGGTGAATTAAGTACATACAAACAGTTACATTATAATTATGGGATATTCATACTATATGTGAATAGTATGTATATAAATAAATGGTGAAGTATAATGATTTCTAAAAATGACTAATATTAGTATAAATGTGAATATCAAGTAAATAATATTGGTAAAATAATCCATTATAGGCACATTATACATATTCAAAAAAGGATATGATTTGTAAAATGATCATTAAAAGTATATTGAACCTCTTTAAACAGAAATAATACTTATAAAAAAAATTTTTTTTTTTTTTGGTTTTTTTTATATTTTTTTTTAATTTTTTTATTTTGATCATGTAGATTTATGATCTCATGATCTTCAAGACTTGAGCTTCCAAGTCATTCAGCTACACTGGTGATCCTTTTGATCATCCAGTGGCTCTTGTGCTTAGGTGATTACACAGTAACCCCAACTTTCTTGCACATGTTCTTTATCATCCCCATGATCTGGTTGGGGGTTGAACTCTTGACCGGTTGTGTTTTCTTGAGTAGGTTGCATGGTACACACTAACCCCTGGACTATATTTGTGATACTCATTCAAAACAAATTTAGTACAAATACACCACCCATGATGCACATTTGGTAATATTGTGACACATACCTGACAGATGTTATGTTCCACTCTAAGTCACAACATACAGTATGTGGATAATATGCATATAAATACCAAGTGCATAAATATGGAACATTCAAGTAGCATGTGACAAGTATGGATATAACTATGTATTTCATAATTATAGTTTTAGGATCATCATACCCTATGTGCATAAGATGCATATATTTATGCATTGCATAATTAATACATTATGTGAATGATATGCATATATCCATGCATTTAAAAATGATAGGATAATTATACCCTATGTGAAAAGTATGCATATAAATGCTAATTGCATAGTTATGGGATAGTCATACTCTAGGTGAATTAAGTACATACAAACAGTTACATTATAATTATGGGATATTCATACTATATGTGAATAGTATGTATATAAATAAATGGTGAAGTATAATGATTTCTAAAAATGACTAATATTAGTATAAATGTGAATATCAAGTAAATAATATTGGTAAAATAATCCATTATAGGCACATTATACATATTCAAAAAAGGATATGATTTGTAAAATGATCATTAAAAGTATATTGAACCTCTTTAAACAGAAATAATACTTATAAAAAAAATTTTTTTTTTTTTTGGTTTTTTTTATATTTTTTTTTAATTTTTTTATTTTGATCATGTAGATTTATGATCTCATGATCTTCAAGACTTGAGCTTCCAAGTCATTCAGCTACACTGGTGATCCTTTTGATCATCCAGTGGCTCTTGTGCTTAGGTGATTACACAGTAACCCCAACTTTCTTGCACATGTTCTTTATCATCCCCATGATCTGGTTGGGGGTTGAACTCTTGACTGGTTGTGTTTTCTTGAGTAGGTTGCATGGTACACACTAACCCCTGGACTATATTTGTGATACTCATTCAAAACAAATTTAGTACAAATACACCACCCATGATGCACATTTGGTAATATTGTGACACATACCTGACAGATGTTATGTTCCACTCTAAGTCACAACATACAGTATGTGGATAATATGCATATAAATACCAAGTGCATAAATATGGAACATTCAAGTAGCATGTGACAAGTATGGATATAACTATGTATTTCATAATTATAGTTTTAGGATCATCATACCCTATGTGCATAAGATGCATATATTTATGCATTGCATAATTAATACATTATGTGAATGATATGCATATATCCATGCATTTAAAAATGATAGGATAATTATACCCTATGTGAAAAGTATGCATATAAATGCTAATTGCATAGTTATGGGATAGTCATACTCTAGGTGAATTAAGTACATACAAACAGTTACATTATAATTATGGGATATTCATACTATATGTGAATAGTATGTATATAAATAAATGGTGAAGTATAATGATTTCTAAAAATGACTAATATTAGTATAAATGTGAATATCAAGTAAATAATATTGATAAAATAATCCATTATAGGCACATTATACATATTCAAAAAAGGATATGATTGGTAAAATGATCATTAAAAGTATATTGAACCTCTTTAAACAGAAATAATACTTATAAAAATTTTTTTTTTTTTGGTTTTTTTTATATTTTTTTTTAATTTTTTTATTTTGATCATGTAGATTTATGATCTCATGATCTTCAAGACTTGAGCTTCCAAGTCATTCAGCTACACTGGTGATCCTTTTGATCATCCAGTGGCTCTTGTGCTTAGGTGATTACACAGTAACCCCAACTTTCTTGCACATGTTCTTTATCATCCCCATGATCTGGTTGGGGGTTGAACTCTTGACCGGTTGTGTTTTCTTGAGTAGGTTGCATGGTACACACTAACCCCTGGACTATATTTGTGATACTCATTCAAAACAAATTTAGTACAAATACACCACCCATGATGCACATTTGGTAATATTGTGACACATACCTGACAGATGTTATGTTCCACTCTAAGTCACAACATACAGTATGTGGATAATATGCATATAAATACCAAGTGCATAAATATGGAACATTCAAGTAGCATGTGACAAGTATGGATATAACTATGTATTTCATAATTATAGTTTTAGGATCATCATACCCTATGTGCATAAGATGCATATATTTATGCATTGCATAATTAATACATTATGTGAATGATATGCATATATCCATGCATTTAAAAATGATAGGATAATTATACCCTATGTGAAAAGTATGCATATAAATGCTAATTGCATAGTTATGGGATAGTCATACTCTAGGTGAATTAAGTACATACAAACAGTTACATTATAATTATGGGATATTCATACTATATGTGAATAGTATGTATATAAATAAATGGTGAAATATAATGATTTCTAAAAATGACTAATATTAGTATAAATGTGAATATCAAGTAAATAATATTGATAAAATAATCCATTATAGGCACATTATACATATTCAAAAAAGGATATGATTGGTAAAATGATCATTAAAAGTATATTGAACCTCTTTAAACAGAAATAATACTTATAAAAATTTTTTTTTTTTTTTGGTTTTTTTTATATTTTTTTTTAATTTTTTTATTTTGATCATGTAGATTTATGATCTCATGATCTTCAAGACTTGAGCTTCCAAGTCATTCAGCTACACTGGTGATCCTTTTGATCATCCAGTGGCTCTTGTGCTTAGGTGATTACACAGTAACCCCAACTTTCTTGCACATGTTCTTTATCATCCCCATGATCTGGTTGGGGGTTGAACTCTTGACCGGTTGTGTTTTCTTGAGTAGGTTGCATGGTACACACTAACCCCTGGACTATATTTGTGATACTCATTCAAAACAAATTTAGTACAAATACACCACCCATGATGCACATTTGGTAATATTGTGACACATACCTGACAGATGTTATGTTCCACTCTAAGTCACAACATACAGTATGTGGATAATATGCATATAAATACCAAGTGCATAAATATGGAACATTCAAGTAGCATGTGACAAGTATGGATATAACTATGTATTTCATAATTATAGTTTTAGGATCATCATACCCTATGTGCATAAGATGCATATATTTATGCATTGCATAATTAATACATTATGTGAATGATATGCATATATCCATGCATTTAAAAATGATAGGATAATTATACCCTATGTGAAAAGTATGCATATAAATGCTAATTGCATAGTTATGGGATAGTCATACTCTAGGTGAATTAAGTACATACAAACAGTTACATTATAATTATTGGATATTCATACTATATGTGAATAGTATGTATATAAATAAATGGTGAAGTATAATGATTTCTAAAAATGACTAATATTAGTATAAATGTGAATATCAAGTAAATAATATTGGTAAAATAATCCATTATAGGCACATTATACATATTCAAAAAAGGATATGATTGGTAAAATGATCATTAAAAGTATATTGAACCTCTTTAAACAGAAATAATACTTATAAAAAAAATTTTTTTTTTTTTGGTTTTTTTTATATTTTTTTTTAATTTTTTTATTTTGATCATGTAGATTAATGATCTCATGATCTTCAAGACTTGAGCTTCCAAGTCATTCAGCTACACTGGTGATCCTTTTGATCATCCAGTGGCTCTTGTGCTTAGGTGATTACACAGTAACCCCAACTTTCTTGCACATGTTCTTTATCATCCCCATGATCTGGTTGGGGGTTGAACTCTTGACCGGTTGTGTTTTCTTGAGTAGGTTGCATGGTACACACTAACCCCTGGACTATATTTGTGATACTCATTCAAAACAAATTTAGTACAAATACACCACCCATGATGCACATTTGGTAATATTGTGACACATACCTGACAGATGTTATGTTCCACTCTAAGTCACAACATACAGTATGTGGATAATATGCATATAAATACCAAGTGCATAAATATGGAACATTCAAGTAGCATGTGACAAGTATGGATATAACTATGTATTTCATAATTATAGTTTTAGGATCATCATACCCTATGTGCATAAGATGCATATATTTATGCATTGCATAATTAATACATTATGTGAATGATATGCATATATCCATGCATTTAAAAATGATAGGATAATTATACCCTATGTGAAAAGTATGCATATAAATGCTAATTGCATAGTTATGGGATAGTCATACTCTAGGTGAATTAAGTACATACAAACAGTTACATTATAATTATGGGATATTCATACTATATGTGAATAGTATGTATATAAATAAATGGTGAAGTATAATGATTTCTAAAAATGACTAATATTAGTATAAATGTGAATATCAAGTAAATAATATTGGTAAAATAATCCATTATAGGCACATTATACATATTCAAAAAAGGATATGATTGGTAAAATGATCATTAAAAGTATATTGAACCTCTTTAAACAGAAATAATACTTATAAAAAAATTTTTTTTTTTTTTTGGTTTTTTTTATATTTTTTTTTAATTTTTTTATTTTGATCATGTAGATTTATGATCTCATGATCTTCAAGACTTGAGCTTCCAAGTCATTCAGCTACACTGGTGATCCTTTTGATCATCCAGTGGCTCTTGTGCTTAGGTGATTACACAGTAACCCCAACTTTCTTGCACATGTTCTTTATCATCCCCATGATCTGGTTGGGGGTTGAACTC
Organism: Hemileia vastatrix; assembly: GCA_030280995.1. Lineage (NCBI taxonomy): Eukaryota > Fungi > Basidiomycota > Pucciniomycetes > Pucciniales > Zaghouaniaceae > Hemileia > Hemileia vastatrix. The sequence goes on along the minus strand of JASXTE010000004.1, from coordinate 23,617,961 downwards.
TTGACCGGTTGTGTTTTCTTGAGTAGGCTGCATGGTACACACTAACCCCTGGACTATATTTGTGATACTCATTCAAAACAAATTTAGTACAAATACACCACCCATGATGCACATTTGGTAATATTGTGACACATACCTGACAGATGTTATGTTCCACTCTAAGTCACAACATACAGTATGTGGATAATATGCATATAAATACCAAGTGCATAAATATGGAACATTCAAGTAGCATGTGACAAGTATGGATATAACTATGTATTTCATAATTATAGTTTTAGGATCATCATACCCTATGTGCATAAGATGCATATATTTATGCATTGCATAATTAATACATTATGTGAATGATATGCATATATCCATGCATTTAAAAATGATAGGATAATTATACCCTATGTGAAAAGTATGCATATAAATGCTAATTGCATAGTTATGGGATAGTCATACTCTAGGTGAATTAAGTACATACAAACAGTTACATTATAATTATGGGATATTCATACTATATGTGAATAGTATGTATATAAATAAATGGTGAAGTATAATGATTTCTAAAAATGACTAATATTACTATAAATGTGAATATCAAGTAAATAATATTGGTAAAATAATCAATTATAGGCACATTATACATATTCAAAAAAGGATATGATTGGTAAAATGATCATTAAAAGTATATTGAACCTCTTTAAACAGAAATAATACTTATAAAAAAATTTTTTTTTTTTTTGGTTTTTTTTATATTTTTTTTTAATTTTTTTATTTTGATCATGTAGATTTATGATCTCATGATCTTCAAGACTTGAGCTTCCAAGTCATTCAGCTACACTGGTGATCCTTTTGATCATCCAGTGGCTCTTGTGCTTAGGTGATTACACAGTAACCCCAACTTTCTTGCACATGTTCTTTATCATCCCCATGATCTGGTTGGGGGTTGAACTCTTGACCGGTTGTGTTTTCTTGAGTAGGTTGCATGGTACACACTAACCCCTGGACTATATTTGTGATACTCATTCAAAACAAATTTAGTACAAATACACCACCCATGATGCACATTTGGTAATATTGTGACACATACCTGACAGATGTTATGTTCCACTCTAAGTCACAACATACAGTATGTGGATAATATGCATATAAATACCAAGTGCATAAATATGGAACATTCAAGTAGCATGTGACAAGTATGGATATAACTATGTATTTCATAATTATAGTTTTAGGATCATCATACCCTATGTGCATAAGATGCATATATTTATGCATTGCATAATTAATACATTATGTGAATGATATGCATATATCGATGCATTTAAAAATGATAGGATAATTATACCCTATGTGAAAAGTATGCATATAAATGCTAATTGCATAGTTATGGGATAGTCATACTCTAGGTGAATTAAGTACATACAAACAGTTACATTATAATTATGGGATATTCATACTATATGTGAATAGTATGTATATAAATAAATGGTGAAGTATAATGATTTCTAAAAATGACTAATATTAGTATAAATGTGAATATCAAGTAAATAATATTGGTAAAATAATCCATTATAGGCACATTATACATATTCAAAAAAGGATATGATTGGTAAAATGATCATTAAAAGTATATTGAACCTCTTTAAACAGAAATAATACTTATAAAATTTTTTTTTTTTTTTTTGGTTTTTTTTATATTTTTTTTTAATTTTTTTATTTTGATCATGTAGATTTATGATCTCATGATCTTCAAGACTTGAGCTTCCAAGTCATTCAGCTACACTGGTGATCCTTTTGATCATCCAGTGGCTCTTGTGCTTAGGTGATTACACAGTAACCCCAACTTTCTTGCACATGTTCTTTATCATCCCCATGATCTGGTTGGGGGTTGAACTCTTGACCGGTTGTGTTTTCTTGAGTAGGTTGCATGGTACACACTAACCCCTGGACTATATTTGTGATACTCATTCAAAACAAATTTAGTACAAATACACCACCCATGATGCACATTTGGTAATATTGTGACACATACCTGACAGATGTTATGTTCCACTCTAAGTCACAACATACAGTATGTGGATAATATGCATATAAATACCAAGTGCATAAATATGGAACATTCAAGTAGCATGTGACAAGTATGGATATAACTATGTATTTCATAATTATAGTTTTAGGATCATCATACCCTATGTGCATAAGATGCATATATTTATGCATTGCATAATTAATACATTATGTGAATGATATGCATATATCCATGCATTTAAAAATGATAGGATAATTATACCCTATGTGAAAAGTATGCATATAAATGCTAATTGCATAGTTATGGGATAGTCATACTCTAGGTGAATTAAGTACATACAAACAGTTACATTATAATTATGGGATATTCATACTATATGTGAATAGTATGTATATAAATAAATGGTGAAGTATAATGATTTCTAAAAATGACTAATATTAGTATAAATGTGAATATCAAGTAAATAATATTGGTAAAATAATCCATTATAGGCACATTATACATATTCAAAAAAGGATATGATTGGTAAAATGATCATTAAAAGTATATTGAACCTCTTTAAACAGAAATAATACTTATAAAATTTTTTTTTTTTTTTTTGGTTTTTTTTATATTTTTTTTTAATTTTTTTATTTTGATCATGTAGATTTATGATCTCATGATCTTCAAGACTTGAGCTTCCAAGTCATTCAGCTACACTGGTGATCCTTTTGATCATCCAGTGGCTCTTGTGCTTAGGTGATTACACAGTAACCCCAACTTTCTTGCACATGTTCTTTATCATCCCCATGATCTGGTTGGGGGTTGAACTCTTGACCGGTTGTGTTTTCTTGAGTAGGTTGCATGGTACACACTAACCCCTGGACTATATTTGTGATACTCATTCAAAACAAATTTAGTACCAATACACCACCCATGATGCACATTTGGTAATATTGTGACACATACCTGACAGATGTTATGTTCCACTCTAAGTCACAACATACAGTATGTGGATAATATGCATATAAATACCAAGTGCATAAATATGGAACATTCAAGTAGCATGTGACAAGTATGGATATAACTATGTATTTCATAATTATAGTTTTAGGATCATCATACCCTATGTGCATAAGATGCATATATTTATGCATTGCATAATTAATACATTATGTGAATGATATGCATATATCGATGCATTTAAAAATGATAGGATAATTATACCCTATGTGAAAAGTATGCATATAAATGCTAATTGCATAGTTATGGGATAGTCATACTCTAGGTGAATTAAGTACATACAAACAGTTACATTATAATTATGGGATATTCATACTATATGTGAATAGTATGTATATAAATAAATGGTGAAGTATAATGATTTCTAAAAATGACTAATATTAGTATAAATGTGAATATCAAGTAAATAATATTGGTAAAATAATCCATTATAGGCACATTATACATATTCAAAAAAGGATATGATTGGTAAAATGATCATTAAAAGTATATTGAACCTCTTTAAACAGAAATAATACTTTTAAAAATTTTTTTTTTTTTTTGGTTTTTTTTATATTTTTTTTTAATTTTTTAATTTTGATCATGTAGATTTATGATCTCATGATCTTCAAGACTTGAGCTTCCAAGTCATTCAGCTACACTGGTGATCCTTTTGATCATCCAGTGGCTCTTGTGCTTAGGTGATTACACAGTAACCCCAACTTTCTTGCACATGTTCTTTATCATCCCCATGATCTGGTTGGGGGTTGAACTCTTGACCGGTTGTGTTTTCTTGAGTAGGTTGCATGGTACACACTAACCCCTGGACTATATTTGTGATACTCATTCAAAACAAATTTAGTACAAATACACCACCCATGATGCACATTTGGTAATATTGTGACACATACCTGACAGATGTTATGTTCCACTCTAAGTCACAACATACAGTATGTGGATAATATGCATATAAATACCAAGTGCATAAATATGGAACATTCAAGTAGCATGTGACAAGTATGGATATAACTATGTATTTCATAATTATAGTTTTAGGATCATCATACCCTATGTGCATAAGATGCATATATTTATGCATTGCATAATTAATACATTATGTGAATGATATGCATATATCCATGCATTTAAAAATGATAGGATAATTATACCCTATGTGAAAAGTATGCATATAAATGCTAATTGCATAGTTATGGGATAGTCATACTCTAGGTGAATTAAGTACATACAAACAGTTACATTATAATTATGGGATATTCATACTATATGTGAATAGTATGTATATAAATAAATGGTGAAGTATAATGATTTCTAAAAATGACTAATATTAGTATAAATGTGAATATCAAGTAAATAATATTGGTAAAATAATCCATTATAGGCACATTATACATATTCAAAAAAGGATATGATTGGTAAAATGATCATTAAAAGTATATTGAACCTCTTTAAACAGAAATAATATTTATAAATTTTTTTTTTTTTTTTGGTTTTTTTTATATTTTTTTTTAATTTTTTTATTTTGATCATGTAGATTTATGATCTCATGATCTTCAAGACTTGAGCTTCCAAGTCATTCAGCTACACTGGTGATCCTTTTGATCATCCAGTGGCTCTTGTGCTTAGGTGATTACACAGTAACCCCAACTTTCTTGCACATGTTCTTTATCATCCCCATGATCTGGTTGGGGGTTGAACTCTTGACCGGTTGTGTTTTCTTGAGTAGGTTGCATGGTACACACTAACCCCTGGACTATATTTGTGATACTCATTCAAAACAAATTTAGTACAAATACACCACCCATGATGCACATTTGGTAATATTGTGACACATACCTGACAGATGTTATGTTCCACTCTAAGTCACAACATACAGTATGTGGATAATATGCATATAAATACCAAGTGCATAAATATGGAACATTCAAGTAGCATGTGACAAGTATGGATATAACTATGTATTTCATAATTATAGTTTTAGGATCATCATACCCTATGTGCATAAGATGCATATATTTATGCATTGCATAATTAATACATTATGTGAATGATATGCATATATCCATGCATTTAAAAATGATAGGATAATTATACCCTACGTGAAAAGTATGCATATAAATGCTAATTGCATAGTTATGGGATAGTCATACTCTAGGTGAATTAAGTACATACAAACAGTTACATTATAATTATGGGATATTCATACTATATGTGAATAGTATGTATATAAATAAATGGTGAAGTATAATGATTTCTAAAAATGACTAATATTAGTATAAATGTGAATATCAAGTAAATAATATTGGTAAAATAATCCATTATAGGCACATTATACATATTCAAAAAAGGATATGATTGGTAAAATGATCATTAAAAGTATATTGAACCTCTTTAAACAGAAATAATACTTATAAAAAAAATTTTTTTTTTTTTTGGTTTTTTTTATATTTTTTTTTAATTTTTTTATTTTGATCATGTAGATTTATGATCTCATGATCTTCAAGACTTGAGCTTCCAAGTCATTCAGCTACACTGGTGATCCTTTTGATCATCCAGTGGCTCTTGTGCTTAGGTGATTACACAGTAACCCCAACTTTCTTGCACATGTTCTTTATCATCCCCATGATCTGGTTGGGGGTTGAACTCTTGACCGGTTGTGTTTTCTTGAGTAGGCTGCATGGTACACACTAACCCCTGGACTATATTTGTGATACTCATTCAAAACAAATTTAGTACCAATACACCACCCATGATGCACATTTGGTAATATTGTGACACATACCTGACAGATGTTATGTTCCACTCTAAGTCACAACATACAGTATGTGGATAATATGCATATAAATACCAAGTGCATAAATATGGAACATTCAAGTAGCATGTGACAAGTATGGATATAACTATGTATTTCATAATTATAGTTTTAGGATCATCATACCCTATGTGCATAAGATGCATATATTTATGCATTGCATAATTAATACATTATGTGAATGATATGCATATATCGATGCATTTAAAAATGATAGGATAATTATACCCTATGTGAAAAGTATGCATATAAATGCTAATTGCATAGTTATGGGATAGTCATACTCTAGGTGAATTAAGTACATACAAACAGTTACATTATAATTATGGGATATTCATACTATATGTGAATAGTATGTATATAAATAAATGGTGAAGTATAATGATTTCTAAAAATGACTAATATTAGTATAAATGTGAATATCAAGTAAATAATATTGGTAAAATAATCCATTATAGGCACATTATACATATTCAAAAAAGGATATGATTGGTAAAATGATCATTAAAAGTATATTGAACCTCTTTAAACAGAAATAATACTTTTAAAAATTTTTTTTTTTTTTTTGGTTTTTTTTATATTTTTTTTTAATTTTTTTATTTTGATCATGTAGATTTATGATCTCATGATCTTCAAGACTTGAGCTTCCAAGTCATTCAGCTACACTGGTGATCCTTTTGATCATCCAGTGGCTCTTGTGCTTAGGTGATTACACAGTAACCCCAACTTTCTTGCACATGTTCTTTATCATCCCCATGATCTGGTTGGGGGTTGAACTCTTGACCGGTTGTGTTTTCTTGAGTAGGTTGCATGGTACACACTAACCCCTGGACTATATTTGTGATACTCATTCAAAACAAATTTAGTACAAATACACCACCCATGATGCACATTTGGTAATATTGTGACACATACCTGACAGATGTTATGTTCCACTCTAAGTCACAACATACAGTATGTGGATAATATGCATATAAATACCAAGTGCATAAATATGGAACATTCAAGTAGCATGTGACAAGTATGGATATAACTATGTATTTCATAATTATAGTTTTAGGATCATCATACCCTATGTGCATAAGATGCATATATTTATGCATTGCATAATTAATACATTATGTGAATGATATGCATATATCCATGCATTTAAAAATGATAGGATAATTATACCCTATGTGAAAAGTATGCATATAAATGCTAATTGCATAGTTATGGGATAGTCATACTCTAGGTGAATTAAGTACATACAAACAGTTACATTATAATTATGGGATATTCATACTATATGTGAATAGTATGTATATAAATAAATGGTGAAGTATAATGATTTCTAAAAATGACTAATATTAGTATAAATGTGAATATCAAGTAAATAATATTGGTAAAATAATCCATTATAGGCACATTATACATATTCAAAAAAGGATATGATTGGTAAAATGATCATTAAAAGTATATTGAACCTCTTTAAACAGAAATAATATTTATAAATTTTTTTTTTTTTTTTGGTTTTTTTTATATTTTTTTTTAATTTTTTTATTTTGATCATGTAGATTTATGATCTCATGATCTTCAAGACTTGAGCTTCCAAGTCATTCAGCTACACTGGTGATCCTTTTGATCATCCAGTGGCTCTTGTGCTTAGGTGATTACACAGTAACCCCAACTTTCTTGCACATGTTCTTTATCATCCCCATGATCTGGTTGGGGGTTGAACTCTTGACCGGTTGTGTTTTCTTGAGTAGGTTGCATGGTACACACTAACCCCTGGACTATATTTGTGATACTCATTCAAAACAAATTTAGTACAAATACACCACCCATGATGCACATTTGGTAATATTGTGACACATACCTGACAGATGTTATGTTCCACTCTAAGTCACAACATACAGTATGTGGATAATATGCATATAAATACCAAGTGCATAAATATGGAACATTCAAGTAGCATGTGACAAGTATGGATATAACTATGTATTTCATAATTATAGTTTTAGGATCATCATACCCTATGTGCATAAGATGCATATATTTATGCATTGCATAATTAATACATTATGTGAATGATATGCATATATCCATGCATTTAAAAATGATAGGATAATTATACCCTACGTGAAAAGTATGCATATAAATGCTAATTGCATAGTTATGGGATAGTCATACTCTAGGTGAATTAAGTACATACAAACAGTTACATTATAATTATGGGATATTCATACTATATGTGAATAGTATGTATATAAATAAATGGTGAAGTATAATGATTTCTAAAAATGACTAATATTAGTATAAATGTGAATATCAAGTAAATAATATTGGTAAAATAATCCATTATAGGCACATTATACATATTCAAAAAAGGATATGATTGGTAAAATGATCATTAAAAGTATATTGAACCTCTTTAAACAGAAATAATACTTATAAAAAAAATTTTTTTTTTTTTTGGTTTTTTTTATATTTTTTTTTAATTTTTTTATTTTGATCATGTAGATTTATGATCTCATGATCTTCAAGACTTGAGCTTCCAAGTCATTCAGCTACACTGGTGATCCTTTTGATCATCCAGTGGCTCTTGTGCTTAGGTGATTACACAGTAACCCCAACTTTCTTGCACATGTTCTTTATCATCCCCATGATCTGGTTGGGGGTTGAACTCTTGACCGGTTGTGTTTTCTTGAGTAGGCTGCATGGTACACACTAACCCCTGGACTATATTTGTGATACTCATTCAAAACAAATTTAGTACCAATACACCACCCATGATGCACATTTGGTAATATTGTGACACATACCTGACAGATGTTATGTTCCACTCTAAGTCACAACATACAGTATGTGGATAATATGCATATAAATACCAAGTGCATAAATATGGAACATTCAAGTAGCATGTGACAAGTATGGATATAACTATGTATTTCATAATTATAGTTTTAGGATCATCATACCCTATGTGCATAAGATGCACATATTTATGCATTGCATAATTAATACATTATGTGAATGATATGCATATATCCATGCATTTAAAAATGATAGGATAATTATACCCTATGTGAAAAGTATGCATATAAATGCTAATTGCATAGTTATGGGATAGTCATACTCTAGGTAAATTAAGTACATACAAACAGTTACATTATAATTATGGGATATTCATACTATATGTGAATAGTATGTATATAAATAAATGGTGAAGTATAATGATTTCTAAAAATGACTAATATTAGTATAAATGTGAATATCAAGTAAATAATATTGGTAAAATAATCCATTATAGGCACATTATACATATTCAAAAAAGGATATGATTGGTAAAATGATCATTAAAAGTATATTGAACCTCTTTAAACAGAAATAATACTTATAAAAAAAATTTTTTTTTTTTTTGGTTTTTTTTATATTTTTTTTTAATTTTTTTATTTTGATCATGTAGATTTATGATCTCATGATCTTCAAGACTTGAGCTTCCAAGTCATTCAGCTACACTGGTGATCCTTTTGATCATCCAGTGGCTCTTGTGCTTAGGTGATTACACAGTAACCCCAACTTTCTTGCACATGTTCTTTATCATCCCCATGATCTGGTTGGGGGTTGAACTCTTGACCGGTTGTGTTTTCTTGAGTAGGTTGCATGGTACACACTAACCCCTGGACTATATTTGTGATACTCATTCAAAACAAATTTAGTACAAATACACCACCCATGATGCACATTTGGTAATATTGTGACACATACCTGACAGATGTTATGTTCCACTCTAAGTCACAACATACAGTATGTGGATAATATGCATATAAATACCAAGTGCATAAATATGGAACATTCAAGTAGCATGTGACAAGTATGGATATAACTATGTATTTCATAATTATAGTTTTAGGATCATCATACCCTATGTGCATAAGATGCATATATTTATGCATTGCATAATTAATACATTATGTGAATGATATGCATATATCCATGCATTTAAAAATGATAGGATAATTATACCCTATGTGAAAAGTATGCATATAAATGCTAATTGCATAGTTATGGGATAGTCATACTCTAGGTGAATTAAGTACATACAAACAGTTACATTATAATTATGGGATATTCATACTATATGTGAATAGTATGTATATAAATAAATGGTGAAGTATAATGATTTCTAAAAATGACTAATATTAGTATAAATGTGAATATCAAGTAAATAATATTGGTAAAATAATCCATTATAGGCACATTATACATATTCAAAAAAGGATATGATTGGTAAAATGATCATTAAAAGTATATTGAACCTCTTTAAACAGAAATAATACTTATAAAAAAAATTTTTTTTTTTTTTGGTTTTTTTTATATTTTTTTTTAATTTTTTTATTTTGATCATGTAGATTTATGATCTCATGATCTTCAAGACTTGAGCTTCCAAGTCATTCAGCTACACTGGTGATCCTTTTGATCATCCAGTGGCTCTTGTGCTTAGGTGATTACACAGTAACCCCAACTTTCTTGCACATGTTCTTTATCATCCCCATGATCTGGTTGGGGGTTGAACTCTTGACCGGTTGTGTTTTCTTGAGTAGGCTGCATGGTACACACTAACCCCTGGACTATATTTGTGATACTCATTCAAAACAAATTTAGTACCAATACACCACCCATGATGCACATTTGGTAATATTGTGACACATACCTGACAGATGTTATGTTCCACTCTAAGTCACAACATACAGTATGTGGATAATATGCATATAAATACCAAGTGCATAAATATGGAACATTCAAGTAGCATGTGACAAGTATGGATATAACTATGTATTTCATAATTATAGTTTTAGGATCATCATACCCTATGTGCATAAGATGCATATATTTATGCATTGCATAATTAATACATTATGTGAATGATATGCATATATCCATGCATTTAAAAATGATAGGATAATTATACCCTATGTGAAAAGTATGCATATAAATGCTAATTGCATAGTTATGGGATAGTCATACTCTAGGTGAATTAAGTACATACAAACAGTTACATTATAATTATGGGATATTCATACTATATGTGAATAGTATGTATATAAATAAATGGTGAAGTATAATGATTTCTAAAAATGACTAATATTAGTATAAATGTGAATATCAAGTAAATAATATTGGTAAAATAATCCATTATAGGCACATTATACATATTCAAAAAAGGATATGATTGGTAAAATGATCATTAAAAGTATATTGAACCTCTTTAAACAGAAATAATACTTATAAAAAAAATTTTTTTTTTTTTTGGTTTTTTTTATATTTTTTTTTAATTTTTTTATTTTGATCATGTAGATTTATGATCTCATGATCTTCAAGACTTGAGCTTCCAAGTCATTCAGCTACACTGGTGATCCTTTTGATCATCCAGTGGCTCTTGTGCTTAGGTGATTACACAGTAACCCCAACTTTCTTGCACATGTTCTTTATCATCCCCATGATCTGGTTGGGGGTTGAACTCTTGACCGGTTGTGTTTTCTTGAGTAGGCTGCATGGTACACACTAACCCCTGGACTATATTTGTGATACTCATTCAAAACAAATTTAGTACCAATACACCACCCATGATGCACATTTGGTAATATTGTGACACATACCTGACAGATGTTATGTTCCACTCTAAGTCACAACATACAGTATGTGGATAATATGCATATAAATACCAAGTGCATAAATATGGAACATTCAAGTAGCATGTGACAAGTATGGATATAACTATGTATTTCATAATTATAGTTTTAGGATCATCATACCCTATGTGCATAAGATGCATATATTTATGCATTGCATAATTAATACATTATGTGAATGATATGCATATATCCATGCATTTAAAAATGATAGGATAATTATACCCTATGTGAAAAGTATGCATATAAATGCTAATTGCATAGTTATGGGATAGTCATACTCTAGGTGAATTAAGTACATACAAACAGTTACATTATAATTATGGGATATTCATACTATATGTGAATAGTATGTATATAAATAAATGGTGAAGTATAATGATTTCTAAAAATGACTAATATTAGTATAAATGTGAATATCAAGTAAATAATATTGGTAAAATAATCCATTATAGGCACATTATACATATTCAAAAAAGGATATGATTGGTAAAATGATCATTAAAAGTATATTGAACCTCTTTAAACAGAAATAATACTTATAAAAATTTTTTTTTTTTTTTTTGGTTTTTTTTATATTTTTTTTTAATTTTTTTATTTTGATCATGTAGATTTATGATCTCATGATCTTCAAGACTTGAGCTTCCAAGTCATTCAGCTACACTGGTGATCCTTTTGATCATCCAGTGGCTCTTGTGCTTAGGTGATTACACAGTAACCCCAACTTTCTTGCACATGTTCTTTATCATCCCCATGATCTGGTTGGGGGTTGAACTCTTGACCGGTTGTGTTTTCTTGAGTAGGTTGCATGGTACACACTAACCCCTGGACTATATTTGTGATACTCATTCAAAACAAATTTAGTACAAATACACCACCCATGATGCACATTTGGTAATATTGTGACACATACCTGACAGATGTTATGTTCCACTCTAAGTCACAACATACAGTATGTGGATAATATGCATATAAATACCAAGTGCATAAATATGGAACATTCAAGTAGCATGTGACAAGTATGGATATAACTATGTATTTCATAATTATAGTTTTAGGATCATCATACCCTATGTGCATAAGATGCATATATTTATGCATTGCATAATTAATACATTATGTGAATGATATGCATATATCGATGCATTTAAAAATGATAGGATAATTATACCCTATGTGAAAAGTATGCATATAAATGCTAATTGCATAGTTATGGGATAGTCATACTCTAGGTGAATTAAGTACATACAAACAGTTACATTATAATTATGGGATATTCATACTATATGTGAATAGTATGTATATAAATAAATGGTGAAGTATAATGATTTCTAAAAATGACTAATATTAGTATAAATGTGAATATCAAGTAAATAATATTGGTAAAATAATCCATTATAGGCACATTATACATATTCAAAAAAGGATATGATTGGTAAAATGATCATTAAAAGTATATTGAACCTCTTTAAACAGAAATAATACTTATAAAAAAAATTTTTTTTTTTTTTGGTTTTTTTTATATTTTTTTTTAATTTTTTTATTTTGATCATGTAGATTTATGATCTCATGATCTTCAAGACTTGAGCTTCCAAGTCATTCAGCTACACTGGTGATCCTTTTGATCATCCAGTGGCTCTTGTGCTTAGGTGATTACACAGTAACCCCAACTTTCTTGCACATGTTCTTTATCATCCCCATGATCTGGTTGGGGGTTGAACTCTTGACCGGTTGTGTTTTCTTGAGTAGGCTGCATGGTACACACTAACCCCTGGACTATATTTGTGATACTCATTCAAAACAAATTTAGTACCAATACACCACCCATGATGCACATTTGGTAATATTGTGACACATACCTGACAGATGTTATGTTCCACTCTAAGTCACAACATACAGTATGTGGATAATATGCATATAAATACCAAGTGCATAAATATGGAACATTCAAGTAGCATGTGACAAGTATGGATATAACTATGTATTTCATAATTATAGTTTTAGGATCATCATACCCTATGTGCATAAGATGCACATATTTATGCATTGCATAATTAATACATTATGTGAATGATATGCATATATCCATGCATTTAAAAATGATAGGATAATTATACCCTATGTGAAAAGTATGCATATAAATGCTAATTGCATAGTTGTGGGATAGTCATACTCTAGGTAAATTAAGTACATACAAACAGTTACATTATAATTATGGGATATTCATACTATATGTGAATAGTATGTATATAAATAAATGGTGAAGTATAATGATTTCTAAAAATGACTAATATTAGTATAAATGTGAATATCAAGTAAATAATATTGGTAAAATAATCCATTATAGGCACATTATACATATTCAAAAAAGGATATGATTTGTAAAATGATCATTAAAAGTATATTGAACCTCTTTAAAAAGAAATAATACTTATAAAAAAAATTTTTTTTTTTTTGGTTTTTTTTATATTTTTTTTTAATTTTTTTATTTTGATCATGTAGATTTATGATCTCATGATCTTCAAGACTTGAGCTTCCAAGTCATTCAGCTACACTGGTGATCCTTTTGATCATCCAGTGGCTCTTGTGCTTAGGTGATTACACAGTAACCCCAACTTTCTTGCACATGTTCTTTATCATCCCCATGATCTGGTTGGGGGTTGAACTCTTGACCGGTTGTGTTTTCTTGAGTAGGTTGCATGGTACACACTAACCCCTGGACTATATTTGTGATACTCATTCAAAACAAATTTAGTACAAATACACCACCCATGATGCACATTTGGTAATATTGTGACACATACCTGACAGATGTTATGTTCCACTCTAAGTCACAACATACAGTATGTGGATAATATGCATATAAATACCAAGTGCATAAATATGGAACATTCAAGTAGCATGTGACAAGTATGGATATAACTATGTATTTCATAATTATAGTTTTAGGATCATCATACCCTATGTGCATAAGATGCATATATTTATGCATTGCATAATTAATACATTATGTGAATGATATGCATATATCCATGCATTTAAAAATGATAGGATAATTATACCCTATGTGAAAAGTATGCATATAAATGCTAATTGCATAGTTATGGGATAGTCATACTCTAGGTGAATTAAGTACATACAAACAGTTACATTATAATTATGGGATATTCATACTATATGTGAATAGTATGTATATAAATAAATGGTGAAGTATAATGATTTCTAAAAATGACTAATATTAGTATAAATGTGAATATCAAGTAAATAATATTGGTAAAATAATCCATTATAGGCACATTATACATATTCAAAAAAGGATATGATTTGTAAAATGATCATTAAAAGTATATTGAACCTCTTTATACAGAAATAATACTTACAAAAAAAATTTTTTTTTTTTTTGGTTTTTTTTATATTTTTTTTTAATTTTTTTATTTTGATCATTTAGATTTATGATCTCATGATCTTCAAGACTTGAGCTTCCAAGTCATTCAGCTACACTGGTGATCCTTTTGATCATCCAGTGGCTCTTGTGCTTAGGTGATTACACAGTAACCCCAACTTTCTTGCACATGTTCTTTATCATCCCCATGATCTGGTTGGGGGTTGAACTCTTGACCGGTTGTGTTTTCTTGAGTAGGTTGCATGGTACACACTAACCCCTGGACTATATTTGTGATACTCATTCAAAACAAATTTAGTACAAATACACCACCCATGATGCACATTTGGTAATATTGTGACACATACCTGACAGATGTTATGTTCCACTCTAAGTCACAACATACAGTATGTGGATAATATGCATATAAATACCAAGTGCATAAATATGGAACATTCAAGTAGCATGTGACAAGTATGGATATAACTATGTATTTCATAATTATAGTTTTAGGATCATCATACCCTATGTGCATAAGATGCATATATTTATGCATTGCATAATTAATACATTATGTGAATGATATGCATATATCCATGCATTTAAAAATGATAGGATAATTATACCCTATGTGAAAAGTATGCATATAAATGCTAATTGCATAGTTATGGGATAGTCATACTCTAGGTGAATTAAGTACATACAAACAGTTACATTATAATTATGGGATATTCATACTATATGTGAATAGTATGTATATAAATAAATGGTGAAGTATAATGATTTCTAAAAATGACTAATATTAGTATAAATGTGAATATCAAGTAAATAATATTGGTAAAATAATCCATTATAGGCACATTATACATATTCAAAAAAGGATATGATTGGTAAAATGATCATTAAAAGTATATTGAACCTCTTTAAACAGAAATAATACTTATAAAAATTTTTTTTTTTTTTTTTGGTTTTTTTTATATTTTTTTTTAATTTTTTTATTTTGATCATGTAGATTTATGATCTCATGATCTTCAAGACTTGAGCTTCCAAGTCATTCAGCTACACTGGTGATCCTTTTGATCATCCAGTGGCTCTTGTGCTTAGGTGATTACACAGTAACCCCAACTTTCTTGCACATGTTCTTTATCATCCCCATGATCTGGTTGGGGGTTGAACTCTTGACCGGTTGTGTTTTCTTGAGTAGGTTGCATGGTTCACACTAACCCCTGGACTATATTTGTGATACTCATTCAAAACAAATTTAGTACAAATACACCACCCATGATGCACATTTGGTAATATTGTGACACATACCTGACAGATGTTATGTTCCACTCTAAGTCACAACATACAGTATGTGGATAATATGCATATAAATACCAAGTGCATAAATATGGAACATTCAAGTAGCATGTGACAAGTATGGATATAACTATGTATTTCATAATTATAGTTTTAGGATCATCATACCCTATGTGCATAAGATGCATATATTTATGCATTGCATAATTAATACATTATGTGAATGATATGCATATATCCATGCATTTAAAAATGATAGGATAATTATACCCTATGTGAAAAGTATGCATATAAATGCTAATTGCATAGTTATGGGATAGTCATACTCTAGGTGAATTAAGTACATACAAACAGTTACATTATAATTATGGGATATTCATACTATATGTGAATAGTATGTATATAAATAAATGGTGAAGTATAATGATTTCTAAAAATGACTAATATTAGTATAAATGTGAATATCAAGTAAATAATATTGGTAAAATAATCCATTATAGGCACATTATACATATTCAAAAAAGGATATGATTGGTAAAATGATCATTAAAAGTATATTGAACCTCTTTAAACAGAAATAATACTTATAAAAAAAATTTTTTTTTTTTTTGGTTTTTTTTATATTTTTTTTTAATTTTTTTATTTTGATCATGTAGATTTATGATCTCATGATCTTCAAGACTTGAGCTTCCAAGTCATTCAGCTACACTGGTGATCCTTTTGATCATCCAGTGGCTCTTGTGCTTAGGTGATTACACAGTAACCCCAACTTTCTTGCACATGTTCTTTATCATCCCCATGATCTGGTTGGGGGTTGAACTCTTGACCGGTTGTGTTTTCTTGAGTAGGTTGCATGGTACACACTAACCCCTGGACTATATTTGTGATACTCATTCAAAACAAATTTAGTACAAATACACCACCCATGATGCACATTTGGTAATATTGTGACACATACCTGACAGATGTTATGTTCCACTCTAAGTCACAACATACAGTATGTGGATAATATGCATATAAATACCAAGTGCATAAATATGGAACATTCAAGTAGCATGTGACAAGTATGGATATAACTATGTATTTCATAATTATAGTTTTAGGATCAGCATACCCTATGTGCATAAGATGCATATATTTATGCATTGCATAATTAATACATTATGTGAATGATATGCATATATCCATGCATTTAAAAATGATAGGATAATTATACCCTATGTGAAAAGTATGCATATAAATGCTAATTGCATAGTTATGGGATAGTCATACTCTAGGTGAATTAAGTACATACAAACAGTTACATTATAATTATGGGATATTCATACTATATGTGAATAGTATGTATATAAATAAATGGTGAAGTATAATGATTTCTAAAAATGACTAATATTAGTATAAATGTGAATATCAAGTAAATAATATTGGTAAAATAATCCATTATAGGCACATTATACATATTCAAAAAAGGATATGATTTGTAAAATGATCATTAAAAGTATATTGAACCTCTTTAAACAGAAATAATACTTATAAAAAAAATTTTTTTTTTTTTTGGTTTTTTTTATATTTTTTTTTAATTTTTTTATTTTGATCATGTAGATTTATGATCTCATGATCTTCAAGACTTGAGCTTCCAAGTCATTCAGCTACACTGGTGATCCTTTTGATCATCCAGTGGCTCTTGTGCTTAGGTGATTACACAGTAACCCCAACTTTCTTGCACATGTTCTTTATCATCCCCATGATCTGGTTGGGGGTTGAACTCTTGACCGGTTGTGTTTTCTTGAGTAGGTTGCATGGTACACACTAACCCCTGGACTATATTTGTGATACTCATTCAAAACAAATTTAGTACAAATACACCACCCATGATGCACATTTGGTAATATTGTGACACATACCTGACAGATGTTATGTTCCACTCTAAGTCACAACATACAGTATGTGGATAATATGCATATAAATACCAAGTGCATAAATATGGAACATTCAAGTAGCATGTGACAAGTATGGATATAACTATGTATTTCATAATTATAGTTTTAGGATCATCATACCCTATGTGCATAAGATGCATATATTTATGCATTGCATAATTAATACATTATGTGAATGATATGCATATATCCATGCATTTAAAAATGATAGGATAATTATACCCTATGTGAAAAGTATGCATATAAATGCTAATTGCATAGTTATGGGATAGTCATACTCTAGGTGAATTAAGTACATACAAACAGTTACATTATAATTATGGGATATTCATACTATATGTGAATAGTATGTATATAAATAAATGGTGAAGTATAATGATTTCTAAAAATGACTAATATTAGTATAAATGTGAATATCAAGTAAATAATATTGGTAAAATAATCCATTATAGGCACATTATACATATTCAAAAAAGGATATGATTTGTAAAATGATCATTAAAAGTATATTGAACCTCTTTAAACAGAAATAATACTTATAAAAAAAATTTTTTTTTTTTTTGGTTTTTTTTATATTTTTTTTTAATTTTTTTATTTTGATCATGTAGATTTATGATCTCATGATCTTCAAGACTTGAGCTTCCAAGTCATTCAGCTACACTGGTGATCCTTTTGATCATCCAGTGGCTCTTGTGCTTAGGTGATTACACAGTAACCCCAACTTTCTTGCACATGTTCTTTATCATCCCCATGATCTGGTTGGGGGTTGAACTCTTGACCGGTTGTGTTTTCTTGAGTAGGTTGCATGGTACACACTAACCCCTGGACTATATTTGTGATACTCATTCAAAACAAATTTAGTACAAATACACCACCCATGATGCACATTTGGTAATATTGTGACACATACCTGACAGATGTTATGTTCCACTCTAAGTCACAACATACAGTATGTGGATAATATGCATATAAATACCAAGTGCATAAATATGGAACATTCAAGTAGCATGTGACAAGTATGGATATAACTATGTATTTCATAATTATAGTTTTAGGATCATCATACCCTATGTGCATAAGATGCATATATTTATGCATTGCATAATTAATACATTATGTGAATGATATGCATATATCCATGCATTTAAAAATGATAGGATAATTATA
Organism: Hemileia vastatrix; assembly: GCA_030280995.1. Taxonomy (NCBI): domain Eukaryota; kingdom Fungi; phylum Basidiomycota; class Pucciniomycetes; order Pucciniales; family Zaghouaniaceae; genus Hemileia; species Hemileia vastatrix. The sequence goes on along the minus strand of JASXTE010000004.1, from coordinate 23,598,661 downwards.
CCCTATGTGAAAAGTATGCATATAAATGCTAATTGCATAGTTATGGGATAGTCATACTCTAGGTGAATTAAGTACATACAAACAGTTACATTATAATTATGGGATATTCATACTATATGTGAATAGTATGTATATAAATAAATGGTGAAGTATAATGATTTCTAAAAATGACTAATATTAGTATAAATGTGAATATCAAGTAAATAATATTGGTAAAATAATCCATTATAGGCACATTATACATATTCAAAAAAGGATATGATTGGTAAAATGATCATTAAAAGTATATTGAACCTCTTTAAACAGAAATAATACTTATAAAAAAAATTTTTTTTTTTTTTGGTTTTTTTTATATTTTTTTTTAATTTTTTTATTTTGATCATGTAGATTTATGATCTCATGATCTTCAAGACTTGAGCTTCCAAGTCATTCAGCTACACTGGTGATCCTTTTGATCATCCAGTGGCTCTTGTGCTTAGGTGATTACACAGTAACCCCAACTTTCTTGCACATGTTCTTTATCATCCCCATGATCTGGTTGGGGGTTGAACTCTTGACCGGTTGTGTTTTCTTGAGTAGGTTGCATGGTACACACTAACCCCTGGACTATATTTGTGATACTCATTCAAAACAAATTTAGTACAAATACACCACCCATGATGCACATTTGGTAATATTGTGACACATACCTGACAGATGTTATGTTCCACTCTAAGTCACAACATACAGTATGTGGATAATATGCATATAAATACCAAGTGCATAAATATGGAACATTCAAGTAGCATGTGACAAGTATGGATATAACTATGTATTTCATAATTATAGTTTTAGGATCATCATACCCTATGTGCATAAGATGCATATATTTATGCATTGCATAATTAATACATTATGTGAATGATATGCATATATCCATGCATTTAAAAATGATAGGATAATTATACCCTATGTGAAAAGTATGCATATAAATGCTAATTGCATAGTTATGGGATAGTCGTACTCTAGGTGAATTAAGTACATACAAACAGTTACATTATAATTATGGGATATTCATACTATATGTGAATAGTATGTATATAAATAAATGGTGAAGTATAATGATTTCTAAAAATGACTAATATTAGTATAAATGTGAATATCAAGTAAATAATATTGGTAAAATAATCCATTATAGGCACATTATACATATTCAAAAAAGGATATGATTGGTAAAATGATCATTAAAAGTATATTGAACCTCTTTAAACAGAAATAATACTTATAAAAATTTTTTTTTTTTTTTTGGTTTTTTTTATATTTTTTTTTAATTTTTTTATTTTGATCATGTAGATTTATGATCTCATGATCTTCAAGACTTGAGCTTCCAAGTCATTCAGCTACACTGGTGATCCTTTTGATCATCCAGTGGCTCTTGTGCTTAGGTGATTACACAGTAACCCCAACTTTCTTGCACATGTTCTTTATCATCCCCATGATCTGGTTGGGGGTTGAACTCTTGACCGGTTGTGTTTTCTTGAGTAGGTTGCATGGTACACACTAACCCCTGGACTATATTTGTGATACTCATTCAAAACAAATTTAGTACAAATACACCACCCATGATGCACATTTGGTAATATTGTGACACATACCTGACAGATGTTATGTTCCACTCTAAGTCACAACATACAGTATGTGGATAATATGCATATAAATACCAAGTGCATAAATATGGAACATTCAAGTAGCATGTGACAAGTATGGATATAACTATGTATTTCATAATTATAGTTTTAGGATCATCATACCCTATGTGCATAAGATGCATATATTTATGCATTGCATAATTAATACATTATGTGAATGATATGCATATATCCATGCATTTAAAAATGATAGGATAATTATACCCTATGTGAAAAGTATGCATATAAATGCTAATTGCATAGTTATGGGATAGTCGTACTCTAGGTGAATTAAGTACATACAAACAGTTACATTATAATTATGGGATATTCATACTATATGTGAATAGTATGTATATAAATAAATGGTGAAGTATAATGATTTCTAAAAATGACTAATATTAGTATAAATGTGAATATCAAGTAAATAATATTGGTAAAATAATCCATTATAGGCACATTATACATATTCAAAAAAGGATATGATTGGTAAAATGATCATTAAAAGTATATTGAACCTCTTTAAACAGAAATAATACTTATAAAAATTTTTTTTTTTTTTTTGGTTTTTTTTATATTTTTTTTTAATTTTTTTATTTTGATCATGTAGATTTATGATCTCATGATCTTCAAGACTTGAGCTTCCAAGTCATTCAGCTACACTGGTGATCCTTTTGATCATCCAGTGGCTCTTGTGCTTAGGTGATTACACAGTAACCCCAACTTTCTTGCACATGTTCTTTATCATCCCCATGATCTGGTTGGGGGTTGAACTCTTGACCGGTTGTGTTTTCTTGAGTAGGTTGCATGGTACACACTAACCCCTGGACTATATTTGTGATACTCATTCAAAACAAATTTAGTACAAATACACCACCCATGATGCACATTTGGTAATATTGTGACACATACCTGACAGATGTTATGTTCCACTCTAAGTCACAACATACAGTATGTGGATAATATGCATATAAATACCAAGTGCATAAATATGGAACATTCAAGTAGCATGTGACAAGTATGGATATAACTATGTATTTCATAATTATAGTTTTAGGATCATCATACCCTATGTGCATAAGATGCATATATTTATGCATTGCATAATTAATACATTATGTGAATGATATGCATATATCCATGCATTTAAAAATGATAGGATAATTATACCCTATGTGAAAAGTATGCATATAAATGCTAATTGCATAGTTATGGGATAGTCATACTCTAGGTGAATTAAGTACATACAAACAATTACATTATAATTATGGGATATTCATACTATATGTGAATAGTATGTATATAAATAAATGGTGAAGTATAATGATTTCTAAAAATGACTAATATTAGTATAAATGTGAATATCAAGTAAATAATATTGGTAAAATAATCCATTATAGGCACATTATACATATTCAAAAAAGGATATGATTTGTAAAATGATCATTAAAAGTATATTGAACCCTTTTAAACAGAAATAATACTTATAAAAAAAATTTTTTTTTTTTTTGGTTTTTTTTATATTTTTTTTTAATTTTTTTATTTTGATCATGTAGATTTATGATCTCATGATCTTCAAGACTTGAGCTTCCAAGTCATTCAGCTACACTGGTGATCCTTTTGATCATCCAGTGGCTCTTGTGCTTAGGTGATTACACAGTAACCCCAACTTTCTTGCACATGTTCTTTATCATCCCCATGATCTGGTTGGGGGTTGAACTCTTGACCGGTTGTGTTTTCTTGAGTAGGTTGCATGGTACACACTAACCCCTGGACTATATTTGTGATACTCATTCAAAACAAATTTAGTACAAATACACCACCCATGATGCACATTTGGTAATATTGTGACACATACCTGACAGATGTTATGTTCCACTCTAAGTCACAACATACAGTATGTGGATAATATGCATATAAATACCAAGTGCATAAATATGGAACATTCAAGTAGCATGTGACAAGTATGGATATAACTATGTATTTCATAATTATAGTTTTAGGATCATCATACCCTATGTGCATAAGATGCATATATTTATGCATTGCATAATTAATACATTATGTGAATGATATGCATATATCCATGCATTTAAAAATGATAGGATAATTATACCCTATGTGAAAAGTATGCATATAAATGCTAATTGCATAGTTATGGGATAGTCATACTCTAGGTGAATTAAGTACATACAAACAGTTACATTATAATTATGGGATATTCATACTATATGTGAATAGTATGTATATAAATAAATGGTGAAGTATAATGATTTCTAAAAATGACTAATATTAGTATAAATGTGAATATCAAGTAAATAATATTGGTAAAATAATCCATTATAGGCACATTATACATATTCAAAAAAGGATATGATTGGTAAAATGATCATTAAAAGTATATTGAACCTCTTTAAACAGAAATAATACTTATAAAAAAAATTTTTTTTTTTTTTGGTTTTTTTTATATTTTTTTTTAATTTTTTTATTTTGATCATGTAGATTTATGATCTCATGATCTTCAAGACTTGAGCTTCCAAGTCATTCAGCTACACTGGTGATCCTTTTGATCATCCAGTGGCTCTTGTGCTTAGGTGATTACACAGTAACCCCAACTTTCTTGCACATGTTCTTTATCATCCCCATGATCTGGTTGGGGGTTGAACTCTTGACCGGTATGGTAAGGTAAACTCTTACAGTCGCCTTGCTGTAAGCAGAATCCGGAGGAGATATGTGGATTTAGCTGAAAACCCCGTCCTTCCAATAAAAATAACAAAATGGGTGTTCTAAATCACTAAGCTAACCAATCTACTTGAATCCGATTGATAAAATAATGAAACTCTAAAATAATTAACGCTTATTGAGATTAAAAGAAAGTGGCTGTTGAGAAAGAAATACTGATAACAACAATTAAGGTGTACCAGTGAAAGATCTGTAAAGATTGACTTTTATGTTTTTATAATATTTTAAATTTATATGAGACAGCAATAATCAAGTCCCAGCGATGAAGACCTTTCTAAAGATACCCTGTATGATGTGTGATTTAAATTGTTGAGTAGTATTTCTAAAAATTTTATATATAAAATATAAAGTTATAAGGGTATTACAAATTTATTTAATTTGTTGAGTAATAAAAAATGAGACCGTGGAAGTTAATGATTAAGCTGTATGATGTGTCCCCCTTCTCAATTTCGAGTTTGAGAGTCGCTTAAGTATTCCTAGTCACGTGCCTAAGTTTTTCCCCTCCAGAGCTCTTCCAGAGTCAATCCGGAGCCCGTACGGAGTCCGTACGGAGTCCGTACGGAGTCAAAGCGGAGTCCGTACGGAGTCCGTACGGAGTCGAAACGGAGTCCGTCCGGACTTCCGGACTCAATTTAGAACCTTAAAACCATAATAAAAAAACTAGAAAAATTACACATAATAGAACAACTTCCCCTTTACATACCAAACTAATTTTCGTAGTCTGCGCAGCTCTAATTACCCCGTGAAAATTCATCAAAGTTAAGTAATTTTTGAAAACGTAAATATTCCTATAAAACTTTAAAATTCATTTAAAAATATAAGAAAAATAGTAAAAATTCTGGGAAAATTTCCCAAGGTTCTTGAGTGACTCGACTTAATACTTATAAATTTTCCAGATCGTAAAAATAAGTTTTCTCCGTAAAATAAATTGTTTTCGTGTAGGCATTCGCTCGTGACCAATTTCTTCATATTTAAAACTCAAATAAATTAAATAAACCCTTTTATATATAAAGAAAATAATAACGCCAATCTTGCATGCTGTAATAACTCCATTTACATACTTAGGTGCCGTACTAAACTTTAGGCTACCACATCCTCCCTCCAATCGAGAATGTCCCCATTCTTAAAACTTTGCATAAGTGGTCGAACACATTATTCATCTCTAACCTTCAACCACCATCTTCTTTAATCAACTATAAAATTCATCTTCATCAATATGTCTTCCAAAGAACTTGTCGCTCCATGTGAACTCTGCGCTCGATACCAGGTACCTTGTTTAATGTCCAACCCTAATCTTCCTGGCAGAACAGCTTGCGACTTATGCCGTGTAAAAAAAGTCAAATGCAACCGGCCAATAGTTCCTTCTAAAACAAACGTATATTTAGGACCAGCAGCTCTCCCTGATCCCTCAACTTCTAAAAAGCGATCCAAAATTCCTGTCTTCTTAAAACGAATAAGAACAAAAACAGCTTCAAAAGTTCAATCTTCATCAACGGATCCCGGCCTAATTTTGCCTTCACAAGATCCTAATCCTATAACGCCAGTACCCCCAACTAACTTTGCTGAGACTATGTTTCCTGGCTCTAAATGTAAGACCCTATTTATCTTACTAAAAAAACTTTTAATCAAAATTGACTAAACCTATGACTTAATAACATATTTGAACTTCTAGCTGTCGAAATAACCAACACTGATGATGTTGGTAGAGTGAAGACGGACTATATCAATCATTACCCAAATTTTCATCGCTATCTTTTTCTTGACTTTACTAATGAGTTGAAACGTAAAATGCTGGCCTATTTTCAAGAAACTCCAGCTAATAACCATGAAGACCTCATGAAAAGAAGAATCTTAATGCAAAGCTTTGATAATGATGTTGAACAATTTCAAAGAAATTATCTTTTCTAACAGTATAACTTGATAAAATTTTGTTTTTGCTTGGTCTTCTTAAACTTTCAACATAAATGATGTTTTCTTTCTTCTCTGGCTTGATATAACATAAAATAAAATAAAATAAATCTTGTGATGATTCCACTACTGAGAGCAAGGTTTGAATCCCTTCAGACTCCCATATACCAGTCTTCCTTCTTGTCACAGCATTGAGAGAGTGGATCTTCCTATGAGCCGAATACTCCTGATTCCAACCTCATAGGGCCCCCCACTGAGCCGAATTCTATGATTCCAATCTCGCCATAAGGTCCTCCAAGCTTCACACCAAAAAAATGGCCTAACTATGAGGCACTAAAAAAATCATTCCCTAAAATCCAACTACCATCCTAACTTCTGATTCCTTCATCACAATTTTCAAACTTTGCTATACAGCAAACCCATAAAATACTTTTGCCAGGCTTCCAATAATAATTTTAACTTTAGACCATGTTAAAGCGCCACAAATTTCACCTAATTAACCATTATGCTTTCTTTAGCATCATCACCACCTAAAATTTTAACCTCCTAAAGCTATCAGCACCCAATTCCAGAAATAATTGAATAACTAGTTTAGAGTCTTAGTGGACAGTGATAAATTAAAAGATTGAATTGAGTTATCCAAACAAGATTGACATTCCAATTTAAAGTCTTGGCAGACCAAACATATAATCGATTGCCAGTTTATGGTCTTGGTGGACCAAAGATCGTTTAGGTGCATAAATAACTTGATAAATTCCTAAGTAAGGCCTAGGCTTGACCAAAGATTGAATAAATTTGATAATCCAGTTTAATGTCATAGTTGACCAAACATTTGATCGACAAGTAATCCAGTATAAGGCCATAGTGGTCCAATGAATGTTGAATTATCCTGCAGATATTAATTTTCCAGTTTAAAGTCATAGTGGACTAAACAATGAATGAACTACCAGTTTAAAGTCATGGTGGACCAAACATTTAATTGATAAGAAATCCAGTTTAAGGTCATGGTGGACCCAGCACATGATGATAGTCCAGTTTAAGGTCTTGGTGGACCTAACAACTTCTCTATCCTTGAACCCAGATTCTGCCACCAGCTTTCTTCATCCTAGTTTCAAGTTTTTTCTTCTTCAAAAAAATATCTCCTAACAAGATGAAACCTTCTGACTTCATTGCTTCAGCTGATCAATCTTGCAAATACTGTGCCTTCACCCATAGGGAATGTATCTTCTCTTTTAACTGGCAAAAGCACACTTATAACAGGGCCTGTTTATCCTGCTATGAGAAGAAAAGAAAATGTTCTGGCTTGAACTGTGGTTCTTTCCCCATCACTGCTACTAGCTTCGCCGCCTTTTGCAATCCTCCTCCTTCTTCTTCACCTTCTACTCCACCACCTATTCCATCAACCTCTAAAGATCCCATCCCTTTTTCTCCATCAGCCTATTTAAATCTTTCTCCATCACCTAATCCTCTGGGTCCTTCTCTCCAATCTAGACTTGCTGCTACTCCCCCAAGAACTATTGCTGCTCCCAGGGCCATGCTTCAACCTTCTAACAATTCTTCTCCTTCTTCCAACATCTTGAAGCACAAAAGGTCCTATAATAGCCAGCAGTCTTCATCTTCTCTTGTATCATCCAAAAGGCCCAGAACATCTACTTCAAACACCAAATCCAACACCAGTCCTCCTCATCTATCAAAAATAAAAAATCCTTTCCTAAACATAAAAAATCCCACTCCATTACCAAGTAAGCCATTTATCTATGATCATGATAGTGTTGACACAGGTTAGTTGTCTCTTTTTATTTTCTTAATCTTCAGGTTTTAATTTGCTGATATTTTAATTTGATAAGCGTCCACCGGTTCTCCAATTTCATATTCTGCTTATGAACTACCAGAACCTAATCCAAGCTTCCCTAGAGTTCCAATTCACCTAGTGTCTGAAAAGCTTTTTGCCAATTTTAATAACCTTATCGCTTATTTCCAACGATACCCGCCCTCTGATAGATCAGAATCTTGGATGAGAGAGCAACTGTTAAGAGACCTTTTCAAAATAGCCAACTGGCTTCAACACTATCGTGACCGTGAAATAAGATTCGAATCCCAGGAAATCGATCAAGGTCCTTCTAAATTTTCTAATTTCGATTCTTCAAAAGATAACAACCCTTGATGGTGCTCTTCCTGGTATGTAGCTTTCTTGAATAATGTTTGAAAAATAAAATATAAACATCTAAACTACCTAAAACTAAAATACCTTTTATTATTATTTTTTTTTTTTTTTTTTTTTTTTTTTTTTTTTTTTTTATGATTTATTATTATTTTTTTTTTTTTTATTTATTTTTTAGTTTATTTTTTTTTTTTAATTTTTATTTTATTTTTTTATTTTAATTTTAATTTTTTAATTTTTTTTTTTTTTTTTTTTTTTTTTTTTTTTTTTTTTTTTTTTTTTTTTTTTATATTTTTTTTTAAATTTAAAATAAAAGATTTTAGAAAAGATAGTTTTGAAATAAAAGTTAAAATTTAATTTTTAAAGAAAGATAAATGAGTGTGAAAAGAAAGATAAAAAAAGTAATAAATAAAAAAAATTTTAAAATAAAATTTTAAAAGATGCCCCCCGGCCATTTGATGAGCCGTACCCTCGACATCATACCCACATCCAAGTGCAACTTGATGTGGTTACACAATTTTGAGAAATTGAAAGAAAATAAAATAAATGAAAGTTTTTAGAAGATAATTTTTATAATGATGATCACTGGGTGGGCTCCCTCCAATTTATAAAAATGATTAGAGACCACCAGTGAGCATCACCTTTACAATAATTCATAATATATTTTAAAGAAATGAAATCACAAACTAACATAAAAAAAAACAAAATAAAATAAAAAGAATCTTGAATCCGGCGTTGAGAGCGGTGTCTCTTGATTCATTCCAGTTTATAGTCTTAGTGGACTTCCTATAATTAAAAGACAAAGCCAGGATTCAACTAGAAACAGGGAAAATTTTGGAAACGAACATTATGGGGTAATTGTGTATAGAGCAGCCAGCCCATAAATTACCCCCACACTTGCCAATATTTAATTAAGAAGGTTCCCCTGTGAACACTTCTTCCAATAAATTTTAAAATTTTCCAACACTATCTTCACCCATATTTTAAGTATTTTAAGTTTTTGAAAATTTTCAATGAAGGTTTTCTCGTATTTCGTTATGTTTCATCATAGTTTCGTCGACCATATACAGTGTAACGATAGTAAAGTATTTTGATAAAAAAAGATGATAGTTTATCCTCGTTGCGGAGGTCGTCATAAGATTTTTATAAACATCATAGTTTATCCTCATTGCGGAGGTATAAATTTAATAAAAGTCATTAAAATTGTAGTTTATCCTCATTTCGGAGTTATCCGTAAAATTTCATCAATATCATAGTTTATCCTCATTGCGGAGGAATCCATAAAGTTTCATAAATGTCATAGTTTATCCTCATTGCGGAGGATCCATAAAATTTAAGAAGTTTCATAGTTTATCCTCATTGCGGAGGAAGACTTTGGCACTCCTGGTGCCTCTAGGATAGAACCGTTTCACTTGATCGGCCGCTACCCTCTTCTTCAATACTACTCCATCCAACTCTTCTAGCACATATGAACCGCCGGAAACTTGCTCCTTGATTTTATACGGTCCATTCCACCTATCTGCAAACATCTTTCCCCACTGACTTTCCAAACTCCTATTATACACCAGGACCATATCACCTGGGTTCAAAGGTTTCCTTAATCGATGTGCCTACCGCTCATCCCAATATCTAACTGATTGATTTCGGATCTTCATCATCCGTGAATATGCCTTTTCTAAATATTCTTCTTTCTTTTCTAGCTGCATCATTCTTGCACACAATAATTCTTCAGTAGTTTTGACCGTGTCCCAGTCAACTCCAAGATATGATTCAGCTTCTAAATCAACCGGTAAAACTGCTTTCTGTCCAAAAACAAGTTCATAAGGTGAAAATCCGGTCGTCCTTTTGGCAGTGATTCGATCAGCAAATAAAACTAAAGGTAAATAGTGCCTCCACTTTTCGGCACTTGTCCCACACATTTTAACTAAAGCATCCTTAATAACTTGATGCCCTCTTTCAACCATGCCTTCAGCTTCAGGATAATATGGGGTTGCTACCCTAACCTTTGATCCAACTTTCAATACGGCCTCTTTAAACTCTGTCCCAAATTCAGGACCTCCATCTACCGTCACCAACTTCATCACCCCATACCTATATACCCAATTATTCAAAAAGAATTCTGCCACATTTTTGGCAGTTAAATTAATAAGAGGCGCTGCCTCTACCCAACCAGATAAATCATCTCTGGCCACAATTAAATATTTATACCGTCCCTCTTTTATATGAACGGCATCTAAACTAACTCTTCCAAAGAGCGTATATTCACCGGTCGCGCGTCCAGGTTCTTTTGGCCTTAAATAACTTCGTCTTTGACATTCTTCGCATGACTGAACCCACTGTTTAACAGCCATCTTCATACCAGGCCACCAAAATCGATCAGAAATTCTTCTAAACGTTTCTCCAACGCCTCTATGCCCGAGATCTTCATGCAGTGATTTCAAAACTAATTCTTGCCCCTTCTCTTGAGTTATAACTACTTGAGGATTTGGATACCTCCTCTTCATTAAACGTCGACCAGATAGGTAAAACGTAGATGACTTCCTCTTGATAGCCACCCATTCATCGTCTTCACAATCTTCTGGCCTCTCTAAAGTCAACAAATATTTGACTAACAAAAAATAAAAACCAGTCTGACCCCAGACTTCATCTTGAAAATCGATTAATATAACATCAATAGGGACTTCTCTATCACCAATATCACCTGCACATGAATGAGCCAATAATCGTTGACCCCTAAATAAATTTTTAATCAAGCTATGTCGACGTTTTTCTTCTGAACCTTTGGATCCTTCGAAAACCGTATTTGAAAATACCTCTTTCTCTTTATCCACCTTTTTATTTAAATTCTCTAATTCTCCAACATATACACCATTCCTTAATTTACTACTATCCCACACTACCAATCCATCTTCCTCTACATACACCACATCTTCTTCTACCTCCTCTCTGCCGAATTTATCTACACCTTTTCCAACACCTTTATTAACATAAAAACTATTTTCCAGTTTATCCTCTTGGTGGAGGTCATCATCATCATAATCTAAACACAATAGTCCTGCCAGTTTAACCTCATGGGGGAGGTATGGAAAGTCTTCAGCTCCTTTAGTGCTGGCTTTGATAATAGGTATATCTTCATCGAACTCTTCTGAGTCTGAATCTTCTTCAGTGGGTGGTCTCCTTGATAAACCATCTGGCATAGTAAAAGTTTTGCCAGGCTTATGAACTAAATCGAACGAAAAATGTTGAATAAAAGCTACCCATCTCGTCATGGGTGCGTTCGGTAAACTTGGGGAATTAATCATCTGGATTAACGATTTCGCATCCACTTGCAACTCAAAATGTTGCCCCCACAAAATATGCTGAAGTTTCTTCAGTATCTTCGCCACACCACATAATTCCAATTTCGGTTGAGAATATCTTGATTCGACCTCAGTAAATACTACAGATTCATACCTAACTGGCCTGATGTAACCAGCTTTATCCATCTGAGACAAAACCGCCCCAGCTGCAACCTGACTTGAATCAACTGCTAAATAAATTCTGCCAGCATCTTTTCCATAATCCAACTTGTGCAGGACTAAATCCTTCCCTACAACCTCCTTCAACTTCACAAACGCCTTCTCACACTCTTCATCCCACTCCCAGTCTGCATCCTTTCTCGTTAACCGTCTCAATGGAGCTGCCAATGAAGAAAAGTCCTTGATAAACATTCTAACATACACGCAAACGCCTAAAAACCCTCTAACTTCGGTCGTATTCTTGGGTCTTGGCCAGGACTGAATTTTGTTAACTTTCTTCTTGGACATAATCCTACCCTCTCTACATACCACATGGCCTAATATTTCTAAGGCTGGCACACAACATGAAAATTTTGAACCTGAAATAGTTAAACCAGCCTCTTCAATTCGAAACAAGATTCTTTCTAAAGTAATTGCAAACTCCCAAATGAATTTGCGTATCCCGGGATTCTCTTCCAACACCTGGTTATCATAGTCGGTTGTTGGTCCCTTAATTCCTCCATCATCTATAAAGATTCCAGCATATTGTGGAATTTCATCTTGAAGGATCCAAGCCATCTGAGCTTGATAAACTGCAACCGAATTTGTTGCTCCTTGAGGTAATCTTGTTAACTGTAAACGACCAAGTGGCGTATCGAATGTAGTGAGAGGCCTTGAGTCCGGATGTAACTCTCTCTCATCATATCCACCCATAATATCTCCTAAACTATAACACACTCTCCCTGAAAACGCTTCAACAAACTCCTCAGCACTAGGCGGTATCCCAGCATCCTTTATTGTAACCCTATTTAATTCCCTAAGATCATGAACAACTCTAAGCTTGCCATTCGGTTTCTTGATACAAAATACCGGACTAGAATAACTTGAAGTTGATTGCTCATACAGTCCAGTGCGTATCCGTTCTCTGACAACTTCGATATAAGCTTCTTTCAATGAAGCCGGAATAGGAATCGGTTTCTGCTGCCACGGTTCATGACATACCACAGGAATCTTGTAAGGCTCCCCATAGGAATGCTTCAACACACCCCTCTCCTCTTCTACAAAAGCAATGGCCTTCTCTCGCTTGACCATCACATCCAACAACAACTTCTTCTCTTCTCCAGACAACCAACCATCAGGTCCAAAATTAACAACACCCAGTCTCTCAAAAGTGATTCTTGACGTCTCAGAAAATTCAGGTGGATTCTTTACCAAGGGACTTTCATAAGGATCTCTTGATAACCTTGGTCTTCTCAAAGGTGGATTTAATTCAGCAGGTAGCGGCTCATTAATAGGTCGAACTTTATTTGCTACTTTCTTATATTTGGCTGCGTCCACATCTAAATTAACTAGAGGTAAAACATCGTCATTAAAACTCTCATCAAATGAATCTTCTTCATCGCCGGAATCAGAATAAGAAAAATTAGAAAAATATTTTATTTCATTTTTAAATTTTACCCTTTTCTCCTTTCCCTCGTCTAATTTATAAACAGATTTTCCAACACCTTTGCTTCCCTTATCCAACAGTAAATCACCCATAAAGAAAGTTGGCAGTTTAACCTCTTGCTGGAGGACCGGAATTGAATTTTCACAAAAATTATTTTTTTGTGTTTTAATTATACTGAGATTTTTTATCGGATTTAGATAAGATTTTCGCAGTTTACCCTCTTGCTGGAGGTCCGTAATAGAAGGAGATAATTGCAGTTTAACCTCTTGCTGGAGGTTTGGAATTGAATTTTCACAAAAATTATTTTTTTGTGTTTTACTTATACTGAGATTTTTAATCGAGTTTTGATGTAATTTTTGCAGTTTACCCTCTTGCTGGAGGTCCATAATAGAAGGAGATACTTGCAGTTTAACCTCTTGCTGGAGGTCCATAAACATACCCTTCCAATTTTTATCCAACCTAATTTGGCCCATTTTGCCCTTCTCACCGTTTTTAAATTTAATAGAAAAACAGGGTAAACCCAATAAACATATAGAAAAGTCCATAACATATTTGCACTCCAAAGTAATATTAACAGAAAATAATTGAGAATCCACTTGAATTATCTCCAAGTGAGCTGACCTATTGCAATCCGGGATCTCATCCTGAGGAGAGATTACAACATTAGAGTGATCAGCCCCTGCTACCCCAAAAAATGAGGGCATCCATCCCTTTCCAACAAAAATAATTCACCAGAAGCCGTCCGTTTTATATGCCGCTTCTTGGTGCAAACACAACACTGGCACAGAGTAGTAATCCCTGGCCGTGTTTCCCAACCTTCATCTCCAGGAGGCGCTAACCGCATATGTAACCTCCGCATATCTTCACCAGTGATCTCCAAACTAATCCCCATGCCAGCTTGATACCCTATCCTGGCCTCAAAATCCATCAAAAAAGGACCACCAAGAACAGTTTTGACTGCTCCTCTGGCCACATAAAAGTGAACCTTACCAACAGATCCACCAATGCCTAACCTGACATGCTCAGCAGTACCCATCAGCTCTGTTGCATGCCCTCCAATACCTCTGAGGTTTCCCCCAGTTCCACTTTTAATTGGCAAGCCTATACTCGTCGCTTGCTCCAATGAAATTAAATTAATTTGAGACCCTGAATCGACCAAGGCCTTTACTTCTTTACCATTTAGAGTTACCACCAGGTAACCCAGGGGAGCGGAAAAATGTGTATCTACATCTTCCCCAAACTTTTCAACATTTTCACAAATATATTCCACCTCTCCAGTGGAAACCCGACGCCTCGTCAAATGCTTCTTTTGCTTTTCAGCAAGCGCCGGACTAATCGTAAATAACTCCCCCAAAGATAAGGGAATCTGCAGTTGATTCACCCTATTCAAAACTGCGTCCATCGCATTAGCCTGACCAGAAACTACTGGCCGCTCATACTGGACCTTTGATTTAACAACCTTGGCCCTGGGTACCTCTTGAGGTCCAACCGAGCCATCTTCACCCCCCATTACAACATCTTCACTTTCTATAACCCTAACTCCGTCACCAGCTTCTTGCACTAATCCTGATCCATCGCTAGTCCTTCTTACACCCTCCATTGGGATGGGACCGCTAAAACTTGGTCTGGGTAGAGACGCCAACGGTACGTCCTCCTCAGAATCCGAATCATCCTCTGGCATAGGCTCACCATTTAAATCAAACTTGCCATAACTAGGGGGCCCCATATCAGCAATCCCCTTCTGCATTTTATATAATTTGTCCTTAGAGTAAGGGTTCAATTTGTTGGCGGCAGTTTGAGCACTAGAATTCTTGTCCTTAGAGTAAGGGTTCACTTTGTTATTGGCCTTGCCAGGATTAGCCCTCAATTGGCTCTGAATGCTACTTTTAGCCTTAGTAGCAGCTGCTCTTCTAGCAGCATTAACATCGTATTCGCCAGCCATACAGCTACCCTCCACCTGGGCAACCGTCGCCAGCTCTAAACCACCAAAAGAAGTAGAAAATGTGGCTTTACTGACCTCTTTCTCCTTGCCCTTGTCAGCTTTACCACCATTACCGTTACCATTTTTGCCACTCTTGGCATTAACATCTTCATCCGTCACTTCTTCAAATCTGGCTCTCCTTTCAGCCGTTAAACTTCTTCTGACCAAATCAGAAGGAGACTGTCCATCACTGGGCTTGATGAACGAACCATCAGGAAATTTATAAACTTTACCATCAAATAAAACTCGCCCAGCATCCATATCCTTATCAAGAGCAAAACAAACTGTTGCTCTGTGCCCTCTCCTATTACAATAGGAGCACACCTTTGGCTCATCATAGCCACCTCTATATCCATTACCACCATTCCCACCATTTCTCCCATTGCCTGGGAAGCGGTTACCGTTGTTATTGCCATTATAATTTCGACGTTCATAACCTCTAGACTGATAAGAAGTCGACGTCGACGAAGAAGCGATTGGGGCCTTGTTGGCCTTCTGAGTCTCTTGAACAAATATTTTTAATTGTTTCGTTAAATCGGCCAAGTGATCGACCATCTTATTGTCTACATTGCCCTCAACTTTAGCAGCCGGTAATCCCATTTGTGCCTTCTTGGCCTCCTGGGCTTTGACCATAATATCGTTATTTTCGGCCAAAACTTCGCTAACCTTGCTAACATATTGAGTGCATGACTCTTGATATTTGTCCAACGCCAATAACTTTAGATGGGCCTGAATGTTCTCTTTGATAACCTCCAGAGCCGGCAGTTTCTGCTCACCATTAGGCAGTTCCTTCATCAAATCTTTTCTTGAAAGATCCTTCAAGACATCCATACGAATATCCCTGCTGCATGCTGACCAAAACAAATCTTTTGCTTGGTTCTCATGCACTAACTCGTCCACCAGTATGAGATATTCCACCACTTCATCAAACTGAACACAGAGCTTTTTGAAGTCAGCCATAGAAGAAACTCCACCTTTTGCTTGCCAGTCTCCAACAATTTTATTGAGGTCCATCATAGTAAACCTAACACCCCATCTATCAACCATAGCTTTAGAAAGCTTAACCCAATCCTTGTCCTTGAATGCCTGCATAGCAATAACCTCTTTTTCCACCTCCCTATCGGCAATAAAAAATCTAACTTGCTTCACCATATCCACATGGGAAGCACCATCAACAGCAGCAGCAGCTTCATACCTGCTAATGAACCATTTAACCTCCTCCCCATCAAACTTTGGGCCATCCCAAGAAACAATTCTAACTGAGGGAGTAAGAGGGTTAGAAGATCCAGAAGCAACAGCAGAAGAAGACATCCCAATAAGTAATGAAAAGCGTTAACAATCGATAAAATAACAAGCCTCTTGCAGGCCAATAACAAAAATCCAATTAGAGTTCCAGAAAATAAGCCTCTTGCAGGCTAATAACGTTCTTGATCCAAGTAAGTCTTTAAAGAAAGCTAGAGAATTCGAACCCCCACGTTGGGCGCCAACTATGGTAAGGTAAACTCTTACAGTCGCCTTTCTGTAAGCAGAATCCGGAGGAGATATGTGGATTTAGCTGAAAACCCCGTCCTTCCAATAAAAATAACAAAATGGGTGTTCTAAATCACTAAGCTAACCAATCTACTTGAATCCGATTGATAAAATAATGAAACTCTAAAATAATTAACGCTTATTGAGATTAAAAGAAAGTGGCTGTTGAGAAAGAAATACTGATAACAACAATTAAGGTGTACCAGTGAAAGATCTGTAAAGATTGACTTTTATGTTTTTATAATATTTTAAATTTATATGAGACAGCAATAATCAAGTCCCAGCGATGAAGACCTTTCTAAAGATACCCTGTATGATGTGTGATTTAAATTGTTGAGTAGTATTTCTAAAAATTTTATATATAAAATATAAAGTTATAAGGGTATTACAAATTTATTTAATTTGTTGAGTAATAAAAAATGAGACCGTGGAAGTTAATGATTAAGCTGTATGATGTGTCCCCCTTCTCAATTTCGAGTTTGAGAGTCGCTTAAGTATTCCTAGTCACGTGCCTAAGTTTTTCCCCTCCAGAGCTCTTCCAGAGTCAATCCGGAGCCGGAACGGAGTCAAAGCGGAGTCCGTACGGAGTCTGTACGGAGTCAAAGCGGAGTCCGTACGGAGTCCGTACAGAGTCGAAACGGAGTCCGTCCGGACTTCCGGACTCAATTTAGAACCTTAAAACCATAATAAAAAAACTAGAAAAATTACACATAATAGAGCTACTTCCCCTTTACATACCAAACTAATTTTCGTAGTCTGCGCAGCTCTAATTACCCCGTGAAAATTCATCAAAGTTAAGTAATTTTTGAAAACGTAAATATTCCTATAAAACTTTAAAATTCATTTAAAAATATAAGAAAAATAGTAAAAATTCTGGGAAAATTTCCCAAGGTTCTTGAGTGACTCGACTTAATACTTATAAATTTTCCAGATCGTAAAAATAAGTTTTCTCCGTAAAATAAATTGTTTTCGTGTAGGCATTCGCTCGTGACCAATTTCTTCATATTTAAAACTCAAATAAATTAAATAAACCCTTTTATATATAAAAAAAATAATAACGCCAATCTTGCATGCTGTAATAACTCCATTTACATACTTAGGTGCCGTACTAAACTTTAGGCTACCACACCGGTTGTGTTTTCTTGAGTAGGTTGCATGGTACACACTAACCCCTGGACTATATTTGTGATACTCATTCAAAACAAATTTAGTACAAATACACCACCCATGATGCACATTTGGTAATATTGTGACACATACCTGACAGATGTTATGTTCCATTCTAAGTCACAACATACAGTATGTGGATAATATGCATATAAATACCAAGTGCATAAATATGGAACATTCAAGTAGCATGTGACAAGTATGGATATAACTATGTATTTCATAATTATAGTTTTAGGATCATCATACCCTATGTGCATAAGATGCATATATTTATGCATTGCATAATTAATACATTATGTGAATGATATGCATATATCCATGCATTTAAAAATGATAGGATAATTATACCCTATGTGAAAAGTATGCATATAAATGCTAATTGCATAGTTATGGGATAGTCATACTCTAGGTGAATTAAGTACATACAAACAGTTACATTATAATTATGGGATATTCATACTATATGTGAATAGTATGTATATAAATAAATGGTGAAGTATAATGATTTCTAAAAATGACTAATATTAGT
Organism: Hemileia vastatrix; assembly: GCA_030280995.1. Classification (NCBI taxonomy): domain Eukaryota; kingdom Fungi; phylum Basidiomycota; class Pucciniomycetes; order Pucciniales; family Zaghouaniaceae; genus Hemileia; species Hemileia vastatrix. The sequence continues at coordinate 23,580,029 of JASXTE010000004.1, read as the reverse complement.
ATAAATGTGAATATCAAGTAAATAATATTGGTAAAATAATCCATTATAGGCACATTATACATATTCAAAAAAGGATATGATTGGTAAAATGATCATTAAAAGTATATTGAACCTCTTTAAACAGAAATAATACTTATAAAAAAATTTTTTTTTTTTTTTGGTTTTTTTTATATTTTTTTTTAATTTTTTTATTTTGATCATGTAGATTTATGATCTCATGATCTTCAAGACTTGAGCTTCCAAGTCATTCAGCTACACTGGTGATCCTTTTGATCATCCAGTGGCTCTTGTGCTTAGGTGATTACACAGTAACCCCAACTTTCTTGCACATGTTCTTTATCATCCCCATGATCTGGTTGGGGGTTGAACTCTTGACCGGTTGTGTTTTCTTGAGTAGGTTGCATGGTACACACTAACCCCTGGACTATATTTGTGATACTCATTCAAAACAAATTTAGTACAAATACACCACCCATGATGCACATTTGGTAATATTGTGACACATACCTGACAGATGTTATGTTCCACTCTAAGTCACAACATACAGTATGTGGATAATATGCATATAAATACCAAGTGCATAAATATGGAACATTCAAGTAGCATGTGACAAGTATGGATATAACTATGTATTTCATAATTATAGTTTTAGGATCATCATACCCTATGTGCATAAGATGCATATATTTATGCATTGCATAATTAATACATTATGTGAATGATATGCATATATCCATGCATTTAAAAATGATAGGATAATTATACCCTACGTGAAAAGTATGCATATAAATGCTAATTGCATAGTTATGGGATAGTCATACTCTAGGTGAATTAAGTACATACAAACAGTTACATTATAATTATGGGATATTCATACTATATGTGAATAGTATGTATATAAATAAATGGTGAAGTATAATGATTTCTAAAAATGACTAATATTAGTATAAATGTGAATATCAAGTAAATAATATTGGTAAAATAATCCATTATAGGCACATTATACATATTCAAAAAAGGATATGATTGGTAAAATGATCATTAAAAGTATATTGAACCTCTTTAAACAGAAATAATACTTATAAAAAATTTTTTTTTTTTTTTTGGTTTTTTTTATATTTTTTTTTAATTTTTTTATTTTGATCATGTAGATTTATGATCTCATGATCTTCAAGACTTGAGCTTCCAAGTCATTCAGCTACACTGGTGATCCTTTTGATCATCCAGTGGCTCTTGTGCTTAGGTGATTACACAGTAACCCCAACTTTCTTGCACATGTTCTTTATCATCCCCATGATCTGGTTGGGGGTTGAACTCTTGACCGGTTGTGTTTTCTTGAGTAGGTTGCATGGTACACACTAACCCCTGGACTATATTTGTGATACTCATTCAAAACAAATTTAGTACAAATACACCACCCATGATGCACATTTGGTAATATTGTGACACATACCTGACAGATGTTATGTTCCACTCTAAGTCACAACATACAGTATGTGGATAATATGCATATAAATACCAAGTGCATAAATATGGAACATTCAAGTAGCATGTGACAAGTATGGATATAACTATGTATTTCATAATTATAGTTTTAGGATCATCATACCCTATGTGCATAAGATGCATATATTTATGCATTGCATAATTAATACATTATGTGAATGATATGCATATATCCATGCATTTAAAAATGATAGGATAATTATACCCTATGTGAAAAGTATGCATATAAATGCTAATTGCATAGTTATGGGATAGTCATACTCTAGGTGAATTAAGTACATACAAACAGTTACATTATAATTATGGGATATTCATACTATATGTGAATAGTATGTATATAAATAAATGGTGAAGTATAATGATTTCTAAAAATGACTAATATTAGTATAAATGTGAATATCAAGTAAATAATATTGGTAAAATAATCCATTATAGGCACATTATACATATTCAAAAAAGGATATGATTGGTAAAATGATCATTAAAAGTATATTGAACCTCTTTAAACAGAAATAATACTTATAAAAAAATTTTTTTTTTTTTTTGGTTTTTTTTATATTTTTTTTTAATTTTTTTATTTTGATCATGTAGATTTATGATCTCATGATCTTCAAGACTTGAGCTTCCAAGTCATTCAGCTACACTGGTGATCCTTTTGATCATCCAGTGGCTCTTGTGCTTAGGTGATTACACAGTAACCCCAACTTTCTTGCACATGTTCTTTATCATCCCCATGATCTGGTTGGGGGTTGAACTCTTGACCGGTTGTGTTTTCTTGAGTAGGTTGCATGGTACACACTAACCCCTGGACTATATTTGTGATACTCATTCAAAACAAATTTAGTACAAATACACCACCCATGATGCACATTTGGTAATATTGTGACACATACCTGACAGATGTTATGTTCCACTCTAAGTCACAACATACAGTATGTGGATAATATGCATATAAATACCAAGTGCATAAATATGGAACATTCAAGTAGCATGTGACAAGTATGGATATAACTATGTATTTCATAATTATAGTTTTAGGATCATCATACCCTATGTGCATAAGATGCATATATTTATGCATTGCATAATTAATACATTATGTGAATGATATGCATATATCCATGCATTTAAAAATGATAGGATAATTATACCCTATGTGAAAAGTATGCATATAAATGCTAATTGCATAGTTATGGGATAGTCATACTCTAGGTGAATTAAGTACATACAAACAGTTACATTATAATTATGGGATATTCATACTATATGTGAATAGTATGTATATAAATAAATGGTGAAGTATAATGATTTCTAAAAATGACTAATATTAGTATAAATGTGAATATCAAGTAAATAATATTGGTAAAATAATCCATTATAGGCACATTATACATATTCAAAAAAGGATATGATTGGTAAAATGATCATTAAAAGTATATTGAACCTCTTTAAACAGAAATAATACTTATAAAAAAAATTTTTTTTTTTTTTGGTTTTTTTTATATTTTTTTTTAATTTTTTTATTTTGATCATGTAGATTTATGATCTCATGATCTTCAAGACTTGAGCTTCCAAGTCATTCAGCTACACTGGTGATCCTTTTGATCATCCAGTGGCTCTTGTGCTTAGGTGATTACACAGTAACCCCAACTTTCTTGCACATGTTCTTTATCATCCCCATGATCTGGTTGGGGGTTGAACTCTTGACCGGTTGTGTTTTCTTGAGTAGGCTGCATGGTACACACTAACCCCTGGACTATATTTGTGATACTCATTCAAAACAAATTTAGTACCAATACACCACCCATGATGCACATTTGGTAATATTGTGACACATACCTGACAGATGTTATGTTCCACTCTAAGTCACAACATACAGTATGTGGATAATATGCATATAAATACCAAGTGCATAAATATGGAACATTCAAGTAGCATGTGACAAGTATGGATATAACTATGTATTTCATAATTATAGTTTTAGGATCATCATACCCTATGTGCATAAGATGCATATATTTATGCATTGCATAATTAATACATTATGTGAATGATATGCATATATCCATGCATTTAAAAATGATAGGATAATTATACCCTATGTGAAAAGTATGCATATAAATGCTAATTGCATAGTTATGGGATAGTCATACTCTAGGTGAATTAAGTACATACAAACAGTTACATTATAATTATGGGATATTCATACTATATGTGAATAGTATGTATATAAATAAATGGTGAAGTATAATGATTTCTAAAAATGACTAATATTAGTATAAATGTGAATATCAAGTAAATAATATTGGTAAAATAATCCATTATAGGCACATTATACATATTCAAAAAAGGATATGATTGGTAAAATGATCATTAAAAGTATATTGAACCTCTTTAAACAGAAATAATACTTATAAAAAAATTTTTTTTTTTTTTTGGTTTTTTTTATATTTTTTTTTAATTTTTTTATTTTGATCATGTAGATTTATGATCTCATGATCTTCAAGACTTGAGCTTCCAAGTCATTCAGCTACACTGGTGATCCTTTTGATCATCCAGTGGCTCTTGTGCTTAGGTGATTACACAGTAACCCCAACTTTCTTGCACATGTTCTTTATCATCCCCATGATCTGGTTGGGGGTTGAACTCTTGACCGGTTGTGTTTTCTTGAGTAGGTTGCATGGTACACACTAACCCCTGGACTATATTTGTGATACTCATTCAAAACAAATTTAGTACAAATACACCACCCATGATGCACATTTGGTAATATTGTGACACATACCTGACAGATGTTATGTTCCACTCTAAGTCACAACATACAGTATGTGGATAATATGCATATAAATACCAAGTGCATAAATATGGAACATTCAAGTAGCATGTGACAAGTATGGATATAACTATGTATTTCATAATTATAGTTTTAGGATCATCATACCCTATGTGCATAAGATGCATATATTTATGCATTGCATAATTAATACATTATGTGAATGATATGCATATATCCATGCATTTAAAAATGATAGGATAATTATACCCTATGTGAAAAGTATGCATATAAATGCTAATTGCATAGTTATGGGATAGTCATACTCTAGGTGAATTAAGTACATACAAACAGTTACATTATAATTATGGGATATTCATACTATATGTGAATAGTATGTATATAAATAAATGGTGAAGTATAATGATTTCTAAAAATGACTAATATTAGTATAAATGTGAATATCAAGTAAATAATATTGGTAAAATAATCCATTATAGGCACATTATACATATTCAAAAAAGGATATGATTGGTAAAATGATCATTAAAAGTATATTGAACCTCTTTAAACAGAAATAATACTTATAAAAAAATTTTTTTTTTTTTTTGGTTTTTTTTATATTTTTTTTTAATTTTTTTATTTTGATCATGTAGATTTATGATCTCATGATCTTCAAGACTTGAGCTTCCAAGTCATTCAGCTACACTGGTGATCCTTTTGATCATCCAGTGGCTCTTGTGCTTAGGTGATTACACAGTAACCCCAACTTTCTTGCACATGTTCTTTATCATCCCCATGATCTGGTTGGGGGTTGAACTCTTGACCGGTTGTGTTTTCTTGAGTAGGTTGCATGGTACACACTAACCCCTGGACTATATTTGTGATACTCATTCAAAACAAATTTAGTACAAATACACCACCCATGATGCACATTTGGTAATATTGTGACACATACCTGACAGATGTTATGTTCCACTCTAAGTCACAACATACAGTATGTGGATAATATGCATATAAATACCAAGTGCATAAATATGGAACATTCAAGTAGCATGTGACAAGTATGGATATAACTATGTATTTCATAATTATAGTTTTAGGATCATCATACCCTATGTGCATAAGATGCATATATTTATGCATTGCATAATTAATACATTATGTGAATGATATGCATATATCCATGCATTTAAAAATGATAGGATAATTATACCCTACGTGAAAAGTATGCATATAAATGCTAATTGCATAGTTATGGGATAGTCATACTCTAGGTGAATTAAGTACATACAAACAGTTACATTATAATTATGGGATATTCATACTATATGTGAATAGTATGTATATAAATAAATGGTGAAGTATAATGATTTCTAAAAATGACTAATATTAGTATAAATGTGAATATCAAGTAAATAATATTGGTAAAATAATCCATTATAGGCACATTATACATATTCAAAAAAGGATATGATTGGTAAAATGATCATTAAAAGTATATTGAACCTCTTTAAACAGAAATAATACATATAAAATTTTTTCTTTTTTTTGGTTTTTTTTATTTTTTTTTTAATTTTTTTATTTTGATCATGTAGATTTATGATCTCATGATCTTCAAGACTTGAGCTTCCAAGTCATTCAGCTACACTGGTGATCCTTTTGATCATCCAGTGGCTCTTGTGCTTAGGTGATTACACAGTAACCCCAACTTTCTTGCACATGTTCTTTATCATCCCCATGATCTGGTTGGGGGTTGAACTCTTGACCGGTTGTGTTTTCTTGAGTAGGTTGCATGGTACACACTAACCCCTGGACTATATTTGTGATACTCATTCAAAACAAATTTAGTACAAATACACCACCCATGATGCACATTTGGTAATATTGTGACACATACCTGACAGATGTTATGTTCCACTCTAAGTCACAACATACAGTATGTGGATAATATGCATATAAATACCAAGTGCATAAATATGGAACATTCAAGTAGCATGTGACAAGTATGGATATAACTATGTATTTCATAATTATAGTTTTAGGATCATTATACCCTATGTGCATAAGATGCATATATTTATGCATTGCATAATTAATACATTATGTGAATGATATGCATATATCCATGCATTTAAAAATGATAGGATAATTATACCCTATGTGAAAAGTATGCATATAAATGCTAATTGCATAGTTATGGGATAGTCATACTCTAGGTGAATTAAGTACATACAAACAGTTACATTATAATTATGGGATATTCATACTATATGTGAATAGTATGTATATAAATAAATGGTGAAGTATAATGATTTCTAAAAATGACTAATATTAGTATAAATGTGAATATCAAGTAAATAATATTGGTAAAATAATCCATTATAGGCACATTATACATATTCAAAAAAGGATATGATTGGTAAAATGATCATTAAAAGTATATTGAACCTCTTTAAACAGAAATAATACATATAAAGTTTTTTTTTTTTTTGGTTTTTTTTATATTTTTTTTAATTTTTTTATTTTGATCATGTAGATTTATGATCTCATGATCTTCAAGACTTGAGCTTCCAAGTCATTCAGCTACACTGGTGATCCTTTTGATCATCCAGTGGCTCTTGTGCTTAGGTGATTACACAGTAACCCCAACTTTCTTGCACATGTTCTTTATCATCCCCATGATCTGGTTGGGGGTTGAACTCTTGACCGGTTGTGTTTTCTTGAGTAGGTTGCATGGTACACACTAACCCCTGGACTATATTTGTGATACTCATTCAAAACAAATTTAGTACAAATACACCACCCATGATGCACATTTGGTAATATTGTGACACATACCTGACAGATGTTATGTTCCACTCTAAGTCACAACATACAGTATGTGGATAATATGCATATAAATACCAAGTGCATAAATATGGAACATTCAAGTAGCATGTGACAAGTATGGATATAACTATGTATTTCATACTTATAGTTTTAGGATCATCATACCCTATGTGCATAAGATGCATATATTTATGCATTGCATAATTAATACATTATGTGAATGATATGCATATATCCATGCATTTAAAAATGATAGGATAATTATACCCTATGTGAAAAGTATGCATATAAATGCTAATTGCATAGTTATGGGATAGTCATACTCTAGGTGAATTAAGTACATACAAACAGTTACATTATAATTATGGGATATTCATACTATATGTGAATAGTATGTATATAAATAAATGGTGAAGTATAATGATTTCTAAAAATGACTAATATTAGTATAAATGTTAATATCAAGTAAATAATATTGGTAAAATAATCCATTATAGGCACATTATACATATTCAAAAAAGGATATGATTGGTAAAATGATCATTAAAAGTATATTGAACCTCTTTAAACAGAAATAATACATATAAAATTTTTTTTTTTTTTTGGTTTTTTTTATATTTTTTTTAATTTTTTTATTTTGATCATGTAGATTTATGATCTCATGATCTTCAAGACTTGAGCTTCCAAGTCATTCAGCTACACTGGTGATCCTTTTGATCATCCAATGGCTCTTGTGCTTAGGTGATTACACAGTAACCCCAACTTTCTTGCACATGTTCTTTATCATCCCCATGATCTGGTTGGGGGTTGAACTCTTGACCGGTTGTGTTTTCTTGAGTAGGTTGCATGGTACACACTAACCCCTGGACTATATTTGTGATACTCATTCAAAACAAATTTAGTACAAATACACCACCCATGATGCACATTTGGTAATATTGTGACACATACCTGACATATGTTATGTTCCACTCTAAGTCACAACATACAGTATGTGGATAATATGCATATAAATACCAAGTGCATAAATATGGAACATTCAAGTAGCATGTGAAAAGTATGGATATAACTATGTATTTCATAATTATAGTTTTAGGATCATCATACCCTATGTGCATAAGATGCATATATTTATGCATTGCATAATTAATACATTATGTGAATGATATGCATATATGCATGCATTTAAAAATGATAGGATAATTATACCCTATGTGAAAAGTATGCATATAAATGCTAATTGCATAGTTATGGGATAGTCATACTCTAGGTGAATTAAGTACATACAAACAGTTACATTATAATTATGGGATATTCATACTATATGTGAATAGTATGTATATAAATAAATGGTGAAGTATAATGATTTCTAAAAATGACTAATATTAGTATAAATGTGAATATCAAGTAAATAATATTGGTAAAATAATCCATTATAGGCACATTATACAAATTCAAAAAAGGATATGATTGGTAAAATGATCATTAAAAGTATATTGAACCTCTTTAAACAGAAATAATACTTATAAATTTTTTTTTTTTTTTTGGTTTTTTTTATATTTTTTTTTAATTTTTTTGTTTTGATCATGTAGATTTATGATCTCATGATCTTCAAGACTTGAGCTTCCAAGTCATTCAGCTACACTGGTGATCCTTTTGATCATCCAGTGGCTCTTGTGCTTAGGTGATTACACAGTAACCCCAACTTTCTTGCACATGTTCTTTATCATCCCCATGATCTGGTTGGGGGTTGAACTCTTGACCGGTTGTGTTTTCTTGAGTAGGTTGCATGGTACACACTAACACCTGGACTATATTTGTGATATTCATTCAAAACAAATTTAGTACAAATACACCACCCATGATGCACATTTGGTAATATTGTGACACATACCTGACAGATGTTATGTTCCACTCTAAGTCACAACATACAGTATGTGGATAATATGCATATAAATACCAAGTGCATAAATATGGAACATTCAAGTAGCATGTGACAAGTATGGATATAACTATGTATTTCATAATTATAGTTTTAGGATCATCATACCCTATGTGCATAAGATGCATATATTTATGCATTGCATAATTAATACATTATGTGAATGATATGCATAAATCCATGCATTTAAAAATGATAGGATAATTATACCCTATGTGAAAAGTATGCATATAAATGCTAATTGCATAGTTATGGGATAGTCATACTCTAGGTGAATTAAGTACATACAAACAGTTACATTATAATTATGGGATATTCATACTATATGTGAATAGTATGTATATAAATAAATGGTGAAGTATAATGATTTCTAAAAATGACTAATATTAGTATAAATGTGAATATCAAGTAAATAATATTGGTAAAATAATCCATTATAGGCACATTATACATATTCAAAAAAGGATATGATTGGTAAAATGATCATTAAAAGTATATTGAACCTCTTTAAACAGAAATAATACTTATAAAAAAATTTTTTTTTTTTTTGGTTTTTTTTATATTTTTTTTTAATTTTTTTATTTTGATCATGTAGATTTATGATCTCATGATCTTCAAGACTTGAGCTTCCAAGTCATTCAGCTACACTGGTGATCCTTTTGATCATCCAGTGGCTCTTGTGCTTAGGTGATTACACAGTAACCCCAACTTTCTTGCACATGTTCTTTATCATCCCCATGATCTGGTTGGGGGTTGAACTCTTGACTGGTTGTGTTTTCTTGAGTAGGTTGCATGGTACACACTAACCCCTGGACTATATTTGTGATACTCATTCAAAACAAATTTAGTACAAATACACCACCCATGATGCACATTTGGTAATATTGTGACACATATCTGACAGATGTTATGTTCCACTCTAAGTCACAACATACAGTATGTGGATAATATGCATATAAATACCAAGTGCATAAATATGGAACATTCAAGTAGCATGTGACAAGTATGGATATAACTATGTATTTCATAATTATAGTTTTAGGATCATCATACCCTATGTGCATAAGATGCATATATTTATGCATTGCATAATTAATACATTATGTGAATGATATGCATATATCCATGCATTTAAAAATGATAGGATAATTATACCCTATGTGAAAAGTATGCATATAAATGCTAATTGCATAGTTATGGGATAGTCATACTCTAGGTGAATTAAGTACATACAAACAGTTACATTATAATTATGGGATATTCATACTATATGTGAATAGTATGTATATAAATAAATGGTGAAGTATAATGATTTCTAAAAATGACTAATATTAGTATAAATGTGAATATCAAGTAAATAATATTGGTAAAATAATCCATTATAGGCACATTATACATATTCAAAAAAGGATATGATTGGTAAAATGATCATTAAAAGTATATTGAACCTCTTTAAACAGAAATAATACATATAAAATTTTTTCTTTTTTTTTGGTTTTTTTAATTTTTTTTTTAATTTTTTTATTTTGATCATGTAGATTTATGATCTCATGATCTTCAAGACTTGAGCTTCCAAGTCATTCAGCTACACTGGTGATCCTTTTGATCATCCAGTGGCTCTTGTGCTTAGGTGATTACACAGTAACCCCAACTTTCTTGCACATGTTCTTTATCATCCCCATGATCTGGTTGGGGGTTGAACTCTTGACCGGTTGTGTTTTCTTGAGTAGGTTGCATGGTACACACTAACCCCTGGACTATATTTGTGATACTCATTCAAAACAAATTTAGTACAAATACACCACCCATGATGCACATTTGGTAATATTGTGACACATACCTGACAGATGTTATGTTCCACTCTAAGTCACAACATACAGTATGTGGATAATATGCATATAAATACCAAGTGCATAAATATGGAACATTCAAGTAGCATGTGACAAGTATGGATATAACTATGTATTTCATAATTATAGTTTTAGGATCATCATACCCTATGTGCATAAGATGCATATATTTATGCATTGCATAATTAATACATTATGTGAATGATATGCATATATCCATGCATTTAAAAATGATAGGATAATTATACCCTATGTGAAAAGTATGCATATAAATGCTAATTGCATAGTTATGGGATAGTCATACTCTAGGTGAATTAAGTACATACAAACAGTTACATTATAATTATGGGATATTCATACTATATGTGAATAGTATGTATATAAATAAATGGTGAAGTATAATGATTTCTAAAAATGACTAATATTAGTATAAATGTGAATATCAAGTAAATAATATTGGTAAAATAATCCATTATAGGCACATTATACATATTCAAAAAAGGATATGATTGGTAAAATGATCATTAAAAGTATATTGAACCTCTTTAAACAGAAATAATACATATAAAAATTTTTTTTTTTTTTGGTTTTTTTTATATTTTTTTTAATTTTTTTATTTTGATCATGTAGATTTATGATCTCATGATCTTCAAGACTTGAGCTTCCAAGTCATTCAGCTACACTGGTGATCCTTTTGATCTTCCAATGGCTCTTGTGCTTAGGTGATTACACAGTAACCCCAACTTTCTTGCACATGTTCTTTATCATCCCCATGATCTGGTTGGGGGTTGAACTCTTGACCGGTTGTGTTTTCTTGAGTAGGTTGCATGGTACACACTAACCCCTGGACTATATTTGTGATACTCATTCAAAACAAATTTAGTACAAATACACCACCCATGATGCACATTTGGTAATATTGTGACACATACCTGACATATGTTATGTTCCACTCTAAGTCACAACATACAGTATGTGGATAATATGCATATAAATACCAAGTGCATAAATATGGAACATTCAAGTAGCATGTGAAAAGTATGGATATAACTATGTATTTCATAATTATAGTTTTAGGATCATCATACCCTATGTGCATAAGATGCATATATTTATGCATTGCATAATTAATACATTATGTGAATGATATGCATATATGCATGCATTTAAAAATGATAGGATAATTATACCCTATGTGAAAAGTATGCATATAAATGCTAATTGCATAGTTATGGGATAGTCATACTCTAGGTGAATTAAGTACATACAAACAGTTACATTATAATTATGGGATATTCATACTATATGTGAATAGTATGTATATAAATAAATGGTGAAGTATAATGATTTCTAAAAATGACTAATATTAGTATAAATGTGAATATCAAGTAAATAATATTGGTGAAATAATCCATTATAGGCACATTATACAAATTCAAAAAAGGATATGATTGGTAAAATGATCATTAAAAGTATATTGAACCTCTTTAAACAGAAATAATACTTATAAATTTTTTTTTTTTTTTTGGTTTTTTTTATATTTTTTTTTAATTTTTTTGTTTTGATCATGTAGATTTATGATCTCATGATCTTCAAGACTTGAGCTTCCAAGTCATTCAGCTACACTGGTGATCCTTTTGATCATCCAGTGGCTCTTGTGCTTAGGTGATTACACAGTAACCCCAACTTTCTTGCACATGTTCTTTATCTTCCCCATGATCTGGTTGGGGGTTGAACTCTTGACCGGTTGTGTTTTCTTGAGTAGGTTGCATGGTACACACTAACCCCTGGACTATATTTGTGATACTCATTCAAAACAAATTTAGTACAAATACACCACCCATGATGCACATTTGGTAATATTGTGACACATACCTGACATATGTTATGTTCCACTCTAAGTCACAACATACAGTATGTGGATAATATGCATATAAATACCAAGTGCATAAATATGGAACATTCAAGTAGCATGTGAAAAGTATGGATATAACTATGTATTTCATAATTATAGTTTTAGGATCATCATACCCTATGTGCATCAGATGCATATATTTATGCATTGCATAATTAATACATTATGTGAATGATATGCATATATCCATGCATTTAAAAATGATAGGATAATTATACCCTATGTGAAAAGTATGCATATAAATGCTAATTGCATAGTTATGGGATAGTCATACTCTAGGTGAATTAAGTACATACAAACAGTTACATTATAATTATGGGATATTCATACTACATGTGAATAGTATGTATATAAATAAATGGTGAAGTATAATGATTTCTAAAAATGACTAATATTAGTATAAATGTGAATATCAAGTAAATAATATTGGTAAAATAATCCATTATAGGCACATTATACAAATTCAAAAAAGGATATGATTGGTAAAATGATCATTAAAAGTATATTGAACCTCTTTAAACAGAAATAATACTTATAAAAAAAAATTTTTTTTTTTTGGTTTTTTTTATATTTTTTTTTAATTTTTTTATTTTGATCATGTAGATTTATGATCTCATGATCTTCAAGACTTGAGCTTCCAAGTCATTCAGCTACACTGGTGATCCTTTTGATCATCCAGTGGCTCTTGTGCTTAGGTGATTACACAGTAACCCCAACTTTCTTGCACATGTTCTTTATCATCCCCATGATCTGGTTGGGGGTTGAACTCTTGACCGGTTGTGTTTTCTTGAGTAGGTTGCATGGTACACACTAACCCCTGGACTATATTTGTGATACTCATTCAAAACAAATTTAGTACAAATACACCACCCATGATGCACATTTGGTAATATTGTGACACATACCTGACAGATGTTATGTTCCACTCTAAGTCACAACATACAGTATGTGGATAATATGCATATAAATACCAAGTGCATAAATATGGAACATTCAAGTAGCATGTGACAAGTATGGATATAATTATGTATTTCATAATTATAGTTTTAGGATCATCATACCCTATGTGCATAAGATGCATATATTTATGCATTGCATAATTAATACATTATGTGAATGATATGAATATATCCATGCATTTAAAAATGATAGGATAATTATACCCTATGTGAAAAGTATGCATATAAATGCTAATTGCATAGTTATGGGATAGTCATACTCTAGGTGAATTAAGTACATACAAACAGTTACATTATAATTATGGGATATTCATACTATATGTGAATAGTATGTATATAAATAAATGGTGAAGTATAATGATTTCTAAAAATGACTAATATTAGTATAAATATGAATATCAAGTAAATAATATTGGTAAAATAATCCATTATAGGCACATTATACAAATTCAAAAAAGGATATGATTGGTAAAATGATCATTAAAAGTATATTGAACCTCTTTAAACAGAAATAATACTTATAAAAAAAATTTTTTTTTTTTTGGTTTTTTTTATATTTTTTTTTTATTTTTTATTTTGATCATGTAGATTTATGATCTCATGATCTTCAAGACTTGAGCTTCCAAGTCATTCAGCTACACTGGTTATCCTTTTGATCATCCAGTGGCTCTTGTGCTTAGGTGATTACACAGTAACCCCAACTTTCTTGCACATGTTCTTTATCATCCCCATGATCTGGTTGGGGGTTGAACTCTTGACCTGTTGAAATTTCTGCCTCTAATACCTGACCCATTCCTTACTCCAGCTTCTTACCATCGTCTCAAGTCATTCTCCTTGCTCATATCCTCTTTTCCTGACCTTTTCCGCCGAGGAACTTCAAAGATACGAATATTGTGACACATACCTGACAGATGTTATGTCCCACTCTAAGACACAACATACAGTATGTGGATAATATGCATATAAATACCAAGTGCATAAATATGGAACATTCAAGTAGCATGTGACAAGTATGGATATAACTATGTATTTCATAATTATAGTTTTAGGATCATCATACCCTATGTGCATAAGATGCATATATTTATGCATTGCATAATTAATACATTATGTGAATGATATGCATATATCCATGCATTTAAAAATGATAGGATAATTATACCCTATGTGAAAAGTATGCATATAAATGCTAATTGCATAGTTATGGGATAGTCATACTCTAGGTGAATTAAGTACATACAAACAGTTACATTATAATTATGGGATATTCATACTATATGTGAATAGTATGTATATAAATAAATGGTGAAGTATAATGATTTCTAAAAATGAATAATATTAGTATAAATGTGAATATCAAGTAAATAATATTGGTAAAATAATCCATTATAGGCACATTATACATATTCAAAAAAGGATATGATTGGTAAAATGATCATTAAAAGTATATTGAACCTCTTTAAACAGAAATAATATTTATAAAAAAAAATTTTTTTTTTTTTGGTTTTTTTAATATTTTTTTTTAATTTTTTAATTTTGATCATGTAGATTTATGATCTCATGATCTTCAAGACTTGAGCTTCCAAGTCATTCAGCTACACTGGTGATCCTTTTGATCATCCAGTGGTTCTTGTGCTTAGGTGATTACACAGTAACCCCAACTTTCTTGCACATGTTCTTTATCATCCCCATGATCTGGTTGGGGGTTGAACTCTTGACTGGTTGTGTTTTCTTGAGTAGGTTGCATGATACACACTAACCCCTGGACTATATTTGTGATACTCATTCAAAACAAATTTAGTACAAATACACCACCCATGATGCACATTTGGTAATATTGTGACACATACCTGACAGATGTTATGTTCCACTCTAAGTCACAACATGCAGTATGTGGATAATATGCATATAAATGCCAAGTGCATAAATATGGAACATTCAAGTAGCATGTGACAAGTATGGATATAACTATGTATTTCATAATTATAGTTTTAGGATCATCATACCCTATGTGCATAAGATGCATATATTTATGCATTGCATAATTAATACATTATGTGAATGATATGCATATATCCATGCATTTAAAAATGATAGGATAATTATACCCTATGTGAAAAGTATGCATATAAATGCTAATTGCATAGTTATGGGATAGTCATACTCTAGGTGAATTAAGTACATACAAACAGTTACATTATAATTATGGGATATTCATACTATATGTGAATAGTATGTATATAAATAAATGGTGAAGTATAATGATTTCTAAAAATGAATAATATTAGTATAAATGTGAATATCAAGTAAATAATATTGGTAAAATAATCCATTATAGGCACATTATACATATTCAAAAAAGGATATGATTGATAAAATGATCATTAAAAGTATATTGAACCTCTTTAAACAGAAATAATATTTATAAAAAATTTTTTTTTTTTTGGTTTTTTTAATATTTTTTTTTAATTTTTTTATTTCGATCATGTAGATTTATGATCTCATGATCTTCAAGACTTGAACTTCCAAGTCATTCAGCTACACTGGTGATCCTTTTGATCATCCAGCGGCTCTTGTGCTTAGGTGATTACACAGTAACCCCAACTTTCTTGCACATGTTCTTTATCATCCCCATGATCTGGTTGGGGGTTGAACTCTTGACTGGTTGTGTTTTCTTGAGTAGGTTGCATGGCACACACTAACCCCTGGACTATATTTGTGATACTCATTCAAAACAAATTTAGTACAAATACACCACCCATGATGCACATTTGGTAATATTGTGACACATACCTGACAGATGTTATGTCCCACTCTAAGACACAACATACACCACAGAAAAAATGGGGGGGTATTGCTAGCAATACCCCTTGCTTGAGCTCCGTTGAGCCACAAATCTATGCTTGAATTATGCACACATCATCACCATGTAGGAAATTGTTTGGCCTTACATTTAGTCAGAGATTTGTCACAGATTGAGCTCAAGATGAACCTACATTGATCACAGTTTGATCTTGTAAAATCCTAATTTGATCATCAGTTGAACTCCCTTTGATCTCACTTTGATCTAACATAAGCTTTTGCATATCCAATATGTCAACTATTCACTTTCAAAAAGATTCATAATGAATTTCACATGGAATATTAGAAACGAAACCAGTAATTTTGAGTAAATGTCTCATCAAAATGATTAATCTACAACAAAATACCATCAAAATTCAATCTGATTACTGAAAACTTTTGTTAAAATGACTAATAGATATTTAAATTGGAAAATAATATTCCATTTCTCAATTTCAAATTCAAAATATAAATCCTCGTTTGAAATGTGAATTTTGTAGATTCCTTGCCTTCCTATATTATGAGTAATATTTGAGGTATTTTACACCTTTGTAAATATGGTGTTGTGCTGCTAGAAATTATCTCTGTTTCAATTCAACTTTATTGAAGCTTGAGTCCAGAATGATAAATATTTTATAACTATTTTGAGAAAAAAGTCACTAGTAATGAATTTAGCCTTTTATCTGTCCTTTATTAAACCTCACTTAATCCTACTTAAATCCAAATTGACCCACAAAAACCTTATTTGGGATATTTTTTAGCCCAGGATGATTCAAGATTGGAGCAAAATATTATTTTAAATATCCAATATGCCTATTGATTAAATTTCTTCAAGCTTACTTTAAATTCACATTAACATTAACTTTCACAGGAAATATTAAACACAAATCTTGAAAATATAGTATTTAAAATCATAATAAATATAATATAATATGCTTACAACAAAATTTTCTTTCTGGATTAATTGAAACGAAAAATTGTTCATTTGTGAAAATAGAAAAAATACTATCCATCCTGAATTTAGAATTCATTTTTAAAAATTTAATGCCCCCTCACTTTCAAGTTTATCATGTATTTCGAAAATTATATTTTTAATAATTTTGTGAATAGTACACCTGAGAAATAAACTTGGGGATATCAAAAACTAAAACATCAGCAAATTGAAATGTTTTTTATTGTTATGAATGGAAATAATGATTGAAAAACACCATTAGAGCAAGTTTGATTTTGAATAATAGGCATACTTTCTCATGTAAATTTCAATAAAAATAATTTTTATTCTTACTTAAGTTGCAGTGGATACATTTGAGCTCAAAAAGAATTAAAATTGATAAAATAAGACTTCTATAGTTCATATTCAAAAATGAAATCACCCTTCATTATCTACCTGTAAACTATTTTAAATTGAATAATTTCAAAGTCAGTATATACTGATGTTATTTTTTCTTCTAAGAAATTTATTATATAGATTAATAGTCATAAACAGTTGACATAGATGTTAAATTTATATAAGCAATCTTTAATTCATAAAATGATAAAACTATCTTTTATGTAAAAAGTGATGAAGGAAAAAAATATTATTAAATTTTTGATGCACTATCAATAAAATTGAAGATAGAGCATATCAAAAGTTTAAACTTAATTTCAATTTTGATATCATCATTTTATTTTATTTTACTTGAGTAGAAAACAGATTTTAAATCTCAATATAATTTTAAATCCCATTAGTTTGTAGATTTCAACATTTGAAACTATGAAATAAATATTTATGAAAGAATTTTACAATATTTGCCCTTCTAAAAACTCATAAATCCAACTTCAAATCTTCTAACCTTCACAAGTAACCACAATGCATTCTGAAAATACTCTATATTTAAATAATTAAAGGTAAATAAAATTATGTTTTTATTCTTTATTTCAATTTTTGATAAATAATATATATATATACATATATATATATATATAATTTCTTAAAAAGTCTAAGAGGGAACTTAATAGTGGTTTTGGCATTAGATATATAGATTCAACTTTCAAAAAATTTGTTTGGAATAAATTACAAAGACAAAAAGGATATATTTTGATGAAAGAATACTGATTTAGGTTCTCTTAAAATATTATTAACCATTTTTATGGAATATTAATCCATGGTTATCATTCTTTATGATATTATCATAGAATTTTTTCCTTTTTTAATATAATGATTTTCTATTGTGTGGTATGTAGGCTAAGATAAGTTTAAAAGATTTATTGAAGATATATATACCAGAAACAATATAATCTGTAGATTTATAACTATAACTTACTTTTCTGATGTTTTACATCATTGATAAGTAGCTCATGCATTACACAAGTAAATAATTATAGTCTCTGGAAATAATTCCTTGTGAATTTCAATTTTTTTGTTATTCTTAAAATCATTACTCAAATAAACTAAAATTTCTTCAAATATTGATTGAAAGAAGGAGTTACAAAATCTTATTTTGTAGTTATAAAAGTTTGAGTTATTTTTCATATTATCAAGTATAATGAACATTTGTAAATTTTAACTTGAAAACTAGTGATCATAGCAAAGTAATACTGGAAGAATCAGATAAAAAGGGTGGAATAAAGTCATGGCACAACAGGAAATGATACAAAATTGTTGATTTTTATCTCATAAAATTCAACTTATTTTTAACATATTTTACCACCTTTAGATAATGTTTAGTGGATTTTAACATTATTATAACAAGCAAACTTAACAATGTTTTGATTTTTTTAACAAAAATAAATATTGTTAGATCATTTTTTTAAAAAATATGACTTATTTTTATGCTTTATCTACAATAGTTAGTAGTTTTTTTTGCAGAAATTACTTGTTTTGATATTCTATTTTTGAATTTTTTAAGAGACTTCATTGCATTAAAGTTTTGTAATAATTTTTCATTAAAGCATCATATTTTAAATCTAGAGAATTGGTTTTGAAATAATATATATTTTCATGTTAATTGACTCATTATTTTTGGATTGATAAATTATGTTAAAATTGGGATTGCTTATTTCTAGTGAGTGTACATCATAGTTTGTTTTCAAATCAAAGATTAATAAATGGTGAAATTTGGTAAAACTCTAAATATCTTTTAAACCTTTTTGATTTAAATAATGTTTAATGTTATGTAATCATTCTATAAGTAGAACACAGTTAAAATCTGATAATGGTACATTGGTTTCAATTTCTAATACTAAAATTCTATTCTACTTGAAACAATGTAAACTAAAGCTTGGTATCTCATAAGAAACTCACAATTTTCAAAAATCATATTTCCAACTTTTTAAACATGATACACATTAAAATATATTTTTAGAATAATTTCCTAATTAGTTTCAAATACTAGAAAATAATGACCTCAATTTATTTTAATACTTAAACCATTCTGATGAGTGAATTTCACAATCCTCTAAGTAACATATGGTTACCATTTATACACATATGCATGATTTCTCCTTTTGTTTAATTTTAGCTGAATCTAAAAAGTAAAATCACATGTTGAATATCATCTATAGATAAACTTCTTATATTAGAAGCTAATATTTCATATGAGAAATTTGTTATTGAGTTTGGGAAACATTAATAAGTGTTGGGTATTATAATTGAGCCATTTATTCAAGTAAATAAAAAAGGATGACGTTCTAAATATTTCATATATATATATATATATATATATATATATATAATAAAAATTAATTATATAGTAGCATTTAACCATGTTTTTATACTAATGTCATATAAAAAAAGGGATTGAACTAAAACTTTCAGTAAAGAAAATAAAAATAAGATAAGTTAATATTCTTGTTTATATTCTCATATTTTTGAAATGGCTTACTTAAGGGAGAAAATTATTTGGTTTTAGAGTACAAGAATTTCTAGATAAAAATCTTCACAATATAGTTTGACCCTCTAAAAAAGAAAATTCCTTAAATTTTACTATCACATTTTATATATTTGTTAAGTAATAGAAAATGGAGTTGTGTCTTTGACAATGAAGCTTTAGAAAATGAAATAAATGATTTAAATTTATAATATAATTTTTGAAACAATAAATCATGTATTCAAAAAAAATTATATATCTTACAATCAAGATAACAGTATTAATTAAGCAACTCTAACAACTTTGGAAAGAAACAAGAAAAAAATAATTAGTAAAATGCATAAGTTATTTTTAGAATTTAAGGAAACTTAATAGCTCTACCTGTAAACTAGCCTTAAAGCAGGTTTGGATTTAACATGTGGAAATTCATACATAGTACCCTTCCATCATTAGAGCAGAATAAAATTTATGTAGTTTTATTTTTTTAATTTATAATAGTATTTTTATTTTTGGCTTTTTCATTAGTATAACTATATATTTTTTAACTTTTTTGTTTTTCATAACATAAGTTCAAAGCTGCACATCACTACTTCAAGATGAAACTCCATATAATGTAATCAATGAATGATATATTATAATGAATTTTACTAGAGACTTTTCAAAAATGGTGATTAAGAATACTTATTATAATTTTTTAAATTTTTATTATTATTCTATCTCTTGAAAGGAGATGGCCATATCTCAATTTAATTAGTTTTTCCTCAGAAAAATTTATTCTTGATCTAAATAAAATTGCATCACTATTAACTAGATGTTATTATACAATTTTAACAATTTTTTTATCTGAACATAGTTGAAAGTATGTATAAATTAAAGTGTTTCCACATAGTCTTACTATTATCCCACCATTATTTTCACATTTAGATTTCATTATAACTGTAAAATAAGTTTTTCAATAATTTTAATAATACCTTAATATTTAATAATTTAGTTACATAGTAGATTTTTTATCCTTTTTTTTTATGAGGCTTATTGTATAAACACTACTTTTAGATTTTATCCATTTTGATGTCTGATAATTTAAATTTTCATTTAACTACCCAAATTATATCAAAAAAAATTCAAAAGTATATTTTTTTAATGTACTCTTTTTGATAAACTTATCATTTCTTATAGGTTATTCTTCAGCTATTTATTGTAATTAACTACCCACTCATTTATGGTCTGTTATTGTTGTTCATTACATACAGACAAAATAAGGATACTCTCATATTATATTGGAGTTTTAAATTAAAAAGTAAATACTAGTGGCTGGTATTAAATATGAAGTTGTTATAACTAAGTTGAACATTAATTAATTATTAAATGGCATTTTATATTACAAATTTTATTGAATGTATATAAAAATAACACTCAAGAAATATATATAAGATATATATATAACCATTGTATATCAAAAATGAAGTACTTATCAACATGGTCTTTTTAAATGATTTTCAAATTTACTTAAAGAGACATTAATATTACCAATTCAAATTTTATATCAAATACAACAATATTATTATTTCATTTTTAATTATTTTACAAAAAATTTGAGTTTCAAAGTAATTTAATTCAGTATTTAATGAATGTTTTTGAAAAATATTTTTAAAAATAGAAATAACCCCTCACAAAAAAAAATATAATTTTTTTTACTTACAATTTGCACCATATTTCTACCCTTAAAATATTTGTATTCTTCTAACAAAAATATTTTTTAAATAAATTTAAAATTTTTTTCATTATTCAATTACAAAATGTCAAATTTATAATTTATTTTACCTTACTAAAAAATTTAGCTGAAAATTTAATTTTGTATTTCCAAAAAATAAACTTAAATGTCAAAAATTAAAAAAACAAAATTATAAATATAATTATGAGAAAGAGGTAGATTAAATTTATAATATTCATATAAAAAAAATTCATATATTTTATGGTGTTTGAATTTTAAATTTAATGTATTAAAAATTAATTATTAAATAACCAAGCCAAATGAAATTGGCTTGGATTTTTGGTATCACTAGAACTTATTTTTTTTCTTTTACTCACATTTTAATTTTTAATTTTTTTTTTTTCTACATTTCTCATTTTTTTTTTTATGATTTTTAATGTTTTTAAGACCGAAGTTGCTTTCAAACAACTTCGGTCTAACTTTTCTCTCACTTTCCCACCAGATTGCACCTGGTAGGGAAAGTCGCTTCCATTTTAGAGACCAAAGTCCCTTGCAGGGACTTTGGTTTCTCTGTGTGCATTGCACAGCCAGAAAAAAACTGGCTGTGCAATGCACTGCATGCAGCACATGCAACACGCATTGCTGCTGCAAGTAATGCGCATTGCATGCAGCAGAAATGCGCGTTGCATGCAGCAGCAATGCAGGCTGCATGCAGCACATGCAGCCTGCATTGCTGCTGCATGCAACACGCGTTTCTGCTGCATGCAGCGCGCATTGCACATGCTGCGCATATCTCATGCAGCTGACTTGATATCAGCTGCATGAAATATGGTAGCGATTGTGCAACGCGCGTTGCACACTGCTTTGGCCACCTCCCAGCCTAGTAAATTAGCTGGGAGGGTGGCAAACATTACAGCAAGCAATCGAAGTCGCTTTTAGCGACTTCGATTGCTTGAAAGAGACACTTCCAGCCAGGGGAAACCTGGCTGGAAGTACTAAATTGCAATGTAAGGGACCCAAGCCAATTTCAAAGGCTTGGGTCATAAATTAAGGTTTCTAAAAAGCAGCCAGTATAAATCTGGCTGCAATAAAAAGTAAATTTTTTAAATAAAATACATAAAAAAATAAAAATTTGTTCAAATAAAATATACAACACTCTTTCGCCAGTAAGAAACAGCCTTCCATTGTTACACATAGAAACAAAATCAAATGTTTCTTTCATCAACATTGGCCATGTTTCAATATTTTGAACCAAGTAAGATCAGGAAAAAGGTCACGGAAAAAAAATTGCATAATTAAAAGTCTCCCAATTTAATATGGTGCGGAGGTTCATATTTTAGAAATAGGTGGTGCACATTATAGTTTCCTTTAAAAAAATTCAAAAATGAATTAATTTTGGCGCAATGTAAATTTAAATGTGATGAGTGTATGTTTTTTAGCTACGTGAAACATGGTAGCTAGAATTATGTGGCGTCAATTTTTTTTAGATGTGAAATTCAGTGTTCCACAAATGTGCATCTGTACAACATGCAGCCAAGTAAATTCTAGCTGGAATTAGTATATGCATAGGAAAAAATGATCATGCTGTGTAAAGTGCCTTGGCAACATCATTCTTGGAATTTAGATGAAGTTTATCATATGACTTGGAGAGCTGCATTTTTTTGAAAATGTGATCAGTGAAAATTCATGATATATACATCTGTTTGCCACCCAATTTATTTTTCCTTTCTCTTTCTCACTTACCTTTTTCAAAAATTATCAATCATATTTTTGCTTTATCATTTTGAATTATTGGTACTATTTTCTTGACCTTATCTGATTACCGGTAAGTAAATTTTTCTTGCTATTGCATTTCATATCATTTTGGTTTGTTACACTTTTTTACACTTTTGACAAGTTAATATAATGATTCTAATTCTGAATTTATTTTTATGGTATCTTTTACTGTACCCTTTCGATTCATTATAAAAAAATTCTTTTTCAGTTAACTTAAAGTTTTTTTATTTGTTTGTCAATTTACTTTTCTTTATTCCTTATCAAAAATGTTCAATTTATTTATCTAACCATTTATTTTTTAAAACAGTGATTATAAAATAAACTTTATAATTAATTTTGATCAATCAGCTACAAATGGAAGAAGATTTTATAGACATGTAAGTTCATGTTTTGCTTATCATTTTTCTATATTTCTTTAATACTTTCTCAACCATTATATTATTAATATGAAAAGTAAAACATCATCTCGTACTTGCTGAAAGCATACAGGATAATGTTTTGCTTTTCATAATAATAATTAGATTGTTTGTACTTTACCTTTAATTTATTGATTTTTAAGTTGTTTCAAAGTCTCGTACTTGCTGAAAGCATACAGGACAATGCTACAATTTAAAAATTAATAATTTATTGAAGTATAACTTTCTAAGTCAATATATTGATCAGAGCAAGATTTTTCATTTTATATATGTGGATATCATAATTCCGTAAATTTTTTAATATTACTAGTGTATTGGAGTTATACTTTCATTATATTATTAATATTAAGTGTAGAGCCAAATCTCGTACTTGCTGAATGCATACAGGATAAAGCTATACTCTTTATATGTATAATTTAATAAAGTATACCTTTGAAACGCTTTCTTAATATTTGAAATAAAGAAAAAGTATATAAATTTACTAATATGTAGATATGCTAACTTTTGTATTTCTAATATTGAAGATATGATAAAGTTAAAGGTATCATTGACTGATAATTGAAATTATGTTACTATTTTCTAATTTTTGATTTTTTTCTATTTTAAATCAAAATTGAATTCTCTTAGGATTGAACCATCAATGAGTAACGATTTGAAAAAAAAAAACGGCCAGGGAAGAACTCTAACAATAGGTGGGCGAAAGACATTGCTACTGGAATGAAACTTGTAAACGCTCTTGGAATGGATACAAACAGGAAGAAGCCACATTTCTATGCACGATCTTATGCAAATAATATGACAGATTGCAATAATTATTACAATTTTTTTCCTGGATGTAGTATTTATAAACCAAAAGGTGTCTTAATACCTAATGTTCTTGTGCAGACTTTTGAAATTCATGAGCTCAAAGAACTAGATATGTTAGAAGCTACGGTGCGATGCATTAAGGATCTTTCTTACTGCGAACATGAAATTAAAAATAATGGTTATCATCAAAGAGCTGGTGGTTTTGGAAAAATGTTTGGTGGTGGCTTTATTTTAGATAGAAAGAAATCTTTACATATTCGTAAGTATCACTTTTTTTAATTTAAATACTGAATTTTTGAATGCTTTTCCTTGCAGATGAATACACTGATGATATTGTAAAAACGGATGAATATAAAAAACGAATGAAGAGGATTGCAATGTACTTTGAATATTTTTTTAAAAAAATATCATATGTAAAGTACAATGAGGCAACTAATCTTTGCGCAAAACTTGGTATTCCTGGATTTTCAAAAGTTTCTAGTGAAGAAGACGGTGTACCGTTTGCTAGTAATTTAACTTGGACATCTGGAGGGAATGGTAATGGGTTCTCTAATGAGGTTCATCTCGATAAGGATGCAAGTGAGTATACTTTAGGAATATTTTTTCCTAAAGATACAGAAAAAAACACCATTCATATGAAGTATGATAAGACCCAACCACGACAAATAGGTGGAGAACTTATGTTTCCCGAAATTCGAAGTAAAATCAACTTTGAAGCAACTAATGGAATAACAGTGACATTATGGCCTGCCAATCAACTAAGGCATTTTACCTCAAGATGTCATGAAATTCCTGGCTTCACTAGGATAGGTTCTTCTATTCAAATCAGCACTAGACTTTTTCATGCTATAGAAAAGCTTAATGTTTTTGATATTGATATTTCAGAATACTTAGAAATTAAAACAGAAAAATTTAGGTTAGAATATTTGATTAGTGCTTTGAGAGTTTTTTTGAAAAGAGATGACTTAATAGAGGAAGAAATAGAATCAGCAAAGTATTATTTATCTAATGTTAAGACAAATCTAAAAAATCTAGATATATAAATATTAAAAATTTATATTATATATACACAACTTAATGCAAATTTAAACATGATAAATACTGGGAGTAGCTGTAACATTTTCAATTTTGATAATTATAGTATTATCTATTTCTTTTATTTGTGAAATAAAATAATTTTTTTTCATAATATTATAAGAAAATTTGATTTACTTTTGAGGAAATATATAAGTTGTGAAATCTTTAAATGTCATTTTTATTAAATTGGTAGCAAAGGTTCTAAAATAAAAAAAACTATAATAAAGAATTTGAAATATATTAGCCATAAAAATGTGCTTTTAATGCTACCAAATTAACTGTATAGTATTTTAGGTCAAACAGGCTTATTAATAAAAAAGGTAATAATAAAGAGTTGAAGAAAGAATTTTGAATCAATGATAGATTAAATTGTATTTTTTTAAGAATGTACTCATTTAATTATTTAAATTGTTCTACTTCTGATTAAAAATGTTACAATCAACGAAAATATTTGTAATAAATAATAGATTATATAATATTAAAGGTAAAGTAACAAAACTAGAGCAGTTATCATATTTTTATATAAACAATAAAATATTTAAGAATTTAATACAAGTATTTGAAATCATATCAGTAGATT
Source organism: Hemileia vastatrix (assembly GCA_030280995.1). Classification (NCBI taxonomy): domain Eukaryota; kingdom Fungi; phylum Basidiomycota; class Pucciniomycetes; order Pucciniales; family Zaghouaniaceae; genus Hemileia; species Hemileia vastatrix. Next base: position 23,553,196 of record JASXTE010000004.1, on the reverse strand, counting down.
TTAAAATCTTTGTTATTGCTGGACTTACAATAATTTTTTTTAATAATTAATTTAGAAAATCATGTCAAAGGTTACTTAATAAATTTCAAAGATGGTCACATTTTTGACGTATTTGAAGGAAAATAACTTGAATTATACAAGATATATCATATAGAAAGAACTTTATCTATTTACATGTTGGAATATTAATTTATTGAAAGGCTATGTTTAGCAAAAAAAGGTGATACTGGCTGAATGGAGCTCCAGTGATTAAGAAAATCTGCAGAAATAGCCCTAGCAATTCCCGGAGGACTTGGGGTATCAAATTTTAAAGGAAATGGATCACACTTGCCTATAAAAGGTTTTATTAATGTTAAAATATAGTTATTTAAATTTTTCCAAATTATTTCTTCCATCAAATGATTTTTTTTTCATGTAAATTAAGAAACTTAACTTCTGATATTACCTCCAAGCAATCAGCTGCTGAAGCCAATCTATGATCTTGAGAGCTCAGAAATAAACCACGGACACCATCAATTATATAGAATGTGAAAGATTGATATCGGTGGTGGGAGTATTCAGAATTTATTTTGTTTAGTGCAGCCTTTTGTTTCTCTCTCCTTATAGTCAGTTCAGTATTTTCGTTTTTCTCACTTGATTGTTGAGCTTCACTAGTCTTGCCACTTGATATTGTTGCAGCACAATATTTTGATTTAAGAATGATAATTGACATAATTATATCAATGATAATATTGCTGATTTGAAGAAGAGTTGACATTGATATATCACGGGTTTGAAGTGCAGTGGGACCAACTTCTAAGCCATCAGAAATCGGACTCTTCAGATTTGAAAGGTGAGCTAGAAGCTGAAGACCACGTTCAATTGGACAATCTGAGTTAATGTTTTGATGTGATGGAAGCTGGCTGAATTCATGTGCGGTCAGATAAAGTGAAGATGATATAAGAGATACCCATGAAGAACGGCAGTGGTCACTTGGGATCATTAATCTCATGAGCATTCGGATAAGATTGGATTCAGGGTGATCCGTTTTCTTTGTTGAGGAAAGAATTTCAGTATTTAAACCATCAGGATCACATAAATCTTCCATTTTTTTGAAATCAATATTATCGAGTACCCATAGCTGTGAGCTATCAATCTCTAAAAAAATATTTGCTACAAAAGGAAAAAAAAAATAAGTAAAAGAACAAAAGTCAAGACTAAAAATTATGTTAACTTACATAACTCAGTAAGTTTTGAAAGCCAATCTTCTCCACAAGATTTTTCCCAATGAAAAGTAAACATTGGAATATTTGACATGGGTTCTTGGGAATAAGTAGAAGAGCGTAATTCGAGGAGAGTAACAATTTCCAACCACGACCTTAGGACCTTTGCCGTGCTGATTCTACCTTTATAAAAATTATGAATTTTACAGAATTCCTCCTGCAAATCAGATTCTTTTAGAACTGAGGGTGAATAAGTTAGAGGTTTTTTCAATATCTTGATTGGAGTTGATTTCATTGGTAGAGAAGCTTTCAAAGAGGTCAAAGTAGGTAATTTAGGAGGTGATGGGTATTGCTTCTTAGAAATGAAGGAATTCGGTGATGAGCTGTTTGAATCATCATCTTTATCAAACATATCAACATGTCTTGAAGAAGATTTTAAACTTTGCTTTTTTTGATGAACAAGCATAGCTTCATATTCTGATAGTTGATCATCGCTATTTTCATTGCTCTTTTCATCATCTTCATCAGGGAGAGGGCGTTTATGGATGGAACAATCTACAGCAGGTGAGTTTCTGGTACAAAATATCAAAAGAAAGATAAAAAGTACAATATGTAAGCAATAAAAGAGATATATGATTGAATTTTAAAGATAAAAGAATAACAATAAAAAAAAAAGGAAACAAGAATATACTCATTATCAAAACCTTTGCTTTTTTTTTGAGATTTATTATTTGATACATCAGAAAATTCATTAGCAGAAGCCGGTTTAATACGTCGAACAAAAGAGGAGCCTTGGGATAATCTCTTTTTCTTGGAGCGGATAACAGGTGTTTCAAGATTTTCCTTAGAAGTTGAAGCATGAGTTGAAGCTGATGGTTCATCTGTCTCATCATCATCCTTAATGACAATGACTTCATCAGGAGGAATCATACCCTCCTCATAAGCTACAAATATATATGAAGAAAAAAAATATTAATAATCTTATCTACTAATTTAAAAGGAGACAAAAAAGGTGATGAACATACATTTTTCAAGGCTTTTCACATATTGGAGTAATTCATTACAAGGGTTAGATAAATATGAAGGAGAAGGATTATTGTTAAGGATCTTGACAAGCTCTTCTGTTTTATCTCTAGCCAATTCAAGTAAATTGCGATACTGAACTCTCGTTATTTCCTGCCTCTCATTGCTAAGTACAGGAGGGTTAGGTGCCATGCCATGTGGCAGACATGGTGCAAGCTCAAAAGCTTCAAAGCGAGTATCAATCAGAGAGTGGGATGAAACACATTTGGGTGCTGGAAAATCAAATTTTTGAAAAAAAAAAGATATAGAACATAAGTGAAATATATAAATTAAGAGAGAGGAACATGATATACATACAAAGTGGAGGTGTAGGATTTTGTATACTAGACATATTGATTAATGAATATTAAAAAAAAGTATTCGATATCAAAAAATTATGATGTAATATGATGAATAATTATAAGAAACTCTATTCTAGAAAATTGAAGTTGATATTTTAATAGGATAAAAAATTGAATAAGATTAAAATTAAAGTGAGGATGAAAGAAACAGAAAACATAAAGAGGAGGATTTTATATTATTTGAGCTTTTTTTAACATGTATTATTCATAGTGGGGTAAACTGAGTAACATGCTAAATCACAATCTGTTTATATTGAAGCGAAATTTGATGTAGCTAACAGAAAATACTAGTAATTCTTTGGGGACTTTTAGTGTGAAAAACAAATAATAACAAATTTATATCCCATATTCAAATTGCCACGGGTAAATACAAAATTTTTTAAATTAGAATTTACTCCTAAACAATGGAGATACACTTAATTAGTATATTATATGAAAAAAAAGGATAATCCTTTATGAATATTTGTTAAATTTAATTTCAGATGACAATGCGAGATTCACATATATACTGATATGCCTCATCAAACAAGAAATGAATTATAAATATAAAATTGGTAACATTAGAATTTAAGATAAGAATTTGTTTTTTAAGTGACAGGAGGAGTGTCAGGCTAGGGTGTGGGCACCGTGACCAAACCTTTGATAAACTTGGATACAACTAAGGGAAAAAAAAAAATTGAATAGTTTTATTTTGCAATATATCTTAGTCTGCACAAGATATTGCATTGTTGTCCCTAACTATACCAAAATTGTTACTTTTCAAAAGTTATAGGACTACTAAGTTGATAAAATATTATTATGAATCACCCAATGAAATACCTTAAGCAACATTCAAAATTATTAAAATATTAATATTCAATTTGAGATTTGGATTAGCTAATTTTTCACAACTTACCACAGTTTTGATTAATATAATAAAACTTGAAAAAAATTGTTGAGATAACCTAGAAATGGGTGCAAGAAAATGATGAAACATATGACTTGAAACTTAACTCATACACTATTGATAAACTTCATGGATCCTGATTAATTTCTATCGAAATTAATTTTGAGACTAGCATATTGAATTTTAGCTATGACCAAGTACTGTAAGTGCCATGGTTTGTATTCAATATATTGGTGTTGAAATTAATTTTGATAGGAATCAACAAGTATCAGATGGCACCATGCATGAAACACTGACAGAAACCATCAAATTTATGAGGCAATGAACCTCATAATTTCGATCGAAATTAATATAGACCCCTGCATATTGAATACAAGCCATTTCACATGGACTACACAGACATAGATAAAATTCAACATGCATGGCTTAATATTAATTTTGATCGAAATTAACCAAGGCATTAAAACATCAATTTTTATATGGTGTACTTGATCAAACCAGTTTATCTAACTGCTTAGCTTACCTATACTTATAGGAATTTTATGCATAGTCCATGTCCATATTAATTTCGATCGAAATTAATGTTGACTAATACATAATGAATACATGCTATGCCACTTACACTTTCCAGGCATAGCTACCATTAAATATGCCAGTATCAAAAATTAATTTCGATCGAAATTAATGAGCATGATAATCATGAATTTCTGGAGTCAACTGCTTATTTTTATGCATGGTGCCTTGCCAACATTAATTTCGATCGAAATTACTTTTGATACTGGCATATTGCATGTATATATGCCTGGAAAGTGTAAGTGGCATAGTGTGTATTCATTATGTATTGGTCAACATTAATTTCAATAGAATTTAATATTGACATTTTCATATTGAACCCAAACCAGCAAACGACCCAAAAAATTCTTCATAAAACTGCTCATTAATTTCGATCGAAATTAGTGAGCACCATATACATATTGAATGGTAGTTATATCTGGTGTGTGTAAGTTGTAAAGCTTGTGTTCAATGTTTATTGGTCAACATTAATTTTGATCAAAATTAATGAGCATTTTGATCATGAACTTTTTCAGTCAGTTAGTTGTTTCAATGCATAATGGCATTCCAACATTAATTTTGATCAAAATTAATGTTGAAATGATATAATGCTTTTTTGCATGACATGTAAAGGACGGCAAGTATTTTTAAGTATTGAAATTTACTATACATGTTGAGGGTAAATATAAAATTTACATATCCATATTAATTTCTATAAAAATTAATGTTGACCAATACATAATAAATAGTAAATATGCCTGGCTAGTGTAAGTGGCATAGCTTTTTTTCAATCTGCACTTGGCAACATTAATTTCGATCGAAATTAAGGTTCATGATTATCATCAATTTATTCAGTCAGTTGCTTACTGTTATGCATGGTAACATGTCAACATTAATTTTAATAAAAATTGAATTTGACATGCTACCAAGCATTTTTATGTAAGATGAAAAGTAGGGCACTCTATTGTTAAGTAAACACATTACAATGCATATTGAGCATGTAAATATCATTTACACATTAATATTAATTTCAATCAAAATTAATGTTGACCAATAAACATTGAACACAAGCTTTACAACTTACACACACCAGATATAACTACCATTCAATATGTATATGGTGCTCACTAATTTCGATCGAAATTAATGAGCAGTTTTATGAAGAATTTTTTGGGTCGTTTGCTGGTTTGGGTTCAATATGAAAATGTCAATATTAAATTCTATTGAAATTAATGTTGACCAATACGTAATGAATACACACTATGCCACTTACACTTTCCAGGAATAGACACCATGCAATATGCCAGTATCAAAAGTAATTTCGATCGAAATTAATGTTGGCAAGGCACCATGCATAAAAATAAGCAGTTGACTCCAGAAATTCATGATTATCATGCTCATTAATTTCGATCGAAATTAATTTTTGATACTGGCATATTTAATGGTAGCAATGCCTGGCAAGTATAAGTGGCATAGCGTGTATTCACTATGTATTGGTCAACATTAAATTCGATTGAAATTAATATGGATACATAAATGTGACATAAAGAGGTATGGACCATCAATTTGTTGAAAATACATTTTTATATCTCATACATTATTTGTTTTTCTTAAATAAAATGTTACTCTCTCTCAATATCACTTTATAACATTTACCAAGCTGCTTTGAAAAAAAACAGAATACATAAAATTCAATATAAGATAGCTATATTACACAGAAGATCACCGTTATACCTAAGTTATGATGATGTTGATGCTCTATTAATTGATTCCCGAATCTTTACCAGATCAATATCAGCTCCAACCCCAAGTGACTCACGTTCATTCACAGATAATCCTTGCAAAAATGTTGCTGAATAGCAATTCTTGGGGAGGTATTTGGGAACATTGAATATACCATTTTGTGCAACTGTCCTTTCTGATGACCGTGAATATGTTTTTAATGTTGATTTTTTTTGAGCTGGTGTATGGGCTAAGTCCTTTGTCATCTTATCCATTTTTTTAAACAAATCATTGAGTTCAGGATTTCGCCATCCAGGAATAGCTCGGATAGGTGCAGTTGGGGCTGGTTCTGGGCCTTCCTCGATATCAGAGATGCACCTAGTATCATGAAAAAGCACAACAAAACCTGGCACATCACTGCAGAGATCTCTTGCTAACTTGTAGCGTGCACTAGCAATCTGAATTCCAACTAAATCAGCTTCATAATAACAAAAAGCAAAGTAAAATTAAAAACTTACCTTGGTCCGATAACGTTTTACTTGTGCCCTTGCCCTCTTTTCAATCTTTTCTCTTGCTACCCTTTCCTCTTCTTGCCCAAACAACCTTATCATCTCCTTCCCCTTATTAACTACCCATTTCTCAATAACACATTGAGTGAACTGAAGCTTTGACTGATCGATTGTATTCAAGGTGGTGAGCCATCTGGTACAGTGGTCGCATACTATGCTTCCCATGACTTGATTCCAAGTTGATTCTGAAAAATCACGGCAAGTCCAATCAAACGTGAATTTCCGAAAACCTTTTTCTTGCAATTCACGCTCTAAGTTTCTTTTGACAGAAAGTGGGATCGGTGCTCCTCCTTTTAGTCCTCGAGGCTCAGGTGCTGGAAAAAATTCGGGTAGTCGAATTTTGGATCGCAAGAAGGCTATAGAATTGGTTATCAGAAATTGTCGATCAGCTGCAGAATTGGCACGGTTAGAAGATTGGACTTGGGTTAGGACAGTTTGAATGGTTTTTAGTTTGAATTGGCTCCAATCTTTCCAATTTTCAATCTCCAAAGGTGTTGGGCTCGCAGGATATTTTGATATTTGTGTTGGTCCCCCAAGACAATACTTCAGAAAGTGGTAAATATTTCTATTTAGACTGTCCGAGCTCCTGGGAACATCATTCCTTCTAACTAAGCCTCTTACAGCCCTTAACCCCCGTTCTCGCTCATGAGACTCTGCTGAATTGAGTCTGTGGTAATCACTGATACCCATAATGATTGAGGGATTCACTAACAATTCAAATAAGTTAATTAAATTGGTTATTTTTCAATAAAAGAATACACTACAAATTTTACTTACCTGCTCCACTTGTGCTTGCTCCTTGGTTAGGCTGAGCAGATGATGATTGGTCTCCGAAAAATTCCCTCAATACTTCACTAGCCCAATCTCTTCCTAGCTGATCAGCTTGCTGATCAGCACTTTCAGAAGCAGAAGGATGATTGGGATTAAAATTTCTCGGTTCTGAATGAGACTCTTGGCCTGGATTGGGATTAGGTGGTGGGTTAGGATTAGGTGGTACAGATTGAGATGCATCTGGAGGTGGATCAGCAGAGGGTGGTGGAGGAGTATTTCCAGTATTAGTATGTTGAGGCGGAAAACAATCAGAATCGGTTGGGTCAACAGACATCCCTTCAAAATTATCATCCATAATGAACTGTAATAAAATAAAATAAAATAAAAATAATCAGTTGTTAAAATTTATACCTATCAAAGCTAAAGTAAAAAAAGATACTATGTATATAGTCTTGTAAACGTGTATGTTCTCTTGTCGAAAAATAAAGTGAATAATATATAGCTATCAGCTAAAGTTGGAAGGTCAAACTATTTATAGTAGATGAATGAGCAAGAAGATCATTCATTAAGTAAAAATTTTATCATATTTCTCATTATCATGATTTTATTTCTTTCATTCTTACATTTAAGATAAAAATGACTCATTGAAAGCATGGGTTCTCTCGCAATAAAAGCAACCAAAGTAATTGTTCACTGGTTTATGATAAGGTAAGTTGGATGCATTGCATTTTTTAATCGAGCATTGAATTATTTCTTTCACCATTTACAAATATCACCAATCCTACAAATTTCCCGAATCCCAAATTAACACAAAGATGTTAGTCAACAGAAAATAAATTTGATTAATTTTTTCACTCACTACTGTCTGCAGTCCAATGGCAGTGACAACCTCGTCTTTGATTCCAAACATTCCTTTTTTGTGCTCGACAGTAGCTGCATGTCCAATTATTGCATCTTTCTTAATCACAATTTGAGTTGCTTTGGCTACTCTTACTAACCGACAATGCACTTGTGGGAAAAGCTCATAGGGATCCTTTGATGTTTCTTCTGGACGGAGCTCTTTGAAAGGACTTACTATTAAATATATTTGATCAATCTCTTCCTTTGATCTGAAAAGATCATCAATTTGCCCAAACTGGCTATCTTTTCCATAGTAGAATTCAATTGTTGAATTAGCAATGTGTCGATGGTAACTAGTAAACCTCTTTCCATGTATCAATATGCTTGCTACATTTTCAACTACCCGATCCCCACTTTTCTCCGATGGTGTCAAAGCCCGTCTTGAAGTTTCTTTTCCCATTCGTGCCCTTACCCATTTAGTAAATAATGCCATACTTAGATGGATCCATTTGTTTTGTTTATCGAGATCAATATGGATTTTTTTAGTCTCACATTGATCATTATCTTCAGCTTCACCAAGATCTAATACCCTAGACTTCCGATACCAATGTTTGAGCATTGTTAGCGGTATCTCTCCTGTGGTAAATATTAATAAATTAGCACAGCTGAGTTTTTAAATCATTTCTTACAAACATTACATACGTGGATGGTGATTGTTTGGAATTTCAGATAATATATGATTCACCCGCTCTCCAGACCAAGTAGCTGTACCTGATGGTGGACCAAGACGCTTTATCATTTCAGGATAATGTTGAGTGATATGCAGATTTGGCTTTGCATTAATATTCTTCCAACCCTCTTCAAGGCACTCACGATACTCTAACAGAAATTGATCTAGATCTTTAAGCTCATTAGTCTGTATATTTTTTAATGTCAAAAAATTGGTGATCGAGCATAATGTTACAAGTGACTTGAGAAGATAATATTCTCTTGGTTTATCAGCTGAGGAAGCTGAAGATTCAGATTCTTTAAATTTTTCAAACCAAAGGGGTATAAGTGACAAAGGGAAGTAGAGAGTATACAGCATGTGCCATTCTGCTGCCTTGAGGGATCCTGCCTTTTTAGATCCTACTGATTTTGGAACTCGTGTTAGCCAGGAAGGTCTTCTTACTTGATCAATCATCTTCCATACAACCTGTAGCTCTGCTGCTGTGATTCGTGGATTACTACTACCTTCATTTTCTTTCTCCTTACCTTTCCTTTTATTTTCTTCATCTCTAGCTGTCTCATTTGATGAGTGAGATCCTTCACTCTGTGATATGCTAATGCTTCTTTGCCTTAAGTTATACAATGAATTCCTACTGTCACTGCTTTGAGACTGTACTGAGGCCACATCGCTATATGGAGGAATAAATTTGGAGCTGGATGACCTACTCTGGCTTCTTGATCGATTTGTTCCCAATCCTTCATTATCTAGTCCATGATGACTTGATGACTGTCTTGAACTCGTACGTCTTTGCCGCTTGTGCTGTCTCGTGTGTCCTGTATCATCATCATCATTATTCGTGGTGCTTAAGCTACTTCTACGTTTTTTCGAATGTTTGTGCAGTGAAGTATCAGAAAAGAAATCATCATCTTCTTCTCTTACATGCCAATTTTTATCCTTTTCCAGCTTTCTTTCTAGATCTTTTGCTGCATTTTGGATTTGAAAATAGCTTAGACTGTGATCTTTTAGGTTGCCAAGCATATGTGAATGCATAACATCAATTGAGCAATATTCAGTTGGACGCCAATATTCAAGGTTATTCAGCTCACTCCATTGTACCCCATGATTTTGAACAATTGATACACGCTCCCAATGTGACTTAGAATTTTTCCACTTTGTTGCCCAGCACATATGATCCTCATGATTCCGTAATGAAAAATTTCCCACATTCTTTTCACTAATTTCATCTTTAGAGATATTACAGAAAGAGCAGAACATTTTTGCAGAGTGACTCGAAAAGCCAGCCAATTTTCGTATTGCAGGAATGTCACCTATCAAAGAGAACAATGCAACTCTTAATTTCCGGCCTCGTGGATAAAGATGTGTCTTTTCAATCAATATACCATCCCATAGAGTTTGTAGATCATTAACCAGTGGTTTTAGAAGGTGATTAAGCTGTTCACTTGTGGGTTCTGTTGGTCCGGGTATAATAGAATACAAAAAAAGATTTTCCATTTTGTATCTATCTTCTTGAGGTAGGTTCATACACACCATCATAATATTGCCTACAGACTTCTGATGACCTCCAATCCTATTGCCACCAGGCCTAAACCAGTCGACATATAAAGTAAACATTAAGTTGCCTGAAGTTATCGTATATTCATCATCATTGCTATCCAGAGCTGGAGTGGTTATGGGAAAGTTTTTCCAAATTGAACCATCACAAACATCCTTCATCAAATCACACTCTACACGTTCTGCCACAGGGGTTTTCTTCTCAATCAGAAGCTCAAATTTGAACAGTTTGATCTTTTCCTTAAGCCAGTCGATAAAAGAATGGTGATGAAATGTTTTAAGAGATAAGTATTTTACATGTTCTTGATGTTCCTCCATCAAATACAGCCTTTCATCACATTTAACTGCAATTTGTCCTGCTCCAAACATTTTTAAATAGCGCTTTGATGATGAAAGAAACGGTTGATTGCAACATAGTATAGATGGTTGAGATTCAGAGTTATACTCATAAAGAGCAAAGCATTTAGGACAGCATGTTTTAGTGAAAAATGATTGATTGAGCTTTAATCGACTAAAAACTGTATCTATCGAGCGTGGGACCAGGCGGACAATGCTATCAGAATCCAGTATTCCACTATCACCTAGAAGTTTGAGCTTCTTAATTTCTTCATCCAAAAATTGAGTACAACCTTCTTTGCTCAAATGATGAATCAGAGAAAGCTTTGCTGCCTGCCACATAATTATTTGGCTATACCGTTCCCCGAGATTTGAGTTTCTAGAGACTGTTGAAGATACTTCTGCCCCCAATAGCAACTGCCCCTATGTAATAAATCATTGAAACATCATAAAGACTTTAATTCTCACATTGAACTATAGATATACAGCTTACTGTTTCTGTGGAGCGGGAACTTCCAATGTTAAGTGGATTGTTGGAAGAAATAACCATCTGGGCCTTCCTATTTCTTTCCTCTTGATGTTTTGCATAAGAATTAGAGCTTTTGAAAGCCATACCAACTTCAAAGGACCCAGAAGAAGTTTGATACTTTCTATTGACACATCCAAGATCTTGACATTGACATACATGAAAAAATGGAGGCATTGTAATTGTGATAATTGTAGGAATAAGTTAGCTATTCGAAGTTACCGATTGAAGGTATTCCTTTTTTTGAAAGGCACTAGCTAATATAAGCTACATTTTTTTATCAAAAGAATATGATGGAATATGTGTTGAAATTATTTAAGTTTAAATGTTTAATTTTTAATCGGATAAATTATATATTAATTTAAAGTTATGCAGTCTACTTTATTTGTATTCTGTATACTCTCTGCATTTGTACAACAATGCATGCATGTTTATCAGAATATTTTCTATCATAGAAAAAATTCTGTTGTACGCACAAGCATCTTAATTATTTTTCTATCAAATGCCTTCTGAGTTATATCTAACTACCCTATAATTATTTGATTTTGATAAAAATTCTTAGTTATGGACTATAAGAAAAGTAATCCATATTTTTAACATAATTATTTAAAAAATTACCCCAAAAATCAAAGTTAAACCCAAAAATAAGTTTAATATTTTGTAAAAAACAATCACAAACATATTTCTTTCAACTTGAAAATTGGTCTGTACTAGGTAGAATTTTCTATAAAGAAAAAATCAAAAATACTCAAATAATAGATGCTACAAAAGTGTAAACCTTAAAGAATTACATAAAAGCTGAAACCTTGTATAACTTTTCATACATAAATGCGATGAAGTGACACTCTAGTCTATTTATTCAGGTTGAAAAAAATTACTCAAAAGAATATGTATTACTATCATATTGGACCAAAAATAATTTTTTGGTAATCAAAAAATGAACATAGCCTCACATTTAACAAATTATTTTTGTGGAAGAATTTTTTGAAAAGAAAAAAAAATCCATTTCTTAAATGAGTCTGCTTTTATCACATAATCATTCTCTTTATTTTATACCATTCCTTTTGAGTTCAAGTTGCATATAAAAATATAATTTATGCATATTATAATTCCATAAAGTCGAAATATTTCTTATTCTTAATTTTTGTGATATTTCTCCTTAAATCAACTTTGATCATAAAGTTTTGGAGCTCAACAATTTATCCTTCCTCTTTGTTTAATTTAATTGAACACTTTCTTAATCTTATTATTTATGAACCCTAGTAGCTCTTACTTTCCTCATGGAAACCTGCCCACAAACACAAGAACACTTAATAGAATTTTTAATGAGACTTTGCCTCCATTCAATTCTCACTTTTGTAGATCTATACACAATTTTTGTCGTTCACTTTTGGATATGTCACCAGAATCAAATGGATGGAAACAAAACCCTACTGAAGAGCAATTAGACAGATTTTCATCATTCGACATGAATTCTTGCAACATTGCCTTTGAACTACCTCATCCAGAATCAAATTCAGCGGTTTCAGAAAAGTTTCCACCAATTTTCCGTGAATCTTTTATTGAGCACCTTCGCATGTGTGGTTTCCCAGGATCAACTTTCGCTTGGAACCTAGATTGGTTTGACAAATGGAACCAGGTCTTGTCAAATATTCTCATTAAACACTGGGACAATGCCTTAAAAACCAATAATTTGATTGCATATCCAATTGACTCAACTCAAATTAGCTTCTCAAATCAAATAGGAGTTCTTCACCGTTGGTTTTTAGGTCATGCTGATAGATTAAGACTTGGGAAGGATTCTCATAGCTCTCAAGAAATAATCAAAGTGAGAAAGCATAAATATAGAATAAAAAAAAAAGTATGAAAATCCCTTTTTTTTCAACCGTTTTTATTTATGACCTTTATTTCAAATAACAAAGATTCTTAGAATTCAGTTAACCGAACTAAACTTCTTAAACAACTTCCACATTGTGAAACTTATCACAACCTTTTCACAAACATCAAATGTTGTTCAGACACCGAAATTGATAATGATGGATCGTTAAGACGTATCTTAATGCAATGGAGGTCTGAAGATTTTTCTAAAGTTGCACAATATCTTGACCAACAACACTTTGATATTCGAGATAATTCAACCTACTCTGGCAGTGTGCTAAAGGACTTGGCCTTGTACAAAAGAATCAGTTTGGTTTCAACATTATCCCCTAACCTTAATCCTTCTCATGTCCCCCGGGGTTTGCCGAATGACTGTTATTCTCCCTTATATCTTGCATCTCTAAATCCTCAACAACTCAGACTTTTAAATCCTCAAAATCCCATAAATTTACCTGCTCTCCTTGAAATTCTTTGTTCCTCTAATGTGAGTGATTGACAAACTCCCTTAATAATAGGTTTGCACACTCATACTCCTCATTTCCACTGTTTGGGACACTTAGCCTTGAAAACAAAAACATAATTTTAATGATTACTATTATCATTAAAATTTATAGAAATGAAATTTGGCTTACATTGTTAGCTCCATTTTTTTCCTTTGAATCTTATACATGCTGAATTCTATACTTCCTTGTACAAAATAATTCAAAACATTTACTTCATTTTGCTGCCCCATTCTATACAGCCGATCAACAGCCTGTTGCTCAACTGCTGGATTCCAATTTGGCTCCTATTTCAACATTGAACATATAAAAAATTTAATATTTTTGTTCTTAATATGAAATAAAAGACATTGAGCTCACCATTATATATACATTTTGAGCACACCTGAGATCTATACCCACTCCTGCAGCCTGAATCGTTCCAACCAAAACTTGGCAATTTTTATTAAAATGGAATTCATGCATATTTTTGTCTCGCTTTGTCCGGCTGAGTTCACCCGTAAGCTGGGTATACCTAATATTGTGGTCATCTAAAGCCATTTTTATTCTATTTTGAAATATTAGAAAATTGTTTTTAATAAGCCAACACAATTTTGTAAAACAATTCATTATAGAATCACTTACATCTGCAAAAAGTCTGCAAAGTTGGAGAATATAACAGCTTTTGGAAAATTTATATCCCTTTCACCAGACAAAAAGTTTTTTAAGTGGCCTATAAGATGACAAATCTTTGCGGAATGCTGCCAGGTGAAATCAAAAGTTGGAGTTTCATCCAGATTTTCGTAGATTGGATGGTTGCAGAATTTTCTTAAAATCATCAGCTCTCTTAGAAACTCAGATGAGTCCCAAGGGAAGTCAGTGCTTCTGGAGGGCCCATATCGCTCAGTGAATCCTTCTTGAAGCACATCAAGTTTAGACCTCCATGGATCTGCTAATTGAACCGATATCCCCCTTTGAATCTTTTTTGGAAGAGACAAAATTGCATCCTTTGTTCTACGTAGGCTTATGACTTTCATTAAGTGATTGATTGATTTAATAGAATTAGCCTTTCCTTTTTGCAAACCTGGAAAAAGGAAATTCTTCCATAACCAGTCTTCTTGCCACTTTTCGATTCTAAGAAAAAATATGAGACTTTGAAGGTCAGTGGGCCTGTTCTGAAGTGGAGTTCCAGTCAAGCATAGTCGGTGTTGGGATTCCAAGTCAAATATTGTTTGAGCCCTCTGCGAGTAAGGATTTTTAATGTAACTAAAAGAATATTTATAAAAATTGATAATAAAAATTAAGTTTTAAGTTTTAGATATAGAAATGGGCACTAACTGAGCTTCATCTAAAACAACTCTATACCAAAAGAGCATTTGAGTCACCGGTATCTTTTTTTGGCTTTGATTTTTTGACATCGTTGGGCTAGCTATTTCATAGGTCGTTAAAACAATAGCAGTGTCCTGTAGCTCATTGACATTAGTATTTTGACAATCCTTCCCATAAAGAACCTTGAAAGGAAGTGCATTATCTTCAAAGTGCACACTTATTTCATTGATCCAATTCGATAGTGTTGCCAGGGGGCATATAATCAGTGTGGCTGAACTCCGATTAATACCTTCTTGATTTTCTGATACCTGGAATTGTCTTGCTTCACCTTGAGTTGCACTTATAAGAGAAAGAGTTGAAAGTGTCTTTCCCAAACCCATATCATCAGCAAGTATTGACCCGTTTCCTTCAGGCAGCAATTGATTGTTAGGAAACTGATCTTTATAGTCATCGAATCCAGTTCTAAGCCAATGGTTGTCCTGGTGCCTCCACATGATATCCAACTTTTCCTTTAACATTCGTTCATTGTCAATCATAAAATTTATTGCTTGAAGTTGATGTGTTTTGAGAACTGTTTTGATTCCTCGGATAAGTTGATCAGCTTTCCAATCTTGAGTACTCTGAGATATTTGGAAAGAGCCTTCAAAAATTACATGCGGGATATTAAAAAAGATAGTGGAGTCGTAGTTCAGGATTGGACATAAATCGATTTGTGCAGAAGAAAATGCTTCTTTAGCAAGACTGATTAGTGTACTTGAAGAAAAGAGGCATCCCCAAAGTTGATACTGATTACCAAAAACTGGAACCAAGTAAGCATGAAAATAGAAAGGCTTCATAGGATTCAAGGCACTTCTTTGGTTTAAATGGTGAGATCCAGAGCCAATGTCACCCAATAGTGGTCCAATGTGCTGACTCTGCACTTGAGAAAGATTACCAACAAGGGTTGGTTTTCTTTCTTCAAAAAGTCCAAAAATATGAACATTCGAATGGCCTCGCTGTAAAATTGTGGGGGTCGGTGAGTTTTGAAATCTTGAAATTACATTCATATAAATTTGATCGATTGTTATTGAGAACTGTCCAACACATCTGAGACTTGACATATTAAGTAAGAATAGTATCTGAAGATAGTGGTTGTTAAAAGATGAATTGAAGCAAAAAATGAAGAATCAGTTTTGAATAAAACGACAAAATAACTTTTTAGCATATGCTATGCTAAGCTCATAATTCTTTCACATGTATTATTATTATCTTTTTAATAAATATTGGAAGTAAATCAATGATAACTGAAATGAATAATATGTCTTAAAAATAAATCTTGAGCCTATAGAGTAAATTTTGGTTTGTGGAGGAAGAAAAATTTTCTCAATAAAAATGTGCATTATTGTTACATTATAATCACAAAATAGAATAATTTCACTCTTATTACACTTATTTATGTTTCTGTCTAATAGTAAAATGCTTTAGATGTCAGTTCAAAATCCAAATTGAAACTACTACCTAAAACGATATCTTGATACTAACATACTTTTTGTAAGTCTTTGGAAAGACACTTATGGTGATCTCAATAATATTAAAATTGATTTGAATTGTATGTTTTATCAAATATCTATGTAGTCTAGTGTAATAATTGAGATACTACAGTTTAACCTTCTGTTACCAACTTGGCAAGAAAATATATGTAGATATTCTTAGAACGAATATCAAATTTTGCTTTCCACAAGATGGGAAAGTGAATATTATGATATGTTAAATGATATGTTCAAGCTTTGCTCAATCTGTGCTCAGCTCAAAATCAAAGTAATCACCAAGCTCCAAGAAACCTGTGATTGAGTTTGGTTGAACCTAGGTCTAACTGATTACCAAATCTTTGTCCAATTAATTTAAATCTGGTTTCACAATGAACTCCCAACAGCCTTCCAACAGCTTTCCAACCACTTCCCAACATTTTTAAATGAGGGGTATTGCTAGCAATACCCCCCCAAATTTTCTGTGGTGATACAGTATGTGGATAATATGCATATAAATACCAAGTGCATAAATATGGAACATTCAAGTAGCATGTGACAAGTATGGATATAACTATGTATTTCATAATTATAGTTTTAGGATCATCATACCCTATGTGCATAAGATGCATATATCTATGCATTGCATAATTAATACATTATGTGAATGATATGCATATATCCATGCATTTAAAAATGATAGGATAATTATACCCTATGTGAAAAGTATGCATATAAATGCTAATTGCATAGTTATGGGATAGTCATACTCTAGGTGAATTAAGTACATACAAACAGTTACATTATAATTATGGGATATTCATACTATATGTGAATAGTATGTATATAAATAAATGGTGAAGTATAATGATTTCTAAAAATGAATAATATTAGTATAAATGTGAATATCAAGTAAATAATATTGGTAAAATAATCCATTATAGGCACATTATACATATTCAAAAAAGGATATGATTGGTAAAATGATCATTAAAAGTATATTGAACCTCTTTAAACAGAAATAATATTTATAAAAAAAATTTTTTTTTTTTTTGGTTTTTTTAATATTTTTTTTTAATTTTTTTATTTCGATCATGTAGATTTATGATCTCATGATCTTCAAGACTTGAGCTTCCAAGTCATTCAGCTACACTGGTGATCCTTTTGATCATCCAGTGGCTCTTGTGCTTAGGTGATTACACAGTAACCCCAACTTTCTTGCACATGTTCTTTATCATCCCCATGATCTGGTTGGGGGTTGAACTCTTGACTGGTTTTGTTTTCTTGAGTAGGTTGCATGATACACACTAACCCCTGGACTATATTTGTGATACTCATTCAAAACAAATTTAGTACAAATACACCACCCATGATGCACATTTGGTAATATTGTGACACATACCTGACAGATGTTATGTTCCACTCTAAGTCACAACATGCAGTATGTGGATAATATGCATATAAATTCCAAGTGCATAAATATGGAACATTCAAGTAGCATGTGACAAGTATGGATATAACTATGTATTTCATAATTATAGTTTTAGGATCATCATACCCTATGTGCATAAGATGCATATATTTATGCATTGCATAATTAATACATTATGTGAATGATATGCATATATCCATGCATTTAAAAATGATAGGATAATTATACCCTATGTGAAAAGTATGCATATAAATGCTAATTGCATAGTTATGGGATAGTCATACTCTAGGTGAATTAAGTACATACAAACAGTTACATTATAATTATGGGATATTCATACTATATGTGTATAGTATGTATATAAATAAATGGTGAAGTATAATGATTTCTAAAAATGAATAATATTAGTATAAATGTGAATATCAAGTAAATAATATTGGTAAAATAATCCATTATAGGCACATTATACATATTCAAAAAAGGATATGATTGGTAAAATGATCATTAAAAGTATATTGAACCTCTTTAAACAGAAATAATATTTATAAAAAAATTTTTTTTTTTTTTGGTTTTTTTAATATTTTTTTTTAATTTTTTATTTTGATCATGTAGATTTATGATCTCATGATCTTCAAGACTTGAGCTTCCAAGTCATTCAGCTACACTGGTGATCCTTTTGATCATCCAGTGGCTCTTGTGCTTAGGTGATTACACAGTAACCCCAACTTTCTTGCACATGTTCTTTATCATCCCCATGATCTGGTTGGGGGTTGAACTCTTGACTGGTTGTGTTTTCTTGAGTAGGTTGCATGATACACACTAACCCCTGGACTATATTTGTGATACTCATTCAAAACAAATTTAGTACAAATACACCACCCATGATGCACATTTGGTAATATTGTGACACATACCTGACAGATGTTATGTTCCACTCTAAGTCACAACATGCAGTATGTGGATAATATGCATATAAATGCCAAGTGCATAAATATGGAACATTCAAGTAGCATGTGACAAGTATGGATATAACTATGTATTTCATAATTATAGTTTTAGGATCATCATACCCTATGTGCATAAGATGCATATATTTATGCATTGCATAATTAATACATTATGTGAATGATATGCATATATCCATGCATTTAAAAATGATAGGATAATTATACCCTATGTGAAAAGTATGCATATAAATGCTAATTGCATAGTTATGGGATAGTCATACTCTAGGTGAATTAAGTACATACAAACAGTTACATTATAATTATGGGATATTCATACTATATGTGAATAGTATGTATATAAATAAATGGTGAAGTATAATGATTTCTAAAAATGAATAATATTAGTATAAATGTGAATATCAAGTAAATAATATTGGTAAAATAATCCATTATAGGCACATTATACATATTCAAAAAAGGATATGATTGGTAAAATGATCATTAAAAGTATATTGAACCTCTTTAAACAGAAATAATACTTATAAAAAAAATTTTTTTTTTTTTGGTTTTTTTTATATTTTTTTTTAATTTTTTAATTTTGATCATGTAGATTTATGATCTCATGATCTTCAAGACTTGAACTTCCAAGTCATTCAGCTACACTGGTGATCCTTTTGATCATCCAGCGGCTCTTGTGCTTAGGTGATTACACAGTAACCCCAACTTTCTTGCACATGTTCTTTATCATCCCCATGATCTGGTTGGGGGTTGAACTCTTGACTTGTTGTGTTTTCTTGAGTAGGTTGCATGGCACACACTAACCCCTGGACTATATTTGTGATACTCATTCAAAACAAATTTAGTACAAATACACCACCCATGATGCACATTTGGTAATATTGTGACACATACCTGACAGATGTTATGTTCCACTCTAAGTCACAACATGCAGTATGTGGATAATATGCATATAAATGCCAAGTGCATAAATATGGAACATTCAAGTAGCATGTGACAAGTATGGATATAACTATGTATTTCATAATTATAGTTTTAGGATCATCATACCCTATGTGCATAAGATGCATATATTTATGCATTGCATAATTAATACATTATGTGAATGATATGCATATATCCATGCATTTAAAAATGATAGGATAATTATACCCTATGTGAAAAGTATGCATATAAATGCTAATTGCATAGTTATGGGATAGTCATACTCTAGGTGAATTAAGTACATACAAACAGTTACATTATAATTATGGGATATTCATACTATATGTGAATAGTATGTATATAAATAAATGGTGAAGTATAATGATTTCTAAAAATGAATAATATTAGTATAAATGTGAATATCAAGTAAATAATATTGGTAAAATAATCCATTATAGGCACATTATACATATTCAAAAAAGGATATGATTGGTAAAATGATCATTAAAAGTATATTGAACCTCTTTAAACAGAAATAATACTTATAAAAAAAATTTTTTTTTTTTTGGTTTTTTTTATATTTTTTTTTAATTTTTTAATTTTGATCATGTAGATTTATGATCTCATGATCTTCAAGACTTGAACTTCCAAGTCATTCAGCTACACTGGTGATCCTTTTGATCATCCAGCGGCTCTTGTGCTTAGGTGATTACACAGTAACCCCAACTTTCTTGCACATGTTCTTTATCATCCCCATGATCTGGTTGGGGGTTGAACTCTTGACTTGTTGTGTTTTCTTGAGTAGGTTGCATGGCACACACTAACCCCTGGACTATATTTGTGATACTCATTCAAAACAAATTTAGTACAAATACACCACCCATGATGCACATTTGGTAATATTGTGACACATACCTGACAGATGTTATGTCCCACTCTAAGTCACAACATACAGTATGTGGATAATATGCATATAAATACCAAGTGCATAAATATGGAACATTCAAGTAGCATGTGACAAGTATGGATATAACTATGTATTTCATAATTATAGTTTTAGGATCATCATACCCTATGTGCATAAGATGCATATATTTATGCATTGCATAATTAATACATTATGTGAATGATATGCATATATCCATGCATTTAAAAATGATAGGATAATTATACCCTATGTGAAAAGTATGCATATAAATGCTAATTGCATAGTTATGGGATAGTCATACTCTAGGTGATTTAAGTACATACAAACAGTTACATTATAATTATGGGATATTCATACTATATGTGAATAGTATGTATATAAATAAATGGTGAAGTATAATGATTTCTAAAAATGAATAATATTAGTATAAATGTGAATATCAAGTAAATAATATTGGTAAAATAATCCATTATAGGCACATTATACATATTCAAAAAAGGATATGATTGGTAAAATGATCATTAAAAGTATATTGAACCTCTTTAAACAGAAATAATATTTATAAAAAAATTTTTTTTTTTTTTGGTTTTTTTAATATTTTTTTTTAATTTTTTTATTTCGATCATGTAGATTTATGATCTCATGATCTTCAAGACTTGAGCTTCCAAGTCATTCAGCTACACTGGTGATCCTTTTGATCATCCAGTGGCTCTTGTGCTTAGGTGATTACACAGTAACCCCAACTTTCTTGCACATGTTCTTTATCATCCCCATGATCTGGTTGGGGGTTGAACTCCTGACTGGTTGTGTTTTCTTGAGTAGGTTGCATGATACACACTAACCCCTGGACTATATTTGTGATACTCATTCAAAACAAATTTAGTACAAATGCACCACCCATGATGCACATTTGGTAATATTGTGACATATACCTGACAGATGTTATGTCCCACTCTAAGTCACAACATACAGTATGTGGATAATATGCATATAAATACCAAGTGCATAAATATGGAACATTCAAGTAGCATGTGACAAGTATGGATATAACTATGTATTTCATAATTATAGTTTTAGGATCATCATACCCTATGTGCATAAGATGCATATATTTATGCATTGCATAATTAATACACTATGTGAATGATATGCATATATCCATGCATTTAAAAATGATAGGATAATTATACCCTATGTGAAAAGTATGCATATAAATGCTAATTGCATAGTTATGGGATAGTCATACTCTAGGTGAATTAAGTACATACAAACAGTTACATTATAATTATGGGATATTCATACTATATGTGAATAGTATGTATATAAATAAATGGTGAAGTATAATGATTTCTAAAAATGAATAATATTAGTATAAATGTGAATATCAAGTAAATAATATTGGTAAAATAATCCATTATAGGCACATTATACATATTCAAAAAAGGATATGATTGGTAAAATGATCATTAAAAGTATATTGAACCTCTTTAAACAGAAATAATATTTATAAAAAAAAATATTTTTTTTTTTGGTTTTTTTAATATTTTTTTTTAATTTTTTTATTTCGATCATGTAGATTTATGATCTCATGATCTTCAAGACTTGAGCTTCCAAGTCATTCAGCTACACTGGTGATCCTTTTGATCATCCAGTGGCTCTTGTGCTTAGGTGATTACACAGTAACCCCAACTTTCTTGCACATGTTCTTTATCATCCCCATGATCTGGTTGGGGGTTGAACTCTTGACTGGTTTTGTTTTCTTGAGTAGGTTGCATGATACACACTAACCCCTGGACTATATTTGTGATACTCATTCAAAACAAATTTAGTACAAATACACCACCCATGATGCACATTTGGTAATATTGTGACACATACCTGACAGATGTTATGTTCCACTCTAAGTCACAACATGCAGTATGTGGATAATATGCATATAAATTCAAAGTGCATAAATATGGAACATTCAAGTAGCATGTGACAAGTATGGATATAACTATGTATTTCATAATTATAGTTTTAGGATCATCATACCCTATGTGCATAAGATGCATATATTTATGCATTGCATAATTAATACATTATGTGAATGATATGCATATATCCATGCATTTAAAAATGATAGGATAATTATACCCTATGTGAAAAGTATGCATATAAATGCTAATTGCATAGTTATGGGATAGTCATACTCTAGGTGAATTAAGTACATACAAACAGTTACATTATAATTATGGGATATTCATACTATATGTGTATAGTATGTATATAAATAAATGGTGAAGTATAATGATTTCTAAAAATGAATAATATTAGTATAAATGTGAATATCAAGTAAATAATATTGGTAAAATAATCCATTATAGGCACATTATACATATTCAAAAAAGGATATGATTGGTAAAATGATCATTAAAAGTATATTGAACCTCTTTAAACAGAAATAATATTTATAAAAAAATTTTTTTTTTTTTTGGTTTTTTTAATATTTTTTTTTAATTTTTTATTTTGATCATGTAGATTTATGATCTCATGATCTTCAAGACTTGAGCTTCCAAGTCATTCAGCTACACTGGTGATCCTTTTGATCATCCAGTGGCTCTTGTGCTTAGGTGATTACACAGTAACCCCAACCTTCTTGCACATGTTCTTTATCATCCCCATGATCTGGTTGGGGGTTGAACTCTTGACTGGTTGTGTTTTCTTGAGTAGGTTGCATGGTACACACTAACCCCTGGACTATATTTGTGATACTCATTCAAAACAAATTTAGTACAAATACACCACCCATGATGCACATTTGGTAATATTGTGACACATACCTGACAGATGTTATGTTCCACTCTAAGTCACAACATACAGTATGTGGATAATATGCATATAAATACCAAGTGCATAAATATGGAACATTCAAGTAGCATGTGACAAGTATGGATATAACTATGTATTTCATAATTATAGTTTTAGGATCATCATACCCTATGTGCATAAGATGCATATATTTATGCATTGCATAATTAATACATTATGTGAATGATATGCATATATCCATGCATTTAAAAATGATAGGATAATTATACCCTATGTGAAAAGTATGCATATAAATGCTAATTGCATAGTTATGGGATAGTCATACTCTAGGTGAATTAAGTACATACAAACAGTTACATTATAATTATGGGATATTCATACTATATGTGAATAGTATGTATTTAAATAAATGGTGAAGTATAATGATTTCTAAAAATGAATAATATTAGTATAAATGTGAATATCAAGTAAATAATATTGGTAAAATAATCCATTATAGGCACATTATACATATTCAAAAAAGGATATGATTGGTAAAATGATCATTAAAATTATATTGAACCTCTTTAAACAGAAATAATATTTATAAAAAAATTTTTTTTTTTTTTGGTTTTTTTAATATTTTTTTTTAATTTTTTATTTTGATCATGTAGATTTATGATCTCATGATCTTCAAGACTTGAGCTTCCAAGTCATTCAGCTACACTGGTGATCCTTTTGATCATCCAGTGGCTCTTGTGCTTAGGTGATTACACAGTAACCCCAACTTTCTTGCACATGTTCTTTATCATCCCCATGATCTGGTTGGGGGTTGAACTCCTGACTGGTTGTATTTTCTTGAGTAGGTTGCATGATACACACTAACCCCTGGACTATATTTGTGATACTCATTCAAAACAAATTTAGTACAAATACACCACCCATGATGCACATTTGGTAATATTGTGACACATACCTGACAGATGTTATGTCCCACTCTAAGTCACAACATACAGTATGTGGATAATATGCATATAAATACCAAGTGCATAAATATGGAACATTCAAGTAGCATGTGACAAGTATGGATATAACTATGTATTTCATAATTATAGTTTTAGGATCATCATACCCTATGTGCATAAGATGCATATATTTATGCATTGCATAATTAATACATTATGTGAATGATATGCATATATCCATGCATTTAAAAATGATAGGATAATTATACCCTATGTGAAAAGTATGCATATAAATGCTAATTGCATAGTTATGGGATAGTCATACTCTAGGTGAATTAAGTACATACAAACAGTTACATTATAATTATGGGATATTCATACTATATGTGAATAGTATGTATATAAATAAATGGTGAAGTATAATGATTTCTAAAAATGAATAATATTAGTATAAATGTGAATATCAAGTAAATAATATTGGTAAAATAATCCATTATAGGCACATTATACATATTCAAAAAAGGATATGATTGATAAAATGATCATTAAAAGTATATTGAACCTCTTTAAACAGAAATAATATTTATAAAAAATTTTTTTTTTTTTTGGTTTTTTTAATATTTTTTTTTAATTTTTTTATTTCGATCATGTAGATTTATGATCTCATGATCTTCAAGACTTGAACTTCCAAGTCATTCAGCTACACTGGTGATCCTTTTGATCATCCAGCGGCTCTTGTGCTTAGGTGATTACACAGTAACCCCAACTTTCTTGCACATGTTCTTTATCATCCCCATGATCTGGTTGGGGGTTGAACTCTTGACTGGTTGTGTTTTCTTGAGTAGGTTGCATGGCACACACTAACCCCTGGATTATATTTGTGATACTCATTCAAAACAAATTTAGTACAAATACACCACCCATGATGCACATTTGGTAATATTGTGACACATACCTGACAGATGTTATGTCCCACTCTAAGACACAACATACAGTATGTGGATAATATGCATATAAATACCAAGTGCATAAATATGGAACATTCAAGTAGCATGTGACAAGTATGGATATAACTATGTATTTCATAATTATAGTTTTAGGATCATCATACCCTATGTGCATAAGATGCATATATTTATGCATTGCATAATTAATACATTATGTGAATGATATGCATATATCCATGCATTTAAAAATGATAGGATAATTATACCCTATGTGAAAAGTATGCATATAAATGCTAATTGCATAGTTATGGGATAGTCATACTCTAGGTGAATTAAGTACATACAAACAGTTACATTATAATTATGGGATATTCATACTATATGTGAATAGTATGTATATAAATAAATGGTGAAGTATAATGATTTCTAAAAATGACTAATATTAGTATAAATGTGAATATCAAGTAAATAATATTGGTAAAATAATCCATTATAGGCACATTATACATATTCAAAAAAGGATATGATTGGTAAAATGATCATTAAAAGTATATTGAACCTCTTTAAACAGAAATAATATTTATAAAAAAATTTTTTTTTTTTGGTTTTTTTAATATTTTTTTTTAATTTTTTTATTTCGATCATGTAGATTTATGATCTCATGATCTTCAAGACTTGAGCTTCCAAGTCATTCAGCTACACTGGTGATCCTTTTGATCATCCAGTGGCACTTGTGCTTAGGTGATTACACAGTAACCCCAACTTTCTTGCACATGTTCTTTATCATCCCCATGATCTGGTTGGGGGTTGAACTCCTGACTGGTTGTGTTTTCTTGAGTAGGTTGCATGATACACACTAACCCCTGGACTATATTTGTGATACTCATTCAAAACAAATTTAGTACAAATACACCACCCATGATGCACATTTGGTAATATTGTGACATATACCTGACAGATGTTATGTCCCACTCTAAGTCACAACATACAGTATGTGGATAATATGCATATAAATACCAAGTGCATAAATATGGAACATTCAAGTAGCATGTGACAAGTATGGATATAACTATGTATTTCATAATTATAGTTTTAGGATCATCATACCCTATGTGCATAAGATGCATATATTTATGCATTGCATAATTAATACACTATGTGAATGATATGCATATATCCATGCATTTAAAAATGATAGGATAATTATACCCTATGTGAAAAGTATGCATATAAATGCTAATTGCATAGTTATGGGATAGTCATACTCTAGGTGAATTAAGTACATACAAACAGTTACATTATAATTATGGGATATTCATACTATATGTGAATAGTATGTATATAAATAAATGGTGAAGTATAATGATTTCTAAAAATGAATAATATTAGTATAAATGTGAATATCAAGTAAATAATATTGGTAAAATAATCCATTATAGGCACATTATACATATTCAAAAAAGGATATGATTGGTAAAATGATCATTAAAAGTATATTGAACCTCTTTAAACAGAAATAATATTTATAAAAAAAAATATTTTTTTTTTTGGTTTTTTTAATATTTTTTTTTAATTTTTTTATTTCGATCATGTAGATTTATGATCTCATGATCTTCAAGACTTGAGCTTCCAAGTCATTCAGCTACACTGGTGATCCTTTTGATCATCCAGTGGCTCTTGTGCTTAGGTGATTACACAGTAACCCCAACTTTCTTGCACATGTTCTTTATCATCCCCATGATCTGGTTGGGGGTTGAACTCTTGACTGGTTTTGTTTTCTTGAGTAGGTTGCATGATACACACTAACCCCTGGACTATATTTGTGATACTCATTCAAAACAAATTTAGTACAAATACACCACCCATGATGCACATTTGGTAATATTGTGACATATACCTGACAGATGTTATGTCCCACTCTAAGTCACAACATACAGTATGTGGATAATATGCATATAAATACCAAGTGCATAAATATGGAACATTCAAGTAGCATGTGACAAGTATGGATATAACTATGTATTTCATAATTATAGTTTTAGGATCATCATACCCTATGTGCATAAGATGCATATATTTATGCATTGCATAATTAATACATTATGTGAATGATATGCATATATCCATGCATTTAAAAATGATAGGATAATTATACCCTATGTGAAAAGTATGCATATAAATGCTAATTGCATAGTTATGGGATAGTCATACTCTAGGTGAATTAAGTACATACAAACAGTTACATTATAATTATGGGATATTCATACTATATGTGTATAGTATGTATATAAATAAATGGTGAAGTATAATGATTTCTAAAAATGAATAATATTAGTATAAATGTGAATATCAAGTAAATAATATTGGTAAAATAATCCATTATAGGCACATTATACATATTCAAAAAAGGATATGATTGGTAAAATGATCATTAAAAGTATATTGAACCTCTTTAAACAGAAATAATATTTATAAAAAAATTTTTTTTTTTTTTGGTTTTTTTAATATTTTTTTTTAATTTTTTATTTTGATCATGTAGATTTATGATCTCATGATCTTCAAGACTTGAGCTTCCAAGTCATTCAGCTACACTGGTGATCCTTTTGATCATCCAGTGGCTCTTGTGCTTAGGTGATTACACAGTAACCCCAACTTTCTTGCACATGTTCTTTATCATCCCCATGATCTGGTTGGGGGTTGAACTCTTGACTGGTTGTGTTTTCTTGAGTAGGTTGCATGATACACACTAACCCCTGGACTATATTTGTGATACTCATTCAAAACAAATTTAGTACAAATACACCACCCATGATGCACATTTGGTAATATTGTGACACATACCTGACAGATGTTATGTTCCACTCTAAGTCACAACATGCAGTATGTGGATAATATGCATATAAATGCCAAGTGCATAAATATGGAACATTCAAGTAGCATGTGACAAGTATGGATATAACTATGTATTTCATAATTATAGTTTTAGGATCATCATACCCTATGTGCATAAGATGCATATATTTATGCATTGCATAATTAATACATTATGTGAATGATATGCATATATCCATGCATTTAAAAATGATAGGATAATTATACCCTATGTGAAAAGTATGCATATAAATGCTAATTGCATAGTTATGGGATAGTCATACTCTAGGTGAATTAAGTACATACAAACAGTTACATTATAATTATGGGATATTCATACTATATGTGAATAGTATGTATATAAATAAATGGTGAAGTATAATGATTTCTAAAAATGAATAATATTAGTATAAATGTGAATATCAAGTAAATAATATTGGTAAAATAATCCATTATAGGCACATTATACATATTCAAAAAAGGATATGATTGGTAAAATGATCATTAAAAGTATATTGAACCTCTTTAAACAGAAATAATACTTATAAAAAAAATTTTTTTTTTTTTGGTTTTTTTTATATTTTTTTTAATTTTTTAATTTTGATCATGTAGATTTATGATCTCATGATCTTCAAGACTTGAACTTCCAAGTCATTCAGCTACACTGGTGATCCTTTTGATCATCCAGCGGCTCTTGTGCTTAGGTGATTACACAGTAACCCCAACTTTCTTGCACATGTTCTTTATCATCCCCATGATCTGGTTGGGGGTTGAACTCTTGACTGGTTGTGTTTTCTTGAGTAGGTTGCATGGCACACACTAACCCCTGGACTATATTTGTGATACTCATTCAAAACAAATTTAGTACAAATACACCACCCATGATGCACATTTGGTAATATTGTGACACATACCTGACAGATGTTATGTCCCACTCTAAGTCACAACATACAGTATGTGGATAATATGCATATAAATACCAAGTGCATAAATATGGAACATTCAAGTAGCATGTGACAAGTATGGATATAACTATGTATTTCATAATTATAGTTTTAGGATCATCATACCCTATGTGCATAAGATGCATATATTTATGCATTGCATAATTAATACATTATGTGAATGATATGCATATATCCATGCATTTAAAAATGATAGGATAATTATACCCTATGTGAAAAGTATGCATATAAATGCTAATTGCATAGTTATGGGATAGTCATACTCTAGGTGAATTAAGTACATACAAACAGTTACATTATAATTATGGGATATTCATACTATATGTGAATAGTATGTATTTAAATAAATGGTGAAGTATAATGATTTCTAAAAATGAATAATATTAGTATAAATGTGAATATCAAGTAAATAATATTGGTAAAATAATCCATTATAGGCACATTATACATATTCAAAAAAGGATATGATTGGTAAAATGATCATTAAAATTATATTGAACCTCTTTAAACAGAAATAATATTTATAAAAAAATTTTTTTTTTTTTTGGTTTTTTTAATATTTTTTTTTAATTTTTTATTTTGATCATGTAGATTTATGATCTCATGATCTTCAAGACTTGAGCTTCCAAGTCATTCAGCTACACTGGTGATCCTTTTGATCATCCAGTGGCTCTTGTGCTTAGGTGATTACACAGTAACCCCAACTTTCTTGCACATGTTCTTTATCATCCCCATGATCTGGTTGGGGGTTGAACTCCTGACTGGTTGTATTTTCTTGAGTAGGTTGCATGATACACACTAACCCCTGGACTATATTTGTGATACTCATTCAAAACAAATTTAGTACAAATACACCACCCATGATGCACATTTGGTAATATTGTGACACATACCTGACAGATGTTATGTCCCACTCTAAGTCACAACATACAGTATGTGGATAATATGCATATAAATACCAAGTGCATAAATATGGAACATTCAAGTAGCATGTGACAAGTATGGATATAACTATGTATTTCATAATTATAGTTTTAGGATCATCATACCCTATGTGCATAAGATGCATATATTTATGCATTGCATAATTAATACATTATGTGAATGATATGCATATATCCATGCATTTAAAAATGATAGGATAATTATACCCTATGTGAAAAGTATGCATATAAATGCTAATTGCATAGTTATGGGATAGTCATACTCTAGGTGAATTAAGTACATACAAACAGTTACATTATAATTATGGGATATTCATACTATATGTGAATAGTATGTATATAAATAAATGGTGAAGTATAATGATTTCTAAAAATGAATAATATTAGTATAAATGTGAATATCAAGTAAATAATATTGGTAAAATAATCCATTATAGGCACATTATACATATTCAAAAAAGGATATGATTGATAAAATGATCATTAAAAGTATATTGAACCTCTTTAAACAGAAATAATATTTATAAAAAATTTTTTTTTTTTTTGGTTTTTTTAATATTTTTTTTTAATTTTTTTATTTCGATCATGTAGATTTATGATCTCATGATCTTCAAGACTTGAACTTCCAAGTCATTCAGCTACACTGGTGATCCTTTTGATCATCCAGCGGCTCTTGTGCTTAGGTGATTACACAGTAACCCCAACTTTCTTGCACATGTTCTTTATCATCCCCATGATCTGGTTGGGGGTTGAACTCTTGACTGGTTGTGTTTTCTTGAGTAGGTTGCATGGCACACACTAACCCCTGGATTATATTTGTGATACTCATTCAAAACAAATTTAGTACAAATACACCACCCATGATGCACATTTGGTAATATTGTGACACATACCTGACAGATGTTATGTCCCACTCTAAGACACAACATACAGTATGTGGATAATATGCATATAAATACCAAGTGCATAAATATGGAACATTCAAGTAGCATGTGACAAGTATGGATATAACTATGTATTTCATAATTATAGTTTTAGGATCATCATACCCTATGTGCATAAGATGCATATATTTATGCATTGCATAATTAATACATTATGTGAATGATATGCATATATCCATGCATTTAAAAATGATAGGATAATTATACCCTATGTGAAAAGTATGCATATAAATGCTAATTGCATAGTTATGGGATAGTCATACTCTAGGTGAATTAAGTACATACAAACAGTTACATTATAATTATGGGATATTCATACTATATGTGAATAGTATGTATATAAATAAATGGTGAAGTATAATGATTTCTAAAAATGAATAATATTAGTATAAATGTGAATATCAAGTAAATAATATTGGTAAAATAATCCATTATAGGCACATTATACATATTCAAAAAAGGATATGAGTGGTAAAATGATCATTAAAAGTATATTGAACCTCTTTAAACAGAAATAATACTTATAAAAAAAATTTTTTTTTTTTTGGTTTTTTTTATATTTTTTTTTAATTTTTTAATTTTGATCATGTAGATTTATGATCTCATGATCTTCAAGACTTGAGCTTCCAAGTCATTCAGCTACACTGGTGATCCTTTTGATCATCCAGTGGCTCTTGTGCTTAGGTGATTACACAGTAACCCCAACTATCTTGCACATGTTCTTTATCATCCCCATGATCTGGTTGGGGGTTGAACTCTTGACTGGTTGTGTTTTCTTGAGTAGGTTGCATGGTACACACTAACCCCTGGACTATATTTGTGATACTCATTCAAAACAAATTTAGTACAAATACACCACCCATGATGCACATTTGGTAATATTGTGACACATACCTGACAGATGTTATGTTCCACTCTAAGTCACAACATACAGTATGTGGATAATATGCATATAAATACCAAGTGCATAAATATGGAACATTCAAGTAGCATGTGACAAGTATGGATATAACTATGTATTTCATAATTATAGTTTTAGGATCATCATACCCTATGTGCATAAGATGCATATATTTATGCATTGCATAATTAATACATTATGTGAATGATATGCATATATCCATGCATTTAAAAATGATAGGATAATTATACCCTATGTGAAAAGTATGCATATAAATGCTAATTGCATAGTTATGGGATAGTCATACTCTAGGTGAATTAAGTACATACAAACAGTTACATTATAATTATGGGATATTCATACTACATGTGAATAGTATGTATATAAATAAATGGTGAAGTATAATGATTTCTAAAAATGAATAATATTAGTATAAATGTGAATATCAAGTAAATAATATTGGTAAAATAATCCATTATAGGCACATTATACATATTCAAAAAAGGATATGATTGATAAAATGATCATTAAAAGTATATTGAACCTCTTTAAACAGAAATAATATTTATAAAATTTTTTTTTTTTTTTTTGGTTTTTTTAATATTTTTTTTTAATTTTTTTATTTCGATCATGTAGATTTATGATCTCATGATCTTCAAGACTTGAACTTCCAAGTCATTCAGCTACACTGGTGATCCTTTTGATCATCCAGTGGCTCTTGTGCTTAGGTGATTACACAGTAACCCCAACACTCTTGCACATGTTCTTTATCATCCCCATGATCTGGTTGGGGGTTGAACTCTTGACTGGTTGTGTTTTCTTGAGTAGGTTGCATGATACACACTAACCCCTGGACTATATTTGTGATACTCATTCAAAACAAATTTAGTACAAATACACCACCCATGATGCACATTTGGTAATATTGTGACACATACCTGACAGATGTTATGTTCCACTCTAAGTCACAACATACAGTATGTGGATAATATGCATATAAATACCAAGTGCATAAATATGGAACATTCAAGTAGCATGTGACAAGTATGAATATAACTATGTATTTCATAATTATAGTTTTAGGATCATCATACCCTATGTGCATAAGATGCATATATTTATGCATTGCATAATTAATACATTATGTGAATGATATGCATATATCCATGCATTTAAAAATGATAGGATAATTATACCCTATGTGAAAAGTATGCATATAAATGCTAATTGCATAGTTATGGGATAGTCATACTCTAGGTGAATTAAGTACATACAAACAGTTACATTATAATTATGGGATATTCATACTATATGTGAATAGTATGTATATAAATAAATGGTGAAGTATAATGATTTCTAAAAATGACTAATATTAGTATAAATGTGAATATCAAGTAAATAATATTGGTAAAATAATCCATTATAGGCACATTATACATATTCAAAAAAGGATATGATTGGTAAAATGATCATTAAAAGTATATTGAACCTCTTTAAACAGAAATAATATTTATAAAAAAATTTTTTTTTTTTGGTTTTTTTAATATTTTTTTTTAATTTTTTTATTTCGATCATGTAGATTTATGATCTCATGATCTTCAAGACTTGAGCTTCCAAGTCATTCAGCTACACTGGTGATCCTTTTGATCATCCAGTGGCACTTGTGCTTAGGTGATTACACAGTAACCCCAACTTTCTTGCACATGTTCTTTATCATCCCCATGATCTGGTTGGGGGTTGAACTCCTGACTGGTTGTGTTTTCTTGAGTAGGTTGCATGATACACACTAACCCCTGGACTATATTTGTGATACTCATTCAAAACAAATTTAGTACAAATACACCACCCATGATGCACATTTGGTAATATTGTGACATATACCTGACAGATGTTATGTCCCACTCTAAGTCACAACATACAGTATGTGGATAATATGCATATAAATACCAAGTGCATAAATATGGAACATTCAAGTAGCATGTGACAAGTATGGATATAACTATGTATTTCATAATTATAGTTTTAGGATCATCATACCCTATGTGCATAAGATGCATATATTTATGCATTGCATAATTAATACACTATGTGAATGATATGCATATATCCATGCATTTAAAAATGATAGGATAATTATACCCTATGTGAAAAGTATGCATATAAATGCTAATTGCATAGTTATGGGATAGTCATACTCTAGGTGAATTAAGTACATACAAACAGTTACATTATAATTATGGGATATTCATACTATATGTGAATAGTATGTATATAAATAAATGGTGAAGTATAATGATTTCTAAAAATGAATAATATTAGTATAAATGTGAATATCAAGTAAATAATATTGGTAAAATAATCCATTATAGGCACATTATACATATTCAAAAAAGGATATGATTGGTAAAATGATCATTAAAAGTATATTGAACCTCTTTAAACAGAAATAATATTTATAAAAAAAAATATTTTTTTTTTTGGTTTTTTTAATATTTTTTTTTAATTTTTTTATTTCGATCATGTAGATTTATGATCTCATGATCTTCAAGACTTGAGCTTCCAAGTCATTCAGCTACACTGGTGATCCTTTTGATCATCCAGTGGCTCTTGTGCTTAGGTGATTACACAGTAACCCCAACTTTCTTGCACATGTTCTTTATCATCCCCATGATCTGGTTGGGGGTTGAACTCTTGACTGGTTTTGTTTTCTTGAGTAGGTTGCATGATACACACTAACCCCTGGACTATATTTGTGATACTCATTCAAAACAAATTTAGTACAAATACACCACCCATGATGCACATTTGGTAATATTGTGACATATACCTGACAGATGTTATGTCCCACTCTAAGTCACAACATACAGTATGTGGATAATATGCATATAAATACCAAGTGCATAAATATGGAACATTCAAGTAGCATGTGACAAGTATGGATATAACTATGTATTTCATAATTATAGTTTTAGGATCATCATACCCTATGTGCATAAGATGCATATATTTATGCATTGCATAATTAATACATTATGTGAATGATATGCATATATCCATGCATTTAAAAATGATAGGATAATTATACCCTATGTGAAAAGTATGCATATAAATGCTAATTGCATAGTTATGGGATAGTCATACTCTAGGTGAATTAAGTACATACAAACAGTTACATTATAATTATGGGATATTCATACTATATGTGTATAGTATGTATATAAATAAATGGTGAAGTATAATGATTTCTAAAAATGAATAATATTAGTATAAATGTGAATATCAAGTAAATAATATTGGTAAAATAATCCATTATAGGCACATTATACATATTCAAAAAAGGATATGATTGGTAAAATGATCATTAAAAGTATATTGAACCTCTTTAAACAGAAATAATATTTATAAAAAAATTTTTTTTTTTTTTGGTTTTTTTAATATTTTTTTTTAATTTTTTATTTTGATCATGTAGATTTATGATCTCATGATCTTCAAGACTTGAGCTTCCAAGTCATTCAGCTACACTGGTGATCCTTTTGATCATCCAGTGGCTCTTGTGCTTAGGTGATTACACAGTAACCCCAACTTTCTTGCACATGTTCTTTATCATCCCCATGATCTGGTTGGGGGTTGAACTCTTGACTGGTTGTGTTTTCTTGAGTAGGTTGCATGATACACACTAACCCCTGGACTATATTTGTGATACTCATTCAAAACAAATTTAGTACAAATACACCACCCATGATGCACATTTGGTAATATTGTGACACATACCTGACAGATGTTATGTTCCACTCTAAGTCACAACATGCAGTATGTGGATAATATGCATATAAATGCCAAGTGCATAAATATGGAACATTCAAGTAGCATGTGACAAGTATGGATATAACTATGTATTTCATAATTATAGTTTTAGGATCATCATACCCTATGTGCATAAGATGCATATATTTATGCATTGCATAATTAATACATTATGTGAATGATATGCATATATCCATGCATTTAAAAATGATAGGATAATTATACCCTATGTGAAAAGTATGCATATAAATGCTAATTGCATAGTTATGGGATAGTCATACTCTAGGTGAATTAAGTACATACAAACAGTTACATTATAATTATGGGATATTCATACTATATGTGAATAGTATGTATATAAATAAATGGTGAAGTATAATGATTTCTAAAAATGAATAATATTAGTATAAATGTGAATATCAAGTAAATAATATTGGTAAAATAATCCATTATAGGCACATTATACATATTCAAAAAAGGATATGATTGGTAAAATGATCATTAAAAGTATATTGAACCTCTTTAAACAGAAATAATACTTATAAAAAAAATTTTTTTTTTTTTGGTTTTTTTTATATTTTTTTTAATTTTTTAATTTTGATCATGTAGATTTATGATCTCATGATCTTCAAGACTTGAACTTCCAAGTCATTCAGCTACACTGGTGATCCTTTTGATCATCCAGCGGCTCTTGTGCTTAGGTGATTACACAGTAACCCCAACTTTCTTGCACATGTTCTTTATCATCCCCATGATCTGGTTGGGGGTTGAACTCTTGACTGGTTGTGTTTTCTTGAGTAGGTTGCATGGCACACACTAACCCCTGGACTATATTTGTGATACTCATTCAAAACAAATTTAGTACAAATACACCACCCATGATGCACATTTGGTAATATTGTGACACATACCTGACAGATGTTATGTCCCACTCTAAGTCACAACATACAGTATGTGGATAATATGCATATAAATACCAAGTGCATAAATATGGAACATTCAAGTAGCATGTGACAAGTATGGATATAACTATGTATTTCATAATTATAGTTTTAGGATCATCATACCCTATGTGCATAAGATGCATATATTTATGCATTGCATAATTAATACATTATGTGAATGATATGCATATATCCATGCATTTAAAAATGATAGGATAATTATACCCTATGTGAAAAGTATGCATATAAATGCTAATTGCATAGTTATGGGATAGTCATACTCTAGGTGATTTAAGTACATACAAACAGTTACATTATAATTATGGGATATTCATACTATATGTGAATAGTATGTATATAAATAAATGGTGAAGTATAATGATTTCTAAAAATGAATAATATTAGTATAAATGTGAATATCAAGTAAATAATATTGGTAAAATAATCCATTATAGGCACATTATACATATTCAAAAAAGGATATGATTGGTAAAATGATCATTAAAAGTATATTGAACCTCTTTAAACAGAAATAATATTTATAAAAAAATTTTTTTTTTTTTTGGTTTTTTTAATATTTTTTTTTAATTTTTTAATTTTGATCATGTAGATTTATGATCTCATGATCTTCAAGACTTGAGCTTCCAAGTCATTCAGCTACACTGGTGATCCTT
The DNA here is from genome assembly GCA_030280995.1 of Hemileia vastatrix. Classification (NCBI taxonomy): domain Eukaryota; kingdom Fungi; phylum Basidiomycota; class Pucciniomycetes; order Pucciniales; family Zaghouaniaceae; genus Hemileia; species Hemileia vastatrix. The sequence goes on along the minus strand of JASXTE010000004.1, from coordinate 23,515,898 downwards.
TTGATCATCCAGTGGCTCTTGTGCTTAGGTGATTACACAGTAACCCCAACTTTCTTGCACATGTTCTTTATCATCCCCATGATCTGGTTGGGGGTTGAACTCCTGACTGGTTGTGTTTTCTTGAGTAGGTTGCATGATACACACTAACCCCTGGACTATATTTGTGATACTCATTCAAAACAAATTTAGTACAAATACACCACCCATGATGCACATTTGGTAATATTGTGACATATACCTGACAGATGTTATGTCCCACTCTAAGTCACAACATACAGTATGTGGATAATATGCATATAAATACCAAGTGCATAAATATGGAACATTCAAGTAGCATGTGACAAGTATGGATATAACTATGTATTTCATAATTATAGTTTTAGGATCATCATACCCTATGTGCATAAGATGCATATATTTATGCATTGCATAATTAATACATTATGTGAATGATATGCATATATCCATGCATTTAAAAATGATAGGATAATTATACCCTATGTGAAAAGTATGCATATAAATGCTAATTGCATAGTTATGGGATAGTCATACTCTAGGTGAATTAAGTACATACAAACAGTTACATTATAATTATGGGATATTCATACTACATGTGAATAGTATGTATATAAATAAATGGTGAAGTATAATGATTTCTAAAAATGAATAATATTAGTATAAATGTGAATATCAAGTAAATAATATTGGTAAAATAATCCATTATAGGCACATTATACATATTCAAAAAAGGATATGATTGATAAAATGATCATTAAAAGTATATTGAACCTCTTTAAACAGAAATAATATTTATAAAATTTTTTTTTTTTTTTTTGGTTTTTTTAATATTTTTTTTTAATTTTTTTATTTCGATCATGTAGATTTATGATCTCATGATCTTCAAGACTTGAACTTCCAAGTCATTCAGCTACACTGGTGATCCTTTTGATCATCCAGTGGCTCTTGTGCTTAGGTGATTACACAGTAACCCCAACACTCTTGCACATGTTCTTTATCATCCCCATGATCTGGTTGGGGGTTGAACTCTTGACTGGTTGTGTTTTCTTGAGTAGGTTGCATGATACACACTAACCCCTGGACTATATTTGTGATACTCATTCAAAACAAATTTAGTACAAATACACCACCCATGATGCACATTTGGTAATATTGTGACACATACCTGACAGATGTTATGTTCCACTCTAAGTCACAACATACAGTATGTGGATAATATGCATATAAATACCAAGTGCATAAATATGGAACATTCAAGTAGCATGTGACAAGTATGAATATAACTATGTATTTCATAATTATAGTTTTAGGATCATCATACCCTATGTGCATAAGATGCATATATTTATGCATTGCATAATTAATACATTATGTGAATGATATGCATATATCCATGCATTTAAAAATGATAGGATAATTATACCCTATGTGAAAAGTATGCATATAAATGCTAATTGCATAGTTATGGGATAGTCATACTCTAGGTGAATTAAGTACATACAAACAGTTACATTATAATTATGGGATATTCATACTATATGTGAATAGTATGTATATAAATAAATGGTGAAGTATAATGATTTCTAAAAATGACTAATATTAGTATAAATGTGAATATCAAGTAAATAATATTGGTAAAATAATCCATTATAGGCACATTATACATATTCAAAAAAGGATATGATTGGTAAAATGATCATTAAAAGTATATTGAACCTCTTTAAACAGAAATAATATTTATAAAAAATTTTTTTTTTTTTTTGGTTTTTTTAATATTTTTTTTTAATTTTTTTATTTCGATCATGTAGATTTATGATCTCATGATCTTCAAGACTTGAGCTTCCAAGTCATTCAGCTACACTGGTGATCCTTTTGATCATCCAGTGGCACTTGTGCTTAGGTGATTACACAGTAACCCCAACTTTCTTGCACATGTTCTTTATCATCCCCATGATCTGGTTGGGGGTTGAACTCCTGACTGGTTGTGTTTTCTTGAGTAGGTTGCATGATACACACTAACCCCTGGACTATATTTGTGATACTCATTCAAAACAAATTTAGTACAAATACACCACCCATGATGCACATTTGGTAATATTGTGACACATACCTGACAGATGTTATGTTCCACTCTAAGTCACAACATGCAGTATGTGGATAATATGCATATAAATGCCAAGTGCATAAATATGGAACATTCAAGTAGCATGTGACAAGTATGGATATAACTATGTATTTCATAATTATAGTTTTAGGATCATCATACCCTATGTGCATAAGATGCATATATTTATGCATTGCATAATTAATACATTATGTGAATGATATGCATATATCCATGCATTTAAAAATGATAGGATAATTATACCCTATGTGAAAAGTATGCATATAAATGCTAATTGCATAGTTATGGGATAGTCATACTCTAGGTGATTTAAGTACATACAAACAGTTACATTATAATTATGGGATATTCATACTATATGTGAATAGTATGTATATAAATAAATGGTGAAGTATAATGATTTCTAAAAATGAATAATATTAGTATAAATGTGAATATCAAGTAAATAATATTGGTAAAATAATCCATTATAGGCACATTATACATATTCAAAAAAGGATATGATTGGTAAAATGATCATTAAAAGTATATTGAACCTCTTTAAACAGAAATAATATTTATAAAAAAATTTTTTTTTTTTTTGGTTTTTTTAATATTTTTTTTTAATTTTTTAATTTTGATCATGTAGATTTATGATCTCATGATCTTCAAGACTTGAGCTTCCAAGTCATTCAGCTACACTGGTGATCCTTTTGATCATCCAGTGGCTCTTGTGCTTAGGTGATTACACAGTAACCCCAACTTTCTTGCACATGTTCTTTATCATCCCCATGATCTGGTTGGGGGTTGAACTCCTGACTGGTTGTGTTTTCTTGAGTAGGTTGCATGATACACACTAACCCCTGGACTATATTTGTGATACTCATTCAAAACAAATTTAGTACAAATACACCACCCATGATGCACATTTGGTAATATTGTGACATATACCTGACAGATGTTATGTCCCACTCTAAGTCACAACATACAGTATGTGGATAATATGCATATAAATACCAAGTGCATAAATATGGAACATTCAAGTAGCATGTGACAAGTATGGATATAACTATGTATTTCATAATTATAGTTTTAGGATCATCATACCCTATGTGCATAAGATGCATATATTTATGCATTGCATAATTAATACATTATGTGAATGATATGCATATATCCATGCATTTAAAAATGATAGGATAATTATACCCTATGTGAAAAGTATGCATATAAATGCTAATTGCATAGTTATGGGATAGTCATACTCTAGGTGAATTAAGTACATACAAACAGTTACATTATAATTATGGGATATTCATACTACATGTGAATAGTATGTATATAAATAAATGGTGAAGTATAATGATTTCTAAAAATGAATAATATTAGTATAAATGTGAATATCAAGTAAATAATATTGGTAAAATAATCCATTATAGGCACATTATACATATTCAAAAAAGGATATGATTGATAAAATGATCATTAAAAGTATATTGAACCTCTTTAAACAGAAATAATATTTATAAAATTTTTTTTTTTTTTTTTGGTTTTTTTAATATTTTTTTTTAATTTTTTTATTTCGATCATGTAGATTTATGATCTCATGATCTTCAAGACTTGAACTTCCAAGTCATTCAGCTACACTGGTGATCCTTTTGATCATCCAGTGGCTCTTGTGCTTAGGTGATTACACAGTAACCCCAACACTCTTGCACATGTTCTTTATCATCCCCATGATCTGGTTGGGGGTTGAACTCTTGACTGGTTGTGTTTTCTTGAGTAGGTTGCATGATACACACTAACCCCTGGACTATATTTGTGATACTCATTCAAAACAAATTTAGTACAAATACACCACCCATGATGCACATTTGGTAATATTGTGACACATACCTGACAGATGTTATGTTCCACTCTAAGTCACAACATACAGTATGTGGATAATATGCATATAAATACCAAGTGCATAAATATGGAACATTCAAGTAGCATGTGACAAGTATGAATATAACTATGTATTTCATAATTATAGTTTTAGGATCATCATACCCTATGTGCATAAGATGCATATATTTATGCATTGCATAATTAATACATTATGTGAATGATATGCATATATCCATGCATTTAAAAATGATAGGATAATTATACCCTATGTGAAAAGTATGCATATAAATGCTAATTGCATAGTTATGGGATAGTCATACTCTAGGTGAATTAAGTACATACAAACAGTTACATTATAATTATGGGATATTCATACTATATGTGAATAGTATGTATATTAATAAATGGTGAAGTATAATGATTTCTAAAAATGAATAATATTAGTATAAATGTGAATATCAAGTAAATAATATTGGTAAAATAATCCATTATAGGCACATTATACATATTCAAAAAAGGATATGATTGGTAAAATGATCATTAAAAGTATATTGAACCTCTTTAAACAGAAATAAAACTTATAAAAAAAATTTTTTTTTTTTGGTTTTTTTTATATTTTTTTTTAATTTTTTTATTTCGATCATGTAGATTTATGATCTCATGATCTTCAAGACTTGAGCTTCCAAGTCATTCAGCTACACTGGTGATCCTTTTGATCATCCAGTGGCTCTTGTGCTTAGGTGATTACACAGTAACCCCAACTATCTTGCACATGTTCTTTATCATCCCCATGATCTGGTTGGGGGTTGAACTCTTGACTGGTTGTGTTTTCTTGAGTAGGTTGCATGGTACACACTAACCCCTGGACTATATTTGTGATACTCATTCAAAACAAATTTAGTACAAATACACCACCCATGATGCACATTTGGTAATATTGTGACACATACCTGACAGATGTTATGTTCCACTCTAAGTCACAACATACAGTATGTGGATAATATGCATATAAATACCAAGTGCATAAATATGGAACATTCAAGTAGCATGTGACAAGTATGGATATAACTATGTATTTCATAATTATAGTTTTAGGATCATCATACCCTATGTGCATAAGATGCATATATTTATGCATTGCATAATTAATACATTATGTGAATGATATGCATATATCCATGCATTTAAAAATGATAGGATAATTATACCCTATGTGAAAAGTATGCATATAAATGCTAATTGCATAGTTATGGGATAGTCATACTCTAGGTGAATTAAGTACATACAAACAGTTACATTATAATTATGGGATATTCATACTACATGTGAATAGTATGTATATAAATAAATGGTGAAGTATAATGATTTCTAAAAATGAATAATATTAGTATAAATGTGAATATCAAGTAAATAATATTGGTAAAATAATCCATTATAGGCACATTATACATATTCAAAAAAGGATATGATTGATAAAATGATCATTAAAAGTATATTGAACCTCTTTAAACAGAAATAATATTTATAAAATTTTTTTTTTTTTTTTTGGTTTTTTTAATATTTTTTTTTAATTTTTTTATTTCGATCATGTAGATTTATGATCTCATGATCTTCAAGACTTGAACTTCCAAGTCATTCAGCTACACTGGTGATCCTTTTGATCATCCAGTGGCTCTTGTGCTTAGGTGATTACACAGTAACCCCAACACTCTTGCACATGTTCTTTATCATCCCCATGATCTGGTTGGGGGTTGAACTCTTGACTGGTTGTGTTTTCTTGAGTAGGTTGCATGATACACACTAACCCCTGGACTATATTTGTGATACTCATTCAAAACAAATTTAGTACAAATACACCACCCATGATGCACATTTGGTAATATTGTGACACATACCTGACAGATGTTATGTTCCACTCTAAGTCACAACATACAGTATGTGGATAATATGCATATAAATACCAAGTGCATAAATATGGAACATTCAAGTAGCATGTGACAAGTATGAATATAACTATGTATTTCATAATTATAGTTTTAGGATCATCATACCCTATGTGCATAAGATGCATATATTTATGCATTGCATAATTAATACATTATGTGAATGATATGCATATATCCATGCATTTAAAAATGATAGGATAATTATACCCTATGTGAAAAGTATGCATATAAATGCTAATTGCATAGTTATGGGATAGTCATACTCTAGGTGAATTAAGTACATACAAACAGTTACATTATAATTATGGGATATTCATACTATATGTGAATAGTATGTATATAAATAAATGGTGAAGTATAATGATTTCTAAAAATGACTAATATTAGTATAAATGTGAATATCAAGTAAATAATATTGGTAAAATAATCCATTATAGGCACATTATACATATTCAAAAAAGGATATGATTGGTAAAATGATCATTAAAAGTATATTGAACCTCTTTAAACAGAAATAATATTTATAAAAAAAAATTTTTTTTTTTTGGTTTTTTTAATATTTTTTTTTAATTTTTTTATTTCGATCATGTAGATTTATGATCTCATGATCTTCAAGACTTGAGCTTCCAAGTCATTCAGCTACACTGGTGATCCTTTTGATCATCCAGTGGCACTTGTGCTTAGGTGATTACACAGTAACCCCAACTTTCTTGCACATGTTCTTTATCATCCCCATGATCTGGTTGGGGGTTGAACTCCTGACTGGTTGTGTTTTCTTGAGTAGGTTGCATGATACACACTAACCCCTGGACTATATTTGTGATACTCATTCAAAACAAATTTAGTACAAATACACCACCCATGATGCACATTTTGTAATATTGTGACACATACCTGACAGATGTTATGTTCCACTCTAAGTCACACCATGCAGTATGTGGATAATATGCATATAAATGCCAAGTGCATAAATATGGAACATTCAAGTAGCATGTGACAAGTATGGATATAACTATGTATTTCATAATTATAGTTTTAGGATCATCATACCCTATGTGCATAAGATGCATATATTTATGCATTGCATAATTAAAACATTATGTGAATGATATGCATATATCCATGCATTTAAAAATGATAGGATAATTATACCCTATGTGAAAAGTATGCATATAAATGCTAATTGCATAGTTATGGGATAGTCATACTCTAGGTGAATTAAGTACATACAAACAGTTACATTATAATTATGGGATATTCATACTATATGTGAATAGTATGTATATAAATAAATGGTGAAGTATAATGATTTCTAAAAATGAATAATATTAGTATAAATGTGAATATCAAGTAAATAATATTGGTAAAATAATCCATTATAGGCACATTATACATATTCAAAAAAGGATATGATTGGTAAAATGATCATTAAAAGTATATTGAACCTCTTTAAACAGAAATAATACTTATAAAAAAAATTTTTTTTTTTTGGTTTTTTTTATATTTTTTTTTAATTTTTTAATTTTGATCATGTAGATTTATGATCTCATGATCTTCAAGACTTGAGCTTCCAAGTCATTCAGCTACACTGGTGATCCTTTTGATCATCCAGTGGCTCTTGTGCTTAGGTGATTACACAGTAACCCCAACTATCTTGCACATGTTCTTTATCATCCCCATGATCTGGTTGGGGGTTGAACTCTTGACTGGTTGTGTTTTCTTGAGTAGGTTGCATGGTACACACTAACCCCTGGACTATATTTGTGATACTCATTCAAAACAAATTTAGTACAAATACACCACCCATGATGCACATTTGGTAATATTGTGACACATACCTGACAGATGTTATGTTCCACTCTAAGTCACAACATACAGTATGTGGATAATATGCATATAAATACCAAGTGCATAAATATGGAACATTCAAGTAGCATGTGACAAGTATGAATATAACTATGTATTTCATAATTATAGTTTTAGGATCATCATACCCTATGTGCATAAGATGCATATATTTATGCATTGCATAATTAATACATTATGTGAATGATATGCATATATCCATGCATTTAAAAATGATAGGATAATTATACCCTATGTGAAAAGTATGCATATAAATGCTAATTGCATAGTTATGGGATAGTCATACTCTAGGTGAATTAAGTACATACAAACAGTTACATTATAATTATGGGATATTCATACTATATGTGAATAGTATGTATATAAATAAATGGTGAAGTATAATGATTTCTAAAAATGACTAATATTAGTATAAATGTGAATATCAAGTAAATAATATTGGTAAAATAATCCATTATAGGCACATTATACATATTCAAAAAAGGATATGATTGGTAAAATGATCATTAAAAGTATATTGAACCTCTTTAAACAGAAATAATATTTATAAAAAAAATTTTTTTTTTTTTGGTTTTTTTAATATTTTTTTTTAATTTTTTTATTTCGATCATGTAGATTTATGATCTCATGATCTTCAAGACTTGAGCTTCCAAGTCATTCAGCTACACTGGTGATCCTTTTGATCATCCAGTGGCTCTTGTGCTTAGGTGATTACACAGTAACCCCAACTTTCTTGCACATGTTCTTTATCATCCCCATGATCTGGTTGGGGGTTGAACTCCTGACTGGTTGTGTTTTCTTGAGTAGGTTGCATGATACACACTAACCCCTGGACTATATTTGTGATACTCATTCAAAACAAATTTAGTACAAATACACCACCCATGATGCACATTTGGTAATATTGTGACACATACCTGACAGATGTTATGTTCCACTCTAAGTCACAACATGCAGTATGTGGATAATATGCATATAAATACCAAGTGCATAAATATGGAACATTCAAGTAGCATGTGACAAGTATGAATATAACTATGTATTTCATAATTATAGTTTTAGGATCATCATACCCTATGTTCATAAGATGCATATATTTATGCATTGCATAATTAATACATTATGTGAATGATATGCATATATCCATGCATTTAAAAATGATAGGATAATTATACCCTATGTGAAAAGTATGCATATAAATGCTAATTGCATAGTTATGGGATAGTCATACTCTAGGTGAATTAAGTACATACAAACAGTTACATTATAATTATGGGATATTCATACTATATGTGAATAGTATGTATATAAATAAATAGTGAAGTATAATGATTTCTAAAAATGACTAATATTAGTATAAATGTGAATATCAAGTAAATAATATTGGTAAAATAATCCATTATAGGCACATTATACATATTCAAAAAAGGATATGATTGGTAAAATGATCATTAAAAGTATATTGAACCTCTTTAAACAGAAATAATATTTATAAAAAAATTTTTTTTTTTTTTGGTTTTTTTAATATTTTTTTTTAATTTTTTTATTTCAATCATGTAGATTTATGATCTCATGATCTTCAAGACTTGAGCTTCCAAGTCATTCAGCTACACTGGTGATCCTTTTGATCATCCAGTGGCTCTTGTGCTTAGGTGATTACACAGTAACCCCAACTTTCTTGCACATGTTCTTTATCATCCCCATGATCTGGTTGGGGGTTGAACTCTTGACTGGTTGTGTTTTCTTGAGTAGGTTGCATGATACACACTAACCCCTGGACTATATTTGTGATACTCATTCAAAACAAATTTAGTACAAATACACCACCCATGATGCACATTTGGTAATATTGTGACACATACCTGACAGATGTTATGTTCCACTCTAAGTTACAACATGCAGTATGTGGATAATATGCATATAAATACCAAGTGCATAAATATGGAACATTCAAGTAGCATGTGACAAGTATGGATATAACTATGTATTTCATAATTATAGTTTTAGGATCATCATACCCTATGTGCATAAGATGCATATATTTATGCATTGCATAATTAATACATTATGTGAATGATATGCATATATCCATGCATTTAAAAATGATAGGATAATTATACCCTATGTGAAAAGTATGCATATAAATGCTAATTGCATAGTTATGGGATAGTCATACTCTAGGTGAATTAAGTACATACAAACAGTTACATTATAATTATGGGATATTCATACTATATGTGAATAGTATGTATATAAATAAATGGTGAAGTATAATGATTTCTAAAAATGAATAATATTAGTATAAATGTGAATATCAAGTAAATAATATTGGTAAAATAATCCATTATAGGCACATTATACATATTCAAAAAAGGATATGATTGGTAAAATGATCATTAAAAGTATATTGAACCTCTTTAAACAGAAATAATATTTATAAAAAAAAATTTTTTTTTTTTTGGTTTTTTTAATATTTTTTTTTAATTTTTTTATTTCGATCATGTAGATTTATGATCTCATGATCTTCAAGACTTGAGCTTCCAAGTCATTCAGCTACACTGGTGATCCTTTTGATCATCCAGTGGCTCTTGTGCTTAGGTGATTACACAGTAACCCCAACTTTCTTGCACATGTTCTTTATCATCCCCATGATCTGGTTGGGGGTTGAACTCTTGACTGGTTGTGTTTTCTTGAGTAGGTTGCATGATACACACTAACCCCTGGACTATATTTGTGATACTCATTCAAAACAAATTTAGTACAAATACACCACCCATGATGCACATTTGGTAATATTGTGAGACATACCTGACAGATGTTATGTTCCACTCTAAGTCACAACATACAGTATGTGGATAATATGCATATAAATACCAAGTGCATAAATATGGAACATTCAAGTAGCATGTGACAAGTATGGATATAACTATGTATTTCATAATTATAGTTTTAGGATCATCATACCCTATGTGCATAAGATGCATATATTTATGCATTGCATAATTAATACATTATGTGAATGATATGCATATATCCATGCATTTAAAAATGATAGGATAATTATACCCTATGTGAAAAGTATGCATATAAATGCTAATTGCATAGTTATGGGATAGTCATACTCTAGGTGAATTAAGTACATACAAACAGTTACATTATAATTATGGGATATTCATACTATATGTGAATAGTATGTATATAAATAAATGGTGAAGTATAATGATTTCTAAAAATGAATAATATTAGTATAAATGTGAATATCAAGTAAATAATATTGGTAAAATAATCCATTATAGGCACATTATACATATTCAAAAAAGGATATGATTGGTAAAATGATCATTAAAAGTATATTGAACCTCTTTAAACAGAAATAATACTTATAAAAAAAATTTTTTTTTTTTTTGGTTTTTTTTATATTTTTTTTTAATTTTTTAATTTTGATCATGTAGATTTATGATCTCATGATCTTCAAGACTTGAGCTTCCAAGTCATTCAGCTACACTGGTGATCCTTTTGATCATCCAGTGGCTCTTGTTCTTAGGTGATTACACAGTAACCCCAACTTTCTTGCACATGTTCTTTATCATCCCCATGATCTGGTTGGGGGTTGAACTCTTGACTGGTTGTGTTTTCTTGAGTAGGTTGCATGGTACACACTAACCCCTGGACTATATTTGTGATACTCATTCAAAACAAATTTAGTACAAATACACCACCCATGATGCACATTTGGTAATATTGTGACACATACCTGACAGATGTTATGTTCCACTCTAAGTCACAACATACAGTATGTGGATAATATGCATATAAATACCAAGTGCATAAATATGGAACATTCAAGTAGCATGTGACAAGTATGGATATAACTATGTATTTCAAAATTATAGTTTTAGGATCATCATATCCTATGTGCATAAGATGCATATATTTATGCATTGCATAATTAATACATTATGTGAATGATATGCATATATCCATGCATTTAAAAATGATAGGATAATTATACCCTATGTGAAAAGTATGCATATAAATGCTAATTGCATAGTTATGGGATAGTCATACTCTAGGTGAATTAAGTACATACAAACAGTTACATTATAATTATGGGATATTCATACTATATGTGAATAGTATGTATATAAATAAATGGTGAAGTATAATGATTTCTAAAAATGAATAATATTAGTATAAATGTGAATATCAAGTAAATAATATTGGTAAAATAATCCATTATAGGCACATTATACATATTCAAAAAAGGATATGATTGGTAAAATGATCATTAAAAGTATATTGAACCTCTTTAAACAGAAATAATACTTATAAAAAAAATTTTTTTTTTTTTGGTTTTTTTTATATTTTTTTTTAATTTTTTAATTTTGATCATGTAGATTTATGATCTCATGATCTTCAAGACTTGAGCTTCCAAGTCATTCAGCTACACTGGTGATCCTTTTGATCATCCAGTGGCTCTTGTGCTTAGGTGATTACACAGTAACCCCAACTATCTTGCACATGTTCTTTATCATCCCCATGATCTGGTTGGGGGTTGAACTCTTGACTGGTTGTGTTTTCTTGAGTAGGTTGCATGGTACACACTAACCCCTGGACTATATTTGTGATACTCATTCAAAACAAATTTAGTACAAATACACCACCCATGATGCACATTTGGTAATATTGTGACACATACCTGACAGATGTTATGTTCCACTCTAAGTCACAACATACAGTATGTGGATAATATGCATATAAATACCAAGTGCATAAATATGGAACATTCAAGTAGCATGTGACAAGTATGAATATAACTATGTATTTCATAATTATAGTTTTAGGATCATCATACCCTATGTGCATAAGATGCATATATTTATGCATTGCATAATTAATACATTATGTGAATGATATGCATATATCCATGCATTTAAAAATGATAGGATAATTATACCCTATGTGAAAAGTATGCATATAAATGCTAATTGCATAGTTATGGGATAGTCATACTCTAGGTGAATTAAGTACATACAAACAGTTACATTATAATTATGGGATATTCATACTATATGTGAATAGTATGTATATAAATAAATGGTGAAGTATAATGATTTCTAAAAATGACTAATATTAGTATAAATGTGAATATCAAGTAAATAATATTGGTAAAATAATCCATTATAGGCACATTATACATATTCAAAAAAGGATATGATTGGTAAAATGATCATTAAAAGTATATTGAACCTCTTTAAACAGAAATAATATTTATAAAAAAAATTTTTTTTTTTTTGGTTTTTTTAATATTTTTTTTTTAATTTTTTTATTTCGATCATGTAGATTTATGATCTCATGATCTTCAAGACTTGAGCTTCCAAGTCATTCAGCTACACTGGTGATCCTTTTGATCATCCAGTGGCTCTTGTGCTTAGGTGATTACACAGTAACCCCAACTTTCTTGCACATGTTCTTTATCATCCCCATGATCTGGTTGGGGGTTGAACTCCTGACTGGTTGTGTTTTCTTGAGTAGGTTGCATGATACACACTAACCCCTGGACTATATTTGTGATACTCATTCAAAACAAATTTAGTACAAATACACCACCCATGATGCACATTTGGTAATATTTTGACACATACCTGACAGATGTTATGTTCCACTCTAAGTCACAACATACAGTATGTGGATAATATGCATATAAATACCAAGTGCATAAATATGGAACATTCAAGTAGCATGTGACAAGTATGGATATAACTATGTATTTCATAATTATAGTTTTAGGATCATCATACCCTATGTGCATAAGATGCATATATTTATGCATTGCATAATTAATACATTATGTGAATGATATGCATATATCCATGCATTTAAAAATGATAGGATAATTATACCCTATGTGAAAAGTATGCATATAAATGCTAATTGCATAGTTATGGGATAGTCATACTCTAGGTGAATTAAGTACATACAAACAGTTACATTATAATTATGGGATATTCATACTATATGTGAATAGTATGTATATAAATAAATGGTGAAGTATAATGATTTCTAAAAATGAATAATATTAGTATAAATGTGAATATCAAGTAAATAATATTGGTAAAATAATCCATTATAGGCACATTATACATATTCAAAAAAGGATATGATTGGTAAAATGATCATTAAAAGTATATTGAACCTCTTTAAACAGAAATAATATTTATAAAAAAAAATTTTTTTTTTTTGGTTTTTTTAATATTTTTTTTTAATTTTTTTATTTCGATCATGTAGATTTATGATCTCATGATCTTCAAGACTTGAGCTTCCAAGTCATTCAGCTACACTGGTGATCCTTTTGATCATCCAGTGGCTCTTGTGCTTAGGTGATTACACAGTAACCCCAACTTTCTTGCACATGTTCTTTATCATCCCCATGATCTGGTTGGGGGTTGAACTCTTGACTGGTTGTGTTTTCTTGAGTAGGTTGCATGATACACACTAACCCCTGGACTATATTTGTGATACTCATTCAAAACAAATTTAGTACAAATACACCACCCATGATGCACATTTGGTAATATTTTGACACATACCTGACAGATGTTATGTTCCACTCTAAGTCACAACATACAGTATGTGGATAATATGCATATAAATACCAAGTGCATAAATATGGAACATTCAAGTAGCATGTGACAAGTATGGATATAACTATGTATTTCATAATTATAGTTTTAGGATCATCATACCCTATGTGCATAAGATGCATATATTTATGCATTGCATAATTAATACATTATGTGAATGATATGCATATATCCATGCATTTAAAAATGATAGGATAATTATACCCTATGTGAAAAGTATGCATATAAATGCTAATTGCATAGTTATGGGATAGTCATACTCTAGGTGAATTAAGTACATACAAACAGTTACATTATAATTATGGGATATTCATACTATATGTGAATAGTATGTATATAAATAAATGGTGAAGTATAATGATTTCTAAAAATGAATAATATTAGTATAAATGTGAATATCAAGTAAATAATATTGGTAAAATAATCCATTATAGGCACATTATACATATTCAAAAAAGGATATGATTGGTAAAATGATCATTAAAAGTATATTGAACCTCTTTAAACAGAAATAATACTTATAAAAAAAATTTTTTTTTTTTTTGGTTTTTTTTATATTTTTTTTTAATTTTTTAATTTTGATCATGTAGATTTATGATCTCATGATCTTCAAGACTTGAGCTTCCAAGTCATTCAGCTACACTGGTGATCCTTTTGATCATCCAGTGGCTCTTGTTCTTAGGTGATTACACAGTAACCCCAACTTTCTTGCACATGTTCTTTATCATCCCCATGATCTGGTTGGGGGTTGAACTCTTGACTGGTTGTGTTTTCTTGAGTAGGTTGCATGGTACACACTAACCCCTGGACTATATTTGTGATACTCATTCAAAACAAATTTAGTACAAATACACCACCCATGATGCACATTTGGTAATATTGTGACACATACCTGACAGATGTTATGTTCCACTCTAAGTCACAACATACAGTATGTGGATAATATGCATATAAATACCAAGTGCATAAATATGGAACATTCAAGTAGCATGTGACAAGTATGGATATAACTATGTATTTCAAAATTATAGTTTTAGGATCATCATATCCTATGTGCATAAGATGCATATATTTATGCATTGCATAATTAATACATTATGTGAATGATATGCATATATCCATGCATTTAAAAATGATAGGATAATTATACCCTATGTGAAAAGTATGCATATAAATGCTAATTGCATAGTTATGGGATAGTCATACTCTAGGTGAATTAAGTACATACAAACAGTTACATTATAATTATGGGATATTCATACTATATGTGAATAGTATGTATATAAATAAATGGTGAAGTATAATGATTTCTAAAAATGAATAATATTAGTATAAATGTGAATATCAAGTAAATAATATTGGTAAAATAATCCATTATAGGCACATTATACATATTCAAAAAAGGATATGATTGGTAAAATGATCATTAAAAGTATATTGAACCTCTTTAAACAGAAATAATACTTATAAAAAAAATTTTTTTTTTTTGGTTTTTTTTATATTTTTTTTAATTTTTTAATTTTGATCATGTAGATTTATGATCTCATGATCTTTAAGACTTGAGCTTCCAAGTCATTCAGCTACACTGGTGATCCTTTTGATCATCCAGTGGCTCTTGTGCTTAGGTGATTACACAGTAACCCCAACTTTCTTGCACATGTTCTTTATCATCCCCATGATCTGGTTGGGGGTTGAACTCTTGACTGGTTGTGTTTTCTTGAGTAGGTTGCATGGTACACACTAACCCCTGGACTATATTTGTGATACTCATTCAAAACAAATTTAGTACAAATACACCACCCATGATGCACATTTGGTAATATTGTGACACATACCTGACAGATGTTATGTTCCACTCTAAGTCACAACATACAGTATGTGGATAATATGCATATAAATACCAAGTGCATAAATATGGAACATTCAAGTAGCATGTGACAAGTATGGATATAACTATGTATTTCATAATTATAGTTTTAGGATCATCATACCCTATGTGCATAAGATGCATATATTTATGCATTGCATAATTAATACATTATGTGAATGATATGCATATATCCATGCATTTAAAAATAATAGGATAATTATACCCTATGTGAAAAGTATGCATATAAATACTAATTGCATAGTTATGGGATAGTCATACTCTAGGTGAATTAAGTACATACAAACAGTTACATTATAATTATGGGATATTCATACTATATGTGAATAGTATGTATATAAATAAATGGTAAAGTATAATGATTTCTAAAAATGAATAATATTAGTATAAATGTGAATATCAAGTAAATAATATTGGTAAAATAATCCATTATAGGCACATTATACATATTCAAAAAAGGATATGATTGATAAAATGATCATTAAAAGTATATTGAACCTCTTTAAACAGAAATAATATTTATAAAAATTTTTTTTTTTTTTTGGTTTTTTTAATATTTTTTTTTAATTTTTTTATTTCGATCATGTAGATTTATGATCTCATGATCTTCAAGACTTGAACTTCCAAGTCATTCAGCTACACTGGTGATCCTTTTGATCATCCAGTGGCTCTTGTGCTTAGGTGATTACACAGTAACCCCAACTTTCTTGCACATGTTCTTTATCATCCCCATGATCTGGTTGGGGGTTGAACTCTTGACTGGTTGTGTTTTCTTGAGTAGGTTGCATGGTACACACTAACCCCTGGACTATATTTGTGATACTTATTCAAAACAAATTTAGTACAAATACACCACCCATGATGCACATTTGGTAATATTGTGACACATACCTGACAGATGTTATGTTCCACTCTAAGTCACAACATACAGTATGTGGATAATATGCATATAAATACCAAGTGCATAAATATGGAACATTCAAGTAGCATGTGACAAGTATGGATATAACTATGTATTTCATAATTATAGTTTTAGGATCATCATACCCTATGTGCATAAGATGCATATATTTATGCATTGCATAATTAATACATTATGTGAATGATATGCATATATCCATGCATTTAAAAATGATAGGATAATTATACCCTATGTGAAAAGTATGCATATAAATGCTAATTGCATAGTTATGGGATAGTCATACTCTAGGTGAATTAAGTACATACAAACAGTTACATTATAATTATGGGATATTCATACTATATGTGAATAGTATGTATATAAATAAATGGTGAAGTATAATGATTTCTAAAAATGAATAATATTAGTATAAATGTGAATATCAAGTAAATAATATTGGTAAAATAATCCATTATAGGCACATTATACATATTCAAAAAAGGATATGATTGGTAAAATGATCATTAAAAGTATATTGAACCTCTTTAAACAGAAATAATACTTATAAAAAAAAATTTTTTTTTTTTGGTTTTTTTTATATTTTTTTTAATTTTTTAATTTTGATCATGTAGATTTATGATATCATGATCTTCAAGACTTGAGCTTCCAAGTCATTCAGCTACACTGGTGATCCTTTTGATCATCCAGTGGCTCTTGTGCTTAGGTGATTACACAGTAACCCCATCTTTCTTAAACATGTTCTTTATCATCCCAATGATCTGGTTGGGGGTTGAACTCTTGACTGGTTGTGTTTTCTTGAGTAGGTTGCATGGTACACACTAACCCCTGGACTATATTTGTGATACTCATTCAAAACAAATTTAGTACAAATACACCACCCATGATGCACATTTGGTAATATTGTGAGACATACCTGACAGATGTTATGTTCCACTCTAAGTCACAACATACAGTATGTGGATAATATGCATATAAATACCAAGTGCATAAATATGGAACATTCAAGTAGCATGTGACAAGTATGGATATAACTATGTATTTCATAATTATAGTTTTAGGATCATCATACCCTATGTGCATAAGATGCATATATTTATGCATTGCATAATTAATAGATTATGTGAATGATATGCATATATCCATGCATTTAAAAATGATAGGATAATTATACCCTATGTGAAAAGTATGCATATAAATGCTAATTGCATAGTTATGGGATAGTCATACTCTTGGTGAAGTAAGTACATACAAACAGTTACATTATAATTATGGGATATTCATACTATATGTGAATAGTATGTATATAAATAAATGGTGAAGTATAATGATTTCTAAAAATGAATAATATTAGTATAAATGTGAATATCAAGTAAATAATATTGGTAAAATAATCCATTATAGGCACATTATACATATTCAAAAAAGGATATGATTGGTAAAATGATCATTAAAAGTATATTGAACCTCTTTAAACAGAAATAATATTTATAAAAAAATTTTTTTTTTTTTTGGTTTTTTTAATATTTTTTTTAATTTTTTAATTTTGATCATGTAGATTTATGATCTCATGATCTTTAAGACTTGAGCTTCCAAGTCATTCAGCTACACTGGTGATCCTTTTGATCATCCAGTGGCTCTTGTGCTTAGGTGATTACACAGTAACCCCAACTTTCTTGCACATGTTCTTTATCATCCCCATGATCTGGTTGGGGGTTGAACTCTTGACTGGTTGTGTTTTCTTGAGTAGGTTGCATGGTACACACTAACCCCTGGACTATATTTGTGATACTTATTCAAAACAAATTTAGTACAAATACACCACCCATGATGCACATTTGGTAATATTGTGACACATACCTGACAGATGTTATGTTCCACTCTAAGTCACAACATACAGTATGTGGATAATATGCATATAAATACCAAGTGCATAAATATGGAACATTCAAGTAGCATGTGACAAGTATGGATATAACTATGTATTTCATAATTATAGTTTTAGGATCATCATACCCTATGTGCATAAGATGCATATATTTATGCATTGCATAATTAATACATTATGTGAATGATATGCATATATCCATGCATTTAAAAATGATAGGATAATTATACCCTATGTGAAAAGTATGCATATAAATGCTAATTGCATAGTTATGGGATAGTCATACTCTAGGTGAATTAAGTACATACAAACAGTTACATTATAATTATGGGATATTCATACTATATGTGAATAGTATGTATATAAATAAATGGTGAAGTATAATGATTTCTAAAAATGAATAATATTAGTATAAATGTGAATATCAAGTAAATAATATTGGTAAAATAATCCATTATAGGCACATTATACATATTCAAAAAAGGATATGATTGGTAAAATGATCATTAAAAGTATATTGAACCTCTTTAAACAGAAATAATACTTATAAAAAAAAATTTTTTTTTTTTGGTTTTTTTTATATTTTTTTTAATTTTTTAATTTTGATCATGTAGATTTATGATATCATGATCTTCAAGACTTGAGCTTCCAAGTCATTCAGCTACACTGGTGATCCTTTTGATCATCCAGTGGCTCTTGTGCTTAGGTGATTACACAGTAACCCCATCTTTCTTAAACATGTTCTTTATCATCCCAATGATCTGGTTGGGGGTTGAACTCTTGACTGGTTGTGTTTTCTTGAGTAGGTTGCATGGTACACACTAACCCCTGGACTATATTTGTGATACTCATTCAAAACAAATTTAGTACAAATACACCACCCATGATGCACATTTGGTAATATTGTGAGACATACCTGACAGATGTTATGTTCCACTCTAAGTCACAACATACAGTATGTGGATAATATGCATATAAATACCAAGTGCATAAATATGGAACATTCAAGTAGCATGTGACAAGTATGGATATAACTATGTATTTCATAATTATAGTTTTAGGATCATCATACCCTATGTGCATAAGATGCATATATTTATGCATTGCATAATTAATAGATTATGTGAATGATATGCATATATCCATGCATTTAAAAATGATAGGATAATTATACCCTATGTGAAAAGTATGCATATAAATGCTAATTGCATAGTTATGGGATAGTCATACTCTTGGTGAAGTAAGTACATACAAACAGTTACATTATAATTATGGGATATTCATACTATATGTGAATAGTATGTATATAAATAAATGGTGAAGTATAATGATTTCTAAAAATGAATAATATTAGTATAAATGTGAATATCAAGTAAATAATATTGGTAAAATAATCCATTATAGGCACATTATACATATTCAAAAAAGGATATGATTGGTAAAATGATCATTAAAAGTATATTGAACCTCTTTAAACAGAAATAATATTTATAAAAAAATTTTTTTTTTTTTTGGTTTTTTTAATATTTTTTTTTAATTTTTTAATTTTGATCATGTAGATTTATGATCTCATGATCTTCAAGACTTGAGCTTCCAAGTCATTCAGCTACACTGGTGATCCTTTTGATCATCCAGTGGCTCTTGTGCTTAGGTGATTACACAGTAACCCCAACTTTCTTGCACATGTTCTTTATCATCCCCATGATCTGGTTGGGGGTTGAACTCCTGACTGGTTGTGTTTTCTTGAGTAGGTTGCATGATACACACTAACCCCTGGACTATATTTGTGATACTCATTCAAAACAAATTTAGTACAAATACACCACCCATGATGCACATTTGGTAATATTGTGACACATACCTGACAGATGTTATGTCCCACTCTAAGTCACAACATACAGTATGTGGATAATATGCATATAAATACCAAGTGCATAAATATGGATTATTCAAGTAGCATGTGACAAGTATGGATATAACTATGTATTTCATAATTATAGATTTAGGATCATCATACCCTATGTGCATAAGATGCATATATTTATGCATTGCATAATTAATACACTATGTGAATGATATGCATATATCCATGCATTTAAAAATGATAGGATAATTATACCCTATGTGAAAAGTATGCATATAAATGCTAATTGAATAGTTATGGGATAGTCATACTCTAGGTGAATTAAGTACATACAAACAGTTACATTATAATTATGGGATATTCATACTATATGTGAATAGTATGTATATAAATAAATGGTGAAGTATAATGATTTCTAAAAATGAATAATATTAGTATAAATGTGAATATCAAGTAAATAATATTGGTAAAATAATCCATTATAGGCACATTATACATATTCAAAAAAGGATATGATTGGTAAAATGATCATTAAAAGTATATTGAACCTCTTTAAACAGAAATAATATTTATAAAATTTTTTTTTTTTTTTTGGTTTTTTTAATATTTTTTTTTAATTTTTTTATTTCGATCATGTAGATTTATGATCTCATGATCTTCAAGACTTGAGCTTCCAAGTCATTCAGCTACACTGGTGATCCTTTTGATCATCCAGTGGCTCTTGTGCTTAGGTGATTACACAGTAACCCCAACTTTCTTGCACATGTTCTTTATCATCCCCATGATCTGGTTGGGGGTTGAACTCTTGACTGGTTGTGTTTTCTTGAGTAGGTTGCATGATACACACTAACCCCTGGACTATATTTGTGATACTCATTCAAAACAAATTTAGTACAAATACACCACCCATGATGCACATTTGGTAATATTTTGACACATACCTGACAGATGTTATGTTCCACTCTAAGTCACAACATACAGTATGTGGATAATATGCATATAAATACCAAGTGCATAAATATGGAACATTCAAGTAGCATGTGACAAGTATGGATATAACTATGTATTTCATAATTATAGTTTTAGGATCATCATACCCTATGTGCATAAGATGCATATATTTATGCATTGCATAATTAATACATTATGTGAATGATATGCATATATCCATGCATTTAAAAATGATAGGATAATTATACCCTATGTGAAAAGTATGCATATAAATGCTAATTGCATAGTTATGGGATAGTCATACTCTAGGTGAATTAAGTACATACAAACAGTTACATTATAATTATGGGATATTCATACTATATGTGAATAGTATGTATATAAATAAATGGTGAAGTATAATGATTTCTAAAAATGAATAATATTAGTATAAATGTGAATATCAAGTAAATAATATTGGTAAAATAATCCATTATAGGCACATTATACATATTCAAAAAAGGATATGATTGGTAAAATGATCATTAAAAGTATATTGAACCTCTTTAAACAGAAATAATACTTATAAAAAAAAATTTTTTTTTTTTGGTTTTTTTTATATTTTTTTTAATTTTGATCATGTAGATTTATGATCTCATGATCTTCAAGACTTGAGCTTCCAAGTCATTCAGCTACACTGGTGATCCTTTTGATCATCCAGTGGCTCTTGTGCTTAGGTGATTACACAGTAACCCCAACTTTCTTGCACATGTTCTTTATCATCCCCATGATCTGGTTGGGGGTTGAACTCTTGACTGGTTGTGTTTTCTTGAGTAGGTTGCATGGTACACACTAACCCCTGGACTATATTTGTGATACTCATTCAAAACAAATTTAGTACAAATACACCACCCATGATGCACATTTGGTAATATTGTGACACATACCTGACAGATGTTATGTTCCACTCTAAGTCACAACATACAGTATGTGGATAATATGCATATAAATACCAAGTGCATAAATATGGAACATTCAAGTAGCATGTGACAAGTATGGATATAACTATGTATTTCATAATTATAGTTTTAGGATCATCATACCCTATGTGCATAAGATGCATATATTTATGCATTGCATAATTAATACATTATGTGAATGATATGCATATATCCATGCATTTAAAAATGATAGGATAATTATACCCTATGTGAAAAGTATGCATATAAATGCTAATTGCATAGTTATGGGATAGTCATACTCTAGGTGAATTAAGTACATACAAACAGTTACATTATAATTATGGGATATTCATACTATATGTGAATAGTATGTATATAAATAAATGGTGAAGTATAATGATTTCTAAAAATGAATAATATTAGTATAAATGTGAATATCAAGTAAATAATATTGGTAAAATAATCCATTATAGGCACATTATACATATTCAAAAAAGGATATGATTGATAAAATGATCATTAAAAGTATATTGAACCTCTTTAAACAGAAATAATATTTATAAAATTTTTTTTTTTTTTTTGGTTTTTTTAATATTTTTTTTTAATTTTTTTATTTCGATCATGTAGATTAATGATCTCATGATCTTCAAGACTTGAACTTCCAAGTCATTCAGCTACACTGGTGATCCTTTTGATCATCCAGTGGCTCTTGTGCTTAGGTGATTACACAGTAACCCCAACTTTCTTGCACATGTTCTTTATCATCCCCATGATCTGGTTGGGGGTTGAACTCTTGACTGGTTGTGTTTTCTTGAGTAGGTTGCATGATACACACTAACCCCTGGACTATATTTGTGATACTCATTCAAAACAAATTTAGTACAAATACACCACCCATGATGCACATTTGGTAATATTTTGACACATACCTGACAGATGTTATGTTCCACTCTAAGTCACAACATACAGTATGTGGATAATATGCATATAAATACCAAGTGCATAAATATGGAACATTCAAGTAGCATGTGACAAGTATGGATATAACTATGTATTTCATAATTATAGTTTTAGGATCATCATACCCTATGTGCATAAGATGCATATATTTATGCATTGCATAATTAATACATTATGTGAATGATATGCATATATCCATGCATTTAAAAATGATAGGATAATTATACCCTATGTGAAAAGTATGCATATAAATGCTAATTGCATAGTTATGGGATAGTCATACTCTAGGTGAATTAAGTACATACAAACAGTTACATTATAATTATGGGATATTCATACTATATGTGAATAGTATGTATATAAATAAATGGTGAAGTATAATGATTTCTAAAAATGAATAATATTAGTATAAATGTGAATATCAAGTAAATAATATTGGTAAAATAATCCATTATAGGCACATTATACATATTCAAAAAAGGATATGATTGGTAAAATGATCATTAAAAGTATATTGAACCTCTTTAAACAGAAATAATACTTATAAAAAATTTTTTTTTTTTTTTGGTTTTTTTTATATTTTTTTTTAATTTTTTAATTTTGATCATGTAGATTTATGATCTCATGATCTTCAAGACTTGAGCTTCCAAGTCATTCAGCTACACTGGTGATCCTTTTGATCATCCAGTGGCTCTTGTGCTTAGGTGATTACACAGTAACCCCAACTTTCTTGCACATGTTCTTTATCATCCCCATGATCTGGTTGGGGGTTGAACTCTTGACTGGTTGTGTTTTCTTGAGTAGGTTGCATGGTACACACTAACCCCTGGACTATATTTGTGATACTCATTCAAAACAAATTTAGTACAAATACACCACCCATGATGCACATTTGGTAATATTGTGACACATACCTGACAGATGTTATGTTCCACTCTAAGTCACAACATACAGTATGTGGATAATATGCATATAAATACCAAGTGCATAAATATGGAACATTCAAGTAGCATGTGACAAGTATGGATATAACTATGTATTTCATAATTATAGTTTTAGGATCATCATACCCTATGTGCATAAGATGCATATATTTATGCATTGCATAATTAATACATTATGTGAATGATATGCATATATCCATGCATTTAAAAATAATAGGATAATTATACCCTATGTGAAAAGTATGCATATAAATACTAATTGCATAGTTATGGGATAGTCATACTCTAGGTGAATTAAGTACATACAAACAGTTACATTATAATTATGGGATATTCATACTATATGTGAATAGTATGTATATAAATAAATGGTAAAGTATAATGATTTCTAAAAATGAATAATATTAGTATAAATGTGAATATCAAGTAAATAATATTGGTAAAATAATCCATTATAGGCACATTATACATATTCAAAAAAGGATATGATTGATAAAATGATCATTAAAAGTATATTGAACCTCTTTAAACAGAAATAATATTTATAAAATTTTTTTTTTTTTTTTGGTTTTTTTAATATTTTTTTTTAATTTTTTTATTTCGATCATGTAGATTTATGATCTCATGATCTTCAAGACTTGAACTTCCAAGTCATTCAGCTACACTGGTGATCCTTTTGATCATCCAGTGGCTCTTGTGCTTAGGTGATTACACAGTAACCCCAACTTTCTTGCACATGTTCTTTATCATCCCCATGATCTGGTTGGGGGTTGAACTCTTGACTGGTTGTGTTTTCTTGAGTAGGTTGCATGGTACACACTAACCCCTGGACTATATTTGTGATACTTATTCAAAACAAATTTAGTACAAATACACCACCCATGATGCACATTTGGTAATATTGTGACACATACCTGACAGATGTTATGTTCCACTCTAAGTCACAACATACAGTATGTGGATAATATGCATATAAATACCAAGTGCATAAATATGGAACATTCAAGTAGCATGTGACAAGTATGGATATAACTATGTATTTCATAATTATAGTTTTAGGATCATCATACCCTATGTGCATAAGATGCATATATTTATGCATTGCATAATTAATACATTATGTGAATGATATGCATATATCCATGCATTTAAAAATGATAGGATAATTATACCCTATGTGAAAAGTATGCATATAAATGCTAATTGCATAGTTATGGGATAGTCATACTCTAGGTGAATTAAGTACATACAAACAGTTACATTATAATTATGGGATATTCATACTATATGTGAATAGTATGTATATAAATAAATGGTGAAGTATAATGATTTCTAAAAATGAATAATATTAGTATAAATGTGAATATCAAGTAAATAATATTGGTAAAATAATCCATTATAGGCACATTATACATATTCAAAAAAGGATATGATTGGTAAAATGATCATTAAAAGTATATTGAACCTCTTTAAACAGAAATAATACTTATAAAAAAAAATTTTTTTTTTTTGGTTTTTTTTATATTTTTTTTAATTTTTTAATTTTGATCATGTAGATTTATGATATCATGATCTTCAAGACTTGAGCTTCCAAGTCATTCAGCTACACTGGTGATCCTTTTGATCATCCAGTGGCTCTTGTGCTTAGGTGATTACACAGTAACCCCATCTTTCTTAAACATGTTCTTTATCATCCCAATGATCTGGTTGGGGGTTGAACTCTTGACTGGTTGTGTTTTCTTGAGTAGGTTGCATGGTACACACTAACCCCTGGACTATATTTGTGATACTCATTCAAAACAAATTTAGTACAAATACACCACCCATGATGCACATTTGGTAATATTGTGAGACATACCTGACAGATGTTATGTTCCACTCTAAGTCACAACATACAGTATGTGGATAATATGCATATAAATACCAAGTGCATAAATATGGAACATTCAAGTAGCATGTGACAAGTATGGATATAACTATGTATTTCATAATTATAGTTTTAGGATCATCATACCCTATGTGCATAAGATGCATATATTTATGCATTGCATAATTAATAGATTATGTGAATGATATGCATATATCCATGCATTTAAAAATGATAGGATAATTATACCCTATGTGAAAAGTATGCATATAAATGCTAATTGCATAGTTATGGGATAGTCATACTCTAGGTGAATTAAGTACATACAAACAGTTACATTATAATTATGGGATATTCATACTATATGTGAATAGTATGTATATAAATAAATGGTGAAGTATAATGATTTCTAAAAATGAATAATATTAGTATAAATGTGAATATCAAGTAAATAATATTGGTAAAATAATCCATTATAGGCACATTATACATATTCAAAAAAGGATATGATTGGTAAAATGATCATTAAAAGTATATTGAACCTCTTTAAACAGAAATAATACTTATAAAAAAATTTTTTTTTTTTTTGGTTTTTTTTATATTTTTTTTTAATTTTTTAATTTTGATCATGTAGATTTATGATCTCATGATCTTCAAGACTTGAGCTTCCAAGTCATTCAGCTACACTGGTGATCCTTTTGATCATCCAGTGGCTCTTGTGCTTAGGTGATTACACAGTAACCCCAACTTTCTTGCACATGTTCTTTATCATCCCCATGATCTGGTTGGGGGTTGAACTCTTGACTGGTTGTGTTTTCTTGAGTAGGTTGCATGGTACACACTAACCCCTGGACTATATTTGTGATACTCATTCAAAACAAATTTAGTACAAATACACCACCCATGATGCACATTTGGTAATATTGTGACACATACCTGACAGATGTTATGTTCCACTCTAAGTCACAACATACAGTATGTGGATAATATGCATATAAATACCAAGTGCATAAATATGGAACATTCAAGTAGCATGTGACAAGTATGGATATAACTATGTATTTCATAATTATAGTTTTAGGATCATCATACCCTATGTGCATAAGATGCATATATTTATGCATTGCATAATTAATACATTATGTGAATGATATGCATATATCCATGCATTTAAAAATAATAGGATAATTATACCCTATGTGAAAAGTATGCATATAAATACTAATTGCATAGTTATGGGATAGTCATACTCTAGGTGAATTAAGTACATACAAACAGTTACATTATAATTATGGGATATTCATACTATATGTGAATAGTATGTATATAAATAAATGGTAAAGTATAATGATTTCTAAAAATGAATAATATTAGTATAAATGTGAATATCAAGTAAATAATATTGGTAAAATAATCCATTATAGGCACATTATACATATTCAAAAAAGGATATGATTGATAAAATGATCATTAAAAGTATATTGAACCTCTTTAAACAGAAATAATATTTATAAAATTTTTTTTTTTTTTTTGGTTTTTTTAATATTTTTTTTTAATTTTTTTATTTCGATCATGTAGATTTATGATCTCATGATCTTCAAGACTTGAACTTCCAAGTCATTCAGCTACACTGGTGATCCTTTTGATCATCCAGTGGCTCTTGTGCTTAGGTGATTACACAGTAACCCCAACTTTCTTGCACATGTTCTTTATCATCCCCATGATCTGGTTGGGGGTTGAACTCTTGACTGGTTGTGTTTTCTTGAGTAGGTTGCATGGTACACACTAACCCCTGGACTATATTTGTGATACTTATTCAAAACAAATTTAGTACAAATACACCACCCATGATGCACATTTGGTAATATTGTGACACATACCTGACAGATGTTATGTTCCACTCTAAGTCACAACATACAGTATGTGGATAATATGCATATAAATACCAAGTGCATAAATATGGAACATTCAAGTAGCATGTGACAAGTATGGATATAACTATGTATTTCATAATTATAGTTTTAGGATCATCATACCCTATGTGCATAAGATGCATATATTTATGCATTGCATAATTAATACATTATGTGAATGATATGCATATATCCATGCATTTAAAAATGATAGGATAATTATACCCTATGTGAAAAGTATGCATATAAATGCTAATTGCATAGTTATGGGATAGTCATACTCTAGGTGAATTAAGTACATACAAACAGTTACATTATAATTATGGGATATTCATACTATATGTGAATAGTATGTATATAAATAAATGGTGAAGTATAATGATTTCTAAAAATGAATAATATTAGTATAAATGTGAATATCAAGTAAATAATATTGGTAAAATAATCCATTATAGGCACATTATACATATTCAAAAAAGGATATGATTGGTAAAATGATCATTAAAAGTATATTGAACCTCTTTAAACAGAAATAATATTTATAAAAAAATTTTTTTTTTTTTTGGTTTTTTTAATATTTTTTTTTAATTTTTTAATTTTGATCATGTAGATTTATGATCTCATGATCTTCAAGACTTGAGCTTCCAAGTCATTCAGCTACACTGGTGATCCTTTTGATCATCCAGTGGCTCTTGTGCTTAGGTGATTACACAGTAACCCCAACTTTCTTGCACATGTTCTTTATCATCCCCATGATCTGGTTGGGGGTTGAACTCCTGACTGGTTGTGTTTTCTTGAGTAGGTTGCATGATACACACTAACCCCTGGACTATATTTGTGATACTCATTCAAAACAAATTTAGTACAAATACACCACCCATGATGCACATTTGGTAATATTGTGACACATACCTGACAGATGTTATGTCCCACTCTAAGTCACAACATACAGTATGTGGATAATATGCATATAAATACCAAGTGCATAAATATGGATTATTCAAGTAGCATGTGACAAGTATGGATATAACTATGTATTTCATAATTATAGATTTAGGATCATCATACCCTATGTGCATAAGATGCATATATTTATGCATTGCATAATTAATACACTATGTGAATGATATGCATATATCCATGCATTTAAAAATGATAGGATAATTATACCCTATGTGAAAAGTATGCATATAAATGCTAATTGAATAGTTATGGGATAGTCATACTCTAGGTGAATTAAGTACATACAAACAGTTACATTATAATTATGGGATATTCATACTATATGTGAATAGTATGTATATAAATAAATGGTGAAGTATAATGATTTCTAAAAATGAATAATATTAGTATAAATGTGAATATCAAGTAAATAATATTGGTAAAATAATCCATTATAGGCACATTATACATATTCAAAAAAGGATATGATTGGTAAAATGATCATTAAAAGTATATTGAACCTCTTTAAACAGAAATAATATTTATAAAAAAAATTTTTTTTTTTGGTTTTTTTAATATTTTTTTTTAATTTTTTTATTTTGATCATGTAGATTTATGATCTCATGATCTTCAAGACTTGAGCTTCCAAGTCATTCAGCTACACTGGTGATCCTTTTGATCATCCAGTGGCTCTTGTGCTTAGGTGATTACACAGTAACCCCAACTTTCTTGCACATGTTCTTTATCATCCCCATGATCTGGTTGGGGGTTGAACTCTTGACTGGTTGTGTTTTCTTGAGTAGGTTGCATGATACACACTAACCCCTGGACTATATTTGTGATACTCATTCAAAACAAATTTAGTACAAATACACCACCCATGATGCACATTTGGTAATATTTTGACACATACCTGACAGATGTTATGTTCCACTCTAAGTCACAACATACAGTATGTGGATAATATGCATATAAATACCAAGTGCATAAATATGGAACATTCAAGTAGCATGTGACAAGTATGGATATAACTATGTATTTCATAATTATAGTTTTAGGATCATCATACCCTATGTGCATAAGATGCATATATTTATGCATTGCATAATTAATACATTATGTGAATGATATGCATATATCCATGCATTTAAAAATGATAGGATAATTATACCCTATGTGAAAAGTATGCATATAAATGCTAATTGCATAGTTATGGGATAGTCATACTCTAGGTGAATTAAGTACATACAAACAGTTACATTATAATTATGGGATATTCATACTATATGTGAATAGTATGTATATAAATAAATGGTGAAGTATAATGATTTCTAAAAATGAATAATATTAGTATAAATGTGAATATCAAGTAAATAATATTGGTAAAATAATCCATTATAGGCACATTATACATATTCAAAAAAGGATATGATTGGTAAAATGATCATTAAAAGTATATTGAACCTCTTTAAACAGAAATAATACTTATAAAAAAAAATTTTTTTTTTTTGGTTTTTTTTATATTTTTTTTAATTTTGATCATGTAGATTTATGATCTCATGATCTTCAAGACTTGAGCTTCCAAGTCATTCAGCTACACTGGTGATCCTTTTGATCATCCAGTGGCTCTTGTGCTTAGGTGATTACACAGTAACCCCAACTTTCTTGCACATGTTCTTTATCATCCCCATGATCTGGTTGGGGGTTGAACTCTTGACTGGTTGTGTTTTCTTGAGTAGGTTGCATGGTACACACTAACCCCTGGACTATATTTGTGATACTCATTCAAAACAAATTTAGTACAAATACACCACCCATGATGCACATTTGGTAATATTGTGACACATACCTGACAGATGTTATGTTCCACTCTAAGTCACAACATACAGTATGTGGATAATATGCATATAAATACCAAGTGCATAAATATGGAACATTCAAGTAGCATGTGACAAGTATGGATATAACTATGTATTTCATAATTATAGTTTTAGGATCATCATACCCTATGTGCATAAGATGCATATATTTATGCATTGCATAATTAATACATTATGTGAATGATATGCATATATCCATGCATTTAAAAATGATAGGATAATTATACCCTATGTGAAAAGTATGCATATAAATGCTAATTGCATAGTTATGGGATAGTCATACTCTAGGTGAATTAAGTACATACAAACAGTTACATTATAATTATGGGATATTCATACTATATGTGAATAGTATGTATATAAATAAATGGTGAAGTATAATGATTTCTAAAAATGAATAATATTAGTATAAATGTGAATATCAAGTAAATAATATTGGTAAAATAATCCATTATAGGCACATTATACATATTCAAAAAAGGATATGATTGATAAAATGATCATTAAAAGTATATTGAACCTCTTTAAACAGAAATAATATTTATAAAAATTTTTTTTTTTTTTTGGTTTTTTTAATATTTTTTTTTAATTTTTTTATTTCGATCATGTAGATTAATGATCTCATGATCTTCAAGACTTGAACTTCCAAGTCATTCAGCTACACTGGTGATCCTTTTGATCATCCAGTGGCTCTTGTGCTTAGGTGATTACACAGTAACCCCAACTTTCTTGCACATGTTCTTTATCATCCCCATGATCTGGTTGGGGGTTGAACTCTTGACTGGTTGTGTTTTCTTGAGTAGGTTGCATGATACACACTAACCCCTGGACTATATTTGTGATACTCATTCAAAACAAATTTAGTACAAATACACCACCCATGATGCACATTTGGTAATATTTTGACACATACCTGACAGATGTTATGTTCCACTCTAAGTCACAACATACAGTATGTGGATAATATGCATATAAATACCAAGTGCATAAATATGGAACATTCAAGTAGCATGTGACAAGTATGGATATAACTATGTATTTCATAATTATAGTTTTAGGATCATCATACCCTATGTGCATAAGATGCATATATTTATGCATTGCATAATTAATACATTATGTGAATGATATGCATATATCCATGCATTTAAAAATGATAGGATAATTATACCCTATGTGAAAAGTATGCATATAAATGCTAATTGCATAGTTATGGGATAGTCATACTCTAGGTGAATTAAGTACATACAAACAGTTACATTATAATTATGGGATATTCATACTATATGTGAATAGTATGTATATAAATAAATGGTGAAGTATAATGATTTCTAAAAATGAATAATATTAGTATAAATGTGAATATCAAGTAAATAATATTGGTAAAATAATCCATTATAGGCACATTATACATATTCAAAAAAGGATATGATTGGTAAAATGATCATTAAAAGTATATTGAACCTCTTTAAACAGAAATAATACTTATAAAAATTTTTTTTTTTTTTTTGGTTTTTTTTATATTTTTTTTTAATTTTTTAATTTTGATCATGTAGATTTATGATCTCATGATCTTCAAGACTTGAGCTTCCAAGTCATTCAGCTACACTGGTGATCCTTTTGATCATCCAGTGGCTCTTGTGCTTAGGTGATTACACAGTAACCCCAACTTTCTTGCACATGTTCTTTATCATCCCCATGATCTGGTTGGGGGTTGAACTCTTGACTGGTTGTGTTTTCTTGAGTAGGTTGCATGGTACACACTAACCCCTGGACTATATTTGTGATACTCATTCAAAACAAATTTAGTACAAATACACCACCCATGATGCACATTTGGTAATATTGTGACACATACCTGACAGATGTTATGTTCCACTCTAAGTCACAACATACAGTATGTGGATAATATGCATATAAATACCAAGTGCATAAATATGGAACATTCAAGTAGCATGTGACAAGTATGGATATAACTATGTATTTCATAATTATAGTTTTAGGATCATCATACCCTATGTGCATAAGATGCATATATTTATGCATTGCATAATTAATACATTATGTGAATGATATGCATATATCCATGCATTTAAAAATGATAGGATAATTATACCCTATGTGAAAAGTATGCATATAAATGATAATTGCATAGTTATGGGATAGTCATACTATAGGTGAATTAAGTACATACAAACAGTTACATTATAATTATGGGATATTCATACTATATGTGAATAGTATGTATATAAATAAATGGTGAAGTATAATGATTTCTAAAAATGAATAATATTAGTATAAATGTGAATATCAAGTAAATAATATTGGTAAAATAATCCATTATAGGCACATTATACATATTCAAAAAAGGATATGATTGGTAAAATGATCATTAAAAGTATATTGAACCTCTTTAAACAGAAATAATACTTATAAAAAAAATTTTTTTTTTTTTGGTTTTTTTTATATTTTTTTTAATTTTGATCATGTAGATTTATGATCTCATGATCTTCAAGACTTGAGCTTCCAAGTCATTCAGCTACACTGGTGATCCTTTTGATCATCCAGTGGCTCTTGTGCTTAGGTGATTACACAGTAACCCCAACTTTCTTGCACATGTTCTTTATCATCCCCATGATCTGGTTGGGGGTTGAACTCTTGACTGGTTGTGTTTTCTTGAGTAGGTTGCATGATACACACTAACCCCTGGACTATATTTGTGATACTCATTCAAAACAAATTTAGTACAAATACACCACCCATGATGCACATTTGGTAATATTGTGACACATACCTGACAGATGTTATGTTCCACTCTAAGTCACAACATACAGTATGTGGATAATATGCATATAAATACCAAGTGCATAAATATGGAACATTCAAGTAGCATGTGACAAGTATGGATATAACTATGTATTTCATAATTATAGTTTTAGGATCATCATACCCTATGTGCATAAGATGCATATATTTATGCATTGCATAATTAATACATTATGTGAATGATATGCATATATCCATGCATTTAAAAATGATAGGATAATTATACCCTATGTGAAAAGTATGCATATAAATGCTAATTGCATAGTTATGGGATAGTCATACTCTAGGTGAATTAAGTACATACAAACAGTTACATTATAATTATGGGATATTCATACTATATGTGAATAGTATGTATATAAATAAATGGTGAAGTATAATGATTTCTAAAAATGAATAATATTAGTATAAATGTGAATATCAAGTAAATAATATTGGTAAAATAATCCATTATAGGCACATTATACATATTCAAAAAAGGATATGATTGATAAAATGATCATTAAAAGTATATTGAACCTCTTTAAACAGAAATAATATTTATAAAAATTTTTTTTTTTTTTTGGTTTTTTTAATATTTTTTTTTAATTTTTTTATTTCGATCATGTAGATTAATGATCTCATGATCTTCAAGACTTGAACTTCCAAGTCATTCAGCTACACTGGTGATCCTTTTGATCATCCAGTGGCTCTTGTGCTTAGGTGATTACACAGTAACCCCAACTTTCTTGCACATGTTCTTTATCATCCCCATGATCTGGTTGGGGGTTGAACTCTTGACTGGTTGTGTTTTCTTGAGTAGGTTGCATGATACACACTAACCCCTGGACTATATTTGTGATACTCATTCAAAACAAATTTAGTACAAATACACCACCCATGATGCACATTTGGTAATATTTTGACACATACCTGACAGATGTTATGTTCCACTCTAAGTCACAACATACAGTATGTGGATAATATGCATATAAATACCAAGTGCATAAATATGGAACATTCAAGTAGCATGTGACAAGTATGGATATAACTATGTATTTCATAATTATAGTTTTAGGATCATCATACCCTATGTGCATAAGATGCATATATTTATGCATTGCATAATTAATACATTATGTGAATGATATGCATATATCCATGCATTTAAAAATGATAGGATAATTATACCCTATGTGAAAAGTATGCATATAAATGCTAATTGCATAGTTATGGGATAGTCATACTCTAGGTGAATTAAGTACATACAAACAGTTACATTATAATTATGGGATATTCATACTATATGTGAATAGTATGTATATAAATAAATGGTGAAGTATAATGATTTCTAAAAATGAATAATATTAGTATAAATGTGAATATCAAGTAAATAATATTGGTAAAATAATCCATTATAGGCACATTATACATATTCAAAAAAGGATATGATTGGTAAAATGATCATTAAAAGTATATTGAACCTCTTTAAACAGAAATAATACTTATAAAAAAAATTTTTTTTTTTTTGGTTTTTTTTATATTTTTTTTAATTTTGATCATGTAGATTTATGATCTCATGATCTTCAAGACTTGAGCTTCCAAGTCATTCAGCTACACTGGTGATCCTTTTGATCATCCAGTGGCTCTTGTGCTTAGGTGATTACACAGTAACCCCAACTTTCTTGCACATGTTCTTTATCATCCCCATGATCTGGTTGGGGGTTGAACTCTTGACTGGTTGTGTTTTCTTGAGTAGGTTGCATGATACACACTAACCCCTGGACTATATTTGTGATACTCATTCAAAACAAATTTAGTACAAATACACCACCCATGATGCACATTTGGTAATATTTTGACACATACCTGACAGATGTTATGTTCCACTCTAAGTCACAACATACAGTATGTGGATAATATGCATATAAATACCAAGTGCATAAATATGGAACATTCAAGTAGCATGTGACAAGTATGGATATAACTATGTATTTCATAATTATAGTTTTAGGATCATCATACCCTATGTGCATAAGATGCATATATTTATGCATTGCATAATTAATACATTATGTGAATGATATGCATATATCCATGCATTTAAAAATGATAGGATAATTATACCCTATGTGAAAAGTATGCATATAAATGCTAATTGCATAGTTATGGGATAGTCATACTCTAGGTGAATTAAGTACATACAAACAGTTACATTATAATTATGGGATATTCATACTATATGTGAATAGTATGTATATAAATAAATGGTGAAGTATAATGATTTCTAAAAATGAATAATATTAGTATAAATGTGAATATCAAGTAAATAATATTGGTAAAATAATCCATTATAGGCACATTATACATATTCAAAAAAGGATATGATTGGTAAAATGATCATTAAAAGTATATTGAACCTCTTTAAACAGAAATAATACTTATAAAAAAAATTTTTTTTTTTTTGGTTTTTTTTATATTTTTTTTAATTTTGATCATGTAGATTTATGATCTCATGATCTTCAAGACTTGAGCTTCCAAGTCATTCAGCTACACTGGTGATCCTTTTGATCATCCAGTGGCTCTTGTGCTTAGGTGATTACACAGTAACCCCAACTTTCTTGCACATGTTCTTTATCATCCCCATGATCTGGTTGGGGGTTGAACTCTTGACTGGTTGTGTTTTCTTGAGTAGGTTGCATGATACACACTAACCCCTGGACTATATTTGTGATACTCATTCAAAACAAATTTAGTACAAATACACCACCCATGATGCACATTTGGTAATATTGTGACACATACCTGACAGATGTTATGTTCCACTCTAAGTCACAACATACAGTATGTGGATAATATGCATATAAATACCAAGTGCATAAATATGGAACATTCAAGTAGCATGTGACAAGTATGGATATAACTATGTATTTCATAATTATAGTTTTAGGATCATCATACCCTATGTGCATAAGATGCATATATTTATGCATTGCATAATTAATACATTATGTGAATGATATGCATATATCCATGCATTTAAAAATGATAGGATAATTATACCCTATGTGAAAAGTATGCATATAAATGCTAATTGCATAGTTATGGGATAGTCATACTCTAGGTGAATTAAGTACATACAAACAGTTACATTATAATTATGGGATATTCATACTATATGTGAATAGTATGTATATAAATAAATGGTGAAGTATAATGATTTCTAAAAATGAATAATATTAGTATAAATGTGAATATCAAGTAAATAATATTGGTAAAATAATCCATTATAGGCACATTATACATATTCAAAAAAGGATATGATTGATAAAATGATCATTAAAAGTATATTGAACCTCTTTAAACAGAAATAATATTTATAAAAATAGTTTTTTTTTTTTGGTTTTTTTAATATTTTTTTTTAATTTTTTTATTTCGATCATGTAGATTAATGATCTCATGATCTTCAAGACTTGAACTTCCAAGTCATTCAGCTACACTGGTGATCCTTTTGATCATCCAGTGGCTCTTGTGCTTAGGTGATTACACAGTAACCCCAACTTTCTTGCACATGTTCTTTATCATCCCCATGATCTGGTTGGGGGTTGAACTCTTGACTGGTTGTGTTTTCTTGAGTAGGTTGCATGATACACACTAACCCCTGGACTATATTTGTGATACTCATTCAAAACAAATTTAGTACAAATACACCACCCATGATGCACATTTGGTAATATTTTGACACATACCTGACAGATGTTATGTTCCACTCTAAGTCACAACATACAGTATGTGGATAATATGCATATAAATACCAAGTGCATAAATATGGAACATTCAAGTAGCATGTGACAAGTATGGATATAACTATGTATTTCATAATTATAGTTTTAGGATCATCATACCCTATGTGCATAAGATGCATATATTTATGCATTGCATAATTAATACATTATGTGAATGATATGCATATATCCATGCATTTAAAAATGATAGGATAATTATACCCTATGTGAAAAGTATGCATATAAATGCTAATTGCATAGTTATGGGATAGTCATACTCTAGGTGAATTAAGTACATACAAACAGTTACATTATAATTATGGGATATTCATACTATATGTGAATAGTATGTATATAAATAAATGGTGAAGTATAATGATTTCTAAAAATGAATAATATTAGTATAAATGTGAATATCAAGTAAATAATATTGGTAAAATAATCCATTATAGGCACATTATACATATTCAAAAAAGGATATGATTGGTAAAATGATCATTAAAAGTATATTGAACCTCTTTAAACAGAAATAATACTTATAAAAAATTTTTTTTTTTTTTTGGTTTTTTTTATATTTTTTTTTAATTTTTTAATTTTGATCATGTAGATTTATGATCTCATGATCTTCAAGACTTGAGCTTCCAAGTCATTCAGCTACACTGGTGATCCTTTTGATCATCCAGTGGCTCTTGTGCTTAGGTGATTACACAGTAACCCCAACTTTCTTGCACATGTTCTTTATCATCCCCATGATCTGGTTGGGGGTTGAACTCTTGACTGGTTGTGTTTTCTTGAGTAGGTTGCATGGTACACACTAACCCCTGGACTATATTTGTGATACTCATTCAAAACAAATTTAGTACAAATACACCACCCATGATGCACATTTGGTAATATTGTGACACATACCTGACAGATGTTATGTTCCACTCTAAGTCACAACATACAGTATGTGGATAATATGCATATAAATACCAAGTGCATAAATATGGAACATTCAAGTAGCATGTGACAAGTATGGATATAACTATGTATTTCATAATTATAGTTTTAGGATCATCATACCCTATGTGCATAAGATGCATATATTTATGCATTGCATAATTAATACATTATGTGAATGATATGCATATATCCATGAATTTAAAAATGATAGGATAATTATACCCTATGTGAAAAGTATGCATATAAATGATAATTGCATAGTTATGGGATAGTCATACTATAGGTGAATTAAGTACATACAAACAGTTACATTATAATTATGGGA
The DNA here is from genome assembly GCA_030280995.1 of Hemileia vastatrix. Classification (NCBI taxonomy): domain Eukaryota; kingdom Fungi; phylum Basidiomycota; class Pucciniomycetes; order Pucciniales; family Zaghouaniaceae; genus Hemileia; species Hemileia vastatrix. Next base: position 23,476,613 of record JASXTE010000004.1, on the reverse strand, counting down.
TATTCATACTATATGTGAATAGTATGTATATAAATAAATGGTGAAGTATAATGATTTCTAAAAATGAATAATATTAGTATAAATGTGAATATCAAGTAAATAATATTGGTAAAATAATCCATTATAGGCACATTATACATATTCAAAAAAGGATATGATTGGTAAAATGATCATTAAAAGTATATTGAACCTCTTTAAACAGAAATAATACTTATAAAAAAAATTTTTTTTTTTTTGGTTTTTTTTATATTTTTTTTAATTTTGATCATGTAGATTTATGATCTCATGATCTTCAAGACTTGAGCTTCCAAGTCATTCAGCTACACTGGTGATCCTTTTGATCATCCAGTGGCTCTTGTGCTTAGGTGATTACACAGTAACCCCAACTTTCTTGCACATGTTCTTTATCATCCCCATGATCTGGTTGGGGGTTGAACTCTTGACTGGTTGTGTTTTCTTGAGTAGGTTGCATGATACACACTAACCCCTGGACTATATTTGTGATACTCATTCAAAACAAATTTAGTACAAATACACCACCCATGATGCACATTTGGTAATATTGTGACACATACCTGACAGATGTTATGTTCCACTCTAAGTCACAACATACAGTATGTGGATAATATGCATATAAATACCAAGTGCATAAATATGGAACATTCAAGTAGCATGTGACAAGTATGGATATAACTATGTATTTCATAATTATAGTTTTAGGATCATCATACCCTATGTGCATAAGATGCATATATTTATGCATTGCATAATTAATACATTATGTGAATGATATGCATATATCCATGCATTTAAAAATGATAGGATAATTATACCCTATGTGAAAAGTATGCATATAAATGCTAATTGCATAGTTATGGGATAGTCATACTCTAGGTGAATTAAGTACATACAAACAGTTACATTATAATTATGGGATATTCATACTATATGTGAATAGTATGTATATAAATAAATGGTGAAGTATAATGATTTCTAAAAATGAATAATATTAGTATAAATGTGAATATCAAGTAAATAATATTGGTAAAATAATCCATTATAGGCACATTATACATATTCAAAAAAGGATATGATTGATAAAATGATCATTAAAAGTATATTGAACCTCTTTAAACAGAAATAATATTTATAAAAATTTTTTTTTTTTTTTGGTTTTTTTAATATTTTTTTTTAATTTTTTTATTTCGATCATGTAGATTAATGATCTCATGATCTTCAAGACTTGAACTTCCAAGTCATTCAGCTACACTGGTGATCCTTTTGATCATCCAGTGGCTCTTGTGCTTAGGTGATTACACAGTAACCCCAACTTTCTTGCACATGTTCTTTATCATCCCCATGATCTGGTTGGGGGTTGAACTCTTGACTGGTTGTGTTTTCTTGAGTATGTTGCATGATACACACTAACCCCTGGACTATATTTGTGATACTCATTCAAAACAAATTTAGTACAAATACACCACCCATGATGCACATTTGGTAATATTTTGACACATACCTGACAGATGTTATGTTCCACTCTAAGTCACAACATACAGTATGTGGATAATATGCATATAAATACCAAGTGCATAAATATGGAACATTCAAGTAGCATGTGACAAGTATGGATATAACTATGTATTTCATAATTATAGTTTTAGGATCATCATACCCTATGTGCATAAGATGCATATATTTATGCATTGCATAATTAATACATTATGTGAATGATATGCATATATCCATGCATTTAAAAATGATAGGATAATTATACCCTATGTGAAAAGTATGCATATAAATGCTAATTGCATAGTTATGGGATAGTCATACTCTAGGTGAATTAAGTACATACAAACAGTTACATTATAATTATGGGATATTCATACTATATGTGAATAGTATGTATATAAATAAATGGTGAAGTATAATGATTTCTAAAAATGAATAATATTAGTATAAATGTGAATATCAAGTAAATAATATTGGTAAAATAATCCATTATAGGCACATTATACATATTCAAAAAAGGATATGATTGGTAAAATGATCATTAAAAGTATATTGAACCTCTTTAAACAGAAATAATACTTATAAAAAATTTTTTTTTTTTTTGGTTTTTTTTATATTTTTTTTTAATTTTTTAATTTTGATCATGTAGATTTATGATCTCATGATCTTCAAGACTTGAGCTTCCAAGTCATTCAGCTACACTGGTGATCCTTTTGATCATCCAGTGGCTCTTGTGCTTAGGTGATTACACAGTAACCCCAACTTTCTTGCACATGTTCTTTATCATCCCCATGATCTGGTTGGGGGTTGAACTCTTGACTGGTTGTGTTTTCTTGAGTAGGTTGCATGATACACACTAACCCCTGGACTATATTTGTGATACTCATTCAAAACAAATTTAGTACAAATACACCACCCATGATGCACATTTGGTAATATTGTGACACATACCTGACAGATGTTATGTTCCACTCTAAGTCACAACATACAGTATGTGGATAATATGCATATAAATACCAAGTGCATAAATATGGAACATTCAAGTAGCATGTGACAAGTATGGATATAACTATGTATTTCATAATTATAGTTTTAGGATCATCATACCCTATGTGCATAAGATGCATATATTTATGCATTGCATAATTAATACATTATGTGAATGATATGCATATATCCATGCATTTAAAAATGATAGGATAATTATACCCTATGTGAAAAGTATGCATATAAATGCTAATTGCATAGTTATGGGATAGTCATACTCTAGGTGAATTAAGTACATACAAACAGTTACATTATAATTATGGGATATTCATACTATATGTGAATAGTATGTATATAAATAAATGGTGAAGTATAATGATTTCTAAAAATGAATAATATTAGTATAAATGTGAATATCAAGTAAATAATATTGGTAAAATAATCCATTATAGGCACATTATACATATTCAAAAAAGGATATGATTGATAAAATGATCATTAAAAGTATATTGAACCTCTTTAAACAGAAATAATATTTATAAAAATAGTTTTTTTTTTTTGGTTTTTTTAATATTTTTTTTTAATTTTTTTATTTCGATCATGTAGATTAATGATCTCATGATCTTCAAGACTTGAACTTCCAAGTCATTCAGCTACACTGGTGATCCTTTTGATCATCCAGTGGCTCTTGTGCTTAGGTGATTACACAGTAACCCCAACTTTCTTGCACATGTTCTTTATCATCCCCATGATCTGGTTGGGGGTTGAACTCTTGACTGGTTGTGTTTTCTTGAGTAGGTTGCATGATACACACTAACCCCTGGACTATATTTGTGATACTCATTCAAAACAAATTTAGTACAAATACACCACCCATGATGCACATTTGGTAATATTTTGACACATACCTGACAGATGTTATGTTCCACTCTAAGTCACAACATACAGTATGTGGATAATATGCATATAAATACCAAGTGCATAAATATGGAACATTCAAGTAGCATGTGACAAGTATGGATATAACTATGTATTTCATAATTATAGTTTTAGGATCATCATACCCTATGTGCATAAGATGCATATATTTATGCATTGCATAATTAATACATTATGTGAATGATATGCATATATCCATGCATTTAAAAATGATAGGATAATTATACCCTATGTGAAAAGTATGCATATAAATGCTAATTGCATAGTTATGGGATAGTCATACTCTAGGTGAATTAAGTACATACAAACAGTTACATTATAATTATGGGATATTCATACTATATGTGAATAGTATGTATATAAATAAATGGTGAAGTATAATGATTTCTAAAAATGAATAATATTAGTATAAATGTGAATATCAAGTAAATAATATTGGTAAAATAATCCATTATAGGCACATTATACATATTCAAAAAAGGATATGATTGGTAAAATGATCATTAAAAGTATATTGAACCTCTTTAAACAGAAATAATACTTATAAAAAATTTTTTTTTTTTTTTGGTTTTTTTTATATTTTTTTTTAATTTTTTAATTTTGATCATGTAGATTTATGATCTCATGATCTTCAAGACTTGAGCTTCCAAGTCATTCAGCTACACTGGTGATCCTTTTGATCATCCAGTGGCTCTTGTGCTTAGGTGATTACACAGTAACCCCAACTTTCTTGCACATGTTCTTTATCATCCCCATGATCTGGTTGGGGGTTGAACTCTTGACTGGTTGTGTTTTCTTGAGTAGGTTGCATGGTACACACTAACCCCTGGACTATATTTGTGATACTCATTCAAAACAAATTTAGTACAAATACACCACCCATGATGCACATTTGGTAATATTGTGACACATACCTGACAGATGTTATGTTCCACTCTAAGTCACAACATACAGTATGTGGATAATATGCATATAAATACCAAGTGCATAAATATGGAACATTCAAGTAGCATGTGACAAGTATGGATATAACTATGTATTTCATAATTATAGTTTTAGGATCATCATACCCTATGTGCATAAGATGCATATATTTATGCATTGCATAATTAATACATTATGTGAATGATATGCATATATCCATGAATTTAAAAATGATAGGATAATTATACCCTATGTGAAAAGTATGCATATAAATGATAATTGCATAGTTATGGGATAGTCATACTATAGGTGAATTAAGTACATACAAACAGTTACATTATAATTATGGGATATTCATACTATATGTGAATAGTATGTATATAAATAAATGGTGAAGTATAATGATTTCTAAAAATGAATAATATTAGTATAAATGTGAATATCAAGTAAATAATATTGGTAAAATAATCCATTATAGGCACATTATACATATTCAAAAAAGGATATGATTGGTAAAATGATCATTAAAAGTATATTGAACCTCTTTAAACAGAAATAATACTTATAAAAAAAATTTTTTTTTTTTTGGTTTTTTTTATATTTTTTTTAATTTTGATCATGTAGATTTATGATCTCATGATCTTCAAGACTTGAGCTTCCAAGTCATTCAGCTACACTGGTGATCCTTTTGATCATCCAGTGGCTCTTGTGCTTAGGTGATTACACAGTAACCCCAACTTTCTTGCACATGTTCTTTATCATCCCCATGATCTGGTTGGGGGTTGAACTCTTGACTGGTTGTGTTTTCTTGAGTAGGTTGCATGATACACACTAACCCCTGGACTATATTTGTGATACTCATTCAAAACAAATTTAGTACAAATACACCACCCATGATGCACATTTGGTAATATTGTGACACATACCTGACAGATGTTATGTTCCACTCTAAGTCACAACATACAGTATGTGGATAATATGCATATAAATACCAAGTGCATAAATATGGAACATTCAAGTAGCATGTGACAAGTATGGATATAACTATGTATTTCATAATTATAGTTTTAGGATCATCATACCCTATGTGCATAAGATGCATATATTTATGCATTGCATAATTAATACATTATGTGAATGATATGCATATATCCATGCATTTAAAAATGATAGGATAATTATACCCTATGTGAAAAGTATGCATATAAATGCTAATTGCATAGTTATGGGATAGTCATACTCTAGGTGAATTAAGTACATACAAACAGTTACATTATAATTATGGGATATTCATACTATATGTGAATAGTATGTATATAAATAAATGGTGAAGTATAATGATTTCTAAAAATGAATAATATTAGTATAAATGTGAATATCAAGTAAATAATATTGGTAAAATAATCCATTATAGGCACATTATACATATTCAAAAAAGGATATGATTGATAAAATGATCATTAAAAGTATATTGAACCTCTTTAAACAGAAATAATATTTATAAAAATTTTTTTTTTTTTTTGGTTTTTTTAATATTTTTTTTTAATTTTTTTATTTCGATCATGTAGATTAATGATCTCATGATCTTCAAGACTTGAACTTCCAAGTCATTCAGCTACACTGGTGATCCTTTTGATCATCCAGTGGCTCTTGTGCTTAGGTGATTACACAGTAACCCCAACTTTCTTGCACATGTTCTTTATCATCCCCATGATCTGGTTGGGGGTTGAACTCTTGACTGGTTGTGTTTTCTTGAGTATGTTGCATGATACACACTAACCCCTGGACTATATTTGTGATACTCATTCAAAACAAATTTAGTACAAATACACCACCCATGATGCACATTTGGTAATATTTTGACACATACCTGACAGATGTTATGTTCCACTCTAAGTCACAACATACAGTATGTGGATAATATGCATATAAATACCAAGTGCATAAATATGGAACATTCAAGTAGCATGTGACAAGTATGGATATAACTATGTATTTCATAATTATAGTTTTAGGATCATCATACCCTATGTGCATAAGATGCATATATTTATGCATTGCATAATTAATACATTATGTGAATGATATGCATATATCCATGCATTTAAAAATGATAGGATAATTATACCCTATGTGAAAAGTATGCATATAAATGCTAATTGCATAGTTATGGGATAGTCATACTCTAGGTGAATTAAGTACATACAAACAGTTACATTATAATTATGGGATATTCATACTATATGTGAATAGTATGTATATAAATAAATGGTGAAGTATAATGATTTCTAAAAATGAATAATATTAGTATAAATGTGAATATCAAGTAAATAATATTGGTAAAATAATCCATTATAGGCACATTATACATATTCAAAAAAGGATATGATTGGTAAAATGATCATTAAAAGTATATTGAACCTCTTTAAACAGAAATAATACTTATAAAAAATTTTTTTTTTTTTTTGGTTTTTTTTATATTTTTTTTTAATTTTTTAATTTTGATCATGTAGATTTATGATCTCATGATCTTCAAGACTTGAGCTTCCAAGTCATTCAGCTACACTGGTGATCCTTTTGATCATCCAGTGGCTCTTGTGCTTAGGTGATTACACAGTAACCCCAACTTTCTTGCACATGTTCTTTATCATCCCCATGATCTGGTTGGGGGTTGAACTCTTGACTGGTTGTGTTTTCTTGAGTAGGTTGCATGGTACACACTAACCCCTGGACTATATTTGTGATACTCATTCAAAACAAATTTAGTACAAATACACCACCCATGATGCACATTTGGTAATATTGTGACACATACCTGACAGATGTTATGTTCCACTCTAAGTCACAACATACAGTATGTGGATAATATGCATATAAATACCAAGTGCATAAATATGGAACATTCAAGTAGCATGTGACAAGTATGGATATAACTATGTATTTCATAATTATAGTTTTAGGATCATCATACCCTATGTGCATAAGATGCATATATTTATGCATTGCATAATTAATACATTATGTGAATGATATGCATATATCCATGCATTTAAAAATGATAGGATAATTATACCCTATGTGAAAAGTATGCATATAAATGATAATTGCATAGTTATGGGATAGTCATACTATAGGTGAATTAAGTACATACAAACAGTTACATTATAATTATGGGATATTCATACTATATGTGAATAGTATGTATATAAATAAATGGTGAAGTATAATGATTTCTAAAAATGAATAATATTAGTATAAATGTGAATATCAAGTAAATAATATTGGTAAAATAATCCATTATAGGCACATTATACATATTCAAAAAAGGATATGATTGGTAAAATGATCATTAAAAGTATATTGAACCTCTTTAAACAGAAATAATACTTATAAAAAAAATTTTTTTTTTTTTGGTTTTTTTTATATTTTTTTTAATTTTGATCATGTAGATTTATGATCTCATGATCTTCAAGACTTGAGCTTCCAAGTCATTCAGCTACACTGGTGATCCTTTTGATCATCCAGTGGCTCTTGTGCTTAGGTGATTACACAGTAACCCCAACTTTCTTGCACATGTTCTTTATCATCCCCATGATCTGGTTGGGGGTTGAACTCTTGACTGGTTGTGTTTTCTTGAGTAGGTTGCATGATACACACTAACCCCTGGACTATATTTGTGATACTCATTCAAAACAAATTTAGTACAAATACACCACCCATGATGCACATTTGGTAATATTGTGACACATACCTGACAGATGTTATGTTCCACTCTAAGTCACAACATACAGTATGTGGATAATATGCATATAAATACCAAGTGCATAAATATGGAACATTCAAGTAGCATGTGACAAGTATGGATATAACTATGTATTTCATAATTATAGTTTTAGGATCATCATACCCTATGTGCATAAGATGCATATATTTATGCATTGCATAATTAATACACTATGTGAATGATATGCATATATCCATGCATTTAAAAATGATAGGATAATTATACCCTATGTGAAAAGTATGCATATAAATGCTAATTGCATAGTTATGGGATAGTCATACTCTAGGTGAATTAAGTACATACAAACAGTTACATTATAATTATGGGATATTCATACTATATGTGAATAGTATGTATATAAATAAATGGTGAAGTATAATGATTTCTAAAAATGAATAATATTAGTATAAATGTGAATATCAAGTAAATAATATTGGTAAAATAATCCATTATAGGCACATTATACATATTCAAAAAAGGATATGATTGGTAAAATGATCATTAAAAGTATATTGAACCTCTTTAAACAGAAATAATATTTATAAAATTTTTTTTTTTTTTTTGGTTTTTTTAATATTTTTTTTTAATTTTTTTATTTCGATCATGTAGATTAATGATCTCATGATCTTCAAGACTTGAACTTCCAAGTCATTCAGCTACACTGGTGATCCTTTTGATCATCCAGTGGCTCTTGTGCTTAGGTGATTACACAGTAACCCCAACTTTCTTGCACATGTTCTTTATCATCCCCATGATCTGGTTGGGGGTTGAACTCTTGACTGGTTGTGTTTTCTTGAGTAGGTTGCATGATACACACTAACCCCTGGACTATATTTGTGATACTCATTCAAAACAAATTTAGTACAAATACACCACCCATGATGCACATTTGGTAATATTTTGACACATACCTGACAGATGTTATGTTCCACTCTAAGTCACAACATACAGTATGTGGATAATATGCATATAAATACCAAGTGCATAAATATGGAACATTCAAGTAGCATGTGACAAGTATGGATATAACTATGTATTTCATAATTATAGTTTTAGGATCATCATACCCTATGTGCATAAGATGCATATATTTATGCATTGCATAATTAATACATTATGTGAATGATATGCATATATCCATGCATTTAAAAATGATAGGATAATTATACCCTATGTGAAAAGTATGCATATAAATGCTAATTGCATAGTTATGGGATAGTCATACTCTAGGTGAATTAAGTACATACAAACAGTTACATTATAATTATGGGATATTCATACTATATGTGAATAGTATGTATATAAATAAATGGTGAAGTATAATGATTTCTAAAAATGAATAATATTAGTATAAATGTGAATATCAAGTAAATAATATTGGTAAAATAATCCATTATAGGCACATTATACATATTCAAAAAAGGATATGATTGGTAAAATGATCATTAAAAGTATATTGAACCTCTTTAAACAGAAATAATACTTATAAAAAAAATTTTTTTTTTTTTGGTTTTTTTTATATTTTTTTTAATTTTGATCATGTAGATTTATGATCTCATGATCTTCAAGACTTGAGCTTCCAAGTCATTCAGCTACACTGGTGATCCTTTTGATCATCCAGTGGCTCTTGTGCTTAGGTGATTACACAGTAACCCCAACTTTCTTGCACATGTTCTTTATCATCCCCATGATCTGGTTGGGGGTTGAACTCTTGACTGGTTGTGTTTTCTTGAGTAGGTTGCATGGTACACACTAACCCCTGGACTATATTTGTGATACTCATTCAAAACAAATTTAGTACAAATACACCACCCATGATGCACATTTGGTAATATTGTGACACATACCTGACAGATGTTATGTTCCACTCTAAGTCACAACATACAGTATGTGGATAATATGCATATAAATACCAAGTGCATAAATATGGAACATTCAAGTAGCATGTGACAAGTATGGATATAACTATGTATTTCATAATTATAGTTTTAGGATCATCATACCCTATGTGCATAAGATGCATATATTTATGCATTGCATAATTAATACATTATGTGAATGATATGCATATATCCATGCATTTAAAAATGATAGGATAATTATACCCTATGTGAAAAGTATGCATATAAATGCTAATTGCATAGTTATGGGATAGTCATACTCTAGGTGAATTAAGTACATACAAACAGTTACATTATAATTATGGGATATTCATACTATATGTGAATAGTATGTATATAAATAAATGGTGAAGTATAATGATTTCTAAAAATGAATAATATTAGTATAAATGTGAATATCAAGTAAATAATATTGGTAAAATAATCCATTATAGGCACATTATACATATTCAAAAAAGGATATGATTGATAAAATGATCATTAAAAGTATATTGAACCTCTTTAAACAGAAATAATATTTATAAAAATTTTTTTTTTTTTTTGGTTTTTTTAATATTTTTTTTTAATTTTTTTATTTCGATCATGTAGATTAATGATCTCATGATCTTCAAGACTTGAACTTCCAAGTCATTCAGCTACACTGGTGATCCTTTTGATCATCCAGTGGCTCTTGTGCTTAGGTGATTACACAGTAACCCCAACTTTCTTGCACATGTTCTTTATCATCCCCATGATCTGGTTGGGGGTTGAACTCTTGACTGGTTGTGTTTTCTTGAGTAGGTTGCATGATACACACTAACCCCTGGACTATATTTGTGATACTCATTCAAAACAAATTTAGTACAAATACACCACCCATGATGCACATTTGGTAATATTTTGACACATACCTGACAGATGTTATGTTCCACTCTAAGTCACAACATACAGTATGTGGATAATATGCATATAAATACCAAGTGCATAAATATGGAACATTCAAGTAGCATGTGACAAGTATGGATATAACTATGTATTTCATAATTATAGTTTTAGGATCATCATACCCTATGTGCATAAGATGCATATATTTATGCATTGCATAATTAATACATTATGTGAATGATATGCATATATCCATGCATTTAAAAATGATAGGATAATTATACCCTATGTGAAAAGTATGCATATAAATGCTAATTGCATAGTTATGGGATAGTCATACTCTAGGTGAATTAAGTACATACAAACAGTTACATTATAATTATGGGATATTCATACTATATGTGAATAGTATGTATATAAATAAATGGTGAAGTATAATGATTTCTAAAAATGAATAATATTAGTATAAATGTGAATATCAAGTAAATAATATTGGTAAAATAATCCATTATAGGCACATTATACATATTCAAAAAGGATATGATTGGTAAAATGATCATTAAAAGTATATTGAACCTCTTTAAACAGAAATAATACTTATAAAAAATTTTTTTTTTTTTTTGGTTTTTTTTATATTTTTTTTTAATTTTTTAATTTTGATCATGTAGATTTATGATCTCATGATCTTCAAGACTTGAGCTTCCAAGTCATTCAGCTACACTGGTGATCCTTTTGATCATCCAGTGGCTCTTGTGCTTAGGTGATTACACAGTAACCCCAACTTTCTTGCACATGTTCTTTATCATCCCCATGATCTGGTTGGGGGTTGAACTCTTGACTGGTTGTGTTTTCTTGAGTAGGTTGCATGGTACACACTAACCCCTGGACTATATTTGTGATACTCATTCAAAACAAATTTAGTACAAATACACCACCCATGATGCACATTTGGTAATATTGTGACACATACCTGACAGATGTTATGTTCCACTCTAAGTCACAACATACAGTATGTGGATAATATGCATATAAATACCAAGTGCATAAATATGGAACATTCAAGTAGCATGTGACAAGTATGGATATAACTATGTATTTCATAATTATAGTTTTAGGATCATCATACCCTATGTGCATAAGATGCATATATTTATGCATTGCATAATTAATACATTATGTGAATGATATGCATATATCCATGCATTTAAAAATGATAGGATAATTATACCCTATGTGAAAAGTATGCATATAAATGATAATTGCATAGTTATGGGATAGTCATACTATAGGTGAATTAAGTACATACAAACAGTTACATTATAATTATGGGATATTCATACTATATGTGAATAGTATGTATATAAATAAATGGTGAAGTATAATGATTTCTAAAAATGAATAATATTAGTATAAATGTGAATATCAAGTAAATAATATTGGTAAAATAATCCATTATAGGCACATTATACATATTCAAAAAAGGATATGATTGGTAAAATGATCATTAAAAGTATATTGAACCTCTTTAAACAGAAATAATACTTATAAAAAAAATTTTTTTTTTTTTGGTTTTTTTTATATTTTTTTTAATTTTGATCATGTAGATTTATGATCTCATGATCTTCAAGACTTGAGCTTCCAAGTCATTCAGCTACACTGGTGATCCTTTTGATCATCCAGTGGCTCTTGTGCTTAGGTGATTACACAGTAACCCCAACTTTCTTGCACATGTTCTTTATCATCCCCATGATCTGGTTGGGGGTTGAACTCTTGACTGGTTGTGTTTTCTTGAGTAGGTTGCATGATACACACTAACCCCTGGACTATATTTGTGATACTCATTCAAAACAAATTTAGTACAAATACACCACCCATGATGCACATTTGGTAATATTGTGACACATACCTGACAGATGTTATGTTCCACTCTAAGTCACAACATACAGTATGTGGATAATATGCATATAAATACCAAGTGCATAAATATGGAACATTCAAGTAGCATGTGACAAGTATGGATATAACTATGTATTTCATAATTATAGTTTTAGGATCATCATACCCTATGTGCATAAGATGCATATATTTATGCATTGCATAATTAATACATTATGTGAATGATATGCATATATCCATGCATTTAAAAATGATAGGATAATTATACCCTATGTGAAAAGTATGCATATAAATGCTAATTGCATAGTTATGGGATAGTCATACTCTAGGTGAATTAAGTACATACAAACAGTTACATTATAATTATGGGATATTCATACTATATGTGAATAGTATGTATATAAATAAATGGTGAAGTATAATGATTTCTAAAAATGAATAATATTAGTATAAATGTGAATATCAAGTAAATAATATTGGTAAAATAATCCATTATAGGCACATTATACATATTCAAAAAAGGATATGATTGATAAAATGATCATTAAAAGTATATTGAACCTCTTTAAACAGAAATAATATTTATAAAAATTTTTTTTTTTTTTTGGTTTTTTTAATATTTTTTTTTAATTTTTTTATTTCGATCATGTAGATTAATGATCTCATGATCTTCAAGACTTGAACTTCCAAGTCATTCAGCTACACTGGTGATCCTTTTGATCATCCAGTGGCTCTTGTGCTTAGGTGATTACACAGTAACCCCAACTTTCTTGCACATGTTCTTTATCATCCCCATGATCTGGTTGGGGGTTGAACTCTTGACTGGTTGTGTTTTCTTGAGTAGGTTGCATGATACACACTAACCCCTGGACTATATTTGTGATACTCATTCAAAACAAATTTAGTACAAATACACCACCCATGATGCACATTTGGTAATATTTTGACACATACCTGACAGATGTTATGTTCCACTCTAAGTCACAACATACAGTATGTGGATAATATGCATATAAATACCAAGTGCATAAATATGGAACATTCAAGTAGCATGTGACAAGTATGGATATAACTATGTATTTCATAATTATAGTTTTAGGATCATCATACCCTATGTGCATAAGATGCATATATTTATGCATTGCATAATTAATACATTATGTGAATGATATGCATATATCCATGCATTTAAAAATGATAGGATAATTATACCCTATGTGAAAAGTATGCATATAAATGCTAATTGCATAGTTATGGGATAGTCATACTCTAGGTGAATTAAGTACATACAAACAGTTACATTATAATTATGGGATATTCATACTATATGTGAATAGTATGTATATAAATAAATGGTGAAGTATAATGATTTCTAAAAATGAATAATATTAGTATAAATGTGAATATCAAGTAAATAATATTGGTAAAATAATCCATTATAGGCACATTATACATATTCAAAAAGGATATGATTGGTAAAATGATCATTAAAAGTATATTGAACCTCTTTAAACAGAAATAATACTTATAAAAAATTTTTTTTTTTTTTTGGTTTTTTTTATATTTTTTTTTAATTTTTTAATTTTGATCATGTAGATTTATGATCTCATGATCTTCAAGACTTGAGCTTCCAAGTCATTCAGCTACACTGGTGATCCTTTTGATCATCCAGTGGCTCTTGTGCTTAGGTGATTACACAGTAACCCCAACTTTCTTGCACATGTTCTTTATCATCCCCATGATCTGGTTGGGGGTTGAACTCTTGACTGGTTGTGTTTTCTTGAGTAGGTTGCATGGTACACACTAACCCCTGGACTATATTTGTGATACTCATTCAAAACAAATTTAGTACAAATACACCACCCATGATGCACATTTGGTAATATTGTGACACATACCTGACAGATGTTATGTTCCACTCTAAGTCACAACATACAGTATGTGGATAATATGCATATAAATACCAAGTGCATAAATATGGAACATTCAAGTAGCATGTGACAAGTATGGATATAACTATGTATTTCATAATTATAGTTTTAGGATCATCATACCCTATGTGCATAAGATGCATATATTTATGCATTGCATAATTAATACATTATGTGAATGATATGCATATATCCATGCATTTAAAAATGATAGGATAATTATACCCTATGTGAAAAGTATGCATATAAATGATAATTGCATAGTTATGGGATAGTCATACTATAGGTGAATTAAGTACATACAAACAGTTACATTATAATTATGGGATATTCATACTATATGTGAATAGTATGTATATAAATAAATGGTGAAGTATAATGATTTCTAAAAATGAATAATATTAGTATAAATGTGAATATCAAGTAAATAATATTGGTAAAATAATCCATTATAGGCACATTATACATATTCAAAAAAGGATATGATTGGTAAAATGATCATTAAAAGTATATTGAACCTCTTTAAACAGAAATAATACTTATAAAAAAAATTTTTTTTTTTTTGGTTTTTTTTATATTTTTTTTAATTTTGATCATGTAGATTTATGATCTCATGATCTTCAAGACTTGAGCTTCCAAGTCATTCAGCTACACTGGTGATCCTTTTGATCATCCAGTGGCTCTTGTGCTTAGGTGATTACACAGTAACCCCAACTTTCTTGCACATGTTCTTTATCATCCCCATGATCTGGTTGGGGGTTGAACTCTTGACTGGTTGTGTTTTCTTGAGTAGGTTGCATGATACACACTAACCCCTGGACTATATTTGTGATACTCATTCAAAACAAATTTAGTACAAATACACCACCCATGATGCACATTTGGTAATATTGTGACACATACCTGACAGATGTTATGTTCCACTCTAAGTCACAACATACAGTATGTGGATAATATGCATATAAATACCAAGTGCATAAATATGGAACATTCAAGTAGCATGTGACAAGTATGGATATAACTATGTATTTCATAATTATAGTTTTAGGATCATCATACCCTATGTGCATAAGATGCATATATTTATGCATTGCATAATTAATACATTATGTGAATGATATGCATATATCCATGCATTTAAAAATGATAGGATAATTATACCCTATGTGAAAAGTATGCATATAAATGCTAATTGCATAGTTATGGGATAGTCATACTCTAGGTGAATTAAGTACATACAAACAGTTACATTATAATTATGGGATATTCATACTATATGTGAATAGTATGTATATAAATAAATGGTGAAGTATAATGATTTCTAAAAATGAATAATATTAGTATAAATGTGAATATCAAGTAAATAATATTGGTAAAATAATCCATTATAGGCACATTATACATATTCAAAAAAGGATATGATTGATAAAATGATCATTAAAAGTATATTGAACCTCTTTAAACAGAAATAATATTTATAAAAATTTTTTTTTTTTTTTGGTTTTTTTAATATTTTTTTTTAATTTTTTTATTTCGATCATGTAGATTAATGATCTCATGATCTTCAAGACTTGAACTTCCAAGTCATTCAGCTACACTGGTGATCCTTTTGATCATCCAGTGGCTCTTGTGCTTAGGTGATTACACAGTAACCCCAACTTTCTTGCACATGTTCTTTATCATCCCCATGATCTGGTTGGGGGTTGAACTCTTGACTGGTTGTGTTTTCTTGAGTAGGTTGCATGATACACACTAACCCCTGGACTATATTTGTGATACTCATTCAAAACAAATTTAGTACAAATACACCACCCATGATGCACATTTGGTAATATTTTGACACATACCTGACAGATGTTATGTTCCACTCTAAGTCACAACATACAGTATGTGGATAATATGCATATAAATACCAAGTGCATAAATATGGAACATTCAAGTAGCATGTGACAAGTATGGATATAACTATGTATTTCATAATTATAGTTTTAGGATCATCATACCCTATGTGCATAAGATGCATATATTTATGCATTGCATAATTAATACATTATGTGAATGATATGCATATATCCATGCATTTAAAAATGATAGGATAATTATACCCTATGTGAAAAGTATGCATATAAATGCTAATTGCATAGTTATGGGATAGTCATACTCTAGGTGAATTAAGTACATACAAACAGTTACATTATAATTATGGGATATTCATACTATATGTGAATAGTATGTATATAAATAAATGGTGAAGTATAATGATTTCTAAAAATGAATAATATTAGTATAAATGTGAATATCAAGTAAATAATATTGGTAAAATAATCCATTATAGGCACATTATACATATTCAAAAAAGGATAT
The DNA here is from genome assembly GCA_030280995.1 of Hemileia vastatrix. NCBI lineage: Eukaryota > Fungi > Basidiomycota > Pucciniomycetes > Pucciniales > Zaghouaniaceae > Hemileia > Hemileia vastatrix. Next base: position 23,459,511 of record JASXTE010000004.1, on the reverse strand, counting down.
GATTGGTAAAATGATCATTAAAAGTATATTGAACCTCTTTAAACAGAAATAATACTTATAAAAAATTTTTTTTTTTTTTGGTTTTTTTTATATTTTTTTTTAATTTTTTAATTTTGATCATGTAGATTTATGATCTCATGATCTTCAAGACTTGAGCTTCCAAGTCATTCAGCTACACTGGTGATCCTTTTGATCATCCAGTGGCTCTTGTGCTTAGGTGATTACACAGTAACCCCAACTTTCTTGCACATGTTCTTTATCATCCCCATGATCTGGTTGGGGGTTGAACTCTTGACTGGTTGTGTTTTCTTGAGTAGGTTGCATGGTACACACTAACCCCTGGACTATATTTGTGATACTCATTCAAAACAAATTTAGTACAAATACACCACCCATGATGCACATTTGGTAATATTGTGACACATACCTGACAGATGTTATGTTCCACTCTAAGTCACAACATACAGTATGTGGATAATATGCATATAAATACCAAGTGCATAAATATGGAACATTCAAGTAGCATGTGACAAGTATGGATATAACTATGTATTTCATAATTATAGTTTTAGGATCATCATACCCTATGTGCATAAGATGCATATATTTATGCATTGCATAATTAATACATTATGTGAATGATATGCATATATCCATGCATTTAAAAATGATAGGATAATTATACCCTATGTGAAAAGTATGCATATAAATGATAATTGCATAGTTATGGGATAGTCATACTATAGGTGAATTAAGTACATACAAACAGTTACATTATAATTATGGGATATTCATACTATATGTGAATAGTATGTATATAAATAAATGGTGAAGTATAATGATTTCTAAAAATTAATAATATTAGTATAAATGTGAATATCAAGTAAATAATATTGGTAAAATAATCCATTATAGGCACATTATACATATTCAAAAAAGGATATGATTGGTAAAATGATCATTAAAAGTATATTGAACCTCTTTAAACAGAAATAATATTTATAAAAAAAATTTTAATTTTTGGTTTTTTTAATATTTTTTTTTAATTTTTTTATTTCGATCATGTAGATTTATGATCTCATGATCTTCAAGACTTGAGCTTCCAAGTCATTCAGCTACACTGGTGATCCTTTTGATCATCCAGTGGATCTTGTGCTTAGGTGATTACACAGTAACCCCAACTTTCTTGCACATGTTCTTTATCATCCCCATGATCTGGTTGGGGGTTGAACTCTTGACTGGTTGTGTTTTCTTGAGTAGGTTGCATGATACACACTAACCCCTGGACTATATTTGTGATACTCATTCAAAACAAATTTAGTACAAATACACCACCCATGATGCACATTTGGTAATATTTTGACACATACCTGACAGATGTTATGTTCCACTCTAAGTCACAACATACAGTATGTGGATAATATGCATATAAATACCAAGTGCATAAATATGGAACATTCAAGTAGCATGTGACAAGTATGGATATAACTATGTATTTCATAATTATAGTTTTAGGATCATCATACCCTATGTGCATAAGATGCATATATTTATGCATTGCATAATTAATACATTATGTGAATGATATGCATATATCCATGCATTTAAAAATGATAGGATAATTATACCCTATGTGAAAAGTATGCATATAAATGCTAATTGCATAGTTATGGGATAGTCATACTCTAGGTGAATTAAGTACATACAAACAGTTACATTATAATTATGGGATATTCATACTATATGTGAATAGTATGTATATAAATAAATGGTGAAGTATAATGATTTCTAAAAATGAATAATATTAGTATAAATGTGAATATCAAGTAAATAATATTGGTAAAATAATCCATTATAGGCACATTATACATATTCAAAAAAGGATATGATTGGTAAAATGATCATTAAAAGTATATTGAACCTCTTTAAACAGAAATAATACTTATAAAAAATTTTTTTTTTTTTTGGTTTTTTTTATATTTTTTTTTAATTTTTTAATTTTGATCATGTAGATTTATGATCTCATGATCTTCAAGACTTGAGCTTCCAAGTCATTCAGCTACACTGGTGATCCTTTTGATCATCCAGTGGCTCTTGTGCTTAGGTGATTACACAGTAACCCCAACTTTCTTGCACATGTTCTTTATCATCCCCATGATCTGGTTGGGGGTTGAACTCTTGACTGGTTGTGTTTTCTTGAGTAGGTTGCATGGTACACACTAACCCCTGGACTATATTTGTGATACTCATTCAAAACAAATTTAGTACAAATACACCACCCATGATGCACATTTGGTAATATTGTGACACATACCTGACAGATGTTATGTTCCACTCTAAGTCACAACATACAGTATGTGGATAATATGCATATAAATACCAAGTGCATAAATATGGAACATTCAAGTAGCATGTGACAAGTATGGATATAACTATGTATTTCATAATTATAGTTTTAGGATCATCATACCCTATGTGCATAAGATGCATATATTTATGCATTGCATAATTAATACATTATGTGAATGATATGCATATATCCATGCATTTAAAAATGATAGGATAATTATACCCTATGTGAAAAGTATGCATATAAATGATAATTGCATAGTTATGGGATAGTCATACTATAGGTGAATTAAGTACATACAAACAGTTACATTATAATTATGGGATATTCATACTATATGTGAATAGTATGTATATAAATAAATGGTGAAGTATAATGATTTCTAAAAATTAATAATATTAGTATAAATGTGAATATCAAGTAAATAATATTGGTAAAATAATCCATTATAGGCACATTATACATATTCAAAAAAGGATATGATTGGTAAAATGATCATTAAAAGTATATTGAACCTCTTTAAACAGAAATAATATTTATAAAAAAAATTTTAATTTTTGGTTTTTTTAATATTTTTTTTTAATTTTTTTATTTCGATCATGTAGATTTATGATCTCATGATCTTCAAGACTTGAGCTTCCAAGTCATTCAGCTACACTGGTGATCCTTTTGATCATCCAGTGGATCTTGTGCTTAGGTGATTACACAGTAACCCCAACTTTCTTGCACATGTTCTTTATCATCCCCATGATCTGGTTGGGGGTTGAACTCTTGACTGGTTGTGTTTTCTTGAGTAGGTTGCATGATACACACTAACCCCTGGACTATATTTGTGATACTCATTCAAAACAAATTTAGTACAAATACACCACCCATGATGCACATTTGGTAATATTTTGACACATACCTGACAGATGTTATGTTCCACTCTAAGTCACAACATACAGTATGTGGATAATATGCATATAAATACCAAGTGCATAAATATGGAACATTCAAGTAGCATGTGACAAGTATGGATATAACTATGTATTTCATAATTATAGTTTTAGGATCATCATACCCTATGTGCATAAGATGCATATATTTATGCATTGCATAATTAATACATTATGTGAATGATATGCATATATCCATGCATTTAAAAATGATAGGATAATTATACCCTATGTGAAAAGTATGCATATAAATGCTAATTGCATAGTTATGGGATAGTCATACTCTAGGTGAATTAAGTACATACAAACAGTTACATTATAATTATGGGATATTCATACTATATGTGAATAGTATGTATATAAATAAATGGTGAAGTATAATGATTTCTAAAAATGAATAATATTAGTATAAATGTGAATATCAAGTAAATAATATTGGTAAAATAATCCATTATAGGCACATTATACATATTCAAAAAAGGATATGATTGGTAAAATGATCATTAAAAGTATATTGAACCTCTTTAAACAGAAATAATACTTATAAAAAAAATTTTTTTTTTTTTGGTTTTTTTTATATTTTTTTTAATTTTGATCATGTAGATTTATGATCTCATGATCTTCAAGACTTGAGCTTCCAAGTCATTCAGCTACACTGGTGATCCTTTTGATCATCCAGTGGCTCTTGTGCTTAGGTGATTACACAGTAACCCCAACTTTCTTGCACATGTTCTTTATCATCCCCATGATCTGGTTGGGGGTTGAACTCTTGACTGGTTGTGTTTTCTTGAGTAGGTTGCATGATACACACTAACCCCTGGACTATATTTGTGATACTCATTCAAAACAAATTTAGTACAAATACACCACCCATGATGCACATTTGGTAATATTGTGACACATACCTGACAGATGTTATGTTCCACTCTAAGTCACAACATACAGTATGTGGATAATATGCATATAAATACCAAGTGCATAAATATGGAACATTCAAGTAGCATGTGACAAGTATGGATATAACTATGTATTTCATAATTATAGTTTTAGGATCATCATACCCTATGTGCATAAGATGCATATATTTATGCATTGCATAATTAATACATTATGTGAATGATATGCATATATCCATGCATTTAAAAATGATAGGATAATTATACCCTATGTGAAAAATATGCATATAAATGCTAATTGCATAGTTATGGGATAGTCATACTCTAGGTGAATTAAGTACATACAAACAGTTACATTATAATTATGGGATATTCATACTATATGTGAATAGTATGTATATAAATAAATGGTGAAGTATAATGATTTCTAAAAATGAATAATATTAGTATAAATGTGAATATCAAGTAAATAATATTGGTAAAATAATCCATTATAGGCACATTATACATATTCAAAAAAGGATATGATTGATAAAATGATCATTAAAAGTATATTGAACCTCTTTAAACAGAAATAATATTTATAAAATTTTTTTTTTTTTTTTGGTTTTTTTAATATTTTTTTTTAATTTTTTTATTTCGATCATGTAGATTAATGATCTCATGATCTTCAAGACTTGAACTTCCAAGTCATTCAGCTACACTGGTGATCCTTTTGATCATCCAGTGGCTCTTGTGCTTAGGTGATTACACAGTAACCCCAACTTTCTTGCACATGTTCTTTATCATCCCCATGATCTGGTTGGGGGTTGAACTCTTGACTGGTTGTGTTTTCTTGAGTAGGTTGCATGATACACACTAACCCCTGGACTATATTTGTGATACTCATTCAAAACAAATTTAGTACAAATACACCACCCATGATGCACATTTGGTAATATTTTGACACATACCTGACAGATGTTATGTTCCACTCTAAGTCACAACATACAGTATGTGGATAATATGCATATAAATACCAAGTGCATAAATATGGAACATTCAAGTAGCATGTGACAAGTATGGATATAACTATGTATTTCATAATTATAGTTTTAGGATCATCATACCCTATGTGCATAAGATGCATATATTTATGCATTGCATAATTAATACATTATGTGAATGATATGCATATATCCATGCATTTAAAAATGATAGGATAATTATACCCTATGTGAAAAGTATGCATATAAATGCTAATTGCATAGTTATGGGATAGTCATACTCTAGGTGAATTAAGTACATACAAACAGTTACATTATAATTATGGGATATTCATACTATATGTGAATAGTATGTATATAAATAAATGGTGAAGTATAATGATTTCTAAAAATGAATAATATTAGTATAAATGTGAATATCAAGTAAATAATATTGGTAAAATAATCCATTATAGGCACATTATACATATTCAAAAAAGGATATGATTGGTAAAATGATCATTAAAAGTATATTGAACCTCTTTAAACAGAAATAATACTTATAAAAAATTTTTTTTTTTTTTTGGTTTTTTTTATATTTTTTTTTAATTTTTTAATTTTGATCATGTAGATTTATGATCTCATGATCTTCAAGACTTGAGCTTCCAAGTCATTCAGCTACACTGGTGATCCTTTTGATCATCCAGTGGCTCTTGTGCTTAGGTGATTACACAGTAACCCCAACTTTCTTGCACATGTTCTTTATCATCCCCATGATCTGGTTGGGGGTTGAACTCTTGACTGGTTGTGTTTTCTTGAGTAGGTTGCATGGTACACACTAACCCCTGGACTATATTTGTGATACTCATTCAAAACAAATTTAGTACAAATACACCACCCATGATGCACATTTGGTAATATTGTGACACATACCTGACAGATGTTATGTTCCACTCTAAGTCACAACATACAGTATGTGGATAATATGCATATAAATACCAAGTGCATAAATATGGAACATTCAAGTAGCATGTGACAAGTATGGATATAACTATGTATTTCATAATTATAGTTTTAGGATCATCATACCCTATGTGCATAAGATGCATATATTTATGCATTGCATAATTAATACATTATGTGAATGATATGCATATATCCATGCATTTAAAAATGATAGGATAATTATACCCTATGTGAAAAGTATGCATATAAATGATAATTGCATAGTTATGGGATAGTCATACTATAGGTGAATTAAGTACATACAAACAGTTACATTATAATTATGGGATATTCATACTATATGTGAATAGTATGTATATAAATAAATGGTGAAGTATAATGATTTCTAAAAATGAATAATATTAGTATAAATGTGAATATCAAGTAAATAATATTGGTAAAATAATCCATTATAGGCACATTATACATATTCAAAAAAGGATATGATTGGTAAAATGATCATTAAAAGTATATTGAACCTCTTTAAACAGAAATAATACTTATAAAAAAAATTTTTTTTTTTTTGGTTTTTTTTATATTTTTTTTAATTTTGATCATGTAGATTTATGATCTCATGATCTTCAAGACTTGAGCTTCCAAGTCATTCAGCTACACTGGTGATCCTTTTGATCATCCAGTGGCTCTTGTGCTTAGGTGATTACACAGTAACCCCAACTTTCTTGCACATGTTCTTTATCATCCCCATGATCTGGTTGGGGGTTGAACTCTTGACTGGTTGTGTTTTCTTGAGTAGGTTGCATGATACACACTAACCCCTGGACTATATTTGTGATACTCATTCAAAACAAATTTAGTACAAATACACCACCCATGATGCACATTTGGTAATATTGTGACACATACCTGACAGATGTTATGTTCCACTCTAAGTCACAACATACAGTATGTGGATAATATGCATATAAATACCAAGTGCATAAATATGGAACATTCAAGTAGCATGTGACAAGTATGGATATAACTATGTATTTCATAATTATAGTTTTAGGATCATCATACCCTATGTGCATAAGATGCATATATTTATGCATTGCATAATTAATACATTATGTGAATGATATGCATATATCCATGCATTTAAAAATGATAGGATAATTATACCCTATGTGAAAAGTATGCATATAAATGCTAATTGCATAGTTATGGGATAGTCATACTCTAGGTGAATTAAGTACATACAAACAGTTACATTATAATTATGGGATATTCATACTATATGTGAATAGTATGTATATAAATAAATGGTGAAGTATAATGATTTCTAAAAATGAATAATATTAGTATAAATGTGAATATCAAGTAAATAATATTGGTAAAATAATCCATTATAGGCACATTATACATATTCAAAAAAGGATATGATTGATAAAATGATCATTAAAAGTATATTGAACCTCTTTAAACAGAAATAATATTTATAAAATTTTTTTTTTTTTTTTGGTTTTTTTAATATTTTTTTTTAATTTTTTTATTTCGATCATGTAGATTAATGATCTCATGATCTTCAAGACTTGAACTTCCAAGTCATTCAGCTACACTGGTGATCCTTTTGATCATCCAGTGGCTCTTGTGCTTAGGTGATTACACAGTAACCCCAACTTTCTTGCACATGTTCTTTATCATCCCCATGATCTGGTTGGGGGTTGAACTCTTGACTGGTTGTGTTTTCTTGAGTAGGTTGCATGATACACACTAACCCCTGGACTATATTTGTGATACTCATTCAAAACAAATTTAGTACAAATACACCACCCATGATGCACATTTGGTAATATTTTGACACATACCTGACAGATGTTATGTTCCACTCTAAGTCACAACATACAGTATGTGGATAATATGCATATAAATACCAAGTGCATAAATATGGAACATTCAAGTAGCATGTGACAAGTATGGATATAACTATGTATTTCATAATTATAGTTTTAGGATCATCATACCCTATGTGCATAAGATGCATATATTTATGCATTGCATAATTAATACATTATGTGAATGATATGCATATATCCATGCATTTAAAAATGATAGGATAATTATACCCTATGTGAAAAGTATGCATATAAATGCTAATTGCATAGTTATGGGATAGTCATACTCTAGGTGAATTAAGTACATACAAACAGTTACATTATAATTATGGGATATTCATACTATATGTGAATAGTATGTATATAAATAAATGGTGAAGTATAATGATTTCTAAAAATGAATAATATTAGTATAAATGTGAATATCAAGTAAATAATATTGGTAAAATAATCCATTATAGGCACATTATACATATTCAAAAAAGGATATGATTGGTAAAATGATCATTAAAAGTATATTGAACCTCTTTAAACAGAAATAATACTTATAAAAAATTTTTTTTTTTTTTTGGTTTTTTTTATATTTTTTTTTAATTTTTTAATTTTGATCATGTAGATTTATGATCTCATGATCTTCAAGACTTGAGCTTCCAAGTCATTCAGCTACACTGGTGATCCTTTTGATCATCCAGTGGCTCTTGTGCTTAGGTGATTACACAGTAACCCCAACTTTCTTGCACATGTTCTTTATCATCCCCATGATCTGGTTGGGGGTTGAACTCTTGACTGGTTGTGTTTTCTTGAGTAGGTTGCATGGTACACACTAACCCCTGGACTATATTTGTGATACTCATTCAAAACAAATTTAGTACAAATACACCACCCATGATGCACATTTGGTAATATTGTGACACATACCTGACAGATGTTATGTTCCACTCTAAGTCACAACATACAGTATGTGGATAATATGCATATAAATACCAAGTGCATAAATATGGAACATTCAAGTAGCATGTGACAAGTATGGATATAACTATGTATTTCATAATTATAGTTTTAGGATCATCATACCCTATGTGCATAAGATGCATATATTTATGCATTGCATAATTAATACATTATGTGAATGATATGCATATATCCATGCATTTAAAAATGATAGGATAATTATACCCTATGTGAAAAGTATGCATATAAATGATAATTGCATAGTTATGGGATAGTCATACTATAGGTGAATTAAGTACATACAAACAGTTACATTATAATTATGGGATATTCATACTATATGTGAATAGTATGTATATAAATAAATGGTGAAGTATAATGATTTCTAAAAATGAATAATATTAGTATAAATGTGAATATCAAGTAAATAATATTGGTAAAATAATCCATTATAGGCACATTATACATATTCAAAAAAGGATATGATTGGTAAAATGATCATTAAAAGTATATTGAACCTCTTTAAACAGAAATAATACTTATAAAAAAAATTTTTTTTTTTTTGGTTTTTTTTATATTTTTTTTAATTTTGATCATGTAGATTTATGATCTCATGATCTTCAAGACTTGAGCTTCCAAGTCATTCAGCTACACTGGTGATCCTTTTGATCATCCAGTGGCTCTTGTGCTTAGGTGATTACACAGTAACCCCAACTTTCTTGCACATGTTCTTTATCATCCCCATGATCTGGTTGGGGGTTGAACTCTTGACTGGTTGTGTTTTCTTGAGTAGGTTGCATGATACACACTAACCCCTGGACTATATTTGTGATACTCATTCAAAACAAATTTAGTACAAATACACCACCCATGATGCACATTTGGTAATATTTTGACACATACCTGACAGATGTTATGTTCCACTCTAAGTCACAACATACAGTATGTGGATAATATGCATATAAATACCAAGTGCATAAATATGGAACATTCAAGTAGCATGTGACAAGTATGGATATAACTATGTATTTCATAATTATAGTTTTAGGATCATCATACCCTATGTGCATAAGATGCATATATTTATGCATTGCATAATTAATACATTATGTGAATGATATGCATATATCCATGCATTTAAAAATGATAGGATAATTATACCCTATGTGAAAAGTATGCATATAAATGCTAATTGCATAGTTATGGGATAGTCATACTCTAGGTGAATTAAGTACATACAAACAGTTACATTATAATTATGGGATATTCATACTATATGTGAATAGTATGTATATAAATAAATGGTGAAGTATAATGATTTCTAAAAATGAATAATATTAGTATAAATGTGAATATCAAGTAAATAATATTGGTAAAATAATCCATTATAGGCACATTATACATATTCAAAAAAGGATATGATTGATAAAATGATCATTAAAAGTATATTGAACCTCTTTAAACAGAAATAATATTTATAAAATTTTTTTTTTTTTTTTGGTTTTTTTAATATTTTTTTTTAATTTTTTTATTTCGATCATGTAGATTAATGATCTCATGATCTTCAAGACTTGAACTTCCAAGTCATTCAGCTACACTGGTGATCCTTTTGATCATCCAGTGGCTCTTGTGCTTAGGTGATTACACAGTAACCCCAACTTTCTTGCACATGTTCTTTATCATCCCCATGATCTGGTTGGGGGTTGAACTCTTGACTGGTTGTGTTTTCTTGAGTAGGTTGCATGATACACACTAACCCCTGGACTATATTTGTGATACTCATTCAAAACAAATTTAGTACAAATACACCACCCATGATGCACATTTGGTAATATTTTGACACATACCTGACAGATGTTATGTTCCACTCTAAGTCACAACATACAGTATGTGGATAATATGCATATAAATACCAAGTGCATAAATATGGAACATTCAAGTAGCATGTGACAAGTATGGATATAACTATGTATTTCATAATTATAGTTTTAGGATCATCATACCCTATGTGCATAAGATGCATATATTTATGCATTGCATAATTAATACATTATGTGAATGATATGCATATATCCATGCATTTAAAAATGATAGGATAATTATACCCTATGTGAAAAGTATGCATATAAATGCTAATTGCATAGTTATGGGATAGTCATACTCTAGGTGAATTAAGTACATACAAACAGTTACATTATAATTATGGGATATTCATACTATATGTGAATAGTATGTATATAAATAAATGGTGAAGTATAATGATTTCTAAAAATGAATAATATTAGTATAAATGTGAATATCAAGTAAATAATATTGGTAAAATAATCCATTATAGGCACATTATACATATTCAAAAAAGGATATGATTGGTAAAATGATCATTAAAAGTATATTGAACCTCTTTAAACAGAAATAATACTTATAAAAATTTTTTTTTTTTTTTTGGTTTTTTTTATATTTTTTTTTAATTTTTTAATTTTGATCATGTAGATTTATGATCTCATGATCTTCAAGACTTGAGCTTCCAAGTCATTCAGCTACACTGGTGATCCTTTTGATCATCCAGTGGCTCTTGTGCTTAGGTGATTACACAGTAACCCCAACTTTCTTGCACATGTTCTTTATCATCCCCATGATCTGGTTGGGGGTTGAACTCTTGACTGGTTGTGTTTTCTTGAGTAGGTTGCATGGTACACACTAACCCCTGGACTATATTTGTGATACTCATTCAAAACAAATTTAGTACAAATACACCACCCATGATGCACATTTGGTAATATTGTGACACATACCTGACAGATGTTATGTTCCACTCTAAGTCACAACATACAGTATGTGGATAATATGCATATAAATACCAAGTGCATAAATATGGAACATTCAAGTAGCATGTGACAAGTATGGATATAACTATGTATTTCATAATTATAGTTTTAGGATCATCATACCCTATGTGCATAAGATGCATATATTTATGCATTGCATAATTAATACATTATGTGAATGATATGCATATATCCATGCATTTAAAAATGATAGGATAATTATACCCTATGTGAAAAGTATGCATATAAATGATAATTGCATAGTTATGGGATAGTCATACTATAGGTGAATTAAGTACATACAAACAGTTACATTATAATTATGGGATATTCATACTATATGTGAATAGTATGTATATAAATAAATGGTGAAGTATAATGATTTCTAAAAATGAATAATATTAGTATAAATGTGAATATCAAGTAAATAATATTGGTAAAATAATCCATTATAGGCACATTATACATATTCAAAAAAGGATATGATTGGTAAAATGATCATTAAAAGTATATTGAACCTCTTTAAACAGAAATAATACTTATAAAAAAAATTTTTTTTTTTTTGGTTTTTTTTATATTTTTTTTAATTTTGATCATGTAGATTTATGATCTCATGATCTTCAAGACTTGAGCTTCCAAGTCATTCAGCTACACTGGTGATCCTTTTGATCATCCAGTGGCTCTTGTGCTTAGGTGATTACACAGTAACCCCAACTTTCTTGCACATGTTCTTTATCATCCCCATGATCTGGTTGGGGGTTGAACTCTTGACTGGTTGTGTTTTCTTGAGTAGGTTGCATGATACACACTAACCCCTGGACTATATTTGTGATACTCATTCAAAACAAATTTAGTACAAATACACCACCCATGATGCACATTTGGTAATATTGTGACACATACCTGACAGATGTTATGTTCCACTCTAAGTCACAACATACAGTATGTGGATAATATGCATATAAATACCAAGTGCATAAATATGGAACATTCAAGTAGCATGTGACAAGTATGGATATAACTATGTATTTCATAATTATAGTTTTAGGATCATCATACCCTATGTGCATAAGATGCATATATTTATGCATTGCATAATTAATACATTATGTGAATGATATGCATATATCCATGCATTTAAAAATGATAGGATAATTATACCCTATGTGAAAAGTATGCATATAAATGCTAATTGCATAGTTATGGGATAGTCATACTCTAGGTGAATTAAGTACATACAAACAGTTACATTATAATTATGGGATATTCATACTATATGTGAATAGTATGTATATAAATAAATGGTGAAGTATAATGATTTCTAAAAATGAATAATATTAGTATAAATGTGAATATCAAGTAAATAATATTGGTAAAATAATCCATTATAGGCACATTATACATATTCAAAAAAGGATATGATTGATAAAATGATCATTAAAAGTATATTGAACCTCTTTAAACAGAAATAATATTTATAAAAATTTTTTTTTTTTTTTGGTTTTTTTAATATTTTTTTTTAATTTTTTTATTTCGATCATGTAGATTAATGATCTCATGATCTTCAAGACTTGAACTTCCAAGTCATTCAGCTACACTGGTGATCCTTTTGATCATCCAGTGGCTCTTGTGCTTAGGTGATTACACAGTAACCCCAACTTTCTTGCACATGTTCTTTATCATCCCCATGATCTGGTTGGGGGTTGAACTCTTGACTGGTTGTGTTTTCTTGAGTATGTTGCATGATACACACTAACCCCTGGACTATATTTGTGATACTCATTCAAAACAAATTTAGTACAAATACACCACCCATGATGCACATTTGGTAATATTTTGACACATACCTGACAGATGTTATGTTCCACTCTAAGTCACAACATACAGTATGTGGATAATATGCATATAAATACCAAGTGCATAAATATGGAACATTCAAGTAGCATGTGACAAGTATGGATATAACTATGTATTTCATAATTATAGTTTTAGGATCATCATACCCTATGTGCATAAGATGCATATATTTATGCATTGCATAATTAATACATTATGTGAATGATATGCATATATCCATGCATTTAAAAATGATAGGATAATTATACCCTATGTGAAAAGTATGCATATAAATGCTAATTGCATAGTTATGGGATAGTCATACTCTAGGTGAATTAAGTACATACAAACAGTTACATTATAATTATGGGATATTCATACTATATGTGAATAGTATGTATATAAATAAATGGTGAAGTATAATGATTTCTAAAAATGAATAATATTAGTATAAATGTGAATATCAAGTAAATAATATTGGTAAAATAATCCATTATAGGCACATTATACATATTCAAAAAGGATATGATTGGTAAAATGATCATTAAAAGTATATTGAACCTCTTTAAACAGAAATAATACTTATAAAAATTTTTTTTTTTTTTTTGGTTTTTTTTATATTTTTTTTTAATTTTTTAATTTTGATCATGTAGATTTATGATCTCATGATCTTCAAGACTTGAGCTTCCAAGTCATTCAGCTACACTGGTGATCCTTTTGATCATCCAGTGGCTCTTGTGCTTAGGTGATTACACAGTAACCCCAACTTTCTTGCACATGTTCTTTATCATCCCCATGATCTGGTTGGGGGTTGAACTCTTGACTGGTTGTGTTTTCTTGAGTAGGTTGCATGGTACACACTAACCCCTGGACTATATTTGTGATACTCATTCAAAACAAATTTAGTACAAATACACCACCCATGATGCACATTTGGTAATATTGTGACACATACCTGACAGATGTTATGTTCCACTCTAAGTCACAACATACAGTATGTGGATAATATGCATATAAATACCAAGTGCATAAATATGGAACATTCAAGTAGCATGTGACAAGTATGGATATAACTATGTATTTCATAATTATAGTTTTAGGATCATCATACCCTATGTGCATAAGATGCATATATTTATGCATTGCATAATTAATACATTATGTGAATGATATGCATATATCCATGCATTTAAAAATGATAGGATAATTATACCCTATGTGAAAAGTATGCATATAAATGATAATTGCATAGTTATGGGATAGTCATACTATAGGTGAATTAAGTACATACAAACAGTTACATTATAATTATGGGATATTCATACTATATGTGAATAGTATGTATATAAATAAATGGTGAAGTATAATGATTTCTAAAAATGAATAATATTAGTATAAATGTGAATATCAAGTAAATAATATTGGTAAAATAATCCATTATAGGCACATTATACATATTCAAAAAAGGATATGATTTGTAAAATGATCATTAAAAGTATATTGAACCTCTTTAAACAGAAATAATACTTATAAAAAAATTTTTTTTTTTTTTGGTTTTTTTTATATTTTTTTTAATTTTGATCATGTAGATTTATGATCTCATGATCTTCAAGACTTGAGCTTCCAAGTCATTCAGCTACACTGGTGATCCTTTTGATCATCCAGTGGCTCTTGTGCTTAGGTGATTACACAGTAACCCCAACTTTCTTGCACATGTTCTTTATCATCCCCATGATCTGGTTGGGGGTTGAACTCTTGACTGGTTGTGTTTTCTTGAGTAGGTTGCATGATACACACTAACCCCTGGACTATATTTGTGATACTCATTCAAAACAAATTTAGTACAAATACACCACCCATGATGCACATTTGGTAATATTGTGACACATACCTGACAGATGTTATGTTCCACTCTAAGTCACAACATACAGTATGTGGATAATATGCATATAAATACCAAGTGCATAAATATGGAACATTCAAGTAGCATGTGACAAGTATGGATATAACTATGTATTTCATAATTATAGTTTTAGGATCATCATACCCTATGTGCATAAGATGCATATATTTATGCATTGCATAATTAATACATTATGTGAATGATATGCATATATCCATGCATTTAAAAATGATAGGATAATTATACCCTATGTGAAAAGTATGCATATAAATGCTAATTGCATAGTTATGGGATAGTCATACTCTAGGTGAATTAAGTACATACAAACAGTTACATTATAATTATGGGATATTCATACTATATGTGAATAGTATGTATATAAATAAATGGTGAAGTATAATGATTTCTAAAAATGAATAATATTAGTATAAATGTGAATATCAAGTAAATAATATTGGTAAAATAATCCATTATAGGCACATTATACATATTCAAAAAAGGATATGATTGATAAAATGATCATTAAAAGTATATTGAACCTCTTTAAACAGAAATAATATTTATAAAAATTTTTTTTTTTTTTTGGTTTTTTTAATATTTTTTTTTAATTTTTTTATTTCGATCATGTAGATTAATGATCTCATGATCTTCAAGACTTGAACTTCCAAGTCATTCAGCTACACTGGTGATCCTTTTGATCATCCAGTGGCTCTTGTGCTTAGGTGATTACACAGTAACCCCAACTTTCTTGCACATGTTCTTTATCATCCCCATGATCTGGTTGGGGGTTGAACTCTTGACTGGTTGTGTTTTCTTGAGTAGGTTGCATGATACACACTAACCCCTGGACTATATTTGTGATACTCATTCAAAACAAATTTAGTACAAATACACCACCCATGATGCACATTTGGTAATATTTTGACACATACCTGACAGATGTTATGTTCCACTCTAAGTCACAACATACAGTATGTGGATAATATGCATATAAATACCAAGTGCATAAATATGGAACATTCAAGTAGCATGTGACAAGTATGGATATAACTATGTATTTCATAATTATAGTTTTAGGATCATCATACCCTATGTGCATAAGATGCATATATTTATGCATTGCATAATTAATACATTATGTGAATGATATGCATATATCCATGCATTTAAAAATGATAGGATAATTATACCCTATGTGAAAAGTATGCATATAAATGCTAATTGCATAGTTATGGGATAGTCATACTCTAGGTGAATTAAGTACATACAAACAGTTACATTATAATTATGGGATATTCATACTATATGTGAATAGTATGTATATAAATAAATGGTGAAGTATAATGATTTCTAAAAATGAATAATATTAGTATAAATGTGAATATCAAGTAAATAATATTGGTAAAATAATCCATTATAGGCACATTATACATATTCAAAAAAGGATATGATTGGTAAAATGATCATTAAAAGTATATTGAACCTCTTTAAACAGAAATAATACTTATAAAAATTTTTTTTTTTTTTTGGTTTTTTTTATATTTTTTTTTAATTTTTTAATTTTGATCATGTAGATTTATGATCTCATGATCTTCAAGACTTGAGCTTCCAAGTCATTCAGCTACACTGGTGATCCTTTTGATCATCCAGTGGCTCTTGTGCTTAGGTGATTACACAGTAACCCCAACTTTCTTGCACATGTTCTTTATCATCCCCATGATCTGGTTGGGGGTTGAACTCTTGACTGGTTGTGTTTTCTTGAGTAGGTTGCATGGTACACACTAACCCCTGGACTATATTTGTGATACTCATTCAAAACAAATTTAGTACAAATACACCACCCATGATGCACATTTGGTAATATTGTGACACATACCTGACAGATGTTATGTTCCACTCTAAGTCACAACATACAGTATGTGGATAATATGCATATAAATACCAAGTGCATAAATATGGAACATTCAAGTAGCATGTGACAAGTATGGATATAACTATGTATTTCATAATTATAGTTTTAGGATCATCATACCCTATGTGCATAAGATGCATATATTTATGCATTGCATAATTAATACATTATGTGAATGATATGCATATATCCATGCATTTAAAAATGATAGGATAATTATACCCTATGTGAAAAGTTTGCATATAAATGATAATTGCATAGTTATGGGATAGTCATACTATAGGTGAATTAAGTACATACAAACAGTTACATTATAATTATGGGATATTCATACTATATGTGAATAGTATGTATATAAATAAATGGTGAAGTATAATGATTTCTAAAAATTAATAATATTAGTATAAATGTGAATATCAAGTAAATAATATTGGTAAAATAATCCATTATAGGCACATTATACATATTCAAAAAAGGATATGATTGGTAAAATGATCATTAAAAGTATATTGAACCTCTTTAAACAGAAATAATATTTATAAAAAAAATTTTAATTTTTGGTTTTTTTAATATTTTTTTTTAATTTTTTTATTTCGATCATGTAGATTTATGATCTCATGATCTTCAAGACTTGAGCTTCCAAGTCATTCAGCTACACTGGTGATCCTTTTGATCATCCAGTGGATCTTGTGCTTAGGTGATTACACAGTAACCCCAACTTTCTTGCACATGTTCTTTATCATCCCCATGATCTGGTTGGGGGTTGAACTCTTGACTGGTTGTGTTTTCTTGAGTAGGTTGCATGATACACACTAACCCCTGGACTATATTTGTGATACTCATTCAAAACAAATTTAGTACAAATACACCACCCATGATGCACATTTGGTAATATTTTGACACATACCTGACAGATGTTATGTTCCACTCTAAGTCACAACATACAGTATGTGGATAATATGCATATAAATACCAAGTGCATAAATATGGAACATTCAAGTAGCATGTGACAAGTATGGATATAACTATGTATTTCATAATTATAGTTTTAGGATCATCATACCCTATGTGCATAAGATGCATATATTTATGCATTGCATAATTAATACATTATGTGAATGATATGCATATATCCATGCATTTAAAAATGATAGGATAATTATACCCTATGTGAAAAGTATGCATATAAATGCTAATTGCATAGTTATGGGATAGTCATACTCTAGGTGAATTAAGTACATACAAACAGTTACATTATAATTATGGGATATTCATACTATATGTGAATAGTATGTATATAAATAAATGGTGAAGTATAATGATTTCTAAAAATGAATAATATTAGTATAAATGTGAATATCAAGTAAATAATATTGGTAAAATAATCCATTATAGGCACATTATACATATTCAAAAAAGGATATGATTGGTAAAATGATCATTAAAAGTATATTGAACCTCTTTAAACAGAAATAATACTTATAAAAAAAATTTTTTTTTTTTTGGTTTTTTTTATATTTTTTTTAATTTTGATCATGTAGATTTATGATCTCATGATCTTCAAGACTTGAGCTTCCAAGTCATTCAGCTACACTGGTGATCCTTTTGATCATCCAGTGGCTCTTGTGCTTAGGTGATTACACAGTAACCCCAACTTTCTTGCACATGTTCTTTATCATCCCCATGATCTGGTTGGGGGTTGAACTCTTGACTGGTTGTGTTTTCTTGAGTAGGTTGCATGATACACACTAACCCCTGGACTATATTTGTGATACTCATTCAAAACAAATTTAGTACAAATACACCACCCATGATGCACATTTGGTAATATTGTGACACATACCTGACAGATGTTATGTTCCACTCTAAGTCACAACATACAGTATGTGGATAATATGCATATAAATACCAAGTGCATAAATATGGAACATTCAAGTAGCATGTGACAAGTATGGATATAACTATGTATTTCATAATTATAGTTTTAGGATCATCATACCCTATGTGCATAAGATGCATATATTTATGCATTGCATAATTAATACATTATGTGAATGATATGCATATATCCATGCATTTAAAAATGATAGGATAATTATACCCTATGTAAAAAATATGCATATAAATGCTAATTGCATAGTTATGGGATAGTCATACTCTAGGTGAATTAAGTACATACAAACAGTTACATTATAATTATGGGATATTCATACTATATGTGAATAGTATGTATATAAATAAATGGTGAAGTATAATGATTTCTAAAAATGAATAATATTAGTATAAATGTGAATATCAAGTAAATAATATTGGTAAAATAATCCATTATAGGCACATTATACATATTCAAAAAAGGATATGATTGATAAAATGATCATTAAAAGTATATTGAACCTCTTTAAACAGAAATAATATTTATAAATTTTTTTTTTTTTTTTTGGTTTTTTTAATATTTTTTTTTAATTTTTTTATTTCGATCATGTAGATTAATGATCTCATGATCTTCAAGACTTGAACTTCCAAGTCATTCAGCTACACTGGTGATCCTTTTGATCATCCAGTGGCTCTTGTGCTTAGGTGATTACACAGTAACCCCAACTTTCTTGCACATGTTCTTTATCATCCCCATGATCTGGTTGGGGGTTGAACTCTTGACTGGTTGTGTTTTCTTGAGTAGGTTGCATGATACACACTAACCCCTGGACTATATTTGTGATACTCATTCAAAACAAATTTAGTACAAATACACCACCCATGATGCACATTTGGTAATATTTTGACACATACCTGACAGATGTTATGTTCCACTCTAAGTCACAACATACAGTATGTGGATAATATGCATATAAATACCAAGTGCATAAATATGGAACATTCAAGTAGCATGTGACAAGTATGGATATAACTATGTATTTCATAATTATAGTTTTAGGATCATCATACCCTATGTGCATAAGATGCATATATTTATGCATTGCATAATTAATACATTATGTGAATGATATGCATATATCCATGCATTTAAAAATGATAGGATAATTATACCCTATGTGAAAAGTATGCATATAAATGCTAATTGCATAGTTATGGGATAGTCATACTCTAGGTGAATTAAGTACATACAAACAGTTACATTATAATTATGGGATATTCATACTATATGTGAATAGTATGTATATAAATAAATGGTGAAGTATAATGATTTCTAAAAATGAATAATATTAGTATAAATGTGAATATCAAGTAAATAATATTGGTAAAATAATCCATTATAGGCACATTATACATATTCAAAAAAGGATATGATTGATAAAATGATCATTAAAAGTATATTGAACCTCTTTAAACAGAAATAATATTTATAAAAATTTTTTTTTTTTTTTGGTTTTTTTAATATTTTTTTTTAATTTTTTTATTTCGATCATGTAGATTAATGATCTCATGATCTTCAAGACTTGAACTTCCAAGTCATTCAGCTACACTGGTGATCCTTTTGATCATCCAGTGGCTCTTGTGCTTAGGTGATTACACAGTAACCCCAACTTTCTTGCACATGTTCTTTATCATCCCCATGATCTGGTTGGGGGTTGAACTCTTGACTGGTTGTGTTTTCTTGAGTAGGTTGCATGATACACACTAACCCCTGGACTATATTTGTGATACTCATTCAAAACAAATTTAGTACAAATACACCACCCATGATGCACATTTGGTAATATTTTGACACATACCTGACAGATGTTATGTTCCACTCTAAGTCACAACATACAGTATGTGGATAATATGCATATAAATACCAAGTGCATAAATATGGAACATTCAAGTAGCATGTGACAAGTATGGATATAACTATGTATTTCATAATTATAGTTTTAGGATCATCATACCCTATGTGCATAAGATGCATATATTTATGCATTGCATAATTAATACATTATGTGAATGATATGCATATATCCATGCATTTAAAAATGATAGGATAATTATACCCTATGTGAAAAGTATGCATATAAATGCTAATTGCATAGTTATGGGATAGTCATACTCTAGGTGAATTAAGTACATACAAACAGTTACATTATAATTATGGGATATTCATACTATATGTGAATAGTATGTATATAAATAAATGGTGAAGTATAATGATTTCTAAAAATGAATAATATTAGTATAAATGTGAATATCAAGTAAATAATATTGGTAAAATAATCCATTATAGGCACATTATACATATTCAAAAAAGGATATGATTGGTAAAATGATCATTAAAAGTATATTGAACCTCTTTAAACAGAAATAATACTTATAAAAATTTTTTTTTTTTTTTGGTTTTTTTTATATTTTTTTTTAATTTTTTAATTTTGATCATGTAGATTTATGATCTCATGATCTTCAAGACTTGAGCTTCCAAGTCATTCAGCTACACTGGTGATCCTTTTGATCATCCAGTGGCTCTTGTGCTTAGGTGATTACACAGTAACCCCAACTTTCTTGCACATGTTCTTTATCATCCCCATGATCTGGTTGGGGGTTGAACTCTTGACTGGTTGTGTTTTCTTGAGTAGGTTGCATGGTACACACTAACCCCTGGACTATATTTGTGATACTCATTCAAAACAAATTTAGTACAAATACACCACCCATGATGCACATTTGGTAATATTGTGACACATACCTGACAGATGTTATGTTCCACTCTAAGTCACAACATACAGTATGTGGATAATATGCATATAAATACCAAGTGCATAAATATGGAACATTCAAGTAGCATGTGACAAGTATGGATATAACTATGTATTTCATAATTATAGTTTTAGGATCATCATACCCTATGTGCATAAGATGCATATATTTATGCATTGCATAATTAATACATTATGTGAATGATATGCATATATCCATGCATTTAAAAATGATAGGATAATTATACCCTATGTGAAAAGTATGCATATAAATGATAATTGCATAGTTATGGGATAGTCATACTATAGGTGAATTAAGTACATACAAACAGTTACATTATAATTATGGGATATTCATACTATATGTGAATAGTATGTATATAAATAAATGGTGAAGTATAATGATTTCTAAAAATTAATAATATTAGTATAAATGTGAATATCAAGTAAATAATATTGGTAAAATAATCCATTATAGGCACATTATACATATTCAAAAAAGGATATGATTGGTAAAATGATCATTAAAAGTATATTGAACCTCTTTAAACAGAAATAATATTTATAAAAAAAATTTTAATTTTTGGTTTTTTTAATATTTTTTTTTAATTTTTTTATTTCGATCATGTAGATTTATGATCTCATGATCTTCAAGACTTGAGCTTCCAAGTCATTCAGCTACACTGGTGATCCTTTTGATCATCCAGTGGATCTTGTGCTTAGGTGATTACACAGTAACCCCAACTTTCTTGCACATGTTCTTTATCATCCCCATGATCTGGTTGGGGGTTGAACTCTTGACTGGTTGTGTTTTCTTGAGTAGGTTGCATGATACACACTAACCCCTGGACTATATTTGTGATACTCATTCAAAACAAATTTAGTACAAATACACCACCCATGATGCACATTTGGTAATATTTTGACACATACCTGACAGATGTTATGTTCCACTCTAAGTCACAACATACAGTATGTGGATAATATGCATATAAATACCAAGTGCATAAATATGGAACATTCAAGTAGCATGTGACAAGTATGGATATAACTATGTATTTCATAATTATAGTTTTAGGATCATCATACCCTATGTGCATAAGATGCATATATTTATGCATTGCATAATTAATACATTATGTGAATGATATGCATATATCCATGCATTTAAAAATGATAGGATAATTATACCCTATGTAAAAGGATGCATATAAATGCTAATTGCATAGTTATGGGATAGTCATACTCTAGGTGAATTAAGTACATACAAACAGTTACATTATAATTATGGGATATTCATACTATATGTGAATAGTATGTATATAAATAAATGGTGAAGTATAATGATTTCTAAAAATGAATAATATTAGTATAAATGTGAATATCAAGTAAATAATATTGGTAAAATAATCCATTATAGGCACATTATACATATTCAAAAAAGGATATGATTGGTAAAATGATCATTAAAAGTATATTGAACCTCTTTAAACAGAAATAATACTTATAAAAAAAATTTTTTTTTTTTTGGTTTTTTTTATATTTTTTTTAATTTTGATCATGTAGATTTATGATCTCATGATCTTCAAGACTTGAGCTTCCAAGTCATTCAGCTACACTGGTGATCCTTTTGATCATCCAGTGGCTCTTGTGCTTAGGTGATTACACAGTAACCCCAACTTTCTTGCACATGTTCTTTATCATCCCCATGATCTGGTTGGGGGTTGAACTCTTGACTGGTTGTGTTTTCTTGAGTAGGTTGCATGATACACACTAACCCCTGGACTATATTTGTGATACTCATTCAAAACAAATTTAGTACAAATACACCACCCATGATGCACATTTGGTAATATTGTGACACATACCTGACAGATGTTATGTTCCACTCTAAGTCACAACATACAGTATGTGGATAATATGCATATAAATACCAAGTGCATAAATATGGAACATTCAAGTAGCATGTGACAAGTATGGATATAACTATGTATTTCATAATTATAGTTTTAGGATCATCATACCCTATGTGCATAAGATGCATATATTTATGCATTGCATAATTAATACATTATGTGAATGATATGCATATATCCATGCATTTAAAAATGATAGGATAATTATACCCTATGTGAAAAATATGCATATAAATGCTAATTGCATAGTTATGGGATAGTCATACTCTAGGTGAATTAAGTACATACAAACAGTTACATTATAATTATGGGATATTCATACTATATGTGAATAGTATGTATATAAATAAATGGTGAAGTATAATGATTTCTAAAAATGAATAATATTAGTATAAATGTGAATATCAAGTAAATAATATTGGTAAAATAATCCATTATAGGCACATTATACATATTCAAAAAAGGATATGATTGATAAAATGATCATTAAAAGTATATTGAACCTCTTTAAACAGAAATAATATTTATAAATTTTTTTTTTTTTTTTTGGTTTTTTTAATATTTTTTTTTAATTTTTTTATTTCGATCATGTAGATTAATGATCTCATGATCTTCAAGACTTGAACTTCCAAGTCATTCAGCTACACTGGTGATCCTTTTGATCATCCAGTGGCTCTTGTGCTTAGGTGATTACACAGTAACCCCAACTTTCTTGCACATGTTCTTTATCATCCCCATGATCTGGTTGGGGGTTGAACTCTTGACTGGTTGTGTTTTCTTGAGTAGGTTGCATGATACACACTAACCCCTGGACTATATTTGTGATACTCATTCAAAACAAATTTAGTACAAATACACCACCCATGATGCACATTTGGTAATATTTTGACACATACCTGACAGATGTTATGTTCCACTCTAAGTCACAACATACAGTATGTGGATAATATGCATATAAATACCAAGTGCATAAATATGGAACATTCAAGTAGCATGTGACAAGTATGGATATAACTATGTATTTCATAATTATAGTTTTAGGATCATCATACCCTATGTGCATAAGATGCATATATTTATGCATTGCATAATTAATACATTATGTGAATGATATGCATATATCCATGCATTTAAAAATGATAGGATAATTATACCCTATGTGAAAAGTATGCATATAAATGCTAATTGCATAGTTATGGGATAGTCATACTCTAGGTGAATTAAGTACATACAAACAGTTACATTATAATTATGGGATATTCATACTATATGTGAATAGTATGTATATAAATAAATGGTGAAGTATAATGATTTCTAAAAATGAATAATATTAGTATAAATGTGAATATCAAGTAAATAATATTGGTAAAATAATCCATTATAGGCACATTATACATATTCAAAAAAGGATATGATTGGTAAAATGATCATTAAAAGTATATTGAACCTCTTTAAACAGAAATAATATTTATAAAAAAAATTTTTTTTTTTTTGGTTTTTTTAATATTTTTTTTTAATTTTTTTATTTCGATCATGTAGATTTATGATCTCATGATCTTCAAGACTTGAGCTTCCAAGTCATTCAGCTACACTGGTGATCCTTTTGATCATCCAGTGGCTCTTGTGCTTAGGTGATTACACAGTAACCCCAACTTTCTTGCACATGTTCTTTATCATCCCCATGATCTGGTTGGGGGTTGAACTCTTGACTGGTTGTGTTTTCTTGAGTAGGTTGCATGATACACACTAACCCCTGGACTATATTTGTGATACTCATTCAAAACAAATTTAGTACAAATACAACACCCATGATGCACATTTGGTAATATTGTGACACATACCTGACAGATGTTATGTTCCACTCTAAGTCACAACATACAGTATGTGGATAATATGCATATAAATACCAAGTGCATAAATATGGAACATTCAAGTAGCATGTGACAAGTATGGATATAACTATGTATTTCATAATTATAGTTTTAGGATCATCATACCCTATGTGCATAAGATGCATATATTTATGCATTGCATAATTAATACATTATGTGAATGATATGCATATATCCATGCATTTAAAAATGATAGGATAATTATACCCTATGTGAAAAGTATGCATATAAATGCTAATTGCATAGTTATGGGATAGTCATACTCTAGGTGAATTAAGTACATACAAACAGTTACATTATAATTATGGGATATTCATACTATATGTGAATAGTATGTATATAAATAAATGGTGAAGTATAATGATTTCTAAAAATGAATAATATTAGTATAAATGTGAATATCAAGTAAATAATATTGGTAAAATAATCCATTATAGGCACATTATACATATTCAAAAAAGGATATGATTGGTAAAATGATCATTAAAAGTATATTGAACCTCTTTAAACAGAAATAATACTTATAAAAAATTTTTTTTTTTTTTGGTTTTTTTTATATTTTTTTTTAATTTTTTAATTTTGATCATGTAGATTTATGATCTCATGATCTTCAAGACTTGAGCTTCCAAGTCATTCAGCTACACTGGTGATCCTTTTGATCATCCAGTGGCTCTTGTGCTTAGGTGATTACACAGTAACCCCAACTTTCTTGCACATGTTCTTTATCATCCCCATGATCTGGTTGGGGGTTGAACTCTTGACTGGTTGTGTTTTCTTGAGTAGGTTGCATGGTACACACTAACCCCTGGACTATATTTGTGATACTCATTCAAAACAAATTTAGTACAAATACACCACCCATGATGCACATTTGGTAATATTGTGACACATACCTGACAGATGTTATGTTCCACTCTAAGTCACAACATACAGTATGTGGATAATATGCATATAAATACCAAGTGCATAAATATGGAACATTCAAGTAGCATGTGACAAGTATGGATATAACTATGTATTTCATAATTATAGTTTTAGGATCATCATACCCTATGTGCATAAGATGCATATATTTATGCATTGCATAATTAATACATTATGTGAATGATATGCATATATCCATGCATTTAAAAATGATAGGATAATTATACCCTATGTGAAAAGTATGCATATAAATGATAATTGCATAGTTATGGGATAGTCATACTATAGGTGAATTAAGTACATACAAACAGTTACATTATAATTATGGGATATTCATACTATATGTGAATAGTATGTATATAAATAAATGGTGAAGTATAATGATTTCTAAAAATTAATAATATTAGTATAAATGTGAATATCAAGTAAATAATATTGGTAAAATAATCCATTATAGGCACATTATACATATTCAAAAAAGGATATGATTGGTAAAATGATCATTAAAAGTATATTGAACCTCTTTAAACAGAAATAATATTTATAAAAAAAATTTTAATTTTTGGTTTTTTTAATATTTTTTTTTAATTTTTTTATTTCGATCATGTAGATTTATGATCTCATGATCTTCAAGACTTGAGCTTCCAAGTCATTCAGCTACACTGGTGATCCTTTTGATCATCCAGTGGATCTTGTGCTTAGGTGATTACACAGTAACCCCAACTTTCTTGCACATGTTCTTTATCATCCCCATGATCTGGTTGGGGGTTGAACTCTTGACTGGTTGTGTTTTCTTGAGTAGGTTGCATGATACACACTAACCCCTGGACTATATTTGTGATACTCATTCAAAACAAATTTAGTACAAATACACCACCCATGATGCACATTTGGTAATATTTTGACACATACCTGACAGATGTTATGTTCCACTCTAAGTCACAACATACAGTATGTGGATAATATGCATATAAATACCAAGTGCATAAATATGGAACATTCAAGTAGCATGTGACAAGTATGGATATAACTATGTATTTCATAATTATAGTTTTAGGATCATCATACCCTATGTGCATAAGATGCATATATTTATGCATTGCATAATTAATACATTATGTGAATGATATGCATATATCCATGCATTTAAAAATGATAGGATAATTATACCCTATGTGAAAAGTATGCATATAAATGCTAATTGCATAGTTATGGGATAGTCATACTCTAGGTGAATTAAGTACATACAAACAGTTACATTATAATTATGGGATATTCATACTATATGTGAATAGTATGTATATAAATAAATGGTGAAGTATAATGATTTCTAAAAATGAATAATATTAGTATAAATGTGAATATCAAGTAAATAATATTGGTAAAATAATCCATTATAGGCACATTATACATATTCAAAAAAGGATATGATTGGTAAAATGATCATTAAAAGTATATTGAACCTCTTTAAACAGAAATAATACTTATAAAAAAAAATTTTTTTTTTTTGGTTTTTTTTATATTTTTTTTAATTTTGATCATGTAGATTTATGATCTCATGATCTTCAAGACTTGAGCTTCCAAGTCATTCAGCTACACTGGTGATCCTTTTGATCATCCAGTGGCTCTTGTGCTTAGGTGATTACACATTAACCCCAACTTTCTTGCACATGTTCTTTATCATCCCCATGATCTGGTTGGGGGTTGAACTCTTGACTGGTTGTGTTTTCTTGAGTAGGTTGCATGGTACACACTAACCCCTGGACTATATTTGTGATACTCATTCAAAACAAATTTAGTACAAATACACCACCCATGATGCACATTTGGTAATATTGTGACACATACCTGACAGATGTTATGTTCCACTCTAAGTCACAACATACAGTATGTGGATAATATGCATATAAATACCAAGTGCATAAATATGGAACATTCAAGTAGCATGTGACAAGTATGGATATAACTATGTATTTCATAATTATAGTTTTAGGATCATCATACCCTATGTGCATAAGATGCATATATTTATGCATTGCATAATTAATACATTATGTGAATGATATGCATATATCCATGCATTTAAAAATGATAGGATAATTATACCCTATGTGAAAAGTATGCATATAAATGCTAATTGCATAGTTATGGGATAGTCATACTCTAGGTGAATTAAGTACATACAAACAGTTACATTATAATTATGGGATATTCATACTATATGTGAATAGTATGTATATAAATAAATGGTGAAGTATAATGATTTCTAAAAATGAATAATATTAGTATAAATGTGAATATCAAGTAAATAATATTGGTAAAATAATCCATTATAGGCACATTATACATATTCAAAAAAGGATATGATTGGTAAAATGATCATTAAAAGTATATTGAACCTCTTTAAACAGAAATAATACTTATAAAAAAAATTTTTTTTTTTTTGGTTTTTTTTATATTTTTTTTAATTTTGATCATGTAGATTTATGATCTCATGATCTTCAAGACTTGAGCTTCCAAGTCATTCAGCTACACTGGTGATCCTTTTGATCATCCAGTGGCTCTTGTGCTTAGGTGATTACACAGTAACCCCAACTTTCTTGCACATGTTCTTTATCATCCCCATGATCTGGTTGGGGGTTGAACTCTTGACTGGTTGTGTTTTCTTGAGTAGGTTGCATGATACACACTAACCCCTGGACTATATTTGTGATACTCATTCAAAACAAATTTAGTACAAATACACCACCCATGATGCACATTTGGTAATATTGTGACACATACCTGACAGATGTTATGTTCCACTCTAAGTCACAACATACAGTATGTGGATAATATGCATATAAATACCAAGTGCATAAATATGGAACATTCAAGTAGCATGTGACAAGTATGGATATAACTATGTATTTCATAATTATAGTTTTAGGATCATCATACCCTATGTGCATAAGATGCATATATTTATGCATTGCATAATTAATACATTATGTGAATGATATGCATATATCCATGCATTTAAAAATGATAGGATAATTATACCCTATGTGAAAAGTATGCATATAAATGCTAATTGCATAGTTATGGGATAGTCATACTCTAGGTGAATTAAGTACATACAAACAGTTACATTATAATTATGGGATATTCATACTATATGTGAATAGTATGTATATAAATAAATGGTGAAGTATAATGATTTCTAAAAATGAATAATATTAGTATAAATGTGAATATCAAGTAAATAATATTGGTAAAATAATCCATTATAGGCACATTATACATATTCAAAAAAGGATATGATTGATAAAATGATCATTAAAAGTATATTGAACCTCTTTAAACAGAAATAATATTTATAAAATTTTTTTTTTTTTTTTGGTTTTTTTAATATTTTTTTTTAATTTTTTTATTTTGATCATGTAGATTAATGATCTCATGATCTTCAAGACTTGAACTTCCAAGTCATTCAGCTACACTGGTGATCCTTTTGATCATCCAGTGGCTCTTGTGCTTAGGTGATTACACAGTAACCCCAACTTTCTTGCACATGTTCTTTATCATCCCCATGATCTGGTTGGGGGTTGAACTCTTGACTGGTTGTGTTTTCTTGAGTAGGTTGCATGATACACACTAACCCCTGGACTATATTTGTGATACTCATTCAAAACAAATTTAGTACAAATACACCACCCATGATGCACATTTGGTAATATTTTGACACATACCTGACAGATGTTATGTTCCACTCTAAGTCACAACATACAGTATGTGGATAATATGCATATAAATACCAAGTGCATAAATATGGAACATTCAGGTAGCATGTGACAAGTATGGATATAACTATGTATTTCATAATTATAGTTTTAGGATCATCATACCCTATGTGCATAAGATGCATATATTTATGCATTGCATAATTAATACATTATGTGAATGATATGCATATATCCATGCATTTAAAAATGATAGGATAATTATACCCTATGTGAAAAGTATGCATATAAATGCTAATTGCATAGTTATGGGATAGTCATACTCTAGGTGAATTAAGTACATACAAACAGTTACATTATAATTATGGGATATTCATACTATATGTGAATAGTATGTATATAAATAAATGGTGAAGTATAATGATTTCTAAAAATGAATAATATTAGTATAAATGTGAATATCAAGTAAATAATATTGGTAAAATAATCCATTATAGGCACATTATACATATTCAAAAAAGGATATGATTGGTAAAATGATCATTAAAAGTATATTGAACCTCTTTAAACAGAAATAATATTTATAAAAAAAATTTTTTTTTTTTTGGTTTTTTTAATATTTTTTTTTTAATTTTTTTATTTCGATCATGTAGATTTATGATCTCATGATCTTCAAGACTTGAGCTTCCAAGTCATTCAGCTACACTGGTGATCCTTTTGATCATCCAGTGGCTCTTGTGCTTAGGTGATTACACAGTAACCCCAACTTTCTTGCACATGTTCTTTATCATCCCCATGATCTGGTTGGGGGTTGAACTCTTGACTGGTTGTGTTTTCTTGAGTAGGTTGCATGATACACACTAACCCCTGGACTATATTTGTGATACTCATTCAAAACAAATTTAGTACAAATACACCACCCATGATGCACATTTGGTAATATTGTGACACATACCTGACAGATGTTATGTTCCACTCTAAGTCACAACATACAGTATGTGGATAATATGCATATAAATACCAAGTGCATAAATATGGAACATTCAAGTAGCATGTGACAAGTATGGATATAACTATGTATTTCATAATTATAGTTTTAGGATCATCATACCCTATGTGCATAAGATGCATATATTTATGCATTGCATAATTAATACATTATGTGAATGATATGCATATATCCATGCATTTAAAAATGATAGGATAATTATACCCTATGTGAAAAGTATGCATATAAATGCTAATTGCATAGTTATGGGATAGTCATACTCTAGGTGAATTAAGTACATACAAACAGTTACATTATAATTATGGGATATTCATACTATATGTGAATAGTATGTATATAAATAAATGGTGAAGTATAATGATTTCTAAAAATGAATAATATTAGTATAAATGTGAATATCAAGTAAATAATATTGGTAAAATAATCCATTATAGGCACATTATACATATTCAAAAAAGGATATGATTGGTAAAATGATCATTAAAAGTATATTGAACCTCTTTAAACAGAAATAATATTTATAAAAAATTTTTTTTTTTTTTGGTTTTTTTAATATTTTTTTTTAATTTTTTTATTTCGATCATGTAGATTTATGATCTCATGATCTTCAAGACTTGAGCTTCCAAGTCATTCAGCTACACTGGTGATCCTTTTGATCATCCAGTGGCTCTTGTGCTTAGGTGATTACACAGTAACCCCAACTTTCTTGCACATGTTCTTTATCATCCCCATGATCTGGTTGGGGGTTGAACTCTTGACTGGTTGTGTTTTCTTGATTAGGTTGCATGATACACACTAACCCCTGGACTATCTTTGTGATACTCATTCAAAACAAATTTAGTACAAATACACCACCCATGATGCACATTTGGTAATATTGTGACACATACCTGACAGATGTTATGTTCCACTCTAAGTCACAACATACAGTATGTGGATAATATGCATATAAATACCAAGTGCATAAATATGGAACATTCAAGTAGCATGTGACAAGTATGGATATAACTATGTATTTCATAATTATAGTTTTAGGATCATCATACCCTATGTGCATAAGATGCATATATTTATGCATTGCATAATTAATACATTATGTGAATGATATGCATATATCCATGCATTTAAAAATGATAGGATAATTATACCCTATGTGAAAAGTATGCATATAAATTCTAATTGCATAGTTATGGGATAGTCATACTCTAGGTGAATTAAGTACATACAAACAGTTACATTATAATTATGGGATATTCATACTATATGTGAATAGTATGTATATAAATAAATGGTGAAGTATAATGATTTCTAAAAATGAATAATATTAGTATAAATGTGAATATCAAGTAAATAATATTGGTAAAATAATCCATTATAGGCACATTATACATATTCAAAAAAGGATATGATTGATAAAATGATCAATAAAAGTATATTGAACCTCTTTAAACAGAAATAATATTTATAAAAATTTTTTTTTTTTTTTTGGTTTTTTTAATATTTTTTTTTAATTTTTTTATTTCGATCATGTAGATTTATGATCTCATGATGTTCAAGACTTGAACTTCCAAGTCATTCAGCTACACTGGTGATCCTTTTGATCATCCAGTGGCTCTTGTGCTTAGGTGATTACACAGTAACCCCAACTTTCTTGCACATGTTCTTTATCATCCCCATGATCTGGTTGGGGGTTGAACTCTTGACTGGTTGTGTTTTCTTGAGTAGGTTGCATGATACACACTAACCCCTGGACTATATTTGTGATACTCATTCAAAACAAATTTAGTACAAATACACCACCCATGATGCACATTTGGTAATATTGTGACACATACCTGACAGATGTTATGTTCCACTCTAAGTCACAACATACAGTATGTGGATAATATGCATATAAATACCAAGTGCATAAATATGGAACATTCAAGTAGCATGTGACAAGTATGGATATAACTATGTATTTCATAACTATAGTTTTAGGATCATCATACCCTATGTGCATAAGATGCATATATTTATGCATTGCATAATTAATACATTATGTGAATGATATGCATATATCCATGCATTTAAAAATGATAGGATAATTATACCCTATGTGAAAAGTATGCATATAAATGCTAATTGCATAGTTATGGGATAGTCATACTCTAGGTGAATTAAGTACATACAAACAGTTACATTATAATTATGGGATATTCATACTATATGTGAATAGTATGTATATAAATAAATGGTGAAGTATAATGATTTCTAAAAATGAATAATATTAGTATAAATGTGAATATCAAGTAAATAATATTGGTAAAATAATCCATTATAGGCACATTATACATATTCAAAAAAGGATATGATTGGTAAAATGATCATTAAAAGTATATTGAACCTCTTTAAACAGAAATAATACTTATAAAAAAAATATTTTTTTTTTTGGTTTTTTTTATATTTTTTTAATTTTGATCATGTAGATTTATGATCTCATGATCTTCAAGACTTGAGCTTCCAAGTCATTCAGCTACACTGGTGATCCTTTTGATCATCCAGTGGCTCTTGTGCTTAGGTGATTACACATTAACCCCAACTTTCTTGCACATGTTCTTTATCATCCCCATGATCTGGTTGGGGGTTGAACTCTTGACTGGTTGTGTTTTCTTGAGTAGGTTGCATGGTACACACTAACCCCTGGACTATATTTGTGATACTCATTCAAAACAAATTTAGTACAAATACACCACCCATGATGCACATTTGGTAATATTGTGACACATACCTGACAGATGTTATGTTCCACTCTAAGTCACAACATACAGTATGTGGATAATATGCATATAAATACCAAGTGCATAAATATGGAACATTCAAGTAGCATGTGACAAGTATGGATATAACTATGTATTTCATAGTTATAGTTTTAGGATCATCATACCCTATGTGCATAAGATGCATATATTTATGCATTGCATAATTAATACATTATGTGAATGATATGCATATATCCATGCATTTAAAAATGATAGGATAATTATACCCTATGTGAAAAGTATGCATATAAATGCTAATTGCATAGTTATGGGATAGTCATACTCTAGGTGAATTAAGTACATACAAACAGTTACATTATAATTATGGGATATTCATACTATATGTGAATAGTATGTATATAAATAAATGGTGAAGTATAATGATTTCTAAAAATGAATAATATTAGTATAAATGTGAATATCAAGTAAATAATATTGGTAAAATAATCCATTATAGGCACATTATACATATTCAAAAAAGGATATGATTGATAAAATGATCATTAAAAGTATATTGAACCTCTTTAAACAGAAATAATACTTATAAAAAAAATATTTTTTTTTTGGTTTTTTTTATATTTTTTTTAATTTTGATCATGTAGATTTATGATCTCATGATCTTCAAGACTTGAGCTTCCAAGTCATTCAGCTACACTGGTGATCCTTTTGATCATCCAGTGGCTCTTGTGCTTAGGTGATTACACATTAACCCCAACTTTCTTGCACATGTTCTTTATCATCCCCATGATCTGGTTGGGGGTTGAACTCTTGACTGGTTGTGTTTTCTTGAGTAGGTTGCATGGTACACACTAACCCCTGGACTATATTTGTGATACTCATTCAAAACAAATTTAGTACAAATACACCACCCATGATGCACATTTGGTAATATTGTGACACATACCTGACAGATGTTATGTTCCACTCTAAGTCACAACATACAGTATGTGGATAATATGCATATAAATACCAAGTGCATAAATATGGAACATTCAAGTAGCATGTGACAAGTATGGATATAACTATGTATTTCATAATTATAGTTTTAGGATCATCATACCCTATGTGCATAAGATGCATATATTTATGCATTGCATAATTAATACATTATGTGAATGATATGCATATATCCATGCATTTAAAAATGATAGGATAATTATACCCTATGTGAAAAGTATGCATATAAATGCTAATTGCATAGTTATGGGATAGTCATACTCTAGGTGAATTAAGTACATACAAACAGTTACATTATAATTATGGGATATTCATACTATATGTGAATAGTATGTATATAAATAAATGGTGAAGTATAATGATTTCTAAAAATGAATAATATTAGTATAAATGTGAATATCAAGTAAATAATATTGGTAAAATAATCCATTATAGGCACATTATACATATTCAAAAAAGGATATGATTGATAAAATGATCATTAAAAGTATATTGAACCTCTTTAAACAGAAATAATATTTATAAAAATTTTTTTTTTTTTTTGGTTTTTTTAATATTTTTTTTTAATTTTTTTATTTCGATCATGTAGATTTATGATCTCATGATCTTCAAGACTTGAACTTCCAAGTCATTCAGCTACACTGGTGATCCTTTTGATCATCCAGTGGCTCTTGTGCTTAGGTGATTACACAGTAACCCCAACTTTCTTGCACATGTTCTTTATCATCCCCATGATCTGGTTGGGGGTTGAACTCTTGACTGGTTGTGTTTTCTTGAGTAGGTTGCATGATACACACTAACCCCTGGACTATATTTGTGATACTCATTCAAAACAAATTTAGTACAAATACACCACCCATGATGCACATTTGGTAATATTTTGACACATACCTGACAGATGTTATGTTCCACTCTAAGTCACAACATACAGTATGTGGATAATATGCATATAAATACCAAGTGCATAAATATGGAACATTCAAGTAGCATGTGACAAGTATGGATATAACTATGTATTTCATAATTATAGTTTTAGGATCATCATACCCTATGTGCATAAGATGCATATATTTATGCATTGCATAATTAATAGATTATGTGAATGATATGCATATATCCATGCATTTAAAAATGATAGGATAATTATACCCTATGTGAAAAGTATGCATATAAATGCTAATTGCATAGTTATGGGATAGTCATACTCTAGGTGAATTAAGTACATACAAACAGTTACATTATAATTATGGGATATTCATACTATATGTGAATAGTATGTATATAAATAAATGGTGAAGTATAATGATTTCTAAAAATGAATAATATTAGTATAAATGTGAATATCAAGTAAATAATATTGGTAAAATAATCCATTATAGGCACATTATACATATTCAAAAAAGGATATGATTGGTAAAATGGTCATTAAAAGTATATTGAACCTCTTTAAACAGAAATAATATTTATAAAAAAAATTTTTTTTTTTTTGGTTTTTTTAATATTTTTTTTTAATTTTTTTATTTCGATCATGTAGATTTATGATCTCATGATCTTCAAGACTTGAGCTTCCAAGTCATTCAGCTACACTGGTGATCCTTTTGATCATCCAGTGGCTCTTGTGCTTAGGTGATTACAAAGTAACCCCAACTTTCTTGCACATGTTCTTTATCATCCCCATGATCTGGTTGGGGGTTGAACTCTTGACTGGTTGTGTTTTCTTGAGTAGGTTGCATGATACACACTAACCCCTGGACTATATTTGTGATACTCATTCAAAACAAATTTAGTACAAATACACCACCCATGATGCACATTTGGTAATATTGTGACACATACCTGACAGATGTTATGTTCCACTCTAAGTCACAACATACAGTATGTGGATAATATGCATATAAATACCAAGTGCATAAATATGGAACATTCAAGTAGCATGTGACAAGTATGGATATAACTATGTATTTCATAATTATAGTTTTAGGATCATCATACCCTATGTGCATAAGATGCATATATTTATGCATTGCATAATTAATACATTATGTGAATGATATGCATATATCCATGCATTTAAAAATAATAGGATAATTATACCCTATGTGAAAAGTATGCATATAAATGCTAATTGCATAGTTATGGGATAGTCACACTCTAGGTGAATTAAGTACATACAAACGGTTACATTATAATTATGGGATATTCATACTATATGTGAATAGTATGTATATAAATAAATGGTGAAGTATAATGATTTCTAAAAATGAATAATATTAGTATAAATGTGAATATCAAGTAAATAATATTGGTAAAATAATCCATTATAGGCACATTATACATATTCAAAAAAGGATATGATTGGTAAAATGATCATTAAAAGTATATTGAACCTCTTTAAACAGAAATAATATTTATAAAAAAATTTTTTTTTTTTTTGGTTTTTTTAATATTTTTTTTAATTTTTTTATTTCGATCATGTAGATTTATGATCTCATGATCTTCAAGACTTTAGCTTCCAAGTCATTCAGCTACACTGGTGATCCTTTTGATCATCCAGTGGCTCTTGTGCTTAGGTGATTACACAGTAACCCCAACTTTCTTGCACATGTTCTTTATCATCCCCATGATCTGGTTGGGGGTTGAACTCTTGACTGGTTGTGTTTTCTTGAGTAGGTTGCATGATACACACTAACCCCTGGACTATATTTGTGATACTCATTCAAAACAAATTTAGTACAAATACACCACCCATGATGCACATTTGGTAATATTTTGACACATACCTGACAGATGTTATGTTCCACTCTAAGTCACAACATACAGTATGTGGATAATATGCATATAAATACCAAGTGCATAAATATGGAACATTCAAGTAGCATGTGACAAGTATGGATATAACTATGTATTTCATAATTATAGTTTTAGGATCATCATACCCTATGTGCATAAGATGCATATATTTATGCATTGCATAATTAATACATTATGTGAATGATATGCATATATCCATGCATTTAAAAATGATAGGATAATTATACCCTATGTGAAAAGTATGCATATAAATGCTAATTGCATAGTTATGGGATAGTCATACTCTAGGTGAATTAAGTACATACAAACAGTTACATTATAATTATGGGATATTCATACTATATGTGAATAGTATGTATATAAATAAATGGTGAAGTATAATGATTTCTAAAAATGAATAATATTAGTATAAATGTGAATATCAAGTAAATAATATTGGTAAAATAATCCATTATAGGCACATTATACATATTCAAAAAAGGATATGATTGGTAAAATGGTCATTAAAAGTATATTGAACCTCTTTAAACAGAAATAATATTTATAAAAAAATTTTTTTTTTTTTTGGTTTTTTTAATATTTTTTTTTAATTTTTTTATTTCGATCATGTAGATTTATGATCTCATGATCTTCAAGACTTGAGCTTCCAAGTCATTCAGCTACACTGGTGATCCTTTTGATCATCCAGTGGCTCTTGTGCTTAGGTGATTACAAAGTAACCCCAACTTTCTTGCACATGTTCTTTATCATCCCCATGATCTGGTTGGGGGTTGAACTCTTGACTGGTTGTGTTTTCTTGAGTAGGTTGCATGATACACACTAACCCCTGGACTATATTTGTGATACTCATTCAAAACAAATTTAGTACAAATACACCACCCATGATGCACATTTGGTAATATTGTGACACATACCTGACAGATGTTATGTTCCACTCTAAGTCACAACATACAGTATGTGGATAATATGCATATAAATACCAAGTGCATAAATATGGAACATTCAAGTAGCATGTGACAAGTATGGATATAACTATGTATTTCATAATTATAGTTTTAGGATCATCATACCCTATGTGCATAAGATGCATATATTTATGCATTGCATAATTAATACATTATGTGAATGATATGCATATATCCATGCATTTAAAAATAATAGGATAATTATACCCTATGTGAAAAGTATGCATATAAATGCTAATTGCATAGTTATGGGATAGTCACACTCTAGGTGAATTAAGTACATACAAACAGTTACATTATAATTATGGGATATTCATACTATATGTGAATAGTATGTATATAAATAAATGGTGAAGTATAATGATTTCTAAAAATGAATAATATTAGTATAAATGTGAATATCAAGTAAATAATATTGGTAAAATAATCCATTATAGGCACATTATACATATTCAAAAAAGGATATGATTGGTAAAATGATCATTAAAAGTATATTGAACCTCTTTAAACAGAAATAATATTTATAAAAAAAATTTTTTTTTTTTTGGTTTTTTTAATATTTTTTTTTAATTTTTTTATTTCGATCATGTAGATTTATGATCTCATGATCTTCAAGACTTGAGCTTCCAAGTCATTCAGCTACACTGGTGATCCTTTTGATCATCCAGTGGCTCTTGTGCTTAGGTGATTACACAGTAACCCCAACTTTCTTGCACATGTTCTTTATCATCCCCATGATCTGGTTGGGGGTTGAACTCTTGACTGGTTGTGTTTTCTTGAGTAGGTTGCATGATACACACTAACCCCTGGACTATATTTGTGATACTCATTCAAAACAAATTTAGTACAAATACACCACCCATGATGCACATTTGGTAATATTTTGACACATACCTGACAGATGTTATGTTCCACTCTAAGTCACAACATACAGTATGTGGATAATATGCATATAAATACCAAGTGCATAAATATGGAACATTCAAGTAGCATGTGACAAGTATGGATATAACTATGTATTTCATAATTATAGTTTTAGGATCATCATACCCTATGTGCGTAAGATGCATATATTTATGCATTGCATAATTAATAGATTATGTGAATGATATGCATATATCCATGAATTTAAAAATGATAGGATAATTATACCCTATGTGAAAAGTATGCATATAAATGCTAATTGCATAGTTATGGGATAGTCATACTCTAGGTGAATTAAGTACATACAAACAGTTACATTATAATTATGGGATATTCATACTATATGTGAATAGTATGTATATAAATAAATGGTGAAGTATAATGATTTCTAAAAATGAATAATATTAGTATAAATGTGAATATCAAGTAAATAATATTGGTAAAATAATCCATTATAGGCACATTATACATATTCAAAAAAGGATATGATTGATAAAATGATCATTAAAAGTATATTGAACCTCTTTAAACAGAAATAATATTTATAAAAATTTTTTTTTTTTTTTTGGTTTTTTTAATATTTTTTTTTAATTTTTTTATTTCGATCATGTAGATTTATGATCTCATGATCTTCAAGACTTGAACTTCCAAGTCATTCAGCTACACTGGTGATCCTTTTGATCATCCAGTGGCTCTTGTGCTTAGGTGATTACACAGTAACCCCAACTTTCTTGCACATGTTCTTTATCATCCCCATGATCTGGTTGGGGGTTGAACTCTTGACTGGTTGTGTTTTCTTGAGTAGGTTGCATGGCACACACTAACACCTGGACTATATTTGTGATACTCATTCAAAACAAATTTAGTACAAATACACCATCCATGATGCACATTTGGTAATATTGTGACACATACCTGACAGATGTTATGTTCCACTCTAAGTCACAACATACAGTATGTGGATAATATGCATATAAATACCAAGTGCATAAATATGGAACATTCAAGTAGCATGTGACAAGTATGGATATAACTATGTATTTCATAATTATAGTTTTAGGATCATCATACCCTATGTGCATAAGATGCATATATTTATGCATTGCATAATTAATACATTATGTGAATGATATGCATATATCCATGCATTTAAAAATGATAGGATAATTATACCCTATGTGAAAAGTATGCATATAAATGCTAATTGCATAGTTATGGGATAGTCATACTCTAGGTGAATTAAGTACATACAAACAGTTACATTATAATTATGGGATATTCATACTATATGTGAATAGTATGTATATAAATAAATGGTGAAGTATAATGATTTCTAAAAATGAATAATATTAGTATAAATGTGAATATCAAGTAAATAATATTGGTAAAATAATCCATTATAGGCACATTATACATATTCAAAAAAGGATATGATTGGTAAAATGATCATTAAAAGTATATTGAACCTCTTTAAACAGAAATAATATTTATAAAAAAAATTTTTTTTTTTTTGGTTTTTTTAATATTTTTTTTTAATTTTTTTATTTCGATCATGTAGATTTATGATCTCATGATCTTCAAGACTTGAGCTTCCAAGTCATTCAGCTACACTGGTGATCCTTTTGATCATCCAGTGGCTCTTGTGCTTAGGTGATTACACAGTAACCCCAACTTTCTTGCACATGTTCTTTATCATCCCCATGATCTGGTTGGGGGTTGAACTCTTGACTGGTTGTGTTTTCTTGAGTAGGTTGCATGGCACACACTAACACCTGGACTATATTTGTGATACTCATTCAAAACAAATTTAGTACAAATACACCATCCATGATGCACATTTGGTAATATTGTGACACATACCTGACAGATGTTATGTTCCACTCTAAGTCACAACATACAGTATGTGGATAATATGCATATAAATACCAAGTGCATAAATATGGAACATTCAAGTAGCATGTGACAAGTATGGATATAACTATGTATTTCATAATTATTGTTTTAGGATCATCATACCCTATGTGCATAAGATGCATATATTTATGCATTGCATAATTAATACATTATGTGAATGATATGCATATATCCATGCATTTAAAAATGATAGGATAATTATACCCTATGTGAAAAGTATGCATATAAATGCTAATTGCATAGTTATGGGATAGTCATACTCTAGGTGAATTAAGTACATACAAACAGTTACATTATAATTATGGGATATTCATACTATATGTGAATAGTATGTATATAAATAAATGGTGAAGTATAATGATTTCTAAAAATGAATAATATTAGTATAAATGTGAATATCAAGTAAATAATATTGGTAAAATAATCCATTATAGGCACATTATACATATTCAAAAAAGGATATGATTTGTAAAATGATCATTAAAAGTATATTGAACCTCTTTAAACAGAAATAATATTTAAAAAAAAAAATTTTTTTTTTTTTGGTTTTTTTAATATTTTTTTTTAATATTTTTATTTCGATCATGTAGATTTATGATCTCATGATCTTCAAGACTTGAGCTTCCAAGTCATTCAGCTACACTGGTGATCCTTTTGATCATCCAGTGGCTCTTGTGCTTAGGTGATTACACAGTAACCCCAACTTTCTTGCACATGTTCTTTATCATCCCCATGATCTGGTTGGGGGTTGAACTCTTGACTGGTTGTGTTTTCTTGAGTAGGTTGCATGATACACACTAACCCCTGGACTATATTTGTGATACTCATTCAAAACAAATTTAGTAAAAATACACCACCCATGATGCACATTTGGTAATATTGTGACACATACCTGACAGATGTTATGTTCCACTCTAAGTCACAACATACAGTATGTGGATAATATGCATATAAATACCAAGTGCATAAATATGGAACATTCAAGTAGCATGTGACAAGTATGGATATAACTATGTATTTCATAATTATAGTTTTAGGATCATCATACCCTATGTGCATAAGATGCATATATTTATGCATTGCATAATTAATACATTATGTGAATGATATGCATATATCCATGCATTTAAAAATGATAGGATAATTATACCCTATGTGAAAAGTATGCATATAAATGCTAATTGCATAGTTATGGGATAGTCATACTCTAGGTGAATTAAGTACATACAAACAGTTACATTATAATTATGGGATATTCATACTATATGTGAATAGTATGTATATAAATAAATGGTGAAGTATAATGATTTCTAAAAATGAATAATATTAGTATAAATGTGAATATCAAGTAAATAATATTGGTAAAATAATCCATTATAGGCACATTATACATATTCAAAAAAGGATATGATTGGTAAAATGATCATTAAAAGTATATTGAACCTCTTTAAACAGAAATAATATTTATAAAAAAAATTTTTTTTTTTTTTGGTTTTTTTAATATTTTTTTTTAATTTTTTTATTTCGATCATGTAGATTTATGATCTCATGATCTTCAAGACTTGAGCTTCCAAGTCATTCAGCTACACTGGTGATCCTTTTGATCATCCAGTGGCTCTTGTGCTTAGGTGATTACACAGTAACCCCAACTTTCTTGCACATGTTCTTTATCATCCTTATGATCTGGTTGGGGGTTGAACTCTTGACTGGTTGTGTTTTCTTGAGTAGGTTG
Source organism: Hemileia vastatrix (assembly GCA_030280995.1). Classification (NCBI taxonomy): domain Eukaryota; kingdom Fungi; phylum Basidiomycota; class Pucciniomycetes; order Pucciniales; family Zaghouaniaceae; genus Hemileia; species Hemileia vastatrix. The sequence continues at coordinate 23,415,846 of JASXTE010000004.1, read as the reverse complement.
CATGATACACACTAACCCCTGGACTATATTTGTGATACTCATTGTAAACAAATTTAGTACAAATACACCACCCATGATGCACATTTGGTAATATTTTGACACATACCTGACAGATGTTATGTTCCACTCTAAGTCACAACATACAGTATGTGGATAATATGCATATAAATACCAAGTGCATAAATATGGAACATTCAAGTAGCATGTGACAAGTATGGATATAACTATGTATTTCATAATTATAGTTTTAGGATCATCATACCCTATGTGCATAAGATGCATATATTTATGCATTGCATAATTAATACATTATGTGAATGATATGCATATATCCATGCATTTAAAAATGATAGGATAATTATACCCTATGTGAAAAGTATGCATATAAATGCTAATTGCATAGTTATGGGATAGTCAAACTCTAGGTGAATTAAGTACATACAAACAGTTACATTATAATTATGGAATATTCATACTATATGTGAATAGTATGTATATAAATAAATGGTGAAGTATAATGATTTCTAAAAATGAATAATATTAGTATAAATGTGAATATCAAGTAAATAATATTGGTAAAATAATCCATTATAGGCACATTATACATATTCAAAAAAGGATATGATTTGTAAAATGATCATTAAAAGTATATTGAACCTCTTTAAACAGAAATAATATTTAAAAAAAAAAATTTTTTTTTTTTTGGTTTTTTTAATATTTTTTTTTAATATTTTTATTTCGATCATGTAGATTTATGATCTCATGATCTTCAAGACTTGAGCTTCCAAGTCATTCAGCTACACTGGTGATCCTTTTGATCATCCAGTGGCTCTTGTGCTTAGGTGATTACACAGTAACCCCAACTTTCTTGCACATGTTCTTTATCATCCCCATGATCTGGTTGGGGGTTGAACTCTTGACTGGTTGTGTTTTCTTGAGTAGGTTGCATGATACACACTAACCCCTGGACTATATTTGTGATACTCATTCAAAACAAATATAGTACAAATACACCACCCATGATGCACATTTGGTAATATTGTGACACATACCTGACAGATGTTATGTTCCACTCTAAGTCACAACATACAGTATGTGGATAATATGCATATAAATACCAAGTGCATAAATATGGAACATTCAAGTAGCATGTGACAAGTATGGATATAACTATGTATTTCATAATTATAGTTTTAGGATCATCATACCCTATGTGCATAAGATGCATATATTTATGCATTGCATAATTAATACATTATGTGAATGATATGCATATATCCATGCATTTAAAAATGATAGGATAATTATACCCTATGTGAAAAGTATGCATATAAATGCTAATTGCATAGTTATGGGATAGTCATACTCTAGGTGAATTAAGTACATACAAACAGTTACATTATAATTATGGGATATTCATACTATATGTGAATAGTATGTATATAAATAAATGGTGAAGTATAATGATTTCTAAAAATGAATAATATTAGTATAAATGTGAATATCAAGTAAATAATATTGGTAAAATAATCCATTATAGGCACATTATACATATTCAAAAAAGGATATGATTGGTAAAATGATCATTAAAAGTATATTGAACCTCTTTAAACAGAAATAATATTTATAAAAAAAATTTTTTTTTTTTTGGTTTTTTTAATATTTTTTTTTAATTTTTTTATTTCGATCATGTAGATTTATGATCTCATGATCTTCAAGACTTGAGCTTCCAAGTCATTCAGCTACACTGGTGATCCTTTTGATCATCCAGTGGCTCTTGTGCTTAGGTGATTACACAGTAACCCCAACTTTCTTGCACATGTTCTTTATCATCCCCATGATCTGGTTGGGGGTTGAACTCTTGACTGGTTGTGTTTTCTTGAGTAGGTTGCATGATACACACTAACCCCTGGACTATATTTGTGATACTCATTGTAAACAAATTGAGTACAAATACACCACCCATGATGCACATTTGGTAATATTTTGACACATACCTGACAGATGTTATGTTCCACTCTAAGTCACAACATACAGTATGTGGATAATATGCATATAAATACCAAGTGCATAAATATGGAACATTCAAGTAGCATGTGACAAGTATGGATATAACTATGTATTTCATAATTATAGTTTTAGGATCATCATACCCTATGTGCATAAGATGCATATATTTATGCATTGCATAATTAATACATTATGTGAATGATATGCATATATCCATGCATTTAAAAATGATAGGATAATTATACCCTATGTGAAAAGTATGCATATAAATGCTAATTGCATAGTTATGGGATAGTCATACTCTAGGTGAATTAAGTACATACAAACAGTTACATTATAATTATGGGATATTCATACTATATGTGAATAGTATGTATATAAATAAATGGTGAAGTATAATGATTTCTAAAAATGAATAATATTAGTATAAATGTGAATATCAAGTAAATAATATTGGTAAAATAATCCATTATAGGCACATTATACATATTCAAAAAAGGATATGATTTGTAAAATGATCATTAAAAGTATATTGAACCTCTTTAAACAGAAATAATATTTAAAAAAAAAAATTTTTTTTTTTTTGGTTTTTTTAATATTTTTTTTTAATATTTTTATTTCGATCATGTAGATTTATGATCTCATGATCTTCAAGACTTGAGCTTCCAAGTCATTCAGCTACACTGGTGATCCTTTTGATCATCCAGTGGCTCTTGTGCTTAGTTGATTACACAGTAACCCCAACTTTCTTGCACATGTTCTTTATCATCCCCATGATCTGGTTGGGGGTTGAACTCTTGACTGGTTGTGTTTTCTTGAGTAGGTTGCATGATACACACTAACCCCTGGACTATATTTGTGATACTCATTCAAAACAAATTTAGTACAAATACACCACCCATGATGCACATTTGGTAATATTGTGACACATACCTGACAGATGTTATGTTCCACTCTAAGTCACAACATACAGTATGTGGATAATATGCATATAAATACCAAGTGCATAAATATGGAACATTCAAGTAGCATGTGACAAGTATGGATATAACTATGTATTTCATAATTATAGTTTTAGGATCATCATACCCTATGTGCATAAGATGCATATATTTATGCATTGCATAATTAATACATTATGTGAATGATATGCATATATCCATGCATTTAAAAATGATAGGATAATTATACCCTATGTGAAAAGTATGCATATAAATGCTAATTGCATAGTTATGGGATAGTCATACTCTAGGTGAATTAAGTACATACAAACAGTTACATTATAATTATGGGATATTCATACTATATGTGAATAGTATGTATATAAATAAATGGTGAAGTATAATGATTTCTAAAAATGAATAATATTAGTATAAATGTGAATATCAAGTAAATAATATTGGTAAAATAATCCATTATAGGCACATTATACATATTCAAAAAAGGATATGATTGGTAAAATGATCATTAAAAGTATATTGAACCTCTTTAAACAGAAATAATATTAATAAAAAAATTTTTTTTTTTTTTGGTTTTTTTAATATTTTTTTTTAATTTTTTTATTTCGATCATGTAGATTTATGATCTCATGATCTTCAAGACTTGAGCTTCCAAGTCATTCAGCTACACTGATGATCCTTTTGATCATCCAGTGGCTCTTGTGCTTAGGTGATTACACAGTAACCCCAACTTTCTTGCACATGTTCTTTATCATCCCCATGAGCTGGTTGGGGGTTGAACTCTTGACTGGTTGTGTTTTCTTGAGTAGGTTGCATGATACACACTAACCCCTGGACTATATTTGTGATACTCATTGTAAACAAATTTAGTACAAATACACCACCCATGATGCACATTTGGTAATATTTTGACACATACCTGACAGATGTTATGTTCCACTCTAAGTCACAACATACAGTATGTGGATAATATGCATATAAATACCAAGTGCATAAATATGGAACATTCAAGTAGCATGTGACAAGTATGGATATAACTATGTATTTCATAATTATAGTTTTAGGATCATCATACCCTATGTGCATAAGATGCATATATTTATGCATTGCATAATTAATACATAATGTGAATGATATGCATATATCCATGCATTTAAAAATGATAGGATAATTATACCCTATGTGAAAAGTATGCATATAAATGCTAATTGCATAGTTATGGGATAGTCATACTCTAGGTGAATTAAGTACATACAAACAGTTACATTATAATTATGGGATATTCATACTATATGTGAATAGTATGTATATAAATAAATGGTGAAGTATAATGATTTCTAAAAATGAATAATATTAGTATAAATGTGAATATCAAGTAAATAATATTGGTAAAATAATCCATTATAGGCACATTATACATATTCAAAAAAGGATATGATTGATAAAATGATCATTAAAAGTATATTGAACCTCTTTAAACAGAAATAATATTTATAAAAATTTTTTTTTTTTTTTGGTTTTTTTAATATTTTTTTTTAATTTTTTTATTTCGATCATGTAGATTAATGATCTCATGATCTTCAAGACTTGAACTTCCAAGTCATTCAGCTACACTGGTGATCCTTTTGATCATCCAGTGGCTCTTGTGCTTAGGTGATTACACAGTAACCCCAACTTTCTTGCACATGTTCTTTATCATCCCCATGATCTGGTTGGGGGTTGAACTCTTGACTGGTTGTGTTTTCTTGAGTAGGTTGCATGATACACACTAACCCCTGGACTATATTTGTGATACTCATTCAAAACAAATTTAGTACAAATACACCACCCATGATGCACATTTGGTAATATTTTGACACATACCTGACAGATGTTATGTTCCACTCTAAGTCACAACATACAGTATGTGGATAATATGCATATAAATACCAAGTGCATAAATATGGAACATTCAAGTAGCATGTGACAAGTATGGATATAACTATGTATTTCATAATTATAGTTTTAGGATCATCATACCCTATGTGCATAAGATGCATATATTTATGCATTGCATAATTAATACATTATGTGAATGATATGCATATATCCATGCATTTAAAAATGATAGGATAATTATACCCTATGTGAAAAGTATGCATATAAATGCTAATTGCATAGTTATGGGATAGTCATACTCTAGGTGAATTAAGTACATACAAACAGTTACATTATAATTATGGGATATTCATACTATATGTGAATAGTATGTATATAAATAAATGGTGAAGTATAATGATTTCTAAAAATGAATAATATTAGTATAAATGTGAATATCAAGTAAATAATATTGGTAAAATAATCCATTATAGGCACATTATACATATTCAAAAAAGGATATGATTTGTAAAATGATCATTAAAAGTATATTGAACCTCTTTAAACAGAAATAATATTTAAAAAAAAATTTTTTTTTTTTTGGTTTTTTTAATATTTTTTTTTAATATTTTTATTTCGATCATGTAGATTTATGATCTCATGATCTTCAAGACTTGAGCTTCCAAGTCATTCAGCTACACTGGTGATCCTTTTGATCATCCAGTGGCTCTTGTGCTTAGGTGATTACACAGTAACCCCAACTTTCTTGCACATGTTCTTTATCATCCCCATGATCTGGTTGGGGGTTGAACTCTTGACTGGTTGTGTTTTCTTGAGTAGGTTGCATGATACACACTAACCCCTGGACTATATTTGTGATACTCATTCAAAACAAATTTAGTACAAATACACCACCCATGATGCACATTTGGTAATATTGTGACACATACCTGACAGATGTTATGTTCCACTCTAAGTCACAACATACAGTATGTGGATAATATGCATATAAATACCAAGTGCATAAATATGGAACATTCAAGTAGCATGTGACAAGTATGGATATAACTATGTATTTCATAATTATAGTTTTAGGATCATCATACCCTATGTGCATAAGATGCATATATTTATGCATTGCATAATTAATACATTATGTGAATGATATGCATATATCCATGCATTTAAAAATGATAGGATAATTATACCCTATGTGAAATGTATGCATATAAATGCTAATTGCATAGTTATGGGATAGTCATACTCTAGGTGAATTAAGTACATACAAACAGTTACATTATAATTATGGGATATTCATACTATATGTGAATAGTATGTATATAAATAAATGGTGAAGTATAATGATTTCTAAAAATGAATAATATTAGTATAAATGTGAATATCAAGTAAATAATATTGGTAAAATAATCCATTATAGGCACATTATACATATTCAAAAAAGGATATGATTTGTAAAATGATCATTAAAAGTATATTGAACCTCTTTAAACAGAAATAATATTTAAAAAAAAAAATTTTTTTTTTTTTGGTTTTTTTAATATTTTTTTTTAATATTTTTATTTCGATCATGTAGATTTATGATCTCATGATCTTCAAGACTTGAGCTTCCAAGTCATTCAGCTACACTGGTGATCCTTTTGATCATCCAGTGGCTCTTGTGCTTAGGTGATTACACAGTAACCCCAACTTTCTTGCACATGTTCTTTATCATCCCCATGATCTGGTTGGGGGTTGAACTCTTGACTGGTTGTGTTTTCTTGAGTAGGTTGCATGATACACACTAACCCCTGGACTATATTTGTGATACTCATTCAAAACAAATTTAGTACAAATACACCACCCATGATGCACATTTGGTAATATTGTGACACATACCTGACAGATGTTATGTTCCACTCTAAGTCACAACATACAGTATGTGGATAATATGCATATAAATACCAAGTGCATAAATATGGAACATTCAAGTAGCATGTGACAAGTATGGATATAACTATGTATTTCATAATTATAGTTTTAGGATCATCATACCCTATGTGCATAAGATGCATATATTTATGCATTGCATAATTAATACATAATGTGAATGATATGCATATATCCATGCATTTAAAAATGATAGGATAATTATACCCTATGTGAAAAGTATGCATATAAATGCTAATTGCATAGTTATGGGATAGTCATACTCTAGGTGAATTAAGTACATACAAACAGTTACATTATAATTATGGGATATTCATACTATATGTGAATAGTATGTATATAAATAAATGGTGAAGTATAATGATTTCTAAAAATGAATAATATTAGTATAAATGTGAATATCAAGTAAATAATATTGGTAAAATAATCCATTATAGGCACATTATACATATTCAAAAAAGGATATGATTGATAAAATGATCATTAAAAGTATATTGAACCTCTTTAAACAGAAATAATATTTATAAAAATTTTTTTTTTTTTTTGGTTTTTTTAATATTTTTTTTTAATTTTTTTATTTCGATCATGTAGATTAATGATCTCATGATCTTCAAGACTTGAACTTCCAAGTCATTCAGCTACACTGGTGATCCTTTTGATCATCCAGTGGCTCTTGTGCTTAGGTGATTACACAGTAACCCCAACTTTCTTGCACATGTTCTTTATCATCCCCATGATCTGGTTGGGGGTTGAACTCTTGACTGGTTGTGTTTTCTTGAGTAGGTTGCATGATACACACTAACCCCTGGACTATATTTGTGATACTCATTCAAAACAAATTTAGTACAAATACACCACCCATGATGCACATTTGGTAATATTTTGACACATACCTGACAGATGTTATGTTCCACTCTAAGTCACAACATACAGTATGTGGATAATATGCATATAAATACCAAGTGCATAAATATGGAACATTCAAGTAGCATGTGACAAGTATGGATATAACTATGTATTTCATAATTATAGTTTTAGGATCATCATACCCTATGTGCATAAGATGCATATATTTATGCATTGCATAATTAATACATTATGTGAATGATATGCATATATCCATGCATTTAAAAATGATAGGATAATTATACCCTATGTGAAAAGTATGCATATAAATGCTAATTGCATAGTTATGGGATAGTCATACTCTAGGTGAATTAAGTACATACAAACAGTTACATTATAATTATGGGATATTCATACTATATGTGAATAGTATGTATATAAATAAATGGTGAAGTATAATGATTTCTAAAAATGAATAATATTAGTATAAATGTGAATATCAAGTAAATAATATTGGTAAAATAATCCATTATAGGCACATTATACATATTCAAAAAAGGATATGATTTGTAAAATGATCATTAAAAGTATATTGAACCTCTTTAAACAGAAATAATATTTAAAAAAAAATTTTTTTTTTTTTGGTTTTTTTAATATTTTTTTTTAATATTTTTATTTCGATCATGTAGATTTATGATCTCATGATCTTCAAGACTTGAGCTTCCAAGTCATTCAGCTACACTGGTGATCCTTTTGATCATCCAGTGGCTCTTGTGCTTAGGTGATTACACAGTAACCCCAACTTTCTTGCACATGTTCTTTATCATCCCCATGATCTGGTTGGGGGTTGAACTCTTGACTGGTTGTGTTTTCTTGAGTAGGTTGCATGATACACACTAACCCCTGGACTATATTTGTGATACTCATTCAAAACAAATTTAGTACAAATACACCACCCATGATGCACATTTGGTAATATTGTGACACATACCTGACAGATGTTATGTTCCACTCTAAGTCACAACATACAGTATGTGGATAATATGCATATAAATACCAAGTGCATAAATATGGAACATTCAAGTAGCATGTGACAAGTATGGATATAACTATGTATTTCATAATTATAGTTTTAGGATCATCATACCCTATGTGCATAAGATGCATATATTTATGCATTGCATAATTAATACATTATGTGAATGATATGCATATATCCATGCATTTAAAAATGATAGGATAATTATACCCTATGTGAAATGTATGCATATAAATGCTAATTGCATAGTTATGGGATAGTCATACTCTAGGTGAATTAAGTACATACAAACAGTTACATTATAATTATGGGATATTCATACTATATGTGAATAGTATGTATATAAATAAATGGTGAAGTATAATGATTTCTAAAAATGAATAATATTAGTATAAATGTGAATATCAAGTAAATAATATTGGTAAAATAATCCATTATAGGCACATTATACATATTCAAAAAAGGATATGATTTGTAAAATGATCATTAAAAGTATATTGAACCTCTTTAAACAGAAATAATATTTAAAAAAAAAAATTTTTTTTTTTTTGGTTTTTTTAATATTTTTTTTTAATATTTTTATTTCGATCATGTAGATTTATGATCTCATGATCTTCAAGACTTGAGCTTCCAAGTCATTCAGCTACACTGGTGATCCTTTTGATCATCCAGTGGCTCTTGTGCTTAGGTGATTACACAGTAACCCCAACTTTCTTGCACATGTTCTTTATCATCCCCATGATCTGGTTGGGGGTTGAACTCTTGACTGGTTGTGTTTTCTTGAGTAGGTTGCATGATACACACTAACCCCTGGACTATATTTGTGATACTCATTCAAAACAAATTTAGTACAAATACACCACCCATGATGCACATTTGGTAATATTGTGACACATACCTGACAGATGTTATGTTCCACTCTAAGTCACAACATACAGTATGTGGATAATATGCATATAAATACCAAGTGCATAAATATGGAACATTCAAGTAGCATGTGACAAGTATGGATATAACTATGTATTTCATAATTATAGTTTTAGGATCATCATACCCTATGTGCATAAGATGCATATATTTATGCATTGCATAATTAATACATTATGTGAATGATATGCATATATCCATGCATTTAAAAATGATAGGATAATTATACCCTATGTGAAAAGTATGCATATAAATGCTAATTGCATAGTTATGGGATAGTCATACTCTAGGTGAATTAAGTACATACAAACAGTTACATTATAATTATGGGATATTCATACTATATGTGAATAGTATGTATATAAATAAATGGTGAAGTATAATGATTTCTAAAAATGAATAATATTAGTATAAATGTGAATATCAAGTAAATAATATTGGTAAAATAATCCATTATAGGCACATTATACATATTCAAAAAAGGATATGATTGGTAAAATGATCATTAAAAGTATATTGAACCTCTTTAAACAGAAATAATATTTATAAAAAAAATTTTTTTTTTTTTTGGTTTTTTTAATATTTTTTTTTAATTTTTTTATTTCGATCATGTAGATTTATGATCTCATGATCTTCAAGACTTGAGCTTCCAAGTCATTCAGCTACACTGGTGATCCTTTTGATCATCCAGTGGCTCTTGTGCTTAGGTGATTACACAGTAACCCCAACTTTCTTGCACATGTTCTTTATCATCCTTATGATCTGGTTGGGGGTTGAACTCTTGACTGGTTGTGTTTTCTTGAGTAGGTTGCATGATACACACTAACCCCTGGACTATATTTGTGATACTCATTGTAAACAAATTTAGTACAAATACACCACCCATGATGCACATTTGGTAATATTTTGACACATACCTGACAGATGTTATGTTCCACTCTAAGTCACAACATACAGTATGTGGATAATATGCATATAAATACCAAGTGCATAAATATGGAACATTCAAGTAGCATGTGACAAGTATGGATATAACTATGTATTTCATAATTATAGTTTTAGGATCATCATACCCTATGTGCATAAGATGCATATATTTATGCATTGCATAATTAATACATTATGTGAATGATATGCATATATCCATGCATTTAAAAATGATAGGATAATTATACCCTATGTGAAAAGTATGCATATAAATGCTAATTGCATAGTTATGGGATAGTCATACTCTAGGTGAATTAAGTACATACAAACAGTTACATTATAATTATGGAATATTCATACTATATGTGAATAGTATGTATATAAATAAATGGTGAAGTATAATGATTTCTAAAAATGAATAATATTAGTATAAATGTGAATATCAAGTAAATAATATTGGTAAAATAATCCATTATAGGCACATTATACATATTCAAAAAAGGATATGATTTGTAAAATGATCATTAAAAGTATATTGAACCTCTTTAAACAGAAATAATATTTAAAAAAAAAAATTTTTTTTTTTTTGGTTTTTTTAATATTTTTTTTTAATATTTTTATTTCGATCATGTAGATTTATGATCTCATGATCTTCAAGACTTGAGCTTCCAAGTCATTCAGCTACACTGGTGATCCTTTTGATCATCCAGTGGCTCTTGTGCTTAGGTGATTACACAGTAACCCCAACTTTCTTGCACATGTTCTTTATCATCCCCATGATCTGGTTGGGGGTTGAACTCTTGACTGGTTGTGTTTTCTTGAGTAGGTTGCATGATACACACTAACCCCTGGACTATATTTGTGATACTCATTGTAAACAAATTGAGTACAAATACACCACCCATGATGCACATTTGGTAATATTTTGACACATACCTGACAGATGTTATGTTCCACTCTAAGTCACAACATACAGTATGTGGATAATATGCATATAAATACCAAGTGCATAAATATGGAACATTCAAGTAGCATGTGACAAGTATGGATATAACTATGTATTTCATAATTATAGTTTTAGGATCATCATACCCTATGTGCATAAGATGCATATATTTATGCATTGCATAATTAATACATTATGTGAATGATATGCATATATCCATGCATTTAAAAATGATAGGATAATTATACCCTATGTGAAAAGTATGCATATAAATGCTAATTGCATAGTTATGGGATAGTCATACTCTAGGTGAATTAAGTACATACAAACAGTTACATTATAATTATGGGATATTCATACTATATGTGAATAGTATGTATATAAATAAATGGTGAAGTATAATGATTTCTAAAAATGAATAATATTAGTATAAATGTGAATATCAAGTAAATAATATTGGTAAAATAATCCATTATAGGCACATTATACATATTCAAAAAAGGATATGATTTGTAAAATGATCATTAAAAGTATATTGAACCTCTTTAAACAGAAATAATATTTAAAAAAAAAAATTTTTTTTTTTTGGTTTTTTTAATATTTTTTTTTAATATTTTTATTTCGATCATGTAGATTTATGATCTCATGATCTTCAAGACTTGAGCTTCCAAGTCATTCAGCTACACTGGTGATCCTTTTGATCATCCAGTGGCTCTTGTGCTTAGGTGATTACACAGTAACCCCAACTTTCTTGCACATGTTCTTTATCATCCCCATGATCTGGTTGGGGGTTGAACTCTTGACTGGTTGTGTTTTCTTGAGTAGGTTGCATGATACACACTAACCCCTGGACTATATTTGTGATACTCATTCAAAACAAATTTAGTACAAATACACCACCCATGATGCACATTTGGTAATATTGTGACACATACCTGACAGATGTTATGTTCCACTCTAAGTCACAACATACAGTATGTGGATAATATGCATATAAATACCAAGTGCATAAATATGGAACATTCAAGTAGCATGTGACAAGTATGGATATAACTATGTATTTCATAATTATAGTTTTAGGATCATCATACCCTATGTGCATAAGATGCATATATTTATGCATTGCATAATTAATACATTATGTGAATGATATGCATATATCCATGCATTTAAAAATGATAGGATAATTATACCCTATGTGAAAAGTATGCATATAAATGCTAATTGCATAGTTATGGGATAGTCATACTCTAGGTGAATTAAGTACATACAAACAGTTACATTATAATTATGGGATATTCATACTATATGTGAATAGTATGTATATAAATAAATGGTGAAGTATAATGATTTCTAAAAATGAATAATATTAGTATAGATGTGAATATCAAGTAAATAATATTGGTAAAATAATCCATTATAGGCACATTATACATATTCAAAAAAGGATATGATTGGTAAAATGATCATTAAAAGTATATTGAACCTCTTTAAACAGAAATAATATTAATAAAAAAATTTTTTTTTTTTTTGGTTTTTTTAATATTTTTTTTTAATTTTTTTATTTCGATCATGTAGATTTATGATCTCATGATCTTCAAGACTTGAGCTTCCAAGTCATTCAGCTACACTGATGATCCTTTTGATCATCCAGTGGCTCTTGTGCTTAGGTGATTACACAGTAACCCCAACTTTCTTGCACATGTTCTTTATCATCCCCATGAGCTGGTTGGGGGTTGAACTCTTGACTGGTTGTGTTTTCTTGAGTAGGTTGCATGATACACACTAACCCCTGGACTATATTTGTGATACTCATTGTAAACAAATTTAGTACAAATACACCACCCATGATGCACATTTGGTAATATTTTGACACATACCTGACAGATGTTATGTTCCACTCTAAGTCACAACATACAGTATGTGGATAATATGCATATAAATACCAAGTGCATAAATATGGAACATTCAAGTAGCATGTGACAAGTATGGATATAACTATGTATTTCATAATTATAGTTTTAGGATCATCATACCCTATGTGCATAAGATGCATATATTTATGCATTGCATAATTAATACATAATGTGAATGATATGCATATATCCATGCATTTAAAAATGATAGGATAATTATACCCTATGTGAAAAGTATGCATATAAATGCTAATTGCATAGTTATGGGATAGTCATACTCTAGGTGAATTAAGTACATACAAACAGTTACATTATAATTATGGGATATTCATACTATATGTGAATAGTATGTATATAAATAAATGGTGAAGTATAATGATTTCTAAAAATGAATAATATTAGTATAAATGTGAATATCAAGTAAATAATATTGGTAAAATAATCCATTATAGGCACATTATACATATTCAAAAAAGGATATGATTGATAAAATGATCATTAAAAGTATATTGAACCTCTTTAAACAGAAATAATATTTATAAAATTTTTTTTTTTTTTTTGGTTTTTTTAATATTTTTTTTTAATTTTTTTATTTCGATCATGTAGATTAATGATCTCATGATCTTCAAGACTTGAACTTCCAAGTCATTCAGCTACACTGGTGATCCTTTTGATCATCCAGTGGCTCTTGTGCTTAGGTGATTACACAGTAACCCCAACTTTCTTGCACATGTTCTTTATCATCCCCATGATCTGGTTGGGGGTTGAACTCTTGACTGGTTGTGTTTTCTTGAGTAGGTTGCATGATACACACTAACCCCTGGACTATATTTGTGATACTCATTCAAAACAAATTTAGTACAAATACACCACCCATGATGCACATTTGGTAATATTTTGACACATACCTGACAGATGTTATGTTCCACTCTAAGTCACAACATACAGTATGTGGATAATATGCATATAAATACCAAGTGCATAAATATGGAACATTCAAGTAGCATGTGACAAGTATGGATATAACTATGTATTTCATAATTATAGTTTTAGGATCATCATACCCTATGTGCATAAGATGCATATATTTATGCATTGCATAATTAATACATTATGTGAATGATATGCATATATCCATGCATTTAAAAATGATAGGATAATTATACCCTATGTGAAAAGTATGCATATAAATGCTAATTGCATAGTTATGGGATAGTCATACTCTAGGTGAATTAAGTACATACAAACAGTTACATTATAATTATGGGATATTCATACTATATGTGAATAGTATGTATATAAATAAATGGTGAAGTATAATGATTTCTAAAAATGAATAATATTAGTATAAATGTGAATATCAAGTAAATAATATTGGTAAAATAATCCATTATAGGCACATTATACATATTCAAAAAAGGATATGATTGGTAAAATGATCATTAAAAGTATATTGAACCTCTTTAAACAGAAATAATATTTATAAAAAAATTTTTTTTTTTTTTGGTTTTTTTAATATTTTTTTTTAATTTTTTTATTTCGATCATGTAGATTTATGATCTCATGATCTTCAAGACTTGAGCTTCCAAGTCATTCAGCTACACTGGTGATCCTTTTGATCATCCAGTGGCTCTTGTGCTTAGGTGATTACACAGTAACCCCAACTTTCTTGCACATGTTCTTTATCATCCTTATGATCTGGTTGGGGGTTGAACTCTTGACTGGTTGTGTTTTCTTGAGTAGGTTGCATGATACACACTAACCCCTGGACTATATTTGTGATACTCATTGTAAACAAATTTAGTACAAATACACCACCCATGATGCACATTTGGTAATATTTTGACACATACCTGACAGATGTTATGTTCCACTCTAAGTCACAACATACAGTATGTGGATAATATGCATATAAATACCAAGTGCATAAATATGGAACATTCAAGTAGCATGTGACAAGTATGGATATAACTATGTATTTCATAATTATAGTTTTAGAATCATCATACCCTATGTGCATAAGATGCATATATTTATGCATTGCATAATTAATACATTATGTGAATGATATGCATATATCCATGCATTTAAAAATGATAGGATAATTATACCCTATGTGAAAAGTATGCATATAAATGCTAATTGCATAGTTATGGGATAGTCATACTCTAGGTGAATTAAGTACATACAAACAGTTACATTATAATTATGGAATATTCATACTATATGTGAATAGTATGTATATAAATAAATGGTGAAGTATAATGATTTCTAAAAATGAATAATATTAGTATAAATGTGAATATCAAGTAAATAATATTGGTAAAATAATCCATTATAGGCACATTATACATATTCAAAAAAGGATATGATTGGTAAAATGATCATTAAAAGTATATTGAACCTCTTTAAACAGAAATAATATTTATAAAAAAATTTTTTTTTTTTTTGGTTTTTTTAATATTTTTTTTTAATTTTTTTATTTCGATCATGTAGATTTATGATCTCATGATCTTCAAGACTTGAGCTTCCAAGTCATTCAGCTACACTGGTGATCCTTTTGATCATCCAGTGGCTCTTGTGCTTAGGTGATTACACAGTAACCCCAACTTTCTTGCACATGTTCTTTATCATCCCCATGATCTGGTTGGGGGTTGAACTCTTGACTGGTTGTGTTTTCTTGAGTAGGTTGCATGATACACACTAACCCCTGGACTATATTTGTGATACTCATTGTAAACAAATTGAGTACAAATACACCACCCATGATGCACATTTGGTAATATTTTGACACATACCTGACAGATGTTATGTTCCACTCTAAGTCACAACATACAGTATGTGGATAATATGCATATAAATACCAAGTGCATAAATATGGAACATTCAAGTAGCATGTGACAAGTATGGATATAACTATGTATTTCATAATTATAGTTTTAGGATCATCATACCCTATGTGCATAAGATGCATATATTTATGCATTGCATAATTAATACATTATGTGAATGATATGCATATATCCATGCATTTAAAAATGATAGGATAATTATACCCTATGTGAAAAGTATGCATATAAATGCTAATTGCATAGTTATGGGATAGTCATACTCTAGGTGAATTAAGTACATACAAACAGTTACATTATAATTATGGGATATTCATACTATATGTGAATAGTATGTATATAAATAAATGGTGAAGTATAATGATTTCTAAAAATGAATAATATTAGTATAAATGTGAATATCAAGTAAATAATATTGGTAAAATAATCCATTATAGGCACATTATACATATTCAAAAAAGGATATGATTTGTAAAATGATCATTAAAAGTATATTGAACCTCTTTAAACAGAAATAATATTTAAAAAAAAAAATTTTTTTTTTTTTGGTTTTTTTAATATTTTTTTTTAATATTTTTATTTCGATCATGTAGATTTATGATCTCATGATCTTCAAGACTTGAGCTTCCAAGTCATTCAGCTACACTGGTGATCCTTTTGATCATCCAGTGGCTCTTGTGCTTAGGTGATTACACAGTAACCCCAACTTTCTTGCACATGTTCTTTATCATCCCCATGATCTGGTTGGGGGTTGAACTCTTGACTGGTTGTGTTTTCTTGAGTAGGTTGCATGATACACACTAACCCCTGGACTATATTTGTGATACTCATTCAAAACAAATTTAGTACAAATACACCACCCATGATGCACATTTGGTAATATTGTGACACATACCTGACAGATGTTATGTTCCACTCTAAGTCACAACATACAGTATGTGGATAATATGCATATAAATACCAAGTGCATAAATATGGAACATTCAAGTAGCATGTGACAAGTATGGATATAACTATGTATTTCATAATTATAGTTTTAGGATCATCATACCCTATGTGCATAAGATGCATATATTTATGCATTGCATAATTAATACATTATGTGAATGATATGCATATATCCATGCATTTAAAAATGATAGGATAATTATACCCTATGTGAAAAGTATGCATATAAATGCTAATTGCATAGTTATGGGATAGTCATACTCTAGGTGAATTAAGTACATACAAACAGTTACATTATAATTATGGGATATTCATACTATATGTGAATAGTATGTATATAAATAAATGGTGAAGTATAATGATTTCTAAAAATGAATAATATTAGTATAAATGTGAATATCAAGTAAATAATATTGGTAAAATAATCCATTATAGGCACATTATACATATTCAAAAAAGGATATGATTGGTAAAATGATCATTAAAAGTATATTGAACCTCTTTAAACAGAAATAATATTAATAAAAAAATTTTTTTTTTTTTTGGTTTTTTTAATATTTTTTTTTAATTTTTTTATTTCGATCATGTAGATTTATGATCTCATGATCTTCAAGACTTGAGCTTCCAAGTCATTCAGCTACACTGATGATCCTTTTGATCATCCAGTGGCTCTTGTGCTTAGGTGATTACACAGTAACCCCAACTTTCTTGCACATGTTCTTTATCATCCCCATGAGCTGGTTGGGGGTTGAACTCTTGACTGGTTGTGTTTTCTTGAGTAGGTTGCATGATACACACTAACCCCTGGACTATATTTGTGATACTCATTGTAAACAAATTTAGTACAAATACACCACCCATGATGCACATTTGGTAATATTTTGACACATACCTGACAGATGTTATGTTCCACTCTAAGTCACAACATACAGTATGTGGATAATATGCATATAAATACCAAGTGCATAAATATGGAACATTCAAGTAGCATGTGACAAGTATGGATATAACTATGTATTTCATAATTATAGTTTTAGGATCATCATACCCTATGTGCATAAGATGCATATATTTATGCATTGCATAATTAATACATAATGTGAATGATATGCATATATCCATGCATTTAAAAATGATAGGATAATTATACCCTATGTGAAAAGTATGCATATAAATGCTAATTGCATAGTTATGGGATAGTCATACTCTAGGTGAATTAAGTACATACAAACAGTTACATTATAATTATGGGATATTCATACTATATGTGAATAGTATGTATATAAATAAATGGTGAAGTATAATGATTTCTAAAAATGAATAATATTAGTATAAATGTGAATATCAAGTAAATAATATTGGTAAAATAATCCATTATAGGCACATTATACATATTCAAAAAAGGATATGATTGATAAAATGATCATTAAAAGTATATTGAACCTCTTTAAACAGAAATAATATTTATAAAATTTTTTTTTTTTTTTTGGTTTTTTTAATATTTTTTTTTAATTTTTTTATTTCGATCATGTAGATTTATGATCTCATGATCTTCAAGACTTGAACTTCCAAGTCATTCAGCTACACTGGTGATCCTTTTGATCATCCAGTGGCTCTTGTGCTTAGGTGATTACACAGTAACCCCAACTTTCTTGCACATGTTCTTTATCATCCCCATGATCTGGTTGGGGGTTGAACTCTTGACTGGTTGTGTTTTCTTGAGTAGGTTGCATGATACACACTAACCCCTGGACTATATTTGTGATACTCATTCAAAACAAATTTAGTACAAATACACCACCCATGATGCACATTTGGTAATATTTTGACACATACCTGACAGATGTTATGTTCCACTCTAAGTCACAACATACAGTATGTGGATAATATGCATATAAATACCAAGTGCATAAATATGGAACATTCAAGTAGCATGTGACAAGTATGGATATAACTATGTATTTCATAATTATAGTTTTAGGATCATCATACCCTATGTGCATAAGATGCATATATTTATGCATTGCATAATTAATAGATTATGTGAATGATATGCATATATCCATGCATTTAAAAATGATAGGATAATTATACCCTATGTGAAAATTATGCATATAAATGCTAATTGCATAGTTATGGGATAGTCATACTCTAGGTGAATTAAGTACATACAAACAGTTACATTATAATTATGGGATATTCATACTATATGTGAATAGTATGTATATAAATAAATGGTGAAGTATAATGATTTCTAAAAATGAATAATATTAGTATAAATGTGAATATCAAGTAAATAATATTGGTAAAATAATCCATTATAGGCACATTATACATATTCAAAAAAGGATATGATTGGTAAAATGGTCATTAAAAGTATATTGAACCTCTTTAAACAGAAATAATATTTATAAAAAAAATTTTTTTTTTTTTGGTTTTTTTAATATTTTTTTTTAATTTTTTTATTTCGATCATGTAGATTTATGATCTCATGATCTTCAAGACTTGAGCTTCCAAGTCATTCAGCTACACTGGTGATCCTTTTGATCATCCAGTGGCTCTTGTGCTTAGGTGATTACACAGTAACCCCAACTTTCTTGCACATGTTCTTTATCATCCCCATGATCTGGTTGGGGGTTGAACTCTTGACTGGTTGTGTTTTCTTGAGTAGGTTGCATGGTACACACTAACCCCTGGACTATATTTGTGATACTCATTCAAAACAAATTTAGTACAAATACACCACCCATGATGCACATTTGGTAATATTGTGACACATACCTGACAGATGTTATGTTCCACTCTAAGTCACAACATACAGTATGTGGATAATATGCATATAAATACCAAGTGCATAAATATGGAACATTCAAGTAGCATGTGACAAGTATGGATATAACTATGTATTTCATAATTATAGTTTTAGGATCATCATACCCTATGTGCATAAGATGCATATATTTATGCATTGCATAATTAATACATTATGTGAATGATATGCATATATCCATGCATTTAAAAATGATAGGATAATTATACCCTATGTGAAAAGTATGCATATAAATGCTAATTGCATAGTTATGGGATAGTCATACTCTAGGTGAATTAAGTACATACAAACAGTTACATTATAATTATGGGATATTCATACTATATGTGAATAGTATGTATATAAATAAATGGTGAAGTATAATGATTTCTAAAAATGAATAATATTAGTATAAATGTGAATATCAAGTAAATAATATTGGTAAAATAATCCATTATAGGCACATTATACATATTCAAAAAAGGATATGATTGGTAAAATGATCATTAAAAGTATATTGAACCTCTTTAAACAGAAATAATACTTATAAAAAAAATATTTTTTTTTTGGTTTTTTTTATATTTTTTTTAATTTTGATCATGTAGATTTATGATCTCATGATCTTCAAGACTTGAGCTTCCAAGTCATTCAGCTACACTGGTGATCCTTTTGATCATCCAGTGGCTCTTGTGCTTAGGTGATTACACATTAACCCCAACTTTCTTGCACATGTTCTTTATCATCCCCATGATCTGGTTGGGGGTTGAACTCTTGACTGGTTGTGTTTTCTTGAGTAGGTTGCATGGTACACACTAACCCCTGGACTATATTTGTGATACTCATTCAAAACAAATTTAGTACAAATACACCACCCATGATGCACATTTGGTAATATTGTGACACATACCTGACAGATGTTATGTTCCACTCTAAGTCACAACATACAGTATGTGGATAATATGCATATAAATACCAAGTGCATAAATATGGAACATTCAAGTAGCATGTGACAAGTATGGATATAACTATGTATTTCATAATTATAGTTTTAGGATCATCATACCCTATGTGCATAAGATGCATATATTTATGCATTGCATAATTAATACATTATGAGAATGATATGCATATATCCATGCATTTAAAAATGATAGGATAATTATACCCTATGTGAAAAGTATGCATATAAATGCTAATTGCATAGTTATGGGATAGTCATACTCTAGGTGAATTAAGTACATACAAACAGTTACATTATAATTATGGGATATTCATACTATATGTGAATAGTATGTATATAAATAAATGGTGAAGTATAATGATTTCTAAAAATGAATAATATTAGTATAAATGTGAATATCAAGTAAATAATATTGGTAAAATAATCCATTATAGGCACATTATACATATTCAAAAAAGGATATGATTGGTAAAATGATCATTAAAAGTATATTGAAACTCTTTAAACAGAAATAATATTTATAAAAAAATTTTTTTTTTTTGGTTTTTTTAATATTTTTTTTTAATATTTTTATTTCGATCATGTAGATTTATGATCTCATGATCTTCAAGACTTGAGCTTCCAAGTCATTCAGCTACACTGGTGATCCTTTTGATCATCCAGTGGCTCTTGTGCTTAGGTGATTACACAGTAACCCCAACTTTCTTGCACATGTTCTTTATCATCCCCATGATCTGGTTGGGGGTTGAACTCTTGACTGGTTGTGTTTTCTTGAGTAGGTTGCATGATACACACTAACCCCTGGACTATATTTGTGATACTCATTCAAAACAAATTTAGTACAAATACACCACCCATGATGCACATTTGGTAATATTGTGACACATACCTGACAGATGTTATGTTCCACTCTAAGTCACAACATACAGTATGTGGATAATATGCATATAAATACCAAGTGCATAAATATGGAACATTCAAGTAGCATGTGACAAGTATGGATATAACTATGTATTTCATAATTATAGTTTTAGGATCATCATACCCTATGTGCATAAGATGCATATATTTATGCATTGCATAATTAATACATTATGTGAATGATATGCATATATCCATGCATTTAAAAATGATAGGATAATTATACCCTATGTGAAAAGTATGCATATAAATGCTAATTGCATAGTTATGGGATAGTCATACTCTAGGTGAATTAAGTACATACAAACAGTTACATTATAATTATGGGATATTCATACTATATGTGAATAGTATGTATATAAATAAATGGTGAAGTATAATGATTTCTAAAAATGAATAATATTAGTATAAATGTGAATATCAAGTAAATAATATTGGTAAAATAATCCATTATAGGCACATTATACATATTCAAAAAAGGATATGATTTGTAAAATGATCATTAAAAGTATATTGAACCTCTTTAAACAGAAATAATATTTAAAAAAAAAAATTTTTTTTTTTTTGGTTTTTTTAATATTTTTTTTTAATATTTTTATTTCGATCATGTAGATTTATGATCTCATGATCTTCAAGACTTGAGCTTCCAAGTCATTCAGCTACACTGGTGATCCTTTTGATCATCCAGTGGCTCTTGTGCTTAGGTGATTACACAGTAACCCCAACTTTCTTGCACATGTTCTTTATCATCCCCATGATCTGGTTGGGGGTTGAACTCTTGACTGGTTGTGTTTTCTTGAGTAGGTTGCATGATACACACTAACCCCTGGACTATATTTGTGATACTCATTCAAAACAAATTTAGTACAAATACACCACCCATGATGCACATTTGGTAATATTGTGACACATACCTGACAGATGTTATGTTCCACTCTAAGTCACAACATACAGTATGTGGATAATATGCATATAAATACCAAGTGCATAAATATGGAACATTCAAGTAGCATGTGACAAGTATGGATATAACTATGTATTTCATAATTATAGTTTTAGGATCATCATACCCTATGTGCATAAGATGCATATATTTATGCATTGCATAATTAATACATTATGTGAATGATATGCATATATCCATGCATTTAAAAATGATAGGATAATTATACCCTATGTGAAAAGTATGCATATAAATGCTAATTGCATAGTTATGGGATAGTCATACTCTAGGTGAATTAAGTACATACAAACAGTTACATTATAATTATGGGATATTCATACTATATGTGAATAGTATGTATATAAATAAATGGTGAAGTATAATGATTTCTAAAAATGAATAATATTAGTATAAATGTGAATATCAAGTAAATAATATTGGTAAAATAATCCATTATAGGCACATTATACATATTCAAAAAAGGATATGATTGGTAAAATGATCATTAAAAGTATATTGAACCTCTTTAAACAGAAATAATATTTATAAAAAAATTTTTTTTTTTTTTTGGTTTTTTTAATATTTTTTTTTAATTTTTTTATTTCGATCATGTAGATTTATGATCTCATGATCTTCAAGACTTGAGCTTCCAAGTCATTCAGCTACACTGGTGATCCTTTTGATCATCCAGTGGCTCTTGTGCTTAGGTGATTACACAGTAACCCCAACTTTCTTGCACATGTTCTTTATCATCCTTATGATCTGGTTGGGGGTTGAACTCTTGACTGGTTGTGTTTTCTTGAGTAGGTTGCATGATACACACTAACCCCTGGACTATATTTGTGATACTCATTGTAAACAAATTTAGTACAAATACACCACCCATGATGCACATTTGGTAATATTTTGACACATACCTGACAGATGTTATGTTCCACTCTAAGTCACAACATACAGTATGTGGATAATATGCATATAAATACCAAGTGCATAAATATGGAACATTCAAGTAGCATGTGACAAGTATGGATATAACTATGTATTTCATAATTATAGTTTTAGGATCATCATACCCTATGTGCATAAGATGCATATATTTATGCATTGCATAATTAATACATTATGTGAATGATATGCATATATCCATGCATTTAAAAATGATAGGATAATTATACCCTATGTGAAAAGTATGCATATAAATGCTAATTGCATAGTTATGGGATAGTCATACTCTAGGTGAATTAAGTACATACAAACAGTTACATTATAATTATGGGATATTCATACTATATGTGAATAGTATGTATATAAATAAATGGTGAAGTATAATGATTTCTAAAAATGAATAATATTAGTATAAATGTGAATATCAAGTAAATAATATTGGTAAAATAATCCATTATAGGCACATTATACATATTCAAAAAAGGATATGATTGGTAAAATGATCATTAAAAGTATATTGAACCTCTTTAAACAGAAATAATATTTATAAAAAAATTTTTTTTTTTTTTGGTTTTTTTAATATTTTTTTTTAATTTTTTTATTTCGATCATGTAGATTTATGATCTCATGATCTTCAAGACTTGAGCTTCCAAGTCATTCAGCTACACTGGTGATCCTTTTGATCATCCAGTGGCTCTTGTGCTTAGGTGATTACACAGTAACCCCAACTTTCTTGCACATGTTCTTTATCATCCTTATGATCTGGTTGGGGGTTGAACTCTTGACTGGTTGTGTTTTCTTGAGTAGGTTGCATGATACACACTAACCCCTGGACTATATTTGTGATACTCATTGTAAACAAATTTAGTACAAATACACCACCCATGATGCACATTT
Source organism: Hemileia vastatrix (assembly GCA_030280995.1). Classification (NCBI taxonomy): domain Eukaryota; kingdom Fungi; phylum Basidiomycota; class Pucciniomycetes; order Pucciniales; family Zaghouaniaceae; genus Hemileia; species Hemileia vastatrix. The sequence goes on along the minus strand of JASXTE010000004.1, from coordinate 23,391,199 downwards.
GGTAATATTTTGACACATACCTGACAGATGTTATGTTCCACTCTAAGTCACAACATACAGTATGTGGATAATATGCATATAAATACCAAGTGCATAAATATGGAACATTCAAGTAGCATGTGACAAGTATGGATATAACTATGTATTTCATAATTATAGTTTTAGAATCATCATACCCTATGTGCATAAGATGCATATATTTATGCATTGCATAATTAATACATTATGTGAATGATATGCATATATCCATGCATTTAAAAATGATAGGATAATTATACCCTATGTGAAAAGTATGCATATAAATGCTAATTGCATAGTTATGGGATAGTCATACTCTAGGTGAATTAAGTACATACAAACAGTTACATTATAATTATGGAATATTCATACTATATGTGAATAGTATGTATATAAATAAATGGTGAAGTATAATGATTTCTAAAAATGAATAATATTAGTATAAATGTGAATATCAAGTAAATAATATTGGTAAAATAATCCATTATAGGCACATTATACATATTCAAAAAAGGATATGATTGGTAAAATGATCATTAAAAGTATATTGAACCTCTTTAAACAGAAATAATATTTATAAAAAAATTTTTTTTTTTTTTGGTTTTTTTAATATTTTTTTTTAATTTTTTTATTTCGATCATGTAGATTTATGATCTCATGATCTTCAAGACTTGAGCTTCCAAGTCATTCAGCTACACTGGTGATCCTTTTGATCATCCAGTGGCTCTTGTGCTTAGGTGATTACACAGTAACCCCAACTTTCTTGCACATGTTCTTTATCATCCCCATGATCTGGTTGGGGGTTGAACTCTTGACTGGTTGTGTTTTCTTGAGTAGGTTGCATGATACACACTAACCCCTGGACTATATTTGTGATACTCATTGTAAACAAATTGAGTACAAATACACCACCCATGATGCACATTTGGTAATATTTTGACACATACCTGACAGATGTTATGTTCCACTCTAAGTCACAACATACAGTATGTGGATAATATGCATATAAATACCAAGTGCATAAATATGGAACATTCAAGTAGCATGTGACAAGTATGGATATAACTATGTATTTCATAATTATAGTTTTAGGATCATCATACCCTATGTGCATAAGATGCATATATTTATGCATTGCATAATTAATACATTATGTGAATGATATGCATATATCCATGCATTTAAAAATGATAGGATAATTATACCCTATGTGAAAAGTATGCATATAAATGCTAATTGCATAGTTATGGGATAGTCATACTCTAGGTGAATTAAGTACATACAAACAGTTACATTATAATTATGGGATATTCATACTATATGTGAATAGTATGTATATAAATAAATGGTGAAGTATAATGATTTCTAAAAATGAATAATATTAGTATAAATGTGAATATCAAGTAAATAATATTGGTAAAATAATCCATTATAGGCACATTATACATATTCAAAAAAGGATATGATTTGTAAAATGATCATTAAAAGTATATTGAACCTCTTTAAACAGAAATAATATTTAAAAAAAAAAATTTTTTTTTTTTTGGTTTTTTTAATATTTTTTTTTAATATTTTTATTTCGATCATGTAGATTTATGATCTCATGATCTTCAAGACTTGAGCTTCCAAGTCATTCAGCTACACTGGTGATCCTTTTGATCATCCAGTGGCTCTTGTGCTTAGGTGATTACACAGTAACCCCAACTTTCTTGCACATGTTCTTTATCATCCCCATGATCTGGTTGGGGGTTGAACTCTTGACTGGTTGTGTTTTCTTGAGTAGGTTGCATGATACACACTAACCCCTGGACTATATTTGTGATACTCATTCAAAACAAATTTAGTACAAATACACCACCCATGATGCACATTTGGTAATATTGTGACACATACCTGACAGATGTTATGTTCCACTCTAAGTCACAACATACAGTATGTGGATAATATGCATATAAATACCAAGTGCATAAATATGGAACATTCAAGTAGCATGTGACAAGTATGGATATAACTATGTATTTCATAATTATAGTTTTAGGATCATCATACCCTATGTGCATAAGATGCATATATTTATGCATTGCATAATTAATACATTATGTGAATGATATGCATATATCCATGCATTTAAAAATGATAGGATAATTATACCCTATGTGAAAAGTATGCATATAAATGCTAATTGCATAGTTATGGGATAGTCATACTCTAGGTGAATTAAGTACATACAAACAGTTACATTATAATTATGGGATATTCATACTATATGTGAATAGTATGTATATAAATAAATGGTGAAGTATAATGATTTCTAAAAATGAATAATATTAGTATAAATGTGAATATCAAGTAAATAATATTGGTAAAATAATCCATTATAGGCACATTATACATATTCAAAAAAGGATATGATTGGTAAAATGATCATTAAAAGTATATTGAACCTCTTTAAACAGAAATAATATTAATAAAAAAATTTTTTTTTTTTTTGGTTTTTTTAATATTTTTTTTTAATTTTTTTATTTCGATCATGTAGATTTATGATCTCATGATCTTCAAGACTTGAGCTTCCAAGTCATTCAGCTACACTGATGATCCTTTTGATCATCCAGTGGCTCTTGTGCTTAGGTGATTACACAGTAACCCCAACTTTCTTGCACATGTTCTTTATCATCCCCATGAGCTGGTTGGGGGTTGAACTCTTGACTGGTTGTGTTTTCTTGAGTAGGTTGCATGATACACACTAACCCCTGGACTATATTTGTGATACTCATTGTAAACAAATTTAGTACAAATACACCACCCATGATGCACATTTGGTAATATTTTGACACATACCTGACAGATGTTATGTTCCACTCTAAGTCACAACATACAGTATGTGGATAATATGCATATAAATACCAAGTGCATAAATATGGAACATTCAAGTAGCATGTGACAAGTATGGATATAACTATGTATTTCATAATTATAGTTTTAGGATCATCATACCCTATGTGCATAAGATGCATATATTTATGCATTGCATAATTAATACATAATGTGAATGATATGCATATATCCATGCATTTAAAAATGATAGGATAATTATACCCTATGTGAAAAGTATGCATATAAATGCTAATTGCATAGTTATGGGATAGTCATACTCTAGGTGAATTAAGTACATACAAACAGTTACATTATAATTATGGGATATTCATACTATATGTGAATAGTATGTATATAAATAAATGGTGAAGTATAATGATTTCTAAAAATGAATAATATTAGTATAAATGTGAATATCAAGTAAATAATATTGGTAAAATAATCCATTATAGGCACATTATACATATTCAAAAAAGGATATGATTGATAAAATGATCATTAAAAGTATATTGAACCTCTTTAAACAGAAATAATATTTATAAAAATTTTTTTTTTTTTTTGGTTTTTTTAATATTTTTTTTTAATTTTTTTATTTCGATCATGTAGATTAATGATCTCATGATCTTCAAGACTTGAACTTCCAAGTCATTCAGCTACACTGGTGATCCTTTTGATCATCCAGTGGCTCTTGTGCTTAGGTGATTACACAGTAACCCCAACTTTCTTGCACATGTTCTTTATCATCCCCATGATCTGGTTGGGGGTTGAACTCTTGACTGGTTGTGTTTTCTTGAGTAGGTTGCATGATACACACTAACCCCTGGACTATATTTGTGATACTCATTCAAAACAAATTTAGTACAAATACACCACCCATGATGCACATTTGGTAATATTTTGACACATACCTGACAGATGTTATGTTCCACTCTAAGTCACAACATACAGTATGTGGATAATATGCATATAAATACCAAGTGCATAAATATGGAACATTCAAGTAGCATGTGACAAGTATGGATATAACTATGTATTTCATAATTATAGTTTTAGGATCATCATACCCTATGTGCATAAGATGCATATATTTATGCATTGCATAATTAATACATTATGTGAATGATATGCATATATCCATGCATTTAAAAATGATAGGATAATTATACCCTATGTGAAAAGTATGCATATAAATGCTAATTGCATAGTTATGGGATAGTCATACTCTAGGTGAATTAAGTACATACAAACAGTTACATTATAATTATGGGATATTCATACTATATGTGAATAGTATGTATATAAATAAATGGTGAAGTATAATGATTTCTAAAAATGAATAATATTAGTATAAATGTGAATATCAAGTAAATAATATTGGTAAAATAATCCATTATAGGCACATTATACATATTCAAAAAAGGATATGATTTGTAAAATGATCATTAAAAGTATATTGAACCTCTTTAAACAGAAATAATATTTAAAAAAAAATTTTTTTTTTTTTGGTTTTTTTAATATTTTTTTTTAATATTTTTATTTCGATCATGTAGATTTATGATCTCATGATCTTCAAGACTTGAGCTTCCAAGTCATTCAGCTACACTGGTGATCCTTTTGATCATCCAGTGGCTCTTGTGCTTAGGTGATTACACAGTAACCCCAACTTTCTTGCACATGTTCTTTATCATCCCCATGATCTGGTTGGGGGTTGAACTCTTGACTGGTTGTGTTTTCTTGAGTAGGTTGCATGGTACACACTAACCCCTGGACTATATTTGTGATACTCATTCAAAACAAATTTAGTACAAATACACCACCCATGATGCACATTTGGTAATATTGTGACACATACCTGACAGATGTTATGTTCCACTCTAAGTCACAACATACAGTATGTGGATAATATGCATATAAATACCAAGTGCATAAATATGGAACATTCAAGTAGCATGTGACAAGTATGGATATAACTATGTATTTCATAATTATAGTTTTAGGATCATCATACCCTATGTGCATAAGATGCATATATTTATGCATTGCATAATTAATACATTATGTGAATGATATGCATATATCCATGCATTTAAAAATGATAGGATAATTATACCCTATGTGAAAAGTATGCATATAAATGATAATTGCATAGTTATGGGATAGTCATACTCTAGGTGAATTAAGTACATACAAACAGTTACATTATAATTATGGGATATTCATACTATATGTGAATAGTATGTATATAAATAAATGGTGAAGTATAATGATTTCTAAAAATGAATAATATTAGTATAAATGTGAATATCAAGTAAATAATATTGGTAAAATAATCCATTATAGGCACATTATACATATTCAAAAAAGGATATGATTGGTAAAATGATCATTAAAAGTATATTGAAACTCTTTAAACAGAAATAATATTTATAAAAAAATTTTTTTTTTTTGGTTTTTTTAATATTTTTTTTTAATTTTTTTATTTCGATCATGTAGATTTATGATCTCATGATCTTCAAGACTTGAGCTTCCAAGTCATTCAGCTACACTGGTGATCCTTTTGATCATCCAGTGGCTCTTGTGCTTAGGTGATTACACAGTAACCCCAACTTTATTGCACATGTTCTTTATCATCCCCATGATCTGGTTGGGGGTTGAACTCTTGACTGGTTGTGTTTTCTTGAGTAGGTTGCATGATACACACTAACCCCTGGACTATATTTGTGATACTCATTCAAAACAAATTTAGTACAAATACACCACCCATGATGCACATTTGGTAATATTGTGACACATACCTGACAGATGTTATGTTCCACTCTAAGTCACAACATACAGTATGTGGATAATATGCATATAAATACCAAGTGCATAAATATGGAACATTCAAGTAGCATGTGACAAGTATGGATATAACTATGTATTTCATAACTATAGTTTTAGGATCATCATACCCTATGTGCATAAGATGCATATATTTATGCATTGCATAATTAATACATTATGTGAATGATATGCATATATCCATGCATTTAAAAATGATAGGATAATTATACCCTATGTGAAAAGTATGCATATAAATGATAATTGCATAGTTATGGGATAGTCATACTCTAGGTGAATTAAGTACATACAAACAGTTACATTATAATTATGGGATATTCATACTATATGTGAATAGTATGTATATAAATAAATGGTGAAGTATAATGATTTCTAAAAATGAATAATATTAGTATAAATGTGAATATCAAGTAAATAATATTGGTAAAATAATCCATTATAGGCACATTATACATATTCAAAAAAGGATATGATTGGTAAAATGATCATTAAAAGTATATTGAAACTCTTTAAACAGAAATAATATTTATAAAAAAATTTTTTTTTTTTGGTTTTTTTAATATTTTTTTTTAATTTTTTTATTTCGATCATGTAGATTTATGATCTCATGATCTTCAAGACTTGAGCTTCCAAGTCATTCAGCTACACTGGTGATCCTTTTGATCATCCAGTGGCTCTTGTGCTTAGGTGATTACACAGTAACCCCAACTTTATTGCACATGTTCTTTATCATCCCCATGATCTGGTTGGGGGTTGAACTCTTGACTGGTTGTGTTTTCTTGAGTAGGTTGCATGATACACACTAACCCCTGGACTATATTTGTGATACTCATTCAAAACAAATTTAGTACAAATACACCACCCATGATGCACATTTGGTAATATTGTGACACATACCTGACAGATGTTATGTTCCACTCTAAGTCACAACATACAGTATGTGGATAATATGCATATAAATACCAAGTGCATAAATATGGAACATTCAAGTAGCATGTGACAAGTATGGATATAACTATGTATTTCATAACTATAGTTTTAGGATCATCATACCCTATGTGCATAAGATGCATATATTTATGCATTGCATAATTAATACATTATGTGAATGATATGCATATATCCATGCATTTAAAAATGATAGGATAATTATACCCTATGTGAAAAGTATGCATATAAATGCTAATTGCATAGCTATGGGATAGTCATACTCTAGGTGAATTAAGTACATACAAACAGTTACATTATAATTATGGGATATTCATACTATATGTGAATAGTATGTATATAAATAAATGGTGAAGTATAATGATTTCTAAAAATGAATAATATTAGTATAAATGTGAATATCAAGTAAATAATATTGGTAAAATAATCCATTATAGGCACATTATACATATTCAAAAAAGGATATGATTGGTAAAACTATCATTAAAAGTATATTGAACCTCTTTAAACAGAAATAATACTTATAAAAAATTTTTTTTTTTTTTGGTTTTTTTTATATTTTTTTTTAATTTTTTAATTTTGATCATGTAGATTTATGATCTCATGATCTTCAAGACTTGAGCTTCCAAGTCATTCAGCTACACTGGTGATCCTTTTGATCATCCAGTGGCTCTTGTGCTTAGGTGATTACACAGTAACCCCAACTTTCTTGCACATGTTCTTTATCATCCCCATGATCTGGTTGGGGGTTGAACTCTTGACTGGTTGTGTTTTCTTGAGTAGGTTGCATGGTACACACTAACCCCTGGACTATATTTGTGATACTCATTCAAAACAAATTTAGTACAAATACACCACCCATGATGCACATTTGGTAATATTGTGACACATACCTGACAGATGTTATGTTCCACTCTAAGTCACAACATACAGTATGTGGATAATATGCATATAAATACCAAGTGCATAAATATGGAACATTCAAGTAGCATGTGACAAGTATGGATATAACTATGTATTTCATAATTATAGTTTTAGGATCATCATACCCTATGTGCATAAGATGCATATATCTATGCATTGCATAATTAATACATTATGTGAATGATATGCATATATCCATGCATTTAAAAATGATAGGATAATTATACCCTATGTGAAAAGTATGCATATAAATGCTAATTGCATAGTTATGGGATAGTCATACTCTAGGTGAATTAAGTACATACAAACAGTTACATTATAATTATGGGATATTCATACTATATGTGAATAGTATGTATATAAATAAATGGTGAAGTATAATGATTTCTAAAAATGAATAATATTAGTATAAATGTGAATATCAAGTAAATAATATTGGTAAAATAATCCATTATAGGCACATTATACATATTCAAAAAAGGATATGATTGGTAAAATGATCATTAAAAGTATATTGAACCTCTTTAAACAGAAATAATATTTATAAAAAATTTTTTTTTTTTTTGGTTTTTTTAATATTTTTTTTTAATTTTTTTATTTCGATCATGTAGATTTATGATCTCATGATCTTCAAGACTTGAGCTTCCAAGTCATTCAGCTACACTGGTGATCCTTTTGATCATCCAGTGGCTCTTGTGCTTAGGTGATTACACAGTAACCCCAACTTTCTTGCACATGTTCTTTATCATCCCCATGATCTGGTTGGGGGTTGAACTCTTGACTGGTTGTGTTTTCTTGATTAGGTTGCATGATACACACTAACCCCTGGACTATCTTTGTGATACTCATTCAAAACAAATTTAGTACAAATACACCACCCATGATGCACATTTGGTAATATTGTGACACATACCTTACAGATGTTATGTTCCACTCTAAGTCACAACATACAGTATGTGGATAATATGCATATAAATACCAAGTGCATAAATATGGAACATTCAAGTAGCATGTGACAAGTATGGATATAACTATGTATTTCATAATTATAGTTTTAGGATCATCATACCCTATGTGCATAAGATGCATATATTTATGCATTGCATAATTAATACATTATGTGAATGATATGCATATATCCATGCATTTAAAAATGATAGGATAATTATACCCTATGTGAAAAGTATGCATATAAATGCTAATTGCATAGTTATGGGATAGTCATACTCTAGGTGAATTAAGTACATACAAACAGTTACATTATAATTATGGGATATTCATACTATATGTGAATAGTATGTATATAAATAAATGGTGAAGTATAATGATTTCTAAAAATGAATAATATTAGTATAAATGTGAATATCAAGTAAATAATATTGGTAAAATAATCCATTATAGGCACATTATACATATTCAAAAAAGGATATGATTGATAAAATGATCAATAAAAGTATATTGAACCTCTTTAAACAGAAATAATATTTATAAAAATTTTTTTTTTTTTTTTGGTTTTTTTAATATTTTTTTTTAATTTTTTTATTTTGATCATGTAGATTTATGATCTCATGATCTTCAAGACTTGAACTTCCAAGTCATTCAGCTACACTGGTGATCCTTTTGATCATCCAGTGGCTCTTGTGCTTAGGTGATTACACAGTAACCCCAACTTTCTTGCACATGTTCTTTATCATCCCCATGATCTGGTTGGGGGTTGAACTCTTGACTGGTTGTGTTTTCTTGAGTAGGTTGCATGATACACACTAACCCCTGGACTATATTTGTGATACTCATTCAAAACAAATTTAGTACAAATACACCACCCATGATGCACATTTGGTAATATTGTGACACATACCTGACAGATGTTATGTTCCACTCTAAGTCACAACATACAGTATGTGGATAATATGCATATAAATACCAAGTGCATAAATATGGAACATTCAAGTAGCATGTGACAAGTATGGATATAACTATGTATTTCATAACTATATTTTTAGGATCATCATACCCTATGTGCATAAGATGCATATATTTATGCATTGCATAATTAATACATTATGTGAATGATATGCATATATCCATGCATTTAAAAATGATAGGATAATTATACCCTATGTGAAAAGTATGCATATAAATGCTTATTGCATAGTTATGAGATAGTCATACTCTAGGTGAATTAAGTACATACAAACAGTTACATTATAATTATGGGATATTCATACTATATGTGAATAGTATGTATATAAATAAATGGTGAAGTATAATGATTTCTAAAAATGAATAATATTAGTATAAATGTGAATATCAAGTAAATAATATTGGTAAAATAATCCATTATAGGCACATTATACATATTCAAAAAAGGATATGATTGGTAAAATGATCATTAAAAGTATATTGAAACTCTTTAAACAGAAATAATACTTATAAAAAAAATATTTTTTTTTTGGTTTTTTTTATATTTTTTTTAATTTTGATCATGTAGATTTATGATCTCATGATCTTCAAGACTTGAGCTTCCAAGTCATTCAGCTACACTGGTGATCCTTTTGATCATCCAGTGGCTCTTGTGCTTAGGTGATTACACATTAACCCCAACTTTCTTGCACATGTTCTTTATCATCCCCATGATCTGGTTGGGGGTTGAACTCTTGACTGGTTGTGTTTTCTTGAGTAGGTTGCATGGTACACACTAACCCCTGGACTATATTTGTGATACTCATTCAAAACAAATTTAGTACAAATACACCACCCATGATGCACATTTGGTAATATTGTGACACATACCTGACAGATGTTATGTTCCACTCTAAGTCACAACATACAGTATGTGGATAATATGCATATAAATACCAAGTGCATAAATATGGAACATTCAAGTAGCATGTGACAAGTATGGATATAACTATGTATTTCATAATTATAGTTTTAGGATCATCATACCCTATGTGCATAAGATGCATATATTTATGCATTGCATAATTAATACATTATGTGAATGATATGCATATATCCATGCATTTAAAAATGATAGGATAATTATACCCTATGTGAAAAGTATGCATATAAATGCTAATTGCATAGTTATGGGATAGTCATACTCTAGGTGAATTAAGTACATACAAACAGTTACATTATAATTATGGGATATTCATACTATATGTGAATAGTATGTATATAAATAAATGGTGAAGTATAATGATTTCTAAAAATGAATAATATTAGTATAAATGTGAATATCAAGTAAATAATATTGGTAAAATAATCCATTATAGGCACATTATACATATTCAAAAAAGGATATGATTGATAAAATGATCATTAAAAGTATATTGAACCTCTCTAAACAGAAATAATATTTATAAAATTTTTTTTTTTTTTTTGGTTTTTTTAATATTTTTTTTTAATTTTTTTATTTCGATCATGTAGATTTATGATCTCATGATCTTCAAGACTTGAACTTCCAAGTCATTCAGCTACACTGGTGATCCTTTTGATCATCCAGTGGCTCTTGTGCTTAGGTGATTACACAGTAACCCCAACTTTCTTGCACATGTTCTTTATCATCCCCATGATCTGGTTGGGGGTTGAACTCTTGACTGGTTGTGTTTTCTTGAGTAGGTTGCATGATACACACTAACCCCTGGACTATATTTGTGATACTCATTCAAAACAAATTTAGTACAAATACACCACCCATGATGCACATTTGGTAATATTTTGACACATACCTGACAGATGTTATGTTCCACTCTAAGTCACAACATACAGTATGTGGATAATATGCATATAAATACCAAGTGCATAAATATGGAACATTCAAGTAGCATGTGACAAGTATGGATATAACTATGTATTTCATAATTATAGTTTTAGGATCATCATACCCTATGTGCATAAGATGCATATATTTATGCATTGCATAATTAATAGATTATGTGAATGATATGCATATATCCATGCATTTAAAAATGATAGGATAATTATACCCTATGTGAAAATTATGCATATAAATGCTAATTGCATAGTTATGGGATAGTCATACTCTAGGTGAATTAAGTACATACAAACAGTTACATTATAATTATGGGATATTCATACTATATGTGAATAGTATGTATATAAATAAATGGTGAAGTATAATGATTTCTAAAAATGAATAATATTAGTATAAATGTGAATATCAAGTAAATAATATTGGTAAAATAATCCATTATAGGCACATTATACATATTCAAAAAAGGATATGATTGGTAAAATGGTCATTAAAAGTATATTGAACCTCTTTAAACAGAAATAATATTTATAAAAAAAATTTTTTTTTTTTTGGTTTTTTTAATATTTTTTTTTAATTTTTTTATTTCGATCATGTAGATTTATGATCTCATGATCTTCAAGACTTGAGCTTCCAAGTCATTCAGCTACACTGGTGATCCTTTTGATCATCCAGTGGCTCTTGTGCTTAGGTGATTACACAGTAACCCCAACTTTCTTGCACATGTTCTTTATCATCCCCATGATCTGGTTGGGGGTTGAACTCTTGACTGGTTGTGTTTTCTTGAGTAGGTTGCATGGTACACACTAACCCCTGGACTATATTTGTGATACTCATTCAAAACAAATTTAGTACAAATACACCACCCATGATGCACATTTGGTAATATTGTGACACATACCTGACAGATGTTATGTTCCACTCTAAGTCACAACATACAGTATGTGGATAATATGCATATAAATACCAAGTGCATAAATATGGAACATTCAAGTAGCATGTGACAAGTATGGATATAACTATGTATTTCATAATTATAGTTTTAGGATCATCATACCCTATGTGCATAAGATGCATATATTTATGCATTGCATAATTAATACATTATGTGAATGATATGCATATATCCATGCATTTAAAAATGATAGGATAATTATACCCTATGTGAAAAGTATGCATATAAATGCTAATTGCATAGTTATGGGATAGTCATACTCTAGGTGAATTAAGTACATACAAACAGTTACATTATAATTATGGGATATTCATACTATATGTGAATAGTATGTATATAAATAAATGGTGAAGTATAATGATTTCTAAAAATGAATAATATTAGTATAAATGTGAATATCAAGTAAATAATATTGGTAAAATAATCCATTATAGGCACATTATACATATTCAAAAAAGGATATGATTGGTAAAATGATCATTAAAAGTATATTGAACCTCTTTAAACAGAAATAATACTTATAAAAAAAATATTTTTTTTTTGGTTTTTTTTATATTTTTTTTAATTTTGATCATGTAGATTTATGATCTCATGATCTTCAAGACTTGAGCTTCCAAGTCATTCAGCTACACTGGTGATCCTTTTGATCATCCAGTGGCTCTTGTGCTTAGGTGATTACACATTAACCCCAACTTTCTTGCACATGTTCTTTATCATCCCCATGATCTGGTTGGGGGTTGAACTCTTGACTGGTTGTGTTTTCTTGAGTAGGTTGCATGGTACACACTAACCCCTGGACTATATTTGTGATACTCATTCAAAACAAATTTAGTACAAATACACCACCCATGATGCACATTTGGTAATATTGTGACACATACCTGACAGATGTTACGTTCCACTCTAAGTCACAACATACAGTATGTGGATAATATGCATATAAATACCAAGTGCATAAATATGGAACATTCAAGTAGCATGTGACAAGTATGGATATAACTATGTATTTCATAATTATAGTTTTAGGATCATCATACCCTATGTGCATAAGATGCATATATTTATGCATTGCATAATTAATACATTATGTGAATGATATGCATATATCCATGCATTTAAAAATGATAGGATAATTATACCCTATGTGAAAAGTATGCATATAAATGCTAATTGCATAGTTATGGGATAGTCATACTCTAGGTGAATTAAGTACATACAAACAGTTACATTATAATTATGGGATATTCATACTATATGTGAATAGTATGTATATAAATAAATGGTGAAGTATAATGATTTCTAAAAATGAATAATATTAGTATAAATGTGAATATCAAGTAAATAATATTGGTAAAATAATCCATTATAGGCACATTATACATATTCAAAAAAGGATATGATTGATAAAATGATCAATAAAAGTATATTGAACCTCTTTAAACAGAAATAATATTTATAAAAATTTTTTTTTTTTTTTTGGTTTTTTTAATATTTTTTTTTAATTTTTTTATTTTGATCATGTAGATTTATGATCTCATGATCTTCAAGACTTGATCTTCCAAGTCATTTAGCTACACTGGTGATCCTTTTGATCATCCAGTGGCTCTTGTGCTTAGGTGATTACACAGTAACCCCAACTTTCTTGCACATGTTCTTTATCATCCCCATGATCTGGTTGGGGGTTGAACTCTTGACTGGTTGTGTTTTCTTGAGTAGGTTGCATGATACACACTAACCCCTGGACTATATTTGTGATACTCATTCAAAACAAATTTAGTACAAATACACCACCCATGATGCACATTTGGTAATATTGTGACACATACCTGACAGATGTTATGTTCCACTCTAAGTCACAACATACAGTATGTGGATAATATGCATATAAATACCAAGTGCATAAATATGGAACATTCAAGTAGCATGTGACAAGTATGGATATAACTATGTATTTCATAACTATATTTTTAGGATCATCATACCCTATGTGCATAAGATGCATATATTTATGCATTGCATAATTAATACATTATGTGAATGATATGCATATATCCATGCATTTAAAAATGATAGGATAATTATACCCTATGTGAAAAGTATGCATATAAATGCTAATTGCATAGTTATGGGATAGTCATACTCTAGGTGAATTAAGTACATACAAACAGTTACATTATAATTATGGGATATTCATACTATATGTGAATAGTATGTATATAAATAAATGGTGAAGTATAATGATTTCTAAAAATGAATAATATTAGTATAAATGTGAATATCAAGTAAATAATATTGGTAAAATAATCCATTATAGGCACATTATACATATTCAAAAAAGGATATGATTGGTAAAATGATCATTAAAAGTATATTGAAACTCTTTAAACAGAAATAATACTTATAAAAAAAATATTTTTTTTTTGGTTTTTTTTATATTTTTTTTAATTTTGATCATGTAGATTTATGATCTCATGATCTTCAAGACTTGAGCTTCCAAGTCATTCAGCTACACTGGTGATCCTTTTGATCATCCAGTGGCTCTTGTGCTTAGGTGATTACACATTAACCCCAACTTTCTTGCACATGTTCTTTATCATCCCCATGATCTGGTTGGGGGTTGAACTCTTGACTGGTTGTGTTTTCTTGAGTAGGTTGCATGGTACACACTAACCCCTGGACTATATTTGTGATACTCATTCAAAACAAATTTAGTACAAATACACCACCCATGATGCACATTTGGTAATATTGTGACACATACCTGACAGATGTTATGTTCCACTCTAAGTCACAACATACAGTATGTGGATAATATGCATATAAATACCAAGTGCATAAATATGGAACATTCAAGTAGCATGTGACAAGTATGGATATAACTATGTATTTCATAATTATAGTTTTAGGATCATCATACCCTATGTGCATAAGATGCATATATTTATGCATTGCATAATTAATACATTATGTGAATGATATGCATATATCCATGCATTTAAAAATGATAGGATAATTATACCCTATGTGAAAAGTATGCATATAAATGCTAATTGCATAGTTATGGGATAGTCATACTCTAGGTGAATTAAGTACATACAAACAGTTACATTATAATTATGGGATATTCATACTATATGTGAATAGTATGTATATAAATAAATGGTGAAGTATAATGATTTCTAAAAATGAATAATATTAGTATAAATGTGAATATCAAGTAAATAATATTGGTAAAATAATCCATTATAGGCACATTATACATATTCAAAAAAGGATATGATTGATAAAATGATCATTAAAAGTATATTGAACCTCTTTAAACAGAAATAATATTTATAAAATTTTTTTTTTTTTTTTGGTTTTTTTAATATTTTTTTTTAATTTTTTTATTTCGATCATGTAGATTTATGATCTCATGATCTTCAAGACTTGAACTTCCAAGTCATTCAGCTACACTGGTGATCCTTTTGATCATCCAGTGGCTCTTGTGCTTAGGTGATTACACAGTAACCCCAACTTTCTTGCACATGTTCTTTATCATCCCCATGATCTGGTTGGGGGTTGAACTCTTGACTGGTTGTGTTTTCTTGAGTAGGTTGCATGATACACACTAACCCCTGGACTATATTTGTGATACTCATTCAAAACAAATTTAGTACAAATACACCACCCATGATGCACATTTGGTAATATTTTGACACATACCTGACAGATGTTATGTTCCACTCTAAGTCACAACATACAGTATGTGGATAATATGCATATAAATACCAAGTGCATAAATATGGAACATTCAAGTAGCATGTGACAAGTATGGATATAACTATGTATTTCATAATTATAGTTTTAGGATCATCATACCCTATGTGCATAAGATGCATATATTTATGCATTGCATAATTAATAGATTATGTGAATGATATGCATATATCCATGCATTTAAAAATGATAGGATAATTATACCCTATGTGAAAATTATGCATATAAATGCTAATTGCATAGTTATGGGATAGTCATACTCTAGGTGAATTAAGTACATACAAACAGTTACATTATAATTATGGGATATTCATACTATATGTGAATAGTATGTATATAAATAAATGGTGAAGTATAATGATTTCTAAAAATGAATAATATTAGTATAAATGTGAATATCAAGTAAATAATATTGGTAAAATAATCCATTATAGGCACATTATACATATTCAAAAAAGGATATGATTGGTAAAATGGTCATTAAAAGTATATTGAACCTCTTTAAACAGAAATAATATTTATAAAAAAAATTTTTTTTTTTTTGGTTTTTTTAATATTTTTTTTTAATTTTTTTATTTCGATCATGTAGATTTATGATCTCATGATCTTCAAGACTTGAGCTTCCAAGTCATTCAGCTACACTGGTGATCCTTTTGATCATCCAGTGGCTCTTGTGCTTAGGTGATTACACAGTAACCCCAACTTTCTTGCACATGTTCTTTATCATCCCCATGATCTGGTTGGGGGTTGAACTCTTGACTGGTTGTGTTTTCTTGAGTAGGTTGCATGGTACACACTAACCCCTGGACTATATTTGTGATACTCATTCAAAACAAATTTAGTACAAATACACCACCCATGATGCACATTTGGTAATATTGTGACACATACCTGACAGATGTTATGTTCCACTCTAAGTCACAACATACAGTATGTGGATAATATGCATATAAATACCAAGTGCATAAATATGGAACATTCAAGTAGCATGTGACAAGTATGGATATAACTATGTATTTCATAATTATAGTTTTAGGATCATCATACCCTATGTGCATAAGATGCATATATTTATGCATTGCATAATTAATACATTATGTGAATGATATGCATATATCCATGCATTTAAAAATGATAGGATAATTATACCCTATGTGAAAAGTATGCATATAAATGCTAATTGCATAGTTATGGGATAGTCATACTCTAGGTGAATTAAGTACATACAAACAGTTACATTATAATTATGGGATATTCATACTATATGTGAATAGTATGTATATAAATAAATGGTGAAGTATAATGATTTCTAAAAATGAATAATATTAGTATAAATGTGAATATCAAGTAAATAATATTGGTAAAATAATCCATTATAGGCACATTATACATATTCAAAAAAGGATATGATTGGTAAAATGATCATTAAAAGTATATTGAACCTCTTTAAACAGAAATAATACTTATAAAAAAAATATTTTTTTTTTGGTTTTTTTTATATTTTTTTTAATTTTGATCATGTAGATTTATGATCTCATGATCTTCAAGACTTGAGCTTCCAAGTCATTCAGCTACACTGGTGATCCTTTTGATCATCCAGTGGCTCTTGTGCTTAGGTGATTACACATTAACCCCAACTTTCTTGCACATGTTCTTTATCATCCCCATGATCTGGTTGGGGGTTGAACTCTTGACTGGTTGTGTTTTCTTGAGTAGGTTGCATGGTACACACTAACCCCTGGACTATATTTGTGATACTCATTCAAAACAAATTTAGTACAAATACACCACCCATGATGCACATTTGGTAATATTGTGACACATACCTGACAGATGTTATGTTCCACTCTAAGTCACAACATACAGTATGTGGATAATATGCATATAAATACCAAGTGCATAAATATGGAACATTCAAGTAGCATGTGACAAGTATGGATATAACTATGTATTTCATAATTATAGTTTTAGGATCATCATACCCTATGTGCATAAGATGCATATATTTATGCATTGCATAATTAATACATTATGTGAATGATATGCATATATCCATGCATTTAAAAATGATAGGATAATTATACCCTATGTGAAAAGTATGCATATAAATGCTAATTGCATAGTTATGGGATAGTCATACTCTAGGTGAATTAAGTACATACAAACAGTTACATTATAATTATGGGATATTCATACTATATGTGAATAGTATGTATATAAATAAATGGTGAAGTATAATGATTTCTAAAAATGAATAATATTAGTATAAATGTGAATATCAAGTAAATAATATTGGTAAAATAATCCATTATAGGCACATTATACATATTCAAAAAAGGATATGATTGATAAAATGATTATTAAAAGTATATTGAACCTCTTTAAACAGAAATAATATTTATAAAAATTTTTTTTTTTTTGGTTTTTTTAATATTTTTTTTTAATTTTTTTATTTCGATCATGTAGATTTATGATCTCATGATCTTCAAGACTTGAACTTCCAAGTCATTCAGCTACACTGGTGATCCTTTTGATCATCCAGTGGCTCTTGTGCTTAGGTGATTACACAGTAACCCCAACTTTCTTGCACATGTTCTTTATCATCCCCATGATCTGGTTGGGGGTTGAACTCTTGACTGGTTGTGTTTTCTTGAGTAGGTTGCATGATACACACTAACCCCTGGACTATATTTGTGATACTCATTCAAAACAAATTTAGTACAAATACACCACCCATGATGCACATTTGGTAATATTGTGACACATACCTGACAGATGTTATGTTCCACTCTAAGTCACAACATACAGTATGTGGATAATATGCATATAAATACCAAGTGCATAAATATGGAACATTCAAGTAGCATGTGACAAGTATGGATATAACTATGTATTTCATAATTATAGTTTTAGGATCATCATACCCTATGTGCATAAGATGCATATATTTATGCATTGCATAATTAATACATTATGTGAATGATATGCATATATCCATGCATTTAAAAATGATAGGATAATTATACCCTATGTGAAAAGTATGCATATAAATGCTAATTGCATAGTTATGGGATAGTCATACTCTAGGTGAATTAAGTACATACAAACAGTTACATTATAATTATGGGATATTCATACTATATGTGAATAGTATGTATATAAATAAATGGTGAAGTATAATGATTTCTAAAAATGAATAATATTAGTATAAATGTGAATATCAAGTAAATAATATTGGTAAAATAATCCATTATAGGCACATTATACATATTCAAAAAAGGATATGATTGGTAAAATGATCATTAAAAGTATATTGAACCTCTTTAAACAGAAATAATATTTATAAAAAAAATTTTTTTTTTTTTGGTTTTTTTAATATTTTTTTTTAATTTTTTTATTTCGATCATGTAGATTTATGATCTCATGATCTTCAAGACTTGAGCTTCCAAGTCATTCAGCTACACTGGTGATCCTTTTGATCATCCAGTGGCTCTTGTGCTTAGGTGATTACACAGTAACCCCAACTTTCTTGCACATGTTCTTTATCATCCCCATGATCTGGTTGGGGGTTGAACTCTTGACTGGTTGTGTTTTCTTGAGTAGGTTGCATGATACACACTAACCCCTGGACTATATTTGTGATACTCATTCAAAACAAATTTAGTACAAATACACCACCCATGATGCACATTTGGTAATATTTTGACACATACCTGACAGATGTTATGTTCCACTCTAAGTCACAACATACAGTATGTGGATAATATGCATATAAATACCAAGTGCATAAATATGGAACATTCAAGTAGCATGTGACAAGTATGGATATAACTATGTATTTCATAATTATAGTTTTAGGATCATCATACCCTATGTGCGTAAGATGCATATATTTATGCATTGCATAATTAATAGATTATGTGAATGATATGCATATATCCATGAATTTAAAAATGATAGGATAATTATACCCTATGTGAAAAGTATGCATATAAATGCTAATTGCATAGTTATGGGATAGTCATACTCTAGGTGAATTAAGTACATACAAACAGTTACATTATAATTATGGGATATTCATACTATATGTGAATAGTATGTATATAAATAAATGGTGAAGTATAATGATTTCTAAAAATGAATAATATTAGTATAAATGTGAATATCAAGTAAATAATATTGGTAAAATAATCCATTATAGGCACATTATACATATTCAAAAAAGGATATGATTGATAAAATGATCATTAAAAGTATATTGAACCTCTTTAAACAGAAATAATATTTATAAAAATTTTTTTTTTTTTTTGGTTTTTTTAATATTTTTTTTTAATTTTTTTATTTCGATCATGTAGATTTATGATCTCATGATCTTCAAGACTTGAACTTCCAAGTCATTCAGCTACACTGGTGATCCTTTTGATCATCCAGTGGCTCTTGTGCTTAGGTGATTACACAGTAACCCCAACTTTCTTGCACATGTTCTTTATCATCCCCATGATCTGGTTGGGGGTTGAACTCTTGACTGGTTGTGTTTTCTTGAGTAGGTTGCATGATACACACTAACCCCTGGACTATATTTGTGATACTCATTCAAAACAAATTTAGTACAAATACACCACCCATGATGCACATTTGGTAATATTTTGACACATACCTGACAGATGTTATGTTCCACTCTAAGTCACAACATACAGTATGTGGATAATATGCATATAAATACCAAGTGCATAAATATGGAACATTCAAATAGCATGTGACAAGTATGGATATAACTATGTATTTCATAATTATAGTTTTAGGATCATCATACCCTATGTGCATAAGATGCATATATTTATGCATTGCATAATTAATAGATTATGTGAATGATATGCATATATCCATGCATTTAAAAATGATAGGATAATTATACCCTATGTGAAAAGTATGCATATAAATGCTAATTGCATAGTTATGGGATAGTCATACTCTAGGTGAATTAAGTACATACAAACAGTTACATTATAATTATGGGATATTCATACTATATGTGAATAGTATGTATATAAATAAATGGTGAAGTATAATGATTTCTAAAAATGAATAATATTAGTATAAATGTGAATATCAAGTAAATAATATTGGTAAAATAATCCATTATAGGCACATTATACATATTCAAAAAAGGATATGATTGGTAAAATGGTCATTAAAAGTATATTGAACCTCTTTAAACAGAAATAATATTTATAAAAAAAATTTTTTTTTTTTTGGTTTTTTTAATATTTTTTTTTAATTTTTTTATTTCGATCATGTAGATTTATGATCTCATGATCTTCAAGACTTGAGCTTCCAAGTCATTCAGCTACACTGGTGATCCTTTTGATCATCCAGTGGCTCTTGTTCTTAGGTGATTACAAAGTAACCCCAACTTTCTTGCACATGTTCTTTATCATCCCCATGATCTGGTTGGGGGTTGAACTCTTGACTGGTTGTGTTTTCTTGAGTAGGTTGCATGATACACACTAACCCCTGGACTATATTTGTGATACTCATTCAAAACAAATTTAGTACAAATACACCACCCATGATGCACATTTGGTAATATTGTGACACATACCTGACAGATGTTATGTTCCACTCTAAGTCACAACATACAGTATGTGGATAATATGCATATAAATACCAAGTGCATAAATATGGAACATTCAAGTAGCATGTGACAAGTATGGATATAACTATGTATTTCATAATTATAGTTTTAGGATCATCATACCCTATGTGCATAAGATGCATATATTTATGCATTGCATAATTAATACATTATGTGAATGATATGCATATATCCATGCATTTAAAAATGATAGGATAATTATACCCTATGTGAAAAGTATGCATATAAATGCTAATTGCATAGTTATGGGATAGTCATACTCTAGGTGAATTAAGTACATACAAACAGTTACATTATAATTATGGGATATTCATACTATATGTGAATAGTATGTATATAAATAAATGGTGAAGTATAATGATTTCTAAAAATGAATAATATTAGTATAAATGTGAATATCAAGTAAATAATATTGGTAAAATAATCCATTATAGGCACATTATACATATTCAAAAAAGGATATGATTGGTAAAATGATCATTAAAAGTATATTGAACCTCTTTAAACAGAAATAATATTTATAAAAAAAATTTTTTTTTTTTTGGTTTTTTTAATATTTTTTTTTAATTTTTTTATTTCGATCATGTAGATTTATGATCTCATGATCTTCAAGACTTGAGCTTCCAAGTCATTCAGCTACACTGGTGATCCTTTTGATCATCCAGTGGCTCTTGTGCTTAGGTGATTACACAGTAACCCCAACTTTCTTGCACATGTTCTTTATCATCCCCATGATCTGGTTGGGGGTTGAACTCTTGACTGGTTGTGTTTTCTTGAGTAGGTTGCATGGTACACACTAACCCCTGGACTATATTTGTGATACTCATTCAAAACAAATTTAGTACAAATACACCACCCATGATGCACATTTGGTAATATTGTGACACATACCTGACAGATGTTATGTTCCACTCTAAGTCACAACATACAGTATGTGGATAATATGCATATAAATACCAAGTGCATAAATATGGAACATTCAAGTAGCATGTGACAAGTATGGATATAACTATGTATTTCATAATTATAGTTTTAGGATCATCATACCCTATGTGCATAAGATGCATATATTTATGCATTGCATAATTAGTACATTATGTGAATGATATGCATATATCCATGCATTTAAAAATGATAGGATAATTATACCCTATGTGAAAAGTATGCATATAAATGCTAATTGCATAGTTATGGGATAGTCATACTCTAGGTGAATTAAGTACATACAAACAGTTACATTATAATTATGGGATATTCATACTATATGTGAATAGTATGTATATAAATAAATGGTGAAGTATAATGATTTCTAAAAATGAATAATATTAGTATAAATGTGAATATCAAGTAAATAATATTGGTAAAATAATCCATTATAGGCACATTATACATATTCAAAAAAGGATATGATTGGTAAAATGATCATTAAAAGTATATTGAACCTCTTTAAACAGAAATAATACTTATAAAAAAAATATTTTTTTTTTGGTTTTTTTTATATTTTTTTTAATTTTGATCATGTAGATTTATGATCTCATGATCTTCAAGACTTGAGCTTCCAAGTCATTCAGCTACACTGGTGATCCTTTTGATCATCCAGTGGCTCTTGTGCTTAGGTGATTACACATTAACCCCAACTTTCTTGCACATGTTCTTTATCATCCCCATGATCTGGTTGGGGGTTGAACTCTTGACTGGTTGTGTTTTCTTGAGTAGGTTGCATGGTACACACTAACCCCTGGACTATATTTGTGATACTCATTCAAAACAAATTTAGTACAAATACACCACCCATGATGCACATTTGGTAATATTGTGACACATACCTGACAGATGTTATGTTCCACTCTAAGTCACAACATACAGTATGTGGATAATATGCATATAAATACCAAGTGCATAAATATGGAACATTCAAGTAGCATGTGACAAGTATGGATATAACTATGTATTTCATAATTATAGTTTTAGGATCATCATACCCTATGTGCATAAGATGCATATATTTATGCATTGCATAATTAATACATTATGTGAATGATATGCATATATCCATGCATTTAAAAATGATAGGATAATTATACCCTATGTGAAAAGTATGCATATAAATGATAATTGCATAGTTATGGGATAGTCATACTCTAGGTGAATTAAGTACATACAAACAGTTACATTATAATTATGGGATATTCATACTATATGTGAATAGTATGTATATAAATAAATGGTGAAGTATAATGATTTCTAAAAATGAATAATATTAGTATAAATGTGAATATCAAGTAAATAATATTGGTAAAATAATCCATTATAGGCACATTATACATATTCAAAAAAGGATATGATTGGTAAAATGATCATTAAAAGTATATTGAAACTCTTTAAACAGAAATAATATTTATAAAAAAATTTTTTTTTTTTTGGTTTTTTTAATATTTTTTTTTAATTTTTTTATTTCGATCATGTAGATTTATGATCTCATGATCTTCAAGACTTGAGCTTCCAAGTCATTCAGCTACACTGGTGATCCTTTTGATCATCCAGTGGCTCTTGTGCTTAGGTGATTACACAGTAACCCCAACTTTATTGCACATGTTCTTTATCATCCCCATGATCTGGTTGGGGGTTGAACTCTTGACTGGTTGTGTTTTCTTGAGTAGGTTGCATGATACACACTAACCCCTGGACTATATTTGTGATACTCATTCAAAACAAATTTAGTACAAATACACCACCCATGATGCACATTTGGTAATATTGTGACACATACCTGACAGATGTTATGTTCCACTCTAAGTCACAACATACAGTATGTGGATAATATGCATATAAATACCAAGTGCATAAATATGGAACATTCAAGTAGCATGTGACAAGTATGGATATAACTATGTATTTCATAATTATAGTTTTAGGATCATCATACCCTATGTGCATAAGATGCATATATTTATGCATTGCATAATTAATACATTATGTGAATGATATGCATATATCCATGCATTTAAAAATGATAGGATAATTATACCCTATGTGAAAAGTATGCATATAAATGCTAATTGCATAGTTATGGGATAGTCATACTCTAGGTGAATTAAGTACATACAAACAGTTACATTATAATTATGGGATATTCATACTATATGTGAATAGTATGTATATAAATAAATGGTGAAGTATAATGATTTCTAAAAATGAATAATATTAGTATAAATGTGAATATCAAGTAAATAATATTGGTAAAATAATCCATTATAGGCACATTATACATATTCAAAAAAGGATATGATTGGTAAAATGATCATTAAAAGTATATTGAACCTCTTTAAACAGAAATAATATTTATAAAAAAAATTTTTTTTTTTTTGGTTTTTTTAATATTTTTTTTTAATTTTTTTATTTCGATCATGTAGATTTATGATCTCATGATCTTCAAGACTTGAGCTTCCAAGTCATTCAGCTACACTGGTGATCCTTTTGATCATCCAGTGGCTCTTGTGCTTAGGTGATTACACAGTAACCCCAACTTTCTTGCACATGTTCTTTATCATCCCCATGATCTGGTTGGGGGTTGAACTCTTGACTGGTTGTGTTTTCTTGAGTAGGTTGCATGGTACACACTAACCCCTGGACTATATTTGTGATACTCATTCAAAACAAATTTAGTACAAATACACCACCCATGATGCACATTTGGTAATATTGTGACACATACCTGACAGATGTTATGTTCCACTCTAAGTCACAACATACAGTATGTGGATAATATGCATATAAATACCAAGTGCATAAATATGGAACATTCAAGTAGCATGTGACAAGTATGGATATAACTATGTATTTCATAATTATAGTTTTAGGATCATCATACCCTATGTGCATAAGATGCATATATTTATGCATTGCATAATTAGTACATTATGTGAATGATATGCATATATCCATGCATTTAAAAATGATAGGATAATTATACCCTATGTGAAAAGTATGCATATAAATGCTAATTGCATAGTTATGGGATAGTCATACTCTAGGTGAATTAAGTACATACAAACAGTTACATTATAATTATGGGATATTCATACTATATGTGAATAGTATGTATATAAATAAATGGTGAAGTATAATGATTTCTAAAAATGAATAATATTAGTATAAATGTGAATATCAAGTAAATAATATTGGTAAAATAATCCATTATAGGCACATTATACATATTCAAAAAAGGATATGATTGGTAAAATGATCATTAAAAGTATATTGAACCTCTTTAAACAGAAATAATACTTATAAAAAAAATATTTTTTTTTTGGTTTTTTTTATATTTTTTTTAATTTTGATCATGTAGATTTATGATCTCATGATCTTCAAGACTTGAGCTTCCAAGTCATTCAGCTACACTGGTGATCCTTTTGATCATCCAGTGGCTCTTGTGCTTAGGTGATTACACATTAACCCCAACTTTCTTGCACATGTTCTTTATCATCCCCATGATCTGGTTGGGGGTTGAACTCTTGACTGGTTGTGTTTTCTTGAGTAGGTTGCATGGTACACACTAACCCCTGGACTATATTTGTGATACTCATTCAAAACAAATTTAGTACAAATACACCACCCATGATGCACATTTGGTAATATTGTGACACATACCTGACAGATGTTATGTTCCACTCTAAGTCACAACATACAGTATGTGGATAATATGCATATAAATACCAAGTGCATAAATATGGAACATTCAAGTAGCATGTGACAAGTATGGATATAACTATGTATTTCATAATTATAGTTTTAGGATCATCATACCCTATGTGCATAAGATGCATATATTTATGCATTGCATAATTAATACATTATGTGAATGATATGCATATATCCATGCATTTAAAAATGATAGGATAATTATACCCTATGTGAAAAGTATGCATATAAATGATAATTGCATAGTTATGGGATAGTCATACTCTAGGTGAATTAAGTACATACAAACAGTTACATTATAATTATGGGATATTCATACTATATGTGAATAGTATGTATATAAATAAATGGTGAAGTATAATGATTTCTAAAAATGAATAATATTAGTATAAATGTGAATATCAAGTAAATAATATTGGTAAAATAATCCATTATAGGCACATTATACATATTCAAAAAAGGATATGATTGGTAAAATGATCATTAAAAGTATATTGAACCTCTTTAAACAGAAATAATATTTATAAAAAAATTTTTTTTTTTTTGGTTTTTTTAATATTTTTTTTTAATTTTTTTATTTCGATCATGTAGATTTATGATCTCATGATCTTCAAGACTTGAGCTTCCAAGTCATTCAGCTACACTGGTGATCCTTTTGATCATCCAGTGGCTCTTGTGCTTAGGTGATTACACAGTAACCCCAACTTTATTGCACATGTTCTTTATCATCCCCATGATCTGGTTGGGGGTTGAACTCTTGACTGGTTGTGTTTTCTTGAGTAGGTTGCATGATACACACTAACCCCTGGACTATATTTGTGATACTCATTCAAAACAAATTTAGTACAAATACACCACCCATGATGCACATTTGGTAATATTGTGACACATACCTGACAGATGTTATGTTCCACTCTAAGTCACAACATACAGTATGTGGATAATATGCATATAAATACCAAGTGCATAAATATGGAACATTCAAGTAGCATGTGACAAGTATGGATATAACTATGTATTTCATAATTATAGTTTTAGGATCATCATACCCTATGTGCATAAGATGCATATATTTATGCATTGCATAATTAATACATTATGTGAATGATATGCATATATCCATGCATTTAAAAATGATAGGATAATTATACCCTATGTGAAAAGTATGCATATAAATGCTAATTGCATAGTTATGGGATAGTCATACTCTAGGTGAATTAAGTACATACAAACAGTTACATTATAATTATGGGATATTCATACTATATGTGAATAGTATGTATATAAATAAATGGTGAAGTATAATGATTTCTAAAAATGAATAATATTAGTATAAATGTGAATATCAAGTAAATAATATTGGTAAAATAATCCATTATAGGCACATTATACATATTCAAAAAAGGATATGATTGGTAAAATGATCATTAAAAGTATATTGAACCTCTTTAAACAGAAATAATATTTATAAAAAAAATTTTTTTTTTTTTGGTTTTTTTAATATTTTTTTTTAATTTTTTTATTTCGATCATGTAGATTTATGATCTCATGATCTTCAAGACTTGAGCTTCCAAGTCATTCAGCTACACTGGTGATCCTTTTGATCATCCAGTGGCTCTTGTGCTTAGGTGATTACACAGTAACCCCAACTTTCTTGCACATGTTCTTTATCATCCCCATGATCTGGTTGGGGGTTGAACTCTTGACTGGTTGTGTTTTCTTGAGTAGGTTGCATGATACACACTAACCCCTGGACTATATTTGTGATACTCATTCAAAACAAATTTAGTACAAATACACCACCCATGATGCACATTTGGTAATATTTTGACACATACCTGACAGATGTTATGTTCCACTCTAAGTCACAACATACAGTATGTGGATAATATGCATATAAATACCAAGTGCATAAATATGGAACATTCAAGTAGCATGTGACAAGTATGGATATAACTATGTATTTCATAATTATAGTTTTAGGATCATCATACCCTATGTGCGTAAGATGCATATATTTATGCATTGCATAATTAATAGATTATGTGAATGATATGCATATATCCATGCATTTAAAAATGATAGGATAATTATACCCTATGTGAAAAGTATGCATATAAATGCTAATTGCATAGTTATGGGATAGTCATACTCTAGGTGAATTAAGTACATAAAAACAGTTACATTATAATTATGGGATATTCATACTATATGTGAATAGTATGTATATAAATAAATGGTGAAGTATAATGATTTCTAAAAATGAATAATATTAGTATAAATGTGAATATCAAGTAAATAATATTGGTAAAATAATCCATTATAGGCACATTATACATATTCAAAAAAGGATATGATTGATAAAATGATCATTAAAAGTATATTGAACCTCTTTAAACAGAAATAATATTTATAAAAAATTTTTTTTTTTTTTGGTTTTTTTAATATTTTTTTTTAATTTTTTTATTTCGATCATGTAGATTTATGATCTCATGATCTTCAAGACTTGAACTTCCAAGTCATTCAGCTACACTGGTGATCCTTTTGATCATCCAGTGGCTCTTGTGCTTAGGTGATTACACAGTAACCCCAACTTTCTTGCACATGTTCTTTATCATCCCCATGATCTGGTTGGGGGTTGAACTCTTGACTGGTTGTGTTTTCTTGAGTAGGTTGCATGATACACACTAACCCCTGGACTATATTTGTGATACTCATTCAAAACAAATTTAGTACAAATACACCACCCATGATGCACATTTGGTAATATTTTGACACATACCTGACAGATGTTATGTTCCACTCTAAGTCACAACATACAGTATGTGGATAATATGCATATAAATACCAAGTGCATAAATATGGAACATTCAAGTAGCATGTGACAAGTATGGATATAACTATGTATTTCATAATTATAGTTTTAGGATCATCATACCCTATGTGCATAAGATGCATATATTTATGCATTGCATAATTAATAGATTATGTGAATGATATGCATATATCCATGCATTTAAAAATGATAGGATAATTATACCCTATGTGAAAAGTATGCATATAAATGCTAATTGCATAGTTATGGGATAGTCATACTCTAGGTGAATTAAGTACATACAAACAGTTACATTATAATTATGGGATATTCATACTATATGTGAATAGTATGTATATAAATAAATGGTGAAGTATAATGATTTCTAAAAATGAATAATATTAGTATAAATGTGAATATCAAGTAAATAATATTGGTAAAATAATCCATTATAGGCACATTATACATATTCAAAAAAGGATATGATTGGTAAAATGGTCATTAAAAGTATATTGAACCTCTTTAAACAGAAATAATATTTATAAAAAAAATTTTTTTTTTTTTGGTTTTTTTAATATTTTTTTTTAATTTTTTTATTTCGATCATGTAGATTTATGATCTCATGATCTTCAAGACTTGAGCTTCCAAGTCATTCAGCTACACTGGTGATCCTTTTGATCATCCAGTGGCTCTTGTGCTTAGGTGATTACAAAGTAACCCCAACTTTCTTGCACATGTTCTTTATCATCCCCATGATCTGGTTGGGGGTTGAACACTTGACTGGTTGTGTTTTCTTGAGTAGGTTGCATGATACACACTAACCCCTGGACTATATTTGTGATACTCATTCAAAACAAATTTAGTACAAATACACCACCCATGATGCACATTTGGTAATATTGTGACACATACCTGACAGATGTTATGTTCCACTCTAAGTCACAACATACAGTATGTGGATAATATGCATATAAATACCAAGTGCATAAATATGGAACATTCAAGTAGCATGTGACAAGTATGGATATAACTATGTATTTCATAATTATAGTTTTAGGATCATCATACCCTATGTGCATAAGATGCATATATTTATGCATTGCATAATTAATACATTATGTGAATGATATGCATATATCCATGCATTTAAAAATGATAGGATAATTATACCCTATGTGAAAAGTATGCATATAAATGCTAATTGCATAGTTATGGGATAGTCATACTCTAGGTGAATTAAGTACATACAAACAGTTACATTATAATTATGGGATATTCATACTATATGTGAATAGTATGTATATAAATAAATGGTGAAGTATAATGATTTCTAAAAATGAATAATATTAGTATAAATGTGAATATCAAGTAAATAATATTGGTAAAATAATCCATTATAGGCACATTATACATATTCAAAAAAGGATATGATTGGTAAAATGATCATTAAAAGTATATTGAACCTCTTTAAACAGAAATAATATTTATAAAAAAAATTTTTTTTTTTTTGGTTTTTTTAATATTTTTTTTTAATTTTTTTATTTCGATCATGTAGATTTATGATCTCATGATCTTCAAGACTTGAGCTTCCAAGTCATTCAGCTACACTGGTGATCCTTTTGATCATCCAGTGGCTCTTGTGCTTAGGTGATTACACAGTAACCCCAACTTTCTTGCACATGTTCTTTATCATCCCCATGATCTGGTTGGGGGTTGAACTCTTGACTGGTTGTGTTTTCTTGAGTAGGTTGCATGATACACACTAACCCCTGGACTATATTTGTGATACTCATTCAAAACAAATTTAGTACAAATACACCACCCATGATGCACATTTGGTAATATTTTGACACATACCTGACAGATGTTATGTTCCACTCTAAGTCACAACATACAGTATGTGGATAATATGCATATAAATACCAAGTGCATAAATATGGAACATTCAAGTAGCATGTGACAAGTATGGATATAACTATGTATTTCATAATTATAGTTTTAGGATCATCATACCCTATGTGCGTAAGATGCATATATTTATGCATTGCATAATTAATAGATTATGTGAATGATATGCATATATCCATGAATTTAAAAATGATAGGATAATTATACCCTATGTGAAAAGTATGCATATAAATGCTAATTGCATAGTTATGGGATAGTCATACTCTAGGTGAATTAAGTACATACAAACAGTTACATTATAATTATGGGATATTCATACTATATGTGAATAGTATGTATATAAATAAATGGTGAAGTATAATGATTTCTAAAAATGAATAATATTAGTATAAATGTGAATATCAAGTAAATAATATTGGTAAAATAATCCATTATAGGCACATTATACATATTCAAAAAAGGATATGATTGATAAAATGATCATTAAAAGTATATTGAACCTCTTTAAACAGAAATAATATTTATAAAAAAATTTTTTTTTTTTTGGTTTTTTTAATATTTTTTTTTAATTTTTTTATTTCGATCATGTAGATTTATGATCTCATGATCTTCAAGACTTGAACTTCCAAGTCATTCAGCTACACTGGTGATCCATTTGATCATCCAGTGGCTCTTGTGCTTAGGTGATTACACAGTAACCCCAACTTTCTTGCACATGTTCTTTATCATCCCCATGATCTGGTTGGGGGTTGAACTCTTGACTGGTTGTGTTTTCTTGAGTAGGTTGCATGATACACACTAACCCCTGGACTATATTTGTGATACTCATTCAAAACAAATTTAGTACAAATACACCACCCATGATGCACATTTGGTAATATTGTGACACATACCTGACAGATGTTATGTTCCACTCTAAGTCACAACATACAGTATGTGGATAATATGCATATAAATACCAAGTGCATAAATATGGAACATTCAAGTAGCATGTGACAAGTATGGATATAACTATGTATTTCATAATTATAGTTTTAGGATCATCATACCCTATGTGCATAAGATGCATATATTTATGCATTGCATAATTAATACATTATGTGAATGATATGCATATATCCATGCATTTAAAAATGATAGGATAATTATACCCTATGTGAAAAGTATGCATATAAATGCTAATTGCATAGTTATGGGATAGTCATACTCTAGGTGAATTAAGTACATACAAACAGTTACATTATAATTATGGGATATTCATACTATATGTGAATAGTATGTATATAAATAAATGGTGAAGTATAATGATTTCTAAAAATGAATAATATTAGTATAAATGTGAATATCAAGTAAATAATATTGGTAAAATAATCCATTATAGGCACATTATACATATTCAAAAAAGGATATGATTTGTAAAATGATCATTAAAAGTATATTGAACCTCTTTAAACAGAAATAATATTTAAAAAAAAAAATTTTTTTTTTTTTGGTTTTTTTAATATTTTTTTTTAATATTTTTATTTCGATCATGTAGATTTATGATCTCATGATCTTCAAGACTTGAGCTTCCAAGTCATTCAGCTACACTGGTGATCCTTTTGATCATCCAGTGGCTCTTGTGCTTAGGTGATTACACAGTAACCCCAACTTTCTTGCACATGTTCTTTATCATCCCCATGATCTGGTTGGGGGTTGAACTCTTGACTGGTTGTGTTTTCTTGAGTAGGTTGCATGATACACACTAACCCCTGGACTATATTTGTGATACTCATTCAATACAAATTTAGTACAAATACACCACCCATGATGCACATTTGGTAATATTGTGACACATACCTGACAGATGTTATGTTCCACTCTAAGTCACAACATACAGTATGTGGATAATATGCATATAAATACCAAGTGCATAAATATGGAACATTCAAGTAGCATGTGACAAGTATGGATATAACTATGTATTTCATAATTATAGTTTTAGGATCATCATACCCTATGTGCATAAGATGCATATATTTATGCATTGCATAATTAATACATTATGTGAATGATATGCATATATCCATGCATTTAAAAATGATAGGATAATTATACCCTATGTGAAAAGTATGCATATAAATGCTAATTGCATAGTTATGGGATAGTCATACTCTAGGTGAATTAAGTACATACAAACAGTTACATTATAATTATGGGATATTCATACTATATGTGAATAGTATGTATATAAATAAATGGTGAAGTATAATGATTTCTAAAAATGAATAATATTAGTATAAATGTGAATATCAAGTAAATAATATTGGTAAAATAATCCATTATAGGCACATTATACATATTCAAAAAAGGATATGATTTGTAAAATGATCATTAAAAGTATATTGAACCTCTTTAAACAGAAATAATATTTAAAAAAAAAAATTTTTTTTTTTTTGGTTTTTTTAATATTTTTTTTTAATATTTTTATTTCGATCATGTAGATTTATGATCTCATGATCTTCAAGACTTGAGCTTCCAAGTCATTCAGCTACACTGGTGATCCTTTTGATCATCCAGTGGCTCTTGTGCTTAGGTGATTACACAGTAACCCCAACTTTCTTGCACATGTTCTTTATCATCCCCATGATCTGGTTGGGGGTTGAACTCTTGACTGGTTGTGTTTTCTTGAGTAGGTTGCATGATACACACTAACCCCTGGACTATATTTGTGATACTCATTCAATACAAATTAAGTACAAATACACCACCCATGATGCACATTTGGTAATATTGTGACACATACCTGACAGATGTTATGTTCCACTCTAAGTCACAACATACAGTATGTGGATAATATGCATATAAATACCAAGTGCATAAATATGGAACATTCAAGTAGCATGTGACAAGTATGGATATAACTATGTATTTCATAATTATAGTTTTAGGATCATCATACCCTATGTGCGTAAGATGCATATATTTATGCATTGCATAATTAATAGATTATGTGAATGATATGCATATATCCATGAATTTAAAAATGATAGGATAATTATACCCTATGTGAAAAGTATGCATATAAATGCTAATTGCATAGTTATGGGATAGTCATACTCTAGGTGAATTAAGTACATACAAACAGTTACATTATAATTATGGGATATTCATACTATATGTGAATAGTATGTATATAAATAAATGGTGAAGTATAATGATTTCTAAAAATGAATAATATTAGTATAAATGTGAATATCAAGTAAATAATATTGGTAAAATAATCCATTATAGGCACATTATACATATTCAAAAAAGGATATGATTGATAAAATGATCATTAAAAGTATATTGAACCTCTTTAAACAGAAATAATATTTATAAAAAAATTTTTTTTTTTTTGGTTTTTTTAATATTTTTTTTTAATTTTTTTATTTCGATCATGTAGATTTATGATCTCATGATCTTCAAGACTTGAACTTCCAAGTCATTCAGCTACACTGGTGATCCATTTGATCATCCAGTGGCTCTTGTGCTTAGGTGATTACACAGTAACCCCAACTTTCTTGCACATGTTCTTTATCATCCCCATGATCTGGTTGGGGGTTGAACTCTTGACTGGTTGTGTTTTCTTGAGTAGGTTGCATGATACACACTATCCCCTGGACTATATTTGTGATACTCATTCAAAACAAATTTAGTACAAATACACCACCCATGATGCACATTTGGTAATATTGTGACACATACCTGACAGATGTTATGTTCCACTCTAAGTCACAACATACAGTATGTGGATAATATGCATATAAATACCAAGTGCATAAATATGGAACATTCAAGTAGCATGTGACAAGTATGGATATAACTATGTATTTCATAATTATAGTTTTAGGATCATCATACCCTATGTGCATAAGATGCATATATTTATGCATTGCATAATTAATACATTATGTGAATGATATGCATATATCCATGCATTTAAAAATGATAGGATAATTATACCCTATGTGAAAAGTATGCATATAAATGCTAATTGCATAGTTATGGGATAGTCATACTCTAGGTGAATTAAGTACATACAAACAGTTACATTATAATTATGGGATATTCATACTATATGTGAATAGTATGTATATAAATAAATGGTGAAGTATAATGATTTCTAAAAATGAATAATATTAGTATAAATGTGAATATCAAGTAAATAATATTGGTAAAATAATCCATTATAGGCACATTATACATATTCAAAAAAGGATATGATTTGTAAAATGATCATTAAAAGTATATTGAACCTCTTTAAACAGAAATAATATTTAAAAAAAAAAATTTTTTTTTTTTTGGTTTTTTTAATATTTTTTTTTAATATTTTTATTTCGATCATGTAGATTTATGATCTCATGATCTTCAAGACTTGAGCTTCCAAGTCATTCAGCTACACTGGTGATCCTTTTGATCATCCAGTGGCTCTTGTGCTTAGGTGATTACACAGTAACCCCAACTTTCTTGCACATGTTCTTTATCATCCCCATGATCTGGTTGGGGGTTGAACTCTTGACTGGTTGTGTTTTCTTGAGTAGGTTGCATGATACACACTAACCCCTGGACTATATTTGTGATACTCATTCAATACAAATTTAGTACAAATACACCACCCATGATGCACATTTGGTAATATTGTGACACATACCTGACAGATGTTATGTTCCACTCTAAGTCACAACATACAGTATGTGGATAATATGCATATAAATACCAAGTGCATAAATATGGAACATTCAAGTAGCATGTGACAAGTATGGATATAACTATGTATTTCATAATTATAGTTTTAGGATCATCATACCCTATGTGCATAAGATGCATATATTTATGCATTGCATAATTAATACATTATGTGAATGATATGCATATATCCATGCATTTAAAAATGATAGGATAATTATACCCTATGTGAAAAGTATGCATATAAATGCTAATTGCATAGTTATGGGATAGTCATACTCTAGGTGAATTAAGTACATACAAACAGTTACATTATAATTATGGGATATTCATACTATATGTGAATAGTATGTATATAAATAAATGGTGAAGTATAATGATTTCTAAAAATGAATAATATTAGTATAAATGTGAATATCAAGTAAATAATATTGGTAAAATAATCCATTATAGGCACATTATACATATTCAAAAAAGGATATGATTTGTAAAATGATCATTAAAAGTATATTGAACCTCTTTAAACAGAAATAATATTTAAAAAAAAAAATTTTTTTTTTTTTGGTTTTTTTAATATTTTTTTTTAATATTTTTATTTCGATCATGTAGATTTATGATCTCATGATCTTCAAGACTTGAGCTTCCAAGTCATTCAGCTACACTGGTGATCCTTTTGATCATCCAGTGGCTCTTGTGCTTAGGTGATTACACAGTAACCCCAACTTTCTTGCACATGTTCTTTATCATCCCCATGATCTGGTTGGGGGTTGAACTCTTGACTGGTTGTGTTTTCTTGAGTAGGTTGCATGATACACACTAACCCCTGGACTATATTTGTGATACTCATTCAATACAAATTTAGTACAAATACACCACCCATGATGCACATTTGGTAATATTGTGACACATACCTGACAGATGTTATGTTCCACTCTAAGTCACAACATACAGTATGTGGATAATATGCATATAAATACCAAGTGCATAAATATGGAACATTCAAGTAGCATGTGACAAGTATGGATATAACTATGTATTTCATAATTATAGTTTTAGGATCATCATACCCTATGTGCATAAGATGCATATATTTATGCATTGCATAATTAATACATTATGTGAATGATATGCATATATCCATGCATTTAAAAATGATAGGATAATTATACCCTATGTGAAAAGTATGCATATAAATGCTAATTGCATAGTTATGGGATAGTCATACTCTAGGTGAATTAAGTACATACAAACAGTTACATTATAATTATGGGATATTCATACTATATGTGAATAGTATGTATATAAATAAATGGTGAAGTATAATGATTTCTAAAAATGAATAATATTAGTATAAATGTGAATATCAAGTAAATAATATTGGTAAAATAATCCATTATAGGCACATTATACATATTCAAAAAAGGATATGATTGGTAAAATGATCATTAAAAGTATATTGAACCTCTTTAAACAGAAATAATATTTATAAAAAAAATTTTTTTTTTTTTTGGTTTTTTTAATATTTTTTTTTAATTTTTTTATTTCGATCATGTAGATTTATGATCTCATGATCTTCAAGACTTGAGCTTCCAAGTCATTCAGCTACACTGGTGATCCTTTTGATCATCCAGTGGCTCTTGTGCTTAGGTGATTACACAGTAACCCCAACTTTCTTGCACATGTTCTTTATCATCCTTATGATCTGGTTGGGGGTTGAACTCTTGACTGGTTGTGTTTTCTTGAGTAGGTTGCATGATACACACTAACCCCTGGACTATATTTGTGATACTCATTGTAAACAAATTTAGTACAAATACACCACCCATGATGCACATTTGGTAATATTTTGACACATACCTGACAGATGTTATGTTCCACTCTAAGTCACAACATACAGTATGTGGATAATATGCATATAAATACCAAGTGCATAAATATGGAACATTCAAGTAGCATGTGACAAGTATGGATATAACTATGTATTTCATAATTATAGTTTTAGGATCATCATACCCTATGTGCATAAGATGCATATATTTATGCATTGCATAATTAATACATTATGTGAATGATATGCATATATCCATGCATTTAAAAATGATAGGATAATTATACCCTATGTGAAAAGTATGCATATAAATGCTAATTGCATAGTTATGGGATAGTCATACTCTAGGTGAATTAAGTACATACAAACAGTTACATTATAATTATGGAATATTCATACTATATGTGAATAGTATGTATATAAATAAATGGTGAAGTATAATGATTTCTAAAAATGAATAATATTAGTATAAATGTGAATATCAAGTAAATAATATTGGTAAAATTATCCATTATAGGCACATTATACATATTCAAAAAAGGATATGATTGGTAAAATGATCATTAAAAGTATATTGAACCTCTTTAAACAGAAATAATATTTATAAAAAAATTTTTTTTTTTTTTGGTTTTTTTAATATTTTTTTTTAATTTTTTTATTTCGATCATGTAGATTTATGATCTCATGATCTTCAAGACTTGAGCTTCCAAGTCATTCAGCTACACTGGTGATCCTTTTGATCATCCAGTGGCTCTTGTGCTTAGGTGATTACACAGTAACCCCAACTTTCTTGCACATGTTCTTTATCATCCCCATGATCTGGTTGGGGGTTGAACTCTTGACTGGTTGTGTTTTCTTGAGTAGGTTGCATGATACACACTAACCCCTGGACTATATTTGTGATACTCATTGTAAACAAATTTAGTACAAATACACCACCCATGATGCACATTTGGTAATATTTTGACACATACCTGACAGATGTTATGTTCCACTCTAAGTCACAACATACAGTATGTGGATAATATGCATATAAATACCAAGTGCATAAATATGGAACATTCAAGTAGCATGTGACAAGTATGGATATAACTATGTATTTCATAATTATAGTTTTAGGATCATCATACCCTATGTGCATAAGATGCATATATTTATGCATTGCATAATTAATACATTATGTGAATGATATGCATATATCCATGCATTTAAAAATGATAGGATAATTATACCCTATGTGAAAAGTATGCATATAAATGCTAATTGCATAGTTATGGGATAGTCATACTCTAGGTGAATTAAGTACATACAAACAGTTACATTATAAATATGGGATATTCATACTATATGTGAATAGTATGTATATAAATAAATGGTGAAGTATAATGATTTCTAAAAATGAATAATATTAGTATAAATGTGAATATCAAGTAAATAATATTGGTAAAATAATCCATTATAGGCACATTATACATATTCAAAAAAGGATATGATTGGTAAAATGATCATTAAAAGTATATTGAACCTCTTTAAACAGAAATAATATTTATAAAAAAAATTTTTTTTTTTTTTGGTTTTTTTAATATTTTTTTTTAATTTTTTTATTTCGATCATGTAGATTTATGATCTCATGATCTTCAAGACTTGAGCTTCCAAGTCATTCAGCTACACTGGTGATCCTTTTGATCATCCAGTGGCTCTTGTGCTTAGGTGATTACACAGTAACCCCAACTTTCTTGCACATGTTCTTTATCATCCTTATGATCTGGTTGGGGGTTGAACTCTTGACTGGTTGTGTTTTCTTGAGTAGGTTGCATGATACACACTAACCCCTGGACTATATTTGTGATACTCATTGTAAACAAATTTAGTACAAATACACCACCCATGATGCACATTTGGTAATATTTTGACACATACCTGACAGATGTTATGTTCCACTCTAAGTCACAACATACAGTATGTGGATAATATGCATATAAATACCAAGTGCATAAATATGGAACATTCAAGTAGCATGTGACAAGTATGGATATAACTATGTATTTCATAATTATAGTTTTAGGATCATCATACCCTATGTGCATAAGATGCATATATTTATGCATTGCATAATTAATACATTATGTGAATGATATGCATATATCCATGCATTTAAAAATGATAGGATAATTATACCCTATGTGAAAAGTATGCATATAAATGCTAATTGCATAGTTATGGGATAGTCATACTCTAGGTGAATTAAGTACATACAAACAGTTACATTATAATTATGGAATATTCATACTATATGTGAATAGTATGTATATAAATAAATGGTGAAGTATAATGATTTCTAAAAATGAATAATATTAGTATAAATGTGAATATCAAGTAAATAATATTGGTAAAATTATCCATTATAGGCACATTATACATATTCAAAAAAGGATATGATTGGTAAAATGATCATTAAAAGTATATTGAACCTCTTTAAACAGAAATAATATTTATAAAAAAATTTTTTTTTTTTTTGGTTTTTTTAATATTTTTTTTTAATTTTTTTATTTCGATCATGTAGATTTATGATCTCATGATCTTCAAGACTTGAGCTTCCAAGTCATTCAGCTACACTGGTGATCCTTTTGATCATCCAGTGGCTCTTGTGCTTAGGTGATTACACAGTAACCCCAACTTTCTTGCACATGTTCTTTATCATCCCCATGATCTGGTTGGGGGTTGAACTCTTGACTGGTTGTGTTTTCTTGAGTAGGTTGCATGATACACACTAACCCCTGGACTATATTTGTGATACTCATTGTAAACAAATTTAGTACAAATACACCACCCATGATGCACATTTGGTAATATTTTGACACATACCTGACAGATGTTATGTTCCACTCTAAGTCACAACATACAGTATGTGGATAATATGCATATAAATACCAAGTGCATAAATATGGAACATTCAAGTAGCATGTGACAAGTATGGATATAACTATGTATTTCATAATTATAGTTTTAGGATCATCATACCCTATGTGCATAAGATGCATATATTTATGCATT
Source organism: Hemileia vastatrix (assembly GCA_030280995.1). Classification (NCBI taxonomy): domain Eukaryota; kingdom Fungi; phylum Basidiomycota; class Pucciniomycetes; order Pucciniales; family Zaghouaniaceae; genus Hemileia; species Hemileia vastatrix. The sequence goes on along the minus strand of JASXTE010000004.1, from coordinate 23,350,427 downwards.
GCATAATTAATACATTATGTGAATGATATGCATATATCCATGCATTTAAAAATGATAGGATAATTATACCCTATGTGAAAAGTATGCATATAAATGCTAATTGCATAGTTATGGGATAGTCATACTCTAGGTGAATTAAGTACATACAAACAGTTACATTATAAATATGGGATATTCATACTATATGTGAATAGTATGTATATAAATAAATGGTGAAGTATAATGATTTCTAAAAATGAATAATATTAGTATAAATGTGAATATCAAGTAAATAATATTGGTAAAATAATCCATTATAGGCACATTATACATATTCAAAAAAGGATATGATTGGTAAAATGATCATTAAAAGTATATTGAACCTCTTTAAACAGAAATAATATTTATAAAAAATTTTTTTTTTTTTTTTGGTTTTTTTAATATTTTTTTTTAATTTTTTTATTTCGATCATGTAGATTTATGATCTCATGATCTTCAAGACTTGAGCTTCCAAGTCATTCAGCTACACTGGTGATCCTTTTGATCATCCACTGGCTCTTGTGCTTAGGTGATTACACAGTAACCCCAACTTTCTTGCACATGTTCTTTATCATCCTTATGATCTGGTTGGGGGTTGAACTCTTGACTGGTTGTGTTTTCTTGAGTAGGTTGCATGATACACACTAACCCCTGGACTATATTTGTGATACTCATTGTAAACAAATTTAGTACAAATACACCACCCATGATGCACATTTGGTAATATTTTGACACATACCTGACAGATGTTATGTTCCACTCTAAGTCACAACATACAGTATGTGGATAATATGCATATAAATACCAAGTGCATAAATATGGAACATTCAAGTAGCATGTGACAAGTATGGATATAACTATGTATTTCATAATTATAGTTTTAGGATCATCATACCCTATGTGCATAAGATGCATATATTTATGCATTGCATAATTAATACATTATGTGAATGATATGCATATATCCATGCATTTAAAAATGATAGGATAATTATACCCTATGTGAAAAGTATGCATATAAATGCTAATTGCATAGTTATGGGATAGTCATACTCTAGGTGAATTAAGTACATACAAACAGTTACATTATAATTATGGAATATTCATACTATATGTGAATAGTATGTATATAAATAAATGGTGAAGTATAATGATTTCTAAAAATGAATAATATTAGTATAAATGTGAATATCAAGTAAATAATATTGGTAAAATAATCCATTATAGGCACATTATACATATTCAAAAAAGGATATGATTGGTAAAATGATCATTAAAAGTATATTGAACCTCTTTAAACAGAAATAATATTCATAAAAAAATTTTTTTTTTTTTTGGTTTTTTTAATATTTTTTTTTAATTTTTTTATTTCGATCATGTAGATTTATGATCTCATGATCTTCAAGACTTGAGCTTCCAAGTCATTCAGCTACACTGGTGATCCTTTTGATCATCCAGTGGCTCTTGTGCTTAGGTGATTACACAGTAACCCCAACTTTCTTGCACATGTTCTTTATCATCCCCATGATCTGGTTGGGGGTTGAACTCTTGACTGGTTGTGTTTTCTTGAGTAGGTTGCATGATACACACTAACCCCTGGACTATATTTGTGATACTCATTGTAAACAAATTTAGTACAAATACACCACCCATGATGCACATTTGGTAATATTTTGACACATACCTGACAGATGTTATGTTCCACTCTAAGTCACAACATACAGTATGTGGATAATATGCATATAAATACCAAGTGCATAAATATGGAACATTCAAGTAGCATGTGACAAGTATGGATATAACTATGTATTTCATAATTATAGTTTTAGGATCATCATACCCTATGTGCATAAGATGCATATATTTATGCATTGCATAATTAATAGATTATGTGAATGATATGCATATATCCATGCATTTAAAAATGATAGGATAATTATACCCTATGTGAAAAGTATGCATATAAATGCTAATTGCATAGTTATGGGATAGTCATACTCTAGGTGAATTAAGTACATACAAACAGTTACATTATAATTATGGGATATTCATACTATATGTGAATAGTATGTATATAAATAAATGGTGAAGTATAATGATTTCTAAAAATGAATAATATTAGTATAAATGTGAATATCAAGTAAATAATATTGGTAAAATAATCCATTATAGGCACATTATACATATTCAAAAAAGGATATGATTGGTAAAATGATCATTAAAAGTATATTGAACCTCTTTAAACAGAAATAATATTTATAAAAAAAATTTTTTTTTTTTTGGTTTTTTTAATATTTTTTTTTAATTTTTTTATTTCGATCATGTAGATTTATGATCTCATGATCTTCAAGACTTGAGCTTCCAAGTCATTCAGCTACACTGGTGATCCTTTTGATCATCCAGTGGCTCTTGTGCTTAGGTGATTACACAGTAACCCCAACTTTCTTGCACATGTTCTTTATCATCCCCATGATCTGGTTGGGGGTTGAACTCTTGACTGGTTGTGTTTTCTTGAGTAGGTTGCATGATACACACTAACCCCTGGACTATATTTGTGATACTCATTCAAAACAAATTTAGTACAAATACACCACCCATGATGCACATTTGGTAATATTTTGACACATACCTGACAGATGTTATGTTCCACTCTAAGTCACAACATACAGTATGTGGATAATATGCATATAAATACGAAGTGCATAAATATGGAACATTCAAGTAGCATGTGACAAGTATGGATATAACTATGTATTTCATAATTATAGTTTTAGGATCATCATACCCTATGTGCATAAGATGCATATATTTATGCATTGCATAATTAATAGATTATGTGAATGATATGCATATATCCATGCATTTAAAAATGATAGGATAATTATACCCTATGTGAAAAGTATGCATATAAATGCTAATTGCATAGTTATGGGATAGTCATACTCTAGGTGAATTAAGTACATACAAACAGTTACATTATAATTATGGGATATTCATACTATATGTGAATAGTATGTATATAAATAAATGGTGAAGTATAATGATTTCTAAAAATGAATAATATTAGTATAAATGTGAATATCAAGTAAATAATATTGGTAAAATAATCCATTATAGGCACATTATACATATTCAAAAAAGGATATGATTGATAAAATGATCATTAAAAGTATATTGAACCTCTTTAAACAGAAATAATATTTATAAAATTTTTTTTTTTTTTTTTGGTTTTTTTAATATTTTATTTTAATTTTTTTATTTCGATCATGTAGATTTATGATCTCATGATCTTCAAGACTTGAACTTCCAAGTCATTCAGCTACACTGGTGATCCTTTTGATCATCCAGTGGCTCTTGTGCTTAGGTGATTACACAGTAACCCCAACTTTCTTGCACATGTTCTTTATCATCCCCATGATCTGGTTGGGGGTTGAACTCTTGACTGGTTGTGTTTTCTTGAGTAGGTTGCATGGTACACACTAACCCCTGGACTATATTTGTGATACTTATTCAAAACAAATTTAGTACAAATACACCACCCATGATGCACATTTGGTAATATTGTGACACATACCTGACAGATGTTATGTTCCACTCTAAGTCACAACATACAGTATGTGGATAATATGCATATAAATACCAAGTGCATAAATATGGAACATTCAAGTAGCATGTGACAAGTATGGATATAACTATGTATTTCATAATTATAGTTTTAGGATCATCATACCCTATGTGCATAAGATGCATATATTTATGCATTGCATAATTAATACATTATGTGAATGATATGCATATATCCATGCATTTAAAAATGATAGGATAATTATACCCTATGTGAAAAGTATGCATATAAATGCTAATTGCATAGTTATGGGATAGTCATACTCTAGGTGAATTAAGTACATACAAACAGTTACATTATAATTATGGGATATTCATACTATATGTGAATAGTATGTATATAAATAAATGGTGAAGTATAATGATTTCTAAAAATGAATAATATTAGTATAAATGTGAATATCAAGTAAATAATATTGGTAAAATAATCCATTATAGGCACATTATACATATTCAAAAAAGGATATGATTGGTAAAATGATCATTAAAAGTATATTGAACCTCTTTAAACAGAAATAATATTTATAAAAAAAATTTTTTTTTTTTTTGGTTTTTTTAATATTTTTTTTTAATTTTTTTATTTCGATCATGTAGATTTATGATCTCATGATCTTCAAGACTTGAGCTTCCAAGTCATTCAGCTACACTGGTGATCCTTTTGATCATCCAGTGGCTCTTGTGCTTAGGTGATTACACAGTAACCCCAACTTTCTTGCACATGTTCTTTATCATCCTTATGATCTGGCTGGGGGTTGAACTCTTGACTGGTTGTGTTTTCTTGAGTAGGTTGCATGATACACACTAACCCCTGGACTATATTTGTGATACTCATTGTAAACAAATTTAGTACAAATACACCACCCATGATGCACATTTGGTAATATTTTGACACATACCTGACAGATGTTATGTTCCACTCTAAGTCACAACATACAGTATGTGGATAATATGCATATAAATACCAAGTGCATAAATATGGAACATTCAAGTAGCATGTGACAAGTATGGATATAACTATGTATTTCATAATTATAGTTTTAGGATCATCATACCCTATGTGCATAAGATGCATATATTTATGCATTGCATAATTAATACATTATGTGAATGATATGCATATATCCATGCATTTAAAAATGATAGGATAATTATACCCTATGTGAAAAGTATGCATATAAATGCTAATTGCATAGTTATGGGATAGTCATACTCTAGGTGAATTAAGTACATACAAACAGTTACATTATAATTATGGAATATTCATACTATATGTGAATAGTATGTATATAAATAAATGGTGAAGTATAATGATTTCTAAAAATGAATAATATTAGTATAAATGTGAATATCAAGTAAATAATATTGGTAAAATAATCCATTATAGGCACATTATACATATTCAAAAAAGGATATGATTGGTAAAATGATCATTAAAAGTATATTGAACCTCTTTAAACAGAAATAATACTTATAAAAAAAATATTTTTTTTTTGGTTTTTTTTATATTTTTTTTAATTTTGATCATGTAGATTTATGATCTCATGATCTTCAAGACTTGAGCTTCCAAGTCATTCAGCTACACTGGTGATCCTTTTGATCATCCAGTGGCTCTTGTGCTTAGGTGATTACACAGTAACCCCAACTTTCTTGCACATGTTCTTTATCATCCCCATGATCTGGTTGGGGGTTGAACTCTTGACCGATTGTGTTTTCTTGAGTAGGTTGCATGGTACACACTAACCCCTGGACTATATTTGTGATACTCATTCAAAACAAATTTAGTACAAATACACCACCCATGATGCACATTTGGTAATATTGTGACACATACCTGACAGATGTTATGTTCCACTCTAAGTCACAACATACAGTATGTGGATAATATGCATATAAATACCAAGTGCATAAATATGGAACATTCAAGTAGCATGTGACAAGTATGGATATAACTATGTATTTCATAATTATAGTTTTAGGATCATCATACCCTATGTGCATAAGATGCATATATTTATGCATTGCATAATTAATACATTATGTGAATGATATGCATATATCCATGCATTTAAAAATGATAGGATAATTATACCCTATGTGAAAAGTATGCATATAAATGCTAATTGCATAGTTATGGGATAGTCATACTCTAGGTGAATTAAGTACATACAAACAGTTACATTATAATTATGGGATATTCATACTATATGTGAATAGTATGTATATAAATAAATGGTGAAGTATAATGATTTCTAAAAATGAATAATATTAGTATAAATGTGAATATCAAGTAAATAATATTGGTAAAATAATCCATTATAGGCACATTATACATATTCAAAAAAGGATATGATTGGTAAAATGATCATTAAAAGTATATTGAACCTCTTTAAACAGAAATAATACTTATAAAAAAAATATTTTTTTTTTGGTTTTTTTTATATTTTTTTTAATTTTGATCATGTAGATTTATGATCTCATGATCTTCAAGACTTGAGCTTCCAAGTCATTCAGCTACACTGGTGATCCTTTTGATCATCCAGTGGCTCTTGTGCTTAGGTGATTACACAGTAACCCCAACTTTCTTGCACATGTTCTTTATCATCCTTATGATCTGGCTGGGGGTTGAACTCTTGACTGGTTGTGTTTTCTTGAGTAGGTTGCATGATACACACTAACCCCTGGACTATATTTGTGATACTCATTGTAAACAAATTTAGTACAAATACACCACCCATGATGCACATTTGGTAATATTTTGACACATACCTGACAGATGTTATGTTCCACTCTAAGTCACAACATACAGTATGTGGATAATATGCATATAAATACCAAGTGCATAAATATGGAACATTCAAGTAGCATGTGACAAGTATGGATATAACTATGTATTTCATAATTATAGTTTTAGGATCATCATACCCTATGTGCATAAGATGCATATATTTATGCATTGCATAATTAATACATTATGTGAATGATATGCATATATCCATGCATTTAAAAATGATAGGATAATTATACCCTATGTGAAAAGTATGCATATAAATGCTAATTGCATAGTTATGGGATAGTCATACTCTAGGTGAATTAAGTACATACAAACAGTTACATTATAATTATGGAATATTCATACTATATGTGAATAGTATGTATATAAATAAATGGTGAAGTATAATGATTTCTAAAAATGAATAATATTAGTATAAATGTGAATATCAAGTAAATAATATTGGTAAAATAATCCATTATAGGCACATTATACATATTCAAAAAAGGATATGATTGGTAAAATGATCATTAAAAGTATATTGAACCTCTTTAAACAGAAATAATATTTATAAAAAAAATTTTTTTTTTTTTGGTTTTTTTAATATTTTTTTTTAATTTTTTAATTTTGATCATGTAGATTTATGATCTCATGATCTTCAAGACTTGAGCTTCCAAGTCATTCAGCTACACTGGTGATCCTTTTGATCATCCAGTGGCTCTTGTGCTTAGGTGATTACACAGTAACCCCAACTTTCTTGCACATGTTCTTTATCATCCTTATGATCTGGTTGGGGGTTGAACTCTTGACTGGTTGTGTTTTCTTGAGTAGGTTGCATGGTACACACTAACCCCTGGACTATATTTGTGATACTCATTCAAAACAAATTTAGTACAAATACACCACCCATGATGCACATTTGGTAATATTGTGACACATACCTGACAGATGTTATGTTCCACTCTAAGTCACAACATACAGTATGTGGATAATATGCATATAAATACCAAGTGCATAAATATGGAACATTCAAGTAGCATGTGACAAGTATGGATATAACTATGTATTTCATAATTATAGTTTTAGGATCATCATACCCTATGTGCATAAGATGCATATATTTATGCATTGCATAATTAATACATTATGTGAATGATATGCATATATCCATGCATTTAAAAATGATAGGATAATTATACCCTATGTGAAAAGTATGCATATAAATGCTAATTGCATAGTTATGGGATAGTCATACTCTAGGTGAATTAAGTACATACAAACAGTTACATTATAATTATGGGATATTCATACTATATGTGAATAGTATGTATATAAATAAATGGTGAAGTATAATGATTTCTAAAAATGAATAATATTAGTATAAATGTGAATATCAAGTAAATAATATTGGTAAAATAATCCATTATAGGCACATTATACATATTCAAAAAAGGATATGATTGGTAAAATGATCATTAAAAGTATATTGAACCTCTTTAAACAGAAATAATACTTATAAAAAAAATATTTTTTTTTTGGTTTTTTTTATATTTTTTTTAATTTTGATCATGTAGATTTATGATCTCATGATCTTCAAGACTTGAGCTTCCAAGTCATTCAGCTACACTGGTGATCCTTTTGATCATCCAGTGGCTCTTGTGCTTAGGTGATTACACAGTAACCCCAACTTTCTTGCACATGTTCTTTATCATCCCCATGATCTGGTTGGGGGTTGAACTCTTGACCGATTGTGTTTTCTTGAGTAGGTTGCATGGCACACACTAACCCCTGGACTATATTTGTGATACTCATTCAAAACAAATTTAGTACAAATACACCACCCATGATGCACATTTGGTAATATTGTGACACATACCTGACAGATGTTATGTTCCACTCTAAGTCACAACATACAGTATGTGGATAATATGCATTTAAATACCAAGTGCATAAATATGGAACATTCAAGTAGCATGTGACAAGTATGGATATAACTATGTATTTCATAATTATAGTTTTAGGATCATCATACCCTATGTGAATAAGATGCATATATTTATGCATTGCATAATTAATACATTATGTGAATGATATGCATATATCCATGCATTTAAAAATGATAGGATAATTATACCCTATGTGAAAAGTATGCATATAAATGCTAATTGCATAGTTATGGGATAGTCATACTCTAGGTGAATTAAGTACATACAAGCAGTTACATTATAATTATGGGATATTCATACTATATGTGAATAGTATGTATATAAATAAATGGTGAAGTATAATGATTTCTAAAAATGACTAATATTAGTATAAATGTGAATATCAAGTAAATAATATTGGTAAAATAATCCATTATAGGCACATTATACATATTCAAAAAAGGATATGATTGGTAAAATGATCATTAAAAGTATATTGAACCTCTTTAAACAGAAATAATACTTATAAAAAATTTTTTTTTTTTTTTGGTTTTTTTTATATTTTTTTTTAATTTTTTAATTTTGATCATGTAGATTTATGATCTCATGATCTTCAAGACTTGAGCTTCCAAGTCATTCAGCTACACTGGTGATCCTTTTGATCATCAAGTGGCTCTTGTGCTTAGGTGATTACACAGTAACCCCAACTTTCTTGCACATGTTCTTTATCATCCCCATGATCTGGTTGGGGGTTGAACTCTTGACCGGATTTGGTAGTCAGTTAGACCTAGGTTCAAACCAACTAAATCACAGGTCTTTTGGAGTTTGGTGAGATCTTTGATCTTCCACTGAGCACAGATTGTGAAAAGCTTGAACATATCACTTAACATATCATAATATTCACTTTCCCATCTGATGGAAAGCAAAATTTGATATTTGGTATTATAATATCTACAGATATTTTCTTGCCAAGTTGGTAATAGAAGGTTAAACTTTAGTATCTCAATTATTACATTACACCACATAAATATTTGATAAAACATACAATTCCAATCAATTTTAATATTATTGAGATCAGCATAAGTGTCTGTCCAAAGATTTACAAAAAGTATGTTAGTGTCAAAACATTATTCTAGGTAGTATTTTCAATTTGGATTTTGAACTGCCATCTAAAGCATTTTAATATTATACAGAAACATAAATAATTGTAATAAGAGTGAAATTATTCTATTTTGTGATTATAATTTAACAATAAAGCACATTTTTATTAAGAAATTTTTTCTTCTTCCACAAACCCAAATTTACTCTATAGGCTCAAGATTCATTTTTAAGCCATATTCATTTCAGTTATAATTGATTTACTTCCAATATTTTTAAAAAGATAATAATAATACATGTGAAAGAATTTTGAGCTTAGCGTAGTTTATTCTTAAAAGTTATTCTATTGTTTTATTCAAAAATGATTATTCATTTTTTGCTTTAATTCATCATTTAACAACCACTATCTTCAGATACTATTCTTAATTAATATTTCAAGTCTCAGATGTGTTGGAAATTTCTCAATAACAAACAATCAAATTTATATGAATGTAATTTTAAGATTTCAAAACTCACCGACCCCCATGATTTTACAGAGAGGTCATTTGAATGTTCATATTTTTGGACTATTTGAAGAAAGAAAACCAACCCTTTTCGGTAATCTCTTCCAAGTGCAGAGTCAGCACATTGGACCTGTCGGCCAGTCGTCTAGAAGAAGGAAAGAAAAGGGGAAGAAAAAGAGGAGGAAAGGAAAATAGGAAAGAAGGGTTTATAGAAAGTAGAAACAATAAGGCAATAAAATAATTGGATGTATTTAAAGAGAGGCAAAGAAGAGTTACTTGAGGGATGACACAAAATTGAGGTTTTATTAATTGACAATATTGTTTAAAGTAAGGGTTCTGCGTAAAAAACACTATAATTACTATCAGACTTAAAGCAACATGTAAATAGTTATATAGAATTTAAATTAGAATTTTAATACTAATAAAAATAATAATAAAATGTATTGTAATGACAATTTGTTCAGATTTTGTTTGTATAGTAAGTGATGAGGCTACAGGGGATTATCCAAGGCCTTTTTATAGGCAATGGGTCCTCTGAAGCGCCACTACATTTGTAAATACAAGAGTCATAATAAGATGAAACAAGAATATAAAAGAATAAGTGAAACATAACAATTTAGAGAAAAATATGAAACAAATAATTAAAACCCCAAATAAGTACCGAATTTCCCCACAACTAATTCCCAAATCAGTAAGTAAAAATAGTGAGTAACTAATCAAGCCTGAGACATAGGAAATACGAGAAAAAATAATTCAAAACAGATGGTACAGTATGATTTAAGGGTTTTTAAGTGAAACAAGTAAAAATATTTTGACGCAACAAAATATGTGATCAATTTTAATTTAGTATAAAAAAATTAATTAATTGTTCCAACTATGTAGTTAAATAATTAATTTAAATGAAACAAGTAATTAATTTATTACTAAATTAAGTTGAGAATTTTAATACTATTTTATAAAATAAGTATTATAATTTATTTAATTTTTTATTGACACAATTAAGGGTCCAAAAAACAGCGGCAATAATTATGGATAATAGTATATGAAAAAGTATATTTTAATAATTAAATTTAATTAATTAAAGTAATTACAATATAAGATAAACACTTGAATATAATTATCTTATAAGTTTTTAATTAATTAATTTATAATTATTAAATAAAAAATGTGCCCTTTGTTATGGAATATAATTAAATGCTTTTAAATTATCTTAAAATAAAATTAAAATAATATTTACTTTATTTATATAAATAAAATATTAATATAAATTTATTATGTAATATAATATTAATTTTAAATGCATACTCTGCAATTATTATGTCTTGATTTAATTCCAATAAATTGTATGTTTATTTACTGGGCTCCTGGAACAGCCTGGCTGACAGGACCACTATTGGGTGACATTGGGTCTGGATCTCACCATTTAAATCAAGAATTGCATTGAATCCTATGAAGCCATTCTATTTTCATGCTTACTTGGTTCCAGTTTTTGGTAATCAGTATCAACTTTGGGGATACCTCTTTTCTTCAAGTACACCAATCAGTCTTGCTAAAGAAGCATTTTCTTCTGCTCAAATCGATTTATGTCCAATCCCAAACTACAACTCCACTATCTTTTTTAATATCCTGCAAGTAATTTTTGAAGGCTCTTTCCAAATATCTCAGAGTACTCAAGATTTGAAAGCTGATCAACTTATCAGAGGAATCAAAACAGTTCTCAAAACACATCAACTTCAAGCAATAAAGTTTATGATTGACAATGAACAAATTTTAAAGGAAAAGTTGGATATCATGTGGAGGCACCAGGACAACCATTGGATTAGAACAGGATTTGATGAATATAAAGATCAGTTTCCTAACAATCAATTAACCCCTGAAAGAAAAGGGTCAATACTTGCTGATGATATGGGTTTGGGAAAGACACTGTCAACTCTTTCTCTTATTAGTGCAACTCAAAGTGAAGCAAGACTACTCCAGGTATTGAAAAATCAAGAAGGTATTAGTTGGAGTTCAGCCACACTGATTATATTCCCACTGGCAACACTATTGAATTGGATCAATGAAATTAGTGTGCACTTTGAAGATAATGCACTTCCTTTCAAGGTTCTTAATGGGAAGGATTGTCAAAATACTAACGTCAATGAGCTACAGGACACTGCTATTGTTTTAACAACCTATTAAACAGCTTTCCCAATGATGTCAAAAAATCAAAGCCAAAAAAAGATACTGGTGACTCAAAAGCTCTTTTGGTAAAGAGTTGTTTTAGATGAAGCTCATTTAGTGCCCATTTCTATATCTAAAACTTAAAAATTAATTTTTATAATCAATTTTTATAAAAATTCTTTTAGTTAAATTAAAAATCCCTACTTGCAGAGGCCCAAACAATATTTGACTTGGAATCGCAACACCCACTATGCTTGACTGGAACTCCACTTCAGAACAGGCCCACTGACCTTCAAAGTCTCATATTTTTTCTTAGAATCAAAAAGTTGCAAGAAGACTGGTTATTGAAGAATTTTCCTTTTTCAGGTTTGAAAAAAGGAAAGGCTAATTCTATCAAATCAATCAACCAATTAATGTAAGCCATAATCATTTGTAGAACAAAGGATGCAATTTTGTCTCTTCCAAAAAAGATTCAAAGGGGGATATTGGTTAAATTAGCAGATCCATGGAGGCCTAACCTTGATATGCTTCAAAAAGAATACACTGAGCAATATGGGCCCTCCAAAAGCACTGACCTCCCTTGGGACTCATCCAAGTTTCTTAGAGAGCTTATGATTTTAAGAAAATTCTGCAACCATTCAATCTACGAAACTCTGGATGAAACTCCAACTTTTGATTTCATCTGGAAGCATTCCACAAAGATTTGTCATCTTATAGGCCACTTGAAAAACTTTTTGTCTGGTGAAAGGGGTATAAACTTTCCAAAAGTTGTTATATTCTCCAACTTCACAGACCTTTTGCAGATGTAAGTGATTCTATAATGAATTTTTTTACAAAATTTTGATAGCTTATTAAAATTTTTTTTGTAATACTTCAAAAAAGAATAAAAATGGCTCTAGATGACCACAATATTAGGTATACCCAGCTTATAGGTGAACTCAGCAGGACAAAGCAAGACAAAAATATGCATGAATTCCATTTTAATAAAAATTGCCAAGTTTTGGTTGGAACAATTCAGGCTTCAGGAGTGTGTATAGATCTCAGTTGTGCTCAAAATGTATATATAATGGTGAGCTCAATGTCTTATATTTCATATTAAGAACAAAAATATTAGTTTTTTTATTTTTTCAATGTTGAAATAGGAGCTGAATTGGAATCCAGCAGTTGAGCAGCAGGCTGTTGATTGGCTGTATAGAATGGGGCAGCAAAATGAAGTCAATTTTATGAATTATTTTGTAAATGGAAGTATAGAATTCAGCATGTATAAGATTCAAAGGAAAAAAATGGAGCTAACAATGTAAGCCAAAATTAAATTCTATAAATTTTAATGATAATAGTAATCATTAAAATTATTTTTTTGTTTTCAAGGCTAAGTGTCCCAAACAGTGGAAATAAGGAGTATGAGTGTGCAAACCAATTATTAAGGGAGTTTTTCAATCACTCATATTAGAGGAAGTAAGAATTTCAAGGAGCCCAGGCAAATTTATGGGATTTTGAGGATTTAAAAGTCTGAGTTGTTGAGGATTTAGAGATGCAAGATATAAGGGAGAATAACAGTCATTTGGCAAACCCTGGGGGACATGAGAAGGATTAAGATTAGGTGATAATGTTGAAACCAAACTAATTCTTTTGTACAAGGCCAAGTCCCTTAGCACACTTCCAGAGCAGATCAAAGTATCTCGAATATCAAAGTGGTGTTGGTCAAGATATTGTGCAACTTTAAAAAAATCTTCAGACCTCCATTGCATTAAGATACGTCTTAACAATCCATAATTATCAATTTCAGTGTCAAAAAAACTGTCACGCGCCACGTGACACTCGAGGCGAAATTAACTCAATAAATCAATAATATCGAGTCCTAAATCTATACTCAAAGCGCAGAAAGTAATTCTCCATAGCAACTGCGATTTTCCTTTGTGTACTTACTATTTAACTGCGCTAGCCTAAACTCTAAATCTAAATTAGTCAATCTCCCAATAGGGTACCTTAGTACTTTTCAATAAGCGACGCACAGCGCTAGAATCAACGAAATAGTATAGTAGTAGTTTTTTCATTAAAGTTTTGTTAATTAATTAAAAGGGGTAAATTGAGCATGGACGGATATTTAGTGGAGAGGGTCTAAGTGTATGTTAGTAATGGTCAATGGAATGGGAATTCTGCGATGGAAGGGAGGTCAATGCGAGGAGGAACAAAGGATATAAAAGGAGTTGGGTATTTGGTTCGATATTCCTTAGAATTAAATTATAATATCGTATTTACATTAATAGTGGTAAATCCTTAAAAGTTAAATCATTGTTATTGTATCTTTCTTTTACCTTCTCAATATTCATTTCTAAATCCTAAATCTTTGATTATTGAGTTTCCAACCCTTCGTGAGATTTTAAGAATTATTATTACCTTGGAACTAGTTTATAATTCTTCTCGAACAAACCTCGAACCTATAGCTATTACTTCGAGTGACCTTTGAATCATTTCCTCGAATCATTCCTCTGTGCTTCGAAGAAGTTTCTAAAATCCCTCATCTCACTTACAGGAACATCCTTGACCTTGTGCATAGGTCATCCGGTGACAGTATAATTTAATTCTCCGTAGTTCTCATTCTTTGCACTACTACGTCCTTTTAGGTGTTTCTAAAATTTTAAATGGCACCTGTTCAACGCACTCCTCCTACGGGCGCTACTACTAGAGCTTGGGCTAGAGGCAGGCCAACAGCCACAAGGTCTGTTTCTCGCACTCACTCTTTGGAACCACTCGACCTTAGGGAACGGCAAGATTCAGTTCAATCTGTAGAAGACATTCCACAAGATTTTGAGGATTCTAGTGATGAAGAAGAAGGAGAGGATACAATGCATGAGGTACCATCTGCCCCTGCCAATCACCCTTCTGGCCAATCCTCAGAACCGGGACCATCTAACTCTCTGGAAGATTTCATGAGACTTTTTATGAAAACCCTTAAAATCCAACGTCTTCAGAGGGATCTAAGTTCAAAACTCCTTCTATGAAATCTCCTGACAAATTAGACGGAGATCACCCCGACAGATTGCGACCCTTCTTGCAAACCTGCAAGCTACTGTTCCATAATGATCCTCGAACCTTTAACAGCGACCGATCAAAGGTTGTTTACGCTTCTTCATTCCTAGCCAGAAAAGCAGCAAGATGGTTCGAGCCTTATCTACTCATGCCTTCTTTGACAGAAACCCACTTACTTATCAATAATTGGGAAAAATTCGAGGACCAACTTTTTATGTTGTTTGGGGACCCTAATGAAACGGACAACGCGGAAATTGAACTTGATTTTCTTCGCATGAGTGATAATGGTAAAGCTTCTGAATATATCTCAAACTTCAGAGCACTTCAAACTCGAGTAGGTTGGAATGATGCTGCCCTTAAGTATCATTTCAAGAAAGGACTTCCTTCGAGGATTCTAGATCAATTAAATCTTCACGGTCAGAAGATGACTACTTTAACGGACTTAATGGATCGAACCCTCGAACTTGACAGCGTTTATCAAGGACGACTTCAACATCGTCAATATGCCAACAAATCTCAAGGCCTAAATTTTAAATCGGGACCTTCTTCACACCCACGACCAAATCAATCCTCCTCGACTCAATCCAAACCCAATAAGGGAAAGGATAAACCTTGACCAAAAGGCTCGACCCCAGGCGATATCATCAAAGTACTGGATCCTAAAGGGGAACTTAAAGAAGCTGAGAGGAAGAGACGAGCAGATAATGGGTTATGTATGTATTGTGGGGGTAAGCACAAGTTGGAAGACTGTGTAAAGTTTAAATAAAGAGAAGGTACTAGTTTGAAGTCAAAAAACTAGTAGATAGTTTACTTGTGTGCAAAGCAAACTATCTTATCTCTCCCAGTGCACAGAACCTCCATGTCTTAAGGACTGGACTTGCCTTAAACCGCTTGAGATTCATTCTTTTTTAGGAGGATATCCCCTTCAGTTGTCTTATAGACTCTGGAGCTTCAATTTCTTTTGTTAGTTTATCTTTTTCCAAGAAGCTTCAACTAACATTTACAGATATAGATCGAACTCCCATCTATTTGGTCGAATCAGAGGAACCCAAATATTGGGTAAGTAAGAAAGTTTTATGGGTTTTCAACTTTCCGAACTTTCCCCCCTTCGAGTGGGAATTATCAGTCTTGGACGCCCCAAGGATGGACGATACCATTTTTGGCCATGACTTTTTAACGCATTGGAATCCCGAAATTGATTGGACTAGGGGATTGATCACCCCACGCTCTAAGTATATTTCTGATTCTTCAATGCAGGTCAATAGGGAGTTAAACAACCCGCCTGACAACGTCCTGCTAGAGGACAAGTCTCTGCCAGATGACTTGCAAGCATCTGTACCTTCTTTAAATGAGCAATTGGCTAACCCTTCTAGCTCGATTACTTCACTCGAAGAGGATTTAAATTGCCTTGAAGTAATCGAATTATGCTCTCTCAATACAGGTATCCCCTCGACAGATTCTCTCGAAGATGAAGAGGACGACCAAATAAACGTTGAAGCCATCAAATCAACTCTACCGGAAATCTACCACGATTTCCTCGATGTTTTCTCAATCCGCAAGGCCAATAAGTTACCACCTCATCGACCCTACGACCATCAAATAGAGTTAATAGGCCCAGTACCTCCGGCAGGTCCTGTCTATTCTTTATCGAAGGACAAATCTCAAGTTCTTCGAGACTACATTGCAGAGAATGTAGCCAAAGGTTTCATCAGAGCCAGTAAATCTCCAACCGGCTCTCCTGTCCTCTTTGTAAAAAAGAAGGACGGTAGTCATAGGTTGTGTGTTGACTATAGAAAGCTCAACACAGTCACAAAGAAGAATGCATATCCTGTTCCTCCTATGTCATTACTTCTTACCCTTTTCAATGGTGCTAATTTCTTTTCTAAAATTGATCTTAGAGGCACTTACAATCTTATTCGCATTGCGGAAGGTCATGAACCACTGACTGCAATGCGCACTAGATTTGGTAGTTTTGAATATTTAGTTATGCCTTTTGGATTATGTAACGCACCTTCAACTTTTCAAACTTTTGTTAATGATATCTTTCAGGATGTTTTTGAACAATTTGTAGTCGTCTATTTAGATGATATTTTAATATTCTCGAAAACACTGGATGAACATATTCATCATGTTCGACAGGTCCTAAATCGTCTTCGAGATCATGGTCTCTACTCCAAGCATAATAAATGCAAATTCCACCTCAAATCAATTGATTTTTTGGGTTTTACGTTGTCCACTGACGGTTTAGTCATGGATGATAAAAAAATCCAGAAAATCCTGGAATGGCCTGAGCCCAAAAACATTAAATCACTCCAAGGATTTTTGGGTTTTGCAAACTTCTATAGAAGATTTATTAAAGATTACTCTAAAACTATTTCCAATCTTACTTCTCTTCTTAGAAAAGATATTCCTTTTGTTTTTACTTCTAAAGCACGAAAGGAATTCGAAGCACTAAAAACGGCGTTCACCACAGCCCCAATTCTTCGGCATTTTGATCCTTCTGCCTCAACAATAGTTGAGACAGATGCGAGCGATTATGCTATTGCAGGGGTCATCTCCCGATTAAATCCTGAAACAAATTTGTTTCATCCTGTTGCTTTTGAGTCACGCAAACTCATAGCCGCGGAATTAAATTATGAAATTCATGACAAAGAGCTTTTAGCTATTATCCATTGTCTTAAAAAATGGCGTTCTTTTCTTCTCAGCCTAGATAGTCCTTTTCAAATTTTAACAGATCATAATGCTTTGAAATACTTCATGTATTCTAAAGTGTTAACCAGGCTTCAAGCCAGGTGGGCTGAATTTTTGTCTGAATTTTCTTTCTCTATTTCCTATTGCCCAGGAAAAAACTGCATTGTCCCAGATATCTTGTCACGTCGGGACGACGTTTACCCACAGCGGGGGGACGCATTTTCTGACAAGAACCCAGCAAATGTGCAATCAATCTTCAACAAATCAATGTTAACGACTCATCAACTTAATTCAATGACAATTCAATCTTTTCGAAATCCACTATCCAACATCCTCGAAGCTCAGTCGAAGGACGATTATTGTTTAGGGTTAAAAGACAAAATACTCTCGAAGCAAGGGGCCAAAAGATTTAGTATTGAATCAGGTCTATTAGTCTTCGAAGGTAGAGTAGTCATACCTGACAACAATGAGATAAGATTATGGATTTTCAACAGTCGACATGATTCTCCGTTAGCTGGTCATTTTGGGGTTGATAAAACCTACCAGTTATAGCTAGGGATTTCTTCTGGCCAGGTATGACCAAGGAAATCAAGGCCTATATAAAAGCTTGTTACGAATGTAATAGGAATAAGGCTCCCCATCACCGGAAGCATGGGTTGCTTCAACCACTTCCTATTCCCTCTAAAACTTGGGAATCTTTATCGATGGATTTCATTTCTCAACTTCCTATTTCTAATGATTTTGATGCTATATTAGTAATAGTAGATAGATTTTCAAAAATGTCTATTTTCATTAAAACCACTACTACTGCTACAGAAGAAGATTTGTCAAAATTGTTTCTAGAATATGTATTTTCTAAACACGGCTTACCAAATGATATTATTTCAGATATAGGCTCATTGTTTGTATCCACATTCTGGACCCAACTGTGTCGACAACTCAATATCACGAGGAATCTCTCCATGGCCTATCACCCTGAAACCGATGGTCAAACAGAAAGAGTTAACCAAATCCTCGAACAATATCTTCGAATGTATGTCAGTTACCAACAAGACAATTGGACCACATGGCTACCATTGGCCAAATTTGCTTATAATAACTCAACTCATTCTTCGACACGACAATCTCCCTTCGAAACCATTTATGGACGACATCCTCGATTCAACTCAATTCATGTAGGAAATAATCATCCTGCGGAACATTATCTTCGAACTATATCACGACTCCAAGAAGAACTTAAAACAAATTTGGAATCAGCGATTCGAAGATACAAGGAACAGGCCGACAAACATCGACAATCTGCTCCTTCCTTTAAACCAGGCGACAAAGTATGGCTCGATGCACGAAACATCCGAACAACAAGACCATCAAAGAAACTGGCTGAAAAGCGCTTGGGACCATTTGAAATCAACTCTGAAGTCTCTAAAACTGCATTTCGACTCAAGTTACCTCCTAAATGGCAGGCAATTCACCCTGTTTTCCATGTATCTCTCCTGGAACTGGCTCAAGAAATATACCCGGGCAAGAGCCAACCCCCTCCGGAACCGGTCAAAGTAGAAGATCATCTAGAGTGGGAAGTAAGTGGTATCCTTGATTCAAGAATAAGCAAGGGGAAACTTCAATACCTCGTGGAATGGGAAGGCTTCCTCAATGACTCAGATAAAACATCCTGGGAACCAGCCATCAATGTTTCTAACGCTCCTGAACTCCTAAAATCTTTTCATTCGAAATATCCTTTAAAACCAAAACCTTAAAATTTCTTTATTTAAAATTTTCTTTTCTTTTTCTTTCTTTCTTTAAAATCTAAAACACCTCTTAAATTTTTTTTAGCCTTGTTTTCTTCTTTCTCTCTTCTTTTCTTTCTATAAAATTTCCTCCAAAACCAACTAAAATTAAAATCAAAATTAAAATTAAATACAATAAAATAAAATAAAATAAAATCAAAATTAAAATTAAATAAAATAAAATAAATAGAATAAAAAAAAATCTCTCTAAATATTTTCTTTCTTTTCTTTTCAATTCTTTAAATACATTCTTTTCTTAAATTTAAAATTCTCTTTAAAAATTTCTCTTCCAAAAAATTTATTCTCTCTTTTAAAAAAAACTTTCTTTCCTTCGAATCATCAAATCTTGTACAACACGACCATTTCCTCGAACTTAACTTCAACCTCTAAATCTCCCTATAATAATTCTTCGAAACAAATAATTCTTCTTTTCAAACTCTCTTAAATTCTAAATTCTGTTTTTTTTTCTTTTCTTTCTTCTTCCTCTCTTTTCAACTAAAATTTCTTAAAAAAAAAAAAAAAAATTAAAAATCCTCAATTTAACAAACTCATCTCAATCACAAAACCGTTTCTTTTTTTTCTCCCTCTTTTCTTACATAAAAATTTTCCTTTTTAAAACACTAAAACTTCGTTCAATTAAAACAACCTTTTTTTTTTCTTTCTTTAAAATTCCTCTTTCAAATTCTAAAAATTTTTTTATTTAAAACTTCTTTTTTCTTTTTTTTTCTTTTCTTTTTCTCTCTCTCTCAAATCTTATAAAATTAACAACATTCACCTACAATAAAAATGAAAAAAAATAATACTAATAATAAAATAAAATAAAAATAAAATAAAATTAAAATACAATTTTTTTCTCTACTTCTTTACATCTCCTTTTCTTTTAACTTCTCTTGAACCAATCTTTTCATTTTCTCCAAAACTACCCTTATTTCCTTCCTGCATTTCTCAAATACCTCCTCCTCTTCTACCGGAACCACCTCTCCCATCTCCAATAGCTCCTCTGCCACGTCGAAGGAAGCAGCGTCAATAATAGCGTCGACCACCCCACATAGTTCTTCCGCGAACCTTACTTGTCGACCTTGACGAGGTTTCTTCGACCACACCTGGTCCAGGGTGTCTTCAGGCTCTTCAACTACTTCCGTGGCTGGAGGGTTTGCCTCAGTTGGTATAACCGGCGCAGGCTCCGCAATCGGCTCTTCAAGGTTATTCAATGTCTAAAAAAAAAAAAAAAAAAAAAATCTCATCAGTAACTTCATCCTTAAAAACAAACAAATAAAACTTACCTCGAAGATGGGGTCAGGCTCTAGAAATAACCTGGGCGCCACTTCGACCTCTACCTCTCTCTCTTCCTCATTGTCCTCGATGACCACCTGTCGTTTCTTGGGTGCCCGCCCTGGAACAGGGACTTCATCTTCATCCTCCTCCACCAATTCGTTGACCTCTTCCTCGACACCTCGCTTCGAACTTGTGGCCTGGGTTACCCAGGTTGAGATCTCGTTGTTCAACTCCTTATCATTTTCCCCCACCGATTGTTCATCTTTGATCGAGACATCCCAAATGTCTTCGACCACCTCTTTGGTCTTCGGAACTACCCAAAACTTAGTTTTTGTAAATCGTTTTTCGATTTCCGCGTTCTTTGTCAACGCATCGCACGCCACTTGCCGCCAACGGCAAAACTCGCATTTCTGGCGAGGGCCTTGAGTCGCCGTACTTTTGACACAGAAATATTCCATGCTTTCACAAGCCGTGCAAGTCTGTGAAAACTGTCGTGTGATTATTCCCCCATCCGCTTTAGGGTGTGGAGGCGTGGGTGTGGGAGTAGGGCAGTTCATTATAAAATAAGTAATTAAGAGGTGAGGGAAAAAGTATTAGACAAGGGAAATTAGTGTGGGAAGATGGCTCAAGCTCAACGGAGTTCGCATTTTTTATACCCGGGCATCTGTCACGCTCCACGTGACACTCGAGGCGAAATTAACTCAATAAATCAATAATATCGAGTCCTAAATCTATACTCGAAGCGCAGAAAGCAATTCTCCATAGCAACTGCAATTTTCCTTTGTGTGCTTACTATTTAACTGTTCTAGCCTAAACTCTAAATCTAAATTAGTCAATATCCCAATAGGGTACCTTAGTCCTTTTCAATAAGCGACGCACAGCGCTAGGATCAACGAAATAGTATAGTAGTAGTTTTTTCATTAAAGTTTTGTTAATCAATTAAAAGGGGTAAATTGAGCATGGACGGATATTTAGTGGAGAGGGTCTAAGTGTATGTTAGTAATGGTCAATGGAATGGGAATGCTGCAATGGAAGGGAGGTCAATGCGAGGAGGAACAAAGGATATAAAAGTAGTTGGGTATTTGGTTCGATATTCCTTAGAATTAAATTATAATATTGTATTTACATTAATAGTGGTAAATCCTTAAAAGTTAAATCATTGTTATTGTATCTTTCTTTTACCTTCTCAATATTCATTTCTAAATCCTAAATCTTTGATTATTGAGTTTCCAACCCTTCGTGAGATTTTAAGAATTATTATTACCTTGGAACTAGTTTATAATTCTTCTCGAACGAACCTCAAACCTATAGCTATTACTTCGAGTGACCTTCGAATCATTTCCTCGAATCATTCCTCTGTGCTTCAAAGAAGTTTCTAAAATCCCTCATCTCACTTACAGGAACATCCTCGACCTTGTGCGTAGGTCGTCCGGTGACAAAAACACTTGATCTTTGTGAAATGATTGTGATAAGTTTCACAACGTGGAAGTTGTTTAAGAATTTTAGTTCGGTTAACTGAATTCTAAGAATCTTTGTTATTTGAAATAAAGGTCATGAATAAAAATGGTTGAAAAAAAGGGGATTTTCATACTTTTTTTTAATTCTATATTTATGCTTTCTCACTTTTATTATTTCTTGAGAGCTATCAGAATCCTTCCCAAGTCTTAATTTTTCAGCATGACCTAAAAACCAACAGTGAAGAACTCCCATTTTATTTGAGAAGCTAATTTGAGTTGAGTCAATTGGATATGAAATCAAATTATTGGTTTTTAAGGCATTTTCCCAGTGTTTTATGCGAATATTTTCCAAGAACTGGTTCCATTTGTCAAACCAATCTAAGTTCCAAGCAAAAGCTGACCCTGGGAAACTGCACATGCAAAGGTGGTCAATAAAAGATTCACAGAAAATTGGTGGAAACTTTTCCAAAACAGCTGAATTTGATTATGGATGAGGTAGTTCAAAGGCAATGTTGCAAGAATTCATGTTGAATAATAAAATATGTCTAATTGCTCTTCAGTAGGGTTTTTTTTCTATCCATTTAATTCTGGTGACATATCCAAAAGTAAACAACAAAAATTGTGTGTAGATCTACAAAAGTGAGAATTGAATGGAGGCAAAGTCTCATTAAATATTCTATTAAGTATTTGTGTGTTTGTGGGCAGGTTTACATGAGGAAAGTAAGAGCTACTAGGGCTCATAAACAATTATATTAAGAAATTGTTCAATAAAATTAAACAAAGAGGAAGGATAAATTATGGAGCTCCAAAATTTTATGATCAAAGTTGATTTAAGGAGAAATATCACAAAAATTAAGAATAAGAAATATTTCAACTTTATGGCATTATAATATGCATAAATTATATTTTTACATGCAATTTAAACTCAAAAGGAATGGCACAAGAGGAAGAGAATGATTATGTGATAAAAGCAGACTCATTTGAGAAAAGTTATTTTTTTCTTTTCAAAAAATGTTTCCACAAAAATAATTTGATAAATGTGAGGCTATGTTCATTTTTTGATTACCAAAAAATAATTTTTGGTCCAATATGATAGTAATATATATTCCATTGATTAATTTTTGTTCAAGCTGAATAAAAAAACTAGAATGTCACTTCATCACATTTATGTATGAAAATTTATACAAGGTTTCAGCTTTTTTGTAATGATTTAAGCTTACACTTTTGTAGTATCAATTATTTGAGTTTTTTGATTATTTCTTTATGGAAAATTCTACCTAGTAAAGACCAATTTTCAAAGTGAAGGAAATATGTTTGCGATTGTTTTTTACAAAATTATAACCTTTTTTTTGGGTTTAACTTTGATTTTTGGGGTAATTTTTTAAAAAATTATGTTAAAAGTATGGATTACTTTTCTTATAGTCCACAACTAAGAATTTTTACTAAAATTTAATACTTATAGGGTATTTAGATTTAACTCAGAAGTCATTTGATTGAAAATTAATTAAGATGCTTGTGTGTACAATAGAATTTTTTCTATGATAGAAAATATTCTGATAAACATGCATGCATTGTTGTACAAATGCAGAGAGTATACAGAATACAAATAAAGTAGACTGCATAGCTTTTAATTAATATATAATTTATCTGATTAAAAAGCAAACATTTAAACTTAAATAATTTTAACACATATTCCATCATATTCTTTTGATAAATAAATGTAGCTTATATTAGCTAGTGCCTTGCAAAAAAGGAATAACTTCAATCAGTAACTTCAAACAGCTAACTTGTTCCTACATTTATCACAATTACAATGCCTCCATTTTTTCATGTATGTAAATGTCAAGAGTTTAGATGTGTCAATAGAACGTATCAAACTTCTTCTGGGTCCTTTGAAGTTTGTATGGCTTTCAAAAGCTCTAATTCTTATGCAAAACATCAAGAGGAAAGAAATAGAAAGCCCTGATGGTTATTTCTTCCAAAAACCCACTTAAATTTGGAAGTTCCAGATCCACAGAAACATTAATCTGTATATCTATAGTTCAAAGTGAGAATAAAAGTCTTTATGATGTTTTGATGAATTATTACATAGTGGAAGTTGCTATTGGGGGCAGAAGTATATTCAACAGTCTCTAGAAACTCAAATCTTGGGGAACAGTATAGCCAAATAATTATGTGGCAGGCAGAAAAGCTTTCTCTGATTCATCAATTGAGCAAAGAATGTTGTACTCAATTTTTGGATGAAGAAATTAAGAAGCTCAAACTTCTAGGTGATAGTGGAAGACTTGATTCTGATAGCATTTTACGTCTGATCCCACGCTCGATAGATATGATTTTTAGTTGATTAAAGCTCAATCAATCATTTTTCACTAAAACATGCTGTCCTAAATGCTTTTCTCTTTATGAGTATAACTCTGAATCTCAACCATCTATACTATGTTGCAATCAACCATTTTTTTCATCATCAAAGCGCTATTTAAAAATTTTTGGAGCAGGTCAAATTGTAGTTAAATGTTATGAAAGGCTGTATTTGATTGAGGAACATAAAGAACATGTAAAATACTATTCTCTTAAAAGATTTCATCACCATTTTTTTATCGACTGGTTTAGGGAAAAGATCAAACTGTTCAAATTTGAGCTTCTGATTGAGAAGAAAACCCCTGTGGCAGACAATTTAGAGTGTGATTTGATGAAGGATGTTTGTGATGGTTCAATTTGGAAAAACTTTCCCATTAACACTCCAGCTCTTGGTGGCAATGATGATGAATATACAATAAATTCAGTCAAATTAATGTTTACTTTATATGTCAACTGGTTTAAACCTGGTGGCAATAGGATTGGAGGTCATCAGAAGTCTGTAGGCAATATAATGATGGTGTGTATGAACCTACCTCAAAAAAATAGATAAAAAATGATAAATAATTTTTTTGTATGCTATTATACCTGTACCAACAGAACCCACAAGTGAACAGCTTAATCACCTTCTAAAACTGCTGGTTAATGGTCTACAAACTCTATGGGATGGTATATTGATTGAAAAGAGGCATCTTTATCCACAAGGCCAAAATTAAGAGTTGCATTGTTGTCAGTATAGTCTAGTATATAAGTATGATATAATAGTGTTTATTTATGGTCCTACTACTTTTTGATAAATTATTTAGTGATTAAACCTCAGGGGAAGACTGATAAAATAGTTATACTCAAATAAAACTTACAATACTTGGATTTAAATGCGTGCTAGTGGTGGAAAATAGATGAATAAAATATAGTTATAGATTATATAAAGATAATATCAATTTATAATGGCTTAATAATATATTTATGAATGCTTATAATTTTATTGTAGTGTTTGTTTGAATTGGAGTAAGTGAATGATGATAAATAACCGTCAAAATCCCTCCTTACTTATACCCAAATCCCCTGGAGTGCACAGACCTTCAATCCAGATGATGTCACTGCTATCCCCAGAAATTACAGCACTGTGAGGGCCCATCACCTCCCCATGGCGTCCACTTCAAGCAGATTCAACAACCAGACCTCCAGTAAGGACCCTCCATCAAAATTAATGATAACACAGATCTATACCACAAATAGAAAATCCAGATAAAAGCGGATACCATAAAGAAACAGGTAAAATAAGCAATCAAAAAGAGATTTAATGAAACCCAAAGCATATAAAGTAAACAAATAAAATGTCCAAGCCCCCAATAACATCCCCAAGCATCCATATTAACCCAGAAATGACCTTCCAACCCATAAATCCGTGAATAACCATCCAAGGAAGCAAATTAAGTTGTCCAAACTGAGTGTATGCGCCTGATATAGATGTCTATGCTTCTGTAGGTGTAGTGGGTCCACTTATTTCGTCCATATGACCTAAAATAAGCAGAAAAACAAAGGTTATAGGCTATTAAGGGGATAAAACCCACTTATATACCTAAATATACATAATATACTGCATATTTCACTGAATATAAGATTTATGTACACATATAAGCTTATGTATGTCAATAATTACTTCATATCACTTAAGATAAGTATATTATGACTCTATTAACACCTTAACAAGTATTATTAGGCTATGGATAAGCTATTTAAACTACTATAATTTATATAATAGAGTAATAATTATATATATATGTAATATAATCATATATATTATTATTTTAACCTTATTTTTAAGATATAAGCTTAATTTACTTAAGGTTATCTTATTTTAAGCATAAGAGATACTCAGTCCTAGGGATATCAAGGCTGACACTCCCTCACCCAAAAAAAAACAAAAAAAAAAGTTAAGACATTTTAATTAAAAGTAAGGAGTGAATAGAAATTTTTTTTTATTTATTTCTATGGTAGATATACTGAATAAACAGTATTTTTTTAATTTAAATTTTTTACAGAGATTTTTAAGATCAGAGATTTCATTTTCTGGAATCCACTGGTCATATTCACTCGATTTATTTTTAAATCTTAATAGATACTCAACTCCTTTTTCTTTAGTAAGGTGCCTCTTTTTAAGTATCTTTTAAATTTCTGCCTTTTCAACTATTTCTTCAGGTTTCTTTTTATGCCTTCCTGATCTTCTTGGAAATAGAGCAGTATCATTAGAATGGTATGGTTTTATAAGAGAAATAGGAAATACTGAATGTTTTCTATCATATGGTGCATATAGAATAACCTCAACAGCATTATTACCAACCATATTTTTAACTACAAATGGTCCAATGAATGGATCCTTCAATTTAACATTACCATTTAAATTGAAATGTAGTGTTGAAATAAGGACTTCATCACCCTCTTTCGACATTTGTTCTTTATGGGCTTTATCCCATCTTTTCTTTTCATACTCAAACGCCTTATTTATACATTCTTGAGCATGTTTTCTGCAGAATTCTTGCATCTGAAGAAAAGATTTAGTACCTGGATGGATATCCAATCTAGGTAACTTATTAAGAGTTTTAGCAGGGGTATTAGGTACATAACCCAACAATAACTCAAATGGCTTTTTTCCAGTGACAGAATGTACTGTACTATTGTATGCAAATACTAAACCTGGGATAAGGGTTACCCAATCATGCGTGAATTTGTCATTGTCTTTAAAGTTAAGACCAAAAGCACAATATCATCTTATCATATCTTCTAAAGTTTGTATCATTCTTTCTGCTAGCCCATCAGTTTGTAGATGGTGTGCTGTAGAAAGTTTTAATTGACACCCTGAAACATCCATAAGTCATGTCCAGAACTCAGAAGTAAATTTAGGATCTCTGTCAGAAACTATTGCTTTGGGGAAGCCTGCTATATTTAACATTTGTTTCTACCATAAGAAAGCCAAGTCCTTTGCAGAAACCTCTTTGTGGGTAGGAATAAATTTACACATCTTTGTAAATCTATCTACAATTACCCAGCAGGAGTTTTAACTCTTATGCCCTGCTATTGGCAAACCTGTTACAAAGTCCATGTTAATAATTTCCCATGGAGCTTTTGGTTGCTCAATTTGTTGTAATAAACCAGCTCTTGTGCCTGTTAATCTTATAGATTTTTGACAAGAATCACATGTCTCAACATATTTCTGAACATCCTCAGACATGTTAATCCAACAAGCTGTGTTTTTTACTCTGGTTAATGTTTTATGGTAGTCAAAATGACCTGCCAATATATCATCATGACATATACTTAACATTAACTCCTTCATTAAAGGGGGAATCACAATTACATTACTTAATTTTTTTCTGTAATATATAAAACCTTCCTCAATGGAAAATTTTCCTTTTTCTAATGCCTCTTTATACTTATTTGGTAATGTTTTTATTAAAACATTCATTGAAGCATTAGATGCATCATTTAATATTGTAGTGAGTTTACTCACGTCAGGATCTGAAGCATACATATCAAGAATTGATTGCATAAATTCACCCTCAAGATCTACAATATAAATGCCATAAATGTTAATAATCTCTGATTCAGAAACATAAGCAGGATTATCATCATTATTAGGCAGAGGAACTCTAGATAACAGATCTACATTAGAGTGTAAGGTTCCTGCTCTATGTGTAATAGTCATCTGTCCTCTGTATTCTTGTACAGCTAATTGCCATCTAAACATGTGTCTGTTAGGAGTTTTCATGTTTAAGAGTGACTTAACTGCACTACAGTCAGTTATTGACTCAAATTTTTGTTCTTCAAGGTAATAATGTAGCTTCTCAAGAGCCCATACTACTGCCAAACATTCAATTTGAGTAGCACCATATTTCAATTCACTACTTCTCAGAGTATGTGAAATATAGCAGATTACTACTTCTGAAATTTTTCCTTCAATAAGTTATTTTTGATGCAAAGCAGCACCCAGACCAATAAAACTTGCATCTATATATAATACAAAAGGTAATTAGAAATCTGGTAATCCCAAGATAGGAGCTGTCATTAAACATTCTTTCAACTTATCAAAAGCCTGTTGTCTTTCATTATTCCAAATGAAAGCTTCTGATTTCTTTATCAGTGTGGTCAATGGTGGAGCAATTGATTGGTAGTTTTTTATATATTGTCTATAATAACCACACATACCAAGAGAAGATTGTACATCCTTTACATTTTGAGGAATGCCAATATTCATTATTGCATCCACTTTATTTTGGTCTAAACATATTTGTAAGCCAGATACAATATGACGAAGCACATTTAAAGATTCAAACCCAAATTTACATTTTTTCAATGCAAGGGTCATTTTTATTTCATCCATTTTCTGAAATAGCTTCTTTAAATGGATTAAGTGTTCATCATAAGTGTTAGAGAACACTATGATGTCATCAATGTATATTATTAACCATCCTTCAATCATTTCATTATGGAATGTTATATCCATTAACTTCTGAAATACGGATGGAGCATTTTGTGGTCCAAATGGCATCCTGAAATATCTATAAATTCCCATGTGTGTTGCTATCAACAAAAATTTCTGTGAATTCTTTTCAACAGGAATTTGATGGTACCCTTTATTTCCATCTAAGCAACTTATATACTTAGCACCTTTGAGGGTAGCATGTATAGAGGCAATCCTTGGCAAGGGTTATATATCATCTACTGTAAATATATTTAATGCTCTATAATCACCGCACAGGCTTGCTTTATCTTTTTCATAAGAAATTATCACTGGTGATATTACACAATATTTTGGTGTAGTTTCAAACTTCTCAAGAATGTTCATTTTTAATAACATCTTAATATTATCCTCTATTTCTTTCCTCTTCATTGGTGAAGCAGGGTATGGTTTATTTTTAAGACTAGCAGGAATATTATCCATATAACAGGTTAAACTAATCTTCATTTCATGATATTTTACAAGGCCAAGTTCATTTTTACCATGTGCAAAAGCCATTGGAAATGCTTTAATTAATTCCAAAATATTATTTTTCTCAGCTTTAATTATCTGAGTGCCAAATGATGCTTTTGAAATTTCTGTTTCCAGAAGTTTCATCTCATTGGATTCTCTTCCTTTACCTGGAGAATTTGTTACTGACTCAATGTGTAAGACTGTGTTAAAAGAATTTATTTTAAATTTCCTTTTAACATTCATTCCAATTGTAAAATTATTATTAGCAGGGTCTAATTTCACACCAAATTTAGTCAGAATATCATTTCCAATGATAAAACAGTTACTACAGTTAGTATTATCCATTACTACAAAGTCACAAGTTACTCTTACATAACCATGTTGATTTTTAAAGAAAAAAGCAGCTTTGTATTTACCAATGGGGTGTAGCACTGATCCAAAACCTCTCCAATTTTTACTTTGAAGTGGTTCAAGGTTAGACTTATATTCACTATCAATTTTCTGTAATGTATTAGTGGAAACAACAGAACCAGCAGCTCCTGTGTCCAGTACTATATTAACATTTTCACCAGAAATGATAGCTGGAACCGTCATAGGTGTCATTCTAAAGTTATCAGCTTGTATATCATTAATGATTTCAGCATCCTCAAAATTCATTAAAGATTCATTTGAGTCCATATTTAATATTGGATTTTCAAAGATGGACAAATCATCTTCCAACATACAGACTTCATTTTCATCACTATATGAGATATTGCTGTCATAATCACTTGATTCTTTACTTTTTTCCAGTTTCTGTTTCAGATTCACGTTGATTTTCAACAATATTTATATTTTTCTCACATTTGTGACCTTCAACCTAAGGTTTGTTACTCTTATAACAAGTATTTGTTTCATACTTTTTAGGTACTACAGTTGCAGTAGGTTTTTTCTGCTTCTCCTGAAGTGTTTTTGAATTCTGAATTTTTACAGGTTCAACCTTTTGTTTATAAGTGGAATACCTTGCTTCATACTTATGGTTTAGTAATATTACATTGCAAATATTAATAAAGTCAGAATATTTAGTAACATTAATTTTTCTAGCTACAACAATGTCTCTGACAGATATAGGTAATTTATATATTATTATATCTTTCCATAAGTTGAAATCCATAAGAGGCTCAATGGATTTTAATATTTTATTCAAACTCATTGAAAATACAATAGGTTTGTCACCATTCAACAGATTATACCTAGTTTTCTCATAAAGTCTCTGCTGAGTAAGTCTGAATTTAGAACCTCCAAATTGTTTTTCAATTAGTTGTTTCCATTCAGCCCAAGAGTAATCTTTACCCTCACTCAAGACAGCTTCAAACCATAATAAAGCAACATCCTTAAATAAAGAAATTAATTTTGATGTTATTTCTTCATCTGGTAACTTATATGAGAATTTCAAGTTGTCAAATCATTGAATAAAATGTTGCCAATCAGAGCTGGCTTCCCCATCATAATTTGGGTACTGATCTATCTTAGGCCAGTTCTTCTGATTGGATTTTATTTCACTAATCTTAGGTAAGTTCAAAAACTCATTTGTTCTTGATAAATGGTCTTGTATTTCCTCCTGTACTAATTTGTGACTTACATTTTCAGATTTGACACTACCACCAGATGGTTTAAGTTGTGGTAATACAGGGAAGGAATGAGATTCACTTTTTCCAATGAAAGGATTATTATTATATTGATTATACTTATGATTATCCTGGCTCATTAGAAGATTGGCAGTTTAAATCTCAACTTTAGTTAATCTTTGTAGCAACTCAGAGACACTTTGATTTGTCTGGGCAAAAGATAACTTAGTTCTTGATTCAGTTTTCAATAAATGTGTTTCATACAATTTTTCTAACTCACAGAATTTGTTTGAAAGTTCATTATATTTACTACTCAATTAATCATATTTAAGAGTTAGAGACAAATGTTCTTTCTCTAATTCTTTATTACGTGTTGCTAATTGAGAAATGTTTAATGTCAAGGATGAAATTGTATCACTAGTGAGCTTAACTGTCTGTTCCTCACAATCAGTCATTCTATTCCACAATGCTGAAACAATCCTATGGACAGTTGGATTATTGTTAAAATATTCCATGTCTTCCTTTTCAATTCTCTCACTCTCTTGTGAACTTTTCATCTCACTAGTAGGTGGGGGAAACTGAGTATTAACTGTATTATCATTATAAATAGTACTGTTATTGTGGACAAAAGACAAGTCAGGTGTATCTACTCTAAAACCTAAATTTCTTAAATCCTCCTCTATTTTCTGCACAGATTTAACATCAATAGGATTACCTATATTGTAACTATCAGTATTGTGTTCAATCTGAGAGGGTAATCTACTTACCATGGGATAGATGCCAGTTCTGATTTTTGGCGCTTTTTTCCTTTGTAAGGGTGAACTGAGGAAGTCAGATGAGGTGTTAGATCCCTGTTGCAGCTGTGGCTGGTCCATTGTTGATGGAACCAGTCCCACTTCCATTTGTCTACCACAATTTTCCCCTGGGAGTGAGTTGACCCTCCTGGGATAGGGGGTTGCTGACTTGGTTGACTTGGCTGGCCTCCCTTTAGCTCTGCCAGTGTTTGATTCATTTGTTGAAACCCTACCTTGCTATTGTTCTGTAATTGCTCTACCTCTTTGAACATGAGTGCCTTGGATTCATCCAACTTCAAAACCTGTTTGGCCAAGTGGAATAGTTGATCCTGAAGAGGAGGAGACGTCTTTTTTATGGTTATCTTTTTTAAAAGGGCCTCTTTTTCCTCTATTCTCATGTTCTCTGCCTGGGGGTATTACTGACCCTCCATGGTTATGTCCTGGATAGTTTTTGTTAGCTTTAGACCTGGTATTATAAGCAGACTTGTCACTTACACTGTCCTGAAGAGCACTCATATTGTTAATAATGACAATATATCACGTCTACAGAAAGAAAAAACTCTATGTAATTAGTAGACAAAAGTTATTAGCAATGTTATTATTAATAAAAAAGCACTGGAGCTTACCCTAAATTTATATCTTTATTTTTTTAAATAAAATATATGAAAAATTTAAAAAAATCTGTTAAAGATAAAACAATAAGTTTGACTAGACCTTTATAAGGGTGAATAAATAGCTTACCAAGCTTTAACCAAATACCAGTTTAATTGGGTTTTATATTGGTGACCAAATACTGAGTGAAATTGGGTTTATATTGGGTACAGTTACTACTGTAAATACCTAATTTTTATTATAAAAAATTAGTAAAATTATTATAAGGGTTCTTTTCCACAATCACTGAGCTATGACGACCCACTAATATGCAGTACACCCAAATATTTGGTTATTTTGAAAAAATAAGGAAAGACCCCCAATTGTCAGTATAGTCTAGTATATAAGTATGATATAATAGTGTTTATTTATGGTCCTACTACTTATTGATAAATGATTTAGTGATTAAACCTCAGGGGAAGACTAATAGAATAGTTATGCTCAAATAAAACTCACAATACTTGGATTTAAATGTGTGCTAGTGGTGGAAAATAGATGAATAAAATATAGTTATAGCTTATATAAAGATAATATCAATTTTTAATGGCTTAATAATATATTTATGAATGCTAATAATTGTATTGTAGTGTTTGTTTGAATTGGAGTAAGTGAATGATGATAAATAACCGTCAAAATCCCTCCTTACTTATACCCAAATCCCCTGGAGTGCACAGACCTTCAATCCAGATGATGTCACTGCTATCCCCAGCAATTGCAGCACTGTGAGGGCCCATCACCTCCCCATGGCGTCCACTTCAAGCAGATTCAACACCCAGACCTCCAGTAAGGACCCTCCATCACAATTAATGATAACACAGATCTATACCACAAATAGAAAATCCAGATAAAAGCGGATACCATAAAGAAACAGGTAAAATAAGCAATCAAAAAGAGATTTAATGAAACCCAAAGCATATAAATGAAAAAAATAAAATTTCCAAGCCCCCAATAACATCCCCAAGAATCCATATTAACCCAGAAGTCCTAGGGATATCTAGGCTGACAATTGTTCTCTTTGATAGGTGACATTCCTGAAATACAAAAATTGGCTGGCTTTTTGAGTCACTCACCTCGGGAAATCTGGGGGTGAACTGCTAGCAGTTCCCTCTTTTTGAAACTATCAGGAATTTGTCAGGAAACTGTTGGGAAACCATCCTGAAACTGTCAGAAAGATGTTTTTAAATCTGATGAAAAAACATTGAAAAAATAAACTGTCACAGATTGAATCCAGAACAATCCCTCCTTGAGCAGAGCTTAAGAACCACATTGAACATCAGTTAATCTCAGGTTTGGCAAAAGGTTGAACTACATCACTTAGCATACCTTAATATTCAAACAATAAACTTGAATATATGTTGCGTGTATGATATAGATGCAAATGCATTTGAATTTGCATGGTGGATACTTGTTGCATGCTAAAAATTGATGTGAAATGCCTATCCAAAGTGTATGCATAATGACTATGAAGAATAAATATGCATAAAAAATATGCGTAAAAATATGCATAAAAAATATGCATAGTGATTATGCATAAAAAATATTCATATTGAATATGCATAAAAATATGCATAAAAACATGCATATTGAATATGCATAAAAATATGCATATTGAATATGCAATAAAAATATGCATATTGAATATGCAAAAAAAAGGTGCATATATGTATATGAATAAAATATATTAATATGCATATAAATCTGTATAATGAATATGCATATGCATATCCATAAATATGCATAATGATTGAAAAATGCAAAAAAAATGATGCTTAACAAGTATATTTTATGTATAAATAGAAATATGCAATATGAATTCATATTGCATACAGATAACACTGGCAAACCATTTTGACCAAAACTCATATTAAATTTTCATTCTGGACTAAAGGTGTGAGGGAAGGAAGAAAAACAGTCTGACGTTAGAAAAATGCTACATGCACTCATTTTGTAGCAGAGCAAATGAGAAGTGCTGAATTATGGTTGGTGCCCATAATTTAGTATGATATCATAATTTTATTTAATTGTTTTCAATATTGAAAAGACTTTAGGTTGGTTGGTATGGATCTAGCTGTGCCAGGGTCTAATCTAATTATTTTAACAATTTCTTAATAATTAATGGCCTTTAATACAAAAACAGGTTGTATTTTTTGTGGGATATTGGATATGATAAGGTCTTTTGTAAAAAAAACTTATATTGTTTAAAAATATTCCTGAAACAGATGTGGGATAATCACTACAAAAAATTGTAGTACTGTGGGCAATAAAATATATGCACAAGCAGTAAAGAAAGGACCAAGTGAACCCTTTTGTGCAGTGGGAATCATTAGAGTGGAATTGTGGATGAAAAATATAATTCATTATTAGCATTTTATTTAATCAAAAAATTTATAATATTAAAAAGAACTATTGATTAATTGGTATTTGACCTTTGTGGCTCACTCATATTTATCATTTGATTGATTTTTGTCACCATTATGTTATTAATATTATAAGTATAGCAAAAACCCGTGTGCCAAATGCATACTGGGTGATGTTACACCTTTTATAATATTATTAAATAAAGGTAAAAAAATATGAAAATGATTTGTTTTACAAAAAATAAATTGATATACAAAAGCAATATGAGGGATAAAAAGGTAAAATTACAGGAATCAAATATGAAATAAAAAATTAAAATAAAATTACTGCCATCGAGAGCAAGTAGACATGTTGGGGAAAATGTCCACCAGTGAGGATAAACTTGGACTATAATTGCTTTTTTGAAAAACAAAAAAGTGCCAATCTGAGGTTTAAAAAAACTTCAGCAGAACCATTTAGCCATATCAAACAACTTCTAGTTCAATGATTGAGAGAGAATTGATCACACCAGACTGCATGTGACAAAAAGTGTCCAGCACAAGTTCGGCCGAACTTGTGCTGGACACATTTATGACGGAGAGTAGCTAGGGTAGAATTTATCTTCAGTTAATCTGGTATTTCTTATAACCATGTCCATTGGTACTTGATCTTTGTGCCTCACTCATATATATCATTTGATTAATTTATTGTCACCATTATATTATTAATATTATAAGTATAGCAAAAACTCGTGTGCCCAACGCATACCAGGTGATGTTACACCTTTTATAATATTATTAAATAAAGGAAAAAATATGAAAATGATTTGTTTTACAAAAAATAAATTGATATACAAAATCAATATGAGGGATAAAAAGGTAAAATTAATCTCAAAGAGATCAATTATGAAAAACAAAATACTAGTAAAATTCTTTCTCTCAAGAGCCAGTAGAAGTGTTGAAAAAAATGGGAGCCATCAGGGCTAAATTGTAATAAGTGAACTTTGTTTTAAAGATAAAAAATTATACACCTGAGGTTGGGAAGAACAACAGGTGGTTGATTCAGCTAAACAAAACTACTTGTAGTGACATTTAATAATAAAATGTTTTTTTGTTGCCATATAGAGAATTGATCCCATCTAACTGCACGTGACTAAAAGTGTCCAGCACAAGTTTGGCCGAACTTGTGCTGGACACTTTTATGATGGAGAGTAGCTTGGGTGGAAATTTTCTTCAGTTCCTTCATCTTGTATTTCTCATAAACATGTCTACTGGTATTTGATCAGTCTGTATCTTTCATATTTATCATCCAATTAATATTTTATCACCATTATATTATTAATGTTATTAGTATAGCAAAAACGTGTGTGCCAAATGCATACCATGTGAAGTTATACCTTCAATAATTTTTTAAAATAGACCTAAATAAATATGGAAAGGATTAGTTTTACAAAAATTAAATAGAAATTTAAAAGTAAAAAGAGGAATAAAAGAGTAAAATAAAAGTCAAAGAGTTCAAATATGAAAAAAATACTGGTAAAATTCATGCTATCAAGAGCCAGTAGAGGTGTTAAAGCAAATGGGAGCCATCAGGGCTTAATTGTAATAAGTGACCTTTTCTTTAAAGATAAAAAATTATACACCTGATATTGGGCAGAACAGCAGGTGGATGATTCAGCTAAACCGAACTACTTCTAGTGAAATTAGATAAAATTTTTTTTTTGCTGCCATACAGAGAATTGATCCCATCTGACTGCACATGACCAAAAGTGTCCAGCACAAGTTCGGCTGAACTTGTGCTGGACACTTCTATGATGGAGAGCGGCTGGGGTAGAATTTTTCTTCAGTTCATCTGGTATTTCTTACAAACATGTCTACTGGTATTTTATCTTTGTGCCTCACTCATACATATTGTTTGATTAATTTTTTGTCTTTATTATATTATTTATTATATAAGTATAGCAAAAAATTGTGTGACAAATGCATACTGAGTGATGTTACACCTTTTATAATATTATTAAAAAATGTATAAAAATATTAAAATAATTTATTTTAAAAATTATTAATTGATATCCAAAAGCAATATGAGAAATAAAAAATTATGTTAAAGCAATCAAATATGAAAAACAAACTCCAAGTATTATTGATAATATCAAAGGCCAGTAGAGATGTTGAAGCAAATGAGAGCCATCAGGGATAAATTGTACTAAATTGATTGTTTTTTAAAGATAAAAAATTGTGTACCTGTGGTTTGGATGAACTCTAGGTGGATAATTCAGCTATATCAAACTAAATCTAGTGAAGTTTCTTATCAAATAATTTTTTTCATTGCCATAGAGAGAATTGATCCCATCTGACTTCACCTGACCAAAAGTGTCCAGCACAAGCTCGGCCAAACTTATGCTGGACACTTTTATGATGGAGAGTAGCTAGGGTGCAGGTCTTCTTCAGTGCAACTGTTATTTTTTTAAAACATGTCGAATGGTATTTGATCTTTCTGTGTTATTCATATTTTATCATCTGATTAATTTTTTGTCATTAGAATATTATTAATTTTATTAGTTTAGAAAAAACTTGTGCGCCAAATGCATGCCATGTTATATTACACCATTTATAATATTATTAAAAAATGTTAAAAAAATATGAAAATGATTTCTTTTCCAAAATTATAAATTAATATCCAAATGTAACATGAGTGATAAAAAAGTAAAGTAAAAGAGATCAAATATGAAAAAGAAAAATTCAAGAAAAATTCCTGCCTTCAAGAGCCAGTAGAGGTGTTGAAACAAATGGGTGCCATCAGGGCTAAATTTGATAAAATTTATTTTTTTTTAAAGATAAAAAATTTTTCACCTGAGGTTTGGAAAAACTCAAGGTGGATAATTCAGCCATACCAAACTACTTCTAATGTGATTATTTAGCATTTTTTTTAATTTAATTTCCACAGAGAGAATTGATCCCATCTGACTGCACCTGAACAAAAGTGTCCAGCACAAGTTTGGCCGAACTTGTGCTAGACACTTTTATGATGGAGAGTAGCTAGCGTGGAAGTGTTTCTCAGTACATCAGTTTTTTATTTTTCACATTTCTATTGGGTTTTTAACTTTTTTTTATCATTCATATTTATCTTATAATTCATTTTTTGTAACCATATATATTATTAATGTTTCTAGTATAGCAAAAACCTGCATGCCAAATGCAAAATTGGTGATGTTACAACTTTAATAATATTATTATATAAAGTTAAAAAAATATGAATATGTTTAGTTTTTAAAAAAATAAATTGATATTTAAAATTAAAAAGAGTAATATAAAAGTAAAATGAAAATAAATGGGATAAAATACGAAATAAAAAATACAAGTAAAATTTCTACTATCAAGAGCCAGAAGTGGTGATGGGACAGTTGGGGACCCCTAGGTCAAGACTTGGTCTAAACTTACTTTTATGTATAGCTAACAAATTTTGAGCTGAGGTTTGTACAGACTTCCAGGGGACAATTTTAAAATATTAAACATTCTTTACTTCAATAATTGAGTGAAATATCATTTTCATTGCCATAGAGAGAATTTATCTCATATTACTTCATGCAACCAAAAGTGTCCAGCACAAGTTCGGCCGAACTTGAGCTGGACACTTTTATAAATGAGAGTAGGCATACAGCAAATCTTCTTAAACTCAAAAGGGATTTCTTATAAACATTTCCACTGGAATTTGATCTTTCTGTGTCATTTAAATTTACCATTTGATTAATTTTTTGTCATCATTATATTGTTAACGTTATTACTATAGTAATAACTTGTGTGAAAAATGCATACCAGGTGGTGTTCCACCTTTAATCATATATTATTAAATAAAGGTATAAGAGTATGAAAATTATTTATTTTAAAAATTAAAAATTGATATCCAAAGCAATATGAGCAATAAAAAAGTAAAATAAAAGGGATAAAATAAGAAAAAAAATCTAAGGAAAATTCCCACTATCAATAACAAGTAGAGGTGTTAGATCAAATGTGCACCACCAGGGCTAAACTTGCACTATATTTTCTTTTTTTGTTAAACCAAAGAAAGTGTCCTGATGAGTTTTGAAAAATCATCAGGAGGACATTTTGGCAATATCAAACTACTTATTGTGCAATGATTGAGCAAAATGTCATTTTCATTTTCATAGAGTAAATTTATCCCATCTGACTGCATGCAACCAAAAGTGTCCAGCACAAGTTCGGCCGAACTTATGCTGGACACTTTTATGATGGTGAGTATCTAGGGTGCAGGTCTTCTTCAGTTCATCAGGTATTCCTTATAAAAAAATCCACTTGTATATGATCTTTCTGTGTCATTCATATTTATCATTTGATTCATTGTTTTTCACCATTATAATATTAATGTTATTAGTATTGAAAAAATTTGTAAGCCAAATGCATACTGGAAGATGCTACATCTTTCATAATCGTATTAACTAAAAGTAAAAAAAATATGAAAAGTATTAGTTTTACAATAAATAAATTGATATTTGAAAGCAAAAACATGAATAAAAAAGTAAAATAAAAGTGATTAAATATGAAATTAAACATTCAAATAAAATTTCTGCCATCAAAGATAATTTGAGTTTTCAGACCAAATTTGCACCACCAGTTCTAGATTTGGAATATGTTTTATTTTTTTTAAAATTAATAAAACTGTCCACCTGAGGTTTTCCAAAAAATCTGGAGGATAGTATAGCAGTATAAAGATACTTCTTGTGCAATGATTGAGCAAAAATTCATTTTAACTTCCATTGAGTAAATTTAACCCATCTGACTGCATGCAACCAAAAGTGTCCAGCACAAACTCAGCTGAAATTGTGCTGGACACTTTTATGATGGAGAGTAGCTAGGGTGCAAGTCTTCTTCAGTTAATCTTTTATTCATTTTAAAAATGTCTATGGGTATTTGATCTTTCTGTGTCATCCATATTTATAATTTGATTATTTTTTAGTCACCATTATATTATTAATGTTTTTAGTATAGCAAAAACATGTGTAATGAATGTACATTGGATGATTTTACAACTTTAATAATATAATATAATAAATGTAAAAAATGAGAAAGTTATCAGTTTTACCAAAATAAAATTGATATTTAAAAGCTAAAGGAGTAATAAAAGGGTAAGATTAAAATTAAAGAGATCAAACATGAAATAAAGATATTAAGTATAATTTCTGCTATCATGAGCCAGTAGAGGCTTCAGAAAAAATGGGCACCATCATAGATTAACATGTATCAAATTTACTTTTTACCAAAGGAAAAAATTGTCTACCTTAGGTTTGGAAAAACTTACAGGGGACAATTTGTCTATATAAAACTACTTTCAGTGCAATGATGGAGTGATAATTCAGTCTTATTTCCATAAAAAGAATTTATTGCATCTGACGGCATGCAACCAAAGGTGTCCAGCACAAGTTTGGCCAAACTTGTGCTGGACACTTTTATCATGAAGAGTAGCCAGGGTGCAAGTCATTTTTAATCATCTGAAATTTCTTATAAACATTTCCACTGTTATTAAATCTTTTTGCCTCACTCATATTTATCAATTTATTAATTTTTTGTCACCATTATATTATTAATATTATCAGTATAGCAAAAAATTGTGTGCCAAATGAATACTGGGTGATGTTACACCTTTTATAATATTATTAAATAAAGGTAAAAAAATATGAAAATGATTTATTTTACAAAAAATAAACATCTATCCAAAAGCAATATGAGAGGAATAAAGTAAAATAAAAGAAATCAAAAATGAAAATTAAAATCCAAGTTAAATTCCTGCCATAAACAGAAAAAAGAGATGTTGAATTAAATTAGCACAATCAGGGCTAAACTTGCACTAAATTTTCTTTTTTGTAAAAATAAAAAAAAAATCCACTTGAGCTTTACCAAAACTTCAGCATGAAAACTTTGCCATATCAAACTACTTCTAGTGTAATTTTATATCAAAAATTTATTTTCATTTCCATAGAGAGAATTGCTCTCATCTGACTGCACCTGACCATAAGTGTCCAGAACAAGTTTGGCCAAACTTGTGCTGGACACTTTTATGATGGAGAGTAGCTAGGGTAGAATTTTTCTTCAGTTCATCTAGTATTTCTTACAAACATGTCTACTGGTATTTTATATTTGTTCCTCACTCATTAATATCATTTGATTAATTTTTGGTCGCCATTATATTATTAATTTTATAAGTATAAAAAAAACTCATGTTCCAAATGCTTACCAGGTGATGTTATTCCATTTATAATATTATTAAATAAATGTATAAAAATATGAAAATAGTTTATTTTAAAAATTATTAATTGGTATCCAAAAGCAATATTAGGAATAAAAAATTAAGTTAGAGGGATCAAATATGAAAAAAGAAATCCAAGTAATATTCCTACAATCAAAGGCTAGTAGAGGTGTTGAAGCAAATGAGAGCCATAAGGGATAAATTGTACTAAATTGACTTTTTTCAAAGATAAAAAATTATGCACCTGTGGTTTTGAT
Organism: Hemileia vastatrix; assembly: GCA_030280995.1. Lineage (NCBI taxonomy): Eukaryota > Fungi > Basidiomycota > Pucciniomycetes > Pucciniales > Zaghouaniaceae > Hemileia > Hemileia vastatrix. Next base: position 23,308,855 of record JASXTE010000004.1, on the reverse strand, counting down.
GAAATCTAGGTAGAAAATTTGGCTATGTAAAACTACTTCTAGTGAAGTTTTTTATCCAAAAAAATTTTTTTTTTGCCATAGCAAGAATTGATCTCATATGACTGCAACTGACCAAAAGTGTCCAGCACAAGTTTGGCCGAACTTGTGCTGGACACTTTTTTGATGGTGAGTATCTAGGGTGCAGTTCTTCTTCAGTGCAACTGGTATTTTTTTAAACATATCCACTGGTATTTGATCTTTCTGTTTTATTAATATTTTATCATTTGATCAATTTTTTGTTACCAGTATATTATTATTTTTATTAGTATAGCAAAAAAACATGTGCCAAATGCTTACAGGGTGATGTTAAACCTTTAATAATTTTATTAAATACAGGTAAAAAATTATGAAAATGATTTGTTTTACATAAAATTAATTGATATCTAAAAGAAAAAAAAGGGATAAAAAGAAATAGGTTGAATAATAGGGATTTTATATGAACTTCAAAATTCAAGCTAAATGCCTACTTTCAAGGCTCAGAAGAGGTGTTGGATAAAATGGGCATGATCAGGAATAAAATTTGACTTAATTTGATTTTTTAAAAAACTAAATGAAGTTTTCAACTGATTTTTTTCCAATATTTAGTTTAACACTTTATCTATATCAAATTACTTCTAGTACCATGATTGACCAAATTAAATCCTCATTTCCATATGCAGAATTGATCCCATATGGCTGGACCTGGCCAAAGGTGTCAACCACAAGTTTGAGAATTTTTCTGGTGGACACTTTTATGATGGACAGTAGTAGGGTGCAAGTCTGCTTTAGTTAATCTAGTATTCCTCATAAACATTTCCAACTTATTTTTGGCCAAAAATCAGGTGGAAAGTTTTTCCATATAAAATTACTTCTAATGCCATGATTGACTAAAAATTGATTCTCATTGCCATATAGAGAGTTGATCCCATATGACTGGATCTGGCAAAAGTGTCACCACAATTTTTGATAAACTTAAGTTTGAAAAATTTTATGATGGAAAGTAATTGCAAGTCTTCTTCATTTCATCAAGTAATCCTCATAAAAATTTCCACCTGTATTTTGGCCAAACTTCATGTGGACACTTTGGCCATATTAAATTAATTCTAGTTCCATGTTGATAAAAAACTGATACTTATTGCCATATATAGATATTAAACCCATCAGACTGTGCCTTTCCAATAGTGTCTACCTGAATTATGGCTAAACCTCAGTTGGACACTTTTATGATGCAGAGTAGCTAGGGCAAAAGTATTCCTCAGTTAATTTGGTATTCATAATAAATTTATCCTCCTGAAGTTTATCCTAACTTGAGGTGGACAATTTTGGAAAGCACCAGTTAGTCACTATCCATCAAAAAAGTGTTCACCAAAATTTTAGCTAAACTTGTGGTGGAACCCTTTGATCAGCCACAGTCAGATGAGATCAACTCTTTAGATGGGAATGAGGATGATTTTTTGGTCAATCATGGAAATAGAAGTAGTGTGATGTGGCCAAATTACCCCCCTGAAGGTCAGACAAACCTCAGAAGGACACTTTTTAGCAGGGAGTAGCTGAGAAAAATCCATTTATTAGAAGGAAAATCTTATATTGGATAGATGCCAAGGTTTTATACTTGTGTATTATGGTCAGTATTAATTTTGAAAGTGTCTGTCCAAGCAATTTCATTGCCCATCATGACTCATTTTGTTTTAAATGTTTCAAACTGCGTGATACAGTATTAAGGTGTCACATAGTATAATTAAGTTCTATTAAGTGCCCTCCTATGATGCCTAAATTTATAATTTAATATCTTACATAATAATTTTTTTATATTAATTCATCAATATTTTATTTTTATTATCAAATTTAATAGAGCAAGTATCCTGAATTATTATATATGCATAAGCTTAGGTTAGATCAATTTGTGCTCAATTTGTGCTCATCAGAGGACCAAAATCAAGTTCTGGAGGATCAACTTGTGCATAATTTGGAATCAGTTGATATTCTGTCTATAATCAATCTGAGAATAAATGTAAATCTAACTCTAATTTACTTATGTTTATAAAGTATTCATAAACCTGGCATATTTAAGGGACACTCTAAATTTAAAGAGAGGGGATTGCTAGCAATTCACCCCTAGACTTCCCGTGGTGACTCTGTGAGAATGTTCTGATCTTTTTTAATATCTCTAAAGATAAAATTAGTGAAAAGAATGTGGGAAATTTTTAATTACGGAATCATGAGGATCATATGTGCTGGAAAACAAAGTGGAAAAATTCTAAGTCACATTGGGAGTGTTTATAAATTGTTCATAATCATGAGGTACAATGGAGTGAGCTGAATAACCTTGAATATTGGTGTCCAACTGAATATTTCTCAATTTATGTTATGCATTCACATATGCTTGGCAACCAAAAAGATCACAGTCTAGGCTATTTTCAAATCCAAAATGCAGCAAATGATCTAGAAAGAAAGCTGTAAAAGGATGAAAATTGGCATGTAAGAGAAGAAGATGACAATTTCTTTTCTGATACTTTACTGCATAAGCATTCTAAAAAATGTAGAAGTAGCTTAAGCACCACAAATAATGATGATGATGATACAGGACACACAAGACAACACATGTGGCAAAGACTTACAAGTTCAAGAAAGTCATTGAGTCATCATGGACTAGATAGTGAAAGATTGGGAACAAATCAATCAAGAAGCCAGAGTAGGTAATCCAGCTCCAAATTTATTCCTCCATATAGCAATTTGGCCTCATTACAGTGTCACAGCAGTAGCAGTAAGAATTCATTGTATAACTTAAGGCAACAGAGCATTAGCATATCACAGAGTGAAGGATCTCACTAATCAAATGAGACAGCTAGAGAGGAGGAAAATAAAAGGAAAGGTAAGGAGAAAAAATGAAGGTTGTAGTAATCCACAAATCACAACAGCAGAGCTACAGGTTTTATGGAAGATAATTGATCAAGTAAGAAGACCTTCCTGGATAACACAAGTTCCAAAATCAGTAGGATCTAAATAAGCAGGAACCCTCAAGGCAGAAAATGGCACATGCTGTCTACTCTCTACTTCCCTTTGTCACTTATACCCCTTTGGTTTGAAAAATTAAAAGAGTCTGAATCTTCTGCTTCCTCAGCTAAACAAAAAAGAGAATAATATCTTCTCAAGTCACTTTTAACATTACTCTCAATTACCAATTTTTTGACATTAAAAAATACACAGACTAATGAGCTTAAAGATCTAGATCAATTTCTGTAAGAGTATTGTGAGTGCCTGGAAGAGGGTTGGAAGAATATTAACACAAAGCTTAATTTGCATATCACTCAACATTATCCTGAAATGATAAAGCGCCTTGGTCCACCATCAGGTACAGCTACTTGGTCTGGAGAGAGGGTGAATCATATATTATCTGAAATTCCAAACAATCACCATCCACGTTATGGTAAGGTAAACTCTTACAGTCGCCTTGCTGTAAGCAGAATCTGGAGGAGATATGTGGATTTAGCTGAAAACCCCGTCCTTCCAACAAAAATAACAAAGTAAGTGTTCTAACTCACTAAGCTACCCAGTCTATTTAGATCTGATTTAATATAATATTATGAAACTCTGAAATATTTAACGCTTATTGAGATTTAAATAAAAGTGGCTGTTGTGAAAGAAATACTGAATACAACAATTAAGGTGTACCAGTGAAAGATCTGAAAAGATTGACTTTTATGTTTTTATAATAATTTGAATTTCTATGAGACAGCAATAATCAAGTCCCAGTGATGAAGACCTTTCTAAAGATACCCTGTATGAAGTGTGTTTTAAATTGTTGAGTAGTATTTCTAAAATGTTATATATAAAATATAAAGTTATAAGGGTATTACAAATTTATTTAATTTGTTGAGTAATAAAGAAAGGAGACCATGGTGGTTAAAGATTAAGCTGTATGATGTCTGTATGATGTATGATGATGCCCAATTTCGAGTCTGAGAGGCTCTTAAGTATACCTAGTCACGTGCCTAAGATACTTCTCCAGCACTCAGCCGGAGCCTGTCCGGACTCAATTAGAACCTTAAAACTATAATAAAAAATCTGGAAAAATGACACATGATAGAGCCACTTCCCTTTTACATTCCCAATTAATTTTCGTAGTCTGCGCAGTTATAATTACCCCGTGTAAATTCATCAAAGTTAAGTAATTTCTAAAAATGTAAATATTTCTATAAATCTTTAAAATTCATTTAAAAATATAAGAAAAATAGTAAAAATTCTGGGAAAATTTCCCAAGGTTCTTGAGTGACTCGACTTGATACTTATAAACTTTTCAGACCGTAAAAATAAGTTTTCTCTAGAAAATAAATTGTTTTTGCCTAGGCATTTGCTTTTGACCAATTTCTTCATATTTAAAACTCAAATAAATTAAATAAAACCCTTTAATAAAAAATAATAGCGCCAATCTCGCACACCGTAATAACTCCATTTACATATTTAGGTGCCATACTAAACTTTAGGCTACCACATCCTCCCTCCAATTGAGAATGTCCCCATTCTTAAAACTTTGCATAAGTGATTGAGCAATTCCAAAAGAATTATCTTTTCTAATAAAATAATTTGATAAATTTGTTTTAGCTGGTCTTCTTTTAATTTTTTTGAAATAAAAATGTTGTTTCTTCTTCTCTGGCTTGATATAACATAAAATAAAATAAATCTTGTGATGATTCCACTTCTGAGAGCAAGGTTTGAATCCCTTCAGACTCCCATTAACCAGTCTTTCTTCATGTCACAGCATTGAGAGAGTGAATCTTCCTAATGAGCCGAATACTCCTGATTCCAATCTCATAGGGCCCCCCACTGAGCTGAATTCTATGATTCCAATCTCGCCATAAGGTCCTCCAAGCTTCACACCAAAAATGGCCTAACTATGAGGCACTAAAAAAATCATTCCCTAAAATCCAACTACCATCCTAACTTCTGATTCCTTCATCACAATTTTCAAACTTTGCTATGCAGCAAACCCATAAAATACTTTTGCCAGTCTTCCAATAATAATAATATTAACTTTAGACCATGTTAAAGCGCCATAAATTTCACCTAATTAACCATTATGCTTTCCTTAGCATCATCACCACCTAAAATTTTAACCTCCTAAAGCTTATCAGCACCCAATTCAAGAAATGATTGAATAACCAGTTTAGAGTCTTAGTGGACAGTGATAAATTAAAAGATTGAATTGAGTTATCCAAACAAGATTGACATTCCAGTTTAAAGTCTTGGTGGACCAAACATATAATCAATTGCCAGTTTATGGTCTTGGTGGACCAAAGATTGTTTAAGTGCATGAATAACTTGAAATATTCCTAAGTAAGGCCTAGGCTTGACCAAAGATTGAATAAAATTGATAATCCAGTTTAATGTCATAGTGGACCAAACATTTGATTGATAAGAAATCCAGTTTAAAGTCATGGTGGACCCAACAACTTGATAATAGTCTAGTTTAAGGTCTTGGTGGACCTAACAACTTCTCTATCCTAGAACCCTTCTTCAAAAATATCCATAAAATCTTGAACATCCTTGAAATTCAGTTTAAAGTCTTAAAGGACTAACAGCTCCAATATAAAATCTTTAATGACAGTCTTGAAAATTAGCCAGTTTAAAGTCTTGGAGGACTAACAGATCCAAAATACGTATAAAAAACCTTAAAGAACGTCTTGAACAGTAGCCATTTTAAAGTCTTGGAGGACTAACAGATGTCTTGAAGTAAATTCCCATAGGTATTGAGCTCCCTTAGACCCTGTTTCCTGTCTAAACTAAATGAATAAAACTAAAAAGAATGAAGACTGAAAAATAAAAAAAAGAAATATAATAATAATTTTGATTTAATTGATTAATTTTTTTTTATTTTTTTATTTTATTTTTATTTATTTACTTTTATTTTTATTTATTTACTTTTATTTTTATTTTTTAATTATTAATTTTTTTATTTTTTTTTTATTTATTTTTAATTTTAATTTGTTTTTAATTTAAAATAAAATATTTTAGAAAAGATATTTTGAAATAAATGTTAAAATATAATTTTTAAAGAAAGATAAATGAATGTGAAAAGAAAGATAAAAAAAGTAATAATAAATAAAAAAAATTTCAAAATAAAATTTTAAAGATGCCCCCCGGCCATTTGATGAGCTGTACCCTTGACATCATACCCACATCCATGTGCAACTTGATGTGGTTACACAATTTTGAGAAATTGAAAAGAAATGAAAATAAATGAAAGTTTTTAGAAGATAATTTTATAATGATGATCACTGGGTGGGCTCCCTCCAATTTATAAAAATGATTAGAGACCACCAGTGAGCATCACCTTTGCAATAATTCATAATATATATTTAAAGGAAAGAAATCACAATCTAACATAAAAAATCAAAATCAAAAAATATAAAAAAAATCTTGAATCCGGCGTTGAGAGTGGTGTCTCTTGATTCGTTCCAGTTTATAGTCTTAGTGGACTTCCTATAATTAAAAGACAAAGCCAGGATTCAACTAGAAACTGGGAAAATTTTGGAAACAAACATTATGGGGTAATTGTGTATAGAGCAGCCAGCCCATCAATTACCCCCACACTTGCCAATATTAAATTAAGAAGGTTCCCCTGTGAACACCTCTTCCAATAAAATTTTAAGATTTTTCCAACACTATCTTCACCCATATTTTAAGAATTTTAAATTTTTGAAAATTTCAAAGAAGGTTTTCTTGCATTTTGTTAAGTTTCATAAAATTTTTGTCGCCCATATGCAGTGTAACGATAGTAAAGTATTTTTATAAAAAGAAGATAGTTTATCCTTGTTGCGGAGGTTGATAAGATTTTTATAAACATCATAGTTTATCCTCATTTCAGAGGGAGACTTTGGCACTCCTGGTGCCTCTAAAATAGAACCGTTTCACTTGATCAGCCGCTACCCTCTTCTTAAATTCAACTCCATCCAACTCTTCTAACACATATGAACCGCCAGAAACTTTCTCCTTGATTTTATACAGTCCATTCCACCTATCTGCAAACATCTTTCCCCACTGACTTTCCAAACTCCTATTATACACCAAGACCATATCTCCTGGGTTCAAAGGTTTCCTTAATTGATGTGCCAACCTCTCATCCCAATATCTAACTGATTGATTTCGGATCTTCATCATCTGCAAATATGCCTTTTCTAAATATTCTTCTTTCTTTTCTAGCTGCATCATTCTTGCACACAATAATTCATCAGTAGTTTTGACCGTGTCCCAGTCAACTCCAAGATATGATTCGGCTTCTAAATTAACCTGTAAAACTGCTTTCTGTCCAAAAACAAGTTCATAAGGTGAAAATCCGGTCATCTTTTTGGCAGTGATTCGATCAGCAAATAAAACTAAAGGTAAATAGTGCCTCCACTATTCAGCACTTGTCCCACACATTTTAACTAAAGCATACTTAATAACTTGATGTCCTATTTCAACCATGCCTTCAGCTTCAGGATAATATGGGGTTTCTACCCTAACCTTTGATCCAATTTTAGATACAGCCTCTCTAAACTCAGCCCCAAATTCAGGACCTCCATCTACCCTCACCAATTTCATCACTCCATATCGATACACCCAATTATTTAACAAAAATTCCGCCACATTTTTGGCAGTCAAATTAATAAGAGGCGCTGCCTCTACCCAACCAGATAATTTGTCTCTGGTTACAATTAAATATTTATACCATCCCTCTTTGATATGAACAGCATCCAAACTGACTCTCCCAAAGAGTGTATTTTCTCCGGTAGCGCGTCCAGGTTCTTTTGGCCTTAAATAACTTCGTCTTTGACATTCTTCGCATGACTGAACCCACTGTTTAACAGCCATCTTCATTCCAGGCCACCAAAATTGATCAGAAATTCTTCTAAACGTTTCTCCAACACCTCTATGCCCGAGATCTTCATGCAGTGATTTCAAAACTAATTCTTGCCCCTTCTGTTGAGTTATAACTACTTGAGGATATGGATACCTTCTCCTCATTAAACGTCAACCAGATAGGTAAAACATAGATGACTTCCTCTTGATAGCCACCCATTCATTGTCTTCACATTCTTCTGGCCTCTCTAAAGTCAACAAATATTTGACTAACAAAAAATAAAAACCAGTCTGACCCCAGACTTCATTTTGAAAATTGATTAATATAACATCAATAGGGACTTCTCTATCACCAATATCACCTGCACATGAATGAGCCAACAAGCGTTGTCCCCTATATAAATCTTTAATCGAGCTATGTCGACATTTTTCTTCTGAACCTTTGGATCCTTCATAAACCATATTTGAAAATACCTCTTTCTCTTTATCCACCTTTTTATTTAAATTCTCTAATTCTCCAACATATACACCATTCCTTAACTTACTACTATCCCACACTACCAATCCATCTTCCTCTACATACACCACATCTTCTTCTACCTCCTTTCTACCGAATTTATCTACACCATTTCCAACACCTTTATTAACATAAAAACTATTTTCCAGTTTATCCTCTTGGTGGAGGTCATCATCACCATAATCTAAACACAATAGTCCTGCCAGTTTAACCTCATGGGGGAGGTATGGAAAGTCTTAAGCTCCTTTAGTGCTGGCTTTGATAATAGGTATATCTTCATCGAACTCTTCTGAGTCTGAATCTTCTTCAGTGGGTGGTCTCCTTGATAAACCATCTGGCATAGTAAAAGTCTTTCCAGGCTTATGAACTAAATCAAACGAAAAATGTTGAATAAAAGCTACCCATCTCGTCATGGGTGTGTTTGGTAAACTTGGGGAATTAATCATCTGGATTAACGATTTCGCATCCACTTGCAACTCAAAATGTTGCCCCCACAAAATATGCTGAAGTTTCTTCAGTATTTTTGCCACACCACATAATTCCAATTTTGGTTGAGAATATCTTGATTCGACCTCAGTAAATACTACAGATTCATACCTAACTGGCCTGATGTAACCAGCTTTATCCATCTGAGACAAAACCGCCCCAGCTGAAACCTGACTTGAATCAACTGCTAAATAAATTCTACCAGCATCTTTTCCATAATCCAACTTGTGCAGGACTAAATACTTCCCCACAACCTCCTTAAACTTCACAAACGCCTTCTCACACTCTTCATCCCACTCAAAGTCTGCATCCTTTCTTGTTAACCGTCTCAATGGAGCTGCCAATGAAGAAAAGTCCTTAATAAACATTCTAGCATATACGCAAACGCCTAAAAACCCTCTAACTTCATTTGTATTCTTGGGTCTTGGCCAGGACTGAATTTTGTTAACTCTCTTCTTGAACATAATCTTACCCTCTCTACATACCACATGGCCTAATATTTCTAAGGCTGGAACACAACATGAAAATTTTGAACCTGAAATAGTTAAACCAGCCTCTTCAATTCAAAACAAGATTCTTTCTAATGTAATTGCAAACTCCCAAATGAATTTGCGTATCCCGGGATTCTCTTCCAACACCTGGTTATCATAGTCGGTTGTTGGTCCCTTAATTCCTCCATCATCTATAAAGATTCCAGCATATTGTGGAATTTTTTCTTGAAGGATCCAAGCCATCTGAGCTTGATAAACTGCAACCAAATTTGTTGCTCCTTGAGGTAATCTTGTTAACTGTAAATGTCCTAGTGGCGTATCAAATGTAGTGAGAGGCCTTGAGTCCGGATGTAACTCTCTCTCATCATATCCACCCATAATATCTCCCAAACCATAATACACTCTCCCTGCAAATGCTTCAACAAACTCCTCAGCACTAGGCGGTATCCCAGCATCCTTTATTGTAACCCTATTTAATTCCCTTAGATCATGAACAACTCTAAGCTTGCCATTTGGTTTCTTGATACAAAATACCAGAATAGAATAACTTGACGATGATTGCTCATACAGTCCAGTGCATATCCGTTCTCTGACAACTTCAATATAGGCTTCTTTTAATGCAGCCAGAAAAGGAATCGGTTTCTGCTGCCACGGTTCATGACATACCACAGGAATCTTGTAAGGCTCCCCATAGGAATGCCTCAACACACCCCTCTCCTCTTCTACAAAAGCAATGGCCTTCTCTCGCTTGACCATCACATCCAACAACAACTTCTTCTCTTCTCCAGAAAACCAACCATCAGGTCCAAAATTAACAACACCCAGTCTCTCAAAAGTGATTCTTGACGTCTCAAAAAATTCTGGTGGATTCTTTACCAAGGGACTTTCATAAGGATCTCTTGATAACCTTGGTCTTCTCAAGGGTGGATTTAATTTGGCAGGTAGTGGTTCATTAATAGGTCCAACTTTATTTGCTACTTTCTTATATTTGGCTGTGTCCACATCTAAATAAACTTGAGGTAAAACATTTACTTTTGTTTCGCCATTAAAAATTTCATCAAATGAATCTTCTTCATCGTCAGAATCGGAATAAGAAAAATTAGAAAAATATTTTATTTTATTTTTAAATTTTACCCTTTTATCCTTTCCCTCATCTAATTTATAAACAGCTTTTCAAACACCTTTGCTTCCCTTATCCAACAGTAAATCACCCGTAATGAAAGTTGGCAGTTTAACCTCTTGCCGGAGGACCAGAATAACATTTTCACATAGATTATTTTTTTGTGTTTTAATTATACTGAGATTTTTAATTGGGGTTTGATGTGATTTTTGAAGTTTACCCTCTTGCTGGAGGTCCATAATAGAAGGAGATACTTGCAGTTTAACCTCTTGCTGGAGGTCATAAAACATACCCTTCCAATTTTTATCCAACCTAATTTGGCCCATTTCGCCTTTTTCACCATTTTTAAATTTAATAGAAAAACAGGGTAAATCCAATAAACATATAGAAAAGTCCAAAAAGTATTTGCACTCCAAAGTAATATTAACAGAAAATAATTGAGAATCCACTTGAATTATCTCCAAGTGAGCTGACCTATTGCAATCCAGGATCTCATCCTGAGGAGAGATTACAACATTAGAGTGATAAGCCCCTGCTACCCCAAAAAATGAGGGCATTTATCCCTTTCCAACAAACATAATTCAACAGAATCCGTCCGTTTTATACGCCGCTTCTTGGTGCAAACACAACACTGGTACATAGTAGTAATCCCTGGCCGTGTTTCCCGACCTTCATCTCCAGGAGGCACTAACCGCATATGTAACCTCCGCATATCTTCACCAGCTATTTCCAAACTAATCCCTATGCCAGCTTGATACCCTATCCTGGCCTCAAAATCCATCAAAAAAGGACCACCAAGAACAGGTTTGACTGCTCCTCTGGCCACATAAAAGTGAACCTTACCAACAGATCCACCAATGCCTAACCTGAAATGCTCAGCTGTGCCCATCAGCTCTGTTGCATGCCCTCCAATGCCTCTGAGATTTCCCCCAGTTCCACTTTTAATTGGCAAGCCTATACTTGTCGCTTGCTCAAATGAAATTAAATTAGTTTGAGACCCTGAATTGACCAAGGACTTTACTTCTTTACCGTTAAGAGTTACCACCAGGTAACCCAGGGGAGTGGAAAAATGTGTATCTACATCTTCCCCAAGCTTTTCAACATTTTCACAAATATATTCCACCTCTCCAGTGGAAACCCGAAGCCTCGTCAAATGCTTCTTTTGCTTTTCAGCAAGTGCCGAACTAATCGTAAATAACTCCCCCAAAGATAAGGGAATCTGCAGTTGATTCACCCTATTCAAAACTACGTCCATTGCATTAGCTTGACCAGAAACTACTGGCTACTCATACTGGACCTTTGATTTAACAACCTTGGCCCTGGGTACCTCTTGAGGTCCAACCGAGCCATCGTCACTTTCTATAACCCTAACTCCATCACCAGCTTCTTGCACTAATCATGATCCATCGCTAGTCCTTCTTACTCCCTCCATTGGGATGGGACCGCTAAAACTTGGTCTGGGTAGAGACGCCAATGGTATGTCCTCCTCAGAATCCGAATCATCCTCTGGCATAGGCTCACCATTTAAATCAAACTTGCCATAACTAAGGGGCCCCATATCAGCGATCCCCTTCTGCATTTTATATATTTCGTCCTTAGAGTAAGGGTTCAATTTGTTGGCGGAAGTTTGAGCACTAGAATTTTTGTCCTAGAGTAAGGGTTCACTTTGTTATGAGCCTTGCCAGGATTAGCCCTCAGTTGGCTTTGAATGCTACTCTTTTCCTTAGTAGAAGCTGCTCTTCTAGCAGCATTAACATTGTATTCGCCAGCCATACAACTACCCTCAACTTGGGCAACCGTTGCCAGATCTAAGCCTCCAAAAGAAGTAGAAAATGTGGCTTTACTGACCTCTTTCTCTTTACCTTTGTCAGCTTTTCCACCATTACCATTATCATTTTTTCCACCCTTGGCATTAACATCTTCATCATTTATCTCTTCAAATCTGGCTCTCCTTTCAGCCGTTAAATTTCTTCTGACCAAATCAGAAGGAGACTGTCCATCACTGGGCTTGATGAACAAACCATCAGGAAATTTATAAACTTTACCATCAAATAAAACTCGCCAAGCATCCATATCCTTATCATGAGCAAAAAAAACTGTTGCTCTGTGCCCCTCCTATTACAATAGGAGCACAACTTTGGCTCATTGTAGCCACCTCTATAACTACTACCACCATTCCCACTATTTCTCCCATTGCCTGGGAAGCGGTTACCGTTATTATTGCCATTATAACTTCAACTTTTGTACCCTCTAGATTGATAAGAAGTCGACGTCGATGAAGAAGCAATTGGGGCCTTATTGGCCCTCTGAGTCTCTTGAACAAGTATTTTTAACTGTTTCGTTAAATCAGCCAGGTGATCAACCATCTTATTATCCACATTACCCTCAACTTTTGCAGCCGGTAGTCCCATTTGAGCCTTCTTGGACTCCTGAGCTTTGACCATGATATCGTTATTCTCAGCCAAAACTTCACTAACCTTGCTAACATATTGAGTGAATGACTCTTGATATTTGTCCAACTCCAATAACTTTAGATGGGCTTGAATGTTGTCCTTTATAACCTCCAAAGCCGGCAATTTTTGCTCACCATTAGGAAGTTCCTTCATCAATTCTTTTCTTGAAAGATCCTTCAAGACGTCCATACAAATATCCCTGCTGCATGCTGACCAAAACAAATCTTTTGACCGGTTCTCATGCACCAACTTGTCCACCAGTATGAGATATTCAAACACTTCATCAAACTGAACACACACCTTCTTGAAGTCTGCCATAGAAGAAACACCACCCTTTGCTTGCCAGTCACCAACAGTTTTATTGAGGTCCAACATGGTAAACCTAACACCCCATCTATCAACCATAGCTTTAGAAAGCTTAACCCAATCCTTGTCCTTGAATGCCTGCATAGCAATAACCTCTTTTTCCACCTCCCTATCAGCAATAAAAAATCTAACTTGCTTCACCATATCCACATGAGAAGCACCATCAACAGCAGTAGCAGCTTCATACCTGCTAATGAACCATTTAACCTCCTCCCCATTAAACTTTGGGCCATCCCAAGAAACAATCCTAACTAAGGGAGTAAGAGGGTGAGAAGATCCAGAAGCAACAGCAGAAGAAATCCCAATAAGTAAAGAAAAGCGTTAAAAACCATTAAAATAAACAACCCTCTTGCAGGCTAATAACAAAGATCGATTAGAGTTTCAAAGAATAAGCCTCTTGCAGGCTATTAACAAAGACCTTGACCCAAAAAAAATTCCTAGAAAAAGCTAGAGATTTTGAACCCCATGTTGGGCGCTAACTATGGTAAGGTAAACTCTTACAGTCGCCTTTCTGTAAGCAGAATCCGGAGGAGATATGTAGATTTAGCTGAAAACCCCGTCCTTCCAACAAAAAAAACAAAGTAGGTGTTCTAAATCACTAAGCTACCCAGTCTATTTAGATCTGATGTAATATAATATTATGAAACTCTGAAATATTTAACCCTTATTGAGATTTAAATAAAAGTGGCTGTTGAGAAAGAAATATTGAATACAACAATTAAGGTGTACCAGTGAAAGATCTGAAAAGCTTGACTTTTATGTTTTTATAATATTTGAATTTTTATGAGACAGAAATAATCAAGTCCCAGTGATGAAGACCTTTCTAAAGATACCCTGTATGAAGTGTGTTTTAAATTGTTGAGTAGTATTTCTAAAATTTTATATATAAAATATAAAGTTATAAGGGTATTACAATTTTATTTAATTTGTTGAGTAATAAAAAAAGGAGACCGTGGTGGTTAAAGATTAAGCTGTATGATGTCTGTATGATGTATGATGATGCCCAATTTCGAGTCTGAGAGGCTCTTAAGTATACCTAGTCACGTGCCTAAGATACTTCTCCAGCACTCAGCCGGAGCCCGTCCGGACTCAATTAGAACCTTAAAACTATAATAAAAAATCTGGAAAAATCACACATGATAGAGCCACTTCCCTTTTACATTCCCAATTAATTTTCGTAGTTTGCGCAGCTCTAATCACCCTGTGAAAATTCATCAAAGTTAAGTAATTTCTAAAAACGTAAATATTTCTATAAATCTTTAAAATTCATTTAAAAATATAAAAAAATAGTAAAAATTCTGGGAAAATTTCCCAAGGTTTTTAAGTGACTCGACTTGATACTTATAATTTTTTCAGACCGTAAAAATAAGTTTTCTCCGTAAAATAAATTGTTTTCGCCTAGGCATTTGCTTTTGACCTGTTTCTTCATATTTAAAACTCAAATAAATTAAATAAAACACTTTTATAAAAAATAATAGTGCAAATCTTGCACACCGTAATAACTCCATTTACGTATTTAGGTGCCATACTAAACTTTAGGCTACCACAACGTATGTAATGTTTGTAAGCAATGATTTAAAAAATCAGCTGTGCTAATTTATTAATATTGACCACAGGAGAGATACCACTAACAATGCTCAAACATTGGTATCAGAAGTATAGGGTATTAGATCTTGGTGAAGCTGAAGAAAATGATCAATGTGAGACTAAAAAAATCCATATCAATCTTGACAAAAAAAACAAATAAATCCATCAATGTATGGCATTATTTACTAAATGAGTAAGGGCACAAATTCAAAAAGAAACTTCAAGAAGGGCTTTGACACCATCAGAGAAACGTGGGGATTGGGTAGTTGAAAAAGTAGCAAGCATATTGATACATGTAAAGAGGTTTACTAGTTACCATTGACACATTTCTGATTCAACAATTAAATTCTACTATGGCAAAGATAACCAGTTTGGGAAGATTGATGATATTTTAAAGTCAAAGGAAGAGAATGATCAAATCTATTTAATAGTGAGTCCTTTCAAGGAGCTCCATCCAGAAGAAACATCAAAGGATCCCTATGAGCTTTTCCCACAAGTGCATTGTTGGTTAGTAAGAGTAGCCAAAGCAACTCAAATTGAAATTAAGAAAGATAGAAAAATTGGACATGCAGCTACTTTCGAGCACAAAAAAGGAATATTTGGAATCAAAGACAAGCTTATCACTGCCATTAGACTCCAGACAGTAGTGAGTGAAAAAATTAATCAAATTTATTTTTTGTTGACTATCATCTTTGTGTTAATTTGGGATTGGGGAAATTTGTAGGATTGGTGATGTTTGTAAATGGTAAAATAAATATATCAATGCTCAATTGAAAAATGCAATGCATCCAACTTACCTTATCTTAAATAAGTGAACAATTACATTGGTTGCTTTTATTTCAAGAGAAACCATGCTTGCAATGAGTCATTTTTATCTTAAATGTAAGAATAAAAGAAAGAAAATCATGATAATGAGAAATATGATAAAATTGTTACTTAATGAATGATCTTCTTGCTCATTCATCTACTATAAATAGTTTTACCTTTCCACTTTAGCTGATAGCTATATATTATTCACTTTATTTTTCCCCAAGAGAACATACACGTTAACAAGACTATAAACATAGTATCATTTTTTACTTTAACTTTGATAGGTATAAATATTAACAACTGATTATTTTTATTTTATTTTATTTAATTACAGCTCATTATGGATGATAATTTTGAAGGGATGTCTGTTGACCCAACCGATTCTGATGGTTTTCCACCTCCACATACTAATACTGGAAATACTCCATCACCACCCGCTGCTGATCAATCTCCAGATGCATCTCAATCTGTACCGCCTAATCCCAATACAGGCCAAGAGTCTCATGCAGAACTGAGAAATTTTAATCTTAATCATCCTTCTGCTCATGAAAGTGCTGATCAGCAAGCCAATCAGCTAGGAAAAATTGGGCTAGTGAAGTATTGAGGTACTTTTTGGAGACCAATCATCATCTGATCAACCTAACCAAGGAGCAAGCACAAGAGGAGCAGATAATTCAAATTTGTAGTGTATTCTTTTATTTAAAAATAACCAATTTAATTAACTTATTTGAATTGTTAGTGAATCCCTCAATCATTATGAGTATCAGTGATTACCACAGACTCAATTCAGCAGAGTCTCATGAGCAAAAACAGGGGTTAAGGGCTGTAAGAGGCTTATCTAGAGGGAATGATGTTCCTAGGATATCAGACAGTCTAAACAGAAATATTTACCAATTTCTGAAATATTGTCTTGGGGTACCAACACAAATAGCAAAATATCCTGCAAGCCCAACACCTTTGGAGATTGAAAATTGAAAATCTTGGAGCCAATTCGAACTGAAAACCATTCAAACTTTCCTAAACCAAGTCCAATCTTCTAAACTTTCCAATTCTGCAGCTGATTGACAATTCCTGATAACCAATTCTATAGCCTTCTTGTGATCCATAATTTGACTACCCAAATTTTTTCCAGCACCTGAGCCTCAAGGACTAAAAGGAGGAGCACAAATCCCACTTTCTGTCAAAAGAAACTTAGAGCGTGAATTTCAAGAAAAAGGTTTTTGGAAATTTGCCTTTGATTGGAGTTGCTGTGATTTTTTTGAATCAACTTGGAATCAAGTCATGGGAAGCATAGTATGCAACCACTGTACCAGGTGGCTCACCACCTTGAATACAATCAATCAGTCAAAGCTTCAGTTCACTCAATGTGTTATTGAGAAATGGGTAGTTGATAAGAAGAAGGACATGATAAGGTTGTTTGGGCAAGAAGTGGAAAGGTTTGAAAGAGAAAAGATGGAAAAGAGGGCAAGGGCACAAGTAAAACGTTATCAGAACAAGGTAAGTTTTTTATTTTAATTTGATTTTTTTTATTATGAATCTTATTTAGTTGTAATTCAGATTGCTAGTGCATGCTACAAGTTAGAAAGAGATCTCTGCAGTGATGTGCCAAGTTTTGTTGTTCTTTTTCATGATACTAGGTGCATCTCTGATATTGAGGGAGGCCCACCACCAGCCCCAACTGCACCCATCCGAGCTATTCCTGGATGGTGAAATCCTGAACTCAATGATTTTTTTTAAAAATGGATAAGATGATGCAGGACTTAGCCCATACACCAGCTCAAAGAAAATTGGCATTAAAAAAAATCACAGTCATCAGAAAGGACAATTGCACAAGATGGTATATTCAATGTTCCCAAATACCTCCCCAAGAGTCGCTATTCAGCAACATATTTATAAGGATTATCAGTGAATGAAAGTGAGTCACTTGGGGTTGGAGCTGATATTGATCTGGTAAAGATTCTGGAATCAATTAATACAGCATCAACAACATTGTAACTTAGGTATAACAGTGATCTTCAGTGTAATATAGCTATCTTATATTTAATTTTATGTATTCTGTTTTTTTAAAAGCAACTTGGTAAATTTTATAATGTGATATTGAGAGAGAGTAACATTTTATTTAAGAAAAACAAATAATTTATGAGATATAAAAATGTATTTTCAACAAATTGATGGTCCATACCTCTTTATGTCACATTTATGTATCCATATTAATTTCAATTGAATTTAATGTTGACCAATACATAGTGAATACATGCTATGTCACTTACACTTTTCAGGCAAAGCTACCATTATATATGCCAGTATCAAAATTAATTTTGATAAAAATCAATGAGCATGTTAATCATAAATTTCTGGAGTCAACTGCATATTTTTATGCATGGTGCCTTTCTAACATTAATTTCAATACTGGCATATTGAATGGTAGCTATTCTTGAAAAGCGTAAGTGGCATAGTGTGTATTCATTATGTATTGGTCAATATTAATTTCAATCAAATTTAATATTGACATTTGCATATTGAATCCAAACCAGCAAACGACCCAAAAAATTCTTCATAAAACTTCTCATTAATTTTGAACAAAATTAGGGTGGACCATATACATATTGAATGGTAGTTATATCTGGTGTGTGTAAGTTGCAAAGCTTGTGTTCAACGTGTATTGGTCAACATTAATTTTTATTGAAATTAATATTAATGTGTAAATGATATATACATGCTCAATATGCATTGAAATGTGTTTACTAAAGAATAGAGGGCCCTAATTTTCATCTTACAGAAAAATGCTTGGTGGCATGTGAAATTAAATTTAAATTAAAATTAATCTTGACATGTTACAATGCATAACAGTAAGCAACTGACTGCATAAATTGATGATAATATTGAACCTTAATTTGGATTAAAATTAATTTTGCAAAATGCAGATTGAATAAAAGCTATGCCACTTACACTATCCAGGCATATTTACTATTTATTATGTATTGGTCAATATTAATTTTTATAGAAATTAATATGGACATGTTAATATTATTTTTACCCTCAATGTGTATTGTAAATTTCATTACTTAAGTATAATTGCTGTCCTTTACATGTCATGCAAAAAAGCATTATATCATTTCAACATTAATTTTCATCAAAATTAATGTTGGCATTCCATTATGCATTGAAACAACTAACTGACTGAAAAAGTTCATGATCAAAATTAATGTTGACCAATACGTATTGAATATAAGCTATCTCCACTTACTCAGACCAGATATAATTACCATTCAATATATATATGGTCAGCCTCAATTTTGATCAAAATTAATGGGCAGTTTTATGAAGAATCTTTTAGGTCGTTTGCTGGCTTGGATTCAATATGCAAATGTCAATATCAAATTTGATCAAAATTAATGTTGACCAATACATAATGAATACACAATATGCCACTTACACTTGCCAGGAATAGCTACATGCAATATTCCAGTATCAAAAGTAAATTCAATTGAAATTAATGTTGGCAAGGCACTATGCACAAAAATAAGCAGTTGACTCCAGATATTCATGATTATCATGCTCATTAATTTTGATCAAAATAAAATTTTGATATTGGCATATTTAATGGTAGCTATTCTTGGCAAGTGTAAGTGGCATAGCATGTATTCACTATGTATTAGTCAACATATATTTCAATTGAAATTAATATGGATATGGAATATGCATAAAATTCCAATAAGTATAGGTAAGCTAAGCAGTTGAATTAGCTGGTATAATCAAGTAGACCAAATAAAAATTTATGCTTTAATGCCTTGGGTAATTTTGATTAAAATTAATTTTAAGCCATGCATGTTGAATTTTTTCTATGTCTGTGCTGTCCATGTGACATGGCTTGTATTCAATATGCAGGTGTCTACATTAATTTTGATCAAAATTATGAGGTTCATTGCCTCATAAATTTTGTAGTTTCTTTCAGGGTTCCATGCATGGTGCCATATGATACTTGTTAATTCCTATCAAAATTAATTTCAACACCAATATATTAAATACAAACCATGGAACTTAGAGTACTTGGTTATAGCTAAAATTCAATATGCCAGTCTCAAAATTAATTTCAATAGAAATTAATCAGGATCCATGAAGTTTATAAATAGTGTATGAGTTAAGTTTCAAGTCATATGTTTCATCATTTTTTTCACCCATTTCTAGGTTATCTCAACAATTTTTCGCAAGTTTTATTATATTAATCAAAACTGTGGTAAGTGGTGAAAAATTAGCTAATCCAAATCTCAAATTAAATATTAATGTTTTAATAATTTTGAATGTTGCTTAAGGTATTTCATTGGGTGATTCATAATAATATTTTATGAACTTATTAGTCATATAACTTTTGAAAAGTAACAATATTGGTATAGTTAGGGACAACAATGCAATATCTTGTGCAGACTAAGATATATTGTAAAATAAAACTATTCAATTTTTTTCCCTTAGTTGTATCCAAGTTTATCAATGGTTTGGTCACTGAGCCCACACCCTAGCCCAACACTCCTCCTTTCACTTAAAAAACAAATTCTTATCTTAAACTCTAATGTTACCAATTATATATTTATAATTCATTTCTTGTTTAGTGAGGCATATAAGTATATTCGTGAATCTCTCATTGTCATCTGAAAGTAAATTTAACAAATAGTTATAAAGCATTATAATTTGTTTTCATAAAATATACAAATTAAGTGTGTCTCCATTGTTTAGGAGTAAATTCTAATTTTAAAAATTTTGTATTTACCCATGGCAATTTACATATGGGATATACATTTGTTATTATTTGATTTTCACACTGAAAGTCCCAACTTAATTCCTAGTATTTTCTTTTAGCTACATCAAATTTTGCTTCAATATAAACAGATTGTGATTTAGAATGTTACTCAGTTTACACCACTATGAATAATACATGTTAAAAAAGCTCAAATAATATATAATCCCCTCATTTATGTTTTCTGTTTCTTTCATCCTTACTTTAATTTTAATCTTATTGAATTTTTTATCCTATTAAATTATCAGCTTCAATTTTCTAGAATAGAGTTTCTTATAATTATCCATCATATTACATCATAATTTTTTGATATAAAATACTTTTTTTAATACTCATTAATCAATATTTATAGTATTCAAAATCCTACATCTCCACTTTGTATTTGTATCATGTTCCTCTTTCTTAATTTATATATTTCACTTATGTTCTATATCTTTTTTTTCAAAAAAATGATTTTCCAGCGCCCAAATGTTTTCCATCCCACTCTCTGATTGATATTTGCTTTAAAGCTTTTGAGCTTTCACCATCTCTGCCACAGGGCATGGCACCTAGCCCTACTGTACTTGGAAATGAGAGGCAGGAAATAACAAGAGTTCAGTATTGCAATTTACTTTAATTTGCTAGAGATAAAACGGAAGAACTTGTCAACATCCTTAAAAATAATCCTTCTCCTTCATATTTATCTAACCCTTGTAACGACTTACTCCAATATGTGAAAATCCTTGAACAATGTATGTTCTTCAATTTTTTGTCTCCTTTTAAATTAGTAGATAAGATTATTAATATTTTTTTCTTCATATATATTTGTAGCTTACAAGGAGGGTATTATTCCTCCTGTTTAATTAATTGTCATTAGGGATGATGATGAGACAGATGAACCATCAGCTTCAACTCATGCTTTAAATTCTAAGGAAAATCTTGAAAGACCTGTTATCTGCTCCAAGAAAAAGAAATTATCCCAAGGCTCCTCTTTTATTTGTCATATTAAACCGGCTTCTGCTAATTATTTTTCTGATGTATTAAATAATAAATCTCTAAAAAAAGCAAAGGCTTTGGTAATGAGTATATTCTTGTTTCCTTTTTTTTATTGCTATTCTTTTATCTTTAAAATTCTATCATATATCTCTTTTTTTGCTTACATATTGTACTTTTTATCTTTCTTTTGATATTTTGTACCAAAAACTCACCTACTGTAGATTCTTTCTATCCATAAACACCCTCTCCCTGATGAAGATGATGAAAAGAGCAATGAAAATAGAAATGATGAACTGTCAGAATATGAAGCTATGCTTTCTCATTGAAACAAGAAAACTTTAAAATATTCTTCAAGAAATGACAATATTTTTGATAAAGATGATGATTCACACAGCTCCTCACCGAATTCCTTCATTTCTAAGAAGAAATCCCCATCACCTCCTAAATTATCTACTTTGACCTCTTTGAAAGCTTCTCTACCAATGAGATAAACTGCAATCAAGATATCAAACAAACCTCTAACTTATTCACCCTCAGTTATAAAAGACTCTTATCTTCAGGAGGAATTCTGTAAAAATCATAAATTTTATAAAGGTAGAATCAGCACGGCAAAGGTCCTTAGGTCGTGGTTGGAAATTTTTACTCTCCTCAAACTACGCTCTTCATCTTATTCCCAAGAACCCATGTTAAATATTCCAATGTTTACTTTTCATTGGGGAAAATCTTGTGGAGAAGATTGGCTTTCAAAACTTACTGAGTAATGTAGGTTACCATAATTTTTAGTCTTAAATTTTTCTTTAAATTATTTTTTTTCCTTTTGTAGCAAATATTTTTTTAGAGATTGATAGCTCACAGCTATGGGTACTAGATAATATTGACATCAAAAAAATGGAAGATTTATGTGATCCTGATGGTTTAAATACCAAAATTCTTTCTTCAACAAAGAAAATGGATCACAAAAATCCAATCTTATCCAACTGCTCATGAGATTAATGATCCCAAGTGATTACTGCCATTCTTCATGGGTATCTCTTATATCATCTTCACTTTATCTGACTGCACATGAATTCAGCCAGCTTCCATCACATCAAAACATTAACTCAGATTTTCCAATTGAACATGGTCTTCAGCTTCTAGCTCACCATTCAAATCTAAAGAGTCCCATTCCTGATGGCTTAGAAGTTGGTCCCACTGCACTTCAAACCCATGATATATCAATGTCAACTCTTCTTCAAATCAGCAACATTATCATTGATATAATTATGTCAATTATAATTCTTAAATCAAAATATTGTGTTGTGACAATATCAAATGGAAAGACTAGCAATGCTCAACAATTGAGTCAGAAAAACAAAAATACTCAACTGACTATAATTGTCAGCCAGGCTACTAGACTTACCCAGTAAAATAATTAATTATTTTACTGAGTTGAAGCCACGCTTTTCTTCTTAATAATAATTAATTATTTATTTACTTAAGTATTACTTAAAATTAACTAAAGTTAAGTACAATAAGTAGTATAAATAAATAATATAAATAAAATGTCCCTTACATTTTTACTCCCTAACACCGTGCTCAAAAGTATATGTCAAAGGGAGTAAAATTAATAATAAATTTATAATATAAAAACTTTAAAACAATTATATTACCTCAGTGAGAGATCTGTAATCCCGTGAAATTAAGGTAATTGATTATTTATTATGTAATAATTGTGACAGTCCAAGGAATTCAAACTTTGTTGCTAATAAATTTGATGCCCTTGTTGACGTACTAATTTATTACTTTCTTATGTAATTTATGTACTCCTTTTTCTTGTCATTATTTTCTCTCACACTCACAGTAGATGGTGTAAATTCCTTACATTTTATTTCCTCATATTTTGCCTATAAAAGGCCTCTGATTTTGTGCTTTATAAACCATTCTTTTATCACCTTACTTTATTATTACTATTTACAACACCATACTTATTTTTATATTTTATCACATTAGTAGTTACAAGAGCGTAATTCTAATCAATAATTTATATTAATATTTAAAAATCTACCTCTTATATTTGAGTAATAAATCATTTAGATTAAGAAATACGTACCAATTTTTGAGAGTTCATTTAAAATCCTTAAAATCCTCATAGAAACTTCATACCAAATCTTCTAGACCAAAAGTGTACCTTGACAATGATGAAACAGAAACAAAAGGCTGGGCTAAACAAGATAAATTGTAAATACTCCCACAACCAATATCAATCTTTCACATTCTATATAATCAATGGTGTCCGTGGTTTATTTCTGAGCTCTCAATATCATAGATTGGCTTCAGTAGCTGATTTCTTGGAGGTGATATCAGAAATTAAGTTTCTTAATTTACATGAAAAAAAAATCAATTGATGGAAGAAATAATTTGGAAAAATTTAAATAACTATATTTTAACATTAATAAAACCATTTATAGGAAAGTGTGATCCATTTCCTTTAAAATTTGATACCCCAAGTCCTCTGGGAATTGCTAGGACTATTTCTGCAGATTTTCTTAATCACTGGAGCTCCATTCAGCAAGTATCACTATTATTGCTAAACATAGCCTTTAAATAAATTAATATTCTAACATGTAAATAGATAAAGTTCTGTGTATATGATTTATCTTGTAAAATACAAGTTATTTTCCTTCAAATACATCAAACATGTGACCATCTTTGAAATTTATTAAGAAACCATTGACATGATTTTCTAAGTTAATTATTAAAAAAAATTATTGTAAGTCCAGCAATAACAAAGAATTTAAAATCTACTATTATGATTTCAAATACTTGTATTAAATTCTTAAATATTTTATTGTTTATATAAAAATATGATAACTGCTCTAGCTTTGATACTTTACCTTTAATATTGAATAATCTATTAATTTTTACAAATTTTTTCATTGATTGTAACATTTTTAATCAGAAGTAGAACAATTTAAATAATTAAATGAGTGTATTCTTAAAAAATAAAATTCAATCTATTATTTATTCAAAATTCTTTCATCAACTCTTTATTATTAACTTTTTTATTAATAAGCCTGTTTGACCTAAACTACTATACAGTTAATTTGGTAGCATTAAAACACGTTTTTATGGTTATTATATTTCAAACTCTTTATTATAGTTTTTTTATTTTATAACCTTTGCTACCAATTTAATAAAAATGACATTTAAAGCTTTCACAGTTTATATATTTCCTCAAAAGTAAATCAAATTTTCTTATAATATTATGAAAAAAATTATTTTATTTCACAAATAAAAAAAAAGATAATACTATAATCATCACAACTGAAAATTTTAAAGCTACTACCAGTATTTATCATGTGTAATTTTGCATTAAGTTTTGTATATATGATATAAATTTTTAATATTTAAATATCTAATTTTTTTAGATTTGTCTTAACATTAGATAAATAATACTTTGCTGATTCTATATCTTCCTCTATTAAGTCATCTCTTTTCAAAAAATCTCTCAAAGCAATAATCAAATATTCAAACCTATATTTTTCTTCTTTAATTTCCAAGTATTCTGAAATATCAATATCAAAAACATTAATCTTTTCTATAGCATGAAAAAGTCTAGTGCTAATTTGAATAAAAGAAACTATCCTTGTGAAGCCAGGAATTTTGTGAAGTCTTGAGGTAAAATGCCTCAGTTGATTGGCAGGCCATAATGTCACTGTTATTCCATTAGTTGCTTCAAAGTTGATTTTACTTCAACTTTCAGGAAACATAAGTTCTCCACCTGTCTTTTGTGGTTGGGTCTTATTGTACTTCATATAAATGGTAATGTTTTCTGTATCTTTAGGAAAAAATACTCCTAAAGTATACTCACTTGCATCCTTATCAATATGAACCTCATTGGAGAACCCATTACCATTTGCTCCAGATGTCCAAGTTAAATCACTAGTAAATGGTACACCCTCTTCTTCACTAGAAACTTTTGAAAATCTAGGAATACCAAGTTTTTCACAAAGATTAGTTGCATTCTTTTAATTTACACATGATATTTTATAAAAAAAATATTCAAAGTACATTGCAATCCTCTTCATTTATTTTTTATATTCATCTGTGTGTACAATATCAACAGTGTACTCATCTGCAAGAAAAAGCATTCAAAAATTCAGTATTTAAATTAAAAAAAGTGATACTTACAAATATATAAAGATTTATTCCTATCTAAAATAAAGCCACCACCAAACTTTTTTCAAAAACCACCAGCTCTTTGATGAGGACCATTAATAGTAATTTTATGTTCACAGTAAGAAAGATATTTAATGAATTGAACCGTAGCTTCTAACATATTTAGTTCTTTGAGCTCATGAATTTCAAAAGTCTGCACAAGAACATTAGGTATTAAGACACCTTTTGGTTTATAAATACTACAACCAGGGAAAAATTGTAATAATTATTGCAATTTGTCATATTATTTGCATAAGATTGTGCAT
Source organism: Hemileia vastatrix (assembly GCA_030280995.1). Lineage (NCBI taxonomy): Eukaryota > Fungi > Basidiomycota > Pucciniomycetes > Pucciniales > Zaghouaniaceae > Hemileia > Hemileia vastatrix. Next base: position 23,282,938 of record JASXTE010000004.1, on the reverse strand, counting down.
AGAAATGTGGCTTCTTCCCATTTGTATCCATTCCAAGAGCATTTACAAGTTTCATTCTGGTAGCAATGTCTTTTGCCCACCTATTGTTAGAGTTCTTCCCTGGCCCTTTTTTTTCAAATTGTTACTCATTGATGGTTTAATCCTAAGAGATTTCAATTTTGATATAAATAGAAAAAAATTAAAAATTAGAAAATGGTAACAGAATTTCAATTATCAGTCAATGATACCCTTAACTTTATCATATCTTCAATATTAAAAATATAAAATTAGCATATCTACATATTAGTAAATTTATATACTTTTTCTTTATTTCAAATATTAAGAAAGTGTTTCAAAGGTATACTTTATTAAATTATACATATAAAGAGTTTAGTTTTATCCTGTATGCCTTCAGCAAGTACAAGATTTGGCTCTACACTTAATATTAATAATATAATGAAAGTATAACTCCAATACACTAGTAATATTAAAAAATTTACAAAATTATTATATCCACATATATAAAATGAAAAATCTTGCTCTGACCAATATACTGACTTAGAAAGTTATACTTCAATAAATTATTAATTTTTAAATTGTAGCATTTTCCTGTATTCTTTCAGCAAGTATGAGACTTTGAAACAACTTAAAAATCAATAAATTAAAGGTAAAGTACAAACAATCTAATTATTATTATGAAAAGAAAAACATTATCCTGTATTCCTTCAGCAAGTATGAGATGATGTTTTACTTTTCATATTAATAATATAATGGTTGAGATAGTATTAAAGAAATACACAAAAATGATAAGCAAATCATGAACTTACGTGTCTATAAAATCTTCATCCATTTGTAGCTGATTTATCAAAATTAATCATAAAGTTTTTTTTATAATCTGTTTTATAGAAATAGTTAGTTAAATAAATTGAACATTTTTGATAAGGAATAAAGAAAATTAAATTGACAGAAAAATATAAAAACTTTAAGTTAACTGAAAAAGAAATTTTTGATAATGATTTGAAAGGGTACAGTAAAATATACCTTAGAAATAAATTCAAAATTAGAATGATTAGATTAACTTGTCAAAAGTGTAAAAAAGAGTAACAAACCAAAATGATATGAAATGCAATAGCAAGAAAAATTTTCTTACTGGTAATTGGAAATGGTCAAGAAAATAGTACCAATAATTGAAAATGATAAAGCAAAAATATGATCAATAATTTTTGAAAAAGGTAAGTGAGACAGAGAAAGGCACAATAAATTTGGTAGCAAACAGATGTGAATATCATGAATTTTTACTGATTTTTTTTTTGAAAAAATGCAGCTCTCCCAGCCATATGATAGACTGCATCTAAGTTCCAAGAATAATGTTGCCAAGGCACTGTATGCAGTATGACCATTTTTTCCTATGCATATACTAATTCCAGCCAAGAATCTACTTGACTGCATGTTGTACAGATGAAGTTTTGTGGCACGCTGAATTTCACATCTAAAAAAATTGACGCCATATAATTTTAGCTACCATGTTTAATGTAACTAAAAAACATAAACTCATCACATTTAAATTTACATTGGGTCAAAATTATTTCATTTTAAAATTTTTTAAAGGGAGCTATAATGTGCACCACATATTTCTAAAATATGAACCTCCCCACCATATTAAATTGGTAGATTTTTAATTGTGAAATTTTTTTGCCTTGACCTTTTTCCTGATCTTACTTGGCTCAAAATATCAAAACATGACCAATGTTTCTGAAAGCAACATTTTATTTTGTTTCTATGTCTAGCAATGGAAGGCCGTTTCTAACCGTCTGCAGAGCATTGTATATCCTATTTGAACACATGTTTATTTATGTATGTATTTTATTTGAAAATTTACTTTTTATTGCAGCCAGATTTCTACAGGCTGCTTTTTGGAAACCTTAATTCATTACCCAAGCCTTTGAAATTGGCTTGAGTACCTTACATTTCAATTAGTACTTCCAGCCAGGTTTCCCCTGGCTGGAATTTGTGCTTTCAGGCAACCAAAGTTGCTAAAAGCCACTTTGGTTGCTTGCTTTTACATTTGCCACCCTCCCAGCCAACTTACTAGGCTGGGAGGTGGCCAAATATGTATGCAACACATGTTGCACACTTGCTTCCATATTTCATGCAGCTGACTTGAAATCAGCTGCATAAGATATGGGCAGCACATGCAATGTGCATTGCATGTGCTGCATGCAGTGCATTGCACAGACAGTTTTTTTCTGGCTGTGAAATGCACACAGAGAAACCAAAGTCCCTACAAGAGACTTTCGTTTCTAAAATGAAAGCAATTTTCCCCACCAGGTGCAATCTGGTGGGGAAGTGAGAGACAAGTTAGACTGAAGTTTTTTGAAAGCAAATTTGGTCTTAAAAACATTAAATATTATTAAAAAAATGAGATAGGTAGAAAATGAAACAAAAAAAATTAAAACATGAGTATAAGAAAGAAAATAAGTGCTAGTGATATCAAAAATCCAAGCCTATTTCACTTGGCTTGGTTATTTAATAATAATTTTTTTAATATATTAAATTTAAAATTCAAACACCATAAAATATATGAAATTTTTTTATATGAATATTATAAATTTAATTTACCCCTTTCTCATATTATATTTATAATTTTGTTTTTTAATTTTTGACTTTTAAGTTAATTTTTTGAAAATCCATAATTAAATTTTCAACTAAATTTTTTAGTAAAGTAAAATAAATTATAAATTTGACATTTTGTAATAGAATGATAAAAAAAAATTTAAATTTATTTAAAAAATATTTTTGTTAGAGGAATACCAATTTTTTAAGGCTAGAAATCCTGTGCAAATTGTAAGTAAAAAATATTTTTGTTTGTGAGGGCTTATTACTATTTTTGTGAATATTTTATTAAAAAATTCATTAAATACTGAATTAAATTACTTTGTAACTCAAATTTTTTGTAAAATAATAAAAATTGAAATAATAATATTGTTATATTTGATATAAAATTTGAATTGGTAATATTAATGTCTCTTTAACTAAGTTTGAAAATTATTAAAAAAAGACCATGTTGATAAGTAATTCATTTTTGATATTCAATGGTTATATGTATATATTATATATATTTCTTGAGTGTTATTTTGATATAAACTTAATAAAATTTGTAATATACAATGCCATTTAATCATTAATTATTTGTCAACATAGTTATAACAACTTCATATTTAATACCAGCCACTAGTATTTAGTTTTTAATTTAAAACTCCAATATAATATGAGAGTATCCTTATTTTGTCGGGATATAATTAACAACAATAACAGACCATAAATGAGTGGGTAATTAATTACAATAAATAGTTGAAGAATAACCTATAAGAAATGATAAGTTTATCAAAAAGAGTACATTAAAAAAATATACTTTTGAATTTTTTTGATACAATTTGGGTAGTTAAATGAAAATTTAAAATTATCAGACTTAAAAATGTAAAAAATCTAAAAGTGGTGTTTATATAATAAGCCTGATATAAAAAAAAGGATAAAAAATCTACTATGTAACTAAATTATTAAATATTAAGGTATTATTAAAATTATTGTTAAACTTATTTTACAATTATAATGAAATCTAAATGTGAAATTAATGGTGGTATAATAGTTGGACTATGAGAAAACACTTTAATTTATACATACTTTCAACTATGTTCACATAAAAAAATTGGTAAAATTTTAAAATAACATCTAGTTAATAGTGATGCAATTTTATTTATATCAAGAATAAATGTTTCTGAGGAAAAACTATTAAATTGAGATATTCCCATCTCCTTTCAAGGAATAGAATAATAATAAAAATTTGAAAAAAATTATAATAAGTATTCTAAATCACCATTTTTGAAAAGTCTCCAGAAAAATTCATTATAATATATCATTCATTTATTACATCATATGGAGCTTCAACTTGAAGTAGTGATGGGCAGCTTTGAGCTTATGTTCTGAAAAAAAGTTAAAAAATATATAGTTATACTAATGAAAAAGCCAAAAATAATAATACTATTATAAATTAATAAAATAAAACTACATAAATTTTATTCTGCTCACATGATGCAAGGGTACTATGTATGAATTTCCACATGTTAATCTAAACCTGCTTTAAGGCTACTTTACAGGTAGAGCTATAAAGTTTCCTTAAATTCCAAAAATAACTTATGGATATTACTAATTATTTTTTTCTTGTTTTCTTTCCAAACTTGTTAGAGTTGCTTAAATAATACTGCTATCTTGATTGTAAGATATATAATTTTTTTTGAATACATGATTTATTGTTTAAAAAATTGTATTATAAAGTTAAATCATTTATTTTGTTTTCTAAAGCTTCATTTTCAAAGACACTACTCCATTTTCAATTACTTAACAAATCTATAAAATGTGAAAGCAAAATTTTTAGAATTTTCTTTTTGAGAGGGTCAAACTATATTGTGAAGATTTTTATCTAGAAATTCTTGTACTCTAAAACCAAATAATTTTCTCCCTTAAGTAAGTCTTTTAAAATATATGAAAATATAAAAAAGATTATTAACTTATCTTATTATTATTTTCTTTACTGAAATTTTTAGTTCAATACCTTTATTTATATGACATTAGTATAAAACCATGGTTAAATGCTACTATATAATTAATTTTTATTATATATATATATATATATATGAAATATTTAGAAGGTCATACTTTTTTATTTACTTGAATAAGTGGCTCAATTATAATGCCCAACACTTATTATTGTTTCCCAAACTGAATAACGAATTTCTCATATGAAATATTAGCTTCTAATATAAGCAGTTCATCTATAGCTGATATTCAACATGAGATTTTCCTTTTTAGATTCAGCTAAAATAAAACAAAAGGTGTCAAGGTGTACTTTTGGTCTAGAAGATTGGTTTGAGGTATCTACAGGGTATTTAAGGGTTTAATGGTCTCTTAACAAAAGGTACGTTTTTCTAAATCAAAATGATTGTTGTTACTCAAATAAAAGGGGTAGTTTTGAAATATTTAATATAGATTATAGATTAGAATTACGCTGTTGTAAATGCTAAGCTTATAAAATATAGAAATAAGTATTGTATTGTAATTTTAATAATAAGTATTGATAAAGGAATGTTCTGAAAAGCACAAAGTAAGAGGCCTTTTATAGGCAAAACATGAGGGAATAAAATATACGGAATTTACACCATATACTGTAAGAATGTGAGAAAAAGTGTCTGTCAGTTGTCTAGAAGAAGGTAAGGAAAAGAGGAGAAAAGGAGGAGAAAAGGAGGAGGACAAGGGAAAAAATAAAAGAAATAAACTGTAATAGAGTATGTAATTTATTTAAAAGGAAAACAACGGCGAGTAACTTGAGAGATGACAAAAACTTAGGCTTTATTAATAATAATATTATTTAAGGTAAGGGTTCTGCGTGGCAAACACTTTTAATTACTATCAGACTTAAAGCAACCTTTAAATTGTTATATAGAATTTTAATTAGAATTGTATTACTAATAAAAAGAATATAAATGTAATAAAATTGTATTTAATTTGTTGAGTGTATAATAAGTGATGAGGCTACAGGGGATTATCCAAGGCCTTTTTATAGGCAATGGGTCCTCTGAAGCGCCACTATATTTGTAAATACAATAATTAGAATAGAATAAAACAAGTATATCAAAGAGTAAATGAAACATAACAATGTAGAGAAAAATATGAAACAAATAATTAAAACCCCAATTAAGAATCCAATTTTCCCACCATTAATTCCCAAATCAGTAAGTAAAAATAGTGAATAACTAAACAAGATTGGAACATAGTAACTATGAGGAAAATAATTCCAAACAGATGGTACAGTCTGATTTAAGGATATTTTAAGTGAAACAAAAAATACTTTGATGCAACAAAACATGTAATTAATCTCAATTTAGTATAAATTAATTAATTGGTTTTTCCTGACAAAATTAAGGGTCAAAAGAAGCATCATTAATTATTTTTTAGTATTATATGAAAGATATTATTTAATATATAAATTCAAATAATTAATTTAATTATATTATAAGTCAATTTTACACTTATAATTATAATATATGTTCTTCAATTAATTAAATGTAAATTTATAATTATTAAATACATAAAAATGCGCCATTATTTGTAGAATATATTATATTATGTTCAATTTAAATTTATATAAAAATTTATATAACCAATAAAATTAATATAACACTTGTATATAATAAAATACTTATATAATTTTATTATGCAATAAAATATTAATTTATATTCATTAAATACAATTCTTACCCACTCTTTCAAGTTTTATAAGTTACATATCATTTACTGGACTCCTGGAATAGCCTGGCTGACACTCCCTCACTCTAAAAAAATAATAAAAAAAATGCTAAGATTTTTTCTTTTTGTATTTTTTCAACAGAGTAGGCAGATTTGAAATTTCCTTGCCAGGTATCCATGCATCATGTTCAGATGATTTTTTCTTATATCTCAATAAATATTCAGTACCTCTTTCAGAAGTGATAATTCTATCATTGAGAATTTTATCAATTTCTGCTGTTTCTGTGACTTCCTGAGGGTTCTTCTTAGGTCTTCCTCTTCTTTTTGGAAATAATTCACTGTTGGAAGTATAAGGCTTAAGCAAAGAAATGGGAAAGACAGGATGTTTCCTATCATATGGAGAATACAATACAACTTCTACTGCATTATCACCAACCATTCTTTTAACAACAAATGGTCCTACAAAAGGATCCTTTAAATTGTGGTTACCTTGTAAATTGAAATGGACAGTAGAGATCAACACTTCATCATTCTTGTTAAATGTGTATTCTTTATGGGATTTATCCCATCTTTTCATTTCATATTCAAATGCTTTATCAATACAACTCTGAGCATGTTTTCTGCAAAGCTGTTGCATTTGCATAAAAGATTTTACACCAGGGTGTAGTTCCAACTTAGGTAATTTATTATTGAGAATCTGAGCAGGAGTGTTTGGGACATAACCTAGCCAAAGCTCAAAAGGCTTTTTCTCATTGACAGAATGAACAGTGCTATTATATGCAAATTCAAGACCAGGCAAAAGAGTGACCCAATCATGAGTAAATCTGTCATTGTCATTATATTCTAAACCAAAGGCACAATACCTTCTAATCATATCTTCCAGAGTTTGAATCATTCTTTCAGCTAGACCATCAGTTTGAGGATGGTGAGCTGTAGACAATTTTAACTCACAGCCACAAATATCCATCAAAGAGGTCCAAAACTCAGAAGTGAATTTTGGATCCCTATCAGAGAGAATGGCTTTTGGAAAACCAATAATATTAAACATGTAAGACCACCATAAGAAAGCTAATTCTTTTGTGGATACATCTTTGTGGGTTGGAATAAATTTGCACATTTTTGTGAATCTATCCACTATTACCCAACAAGAGTTAAAGCTGTCTTTACCTGCAACAGGAAGACCAGTGACAAAATCCATATTAATGATTTGCCAGGGAGCACTAGGTGCTTCAATATGTTTTAATAACCCTGCTCTCTTACCTGTTAACCTTTTAGATTTTTGGCAGGAATCACAAGATTCAACATATAATTTTGTGTCTTCAGACATATTAGCCCACCATGCAGTGTTTTTGATTCTAATCAATGTTTTTTCAAGATCAAAATGACCAGCTAATATGTCATCATGACAAAGTTTGAGGATAGTTTCTTTCATTGAAGGAGGAATAACAATTACATTGGCAAGCTTCCTTCTATAATATATATAACCATCTTCAATAGAGAACTTTCCTTTATTTAAAGCATTTTGGTACTTTGCAGGAAGAGTTTTTATTAATGCTTGAATTGAAGCATTCTTAGGATCATTTAAGATAGTAACCAATTTATTTAAATCAGAATCTTTATCATATGAATCCAGTATTAACTGTAATAACTCCTCTTCCATATCAACTATAAATATACCATGGATATGAACAGTATCATCTTCAGGTACATAAGCAGAATTTGAGTCATTATTTGGCAGAGGCAATCTGGAGAGCATATCAACATTAGAGTGAACATTTCCAGCTCTATGGATAATTGTCATCCTTCCTCTGTATTCTTGAACAGCAAGTTGCCACCTGAACATATGTCTGTTAGGTGTCTTTAGGTTTAAGAGAGATTTAACAGCACTACAGTCAGTTACCAACTCAAATTTTTGGTCATCCAAATAGTAATGAAGTTTCTCAAGAGCCCAAACAACTGCTAAGCACTCCAATTGAGTGGCACCATATTTCAATTCACTATTTCTTAAGGTTCTTGAAATATAACAAATTACAACCTCTGAGGATTTATCATTAATAATTTGCTTTTGGTGAAGGGCAGCACCCAGACCAATAAAGCTAGCATCTGTATAAAGGACAAATGGCTTGTTAAAATCTGGAAGAGCCAATATAGGGGCTGTCATTAAGCAACTTTTTAATGTATCAAAAGCTTTTTGACAGTCATTATTCCAGAGAAAAGCAACATCTTTTCTGGTCAGTTTTGTAAGAGGCGAGGCTATGACCTGATAATTTTTAATATATTGTCTATAATAACCACACATACCCAAAAGACTTTGGATTTCTCTTACAGAAGTTGGTGCTTTTACATTTTGAATGGCAGCAACTTTATTATGGTCTACACAAATTTGTAAGCCTGACACAACATGGCCAAGGACTTTCAAAGATTGAAAACCAAATTTACACTTTCTTAAAGATAAGGTCATATTGATTTCATCCATTTTTTGGAAAACTCTATTCAAGTGAATCATATGTTCATCAAAAGTTTTAGAAAAAACAATAATATCATCAATATAAACCATGAGCCAACCTTCAATAATTTCTTGATGGAAAGTGTTATCCATGACTTTCTGGAAAACTGAAGGAGCATTTTTAGGACCAAATGGCATCCTAACATACTTATATATTCCCATATGAGTAGCAATAAGCAAAAAATTTTGAGAATTTTTCTCAACTGGAACTTGATGATAACCTTTATTACCATCCAGACAACTAATAAATTTTGCACCTTGCAAGGTAGCATGTATTGAATTAATTCTGGGTAAAGGATAAATATCATCAACAGTATAAGTATTTAAAGCTCTGTAATCTCCACATAATCTAGCTTTATCTTTTTCATAAGAAATCAAGACTGGGGAGATGACACAATATTTGGGGGTGAGATCCACTTTCTCAATGATATTCATTTTTAATAATGTTTTAATATTATCTTCAATATCTTTTCTTTTTGATGGAGAATCAGGATATGGTTTTTTCTTAAGGGTAGGAGGAATATCACTCAAATTACAGGATAAGGTAATTTTCATCTATTCCTGAACAATTCCCAAGACATGAGAACCATGAGCAAAAGCCATAGGGAAAGAGGTAATAGAGGAAACAATAGAATCCTTTTGTTCACTAGTCAACTGATCACCAAAAGAAGCGGTATTTATTTCATGTAATAAATCATCCATTTCACTTGTTGTTCTACCTTTACACTGGATCAGTGAGTTACAAGATTTCAATAAATGCCCAGAAGTTCTAGGAGGGGAAATTTTGAATTTCCTTTTCCCATTCATTCCTAAGGTAAAGCAATTATTTGCTGGGTCCAGTTTCACACCAAACATGGTTAAAATATCATTTCCCATAATAAACCAATTGCTCAAATTATCATTTTTCATGACAACAAACTCACAAATAGCTCTGACAAAACCATTATTATATTTGAAGAAAACAGAGGTTTTGTATTTGCCAATAGGAAATAAGGTAGAACCATACCCTCTCCATTTTTCAGAAGTTATAGGTAATAATTTACTCAAATATTCCTTATCCACTGAAGCCAAAGCTTTTTCAGACACTACACTTCCTCCAGCACCAGAATCAAGAACTACATCAACATTTTTACCATTAATGATAACAGGTGCCTTTAAAGGGGATATAGGAATAGAATTGTTAGTAATATCTTTAATTATCTCAGCATTTTCAACTGAAGATAAATTCAATACACAATCTTCAGATATATTATTTAAATAATGGACATCATGTTCCAACATTAAAACATCTTTAACAGATTCATTGTCATAGGAGATATTACTTTCACAGTCACTGGAAGAATTATTGACATCAAGTTCAACTTCATCAGTGTCTTCATTTTGTTCAACAAGATGGTTTTTCTTGTCACAAACATGACCCTTCTGCCACGGTTTGTTACATTTATAACAAGTATTTGTTGCATATTTTTTAGGTGCAACTGGGGCAGAGGGTTTACCAGATTTTTCTGGGAGCTTTATAGAAGGCTTATTCTGATCATTATAAGATTTACAAAGGTAATTCTTTGGTTCATATCAATGGTTGAGCAGTACTTCATTACAGATATTAATGAAAGAAGAATTTTCCCTTACATGCTCAGTTCTAGCCACAATCAAATCCCTAAGAGAATTTGGTAATTTATACAAGATTTTATCTCTCCAAATATCATAATCCATCTTTGGATCAATTTCTCTAAGGATTTTTGTTATTTTAATCAGAAAAACAATGGGCTTTTCAACAGAGGAGGATACATATCTAGTATTCTCATACAGTCTCTGTTGAGCTAACCTGAATTTTGAACCACCAAACTGATTCTCAATCAAGGATTTCCAATCATTACATGTATAATGATTGTTATCTAAAAGAACAGATTCATACCACATTAAGGCTACATTGGAAAATAAAGAAATTAGCTTAGAAACAATTTCCTCATCAGGTAGTTTATAAGATCTCTTTAAATTATCAATTCTTTGGATAAAGTGTTGCCAATTAGAGGAAGAATCACCATCAAAGGTAGGATATTGGTCTAACTTAGGCCAATTTTTCTGACTACTCGGATGGTCCACTTTTTGGTTTGAATTATTCATTATTAATAATTCCTGAAGTTTAGCCAGGTGTTCAGAAATTTCATTATTTACAGAAACAGCTGGTGCATGACCATCACAAGATTTTTTGCTAGTAGCAAAAGATTTTACAGACTCATTGTCAGTTTGTTTAATGGTTGAAATATGAGGAAGAAAGGATGAACTTTGCTCAGGTTTTTTCCCTTTATTTTTATGCAGCTTATTTACAGAAATCTCATTTAATTCATTATTGATGGTTAAGTTTGAGAAATTTTCCTGCAGGTCAGACACATAGTTTCTTATTCTTGGAATTTCAGACATCTGGTCATTTACTTTTGCAAGAGATAGAACATTTCTGTCCTCAGAAACTGAGTGTTTGGTACTTAGTGCATGGAAATCATTTTTTAGCTTTTTAAACTCATTTTGAAGAGATTTTATTTCATTTTTGAATGAATAATTTTCTTCAATAAGGGGTTTCAATTCACTCAAGGTCTTATGTAGACTGATATTTCTATCTGAGATAGCTCTATGGTCACTTCTTATTTGTTTTTGTTGACTAAGAACAATATTCAAGGTTTCTTTGATTTTTAAGTAAGCTGTATCTTTTACAGAAGAACTCACTTTACATTGCAAGTGTAAATTATTTAATCTATCATTTTCATGGATTATCAAATCTCTCACATGTTTGTCTTTCACAACATTAAAATCAAGGGTATCTTTCAATATTTCCTCAGAAGTTTTTTCAATTAATGTATAGATTTCAGGGGGAACAGGATCATTTTTAATTGCAAGAGAAGGATTAATTAAAGATGTAGAAGTTAAATGTAAAGGTTCATCAAATGAAAATTTGCTAATTACATCAATAGGGCTACTAGTTACAGGAAGCTGTCTTTTAACAGGTTTAACTGTTCTTTCACCATGTTCAATAATATTACCTGCAGAAGAAGATTTATTAGAAAACATACCCAAGTGACTATCAACCAAATTACTTACCATGGCAGAGGAGGAAGCTTCCCCTGGGACTGGGTTTGGGATTGTGCTTGGGCATTCTTTCTCCTGCCTTGTTGGTAGGGATGAGGAGGTGGATGGAAATTGGGTGTTCTGGATGGGCCAGGCTGATGATGAGGAGGGTGTTGCACATTCTGTTGGTAGTGACTCATTAGATAATCCCATTTCCATTGCTCTACTTCCATAGTATTTGGATTTTGGATGGTTGAGCTGGGTGGCTGTGAAGGTTGAGCCTGAAACTGAGGCTGATTTGGAGGCAACTGAGGAGGGGCCTGGGCCTGAATCTGGTTCCTGAGTTCTTGAACCTGATCCCACAAGGTGTCTACCTTTGCTTTGTACGTCATATTTTCTGTCTTCAACTCTTTTATATGACTGGATAGGTTGCTGATTTGTTGTGGCAGAGGAAGCTTTTTTATTTTGAAGCCTTTTGGAAGACCTTCTTGAGGCACTAGAGGCTTTACTTCCTTCTGTGGTACTGGGGGAAGGGAGTTTGGTTTGTTTACATTTCCTGTCATTTCCACATCCTGAAGTATGTGAATTCTTTGTGTTAGCATAAGATTTTTTATGTCCAACTTTAGAAGAACTTACAGTGTCAGCATCATAGTCAATTTCAATTTCATCCACTTGCATGTTATCCATTTTGTCAGCCAAATTGTTGGACATACTAGTGGGAAGATTTTAATTTACTTCTTATTTTTTAAAAAAAATAATTAAAGTTAGTTAATAATTGCTCCAAATAAAAAAAAACTTATTAATTAAATTATAGAAAAAAAAATTTTCAATATAAAGTAATAATTATAAAAAATTATTTTTTTAAAAAAAAATGGATTGCAAGGTTAAATTGGGAATAAAAAATCAAGTTAATTCAACCAATTAATTACCAATATTAAATATTGCAATATATTTGGGACTAAGCAGAAAGTACTTTTAAGTCAACCAAAATTAACAATAATTAATAATATAAAAAAATTAAATTAATAATTCAATTCGTATTAATAAAAAATGTCAATTCTTCTAGGACTAAGAGGATTTAACACTCTATAATGGTCAACTAGGAAAAAAAATTTAATAATTGAACACTTACACTCAGTGAATCAGCAATTAAGCCACAATCACTGTTATTGCAGTAAAAATATAGTAATACGATGAGAGGTGCAAAGGTGAACTTACTATAGTGATTGAAAAATCACTTCAAAATAATATAAGAATTAATATAATATAAACCTAAGAGATCGAACCCAAGTTCGAAACACAGTCGCGGCAAAATTTTTGTTTTTGCTAGGTGGTCCGTGCGTTTTGTCGTTCCTCACCAGGCTCGATCGTCGTCGTCATTTGGAAAGGTCCCCAGTTGTCGGTCAGTTGTCTAGAAGAAGGTAAGGAAAAGAGGAGAAAAGGAGGAGAAAAGGAGGAGGAAAAGGGAAAAAATAAAAGAAATAAACTGTAATAGAGTATTTAATTTATATAAAAGGAAAACAATGGCGAGTAACTTGAGAGATGACAAAAACTTAGGCTTTATTAATAATAATATTATTTAAGGTAAGGGTTCTGCGTGGCAAACACTTTTAATTACTATCAGACTTAAAGCAACCTTTAAATTGTTATATAGAATTTTAATTAGAATTGTATTACTAATAAAAATAATATAAACGTAAAAAATTGTATTTAATTTGTTGAGTGTATAATAAGTGCTGAGGCTACAGGGGATTATCCAAGGCCTTTTTATAGGCAATGGGTCCTCTGAAGCGCCACTATATTTGTAAATACAATAATTAGAATAGAATAAAACAAGTATATCAAAGAGTAAATGAAACATAACAATGTAGAGAAAAATATGAAACAAAATATTAAAACCCCAATTAAGAATCCAATTTTCCCGCCATAAATTCCCAAATCAGTAAGTAAAAATAGTGAATAACTAAACAAGATTGGAACATAGTAACTATGAGGAAAATAATTCCAAACAGATGGTACAGTCTGATTTAAGGATATTTTAAGTGAAACAAAAAATACTTTGACACAACAAAACATGTAATTAATCTCAATTTAGTATAAATTAATTAATTGGTTTTTCCTGACAAAATTAAGGGTCAAAAGAAGCATCATTAATTATTGTTTAGTATTATATGAAAGATATTATTTAATATATAAATTCAAATAATTAATTTAATTATATTATAAGTCAATTTTACACTTATAATTATAATATATGTTTTTCAATTAATTAAATGTAAATTTATAATTATTAAATACATAAAAATGCACTATTATTTGTAGAATATATTATATTATGTTCAATTTAAATTTATATAAAAATTTATATAACCAATAAAATTAATATAACACTTGTATATAATAAAATACTTATATAATTTTATTATGCAATAAAATATTAATTTATATTCATTAAATACAATTCTTACCCACTCTTTCAGGTTTTATAAGTTACATATCATTTACTGGACTCCTAGAATAGCCTGGCTGACAAAAAGAATGACTAAAAGGAGTACCTATATGACATAAGAAATAAATATACTGGTACGTCAACAAGGGCATCAAATTTATTAGCAATAAAGTTTGAGTTCCTCGGACTGTCACAATTAATTACACAATAATTAATTAATTATATTACTTTCACGAGATTCCAGATCTCTCACTGAGGTAATATAATTGTTTTAAAGTTTTTTTATTATAATTTTATTATTAAATTCTATTCCCATTGACTTATACTATTGAGCACAGTGTTAGGGAGTAAAATTGTAGGGGACATTTTATTTACACTAATTAATTATACTACTTATTGTACTTAACTAGTTAATTGTAAGTAATACTTAAGTAGATAATTAATTATTAGTAAGAAGAAGGGGCGTGGCTTCAACTCAGTAAAATAATTAATTATTTTACCGGTTAAGTCTAGTAGCCTGGCTGACACTCCCTCACTCTAAAAAAAACAATAAAAAAAATGCTGTGATTTTTTCTTTTTATACTTTTTTAGTAGAGTAGGAAGATTAGATATTTCTTTCCCAGGTATCCAAGAATCATATTCAGATGATTTATTCTTGAATCTCAATAAGTATTCTGTACCTTTTTCAGCAGTGACTATTCTGTCATTTAGAATTTTTTCAATTTCTGCTGTTTCAGTGATTTCATTTGGGGTTTTATTTGGTCTTCCCCTCCTTTTTGGAAATAAATCACTATTGGATGTGTAAGGTTTCAGAAGAGATGTTGGAAAAACAGGATGTTTTCTGACATATGGAGAATACAAAATAACCTCAACTGCATTATCTCCAATCATTCTTCTGACAACAAATGGACCAACAAATGGATCTTTCAATTTGTTATTACCTTGTAAGTTGAAGTGGACTGTAGAAATCAAAACTTCATCACCCTTTTTAAAAGAGTATTCTTTATGGGACTTGTCCCATCTCTTCTTCTCATATTCAAATTATTTTTCAATACATTGTTGAGCATGATTTCTGCATAGTTGTTGCATTTTAAGAAAAGACTTTACACCAGGATGTATATCCAATTTATGTATTTTGTTATTGAGAATTATGGCAGGAGTATTTGGAACATATCCAAGCCAGACCTCAAAAGGCTTTCTTTGAGTAACAGAATGAACAGTGCTATTATAAGCAAATTCCAACCCTGGAAGTAAGGTAACCCAATCATGAGTGAATATTTCATTATCTTTATACTCAAGGCCAAAGGCACAATACCTTCTAATCATGTACTCTAAAGTCTGAATCATTCTTTCAGCTAAACCATCAGTCTGTGGATGGTGGGTAGTAGAATTTTTCAGATTAAAACCAAAAACATCCATCAGAGACATCCAAAATTCAGAAGTAAATTTAGGGTCTCTGTCAGAGATTATGGCTTTAGGAAAACCAGCAGTATTAAACATATGAGACCACCATTAGAAATCTAATTCTTTAGTGGAAACTTCCTTGTGGGTAGGGATAAATTTACACATTTTTTTTATGAATCTGTCCACAATAACCCAACAAGAGTTTTAACTGTCTTTACCAGCAATAGGTAATCCTGTTACAAAATCCATGTTTATTATCTGCCATGGTGCATCAGGAGGCTCAATATGTTGCATTAATCCTGCTCTTTTACCAGTTAATCGTTTTGATTTTTAGCAAGGATCACAAGACTCAACATATAATTTTGTGTCTTCAGAGATATTAACCCACCAAGCAGTGTTCTTAATTCTGATCATTGTTTTTTCAAGATCAAAATGTCAAGCTAATATGTCATCATGACAAATTTTCAAGATTATTTCTCTCATAGAAGGAGGAATAACAATAACATTACTCAACTTTCCCCTATAATATAGATATTCTTCATCAATTGAAAATTTACCTTTTTCCAAATCCTTCTGGTATTTTGATGGAAGGGTTTTAATTAATGCTTTTATTGAAGCATTCTTTGGATCATTTAATATGGTGCATAACTTTTTCAAGTCAGTGTTCTTATCATATGAATCCAGAATAAGCTGTAATAGCTCTTCCTCCATATCAACCACATATATCCCATGTATATGAATAATTTCATCCTCAGGATCATAAGCAGGATTAGAGTCATTATTTGGTAAAGGTAACCTAGATAACATATCCACATTTGAGTGAACAATACCAGCCCTATGAATACTTGTCATTCTCCCTCTGTATTTTTGAACAGCCAACTGCCATCTGAACATATGTCTGTTTGGATTTTTCAAGTTTAAAAGGGATTTAACTGCACTCCAGTCAGTGAAAAGTTCAAATTTCTGGTCATCTAGGTAATAACGAAGCTTTTCTAGAGCGCACACTAAAGCTAAACATTCTAATTGAGTAGCACCATATTTCAATTCACTATTTCTCAAGGTTCTTGAAATATAACAAATTACTACTTCTGAAACTTTATCATTTATCACCTGTTTTTGATGGAGGGCAGCACCAAGACCAATGAAACTGGCATCAGTGTACAAAACAAATGGTTGATTAAAGTCAGGTAAAGCAAGAGTTGGTGCTGAAATCAATCAGTGTTTCATAGTGTCAAAGGCATTTTGTCTTTCACTATTCCAGACAAAAGCAACATCCTTTATAGTTAATTGGGTAAGGGGTAAAGCTATGACTTGGTAATTTTTAATATACTGTCTCTAGTATCCACACATTCCCAAAAAACTTTAAAGCTCTCTCACTGTTGTAGGAGCCTTCACCTGTTGTATGGCTGCCACTTTGTTCTGCCCAACACATATCTGTAAGCCTGAAACAACATGACCAAGAACTTTTAAAGAATGGAAACCAAATTTACATTTCTTCAAAGCAAGTGTCATATTTATTTCATCCATTTTCTGTAATACTTTACACAGGTGGTTAAGATGGTCCTCAAATGTTTTTGAGAATATAATGATATCATCAATATAAACCATCAGCCATCCTTCAATTATCTCTTGATGGAATGTGTTCTCCATGACTTTTTGGAAAACTGAAGGGGCATTTTTAGGGCCAAATGGCATCCTAATATACTTATAAATACCCATATGAGTAGAAATCATCAGAAAGTTCTGAGAATTTTTCTCAACAGGTACCTGGTGATATCCTTTGTTACCATCCAAACAGCTGATATATTTAGCACCCTGTAAAGTAGCATGTATAGAGCTAATTCTAGGTAAATGGTAGATATCATCAACAGTATAAGTATTTATTGCTCTATAATCACCACATAACCTGGCTTTATCTTTCCCCAAAGAAATTAGGACAGGTGAGATAACACAATATTTAGGTGTTTCAACTACCTTTTCAATAATATTCATTTTTTAAAGGGTAGAGATATTGTCTTCAATATCTTTTCTCTTTGTGGGAGAAGCAGGATAAGGCTTCTTCTTTAAACTAGGTGGTATATCAGTTAATGGGTAAGACAATGATAGTTTCATTTCCTCTTTAACTAATCCCAGTTCATGTGACCCATGAGCAAAGGCCATAGGAAAAGACTTTATCAATTTAATGATGGAAACTTTATCCTCACCAGAAAGTTGTTCTCCAAAAGAGGCATTGTCAATTTCAGAAAAAAGGGCAAGCCTTTCTTTTGTAGATCTTCCTTTACATTGAACCACAGAATTACATGTGTTCAATTCTGGTTTCAATAATTTTTTAGGGGAGGAAATCTTAAATTTTCTCTTCCCATTTATCCCCATTGTGAAACATTGGTTTGAGGGATCCAATTTTATGCCATACTTGGTTAAAATATCATTCCCTACAATAAACCAATTTCTTAAGTTATCATTTTTCATGACAAAAAAATCACAAATAGCTCTTAAAAAACCATGGTTATATTTAAAAAACACTGTGGCTTTGTATTTACCAATGGGGGACAAAACATAGCCATAACCTCTCCAATTTTCAGAAATTATAGGCATCAGTTTTGATTTATATTCTTGATCCACTGAAGAAAGTGCTCTCTCAGAAACTACACTTCCTCCAGCTCCAGAATCCAGAACAACTTCAATGCTGGTTTCATTAATCAAGACTGGTGCCTTGAGAGGTGTAATAACAATTGAGTTATCCTCAATGTTCTTTATGATCTCAGCATCTTCAACTGTAGATAAAGCATTATTATCAATATAAATAGTATTTAAATAATGAATATCCTCTTCCAGCATCAAGATTTCTTGTTGAGATTCATATGAAATATTGCTGGCACAATCACTTGACGTATCATCCAGTGCTACTGTGTCATCAGCATGCTCCACTCTTTGTTCTACAAGATTTATCTTCTTGTCACAAACATGGCCTTTCTGCCAAGTTTTTTTGCACTTGAAGCAAGTGTTTGTTGCATACTTTTTTGGTGCAACAGGGGCAGAAGGTTTACCAACCTTTTCCAGAGGTTTCTGTTGGTAAGTGGAGGGTTTCTCCAAAGGGTTCCTAGGAATGAATCTTCTGGCATCATACTTGTTATTTAGAAGGATCTCATTGCAAGTATTAATGAAAGAAAAGGGTTCTCTGGAGAACTCAGTCCTAGTCACTATCAAGTCTCTCAGAGACATTGGTAATTTCTAAAGGATCCTGTCTTTCCATAACTCAAACTGTCAGGCTGAGGTCAAGTACAGAGACGTGAACTATCTTGAATAGTCAGTTGTCTAGAAGATTTTAATGGTCCTATATGAATACTGTAATACTAATCCAATAAGTAGTAAAAAATAATTAAAATTAAAGGTCTCAGTAATATAATTATCACTATTTTTATATATGGCTTACAATCTTTGTATTTGGTAGAAAAATAGATTTTATAATTCAAATACTATTCAAAAGTCTTATAAAAGTACTGATTGATATGTATTGTAATTTATTTGGTTATATTGGTAAATTGTAAATAATAAAGAATGTAGAAGCAAGACTCAAAAACCTCCTCCTTTTATACACACTGAGTTCGCCAATAAATCCCTTGATATACCATCCAATACACAGTTAAAGACGCCTCAAATCCACTAATAGACCTTCCCATCAACATCCCTAGTGATCCATGACATAATTTAGACAAGTAACAACCACCAAAATCCTGTAATAATAAGGGAAATCCATCAAAATTAAAGAAAAAGACAAAAAGAGAGTATATGTGTATAAAACAATAATATAAAAGACTAAAGGAGACTTTTTAAGGTTAATGATTGCTTAAGAATAAGGGGGATTTACTGTAGAAATGGAGGGGCTAATCCTGACATTATACTACGTGAAATTCCCATTCAAAAAAAACCAAAATTGACTGAGAAACCACCAAAAAACTTAAAACAGAGCGTGAGATGTGGGGTAACTACATGCAGTCCTTGGAAGGCGCTTGCACGGGTAAATCCTTGACTAAAATTAGGCGAATTTAAGCGTGGTGATGAAATAAGATTCCAAGAATGAGGTTATTAATGAAATTAGTGCATATAAACAAGGTCAATGCACTATTAATTAGGCTAGGACACTAAATAAGTGCCTGTTGCCTAATTTAGTGTGTTTCCCCACAGTGGGCATAGAATGTGGGGTAATTATAGTGTGAAAAAGCTAACTTTGCTAAAAATGAAGCTATTCACATGGGAAAAAGCAGGCAGTATGTAGCCAGTACACAGAAACCATTTCTGGCATAAAAAAAACCAATTTTGAAAAGTCTTATTTTTATGCATTTAAATAGCCAAATAAGTAGTCCTAGATGAGATCAATTGATCTGTCAAAGTGCATTTTTGATATTCTCAATTTTATAGCGCATATAGTCAACTTTTAAGTGAAATAAAGCGCATTTCTTGTTTTTTGCATAAAACAATGAATATAACAGCTTTAAGTGTACTTAAAAACTATGTAGCCTTATACCTAAGGTTCTTAAGACTACTCTAACATATTTCAACTTAATATTAAGTACATAAGACCCATAAAAGGTGGATATATGCGTGTATATAAGGTGTTATAATGGCATTTTTTGTGTATTTATCATAATTTTACTTATGTATACTATTTGTGAACTCTTATTTATTGTTCCCATGTATAGTACATGTGTTTAACATAACTTATAAGCACTTTTTACTCAGTCCTGGATACATACAGGCTGACACAAACTCCATATTTGGGTCCATTGCCCTTAAGATTTTTACAAGTTTCATTAAAACTCAATAGGTTTATCAGTAGAAGAGCTATATCTAGTTTCCTCATACTGCCTTTGTTGAGCCATTCTGAACTTGGAGCCACAAAATTGTGCTTTAATAAATTTCTTCCAATCCTCCCATGAGTAGTCATTCCCATCTAGGAGAACAGATTCATACCACATTAGGGCAACATTAGTAAACAAAGAAATTAACTTGGACACAATTTCCTCATCTGGGAGTTTGTAAGAATTTTTTAAGTTATCAATTCTGCAAATAAATTGTTGCCAATCAGAGGAAGAATCACCATAAAATGTAAGATATTGGTAAAGTTTTGGCCAATTCTTTTGATTTGAAGGAGTCTCCTTAGTACAAGCTTGTTTCTGAGTAAGGAGCAGCTGTAACTTCTCTAGTTGGGCAGTAATCTCATTGTTCAATCCCTCTGTTAAAGGTCCTGGTGCATCATTAATTTTTAATGGAAATTCAGGGGTATCAACATGTATTTCTGGGACTGATTTACTTTTAGATGAACTAGCCACAGGTAACTCTGGAGCATCCTGTACTGTTTTTTCCTTCAAAGAAATCTCAGAATACTTTTGATCAATAAACAATGAGTTCAATTTCTCCTCAATGGTTGTTAGTCTAGTTTTCAATCTTGGAAGACTAGATAAATTCTCATTGATTGTTGAAAAAGATAACTGATTCTTATTTTGAAAAGATGAAAAATGGTCATTCAATCTTTTCAGATTCATCTTATCTATCTCCACCTCCTGGCAACAGGCAGATACAGTATCTTTTAGTATAGACAAATAATTTTTTATATTTTGCCATAAAGCAACTTTCTTTTCATGTATTTCTTTGTAATGAGACTATTCATCAGAGACTCTCTGTGATTCACTTCTTAATGCTTGATAACCCTGATCAATTAAAAAACTATTATATCTCTAAGTCAATTGAATATTGTTCATTATAAGGTTTTGTTTGGCAATAATATCTCTCAAGTACTCATAATTAGTCTTTGCTACATCTGGAATGTTTCTCAATAAGGAAACCGAGTAACTTTCAAGACTCTCATAGAACTCAGGGTCAAGAGTTTCATCAATTACAGCCATATCAGGATTAATCATTGAGGTTTCAATCAAAAGTAATGGATTAGATACATGAGTTATTTGTCTACTTCTCCCAGCCTCTACTGGTCTCAAGGTTTCTTCTTCCCTCTCAGATTTACCTGAAAGAACAGAATCAGCTACAAGAAATGGCACTTGAGAATCAATAGAGGAGCGTACCAGGGTTTTCTGGTTATGACCATATAGGGCTTTCTTCTTCTTTTGCTTCCTTGATAGGGGTGAGGAGGTGTGGGGTTGACCTGGTTGGGTCTTGAGGGACCTGCCTGAGGTAACTGATGCTGATTTGGAGACAGGTAGTCCCACTGAGTGTTTAACCAGTGCCACTTCCACTTGGACACTTCCACCTTTTCTTGGGACTGGGGAACCAATTGTTTTTGATCCCTGGGAAGAAGAGGTTTCTTCTTCTCTTGAAGAAAGGTATCTATCCTTCTCAACTTTTCTTCCAGAGCATCTACCCTTGCCTTTAGTCTCAAGTTTTCTGTCCTTAGCTCCTTTATGTGAGTTGACATATTCTTTACCTGTTGAGGCAATGGCATCTTTTTTATCCTGAAGCCTTTTGGAAGTTCTTCTGGTGGGTTTATCATAGGCTTCTGATCCTGAGTTTTGTCTACTAGGATTTCTACTTCTTCCATCTCTACATCCTGTTTGGGGCATGGATTTATTAATCTGAGAAATTCTTCTTGTTAAAGGAGAACTTACAGAAGCAGACTCATCATAATCAATCAAGTCTAGTTCCTCTTCATGTGCAGAAGAACCACTTTGGTCAGTCATTTTAAGATTTAACTGAAATGAAGAAAAGAGACAATAAGATGGATTAGTCTTTATTTTTAATTTTTATTTAACAGAAATAAAATAAAAATAATAATAATAAAATCATTTTAGGATAAAAATCAACTAAATAAAATTAATTTATTAATTCAAAAAAAAAAAATTAAAACCAGGATTATAATATAATCAACTGAAGAAATAAATTAAAATTTCTATTAATAATTTTAATTAATTATTTTCAGGATTTAAATCAACTAATTTATTACCAGGACTTAATGCCAACTGAAGTAATTAAATATGAATTTTGTTAATTAAAAATTTTTCTTTTAAAATGATCACTTAACTACCAGGACTTAATGTCAACTGAAGTAATTAAATATGAATTTTTATATAAAAAAATTTATTAAACTGATCACTTAACTACCAGGACTTAATGTCAACTGAATTAATTAAATATGAATTTTTATTAATTAAAAAAATTTTATTGAACTGATTACTTAACTACCAGGACTTAATGTCAACTGAAGTAATTAAATATGAATTTAAAAAAAATTATTGTCAGGACAATTTGTCAACTGGAACAAATAAAATTTAAATTAATCAGGACAAAAATTTTAACTGAAAATTGTAATAATTAATATTAAAATATAATTATTTATTACTTCAGGGACTAAGAACACTATTGCTCTATTATTTTCAACCAGGAAAAATTAAAAAAAATATAATAATAAAATTAAATCCAAATTACCAGACACCTACCCCTGTAAAATGAGCAAATTAATGCCACTTACAGAGTGCTGAGTAAAAGGAAAATATGTTGCAAATGAAAAGTGAAAAGTAACCCACAAATAGTAATATCAATAATTACCACAATATATACGACATTTAGTCAATATATGAACCTAAATTTTGGAGCCCGGTTCGATTCCCATTCTCAGCAAAAATATTTGTCACGTGACGTATGACGTTTGTCGTTTTTGTCGCTTTCTCGTCCTTACTGGTACTCAAATGCCGATGGTCCCTTCGATTTACGCCCTCAAATCACAATGCGCCGTTGATAATTTGGGAAGGCCTCCAATTGTCAAGGTGTACTTTTGGTCTAGAAGATTGGTTTGAGGTTTCTACGGGGTATTTAAGGGTTTAATGGTCTCTCAAAAAGAGGTATGTATTTCTAAATCAATATGATTGTTGTTACTCAAATAAAAGAAGTAGTTTTGAAATATTTAATATAGATTATAGATTAGAATTACACTGTCTTAAATTCTAAGCTTATAAAATATAGAAATAAGTATTGTATTGTAATTGTAATAATAATACTAATTGATAAAGAAATGTTCTGAAAAGCACAAAGTAAGAGGCCTTTTATAGGCAAACCATGAGGGAATAAAATATACGGAATTTACACCATATACTGTAAGAATGTAAGAAAAAGAATGACTAAAAGGAGTACCTATATGACATAAGAAATAAATAAACTGGTACATCAACAAGGGCATCAAATTTATTAGCAATAAAGTTTGAGTTCCTTGGACTGTCACAATTAATTACACAATAATTAATTAATTATATTACTTTCACGAGATTCCAGATCTCTCACTGAGGTAATATAATTGTTTAAAAGTTTTTTTATTAAAATTTTATTATTAAATTCTATTCCCATTGACTTATACTATTGACCACGGTGTTAGGGAGTAAAATTGTAGGGGACATTTTACTTAAACTAATTAATTATACTACTTATTGTACTTAACTAGTTAATTGTAAGTAATACTTAAGTAGATAATTAATTATTAGTAAGAAGAAGGGGGGTGGCTTCAACTTAGTAAAATAATTAATTATTTTACCAGTTAAGTCTAGTAGCCTGGCTGACAAAAGGAGCAATCATGCATATGTGTATAAATGGAAACCATATGTTAATTAGAGGATTGTGAAATTCACTCATCATAATCATTTAAGTATTAAAATAAATTAAGGTCATTGTTTTCTTGTATTTGAAACTAATTAGAAAATTGTTCTAAAAACATTTTTTAATGTGTATCATGTTTAAAAAGTTGGAAATATGATCTTTTAAAATTGTGAGTTTCTTATATGAGATACCAAGCTTTATTTTACATTGTTTCAAGTAGAATATAATTTTAGTATTAGAAATTGTAACCAATGTACTATTATCTGATTTTAATTGTGCTCTACTTATAGAATGATTACATGACATTAAACATTATTTAAGTCAAAAAGGTTTAAAGGATATTTAGAATTTTACAAAATTTCACCATTATTAATCTTTGATTTGAAAACCAAATATGATGTGCACTCACTAGAAATCAGCAATCCCAATTTAAACATAAATTATCAATCTAAAAATAATGAATCAATTAACATAAATATATATATATTATTTCAAAACCAAATCTCTAGATTTAAAATATGATGTTTTAATGAAAAATTGATACAAAACTTTAATGCAATGAACTTTCTTATAAAATTCAAAAATAGAATTTCAAAACAGGTGATTTCTGCAAAAAAAACTACTAACTATTGTGGATAAAGCATAAAAATAAGTCATATTTTTTAAAAAAATGATCTAACAATATTTATTTTTTTTAAAAAAAATCAAAAAAAAATTTAAGCTTGTTTGTTAAAATAATGTTAAAATCTGCTAAAAATTCTCTAAAGGTGTCAAAATATGTCAAAAATATGTCTAATTTTGTGAGCCAAAAATCAAAATTTTTGTATCATTTCCTGTTGTGCTATGACTTTATTCCACCCTGTTTATCTTATTGTTTCAGTATTACTTTGCTATGATGACTAGTTTTGAAGTTAAAATTTACAAATGTTCATTATATTTGATAATATGAAAAATAACTCAAACTTTTATAACTACAAAATAAGATTTTGAAAATCTTTCTTTCAATCAATGATTGAAGAAATTTTCAGTTGATTTGAGTAATGATTTTAGGAATAACAAAAAATTTGAAATTCAAAAGGACTTATTTCCAGGGAATATAATTATTTACTTGTGTAATGCATGAGCAACTTATCAATGATGTAAAACATCAGAAAAGTAAGTTATAGTTATAAATCTACAGATTATACTGTGTCTGGTATATATATCTTCAATAAATCTTTTAAACTGATCTTAACCTACACACCACACAATTGAAAATAATTATATTAAAAAAGGAAAAAATTTTATGATAATATCATAAATAATAATAACCGTGGATTGATATTCCATAAAAATGGTAAAAAAAAATTATGAGAACCTAAATCAGTATTCTTGCATCAAAATATATCCTTTTTGTCTTTGTAATTTATTTCAAACAAATTTTTTTAAATTTGAACCTATATATTTAATGGCAAAACCACTATTAGGATCCCTCTTAGACTTTTTAAGTAATTATATATATATATATATTATTTATTAAAAATTGAAATAAAAAATACAAAGATAATTTTTTTACCTTTAATTATTTAAATATAGAATATTTTCAGAATGGATTGTGTTTAATTGTGAAAGTTAGAAAATTAGAAGTTTAATTTATGAGTTTTTAGAAGGGAAAATATTGTCAAATTATTTCATAAATATTTATTTCATAGTTTCAAATGTTGAAATCTACAAACTAATGGGATTTAAAATAATATTGAGATTTAAAATCTGTTTTCTACTCAAGTAAAATAAAATAAAATGATGATATCAAAATTGAAATTAATTTTAAACTTTTGATATGCTCTATCTTCAATTTTATTGATAGTGCATCAAAAATTTAATAATATTTTTTTCTACATCACTTTTTACATAAAAGATAGTTTTATCATTTTATGCATTAAAGATTTCTTATATAAAATTATTATCTATGTCAACTTTTTATGACTATTAATCTATATAATAAATCTATTTAGAAGGAAAAAAACATCAGTATATACTGACTTTGAATTTATTTAATTTAAAATAGTTTACAGGTAGATATTGAAGGGTGATTTCATTTTTGAATATGAATTATAGAAGTGTTATTTTGTCAATTTTAATTCTTTTTGAGCTCAAATGTTTCCACTGCAACTTATTTAAGAATAATAATTATTTTTATTGAAATTCACATGAGAAAGTATACCTATTATTCAAAATCAAACTTGCTCTAATGGTGTTTTTCAATCATTATTTCCATTCATATCAATAAAACACATTTCAATTTGCTGATGTTTTGGTTTTTGATATCCCCAAGGCTTATATCTCAGGTGTACTATTCACAAAATTATTAAAAATATAATTTTTGAAATACATGATAAACTTGAAAGTGAGGGGGCATTAAATTTTTAAAAATAAATTCTAAATTCAGGATGAATAGTCTTTTTTCTGTTTTCACAAATGAAAAATTTTTTGTTTCAATAAATCCAGAAAAAAAATTTTTTGTAAGCATATTATATTAGATTTATTTTGATTTTACATACTATATTTTCAAGATTTTTGTTTAATATTTCCATTTAAAGTTAATGTTAATGTGAATTTTAAGTAAGCTTGAAGAAATTTAATCAATAGGCATATTGGATATGTAAAATAATATTTTGCTCCAATCTTGAATCAACCTGGGCTAAAAAATATCTTGAATAAGGTTTTTGTGGGTAAATTTGGATTAAAGTAGGATTAAGTGAGGTTTAATAAAGGACAGATAAAAGGCCAACTTCATTACTAGTGACTTTTTTCTCAAAATAGTTATAAAATATGTATCATTCTGGAATCAAGATTCAATAAAGTTGACCTCAAACAGAGATAATTTCTAGCAGCACAACACCATATTTACAAAGGTGTACGATACCCCAAATATTACTCATAATATAGCAAGGTGAGGAATCTACAAAATTATATTTGAAAGGAGGATTTATATTTTGAATTTAAAATTGAGAAATGGAATATTTTTTTTTTAATTTAAATATCTATTAGTAATTTTACCAAAAGTTTTCAGTAATCAGATTGAATTTTGATGATATTTTATTGTAGATTGATCATGTTGAGGAGCCATTTACTTAAAATTACTGGTTTCAGTTATGATATTCCATGTGAAATTCATTATGAATCTTTTTGAAAGTGAATAGTTGACATATTGGATATGCAAAAGCTTATGTTAGATCAAAGTGATCTCAAAGGGAGTTCAACTCATCATCAAATTAAGATTTTTCAAGATCAAAAGGTGATCAATGTAGGTTCATCATGAGCTCAATTTGTGACGATTCTCTGACTAAATGTAAGTTCAAAAAATTTTCTTAATGTGATGATGTGTGCATAATTCAGGAATATATTTGTGGCTCAACGGAGTTTAATCAAGGGGTATTGCTAGCAATACCCCCTCAATTTTTCTGTGGTAATTAATGATATGATAAGGTAGAGAAAAAGATCCTGAAAACTCAAAGAAATTATTAGTTTTTTTTGTTTTTTTTTAAAAAAAAATAAAAAGTTTATATAAGAGAAAGATAAAAAATAAGAAAGCAAAACAAGTGGTGAAAAGGGGTTTTTTTTGAAAGACAACCAGGTAAGATATAAAAAAAATTTCACTAGAAACTGTTATGGTCAGAAATTTTATGTTATTTGAAGAAACAAGTATGATGGAGAAAGCCTAATCCAAAAATTTTAAGAGAAACGGATGGGGATTTCTGTTTAGTGATGAGTATCTTTTCTGAAAGCACTTGTCTTTTGATTTTAGCCACTTTCATGAAACCTTGCATACAGGTTCACTGATAGGCTAATGCAAATTTCTGAAAGCTGGCTCATTAACTTTTTTCTTCATAAATTACATGCAGCAGTTTTTATACAGCTGCTAATTGTGAAAAAAATTCAATGAAATGGTGATCATGTGGCTTTAATTACACCTTATTAAATATTTCAATTCAACCTTGCTTTATGTGATTGTAACCTCAATATGTGTGGCAATCAAAGCCACATGAAAAGAAATTTGGTTGACTTTTATATTTATCTAGTTTCTTTTTTTAATTGTAGCTTACATTTTTCAGAAAAATATATACATGGTATGATGAATGTATCTGCAATATATATTTGCCTTGTTATCATCATATTTTTTGGAAAAACACAGGCAGATAAAATTATATAGGGAAATTCAAAAAATTCTCATTGAAATTGTGTAAAATAATTTTTAGGCTATAAAAAAAGTAAATTGTAAAAATTAGAAAACTACCTACAAGATGCTGTTTCTAAAAACGATAAAATCCCTATCTGTGACTCTGATCACTGAACTATGTATAATAGTGATTTAGCACCATTTAAGTACAGGCTTCCAGGTTTAAGTGTAGCTTAGTGACCCAAGCCACTTGAAGTGGCTTAGGTCACTTTTTTTAAATTTAGATTCAAACCAGCCAGGTTTCCTAGATGGTAAAATAAACAATATAGCCACCAATGTCTCTTTCAGCGGCTTTGGTAGCTTTTAAATTTCTCTCAGGTGCACCCTCTCAGCCAACTTAACTAGCTGCGTAAATTTAAGTCGCATTCAACCAAAGTTATGTTAAACAACTTTGGTTGCATGCATAAAGCATGTGAGCGGCAGCCAGTTTGAAACTGGCTGCATATTTTTAAATTTACAAGCAACCAAAGCCACTATCAGTAGTTTTGGTTACTTTATTAAAATATGAGGTTGGCAGCCAGTTAAGTACTGGAATCCAGCTTTTTTTTTAGCTTAGTGACCCAAGCCACTTAAATTGTCTTGGGTCATATTTTTGTGTAATTAAGATTACAACCAGCCATATTTTCCTGGCTGGTAAAATAAACAATATAGCCACCAAAGTTTCTTTCAGCAACTTTGGTAGCTCTTACATTTCTTTCAGGTGCACCCTTGCAGCCAGCTTAATTGGCCGCGGAAATAAGTTTTTTTTGGTCACCAAAGTAGAAAAATCAGCTTTGGTAGCCCTCATAAAAGTAAAAAACAGCAGCCAGATTAAAACTGGCTGCATATTTTTTTATTTGCAAGCAACCAAAGCCAATATCAGTAGTTTTGGCTGCTTTATTAAAATATGAGGTTGGGAGCCAGTTAAGTACTGGCTTCCAGCTTTAAGTGTAGCTTAGTGACCCAAGCCACTTGAAGTGTCTTGGGTCATATTTTTGTTTAATTTAGATGCCAAACAGCCAGGCTTCCTGGCTGGTAAAATAAACAATATAGCCACCAAAGTCCCTTTCAGCGACTATAGTTGCTCTTACATTTCTCTCAGGTGAACCCTCCCAGCCAGCTTAACTGGCTGGGGAAATATCTTTTTTTGGCCACCAAAGTTGCAAAAGAAACTTTGGTAGCCCACATATAAGTAATAAACAGCAGCCAGTTTAAAACTGGATGCATAAATTTAAGTGGCATGCAACCAAAGTTGTGTTAAACAACTTTGGTTGAATGCAGAGAGTATGTGAGGTGCAGCCAGTTTTAAACTGGCTGCAGGTATGTAAACTATGAGCAATAAAAGTCACTATCAGTGTGTTTGATTGCTAATATAAATATAAAAAATATTTCAGCCAGTAATGAACTGGCTGCCAAAATTTAAAAACATGAAATATGTGACCCAAGACACTTTCAGTGACTTGGTTAGATTTAAAAAAAATAAAAGTGCAATAAATCAGGTTTTCCTGACTGATAGAAAAAAATTAAAGTACCCAAATTTTTCTTGCAGTAAATTAGTTTCTGCAATTATGATGATTACACTCAAAGATAGTTTAAGCTGCCTGGTATTTTTAAAATATATTTGGAAACCAAAATGACGTCTTGTCATTTTGTTTTCTTAATTTTTAATAAAGTGGATACCATAAAGAAACAGGTAAAATAACTCATCCAAAGAGGTTAAAATGAAACCCAAAGCATTTAAAGGAACCAAATCAACTGTCCAAGATCCCAATAACATCCCCAATCATCCATATTAACCCAGTAATCATATCCCAACCCATAAATCTGTGAAAATCTATCCAAGGAAGCAGATTAAGTTGTCCAAACTGGATATATGCGCCTGAAATAGGTGTATATGCTTGTGTAGGTGTTTTGATTCCAATGAATACTTCCATATGACCTAAAATTAGCAGAAAAATAAAGGTTATAGGCTATTAAGAGGTTAAAAGTCTTTTTTAGACCTAAATATACATAGTATAACTACATATTTCACTGAATTTGAGGATTATGTATACATATAAGCTTATGTATGTCTATAATTACTTAATATCACTTAAGATAAGAATAATATGACACCATTAACACCTTAATAAGTATTATTAGGCTATGGATAAGCAATTTACACTACTTTAAGTCATATAATAATGTATTAATTGTATATGTATGTATTATAACAATATATATTGGTATTTTAACCTTATTTTTAAGTAATAAGCTTAATTTAATTAAGGTTATCTTATTTTAAACATAAGAATTACTAAGTCCTGGAGATACCTAGGTTGCCACCCCCTCACCCAAAAAACAATAAAAAAATGTTAAGACATTTTAAATAACAAGTAAGAAGTGAATAGTAAAATAATTTTAAAATTTCTATGATAAATATACTGAATTAAACAGTATTATATGAATTTAA
Source organism: Hemileia vastatrix (assembly GCA_030280995.1). NCBI lineage: Eukaryota > Fungi > Basidiomycota > Pucciniomycetes > Pucciniales > Zaghouaniaceae > Hemileia > Hemileia vastatrix. Next base: position 23,251,998 of record JASXTE010000004.1, on the reverse strand, counting down.
ATTTTTTCAAGAGATTTTTAAGATCAGAGATTTCATTTTATGGAATCCACTGGCCATATTCACTTGATTTATTTTTAAACCTCAATAAATACTCAACTCCCTTTTCTTTAGTAAGGTGTCTTTTTTGAAGTATCTTTTCAATTTCTGCCTTTTCCACTATTTCTTCAGGTTGCTGTTTATGCCTTCCTGATCTTCTTGAAAATAGAGCAGTATAATTAGAATGGTAAGGTTTTATAAGAGAAATAGGAAATACTGGATTTTTTCTATCATATGGTGCATATAAAATAACTTCAACAGCATTGTTACCAACCATCTTTTCTACTACAAATGGTCCAATGAATGGATACTTCAATTTAACATTACCATTTAAATTGAAATGCAGTGTTGAAATAAGGACTTCATCACCGTCTTTGAACATTTGTTCTTTATGGGCTTTATTGCATCTTTTCTTTTCATACTCAAATGCCTTATTTATACATTCTTGAGAATTCTTTCTGCATAATTCTTGCATCTGAAGAAAAGATTTTGTACCTGGATGGATATCCAATCTAGGTAATTTATTAAGAGTTTTAGCAGGGGTATTAGGTACATAAACCAACCATAAATCAAATGGCTTTTTGACAGTGACAGAATGTACTGTACTATTGTATGAAAAATCTAAACCTGGGATAAGGGTTACTTAATCATGTGTGAATTTGTCATTTTCTTTAAAGTCAAGAACAAAAGCACAATATCTTCTTATCATATCATCTAAAGTTTGTATCATTCTTTCAGCTAGCCCATCAGTTTGTGGATGGTGTGCTGTATAACATTTTAATTGACACCCTGAAACATCCATATGTGATGTCCAGAACTCAGAAGTAAATTTAGGATCTCTGTCTGAGACTATTGCTTTGGTAAAACCTGATATATTTAACATTTGTGTCCACCATAAAAAATCTAAGTCCTTTTCAGAAACCTCTTTGTGGGTAGGAATAAATTTACATATTTTTGTAAATCTATCTACAATTACCAATCAGGAGTTATAACTCTTATGCCCTCCTATTTGAAAAACTGTTACAAAGTCCATGTTAACTATTTCTAATGGAGCTTTAGGTTCTCAAGCAATTGTAATAAACCAGCTCTTTTTCCTGTTAATCATTTAGATTTTTGACAAATATCACATGTCACAACATATTTTTGAACATCATCAGACATGTTAATCCACCAAGCTGTATTTTTTACTGTGATTAATGTTTTATGGAAGTCAAAATGACCTGCTAATATATCATCATGACATATGCTTAACATTAACTCTTTCATTGAATGGGGAATTACAATTACATTGCTTAATTTTTTTTCTGTAATATATAAAACCATCCTCAATGGAAAATTTTCCTTTTTCCAATGCTTCTTTATACTTTTGTGGTAATTTTTTTATTAAAACACTCATTGAAGCATTAGATGGTTCATTTAATATTGTAGTAAGCTTATTCAAGTCGGGATCTGAAGTATAATTATCAAGAATTGATTGCATAAATTCATCCTCAAGATCTACAATATAAATGCCATAAATGTTAATAATCTCTGTTTCATGAACATAAGTAGGATTATCATCATTGTTTGGTAGAGGTACTCTAGATAACAGATATAAGTTAGAGTGTAAGGTTCCTGCTCTATGTGTAATGGTAATCTGTCCTCTTTATTCTTGTACAGCTAATTTCCATCTAAACATATTTCTATTAGGAGTTTTCATGTTTAAAAGTGACTTAACTGCACTACAGTCAGTTATTAACTCAAATTTTTGGTCTTCAAGGTAGTAATGTAGCTTCTCAAGAGCCCATACTACTTCCAAACATTCAAGTTGAGTAGCATCATATTTCAATTCACCACTTCTTACAGTATGTGAAATATAGAAAATTACTACTTCTAAAATTTTTCCTTCAATAAGTTGTTTTTGATGCAAAGCAGCACCCAGAGCAATAAAACTTCATCTTTATACAATACAAAAGTTAATTGGAAATTTGGTAACCCCAAGATAGGGGTTGTCATTAAACATTCTTTTAACTTATCAAAAGCCTTTTGTCTTTCATTTTTCTAAATGGAAGCTTCTGATTTCTTTATCAGTGTGGTCAATGGTGAGGCAATTAATTTGTAGTTATCTATATATTGTCTATAATAACCACACATACCAAGAAGAGATTGTACATCCTTTACATTTTGAGGAATTCCAATATTCTTAATTGCAGCCACCTTATTTTGGTCTACACATATTTGTAAGCCAGATACAATATGACCAAGCACTTTTAAAGACTCAAACCCAAATTTAAATATTCTCAATGCAAGGGTCATTTTTATTTCATCCATTCTCTGAAATACCTTCTTTAAATGGATTAAGTGTTCATAATATTTCTTAGAGAAAACTATGATGTCATCAATGTATACTATTAACCATCCTTCAATCATTTCATTATGGAATGTTATATCCATTAACTTCTGAAATACTGAAGGAGCATTTTTTGATCCAAATTGCATCTTGACATATTTAAATATTCCCATATGTGTTGTTATCAACAAAAAGTTCTATGAATTCTTTTCTACTGGAATCTGATGGTACCCTTTATTTCCATCTCAGAAACTTATATATTTATCACTTTTAAGGGTAGCATGTATAGATTCAATCATTGTCATGGGATAAATATTATCCACTGTGAATGTATTTAATGCTCTATAATCACCGCACAGTCTTACTTTACCTTGTTCAAAAGAAATAACCACTGTTGATATTACACAATAATTTGGTGTACTTTCATTCTTTTCAATAATGTTCATTTTTAATACCATCTTAATATTATCCTCTATTTCTTTCCTCTTCATTGGTGAAGAAGGGTATGGTTTCTTTTTAAGACTAGCAAGAATATTATCCATATTACAGGTTAAACTAATTTTCATCTCATGATCTTTTACAAGGGGAAGCTCATTGGTTGCATGTGCAAAAGCCATTGAAAATGCTTTAATTAAGTCTAAAATATTTGTTTTCTCAGCTTTACTTATCTGAGTTCCAAATGATGCTTTTGAAATTTCTGTTTCCAGAAGTTCAATTTCATTGGATTCTCTTCCTTTGAAAGGAATATTTATTACTGACTCAATGTGTAAGACCATGTTAAAAGAATTTATTTTAAATTTCATTTTCCCATTCATGAAAATTGTAAAATTATTATTAGCAGGGTTAAATTTTACACCAAACTTAATCAAAATGTCATTTCCAATGATAAAACATTTACTACAATTAGTATTATCTATTACTACAAAGTCACAAGTTACTATAACATAACCATGTTGATATTTAATGAAAACAGCAGCTTTGAATCTACCAATGGGGTGTAGTACTGATCCAAAACCTCTCTAATTTTTACTTTGAAGGGGTTCAAGCTTTGACTTATACTCACTATCAATTTTCTGCAATGTATTTGTTGAAACAACAGAACCAGCAGCTCCTGTGTCAAATACTATATTTACATTTTCTCCAGAAATGATAGCTGGAACCATGATAGGTGTCATTTTCAAGTTATCAGCTTGTAAATCCTTAATTATTTCAGCATCCTCAAAATTCATTAAAGATTAATTTGAGTCCATATTTAATATTGGAGTTTCAAAGATGGACAAATCATCTTTTAACACACAGACTTCATTCTCGTCACTATATGAAATATTACTGTCATAATCACTTATATCTTAAATTTTTTCTGTTTCATTTTCAGATTCATTCTGATTTTCAACAATATTTATATTCTTCTCACATTTGTGACCTTTAACCCAAGGTTTATTACACTTATAACAAGTATTAGTTTCATACTTTTTAGGTACTACAGGTGCAGTGGTTTTTTTCTGCTTCTCCTTAAGTGTTTTTGAATTCTGATTTTTCACAGGTTCATTATTTTATTTATAAGTGGTGTACCTTGCTTCATACTAATGGTTTAAAAATATTTCATTGCAAATATTAATAAATTCAGAATGTTCATTAACCATTATTGTTCTAGCTACAACAATGTCTCTGACAGATATAGGTAATTTATATATTATCTTATCTTTCCATAAGTTAAAATCCATGTTTGGCCCAATAGCGTCTAATACTTTATTTAAATTCATTAAAAACACCATATGTTTGTCACCATTTAACGGATTATACCTAGTTTTCTCATATAATATTTGCTAAGTGAGCCTGAATTTAGAACCTCCAAATTGTTTTTCAATTAGTTGTTTCTATTCAGCCCAATATTAATCTTTACCCTCACTCAAAACAGCTTCAAACCATAATAAAGCAACATCCTTAAATACTGAAATTAATTTTGATGTTATTTCTTCATCTGGTAGCTTATATGAGAATTTCAAGTTGTCAATTCTTTGGATAAAAGGTTTCCAATCAGATTTGGCTTTACCATCATAAGCTGGGTACTGATCTATCTTAGGCGAGTTCTTCTGATTGGATTTTGTTTCACTAATCCTAGGAAAATTCATTAACTCATTTAATCTTGATAAATTGTCTTGTATTTCATCTTGCACGGATTTGTGACTTACATTTGTATTTTCAGACTTGACACTACCACCAGACGGTTTTACTTGTGGTAGTATGGGGAATGATTGAAATTCATTTTTGACAATGAAAGGGTTATTATTATACTGAGTATACTTCTGATTATCCTGATTCATTAGTAGATTAGCAGTTTCAATCTCAACTTTATTCAATCTTTGTAGCAGCTCAGAGACACTCTGATTTGTCTGGGAAAAAGATAAATTTTTTCTTGATTCAGTTTTCAATAAATGTGCTTCATACAACTTTTCTAACTCACAGAATTTGTTTGAAGGCTCACTATATTTATTACTCAAAGAATCATACTTAAGAGTTAGAGCCAAGTATTCATTCTCTATTTCTTTATTTGTTGTTTCCAGTTGAGAAATGTTCAATTTCAAGGACAAAATTGTATCACTTGTGAGCTTAACTTTCTGTTCCTCACAATCAGTCATTCTATTACATAATTATGAAACAATTCTATGGACAGTAGGATTATTATTAAAATACTCCATGTCTTCCTTCTCAATTTTTTCACTGTTGTGTGAATTCCTCATCTCACTAGTAAGTGGTGGCAGCTGAGGATTAACTGTATTATTATTATAAATAGTACTGTTGTTATTGACAAAAGATAAGTCAGGTGTATCTACATCAAAACCTAATTTCTCAAGTCCACCTCAATTCTCTGTACAGATTTTACATCAATAATATTAGCTATATTCTAATAATAAGTATTGTGTTCAATCTAAGAGGGTAATCTACTTACCATGGGATTTGTGCAAGCCCCAATTTTTGGCGCTTTTTCTTTCCTTTTTAGGGCTGAGGTGAGGAATTCTGATGAGGAGGAGGATCCCTGTTGCAATTGTGACTGGACCATTGCTGGTGGAACCAATCCCACTTCCATTTCTCTACCAAGATTTTTTCCTGAAAATGATGTGACCCTCCTTGGGTAAGGGGTTGTTGGCTTGGATTCCCTACCTTTGACTCTGCCAAGGTTTGATTCATCTGTTGGAAACCCACCTTGCAGTTTTTTTGCAACTTCTCTACTTCCTTTAGCATGAAAGACTTTGATTCCTCCAGTTTCAGAACCTGCTTTTCCAGATGGGACAGTTGATCCTGCAGAGGAGGTGAAGTCTTTTTGATTTTTATCTTTTTTAAGAGGGCATCCTTTTCCTTTATGCTCATTTACTCTGGTTGTGGGTAGGATTGAACCTCCATGGTGATGTCCTGGAGCAATGTTTTTAGCTTTAGACCTGGTGTTATAAGCAGGTTTTCACTTAAATTGACCTGTTGTACACTCATTGTGTCTTCAAATAACAGTTTTAAACGTCTACAAAACGAAAAACCTATATGGTAATTAGTTGACAAAAAATATTAGCAACAAAATTTCTAATGAAAGCTCTGGAGCTTACCCTGAATTTATATCTTTATTTATTTAAATAAAATATAAGAAAATTCAAAAAAATCTGTTAAAAAATTATAGAATAATTTTAAATAGACCTTTTTAACAGTTAATAATTAGCTTACCAAGCTTTAACCAAATACCAATTTGATTGGGTGTTATATTGGTGACCAAATACCAAGTGAAATTGGGTTTATATTGGGTACAGTTACTACTGTAAATACCTAATTTTTATTTTAAAAAATTAGTACAATTATTATAAATGTTCTTTTCCGCAATCAAAGAGTTATGATGACTCCTTAATGTGCTGAAGACCCAAATATTTGGTTTTTTTGAGATATACTAGAGTAAAAATCACGTCCTAAGGCTTATACTAAATAATAAGTAATAACTAATGAAAAACCCCCTATTTTCAGTTTATACTAGTATATAAGTATGATTTAATAGTAAATATTAATTTTCCAACTACTTATTAATAAATGATTTAGTGATTAAACTTCAGGGGAAGACTAATAAAATAGTTATTCTCAATTTAAACTCACAATAATTGCATTTTATGTGTGCTAGTGGTGGAAAATATATCAATAAAATATAGTTATAGCTTATATAAAGATAATATCAATTTATAAATGCTTTATAATATATTTCTATATGATATTAATTGTGTTTTAGTGTTTGCTTAATGTGTAGTAAGTACGTGATCTCCAATAACCCCTCAAATCCTCCCTTACTAATACCAAAATCCATTGTAGTGCGCAGACCATCAATCCAAATGATGTCACTACTATCCCTGGAGATTAAAGCACTGTGAGGGCCCACCACCTCACCATGGCGTCCACTTCAAGCAGTTTCAACACTAAGACCTCCATTAAGGACCCTCCATCAAAATTAATGATACCACAGACCCATACCATAAATAGAATAGACTGATAAAAGCAGATACCATAATGAAACAGGTAAAATAACTCATCCAAAGAGGATAAAATGAAACCCAAAGCATATAAAGGAACAAAATTAACTTTCCAAGCTCCCAAAAATATCCCCAAGCATCTATATTAATCCAGTAACCATATCACAATCCATAAATATATGAAAATCCATCCAAGGAAGCAGATTAAGTTGTCCAAACTGGATATATGCGCCTGAAATAGGTATATATGCTTGTGTAGGTGTTGTGATTCCACTGAATACGTCCATATGACCTAAAATTAGCAGAAAAATAAAGGTTATAGGCTATTAAGAGGTTAAAACCCACTTATAGACCTTAATATACATAGTATAACTACATATTTCACTGAATATGAGGTTTATGTATACATATAAGCTTATGTATGTCTATAATTACTTAATATCACTTAAGATAAGAATATTATGACATCATTAACACCTTAATAAGTTCTATTAGGCTATGGGTAAGCTATTTAAACTACTATAAGTCATATAATAATGTAATAATTGTATATATATGTATTATAACCATATATATGTATTTTAACCTTATTTTAAAGTAATAAGCTCAATTTAATTAAGGATATCTTATTTTTAAAATAAGAATTAATCAGTCCTGGAGATATCTAGGCTGACATTTCTCCCCTCCAACTCCAACACTACCTCTTCTCCACCCACATTTTTCCACCTCCACCTCCACCACCTTTTTAAAACCTGACACTACCCTACCAACTCCACTTTTCCTACCTCCACTATGCCCATAAAAGATTTCTTAATTTGACATAGTGGTGAAATCATGGTCATAATTGTGGGGAAAAGTCAGTGTTAATGAAAATAAAAAATTATGCTTTTTTTGCATTTGCTACATTTCCTGATTATTCTCACTTGAAGAATTAATAAGAGAAAAGAAATGACTGCTTTTGTAATAAGTGACCAATAATTTTGAGATAATTTATCAAAGGCAAAGTCTTCAAGGAATAACTAATAGTATATTTTTTTCCAGATCTGAGGCAAGTGAATTTTGAAAAGAAAGAAAAGTAGGAGTTACTATGAGAAACTTATGTATGATAGCACTGCAACTTGACTTGATTGAAAAGTAATACAGGATTGAAAAAAAGGATTTGAGAGTGTCTTTTTAGGTTCCTAATAGGGTCTAACCGAGCTTCACCTTTCAGCTATGCACCCAAACCCATTAAATATTGTTTGAGAATGAGGGAAGTGATGTCTGTGGCCCAGTCAACAAACCAATGGTGCACAGATATCTCAAAAGAGATTATGGTGTCACCGGAAAATCTACCCACAAGGTCGAGGGTGTTCCTGGAAGTGAGATGGAGGGAGGAGTTTAGAAACTTCTTCAAAGCACAGAGGAAATGTTCAAGGAAGTTATTCAAAGATGACTTGAAGGAAGAGCTACTGCTTCAAGATATGTTCGATAAGAATTCTAATATAATTTAAAGGTAATATTAATATTCTTAGGATCTCACAAAGGGTTGGAGACTCAATAATCAAAGATTTAACTTTTAGAAATGATTACTGAAATAATAACAAAATTTACAATAATAATGATTTAACCTGAAGCTTTACCACTATTAACTATATATACGTTTTATAATTTAGTTCTTTAGAAATATCAAACCAAAATACAACCCCTTTTATATCCATTACTCCTCCTTGCATTGACCTCATACCCATCCATCATTCCGCACACCACAGATCTCCGAAAATACACCCATTACACCTGGACCCTTCTCATTAACATCCGTGAACCCTTTAACCCTCCACTAACCATCCCCTCCATGCTCACTACCTCTGTTAATAACCCACAGATACTTAATAAACCTTTTAGCGGAATATTGCATTAACTATTGCGCTGTGCGTCGCTTATCGAAGAAAAGACTAAACACACTATTAAGAGATTGAATAATTTAGATTTAAAGTTTAGATTAGTTTGGTTGAATAGTGAGTACACAAAGGAAAGTTGCAGTTGCTATGTAGAATTGTTTTCTGCGCTTCAATTATGGATTTAGACCTCTGTATTATTGATTTAATGAGCTGCTTTTGCCTTGAGTTTCACGTGGCACATGACAGATGCCTGGGTATAAAAAGCGAGCTCTGTTGAGCATGAGACACATTCTTCTCACACTACTTTCTCTGACTCCTCTTTTATTAATTATTTTTTTTCTTGTATTATCTCAAACTGCCCTACTCCAACTCCCAAGCCTAAACACCCCAAAGCGGATGGTGGAATCTTTACACGGCAATATTCCCAAGCATGCACGGCCTGCAAATTAATGGAGTATTTTTGCGTCAAAAGCATGGCCACACAAGGTCCTTTCCGGAAATGTGAGTTTTGCCGCTGGAGACGGGTGTTGTGTGATGCTTACTCAAAAAATGAGGACATCAAGAAATTATTTAACAAGACTAAGTACTGGGTAATCCCGAAGACCAAAGAGGTGGTTAAAGACATTTGGGATGTGTCGGTTGGGGACAATCTTTCAGTATAAGAAGTTGAGGAAGAGGTTGAGGATACCGTGGCAACTTGGGTAACCCAGGTCACAGGTAAAAAACAAGGGGTGGAAGAGGAGGTGGATGAACTGGTCGAAGAGGATGAGGATGAAGTTCCTATCTCAAACCGCACTCTGAAGAAGTGGTGGATGATCATCGAAGTTGATGAAGAGGAGAAGGAAGTGACAGTAGTGGTCACTCCAAGGCTATTTTTAGAGCCTGACCCGGTTTTTGAAGTAAGTCTGCCTTTTCTTGTTTCAAGATTATGTTACTGATGACTGTATGGTTTTAGAATTCAGATGTAATCACGGAAGCTCCAATTGTGGAAGCTGTGCCATCCCTGCCAATTGAGGCAAGTCAACCGTCGGTTGATTTGAGGGAGGATAACAAGGAAACCCTTGACCAGGTATGATTGAAGAAACCTTAGCAGGGTCAACAAGCTCGATTCATCGAAAATTTAAGTGATGAGATCGACAAGATTTTTGATGCCGCCCCTTTGATGTGGCAGAAGAATTACTGGAGATTGGAGAAGTGGTACTGGTAGGAGAGGAGGAGAAATTTGAAAAATGCAGGAAAAAAATAAGGGTGGTATTGGAAAAAATGAAGAAATTGGTTCGGGAGAAAATACAGGAGAAAATTTGAAATGGAAAGAGAAAAAAGAAAGAAAGAGGGAAGGAAAAAAAATAGAAAGCAAATTGTGTATTTATTTATTTATTTTATTTTGTTGTTTTAATTGAAATTTTGACATATATTTTATAAGATTTTGAAAAAGAAAAAGAAAAAGAAAGAAAAAAATATTTGAATAAAATTTTGTTTTAAATTTTGAAAGATAAAAATTTGAATGAAAGAAGAAAAGAAAGAATATTTAACTGAGGAAATTTTAGTTTAAGTTTTGAAAAGAAAAAAATAGTTGATTGAAACATTTTTGTTTGAAATGAAAATTCAATGAGAGAAAATTTGTTATATGTGAAAGATTATTTTTTGAAGTTTTTGAGGAATTTTAGTTATTTGAAAAGAAAGAAAAAATAGTTTTGAAAAAAGAATTTGAAAGAAAGAAGTAATTTGTTCAATGAATTTTAAAAGAGAGATTTAAAGGTTGAAGTGAAGTTTGAAAAAAATTGTCGTATTGAGCTAGTGAAAAATTTTGATAGTTCAAAGAAAAATAAATGAGGGACAAGAAAAGAAGTTTGAAAGGAGAAAAGAAAGAAAATTAAAGGAATTATTGATTTTTAAAATTTTATTTTAATGAATTTTAAGACTTTATTTTTATTATTTTATATTATTTTATTTTTAATTTTAACTTTTTAATTTAATTTAATTTAATTTGAGTTTATTTTATTTTATTTTATTTTGTTTTATTTATTTAGTTTATTTATTTATTTTTAAAGAAGGTTGAAAAAAGCTTTTGAAAAGAAGAAGAAAAAAGGAGAAAACAGAGTAAGGATTTTTAGAAGAGAAGAACTTTTAGAATTTTAAGGAAAGAAAAGAAAAGAATAGAGAAAGAAATGAAAAAAGAGAAGAGAAGAGAAAAATAAAAGAGAGTTCTAAGGTTTTGGTTTTAAAGGATATTTAAGATGAAAAAATTTTATGATTTCATGGGCGTTAGAAACATTGATGGATGGTTCCCTGGATGTTTTGTCTGAGTCATCGAGGAAGCCTTCCCATTCCATGAGGTATTGAAGTTTCCCCTTGCGCATTCTTGAATCAAGGATACAGCTTACTTCCTACTCTAGATGGTCTTCTACTTCGACTGGTTCCTGCCTGGGTATCTTTCTCAAGCCAGTTCCAGGAGAGATACGTGAAAAACAGGGTGAATAGCCTGCCATTTAGGAGATATCTTGAGTCGAAATGCAGTTTTAGAGACTTTGGAGTCAATTTTGAATGGTCCCAAGAATTTTTTGGCCAGTTTCTTTGATGGTTGAGTCGTTTGAATGTTTCATGCGTTGAGCCATACTTTGTTGCCTGGTTTAAAGGAAGGAGCAGCTTGTCAATGTTTGTCAGCCTGTTCCTTGTACCTTTGAATCGCTAATTCCAAGTTTGATTTAAGCTCTTCTTGGAGTTGTGATATGGTTAGAAGATAATGTTCTTCAGGATGACTAGTTCCTACATGGATTGAGTTGAATTGAGGATGTCTTTCATAAACAGTTTCAAAGGGAGATTGTTGTGTCGAAGAATGAGTTGAGTTATTATAAGCAAATTTGGCCAATGGTAACCATGTGGTCCAATTATCTTGTTGATAATTGACATACATTTGAAGGTATTGTTTGAGGATTTGGTTGACCCTTTCCGTTTGCCCATTGGTTTCAAGATGATAGGCCGTGGAGAGATTCCTCGTGATATTGAGTTGTCGACACAATTGTGTCCAGAATGTGGATACAAACAATGAGCCTCTATCTGAAATAATATCATTACGTAAGCCATGCTTTGAAAATAAATATTCTTGAAACAATTTTGGCAAATCTTCTGCTGTAGCAGTAGTAGTGGTTTTAATGAAAATAGACATTTTTGAAAATCTATCTACTATTACTAATATAGCATCAAAATTATTAGAAAGAGGAAGTTGAGAAATAAAATCCATTGATAAAGATTCCCAAGGTTTAGAGGGAATAGGAAGTGGTTAAATCAACCCATGCTTCCAGTGACGGGGAGCCTTATTCCTATTACATTATTAACAAGATCTTATATAGGCCTTGATTTCTCTGGTCATTCCTGGAAAGAAGAAATTCCTTGCTATTAACTGGTAGGTTTTATCAACCCCAAAATGACAAGCTAATGGAGAGTCATGTCCAATGTTGAAAATCCATAATTTTATTTCATTGTTGTTGTGTATGACTACTCTACCTTCAAAAACTAATAGACCTGATTCAATAATAAATCTTTTGGCCCCTTGATTCAAAAGCATTTTGTCTTTTAACCCTAAACAATAATTATCCTTTGACTGAGCTTTGAGGATGTTGAATAGTGGATTTTGAAAGGATTGAATTGTCATCAAATCAAGTTGATGGGTCATTAAAATTGATTTGTTAAAGATTCATTTCACATTTGCTGGGTTCTTGTCAGAAAATGCATCCCCCCGCTGTGGGTAAATTTCATCCCGATGTGACAGGATATCTGGGACAATACAGTTCTTACCTGGGCAATAGGAAATAGAAAAAGAAAATTCAGACAGAAATTCAGCCCACCTGGCTTGAAGCCTGGTCAACACTTTGGAAAACATAAAGTATTTCAAAAAAATATGGTCAGTCAGGATTTGAAAAGGACTATCTAGGCTGAGAAGAAAAGAGTGCAATTTTTTAAGACAATGAATAATAGCTAAAAGCTCTTTGTCATGAATTTCATAATTAAATTCTGCCACAATGAGTTTGCATGACTCAAAATCAACAGGATGAAGCAATTTAGTTTCAGGATTGAGTTTAGAAATGATGCCTGTGATAGCATAATCACTAGCATCTGTCTCGACTATTTTCGAAGCAGAAGGATCAATGTGCCGAAGAATTGTAGCTGTGGTGAATGCAGTCTTCAATGCTTCTAATTCCTTTTGTTCTGTAGAAGTAAAAACAAAAGGAATATCATTTCTAAGAAGAGAAGTAAGATTGGAAATAGTTTTAGATTAATCTTTAATAAATCTTCTATAGAAATTTGCAAAACCCAAAAATCCTTGGAGGGATTTAACAATTTTGGGCTCAGGCCATTCTAGGACTTTTTGGACCTTTTTGTTGTCCATGACTAAACCATCAGTGGACAATGTAAACCCCAAAAAATCAATAGATTTGAGATGGAATTCACATTTATTGTGCTTGGCATAGAGAACATGATCTCGAAGGCAATTTAGAACCTGTCAAACATGATATATATGTTCATCTAGTGTCTTCGAGAAAATTAAAATTTTGTCTAAGTAGACGACAACAAAATGTTCAAAAACATCTTGAAAGATGTCATAAAAAAATTTTGAAAAGTAGATGGTGCGTTACATAATCCAAAAGGAATTACTAAATATTTAAAACTACCAAATCTAGTGCGCATTGCAGTCAGTGGTTCATAATTAGCACCATTAAAAAGGGTAAGAAGAAATGACATAGGAGGAACGGGATATGCCTTCTTCTTTGTGACTGTGTTGAGCTTTCTATAGTCAACACACAACCTAAGCCTACTGTCTTTTTTCTTTACAAAAAGAACAGGGGAGCCGCTGAAGATTTACTGGCTCTGATGAAACCTTTGGCTACATTCTCTGCAATGTATTCTTGAAGAACTTGAGATTTTTCTTTGACAAAGAATAGACAGGACCTGCCAGAGGTACTGGACCTATTAACTCTGTTTGATGGTTGTAGGGTCAATGAGGTGGTAACTTATCGGCCTTGCAGATTGAGAAAATATCAAGGATATTGTGATGGATTTATGGTAGAGTTGATCTAATGGCTTCAACATTGATTTGGTTGTCCTCATCATCTTTGAGAGAATCTGTTGAGGGAAGACCAGAATTGAGAAGGCATAATTCGACTACTTCAAGGCAATTTAAATCCTCTTTGAGTGAATTTATTGAGCTAGAAGGGTTAGCCAATTGCTCATTTAGAGACAGATCAGATGCTTTCAAGTCATCTGGTAGAGATTTGTCCTCTAGCAGGACATTTTCAGATGGGTTGTTTAACTCCCTTTTGACCTGCATTGAAGAATCAAAAATATACTTAGCACGTGGGGTGATCAATCCCCATGACCAATCAATTTCAGGATTCAAATGCATTAAAAAGTCATGGCCAAGGATGGTATCTTCCATTCTTGGGGCGTCCAAAACTGATAATTCCCACTCAAAGGGGGAATATTCGGAAAGTTGAAAACCCATAAAACTTTCTTACTTACCCAATATTTGGGTTCCTCTGATTCCACCAAATAAATTGGAGTTCAATCAATATCTGTGAATGTCATCTTTAACTTCTTGGAATTAGATAAACTAACAAAAGAAATTGAAGCTCCAGAGTCTATAATACAACTAAAGGGGGTATCCTCCTTAAAATGAATGAATCTCAAGCGGTTTAAGGCAACTCCAGTCCTTAAGACATGGAGGTTCTGTGCACTGGGAGAGATAAGATAGTTTGCTTTGCACAAAATTAAACTATCTACTAGTTTTTTGACCTTGAACTGGTACCTTCTCTTTCCTTAAACTTTACACAATCTTCTAGCTTGTGCTTACCCCCACAATACATAAATAACACATTATCTGCTCGTCTCTTCATCTCAGCTTCTTTATGTTCCCCTTTTAGATCCAGTACCTTACTGATATTGCCTGGGGTCAAGCTTTTTGGTCGAGGTTTTTCATTTCCCTTATTGGGTTTGGATTGAGTTGAGGAGGATTGAGTTGTCCATGGGTTTGAAGAAGGTCCCGATTTAAAATTTGGGCCTTGAGATTTGTTGGTGTATTGACAATGTTGTAGTCTTCCTTGATAAACGCTGTTGAGTTTGAGGGTTTGATCCATTAAATCCGTTAAAGTAGTCATCTTCTGACCATGAAGATTTAATTGATCCAGAATCCTTCAAATAAGTCCCTTTTTGAAATGATTCTTGGGGGAAGCATCATTCCAACCTACTTGAGTTTGAAGTACCCTGAAGTTGGAGATATATTCAGAGGCTTTACCATTATCACTCATGTGGAGGAAATCAAGTTCAATTTTGGTGTTGTTAGTTTCATTAGGGTCACCAAACAATGTAAAAAGTTGGTCTTCAAACTTTTCCCAGTTATTAATGAGTAAGTGGGTTTCTGTCAAAGAGAGCATGAGAGGATAAGGTTCAAACCAGCTAGCTGCTTTTCCGGCTAGTTATGAAGAAGCCTAAACAACCTTTGATTGGTTGTTATTTAAGTTTTGAGGGTTGTTATGGAACAGGAGCTTGCAGGTTTGCAAGAAGGGGCGCAATCTGTCTGGATGTTCTCCATCAAATTTATCAGGAGATTTCATGGAAGGAGTTTTAAATTTTGATCCCTCCAAAGATGTTTGATTTGAAAGGGTTTTCATGAAAATTCTCATGAAGTCTTCCAGAGAATTAGATGGTCCAGATTCCATAGGTTGACCAGAAGGGTGAGTAGCAGGGGAAGATGGTGCCTCATGCATCATATCCTCTCCTTCTTCTTCCTTGCTAGAATCATCAAAATCATGGGGGATGTCTTCTAAAGATTGGACTTAGTGTCCCCGTTCCCTAAGGTTGAGAGGTTCCAGAGAGTGAGTGCGGGAAACAGGCCCTGTGGCTGTTGGACTACTTATGGTGCGAGCCCTAGTAGTAGCGCCCGTAGGAGGAGTGCGTTGAACAGGTGCCATTTAAAAAATTTAGAGACACTTAAAAAAAGGAAGTAGTAGTGCAAAGAATGAGAACTACGGAGAATTAAATTATACTATCACCGGACAATCTACGCACATGTTGGAGGGTGTTCTTGGAAGTGAGATGGAGGGAGGAGTTTAGAAACTTCTTCAAAGCATAGAGGAAATGTTCAAGGAAGTGATTCAAAGATGAGTCGAAGGAAGAGCTACTGCTTTGAGATATGTTTGATAAGAATTCTAATATAATTTAAAGGTAATATTAATATTCTTAGGATCTGACAAAGGGTTGGAAACTCAATAATCAAAGATTTAAGTTTTAGTAATGATTACTGAGAAAATTAGGAAATGTACAATAATAATGATTTAACCTGAAGCTTTACCACTATTAACTATATATACGTTTTATAATTTAGTTCTTTAGAAATATCAAACCAAAATACAACCCCTTTTATATCCATTACTCCTCCTTGCATTGACCTCATACCCATCCATCATTCTGCACACCACAGATCTCCAAAAATACACCCATTACACCTGGACCCTTCTCACTAACATCCTTTAACCCTTTAATCCTCCACTAACCATCCCCTCCATGCTCACTACCCCTGTTAATAACCCAAAGATACTTAATAAACCTTTTAGCGGAATATTGCATTAACTATTGCTCTGTGCGTTGCTTATCAAAGAAAAGACTAAACACACTATTGAGAGATTGACTGATTTAGATTTAAAGTTTAGATTAGCGCGGTTGAATAGTGAGTACACAAAGGAGAGTTGCAGTTGCTATGTAGAATTGTTTTCTGCGCTTCGATTATGGATTTGAACTCTGTATTATTGATTTAATGAGCTGCTTTTGCCTTGAGTGTCACGTGGTGCATGACATATGGCTGGCAAAAAGCACCATAGAGAAAAACATATAAAGTTGGATGCTTCTTTCAAGTAAAAAATTTGAGGCCTCTTCTTTATATTCAAAAGCTCATTTGGAGAGTATGTTGGACAACAAATGCAATAAATTCATTATAATGGAAAAGATTTATTAGTTTTAAAGCATCTTTAGCGCTAGAACACTGACTTACTAGACATTACATTCCAAAATTTTTAGCATGCTGATCAAGCTATTATATACTTTATAGAAAAAACTGAAATGAGTAATAATCAAACATGATATAAATTTTTAAAGGATAGCATATTAAACAAAAAAATATTTCTGATTCCACACAAATTCTCACAAAATTTTAATTTTTCAAAATACATCCAGAAATTCTGATGAAACACAAGTTTAAACACAATTCAGATTTCAGATACAAATCCTTTAAATTCTGATTTCAAAAAAAAACTATTCCCTGAAATTCATACCCACCCCTTTTATATTCTCATATGGAAAATATTGAAAAAATCTATAATCAACAAGAAATTAAAGGAAAATTGAAACACCATATGCAATTTATGCACAATTCTCACTTCATATAAGACATCCAGAAAACTCATTATCCCTTTTACAATTCCATTTTATGCAGCCTCCACATGAATCACCCAGAAATTATTGATTCCTCTGAAAGTTTGCAGAATATATGGGCACCACATATAAACCCCAAGAAAATTGGACTCCACATCTATTCCTTGGAAAATTCTGATTTCCCATAGACTCAAACTTACTTCTAAATCAAAAAAGAACTCACATGATTCTGATTTGTCAAAATACTCACACAAATTATGATTCTACAAAAAGGCACACAAAATTCTGAATCCAGATAAAAATCCATGAAATTCTGATTCCAGACACAAGTCTCAGAAATCCTGATTAAACTGAAAAACCCATGCTGCACATGGGTCAAATGTGATTTTAAAATTAACAATATTTTTATCATCATATTAATTTTTAACCAAGTTGTTAATTTGAGTAAAAAAACATCAAAAGATTTATATTTTAAAGGTGAATTGACTTGTAAATATTTTCATATCCTCTCTTCAATTTGATTTACATCATATCAACAACCAATTTATTCAGCATTAATATTTGGATGAATTCATTTACAATAAAGTTAAATCTATAATTTTTTTTAAAGCTCTTCACAGCTAAATAAAGAATTTGATGGAGATAGACATATATAATGATGATATGCAGAAAGAAATAATGATATAAGGTGATCTTGAAAATTATGATTTTTTTGATTTTACCATATATAAATTTAAAAGGGAGATAATCATCTTTATTTTTTTTTGTTGGAAGACTGATCTAAACTTTTTGAAATATTTTTGACATCAAAAATATGCACAAAAATCAATAGAAAAGTGATTGATATGTGCATTGATAGTTGTAATAGGAAAAAATGCATATTATTTTCAATAAAAATTACTGGAGTTATCCAATGGAACACTTTTTCATTATTATTTATATAAATATATAATATAATTCATGGGGTTTAATAAGCTATACTTTTAGTTAACTCTAGTTTTATATTTCAGTTATAAAATAAAGAAATTTACAAATTTTAATGATTCAAAGACACAATAAATTTAAATTCAGAAGAGAATATATCTCTCTTTAAATTTAATAATTGTAACAAGAGAGTTTTTTCTAAAATTTACAGTCATTAATAAATGGGATGATTAAATTTTATTTTATTAAATATTATTAAAATTATAATTTTCTGGGTATAATTCCAGTAAAAAAAATAACTTTCAAAATTTGATGATTAAAATTTTTAAATGAAGTTGATGGTTTTGCAAGTTAAGAATGAAATTCCAAGCTTAAAATTTAAAATCATACTTGAAATGCAAAAAAATATATGCTTGATCAACCTGTGCTCAATGTGTGCTCAATGAGGGATCAAATAAGATTTTTATTAGATCAACTTGTGCTCAATGTTGGACACACCAGGCTTTTATCAAGGACAAATCTCAGACTAAATTTGACTCTAATTTTTTTTCAATGAGGTATTTATGGTGAGTCTGATACATGGCATAAATAAGGGTCACCATGGATTTCAAAGAGTGAGAACTTCTGGAAATTCACCCCCAAATTTCCCGTTTTAGAAAATCATATAGTACTAGCTATAGCCTTAGATATAGGCCTTGACCAAGGTAGTTTGAGTAAAACTAAAGAGAAAAACCCCTGTCACTTTTAGAGATACCAGGTGAGATTTATTTTCTGCAGAAAATTAGAGACTGTTACTATACCCCTTCCAACACACTTCTTGACTGTTTAACAAGTCAAGACAGTATCCAATAGCAGACAACTGAGAACCAAAGAACCAGAAACCAGAAATTCTGAAAGATCCACACCAAAAAAACAAAACACTGTGCACTTGTTGCACAGAAAACATCAATAATACTTGATGCAGGTTTCAAAGCTACACCAGAAAACCAGTTGTCAAAGTAGAGTTAAATGAAGAACTAAACTTGGAGCAAACACAGCTAATTGTGGCCAAAAAACTGAAAAAACTGAATGAGAACAATGATATCACCTCCAGATGGTTGTATGATAATTAATGTTAGCCAGGCTACTACACTCACCCAGTAAAATAATTAATTATTTCCTGGGATAAAGCCACACCTTTTCTATTTATTATTATTTTTATTTTATTTACTTTAAATTTACTTGAAATAAATTAACTAATAACAAAGAAGTAAAATTATTAAATAATTAAAATTAATATTCTTTTACCCTTATATTTTATTTCCTAACATTGTGCTCAATGACAGGTTGAAAGAAATAAATATAAATATTAAAATTAAAAAAATTTTATACAAGAGATTCAAATTATCTATTTAAAAATAACACTTACAGCAATTTTTAAATGAACCAATTTATTTCTGACATATACAGTAAATACATATTTTAACACTTTCATTATAGAACATCCTTATTATTTGAAAATATTTTTCTGGAAGATTCTTCTTCTTCTCTCATACCCTGTATATAGGATATTTTCTTCTGTGCTTTGTCTCTCTTTTGCCTATATAAGGCCTTCCTTGTTCTAATTGTTTGGATCATTCCTTACTGACTTACTTATTTTATTAAATCATTTAAAATCAAACTATTTATTAATATTATTTACAATTTCAGTACTTAAAACATAGTAGTTCTAAATTATAGGTTATAATAATAATTATAATAATTCTACCTCTTTAAATTTGAGTAAAAAAAAATAAAAGAAAAATACGTACCTTTGAATTTAAGCACCCCAATACTCAACCTATCACTTCTGTTGGACCTCCGTTAAAAATCTTCTAGACATCAGGACCCTCAGACACTTGAGGCCCTTTCCGAATTGTCAACAGCGCACTGATATCTTGAAGCTGGCAACCGAGAAACCATCAACAACAAGGTACCAATAAGACTAGTAGACAACAAAAAAAACCAATTTCATCAACCACGTTGTGGTGATCCAAACCTGGGTAGGCCTTTGAAGTGCATATTTGGGGGTATTAGGTATGTAGGGTGTTTTTGGGGTTATGGTGTTATTAGTGGATTTCTTCATCTTAAGATGATAGTTAGTAGTGTTTATAGAGGCTTAAGTAAGGGTCACTTATTATGTCTCAGCTGAATGTCTTTTATTTTCTCTACATTTTGTTATCCCTATGGGTGGTTACTTGTTTTATAGGGTAGTTATGTTGTTGTTATTGGTATTTATCGGAAGTTTATTTCTTAGTGGTACTTATGTAAGCTTAAGCTAGGGTCACTAATTATGTCTCAGCTTATTTTCCTTTATTTTATTTTCATTTTGGTATTTCATATGTATGTTTATCTTGTTTATTAGTGAAATTATGGGTTTTTAGGGTTTTTAGGGTTTTATGGGTTGTATGGGTGTTTTAGGGCCTAGAAGCGGCCTTCTTCCCCTAAGCAGAGGCCCGTCTTGAAGTGGGGTGACTGCGTGGGAGATTTTAAAGCTTTTAAATGTACTTTTATGCATGAAAAAGTCTGGCAAAGCTGGATTTTGGGTGGGTAATTGGTCAGGGTGGTCTGTGCACTGGCTGTATGATGCGTGTGTGGGAGGATTTTTAGGGAAGCATATTATCGTTTCACTCATTACCTATGTGTTCATTACTTTCTTATTGGCTTGTGTTTTTTTGGAATATACTACTGTCCATTTCAACTCTTTCTTGTAGTCTGTCTGGGACTATTATCTTCACTTTTAAAGAGGTCAAGAGTTTTTAATTAGAGGGTCTATAAAACAGATCTCCAATTTGCTGAAACAGGTAGATCTCACTTGTTTTTATAAAGGGACAGGGGTTATTCTTTCTGTTTTTTCTTCAAATCCCTTGGTCAAGGCCTATAGCTAGTACTATAGGATTGTCTACATTTCTGGCGCCCAACGTGGGGTACAAATCTGTTGGCTTTTTATTATCTCTGTTGATCTAGGCTTCTCTATTTGGTGGATCTCCTTTGGTGGATTTTGAATTTGGTGCTATATCTCTTTGTTCTTGGTCTAGGGGTCTTTTTTTCTGTTGTATTTGGTCCCTCCTAGGTCTTTAAGGCTATTGGAGGGGACTTTGGCTATCTTTGGTGGAGATTGGAGGCTGTAACTTGGATTTGCTAGGATGTATAGGATTCAGTCTTGGGATGGTTCAAAGTTTTTGGGTGAGGATGAAAAGGGGTTTTTGGCTAGGTTTTAGGTTACTGCTGAGATTGAAGGGGCCTCATTTTTGGACATTTTTAGGCAAGTAATCTTTTTCATTGGTAATAGGGAGGTGAAGAAGGAAGTTTCTGGTATGGCAGGATATAGGAGTCAGGACTGGGGAAAGTTGAAGATTTAAATGGCTGAAAGGTGGCCTACTTTTTTCTCAACGGTGGATCTTCATGGGATTTCTAGGAAGTGGGATTTGAAAGGTTGTTTAACTTCACTTTCTCAGTATGGGGAATTTATGGAGGAGTTTGGGGAGGCTCTGGATTATCTGATATATAATGATATATTACCACATGAAGATGGGTCCAAGTATGAATTTTGGAGTGCCATGTGTAGGGATGTAAAGGTGGAGGTTATGGAGATTCTTTTCAAGGCTGACTTGATGAAGACCCTTCCAAATGGGGAAAATAGGATTCCTGCTATGGCTGTTTTAAAGGAGGTTTTTTTGGTATATTTGGATGGTATGAAGGATAGGGATGTGGAATCTGGAGAGGAAATACTGTTGGGAAGAGAGGTTCAGAAGACTGTGGTGGAAATTTCAGCTTCTGGGGAGGTGTTGGATCCATCAAATTTAGAAGATGGTGATTTTGATGATGTCTGTGAAGCTTATATTTCTTTTCCAGAGGATACCATGGAAACTCAGGAATGTGTTTCAATGGATGTTTTAGAGATGTATGCACTAGAGGATAAGTGTATTTCCTTAAGTTTGGATGAATTATGTGGGAAGGAGGATTTTTCTGGTCATGATGAAGGATTTTAGGATATTGAGAAGGAATCTGTGGTGGATGAATGGATGTTAAGGGATAATACTTTTTCTTTCTCAAGTTCAGATAAGGGTTTATTGGAGGAGGATGTATCAGTTGAATTTTCGGATGGAAAGAAAGATTCTGTCTTGGATCTTTTTCTAATAGAGGAAGATTATTTTCAGGTGGTTCACTCAAGATCAGAAGGTCTCTGCATGGAGGAGGATTTTTATTTTGATGTTATGGATGTTATTCTGGAGGATTTTACAGATTCTAAGCAAGATTCCTGTAGGGAAGGAGAAAATTGTGATGTTTTGGATGTCATTGGTATGGAGGTTGATTTTAAAGATGTGGTGGAGGTTCCAGATGTTTCACAGGGTGGAGAATTTATGGATTCTGGTAATGTGAACTATGGTAGACTCAGTGTATAGAGGATGATGGACTATTTGTTTGGAGGTCTGATGTTGGGATATCAGAATTGGAAGAGGAGCTTAGGGGGTTCAAGCCCTAGGGGCAAACTTATTGGTTTCAACCTTAGGATTTCAAGAATCTGATTCCTCCGAAAGGAGGATAAACTACTTAATTTGTTTTGGTTTTACTTAATTTGGCTTCTATGTATTTGGTCAGGATTTTTTTTTGTTTTGTCCAATTCTTTTCAGTCTCTCTGGTTCAAGTCTCTATATAAAAAAGGGAGGCCAGGCTACTTCAGGCGGCACCTCCGATGTCGGGCGGCCCGCCCGTAATGAAAAAAAAATCTTAGTATAATGAAGATGGAAGAAAAGAAAAATTCAAGTGAAGATGTGTATTTAATTTAAATGAAAATGAAGATAAAAAGAATATTATTGGTTTTATTTTACCTCCAGCATGAGGTTAAACTTCAAAATTTTATTTTTAAATTGGTTTTCTTTTGGCTTTCAAGAATTTTAATGGTTTTTTAATGGTTTTTGTTTTTTATGGGAGAAGATTTGTGTTGGAAAATCATTTTTGTTAGAAGGTACCCAGGGGTGGGGCTTCTTGATTTTATTTTGGCAAGTGTGGGGGTGACTGATGAGCTGGCTGCTCTATCAACAGTTACCCCAGATTGTCTGTTTCCAACCCCTTCTCTTAATTTTGTTGAATTCTAGTATTGGTTTCTTTTCTTTAACAGGTTTTTAGTCCACCATTACTTTAAACTGGAAATTCTTTTGGTCTTCAAGTGCTGGACCCCTCATGTTTATTGGTTTTGTTTAATTTTGTTGGATGTTGTGTTTTTGTTAGAAGGTACCCAGGGGGGGGCTTCTAGATTTTATTTTGGCAAGTGTGGGGGTAACTGATGAGCTGGCTGCTCTGTAGAACGGTTACCCCAGAATGTCTGTTTCAAGCCTTTGGTTTTTCTCTAGTTGAATTCTAGTGTTGTTTTTTTTGTGATTCAGGTTTTTAGTCCTCTATGACTTTAAACTGGATTGCCTTGGATGTCTTTTGGTGATTTTGGATTGGTGGTGTATCACTGGTGGTCTCCCATCATTTTTACTTATTGGAGGGAGCCCACACAGTGATCTTTTCTGTTTACCTGGATCTGGCTTTGCTATGTGGTTTTAGGGTGTTGGCTGTGAAAGTGGTGGATTCAAGATTATTTTCTTTTTTCTTTTTTTTCTTTTAATTTTTTTATCAAGGCTATGTTTGTTCAAAGGCTCATGATAGGGCTCTGGAAATGATTTTGGTAGAAGAGGAGGAGTCAAAATAAAAAAAATAATTAATAAAAATTTTTTTTAGTTGTGACCACATCAAGGTGCACTTGGAAGTGGGTAAGGTATCAGGGGATCAGCTCATCAATTGGCTGGGGGATACCATTTTATTTTGTTTTATTTGTTAAAGGAGGTTAAATTTTTTGGCTTTGATGGTTTTTTGGTTTGGGATTTATGGGCTATATCTTCAAGATTTTTTTTCTGGACTGTCCTTCAAGAGTTTAAACTGATCTTTTTTATATGGGATATATATTCAAGATTTTTTTCTGGAAAGTCAATCAAGACTTTAAACTGATCTTTTAATTATGGGCTCAAATTTTTTTGATGGAAAGTCCCCCAAGACTATAAACTGAGGAATGGGAGGCAGTGTGAGGTGGAAGTTTAAAGGCAGAAGGATCCAAGGGAGAACTTCTGAATTTTTTAAAGGCAAGTTTGGGGGTTACTGATGGGCTGGAAGCTCTTTATACAGTTACCCCAGAAAGTTAGTTACTTCTCTAAATATTTTTCTGGTTGATCTCTGGTTCTGGGTTCTGTGATTCTGGTTTTTGCAGTCCCCCAAGACTACAAACTGAGGATTTTTGGAGTCCCCCAAGACTATAAAATGAGGGCTGTTAGTCCCTCAAGACTTTAAACTGAGGGCATTTAGTCCCCCAAGACTTTAAACTGAGGGCTGTTAGTCCCCGAATACTTTAAACTGAGGGTTGTGAGTCCCCCAAGACTATAAAATGAGGAAATTTTTATGCTGGTAGAAGGTTATAGTCAGGAAGACTGGTCAACTGGATATCACTTTTCATTGTTAGAGGCTGGTACAGCCAGAGTTGGAACTCAGGAACAGATAGTGAGATTTTTTTTCATAGGGATAGATTGAATTTAAAGGCATTGTGCAAGAGAAGCTATAAAGAAGAAGCTTGGAATGCTGGTTCAGAAGTTCACTTAGGATGGAATAGGATCTGGTAGAAGAGAGAAATGGGCTGTTTGTAAAGATTCTGGAGAGGTGTTCGAAAATGGTTTTTTTCAAAGGAAGAATGGGGACATTCTTAATTGGAGGGAGGATGTGGCTATCCAAACCTGGTTAGGCCTTTGGAGTGCATATTTGGGGGTATTAGGTATGTAGGGTGTTTTGGGGGTAATAATTTTTTTAGTGAATTTTTTCATCTTTAGGTGATAGTTAGTAGTGTTTATGGAGGCTTAAGAAAGGGTCATTTATTATGTCTCATCTTAATGTCCTTTCTTTTCTTTACATTTTGGTATCCCTATGGGTGGTTACTTTGTTTTATAGGGTAGTGATGGTGTTGTTATTGGTATTTATTGGAAGTTTATTGCTTAGTGGTACTTATTTAGGCCTAAGATAGGGTCAATTACTATGTCTCAGCTTATTTTCCTTTATTTTCTTTTCATTTTGGTATGTCTTATGTGTGTTTATCTTGTTTATTAGTGACGTTATAGGTTTTATGGGCTGTATGGGTGTATTAGGGCCTAGAAGCAGCCCTCCTGCCCATAAGCGGCCTTCCCACCTCTAAGCAAAGGCCGGTCTTGAAGCGGGGTGTCTGCCTGGGTGCTGGGTAAGCGCTAAAATGCACTTTTATGCATGAAAAAGGCTGGGGAAGCAGGATTTTGGGTGGGGAATTGGTCAGGGTGGTCTGTGCACTGGCTGTATGATGCATGTGTGGGAAGATTTTTATGGAAGCATATTATCTCTTCACTCATCACCTCTCTGTTCATCACTGTCTTATTGGCTTGTGTTTTGTCGGAATATACTACTGTCCATTTCAACTCTTTCTGGTAGTCTGTCTGGGACTTTTATCTTCACTTTTAAAGAGGTCAGGAGTTTTTAATTAGAGGGTCTAGCAAACAGATCTCTAATTTTCTGCAACAGGTAGATCTCACTTGTTTTTTTAAAGGGACAGGGGTTGTTCTTTCTGGTTTTTCTCCAAATCCCTTGGTCAAGGCCAATAGCTAGTACTGTAGGATTGTCTACAACATGACTTATTTTTTTTTCTGCAGCCTGGAATCAAACCGCCCTGCAAAGTTTAGGTTCATATATTCAAAATAGTCATATATATTTGTGGTAATTAATTTATTGCTGTTTGTGGGTCATTTTTCACACTCCATTGTCTATGTATATTTTTTTTACTCAGAAATCTGTAAGTGGCATTAACTTGCTCATTTTACAGGGGGATGTGCCTGGTAAATAAAAAAATTTTTTTTCCAAGTTGACCAAGATTGAACAATATTTCTTTTAGTACTAGAAGTAATATTAAAATTTCAATTAATTATTTTATATTATTTTTTTAATTATTTCAGTTGACCTCTGTCCTGATAATTAAAATTTTATATTATTGTTTCAGTTTAAAAATTGTTCTGAAAGTAAGTTATTAATATTTAAAATTAATTGAATTAATTACATTAAAATTATTTCAGTTGACAATCAGTCCTGAAAATTAAATTATTTCAGTTGACATGAAGTCCTGGTAATAAAAATTATTTTCAGTTGAAATTAATTCCTGGTAATTAAATTATTTCAGTTGACATTAAGTCATGGTAATTAAATTAAGTTCAGTTGACATTAATTTCTGCTAATTAAATTCTTCATTTGAATTCTAGTCCTGATAATTATAAACATATACATTACTAATTATTAATTTTTTTTTAATTTCAGTTGATTTATTTTAATCCTGGTTATAAAATTATCTTAATTTAATTAATAATTTTTTTGATTATTATTTCAGTTGATTTTTTCTCCTGGAAAACATTATATTTTAATAATTCCTGTTGATTAAAAAATCCTGGTAATTAATTATATAATATAATTGTTTTTCCTTTTTATTCTTTAAATAAATTAAAAATAATAACTAATCAAATTTTAATATTTCTTTCACTCAGTTCAGTTTAATTACATCTATGACTGATCAAGGTGCTTCTTCTGGCTGTGATGAGGCACTGGATGTAATTGATTATTATGAAGCTTCTTCTGCAAGTTCTCCTTTGACTACAAAACTGGCTCAAATTAATCAATTACTGGACTAATCAGAATGTGGAAATGCAGGAGATGGAAATATTAGTGGAGACAACTGCTCAAGATCAAAAGCCTTCTATCAACCCCCCCAAAAGAGCTTTACAAAGGCTTCAAAATAAAAAAGATGCCCTTGAATCAGCAAGTCAAAAATCTCTCCACTCACATCAAGGAGTTGAGGTCAGAAAGCCTCAAGCTGAGGTCAAAAACAGACTCTCTAAAAGACAAGGTAAGAAAAATAGAGTTCTTCCTTCAAGAGAAGAGGAAACCTCCTACTCCCCTAAGAGCCCTTCCACAATTGGCCCATCAGCTACTAGAAAAAGTTGATTTCTCAAAGTGGAAGTAGGATTGGCTGAACACCCAGTGGGATTATCTGCCCCAACAACAACAGCAACAAGTACCTCAGGAAGGTCCTTCAAGAACCAATCAGTTCAGCCCCACACCTTCTCACCCCTATCAAGGAGGATGAAAGAGAAAAAAATCACATTCAATTCTTGTTCAAGCCATGGTTAGCCCCTCTATTGAACCTCAAGTACTATTTTTTGTTACTGATTCAGTTCCTTCAGGTAATTCTGGAAGAGGAGATGACACTTTGAGACCAGTAGAGGCTGAGAATAGTAGACAAATTTCCCAATATTCTAATGTATCTAATCCTTTGGTTTTAATTGCTACTTCAATGATAAATCCGGATATAGCTATTATTGATGAGACACTTGATCCTGAGTTTTATTAAAATCTGGAAAGTTGTTCTGTTTCCCTATTGAGAAATACTCCAGATATAGCAAAGATTAATGATGAATATTTGAGAGATATTATTGCTAAACAAAATCATATAATGAAAAACATGCAATTGACTCATGAATTTAATAGTTTGTCAACTGAACAGGGTTATCAAGCACTGAGGAGTGAATTATAGAGAGTTTCTGATTATTTGTTTCATTACAAAGTGAATCATGAAAAGTAAGTTGATTTATGGAAAAATATCAAGAATGATTTGTCTAAATTTAAAGATACTGTGTCCATCTGTTTCCAGAAGCTAGAGGGACATAAGATGAACTTAAAAATATTGAGTGAAAATTATTCATCTTTCCAAAATAAAAACCTGTTATCTTTTGCAACCATCAATAAGAGTTTATCTAGTATTCCAAGAGGGAAAACTAGATTAACAACCATTGAAGAGAAATTGAACTCATTGTTACATGATCAAAAATTTTCTGACATTTCTTTGAGAAAACCTGTTGTGCAGGATACCCCAATTGTACCTGCTCCTATTTCATCCAAAGTAAAATTAGTTCCAGAAATGCCTGTTGATATATTTGAGTTTCCATCAAAACTTGATGATGTACCTGGATCATACAGAGAAGGATTAAACAATGAGATTACTAACCCAATTGAAGAAGTTACAGCTCCTTCTCACTCAAAAAAAGGCATTTAATAAGGAGACTACTTCAAATCAAAATAATTGGCCAAAACTTGACAAGTATCCAACATTTGATGGTGACTCTTCCTTGGATTGGCAGCAGCTCATTTTCAGGATTGATAATCTAAAAAATTCTTACAAACTCCCAGATGAGGAAATTGTTTCAAAATTAATTTCACTATTTACCAATGTAGCCTTAATGTGGTATGAATCTGTTCTGTTGGATAAAAATGACTACTCATGGGAAGATTTGAAAAAATTAATTAAAGCACAATTTAGTGGTACCAAGTTTAGGTTAGCTCAACAAAAGCAGTATGATGAAACCAGATATAGCTCTTCTCCTGAGAAAACTGTTTAGTTCCTGATGAAACTTGTGAAAATGTTGAGGGAAATGGACCCAGATATGGAGTTTGAGTTATGGAAGGACAGGATCCTCTATAATTTACCTATGTCTCTGAGAGACTTAATAGGTGCTAGGGCTGAGATCTCAAAGGAACCTTCTTCTTTCATTAATACTTGTAATGAGATCCTTCTAAACAACAAGTATGATGCTTGAACATTCATTTATAGAACTTCCACTATGCAATATAGGTGGTGGACATGCTAGAAAGTCCTCAACCTAAACTCAGATGGAACTCAGATTGAACTCAGACTAAACTCATATTGAACCCACACTGAACTCTACTTGAACACCCACCCAAAACTGTTCTGCTGAGTGGTTTTCATCCCTGATTGTATGGCTCCTTTATCAATAGCTCAATGTGTGTTCAATCTGTGGTGAGTTTGGGTCCAAGGTTGCGGACTCGCTAGCAGGTCCGCCCCCCATATTGTGTGGTGTAAATTGGTGAAAACCTCCAATTACCAAAAAAAACCTCTGGAAAATTGTGGTAAACCTTCTGCCCCTGTTTCACCCAAAAAGTATGCAACAAACACTTTCTTCAAATGCAGCAAGCCTTAAAAGAAAGCAATGTTTGTGACAAGAATATAAATCTTGTTGAACAGACAGAGTAATATGCTGATTACACAATAGCACTGGATGATACTTCAAACGATTGTGCCAGAAATGTTTCATATGAATATTGCCAAGAAATTCAAAGGCTGGAAGAGGATATTCATTATTCACTACGCAATATAGGGGGTGGACTTGCTAGCAAGTCCTCAACCTGAACTGAGATGGAGCTCAGATGGAACTCAGACTGAACTCATACTGAACCCAAACTGAACTCTACTTGAACACCCACCTAAAACTGTTCTGCTGAGTGGTGTTCATTCCTGATTGTATGGTTCCTTTATCAATAGCTCAATGTGTGTTCAATCTGTTGTGAGTTTGGGTCCAAGGTTGCGGACTCACTAGCAAGTCCGCCCCCCATATTGTGTGGTGATTTAAACAAAATTTATATTGAGAATAATGATTTATCTAAAGTGGAACATTCTGAGATCAGGAGAAATTTTGAGTATAGCTCAATTATTATTGCCCCTCTCAAGGCAACAATCTTGATTAATGGAAACAACATTGAGGTTGTTTTAGATTCTGGAGCTGGAGGAAGTGTAGTATCTGAAAAAGAACTTGCTCAGTAGAACAAGATTATATATCAAAATTTATGCCTATAATTTTTGAGAATTGGAGAGGTTATGGCTCTGTTTTTTTCCCCATTGGTAAATACAAAGCCACAGTATTTTTCAAATATAATCATGGTTTTTTAAGAGATATATGTGATTTTGTTGTCATGAAAAATGATAAATTGAGTAGCTGGTTCATTGTGGGAAATGAAATTTTAACCAAATATGGCATAAAATTAGATCCTTCAAACCAATGCTTCACAATGGGGATGAATGAATAGAGAAAATTTAAAATTTCCTCCCCCAAGAAATTATTAACACCAGGATTGAACACATGTCACTCTGTAGTTCAATATAAAGGAAGATCTAAAAAAGAAATTCCTGCCCTTGTGTCTTAAATTGGAAATGCTTCTTTTGGAGAACAAATTTCTGGAGAGGATAAAGATTTTATCATTAACTTGATAAAATCTTTTCCTATGGCCTTTGCTCATGGGTCACATGAATTAGGATTGATAAAAGAATATATGAAGCTTTCATTATCTTACCCTTTGACAGAAATACCACCTAGTTTAAAGAAGAAGCCTTATCTAGCTTCTCCAACAAAGAGAAAAGATATTGAAGACAATATCTCAACCCTTTTAAAATTGAATATTATTGAAAAGGTAGTTGAAACACCTAAACATTGTGTGGAGTCACCTGCCTTAATTTCTTATAAGAAAAATAAAGCCAGGTTATGTGGTGATTATGGAGCATTGAACACTTATACTGTTGATGATATCTATCCTTTACCCAGAATTAGCTCTATACATGCTACCCTACAAGGTGCTTAATATATCAGCTGTTTGGATGGTAATAACGGATATAATTAGGTACCTGTTGAGAAGAAAACTCAAAATTTTATGATGATTGCTGCTCATATGGGTATTTATAAGTAAATTAGGATGCCATTTGGCCCTAAAAATGCCCGTTCAGTTTTTCAAAAAGTTATGGATAACACATTTCATCAAGAAATAATTTAAGGATGGCTGATAGTTTATATTGATGATATCATTATATTCGCTAAAATATTTGAGGGCCATCTTAACCACCTGTTTAAAGTTTTTGATAATATGGATGAGATAAATATGACACTGGATTTGAAGAAATGCAAATTTGGTTTTCATTCCTGAAGGGTGCTTGGTCATGTTGTCTCAGGGTTACAGATATGTGTTGACCAAAACAAAGTGGCAGCCATACAACAGGTGAAGGCTCCTACCACAGCTAGAGAGCTACAGAGTTTTTTGGGAATATGTGGATACTATAGACAGTATATTAAAAATTACCAAGTCATAGCATTACCCTTTACCCAACTGACTAGGAAATATGTTGCTTTTTTCTGGAATAGTAAAGACAAAGAGATTTCAACACTATGAAATGTTGTTTGATGTCAGCATTAATTCTTGATTTACCTAACTTTCATCAAAAATTTGTTTTATACACAGATTTCAGTTTTATTGGTCTTAGTGCTGCCCTCCATCAGAAACAAGTGATGAATGATAAAGTATCAGAAGTAGTAATTTGTTATATCTCAAGAGCCTTGAGAAATTGTGAATTTAAATATGGTGCCACTAAACTAGAGTGCTTAGCAGTAGTGTGGGCTCTAGAGAAGCTAAATTATTACCTGGATGACCAGAAATTTGAACTTGTCACTGACTGCAGTGCAGTTAAATCCCTCTTAAACTTGAAAACACCTAATAGACATATGTTCAGATGGCAGCTAGCTGTCAAAGAATACAGAGGGAGAATGACAATAATTCATAGGGTTGGTATTGTTCACTCAAATGTGGATATGTTATCAAGGTTACCTTTGCCAAATGATGACTCAAATCCTGCATATGATCCTGAAGATGAAATTACTCATATTCATGGGATTATGTGGTTGATATTGAGTAAGGGCTATTATAGCTTATTCTGGATTCATATGATAAGGAAAATGACTTGATAAAGTTATGTACCATATTAAATGACCCAAAGAATTCTTGAATACAAGCATTAATTAAAATCCTCCAACCAAAGTACCATAAGGCTTTGGAAAAAGGTAAATTTTCAATTGATTAAGGATACCTATATTATAGAAGAATGTTGATTAATGTTACTTTTATTATTCCTTCTATGAAAGAGATCATCTTGAAAATTTGTCATGATGACATATTGGCTGGACATTTTAATCTTGAAAAAAAAATGATCAGAATTAAAAACGCTGCTTGGTGGTTTAATATGTCTGAAGACACCAAACTATATGTTGAATCCTGTAATTCTTTCCCAAACTCAAAAAATTGACCAGTAAAAGAGCTGGATTAATGCAACATATTGAATCTCCTGATGCACCATGGCAGATAATAAACATGGACTTTTTAACATGATTACCCATTGGGTGGAAAGACAGTTATAACTCTTGTTGGGTTATGGTGGATAGATTCACAAAAATGTGTAAATTTATCCCAACCCACAAGGAAGTCTCCACTAAATAATTAGCTTTCTTGTGGTGGTCTCATATGTTTAATACTTCTGGTTTTCTTAAGGCCATAATCTCTGACAGGGACTCTAAATTTACTTCTGAATTTTAAATGTCTCTGATGGATTTTTATGGTTGTGATCTGAAACATTCTACTATCCATCACCCCCAAAATGAAGGATTAGCTTAAAGGATGAATCAGAACTTAGAGGAAATGAGAAGAGGGTATTTTTTCTTTGGCCTTGAGTACAAAGACAATGACAGATTTACTCATAATTAGGTTACACTACGTCCTGGTTTAAAATTTGCTTATAATAGCCCTGTTCATTCTGTTACTCAGAAAAAGCCTTTTGAGCTCTGGCTTGGATATGTTGCAAATACTCCTTCCCAAATTCTCAATAATAAAATACCTAAATTGGATTTACATCCTGGTGAAAAATATTTTCTTCAAATGCAACAAATTTGCAGAAGTAATGCTCATAAAGGTATTGAAGAATCCTTTGAATATGAGAAGAAGAGATGGGATGAATCCCATAAAGAATACACTTTTAAAAAGGGTGATGAGGTACTGATTTCTACAGTCCACTTCAATTTAAAAGGTAATAACAAATTAAAAGACCCATTTGTGGGTACATTTGTTGTCAGAAGAATGGTTGAGGATAATGCAGTTGAAGTTATCTTTTATTCTACATTTGACAGAAAAAATCCTGTTTTTCCAATATCTCTTTTGAAACCTTACACATCCAATAGTGATTTATTTCCCAAAAGGAGGGGAATACCAAAGAAAACCCCTAATGAAATCACTGAGATAGCAGAAATAGATATGATTCTAAATTACATAGTAGTCACTGCTGAAAAAGGTACGGAATACTTATTGAGATTCAAAAATAAATCTTCTGAATCTGATTCTTGGATACCTGGGAAGGAGATATCAAATATTCCTACTGTGCCAAAGAGATATAAAAAGAAAAAATCAAAGCATTTTTTAATTGTTTTTTTAGAGTGAGGGAGTGTCATCCAGGCTGCTAGACTCACCCAGTAAAATAATTAATTATTTTCTGGGATGAAGCCACACCTTTTTTATTTTCTATTTATTATTAAATTTATTTTTTTTACTTTAAATTTAGTTGTAAAAAATTAACTAATTACAAAGAAGTAAAATTAGTAAATAATTAAAATTAATATTATTTTTCCCTTCTATTTTATTTCCTAACACCATGCTCAATGACATGTTGAGAGAAATAAATATTAATATTAAAATAAAATTTAGTATTAAAATCAAAATAATTATATACAAGAAATTCAAATTATCTATTTTAAAATGACACATACAGATATTTTTAATTAAACCAATTTATTTCTGACATATACAGTAAATACATATTTTAACACTTTCTTTCTAGAACATCCTTATTATTTAAAAATATTTTTCTTGAAGATTCTTCTTCTTCTCTCATACCCTGCATATAGGATAGTTTCCTCTGTGCTTTGTCTCTCTTTTGCCTATATAAAGCCTTCCTTGTTCTGGTTTTTTGGATCGTTCCTTACTGACTAACTTATTTAAATTAATCATTTGAAATCAAAATATTTATTAATATTATTTATAATTTCAGTACTTACAACATAGTATTTCTAAATTATAGGCTATAATAATAATTATAATAGTTCCACACCTTTAAATTTGAGTAAAACAAAAAAAGAAAGAATACATACCCTTGACTTTGAATACCCCAAAACTCCACCTATCATTGCCATTGGACCTCTGATAAAAATCTTCTGCACATCAGGACCCTTCTTCAATTAAAGTTGCCTTAAACTGTCTTCTTCAGTATGTACACACAGACCTCCATCTAAAAAATCCATGCACAGCAACAAATTTGGCGCTTTTGGAAGCCAAATTGAATAAAAACCCTCTAGAAACGCTGTAGAGAGTTCTAAAGTACTAAGCAGTAGACACAATGCGAGATGGGTTTGTTCTCCTTTTTAATTTCTAAAATGAGGTGCCTGCAACTCTTATTTTTAAAGACAGTGCAATAATGTGTAACACAAATATCTGATTAGAAAGTTTATAAGTTGAGAGATAAGTAAAAGATCAGGAAAAACATATATTACTATCTGGATATTTCTATTCTTAACAAGCGCTAATATCCACAGCTACTCCCTCTTAAAGCTCTCTCTTTGAATATTCCTTATTATAGCAATAAAATAACTCTAATAATATTCAATCCTACTGAATCTATATATTCTCTCTATGCTGCGTTTTTCCACTATACTATATGAAATACACACACAGATGCGCAAATGACAAAGACTCAGAAATACCTCTAATATTATTCTCAAAAAAATGACCACAGAAAAATTAATATCTTATACTTGACTTCACAATTATTAACTAATTGTATGTTAACTAATTATTTGTCAATTGTTATTATTTTTTCCTTCTCAATGTCTTTCTTTTATTGTATAGTCCTCCTTTTTTATATTTTTCCAGCGCTCAAGACACAGTTCCCTAGTGGATCTCCAGCGCTGGCCCTAGCGCCACATTAGTAAAACAATAACTATTCTATTTGTAAACTACATACATCATTTGTAGAAACTTGGGCACCTAATCGCACTCTATGCTTACTAACACTAGTTTTTAACTTGTTTCACTCATACTCTATATACGCGCTCTTGACTATACCTTCGTTTTGTTTCAGCGCTACTTCCAGGTTTGACTCACTCTAACGCTGATCCTAGTCGCCTTGACTCTTGGGTAGTTTTCTTTTGTGATTGAGTCCCCATGCTCCTTGCCTCATTACTAGTCAATAGTCCTGGTAATTTACTTGACTAGTTAGACTCTGCAACTTACGTTACTTGTCTCAATAACTATAGCACTTGCCGCGGTGCAGTATATTATGCACTTGAGTCCTCCTTAAGCCATAACTCCTTCCTTAATGCGTAACACACAATTATTGGAAAACCCAAATCCATATTGTTTAGTGCTTGAGGTCCTAAATTGATAACACACAATTCCCCATTGTGCGGCACATACCACTGCAAAATCCGAGCACACAGACCCTAAATCCTCTTTTTTTGGGCTTCTATTTCCCTTTCTTGAAACACACAAATACATATTATATTTTAATACTATCTATGGTGCTAACTCCCCTTTTGTTCTTCCTGGACTACGCACGTTGATTGGTTCAAAACCATGCTTCCTGCGAGGTGCATACCACATCCTCCCTCTACTCGCAACTGTCCCCAGGAGCCTATAAGTACCCTGCCTCTCTCAGCGTTTTCTTCCTCCATCTTCTATCTTCTTCTCTTATTTATTATAATCATCTTCTTTTCCCTCTTATTATTTATTTATTTTTTTATATCTTTCAATGACTACTAGAAGAACCCCTCCTAACACTGAAAATACAGCCAACGTTGTGGACACAATTCAACAGTTTGTGCACACTAAGCCCCCTGCTGCTCCCCCAATGACACCAATAACTACAATGATGGGTGGGACAAGATGCACCCACTGCATCAAGAATGGCATAACTCCATGTCATTTCTCAAAAGCCCGCTGTGGCAATAATTTCTTTAGCGTAAGTTATCTTCACTTTCCTTTCCTTCTTTTTTATTACTAACTTTTCATTTCTTCCTTATCCAGTCATTCAATTACTGCAAGAAACGCAAAAAGAAGTGTAGTTACAATGGGCCGCCCACTGTTGAGCGCCTGGACCACAACACATCTACAACCAGTATGATGAGTCAAATGACCATCAAGCTCCCGGCGCCTGCTCCTACAACCCCACCTGGCAACAAACGAGCCAAGGTTGGTTACCACAAACCTACACCCAGTAGTGTTGCTTCCGTCCCAAGATCTCTCTTCTCAGAGGAGAGCACAGTAAGTTTTTTTTTTTTTTTAGAATGCGCCAGGCACACCTTGCGCTGAAACGCCTCTGCCTCCCAACATCCCTTTATTCCTTCCTGCCTTGGAAGAAGATCCCATCTGGGATACCAAATTTACTCCCAAGTGTACTCCTTGTATACCCACACCTGACTGGAAAACTATGCAGCCGTTCTTTGATGCCATCATCCTGGAAAAATGGCCCACCAAAACTTACTCAGACGTCAATGATGAAGGGCCTGCCATGGCTCAAAACTGTGAATTTGCAGAGAAAATTGCCTGCGCTCCATAGGATACAACCATGCGTCGTATGAACAACATGCTAACTGCCGTCAAAGAATTACTCGAGGCGGTCCCGGTTAATACTTGCGCCAAGTATAATAAACGAAAACAGCTATTAACCACCTTGCAACAAAACATGCAAAAGGCCGTCAACAACTGGGCTTTCTGCATCCCTATCCTTGATGACGCAGAATACTAAAAAAAAAAAAATCTTTTTTTGTATTTATTCCTTGTAATGTGTATATAGCCTTGTAAAAAAATGTTATATTTTTATTTTTATTTTCACTTAACTTTCCTGTGAGAATTCTACAACTGCATGATGATTTGCCCCCAAAAAAATATCATCCTTTTTCTAAGCAGAGCACCCTTCTATTAAGTGCCTATGAAAGATGAAACAACAATAATAATAATAAAAAATAACAACTTGAGATTGTTGCTACTTTCTATAGCAGAAAATACTTCCCCTGCTTCATATAAGCATGCGCTCTCTTGAAATCTTCAGATCTTTGCAATATATGACTTTCCCTTGACTGCAACAGATTTGCCTTTCCTTTGGTCCTTCATTATGACAAAAATCTTTCACTTTCATCTTAGAAACCATCCTGCGCTCAAGCCAGACATGGCGCAACTGGTGACTCCTCTATAATTCCATTGTTATCTTATAAATAGCTCAACTAATATCCTAGATCTCCTTCAAACAAATATCATGACTCAATACCGTACTGTTCCCAAAAATCAAGTGTGTTTGTTTTGTAAACGCTGTAACTTTCATTGTACATTTTCTAAACTTTGGGGGTATGCCTCCTTTAGACCTGCCTGTGACAATTGCTTTAGATACCACAAAAATTTCAATATCTCTCTAAACCAGAATACTCCTCATCCTACTGGTTATATTCGCTTTCCACCTAGCTCTACTAGTAGTGCTCCCAAAATTACAACCACTAGTCCCACTATTTCTACTAATAATAATGTTCCTTATGAATAAACATCGTTTCCTAGTTTTCCCAGGCGCAAAATTTCTATACAGCTGAGTGCTACACCTTCTTCCACTCCGAGCTCTAATTCTTCTATGCGCTAAGGCTCCACTACAGCTGCTCCTGATGCGGTTAGCATTACTTTGCCATCAGCGTGCCCACAAAACTTATTATCAAGTAAGTATCCTTCATTATATTACGTTCTCATTGCCCACTGACTCCTTGTCAGGCTTCAATGAATCCATCTCCCTGGGATGGGTTCCTATTCCTTTACCCTTTGTTCATTCCAGGCAAATGTTTTCCAGACTTTGTCTTATATATGACACTATGTCTCTATCCTATTATAACTCACCAAATTTTTCTGACACTGAACTTGAAGCTCGCTATACCCATATAGAAATGATAGGTCAACTAATAAAAAAAATCAGCTCATCAACTATTCTTTGATTCCCCACTGATCCTCCTGGTTTTGTCATGCCTGAAGACTGAAAAGAATATCCTAATAGCTTTCACCCCAATACTGAATAGTCCACTAGCGCTCTCCTTATGAGCCTCCTCTGTTCATTCTCCCTGTACATAGTCTTCAAATATTTTTCACACTATGCCTTTAAATAATCATTTTAGACATGGCTCTATTTATTACACCTGTCTTCCATACTACTTTTCTTCTAAATTTAGAGCGCCTAACTTTTCTCCCTCTACTCTCTTTAAAAGACTGTAAACACTAAAAAATCATAAATAAACCTTTAAAATTATAAAAATTTACCGCCTTAACTGCAATACAGAAATATGAAGTGTAAAATAAGAATTGAACTGTAGAGCGCCCCATCTATAAATCATTATTCCACTCCTGGTTAGTTAACTCATTAGCTAAATTCCAAGCATCTTTTGCGTTTACATGGTATGTGTCTCCTTTAATCCAATTTCCTATCTTGTCATGTCCCCTCAAAAAATGAAAATATAAGATTTCATTTTCCTCTACACCCTCATCTGAGCGCTTATGCCAGTTGCCTGTTCAGCCATAGTCCGCCTAACTTCCAGTTAGCGCCCTCTATCTGTCACAACTGTTTCAAGCCTCCTCACCAGGTCAAAAGTTAGACGACTTTCAGTCAAGTGGTTTTTCAGGTATCTTAAAGTAACATCAGAAGTAACCTTTGAAGTAACTTCAGTGCTTAAATAACTTACAAGCCAGACCAAAACTCTTAGCGTCTCTGTACCAAAAAGAATATTAGTGAAAGTATATTGCACTGCTTATTGTTAAAACTTTCTATCTTATTTGATCTTGAGTGACTTCTGGAAATTGTGCCTCAGTGCTCTATTAGCTTTTTTTCCTGGTAAAAAGTCCTCCATTTTAGCTATGCTTACACCATTTATTCAAGGCCAATTAAATAACTTTTCATAATTTTCTTTCTGTAGGTTGGCATCATAGAATTTACCAGGAGAAAAATAAATGGAGGCACATAGAAAAGTCCCATACCCTGTTATTGTTAAGAAAAGGTAATTATGATTCAGTCATGAAAATTTATCCTACAGGGACTATTATAATCTTCTTAATATTACTGTATTTGAAAGATGAAAAATGGCAAACAATGTCAATTTTTTAGAATGATTTAGTGACTTTTTGATG
Organism: Hemileia vastatrix; assembly: GCA_030280995.1. Classification (NCBI taxonomy): domain Eukaryota; kingdom Fungi; phylum Basidiomycota; class Pucciniomycetes; order Pucciniales; family Zaghouaniaceae; genus Hemileia; species Hemileia vastatrix. Next base: position 23,212,942 of record JASXTE010000004.1, on the reverse strand, counting down.
GTAGAAGAGGTATAATATCAATTTGAAAATAGACTTATACTTATAAAGTTTTTAAAAACAAATATATACAATAAAAAGAACATACTCAGATTATACTCAAACCTGTAATTTATAAAATTGCATCATAGTTTCAGGGATATAGTTCACCATGTTCAAAAAAAAACTTATATGATTTGTTCAAGTGAGGTTTCACCTATAGCAATAAACAAAAGGAGTTGTAAAAAAATATTACACTGCAGTTAGAGTTATAAAAAGGTCAAAAAATAAAATATTTTCACTAATCATCAATAGTCAATCAAACCCCTTCTAATACTCATTCTAATTTTAGTTCTGTTTTTAAATATATTTTAGCTTATAGGAAACTTTATAAACTTAGGGAAAAGAAATTAAGAGTATGTAAAAGGAATTACTTGTATCCTCTAAGCTATGATGAAAAATAAGGTTAATATTTAGAAAGTTTTTTTACCAAATATAGTATAGCTTCAATAAGTTTGAACAAGTAATGCATTCAATTTTTTTTAACAATTTAAGTTGTTCTGCATTCAAAGTAGCTTGACTTTTGCAACAGTAAAATTCTATAACAGTTGCTAAATCTTCCAAATTGACTTTTGTCTCAGTATCAACAAGGGACTGCTCTACCACACACAAATTATTGTAGTATGTTTCATCTAAAAAGGCTTTTGGAAGATCCCCAGGAAAAGCTTCTTCACCAATATCATCCATAGGGAAACTGCTGGGACCTGCAACAGGTTGACCACCTTCCATTCCTGGGGGTTGAGGGACCTTCAATTTTTTATCAAACTTTTTTTTGATAGCTGCCTTGGCTGTTTGAGATTTTGAATTTGCAAGTGATTTGGACATTGACCCCCTTTCAAGTCCATTTAAACATCAAACCAAACCTGCAGTTCTCCAAGGAATTGGAAGTTTTAATCTACTCCCATCTTGGCCTTCCTCAGTATCAGAGTGAATACAGATATCTTTGAATAATCCAGCCATATCAGGGACCAAAAAAGATGAAGCCATGTTTATTCGTCCATCACGCAACTATAAAAATATTATATTTAGTCTCAAAAACATTTGAAAAGCTATAAAATGAACATGCTTACCTCTCTTCTTCTTTTAGACATTTGAACCTTCATTTTTTTCAACTTCACCTTTTCAATCTTTTGAGTTTCAGATGATTTATCTTTTGACATATCAGCAAATTTTTTAGACTTCCCAGAGATCCACCTCTCTAGGATGCTAAAAACTGCTTCATCTGTAACAGACTCATCTGAAACTGAAAAGTTTATCAAACCCTTCCCATGATAGCAGGCATTCCATCCAAGAACAATGTGAGTGATTATGATAGAGTTCCACTCTCCATCCATACTAGATCCCCAAAGATAGCAAAAACAGCTTATACCAGTTTGGGCCAATTGTGCTTCAGCTTGAAGTTTCCACTTTGTATTAATCATCTGGCCAGGAGGTAAAGCATAGTCAGTAGTTGGGACAAATTTTGGATTTTTGAAGGTTGAAACAAGTTTTTGGGTTTTGGCTTTAATGACTAACTGTCGCTGAGCTGGGGTTAATTTTGTACGTGGCTTATCCTGAATTGCTTTAATCATCTTCTCCCTCTCAGTTTGGGAAGTGCGCCATTGATTGACTATCTCATTTGAAGGAGGATCAGGAATTTTATGAGTAGCTGGGTCAATTCCTAGGAGGAGTCTAGCAAAAGAAATAATGGAGCGACCCGATGGAGCGGAGGCAGAAGGAATAGGTGATTTAGAAGCCAAATTGGCAGTTTTCTTTTTTGTAGCATTTTCAGTTTTTCTCTTCTTGGAGGTGTGCTCATGATGCTTGTGAAATTTGATATATGACTTAGGATCCAAGCCAGCTGTACCTGAAATGGGCCACATAGAGATTAGAAATTATATACAAAAATAATGAATCTTTCAAACATACCACACTCTGCAGAATCATCATCACTAGCAAAAAATTCTGAAAACTCTCTATCATCAGGAGGTTGTGCTGTTTCTGAAAAAGATAAAATGTGATTATCTGTCATTGTTCCATATGAAAAAACCAATCATTTAAAAATCTTAACCTGTTACCAAAAAAAAAAGATTTAATAAGTTATAAGTTTATATTATTTGCAATAAAAAAGTCAAACATTAATTTTATTTACCATTTGGATTTTCACCAGTTTCCCCACCACTGGGACCAGGTGGATTGGATGGTACATCGGGAGGATTCGGTGGGGGTGGAGGTGGTGGAGGTGGAGGTGGTGGAGGTGGTGGACCTGGTGTTGGTGGTGGTGGGCCTTGTGGACCTGGTGGACCTGGTGGACCAGGTGGTGGTAAAGGTGATTGATGATATGGGGATGGAGGAGGAGGAAGAGGTTGAGGGGTGAATGAGAATTGTGGGAGTTGTATAGGTGGTGGTGGATATGGGGAAGCAGTATGTGATGGGCCAGGGGAGTCTTGGGTAAAAGGGATAGAATAAGATCTAGTACTAGGTGAACCAATATATGGATCAAAATAGTAGCGTAATTGAGAATCATGTTCAGAAGGATTTGGGTGTTGAAAAAGGCTTCTTTGATGACTGTGTTGGTGCTGCAGGCGTTCTCTAATTACAGATTCAGATGATTGAGAGTCTAGTGACTCAGGGTCTTCCTGAGGATCAGTCATAACAACTTTTTTTCTTGTCAATATTTGAAAATTAGAAATATAAAAATAAAATTGACATACCTTCCCTAATAGGTTCCATCTTAAATGTATTGGCTTGTTATAAAATTAAATTAAATTTGAACCAAAGACTGTAAATGGTGGATGTTTTAAATAAGATTTAAGGAAGGTGTAAAAATTCCAACATTTTATTTAGAGAAAAAATATTTTTCATGCATTATGCATTGTAAGTTTGGCTTCACCAAAATGATCCAAAAAATTTATGAACAGAAATGTGAGAAAAGAGAAGGACACAATTACTGTTATCATTTGTGAGCTATCAAATCCAATAATCAACATACAAAAAAATAAGTTTCATATACATTCATACACTTCATAATTACATTTCATATTATTAGATTTTGGAAAATTTCATTGCAACACCATCATATGTAAAAATAATCAAAAGAAAATTCATTAAATATCAACAAGTGAATAACAAAGTGATAAATGTTAAAAAAAATTTAGAAAAAGTGTATTTTATGCAGCCAACTGAAACTCATATTTTTGAACTATGGTTTCAACAACACAATTAACATAAATGAATTTCAAGAAAAAATCAATAAATCTAATTACAAAGTAAGTTGTGGCTTTCTAGATCTTTTAGCAGATTTTCTTATCCATGGTATTTCCCCTTCACTTGTATCAATAGTCCATTGCTCTATAAAGTCATTTAAAATAGATTTGGAGACCTGATCCAGAGAAAGAGAAACAGGAATGTAAAATTGTTTTTGACATAGTGAGTTAACTATGGTATAAACAATGAGAGCATGGGTCCTGGGCCATGCAACATCATGCTGATGTGAACTACTTCCCATCAACAGGTTAGTTACCTCAATCAACTCCCCACAAGTGGATTGAGTTTTCCTTCTAGCATCATTTGAGCTCAGGAAGATTCCCCTAACACCAGCAGCAAAAAAGTAAGCAGGGTGGGAAAAAATTAACTTTGACCTTGAAGTAGCAAGGATAGGTCCTGCTCCTGCCCTAGCTGAGCTCTCTTGCACTGATGAGCCTGATGCTACTCTATCTTGCAGGAAATCATCACAATTTGAATATCCTTTTAAGAGTGCAAGACATTAAACCATGTAAAGAATCTTGTTGTATAGATTAGCCAGATGCTTGACGGAAATAGTGAGAGATGATTCATCAGAAGCTGAGCCGATTTTTGCCACGTCAACTTTTTGCTTGTACATCATCTTCTCAATGTCCTGGATAATATTAAAAACACTTTCTTCATTACCATTTTCATTGGAAACATCTCTTATGGATGAGTCAAGTGTATTTCCTGATAGCTGGATTGATTCCATGATTAAGCTGGCCCAATCACGCTTACTTGATTCGGATGGAAGTGCAAGAGAAGAAAGGTTGATGAAAAAACTAGTAACATTAGCAGACCTCTGCTTCAAAATCTTCATGTCAAAAACATCTTTTCTGTTCCAAAGCTCAAAGATAGATGGTTGGAGGAGCGAAGGGGCTATGGAACTTGTAAGCCAGATAAAAAAAATAAAAGTGAAAAATAAGAAAAAATATTTACCAAGTGTAGTGACCTCACTGAGCCACTCTCCAACAGTAGAAGATGATGACTTGAATTTAAGGTTAATTTTTCTTAAATCCATCGGCAACTGAGCTTTAAGAGCAGAATGTTGATTGAGGATTTCATAGGAGCCGAATGCCAAGTTTCTCCAGGACTCGTCGGGTAATCTTGTTTCATATATTTTACAAATTTCAGTGATTTTGTCTCTGAATTCTGGAAAGATAAACTGGTAGGATCTCTCAAAGGGGGGAATTTAGTTGTCACTTTCTTTGATAGAAGTTGAGGCTGATTCAGGGAGAGGGGGAGCTGGAGAGGGTCCTAACTGAGTCTGTGAAGCTGAGGTGGGTGTGAGGGCGGGGGCAGGCTGTGAAGGTGGGATAGAAGTAGGACCAGTGGCTAAAGGTGGAGAAGCAGCTGGGACAGAAGTAGTGACAGAAGTAGTGACAGAGGGGAGAGGTCTAGTGGTAACAGCTGGGGTATTGGATTTAGAGAGTAGAACGGTGGTATCTTTGGCACTTGGAGGCTGGGTTGATTTTGGTGGTGGAGGTCTGGAAGCAACATTTATAGGAGCTGAGGTTGATGAAGTTGGGGCTGGTAAAGTGGGATGAGGGGAAGCAGTTGTAAGGGTGGAAACTACAGGTTGAGAAAGAGCAGGAGCAGCAGAGATAGGGATGAGAGGAGCAGTTGGAGAGGCAGTATTAGGGATGGCTTCATCAGACACAATTTTGGATGTTGAAGGAGCTGAATATTGGGTGGCAGGGTTGGTGGTTGTCGTGGTGAGTGATTTTTTTGTAAGTTTCTTCTTCTTTGAAGCAGGGTTGAAGGTGTCATCCTCAAAATCAGTAGGTATATTATAGTTAGGGGCTTCTGCAGCTGATTTTCTCTTTGGATGCCTAGAGGGTTGATCATCAGTGGTGAGGTCAATGATAACCATTTTTTCCTCTGGAGGAAGCTGAGACCAAGAAGAAACAGCTGAAAGAAAAAATTACTACTAAATACTTATAATGAAAACAGTGAAAAAAACTGACCATTTTTCTGCTCTTGGACAAGATCCAAAAGATCCTGCACCTTCTTCATAGCTGAATCTGCAAGTAAAGTTCCATTTAAGAGTGATTCAACACCAGTTTGAAATTTGGTGTACTGCAAGATAAACTCCTCAGTAGAAATTTTATACACCTCATTTTTCAATACACGGCTTGAAGAAGATGGTTTTCTTACTTTGGCTTCTTGAGAAAGAGGTATGTCATCTATAAAAAAACAATCAGCTTCTGTAGAAAGAACAATGTTACTGGTTCTGACCTGATGTGTCAGATTCACTGTTCACTGCATCACCGGACTCCACAGTGTTGGAGGGTTGTTGAGGAGCAACAGTTAAAGCTTCTACATCAATAAAAACAATGTATAAAATGAAATTTTAATAAAAGTTTTAACTAATATATATAAAAAATTACTCACCAGATGTCACATTCACCTGAGGATCCACATCTTGAGCTGACATCAGGGAATGGTATGAATCATCAGAACTGGATTTTTGTTGAGGCAGCTCTACATCTGGACAGGAGGGTGAGCTGGGAGGTGCCTGACTGGGGGTTGAGGCTGAGGATTGAGCTTGTTGAGACATCTGTGTTCTGTGTTGATAGTTTTTGAAAAGAGGTGGTTAAGAGTAGAGAAGTTTGTGGATGAGACAGGTAGACTTCTCAGCTTATATTAAGAAATTTTATTCAAAATATGGTTGAATAGGTTGCAGGCATGACTAAGGAAGGTTGCATTACATTTGTGCAACTAATTTAAAAAAGTAAAGCATAACTCATACTATAATGCGCCAAATACAAATAAATTAAAAATATTGCATCTTTTTGCAATGTTATGAGACTATATAAATAACTTTTAGTACCATGTATAGCATGTTGCCTCATGTATGCAATATCTCTACATGTATAATTTTATATTTTACTTACAAGTTGCATATATGAGGCGACATCTTGCCTCATATATGCATGCTTGTAATTGATCAATATTATATAATTATTAACTTGTATTCCACACGCCTCATATATGCATGCTTGTAATTGATCAATATTTTATATTTATTACCTTGTATGCATGTGTGTTAGCCCATTTTAATATACAAAATAACTATGTAATATATACAATTAAACATGTATGCAATATCTCTATGTCGCCTCATGTATGCAATATCTCTACATGTATAATTTTATATTTTACTTACAAGTTGCATATATGAGGCAACATGTTGCCTCATGTATGCAAAATTGATCAAAATGTATTAAATTGAATACATGAGGCGACATGTCGCTTCATGTATGCAAAATAGTAAGCAGGGTTATTAATAGCCGCTACAAAAACATGTACTTTGCATACATGAGGCGACATGTTGCCTCATGTATTCAATTTAATACATTTTGATCAATTTCGCATACATGAGGCGACATGTCGCCTCATGTATGCAAATTGTAAGTTAGATTTTAAATTAAAAATTTAGAGATATTGCATACATGAGGTGACATGTCGCCTCATGTATGCAGTTAAGTAAAGATATCGCCAGGCTACTAATAAATTTCAAAGGCAAGGATAGTTTTTTATTGCATACATGTTTAATTGTATATGTTAAACAGTCATTTTGTATATTTACATGGGCTAACACACATGCATACAAGGTAATAAATATATAATATTGTTCAATTACAAGCATGCATATATGAGGCGACATGTCGCCTCATATATGCATGCAGGGCCTCTGCTAGGGCCAAAAAATATAGGTAAAAATGACCAAATTAATACTATTTCATGTATGCATGTTTCAACAGACAAATGTATAAGTGCTGTTATGTTTTTTCTATATAGGAGAACCCATAATGCATACATGAGGCGACATGTAGCCTCATGTATGAAATTTCAAACTTAGCTTACTTCTTAGGTTTAAAGTAGCCCTGCAATATTTGACTTACATGCATACATGAGGCAACATGTCGCCTCATGTATGCAATATTGGTTCCCCAAAAAAAGAAAATACACAACAGCATGTATACATATTATTTCTATGTATTAAATGTCTAAAAATTTTTTTTTTAATTTTGATTCTCATTTTGATGATGGTGTATGAAAAAAAAAACTATGTTTCTCGAATGCTGATTGAAAAGAGAAATGCATGAGGGAAAATGTGTTACCCTGTATGTATGCTTCTTATTTCATCTCCACTAGCCTTTTGCTTGATTAATATTTAGTTTCAATTATTGTGATTACATAATGCATTGTCCTTGCCATCTGCGTGTTTTTACTATATATATATATAGTTATTATTTCTTGAATATGTGATTGGTTATATCAACAGAAGTTGCTTTTTGAAAAAGCTCAAAAGATTTATTAATAACAAAATTTTTAAGTAAAACATGATAGTCCATTTTAATAAAGAAATTTGTCATATTATTTAACTTAAAAGAAGTGAGTTACATTTTGAAATTCTTGATTAGGGCTTAGCACCTGCCTGCAAGGGGCTCGGTGGTGCACCCCTGGACACTAGTGTACCCCCCCTCCAGTTGTGCAAGTGTTGTGTTAATATTATAAGTTTAATTTTTATTTTTACTCATATGTATGTACTGGATGATAAATATATTGAATTAAAATGTAGTTTCAATTTTTGGAATGTTTTTGTGAAAAATAAAGGGGAGGAGTATATATTTTATATTTTATATAAATAATTCATTATATTAATGAAAATAAATGATCTTGTGAACTTTCCAGCACCTGTTTGACTCTATTTAGTTTAATCCATGGTTTGTATTTACAAGATCCCACAAGTTAAATTATAAGCTCTGTACAATATCAGATTTTCCATACTCATCGGCTGTGATCTACAGATAATTTAACCAAGTGAAGTGAACAGTGTAAGAACAGAAGTTTTTTAAATGAAGTCATATTTCTAATATTCATGATCCTGCCTTCTCATTGCCATTCTGTGTAATGGAAACATAAAAATTAATGGATGTAGTTCTGTGTCCATAGAAACTTTTATTCAGTCCAAAAATTGTTTTCTCCACTTGAAAAGGTGGAACATTCAATATATTCTTGTTTTTTTAGTTTCCAAATATATGCTTTTATTTGGGAGATAAACTAAATTCATAAATCCTACAAGTGCTGTTTAGATTATTGATGAATAAAAAAATATTTAATTTTAAAAATCTCTTATGACTTATGTGTACCTCCTGAGAGTTAAATCTATGTAAAAAGTTTAACACAGTTAATATCACTTGCTGATCTTTTTTGTCATATTTTATCTGGACCTACAGAGTTTGGCACAACTTTAATCAACATGGATAAATTTAGTTTTTATTTAGATCATGTGACTGCTTGGAAATAAAATTTTTGTATCTTGCATAAATACCCACTTCTTCCTGAATTATCTTCTTTTCTCTCAAAGTTTATTTATATTTAAGATGGAATCTTCTTCTTCTACCTCTCCTGTCTGCATTGGCTTGCTTCAATCTCAAATATCTGACTCTTTTAGCTTCCCAGGTTTGGTGGAGCAACCTGTATCACTTTATCTCTCTCATAAAAAACATACTATAAGGTTCAGGGCACAATCACCTCATATAAACATTGTTGAACTGTGCCCTACTCATTCTCAAATCCTATATGACCTACTTGGCCAACCAGGTTATCAAACTTTAGTTGCTCCTGTTGGGGGTTGGCTTCCTGGGCAGGATTCACCCCCTTTATGGGTTGAAGCTACATTGCTACCCCAAACAGGTGTTGACTGTCCCTTAAAAATTAATATTTTGATTTTCTGTATTTCTACTTTCTTAGTCACCATCCCCCATGCACTTGCATCCATCTCCAACATAATTATTCTTCCACCTGGCTATAACCCATCAATTCACTTGTACTGTACCATACAAGATTTATTCAAGCAAAGCAATCAACTACCATCTATCTCCACCGATTCCTTACTTCCCTCTGCACCTTATCATCCTATACACAAAATCAATGTTCAAAATTTAAATACAACACTACTACCCCACCAAAAGAATGCACTTTCTTTTATGCTCTCTCAAGAATCCTGCACCCAAACTTACCTTTGGCTACAGATAGGGGAGAATAGCTGGGAAAATTATTTGAGCCAAGAACTCCTCCAGAATCCTCCTTCCAAATCAATTCTTCTAGCAGATGAAATGGGTCTAGGAAAGACAGTTACCACTATTGCATTAATTTTCAACACCTTAGACAAAGCTTCTCAATTTTCCCACCTTGTTGAAGCACAGTCAAGCACTCCAAGACTAAAGGCAACCTTAATAATTGTTCCTAGAATCTTGCTTCAGCAATGGAAAGATGAAATCATCTGGCATGTATCAGCTGATATCAATCTCAAAATCACTATCTACCATGGCAGAGGACAACACGAAACTTTCAACAGCTGGCCTGATTCACATGTAGTTCTGACTAGCTACAATCTGGTGATAAATGACTTGGAGGATATCAACACAAGCAAGGGGTTATATCATGTTCACTGGTTTCGTGTTATTCTAGATGAAGCTCAGTAAGTTGAAAATTTTCCTACTCTTAGTTTTTCACTTCTAAGTCCAATTTTTTTTTGAAGCCACATTCGTGAATCAGGAAGCAAGGCCTCAACAGCAGTCCTTGGCTTGAAGACCTCTCAACGGCTGTGCATTACTGGAACACCAATTCAAAATAGCTGTCAAGATTTGTATGCCATCTTCAGGTTCCTTCAACTTGCACCATTCACTACTCCTGCTGGGTGGAATCAACATGTGGCACAGCATGCAAAAGAAGGAAATTACACAAAGGTCAAAAATGTTATCCAGGATATCTTGGGTGATGTAATGATCAGACGATCCCGACAATCAGTTGGCCTAGACACAATTTATGATCAGCTCACTCCCTCTATACATGAAAATAAAATATTCATCAAGCTTACTGAGGACCTTGCTTGTCTTTACTCTGAAAGGCATTAAAGAACTTTTCAATCTCTTGGAATTGGCAGTAGTGACAATCTCCATTCAAAAGATCAATCAACTTTAGCGAAATTGACCGGTTTGCGCAGATTTTGTACTCATCCCAAAATGCCATATGACTCAGAGATCAAATCTGTTGAGCATATGAATTGGAGGGATAGTCCAAAATTGATTCACCTTATTAAAACACTTCACAACTTAATTTCACAGGATTCAAATGTGAAGTGCATTATTTTCTCAGAGTGGACTACTACCCTGAAGTTGTAGGTTTTTTGGAAATTAATACTGGATCCCTAAATCCATTTCATTGCTGTTAAAACTGATATCTTTTCAAAAAAAAATAGGATTTCATTTGCACTTGATGATTATGAAATATGTCACATTCTATTTGATGGCACAACCAATGAAAGTACACGCAAGAATTTTCTCAAGTCATTTTCACTTATCAAGACTGGTGTACTCCTGATGAATCTCAAGGCAGGTGGAGAAGGATTGAATCTCACTATGGCATCTCATGTGTTCTTAATTGTAAGTATCTATAATTTTAGCAAGAACCTTTATTTATAAGATTTTTTTCATTAGGAGCCAACTTGGAACCCATCTTCTGAGAAGCAGGTAATTGGTTGTGTTAATCGCATTGGCCAAGAAAAAGAAGTTTATGTATACAAGTATATTTTTGAATCTACTATTGAGGAAAATATTTCACCTGTCAGCACCATTTCTTTCACATTCATTTAAAAATTCTCTCTTATTAATTATTTTTGATCTAGGTAAAAACCATTAAGTTAGATGTTGCTAAGTATGTTTCATTAACTCTACCATCTCATCACCATCAAACTAAAATTTATTTTTTTTATTAGTCTTGCCCTTCCTGAATGAAACATTAAATTTTAAACTTTCTTTTTTTTATTATTTTCCGTAAGAAAATTTTGAAGTCTTCAGTGTACTTGACCACTATCAATTAAGTAGCTTAGCCATGTATTTTTTTTTATAAATTTTCTGCTGTGTCACAAATACGAAGGAAATTTTTTTATGTTATATTCCTTTGTTAATTTTACACAAAGGGGCATATTTTTAAAATAATATATATGGAGGTGATTATACCCTTACATTTTAATAATCTAGAAACATTTCACATTTATAGATTATAGAAAAAATACCTTCAAAAATGCTTTCAACATGTAAGGCTTTCATTCTTTTTTTAAAGTAATTTGTTCACCTCTTGTATTAGCTTCTACTTTGATTCCTACCACAGGCTTCAAGAGCACACGTGCTTTTAACAAAATTCTTTCCCAAATTGGTGTTCCAAGTTCTAAGGCTGCTTCCACCATTTCAGTTATTGACTTCATGAAACTTGTCTTGGGAAAATGTCAAAAGCTGGACAATTTCCCACCTCCACCAACCACTGCTGAATTATCATCTCTTTCAAATGAACTAGTTACTACTAATTTATCTCCACCACCTGAAAATATGTACCCCCTTGAAGAAATTTCTTTATCACCATCTGGACGCCAAAAAACTATTCCCCTGGTTTTTTACCATACTTGCCATCAAGATGCCATTAATGTTGGGGTTCGCCGCTTATTCCTCTCATTCAACATGGAGCACAGAGATTGGAATCAAAGAATCATTCAACACTTGACAAAGCACTATTGCTATTCCCATAAGTACCAGGCATTTGATCAGTATCACATAGATCATTCTGAAGAAATAATAAAGTATGTGCCTCTAATTCTGGAACGATGGCTTCGAGGAAAAATTTCAACCAGTAAATCTTTAGATGTTTCTAAGCTAAATAGAAGAAGAATGATGGATACTAGGTGGAAAGTGAGCAAGAATTTATTTTTTTGTAAATTTCTATTAATAATTGTCTTCTCAGTTGCATGGTTCTTGTAGGAAAACAGCTGTAGCTTGTCTTGATGCCAAACATCTCTTTTTGTTTGATAATCCTTGCTTCCACTCTGACACTGAAGAAGATCGAGAAGGAAATCTTTGGAAAAGGAAACCATCTTGGCGCTCTGAGGAATTGTCAAATTTTTACTCACAAGTTGATCAAATTACTCTTAACTTGATAAGAGGATCTAAAAATCATGGGCATATTTCTAAAAATATTGTATCTCTTAGAAAAGACTCAATTATTGCTTCACATACACTTGTGTGTCCTAGTAATCTTCCCACCAATTGTAACAACATTGATAATCTCAGCCTTTCTCAGTTTTTACTTATATGCCATAATCCTTCTTTTACAATCCCTTCTCTCTCCCATCTGCTTTAGTGTTTCACCTGTAAATTTTGTTTAGAATTTTCCTCCTGGTGAAGCTGTATTGAATAGCCATTTTGAATAGTAAAATTATTTTAGAATTTGAATACATTATTTTCTCCTTTTTATGCCATCTTGTCCAAATACCACCACTTAAAAATTGTTTTCTTATTATTTTAACATACTCTCTGCTGAACATGCCTACTAGATATGTTGTTTGCACTTGCTCTGAGATTGGTTGCAATAAAAAATCTTTCACCAATAGTGAACGTGAGATAGTTCAGGGGCTTTCAATGTCTACAACTGCATATTACAAGCATCAAGATAAAATTCAGCTTTTTAGGAAACGAAGTCAATTGATCAACCAATCCACAGCTCCTGAGCACCAACCTCTGGCTGAAAGTAGCTCCCACCAAGAATCTTCTTCTTCTTTTTTTCCTGTGGCAAGCTCTTCAAATGAAGTATTCTTACCCACTACTGAGGAGGTAAGCACCTAAAGTTTACTTAAATTTATAATTATTTCAATTTCTTGCTTTTTTTTAACATATTTATCTCATCAGTTTGGCCAAAAACACTCATTAAGTCTTGATGCTGATGATGCTGAGTCAATCACCTCAATTGTCAAAAAATCAAAAAGTTTCAAAAATTCTTCTTCTTCCTTTTTAAATTTATTACAAATTGAAACCTCCGCCTTTGCTTCTCCTGCTCTTGCACATCTATCACCATTGATTTTCTTTATACTTATTGATCTGGCACATGGCCTTCTGGTTCAAAACTTATCACATAGGCAAATTAAAATACTGATTCAAGCTGAATTTTTCAAGATCAATTTAATATCTAAAACTTATAAAGATGCCAAAAAACTCCTGCATGAGTCTAAACAGCTTCCTCATAGCATTTACACTGTTCTCAACCGACTCAACCTACATGCGCCGCTTACAACTATTCTATGTTGTCCAAATTGCTTTCATCAACCTTTCAAAAAAGCTAACGAATACAACTTTGAACATGCCCATTGTAGTCAAATTTTGCTCAATGCCATATCTTGTAAAAAGAATGTTGTGTTGAAATGAAATCATCCATTGTTTCAGTAAAAAGATAATCGAATATTGGATTTAGTTCCAGTCCAAACGTTTACAACTCAATCTCTTATATCTTGGCTAGCCCGCCTTCTTCTTCTTCCAGGGTTTGAGGACAATCTGGATTACTCATTAAGGAGGCCACATAATACACAAGGAAAAATGTGCGATGTTTGGGATGGTTCAGTCTGGAAGGAATTTAAAGATATAAAAGGAGATTATTTTACAAATAGAAGTGGTAATCTTGTTTTAAGCCTGTATATTGATTTGTTTAATCCTTTTGGGAATAAAATTGGTGTTCATAGTCAGGTGTCATTTGGATCTATTATTTTGATTTGTCTAAATCTTCCACCACATTTACGATATAAAAAGCAACACGTTTTCTTGGCAGGAATCACACCTGGGCCACATGAACCTAGTTTGGACCAGTGTAATCATGTTATTTCACCTCTTTTAGAAGAACTTCAAAATCTGTGGAAAGGATGCTTTTTTTCAAAGACATTTTGTTATCCTGAAGGAAGACCAATACATGCTGCAATATTTCCTTTAATTGGTGACCTACCAGCTATCCAGAAGCTCTCTGGTTTTTCCAGCTATAGCTCAAATAATCCATGCTCATTTTGCTTTATTTCTAAAGAAGATTTGCAATCTGGTAAACTTCCTGCTGAGTTCCTACCACACACTGATTCCAACCACTGAACTCAAGCTATTAAATGGAAAAATGATTCCAGTGCCCAAGCAAGAAAGAAGATCTTTGATAATGAAGGTGTTCAATATTCGTCTCTTCTTGAACTTCCATATTGGCAACCAGTCTCTTTTGTTGGAATAGAACTTATGCACTGCTTACTTCTTGGTATTGCCAAAGACTTCAGTAAAAATTACCTTCTTATTACAGCAGCTGTTGATTACATTCAAAAAGAAAAGAAAAAATCTTCAAAAAAAGGCTTTCAGGATGACCATTCATTCTCTTCAAAATCCAGTCACCATTCATTTTCCAGATCCTCCTCTAATTCATCTTTATTTAAGATATTAACAAAAAAAAAGATTTCAAAACTAACATCATTCCCCTCAAATTCTACTTCTCATGATTCAAGTAAAAGTAGAAAGACAAAAAGTGCAGTTTGTGTAGTGATACCGCCATTGAGAAAAAACCTCAAACGAAAACTATCTTATGATGAAATTGGTCAGGAGAAGGCACGAAATGCTCTAAAAATGGTTGGGCCATCAAGAAGTACTAATCCACAGGGTGTTGAAGCCAGCTCAGAGAAAGAAGAATCAAGCTCTGATGTAGATAGTTCAAGTAAGTTATACTGAATTACTTTTAATTAAACATTTTCCTAATAAATATTTTCTTTAGAGTCCACATTTCAGGAAATTTCTGCCCGTTTTAGACCTAAAATCAATTTGCGATCAGCTGCAGCACCAAATGATTTAACTTCTGATTTAAATCTAAGGCCTATAGAATTGATGATTTTTCAAAATTGTATTCGGCATACACTCATTCCCTCATGGTTAACCTGTGTTCCACACCATGTAGGGGAGACTGGAACAAATCTCAAGGTAGCTGAATTGCTTTTATTAAACAAAATTTATTACGTGGTTGCTTTGTTCCCAGTTTGGAATATAGAAAATTCTGAATCTCAAGAGAAGAAGTTGATAAAGTGTCTTTCCCTGTTGGTATCTATTATCAACCTTTTAAATTCCTTGAATTAAATGAAGAACAAATTGTATCTCTTCAGGATCATCTAAAAGAGTATATGAAATGTCTTAAAGAATTTTGGCCACATATTGACATCAAACCTAATGTCCACTTAGCCCAACATTTTCCTGAAGTTCTGCGACGATTTGGACCAGCACCATCATCAGAAGCTTGGGCTCATGAGCGTATAAATGGAATGTTGGGATCTATCTCACACAATAATAAAAAAAGTATGTGCTCCTATAATCTTTTTGTTCCTCATAATTATTTACTTTAATATTTTTTATTTTAGATGAAATGGAAAAAACATTTATGAAAATGTTTATCTTGACTGGGCAGCTTCAATCTCTTCTTGAGAGGAATGACAATCGATTTGAAAACAAAATGAAAGATGTTTTTGATATAGAAAAAAAAATAACTTCAAAATCAACTGTTTAACTACTTCATGAAGAATATGTTTTATGGCTGGATTATTTAAACAAGATTGATGGTAAAAAGTGTTTTTCAAATATTTTTGAAAAAGATAAATTGACTGGTTCTTTAGAATTTCTTTCATCTAAAATTACTGATCTCCAATACTTTAACCTTGGTGTTAAATACTTCTCACTATACTCAAAACATCAAGGGAATGGGAATATTGAGATCAAATTATCAAAAGGCAACAAGGTTGGAGTGGTGTTAAGAATGTGGGAGTCAAAGAAGTTCCCAGATCAAATCTTTATTCTAGTTGGATTGTATGATGCTGTTGAAAAAAAAATAGAAAATCCTTTCTCCAAAGCAGGATTCAAAACATTTTGGTGCTAAAATAGATGGTCTAAAAATGTTATTATTACTCATAAAGATATTATTGGACATGCTTCAAGAACTCTCAATCCTAGTGGCTTTGGTGGTGTTTCATCTGATACTGTCTGTATAATGTCATTAAGTAGTATAGCTGGCGCCTATTAATCACCATTGTAATATCCATTATGAATTCAATATATGCCTTTTAGACACCAAATTATGATCTATTGCCTGTTGGAAATTATGCAAACAGCACTATATGAAGAATTCAAATTGGTCCTAATGATTCAGCTATGAGCTATGTGTCAAGATGAAAAATTGTCCCACCAAAGTTCCAACACAGGTTTGACTCAGGTTAGACCACAGGTACTAAACAACCACTTGACTGCAAGTCGTCTAACTTTTGACCTGGTGCCTGTGAGTCTTCTTAGAAAAACGAAGCTTAATAAAACTTGTTAGTTTAACCTCTTCCCAGAGGTATTATTCTGGTAGTTTTTCCTCATTTGGGAGGTATTATTGTATCACTGGAACACCCCTTGGGTTGAATCTTTTGATCTGATCTGCAGCCACACGTTGCTTTCACTCAGTACCATCCAGTTCCTCTGGTAAGTAAGACCCTCCAGTTATCTGCTTTCTTATCCTATAAGGACCATTCCATCTGTCAGAAAACATCTTCCCCCATTGGCTTTCTAAAATTCTATTATAAACCAAAATCAAATCTCCTGGGTTCAATGGCTTTCTCAACCTATGTGCTATACGCTCATCCCAATATTTAACTGACTTGTCTTAGATCTGCATCATTCTTTCATAGACCTTTTCCAAAAACTCGTCTTTCCTTTCAAGATGCGCTACCCTTTCTAGAATCAAATCTTCAGTTGAGCGCACTTGATCCCAGTCACATCCTAGAAAAGATCCAGCCTCCAGATCAATAGGTAATACCGCCCTTTGACCAAACATAAGTTCATAAGGTGAAAACCCTGTTGTCCTTTTAACTGAAATCCTGTCCGCAAACAAAACTAATGGCAAGTAGTTCTTCCACTTTTCCTTATTATTTTCACATAATTTAACTAACACATCCTTTATAAATTGATGCCCTCTTTCTACCATTCCCTCTGCTTCAGGATAATATGGTTTTGCAACTTGTAACTTTGCGCCAATACCTTTTACTACCTCTTGGAATTCTCCAGCAAATTCAGAGCCATCATCTACAGCTACCATCTTCATTACTCCATACCTATAAACCCATTCTTTCTTCAAAAATTCAGCTACATTACTCGCCTTAAGATTTACCAACGGCACTGCTTCAACGCATCCTGATAGATCATCCCTGGCTACTAACAAGTATTTAAAGCATCCTTCTTTTATATGAACTGCATCTAAACAGACCCTACCAAAAACAGTATCTTTGCCCGTCGCTCTACCTATCTCTTTTGGCTTTCAGTAACTCCTGCGCTGACATTCAGGATAAGATTTAACCCAATCTCTTACTTCATTCTTCATATTGGGCCACAAGAATCTTTCCCTAACACTGAGATACGTCTCATCTTGACCTCTATGTCCTAAATTCTCATGTAACTCACTGAGTATCATCTCCTTCCCTTCCCTAGTTTGAACAACTAACTGAGGAGACGAAGCTTGATTCTTCCATAACTTCCCATTTTTAATAAAATAGCCTTTAGCGGGCTTCTCAATATTGCGCCAAACCTTTTTATTGCAAAAATCTGGTCGACTATTAACTTCCAAATATAACCTTAACAACTCTACTCCCTCATCAGTAGATGTATTGTCTTCAGAATACTCCCCCTCTTCGAGATGAGAACTACTGTCTTGACTTCCCCTTAAATTATCTTCATCATCTGACTCTTCCACTACCTTGCCTAGCACACTCCTTGTCGCTACATTAGCTTCAGTGTCCCCTAAATCTAGTTGCAGACTACCCTTGCTACAAACATCCTTTGCATTGTCAATATCTAGTTTTATGTCTTTACCGACATTTCACGTTACTAGTTTATTGTCATTGTGGACATTCCTGCCTGCTAGTTTATTTTCATCGCGGACGTTCCTGCCAAATCTTTCATAACAATAATCTATCCTGTTTACCCATCTCTTATCTTCTTAAAATTCTTTGGATTCTGAGTCTTCTTCACACAACGGTCTTCTAGATAATGAATCCGTAATAGTGAACAATTTTCCCCGCTTATGGAATAAATCAAAAGAAAATAATTTAATCTGCCCTACCCACCTAGTCATGGGCCAATCTGGTAAACTTGGGCTACTAATCATTTGCACCAATGATAGCGCATCAACCTTCAGCTCGAAATGTTTCCCCCAGAGCATCCATTGTAGCTTCTTAAGAATTTTTGCTACTCTGCATAACTCCAGCTTATACCGAGAGTACCTGGACTCCATTTTGGTAAAAGTCTTAGATTCATAAAGGACAGGTCTATCATTACCTTCCTCATCCTCCTGCATCAAAACTGCGCCCACTGGGGACTCACTAGAATCCACCGCTAGAGTAATTTTCCAGTGCCTGGTCCATACTTCAATTTCTTCAAAAGAATATCTTTCCCTGCAATCCTTTTTAATAACTTGAATGACTCCTTGCATTCCTCTGTCCAATGCCATACAAAATCTTTTCTTGTTAAGCGCCTTAAGGGTGAAGACAACAAAGCAAAATCTTGAATAAAAATTCTTACATATGTACAAATGCCTAAAAACCCTCTAACTTCCGTAGTATTTCTTGGTCTTGGCCATGTAAGTACCTTATTCCTCTGTTTTTCAGCAATGATTCTCCCTTCCTTGCATACCACATGTCTCACTATATCTAGTGCTTGAACACAACAAGCAAATTTGGACCCAGAGATTGTTAATCCTGCCTTCTCTATCCTAAATAGCACTCTTTCCAGGTTAATCACATATTCCCAAACAAACCTTATAATATACGGATTCTCTTCTAAAACCTCCCCATCATAATCACTGGCTGGTCCTTTTATACTTCCATCATCAATGAAAATTCCCACATGTTCTTGAACTTCCTCCTGCAATATCCACATCATCTGTGCATTATATACCGCCACAGAATTTGTTGTGCCTTGTGGTAACCTTGTCAACCTGAAGCGCCCCAGTGGTGTTTCAAACATTGTCATGGGTCTGGATGATTTTTCCAACTCGTGCTCATCGTATCCTCCCATAATATCACCTAATCTGTAATATGCACCTCCCTCAAAAGAATGCAAAAACTCCTCTGGCATTGGTGGCATCCCTGTGTCTTTTACTGTAACCTTGTTCCTCTCCCTAAGATCATGAAAAACCCTTAATTTACCATTATGTTTAACAACACAAAACACTGGACTTGAATAACTAGACATAGACTGTTCATACAAGCCAGACTTTAACCTTCCCCTAATGAGTTCTGTATACTCTTCTCTTATAGCCGCTGGTATTGGAAAAGCCTTCCTCTGCCACGGCGCATGAGGTATAACTGGAACAATATAAGGTTTACCATAAGAGTGTTTCAACAAATCTCTTTCCTCTTCTGAAAACGCAATAGCATTTTCCCTAAGATCCATAACATGCAGCAATAACTTCTTTTCTTCCTGAGACAACCAATCCTCTGGTCCAAAATTAACCATCTGAAGCCTTTCCATTGTAATCTTACTATTAGGCACAAAATCAGGTGGAAACTTTGTTAAAGGAGTATCATAAAGATTCCTAGACAGTGCCAGCCTCTGAAAAGGAGGATTCAAATTGGGCATCACTACATTCACTGGGTTAACCTTAACAGCTACTAGTTTATACTTTGATGCAAAAACGCTCTTGCTGCTTCCTTTATTAATTAAAATCAAACCCTTTCTTATATAACTACAGGTTGCACCTAAATCCTGGTTTTGTCTTTTCTTTTTAATATAAGTATAACAGTATCCATTATCAAAGAAATCAATAAGCTTAGGTATAATACATTCTACAGTAGTACTCCCAAGACACCTATAAAGTACCGCTTCACGTATACCTTCTTGTTGGACTGACTGGTCACTATCCTGGTTCCTCTCATCCTGGGAGATAGTAACACCTAAAATGCCAGTCCCTAATGAAAATATTGGCGCCTTCCTGGTGGTTGCCCTATCTCATCATCTGAGACTTCCTCATAATACGCTCTTTCTTTCTCTAACCGCCCAGCTCCAGAGTAATTAGTTTTGCAGCCACCATCCTTAGGTGCTACTAAGACTGCTGTTACTGGAACACCATCATCACCCATAATCCTTATTCCAATAGTCTTATTCAAACAATAATTGATAGTTGCAGAATAATCCATTAAAAATGGCAGCCCTAAAACTGGTTTAACTACACCAATTGGGACATAAAAATGTATATCCCTTGTTGCTCCCATAAATCTAGTGTGTACATACTCTGCTACACCTATAACTGGCAACCTACCTCCACCAATTCCTGAAACAGTACCCTCACCATCTTTAACAGGAAGACCTAACTCCGCTGCATAATCCACTGACACCATGTTAATTTGTGAACCTGTATCCACTAACGCTTTAATTTGCTTACCATTTACAGTAATTGTTAAATACCCTAAAGGTCCTGCATAATGTGGTGCCCTAGGTAATCCAACAACCAGCTGAAATGAATGCTCTCCAACATCAAACTCAGCGCAATTAGCAACCCTTTGCTTCCTGCACTTATCCACAATTCCATTTGCTACATCTGGCGCTACTGCTGTCAGCATCCCCAATGGAACAGAGACTGTAGTCTCCAAACATTGCGCAACTAAATCCTCCGCCACCTTAGGAAAATCAGAGTTAACCCAGCCCTGCATTCTGCATTTAGGTTGAGACGCCTTTGCACCAGCTTTCGCTACTCCAGGTGGATTCTTTGAAGTATTATGCCTTGCTCCTGGCATTCCTTCAGCAGGTACCGCTCTTTGCTGTACTACCTCTGACTCCTCCAACATTTCTGTTTGATCTTCTACCTGATGATCCACATCATAACAACCTGATTACGTACCATCCATTTCAACATCCTTAATAGGCGCAGGTGTATTTTCTCTAGTAGTATACCCTAATTCCTCCATATCCTCTAGATTTTCATACCTAGCACCAGCCCTTCTTGGCCTAGTAATTGTAGGTGGGGCCATTTTCTTGTGCTTCGCTGAAAGCATCTCCAAAAGCGCTGTGGTAAGTGGCGCTGCAACCGCTCCTTCTTTTACTTTAAAATACAACACTGCGCAAGTAACTGCAAATTTTACTGACTTTGCATCCTTGCCTTTCTCTTTAATTTCGGGCTCTTTGCCCTTACTCAACCTGCCTTCCATAGACTTTTTATTAATATGATTGATGACCATGGCTCGCATCCCTCAATCCTTGTCTTTAACAAGCTTAGTACCATCTTCCAACATAAGCATAGTCCCATCCTCAAAAACTACCCTTTCCTCTTTATACTTTTGAAGCGCATTACACCTCATCCTAGTATGCCCCTCCTTATTACAATAATAGCACACCATAGCAGAAAAACGTGAAGGTTGAGGAGAATTCTTGGGCCTAAACAATTCTTTCGCCTTTGCCACTTCAATTATTTTTTTCTCCAACTCATCAATACTTGCCATAACTGACTCTGGCTCCTTAGTAAAAACTTTAACTTTAGGAGACGACATCTGAGGAGGTTATTGTACGCCAGATGCATCTTTGTCCATTTCCTTGTTATCCAAAGCAATTCTAGCTGCGCGAAGCTCAACTCGGAGCAGCTTCATTTCCTCTTCCACTTCTATTTCTACTTCTTCTAATCCAGGGTACTTATAATTACTGTCCCTCTTCTTGACTAGCTTTCCTTCATTATCCAAGCGCCTCTTTGTCCAGTCTTCAACTTCTGGCTCTAATGCTTCACAAAACCAAGGTAAAGACACATTAGCATCACAAAAATCTTCATCACTAACTAAATATTCCACTATTTTATTGAATTCTTTCCTAAAACTTTAAAATTACTTTGGGTCTTGAACACCCCCTTTAGCTTTGACCCTTTTTACTAGGATATCCAGGTCCTTCATTGTATACTTAGTTTCCTCGGTAACCTTTGGCTATCTCTTGAGCATCTGTTCCTTGAGTGCTGACAAATTGGGCTCTTCATGCCCCTTTAAATCCTCTAAATCATCTTTGCACTCATTAGCTACAAAGAATAGTACTTGGCGCACCATATCATATTCAGTTGCTCCATGAACTTCAGCTGCTTGTTCAAACCTGCGTAAAAACTTCTTGGTATTAATGCCTGAAAAACGCAAGCTTACATCTTTACACCTAATGATCGTAGTTACCGTCTGTGTCAATGATTCTGAAGAATTGGGAAATTTAACCCTCTCTTGACATCCCTTAGATGTAGTCGCAGTAGGATCTATTCCCAAAATATAAAATCAAAACAAAGATCACAAAAACACACACTTGGTAATTAAACCTGACTATATTCACGATACAGCCCTATGTTATCCTCTGATAAAGGCTATTGATCCACTTGTTGTAGACCCTATGACTCTTCCGCTGAAGCGCCTGCTTGATCACGTCCTCTTGACGAAACCCTAAAAACCAAACAATCTTATCAAAAACACTAGTTACAATTATGCCACTGTTGGGAAACCAATCGTAGAGGGTTCTAAAGTACTAAGAAGTAGACACAATGCGAGAAGGGTTGGTTCTCCTTTTTAATTTCTAAGAAGAAGCGCCTGCCACTCTTATTTTCAAAGACACTGCAATAATGTGTAACACAAATATCTGATTAGAAAGTTTATAAGTTGAAAGATAAGTAAAAGATCAGGAAAAAAAATATTACTATCTGGATATTTCTATTCTTAACAAGCACTAATATCCACAGCTACTCCCTCTTGAAGCGCTCTCTTTGAATATGCCTTATTATAGCAATAAAATAACTCTAATAATAGTCAACCCTACTGAATCTTTATATTCTCTCTATTCTGCTTTTTCCCACTATACTATATGAAATGCACAAACAGATGCACAAATGACAAAGACTCAGAAATATCTCTAATATTATTCTCAAACAAATGACCACAGAAAAATTAATATCTTTTACTTGACTTCACAATTATTAACTAATTGTATGTTAACTAATTATTTGTCAATTGTTATTATTTTTTCCTACTCAATGTCTTTCTTTTATTGTATAGTCCTCCTTTTTTATATTTTTCCAGCGCTCAAGACACAGTTCCCTAGTGGATCTCCAGCGCTGGCTCTAGCGCCACATTAGTAAAACAATAACTATTCTATTTGTAAACTATGTACATTGCTTGTAGCAACTAGGGCACCTAATGGAACCCTATGCTTACTTACACTAGTTTTTAACTTGTTTCACTCATACTCCATATACGCGCTCTTGACTATACCTTCGTTTTAGTTCAGCGCTACTTCCAGGTTTGACTCACTCTAACGCTGATCCTAGTTGCCTTGACTCTTGGGTAGTTTTCTCTTGTGATTGAGTCCCCATTCTCCTCGCCTCATTACTAGTTGATGTAGACAATCCTATAGTACTAGCTATAGGCCTTGACCAAGGGAGTTGGAGAAAAACCAGAGAGAAAATCCATCCTTGGCAGCATTTTCATGTGCCAGCTCCTCCACTTCCACCAAATATTCCACCACAGGATCAAACTGTAGCAGAAACTTCCTGTAACTATGTAAGTTACCCACACCACCATAAGATTGCCATTCACTGACAACCTTGTTCAGATCCACCATAGTGAACCTGACACCCCATCTATCCACCATTTCCCTACACAACAATTTCCAATCTCTCTTCTTGTAGCCAGACATGGCCACAATCTCCTTCTCCACTGACCTATCACCAATGAAGAAGATAATCTGCTTCACCATGTCCCGGTAGGAAGCACCATACACTCCAGCAGCAGCTTCATACTTCTCTAGAAACCACTTGACATCCTCCCCATTAAACTTGGTACCATCCCAAGTTTTAATTCTCACACACTCCCTAACCATCACAGAAGGAGGACCATCCCCCCCACTGACAGTCACCACAGGAATAGCAGAACCAGAAGCCATTCCTCTTGACCAAAACACCAAAAAGAGCCAACCAAAGAAAACAGAGATTCCAAAGAACTAGCAAGTTCCACCCCATGCTGGGCGCCAGAAATGTAGACAATCCTATAGTACTAGCTATAGGCTTTGACCAAGGGAGTTGGAGAAAAACCAGAGAGAAAATCCCCTGTCCCTTTAGAAAAATAGAGTGAGATTTACTTGCTAAAGTAAGTTGGTTCCTGTTTTGCTAAAGCTCCTGTTTAACACACTTGACTTCTTGATGAGCCAAGAAAGTAGTCCCCAGATAGACTACCAGACCAAAGAACTTAAATGTAGAACAAAGTCCACACCAGAGACAGCAAAGATACTTGATGTAGGCTGCAAATCCACACCAGAGACAGCAATAATACTTGCTATAGCTTGCAAGACTATAACAGAGAAAACAGTTGCCAAAGTTAAGTTAAATGAAGAACTCACTTGCAAAAAACACAGCCAATTGTGGCCAGAAAACAGTGAAAACTGAGTGAGGAACAATGAGATCACCTCGGGATGGTTGTATGATGATTAAGGTTGCCCCAAACTGTCTTATTCACTATGTACACACAGACCACTAACTAAGAGCCCATGCGCACCCACCAATCTGGCACCTGTATCTGCCAGATTGCATAAAAAACCCTCCTGGAGCGCTCCCCAACCTCCTAAAACAGAGGCAGGCGGGCCGCCCGACGTTGGAGATGCCGCCTGAAACGGCCTGGCCTCCCTGAAGCCAGAAAACCAATGAAAACCACTAATCTACTTAGAAAAATTAGCTACAACAACTAAAACCTTTAAAACACGGAATTTCACTATAACAACATTGTGACATGAAATATAGAGAAAAATTAGCTCTATCCAATGGTACTAAGCACTTAACCCTAAGACTTAAGGTTAGCCTGTAAAACACGAAAAACAAAATTAAACAGCAATCTTTTATAAATGAAAAATGAGGAAATGACCCCTTAAAACTCAGAATATGAAAAATGTCTACAGGACATAAAATATGGAGAAAAACCAGGGCTATCCAATGATAGTACCCACATACCTGCAGACCCAATATCCACCGAATAAAACCAGAAAAATACCAAAATCCTTAACAGATGTCAATTAAGACATGTGCAAACAGCGCCAAATCACCCAACAAAGGCCCCTGCCAATGTTGGAAGACCACATCAATAGTCCTGGTAATTTACTTGACTAATAGACTCTGAAACTTACATTACTTGTCTCAATAATTATAGCACTTGCCGCAGTGCAGTATATTATGCACTTGAGTCCTCCTTAAGCCATAACTCCTTCCTTAATGTGTAACACACAATTATTTGAAAACCCAAATCCATATTGTTTAGCACTTGCGGTCCTAAATCAATAACACACAATTCCCCATTGTGTGTCACATCCCGCTGCGAAATCCGAGCGCACAGACCCTAAATCCTTTTTTTTCCGCTTCTATTTCCCTTTCTTGAAACACACAAATACATATTATATTTTAATACTATCTACAGCGCTAACTCCCCTTTTTTTCTTCCTGGACTATGCACATTGATTGGTCCAAAACCACGCTTCCTGAAAGGCGTGTACCACAACGCTTCCCAGCTTTCTATAACCGAGGCGGGCAGCCCACCTAGAAGCGGCCTGACCTCCCTGAAGCCAGAAAACCACCAAAAACCTCCAAAAAAGCCCAAAATATTTAGAAAAATTTACCACAACTACTAAAACCCTTAAAGCACAAAATTTAGCTATCACAACATAGTGACATAAAATATAGAGCCAGATTAGCTCTACTTAATGGTACTAAGCACTTAACCCTAAGGCTTAAGGTTAGCCCGTAAAACACAAATAACAAAATTCAACAGCTATCTTTTAGAAATGAAAAATGAGCAAATGACCCCTTAAAACTTAGAATATGAAAAATGTCAAAATGGCATAAAATATAGAGAAAAACCGGGGCTTTCCAATGGTAGTACCCACATACCCATAGTCTAAATATTCACTGAGTAAACCAAAAAACACCCAGTTATTCGATCAATGTCAATAAAGACATACCAAAACAGCACTAAACAGACCAACAAAGGCCTCTGCCAATGTTTGAAGAACACAACACAGGTATTAAATGAATTTATCAAACTTACACAAGAATAATCTCCTTTTACACATGCATATATCAAGTTTGGACAACTTAATCTACTTCATTCAATGGAGTTTCACAGATTTATGGGTTGGGATATGGTTAATGAATGAATGTGGAGGCTTAGAAATCTTACTGGGAGCTTGGAAACTTATTTTTTTTCTTTATATATTTTGAGTTTCATATTATTCTCTTTGGATGAGTTATTTTATTTATTTTCTTCCTGGTGTATGCTTTTATTTGTGTCTTCTATTTATGGTATAGTGGTATGATATCATTAATTGTGATGGAGGGCCCAAACTGGAGGTCTTGGTTATCAGCCTGCTTGAAGTAGGCACTATGGGGAGATGATGAGCCTTCACAGTGCTGTAATTTCTGGGGATAGCAGTGGAATTATTTGCACCAAGGGTCTGTGCACTCCAGTGGATTTTGGTATATGTTAAGGGGGATTTGGCCGGTTATTTGATATCACTTACTTACCCCACATCAAAAAAAAATTACAAACAATTATTATCATATTCCAAAATATTTTAAAGCCCTTATAAATTGATTTTATGTTTATACTAGATATAAATATATTTTATTAATCTATTTTTTATCACTAGCATGCACCAATCAAAATATTTTGAGTTAAAAATTGAGTATTTCAGTTTTTTTAGTCTTAAGCTGAGTTTTAATACCTAAATAATTTATTATTAAGTAGTCTGACCATTATTATTAACTATGAAATCATATTTATTTACTAGAATACACTGACACTTTCTGTTGATCCACTTGCTGGTAATTTTTGTATATTTTTTCATATTTTTTTCTACTTTTTTTTGCTAATATCTCTTATAAATATATAAGCTTCTAATGAGTTATTTTATAGGCTAGGTGTTCAGAGATTTTATTATATTTGAAATCAACAAGTGTTCAAAAAAATTAAAAAAAGAAAAGAAATTTATTGATTATATCTATATTGTATTCTTATTCTACATTGTATAATTAGTGAAGCTACTAACCATCATGTAGATAGAATGATTATTTATAACTAAATGTTGAGATGGAAACACACTATGCAATATATTGGGTGGACTTGCTAGCAAGTCCCCAACCTGAACTCAGATGGAACTCAGACTGAACTCATACTGAACTCTACTTGAACACCCACTTAAACTGTTCTGCTGAGTGGTAATAATCCCTGACTGTATGTTTCCTTTGTCAATATCTCAATGTGTGTTCAATCTGTGGTGAGTTTGGGTCCAAGGGTGCGGACTCGCTAGCAAGTCTCCCCCCTATATTTTGTGGTGACAGGTGTTTATTTTTGGCCACCCACTGTGCACCAGTTAATAAGGGATGTACTTTAAAAGCATTTTTTACCTTAAAATACCATCTGTTGGGTACATATAAGCCTTTCCAGCACTCCATCTCCTTATCTTGATTAATCAGCAACAGGTGTACAAACACAGCCACACCTTAATCTTTTTTACCTAATCCTTAGGCACTCATTCTTATATGCATAGTACACTTTGGATCAAGCTATAAATCACCTGTAACACCATATTTCAGCCCTTCTGAAAATACTTCCATACACCACGGGAAATCTAGGGGTGAATTGCTAGCAATCCCCTCTCTTGAAATTTAGAGTGTCCCTTAATTATTCCAGGTTTATGAATACTTTATAAACATAAGTAAATTAGAGTTAGATTTACATTTATTCTCAGATTGATTATAGACAGAATATCAACTGATTCCTAATTATGCACAAGTTGATCCTCCAGAACTTGATTTTGGTCCTCTGTTGAGCACAAATTGAGCACAAATTGATCTAACCTAAGCTTATGCATATATAATAATTCAGGATACTTGCTCTATTAAATTTGATAATAAAATAAAATATTGATGAATTTACATATAAAAAATTATTATGTAAGATATTAAATTATAAATTTAGGCACCATAGGAGGGCACTTAATAGAACTTAATTATACTATGTGACACCTTAATACTGCATCATGCAGTTTGAAACATTTAAAACAAAATGTGTCATGATGGGCAATGAAATTGCTTGGACAGACACTTTCAAAAGTAATACTGACCATAATACACAATTATGAAACCTTGGCATCTATCCAATAAAAGATTTTCCTTCTGATAAATAGATTTTTCTCAGTTACTCTCTGCTAAAAAGTGTCCTTGTGAGGTTT
This sequence comes from Hemileia vastatrix, assembly GCA_030280995.1. Classification (NCBI taxonomy): domain Eukaryota; kingdom Fungi; phylum Basidiomycota; class Pucciniomycetes; order Pucciniales; family Zaghouaniaceae; genus Hemileia; species Hemileia vastatrix. The sequence goes on along the minus strand of JASXTE010000004.1, from coordinate 23,184,500 downwards.
TTCTGACCTTCAGGGGGGTAATTTGGCCACATCAAACTACTTCTATTTCCATGATTGACCAAAACATTATCCTCATTTCCATCTAAAGAGTTGATCTCATCTGACTGTTTCTGATCAAAGGGGTCCACCACAAGTTTAGCCAAAATTTTGGTGAACACTTTTTTGATGGATAGTGACCAACTGGTGCTTTCGAAATTATCCACGTGAAGTTAGGCTAAACTTCAGGAGGATAAATTTATTATGAATACCAAATTAACTGAAGAATACTTTTGCCCTAGCTACTCTGCATCATAAAAGTGTCCAACTGAGGTTTAGCCATAATTCAGGTAGACACTTTTGGAAAGTCACAGTCTGATGGGTTTAATATCTATATATGGCAATAAGTATCAGTTTTTTATCAACATGGAACTAGAATTAATTTAATATGGCCAGAGTATCCACCTGAAGTTTGGCCAAAATACAGGTGGAAATTTTTATGAGGATTACTTGATGAAATGAAGAAGACTTGCAATTACTTTCAATCATAAAATTTTCAAACTTAAGTTTATCAAAAATTGTGGTGACACTTTTGCCAGATCCAGTCATATGGGATCAACTTTCTATATGGCAATGAGAATCAATTTTTAGTCAATCATGGCATTAGAAGTAATTTGATATGGACAAACTTTCCACCTGATTTTTGGCTGAAAATAAGTTGGAAATGTTTATGAGGAATACTAGATTAACTAAAGAAGACTTGCACCCTACCACTGTCCATCATAAAAGTGTCCACCAGAAGAATTCTAAAACTTGTGGTTGACACCTTTGGCCTGGTCCAGCCATATGGGATCAATTCTGCATATGGAAATGAGGATTTAATTTGGTTAATCATGGTAATAGAAGTAATTTGATAGAGACAAAGTGTCCAACTAAATATTGGAAAAAAATCAGTTGAAAACTTCATTTAGTTTTTCAAAAAATCAAATTAAGTACAATTTTATTCCTGATGATTCCCATTTTATCCAACACCTCTTCTGAGCCTTGAAAGTAGGCATTTAGCTTGAATTTTTAACTTCATATAAAATCCCTTTTATTCAACCTATTTCTTTTTATCCCTTTTTTTTCTTTTAGATATCAATTAATTTTATGTAAAACAAATCATTTTCATAATTTTTTACCTGTATTTAATAAAATTATTAAAGGTTTAACATCACCCTGTAAGCATTTGGCACATGTTTTTTTGCTATACTAAAAAAAATAATAATATACTGGTGAAAAAAAATTGATCAAATGATAAAATATTAATGAAACAGAAAGATCAAATACCAGTGGATATGTTTTAAAAAAATACCAGTTGCACTGAAGAAGAGCTGCACCCTAGATAATCACCATCAAAAAAGTGTCCAGCACAAGTTTGGCCAAACTTTTGCTGCACACTTTTGGTCAGGTGCAGTCATATGAGATCAATTCTCACCATGGCAATGAAAAAAATTATTTGATATAAAACTTCACTAGAAGTAGTTTTACATAGCCAAATTTTCTACATAGAGTTCATCCAAACCACAGGTGCAAAATTTTTTATCTTTAAAAAAAAGTCAAATTAGTACAATTTATCCCTGATGGCTCTTATTTGCTTCAACACCTCTACTGGCCTTTGATAGTAGGAATATTACTTGGATTTATTTTTTCATATTTGATCCCTTTAACTTAATTTTTTATTCCTAATATTGCTTTTGGATATCAATTAATAATTTTTAAAATAAACTATTTTCATATTTTTATACATTTATTTAATAATATTTTAAATGGTGTAACATCACCTGGTATGCATTTGGCACATGAGTTTTTTCTATACTTATAAAATTAATAATATAATGGCAACCAAAAATTAATCAAATGATATTTATGGGTGAGGAAAAAAGATAAAATACCAGTAGAAATGTTTGTAAGAAATACTAGATGAACTGAAGAAAAATTCTACCCTAGCTACTCTCCATCATAAAAGTGTCCAGCACAAGTTCAGCCGAACTTGTGCTGAACACTTATGGTCAGGTGCTGTCAGATGGGAGCAATTCTCTCTATGTAAATGAAGATAAATTTTTGATAAAAAATTACACTAGAAGTAGTTTGATATGGCAAAATTTTCATGCTGAAGTTTTGGTAAAGCTCAAGTGGATTTTTTTTTTATTTTTACAAAAAAGAAAATTTAGTACAAGTTTAGCCCTAATTGTTCTAACTTGATTCAACATCTCTTTTTTCTGTTTATGGCAAGAATTTAACTTGGATTTTAATTTTCATCTTTGATTTCTTTTATTTTACTTTATTCCTCTCATATTGCTTATGGATAGAAGTTTATTTTTTGTAAAATAAATCATTTTCATATTTTTTACCTTTATTTAATAATATTATAAAAGGTGTAACATCACCAATTATTCATTTGGCACACAAGTTTTTGCTATACTGATAATATTAATAATATAATGGTGACAAAAAAGTAATCAATTGATAAATATGAGTGAGGCACAAAGATTTAATAACAGTGTACATGTTTATAAGAAATTCCAGATGATTTAAAATGAATTGCACCCTGGCTACTTTCCATGATAAAAGTGTCCAGCACAAGTTTGGCCAAACTTGTGCTGGAAACTTTTGGTTGCATGCCGTCAGATGCAATCAATTCTTTTTATGGAAATGAGACTGAATGATCACTCCATCATTGCACTGAAAGTAGTTTTATATGGACAAATTGTCCCCCCAAAGTTTGTCCAAACCTAAGGTAGACAATTTTTTACTTTGGTAAAAAGTAAATTTGATCCATGTTAATATATGATGGTGCACATTTTTTCTGAAGCCTCTACTGGCTCATGATAGCAGAAATTATACTTAATATCTTTATTTCATGTTTGATCTCTTTAATTTTAATTTTACCCTTTTATTTATCCTTTATCTTTTAAATATCAATTTTATTTTGGTAAAACTGATAACTTTCACATTTTTTACATTTATTATATAATATTATTAAAGTTGTAAAATCACACAGTGTACATTCAGTACACATGTTTTTTCTATACTAAAAAATTAATAATATAATGGTGACTAAAAAATAATCAAATAATAAATATAGATGACACAGAATGATCAAATACCCATAGACATTTTTAAAATGAATATAAGATTAACTGAAGAAGACTTGCACCCTAGCTACTCTCCATCATAAAAGTGTCCAGCACAAGTTCAGCTGAGCTTGTGCTGGACACTTTTGGTTGCATGCAGTCAGATGGGATAAATTTACTCAATGGAAGTTAAAATGAATTTTTGCTCAATCATTGCACAAGAAGTAGTCTTATACTGCTATACTATCCTCCTGATTTTTTTGAAAACCTCAGGTGGACACTTTAATTAATTAAAAAAAAATGAAAATATATTCCAAATCTAGAACCGGTGGTGTAATTTTGGTCTGAAAACTCAAATTTTCTTTGATGGCAGAAATTTTATTTGAATGTTTAATTTCATATTTAATCACTTTTATTTTACTTTTTTATTCCTCTTTTTGCTTTCAAATATCAATTTATTTATTGTAAAACTAATACTTTTCATATTTTTTTTACTTTTATTTAATAAGATTATTAAAGATGTAGCATCTCCCATTATGCATTTGGCTTATAATTTTTTTCAATAATAATAACATTAATAGTATAATGGTGAAAAACAATAAATCAAATGATATATATGAATGACACAGAAAGATCATATACAAGTGGATTTGTTTATAAAGAATACCTGATGAACTGAAGAAGACCTGCACCCTAGATACTCACCATCATAAAAGTGTCCAGCATAACTTTGGCCAAACTTGTGCTGGACACTTTTGGTTGCATGCAGTCAGATGAGATAAATTTACTCTATGGAAATGAAAATGACATTTTGCTCAATCATTGCACAATAAGTAGTTTGATATTGCCAAAATGTCCTCCAGATGATTTTTCAAAACTCATCAGGACACTTTCTTTGGTTTAACAAAAAAGAAAATATAGTCCAAGTTTAGCCGCGGTGGTGCACATTTGATCTAACACCTCTACTTGTTATTAATAGTGGGAATTTTCCTTAGATTTATTTTTCTTATTTTATCCCTTTTATTTTACTTTTTTATTGCTCATATTGCTTTGGATATCAATTTTTAATTTTTAAAATAAATAACTTTCATACTCTTATACCTTTATTTAATAATATATGATTAAAGGTGGAACACCACCTGGTATGCATTTTTCACACAAGTTATTACTATAGTAATAACATTAATAATATAATGATGACAAAAAATTAATCAAATGGTAAATTTAAATGACACAGAAAGATCAAATACCAGTGTATATGTTTATAAGAAACCCCTTTTGAGTTTAAGAAGATTTGCTGTATGCCTACTCTCATTTATAAAAGTGTCCAGCACAAGTTCAGCCGAACTTGTGCTGGACACTTTTGGTTGCATGAATTCATATGAGATAAATTCTCTCTATGGCAATGAAAATGATATTTCACTCAATTATTGAAGTAAAGAATGTTTAATATTGTAAAATTGTCCCCTAGAAGTCTGTCCAAACCTCAGCTCAAAATTTGTTAGCTATACATAAAAGTAAGTTTAGACCAAGTCTTGACCTAGGGGTCCCCAACTGTCCCAACACCACTTCTGGCTCTTGATAGTAAAATTTTACTTGTATTTTTTATTTCGTATTTGATCCTATTTATTTTCATTTTACTTTTCTATTACTCTTTTTAATTTTAAATATCAATTTATTTTTTGAAAAACTAAACATATTCATATTTTTTTAACTTTATATAATAATATCATTAAAGGTGTAACATCACCAATTTTGCATTTGGCATGCAGGTTTTTGCTATACTAGAAACATTAATAATATATATGGTTACAAAAAATGAATTATAAGATAAATATGAATGATAAAACAAAGTTAAAAAACCAATAGAAATGTGAAAAACAAAAAACTGATGTACTGAGAAACACTTCCACCCTAGCTACTCTCCATCATAAAAGTGTCCAGCACAAGTTAGGCCAAACTTGAGCTTGACACTTTTGTTCAGGTGCAGTCAGATGGGATCAATTCTCTCTGTGGAAATTAAATTTAAAAAAATGCTAAATAATTACATTAGAAGTAGTTTGGTATGGCTAAATTATCCACCTTGAAATTTCCCAAACCTCAGGTGAAAAAATTTTTATCTTTAAAAAAAATTAAATTTTATCAAATTTAGCCCTGATGGCACCCATTTGTTTCAACACTTCTACTGGCTCTTGAAGGCAGGAATTTTCCTTGAATTTTTCTTTTTCATATTTGATCTCTTTTACTTTACTTTTTTATCACTCATGTTACATTTGGATATTAATTTATAACTTTGGAAAAAAATCATTTTCATATTTTTTTAACATTTTTTAATAATATTATAAAAGGTGTAATATAACATGGCATGCATTTGGCGCACAAGTTTTTTCTATACTAATAAAATTAATAATATTCTAATGACAAAAAATTAATCAGATAATAAAAAATGAATAACACAGAAAGTTCAAATACCAGTTGACATGTTTTAAAAAAATAACAGTTGCGCTGAAGAAGGCCTGCACCCTAGCTACTCTCCATCATAAAAGTGTCCAGCACAAGTTCGGCCGAACTTGTGCTGGACACTTTTGGTCAGGTGCAGTCAGATGGGATCAATTCTCTCTATGGCAATGAAAAAAAATTATTTGATAAGAAAATTCACTAGATGTAGTTTGATATAGCTGAATTATCCACCTAGAGCTCATCCAAACCACAGGTACACAATTTTTTATCTTTAAAAAACAGTCAATTTAGTACAATTTATCCCTGATGGCTCTCATTTGCTTCAACATCTCTACTGGCCTTTGATATTAGAAATAATACTTGGATTTCTTTTTCATATTTGATCCCTTTAACTTAATTTTTTATTCCTCATATTTCTTTTGGATATCAATTAATTATTTTGAAAATAAATTATTTTAATATTTTTATACATTTATTTAATAATATTATAAAAGGTGTATCATCACTCAGTATTCATTTGGCACACTATTTTTTGCTATACTTATATAGTTAATAATATAATTAAGACATAAAATTAATCAAACAATATGTATGAGTGAGGCACAAAGATAAAATACCAGTAGACATGTTTGTAAGAAATACCAGATGAACTGAAGAAAAATTCTAACCCAGCCACTCTCCATCATGGAAGTGCCCAGCACAAGTTCAGCTGAACTTGTGCTGGACACTTTTGGTCATGTGCAGTCAGATGGGATCAATTCTCTGTATGGCAACAAAAAAATTATTTTATCAAATTTCACTAGAAGTAGTTTGGTTTAGCTGAATCATCCACCTGCTGTTCTGCCCAATATCAGGTTTATAATTTTTTATCTTTAAATAAAAGGTCACTTATTACAATTAAGCCCTGATGGCTCCCATTTGCTTTAACCCCTCTACTGGCTCTTGATAGCAGGAATTTTACTAGTATTTTTTTCAGATCTGAACTCTTTGACTTTTATTTTACTCTTTTATTCCTCTTTTTACTTTTAAATTTCTATTTAATTTTTGTAAAACTAATCCTTTCCATATTTATTTACGTCTATTTTAAAAAATTATTGAAGGTATAACTTCACATGGTATGCATTTGGCACACAAGTTTTTGCTATACTAATAACATTAATAATATAATGGTGATAAAATATTAATCGATGATAAATATAAAAGATACAGACTGATAAAATACCAGTAGACATGTTTATGAGAAATACAAGATGAAGGAACTGAAGAAAATTTCCACCCAAGCTACTCTCCATCATAAAAGTGTCCAGCACAAGTTCAGCCAAACTTGTGCTGGACACTTTTGGTCACGTGCAGTCAGATGGGATCAATTCTCTCTATGGCAACAAAAAAACATTTTTTTATTAAACTTCACTACAAGTAGTTTTGATTAGCTGAATCATCCAACTGTCATTCTTCCCAACCTCAGGTGTATATTTTTTTATCTTTATAAAAAAAGGTCACTTATTAAAGTTTAGCCTTGATGGCTCCCATTTTTTTCAACACTTCTACTGGCTCTTGAGAGCAAGAATTTTACTAGTATTTTGTTTTTCATAATTGATCTCTTTGAGATTAATTTTACTTTTTTATTTCTCTATTTTTTTAATATCTATTTAAATTATTGTAAAGCTAATCAACTTTTATTTCATAATATTATAAAAGGTTTAACATCACCTGGTATGCATTTGGCACATGAGTTTTCTCAATACTTATAATATTAATAATATAATGGTGACAATAAATTAGTCAAATGATATATATGAGTGAGGCACAAAGATCAAGTACCAATGGACATGTTTATAAGAAATACCAGATTAACTGAAGATAAATTCTTCCCTAGCTACTCTCCGTCATAAATGTGTCCAGCACAAGTTTGGCCAAACTTGTGCTGGACACTTTTGGTCACATGCAGTCTGGTGTGATTGATTCTCTCTCAATCATTGCACTAGAAGTTGTTTGATATGGCTAAATGGTTCTGCTGAAGTTTTGTTAAACCTCAGATTGGCACTTTTTTGTTTTTCAAAAAAGCAATTATAGTCCAAGTTTAGTGCCACTGGTGAGCGTTCACCCCAACATGTCTACTTGCTCTTGATGGAAGTAATTTTATTTTAATTTTTTATTTCATATTTGCTTCCTTTAATTTTACCTTTTTATCCCTCATATTGCTTTTGTATATCAATTTATTTTTTGTAAAACAAATCATTTTCATATTTTTTTACCTTTATTTAAAAATATTATAAAAGGTGTAACATCACCCGGTATGCGTTGGGCACACGAGTTTTTGCTATACTTATAATATTAATAACATAATGGTGACAAAAAATCAATCAAATGATAAATATGACTGAGGCACAAAGATCAAATACCAGTGGAAATGTTTATAAGAAATACCAGATGAACTGAAGAAAAATTCTACCCTAGCTACTCTCAAATCATAAAAGTGTCCAGCACAAGTTCAGCCAAACTTGTGCTGGACACTTTTTGTCACATGCAGTCTGATGTGATCAATTCTCTCTATTGCAATGAAAATGAATTTTTCTTCAATAATTGCACTAGAAGTTAATTGATATGGAAAAATTTTCATCCTGAAGTTTTGGTAAAGCTCAAGTGGATTTTTTTTTATTTTTACAAAAAAGGAATTATAGTCCAAGTTTAGTGCCACTGGTGGGCGTTCACCCCATCATGTCTACTTGCTCTTGATGGCAGGAAGTTTATTTTAATTTTTTATTTCATATTTGATCCCTTTAATTTTACCTTTTTATCCCTCATATTGCTTTTGGATATCAATTTATTTTTTGTAAAACAAATCATTTTCATATTTTTTTACCTTTATTTAATAATATTATAAAAGGTGTAACATCACCAATTATTCATTTGGCACACAAGTTTTTGCTATACTGATAATATTAATAATATAATGGTGACAAAAAAGTAATCAAATGATAAATATGAGTGAGGCACAAAGGTCAAATACCAATTAATCAAAAGTTCTTTTTAATATTATAAATTTTTTGATTAAATAAAATGGTAATAATGAATTATATTTTTCATCCACAATTCCACTCTAATGATTCCCACTGCACAAAAAGGGTTCACTCAGTCCTTTCTTTACTGCTTGTGCATATATTTTATTGCCCACAGTACTACAATTTTTTGTAGTGATTATCCCACATCTGATTCAGGAATATTTTTGAACAATAAGTTTTTTTTACAAAAGACCTTATCATATCCAATATCCCACAAAAAATACAACCAGTTTTTGTATTAAAACCCATTAATTATTAAGAAATTGTTAAAATAATTAGATTAGACCCTGGCACAGCTAGATCCATACCAACCGACCTAAAGTCTTTTCAATATTGAAAACAATTAAATAAAATTATGATATCATACTAAATTATGGGCACCAACCATAATTCAGCACTTCTCATTTGCTCTGCTACAAAATGAGTGCATGTAGCATTTTTCTAATGTCGGACTGTTTTTCTTCCTTCCCTCACACCTTTAGTCCAGAATGAAAATTTAGTATGAGTTTTGGTGAAGTTGGTTTGCCAGTGTTATCTGTATGCAATATGAATTCATATTGCATATTTCTATTTATGCATAAAATATACTTGTTAAGCATCATTTTTTTTGCATTTTTCAATCATTATGCATATTTATGGATATGCATATGCATATTCATTATACAGATTTATATGCATATTAATATATTTTATTCATATACATATATGCACCTTTTTTTTGCATATTCAATATGCATATTTTTAATGCATATTCAATATGCATATTTTTAATGCATATTCAATATGCATATTTTTAATGCATATTCAATATGCATATTTTTAATGCATATTCAATATGCATATTTTTAATGCATATTCAATATGCATATTTTTAATGCATATTCAATATGCATATTTTTTATGCATATTCAATATGCATATTTTTATGCATATTCAATATGCATATTTTTTATGCATACTCAATATGCATATTTTTATGCATATTTTTATGCATATTCAAAATGCATATTTGTATGCATATTCAATATGCATATTTGTATGCATATTCAATATGCATATTTTTATGCATATTCAATATGCATATTTTTATGCATATTCAATATGCATATTTTTATGCATATTCAATATGCATATTTTTATGCATATTCAATATGCATATTTTTTATGCATAATCACTATGCATATTTTTTATGCATAATCACTATGCATATTTTTTATGCATATTTTTATGCATATTTATTCTTCATAGTCATTATGCATACACTTTAGATAGGCATTTCACATCAATTTTTAACATGCAATAAGTATCCACCATGCAAATTCAAATGCATATGCATCTATATCATACATGCAACATATATTCAAGTTTAATATTTGAATATTAAGGTATGCTAAGTGATGTTGTTCAACCTTTTGCCAAACCTGAGATTAACTGATGTTCAATGTGGTTCCTAAGCTCTGCTCAAGGAGGGATTGTTCTGGATTCAATCTGTGACAGTTTATTTTATCAATGTTTTTCATCAGATTTAAAAACATATTTCTGACAGTTTCAGGATGGTTCCCCAACAGTTTCCTGACAAATTCCTGATAGTTTCAAATAGAGGGAACTGCTAGCAGTTCACCCCCAGATTTCCCATGGTGATAAAGCCTTGTAAAAATATAAATATTTAATCATTTAAATAACTTTTCTAAGTTGAGCTTCATTGTTGTATTTCTTTCTCATATTATTAAGAACACTGATTTTGTCAGGCTGAGGTCAAGTAAAAAGACGTGAACTAGCTTGAATGGTCATTTTTCTAGAAGATTTTAATGGTCATATATGAATACTGTAGTACAAATCCAATAAGTATTAAAATATAACTCAATTTAAGGGTCTCAGTAATTTTAATCTCACTAATTATATATGGCTTACAATCTTATAGTTTGTAGAAAAATAGATTTAATAAATTCAGATGCTATTCAAAGACTTTATAAGTACTATTGATATGTATTGTAATTGTATTGGTTATATGTTGAATTGTAATGATAAAGAATGCAGAAAATAAGACCAAACACCTCCTCCTTTTATACACAATTACTTTCCCAATGACCCCTATGATTTTCCAGCTCAATACACAATTAATAACGCCTCATTCTAGCCAATATACATGTTCAGAACCAAAAAGAGTGACTAGTAACATAATTAGAATGATATCACCCGCCAAAATCTTGTATTAATAGGGATAATCCATCAAAAATAAAGAATAAGCAAAAAAGAGAGTATATGCATTTTATACATTAATATAAAAGGCTAAAAAAGGGAAAATTAAGACCAATTAATACTTAATAATAAGGGGGATTAACTGTAGAAATGTATGGGCTAATCATGACATTATATTACTTGAAATCCCCATTCAAAAATAACCAAAATTGACTGAGAAACCACCAAAAAACCCAAAAAAGGGTGTGAGATGTGGGGTAACTACATGCAGTCCTTGGCAGGCGCTTGCATGGGTAAATCCTTGACTAATTTAGGCAAATTTAAGTGTGGTAGTGAATTAAAGAGCCAAGAATGAGGTTATTAATGAAATTAGTGCATATAAAGAGGGTCAATGCATTTATAATTAAGCTAGGACACTAAATAAGCGCTGTGGCACTCCAAATCTTAGCACAGCTCTAAAAGTCTATTTAGAATATTTATTGTGAATAGGGCAGTGATCGGAGAAGCCGGATTAGTTGAAATATTTTATTATTAAACAAAAATGGAAGTTGAAAAAGTCAAGATATGAATGTTTGGTCAGATTTATTAATTTCACAGGTCATATGATTTTTACGGCCAAAAAATTAAATCTAATGAAAGTCAAGAGCTCAAGAATCTTTGGGAATTTTCCTTGAATTTTTACTATTTTTCCTATATTTTTACATGATTGTTAAAGATTTATTAAAGTATATACGTTTTTCAAAAATTACTTAACTTTAATTAATTTTCACAGGGTGAATAGAGCTGCGCAGACTACAAAAAATAGTTAGGAATGTTAAGGAGAAGTAGCTCTATCATTTTTATATTTTCTAAATTTTTAATAGTAGATTTAAAGGTTCTAATTGAGTCTGGAGGTCCTGATGAGCTCTGGACAAGCTCCGGATGAGCTCTGACCACACTCCAGAGGGAAAAAGGGCACATGACTGATTAATATGCATATAAGGCTGTAGACTCAAAATTATTCAAAAGGAGAGAGCAAGAGATAGATTATTATAACAACCATTATTCATATTTTTCTTTTGTCAACAAAATAATTAATTATTTATAATACCCTTATAAAATAACAATTTTACACAACACTTTAAATATTTTACTCAACAACTCTTAAACATTAACATATAGGGTATCATTATAAAGGTCTCAACTACAGGGACTCATTTATAGTATCTTTTTTCAAAAATCATTAAAATCTAAAAACATTAAAACTTCTTTCTTTTAAAATATTGTTTCTGGTGTAACTTTATTTTTGCATTTTAGTTGTTTTGCACAGAAGAACCGCTCAATCATCCTAACAAGCATTAATTAGACAGGTTTTCATTCTTTATTATTATCAAGTAGAATTTTAAGCTTACTGATCTAAAAAACTCACAAATTCATTTAGAAGGACAGGGTTTTCTCTTATTATCCAACCCCTTTGGTCTACCTACATGTTTGGCGCCCAACGTGGGGTTCAATTTCTCTAGCTTTTAAAAGAACTTACTTGATACTTGGACTTTTAGCCTGCAAGAGGCTCACTTATCGGAACGCTTTATCTTTAATCTAATCTATTAGGTTGTCCCCTGCTGCTGGATCTGGTGTGTCTCTTCCTATGACACCATCAGTTAGGATTGTTTCTTGGGATGGGCCCAAGTTTAATGGGGAAGAAGTTAAATGGTTTTTGAGCAGATATGAGGCTGCTGCTTTGGTGGATGGGGCTACTAACCTGGATATGGTAAAGCAGATCAGGTTTTTTATTGTTGAAAGAGAGGTGGAAAAGGAGGTCATTGCTATGGAGGGTTATAAAATGTTTGATTGGATAAGGTTTTCAAAAGAGATGGTTGATAGATGTGGTGTCAGGTATACTTTGGTGGATCTCAATAAGATTGTCAGTGATTTGCAAGCTAAAGGTGGTGTTTCTAATATGGTGGACTTCAAAAAGTTATGTGGACAGTTTGATGAAGTGGTGGAATATCTTATTTTGGTGGAGGAATCAGCCATGAACATCAGGCTAAGGATCTATTCTGGTCTTCTTATAGTAGGGATATTAGGATGGATGTAATAAAAGAACTGTCTAGGAAAAACCTGATGAAGGATCTGCCTAATGGTGAACAGATACTGCTGGCTTTGGAGATCATCAAGGAGAATATTCAAGGCTACTTAAAACTCTTGGCACTGGACAAATATCAAGAATCTTGTACTCAATATGTTAGCAAGGTTAGTGAAGTATTGGCTGAAAATAACGATATCATGATTCAAGCTCAAGATGGCAAGAAGGCTCAGACGGGACAGCCTGTTGCTAAAGTTGAGGGAAATGTAGACAACAAGATGTTCAATCACTTGGCCAATTTAACTAAAGAATTAAAGATATTTGTTCAAGAGACTCAAAAAGCCAATAGAGCACCTGTGGCTTCAACTTCAACTTCTTCTTTTTACCAATCTAGAATTTATGAGAGGAGGAATTATGGATTTAATGGAAATGTTAACCAGCTCTCTGGAAATGGTAATGGTGGTAGGAATTGCAATGGTAATGGTAATGGTAATAGTGGGAATGGTTTTGGAGGTGGATATGGCAATTCCAGGGTGTGCTCTTATTGTAATAGGAGGGAACACAAGGCTGGAAAATGTTATTTTTTGGATAGGTACTTGGATGCTGGTAGAGTAAAATTTGATGGAAAGGTTTAAAAATTCCCTGATGGATCTTTCATCAAGCCCAGTGAAGGTCAAGCTCCCTCCAATTTGGTTAGGAGGAATATGTATTTGGGAAAAAGGACCAGGTTGGAAGAGTTACCTGGTGATGAAGAAGAAAAGGATAAAGGCGGTAAAGTTGATGATGGTAAAGATGTGGAAAAAGTGGATAAAGGAAAAGGTAAAGAGGTCAATAAGTCCACATTCTCAACTTCATTTGGTGGTTTGGAGTTATCCTCTGTAGTTAGGGCAGAGGAAAGTTGTATGGCGGGTGAATACAATGTTGATGCTGCTAGAAGAGCAGCTGCTACTAAAGCTAAGAATAGCATACAGAGCCAATTAAGGGCCAAAATGGGCAAGGCAGAAATTAAAAAGCTGGAAAAAAACCTTACTCCAAGGACAAAATTTATAATATGCAGAAGGGGATGGCTGATATGGGGCCTCCTAGTTTTGGAAAGTTGGATTTAAATGGTGAGCCTATGCCTGCGGACAAAGATTCAGATTTTGAGGAGGATGTACCTTTGGCATCTCTCCCCAGACCAAGTTTTAGTGGTCCTACTCCTATGGAAGGGGTAAGGAGGACCAGTGATGGATCTGGATTAGTGAAAGTAGCCGGTGATGGAGCTAGGGTTATTAGTAGTTAAGATGTTATTATGGGGGGTGAAGATGGCAATGTGGGTCCCCAAGAGGTGCCCAGGGCCAAGGTAACAAAATATAGGGCTCAATATGAGAGGCCCATTGTTTCTGGACAAGAGAATGTGATGGAAACAGTTTTAGGAAGATTTAATCAACTTCAAATTCCTTTATCCTTAGGCAAATTATTTACCATTAGTCCAGCCCTTGCAGAAAAGCAGAAGAAGAATCTTACAAGGAGAAGAGTGTCCACAGGAGAGGTGGAATATATATGTGAAAATGTTGAGAAGTTTAGTGAGGAGGTGGAAACTCATTTTTCTGCACCTTTAGGTTATTTGATGGTTACTCTCAATGGTAGAGAGGTTAAGGCCTTGGTAGATTCTGGGTCTCAAATTAATCTTATTTCTTTTGAGCAGGCTACCAGTATTGGTCTGCCTATTAAATCTGGCACTGGTGGTAATCTTAGAGGTATTGGAGGGCACGCTACTGAGCTGATGGGTAGAGCAGAGCATGTTAAGTTATGTGTTGGTGGATTGGTTGGAAAGGTTCATTTCTATGTGGCCAGAGGGGCGGTTAAAACTGTTCTTAGTGGTCCTTTTTTAATGGATTGGTTATCAAGCTGGTATGGGCATTAGTTTGGATATTACAGGGGACAATATGAGAAGGCTTCATATGCGTCTAGCACCCCCAGGAGATGAAGGTTGGGAAACTAGGCCTGTGGTGACCACTATGTGTCAATGTTGTGTATGTACCAAGAAGTGGTGTATTAAACGGACGGCTTCTGGTGAATTATGTTTAGAGGGGAATTTTGGAGACCCTCATTTTCTGGGGTAGCTGGGGCTGATCACTCTAATGTTGCAATCACTACCCAGAATGAGATCCCCAATTGAAATAGGTCAGCTCACTTGGAGATAATTCAAGTGGATTCTCAATTATTTTCTGTTAATAATACGTTAAATTGTTATTATGTCTTAAAATTTCTGGTTTGTCTCACTTCTCTTTCAAGATTTTTGATCACATCCAAGAATGGATCAAGAGGGAAGATGGGAAATATTACGTTGAATAAAAATTGGAATGTTTTATTTTCTGACCTCCAGCAAGAGGGTAAACTGAAATTATTTCATCAAAATTCTATAAAAAATCTTAGTATAATTAAAACACAAAAAAATAATTTTTGTGATAATTCCATTCCGGTCCTCCAGAAAAAGGATAAACTGCCAGCTTTTTTTACTGGTGATTTTATGATGGATAAGGGAATTAAATGTGTTGAAAAAATTGTTGATAAACTAGATGATGAAAAAGAGAAAAGGTTAAATTTAAAAATAAAATAAAGTATTTTTCTACTTATATTGATTCTAATTCTGGCAATGAAATGAATTCCTTTGATAAAATTTCCAATGGCAATACAAAAATAAATATTTTACCTCAAGTTATGTAGATGTGGGGGCAGAAAAATATAAGAAGGTAGAAAATAAAATCTGACCAATTAATGAACCGTTACCCGCTGAATTAAATCCACCTTTGAGAAGACCAAGGCTATCAAGAGATCCTTATGAATGTCCCTTGGTGAAGAGTCCACAAGAATTTTCTGAAACTTCAAGAATAACTTTTGATAGATTAGGTGTTGTTAATTTTGGACCTGATGGTTGGTTGTCTGGAGAAGAGAAGAAGTTATTGTTGAATGTAATGGTCAAGCAAGAGAAGGCCATTACTTTTGTAGAAGAGGAGAGGGGTGTGTTGAAGCATTCCTATGTGGAGCCTTACAAGATTCCTGTAGTATTTCATGAGCCGTGGCAGCAAAAACCAATCCCAATTCTGGCTGCATTAAAAGAAGCTTATATCAAAGTTGTCAGAGAACAAATTTGCACTGGACTTTATGAGCAATCATCATCAAGTTATTCTAGTCTGGTATTTTGTATCAAGAAACCAAATGGAAAAATTAGAGTAGTTCATGATCTCAGGGAATTAAATAGGGTTACAATAATAGATGCTGGTATACCACCTAGTGCTGAGGATTTTGTGGAAGTGTTTTCTGGGAGAGTGTGTTATGTTTTAGGAGATATTATGGGGGGATATGATGAGAGAGAGTTGCATCCAGACTCTAGGCCTCTCACTACTTCTGATACACCGCTAGGACAATTACAATTTACAAGATTACCTCAATGAGCAACAAATTCAGTTGCTGTTTATCAAGCTCAGATGGCTTGGATTCTTCAAGATGAAATTCCTCAATATGCTGGAATATTTATTGATGATGGAGGAATTAAAGGACCTTCAACAGATTACAATAATAAAGTGTTGGAGGAGAACCCAGGGATGAAAAAACTCATCTGGGAGTATGCAATTACTTTAGAGAGGATCTTTTTTAGAATTGAAGAAGCTGGTTTAACTATTTTGTGTTCAAAATTTTCATGTTGTGTTCCAGCTTTGGAGATTTTAGGTCATGTGGTATGTATAGAGGGTTAGATTATGTCCAAGAAGAAAGTGAATAAAATTCAGTGCTGGCCAAGACCCAAGAATACAACCAAAGCTAGGGGGTTTTTAGGTGTATGTGTTTATGTTTGAATGTTTATCAATGACATTTCTTCATTGTCAGATCTGTTGAGAAGGTTGACAAGAAAGGATGCTGACTGGGAGTGGGATGAAGAATGTGAGAACGTGTTTGTGAAGCTGAAGAAGGTTGTGGGAAAAGATATAGTCCTGCACAAGTTATATTATGGAAAAGATGCCGGTAGAATTTATCTAGCAGTTGACTCAAGTCAGGTTGCTGCTGGGGTAGTTTTGTCTCAGATAGATAAAGCTGGTTACATCAGGTCAGTTAGGTATGAATCTGTGGTATTCACTGAAGTTGAATCAAGATATTTTCAGTCAAAGTTGGAACTGTGTGGAGTGGCAAAAATTTTAAAGAAACTTCAAAATGTTTTGTGGGTCCAACACTTTGAATTGCAAGTGGATGCAAAATCATTAATTCAAATGATTAACTCCCCAAGTTTACCAAATGCACCTATGACTAGATGGGTAGCATTCATTCAATATTTTTATTTTGACTTAGTTCATAAGCCTGGAAAAACTTTTACTATGCCAGATGGTTTTTCAAGATGAACACCCACTGAAGATGATTCAGACTCAGAAGAGTTCAATGAAGATATACTTATGATTAAGGCCAGCACTAAAGGAGCTGAAGACTTTCCATACCTCCCCCATGAGGTTAAACTGGAAGGACTATTGTGTTTAGATGATTGTGATGATGACCTCCACCAAGAGGATAAACTGGAAAATTATTTTTATGTTGATAAAATTCATGAAATTGGTGTGAATAAATTCAGTAAAAAAGAGGTAGAAGAAGATGAAAGTGTATATGTGGACAAGAATGATGTTCTAGTATGGGATGGTAATAGATTGGTTAATGGTGTATATGCTGGAAGTTTAGAAAATTTGGCCAAAGAGAGGTTGGGTGTAGATACAAACTTGGTAAAGTGGAGGTTGGAGGATGATGATGAAGAAGGAGATACTAAAAAGGGTTGTAAAGAGGTTGATAAAAATTCGGTTGAAAAGAAATTTGAAGTTTCAAAATTTAAAGATGAAGAATTTTATTTTTTTATTGATCAAACTCAATCAAAGAAGCTTATGGCTCATGCAAGTGCAGGTGATATGGGTGATAGAGAAGTGCCCTAGGATTTTATTTTATTGGATTTTAAAGATGAGGTCTGGGGACAGACTGGGTTTTATTATGTTTTTGGTAAAATATTTGCTGACTCTGGAAAGGCCAGAGGAAGGTGATGATGATGACTGGATGGCTATAAAAAGAAAGACCGCAGAATTTTATATATATGGACAAAGATTTATGAAAAGGAGGTATCCAAATCCTCAAGTATTAGTTTCTCAAAAGAAAGGGCAAGAGTTGGTTATGAAAGCAGTGCATGAAGATCTTGGTCAAAGTTGAATGGGAGAGACATATAGACAAATTATTGATAGATTTTGGTTGTCTGGTATGAAGATGGCTGTTAAGGAATGGGTTCAGTCATGTGAAGAATTTCAAAGAAGGAGTTATCTAAGGCCAAAAGAACCTGGACATGCAACCGGTGAAAACACTCTTTTTGGTAGGATTAGTTTGGATGCTGTTCATATAAAAGAGGGGAGATATAAATATTTAATTGTAGTGAGAGATGATTTATCTGGTTGGGTAGAGGCAGCGCCTCTTATTAATTTAAATGCCAAAAATGTGGCAGACTGCTTGTTGAAGGATTGAGTGTATAGATATGGGGTTATGAAATTGGTAATGGTAGATGGAGGTCCTGAATTTGGGGCAGAATTTAGGGAAGCTATATCAAAGGTTGGATCAAAGGTTAGGGTAGCAACCCCTTATTATCCTGAAGCTGAAGGAATGGTTGAAAGAGGGCATCAAGTTATAAAGGATGCATTAGTTAAAATGTGTGGAACAAGTGCTGAAAAATGGAGGCACTATTTACCCTTAGTATTATTTTCTGACAGAATCACTGCCAAAAGGACGACTGGATATTCACCCTATGAACTAGTTTTTGGACAAAAAGCAGTTTTACCAGTTGATTTAGAGGCTGAATCATACATTGGAGTAGATTGGGATACTGTTAACACTACTGAAGAATTGTTATGTGCAAGAATGATGCAGCTGGAGAAGAAAGAAGAATACTTAGAAAAGGCATATTTGAGAATTATTAAAATCAGAAATCAGTCAGTAAGGTATTGGGATGAAAGATTAGCACACAGGCTTAGGAAAACTTTGAAGACTGGAGATATGGTTTTGGTGTATAATAGGAGTTTGGAAAGCCAGTGGGGGAAGATTTTTGCAGATAGGTGGAATGGACCTTATAAAGTCAGAGAACAGGTGTCTGGCAGTTCATATGTTTTGGAAGAATTGGATGGAGTAGTTTTAAAGAAGAGGGTAGTAGCCAATCAAGTCAAACGGTTCTATCCTAGGGGCACCAGGAGTGCTGAAAGTTAACTCCGAAATGAGGGTAAACTATTTTTACAATCATTTGAAGATGAGACTCTGAAACAAGGATAAACTACATAATTGATTAAATAAAATTTTGTCAAAGTTTAACTCCAGAATAAGGATACACTACTTTCTTATTAAAGATATAACTTTTGTTTTACTGTGGTATGGGAGACAAAACCATTAATGAAATTTAATGACATTTATGAAGACATTTGTTTTAAAATTCTTAAAACTCTTAAAAGCAACAAAAATTATGGAGAAGATATATGTTGGAATGATAAAGTTTTTTATTGGTAGGAGTGTTCACAGGGGAACCTTCTGAATTAAATATTGGCAAATTTAGGGGTAATTGAAGGGCTGGCTTCTCAATACACAATTACCCCACAATGTTCATTACCAATTTTTCCCTGTTTCTAGTTGAATCCTGGCTTTTTTTTGATCTATCGGAAGTCCGCTAAGACTATAAAATGGAACAAACAAAAAGACACTGCTCTTAATGCCGGATTTAAGATTTTTTTTATTTTTGCTTTTGTTATTTCTTTTATTCAGACTTTTTTTAAAAAACAATATACGTGTTTTGTTCATTATTTTTATAATACTATAAAATATTAGGGGGTATCAATGTTCAGTGATCAGCAATTAAATTAATTGCGGATAAAAATCCTTATACCCCAATTATCTTCCGCAATTATTTTTGCTAATAATTGGGTTATTAGACACTTTATGTGTCAATTTTAACCTCTTATCCGACATTTTTTTACTCAACTTTTCATAACCACATCTTGGACAACCTTCTTTCATAACCACATCTTGACCTACTTTCTGCCATAACCACATCTTGGACTACTCCCTGGATATGCCTTCTACCTTGCTGTGCACTTCCATTCTCATCCCATCCTGTTCATTCTATCCGCTCAGAATTTCTCCCCATTTCATCTATTTGATTCTGCTCCTTTTCATCTTGCTATCTCATCTGCTTGTTTCTGCTCCTTTTCATCTCTAACAATTTTTAAAGAAACGTGATGCTGTTAAGTGATACCATACCTCTTATTACTTTACTCTTCTTATCTTCACTTTATATTAATTTTTATTATCACTCTAGAGCAAGTAGAAATTGCTAAAGAGACTCTAAGCTTTGAAAAGAAGAAATATGAGCTCTCTTTAAGGAGGGATGATAGGCTACAAGATTTGGAAGAGAGGAAGTACGAGCTCTCTTTACAGAAGGATGATCGGGCCCAAGATTTTGAGGAGAGGAAGTACCAGCTCTCTTTACGGAAGGATGATTGGGCCCAAGATTTGGAGGAGAAGAAGTTTGAGTTAACTCTAAGTATTGAAAAATCTAAAAAAGAGGAGAAAACACTTGAAAATCAAAACCTATTAGAGCAGATGAAATATGAGTTTGATCATGAAGAAAATTTCAAAAAGAAAGATTTCTTGATAGAATGAGTTAAAGCTAATAAATCTGTTGAGGAAATTGAACGTTTAAAGAAATTGTTGGATGACTAGTTTGTTTTATTTCTCTCACACTTCATCTGTTCATATTTATTTGTACATAAAATTTCCAATAATTTCCTTTATTTCATTACTCTATCTATCATTACTTGAATTTTTATATTCTTTTTTTAAATAAAATTTCCTGTCTCCTTTGAAAATTTGACGATCCCCCACCCCTAGATTTTTTTGAAGTAAGGGGTGGGTATCACAAAAATTCTTTCATGTCATGAATCTTGAAAGTCTTATATGAAAATTTGGCTTTACTACCCCCTGCATTTTACCGGTATCCCAAAAATTCTTACATGTCAAGAATTTCACAAGTCTTATAAGAAATTTTGGCAAAACCCCCCATGGATTTTATTGAAGTAAGGGACAGGTATCACCAAAATATTCACAAGTCAAAAAAATTCTATATCTGTTCTAAAAAATTGGCAATACTCTCCCCTGCATTTTATTGAAGCAAGGGGTGGGTATCACCAAAATTTTTCTAAGTCATCAATTTCACATGTCAGATTTGAAAATTTAGCAATACCCCCCCCCCTGCATTTTATTGAAGTAAGGGGTGGAAGTCATCTAAATTTAATATTATTACATAAATTATTAAATAAATATCTAATATATATCAATTTCCCTAGTTTAAAGTAATGACAATTCCTCAAGCCAAAATGCAGACCAAGTCTAGAAACAAAAGTTTGGGACTTTCCACAGGTATAGGCAAGAGGAACCCAATGAAACAAATAAATGTTATCATGATTACCTGTTATACAACCAAAGGTCATTGGCTCATCACATTACTTGAGCAAATTGATATATAAAAAATATTTATTAAAAATTTATGAAAAAATATAAAATTTTTGATGACAACTCTAATCCCCATACTTTTTGGATCTAGATAAAGCTTTTTTAAATCAAATAACTTTACCTTCTTTCTTTACCTTATTGATTCTTTGAATCAACTTATGACTGATTTGAAATGAGCAACCAAAATGTGTTAAATCTTGACAGGATTCAAAACCAGGAGGAGCTTTGGTTGTTTGATGATTATCCATAGAAGAATTCCAAAAAAAATTCAACACATATTTTTTAAAAAAAAAACTCACATAATAATATCTTTTAAAATAAAATTTAAAGCAAAATCCTTTTAAAAATAATTTTTTTTTAATTTTAAAGCAAAAAAAAATTTAATAATATTCAGTAAAAATTATTTCAAAAAAAAAAATACAAAAGAAAACCTGAAGTTTGGTTATAAAAAACCTTCACAGAAAATCCTGTCAAAAAAATTTTTAAAAAAGAATTTAAAAAAAAATCAGAAAAATATAAATCAAAACAAATAAATTAAAAAAAAAATAAATTCAGTAAAATTATTTGGAAGAAAAATTAAAAATTAAAATCTAAACCTTTTTTGTTTTGTAATTAACATGGAAAGTCCTTAACAGAATGTAAAAGTTTTTTTTTTCTAAAATTCTGCCAAAAAAAAAAAAAAAAAAATTACAAAAAACAAATTTTTAGCATGTTTTTTAGAAAGTAGGTACCCCTCTTTAGCTCCCATAAAAGTCCCCTTTCCCCCCCTTTATTTCTCTGAAATCCCCTAGTAATGGACTTGGTAAGCTTGATCAAAGCTTTTCAATCGCACCTTCACTATTTGTTCTTGCTCATTAGGATCTTCATCTATTAGTGATAATAAGCTTTCCCCTAATTTTTTCAGCCCAAACTTAATCATATCTGGCTGATTGCGGTCACGATAGCAAGCCATGTCATCTGAATGATTACAAATATTATCAAGGTCATAAATGTCCATAAACGTGTAAGGCCCATAATTGATGGTGAGTCCAATATGAGTGACAACCCATTTGCCCAACTTTTTCAATCCTTCAATATCTTGCCACCAGTGAGCCAAATCAAATGAACCGATTTGAAGCCAACTAGGTGCCACCCAAGCTACTATGGCAGCTTTCTCTATGCGTTCACGCTCTACAGGACATCCTTGACAACGAATGAGATCCAGAGACTATTCACGGATAGATGAGCAAAAAACGGCCAAGCCATGTCATCTGAATGATTACAAGCATGATCAGGGTCATAAATGTGCATAAACGCGGAAGGCCCATAATCGATGGTGAGTCCAATATGAGTGACAACCCATTTGACCAATTTTTTCAATCCTTCAATATCTTGCTGCCAGTGAGCCAATTCAAATCCCAAAAGGGATCATCACCAGGCCAAAAAGTATGATTATCCGTGTTGAATTCATTGGAAAAAACAAGATTATGTTTCTTGCCATTGAATCCAACCTGCTTCTTAGAAGACACTGGTGTAGTTGC
Source organism: Hemileia vastatrix (assembly GCA_030280995.1). NCBI lineage: Eukaryota > Fungi > Basidiomycota > Pucciniomycetes > Pucciniales > Zaghouaniaceae > Hemileia > Hemileia vastatrix. The sequence continues at coordinate 23,161,557 of JASXTE010000004.1, read as the reverse complement.
ATCAATTAAACTAGGGAATCCAGGAATATCAGGAACTTGACTAGTCCCATTGATACCACCCAGATTCTAGCCGAGATAGCCAGGAGCCTGATGAAGGACATAGGTGAGGATTGGATAAAGTGCAAATAAAAAAATGAGACCAGCAATTAAAAAACCGAGGGTGAAGATGTTGAGCCAACCTTGGGCAGACCATATGGAAAATTTCCAATTGGCAAAATGATCTAATTCAGGGTCAGGATTGTGCAAATAGTCATCAGGTTCCTTGTTTTCTTCTTTCAATAACAAGTATTTGGTAGTGGCTCCAAATTGATAGAATAAACTGGCGACTAGTGAACCATTACTACCTGGTGGACCGGGGCCGCCAGGAAAACAACCCGCACCCCCATCATCATAAGAAATAAATGAATCATGGGCTGAGCCTTTGAACAAGGGAGGAGAGTTTGATTTTGAGAAAACAACTCTAGGGCCACTTGAGTATTCTGGAATAGAGTTGGATGCAGAGAGAGGGTAATGATGAGTGTTGGAATTGAAATTATTATTATTATTATTATTATACATATTTGATAAAGGTGCCACCCGAGCTACTATGGCAGCTTGCTCTACGCATTTGTGATCTACAGGACATCCTTGACAGCAAATGAGAGCCAGAGACCGTGTGGTAGGGAAGTGGGGTGACAGAGCGTGAGAAAATTCAGTACGGAGGTATTTGCGGATAGATGAGCAAACAACCGCCAAGCCATCCGCAAAGCATGAATAAGGTGTTTTTCCCGCACCCTTGAATTGGATTTCAAAACTGGGCAAAGGAGCAGAATTGCCTATATTGGCTACGTTGAAAGTCTTGGATATGTGCTCATTGCTGGTTGGGGTAGATACTGATACAAATGGTGAAAGTTAATTTACATTTGCTTGTTGATGGCCAAGAGAAATCTCCTACAGATCAAAATAGCTCTTCCATCTCCTAGCTGACCAGCAAAGGTGCCAAAATGATGGCCAGCGTAATTAAGCGACCAAGGGGAAAAGGGCTTGACTAGATGTCCCTCTTCTAGAAAATCTATCACCACTTAACCACTCAAGATCCTAACCAAATATTTCTGTTCCTGCTCTGTTTTCCAAGCAAGGCCAGGTATCAAGCCGGGAGAAAAACTCAAAAGCTCTGGCTTCAGAATGCTAGAGTAGCAAAGTGCTTTTCTGGGAGAGGTGTAGCCACAATTGACTGACAATGAATGTTTGGATGAGCTAACAGGAAATACAGGATTCAACAAAGAGGGTTCTAAAGAAGACAAACATTTTTTAATGTCATCTAGAGTAATTTCTTTTTCCTTTTCAATTTTTTTGCTGTTATCTTAGTCCTGATCAGATAAGGCGGAAAACTTTTTGATGTCATAAGGAAATGCATGTGGAATAGGGGTGACAAAGCTAAACTGGCCATAAACTTGGCAAGGTCGCCGTAGAAATATAGAAGAGGGTGCTACTGCTGATGAGGAAGGCTGAGAAGCAGTTAGAGAAAGGGACAGAAGGGAGCATGGAGTAGGACTCAGGGTGTCAGCCACCAGATGGCGAGGCAAGGTGGTACTAGAGAGGGGAAGAGCAAGGATGGAACAAAAAGATAGCAAAGAGGTCATTGTTAAGACAAATAAAGTTCTAAGTAAATATTTTATTCTTTTTTTGGTAGTCCCAGTTGGCACTTTATCCGCTGTTCTGGGTGATAAATAGCTCACAAAGTAAATCCTGTTTCACGGCAGGTGTTTGTGAAATAAGGGGGGCTTGAGGAAGGTAAAGAGAGGGGAGAAGGAGTGACTTGAGGCAGATAAAGAGGGTGAAGGAGAGAAAAAAAAACAAAATTAGTCTAACCTTGAAAATAAAAAAAAGGACTTACAAAAAAAATACAAAAAAAATACAAAAAAAAACAAAAAAAAAACAAAAAAAAACAAAAAAAAACAAAAAAAAAACAAAAAAAAAACAAAAAAAAGCAAAATTAAAAAATTCATGATTGGCAATTAAAAAACATGAAAAAAGAAAAAAAAAGACTTACCTGATGAGATGAGTTGAGAAAATAAAAGTAACCAAAATATTTGAGTGATGTTTGAGGAGAGGATGAAAAGGATATGAGTGATGAATGAAAAAAAAAATCACTGACAAAATATGCAATTTCATGTTGAGCTGGTGAAAGAAAACCAATGAGCCATCCAAAAAAAAGATATTCACCGTAAATTCAAAAAAAAAAAAGAATATGCAACAAACCAAAATACAAAACCAAGTGAATAACGTACACAAAGAGGACATTTGGAAAGTATGAAAACATAAGAATTAAAAATTAAAAGCGTTGCAAAGTGAAATGTTGGAGAGTAATTGGCATTATAATAGAGCGTATGCCGGTTGATTGAATGATTTGTGAATCAAGGGAGGGGAGTGCCGGTGGTTGCTCAGGATCCTCTTCTTCATAAAGATCATTCCACTCATCCTTTAAATCAGCTAGAATATTGTGGAGTATTATGCAAGTCAAGATCCAATGATTTGCAGTTTTGATCTCCAATTTTTTTTGAAATTGGATTCTGAGCTCCCGAAGACTAGAAAATTGTCCCTTTAAAATACCTATAGCATGTTCAATTCGTACTCTTGCTTGTGTAAGTTGATAATTAAAGGCAGTTTTGGGGTCATTTTCTGAAGTTGCACCACGGAAAGGAGGTATAATGTACTTTCCACTTGCATATGCTGAGTCTTCAAGGAGGTACTGAGATTCGTCAAAGTATGAGTCCGGGGATTAAGAAATCCTCATTCTTTGGAAGACGGAAGAGTCATGACATGATCCAGGGCAGCCACTGTGAAAAGCAATAAATTTTTTAGTGAAATTGCATACAAGTTGAACGTCAATAGAGTATCTAGAAAGAAGATAAAAAGTTAGATTGTGAAAGATGAGAACTTGGAGAAGATTTTGAAGAAATCTTTTTTTGCGATAAAAATAATGGTTGCCATCATGAGCAGGATTTTGACTCAAAGGGACGGTTGTGCCATCAACAAAGCCTATACAGCCAGGGAAACCTTCAGCTTGCATTACTTGAGAGGATTCAAGTCGCTGTTCTGGAGTTGGGCAAGCAAGAGTTTGAGACTTGAGGGAAAGGATAGCAATCATACAGCACTTGGTGTATAATATCACGGTATCATATCCTATGTTAAAGAGATTATCCAAATGTCTTACGGCAGCACCATTTCCATTTGAGCCAAAGCAACATAGAGAAACAGCAAGTTGGATGGCAGGATTACGCTGTTTGTTATGAGAATTGTTATGGAAGATAGGATGTTCAGAAATGAGTTGATAAAGTTTGAAGAAAGAATTGGGAGAAGCTCTAAAAAGGTGTGTGAAGCTTAAATGAGGAATGTTGAGAATGGAGGCCAGATCATATCGGGGATCATGATAAAGATTTGGCCCTCTGGTGATGATGTAATGCTTTTTGGAAATAAAACACATATAAGCTAAAGCATCTTCCAAATCAGAGTTAGACTTATAGTAAAGAACTAAAAGAAAAGTGATAGCATTCATTGTTGAGTGCAGTAGCTTCCTAGTAGAGAGGTGCTTCATTGTTGTCGGTGAAAGGGATCTGTGATGAGGGAAGTGGGAAGTGGAAATTCACCGCCAAATGTGCAGTTGAGATGTGTAGATAGAAAAAAACTTAAGTTTTTGCCACCAAAATTAAGTGCCATAGAGTGAGGAAGACTTAAGGATGGCATCAGCAATTATGAGTCATGTGACTTTCTTGCAAATCCATCATGGATGTGATGAGTTTGGGATCAGGAATTAGGAATGTAAATTGGGGTATAAAAGGCGGGATAATGAATTATCGTGGATTTCTTATCCACTAGCCCTGGGGCTAGTGGATAAGAATCTTCCGTAATTAATAATGTCTGATCCCCGGAAAAAAAATTCCTGATCCCTAATTGCGGATCCCTGAACATTGATACCCCCTATTGTTAATGGTGATGCTCACTGGTGGTCTCTAATCATTTTTACAAATTAGAGGGAGCCCACCCAGTGATCATTATCATAAAAATTTATTTTCCTAAACTTTCATTTATTAATTTTGTATTTTTAATTTCTCAAAATTGTGAAACCACATCAAGTTGCACTTGGATGTGGGTATGATGTCGAGGGTATGGCTCATCAATTGGACGGGGGAATCTTTTAAATTTTATTTTACATTTCATAAATTTTATATTTCAAATTCATTTATCATTTTTTTAATAATTAAATTTTAAATTTTATTTCATAACAATCTTTTGTAACCTTTTATTAATTTCATCATTAAAAAATCAAAAATAAAAGTAAAAATAAAAATAAATAAAATAAATGAAAAATAAAAAATAAAAAAACTAATAAGAAATAAATAAATAAAAATAAAAATAATTAAAAAATATATAAATATATAAACATACAATTATTTTTTAAAATCTTTGTTAAATTTAATTTTCAATATTCTTTTGGTTTATTTTTATAGTATATTTTATATAGGAAAGAGGATCAAGAGGAGCTTAAGCAAAATTGATTCCTACTTCAAAATCTTTAGTCCTCCAAGACTTTAAACTGGCTAATTTTCAAGACTTTCTTTAAGTTTTTACAATTATATTTCAAGAATTTTGTTCCTCATTGGATCTGTTAGTCCTCTAAGACTTTAAACTGGCTGTTTATGAATTTATTTCAAGATATGCTGTTAGTCCTCCAAGACTTTAAACTGGCTAATTTTCAAGGACATTCAAGATTTTATGGATATTTTTGGAGAAAGGTTTAGGATAGAAGTTGGAGTTGGTATTAATCAAAAGTTTGGTCCACTATGACCCTAAACTAAAAAATCACTCATTCTTTGTCCTCTATGACATTAAACTGGCAATTCAATTGTTATTTGGACAATTTGAAAGAGATGTACAAGATGGGTTTCCCATGACCTTAAACCGGAATATTCTATGCAACTCTATGCACTCATTTTAATTTATCACTTTCCACCAAGATATCTAAACTGGTAATGTAAAATTTTTTTATGAAGGCTATTCAATTAACAATGAACAAATTATTTAATTTATCACTGGTACTCAAATTTTAAAAATGGTGTATGTTTGATTGGAAAATGTAGTGGTTAATGTTGTGGAGATGATTGATGATGAAATTTTGGATGAATGATGATAGTTATGGTGCTAAAAATGTTGAAAATATGGTGATTATTATTGTTTAAAAGATGAGTTATTAAAAGGTGGTCTATTTGAATGACGTGATGATGGAATTTGTCAAGGTACACTTTTTGTCTAGAAGATTTGGTACGTAGTTCTACGAGGATTTAAAAGGCTTAAATGGGTTCTCAACAAATTTGTACGTATTTCTTAATTCAAAGATGAATGTTTTACTCAATAAAAGAGGTAGGATTAAAATATTAATATAATTTATAAATTAGAATTACGCTATTGTAAATACTAATGATATAGAATATAAGAATAAGTGTTTATTTGATTAATTGTTGTAATAAAATGGTATGGTAAGATAGAATGATCAAAAGACAACAAAAAGAGAGGCCTTTTATAGGCAAAGGAGAGACAAAGCACGGAAATCAAATTCTAAAAACAGTAGGAAAAGAGAGAGAAAAAGAACATTCCAGAAAGAGTATTTCAAATAATAAAGTTATTCCAAAAAGAAGGCGTCAAAAAGATGTATTTACAGAGTATGTCAGAAATACATCAATATTTTTAATATTTACTGTAAATGTCAATCCTAAATAAGAAATTTGATTTGTTTGTATATATTTAATATTATTTGAATATTTAAATCTTATTTTATCTTTGTATTTTATTTTCTTTAAATATAAAGTTTTATTTTTCCCAACCTGTCAATTGAGCAGGGTGTTAGAGAAAAATATAAGGGACAAAATTATAATTATAATTTTACTTATTTATTTAATTAATTAATTTAATTTTTACATTCTGTAACTAGTTAATTTATAACTAATTTTAATGTGACTAAATGATAATTAAATAATAATTAAAGATGATAAGGTGCGGCTTCATCCAGTAAATAATTACTTATTTCACTGGGTAAGTCTAGTAGCCTGGCTGACACTCCCTTACTCAAAAAAAAAATAATAAAAAAAAAATGCTATGATTTTTTCTTCTTATACTTTTTTAGTAGAGTAGGAAGATTAGATATCTCCTTCCCAGGTATCCAAGAATCATATTCAGATGATTTATTCTTGAATCTCAATAAGTATTCTGTACCTTTCTCAGCAGTGACTATTCTGTCATTTAATATTTTTTCAATTTCTGCTGTCTCAGTGATTTCATTTGGGGTTTTCTTTGGTCTACCCCTCCTTCTTGGAAATAAATCACTATTTGATGTGTAAGGTTTCAAAAGAGATATTGGAAAAACAGGATGTTTTCTGTCATATGGGGAATACAGAATAACTTCAACTGCATTATCTCCAATCATTCTTCTGACAACAAAAGGACCAACAAATGGATCTTTTAATTTGTTATTACCTTGTAAGTTGAAGTGGACTGTAGAAATCAACACTTCATCACCCTTTTTAAAAGTGTATTCTTTATGGGATTTGTCCCATCTTTTCTTCTCATATTCAAATGATTTTTCAATACATCTTTGAGCATGATTTCTGCATAGTTGTTGCATTTGAAGAAAAGATTTTACACCAGGATGTATATCCAATTTAGGTATTTTGTTATTGAGAATTTGGGCAGGAGTATTAGGAACATATCCAAGCCAGAGCTCAAAAGGCTTTCTTTGAGTAACAGAATGAACAGTGCTATTATAAGCAAATTCTAACCCAGGAAGTAAGGTAACCCAATCATGAGTGAATCTGTCATTATCTTTATACTCAAGGCCAAAGGCACAATATCTTCTTATCATGTCCTCTAAAGTCTGAATCATTCTTTCAGCTAAACCATCAGTCTGAGGGTGATGGGCAGTAGAAAGTTTCAGATCACAACCACAAACATCCATCAGAGACATCCAGAATTCAGAAGTAAATTTAGGGTCTCTGTCAGAGATTATGGCTTTAGGAAAACCAGCAGTATTAAACATATGAGACCACCATAAGAAAGCTAATTCTTTAGTGGAAACATCCTTGTGGGTATGGATAAATTTACACATTTTTGTGAATCTGTCCACAATAACCCAACAAGAGTTATAACTGTCTTTACCAGCAATAGGTAATCCTGTTACAAAATCCATGTTTATTATTTGCCATGGGGCATCAGGAGGTTCAATATGTTGCATTAATCCTGCTCTTTTACCAGTTAATCTTTTTGATTTTTGGCATGAATCACAGGATTCAACATATAATTTTGTGTCTTCAGACATATTAGCCCACCAATCAGTGTTCTTAATTCTGATCATTGTTTTGTCAAGATCAAAATGTCCAGCTAATATGTCATCATGACAAATTTTCAAGATGATTTCTTTCATAGAAGGAGGAATAACAATAACATTACTCAACTTTCTTCTATAATATAGATATCCTTCATCAATTGAAAATTTTCCTTTTTCCAAACCTTTTTGGTACTTTGGTGGAAGGGTTTTAATTAATGCTTGTATTGAAGCATTCTTTGGATCATTTAATATGGTGCATAACTTTTTCAAGTCAGTGTCCTTATCATATGATTCCAGAATAAGCTGTAATAGCTCTTCCTCCATATCAACCACATATATCCCATGGATATGGATAATTTCATCCTCAGGATCATAAGCAGGATTTGAGTCATCATTTGGTAAGGGTAACCCTGATAACATATCCACATTTGAGTGACCAATACCAGCTCTGTGAATAATTGTCATTCTCCCTCTGTACTCTTGAACAGCCAGCTGCCATCTAAACATATGTCTATTAGGTGTTTTCAAGTTTAAAAGGGATTTAACTGCACTGCAGTCAGTGACAAGTTCAAATTTCTGGTCATCTAGGTAATAATGAAGCTTTTCTAGAGCCCATACTACAGCTAAACACTCTAATTGAGTAGCACCATATTTCAATTCACTATTTCTCAAGGTTCTTGAAATATAACAAATTACTACTTCTGAAACTTTATCATTTATCACTTGTTTTTGATGGAGGGCAGCACCAAGACCAATGAAACTGGCATCAGTGTACAAAACAAATGGTTGATCAAAGTCAGGTAAAGCAAGAATTGGTGCTGACATCAAACAGTGTTTCATAGTGTCAAAGGCTCTTTGTCTTTCACTATTCCAGACAAAAGCAACATCCTTTCTAGTTAATTGGGTAAGGGGTAAAGCTATGACTTGGTAATTTTTAATATACTGTCTATAGTATCCACACATTCCCAAGAAACTTTGTAGCTCTCTTACTGTTGTAGGAGCTTTCACCTGTTGTATGGCTGCCACTTTGTTCTGGTCAACACATATCTGTAAGCCTGAAACAACATGACCAAGAACTTTTAAAGAATGGAAACCAAATTTACATTTCTTCAAAGGAAGTTTCATATTTATTTCATCCATTTTCTGGAATACTTTACACAGGTGTTTAAGATGGTCCTCAAATGTTTTTGAGAATATAATGATATCATCAATATAAACCATCAGCCAACCTTCAATTATCTCTTGATGGAATGTGTTATCCATTACTTTTTGGAAAACAGAAGGGGCATTTTTAGGGCCAAATGGCATCCTAATATACTTATAAATACCCATATGAGTGGCAATCATCAGAAAGTTCTGAGAATTTTTCTCAACAGGTACCTGGTGATATCCCTTATTACCATCCAAACAGCTGATATATTTAGCACCCTGTAAAGTAGCATGTATAGAGATGATTCTAGGTAAAGGATAGATATCATCAACAGTATAAGTATTTAGTGCTCTATAATCACCACATAACCTGGCTTTATCTTTCTCATAAGAAATTAGGACAGGTGAGATAACACAATATTTAGGTGTTTCAACTACCTTTTCAATAATATTCATTTTTAAAAGGGTAGAGATATTATCTTCAATATCTTTTCTCTTTGTGGGAGAAGCAGGATAAGGCTTCTTCTTTAAACTAGGTGGTATATCAGTTAATTGGCAAGACAATGAAAGTTTCATTTCCTCTTTAACTAATCCCAGTTCATGTGACCCATGAGCAAAGGCCATAGGAAAAGATTTTATCAAGTTAATGATGGAATCTTTATCCTCACCAGAAAGTTGTTCTCCAAAAGAGGCATTGTCAATTTCAGACATAAGGGCATGCATTTCCTTTGTAGATCTTCCTTTATATTGAACCACAGAATTACATGTGTTCAATTCTGGTTTTAATAATTTTTTAGGGGAGGAAATTTTAAATTTTCTCTTCCCATTCAACCCCATTGTGAAACATTGGTTTGAAGGATCCAATTTTATGCCATACTTGGTTAAAATATCATTCCCTACAATAAACCAATTGCTCAAGTTATCATTTTTCATGACAACAAAATCACAAATAGCTCTTACAAAACCATGGTTATATTTAAAAAACACTGTGGCTTTGTATTTACCAATGGGGGACAAAACAGAGCCATACCCTCTCCAATTTTCAGAAATGATAGGCAACAGTTTAGATTTATAGTCTTGATCTACTGAGGCAAGTGCTCTTTCAGATACTACACTTCCTCCAGCTCCAGAATCCAGAACAACTTCAATGCTGGTTCCATTAATCAAGACTTGTGCCTTAAGAGGGGCAATAACAATTGAGTTATCCTCAATGTTCTTTATGATCTCAGCATCCTCAACTGTAGATAAATCATTATTATCAATGTCAATAGTATTTAAATAATGAATATCTTCTCCCAGCATCAAGATTTCTTGTTGAGATTCATATGAAATATTGCTGGCACAATCACTTGATGTATCATCCAGTGCCACTGTGTCATCAGCATGCTCCTCTGTTTGTTCCACAAGATTTATCTTCTTGTCACAAACATGGCCTTTCTGCCAAGGCTTGTTGCACTTGAAGCAAGTGTTTGTTGCATACTTCTTTGGTGCAACAGGGGCAGAAGGTTTACCAACCTTTTCCAGAGGTTTTTGTTGGTAAGTGGAGGGTTTCTCCAAAGGGGTCCTAGGAATGAATCTTCTTGCATCATACTTATTGTTTAGAAGTATCTCATTGCAAGTATTAATGAAAGAAGAGGGTTCTTTGGAGAACTCAGTCCTAGCCACAATCAAGTCTCTCAGAGACATTGGTAATTTATAGAGGATCCTGTCCTTCCATAAATCAAACTCCATATTTGGGTCCATTGCCCTTAAGATTTTTACGAGTTTCATTAAAAACTCAATAGGTTTATCAGTAGAATAGCTATATCTAGTTTCCTCATACTGCCTTTGTTGAGCCATTCTGAACTTGGAGCCACCAAATTGTGCTTTAATTAATTTCTTCCAATCCTCCCATGAGTAGTCATTCCCATCCAGGAGAACAGATTCATACCACATCAGGGCAACATTAGTGAACAAAGAAATTAATTTGGACACAATTTCCTCATCTGGGAGTTTGTAAGAATTTTTTAAATTATCAATTCTGCAAATAAATTGTTGCCAATCAGAGGAAGAATCACCATCAAATGTTGGGTACTGGTCAAGTTTTGGCCAATTCTTTTGATTTGAAGGAGTCTCCTTAGTACTAGCTTGTTTCTGAGTAAGAAGCAGCTGTAATTTCTCTAATTGTGCTGAAATCTCATTGTTTAATCCTTCTGTTTCAGATCCTGGTGCATCATCAGTTTTTGATGGAAACTCAGTGTTATCAACAGGTATTTCTGGATCAATTTTTATTTTAGATGAACTAGCCACAGGTACTGGTTGAGAATCCTGCACTATATGTTCCTTCACAGAATTGTCAGAATATTTTTGGTCATTTAACAATGAGTTCAATGTTTCTTCAATGGTTGTTAGTCTTGTTTTCATTCTTGGAAGACTAGATAAACTTTCATTGACAGTTGCAAAAGATAATTGATTTTTATGTTGAAAAGATGACAACTGGTCACTCAATCTTTTCAGATTTATCTTATCTATCTCTACCTCCTGGCAACAGGCAGATACAGTATCTTTTAGTTTAGACAAATCATTTTTTATATTTTGCCATAAAGCAATTTTCTTTTCATGGGTTGCTTTGTAATGAGACAATTCATCAGAGACTCTCTGTGCTTCACTTTTTAATGCTTGATAACCCTGATCAGTTAACAAACTATTATATCTCTGAGTCAATTGCATATTGTTCATTATATGATTTTGCTTGGCAATAATATCTCTCAAGTGCTCATCATTAATTCTTGCTACATCCGGAGTGTTTCTCAATAAGGAGACTGAGTAACTTTCCAGACTCTCATAGAACTCAGGGTCAAGAGTTTCATCAATCACAGCCATATCAGGATTAATCATTGAGGTAGCAATTAAAAGTAATGGATTGGATACATGAGATAACTGTCTACTATTCCCAGCCTCTATAGGTCTCAAGGTTTCATCTTGCCTTCCAGATTTACCTGAAGGAACAGAGTCAGCCACAAGAAAAGGCACTTGAGAATCAATAGAGGGACGTACCAGGGTTTGCTGGGTATCACCATATTGGGCTTCCTTCTTCTTTTGCCTCCTTGATAAGGGTGGGGAGGAGTGGGGTTTGCCTGGGTGGGCCTTGATGGACCTACCTGAGGTAATTGATGCTGATTTTGAGCTAAGTAGTCCCACTGTGTGTTGAGCCAGTCCCACTGCCACTTGGACACTTCTACCATCTCTTGAGATTGGGGAGCCAATTGTTGTTGATCCCTGGGAGGAAGAGGTTTCCTTTTCTCTTGGAGAGAAGTATTTTTTCTTTTCTCCCATTCTTCCAAGGCATCTACCCTTACCTTTAGTTTTAAGCTGTCTGTCTTTAACTCCTTTATGTGGGTTGACAGATTCTTTATCTGCTGGGACAACGGCATCTTTTTTATCTTGAAGCCTCTTGGAAGCTCTTCTGGTGGGTTTGTCCTGGGTTTCTGATCCTGAGTATTGTCCACTAGGATTTCTACTTCTTCCATTTCCACATCCTGTTTGGGGCAAGGATTTATTAGTTTGAGAAATTCTTCTTGTTAAAGGAGAACTTACAGAAGTAGGCTCATCATAATCAATTAAGTCTAGTTCTTCTTCATGTGCAGTAAAACCACTTTGATCAGTCATTTTAAGATTCTACTGAAATGAAGGAAAAGAGACAAAAATTAATTAGTCTTTTATTTTTAATTTTTATTTAACAGAAATAAAATAAAAATAATAAAAAATCTTTTTAGGATAAAAATCAACTTAAATAAAATTAATAAAAAAAATTTAAAACCAGGATAATGCAATCAACTGTAGAAATAAATTAGAATTTCTATTAATTTTTATTTTCAGGATTTAAATCAACTAATTTATTACCAGGATTTATTGTCAACTGAAATAATCAAATATGAATCTTTATTAATAAAAATTATTTTAACTGATTAATTAACTACCAGGACTTAATGTCAACTGAAGTAATTTAAATATGAATTTTATTACTTAAAAAGATTTATTGGATTACCAGGACTCAAAGTCAACTGAAGTAATGAAATGTTAATTATTTATTTAAAAAAATATAATTGTCAGGACAATTTGTCAACTGGAACAATTAATTAATCAGGACAAATGTCAACTGAAAAATTATAATAATTATTTTATTTAATAAAATATATTATTGTCAGGACAGTTTGTCAACTGGAACAATTAAAATTCAAATTAATCAGGACAATTGTCAACTGAAAAATGATAATAATTAATATTAATATATAATTATTTTATTACCTCTGGGACTAAGAACAGTTATTGCTCTATTATGGTCAACCAGGAAAATAAAAAAAAATATAATAATAAAATTAAATTCCAATTACCAGACACCTCCCCCTGCAAAATGAGCAAATTAATGCCACTTACAGAGTGCTGAGTAAAAGGAAATACGTCGCAAATGAAGAGTGAAGAGTAACCCACAAATAGTAATCACAATAATTACCACGATATATACGATCTTTAGTCAGTATATGAACTTAAGTTTTGGAGCGCGGTTCGATTCCCGTTCGCAGCAAAAACTTTTATCACGTGACGTATGACATTCGTCGTTTTCTTGCCTCCACTCGTCCTTTACAGGTGCTTCTACGCCAATGGTCCTCTCGATTACGCCTCAAGTAACGTTGCGCCCTCGATATTTCGGAAAGGTTCCCAATTGTCAAGGTACACTTTTTGTCTAGAAGATTTGGTACGTAGTTCTACGAGGATTTAAAAGGCTTAAATGGGTTCTCAACAAATTTGTACGTATTTCTTAATTCAATGATGAATGTTTTACTCAATAAAAGAGGTAGGATTAAAATATTAATATAATTTATAAATTATAATTACGCTATTGTAAATACTAATGATATAGAATATAAGAATAAGTGTTTATTTGATTAATTGTTGTAATAAAATGGTATGGTAAGATAGAATGATCAAAAGACAACAAAAAGAGTGGCCTTTTATAGGCAAAGGAGAGACAAAGCACGGAAATCAAATTCTAAAAACAGTAGGAAAAGAGAGAGAAAAAGAACATTCCAGAAAGAGTATTTCAAATAATAAAGTTATTCCAAAAAGAAGGCGTCAAAAAGATGTATTTACAGAGTATGTCAGAAATACATCAATATTTTTAATATTTACTGTAAATGTCAATCCTAAATAAGAAATTTGATTTGTTTGTATATATTTAATATTATTTGAATATTTAAATCTTATTTTATCTTTGTATTTTATTTTCTTTAAATATAAAGTTTTATTTTTCCCAACCTGTCAATTTAGCACGGTGTTAGAGAAAAATATAAGGGACAAAATTATAATTTTAATTTTACTTATTTATTTAATTAATTAATTTAATTTTTACATTCTGTAACTAGTTAATTTATAACTAATTTTAATGTGACTAAATGATAATTAAATAATAATTAAAGAAGATAAGGTGCGGCTTCATCCAGTAAATAATTACTTATTTCACTGGGTAAGTCTAGTAGCCTGGCTGACAGAATTTTTGAAGGAGGATATGGAAGTTTGAAAAGTAGTGCGTCTTGAATAGGCTAAATGGTATGAAGCTTGGAGGACCTTATGGTGAGAATTGGATCAAGTATTTGTCTCAATAAAAGAGAATGAAATCAGAAGTATTTGGCTCATTTGATGAGAATGGAGTCAAGTATTCAGCTCAGTAGGTGTGGATCCTACTCTCTTAATGCATATCAGTAGAGACTTGTATAGGGGAGTCTGAAGAGATTCAAACCTCGCTCTCAGTAGTTGGAAGCATCACAAGGCAAATAGTTTTAATTTCAAAATGAAAATTTATGAATAAATCAATTTAAAACAATTTAATATGAAGAAATGATCAGGATTCATGTTTACTAAAGCACTAGCTATAAGATTAAAACAAATAATTTTGCTGATATTTTTCTACATCATCATCAAAACTCTGCATCAACAATCTTCTCTCATTAAATCTTCATGATTATTGGCAGGAGTGTCTTGAAAGTAGAAATAAGTTTATGTAGTTGGAGAGAATTTTTGAAGAAATGTTGAAGAGATGAATATGGAGAAGATAAAATTAGGATTATATATCAATCAAGCATGCAAAATTCAAAGAATGAGGACACTCTTCATTGGAGGGAGGATTTGGCATTCCAAATCTTAGTACGGCTCTAAAATTCAATTTAGAATATTTATTGGGAATAGAAAAGTGATCGGAGAAGCTGGATTAGTTTAAATATTTTATTATTAAACAAAAAATGAAGTTTAAAAAGTCAAGATATGAATGTTTGGTCAGATTTTTTAATTTCACAGGTCATATGATTTTTTACCGCCGCAAAATTAAATTTAATGAAAGTAAAGAGGCTCAAGAGCCTTTGGGAATTTTACCTGAATTTTTACTTTTTCTCTTATATTTTTAAATGATTGTTAAAGATTTATTAAATTATTTACGTTTTTCAAAAATTTCTTAACTTTGATTAATTTTCACGGGGTGAATAGAGCTGCGCAGACTACAAAAAGTTGTTAGGAATGTTAAAAAGAAGTAGTTCTATCATGTGTAAGTTTTCTAAATTTTTAATTATAGATTTAAAGGTTCTAATTGAGTCAAGAGGTCCAGACGAGCTCCGTACAAGCTCTGGATGAGCTCTGACTGCACTCCAGAGGGAAAAAGGGCACATGACTGATTAATATGCATATAAGGCTGTAGACTCAAAATTATTCATAAGGAGAGAGTGAGAGATAGATTATTATAATAACCATTATTCATATTTTTCTTTTTTCAACAAAATAATTAATTATTTATAATACCCTTATAAAAAAACAATTTTACACAACACTTTAAATATTTTACTCAACAACTCTTAAACATTAACATATATGGTATCATTAGAAAGGTCTCAACTCCAGGGACTCATTTATAGTATCTTTTTTCAAAAATCATTAAAATCTAAAAACATTAAAACTTCTTTCTTTTAAAATATTGTTTCTGGTGTAACTTTATTTTTGCATTTCAGTTGTTTTGCACAGAAGAACCGCTCAATCATCCTAACAAGCGTTAATTAGACATGGTTTCATTCTTTATTATTATCAAGTAGAATTTTAAGCTTATTGATCTAAAAAACTCACAAATTCATTTAGAGGGACAGGGTTTTCTCTGATTATCCAACTCCTTTGGATTCTGCTTACAGCAAGGCAACTGTAAGAGTCTACCTACAGCGCCTGTAGCCTATTTTAGTGTGTTTCCCCAATAGTGGGCATAGAATGTGAGGTAATTATAGTGTGAAAAAGCTAACTTTGCTAAAAATGAAGCTATTCACAGGGTGTGGTCTTCCAACATTGGCGGAGCGCTTTGTTGGTCTGTTTGGCATTGTTGAATAATTGGGTGTTTTTCTGGAATTTTTCAACAAATATTGGGACTGCAGGGATGTGGGTATTACCATTGGATAGCCCCGGTTTTTCTCTATATTTTATGTCTTGATGTCATTTTTCATATTCTAAGTATTTGAGGGATTATTTCTCATTTTTCATTTTAAAAGATAGCTGTTTAATTTTGTTTCTTGAGTTTTACAGGCTAACCTTAAGTCTTAGTTTTATGTGCTTAGTACCATTAGAATGGGCTAATTTTTCTCTATGTTTCATGTTTCAATGTTTTTGTAGCTTAATTATGTTTTTTAAAGGTTTTAGTAGTCATAGTTTATTTTTCTAAGTATTTTGGGTGTTTTTGGAAGGTTTTGGTGGTTTTCTGGCTTCAGGGCGGTCCTGCCACCTCAGGCAGGCCTCCCAATGTCAGGCAGACCACCCGCCTTGGTGCTAGAAGGCTGGGAAGCGTTTCTAGAGGGGTTTTATGCAATTTGGCGCTCAGAAACGCCAAATTCATTGCTGTGCATGGGCTCTTAGATGGTGGTCTGTGTGTATATGGTGAATAAGACAGTTTGGGGCAACCTTACTTATCATAAAACCATCCGGAGGTGATATCCTTGTTCCTCACTCAGTTTTCACTGTTTTCTGGCCACAATTGGCTGTGTTTGTTGCAAGGTTAGTTCTTCATTTAACACAACTTTGGCAAATTTTTTCTCTGGTGTAGTCTTGCAAGCTATATCAAGTATTATTGCTGTCTCTGGTGTGGATTTGCAACCTACATCAAGTATCATTGCTTTCTCTGGTGTGGACATTGGTCTACATTTCAGTTCTTTGGTTTGGTAGTCTGTCTGGGGACTACTTTCTTGGCTTATCAGGCAATCAAGTGTATTTTAAAAGGGGCTTTAAACAACAGGAACCAATTTACTGTAGCAGGTAAGTCTCACTTATATTTTTCTAAAGGGACAGGGGATTTTCTCTCTGGTTTTTCTCCAACTCCCTTGGTCAAGGCCTATAGCTAGTACTATAGGATTTTATACATTTCTGGCACCCAATGTGGGGTAGAACCTGCTAGTTCTTTGGAATCTTTGTTGTCTTTTGTTGGTCCTTTTTGGTGATTGTGGTCAGGAAGAATGGCTTCTGGTTCATCTATTCCTGTGGTGACTGTCAGTGGGGGGGAAGGTCCTCCTGCTGTAATGGTTAGGGAGTGTGTTAGGATTAAAACTTGGGATGGTACCAAGTTTAATGGGGAAGATGTGAAGTGGTTTCTGGAGAAATATGAAACTGCTGCTGGTGTGGATGGTGCTTCTTACCTGGACATGGTAAAGAAGATCATTTTCTTCATTGGTGTTAGGGAAGTGGTGAAAGAGGTTGTGGCCATGTCTGGCTACAAGAAGAGGGATTGGAAATTGCTGTGCTGGGAGATGGTGGATAGATGGGGTGTCAGGTTCACTATGAAGGATCTGAAAAAGGTTTTTGGTGAATGGCAGTCTTATGGTTGTTTTGGTAACTTACTTAGTTACAGGAATTTTCTGCTGCAATTTGATCCTGTGGTAGAATATTTGGTGGTAGTGGAAGAGCTGGCACATGAAAATGCTGCCAAAGATGTTTTTTGGTCTTCCCTGGCTAGAGATGTCAGGATGGATGTGTTGAAGTAGTTTTCAAGGAAGGACTTGATGAAGACTCTTTCTAATGAGGACCAGAATTTGCCTGCCTTGGAAAAGGTGAAGGAGGCTATGGAGGCCCATTTGAAGTTGTTGGCTGTGGAGACCTAGCAAGAGGGGTGTGCCAAGTATGTCATAAAGTCAGTGAGGCTTTGGATGAAGAGGGGAGTAGGGTAAATAAGGAATAGAAGAATATGGTGGAGGTTCCCAAGCAGGAGAGGGACCCAGTGGTGGAGCAGTTGGCTGATCTGACAAAACAGCCACATATTTTTGTTCACGAGGCTAAAAAGTTCAATAGGGCTCCTTCCCAGCCTAGGGATTTTGAAAGGAGGGATGGTTGGAGTTATCCTTGGGTCTTCTCTTATTGCAGCAGGAGGGGGCACAAGTCCAATGATTGTTGGGCTCTGAACAGAGATGTGTCAGAAGGAAAGGTGGAGTTTGACAGAAGGGTGTTCAAATTCCTTGATGGTTCATTTGTGAAGCCCAGTGAGGGGCAGGCTCCTGTTGATTTGGTCAGGAGAAGAAATGGTCTCAATAAGAGGAGGCCAAGGTTTGAGGAGTTCCCTGATCAGGGGAAGTCTTCTGCTAAGGCAGATGAAGATGTCAAGGTAAAAGGGAAAGAGGTGAATAAGGTCTCTTTTTCTACTTCCTTTCGTGGGTTGGAGTTGAATTCTTGGGAAGGACAGTCAAGTGGTGAATGCTTGGCTGGTGTCTATTATGTTGAAGCTGGAAAGGTGGGAAGGCCTAAGAGTAGTTTTCTGCGCCAACCAATGCCTAAGGCTTCAAAGGTGTATCCTAAGCTGATTGCAGCCAGGAGGAAGTACCACAAAGAGGAGCTATACAATATGCAGAAGGGGATTTCTGATATGGGCCCCCCCAGTTTTGGTGCATTGGACATGAATGGTGAGCCAATTCCAATGGATGTTGATTCTGACTCAGAGGAGGATGTCCCTTTGGCTTCATATCCAAAGCCTACTGGAGTTAGAGGTGCTGGTGAGGGATCTGGTTTGATTCTGGTTAATGGAAAATCTGTTGGTTGTTCTGTTCCTCAGGAGATTTCTAGGACTAAGGTAGTGAATCCAAGGGCTCACTTTGAGAGGCCAGTAGTTCCTGGCCAATCTAATGTTATGGACTCAGTTCTGGAAAGAATGAATCAGGGTCAGGTTCTCCTTTCTTATGGTGAATTATACGCTATCAGTCCTGGGTTGGCTGATAGACAAAAAAATTGTTGACCAGGAGAAGGGTTTCTTCTGGGGAGGTGGAATACATTTTTGATTCTTCTGAGAAGTTTGGTGAGGGGTTGAAAACTCATTTTTCAGCTCCTCTGGGTTATGTCAATGTCACTCTGAATGGCAGGGAGGCTAGGGCATTGGTGGATTCAGGTTCTCAGATTAACCTGATTTCTTTGTTTGAGGCTACTCATATAGGCCTCCCCATCAAGACAGGAATTGGTGGCCATGTCACTGAGTTGATTGGGACAGCTGAATTTTTAAAGCTGGATGTTGGTGGAGCCTCCAGAAAGGTTCATTTTTACATTGCCAAAGGTAATGTGAAAGCTGTTTTGGGTGGACCATTCTTGATGGATTTCCAGGCAAGAATTGGTAATCAGTTTGTCATGGGAATCAGTTTGGAGTTGACAGGTGAAGATGAGAGGAGGTTTCACATGAGGTTGTCATTTCCTGGAGATGATGGTTGAAAGACCAGGCCTGGCTTGTCTTCAATGTGCCAGTGCATAGATTGTTGTAGGAGAAGAAAAGAAGTGGGTGCCGCCTCTGGTTTTTTGGAGTGTGGCTCAGGCTCTAGTGAGAGTCTGTCTTTTTTAGAGTAATAAGGGCTGATTTCCCTAGTGCTACACCCTCTCCCCAAGATGAGGAAATTTCCAGGTTGTAGTAGGTCAGCTCCCTTCGAGATACACCAAGTGGATTTTCAACTTTCTCTTTTTAATGTTTCTCTTCTCTGCAAGTATTCTTCATGTTTTTTATCAAGTATCTGTTCTCTCTCAAGATTTTTAATTATTTTTAATTCAAGTTCAAAAATGTAAATTGGTTATATATCTTTACTGAAAGATATGCCGAAATGTTTTGGAGTGGTGAGATTGGTGTCTAAAATTAAGTCCTCCCAATTGTGCACCGCTACGGTTTCTTCTACACCTTTCAAAAACATTACCTTGGCCATGTCTGTGAGCATTGGGAAAACCCCTTTTTATTTTTGTAGGATGGAAGAAAACTCAAAAAAAGAAGATAAAAATTTTAAGATAACTGAGGAAAAGCAAGAAAAAAATCTGAAGATAATTAAAAGAGAAGAAAACAATTAGTTTTGTAAAGATCATCAAGATAAATTTTTGGGCCTCCAGCATGAGTTTAAACTGCACAAATTTTTGAAGAAAGAAGATCTTCAAGATCAATTTTTAGGCCTTTGGCATGAGGAAAACTGCATAATTTTAGAAGATGTGATTCAGAAGATGAATCAAGATTTGAATATTTGGAATATGGAAGTGAGGATGAAGATTTGTAATTGTGGAAAAGTTGTGGAGTGGTGAGATTGGGGTCTAAAAGTAAGTCCTCCCAATTGTGCATTGCTAGGTTTTCTTCTACACAATTCAAAAACTTTACCTGGGCCACACATTTGAGAAATGGGGAAACCCTTGGTTTTTGTTCCAGGTCTGGTGGTGAAGATATCCTGAAGATCTCTC
The DNA here is from genome assembly GCA_030280995.1 of Hemileia vastatrix. Classification (NCBI taxonomy): domain Eukaryota; kingdom Fungi; phylum Basidiomycota; class Pucciniomycetes; order Pucciniales; family Zaghouaniaceae; genus Hemileia; species Hemileia vastatrix. The sequence goes on along the minus strand of JASXTE010000004.1, from coordinate 23,141,321 downwards.
AACTTGACGGTGGAGCCGCAAAGAACAAGAAGGTAGCACAGAAGATTAGGCCTGTCAATGAGCCTATGCCAGTGGGTTTGAATCCTCCTTTGAAGAGGCCTCTGTTATCAAGAGATCCGTACTGTACTCGGCTGGTGAAGAATACTCCTGATTTTGTGGAAACCACTCGGGTGACTGTAGAAAGGTTGAAAGTTTATAATTTTGGTCCTGATGGGTGGTTTTATGATGAGGAAAAGAAGTTGTTGTTTCATGTTATTGTTTTCAAGGAGAAAATGGTGTCATTTTTTGAAGAGGAAAGGGGTGTGTTAAAACACTCTTATGGGGAACCTTACTTGATTCCTGTGGTTTGTCATGAACCTTGGCAAATCAAACTTATTCCAATTACGGCTGCTATTATGGATGATTTTGTGGAGATTGTTAGGGAAAGAGTCAGGACAGAATTTTATAAAAAATCAATTTCTAGTTACTCAAATCCAGTTTTCTGTGTTAAGAAACAGAATGGGAAGTTGAGGGTGGTGCATGATGTTAGTGCCTTGAATAGAGTCACTATTAAGATTGCGGGGATGCCTCCAAGTGCTGAGGGCTTTGTAGAAGCCTTTTCTGGAAGGGTATTTTATGGTTGGGGAGATATTATGGGCAGTTATGATGAAAGGGAACTTCACACTGATTCACGGCCACTCACAACAATTGAGACTCCTCTGGGAAGATTTCAGCTCACAAGGTTTCCTCAAGGAGCAACTAATTCAGTAGCCATATATCAAGCTCAAATGGCTTGGATTTTACAGGATGAGGTTCCGACTCATGCTGGTACTTTTATTGATGATGGTGGAATTAAAGGACCCTTATTGATTATGGAAATGAAGTGCTGAGGGAGAATCAAGGAATAAGGAGATTTGTTTGGGAATATGCAATTACTCTAGAGAGAGTATTGTTTAGAATTGAAGAGGCTGGTTTGACTATTTCTGGGTCAATGTTTTGTTGTTTTGTTCCTGCTCTGGAAATTCTGGGTAATGTTGTATGTAAGGAGGGAAGGATTATGTCAAAGAAGAAAGTTAATAAAATTCAGTCATGGCCAAGGCCCAAAAATACTACTGAAGTTAGAGGATTTTTGGGGGTTTGTGTGTACATCAGGATTTTTATTAAAGATTTTTCTTTGTTGGCTTAATCCTTGAGAAGGTTGACCAGGAAAGATGTGGAGTGTAAATGGACTGAAGAGTGTGAAGCGGCTTTTCAGAAATTGAAGAAGGTGGTAGGTGAAGATATTATTCTTCACAAGTTGGATTATGGAAGGGAAGCTGGAAAAATTTATTTGGTTGTGGACTCAAGTTATATTGCTGCTGGTGCTGTTTTGTCTCAGGAAGATAAAGCTGGGAAGGTCAGGCCAGTAAGGTATGAGTCTGTAGTCTTTAATGAGGTGGAATCTAGGTATTCTCAGCCAAAGTTGGAATTGTGTGGTGTAGCAAAAATTTTGAAGAAGCTACAAACCGTTTTGTGGGGGCAGCATTTTGAGCTGCAGGTAGATGCTAAATTACTGGTTCAAATGATCAATACACCTAGTCTTCCAAATGCTCCAATGACTAGTTGGGTGGCATTTATTCAACATTTTTCTTTTTACCTGGTGCACAAGCCAGGTTAGACTTTTACAATTCCAGATGGATTATCAAGAAGACCACCCACAGATGATGATTCAGATTCTGAAGAATTTGATGAAGATGTTCCAGTGGCTAGGGCCAGCGCAAAGGATGCTGAAGAATTTTCTCTCCTCCCCCATGAGGCTAAACTGGATGATGGTTCTTTCCTCCCCCATGAGGCCTAACTGGATGATGGTTTTTTCCTCCCCCAGGAGTCTAAACTGGATGATTGTTCTTGCCTCCACCAAGACGTTAAACTGGATGGTTATGATCTTGATTCTGGTGATCAGGATGTTTTTGTTGATAAAGATGGAGCTGTTGTTTGGGATGGCTCAAAATTGGAGAATGGTGTTTTTGTTGTTGAACTGGATTCTCTTAAGATTCAGTGGAAAAAAGGAGTTGCCAAAGTTTAGGGATTGGTGTCCTGGATGGATGGGTTGTGTTGCTCATGTGTACACTGGAGATTTTGATGACCGGGTTGTACCCTTGGATATTGTTTTGTTGGATTTTTAAGATGAGACCTGGGGTCAGATTGGGTTTTATTTTATTATGGTTGAATATCTGTTAAACTAAGAGAGGTCAGATACTTGTGTGGCAATCAAGAAGAAGGGTCCTGGATTTTATGTGTCAGGAAGGAGTTTGATGAGGAGGAAACATCCAAATCCTCAAGTGGTGGTGACTCAGAAGAAGGGTCATGAATTTGTTTTGAAGTCTTTGCATGAAGACCTTGGTCATAGAGGCTTTGGGGAGACTTATAGAAGAGTAGCAGATAGATTTTGGTGGCCAGGTATGATGTTGGCTGTGCAGGGTTGGGTTCAATCTTGTGAAGAATGTCAAAGAAGAAGTCACTTGAAGGCTAAAGAGTTTAGCTGTGCTACTGGTGAAACAACTGTGTTTTGAAGAGTCAGTTTGGATGCTGTCCATATTAAAGAGGGCTGGTATAGATACTTGATTGTTTCTAGGGATGATTTTTTCTGGTTGGGTTGAGGAGGTGCCTCTGGTTAATTTGACTGCCAAAAATGTTGCAGAATTTTTGAAGAAAGAATGGGTATTTAGGTATGAGTTAATGAAGTTGGTGACAGTTGATAGTGGGCCAGAGTTTGGAGCTGAATTTAAAGAAGCTGTGTCTAGAATTGGTTCTAAAGTCAGAGTGGCTACACCTTATTATCCTGAAGCTGAAGGCATGGTTGAAAGAGGCCATCAAGTTATCAAAAATGCCTTGGTGAAAATGTGTGGAGATAGTGCTGAAAAATGGAGGCATTATTTACCCTTGGTGTTATTTGCTGATAGGGTCACTGTGAAAAGGTAAACTAGCTATTCCCCTTATGAATTAATTTTTGGGCAAAAATCTGTTCTACTGGTGGATTTGGAAGCTTTCTCTTATCTTGGAATTGATTGGGATGATATACGTTCAACAGAAGATTTTCACTGTGCAAGGATGCAACAGTTGCATTGTAGAGAGGAATGTCAAGAGAAGGCATACTCTAGAATGATTAAGATAAGAAATCAATCAGTCAGATACTGGGACAAGAAATTGGCTCATATACTCATGGATCCCTTGAAACCTGGCTGTTTGTTTTTGGTGTATAATAGAAGTTTGGAGATTCAGTGGGGATAGATGTTTTCTGACAGATGGAATGGACCTTACAGAGTCAGATCTCAGGTGTCTGGAGGTTCTTATGTTTTGGAGGAGTTAGATGGTGCAGTCTTAAAGAAGAGAGTGGCTGCAGATCAGGTGAAGATATTTTATCCTAGAGGCACAAAAAGTGAAGAAGATTGACTCTGCAATGAGGATAAACTATGGAACATTCTTTTATTTTGGATTTTGGTGATGCTGTGCATCTGTTTTGTTGGAAACTTTTTGTTAGAAGGTACCCATGGGTGGGGCTTCTAGATTATATTTTGGCAAGTGTGGGGTTGACTGATGGGCTGGCTTCTCTATCAACAGTTACCCCAGATTGTCTGTTTCCAACCCCTTCTCTTAATTTGGTTGAACCCTAGTATTGGTTTTTCTTCACAGGTTTTAGTCCTCTATGAATTTAAACTGGAAATTCTTTTGGTCTTCAAGTGCCGGATTGTTCACACTTATTGGTTTTAGTTTAATGTGTTAGATTGTGTGTTTTGTTAGAAGGTACTCAAGGGGGCTTCTAGATTTTATTTTGTCAAGTGTGGGGGTAACTGATGAGCTGGATGCTCTGTAGAAAAGTTACCCCATAATGTCTGTTTCAATTATTTTTGTTTGTCCTAGTTGAATCCTAGTTCTGGTTTTTTTTATTCAGGTTTCAAGTCCACTATGACTTTAAACTGGCTTACTGTCTTGGGACAAGCTTCTTTTGTCTATTTGGTTTGGTGGGGGATCACTGGTGGTCTCCCATCATTTTTACTTATTGGAGGGAGCCCACCCAGTGATCATTTCGTTAGACTGGACTTTCTATGGAGCTGGACTTTTTCTTTTCTTTAATTTTTGTGTCTATAGTTAGATATTAGTTTTAGATTATTTTCTTTTTTTCTCTTTTTTTGGTTTAATTTTTTATGGGAGTTATTAGGATATAAACAGGTAAAAATCACAAAATTATATTATATGGTGTTACCACATCAAGGTCACCTGGATGTGGGCAAGCATTGGTTGGGAAAGGCTCATCAATTGGCCAGGAAACGCTATTTTCTTTCTTTCATTTTCTTATTATTCTATCAATTTCTATTTATCTCATCTTTATTTTTTATTTTAATTCATTTAAAAATTATTGAACAGTGTATCCACATCAAGGTGCACTTGGATGTGGGTAAGGTATCAGGGGATCAGCTCATCAATTGGCTGGGGGATACCATTTGTAGTTATTAGTTATCTCATTTTATTATTGTTTTTCATTTCATTTTAATTTCTCAGTTCCCTTATTTTGGAGTAATTTTGTTTGTTTATTTTCAAGTTTTTTTAGTATGTTAGTAGTTTAAAATAAAAATAAAAATAAAAATAAATAAATTAAAATTAAAATTAAATTAAATAAAATAAAAATAAAAATAAAACAATTTTTTATATATATTTCTGTTAATTATTATTGTTCTCTCTATTTAGTGACTTATTAATTTCTCTCTTGTTTATTTTAATTTCTGGAAGAAGAAGCCTTTGGAGGTTGGTCCAGATTATGATGGTGTTTTTGCTTTTTGTTAGGATTGGAAGAAGACCTGTGTTCTTTGTGGTGTAGGCGGCTGGAAAGAGTATATGGATTGTAATGGTCAGGGACCGTAGTGGGAGGTAATTTTTGGGAAGAAGTGAAAGAAGCGGGGATAGAGTGTTGGAAGCACCACAGAAAAAATGGGGGGGTATTGCTAGCAATACCCCTTGCTTGAACTCCGTTGAGCCACAAATCTATGCTTGAATTATGCACACATCATCACCATGTAGGAAATTGTTTGGCCTTACATTTAGTCAGAGATTTGTCACAAAGTGTGCTCAAGATGAACCTACATTGATCACCGTTTGATCTTGTAAAATCCTAATTTGATCATCAGTTGAACTCCCTTTGATATCACTTTGATCTAACATAAGCTTTTGCATATCCAATATGTCAACTATTCACTTTCAAAAAGATTCGTAATGAATTTCACATGGAATATTAGAAACGAAACCAGTAATTTTGAGTAAATGGCTCATCAAAATGATTAATCTACAACAAAATACCATCAAAATTCAATCTGATTACTGAAAACTTTTGGTAAAATGACTAATAGATATTTAAATTGGAAAATAATATTCCATTTCTCAATTTCAAATTCAAAATATAAATCCTCGTTTGAAATGTGAATTTTGTAAATTCCTTGCCTTCCTATATTATGAGTAATATTTGAGGTATTTTACACCTTTGTAAATATGGTGTTGTGCTGCTAGAAATTATCTCTGTTTCAATTCAACTTTATTGAAGCTTGATTCCAGAATGATACATATTTTATAACTATTTTGAGAAAAAAGTCACTAGTAATGAATTTAGCCTTTTATCTGTCCTTTATTAAACCTCACTTAATCCTACTTAAATCCAAATTGACCCACAAAAACCTTATTTGGGATATTTTTTAGCCCAGGATGATTCAAGATTGGAGCAAAATATTATTTTAAATATCCAATATGCCTATTGATTAAATTTCTTCAAGCTTACTTTAAATTCACATTAACATTAACTTTCACAGGAAATATTAAACACAAATCTTGAAAATATAGTATTTAAAATCATAATAAATATAATATAATATGCTTACAACAAAATTTTCTTTCTGGATTAATTGAAACAAAAAATTGTACATTTGTGAAAATAGAAAAATTACTATCCATCCTGAATTTAGAATTCATTTTTAAAAATTTAATGCCCCCTCACTTTCAAGTTTATCATGTATTTCAAAAATTATATTTTTAATAATTTTGTGAATAGTACACCTGAGATATAAACTTGGGGATATCAAAAACTAAAACATCAGCAAATTGAAATGTTTTTTATTGTTATGAATGGAAATAATGATTGAAAAACACCATTAGAGCAAGTTTGATTTTGAATAATAGGCATACTTTCTCATGTAAATTTCAATAAAAATAATTTTTATTCTTACATAAGTTGCGGTGGATACATTTGAGCTCAAAAAGAATTAAAATTGACAAAATAAGAATTCTATAATTCATATTCAAAAATGAAATCACCCTTCATTATCTACCTGTAAACTATTTTAAATTGAATAATTTCAAAGTCAGTATATACTGATGTTATTTTTTCTTCTAAAAAATTTATTATATAGATTAATAGTCATAAACAGTTGACATAGATGTTAAATTTATATAAGCAATCTTTAATTCATAAAATGATAAAACTATCTTTTATGTAAAAAGTGATGAAGGAAAAAAATATTATTAAATTTTTGATGCACTATCAATAAAATTGAAGATAGAGCATATCAAAAGTTTAAACTTAATTTCAATTTTGATATCATCATTTTATTTTATTTTACTTGAGTAGAAAACAGATTTTAAATCTCAATATAATTTTAAATCCCATTAGTTTGTAGATTTCAACATTTGAAACTATGAAATAAATATTTATGAAAGAATTTTACAATATTTGCCCTTCTAAAAACTCATAAATCCAACTTCAAATCTTCTAACCTTCACAAGTAACCACAATGCATTCTGAAAATACTCTATATTTAAATAATTAAAGGTAAATAAAATTATGTTTTTATTCTTTATTTCAATTTTTGATAAATAATATATATATATACATATATATATATATATAATTTCTTAAAAAGTCTAAGAGGGAACTTAATAGTGGTTTTGGCATTAGATATATAGATTCAACTTTCAAAAAATTTGTTTGGAATAAATTACAAAGACAAAAAGGATATATTTTGATGAAAGAATACTGATTTTGGTTCTCTTAAAATATTATTAACCATTTTTATGGAATATTAATCCATGGTTATCATTCTTTATGATATTATCATAGAATTTTTTCCTTTTTTAATATAATGATTTTCTATTGTGTGGTATGTAGGCTAAGATAAGTTTAAAAGATTTATTGAAGATCTATATACCAGAAACAGTATAATCTGTAGATTTATAACTATAACTTACTTTTCTGATGTTTTACATCATTGATAAGTAGCTCATGCATTACACAAGTAAATAATTATAGTCTCTGGAAATAATTCCTTGTGAATTTTAAATTTTTTGTTATTCTTAAAATCATTACTCAAATAAACTAAAAATTTCTTCAAATATTGATTGAAAGAAGGAGTTACAAAATCTTATTTTGTAGTTATAAAAGTTTGAGTTATTTTTCATATTATCAAGTATAATGAACATTTGTAAATTTTAACTTGAAAACTAGTGATCATAGCAAAGTAATAATGGAAGGATCAGATAAAAAGGGTGGAATAAAGTCATAGCACAACAGGAAATGATACAAAATTGTTGATTTTTATCTCATAAAATTCAACATATTTTTAACATATTTTACCACCTTTAGATAATGTTTAGTGGATTTTAACATTATTATAACAAGCAAACTTAACAATGTTTTGATTTTTTTAACAAAAATAAATATTGTTAGATCATTTTTTTAAAAAATATGACTTATTTTTATGCTTTATCTACAATAGTTAGTAGTTTTTTTTGCAGAAATTACTTGTTTTGATATTCTATTTTTGAATTTTTTAAGAGACTTCATTGCATTAAAGTTTTGTAATAATTTTTCATTAAAGCATCATATTTTAAATCTAGAGAATTGGTTTTGAAATAATATATATTTTCATGTTAATTGACTCATTATTTTTGGATTGATAAATTATGTTAAAATTGGGATTGCTTATTTCTAGTGAGTGTACATCATAGTTTGTTTTCAAATCAAGGATTAATAAATGGTGAAATTTGGTAAAATTCTAAATATCTTTTAAACCTTTTTGATTTAAATAATGTTTAATGTTATGTAATCATTCTATAAGTAGAACACAGTTAAAATCTGATAATGGTACATTGCTTTCAATTTCTAATACTAAAATTCTATTCTACTTGAAACAATGTAAACTAAATCTTGGTATCTCATAAGAAACTCACAATTTTCAAAAATCATATTTCCAACTTTTTAAACATGATACACATTAAAATATATTTTTAGAATAATTTCCTAATTAGTTTCAAATACTAGAAAATAATGATCTCAATTTACTTTAATACTTAAACCATTCTGATGAGTGAATTTCACAATCCTCTAAGTAACATATGGTTACCATTTATACACATATGCATGATTTCTCCTTTTGTTTAATTTTAGCTGAATCTAAAAAGTAAAATCACATGTTGAATATCATCTATAGATAAACTTCTTATATTAGAAGCTAATATTTCATATGAGAAATTTTTTATTGAGTTTGGGAAACATTAATAAGTGTTGGGTATTATAATTGAGCCATTTATTCAAGTAAATAAAAAAGGATGACCTTTTAAATATTTCATATATATATATATATATATATATATATAATAAAAATTAATTATATAGTAGCATTTAACCATGTTTTTATACTAATGTCATATAAAAAAAGGGATTGAACTAAAACTTTCAGTAAAGAAAATAAAAATAAGATAAGTTAAAATTCTTGTTTATATTCTCATATTTTTGAAATGGCTTACTTAAGGGAGAAAATTATTTGGTTTTAGAGTACAAGAATTTCTAGATAAAAATCTTCACAATATAGTTTGACCCTCTCAAAAAGAAAATTCCTCAAATTTTACTATCACATTTTATATATTTGTTAAGGAATAGAAAATGGAGTTGTGTCTTTGACAATGAAGCTTTAGAAAATGAAATAAATGATTTAAATTTATAATATAATTTTTGAAACAATAAATCATGTATTCAAAAAAAATTATATATCTTACAATCAAGATAACAGTATTAATTAAGCAACTCTAACAACTTTGGAAAGAAAACAAGAAAAAAATAATTAGTAAAATGCATAAGTTATTTTTAGAATTTAAGGAAACTTAATAGCTCTACCTGTAAACTAGCCTTAAAGCAGGTTTGGATTTAACATGTGGAAATTCATACATAGTACCCTTCCATCATTAGAGCAGAATAAAATTTATGTAGTTTTATTTTTTTAATTTATAATAGTATTTTTATTTTTGGCTTTTTCATTAGTATAACTATATATTTTTTAACTTTTTTGTTTTTCATAACATAAGTTCAAAGCTGCACATCACTTCTTCAAGATGAAACTCCATATAATGTAATCAATGAATGATATATTATAATGAATTTTACCAGAGACTTTTCAAAAATGGTGATTAAGAATACTTATTATAATTTTTTAAATTTTTATTATTATTCTATCTCTTGAAAGGAGATGGCCATATCTCAATTTAATTAGTTTCTCCTCAGAAAAATTTATTCTTTATCTAAATAAAATTGCATCACTATTAACTAGATGTTATTATACAATTTTAACAATTTTGTTTATCTGAACATAGTTGAAAGTATGTATAAATTAAAGTGTTTCCACATAGTCTTACTATTATCCCACCATTATTTTCACATTTAGATTTCATTATAACTGTAAAATAAGTTTTTCAATAATTTTAATAATACCTTAATATTTAATAATTTAGTTACATAGTAGATTTTTTATCCTTTTTTTTATATGAGGCTTATTATATAAACACCACTTTTAGATTTTATCCATTTTGATGTCTGATAATTTAAATTTTCATTTAACTACCCAAATTATATCAAAAAAAATTCAAAAGTATATTTTTTTAATGTACTCTTTTTGATAAACTTATCATTTCTTATAGGTTATTCTTCAACTATTTATTGTAATTAATTACCCACTCATTTATGGTCTGTTATTGTTGTTCATTACATACAGACAAAATAAGGATACTCTCATATTATATTGGAGTTTTAAATTAAAAAGTAAATACTAGTGGCTGGTATTAAATATGAAGTTGTTATAACTAAGTTGAACATTAATTAATTATTAAATGGCATTTTATATTACAAATTTTATTGAATGTATATAAAAATAACACTCAAGAAATATATATAAGATATATATATAACCATTGTATATCAAAAATGAAGTACTTATCAACATGGTCTTTTTAAATGATTTTCAAATTTACTTAAAGAGACATTAATATTACCAATTCAAATTTTATATCAAATACAACAATATTATTATTTCATTTTTAATTATTTTACAAAAAATTTGAGTTTCAAAGTAATTTAATTCAGTATTTAATGAATGTTTTTGAAAAATATTTTTAAAAATAGAAATAACCCCTCACAAAAAAAAATATAATTTTTTTTACTTACAATTTGCACCATATTTCTACCCTTAAAATATTTGTATTCTTCTAACAAAAATATTTTTTAAATAAATTTAAATTTTTTTTCATTATTCAATTACAAAATGTCAAATTTATAATTTATTTTACCTTACTAAAAAATTTAGTTGAAAATTTAATTTTGTATTTCCAAAAAATAAACTTAAATGTCAAAAATTAAAAAAAAAAATTATAAATATAATTATGAGAAAGAGGTAGATTAAATTTATAATATTCATATAAAAAAAATTCATATATTTTATGGTGTTTGAATTTTAAATTTAATGTATTAAAAAATAATTATTAAATAACCAAGCCAAATGAAATTGGCTTGGATTTTTGGTATCACTAGCACTTATTTTTTTTCTTATACCCACATATTAATTTTTAATTTTTTTTTTCTACATTTCTCATTTTTTTTTATGATTTTTAATGTTTTTAAGACCGAAGTTGCTTTCAAACAACTTCGGTCTAACGTTTCTCTCACTTTCCCACCAGATTGCACCTGGTAGGGAAAGTCGCTTCCATTTTAGAGACCAAAGTCCCTTTCAGAGACTTTGGTTTCTCTGTGTGCATTGCACAGCCAGAAAAAAACTGGCTGTGCAATGCACTGCATGCAGCACATGCAACACGCATCGCTGCTGCAAGTAATGCGCATTGCATGCAAGGCACGTTTCTGCTGCATGCAGCGCGCATTGCATGTGCTGCACATATCTCATGCAGCTGACTTGATATCAGCTGCATGAGATATGGTAGCGATTGTGCAACGCACGTTGCACACTGCTTTGGCCACCTCCCAGCCTAGTAAATTAGCTGGGAGGGTGGCAAACATTACAGCAAGCAATCGAAGTCGCTAAAAGCGACTTCGATTGCTTGAAAGATACACTTCCAGCCAGGGGAAACCTGGCTGGAAGTACTAAATTGCAATGTAAGGGACCCAAGCCAATTTCAAAGGCTTGGGTCATAAATTAAGGTTTCTAAAAAGCAGCCAGTATAAATCTGGCTGCAATAAAAAGTAAATTTTTTAAATAAAATACATAAAAAAATAAAAATTTGTTCAAATAAAATATACAACACTCTTCAGCCAGTAAGAAACAGCCTTCCATTGTTACACATAGAAACAAAATCAAATGTTTCTTTCATCAACATTGGCCATGTTTCAATATTTTGAACCAAGTAAGATCAGGAAAAAGGTCACGGCAAAAAAATTGCATAATTAAAAGTCTCCCAATTTAATATGGTGCGGAGGTTCATATTTTAGAAATAGGTGGTGCACATTATAGTTCCCTTTAAAAAAATTCAAAAATGAATTAATTTTGGCGCAATGTAAATTTAAATGTGATGAGTGTATGTTTTTTAGCTACGTGAAACATGGTAGCTAGAATTATGTGGTGTCAATTTTTTTTAGATGTGAAATTCAGTGTTCCACAAATGTGCATCTGTACAACATGCAGCCAAGTAAATTCTAGCTGGAATTAGTATATGCATAGGAAAAAATGATCATGCTGTGTACAGTGCCTTGGCAACATCATTCTTGGAATTTAGATGAAGTTTATCATATTACTTGGAGAGCTGCATTTTTTTGAAAATGTGATCAGTGAAAATTCATGATATATACATCTGTTTGCCACCCAATTTATTTTTCCTTTCTCTTTCTCACTTACCTTTTTCAAAAATTATCAATCATATTTTTGCTTTATCATTTTGAATTATTGGTACTATTTTCTTGACCTTATCTGATTACCGGTAAGCAAATTTTTCTTGCTATTGCATTTCATATCATTTTGGTTTGTTACACTTTTTTACACTTTTGACAAGTTAATCTAATGATTCTAATTCTGAATTTATTTTTATGGTATCTTTTACTGTACCCTTTTGATTCATTATAAAATAATTCTTTTTCAGTTAACTTAAAGTTTTTTTATTTGTTTGTCAATTTACTTTTCTTTATTCCTTATCAAAAATGTTCAATTTATTTATCTGGCCATTTATTTTTTAAAACAGTGATTATAAAATAAACTTTATAATTAATTTTGATCAATCAGCTACAAATGGAAGAAGATTTTATAGACATGTAAGTTTATGTTTTGCTTATCATTTTTCTATATTTCTTTAATACTTTCTCAACCATTATATTATTAATATGAAAAGTAAAACATCATCTCGTACTTGCTGAAAGCATACAGGATAATGTTTTGCTTTTCATAATAATAATTAGATTGTTTGTACTTTACCTTTAATTTATTGATTTTTAAGTTGTTTCAAAGTCTCGTACTTGCTGAAAGCATACAGGACAATGCTACAATTTAAAAATTAACAATTTGTTGAAGTATAACTTTCTAAGTCAATATATTGATCAGAGCAAGATTTTTCATTTTATATATGTGGATATCATAATTCCGTAAATTTTTTAATATTACTAGTGTATTGGAGTTATACTTTCATTATATTATTAATATTAAGTGTAGAGCCAAATCTCGTACTTGCTGAATGCATACAGGATAAAGCTATACTCTTTACACCACACAATATGGGGGGCAGACTTGCTAGCAAGTCCGCAACCTTGGACCCAAACTCACCATAGATTGAACACACATTGAGCTATTGATAAAGGAACCATACAATCAGGGATGAACACCACTCAGCAGAACAGTTTTAGGTGGGTGTTCAAGTAGAGTTCAGTATGGGTTCAGTCTGAGTTCAGTCTGAGTTCCATCTGAGTTCCATCTGAGTTCAGGTTGAGGACTTGCTAGCAAGTCCACCCCCTATATTGCATAGTGTTATATGTATAATTTAATAAAGTATACCTTTGAAACGCTTTCTTAATATTTGAAATAAAGAAAAAGTATATAAATTTACTAATATGTAGATATGCTAACTTTTGTATTTCTAATATTGAAGATATGATAAAGTTAAAGGTATCATTGACTGATAATTGAAATTATGTTACTATTTTCTAATTTTTGATTTTTTTCTATTTTAAATCAAAATTGAATTCTCTTAGGATTGAACCATCAATGAGTAACGATTTGAAAAAAAAAACGGCCAGGGAAGAACTCTAAAAATAGGTGGGCGAAAGACATTGCTACTGGAATGAAACTTGTAAACGCTCTTGGAATGGATACAAACGGGAAGAAGCCACATTTCTATGCACGATCTTATGCAAATAATATGACAGATTGCAATAATTATTACAATTTTTTTCCTGGATGTAGTATTTATAAACCAAAAGGTGTCTTAATACCTAATGTTCTTGTGCAGACTTTTGAAATTCATGAGCTCAAAGAACTAGATATGTTAGAAGCTACGGTGCGATGCATTAAGGATCTTTCTTACTGCGAACATGAAATTAAAAATAATGGTTATCATCAAAGAGCTGGTGGTTTTGGAAAAATGTTTGGTGGTGGCTTTATTTTAGATAGAAAGAAATCTTTACATATTCGTAAGTATCACTTTTTTTAATTTAAATACTGAATTTTTGAATGCTTTTCCTTGCAGATGAATACACTGATGATATTGTAAAAACGGATGAATATAAAAAACGAATGAAGAGGATTGCAATGTACTTTGAATATTTTTTTAAAAAAATATCATATTTAAAGTACAATGAGGCAACTAATCTTTGCGCAAAACTTGGTATTCCTGGATTTTCAAAAGTTTCTAGTGAAGAAGAGGGTGTACCGTTTGCTAGTAATTTAACTTGGACTTCTGGAGGGAATGGTAATGGGTTCTCTAATGAGGTTCATCTCAATAAGGATGCAAGTGAGTATACTTTAGGAATATTTTTTCCTAAAGATACAGAAAAAAACACCATTCATATGAAGTATGATAAGACCCAACCACGACAAATAGGTGGAGAACTTATGTTTCCCGAAATTCAAAGTAAAATCAACTTTGAAGCAACTAATGGAATAACAGTGACATTATGGCCTGCCAATCAACTAAGGCATTTTACCTCAAGATGTCATGAAATTCCTGGCTTCACTAGGATAGGTTCTTCTATTCAAATCAGCACTAGACTTTTTCATGCTATAGAAAAGCTTAATGTTTTTGATATTGATATTTCAGAATACTTAGAAATTAAAAAAGAAAAATTTAGGTTAGAATATTTGATTAGTGCTTTGAGAGTTTTTTTGAAAAGAGATGACTTAATAGAGGAAGAAATAGAATCAGCAAAGTATTATTTATCTAATGTTAAGACAAATCTAAAAAATCTAGATATATAAATATTAAAAATTTATATTATATATACACAACTTAATGCAAATTTAAACATGATAAATACTGGGAGTAGCTGTAACATTTTCAGTTTTGATAATTATAGTATTATCTATTTTTTTATTTGTGAAATAAAATAATTTTTTTTCATAATATTATAAGAAAATTTGATTTACTTTTGAGGAAATATATAAGTTGTGAAATCTTTAAATGTCATTTTTATTAAATTGGTAGCAAAGGTTCTAAAATAAAAAAACTATAATAAAGAATTTGAAATATATTATCCATAAAAATGTGCTTTTAATGCTACCAAATTAACTATATAGTATTTTAGGTCAAACAGGCTTATTAATAAAAAAGTTAATAATAAAGAGTTGAAGAAAGAATTTTGAATCAATAATAGATTAAATTGTATTTTTTTAAGAATGTACTCATTTAATTATTTAAATTGTTCTACTTCTGATTAAAAATGTTACAATCAACGAAAATATTTGTAATAATTAATAGATTATATAATATTAAAGGTAAAGTAACAAAACTAGAGCAGTTATCATATTTTTATATAAACAATAAAATATTTAAGAATTTAATACAAGTATTTGAAATCATATAAGTAGATTTTAAAATCTTTGTTATTGCTGGACTTACAATAATTTTTTTTAATAATTAATTTAGAAAATCATGTCAAAGGTTACTTAATAAATTTCAAAGATGGTCACATTTTTGACGTATTTGAAGGAAAATAACTTGAATTATACAAGATATATCATATAGACAGAACTTTATCTATTTACATGTTGGAATATTAATTTATTGAAAGGCTATGTTTAGCAAAAAAAGGTGATACTGGCTGAATGGAGCTCCAGTAATTAAGAAAATATGCAGAAATAGCCCTAGCAATTCCCGGAGGACTTGGGGTATCAAATTTTAAAGGAAATGGATCACACTTGCCTATAAAAGGTTTTATTAATGTTAAAATATAGTTATTTAAATTTTTCCAAATTATTTCTTCCATCAAATGATTTTTTTTTCATGTAAATTAAGAAACTTAACTTCTGATATTACCTCCAAGCAATCAGCTGCTGAAGCCAATCTATGATCTTGAGAGCTCAGAAATAAACCACGGACACCATCGATTATATAGAATGTGAAAGATTGATATTGGTGGTGGGAGTATTCAGAATTTATTTTGTTTAGTGCAGCCTTTTGTTTCTCTCTCATTATAGTCAGTTCAGTATTTTCATTTTTCTCACTTGATTGTTGAGCTTCACTAGTCATGCCACTTGATATTGTTGCAGCACAATATTTTGATTTAAGAATGATAATTGACATAATTATATCAATGATAATATTGCTGATTTGAAGAAGAGTTGACATTGATATATCACGGGTTTGAAGTGCAGTGGAACCAACTTCTAAGCCATCAGAAATCGGACTCTTCAGATTTGAAAGGTGAGCTAGAAGCTGAAGACCACGTTCAATTGGACAATCTGAGTTAATGTTTTGATGTGATGGAAGCTGGCTGAATTCATGTGCGGTCAGATAAAGTGAAGATGATATAAGAGATACCCATGAAGAACGGCAGTGGTCACTTGGGATCATTAATCTCATGAGCATTCGGATAAGATTGGATTCAGGGTGATCCGTTTTCTTTGTTGAGGAAAGAATTTCAGTATTTAAACCATCAGGATCACATAAATCTTCCATTTTTTTGAAATCAATATTATTGAGTACCCATAGCTGTGAGCTATCAATCTCTAAAAAAATATTTGCTACAAAAGGAAAAAAAAAATAAGTAAAAGAACAAAAGTCAAGACTAAAAATTATGGTAACTTACATAACTCAGTAAGTTTTGAAAGCCAATCTTCTCCACAAGATTTTTCCCAATGAAAAGTAAACATTGGAATATTTGACATGGGTTCTTGGGAAGAAGTAGAAGAGCGTAATTCGAGGAGAGTAACAATTTCCAACCACGACCTGAGGACCTTTTCCGTGCTGATTCTACCTTTATAAAAATTATGAATTTTACAGAATTCCTCCTGCAAATCAGATTCTTTTAGAACTGAGGGTGAATAAGTTAGAGGTTTTTTCGATATCTTGATTGGAGTTGATTTCATTGGTAGAGAAGCTTTCAAAGAGGTCAAAGTAGGTAATTTAGGAGGTGATGGGTATTGCTTCTTAGAAATGAAGGAATTTGGTGATGAGCTGTTTAAATCATCATCTTTATCAAACATATCAACATGTCTTGAAGAAGATTTTAAACTTTGCTTTTTTTGATGAAAAAGCATAGCTTCATATTCTGACAGTTGATCATCGCTATTTTCATTGCTCTTTTAATCATCTTCATCTGGGAGAGGGCGTTTATGGATGGAACAATCTACAGCAGGTGAGTTTCTGGTACAAAATATCAAAAGAAAGATAAAAAGTACAATATGTAAGCAATAAAAGAGATATATGATAGAATTTTAAAGATAAAAGAATAACAATAAAAAAAAAGGAAACAAGAATATACTCATTATCAAAACCTTTGTTTTTTTTTGAGATTTATTATTTGATACATCAGAAAATTCATTAGCAGAAGACGGTTTAATACGTCCAACAAAAGAGGAGCCTTGGGATAATCTCTTTTTCTTGGAGCGGATAACAGGTGTTTCAAGATTTTCCTTAGAAGTTGAAGCATGAGTTAAATCTGATGGTTCATCTGTCTCATCATCATCCCTAATGACAATGATTTCATCAGGAGGAATCATACCCTCCTCATAAGCTACAAATATATATGAAGAAAAAAAATATTAATAATCTTATCTACTAATTTAAAAGGAGACAAAAAAGGTGATGAACATACATTTTTCAAGGCTTTTCACATATTGGAGTAAGTCATTACAAGGGTTAGATAAATATGAAGGAGAAGGATTATTGTTAAGGATCTTGACAAGCTCTTCTGTTTTATCTCTAGCCAATTCAAGTAAGTTGTGATACTGAACTCTTGTTATTTCCTGCCTCTCATTGCTAAGTACAGGAGGGTTAGGTGCCATGCCATGTGGCAGACATGGTGCAAGCTCAAAAGCTTCAAAGCGAGTATCAATCAGAGAGTGGGATGAAACACATTTGGGTGCTGGAAAATCAAATTTTTGAAAAAAAAAAGATATAGAACATAAGTGAAATATATAAATTAAGAGAGAGGAACATGATATACATACAAAGTGGAGGTGTAGGATTTTGTATACTAGACATATTGATTAATGAATATTAAAAAAAAGTATTTGATATCAAAAAATTATGATGTAATATGATGAATAATTATAAGAAACTCTATTCTAGAAAATTGAAGTTGATAATTTAATAGGATAAAAAATTGAATAAGATTAAAATTAAAGTGAGGATGAAAGAAACAGAAAACATAAAGAGGGGGATTTTATATTATTTGAGCTTTTTTTAACATGTATTATTCATAGTGGGGTAAACTGAGTAACATGCTAAATCACAATCTGTTTATATTGAAGCGAAATTTGATGTAGCTAACAGAAAATACTAGTAATTCTTTGGGGACTTTTAGTGTGAAAAACAAATAATAACAAATGTATATCCCATATGCAAATTGCCACGGGTAAATACAAAATTTTTTAAATTAGAATTTACTCCTAAACAATGGATATACACTTAATTAGTATATTATATGAAAAAAAAGGATAATCCTTTATGAATATTTGTTAAATTTACTTTCAGATGACAATGCGAGATTCACATATATACTGATATGCCTCATCAAACAAGAAATGAATTATAAATATAAAATTGGTAACATTAGAATTTAAGATAAGAATTTGTTTTTTAAGTGACAGGAGGAGTGTCAGGCTAGGGTGTGGGCACCGTGACCAAACCTTTGATAAACTTGGATACAACTAAGGGAAAAAAATTGAATAGTTTTATTTTGCAATATATCTTAGTCTGCACAAGATATTGCATTTTTGTCCCTAACTATACCAATATTGTTACTTTTCAAAAGTTATAGGACTACTAAGTTGATAAAATATTATTATGAATCACCCAATGAAATACCTTAAGCAACATTCAAAATTATTAAAATATTAATATTCAATTTGAGATTTGGATTAGCTAATTTTTCACAACTTACCACAGTTTTGATTAATATAATAAAACTTGAAAAAAATTGTTGAGATAACCTAGAAATGGGTGCAAGAAAATGATGAAACATATGACTTGAAACTTAACTCATACACTATTGATAAACTTCATGGATCCTGATTAATTTCTATCGAAATTAATTTTGAGACTAGCATCTTGAATTTTAGCTATGACCAAGTACTGTAAGTGCCATGGTTTGTATTCAATATATTGGTGTTGAAATTAATTTTGATAGGAATCAACAAGTATCATATGGCACCATGCATGAAACACTGACAGAAACCATCAAATTTATGAGGCAATGAACCTCATAATTTCGATCAAAATTAATATAGACCCCTGCATATTGAATACAAGCCATTTCACATGGACTACACAGACATAGATAAAATTCAACATGCATGGCTTAAAATAATTTTGATCAAAATTAACCAAGGCATTAAAACATCAATTTTTATATGGTGTACTTGATCAAACCAGTTTATCTAACTGCTTAGCTTACCTATACTTATAGGAATTTTTTGCATAGTCCATGTCCATATTAATTTTGATCGAAATTAAGTCGACTAATACATAATGAATACATGCTATGCCACTTACACTTGCCAGGCATAGCTACCATTAAATATGCCAGTATCAAAAATTAATTTCGATCGAAATTAATGAGCATGATAATCATGAATTTCTGGAGTCAACTGCTTATTTTTATGCATGGTGCCTTTCCAACATTAATTTCGATCGAAATTACTTTTGATACTGGCATATTGCATGTATATATGCCTGGAAAGTGTAAGTGGCATAGTGTGTATTCATTATGTATTGGTCAACATTAATTTCGATCGAATTTAATGTTGAAATTTGCATATTGAACCCAAGCCAGAAAACAACCCAGAAGATTCTTCATAAAACTTCCCATTAATTTCGATTGAAATTAAGGCTGACCATATACATATTGAATGGTAGTTATATCTGGTCTGAGTAAGCAGAGATTAATTATATTCAATATGTATTGGTCAACATTAATTTTGATCAAAATTAATGAACATTTTGATCATGAACTTTTTCAGTCAGTTAGTTGTTTCAATGCATAATGGCATGCCAACATTAATTTTGATCAAAATTAATGTTGAAATGATATAATGCTTTTTTGCATGACATGTAAAGGACGGCAAGTATTTTTAAGTATTGAAATTTACTATACATGTTGAGGGTAAATATAAAATTTACATATCCATATTAATTTCTATAAAAATTAATGTTGACCAATACATAATAAATAGTAGATATGCCTGGCTAGGGTAAGTGGCACAGCTTTTTTTCAATCTGCACTTGGCAACATTAATTTTGATTGAAATTAATGTTCATGATTATCATCAATTTATTCAGTCAGCTGCTTACTGTTATGCATGGTAACATGTCAACATTAATTTTAATAAAAATTGAATTTGACATGCCACCAAGCATTTTTATGTAAGATGAAAAGTAGGGCACTCTATTCTTAAGTAAACACATTACAATGCATATTGAGCATGTAAATATCATTTACACATTAATATTAATTTCAATCAAAATTAATGTTGACCAATAAACATTGAACACAAGCTTTACAACTTACACACACCAGATATAACTACCATTCAATATGTATATGGTGCTCACTAATTTCGATTGAAATTAATGAGCAGTTTTATGAAGAATTTTTTGGGTCGTTTGCTGGTTTGGGTTCAATATGAAAATTTCAATATTAAATTCTATTGAAATTAATGTTGAGCAATACATAATGAATACACACTATGCCACTTACACTTTCCAGGAATAGACACCATGCAATATGCCAGTATCAAAAGTAATTTCGATCGAAATTAATGTTGGCAAGGCACCATGCATAAAAATAAGCAGTTGACTCCAGAAATTCATGATTATCATGCTCATTAATTTCGATCGAAATTAATTTTTGATACTGGCATATTTAATGGTAGCAATGCCTGGCAAGTATAAGTGGCATAGCGTGTATTCACTATGTATTGGTCAACATTAAATTCGATTGAAATTAATATGGATACATAAATGTGACATAAAGAGGTATGGACCATCAATTTGTTGAAAATACATTTTTATATCTCATACATTATTTGTTTTTCTTAAATAAAATGTTACTCTCTCTCAATATCACTTTATAACATTTACCAAGCTGCTTTGAAAAAAAACAGAATACATAAAATTCAATATAAGATAGCTATATTACACAGAAGATCACCTTTATACCTAAGTTATGATGATGTTGATGCTCTATTAATTGATTCCCAAATCTTTACCAGATTAATATCAGCTCCAACCCCAAGTGACTCACGTTCATTCACAGATAATCCTTGCAAAAATGTTGCTGAATAGCAATTCTTGGGGAGGTATTTGGGAACATTGAATATACCATTTTGTGCAACTGTCCTTTCTGATGACCGTGAATATGTTTTTAATGCTGATTTTTTTTGAGCTGGTGTATGGGCTAAGTCCTTTGTCATCTTATCCATTTTTTTAAACAAATCATTGAGTTCAGGATTTCGCCATCCAGGAATAGCTCAGATAGGTGCAGTTGGGGCTGGTGCTGGGCCTTCCTCGATATCAGAGATGCACCTAGTATCATGAAAAAGCACAACAAAACCTGGCACATCACTGCAGAGATCTCTTGCTAACTTGTAGCGTGCACTAGCAATCTGAATTCCAACTAAATCAGCTTCATAATAAAAAAAAGCAAAGTAAAATAAAAAACTTACCTTGGTCCGATAACGTTTTACTTGTGCCCTTGCCCTCTTTTCAATCTTTTCTCTTGCTACCCTTTCCTCTTCTTGCCCAAACAACCTTATCATCTCCTTCCCCTTATTAACTACCCATATCTCAATAACACATTGAGTGAACTGAAGCTTTGACTGATCGATTGTATTCAAGGTGGTGAGCCATCTGGTACAGTGGTCGCATACTATGCTTCCCATGACTTGATTCCAAGTTGATTCTGAAAAATCACGGCAAGTCCAATCAAACGCGAATTTCCGAAAACCTTTTTCTTGCAATTCACGCTCTAAGTTTCTTTTGACAGAAAGTGGGATCGGTGCTCCTCCTTTTAGTCCTCGAGGCTCAGGTGCTGGAAAAAATTCGGGTAGTCGAATTTTGGATCGCAAGAAGGCTATAGAATTGGTTATCAGAAATTGTCGATAAGCTGCAGAATTGGCACGGTTAGAAGATTGGACTTGGGTTAGGACAGTTTGAATGGTTTTTAGTTTGAATTGGCTCCAATCTTTCCAATTTTCAATCTCCAAAGGTGTTGGGCTCGCAGGATATTTTGATATTTGTGTTGGTCCCCCAAGACAATACTTCAGAAAGTGGTAAATATTTCTATTTAGACTGTCCGAGCTCCTGGGAACATCATTCCTTCTAACTAAGCCTCTTACAGCCCTTAACCCCCGTTCTTGCTCATGAGACTCTGCTGAATTGAGTCTGTGGTAATCACTGATACCCATAATGATTGAGGGATTCACTAACAATTCAAATAAGTTAATTAAATTGGTTATTTTTCAATAAAAGAATACACTACAAATTTGACTTACCTGCTCCACTTGTGCTTGCTCCTTGGTTAGGCTGAGCAGATGATGATTGGTCTCCGAAAAATTCCCTCAATACTTCACTAGCCCAATCTCTTCCTAGCTGATCAGCTTGCTGATTAGCACTTTCAGAAGCAGAAGGATGATTGGGATTAAAATTTCTCGGTTCTGAATGAGACTCTTGGCCTGGATTGGGATTAGGTGGTGGGTTAGGATTAGGTGGTACAGATTGAGATGCATCTGGAGGTGGATCAGCAGAGGGTGGTGGAGGAGTATTTCCAGTATTAGTATGTTGAGGCGGAAAACAATCAGAACCGGTTGGGTCAACAGACATCCCTTCAAAATTATCATCCATAATGAACTGTAATAAAATAAAATTAAATAAAAATAATCAGTTGTTAAAATTTATACCTATCAAAGCTAAAGTAAAAAAAGATACTATGTATATAGTCTTGTAAACGTGTATGTTCTCTTGTCAAAAAATAAAGTGAATAATATATAGCTATCAGCTAAAGTTGGAAGGTCAAACTATTTATAGTAGATGAATGAGCAAGAAGATCATTCATTAAGTAAAAATTTTATCATATTTCTCATTATCATGATTTTATTTCTTTCATTCTTACATTTAAGATAAAAATGACTCATTGAAAGCATGGGTTCTCTCGCAATAAAAGCAACCAAAGTAATTGTTCACTGATTTATGATAAGGTAAGTTGGATGCATTGCATTTTTTAATCGAGCATTGAATTATTTCTTTCACCATTTACAAATATCACCAATCCTACAAATTTCCCCAATCCCAAATTAACACAAAGATGTTAGTCAACAGAAAATAAATTTGATTAATTTTTTCACTCACTACTGTCTGCAGTCCAATGGCAGTGACAACCTCGTCTTTGATTTCAAACATTCCTTTTTTGTGCTCGACAGTAGCTGCATGTCCAATTATTGCATCTTTCTTAATCATAATTTGAGTTGCTTTGGCTACTCTTACTAACCGACAATGCACTTGTGGGAAAAGCTCATAGGGATCCTTTGATGTTTCTTCTGGACGGAGCTCTTTGAAAGGACTTACTATTAAATATATTTGATCAATCTCTTCCTTTGATCTGAAAAGATCATCAATTTGCCCAAACTGGCTATCTTTTCCATAGTAGAATTCAATTGTTGAATTAGCAATGTGTTGATGGTAACTAGTAAACCTCTTTCCATGTATCAATATGCTTGCTACATTTTCAACTACCCGATCCCCACTTTTCTCTGATGGTGTCAAAGCCCGTCTTGAAGTTTCTTTTCCCATTTGTGCCCTTACCCATTTAGTAAATAATGCCATACTTAGATGGATCCATTTGTTTTGTTTATCAAGATCAATATGGATTTTTTTAGTCTCACATTGATCATTATCTTCAGCTTCACCAAGATCTAATACCCTAGACTTCCGATACCAATGTTTGAGAATTGTTAGTGGTATCTCTCCTGTGGTAAATATTAATAAATTAGCACAGCTGAGTTTTTAAATCATTGCTTACAAACATTACATACGTGGATGGTGATTGTTTGGAATTTCAGATAATATATGATTCACCCGCTCTCCAGACCAAGTAGCTGTACCTGATGGTGGACCAAGATGCTTTATCATTTCAGGATAATGTTGAGTGATATGCAGATTTGGCTTTGCATTAATATTCTTCCAACCCTCTTCAAGGCACTCACGATACTCTAACAGAAATTGATCTAGATCTTTAAGCTCATTAGTCTGTATATTTTTTAATGTCGAAAAATTGGTGATCAAGCATAATTTTACAAGTGACTTGAGAAGATAATATTCTCTTGGTTTATCAGCTGAGGAAGCTGAAGATTCAGATTCTTTAAATTTTTCAAACCAAAGGGGTATAAGTGACAAAGGGAAGTAGAGAGTATACAGCATGTGCCATTCTGCTGCCTTGAGGGATCCTGTCAGTACAGTCTAGTATATAAGTATGATATAATAGTGTTATTTTATGGTCCTACTACTTATTAATAAATGATTTAGTGATTAAACCTCAGGGGAAGACTAATAGAATAGTTATACTCAAATTAAACTCACAATACTTGGATTTAAATGCATGCTAGTGGTGGAAAATAGAAGAATAAAATATAGTTATAGCTTTTATAAAGATAATATCAATTTATAAGGGCTTTATAATATATTTCTGAATGTTAATAATTGTAGTGTAATGTTTATTTGAAGTGTAGTAATTGAATGATGATAATAAACCGTCAAAATCCCTCCTTACTTATACCCAAATCCACTGGAGTGCACAGACCTTCAATCCAGATGATGTCACTGCTATCCCCAGCAATTACAGCACTGTGAGGGCCCATCACCTCCCCATGGCGTCCACTTCAAGCAGTTTCAACACCCAGACCTCCAGTAAGGACCCTCCATCACTATTAATAATAACACAGAGTCATACCATAAATAGAAATCCCAGATAAAAGCGGATACCATAAAGAAACAGGTAAAATAAAAGATCAAAAAGAGATTTAATGAAACTAAAAGCATATAAAGGAAACAAATAAAATGTCCAAGCCCCCAATAACATCCCCAAGCATCCACATTAACCCAGAAACATCTTTCCAACCCATAAATCCGTGAATAACCATCCAAGGAAGTAATTTTAGTTGTCCAAACTGGGTGTATGCGCCTGATATAGGTGTCTATGCTTCTGTAGGCGTTGTGAGTCCACTGATTTCGTCCATATGACCTAAAATAAGCAGAAAAACAAAGGTTATAGGCTATTAAGGGGCTAAAACCCACTTATATACCTAAATATACATAATATACTGCATATTTCACTGAATATGAGATTTATGTATACATATAAGCTTATGTATGTCAATAATTACTTCATATCACTTAAGATAAGTATATTATGACTCCATTAACACCTTAATAAGTATTATTAGGCCATGGATAAGCTATTTAAACTATTATAAATTATATAATAGAATAATAATTATATATATATATAATAAAATAATATATATTATTATTTTAACCTTATTTTTAAGATATAAGCTTAATCTAGTTAATGTTATCTTATTTTAAGCATAAGAAATACTCAGTCCTAAGGATATTTAGGCTGACAGATCCTGCCTTTTTAGATCCTACTGATTTTGGAACTCGTGTTAGCCAGGAAGGTCTTCTTACTTGATCAATCATCTTCCATACAACCTGTAGCTCTGCTGCTGTGATTCGTGGATTACTACTACCTTCATTTTCTTTCTCCTTACCTTTCCTTTTATTTTCTTCATCTCTAGCTGTCTCATTTGATGAGTGAGATCCTTCACTCTGTGATATGCTAATGCTTCTTTGCCTTAAGTTATACAATGAATTCCTACTGTCACTGCTGTGAGACTGTATTGAGGCCACATCGCTATATGGAGGAATAAATTTGGAGCTGGATGACCTACTCTGGCTTCTTGATCGATTTGTTCCCAATCCTTCATTATCTAGTCCATGATGACTTGATGACTGTCTTGAACTCGTACGTCTTTGCCGCTTGTGCTGTCTCATGTGTCCTGTATCATCATCATCATTATTTGTGGTGCTTAAGCTACTTCTACGTTTTTTCGAATGTTTGTGCAGTGAAGTATCAGAAAAGAAATCATCATCTTCTTCTCTTACATGCCAATTTTTATCCTTTTCCAGCTTTCTTTTTAGATCTTTTGCTGCATTTTGGATTTGAAAATAGCTTAGACTGTGATCTTTTAGGTTGCCAAGCATATGTGAATGCATAACATCAATTGAGCAATATTCAGTTGGACGCCAATATTCAAGGTTATTCAGCTCACTCCATCGTACCCCATGATTTTGAACAATTGATACATGCTCCCAATGTGACTTAGAATTTTTCCACTTTGTTGCCCAGCACATATGATCCTCATGATTCCGTAATGAAAAATTTCCCACATTCTTTTCACTAATTTCATCTTTAGAGATATTACAGAAAGAGCAGAACATTTTTGCAGAGTGACTCGAAAAGCCAGCCAATTTTCGTATTGCAGGAATGTCACCTATCAAAGAGAACAATGCAACTCTTAATTTCCGGCCTCGTGGATAAAGATGTGTCTTTTCAATCAATATACCATCCCATAGAGTTTGTAGATCATTAACCAGTGGTTTTAGAAGGTGATTAAGCTGTTCACTTGTGGGTTCTGTTGGTCTGGGTATAATAGCATACAAAAAAAGTTTTTCCATTTTGTATCTATCTTCTTGAGGTAGGTTCATACACACCATCATAATATTGCCTACAGACTTCTGATGACCTCCAATCCTATTGCCACCAGGCCTAAACCAGTCGACATATAAAGTAAACATTAAGTTGCCTGAAGTTATTGTATATTCATCATCATTGCTATCCAGAGCTGGAGTGGTTATGGGAAAGTTTTTCCAAATTGAACCATCACAAACATCCTTCATCAAATCATACTCTACACGTTCTGCTACAGGGGTTTTCTTCTCAATCAGAAGCTCAAATTTGAACAGTTTGATCTTTTCCTTAAGCCAGTCAATAAAAGAATGGTGATGAAATGTTTTAAGAGATAAGTATTTTACATGTTCTTGATGTTCCTCCATCAAATACAGCCTTTCATCACATTTAACTGCAATTTGTCCTGCTCCAAACATTTTTAAATAGTGCTTTGATGATGAAAGAAACGGTTGATTTCAACATAGTATAGATGGTTGAGATTCAGAGTTATACTCATAAAGAGCAAAGCATTTAGGACAGCATGTTTTAGTGAAAAATGATTGATTGAGCTTTAATCGACTAAAAACTGTATCTATCGAGCGTGGGACCAGGCGGACAATGCTATCAGAATCCAGTATTCCACTATCACCTAGAAGTTTGAGCTTCTTAATTTCTTCATCCAAAAATTGAGTACAACCTTCTTTGCTCAAATGATGAATCAGCGAAAGCTTTGCTGCCTGCCACATAATTATTTGGCTATACCGTTCCCCAAGATTTGAGTTTCTAGAGACTGTTGAAGATACTTCTGCCCCCAATAGCAACTGCCCCTATGTAATAAATCATTGAAACATCATAAAGACTTTAATTCTCACATTGAACTATAGATATACAGCTTACTGTTTCTGTGGAGCGGGAACTTCCAATGTTAAGTAGATTGTTGGAAGAAATAACCATCTGGGTCTTCCTATTTCTTTCCTCTTGATGTTTTGCATAAGAATTAGAGCTTTTGAAAGCCATACCAACTTCAAAGGACCCAGAAGAAGTTTGATACTTTCTATTGACACATCCAAGATCTTGACATTGACATACATGAAAAAATGGAGGCATTGTAATTGTGATAATTGTAGGAATAAGTTAGCTATTCGAAGTTACCGATTGAAGGTATTCCTTTTTTTGAAAGGCACTAGCTAATATAAGCTACATTTTTTTATCAAAAGAATATGATGGAATATGTGTTGAAATTATTTAAGTTTAAATGTTTAATTTTTAATCGGATAAATTATATATTAATTTAAAGTTATGCAGTCTACTTTATTTGTATTCTGTATACTCTCTGCATTTGTACAACAATGCATGCATGTTTATCAGAATATTTTCTATCATAGAAAAAATTCTGTTGTACGCACAAGCATCTTAATTATTTTTCTATCAAATGCCTTCTGAGTTATATCTAACTACCCTATAATTATTTGATTTTGATAAAAATTCTTAGTTATGGACTATAAGAAAAGTAATTCATATTTTTAACATAATTATTTAAAAAATTGCCCCAAAAATCAAAGTTAAACCCAAAAATAAGTTTAATATTTTGTAAAAAACAATCACAAACATATTTCTTTCAATTTGAAAATTGGTCTGTACTAGGTAGAATTTTCTATAAAGAAAAAATCAAAAATACTCAAATAATAGATGCTACAAAAGTGTAAACCTTAAAGAATTACATAAAAGCTGAAACCTTGTATAACTTTTCATACATAAATGTGATGAAGTGACACTCTAGTCTATTTATTCAGGTTGAAAAAAATTACTCAATAGAATATGTATTACTATCATATTGGACCAAAAATAATTTTTTGGTAATCAAAAAATGAACATAGCCTCACATTTAACAAATTATTTTTGTGGAAGAATTTTTTGAAAAGAAAAAAAAATCCGTTTCTTAAATGAGTCTGCTTTTATCACATAATCATTCTCTTTATTTTATACCATTCCTTTTGTGTTCAAGTTGCATATAAAAATATAATTTATGCATATTATAATTCCATAAAGTTGAAATATTTCTTATTCTTAATTTTTGTGATATTTCTCCTTAAATCAACTTTGATCATAAAGTTTTGGAGCTCAACAATTTATCCTTCCTCTTTGTTTAATTTAATTGAACACTTTCTTAATCTAATTATTTATGAACCCTAGTAGCTCTTACTTTCCTCATGGAAACCTGCCCACAAACACAAGAACACTTAATAGGGGGTGTCTGTTCTGGCAAATCCGCACTTACAAATCCGCACTTAAATTTGACCAAATCCGCACTTAAATAAGTGCGGATTTCCAAAACACACTAGCCCCAATACTGGTGGATTTCAAAATGAAATAAGTCACTTATTTCACTCAAATCCGCACTTTCTCAACCAAAAGTGCTGATTTCACCATCAAGTCCCATTTCACTGATTTGTCAGCATCATCCCATTCATACGCAGCACTCCGCAGAAAAACACTTCATAACTCAAAACATTGTACATCACTTACATCTTCATATCATATCATATAAGAGTCATGCCTTCCTCACTTTCAAATCGTGATAAATTACATAAAGCAATGACTTTCATGGCGCTTGAACTGCTCTTGGACTCTGATTCCGATTCTGATCTAGAAGAAGATTTTGTCGTTTTATCAAAAATGGCCAGGAAACGTTACCTTCTTCCCAGAAAGCCTCAAGTACTTCATACCCCCAAGTACACCATCCAAGCACTTCTTAACCTATCTACACCCAGTTTTAGACAGCTGTTCAGGACTTCTCAGGAATGTTTCCTTAAATTGCTTGAGCTTATTCAGGATCATCCCATATTTCACAATAATTCTCAAAAAGAACAACGACATCCTTCAATTCAATTGGCCATCACACTATGTCGTTTGGGTTCAAATGGTAATGGAGCTGCTTTGAAATGTTTAGAAAATGTCGTTGATTTAGGGTATGGTTCAGTTAACACTTATACCAAACGATGTATCACTGCCATCAACTCCTTGGAATCTCAACTTCTCACCTGGCCAACAAAAGAAGAGCGACTTGAATCATCTCAGGTTATGCAAGCAGAGGGCTTTCCAGGATGTATTGGTTTTGTTGATGGTACTACTATTCCTTTGAGCCAGAAACCTGCTCAAGGTGGAAACAATTACTTTGACCGTAAAAAGAGGTAGATTATTTTTAACTCCTTTCATCCTCCTTGAAACTAACACAAACAAATATATCTTCTTTATAGATATTCAATTAACGTTCAGCTTATATGTGACGTAAACAAAAAATTTATATCATTCTTCGCTGACTATCCTGGCTCATGTCATGACTCCTACGTCTTCCAAAGAATGCATATTTCAAATGAACCTGAAAAATTCTTTGATGAAAATCAGTATCTTCTTGCAGATTCTGCTTATGTGAATGGAAAGTATGTACTTCCTGCTTTTCGGGGAGCAGCTTCAGAAGACAGTCAAAATGCCAAATTCAACAATCATTTGGCAAAGTCAAGAGTCCGTATAGAACATTCTATTGGAATCTTGAAAGGCCGTTTTTCTAGTTTAAGGGAATTAAGAAGTCCTCTTAGAAATAAATCTGAAATGGAGGCGGTGATCAACTGGATTCTGTGTTGCACTATACTTCATAACCTACTTGCTGACCTCAAAGATCAATGGTTAGAGCTTTATGAAGATGAACAAGTTGATTCACCTCCGACTATATCCAACACTTCTATTTCTCAATCAACTAGTATAAGGGTGAAAATCCTTCCAATAACACTCCAACATTTTTCAACGCAATTTTAATTTTTTTCTCTTTCTCTTCAAATTATCAATTTGCATGTATTATTCACTGAGAATGGTAAATTTTTTTGCATATTTTTTTGGTTTTTGAATTTGCTGTTAAAGTCTTATTTTTTTTTCTCTCTGTGTTTTCTTTCATCAACTCAACATGAAATCACATATTTTCAGCAAACGCATATTTTTTCAGTCACTCAAAGGTTGGGAAAGAGTTGGAAGGGACGATTAAGGGTTCTGAGGCATTTTAAATGAAGAAAAGGGTCTGGGAGAGGTTGAGAGGGGTGAAATGGGGATCAAAAGAGGATGGCATACAATGGGGCTGGGAGGATAGCGAAAGGCATGGGGAGGGAAGACAAGCATGTGTTGATAGAATTGAAAGGGATGGAGATTGGTGCAAACAGAGTGTGAAAATAGGAGGATGAACTCTGTTCTTCGGGCGAAGAACAGAGTTCACTTCCATAAAATATTAGCTGAAACATAGTTTTCAATTCTGTAAAAACAGTTGTAAGTAATAGAAAAAGTCACTGATTTTTTTATATGTAATCCTTGCTTTACGAGGAGACTTTTGTGACGAAGCAGATTTTTGAGTTACCTTTAAAAGAGGATGGCATACAATGGGGCTGGGAGGATAGCGAAAGGCATGGGGAGGGAAGACAAGCATGTGTTGATAGAATTGAAAGGGATGGAGATTGGTGCAAACAGAATGTGAAAATAGGAGGATGAACTCTGTTCTTCGGGCAAAGAACAGAGTTCACTTCCATAAAATATTAGCTGAAACATAGTTTTCAATTCTGTAAAAACAGTTGTAAGTAATAGAAAAAGTCACTGATTATTTTTATATGTAATCCTTGCTTTACGAGGAGACTTTTGTGACGAAGCAGGTTTTTGAGTTACCCTTTGAGATTTGGAATGTCTGGGAGGCATTATGAAACTGGCACATAACAAGAAAAAAGATTAAAAAGTGGAAGAAATAAGTAAAAAAGAATGTAAACATGCCTGGTCAAAATATTGAAAATGTTGGAGATTGGTGCAAACAGAATGTGAAAATAGGAGGATGAACTCTGTTCTTCGGGCGAAGAACAGAGTTCACTTCCATAAAATATTAGCTGAAACATAGTTTTCAATTCTGTAAAAACAGTTGTAAGTAATAGAAAAAGTCACTGATTTTTTTATATGTAATCCTTGCTTTACGAGGAGACTTTTGTGACGAAGCAGATTTTTGAGTTACCTTTTGAGATTTGGAATGTCTGGGAGGCATTATGAAACTGGCACATAACAAGAAAAAAGATTAAAAAGTAGAAGAAATAAGTAATAAAGAATGTAAACATGCCTGGTCAAAATATTGAAAATGTCAGGAAGGGGTGTGTGCCGAGGATTGATGGGTAGGTAGCAAGGAAGGTCAGTGTGTCACATGTGACAGGGATGGGTTAAGAAAGGAAGGGATGTTTTGTGGCCAAAATGTGGTTGTGAAAAAAAACGGGAAAAAAGTGCTGATTTGAGGTCATAACTGACACCCTTTTTTGAAATAAGTGACTTTTTTGCAAAATTTAAGTGCTGATTTGTAAGTGCTGATTTGGTTTGAAATCCGCACTTAATTTAAGTGCGGATTTGCCAGAACTGACACCCCCTAATAGAATTTTTATTGAGACTTTGCCTCCATTCAATTCTCACTTTTGTAGATCTATACACAATTTTTGTCGTTCACTTTTGGATATGTCACCAGAATCAAATGGATGGAAACAAAACCCTACTGAAGAGCAATTAGACAGATTTTCATCATTCGACATGAATTCTTGCAACATTGCCTTTGAACTACCTCATCCAGAATCAAATTCAGCGGTTTCGGAAAAGTTTCCACCAATTTTCCGTGAATCTTTTATTGAGCACCTTCGCATGTGTGGTTTCCCAGGATCAACTTTTGCTTGGAACCTAGATTGGTTTGACAAATGGAACCAGGTCTTGGCAAATATTCTCATTAAACACTGGGACAATGCCTTAAAAACCAATAATTTGATTGCATATCCAATTGACTCAACTCAAATTAGCTTCTCAAATCAAATAGGAGTTCTTCACCGTTGATTTTTAGGTCATGCTGATAGATTAAGACTTGGGAAGGATTCTCATAGCTCTCAAGAAATAATCAAAGTGAGAAAGCATAAATATAGAATAAAAAAAAAGTATGAAAATCCCTTTTTTTTCAACCGTTTTTATTTATGACCTTTATTTCAAATAACAAAGATTCTTAGAATTCAGTTAACCGAACTAAACTTCTTAAACAACTTCCACATTGTGAAACTTATCACAACCTTTTCACAAACATCAAGTGTTGTTCAGACACCGAAATTGATAATGATGGATCGTTAAGACGTATCTTAATGCAATGGAGGTCTGAAGATTTTTCTAAAGTTGCACAATATCTTGACCAACAACACTTTGATATTCGAGATAATTCAACCTACTCTGGAAGTGTGCTAAAGGACTTGGCCTTGTAAAAAAGAATCAGTTTGGTTTCAACATTATCCCCTAACCTTAATCCTTCTCATGTCCCCCGGGGTTTGCCGAATGACTGTTATTCTCCCTTATATCTTGCATCTCTAAATCCTCAACAACTCAGACTTTTAAATCCTCAAAATCCCATAAATTTACCTGCTCTCCTTGAAATTCTTTCTTCCTCTAATGTGAGTGATTGACAAACTCCCTTAATAATAGGTTTGCACACTCATACTCCTCATTTCCACTGTTTGGGACACTTAGCCTTGAAAACAAAAACATAATTTTAATGATTACTATTATCATTAAAATTTATAGAAATGAAATTTGGCTTACATTGTTAGCTCCATTTTTTTCCTTTGAATCTTATACATGCTGAATTCTATACTTCCTTGTACAAAATAATTCAAAACATTTACTTCATTTTGCTGCCCCATTCTATACAGCCGATCAACAGCCTGTTGCTCAACTGCTGGATTCCAATTTGGCTCCTATTTCAACATTGAACATATAAAAAATTTAATATTTTTGTTCTTAATATGAAATAAAAGACATTGAACTCACCATTATATATAAATTTTGAGCACACCTGAGATCTATACCCACTCCTGCAGCCTGAATCATTCCAACCAAAACTTGGCAATTTTCATTAAAATGGAATTCATGCATATTTTTGTCTCGCTTTGTCCTGCTGAGTTCACCCATAAGCTGGGTATACCTAATATTGTGGTCATCTAAAGCCATTTTTATTCTATTTTGAAATATTAGAAAATTGTTTTTAATAAGCCAACACAATTTTGTAAAACAAGTCATTATAGAAACACTTACATCTGCATAAAGTCTGCAAAGTTGGAGAATATAACAGCTTTTGGAAAATTTATACCCCTTTCACCAGACAAAAAGTTTTTTAAGTGGCCTATAAGATGACAAATCTTTGCGGAATGCTGCCAGGTGAAATCAAAAGTTGGAGTTTCATCCAGATTTTCGTAGATTGGATGGTTGCAGAATTTTCTTAAAATCATCAGCTCTCTTAGAAACTCAGATGAGTCCCAAGGGAAGTCAGTGCTTCTGGAGGGCCCATATCGCTCAGTGAATCCTTCTTGAAGCACATCAAGTTTAGACCTCCATGGATCTGCTAATTGAACTGATATCCCCCTTTGAATCTTTTTTGGAAGAGACAAAATTGCATCCTTTGTTCTACGTAGGCTTATGACTTTCATTAAGTGATTGATTGATTTAATAGAATTAGCCTTTCCTTTTTGCAAACCTGGAAAAAGGAAATTCTTCCATAACCAGTCTTCTTGCCACTTTTCGATTCTAAGAAAAAATATGAGACTTTGAATGTCAGTGGGCCTGTTCTGAAGTGGAGTTCCAGTCAAGCATAGTCGGTGTTGGGATTCCAAGTCAAATATTGTTTGAGCCCTCTGCGAGTAAGGATTTTCAATTTAACTAAAAGAATATTTATAAAAATTGATTATAAAAATTAAGTTTTAAGTTTTAGATATAGAAATGGGCACTAACTGAGCTTCATCTAAAACAACTCTATACCAAAAGAGCATTTGAGTCACCGGTATCTTTTTTTGGCTTTGATTTTTTGACATCGCTGGGCTAGCTATTTCATAGGTCGTTAAAACAATAGCAGTGTCCTGTAGCTCATTGACATTAGTATTTTGACAATCCTTCCCATAAAGAACCTTGAAAGGAAGCGCATTATCTTCAAAGTGCACACTTATTTCATTGATCCAATTCGATAGTGTTGCCAGGGGGCATATAATCAGTGTGGCTGAACTCCGATTAATACCTTCTTGATTTTCTGATACCTGGAATTGTGTTGCTTCACCTTGAGTTGCACTTATAAGAGAAAGAGTTGAAAGTGTCTTTCCCAAACCCATATCATCAGCAAGTATTGACCCGTTTCCTTCAGGCGTTAATTGATTGTTAGGAAACTGATCTTTTTAGTCATCAAATCCAGTTCTAAGCCAATGGTTGTCCTGGTGCCTCCACATGATATCCAACTTTTCCTTTAACATTCGTTCATTGTCAATCATAAAATTTATTGCTTGAAGTTGATGTGTTTTGAGAACTGTTTTGATTCCTCGGATAAGTTGATCAGCTTTCCAATCTTGAGTACTCTGAGATATTTGGAAAGAGCCTTCAAAAATTACATGCGGGATATTAAAAAAGATAGTGGAGTCGTAGTTCAGGATTGGACATAAATCGATTTGTGCAGAAGAAAATGCTTCTTTAGCAAGACTGATTAGTGTACTTGAAGAAAAGAGGCATCCCCAAAGTTGATACTGATTACAAAAAACTGGAACCAAGTAAGCATGAAAATAGAAAGGCTTCATAGGATTCAAGGCACTTCTTTGGTTTAAATGGTGAGATCCAGACCCAATGTCACCCAATAGTGGTCCAATGTGCTGACTCTGCACTTGAGAAAGATTACCGACAAGGGTTGGTTTTCTTTCTTCAAATAGTCCAAAAATATGAACATTCGAATGGCCTCGCTGTAAAATCGTGGGGGTCGGTGAGTTTTGAAATCTTGAAATTACATTCATATAAATTTGATCGATTGTTATTGAGAACTGTCCAACACATCTGAGACTTGACATATTAAGTAAGAATAGTATCTGAAGATAGTGGTTGTTAAAAGATGAATTGAAGCAAAAAATGAAGAATCAGTTTTGAATAAAACGACAAAATAACTTTTTAGCATATGCTATGCTAAGCTCATAATTCTTTCACATGTATTATTATTATCTTTTTAATAAATATTGGAAGTAAATAAATTATAACTGAAATGAATAATATGGCTTAAAAATAAATCTTGAGCCTATAGAGTAAATTTTGGTTTGTGGAGGAAGAAAAATTTTCTCAATAAAAATGTGCTTTATTGTTACATTATAATCACAAAATTGAATAATTTCACTCTTATTACACTTATTTATGTTTCTGTCTAATAGTAAAATGCTTTAGATGTCAGTTCAAAATCCAAATTGAAACTACTACCTAGAACGATGTCTTGATACTAACATACTTTTTGTAAGTCTTTGGACAGACACTTATGGTGATCTCAATAATATTAAAATTGATTTGAATTGTATGTTTTATCAAATATCTATGAAGTCTAGTGTAATAATTGAGATACTACAGTTTAACCTTCTGTTACCAACTTGGCAAGAAAATATATGTAGATATTCTTAGAACGAATATCAAATTTTGCTTTCCACAAGATGGGAAAGTGAATATTATGATATGTTAAGTGATATGTTCAAGCTTTGCTCAATCTGTTCTCAGTTCAAAATCAAAGTAATCACTAAGCTCCAAGAAACCTGTGATTGAGTTTGGTTGAACCTAGGTCTAACTGATTACCAAATCTTTGTCCAATTAATTTAAATCTGGTTTCACAATGAACTCCCAACAGCCTTCCAACAGCTTTCCAACCACTTCCCAACATTTTTAAATGAGGGGTATTGCTAGCAATACCCCCTCCCCCAAATTTTCTGTGGTGAAGGTGTGCTTGATTATTCTAGACATCTTCCAGTGGTCATCAAGGAGCTGTTTTCTCAGATTCTTTTCAAAGTCATTCAACAGACCGTGGAGGGCAAAGGCCTTAAGCATGTTTGAACACATCATGCTTAGGTGTTGTTTCATGTCGGTGTAATCCAGAGTTAAGGTAGTTTCTAGAGGTTGGCCAATCCCAATAGTAG
Source organism: Hemileia vastatrix (assembly GCA_030280995.1). NCBI lineage: Eukaryota > Fungi > Basidiomycota > Pucciniomycetes > Pucciniales > Zaghouaniaceae > Hemileia > Hemileia vastatrix. The sequence goes on along the minus strand of JASXTE010000004.1, from coordinate 23,104,622 downwards.
TTTCAAGAGGCGGGGCTCCAACTACACAGAATAATTAGATCAGTAATTGTTTTCTGTTAAAGAAATTGGATTTATTAATTTGGTACTTACAGATTGGAAGTTCATCAAATTTTTTAGCGGCCGCGATTTGAGCTGTTGAAGAAAGCTGAATGGATGTTGAAGGAGGATCAACCAGATAGAGGTATGGATTCTCATGATCATTCTCTAAATGGTTTTGAGAAGATGAGGGAGAAGAAGGGTGTTCCTGTGGCCTGGTTAGAGAAGAAGGGCTGCTGTTTTTGTTGTGGACATTATTATTGCTTGGCCCAGTTAGGTTGGACACTGGTGGTGGAGAACGGAGTTTGGCTGGGGAGGCACATCTGTTAAACAATAACGCAGGTGTCCTAAGGGGAACTCATTGAGAACAGAAATCTCAAGTAGAACAAAAGGGTAAAAGTCCCCTTGATTTTGATTTTCAGTGTGAATACAAACCATGAAAGTGTGGCCTATCGATCCTTTAGTCCTTCAGATTTGAAGCTAGAGGTGCCAGAAAAGTTACCACAGGGATAACTGGCTTGTGGCAGCCAAGCGTTCATAGCGACGTTGCTTTTTGATCCTTCTATGTCGGCTCTTCCTATCATACTGAAGCAGAATTCAGTAAGTGTTGGAATGTTCACCCACTAATAGGGAACATGAGCTGGGTTTAGACCGTCATGAGACAGGTTAGTTTTACCCTACTGATGGCGTGGTCATTGTAATAGTAATTGAACTTAGTACGAGAGGAACCGTTAATTCATGTAATTGGTATTTACACCTGCCCGATAGGACAATGGTGTGAAGCTACCACATGTTGGATTATGGCTGAATGCCTCTAAGCCAGAATCTGTGCTAGAAACAATGATGTTTTCCCATATATATACAATAGGGGGTGTCAGTTCTGGCAAATCCGCACTTACAAATCCGCACTTAAATTTGACCAAATCCGCACTTAAATAAGTGCGGATTTCCAAAACACACTAGCCCCAATACTGGTGGATTTCAAAATGAAATAAGTCACTTATTTCACTCAAATCCGCACTTTCTCAACCAAAAGTGCTGATTTCACCATCAAGTCCCATTTCACTGATTTGTCAGCATCATCCCATTCATACGCAGCACTCCGCAGAATAACACTTCATAACTCAAAACATCGTACATCACTTACATCTTCATATCATATCATATAAGAGTTATGCCTTCCTCACTTTCAAATCGTGATAAATTACATAAAGCAATGACTTTCATGGCTCTTGAACTGCTCTTGGACTCTGATTGCGATTCTGATTCTGATCTAGAAGAAGATTTTGTCTTTTTATCAAAAATGGCCACGAAACGTTACCTTCTTCCCAGAAAGCCTCAAGTACTTCATACCCCCAAGTACACCATCCAAACACTTCTTAACCTATCTACACCCAGTTTTAGACAGCTGTTCAGGACTTCTCAGGAATGTTTCCTTAAATTGCTTGAGCTTATTCAGGATCATCCCATATTTCACAATAATTCTCAAAAAGAACAACGACATCCTTCAATTCAATTGGCCATCACACTATGTCGTTTGGGTTCAAATGGTAATGGAGCCGCTTTGAAACGTTTAGAAAATGTCTTTGATTTAGGGTATGGTTCAGTTAACACTTATACCAAACGATGTATCACTGCCATCAACTCCTTGGAATCTCAACTTCTCACCTGGCCAACAAAAATGAAATCGCATATTTTCAGCAAACGCATATTTTTTCAGTCACTCTCTTTTTTTTCTTCACTCATATCCGTTTTCTCCTCTCTTCCTACATCACTCAATCAATTTCACTTATATTTCTTTTTTCTCAACTCATCTCTCCAGGTAAGTCATTTTATTCTTTTTAAACAGAGTGTGAAAATAGGAGGATGAACTCTGTTCTTCGGGCGAAGAACAGAGTTCACTTCCATTCACTTATATTTCTTTTTTCTCAACTCATCTCTCCAGGTAAGTCATTTTATTCTTTTTAAACAGAGTGTGAAAATAGGAGGATGAACTCTGTTCTTCGGGCGAAGAGCAGAGTTCACTTCCATTCACTTATATTTCTTTTTTCTCAACTCATCTCTCCAGGTAAGTCATTTTATTCTTTTTAAACAGAGTGTGAAAATAGGAGGATGAACTCTGTTCTTCGGGCGAAGAACAGAGTTCACTTCCATAAAATATTAGCTGAAAATGTAAAATTATTGTTTTTCCATCAAAGAAAATTCTTTAAAATTTTTTGTATTATTACATGATTGAGTTCTAATGCAGCGAGCATGTTGTTAGAGCATTATTGCCCCTCTTAGTAACTCAATCAAGTAATATATACAAAAAAATAACCAAATATTTAATATTCTTCCATAAATTTTTAATAAATAAATATGATATTTCAATTTATGAAATTAAAGTAATGGGCCCACGACCTTGTGTTGTATAAATGGTAATCATGATAACATTAATTTGTTTCATGGGGTTCCTCTAGCCTATACCTGTGGAAAGTCCCAAACCTAGTTTCTAGACTTGATCTGCATTTTGGCTTAAGGAATTGTCATTACTTTAAAAGTAGTATACTTGACATATCTTATTTATATATTAATTAATTTATGTAATTATATTAAATTTTGATGACTTTCACCCTTTACTTCAATAAAATGCAGGGGAGGGTATTGCCAATTTTTTAAATCTGACATGTGAAATTGATGACTTAGAAAAATTTGGTGGTACCCACCCCTTGTTTCAATAAAATGCAGGGGAGGGTATTGCCAATGTTTTAAATCTGACATGTGAAATTGATGACTTAGAAAAATTTGGTGGTACCCACCCCTTGTTTCAATAAAATGCAGGGGAGGGCATTGCCAATTTTTTAAATCTGACATGTGAAATTGATGACTTAGAAAAATTTAGATAAGCAAACTTATTGACTAGCAAGTAAAGATAGAAAATTTTTATTATACATTCAAATTTTTGTCAAAAATAACGTACTATATTCTTTTCCTTTTATAAGTCAGCATATAAGAAAATATTACCAAAATTAAATTAACTAGAAAAACAATTTATCAATTGAAAAGGTCAAGTAATTTTTTAATGTCCTCATAAGATTGGCCATTTTTAACACATTCCATAATGAAATCTTTTTTTTTAAAACTCTCTTGTTTTTCCAATTCACAAGTAGCCATTTCTCTTTGAAATTGACGGTCATTTACTCTTTCCATCTGCTCTACCTCAAATTTTTTTTCTTCCAAATCTAAGGCTTGCTGATCTTTCCTTAGCATATGATCAAACTTCATCTTCTCAAAGTCAAGGGCATTATTTGCAATAGTTGATTTCGCTGAGAAAATTAAATTGAAATAAATAAATAAATGAGTTAATGATTAAGATATATAGTAAACAAAACTTACTTATATCTTGATCTTCTTCAAGTAAAGGTGTGTTGGGAGGATTATAGGAAGGTTTGGATCCAGAGGGTATATGCTTAGTAGTATCGTGTAGAAACCAAGGGTTTACATCAACTCGGGTGCCAAAAAGATTATCCATTTCCTCATAGAAAGGACACATGACATTGAGCTTTTTGGAAACAGTAGTAGTTCCAATCTCCAAATCATCATCGTCAATACCAAATCCAGTTTCATTTGCAGCATGATGAGCCTTTTTATATTTTGATTGGTAACTCTTAAATCTCTCCTTCATTTGTTTAGGATTGATATCGATTCTCTCCCTTGTTTTCTTCCTTACTTCATTGGCCATCAATAAGTAGCCATTAACCTTTGAAGAAGGTGGACATCCAATACGAGTGGACTTTTCACATCCAAAACATGCTTCAAAATTTTATTTTATTTTAAGGAAGTTGATTATGATGAGATAATCATCCTTTTTAAGCTGACCTGAACCTGACTTTGATTTTTCAGGTGTAGGGCTTGCTTTACGAGGGGACTTTTGTGACGAAGCAGATTTTTGAGTTACCTTTTGAGATTTGGAATGTCTGGGAGGCATTATGAAACTGGCACATAACAAGAAAAAAGATTAAAAAGTAGAAGAAATAAGTAAAAAAGAATGTAAACATGCCTGGTCAAAATATTGAAAATGTCAGGAAGGGGTGTGTGCCGAGGATTGATGGGTAGGTAGCGAGGAAGGTCAGTGTGTCACATGTGACAGGGATGGGGTAAGAAAGGAAGGGATGTTTTGTGGCCAAAATGTGGTTGTGAAAAAAAACGGGAAAAAAGTGCTGATTTGAGGTCATAACTGACACCCTTTTTTGAAATAAGTGACTTTTTTGCAAAATTTAAGTGCTGATTTGTAAGTGCTGATTTGGTTTGAAATCCGCACTTAATTTAAGTGCGGATTTGCCAGAACTGACACCCCCTAATATGTGTTATAATAGAGCATAATTTCAGCTTGAGAACCATGATAGGCAATGTTATTTGGTCAAATGGAATGATTTTTCCAATCCATTGCATTATATGAAAAAAATATGTAGGATTAAATCCTTTGCAGATGACTTGAATGGAACAAGGTACTGTAAGCATTAGAGTAGCCTTGTCGCTACAAGATGCTGAGGTTCAGCCTATGTTCCAATGATTTTTTCAACTTTGTTGAACAAAATTCACTTTTATATAGGCCAGCTACTTCAGGGGTAGTTGTAGCCAACACGCCAATTTACCGGTTTCTACTTCAGGGGTAGTTAAAGCAAAAAAATGTCACTTTTAAGCGCACCTTTCCCCTTTATGTCTTTTTTCCCTTTTTTAGTGAAAAAGCACTTGTTTTTGACTTTTTTTTTTCTTTATAGATGCATTTTCAGATAGGTAAGCATCCAATGACTCATTACTCTTTTTTTTTTTTTCTTTTTTTTTTTTTTTTTTTTTCTTTTTTTTTTCTTCTTTTTTTTTTTTTGAGATGATGACTTCACTTTCTCTTTCCCCATCATAATGATTATGGTGAATCATTTGAAGAGCAAGTTGTATGATTTGCTTTCATACAAGTTGAACTTATTTTTTAAATAAAATAAAAATTTTGCCAGTATAAGCACTTGTGTCTGATTTTTTTATTTTTGTCTTCACCACTATAATTTCAATCATTATAAAACACTTACTTTTTATTGACTATTTAACTACTCTCTCAACACAGCTCTTCATCTATTGAACTTTATTTCAAATCAAAACCAGACTCAAGAGATGTAAGTCATACTTTGTGCTTTCTTTATTCTTATTTTTTTCACCTTTTGAAAAAACATGATGAGACAATGAAAAAATGTATTTCATTTGCAGTTTCCACTAAAGAGGTTCATTACCATATTATGAATCAATAAATGCTAGCTAATTAGAATGTGTCTGAAAACCATATTTCCTCCTTACTGTATTTATATTTTTTTAGGTTGTCTCATAAATTGTCAATGATGCTAATCTGATGTACATGTTCCTTCTTTTTATTTTTTTCCCAACTAATCATTTTTTATTAAGAATGAAAATAAAAATGTGTGTATGTGTTATTTCTCATTATTCTCCTCACTGTATTTTACTACACTGCAATTTATACTGCATTTTGTCTTGAATGAATATTTTGTTGACATGATGAGTAAAATGATCATAATCATAAGCCATATAGGAAGAGCCATCTAGAGACAATAATTATTTTTTGATAACTGATGTTGACCTTGAGATGTGAATTAACATTTCAATGGACCATCAGATTACACAATTTCTTTGTCTGAGATGATTATATTATTATTATTATTATACTTTACTACTGAAAAAATCATAAATATGAAAATGTTAATATATATATATTTTTTTTCTGTTCATTTTAAATTGATTGGTGCTAATGACTTGTGTCTTTATTGAAAAATCTTTAAAATAGGTTATATATATTTAATTTCAGTGATACCTTTCATCTGGGGCCATACCACAATGAACTTACTGCATCCCGTCTGATCTGCGCAGTCAAACATTGTAGGGCACTATAAAAAAATTTTTATTTTATAAATTTAAAAGTAATGTAAGTAATGGAGACTAAAAAGTGAGAAAACAAAGCCTTTAAATAGGCAAATGAGGCCCTCTGAGACATTATTAAGGGCACTAATGAAAAGAAACAAATAAAATGAAGTTTTACAGAAAAATAAAGAATGTGACCTGGAAGCTGATTGTGATTTTCTAGATGGATATCTAGAAGAAAGGGAACCATCAGAGGAATAATTTGCGGCCAGAGGAGAGGTGTAGTTAGTTCTTCTTAAAGTAACCAGAGATTTTTGTTTGGAAGCAGTGTTGCATGCTCTGGTGTTTTCAGCAGGTCCTCTGGCAGGTTTTCTAGAGTTGTTGGAATTCTTGGGGATGTCTGGGGAAGAAATTTGGTGTGTACGCATTGCTCTGGGAGCACTAGGAGGTGGTTGCATAGATTTTTTGGTGCTTAATGGTGTATTTTGGCTGTTATCTGGCTGAATTTGGGAGTTTTGAGCCTGATTTTTGCTTTCTGGAAAGGCGGGTGGGCCGCCCAACATTGGGAGGGCTGCCTGGACGCATTCTAGCAGCCTGGGAGCTGATTTTGAAGCCCATTTGACTAAATTTTCTGAGATAAAAGCAGATTCTTGAGAAGATAAAGTAGGTTTTTTAGGGAGTGTTTTGGGAATAAAACGGTGTGATCTTCTGGAAGGAACAGAAGATAAAGAAGAAGAAGGCCCAAGGTCTGGTGACCTGGTAGGAGATCTGGAAATATATTTGTGTGAAGGTGAAGGCAGAGATATTGGATAGTTGGGGCCTCTTTCACATATTTTCTTTTTAGAGTTGCAAGAATCACAGGCTCTGTTATAGAATTTGGCTTGAGGAGTAGGAAGAGTGAAGGTACAAGGTCTGCACATGTGAATGCACTGCTTACAAGCAAAGTCCTTTGGAGAAGTGAAACAAGGATGGTCCTATTGGTCAAAGTGTCAGCCTAGATATTCCTAGGACTGAGTATTTCTTATACTTAAAATAAGATAACCTTAAGTACATTAAGCTTATATCTTAAAAATAAGGTAAAACAATAATATATATGATTATATTACATATATATAATTATTACTCTATTATATAAATTATAGTAGTTTAAATAGCTTATCCATAGCCTAATAATACTTACTAAGGTGTTAATGGAGTCATAATATACTTATCTTAAGTGATATTAACTAATTATTGACATACATAAGCTTATATGTATACATAAATCTCATGTTCAGTGAAATATGCAGTATATTATGTATATTTGGGTATATAAGTGGGTTTTAGCCTCTTAATAGCCTATAAACTTTGTTTTTCTGCTTATTTAAGGTCATATAGATGTATCCAGGCAACTCACAACGCCTACAGAAGCATAAACATCTATTTCAGGTGCATACACTCAGTCTGGACAACTTAATCTGCTTCCTTGGATGAATATTCATGGATTTATGGGTTAGGAGGTCATTGCTGGGTTAATATGGATGCTTGGGGATGTTATTGGTGGCTTGGAAATTTCATTTGTTTCCTTTATATGCTTTGGGTTTCATTATATTCTCTTTGGATAAGTTATTTTACCTGTTTCTTTATGGTATCTGCTTTTATCTGGATTTTCTATTTATGGTATGGGTCTGTGTTGTCATTAATTGTGATGGAGGGTCCTTACTGGAGATCTTGGTGTTGAATCTGCTTGAAGTGAAAGCCATGGGGAGGTGATGGGCCCTCACAGTGCTGTAATTGCTGGGGATAGCAGTGACATCATCTGGATTGAAGGTCTGCGCACTCCAGTGGATTTTGGTATAAGTAAGGGAGGATTTTGACAGTTATTAGACATCACTAACTTACTACAATTCTAATAAACATTATAACACAATTATTATTATTCAAAGATATATTATAAAACCATTATAAATTGATATTATCTTTATATAAGCTATAACTATATTATATTCATCTATTTTCCACCACTAGCACACATTTAAATCCAAGTATTGTGAGTTTTATTTGAGAATAACTATTTTATTAGTCTTCCCCTGAGGTTTAATCACTAAATCATTTATTAATAAGTAGTAGGACCATTAATAAATACTATTAAATCATACTTATAAACTAGATACACTGACACAAAATCTGGGGATTCAGCTATGATCTGTGAAGGAAAAATAATGAAGAGAAAAGAGATGAATAAAAATTTTGTCAGTGATGTGTAGATAATGAAGAAAGAGTGGAATTTCAGCAGGTTGGCTGTGGAGCACTGTGCATGGAGGTGGCTCCGCCCTTATATGAAAAATGTGGTTAGTCCATCAAGACTTTAAACTGAACACTGGCAGTCCATATAGACTTTAAAGTGAGAAATGGTACTGTCCCCCAAGACTATAAACTGAGGATGTTTTTTGGTTGAGTCCTTCAGGACTATAAACTGTTAATGTGGATTTGGTGTGATTCTGGCAGAGGACATCCAAGTGGGAGTCTCTGAATTTTGTTAAGGCAAGTGTGGGGGTAACTGATGAGCTGGCTTCTCTGTAGAACAGTTACCCCAGAATGTTACTTTGTTTCTTTGGTCTTTAATGTTTCGATCTCGGGTTCTGTCTTTTTGATTTAGGTTTTGAGTCCCCCAAGACTATAAAATGAGGGCTGTTAGTCCCCCAAGACTTAAAACTGAGGATTAGTCCCCCAAGACTTTAAAATGAGGAGTTTTTTATTTATTTTTATTTCTAAATCAAGATTTTCAGGCAAGAAGTAATTACAGGAAAGAATCAAGAGATGTAACAAAATGTTTAGCATTGGCTTTGAACTGGTGGATGTGGTTCTTCCTTTTCTCAAGGTCCTGTGGGTTCCTGGCAGGAGTGGATTGGAATTAATCAAGGATGAGATGCTTCTGTTGAGAAGAATGTTGTTAGAAGTTGTCTTTGATGGTTTGAAATTGATTAGGTGGGGGTCTTCAAGGGTTCCCACATTGTCATCAACACTTTCTGGACTGGAATGAACTGGAAATCAGTCAGATTGAATTTCAGTATGAAGAAGTATTGGGCTTACCATTAGAAGGACCAGGGATGGAAGAGCTAGTTTTTGTAGCGGGGTTGGCACTCTTTTTTGAAGGGTGTAATTTGTTGACCAGTCTGGGGATCAGGGTGGATGGTCTGGATCTTTTGGTGCTGGTGAAAGGTGGATCAGGTGTTGGAGGAGAAGAAGATGTTGAAGAGGACAATGGACCAGGTCTGAAACAAGTCTTCTTCCTAGAGTGACAGGCATCACAGGAGGTTCTTTAGGGATGAGCTGGAGGTGTTATGGTACAGATGAGATTGTTGTCAATGCAGTATTGGCAAGGACCCATGTCAGTAGCAGATTTGGAGAGGAAGCTGAACAAGGTGATTGTGATGAAGTAGAATGTGGACATTCTCTATTGGAGGGAGGATGTGGTCTTCGGACATTGGCGGAGCCCTTTGTTGGTCTATTTGGCATTGTTTTGATATGTCTTAAATGGCATTGTTTAATAATTGGGTGTTTTTCTGGAATTATTTGACAAATATTGTGACTGCGGGGATGTGGGTATTACCATTGGATAGCCCCAGCTTTTCTCTATATTTTATTTCTTGATGAAATTTTTCATCTTCTAAGTATTTGAGGGATTATTTCTCATTTTTCATTTTAAAAGATAGCTGTTTAACTTTGTTTTTTGCTTTTTACAAGCTAACCTTAAGTCTTAGAGTTAGGTGCTTAGTACTATTAGAATGGGCTAATTTTTCTCTAAGTTTCATGTCTCAAGGTTGTTGTAGCTTAAATATGTGTTTTAAAGGTTTTAGTAGTCATAGTTTATTTTTCTAAGTATTTTGAGTGTTTTTGGAGGTTTTTGGTGGTTTCAGCATGCCGGCCTCCCGATGTCGGGCGGACCACCCGCCTCAGTGCTAGAAGGCTGGGAAGCGTTTCTAGAGGGGTTTTATGCAATTTGGCGCTCAGAAACGCCAAATTCGTTGGTGTGCATGGGCTCTTAGATAGTGGTCTGTGTGTATATGGTGAATAAGACATTTTGAGGCAGCCTTACTTATCATACAACCATCCGGAGGTGATATCCTTGTTCCTCAATCAGTTTTCACTGTTTTCTGGCCACAATTGGCTGTGTTTGTTGCAAGGTTAGTTCTTCAATTTACTCAACTTTGGCAACTGTTTTCTCTGGTGTAGTCTTGCAAGCTATATCAAGTATTATTGCTGTCTCTGGTGTGGATTTGCAACCTACATCAAGTATCATTTCTTTGTCTGGTGTGGACATTGGTCTACATTTCAGTTCTTTGGTTTGGTAGTCTGTCTGGAGACTACTTTCTTGGCTGATCAGGCAGTCAAGTGTATTGGAAAAGGGGCTTTAAACAACAGGAACCAATTTACTCTAGCAGGTAAATCTCAGTTATATTTTTCTAAAGGGACAGGGGATTTTCTCTCTGGTTTTTCTCCAACTCCCTTGGTCAAGGCCTATAGCTAGTACTATAGGATTTTCTACAACGGGAAAAATGCAGGCAGTATGTGGCCAGTACACAGAAGCCATTTCTGGCATAAAAACACCAAATTTGAAAAGTGTTATTTTTTGCATTTGAGTAGCCAAATCAATAGTCCTAATTAAGACAAATTGATCTGTCAAAGCGCATTTTTAATATTATTAAGTTTATAGCGCATATAATCATCTTTTAAGCGATTTAAAGCGCATTTCTTGTTTTTTACATAAAACAATGAAAATAACAGCTTTAAGTGTACTTAAAATTTATGTAGCCTTATATTTAAGGTTGTTAAGATTACCCTAACATATTCCAACTTAATATTAAGTACATAAGACTTATAAAAGGTGGATATATGCGTGTATATAAGGTGTTATAATGGCATTTTTTGTATATTATCATCATTTTACTTATGTATACTATTTGTGTACTTTAATTTATTGCTCCGATGTATAGTCCATGTGTTTAACATAACCTATAAGTACTTTTCACTCAGTCCTGGTAATATCCAGGCTGACACTTGCCTACCCAAAAAAAACAATATAAAAAATGATAAGTATTGCACTTTTTTATTTTATATTATTTTTCAGGTATTCACAAAACTCTGTAGAATTAAAGATAAATTCTTTAAAGAAATAAAAAATAAAAAAAATTATGAGTACTGTTTTTTTAAACCCTCAGCTGGTTTAACAGTAATTTATTTCTGTTTAAATTTTTTAATAAGGGAGCATAGATTCGAATTTTCTTTTACAGGTATCCATTTATCAAATTCATTTGATTTCCCCTTAAATATTAATAAATACTCAGTTCCTTTTTCTTTAGTAAGAATTCTTTTCTTGAGTATTTTTTCAATCTCTGCCTTCTCCACAATTTCTTCAGTTTGCTTTTTAGGCCTTCCTCTTCTTTTTGGAAATAAGTCAGGATCATTTGCATGGTAAGGTTTTAATAATGAGATAGGGAAAACGGGATGCTTCCTATCATATGGGGCATATAATATGACTTCCACAGCATTATTACCAGCCATTTTGCGTACTTCAAAAAGTCCTTCAAAGGGATCCTATATTCCCTTGTAAGTTTAAAATGTAGTGTTGAAATTAGGACTTCATCTCCTTTTTTGAATTCAAATTCTTTATGAGATTTATCCCACCTTTTCTTTTCATATTCAAATGCTTTTTGGATGCATTCCTCTGCATGCTTTCTACATATTTGTTGCATATGAATAAAGGATCTAGTTCCAGGATGTATATCTAACCTTGGTAATTTATTTAAATGATTTACTGGGGTATTTGGTACATATCCCAGCCAGAGTTCAAATGGTTTTTTCTCTGTTACAGAATGAGTTGTGCTATTATAAGCAAATTCAAGGCCAGGAATTAATGTTACTCAGTCATTTGTGAATTTTTCATAGTCTTTGTAATCTAATTCAAAGGCCCAATATCTTCTGATCATATCCTCTAGAGTCTGTATCATTCTCTCAGCCAGCCCATCAGTTTGTGGATGGTGTGCTGTAGACAAATTCAATTGACAACCTGATACTTCCATCAATGATTTCCAGAACTCTGAAGTAAATTTAGGGTCTCTGTCAGAGATTATGGCTTTGGGGAACCCAGCAGTATTCATCATTTGTGTCCACCATAGTAATGCCAAGTCTTTTGCAGATATCTCTTTATAGGTAGGGATAAATTTACACATTTTTGATAATCTATCCACAATTACCCAGCAAGAATTTAAAGTTTCTTTTCCTGCTAATGCCAAGCCATTGACATAATCCATGTTTATAATTTCCCATGGAGCTTTCGGCTGCTCTATTTGTTGTAACAACCCAGCTCTCTTCCCAGTTAATCTTTTAGATTTCTGACAAGAATCACATGTTTCAATGTATTTTTGTACATCTTCTTTCATGTTTATCCACCAGGCTGTATTTTTAACTCTGGTTAATGTTTTGTTAAAATCAAAATGACCAGCTAAGATGTCATCATGACAAGTACTCAAAATTAACTCTTTCATAGAAGGTGGTATTACTATTACATTACTTAGCTTTTTCCTTTAATATATATATCCATCTTCAATTGACAGTTTACCTTTTTCCAATGCATTTTTATTCTTTGGAAGAAAGGTTTTAATTAATGCACTCATGGAGGCATTAGTTGGATCATTTAAAGTGGTAGATAATTTAGCCAAATCTTTATCAGATGAATAATTTTCCAATATAGTTTTCCTCTAAATCCACTATATAAATCTCAAATATATGTATAACCTCATTTTCAGGTACATATGCTGGGTTGTCAGCATCATTTGGCAAAGGACTTCCGGATAATAAATCCACATTATAATTCAATGTTCCTTCTCTATGAGTGATTTTCATTCTTCCACTGTACTCTTGTACAGCTAGTTGACATCTAAAAATGTGCCTATTAGGTGTTTACCTGTTTAGTAATGATTTTACTGCACTGCAATCTGTTATTAATTCAAACTTCTGGTCTTCCAGATAGTAATGAAGTTTCTCCAATGCCCACACAACGGCTAAACATTCCAATTGGGTGGCACCATGCCTTAAGTCTTTCTTTCTTAAGGTTCTGAATATATAACAGATAACTGCTTCAGATAATTTCCCATTTATTATCTGTTTTTGCTGTAAGGCAGCATCTAACCCTATGAAGCTTGCATCAGTGTACAAGATAAAAGGTAGGATAAAATCTGGCAGTCTCAATATTGGAGCTGACATTAAACACTCCTTCAATTTATCAAAGGCATGTTGTCTTTCATTATTTTAAATGAAAACTTCATTTTTCCTGATTAATGTTGTTAAAGGGGCTGCAATTAATTGGTAGTTTTTTATATACTGCCTATAATATCAACACATACCTAAAAAACTTTGAACATCTTTCACATTCTTAGGTATACTAATGTTTTTTATTGCTGCCACTTTGTTCTGGTCAACACAAATTTGTAATCCAGATACAACATGTCCAAATAATTTCAAGGATTAAAACCCAAACTTACATTTTTTTCAATGCAATTGTCATATTGATTTCATCCATCTTTTGAAATACTCTTTTCAGGTGATTTCAATGTTCATTATATGTTTTTGAGAGCACTATGATGTCATAAATATAAAGTAAAATCCATCCTTCAATCATTTACTGATGAAAAATACTATCCATTAATTTTTGGAAGACTGAAGGCGCATTTTTTGGGCCAAAAAGCATTCTCACATATTTATATATCCCCATGTGTGTGGTAATGAGTAAGAAATTCTGAGAATTCTTTTCCACAGGAATCTGGTGGTAACCTTTTTTTCCATCCAGACAGGAAATATATTTTGCTCCTTGTAAGGTAGCATGGATAGAAGCTATCCTTGGTAGAGGGTAAATATCATCCACAGTGAATGTATTCAGAGCTCTGAACACACCACATAATTTTGCCTTATCTTTTTCATAAGAGATTAAAACTGGTGAAATAACACAATACTTAGGTGTTGTGTCTAACTTTTCAACAATACCCATTTCTAACAACATTTCAATGTTGTCTTCAATGTCTTTCCTTTTTGCAGGAGAAACTGGGTAAGGTTTCTTTTTCAAGCTGCCAGGAATGTTATCCAAATCACAAATTAAAGATATTTTCATCTCATGGTCTTTGACCAATCCTAGTTCATCTGAACCATGAGTAAATTCCATAGGATAAGATTTTATCAATCTCAAAATATTGTTTTCTTCAATTTTTGAGAGTTGAAGACTGAAAGAGGCTTTTTGGATTTCATTTTCCAATTCTACCACTTCAGAGGTGGTTCTTCCACCTTGCATTTGTTCTTCTTTAGGAGCAATGTAATAAACTGAATTTTCTATTCCCATTTACGCCTATAGTGAAGCAACTATTTGAAGGATCTAGTTTGATGTCAAATTTGGTCAATAAGTCATTGCCAATAATAAACCAATCACTACAATTATTATTATCCATTACCACAAATTCACACACTGCTCTTACATATCCATTATGATATTTAAAAAATACAGCTGTTTTGTATTTTCCAATTGGATTTAATACTGAACCAAAACCCCTCCAGTTCTTTGTCTGTACAGGTTCTAGTTTTTCCTTATACTTACTATCTAGTTTCATTAAAGTATTAATGGAAACTACACTACCAGAAGCCCCAGTGTCAAGAATGGCATTCATTTCTTTTCCACATATAATAACAGTCGCTCTAATAGGTGTTATTTTGTAAGTATCATGAGATACCTCTTTGATAATTTCAGCTTCTTCAATGGAAGTTAAAGATGTATCTGTATGAGGTATTGCATCATTCAGGAACATAATATCCTGTTCTAATAAAAATATCTCATTTTCATCATCACTGTAAGAAATCTTACTTGTACAATCCTCACTAGATTCCTCTTTTTCATCTTCGTGATTACTTTGTTCAGAATCTTGTGAGTTTTCAATAACATTAATTCTTTTCTTACAAGTATGACCTTTAGCCCAAGGTTCATTACATTTGTAGCAAGTGTTATTTTCTTGTCTTTTAGGGACAAGGGGAGCTGAAGATTTTTTCTTCTCCACTGGTAACCTATTTGTAGTAGGTTTTACTACCTCAACACTTTGCTTTTAATTATCATACCTGGTTTCATATTTGGGGTTCAATAATACTTCATTGCATATATTAATAAACCCAGAAGTATCTCTAATGGTTACAGTTCCAGCTACAATAATGTCTCTGACTGATATAGGCAATTTATATATTATTTTTTCTTTCCACTCATCATAATCCATTTTTGGATCCATGGCTTTCATAATTTTTATTAAACTCATTAAAAATACCATGGGTTTATCTCCAGCATTTGGATTATATCTAGCTTTCTCATACAATCTTTGTTGAGTGATTCTAAATTTTGGGCCACCAAATTGCCTTTCAATTAGTGCCTTCCATTCATTCCAGGAGTAGTTAATTCCCTCACTCAATAAAGATTCAAATCATAATAAGGCCACATCTGTAAATAAAGATATCAATTTTGATGTAATTTCTTGATCAGGTAATTTGTATGAAAATTTTAAGTTATCAATTCTTTAAATGAATTGTTGCCAATCAGATTTTGAATCCCGTCAAAATAAGGGTACTGATCTAACTTAGGCCAGCTCTTTTGGCTAGTTTTTGCTTCCCTAACCTGGGGAATATTGAGTAATTCACTTACTTTAGAAAGATGATCATTTATTTCATCATTTACTGATTTTATATTCTCAGAGCCCATGACACTATGTTCATGTTCAATCATTGGTTTATCATCAGAGTGTTTCATAAAAACTTGTACTCTTTCCACATAAGAGGTATTATCTTTTATTTTTTCAGTATTTTTCAAAATGTTAGCTACTTCAATTTCTACTCTTTGTAACCTATCTTTTATTACAGGTACATGAGTTAAGGTATCATTTACATTTGAAAAAGACAATTTTACATGTCCCTCTATGGTAGCCATAATATTCTGAGAATGTTCTAATTTATTTTCTAAAATTTGTAATCTCAGAGTTTGATCTTTTGTTTTCATTGATTAATTCATTATTTGAATTCTCAATAATTTTTAACCTATTGGCTGTTGTACTCAATGATTGTGTGAGGTTTAATAATACACTTTCTGTATTATTGTTTGACTCTCTAGAGAATTCTTCCAATTTTTCAATTCTTAATAATAATTTACTAATTATTTTTGATTACATTGGATTTTCTTTTAGAAAATATTCAACTTTTTCTGTGTCCAATTCAGAAGACTCATCATCAGGTTCAAGATTTAATTCATTTGGTTCCATTTTTATATTAATAGCATTATCCTGGTGGTCAATAAAACTATGTACATTGTCATCATTTAAAGACAAGTTTAACATGTTATTTTCAAATGAATAATTTTTTAAATCCTTATCAATTATATCCATTAACTCTTTATCAATTTCATTACCTATAAGTAATTCATTGTTAGGATTATATAATTGATCCTGAGAAGATGGATGACTCACCAAGGTCTTATTCCATTTCCCCTGCCTCTCCTTGGCTTTCCTCTGTAAGGGTGACTGCTGGAGCCCTGCTGTTGAGAATTGTTGTAGTTTTGGGCATACCAATCCTAATTCCATTTGCTTAAAGTATTTTTTTTGTCCTCCTCTTGGGCTGGAGGTGTTTCTATGGAATTTTTGGTTTCCACTGTTGGCGTTTGAGCCTTTATTTCTACTAGAGCTTGATTGACTTCTACAAAACCCTGAGCTTCTCTTTTCTCCAGATTATTTATCTGGTCCACTTTATTGTTGAGTCTTGTTGTCAAGGTGTTCAGTAGAGTGGAGAGGGAGTGAATTTTTTCTTGTAAGGTATTTCTTGTTTTCTTTATTGGTACCTGTTTTATTAGTTTTTCCCTTTCCTCCAGAGACATTTGTGGAGTGGTTCTGCTTGTGGGGGAATCCTGGCCCTCCATTTGAATGTCCTGTAACATGTCTTTCAGCTCTAGGTCTTAAGCTATAAGTTTTTGCCTTATTACTCACAATATCATTGTTGTCACACATTTTTACATGGAATTCAATCAAAGAATTTGAAACTTGATATTTTTTAAACTTCAAAAAGGAGTTTTATCAGTATTTATCAATACCACTGAAGACAATTTTATTGCTTACTTGTAGGTATGAAGTGAATATATAAGTTCCAAAAGTCAAATATGCTTTTATGTGGTCACTTGATTTAACTGGTCTACAATATGTAGCCGTGTTTTTATATTTTAAAAAAAAAATCTGTCAGTAAGATTCTTTCTAAATATTAAATGAATTTTACAAACCAATAAAAAGGGATTAAGAGTCCTGTTAAAAGAAAATAATTAATCAGTTTAATTGGTTTATCATCTACAAAGATCACAAATTTAATTGGTCTATTGACAGACCCACTAATAACAATTATATGTTAAATTAGTGGTAAAATTCTTGATTCAATATCACAATTTTATTATATAACAGGGCTTCTTTTCCTGAAATCACTATATAAGTGACCCCAACCTGTTGTAATTATCCTAATATTTCTATAGAGATTTTATTTACTTGTAGCCTCTTTTTGAATTTTTACTTACTGGAAGATAACCAACAGAATTCTTGAGGAAAGGCCCCCAATTTTCAGGCTGAGGTCAAGTACAAAGACGTGAACTAGCTTGAATGGTCAGTTTTCTAGAAGATGTTAATGGTCCTATATGAATACTGTAGCACAAATCCAATAAGTATTAAAATATAACTCAATATAAGAGTCTCAGTAATTTTAATCTCGCTAATTATATATGGCTTACAATCTTATAGTTAGTAGAAAAATAGATTTAATAAATTCAGATACTATTCAAAGACTTTATAAGTACTCTTGATATATATTGTAATTGTATTGGTTATATGTTTAATTGTAATGATAAAGAATGGAGAAAATAAGACCGAAAACCTCCTCCTTTTATACACAATTACTTCCCCAATGACCCCTATGATTTTCCAGCTCAATACACAATTAATGACGCCTCATTCTATCCAATATACATGTTCAGAACCAAAAAGAGTGACTAGTAACATAATTAGAATGATATCACCCGCCAAAATCTTGTATTAATAGGGATAATCCATCAAAAATAAAGAATAAGCAAAAAAGAGAGTGTATGTATATTATACATTAATATAAAAGGCTAAAAAAGGGAAAATTAAGACCAATTAATACTTAATAATAAGGGGGATTAACTGTAGAAATGTATGGGCTAATCATGACATTATATTACTTGAAATCCCCATTCAAAAATAACCAAAATTGACTGAGAAACCACCAAAAAACCCAAAAAAGGGTGTGAGATGTGGGGTAACTACATGCAGTCCTTGGCAGGCGCTTGCATGGGTAAATCCTTGACTAATTTAGGCGTATTTAAGTGTGGTAGTGAATTAAAGTTCCAGAATGAGGTTATTAATGAAATTAGTGCATATAAAGAGGGTCAATGCATTTATAATTAAGCTAGGACACTAAATAAGCGCCTGTTGCCTATTTTAGTGTGTTTCCCCACAGTGGGTGTCAGCCAGGCTACTAGACTTACCCAGTAAAATAATAAATAATTTACTGGATGACGCCACGCCTTATTATTTTAATTATTTAATTAAATTAGTTACATTAAAATTACCTGTAATAAATTAACTAATTACAGAATGGTAAAATTAAATAAATAATAAAAATTAAATATAAAATGTCTCTTATATTTTATTCTCTAACACCGTGCTCATTGACAGGTTAGAAGAAATAAAATTTTATATTAAAAAATAGATTTTTAAATTAAAATAAAACTTTAAATGTTCAAATAAAAATAAATATATTCGAAAAATTCAAATTTCTTATTTAGAATTGACTTCTACAGTAAATATTAAATAAATTTATGTATTTCTGACATACTCTGTAAATACATCTTTAAAATACATCTTTTTGATGCCTTCTTTTTAGAACAACTTTGTTATTTGAAATACTCCTTCTGGAATATTCTTTTTTCTCTCTCTCTCATAATACTGTTTTTAGAATTTCATTGCTGTGGTTTGTCCCTCCTTTGCCTATATAAGGCCTCTCTCTTGGTTGTTTTTTATTCATTCATTTTACTTACTTATTTTTATTACAACTACTTACAATCCTTTTATTACTATTTATTATTGCCTTAGTATTTACATTAAAACTTAATTCTAATCCATTAATTTTTATAATAAATCCAACCCTTTACCTTTTATTATTTGAGTAATTAATCTTTAAGATAGGAAAATACATACCTGAGTTTGAAACCCTTAAAAAACCGTTGTTACCGCCATTGGACCTCCCTATAAAACCTTCTAGACTTGAAAGACCTCTTGACAGTGGGTGTGGAATGTGGGGTAATTATAGTGTGAAAAAGCTAACTTTGCTAAAAATGAAGCTATTCACACGGGAAAAATGCAGGCAGTATGTGGCCAGTACACAGAAGCCATTTCTGGCATAAAAATCACCAAATTTGAAAAGTGTTATTTTTATGCATTTGAGTAGCCAAATCAATAGTCCTAATTAAGACAAATAGATCTGTCAAAGCACATTTTTAATATTTTTAAATTTATAGCGCATATAATCAACTTTTAAGCGATTTAAAGCGCATTTCTTGTTTTTTACATAAAACAATGAAAATAACAGCTTTAAGTGTACTTAAAATTTATGTAGCCTTATATTTAAGGTTGTTAAGATTACCCTAACATATTCCAACTTAATATTAAGTACATAAGACTTATAAAAGGTGGATATATGCGTGTATATAAGGTGTTATAATGGCATTTTTTGTATATTATCATCATTTTACTTATGTATACTATTTGTGTACTTTAATTTATTGCTCCCATGTATAGTCCATGTGTTTAAAATAACCTATAAGTACTTTTTACTCAGTCCTGGGAATATCCAGGCTGACAGATTCAACATCTCTAAACTGTTAATATTTAATAGTAAACTCCTCATTTTATATCAAGTAGAGATTTTAGCTTAGTTATTTGTAAACCTATAATTTACGTAAAGGAACAGGGTTTTCTTGGGTTTATCCAACTCCCTTGGATTTTTCTTACAGCAAGGTGACTGTAAGAGTCTTTCTACAACGTCAAGAATTAGAAGCAGCTATCAAGTTATCTCAGCAATCAATGAAGCATCTTCAAAATCAAGAAAGGACTTAGCATCATGCGCTACAGGTAGGTAACAAGGTTTGGTTAAGCTCACATTTCCTAATCACATTGTGCCCCAGTGCTAAACTAGTTCACAAGAAAGTGGGGCCATTTAAAATAAAATTCAAGATATCCAACTCAGCTTATGAACTGGAACTACCGATCTCAATGAGGCAAGTACATCCAGTTTTCAAAATTTTATTTCTCACAAAGCATAAAGAAGATACAATCCCAGGGTGTCCAGAGGAGACACCAGCACCAAGCCAGGTGGAAAATGAAGAGTAGTTTGGGGTGGAAAAGGTTATATCTAAGAGGATGTACAGGGGAAGGGTTCAGTATTTTGTGCATTGGAAAGGATATGGGGTTGGGGATAGGTCCTAGGAAGTGGTGGAAAATTTGGCAAATTCTAATAAAAAGTTAAAGGAGTTTGAGAATGAGCACAGGAGGAAGGAGGGGTAAAAGAGAGGGTAATGTTAGGATTTGGTTGAGAGGTGAGGAGGAAGAGTGCTATGGGCACTATGCATTGTGATAGGTGGAAGAGGGGATATTGCATAAGGGGGTTATATGGGGCAAGTGCCATGGAGCGCTCCTCATTGGACAACTTATATAGTAATCTAGTTACTTCTTAGTCTCACTGCTGTATCAGCATAGTCAGTCCCACCTCACTGTTGGTGATCCCAACATAATCAGTCTAGTTAGTCTCACTGCTTAGTAGCATAATCAGTCCCGTCCCAGGCTAGTGTCAGCGCTAGTAGTAGTCTGCCTTCTTTGGTCTTAACAGATATTTTAGGGAGTGACATAAGGTCAGAAAAATAAATTTAGGAAAAGTAAGTGCAAGAAAATAAGTACAAGAAATGTATGTGTAAGAAAAATCATTTGCCACCATGAGAATTTTTTTTTTTTTTTTCAAATTTTTTTTTTTAAAAAAAGGGGAAATAATAAAGAATGAAGTAAAAAATCATTTTTTTTTTTGGAGAAAAAAATTTAAAAAACAAAATTTTCCCATGGTTGCAAGATTTTTTTCATAAACTTATTTTTGTCACTTATTTTTTTTGCACATATTTTTCTATCCTTATGTCCCTTCCTACAATATCCCCATCAGGGATATCTTACTTGGTGCATAGTGCAACAGCTCATGTTTCAAAACATGGATTTCATCCATAATTTACATTATTGAACTCTTAAATTGAAAAAGTGAGCCTCTTGCACTGATTTGCCACTGCCAATGGTGCAAATTATAGATTTCATCCATAATTTGCATTATTAAACTCTTATACTCCAAAAGCCAGCCTCTTGCCCTGATTTGCCACTTCCAATAGTGAAAATAATGAATTTCATTCATAATTTTTATTATATAACTCTTATACTCCAAAAGTGAGCCTCTTGCACTGATTTCCAACTTCCATTGGTGCATATCAAGGATTTTATCCATAATTTGCAATTTTGGACTCTCACATTACAAAAGTGAGCCTCTTACATTATTTTGAAACTGCCAGAGATGCAAATTATGGATGAAATCCATAATCTACACCATGAGTCTCTTTTACTACAAATGTGAGCCTCTCACACAAATTTGCTAAATCTTATGTTGAAAATCATGGCTTTATTGGATGAGAGCATTGTGATGTGCACAGATTGATGAAAATATAACTCATCTGTCAGGAGGATCAGGAGTAGAAGTTTAAACAATAAAACTGTTAAGAGTTCTCACTACACCTTCAACGTTTACAGGCTTTCCAGCTCATTCAAGAATCCAAGCTTTTGCTTCATCCAATGTTTTATAGAGACCAAGAATTCAAACCTTCCCTTGACTTTCAATGAATTTCAAATGAATTTCAAATGGTAGAGTAGCTAAACTGAAGAAAAGAAATTGAGAACAAAGATCAAGGTAATATAATAAAAAATATAAAAAATTGAGTTAGAAATCTTAATGGTGAAGAAATAAAACAGGATGATGTTGGGGTGGGGTGCGCAAAAAATTGATGCAAAGTGGATTGTGGGAATATATGTATTGGTGTGCTGAATTGTGGTTGGGGAAATGGAGCAAGAGTAGGAAGTATTTGACCTCATGTTTGACATGTCTAACCCCAAGTAAGCCATTTGAGATGGCGTTTTGAGACTGAAGTCTGCCAGGCATATACGCCAATGTTTGACAACCCCTAATAAATAAATAAAATGAAAATGCATTTTTTTTGGTTCACGGTTCATTTTTGTTGTGTACTAAGAACTTGTGAGTTATACCAAAATGAAAAGTGACTAGAACACTTGTCCGGTCACTGTACCCTGATTGGATGATTTCGTTTGGAGCATGGAAAAAAAGTGTGATTTTGCACAGAAAATTACCTCATTTCTACCAAACTTTTTCGAACAGTTTGTCATCAACAAACGGTGAGTAAAACATATACGTCTTCTCCACATCTCATCAACATGACTTCTGGAATAATAATTGAGGAAACTGTGTGGCGATATCACTATACTGACATAAAAAAGACAACTCTGCTCAAAGTTTGACAATGAAATGTAAATGACTGAGTGGGGATATGATTTTCCAATGTGATTTTACTTTGACATGCAGCACATTACTATAATATAATGAGCAAACATAAATGAACTACTCTCATTTGTAAATCTTCGATACTTAAGGTCGCCAATATATTAATATTTAACTAGGGGTACATAGCTCGACAAGCTTGGAGTTGCTCCAAGTAGTAGCGACATGAGTTAACATCGTTACTTGTGGCGTCCAAGCAGGTGGTGAAGTCTACTCGGAAACGTCCCAAACATGTTAGTAAGAGAACATAGGTGAAGCAGACGGTCGTTGTCAAGAAAGAGAACAATATAATCAAGTAAGAGACGGAAAACCAACCTTTGATATGGCTTTCACATGGGCCGCCCTTCTGTTCGGTTTGAAAAGTTTGTTGTTGAGGAGGAGCTTGAGCTTCGGGAGCCTGGGAAGGCGAGCTTGAACCTCCAAAGAGCATATTAGAAAGTCCATGTCCGACGGTAGAGCCGACAGCAACACCGGCAGCTGTAGAGGCCATCTAATCGATAAATCCAAGTGTTAGCAAGACCCATTGAAGCAAGGATTGACAATAAAGTGATAGTATACTTGGCTGAAGAGTCCAGGTGCAGATGACTGAGTAGCAATGTTTGCGGGAGGATGGGACTGGGCGGTGGCAGGAACAGACGGGGAAGGTCTAGGGTGTTGTGCAGAGGGTTGGTATGCAGCGGTGCTGGCTGATCTGGTGGAGGAAGGAGTGCGACGAGAGCTACTGCTGCTGGATGAGCGTCTCTGTGGGAAAGAGAAGGAAGCGAGAAGTCAGTGAAGATGAGCACTCGCCAACAAGAAATCGAGACTAATTACAGGCATTGTGGATGGAGACGACGGCAAGTGGGAAGAAAGAGGGCGAGAGGGAGACGTAGTGACACCGATGGAACACTTAGCGACACCTAGCAGCCCCATTGAAACACTTAGCGATACTTAGCAGCAACTCTAGGACACCTAGCGACACCTAGCGACACCTAACCATCGCTTGTCTGCTTTCCACGTCGCTCCGTCGGTCGCCACTTGCACCATGAAGTCTCGTCTTTTGGCGCTTCTCGTCGTCGGCTGCGTCTTCCTCACCCTCAATATCAACGCACTCTACTTCTATCTTGAGACAGGGCACCAGAGATGCTTCATTGAGGAAGTTGCAAAGGACACAATCGTGGTGGGCAAGTAGTTGGCGCCTTCTTTTCTCTTTTCTCTTCCACCATCCTCATCGCTCTTCATCTTCCTTTCTATAGGCGTCTATAAGGGTGAAGAACCTACTGAATCTGGTGAATATGTTGTAAATGATAGACTAGGTGTCCAGATCACTGTCACTGTAAATCATCCTTCCTCTTCAAACTATTCTCAAGTTGTTCTTCCATCGACAGTTACTACCCCTTTCTTTTCTTTTCTTTTCTTTTTTTCCTTTTTTTTATTTTTAGGAAGCTTCTGTTCAGGAGGAAGTAGTCAACACTCGCGGTTTGCCCCAAGGGAAATTTACTTTCACTTCTCATGTGTCAGGAGAACACTACATCTGTCTCAGAACAAACTATACTGCTGGCTGGTTCTCTACTCCCAAAGTGCGGATGCATCTTGATATTGCCGTCGGAGAATCTAAAGCCGATCAGAGTCAAGAAGATGTACACGTACAAGATCTTGCTGCCAAAGTTCGAGATCTTAAATTGAAAGTATCTGATATCCGACGAGAACAACAATACCAGAGAGAACGCGAAGCTTCTTTCCGGAAATTAAGTGAACAGACTAATTCTAGAGCTGTGTATTGGTCCATCGTCCAAATCGTCGTCCTATTCTATATGTGTATCTGGCAATTACGACATCTTCGAGGATTTTTCGAGAGTAAAAGTATCAACCATCTTCTCTTGTCTATCATCACATCTTTTTCTTTTTTCTCCTAGTCATCTTGGCTAACCAAAATATGATTATAATTTTATCAATTTTCTTTCTACAGAGCTACGGTGATTTTTTTTTTTTTTTTTTTTTTTTTTGCCCTTCTTGTTTTGAAGGCGTGTTGACGGTTGATGGGATCGAGGTAAGGGAAAATGGGGACAACTTGTCTGAAAATATATCGTCTTACTTGATAATTGTAGTAGTTTTTTTTTTTTTTTCCTTTCCTCATGTTTTCTTCTTCTTTTTTTTTTTTTGCCCAAGTTATTTAGTTAGCTCAAAAATGTTTTCGTTTTGTAATTATGGTATGAGTTGAGTTGAGTTCATTTAGAGTATGACTTTCTTTTCTTTTTCACTTCTGAAAACAAGTCATATTTGATTTAATGTTTTCAGCTCGCTTTTGTTATACAAAAAATTGATGAATGAAATATCAAATGGTTTCTTGAAATTTAACCGATACTTCTTGTAGCATGAACAAGTACAGGGGGAAAAATGGTGAACTAAATGTCTAGTTCTGTTTTGTGAGCGTATTCCATTCTTAGGTGCGTTTTTGTGACAAACCATTGAATGTCACCTTTTGAGCCCACCTTATTTTTTGCCTTTGCAAGAGAATTAAGGTGGTGTGGTGTGGGTATGCTTGTAAGAGAAGGGAAGAGAAGGGGCAAATAGAAGTTTTGGATGAATCCATGAAGATGAGAGGACATGACACAGGGTGCAAGAAGGGAATGATTTCTGGAAATCGCCTCAATGTCGGCTTTACCTACTTTTAAAATTCCTCATGTTTCAAGCCACATTTTTCAGGTCCGTCGTCATTTGGCTTGTCACTGCTATATACATAAGACAGAATACTTAGCAATATCTACCAGTATGTACAGTGACCAGAAGCAAATCTTCGTCACCCCTGCTTTCTTACGTTACAAACTCAATATTTATTTCTTTTTCATTACGACCACTATTCCAGGTTGGGCTGGATGTGTAGTTTCATAATAACTAATCAAATAAATGATAATATCAAAAGGTTTTTTATAAATAATTTAAATTTTTGTCATACCACCTATATCTAAATCAAAACAATAATGACCGCATGATGTTGACAATAGTATCATTTGGAAGCCTAAAGATCATATAATTGATATTAAAAAACAAAAACATGAAAAAAAAAACCCCAAAAATAAAATAAAAATTGATTTTTTACCTTGGTCACCAACAGGTGGGTCCACCAGAGACATCAACAACAGCACGCATCTGATGTAGCATTGAAGACTCCGAATTTGAAAAAAAAATACTTGCGGGAAGGTCGTACCATGCCCTGTGTAAGGCATCAACCATTTCTGCTTTGGATTGAGGGCAATAGTATATTGATGAACATTAGTTTTCATTACCTTCCATAAATTTTCAATAGGATTCAAGTCAGGTGATTGTGCTGGCCAATCATTAATCTTGCGTAAATTCACCAGTTCACAAAAGTCTTGAACCTTCTTTGCCATGTTGATTGGAGTGTTATCTTCTTGAAGAATAAACTTGTGGGATTGACCAAATTTTTCAAGAAATGGGAGTAGACTGCCAAGATATACTTGGTCAATCATTGTTTGTGATGTTTGATGTCGGGGAGGGGGGGGGGGGGGGGAGGGAGTTTGACCAGTGAGACCTTTGTAGTGTTGACAAACCCACCCCACACCATTACCGAGGTACGGCCACTCTTGAATGTTGGTTGAAGACAATCTCAATGGTATTGTTTGGTTTGGGTGTGCCAATCAAGGGTGCAATTTGAAGTTTTTCCAATCTCAAATGAAGACTTGTCCAACCAAATTACCTTTTTTCAATCCTTGACTGACCAGTGAAGGTGATTGTCAAGGGGTCTTTCTGTAGAGTGGGATCAGTTAGTAGAACTCCGGAAAGAACTGAAGAACTAGAGATCCCATGTCTACAGGATATACTCTCAGCTACACATAACTAAGTACATATTGCATAGCATACATAACATTGTTAAGTCACTAGGACTGTGTACTTAGTTATGTGTGCAAATGTATATAGACTGTAGTCGCGGCGTCCCCTGTTCTCCGGTTCTTTCCGGAGTTCTATAGGCTGACACCGTGCTACAGGTTATGGGCTGTACTCGCGGGCACTGAAACGTTAGCCGAATAATAACTCCACTAGCATTAGCAACACTAGGAGCGCTAGTAACCAAAAAAACCCGCAGCGCATGTCTGAAAAAGACTTACCATTATCTTTGCGTGCTGGTAAAAAACTTACCCGATCCATCTCCAACCGAGAGCTAAGGAGCATCAGTGTTGAACCTCCTCTTCAACGTCCCTCGAAAACCGTCCACGCCACTTGCGACTCCACCACACGCGACTCTTCCCCTACCCTCACCCCTATTCCTGGTACCCCCGTCGCCTCCTCCTCAGACCTCGCTAAACGGACACCGCATATTGAGGCGACAAATAGCGAGGCTCCGCCATCCACTACTGCTACCCCCACCTCCCAACTACTTACTACTGCCCCTGCTACTGCTAACCCTATAGCGAATAGCTTTACCCCACCTTTAACTACACCCCCACATATCTCTACCCCTGTGCCTACCCCAATTGACGATCTTACTCGCGCGATTGGGGATCTTTCTCTAAACCCAAATACAATGACATCCACTATACCTATTCATCGCTCTACTTCCCCTTTCCAAAGGAGTGTGCCACCTCACCTTCCACAAACTACACAACAAATCAGCATGACTGAGAGACAAAGATCTTTAAGGAATGTTATAGAATTTACCAAATCCATCCCAACTCTTGGCATCTCTGGAGGCAATTTCTCTGACTGGCACAGCAATGTCTTAGCCTTAATCAAAGACTTTGTAGGCACCAGGGCATATGCATTGAATGATGGAACTGGCCCTGATGATTATGAAGACAGAGTAATGCACCTAATTCTTTTACACTCCATTTCTCCTAACTTGTGCCATGAGATATCTACAGACTGGAGAGCACGCCCAACCTATCTTCATATCATCAACAAATTCTCTAGATCTAACCATACTTCCAAAATGACAGCCATTTGTAATTTCATCAATCTAAAGCAAACACAGTTCACATCCCACAGTGAGTATCTAGAGGCATTCAACAAATATTTTGAAGCAATTGAACGTCAAGGAATCACTTTTGATCATAAAGTATTCAAAGCGCTAATGTCTCACGCCTTATTACCTTCATCCCTTAAGGACCTATACGTTGATCTCTGTGTTGCTTTGGACAATCGTGCTGACTCAAAGGCGGTCACATTTGAGGATTTCTGCCAACTGATGCCATCTTTGACTCAAAATAGGGTGGATAGAGAATCTGTATCAACAACTCCTGCTGCTTCTTTGTCATCTGAACCCATCTTTAGTGTGGCAGCTCATCCCCAACGCCATACAGACTCCTACAGACCCCCAGGTGCTCAAAGACAATGCCACAAATGCAAATCAACTGCTCGTTTCTTTACCCACTGTCCATACAACCTTAACTCTTCCACCTTTATTGCAAGACTCTATCAGATGAGAGAACGTGCTGCATGAGATGGTGGTTTATTCTAATAATCTGTTATATTACTTATGTTCCCATCACACATATATACACACGTCAGGTCTAGTAGTTGAGTACTTAGTTAAGTCTATGATGTTAAACATCTACACCCCCCTGCTCAACTACATTCCGCCATCCTAAAAAACTACTGTAAACATTGATTAGTTGTCTAGATTTTTCTACTAAATTAGGACCTAGGTTTTTTGTCAATATATCAGCCTTTTGTTCTTTTGTTCCAATCCATTTTATTACAGCCCTCTTCATATGTAGTTGGGAATTAACTTAGAAAAAATTCCTTTCCATGTGCCGAATTCTCTTGTTTGATGGTTGATCAGCTGCTACTTTAATAGTAGATTCATTATCACAATGTAGTGTTGTTATAATTTCATTACCTGTCATGTCCTCTAGCATATTCTTTATCCACATTGCTTTTTTTGTTATTGCTGCTAAAGCTGCTAGTTCAGATTTGCAAGTAGACAAGGCCACTAATTGTTGTTGTTTAGATGTACAATTTACAGGTACTCCCATGTAGGATATAAGTCCTCCATTCGTACATCTGGCTAGATCATCATTCCAGTTCGCATCGCCATATGCGTCTAGTTCTTTTCTTTTGTCTGGAAAAATATGGAACATACAGTCTTTAGTTGTGAGTACATATTGAATTAAATGTGTTAATGCCTCCCAATGTTGCTCATTTGGATGATTAGCATATCTTGCTAGGTAGTTTACCGCAAAAGAAATGTCAGGCCTAGTTGCAACAGCTAAATATTTCAATGAGCCTATCAAACTTAAAAATTCAGTATTCTTTAATTTTTCTCCAGTACCTTTCAATAGCTTACAATCTTTAGGTAATACTGTTGATTTTCTAATTGGTTCTCCTTCGAAACGGTCAGCAATCTTGTTAATCAGTAATTGTTGTGAAAGAATGAAACCACTTTGTTTACGTACTACTTTAACCCCAACAATGTTATTTAATTCTTCTTCCCATTTTATTGTAACTAATTCCAATAGTTGTTTTTGAAAACTTTTCAATATTTCCTTGCTTGAACCTGTTATAACTCCATCATCTACATGAATCCATAAGATGCCATCATTTGCTTGATCTTGAAGTATGTATAAAGAGCTGTTGTAGTAGCTTGGAATATAATTCATTGAACGTAATTTTGACTCTAAATGTTTCCACCAACACCTTGCCGCTTGCTTTGTGCCATACAAAGCTTTTTTTAATTTGAAAACTTTGCCTTCCTCTCTTCCAAAACCCGGTTGTGCTTTCACCCACAAATCTTCATCTATTGGTGAATTTAGATATGCTGCAACTACATCAAAACTGTGAACTGGCCAGTTGTGAGCTGCAGCCATTGTTAGTAAGATTCGTAAGGAAGTAAAAGTAGCTGTTGGTGCAAAAGTTTCTGCATAATCTATACCCTCTTTTTAGGAAAACCCCTTGGCGACATACCTGGCTTTTCTCTTTATCAGTTTTCCATCATTGTCTAATTTTTCAGCAAAAACCCATTTAGCATCAGTAACTCTTTTCCCATCTGGAAGTAAACTTTCCACCCAAACATCCATTCTTGATAGATTTTTCATTTCATCTTCGCAAGCTTCTAGCCACTCCTTTTTGTTACTCGACTTAATTGCCTGTAAAAAAGTGTTTGGTAAGTTATTTGCTATAGCTTTACAGCTTATTTCTATGTTATCTACTAATTGATCTTGTTCAATTATTTCTTCTTCAGTGCTGAAATCATTAAAAGTCAGTGTGTTAGTAATAAAATCTAAACCCATTTTGTTTTCTTTATTAGTGTTGTCTAATTTGTAATTTTTTGGTTTAGGCGCAGTTTCTTAAAAAGTTGCCCAAGCTGAAGAAATTAGTTTGCCTGTGTCTATTTCTATAAATAACCAACCTTTTGAGTGTTCCAAATATCCGATTACTCGACATTTCTTGCTTCTATTATCCAGCTTTTTTCTTGTTTCCTTTGGTACATGTACATATGCTATTGAACCAAAAATACGCAAGTGATCGAGTCTTGGCTTTGATTTCAAGAGTTTTTCATAAGGAGTCATGTCACTGCTGCATGTATTTGGTAAGCAATTGTGTGTATACACCGCCCATTTGAAAGCTGGTCCCCAAAAAGATTTGTGTAAGCTGCTGTCTAATAGAATTGTTCTTCCCATATCAAAAATAGTCTGTTTAAAATGTTCAATGTCCCCATTCTGCTCGTGATAATAAGGTAAGGAATATTCATGTTCTATACCATGGAGATATAACCATTCTTGTAGACGTTTATTAACAAACTCACCACCATTATCGCTCTTTAGAGTTTTTACAGTCAGATTTGTTCTTTTTTGTAACCACGTAATGTAATTCTTAATTATATCATTAGCCTCATCTTTTGTTTCAATTATTTCTACGTTACCATAGCTTGAACCAATATCTAACATAGTTAAGAGATACTTACCCGTTTTTGTTGTCTTTACTTCAAAAGGACCCATTAGGTCAACCGCCAAAGTTTCACCAATAGGATGGAATCTATTTGAGGGATTTATGGGATCAGAACATTCTGATTTAGCTAATTTAAAGTCTTCACAATCTACCATGCCTGTTGGTAAATCTTCTGGGATACCTTCACCAAACTTCCCTTTGAAAAGTTTTCTGATATTCCTCAAACTTCAATGTCCAAATATCCTATGCCAATATTTCAAACACTCTTCTTTATCTATGTCAAGTTTCACTTTTTCAGCTTTATAAGGTGGATAATATTTTAATTTCATTTTGGAAGAACAGCTATCTACAAGTTGACTTTTATCAATTACTATTTCAAGTACATGTCTTGGGAATGGTCGTGGTAGTGTCCAGCTCCTGTTGTTGAATTTTGCAGTAAACATTAGAATGTTATCGTTAGAAAATATATCCATGTCTCTTGAAGAAAAAGATATCCTACACCCAGCCAATATAAGTGAAGCTTGTGAAATAAGGGTGCCACTCGCTTTTTCACAGTAATAAACATTTTTTAATTCAACACTATTCCCATTCGGCGCGGGGAAGATCAAAGAACCTTTTCCTGTGATGAAATTTTTGTTCCCATTAGTTGCTACCTTGATGGGTATATGTAATTTTAGAGGAACATACAAGGAAAAGTTAGACATATCACCTGTGACATGATGAGTAGCGCCACTATCTAGGATTGGGAGAGGTCCATCATCTGAAATTGAAAGCTTTTCAATATGAATCTTGGATGGTTCCTTGGAATCGTCAATTTCCAATAGTCGTGTTTTTATATTTTTGTTATCTTTGTTGTAATTAGGTCTATAGTAGTCTGCTTTACGTTCATCAGTTTGTTGTTGTTTCTGAGGTGGTGGTGGTTGTTGCCACGGAAATGGAGGTGGATAGGAAAAATTTGGAAATATGGGATAAGAATTGTTTGGTGTGAGTGCGGGGTAAAAAGGCATTGGTTAATGTGCTGTATACAAAGGTGTATGTTGAGAATGAGATGAGGACGATTGTTTTTGTGAAGATCGACAGTCGGCTGCAAAATGTCCAGGTCTGTTACATCGATAGCAAACTGATTGTTGTGTTTGTTTTATTGCATCAACTTCAATTAAATCCGGTTCTTCACTTTTTTGTAATGTAGATTTGTTGATAGTTATAACTTTTTCTTTTTCCGTTTTGATCTTCAATGATTCTTGTCTTTGTGAGTCAATAATTACTCTTGAAATTTCTTTTGACGATGGTATTTCATTGACTCGATACAGTGTACTAATTTGATTCATAATGTCGTCTTCTAATCTGGGATTGCCCTTTGCTTGATTTTGAAGCATTAAACCTATGATGTTATCTACTGTCAATTCCAGTCCTGAAGCCCGCATAGTCCTAAATTTTTCGTATATAGCTTGTGTAAATTCCACACCTGAGGGAAAATCAGCCAATCGTAGAGATAAGGTGTCTTGCCATAAATTCATGTGATGAATTCGAGTGCTCTGATTAAAATGAGTAACCAAAAAGGCCAATAAGTCAAAAGCTTTTGGGTAATTTCCATTAGAAATTAGTTCTTGAACGGAATCGTCGACACATTCAGTTAATATTTTGCGAATTAGATAATACTTGTGCAAATTTATTCTCCATTTTCGGTTGTCAGCATAGTATTCGTCTCTAATTACTTTTCCAAGTAATTTTCGTATCTTCAATATCCACAATTGAAAGTTGTCCCCAGTCGAATTTAAGTTTGGAGTAGCATCAATCCATGATTTAGCCTTCGTTAGTTTAGCAAATGCATAATCCTTGTCCCATCCAGTTTCTGTGTACGTCGATATCCTACGTGGTTCACGAGTCTCGTTATCATTGGCCGTAGGGTCATCTGGTGGAGTTGGCATGGCTTCTGTCGATCTTCTATTATGTCTGGATGACGATGATGGAGGAGACATAAGAAGATATAGAGATGAGATGAATAATAATAAAAGAAAAAAAATATAGAATAAGATAAAAAGAAAGAAATAAAAAAAATTAAAAATTAAAACGGAAGACAAAAAAAGGAAAAAAAAAATTTTTATTTATTTTTAATTTTATTATTATTATTATTTTTTTTTATGACAAAATCAATATTTTCGGAAATTGTGTGCATCCACAGCAATTGGGTTTATCACTCTTGATTTCAGGCTACTAAAATCAACCTAATCTATTGATGATGTTGGGCAAAGCCTCTTTTTGTAATTTATTTATTTATTGTTATATTTTATTTTATGTATTTTATTTGTTTTATTTAATTATTGTTATGTTTTATCTTTTATGTATTATATTTTATTTCTTTTTATTTTATTTATTTCAGTTATTTATTGTTATGTATTTGATTTGTTTTTATTTTTATATATGTTTAATGGGGAAAAGAAATGATATAAGAAGAAAGAAAAAAAGGTAAAAGAAAAAAGAAGAAAAAGAGAAAGAGAGCAAGAAGAAAAAAAAAGCTGAGAGCGAGAGCGAGAGCCGCAAGCGAGAGCGAGAGCAAAAGCAAGAGCAAGAGCCAGAAGAGAAAAAAAGAATAATGAAACAAAATAAAAGAAAAATCCCCTAAGGTAAGGACACCCAACTTTGAAAGAAAATGATTTGAAAAGAAGAAAAAATAATGATTTATTTTAATGTAAGCGGGAAATGCCCATAACCTGAGATGGTGGTTTATTCTAATAATCTGTTATATTACTTATGTTCCCATCACACATATATACACACGTCAGGTCTAGTAGTTGAGTACTTAGTTAAGTCTATGATGTTAAACATCTACACTTCAGCCCTTGCCTCTGACCCAAATGCAAAAAGCAAACCAATATACATCCCTTACAAAAGACCACAACACAGACAAATTAGAGCAAGAGATGTACAAATTGAAGCAGATGAAGTCACAATATTTGAAGAAAATGTAGAGGCATTGTATGAAAAATTGGAACAAATTGATCTGAACAGTGCAGAATGGTCACTTGAAGCACTCTCCAGAAATGTGGAAATATTGGACTCTGGTGCCACCCATCATTTCACTGGCAATGTGAGCCTTCTCAGCAATTTCAGACATCTTAAATATCAAATCCCTATCAAAGTAGCAACTAAGTGTCCTTCCTCATTTACCACTGGCATAGGGGACCTAAAAATAAAAGGAGATGGGAAAGTTGTTACTATTACCAATGTTTTTTACTTTCCAGAAGTTAGAACTACTCTTATTTCTCTCTTTGATTTAGTGGAAAATGGTTTTTGTTTTGATTTATGTTCTGAAGACAAAAATTTAGGGATTTATTTTAAAGATGAACTGATTATGACAGGGCGGTTGGAAAATACTAGGAGAAGATGGATTTTAGATGTAATTAGGTCTAGTGACTGCAATCAAAATGTTTCCTCTTATCATTTACCATTGCATCCTTCCCTCCTGCTTACTGTTAAAAAAATGAAACCATCAATCAACCCCCTGCTGCAAAAGGTTTCCTCATGGACTGGCATAGAAGACTTGGCCATACCAGTGAAAACACAATTTGCACTATCATCAGAACTGGAATTGGTGCTGGCTTGCCCCTCTCTATGCCACCAGGTAAGATTGAATGTGAAGATTGCTTAATAGCCAAAAGTATAAGAAAACCATCAGCAACACGGGAATCAAGACCAGAATCAATGATGAGCCTTATTGTTGGAGACCTGGTTGGCCCTATGGACCCCACTATGAATGGGGCAAGATGGGCGGCAACGTTTAGAGAAAGTTCAACTTCCTATGGTGGGGTATTTTTGCTCAACTCCAAATCTGAGGCCACAACTGCTTTTGTCACCTTTTATAAAAAGCTAGAAAATGTTACTGGTAAGAAATTACAAGCATTAAGAACCAATGGGGGGAAATGCAGAGTAAACAGATGAATCAGATCCTGGCTGACATTAGAGCTACTCATGAAATCACCTGTCCTCACCATCATGAACAAAATGGATCAGCTGAACGTTTCAACAGAACTGTTGGTGACATTGCCAGGACAATCTTACTAGCAAGTGAACTACCTGAATGTTTCTGGGGCCTTGCTTACAAATGAGCAGCTCATGTTCACAACCAGCTCCCAAATGTCAAGACTGGTGACAAAACTCCTCTGAAGCTCATGTAAAATTGTGAACCAACTTACTCAAACCTCAGAATATTTGGTGAAAAAGCTTTTGTCTATATCCATAAAGAAACTAGACATAAACTGGACCAACGTGCTTTGATCTGTAAGTGTATAGGTTATTCTCTGAATAATGCAGGTTGGATTTTTTGGCGCCCAGAATCGAACTCCTTTTTTGAATCTGCTATGGCTGTTTTCCCTGGTGACTAACTTCCTGCTCACAAAGCTGCTTATCAACCACCACTATCTAAGGGCTGTCTAGATCATATCCTCAATAATGTGAAGCTAGGTGATTTCAAGGATGAGGAAACTCTTATCTCTCAGGAAAAATCTGTACATGAAACTGTTAAAAAAGGTTTGTCTCAATCATCCATTATTCCCAGAACACATCTGCAAGCTATGATCTCACCTGACAGTCGCAAGTGGGACCAAGCTTGCAAAAGGGAACTGCTAAACATGAAAGATATGGATGTATGGTATGAGGAAAAGCTCCCCCCTGGCGCCAAGCTCACCAATTCAAAATGGGTCTTCAAAATCAAAAATCCTTCTTCCAAAACTCCAATCTACAAGGCACGATATGTAGCTAAAGTTTTTTTACAACAGTATGGTATTGATTTTACTGACACCTTTGCCCCAACTGCTACTTTTGCTTCACAACGCATTCTCCTCACTTTAGCAGCTTATCACAAGTGGCCTGTCAAATCTTTTGATGTCACTGTTGCTTACCTTCACAGTCCAATTGATGAAGCAATTTGGGTGCTACCTCCTGAAGGTTACCAACTATGTGAAGTTGGCAATGCGTTACGCTTAAAGAAAGCCCTCTATGGTACCAAGCAAGCAGCAAGATGCTGGTGGCTTCATATAGCCAGCAAATCGGACGCCCTGGGGTATAAAGCAAGTCAGTATGATAAAAGTTTCTATGTTCTTAGGAAGAAGGATTTTTTGGGTGTGATATGGATACATGTTGAAGATGGTATAGTTACTGGTGGTAGTGAGGAGGTGTTAAAGTGTTTGGAAGATGGTTTGGATGGTAGTTTGAAGGTAAAATGGAATGATAGTGTTGATGGTATAGTAGGTGTTTCTATCAAAGAAGTTCAAGAAGGTTTTGATCTACACAATTTTCAGCTCATTGACAAGATTCTACGGACTCATAACCCATCTGGATTGACCACAAGATCACCCTTACCAAACAATTTGGAAATCACCACGGCAAAAGACAAAGAGGTAGCTATAGAGACAACTAAATATCTCTCCATTCTAGGTGCTCTCAGTTATGTGGCAGTTGCAACTAGACCAGATCTGTCTTTCCCAGTCAATTTTCTAGCACGCTTCTCTTCCAAACCTAATGCCACCCAGTGGATTGCTCTCAATCACCTTCTTAGATATGTCCAGCACACCACCACCCTTTGTCTTCACATCCACCCTGACCATAACTCACCACTTGAACTACAATCGTTTTCTGATTCCACTTGGAATAACAAAGAATTTTCTAGAGCTCAAAGTGGACATCTGCTACTCCTTAACTCTTGCCCAATTGTTTGGACATCAAGGCGCCAGTTGACGGTAAGTGATTCATCATGCACAGCTGAATATGTGGCACTTGGTGGTGGTATGAAAGACGCAATTTGGATATCAAACTTGCTCAAGGATATCTTTCCTGATATCCCCCCTATCAAGGTCTTCTGCGACAACAAAGGAGCAATTTCCAATGCAAAAGATAACCCTGGCAACAAGCGGACACGGCATGTGGATAGGTGTTTCTATATTGTTAATGAACAACTCTTTCTAAAGAAAGCAACGTTGGAATGGGTTTCTACTGCTCAAATACAGGCTGATATACTCACAAAATCACTGGGCCCATCTCTAAAAATGCTGAGAAGGAAGGATGTGTGTGTGTGGTGATGGGGTTATATTTCTCTTCTCTTATTTTTTCATTTTTTTTATTTATTTTTCTTATTTTTTCTCATTTCCTTTTATTTCCTTTTTTCATTTTGGAGTTGGTTATATTTGCATGGGGGGATATCAGTAATATTTTTCATAACTAAGTGGGGGGATGTTAAGTCACTAGGACTGTGTACTTAGTTATGTGTGCAAATGTATATAGACTGTAGTCGGGGTGTCCCCTGTTCTCCGGTTCTTTCCGGAGTTCTATAGGCTGTCAACGTGCTACAGGTAAAGTAATAAATCCAAGGTTCTTTCCGGAGTTCTATAGGCTGACACTGCTACAAACGTCCCCCCCACTTGGTTATGAAAACTATTTCCTGGTCAGATAGTGATAGATGAGAGAGCACAATTGAAAGAAAATATAGTAAAGTAAGGAAATAAAATAAAATAAAAATAATATCCCCCCCAGAGCAAATATTTCACCATATACATACATCTTTTATGCGTAACATTGTAAGGGATGGGCCCAGTGCCTTAGTAAGGATATCAGCGCGCATTTGAGCAGAAGGGACCCATTCCAAAGTAGCTTTATTAAGAAACAATTGTTCATTGACTATATAGAAAGAGCGATCCACATGTCTGGTACATTTGTTACCTAGATTGTCTTTAGCATTAGATATTGCACTCTTGTTGTCACAGTACATGTTAATTGGTGGAATATCAGGAAATAGGTCATGTAGGAGATTTGAGATCCATATATCATCTTTCATTCCCATACCAAGTGCCACATTTTCAGCAATCATTGAAGAGTCACTAACAGATAATTGTCTTCTTGAATTCCAGAAAATGGGGCATGAATTCAGTAAAAGTAAATGGCCAGATTGTGCTCTAGAAAATTCTTTGTTGTTCCAAGTTGCATCAGTATAAGAATGAAGTTCAAGAGGTTGATCACAGTCAGGATGAATATGAAGAGAGAGTTTAGATGTATGTCGTACATATCTAAGCAAGTGATTCAAGGCAGTCCAGTGCATAGAAGTTGGTTTAGAAGAAAATATAGCTAAGAAATTAACTGGGAAAGAAAGATCAGGCCTAGTAGCAACAGCTACATAGCTTGAAGCCCCAAAAATAGAAAGATATTTAGTTGTATCAATTGCTTCATCTTCATCTTTTGCAGTAGTGATTGTTAAATTTCTGGAAAGTGGGGATCTTGTTGTAAGTCCAGAAGGATTGTGACATTTCAGTATCTTATCAAGTAGTTAAAGATTTTTGAGATCATAACCTTCAGGTACTTCTTTAATTGCAACTCCTACAATTACATCAACTTTGTCATTCCATCTAACCTTCAAACTACCTTCCAAACCAGCCTCCAATTCCTGAAAAACCGTTTCACTATTACCTGTAACAATACAATCATCCACATGAATCCAAATGACACCTGTCACCACGGGAAATCAGGGGGTGAACTGCTAGCAGTTCCCTCTTTTTGAAACTTTCAGGAAGAGGTTGGGAAATCGTTGGGGAAATGTTTTGAAAGAATTAGGAAACTGTTTTTAAATTATATGAAAAAATTTTGAAAAAAAAGTTGGCCCTAAATTGAGCCTC
The DNA here is from genome assembly GCA_030280995.1 of Hemileia vastatrix. Taxonomy (NCBI): domain Eukaryota; kingdom Fungi; phylum Basidiomycota; class Pucciniomycetes; order Pucciniales; family Zaghouaniaceae; genus Hemileia; species Hemileia vastatrix. The sequence continues at coordinate 23,066,385 of JASXTE010000004.1, read as the reverse complement.
GATTTATCCCTTCTTGAGCAGAGCTTTGGATTTAAGTTGAGCATCAGTTGGAACAAATTTGAGCAATGGTTGAGCCACAACACTTAACATACCATAATATTCAATTTTATATATAGATCCATTTAATGTTGGGAGGTCAGGTTTGATATAAGTAGAAATATCTTAAATGACACATAGTATACTAGGTCTGGAATATTATTTCAATTATCAATTTTATTTCTGCAAATATATAAAAAAGAAAACTATTTAAGTCCTTTTTAAAAACTTTATTAATAAAAATATAACTCTGTAAAAATATTTGCACATAATTTTAAATTTTCTAGACAAAAGTTGATATTGAGCCCTTATCAATAGAAATTTCTCATTGTTCATTGGAATAAAAAAGTATAAGACAATGTTCAAAAAATTTAATGTAGGAGAAAAAATATATATATTTTTTATAAGGGGAAAAAATAGTAATGTATTTTTAAAAAAATTTACACTATTAAAGAAACTAATTTTAATATATTGGCACAAAACTTAGGCTCTAAAATAATGTACTTTTTTTAATTATTTATCTGTATTTAGTTATTATTAAAATGTGAGTCAACATTAATTATTAACATACATGAAAAATTCAATTTTGAATATTCATCCAATATTATATATATTCTCTACTTTGTTCTCTTTCAAAACTTTGCTCTCACCCTCTCTTTCTTTAAATTACCACCATCACCATAAAATTCATTTAATTAAAATGTCAAATTTAAGATGCATTGGACAATTCTCTTTAAATTTTAAACCTATTTTTCCAAAAGAAAGATCTGTATTTGATGAAGTTTCCAATCCAGTTATTATGCAACGAGGAAGATCTTTAGTTCATGTTTTTGGATTATTCAAAGAAGGTGAAGCAAAACCTATTGGTGATCTTTCTAATGAACAGAGCATCCAAATTGGACAACTACTTGGAGAAATTGGATCTGGATCTCAAATTTTAACTGACGAAAGGGCTTTAAATCCCCAAATACCTTATTATTTTTGCTCTTACTTGGTTCTACTATTAAACAGGCAGTATAGAATTTGTGGCCTCCTTTTTTGTTTGACTGATTTTATTATTCAGGCTAAAGAAGTATTTCTAAATGCTCAAATTGATTTGACACCAATTCCACACTACAATCCAACCGTCTTCTTCAATATTCCTCATTCTTGTATTCACACAACTTCTAAAATTTCTGGGACAAGAAATAATCAAATGGCAAATCTATCTATATGTGGTATGAAAACAACTCTGAAAACGCATCAGATTCAAGCTATCAATTTTATGATAGACAATGAAAATAACTTATCCGAAAAGTTAGAAAACCTGTGGAGGCATGCAGACAACAGCTGGCTGAGAGTGGGTTTTAATAATTATTATGAACAATTTCTTGAAGAAAAGTTATCCTCTGCAGGAATTGGTTCAATTCTAGCTAATGATATGGGCTTGGGAAAGACCCTCTCAACTCTTGGCCTAATTACTGCAACTCAAAGTGAAGCCAGAAAATTCCAACTCTTGGGTGGTGGACAAGAGAAAGATAGGACATCAGAAACTCTCATCATTTGCCCACTTGCAACATTATCAAACTGGGTCAATGAAATAAGAATTCACTTTGAAGATAATGCACTACCTTTCAAGGTTCTTTATGGGAAGGATTCAAAGAAAATTAATTTTGAGGAGCTTCAGAACCAACTAGTTGTTTTGACTACCTATGAGAAAGCAAGTCCATCTTCTTCAAAGAAAACTCCTCAACCTATTCCGCCAGTAACTCATAAACTCATTTGGTACAGAATATTTTTAGATGGGGCTCAGTAAGCATTCATTTGAATTACTAATAATTTTGAACATAATATTATAAAAGCTGATGAAATGTTTAACATAATTTAAAATTTTAATAAATAATCTTCAGTCGCACAAGAATCAGAATATATTGGCCTTGGAGGCTGAGTATCGACTATGCTTGACAGGGACACCACTTCAGAACTGGACAACTGATCTTCAAAGCCTTATATCATTCCTCAGAATCGAAAGATGGCAAGAAAACTGGTTGTGGATTAATTTTCTTATGAATGGCTTAAACAGATGAAGCACTAGCTCAATAAAATCAATAAATACTCTCATGAATGTCATATGCCTGCGGAGGACAAAAGAAGCAATCTTATCACTTCCTCAAAAAATTGAGCAAGGAATATCTGTAGAACTATCAGAACCTTGGCACTCAAAACTTACGAAGCTTCAAGAACGTTTTTCTGAGTATTATGGGCCTTCTCGAAACACCAACCTCCCTTGGGACTCAGCTGAGTTTCTCCAAGAACTGTCAATTTTACGGCAATTTTGTAACCACCCTCTCTACAAAAACCCAGATCAACCTCCAACATTTCCTTTCACATGGAAACATTCAGCAAAGATTATACATCTAATCAGTCATTTAGAAATTTTCTTAAGGGGAGAACGGGGGATAATTTGTCCCAAGGCTGTTATATTTTCAGAATATGCGGACTTTTTGGAAATGTAAGGAATTCTATTAATTATCTCAATAACTTATTTTTAGCTTAAACAACATTTCAATATTCTATCCATTGAAAAAGTATAAAAAAGGCTTTAGATGACCATGGAATTAGCTACACAGAGCTTGTAGGAAATTTGAGCATGAAAAAAAGTTAATGAAAATGTGGACAAATTCAAAAATGATGAAAGATGTCAAGTTTTGCTTGGTACGATCAAGGCTGCAGGAGTTGGAATAGACTTGAGGTGTGCACAAAATGTATATATAATGGTAAGTCAAAGAGTCTTATATTGAAATAGAAAAGGTTGAAAAGAGAATTTGTTTAAAATATTGAAACAGGAGCCTAATTGGAATCCAGCAGTTGAACAGCAAGCAGTTGATTGTCTGTATAGAATGGGCCAACAAAATGAAGTTCATGTACTCAAGTATTTTGTAAGCAGAAGTATTGAATTCAGCATTTATAAGATACAAAGAAAAAAGATTGAACTATCAATGTATGTGAAATTTTCTTTATATAAAGTTGCATCATAGCTAAAAATATTTATCTGTTCTAATTTTTTAAGGTTAAGTGTCCCAAACATTGGAAAAGAGGAATATGAGTCTGCTAGATTATTGATTAGGGAATTCATCAATAACTCACATTAGAATTTGAAATCTGTTCAAGTATGTAGGAAATGTTTATTGGGGCTTGACAATTAAGAAGTCTTAATTGTTGAGGATTAAGAGAAGCGAGATATAATAAAGAATAGCAGTCACTTGGAAAACCCCTGGGGACTGGAAAAGAATTAAAGTGAGTCTCGATTGAGGATACCAAATTTAATCTATCATATAATGCCAAGTTCTTAAGTATTTCTCCTGAATAAGAGGAAGATTCTCGGATTTGAATGTGTTTCTGGTCGAGATTTCGTGCAAGTCTTGAGAATTCTTCAGATCTCCATGGTAATAAAATCTGCTTAAAAGAACCTTCATCATCAATTTCGGTGTCTGAGCAACATTTGACGTTTTTGAAAAGATTCTCATAGGTTTCACCACTTGGAAGTTGTTTAAGAAGGTGAGTTTGGTTAAAAGAATTCTGAAAAAGATTGTCAAATTTATATAAGCTTGTGTAAAAAAAAAGATAAAAATATTAGTTCTTACTTTCTTTTTTATTTTATATTTATACTTTCTTATTTTAACTATTTCACAGAAACTATCAGAATCTTTTCCGAGTTGTAATTTATCAGCATAACCTATAAACCAGCGGTGAAGAACACCCACTTGATTTAGGTAGGAAATATGAGTAGAGTCCATTGAATAAGAAACCAAATAATTATTTTCCAAAGCTTTATCCCAGTTCTTAATGATAATTTTTGCCAAAACTTGATTCCACTTGTGAAACCAATCAAGATTCTAAGAAAACGTTTTTCCAGGAAAGTTGAATTGAAGAAGAAAGTGGATAAAAGCATTGTGGAATATAGCAGGGATTTGTTCAGAAACACAGTAATTTTGTTCAGGATATGGCAAATTAATATCAATGTTGAGAGAGCTTATATTGAGCAATGAAAACCTGTGTAGTTGTTCTTCAGTGGGGTTCAGCTTCCATTCATTAGACTGAGGTGAAATATTCAAAAGCACACGACAGAAATTTTAAATAGACCTGCAAAAATGAGAAGTTGATTGAGGGAGTATCTCATTGAATCTTTTATTTAGTACACGGGTATTAGTAGGTATTTTTCCCTGAGGAAAATAAGAACAACTAGAGCTCATCATATACGTTATGAAAAGCAAAATGAACAAAAATATAAAATTTTGAAAGGATATGGAAACAAAAACACTACTATAATAAATTTTTTATTTTGAAAATAGTTAATAATGAAGAGTTGAGGGGACGGACAGATGAGTTTTCTCATGAATATCTTTCTCTATAAAATATGGATATCTATGTATGTTCATAATTAATTCAAAAGGAAATAACTCAGCTGTAATAGAAAATTATTGCATGATAAACGGGTAAAAATATAATGCAGAATCATTTTGATTTTCCAACTTATTTTGATAATATTTTAATGCAAATAATGACCTTATTTGAGCTTGTTGATTGTTCTGAAAAACATATTTTAAAAATTTAGATTAACACCTTATTAGTATGTATATATTTTATTTACCAAGATTACTCGGAAACCATACCAATTTTTCAGAGTTTGGAATAAGCAACTTAATGTAAAAATTCTGTTTTATGGATTCTGGAAGCTTTACTTTGATGACCTCTTAGATTTGAAAATTTTAAAATAATATCTTTTGTTGAAAAAATATTTATTTTTCAGACTGTAATTCTATATTGTGAAAAATAAATATTATAAATTTTTTTATATCTTATAGTGATTATTAGTGAAAACCTTTCTGTTACTTGGCAGAATTTTATTAATTCAGGTGATTGCAGAAAAAAAAACGGCAACACTTAAATAACTTTATTATTATAAATTAAATGGTATTATTTTGATTCAAGTTATATCATAGTTTCTCCTATATTTAAAAATGTGATCAATTTGTATTCTCTTATAGTATTATGCTTTGTGCAAAATAAGCTGTTTGATAAACATGTATGCAACATTGTAAAATGTAGCGAGTCTGAAACATTTTTCTGATGCACAGTATGGATACCTACTTAATGCATGGTTGATCTGCATGAAAAAAACATTCAAAGAAATCCATGGTAACCAACTTGTTGATAAACTTAATGAGACGTAAAAATTAGCTTATTTTAGTAAGTGCTTCACAATAAATAAATAGTTTGTTCAATTGCTACCATCCAGTAACATATTTCTTATATCCAGAAGTCTTAAAATGCCACCATTTTTCGCGTTTGTAAATGTGAAGAGCTTGGATGTTCATCAAGAAAGCATCAGACCTCATTGGGAAGCTTTGAAGTTGGTGTAGCTTTCAAAACATCCCAGTCATACTCCAAACATGAAGAGGAAAGAAATCGCAAAGCACAGATGGTTGGTACATCCAGCGCTTCACCTAACTTAGGATCCAACATCCCAGATCTTGTAAGACATCAATATTTGGTAAATAAAGAGAAATTATGTTTCAATTAATCTCTATTTTTTTTTTGCTTAGGGGCAGCCTGTTTTGGAAACAATTCAATCTCTACCACGGTCAAACAATTTGAATTTGGAAGAGCCTTATAGCCAAAAGATAATGTGGCAAGGAGCAAAACTTTCTCTTATCCATCATTTAAGCAAAGAAGGTTGTGCTGAATTTTTGCATGATGAAGTCAACAAACTCAAACTTCTTAGTGACATAGGCAAACTAGATGCTAGCAGAATCATCAGCCTGATTCCCCTTTCTATAGAGACAGTTTTTAGTCGATTGCAACTCAATCCATTATTTGTCACCAAGACATGCTGTGCTAAGTGCTTTGCTCTTTATGAGTATATCCCCAAACACCAACCATCGATCTTATCTTGTACTCAACCTTTTTATTCATCCTCAAAGCACTATTTGAAAGATTAAGGACAGAGAGAAGAAACTGTCAATTGTGATGAAAATCTGTATTTGGCTAAGTACAAACAAGAAGAAGCAATCTACCATCCTTGTAAAACATTTCATCACAACAGTTTGGTTGAATGGCTTTCAGGAAAGTTTAAACTAATCAAATCCGAGATGCTGATTGAGAAAAAAAATGATTTTCTAGAAAACATGGAAAGGGATGTCATGAAAGATGTATATGATGGTTTTGTATGGAAAAATTTTCCAGATATTTCTACAACTCAAAATAGAAGGTTCGATGGAAATACAAAAACACGAGTTAATTTAATGTTTAGTTTATATGTTGACTGGTTTAGGCCGGGTGGCAATTGTACTGGAGGTCATCAGAAATCTGTGGGTAATATCTTGTTGGTGTGTATGAACTTGCCTACAGAAGATCGATACAAAACCGAAAATATATTTTTGTATGCTATTATTCCCGGTTCAACTGAGCCAACGAGTGAACAAATAAATCATCTTCTGAAGCCTCTTGTCAATGAACTAAAGACTCTATGGGATGGCATATTTATTGAAAAAACACCTCACTATCCACAGGGCCTAAAAATAAGGGCTGCATTATTCTCTTTAATAGGAGACATTCCAGCGATGCGAAAGATTGCTGGTTTTGCAAGTCACTCAGCCACTAAGTTCTGCTCTGTCTGTCATACTTCAAAAGATGAAATCGGTGAGCATCAAGTCAAAAAACTTTCCTTACGTACACATGAGGATCATATGCACTGGGCAGAGAAGTGGAAAAAGTGCCAGTCACATTGGGAGCGGGTATCTATTGTTAGGAGTAATGGGGTTTGATGGAGCGAGCTAAATAACCTTGTATATTGGCAACCTACGGAATATTGCTCAATTGACTTGATGCATTCACACATGCTTGGAAATCTTAAAGATCACAGTCTAACTTTTTATCTAATACAAAATGCCGCAATTGATCTAGAAAAAAAGCTGAAAAAGGAAAAAAATTGGCATGTAAGAAGAGAAGATGATGATGCACGTTCTGATATATTTCTAAATAAGCAATATAAAAAACGTAGAAGCAGCTTAATCAGCACTGATTCTGATAATATTGAACCAGTGGGACGGCAAAAAAGACTATGATATACAAGTACAATGAGACGGTCACAAACATATCTTAGAATGGATAGTGGAGGAGCTGAATTGGAAGGATCAAACAGCTGGACAAAGTCATCAAGTTCTGAACATCACTTTCAAACCTTAGAGTTTGGCTCCAAACATGCTTCTGAAAGTGGAAGTCGAAATTCAACCTATAACTTAAGGCAAAAAAGTATCAGTATATCTGAAAGTGAAAGATCTAATTCATCCATTGAGACTATTAGAAGTAAGGAAGATAAAAAGAGGGGCAAAGAGAAAGAAAGTGAAAGAACTAGGAATCCACAATTGTCAGCCACTGAGCTAGAGGCAGTGTGGAATGTGATAGAGCAAACAAAAAAACCTTCCTGGATTTCACAAGTGCCAAAACAAGTAGGATCTAAAAAGTCAGGTTCCCTCAAAGCTGCGGAGTGGCATGTACTTTATACTGTTTACTTTCCTTTGTCACTTATCCCCCTTTGGGCAGAAAAATTAAATCAAGCCGAGACATCCGTGACGTCAGACCACAAACCTAGAGAATATTATCTTCTCAAATCACTCACCACTTTAAGTTCAATTACCAACTTTTTGACTTTAAAAAATGTGTCTGCCGATGAAGTTGATGAATTAAAACAACTGCTATTGGAGTATCGTAACTGCTTGGAAGAAGGTTGGAAAAATATCAGCTTTAAGACAAATCTTCATTTCACTCAACATTTTCCAGAAATGATTAAACGTTTTGGTCCACCTGTAGGTATGGCTACTTGGGCTGCTGAAAGAGTTAATGGTATATTATTGGAAATTCCAAACAATCATCATCCAGGTATTTAGTTTGATATTTGGGCGCTTAAAAATGCAAATGAGCTAATTTATTTTTATTGAACATAGAAGAAATACCATGGACCATGCTCAAGCACTGGCATCAGACGTCTAGGGTATTGGAACTAGGTGAAGCTGAAGATGATGCTCAGTATGGATCTAATATTAAAAAAATTGAGTACGATACAAAAAAAGACATTTCCATTTAACTGAGGCATCATTTACAAAATGGGTAAGGGCACGCTTAAGAAAAGAGACATCTAAACGGGCTTTGTTACCATCAGAGAAGGTAGGAGACAGGGTAGTTGAAAATATAGCAAGCATATTGGTCCATGGAAAGCATTATACCACTCATGAACAGAATCCTGGGAATTCTACCATTGAATTCTACTTTGGAAAAGATAGTCAGTTTGGGCATATTGATCAGCTTTTTAGTTCAAAGGACGATAATGAAAAAGTCTATCTAATTGTTAGTCCATTAAAAGAGCTTATACCAGAAGATACAAAAAAGGATCCCTATGAGGCGTTTCCACAAGTGCATTGCCGTTTCGTAAGAGTAGAAAAAGTGACACAAATTGTGATAAATCAAGATTCAATTATTGGACATGCCGCCACTTTACAGCACCAAAGGGGAATGTTTGGAATAAAGTACGATGTTATCACTGCTGTTGGACTTCAGACACTAGTAAGTAAAAAATTAAACAACATGGACATTTTATTTTCGTTAATATGGTTGAAATTATTTAGGATTGGTAAGAATTTGGAGGATTTGGAAAGTTTGTAATAGATCTTTGGAACAGCTAGATGCAAGATTAATAAATAAAACTTTTTGAGATGTTGCCTAAATGTTTAAGAAAACAATAACAAGGGCATTCTTTACGGTTTAGAAACCCTGCTATTAATGAGTGACATTTTATTGTAAATGTAATTTCAACTAAAAGGAATTCAATGTACTATACAAAGTCTACCTATACTTGAAAAATATTATAAATAGTTCAGAACCAGGGTTGAAAAATCTAAGGACCATATTTTTCAAGCCAATAAAACTGAGTTTTCCACTAATTTTTTCGCTTGAATATTTTATTCATTAAACTCACAATTAAAATGTATAACTAATTTCTCTTTAATATTATCTTGTCTATATTCTGAAAGTTAATAATTTTTTTTATAAAGCACAGAATGTCTAATACTGGTGATGCCATGCAGGTTGATCCTCCATTAGAAAGTAATGTTGGAGTGCAAAATAATCCTCCCCCTCAAAATCCTAGAATGCCTCCATCGGGTCCTGCTCCCCCTGAAAGACCGAGTGAAAATCCAGGTAAACCCTAACCTCCTCCTCAGTCTTTATCAGATCCCCAAATTTGATCAACTGATTGCTCTTTTAATATCACAAATACAGATGGTTGATCCGCACCTGGTAATTTTCATCAGGAAGCAGAAAGTGTAGGTAATGATTGGGCTAGTATGTTGTTGAATCAGTTTCTTGGAAGCGGTGGGGGATCCACTTCTACTAACCCAGCCGCCAGTACCAGTGGACCTGGTGAGTAAACTTTATCAACATGCTTTTATGTTTTAAAATAGGTTTACCAATTTTTATTTTCGAAAATTTGCAGTTAATCCCTCTCTTATAATTCGAGCTACTGATCAGCGCAGAATACTTGATGCTGCGTCACTTCAAAATGACCGAAACTTGCGAATGGTTAGAAGCATAGTTATGAGGTGTGATGTACTAAGGAGCTCAGATTCTATTAACCGAAATATCTATCACTTTTTGAAGTTCTGTCTTGGTGGACCCATTAATGTATCTGAGTTTCCTATAGGCCCAACAAATGAAGAACTTACAGATTGGAAAAATTGGCATTATTACAAGCTACTGACAATTGAAACAGAATTAAAACAGGTTCAAAACGCACCGCAAGCAACTTCAGCTGCTGATCGTCAATTTATTTTAACAAATACTGCTATATTCTTACGTTCCAAAATTCATCTACCAACTTTTATTTCAACACCTGAGCCCCGAGGACTAAAGGGAGGAGCTGCTGTACCGATCTTTGTAAAACAGCATTTGTAAAGAGAGCTTCAAGAGAAAGGATTTTGTCGACTCGCTTTTGATTGGAACTGTCAAAATTTTTCTGAGTCACTATGGAATCAAGTAATGGGGAGTGTAGTATCAGACCATTGTACTAAGTGGCTCTCAACATTGAAAAATATTGATTCAGCAAAACTCAGGTTTACACCAATCATCGTCGAGCAATAGGTGGTCAACAAGGGAAAGAAGATTCGAAAGGTGGCTGGTCAAAACTGTGAGGTGATTGAGGCAAGTAGAAAGGAAAAGAGATCAAGTGCACAGATAAAGCGTTATCAAACAAAGGTATTTATTCAAAGCATAATAATTAAAGAAAGTCTATTACTAATTTGATTTGATTTTAGATTTCAAAAAACCACTAGGACATTGCAAGAAAAAAATGCTTTGATCAGCCAGGCTTTGTAGCACTTTTTCATAATACAAGTCTCATGTCTGATTTAGAAGAAGCCCCACACAATCCAGAAGAGAATCATCCTAAACGAGTAGTTCCTGTATGGAGAAATAAAAAACTCATTGAAATTTTAGATAAAATGGACAACTTGACTAAAAAGACGGCCCATTCAAATGTTGAAAAGGCTTCAATGAAGAAACTTTATGATTGCTCAACTAAAAAGACAGCTTCAACAGATGGTATCTTGAATGTGCACAAACTTCTGCCAAAAAACTGCTATTCACCTGGATATTTAGCAAATTTGTTGGTTAATGAGAGGGAGTTACTTCACGTTCAAGAAGATATAGATTTCGCCAAAGTTAATGAAGCACTAGATTGAGCAGCAGCACCTTAAATTTTTTACCCCACTGGTAACCATGTATATAGAGTGATAGTAATAATTTTTTAAATATAACATTATTATTCTTTTTTATAAAAAATTCCAATTGATGTATAAGATAAACAAGAGCAAAAGAATTAAAGATTTTAAAATTATTGAGCATAGAAAAACATATATATATTTTTGTAAAACTTTAAGACATGATAAACGTTTTGATTAAATAAATGTGAAATTTTTTTATGCACAATAAATGAACTTAAAATAAATTAAATTGAATCTCTTCTCAGATACTTACAACAAGATAAAATTAAAGCCTAAAACAAGAATAGAATTAGATTCTAAATTTCAATTTAAAATACCTTTTTTTCAATAATTATAATTGCTTTTTTATTGGCTAAACGCCACCAATGATTAGTATAAAAATGCACATGTGAAAAAAAAAATGAAAGTGAACACCTTCCCTCACCAAAAAAGAAAGATCATTAAATGCACTCAAAAATCCATTACCATAGTTAATAAACTAAATATATACAAAAAATTAAAGCATTCAAACAATGGGAATTTGCTTACACAAGGATCTTAAGAAATTTTTATTTTTAAACTTCACTTTTCGCAACAATAATTGAAAATTATTAATCATTAAAAACCAAAAAATCATCAATTTATATTTGGTTTTCATGCCTTAAAAAATAAAAGAGGCTTTAATAACATGTAATTGATAAACATACTTCAGTAGAATTTAAGTATTGTGCTATGTGTCCAGTACAAGTACGGCTGAACTTGTGCTGGACACTTTGGCCAAGACCAGTGAATAAAAATTGCAAGGAAAACCAAAAATCAATAGGCTATAAAAGGAAGTTAATTGATGGCATCAAATTGTTTTTTGGTAAAAGTGTCCAGCACAAGCTCGGCCGAACTTATGCTGGACACTTTTCCAATTTGAAGTTGGTGAGGTGTTCCTCATAAAAGTGTCCAGCACAAGTTTGGCCGAACTTGTGATGGACACTTTTACCAAAAAAAAAAAATGATGCTATCAAATATGTTCATGTTATAGCCTAATTTTTTTTAAGTTCCTTGAAGTAATAAGTTACTGTCCATGACCAAAGTGTCCAGCACAAGTTCGGCCGAACTTATGCTGGACACTTTTATAATTTGAAGTTGGTAAGGTGCATGTTTTTTTAAGAGAAGTGAGTTTTTCCTTATAAAAGTGTCCAGCACAAGTTTGGCCAAACTTGTGCTGGACACTTTTACCAAAGAAATTAGATAGCATCAATTATCTTCATTATATGGGCTATTTTTATTGGTTTTCCTTGCAATTTATAGTCACTGTTCTTGGCCAAAGTGTCCAGCACAAGTTCGGCCGAACTTATGCTGGACACTTTTATAATTTGAAGTTGGTGAGGTGTTCCTCATAAAAGTGTCCAGCACAAGTTCGGCCGAACTTGTGATGGACACTTTTACCAAAAAAAAAAAATTGATGCTATCAAATATGTTCATGTTATAGCCTAATTTTTTTTTATTTCCTTGAAGTAATAAGTTACTGTCCACGACCAAAGTGTCCAGCACAAGTTCGGCCAAACTTATGCTGGACACTTTTATAATTTGAAGTTGGTAAGGTGCATGTTTTTTTAAGAGAAGTGAGGTTTTCTTTATACATTTGTCCAGCACAAGCTCGGTCGAACTTGTGCTGGACACTTTTACCAAAAAACAATTTGATGCCATCAATTAACTTCCTTTTATAGCCTATTGATTTTTGGTTTTCCTTTCAATTTTTATTTCCTGGTCTTGGCCAAATTGTCCAGCACAAGTTCGGCCGAACTTATGCTGGACACTTTTATAGTTTGAAGTTGGGGAGGTGTATGTTTTTTTTAGAGAAGTGAGGTGTTCCTCATAAAAGTGTCCAGCACAAGTTCGGCCGAACTTGTGCTGGACACTTTTACCAAAAAAAAAAAATAGATGCCATCAAATATGTTCATGTTATAGCGTAATTTTTTTTAATTTCCTTGAAGTAATAAGTTACTGTCCATGACCAAAGTGTCCAGCACAAGTTTGGCCGAACTTATGCTGGACACTTTTATAAGGAAAACCTCATTTCTCTTAAAAAAACATGCACCTTACCAACTTCAAATTGGAAATGTGTCCAGCATAGGTTTGGCTGAACTTGTGCTGGACAATTTGGCCAAGACCAGTGACTAAAAATTGCAATTAAAACCAAAAATCAATAGGCTATAAAAGGAAGTTAATTGATGGCATCTATTTTTTTTTTTTTTGGTAAAAGTGTCCAGCACAAGTTTGGCCGAACTTGTGCTGGACACTTTTATGAGGAAAATCTCACTTCTCTTAAAAAAACATGCACCTTACCAACTTCAAATTATAAAAGTGTCCAGCATAAGTTCGGCTGAACTTGTGCTGGACATATTTACCAACAAAAAATTTGATGCCATCAATTAACTTCCTTTTATAGCCTATTGATTTTTGGTTTTCCTTGCAATTTTTAGTCATTGGTCTTGGCCAAAGTGTCCAGCACAAGTTCGGCCGAACTTATGCTGGACACTTTTCCAATTTGAAGTTGGTAAGGTGCATGTTTTTTTAGGAGAAGTGAGGTATTCCTTATAAATGTGTCCTGCATTAGTTCGGCCGAACTAGTGCTGGACACTTTGGTCATGGACAGTAATTTATTACTTCAAGGAAATTAAAAAAAATTACGCTATAACATGAACATATTTGATGGCATCTATTTTTTTTTTTGGTAAAAGTGTCCAGCACAAGTTCGGCCAAACTTATGCTGGATACTTTTATAAGGAAAACCTCACTTCTCTTAAAAAAACATGCACCTTACCAACTTCAAATTTGAAAAGTTTCCAGCATAAGTTTGGCCGAACTTGTGCTGGACACTTTGGCCAAGACCAGTGACTGAAAATTGCAAGGTAAACCAAAAATCAATAGGCTATAAAAGGAAGTTAATTGATGGCATCAAATTTTTTGTTGGTAAATATGTCCAGCACAAGTTTGGCCAAACTTATGCTGGACACCTTTTATAAGGAAAACCTCACTTCTCTTAAAAAAACATGCACCTTACCAACTTCAAATTATAAAAGTGTCCAGCATAAGTTTGGCCGAACTTGTGCTGGACACTTTGGTCATGGACAGTAACTTATTACTTCAAGGAAATTAAAAAAAATTAGGCTATAACATGAACATATTTGATAGCATCATTTTTTTTTTTTGGTAAAAGTGTCCATCACAAGTTCGGCCGAACTTGTGCTGGACACTTTTATGAGGAACACCTCACTTCTCTTAAAAAACATACACCTCACCAACTTCAAATTGGAAAAGTGTCCAGCATAAGTTCGGCCGAACTTGTGCTGGACACTTTTACCAAAAAACAATTTGATGCCATCAATTAACTTCCTTTTACAGCCTATTGATTTTTGGTTTTCCTTGCAATTTTTAGTCACTGGTCTTGGCCAAAGTGTCCAGCATAAGTTCAGCTGAACTTGTGCTGCACACGTTTACCAAAAAACAATTTGATGACATCAATTAACTTCCTTTTATAGCCTATTGATTTTTGGTTTTCCTTGCAATTTTTAGTCACTGGTCTTGGCCAAAGTGTCCAGCACAAGTTCGGCCGAACTTGTGCTGGACACTTTTCCAATTTGATGTTGGTAAGGTGTATGTTTTTTTAAGAGAAGTGAGGTTTTCCTCATAAAAGTGTCCAGCACAAGTTTGGCCGAACTTGTGCTGAACACTTTACTCAAAACAGTTTGATGGATTCAATTGTCTACATATTCCTTACCATGGTCTTTTGGTAAAGAGGGAAACCTTTAGCTATTGTAGTTGTTTTGAGTATATTATGAGTAGTTGATATTTCCATTTTAAGGTAAAAGAGTACAATATTTTTTGCGATTACCAGTAATTTTTTTCCCTCAATATTTCTAAGATATTGGTTATAATTTTTATAACACCTATGTCTAATATTCCTCTTTGATTTGATTATTTTTTATAGTCCTGATTTAAAGGTTTTTACTATTTTATCAACCAAGCTTTACATCAATGTAAAAAATACCCTGATTAATCCTGCTATATTTTTTTTGACTGTTCCTGTTCAATAATAGCTCAAGTTATAAACATATATCCATTATCTATATTCTTTTTCAACTTAGTTATCTCAGTAGAATGTGTTCATCAATTACTATTGAATGATGTTTACAGTACGTAACCTTGTACAAATCTGTAAAATAATTTAAAAAAATTGTGACTTTGGTAGTTGGTTTTTGGATTTTATATGGCAATAATTTCAAATAATTTTATACTTTATTCATATGCTAAGATTCTTAAGTGTTTCTATTTCCGATTTATTATATCAATTAAACTTCAACTAAGTTTAGACTAGGTTTGTTCCACGGGGTGTCAGCGCAGCCCAAACGAGCTCCTATCATAGAATAAATTAATTTTTTTAAATAATTTTATATAATACTATTTAGTGTTATCTTTTTTTATCCCCTTTTTTCAAATTATCTTTTTCCTTTGTTTTTGTCCCCTATTTTTTATAACACATAAAGATGCCGAAATCTCCAATAATAGATCCCTTTGTCATATTGCATGATGTCGATATTTAAAGATTAATTTAAATATTTAAATTAGTTAAACTTTTATTCTCAACTATTTACCCTTTGCGATTATCAAATTGTAAACTGGAAATTTTCTTTGTTTGTCATCCTTTTAAGTTCCCAATGTTTATGTCTAGTTACTTCCCTTTTACTATTAACCCCATTATTATCATCAGACTATTTTACAATATGCTCGCTAGCTTGATGCCATTGTAAAAGAACCCCTATCAAAAACCTGCTTCTGGTAATATATAAACCCTCTTGTTTAGTACCACATTTCTCAATTCATTTATTTCTCTCAATTTTACTACTATTATCTTTTGGTTATCACATTTATCTGTGTTAGTACAGCTTGAAAATACAAATAGCAATATATATTTTTTATCTCTTTATTATCTTGATATAAGAATTTTTTATTTTTTTCAAGTAATAAGTCATTAAAATGCCTCGTGATAAACAGACACCTCCTTTATGTAAGATCTATTGCTTTATCTCTTATATCTTCTTAGACTAACTTTTCTTTTCCATTAATATATTTGATATATTAGCACCAAGTAGTTATTTGACGAAATCTCATCAGCATCCTCGATTCAAAGCCTTCAAACTCAAGAAACAACCACCTCTAGGCATGTCTCCAAACCCCCCTTCTCTTGCCAATGAAAGGACTGAAATTACCCGATCTCAATATGGCAAGATACTTGAGTTTGCTAAAGGCAAAACTGAAGAACTACTGTCAACTCTTAGCGAGAAGCCTTTGCCATCTTATATTTTGAATGCCTACAACAATGTGCTTGAATACATTGATGACCTAGAAAAATGTAAGTAATTATTTTATATTAAATTCTTTAAACTCAGAACAATAAATTATGGACACTTTCTCTTTAAAACTTATTCAAATTCAGCTTATGAAAAAGGTATCATTCCTCCTGATGATGTCATTATCATCAAAGATGATGATGATAATGAAATACCTGACGCTGAAGGCTATGCATCAACATCTCAAGGGGGAGATAAGACTATTCTTCGGAGTTCAAAAAGAATGAGACTTTCTAGGGGCTCTAGTTTTGTCAGTGCTACTAAAACTCCTCCTTCCAAGGATTCCTCTTACTCAGCATCTCAAAAATCCAAACAAACTAGCCAAAATGTGTCAAAAGGGTATTTTATTTCTTTCATGAGTAATATAGAAATCAATTTTATATTAGTGTTTAAAGCTATCTCCAAATTGTTTACTTTCTTATTTATTATTTCTTGTCTTTTTCTTATCTTTTAATCCAGCTCTAAAACCGACAATCACTCCAAAGCGTCAACTAATAGCAAATCTTTCTCTAATGAAGAAGAAGTAGAAGAAGAAGAAGAAGATGATGAAGTTTCAAAATATGAAGCTTCTCTAACTCAAAAAGATGATGAGGCTACTTCTGCTGATGAGGTTGAGAAAAATCCGAATGAAGAAATCGATCCACCTAGCCAGCCACAAAAAATACTTTAAGTTCAAAGAAACAGCTTATAGTTGCTGTATCTTCAAAATCTAAAATTGAAATTCCCCAAATCCTACGGTCTCTATCATCATCAATAAAAATTTCTAATAAATCCCTTCCTTATACTCCAACAATGATTGGAAACTCAAAATTACAGAAGCAAATAGCTGAAATTCATCGATTTTTTGAAGGTAGAATCAATGGTCAAAAGGTACTTAGGGCATGGCCAGAAATCAATCAGTTATTTGAAATCCGTTTGTCTGCTTCTCTTGAAAAGCCACAAAAAATTTCGCACAAATTCAATTTTCTATGGATTAAATCTGCTCATGACAAAATGCTTACAAAAATTAATGAACTCTGTATGTATCACTTACTTGAAGTTGAATAATTTATTTTATAATAACTAATTGTTTTGTTATTTTTTTAGCTTTGGATTTTCTTAATGTTGACACTTCGCAGATCTTGGTGGTCAATAATTTGAACTTTGAAAATTTGGAAAATTTTTGTAACTCTGAAGAACCAAACTCAAATAATCTTTCTCCGTTTAAGAAGACTGATAACCCTGAATCATTGATGATACGCATGCTATCAAGACTAGTTAGCCCAACTGCTCACCAGCGTTCTTTTTGGGCATCCCTCGTCGCATCATCTCTTTATCTTGCTTCTCAAGAGTTTACCCTTCCTGCTGAAGAATCCAACTTCAATCCAGATTGTCCTATTGAACATGTCCTACATATTCTAGCCCGCCTTACAAATCTGAAAAGCAAAGTTCCCAATACATTCGACAGCTCAACATCACAGTTAATTGCTGAAAATTTTGCAATCACTCCCCTATGCCAATTTAGAAACATAATAATCGACGTCATAATTTCAATAATTATTTTAAAATCTAGAGAGGCTGCTGCAAATATAACTCAAGCTGAAAGCAAGAAACAACAATGTTCGAGGAATAAAAAAAAACAACAGATATGCAGAAATTTGATGAGTCTCATAATGATTCTATTCAGAAGATGAATCAAGAATATGCACACCATAAATATCAATCATTTACTTTTTACTTGGTTGATGGTGTTCATGGATTATTTCTTTCCTCACAGGACCACCGGCTTGTGTCAGCTTCAGACTGCTTAGAATTCATAACACAACTCAGCCTCCTTAGAAAATACTGTGATAATAATAATCTGGGTGGTGAAAAAATCTGGAAAAACCTTAATTTTTATATCTTTAATATTATCAAACCCTTAATAGATAATTCTGGGCCTATGCCACTTAATTCTAATACTCCCACCATGAGCCATATTGCTAAAGCAATGGCAGCTGATTTTCTTGATTATTGGAATCTTATTAAGCCGAATTCTTCATTTTTCTCTATTGTTGACATAATTAATACATAATCCTACTTCATGTAAATATATACTTTATTCTATTGCTACATTTTTTTGTGTAACTCAAATTATTTATTTATGTGAGATTTATTACCAAATCTGAATAAAGATGCTTAAACTATCAATAAATATTATTGTATAAATTTCTTACATCTTTTTTCTATTCAGTAAATATTATTGCAATAATCATAACTCAAAATCATGATGGATCAAAAATTTGAAGAAAAATTAAGAATACATTATAAGTCATTTTTCTCATAACACTATATATTTTTTTAAGATGGCAATACATCTTAGCATTTGTCGCAAATTTTAAGATAATTATTACAAAAAATTGAAACAATTTTCCATCAATTCTTTTCAGCATGTTAAAAAGTTAAAAATATTAAGTGTAATCAATTTTTGCTCACAATTCATCAAAGCTTTTTCTTAAGTAGACTTTTCTTAATCAAATTTCTATAATTTCTAGGTGCATAATTATCTTAATTATACTAAGTATTCTCTATGGAAAACTCTTGGAAATAATATTCAATTCATTTAATAATAGTAACATATATATGTACCATGATAAAATAATATCTAGACATTTAAATAATGAGAAGCCATCATATTGGTATGAAATCATATTAAAGTGTCTTTGAAAAACTAGTTAAATTTAAAAAATATCTTTTTATCAGTGTCAATTATTTTGAAAAATAAAATTTACTCTACATTTTGATGATCTATAATTTAGCTTGCTGTATTTTGATTCATATTTTATATTGATTATTTTTTACACTTACAGATTCATGTATAGATATCAAATTTTGTTCAATAATTTGGTAAAAAAGATATTTAATTCTTTCTATGAAAGCAAAAAAATAAAAGAAAGCAACTAGGGTACTCCTTATTAAGAACTTAAAAATATTATTTCTATAAATATTAAAACAAACCCTTTTTAGATTTCCATCCTTCTTGTTCATCCTTAAATGTCAATAATAATTTATTGAAATATTATTTTTCAAGTAGAATTTCATATGAATCAAATTCTACTTACATCTACCTGAATAGATCAAGGTCAACAAAAATATATCTACAATCTTTTTCTAGGATTTTAAGATTCATTCAACTCCAAAAAAAAGAAATATTCATCCAAAACTCTAAAAATTAATTCAATGGATAAATATTCAAGCACTTCAAAATAAATTTCAATTTGATTGTGTTATATTTATCTTTAAATATATTGAGGACCACTCTCTCACAAAAGTAAAAGCCCTTTCATAACTATTAATATTTTATTATAATATAATAAAATTTACTTAAAAATGAAGTAGTAGTTTCTATTTTACATACCTTGTTTGATGAATTTTAAAAAAAAATTCAATTAGATATATAGAAATATCATCATATAATTCAGCTTTTTGAACTCTGCACCTTAATTAAAGATAGATGATAAAGGCTAAGTCAAGATCTACAAGGAAATTTAAATTCATATTAATTAAATATTCCTCTTCTACAAGGCAATTTTTAAAATTAGAATTAAGTTTTATTGGAGATCTAAATTGATTGATAGATTCATTATTCTCAATATATCTCATTTCCTTTTATTGATTATTTCAATTCTACTTTTGCAGTTATATGCTTCAATAAAATATAATTATGTGATGAAAAATATTCAATTTATCAAAAAATAAAATCACAAGTCACACTAGTGTACAAATTTCAGTATATTTAAGATTGAGTAATGCCACTAAATTAATTCAAGTTAGATATGAAAGCAAATAATGAATGACTCAAAGAAAAAAAAATATTTAATTTTCCTTTAATTTATTTTTTATTTTTATTTTTACTTAAATAAAAATAAAATAATACATGGTTTTACTTTATTTATTAATAAGAAAAAACTTATTGCAAAAATTAGCAAATTTTTAATATTTTTAAAAATAATATTAATAGTACAGATCTATTTATGTTGATGCATATGATCTTTTAGGAAGGATTTGTAAGATATTGTTTATTTTTAGTTTCCATTTGCAATAATTAAGCAAGTTACAAAGCTATATTTTGTTTCTTATATTATATTTTATGATATTTTATTTTACTTGTAGCAATGATAATTTTTTATTGTAATATGGTTTTTCAATTTTTACATCCATTTTTTTGATACTTTTATTGTTTTAGGTTTTTCACCAGATTATACATAATCATCAGCTTCATAAAAAGTTTTTATAGACATGTGTGTAAATATATCATTCTACCACTAAACTAAAACTATACCTGTACAATAAAATCACATTTTTACCTATCACTACTTAATGGTCTTTTACTTTTTTTATTAACATGTATATCAGAATCATTTTCTGTATTTAATTTTTCAATATCTTTAGTAGCATTAAATATATAGTGATTCACTAACTTTCTTTTTTTTTTGTTAAATCAGTCTTTTCATTGTACTTAGAAAGTTTCATCATAAGAAAATTACATCTTTCTAACTCTTCATTTATATTTAAGTACTCAGAAATATCTATTTCAAACTCTTGGAGTTTTTTATATGTATTGAAAAGTCTTGTACTAACTTGAATAGAAGAGCCAAGGTGAGTGAATCCACCAATTTCATAACATCGTGAAGTGAAATGTTTAAGAAGGTTTGCTGGCCATAGAATCGCTGTGATGCCATTAGTGGCCTCCATGTCTACTTTTCAAGCTATTTCAGGAAAATGAAGCTCTCCGCCTTTTTGACATGGTTGTTTGAGTCATAAGATTGATGAAGAGAATTTTTCTCAGTGTCTTTAGGTATGAAAAATCCAAATGTATACTCGCTACGGTCTGAGTCACAGTGAGAACTATTCAAAAACCCGTTTCCATTTGAGCCTGTTGTCCAAGTAACATTGCCAGCAAATGGTTCAATTTCTTCATTGTTAAAATTTTCTCCAAACCCAGGAATCCCAAGCTTTTTACAGAGTTTTACTGCTTCTTGATACTTAACATTAGATATATTTTGATAAAAAAATTTAAAGAATAACTCTATTTGCTTCATGCAACAAACATACTCTGCCAAATCTAAGGGCTTAGAAGCATATTTACCTAAAAAAGTAATTAAAATAATAATAGATTAAAACTATTCATAAATAAAACTATATAATACTTATGAATTAATAGAGACTTTTTCCTATCTAAACACCGACCACCAACAAACATATTACCAAATCCACCACCATTTTTATGAGCTTTATTTTGCAAAACTTGATGTTCACAATACGAAAAGTCTTTTATGCACTGAATTGTTGCTTCAAGCATGTTTAATCGAATGAGATCTTCAATAGAAAATGTTTTCACTATAACACTTGGAATTGAGGAGTGGATCGGATGGAAAATATAACAGCTAGAATTTGAAATCAAATACTGTTCTGGATTAACTAAATTTTTTACAAAACTCCTAGAAAAATATTTTGCCCTCTTTCCATCTTTCTCAACACCATAATTTTCAACCATAAGTAATGCATTCTCAATGTTTTTCACATGCTTGTTGTTTAATTTTTTTTCCTCAGTGATGATTTTTCTTTATAAACAAACTTTGTGAAGCCTGCATCTTGTAGTGTAGTAAATAAGAAATTAATTTAATTCAAAAATAAATAAAAAAAAGTGCAAAATAATGCAATGGTTAAAAATAAGGCCTCCAAAAATAATCATTATATTCTTAATATTAAATAAAAAATCATATCCAACATGCATGTAGAAAACATCAGTATTAGCTGCATTTAAAATATTAATCAAGTATTTCGAATTAAAGCTTCCTTTTATTGTTTACAAGTATAGTATTCTGCCGTATGCATTTGGCACATGAGATTCAACTATACCCTAAACATAAACAATTAAATGTGAAGCTTAAATCCAATGCCCAATTATTATGATAAATACAGCAATAATACATAAGTATCTGTTGATGCTTTATTTAATTTTTCTCCATATATCAATAATATATCAAACCGCCAGATATCCATTATTTATAATGTTGAAAGGTATAGTTTCCTTAAACAAGAATCAACTATACCTCTACCATTAATAGAATTACAGGAGGCCAATACAATAAATTATTGATATGTAGAAAAAAATTGATCACATACACATGTGGATACTATGATATTTTATTTTATTTAATTATTTAATATATAATGATTGAGAATAATAAAAATTTTAAAAATGAAATAGTGAAAAAAAGATATTCTTACTTGAAATTTAAAAAAAATCCTTTGGTAGGACTTGATTGATTGATAAATGGACAACTAATCTGTTAATCATTAATTTTTAGGAATAGATTATTGTAGAAAAATAAGTATCATTTTTATTGAATGAAAAAAATAAAAAGAGAAAGACAAACCAAAATAAAATTTGGATGCTAACCAAAAATTAGCTTTTTGATGATACTATGACAAGTTAGAGATCAAGCTGCCAAGAGTTAAAAACAATCATCAGTTCTAATGTTTTTTTTAAAGAGATTAAAAAGGAGAGTAAAATACTAAAAATACAAGTTAGTAATCTGTAAACAAGTTACTTTGGTGGCAAACCTAATGATTGAGAAAAATGGATTCCCTAAAAGTTGAACTTATATTTAAAGTGAAATTAATATTTTTACTTAAGAAACAAGTATAAGGGACAAACCAAAATAAAAAACTCTTAAGTGAAACAGATGGAAAGCTAATAATTATAATAACCTGTCTCTTCTAAGTTGAAGGAGAGAAGTAGAAAATTTGCCACTCAGATGAAAATTTGCTTACAGTTATGCGTATAGAAACATGCAAGTTACTGAAGCCGGTTGCATGGCATGAAGTGACTTTCATAAGGCGTATATGCAACAGGTTTTTACACAGCAATATATTGTACAAATGATGACTAAACATTTTTACATGCTTTTAATTAAAACTTACATATTGTTTTTAAAGCTTATTTTTATAGGGGTTCACAAAGTATAATTCGAGGAACCAAAGCCTCGGATAGATTCACACAGATGCAATTAATATTTAAATTCACTTATTTTACGAAATCAATCCACTTATCAATATTATTTGTTCACATAAGGCTGGAAAACTAACCTTCAGATGTTATGGACCAATTTTTTATCACTTATTATTTTTTTTGCCACTAAGTTGACATTTGGCTACAAAAGAGTTAACAACCAAGTATGCATTTCTGAAAAACAACCTACACACAAAATTAGTATTCTGATATTTCAAACATTTTAAAACTGGGCATATAAGTTTTGGCATTTAAAAATATCCAATACCTCTTTTTTTGGCTTTGATTTTTTATTATGCACATATACATTTCACACTGTCAAAAAACTAATGGCAAATGGCATGTAAAAGAGTAGCGCAAATTTAAATGTATATCAACTTTAATCTTATTTCTTATTAATTCAAACCAGCCAGGCTTTCCCTGACTGGTAGTTTATTTTTATAGTAGCCAATGTTACTTTAAGCAACATTGGCTGCTCAAATCTCACCATCAAACCTCCCAGCCAGTGTTATCTGGCTGGGAGATGCGAAAAACAGTTTGCAACCAAAGTCACTTGTAGCAACTTTGGTTGCTTTAAAAAAAGACTTGCAGCCAGTTTATTACTGGCTGCAAGTCAATAATATAAAAAAAAAGCGAGCGAAGTTGCTGCATGCAACTTCGCTCGCTTTTAAACACAAAATCTTGCAGGCACTTTTAAACTGCCTGCAAGATGTATTATAAAATTGGCCAAAGCCACTTTTAGTGGCTTTGGCCAATTTTTTTTTATTTTTTATTAAACGCTGCCAACTTAAAGCTGGCAGCAATTTTTTTTTATATTTCAATCCCGAGCCACTTCCTGTGGCTCGGGTTCTTTTTTTTTATGTAATTATATATTACTACCAGCCAGGCTCCCCCTGGCTGGTAGTTTATGTTTTAAGCAGCCAATGTTGCTTAAAGCAATATTGGCTGATTGATCACCTTATGACCTCCCAGCCAGTGTTATATGGCTGGGAGATGAAAAACAAATTATTGCAACCAAAGTCGCTTGTAGCAACTTTGGTTGCTTTAAAAAAAGACTTGCAGCCAGTTTATTACTGGCTGCAAGTCAATAATATAAAAAAAAAGCGAGCAAAGTTGCTGCATGCAACTTCGCTTGCTTTTAAACACAAAATCTTGCAGGCAGTTTTAAACTGCCTGCAAGATGTATTATAAAATTGGCCAAAGCCACTAAAAGTGGCTTTGGCAATTTTTTATTTTATTTTTTATTAAACGCTGCCAGCTTAAATCTGGCAGCAATTTTTTTTTTATTTCAATCCCGAGCCACTTCCTGTGGCTCGGGTTCTTTTTTTTTATGTAATTATAAATTACTACAAGCTAAGCTTCATCTTTCTGGTAGTGTTATCTGACATTTGAAAGCTTAAAAAAACATTATATGAAATAAAAAAAGCATATTATTTGATATATTAAGAATTATGAGTGGTAAAGGATTGATGAAGGGATTAATGGCTCAAAAATAAAATTGGCCATTGCTGATAAGGAGAGTTCTAGAACAATAGAGATTATCTATGAAAATTAGATGGGATGAAGTACATTAGGGCATCTCAAACTTGATCAAATACGCCACATAAACACACCACAAAAAAAGTACCAAACACACCATCAGAAAATGAAATACACCTGCCATGGACAGGTGTATTTTGATGGTGTGTTTTGCCTCAAACAAACCTTCTTTTGGTAAAAAAAGCCATCAAAACACTTCTCTCCTTCATCTTGATTAGTCAGCAATAGGTACAGACAAGCCATCTCTTTAGATTCTTTTCTGCCTAATTCTTAAGGGCTTATTATTCAACATGTGAAAAACATGACTTCCCACCACTTAAGCAGCCACTTTATCATACACTCACCCTTAGTCTTAATCACCATTCACTAAAATTCCTCTTTCAGTCCATTGTAAACTAGAAATAACTGCTACCACTCTAGCCCTGGATCTATTGGTTAACTCAGATACCAACTCCAATGCTGAAATTGACTTTGCTTACATGTGTGACATGCTGAAGAATCACTACTTATATTCCAGAACACTTTCAATACAACACCAACCACAATTTAACCTTGAGGTTCTTTAAAGCATTCCTTAAATTAGCTTTAAACAGATATTTTGCACAACCTTGCCTCGATTTCTCAGTTACTTGAACTGATAAAATATCACTCAATTTTCAGAAATGATTCTTGTTGTTCATAAAGAGATCCTCCTATTCAAATCTGTGTTGCACTTTGTCATTTTAGTTCAAATTGAAATGGTGGCACATTTACCCATCTTGAAAACCTCTTCCAGATCAGAGATGGAAATAAATATTTTGATTGTAAAAAATGCTTTGAATCTCTCTTATATACATTGCATGCTTCTACTCTTGCTATTTTTTAGGATTCCAGTTAACTAAATGTTTTGTATTTAAATTATAAGTAATGTTTTTCTCCATATCTACTTGACTAAAATTCATTCTGGATTTCTATTAATAATTTGGTTAAATATGGTTTTTCAACAGCTTCATTAATCAACACTTATGCACAAGATACATAAATTAACAAATTTTATTTTTCTAAATCTAGAAATTTGGCAATACCCTCCCATGAATTTCACTATATTAGGGGGTGGTGATTGCCATTTTTTTCATGTCAAAAATTTTTTTTATGTCTGAAAAAAAAAATGGCAATACCTCATCCTGAATTTTACTGTGGGAGGGGGTGGAAATTGCCATTTTTTTCATGTCAAAAAAATATTTATGTAAGAAAAAAAAATTTACAATACCTCCCCCTGCAACTTACTGTGGGAGGGGGTAAAGATTACCAAATTTTCATTTTAATTTCATAAATTCTTATATAAATCAATAAAAAAATATAATCAGCCAAGTAAAAGTAATGGGATTCACAATTCCACCTGCTAATGATTTCAGATGTGACCAAAGCCAAATAAATCTTATGACAAGCAATGTATTGACAATTCATCAATTCAATATAAATAAATAATTAAATGAACAAATTTATACAGCAGCAAGGCTCAATTGCACAAACTTTTTATTTGATTGATTATATTTAATAATTGATAATTTAAAAATTTATGAAATAAAAAAAAAATGGAAAATCTTCTAATTACCCTATTTGGAACCCCTCCTTAAATATTTACTATAAGTAGGGCCCTTCCCCCTTGCTTTACTTACCTGGTTTATCAGACTTTGGTTGATCTGGAATGAAAAACAAAAATGAGTAAGTGCTTCACAAGATTCCGAAAAAATGAGAAATTTTTTTACAAGATATCAAACCAGGAGTTTCCTTGGTAGTTTGATGATTATCTCTTGGATTTTTGATTGATCATTATGCTGAGAAGAGTTCCAAATAGATTTGATGATACCATCTCCTGAAAAAAATCCAAAACATCAACAAATCAGGTAAAAAATGATTTATAAAGAAGAAAAATTGAGGAAACAAATGATAAAAAACAGTTGAGGAATTGACATACCTTGGGAGTGGTACAATGAAAAGTATCAGAAAAAACATGCATATTACAGAATACCAAAATTCAAAAATTTAAATTAGTTTACATAAAAAGACTCAACTTTAAAAGTAGATATCTCAGAAATTTCAGAGCCAAAATTGATTATGCTTTCTGGAAATGAAATTCATGCCTATAGAGAACCTGTAATTAAAATAATGTGGGATTTGAATGAGCTAAAATTCATCAAATGTTAATATTCATCCTCATAAAAAAATTACAAAATAGGAAGGACTCATCCAAAACTGATATTTAGCTGATCAAATCAGAGCCAAAATCCTGAAGTATTATTTTAAATAGATTGCATAAGCCCTATATGCATATTATGCAACATTGAACTTAAAAAATTTAAATTAGTCTATGAAACAAGATTCAACTTTGGAAGAAGTTATCTCAGCAACCACTAGACCAAATTCAACACCATTTGCTGGAAATAAAATAAATGATTCTTGAGATTCTTCCTAAAAAAGTAGTCTTCATTTAAAAAACCCCAATCCTATTTCTGACCTTTTATTTTTGACTTAAAAGAAAATCAAAAAAGGGTTATAAAAATTAAAGTCAGGTATTATCAATGGTTTAAAAAGATCTATTTTAGCTACCTATGTTATTTATAAGTATTATATTTGTTCCAGAGTAAGACCTACTTGAGAAGATTAAAATAAAGTTGATGGAAGTTTGAGCCAAGTAAATAATAAATATCTCATTAACCAGTGAGCCAAATCAGATGTTGCTTGGTGGATATGAGAGCTAGGCTTCTGTAGAACCTTCTTAAAAGTGGAAATGTGATTTGAGAAAACAAAAAAAGAAATAGAAAAAAAAAAAACAAATTCAGAAAAAGAACTTCAGTTAAAATTGAAAAAAATATGGTGGGAGGATGACTTACCTGATGAGATGTCTTCAAAGATGTAAAAGGACCAGATAGAAGTTCAGGAAGTGATGGATAAAAAAAATAGAAGAAGAGTTAAGGAAGTGAGAGAAGATGAATAAAAGGATATGAGGGATCATTGAAAAACAGAAAGAATGAAAAATTATGCAATTTCTGAAATATCCAACTTCATGTTGAGATGCTTAACCAAAATGAATCAGGAAGGGAAAAATTATGCTTTCAGTGAAAATTCAAAATAAAAGTTAATATGCAAAAATAAAACAAAACCAAGTGGAAAGTACATGCAACTTGATCATTTTGAGAGCATGAAAAAAGGATTTAAAAGGCTTGTGTTGAAAATTTTGTAGTGTTCTTGGCATGATGACTGAGTTTTGAGGATATAAATTTTTTCAAGAATTGTTGATAAAGAAAGTAATGAAAAGCTCAAAATTTACTGGGGCACCATGTGTAAAAATTTGTTTCAAAAAAGTGGGTTGGGAAAGATGTGATGTGTGGTGAATTGGGAGGATCTTTAGATTGGTTGCCTGTGCTGTGGTTGGAAAATTTTCACTAAAGTAGGACATATTTGACCCCATGTTTATAATCTCATGTACCAAATCAGCCATGTTTCATGGTGTGTTTATGTGGTGGTTTTCAAATGAAATCCACCAGGCATATTTGTTCAAGTTTGAGACCCCCTATTAAAAAGTAGATGGGTAGAGGAGGAGGAAGAGATCCTTAAGAAGATGAATAAAATATTACTTTCAAAATTTTTTACAGATAAATATTAAATTGAAATAAATTTTGTAAATATTTTTGTCATTATATTGGTTTCCACTTTTAAATGCAGTTACTATTTCACATGTACTCATACCAAAACTTGGGAAAGTGATTTATATAAGCATTAAATATTTAAAAAGCAAAACTTGCATATTAATTTCCATAAAAACCTTTCATGTTATACACTTTAAGGACTATTTTTATTTTTATTTAAATATAAATATTTCTTTTAGTTGAGTAACTGAAGATTTTATTTTCAATAGCCTGTAGGTCTTATATTTTTGGTAAAATTTAAAAAATTATACAAAATTTAGTTTTGCAAAGACTTAACAGATTAGAAGTGAGAAGTGACTATAATCTTTTTAAATTTTGAAAATAGGAATGGCATTAGTTATTTCAATTCCTATAGTTATTAATATTTGTGATCAAAAAATTTGCTAAATTTATTTATTGTTACAATTATGTAGTAAAAGATATTATTATTGTAAATTAAATTTACCTTCATAATTTTATGGTTTATCTTTTGAATGCAAAGTAATGATTAGGTATGTTAAAGAATAATTTTCTTCCTCTAAATTAATAAAAATATTGTATATTCAAAAGCTTATGTTGGATCAATGTGTGCTCAATGTGTGCTCAATGAAGGATAAAATCATTGTTATAGTTGATCAACTTATGCATAACTTGAGATCAGTTGAGGTTCATTTTTGGACCAATCTGAGAATAAATGTAAATCTAACTCTAATTTACTTATGTTTATAAAGTATTCATAAACCTGGCATAATTAAGGGACACTCTAAGCTTCAGGAGAGGGGATTGCTAGCAATTCACCGCTAGATTTACCGTGGTGTGTAGAACTCTTTCTTTTTAGAATATAGAAACTTTTATCATATTGACTGGCTTTGTAACCAAGAGCATCCAGTTTGTTGGCTATGTGAATCCACCAGCATCTTGCAGCTTGTTTTGTTCCATATAGTGCTTTCTTGAGTCTTAAGGAATTATCTTTATCTTTCAATTGGTAGCCTTCAGGAGGAGGTACCCATATGGCTTTATCAATAGGACTGTGAAGGTAAGCAGCAGTGACATCAAAAGATTTAACTGAACATTGATGATAAGCAGCAAGAGATAATAGAATACGTTGGGAAGCTAATGTCGCAGTTGGGGCAAAAGTTTCAGTAAAGTCAATACCGTATTGTTGAAGAAAACCTTTTGCAACATAGCGAGCTGTATATGTTGGTGAATTTTAAGATGGATTTTTGATGGTGAATACCCACTTGGCATTGGTAAGTTTTTCTCGAGGAGGAAGTTTTTCTTCATACCAGACATCCATATCAGTCATATTAGGTAATTCCTTTTTGCAAGCCATTTCCCATTTACAATGATCAGCAGAGAGCATTTCTTGTAAATGAGTTTTTGGGATGATATTTGATTGAGATAAACCCTTTTTAATGACATTAGTAACAGCTTTTTCTTGAGAGATAAGAGTGTTTTCATCTTTAAAGTCTTCAAGATTGATATTGTTGAGAATAGATTGAAGGGAACCCTTTGATAGTGCTGGTGCTTGAAGTGCTACATCCTGAGCTGGAAGATGATCCCCAGGAAAAACTTCCCTAGCTGATTCAAAAAAGGTATTAGATTCTTCATTCCAAAATAACCAACCTGTGTTATTTAAAGAATATCCAACACATCTGCAGATTAAAGCACGTTGATCATGTTTACATTGTGTTTCTTTATGAATATGCACAAAAGCTTTTTCACCAAATATATGAAAAGAGGCATAAATAGGAGTTGAATTATACATAAGTTGAATTAGTGTTTTGGAGTCACTCTTCACATTAGGAAGTCAGTTGTGTACATGTGCTGCCCACCTGTAAGCCAAACCCCAAAAGCATTCAGGCAATTCACTTGCAAGAAGGATTGTTCTGGCAACGTCTCCAACTGTTCTATTGAATCTTTCAGCTGTACCATTTTGTTCATGATGATGAGGACAAGTAATTTCATGGACAGCACCAATTTCATTCAAAATCTGTGCCATTTGTTTGCTATGCATTTCACCACCATTGGTGCGTAGGGCTTGAAGCTTTCTTCCTGTAACATTTTCCAGCTTCTTATAAAAAGAGATAAAAGCAGAAGTAGCCTCAGATTTGGCTTGTAATAAATATACTTCACCATATGTAGTTGAGCTTTCCCTAAACATAGCAGCCAATCTAGCTCCATTAATGGTGGGATCCAGTGGACCTACAAGATCGCCAACAATTAGACTCATCAATGATTCAGGTTTAATTTCTCTTGATATAGCTGATTTTCTTGTACTCTTGGCAATGAGGCAATCTTCACAGTCAATTTTGCCTGGGGGTACAGTCAAAGGTAAACCAGTGCCCATGATTCCTTTGATAATCTTTTTAATGGTGTTTTCACTGGTGTGACCTAGTTTTCTATGCCAATCCATAAGAGATCCTTTAGCTGCAGGTGGAAGATTGATATTCTCATTCTTTTTGGTAATACTTAGAAGTGAGGGTTGCAAGGAAAAATAAGAGAGATCATCTTTTGAATTGCAATTATCACCGGTAATTACATAAAAAATCCAGCATCTACATGTATTTTCTAGCCTTCCCTCCATAATCAAGCTATCTTGATAAAATAATTCTAAATTTTTATTTTTTGAGCAGAGACCAAAAGTGAAGAAATCAAAAAGAGAAATTAAAGTTGTCCTTATATCTGGACAATAAAAGACATTTGTGATTGTGACTATTTTGCCATTGCCTTTTATCTTCAATTCTCCTTTCCCAGTGATGAATGAAGAAGCACAGTTAGTTGCTACTTTAATCGGAATTTGATTTTTAAGCATTTTGAAATTTCTGAGAAGGCTCACATTGCCTGTAACATGATGAGTAGCACCACTGTCCAAAATAGCAATATTGCCAGTTACTGTTTCAGGGGACCATTCAGCACTATTGAGATCTATTTGAGCCATAGCATCATGAAGGGAATCAATATTGTCTGCTTCAATTTGAATTTCATCATCTGATATTGAAATTTCTCTAGCTCTAGCTGGATGGCGTAGTTTTCTCATTGGTGGTAAGGGTATAGGTTTTCTTTCATTTTTGGGATCAGCAATAAGGCAATTGGAATATTCATGCATTAAATAAAGACGGGTACAGAAAAAAGGAGAGGTGATAACATAAGGGCAATGAGATACCATATGGCAGGGTGACTTGCATTCAAAGCATTGACGCTGAGCATTTGGTGGACGATAGGAGTCTGTTCGACGGTGTGGAGGAGAGATTGCATTGAAGGAAGGATTGGTCAAAAGTGTATTTGATATTTGAAGCGTATCACGGTCACGGTCAGCAAAATTTCTTACCAAGCTGGGGATCAGTTGAGAATAATCTTCAAAGGTCATAGATTTTGAATCAGGTCATGCATCCAAAGCTTGACACAAATCAACATAGAGATTTTTCATATCTAGTGGAATCAGTGCGTGTGTCATGAGAGCTTTAAAAATTTTGTTGTCAAAAACAACACCTTTTCTTTCAATGACGTCAAAATATTTGTTGATGGCTATGAGATAATCATCATGAGACTCAAAGTGTTGTTGTTTAATGTTGAGAAAATCTGTGTTGGCAGATATAAGGGAGGTATGATTGCTTTTTGTGAATTTACTAACTAGATACAAATATGTTTGACATGCCTTCCATTCAGGGCTTATTTGATTTTGTAGAGTTTCAGACACAGAGTTAAAGATTAATAAATGCATGATGCAATCAGAAAAAGGATCAGGCCCTGCTATATTGCTAAGGGCGTATGCTTTCGTGCCAACAAAATCCTCCACTAAAGCTAGCATTCTGGGGTTCCAGATATGCCAGTTGTCACCTCCAGTTTGCAGCATTGGAATCCCCTTGGCAAAATCCATGGCATCACAAAGACACGTTGTCATTCCATCATAGACATGTCAGTAGCAAAGGGATTGGTTGAGGGGTTTGTTTGGGTTGGTTGAGGTGCAGTAAATTGGGGGTCAGGGGTAGGTTAATTGGTGGCAGATGGGGGGACTAACAAGGGGGACGGGGATGTCATTGCAATGTCTTTGATGCGAGATTGTGGGGAGTTTTGCTTGTCTTTGCTAGTTGTTTGGGAATTGCTGGGGTCTTGGTGAGTTAACGGAAACGGTATAGATGAGTGGAAGGGGTTAGGGGGGTACTCGGGATTAATATCACTTTGAGAGCGAGGGGATGAAGAAGAGGTTGGAGAGGAAAGGATAGGGGTTAAAACACAGGGAATTTGTTTAGGGGTTTGATTTGGTTGGGATCGAGATGAGGAGTACATTTGACGCGGGGAAATAGGGTTTTTGGCAGATATAGGGGGTGAGATACCAAGGCCGGTGAGTTCTTGGTTCGAGATGGAGCTAAGGGAGATAGTTTTACCAGTGCTAGGAGGTAGGTCTTTTTTAGTCATGCACTGGGGGTCTTTCGGTTACACTCGCAGCGCTAGTGCTAAATGAAGTGGAGTTTTTATTTCACTGATTTAAAGTCTCCAGCCCATACAGCCCATAACCTGTAGAGCGGGATCAGTTTGTAGAACTCCGGAAAGAACCAATATTCTTCATTACTTACCTGTAGAGTGGGATCAGTTAGTAGAACTCCGGAAAGAACCAAAGAGCTAGAGATCCCGTGTCTACAGGATATACTCTCAACTACACATAACTAAGTACATATTGCCCAGCATACATAACACTTTCAAGTCTAGAAGGTTTTATAGGGAGGTCCGATGGCGGTAACAACGGGTTTAAGGGATTCAAACTCAGGTACATATTTTCCTATCTTAAAGATTATTTACTCAATAATAAGTGGTTAAGAGTTGGATTATTATTATAATTAATGGATTAGAATTATGTTAAATGTAAAAACTAAATCAGTAATAGATAGTAATAAAGGGTTTTGTAATTAGTTGTAATAAAGTAAGTAAGTAATGAATGAATAAAAAACAACCAAGAGAGGCCTTATATAAGCAAAGGAGGGACAAAGCACGGCAATCAAATTCTAAAAACAGTAGTATGAGAGAGAGAGAAAAAGAATATTCCAGAAGGAGTATTTTCAAATAATAAAGTTTTTCTAAAAAGAAGGCATCAAAAAGATGTATTTACAGAGTATGTCAGAATTAAATCAATTTATTTAATATTTACTGTAGAAGTCGATTCTAAATAAGAAATTTGAATTTTTTGTATATATTTAATTTTATTTGAATATTAAAATCTTATTTTAATTTAAAAAATATTTTTTAATAGAAATCTTTATTTCTTCCAACCTGTCAAATGAGCATGGTGTTAGAGAATAAAAATATAAGGGACAATTTTATATTTAATTTTAATTATCCATTTAATTTTATCATTGTGTAATTATTTAATTTATTATAAGTAATTTTAATTTAACTAATTTATTATTAAATAATTAAAATAATAAGGCGTGGATTCATCCAGTAAATAATTAATTATTTCACTGGGTAAGTCTAGTAGCCTGGCTGACACTCCCTTACTCTAAAAAAAACAATAAAAAAAATGCTATGAATTTTTTCTTTTTATATTTCTTTAGCAGAGTAGGAAGGTTAGATATCTCCTTCCCAGGTATCCAAGAATCATGTTCAGAAGATTTCTTCTTGAATCTCAATAAGTATTCTGTAACTTTTTCAGCAGTAACTATTCTGTCATTTAGAATCTCATCAATTTCTGCTGTCTCAGTGATTTAATTAGGGGTCTTTTTTGGTCTTCCCCTCCTTTTGGGAAATAAATCATTATTGGATGTATAAGGTTTTAAAAGAGATATTGGAAAAACAGGATGTTTTCTGTCATATGGAGAATACAAAATAACTTCAACTGCATTATCACCAACCATTCTTCTTACAACAAATTGGCCAACAAATGGGTCTTTCAATTTGTTATAACCTTGTAAATTGAAGTGGACTGTGGAAATCAACACCTCATCACCCTTTTTAAAAGTGTATTCTTTATGGGACTTGTCCAATCTCTTCTTCTCATATTCAAAGGATTTTTCAATGCATTTTTGAGCATGACTTCTGCAAAGTTGTTGCATTTGAAGAAAAGATTTTACACCAGGATGTAAATCCTATTTAGGTATTCTATGATTGAGAATTTGGGCAGGAGTATTTGGAGCATATCCAAGCCAGAGCTCAAAAGGCTTTTGTTGAGTAACAGAATGAACAGTGCTATTATAAGCAAATTCCAACCCAGGCAGTAAGGTAACCCAATCATGAGTGAAACTGTCATTGTCTTTATACTCAGGGCCAAAGGCTCAGTTCCTTCTTATCATGTCCTCTAGAGTCTGAATCATTCTTTCAGATAATCCATCAGTCTGAGGGTGATGGGCAGTAGATAGTTTCAGATCACAACCACAAACATCCATCAGAGACATCCAAAATTCAGAAGTAAATTTAGGGTCTCTGTCAGAGATTATGGCTTTAGGAAAACCAGCAGGATTTAACATTTGAGAGCACCATAAGATAGCTAATTCTTTAGTGGAAACATCCTTTTTAGGAGGGATAAATATACACATTTTAGTGAATCTGTCCACAATAACACGACAAGAGTTATAACTGTCTTTTCCAGCAATAGGTAATCCTGTTAAAAAATCCATGTTTATTATCTGCCATGGTGCATCAAGAGGTTCAATATGTTGCATTAATCCAGCTCTCTTACCACTCAATCTTTTTGATTTTTGGTAAGAATCACAAGATTCAACATATAATTTGGTGTCTTCAGACATATTAACCCACCAAGCAGTGTTTTTAATTCTGATCATTGGTTTTTCAAGATCAAAATGTCCAGCTAATATGTCATCATGACAAATCTTCAAGATGATTTCCTTCATAGAAGGAGGATTAAAAATGACATTACTCAACTTTCTTATATAATATAGATATCCTTCATCAATTGAAAATTTACCTTTCTCCAAAGCCTTCTGGCACTTTGTTGGAAGGGTTTTAATTAATGCTTGTATTGAAGAATTCTTTGAATCATTTAATATGGTGCATAACTTTTTCAAGTCAGTGTCCTTATCATATTAATCCAGAACAAGCTGTAATAGTTCTTCCTCCATATCAACCACATATATCCCATAAATATGAATAATTTCATCCTCAGGATCATAAGCAGGATTAGAGTCATCATTTGGTAAAGGAAACTTTGATGACATATCCACATTTGAGTGAACAATACCAGCCCTATGAATAATTGTCATTCTCCCTCTGTATTCCTGAACAGCTAACTGCTATCTGAACATATGTCTGTTAGGTGTTTTCAAGTTTAAAAGGGATTTAACTGCACTACAGTCAGTAACAAGTTCAAATTTCTGGTCATCTAGGTAATAATGTAGCTTTTCTAGAGCACACACTACAGCTAAACATTCAAGCTGAGTGGCACCATATTTCAATTCACTATTTCTCAAGGTTCTTGAAATATAACAAATTACTATTTCTGATACTTTATCATTCATCACTTGTTTTTTATGGAGGGCAGCACCAAGACCAATAAAAATGGCATCAGTGTACAAACCAAATGGTTGATTAAAGTCAGGTAAAGCAAGAATTGGTGCTGACATCAAACAGTGTTTCATAGTGTCAAAAGCTCTCTGCCTTTCACTATTCCAGACAAAAGCAACATCCTTTCTAGTCAGTTGGGTAAGGGGTAAAGCTATGACTTGGTAATTTTCAATATACTGTCTATAGTATCCACACATTCCCAAAAAACTCTGGAGCTCTCTAACCGTGGTAAGAGCCTTCACCTGCTGTATGGCTGCCACTTTATTTTGTTCAACACATATATGTAACCCTGAAACAAAATGACCCAGCACTTTTAAGGAATGAAAACCAAATTTACATTTCTTCAAAGAAAGTGTCATATTTATTTCATCCATTTTGTGGAACAATTTAGACAGGTGGTTGAGATGGTCCTCAAATGTTTTTGAGAATATAATGATATCATCAATATAAACCATCATCCATCCTTCAATTATCTCCTGATGGAATTTTTTATCTATAACTTTTTGAAAAACTGAAGGGGCATTTTTAGGGCCAAATGGAATCCTAATATACTTATAAATACCCATATGAGTAGCAATCATCAGAAAATTCTGGGAATTATTCTCAACAGGTACCTGGTGATATCCCTTGTTACCATCCAAGCAGCTTATATATTTAGCACCTTGTAAGGTAACATGTATAGAGCTAATTCTAGGTAAAGGGTAGATATCATCAACAGTATAAGTATTTGATGCTCTATAATCACCACATAACATGGCTTTATCTTTCTCATAAGAAATTAGGACAGGTGAGATAACACAATATTTAGGTGTTTCAACTACCTTTTCAATAATATTCATTTTCAAAAGGGTAGAGATATTATCCTCAATATCTTATCTCTTTGTGGGAGAAGCAGGGTAAGGCTTCTTCTTCAAACTAGGTGGTATGTCAGTTAATGGACAAGATAATGAAAGTTTCATTTCTTCCTTAACTAATCCTAGTTCATGTGCCCATGAGAAAAGGCCATAGGAAAAGATTTTATCAATTTAATGATTGAATCTTTATCCTCACCAGTAATTTGTTCTCCAAAAGAAGCATTTTCAATTTCAGACATAAGAGCATGCATTTCCTTTGTAGACCTTCCTTTATATTGAATCACAGAATTACATGTGTTCAATTTTGGTTTTAAAAATTTTTTGGGGGAGAAAATCTTAAATTTTCTCTTCCCATTTATCCCCATTATGAAGCATTGGTTTAAAGGATCTAATTATATGCCATATTTGGTTAAAATTTCATTTCCTATGATAAACCAACTGCTTAAATTATCATTTTTCATGACAACAAAATCAAAAATAGCTCTTACAAAACCATGCTTATATTTAAAAAACACTGTGGCTTTGTATTTACCAATGGGGGACAAAACAGAGCCATAACCTCTCCAATTTTCAGAAATGATAGGCATCAGTTTTGATTTATAGTCTTTATCCACTGAAGCAAGTGCTTTTTCAGATACTACACTTCTTCCAGCTCTAGAATCCAGAACAACTTCAATGCTGGTTCCATTGATCAAGACTGGTGCTTTGAGAGGGGCCATAAGAATTGAGCTATCCTCAATGTTCCTTATGATCCCAGCATCCTAAACTGTGGATAAATCATTATTATCAATATCAATAGTATTTAAATAATGAATATCTTCTTCCAGAATCAAGATTTCATGTTGAGATTCATATGAAATATTGGTGGCACAAACAATTGAAGTATCATCTGGTGCTATTGTGTCATCAGCTTGCTCCTCAGTTTGTTCAACAAGATTTATCCACTTTTCACAAACATGGCCTTTCTGCCAAGGCTTGTTGCACTTGAAGCAAGTGTTTGTTGCATCCTTTTTTGGTGAAACAGGGGCAGAAGGTTTACCAACCTTTTCCAGAGTTTTCTGTTGGTAAGTTAAGGATTTCTCCAAAGGGGTCCTAGAAATGAATCTTCTGGAATCATACTTGTGGTTTAGAAGGATCTCATTACAAGTATTAATGAAGGAAGAAGGTTCTCTGGAGAACTCAGTTGTGGCCACTATCAAGTCTCTCAAGGACATTGGTAATTTATAAAGGATCCTGTCCTTCCATAACTCAAACTCCATATTTAGGTCCATTGCCCTCAAGATTTTTAAAAGTTTCATTAAAAAATCAATAGGTTTATCATTAGAAGAGCTATATCTAGTTTCCTCATTCTGCCTTTGTTGAGCCATCCTAAACTTGGAGCCACCAAATTGTGCTATAATCAATTTTTTCCAATCTTCCCATGAGCAGTCATTTCTATCCAGGAGAGCAGATTCATACCACATTAGGGCAACATTGGTGAACAAAGAAATTAACTTAGACACAATTTCCTCATCTGGGAGTTTGTAAGAATTTTTAAAGTTATCAATTCTGCAAATGAATTGCTGCCAGTCAGAAGAAGAATCACCATCAAATGCTGGGTACTGGTCAAGTTTTGGCCAATTCTTTTGATTTGAAAGAGCCTCCTTAATATTAGCTTTTTTCTGAGTAAGAAGCAGCTGTAACTTCTCCAATTGTGCAGTAATCTTATTGTTTAATACTTCTGTAGAAGATCCTGGTGCATCATCAACTTTTGATTGAAAATCAGTGGTATCAACAGGCATTTCTAAATCTAATTTTACTTTAGATGAACTAGCAACAGGTAAACTTGGAGCATCCTGTACCATATTTTCCTTCAAAGAAGTTTCAGAATATTTTTGATCATTAAAAAATGAATTCAATTTTTCTTCAATGGTTGTTAGTCTGGTTTTCACTCTTGGAAGACTAGATAAACTCTCATTGACTGTTGCAAAAGATAACTGGGTTTTATTTTTAAAAGATAAATAATGATCACTCAATCTTTTCAGGTTCATCTTATCTACCTCTAGCTCCAGGCAACAGGTAGATAGAGTATCTTTCAGTTTAGACAAATCATTTTTGATATTTTGCCATAAAACAACTTTCTTTTCATGGGTTGCTTTGTAATGAAACAAATCATCAGAAATTCTCTGTAACTTACTCCTCAATGCTTGATAACCCTGTTCAGCTAACAAACTATTATATTTCTGAGTAAAATGCATGTTGTTAATTATATGATCTTGTTTAGCAATAATATCCCTCAAATATTCATCATTAATGTTAGCTACATCTGGAGTGTTTCTCAATAAGGAAACAGAGTAACTTTCCAGATTCTCATAAAACTCAGGCTCAAGTGTTTCATCAATAATAGCCATATCTTGATTTATCATTGAAGTAGCAATTAGAACTAAAGGATTAGATACATTTGAAATTTGTGCAATTTGTCTACTATTCTCAGCCTCTACAGGTCTCACAGTCTCATCTCCTCTTCCAGAATTACCTAAAGGAACTGAATCAGTTACAAGAAATGGTACTTGAGATTCAATAGAGGGGCTTACAATGGCTTGGGCAAGACTTGGATGTGGTTTTTCTTTCTCCATTTTTCTCCTTGATAGAGATGATGAGGTTTTGGATTGAACTGATTTGTTCTTGAAGGACCTGCCTGAGGTGCTTGTTGCTGTTGCTGTTGGGACAGATAATCCCACTGGGTGTTCAGCCAATCTCACTGCCACGCTAAGACTTCCACCTTTTCTGGTTGCTGGGGGGCCAGTTGTGGAAGGGCTTTTGGAGAAGGAGGCTTCTTCTTCTCTTGAAGAAAAGACTCTATATTTCTTACCTTGTCTTCTAGACAGTCTATTCTTGACCTCAGCTTGAGGTTTTCTGTCCTCAACTCCTTGATGTGAGTAGAGAGATTTTTTACCTGCTGGTTTAAGGGCATCTTTTTTATCTTGAAGCCTTTGGGAAGCTCTTATGGGGGGTTTATTGCAGGTTTTTGTTCAGGGCATTTGCCTCTACCAGAATCTCCACTTCCTCCATTTCCACATCCTGATTGGTTTAATGATTTATTAATTTGAGCTAATTTTATAGTTAAAGGAGAACTCACAGAAGTAGCCTCATCATAATAAATCAGATCCAGTTTATCTTCACATGCAGCAGAAAAACCTTGGTCAGTCATTGTTTTAAATCTAACCTGAAGTGAGGGAAAGAAACAATAAGATAAATCAGTTTTATTTTTGCTTTTTTTAAAAGAAAAATAGAAAAGAGTATAAAACACTTCAGGACAAAAATCAACTGAAAATAATAATCAATTATTTATTAATTCAAAATAATCTTATAACCAGGATTTACAAGAAATCAACTGAAGAAATAAAAACAATTTTTAATTTAACAAATAAAATTATTATAATTATCGGGATATTTAATTACCAGGACTCAATGTCAACTGAAATAATTTAGTATAGATTTATTTTTTACTAATTATTAAAATTTTTATTTTCAGGACAATTTTTCAACTGGAACAAAAAAAATATTTTAATTTATCAGGACAAAGTCAACTGAAAATTACAATTAATTTAAAAAATAAAAATTTATTATTTCTAGGAATTAGAAAACAATTTCTCTATCTTTGTAAACTAGGAAAAAAAAATTTCAATTTACCAGACACCTCCCCCTGTAAAATGAGCAAATTAATGCCACTTACACAGTTCTGAGTAAAAGAAAATACGTAGAGTATGAAGAGTGCAAAATGACCCAAGAATAGTAATCAATAATTACCACAAAATATAGAACTATTAGTTAGTATATAAGCATAAGTTTTAGAGCGCTGTTCGATTACCGTTCGCAGAAAAAAATAAGTCACG
This sequence comes from Hemileia vastatrix, assembly GCA_030280995.1. Lineage (NCBI taxonomy): Eukaryota > Fungi > Basidiomycota > Pucciniomycetes > Pucciniales > Zaghouaniaceae > Hemileia > Hemileia vastatrix. The sequence goes on along the minus strand of JASXTE010000004.1, from coordinate 23,025,664 downwards.
TGATATATGACATTTGTTGTTTTTGTCATCCACTTGTCCTTATAGGTACCTCAATGGCGATGGTCACACGGTATCTGGTCCTCAAGATAAAAATGCGCCGTCAACGATTTGGAAAGGTTCCCAACTGTCAAGGGGTATTTCAAATCTAGAAGGTTTTATAGGGAGGTTCAATGGTGGTAAAAACGGGTTTAAGGGATTCAAACTCAGGTATGTATTTTCCTATCTTAAATATTATTTACTCAATAATAAGTGGTTAAGAGTTGGATTATTATTATAATTAATAGATTAGAATTAAGTTTTATGTAAAAAATAAAGCAGTAATAGATACTAATAAAGGGTTTTTTAATTAGTGGTAATAAAGTAAGTAAGTAATGAAGGAAGAAAAAAAACCAAAAGAGAGGCCTTATATAGGAAAAGGAGGTACAAAGCAGGGCAATCAAGTTCTAAAAACAGCAGTATGAGAGAGAGAGAAAAAGAGTATTCCAGAAGAAGTATTTTAAAATAATAAAGTTGTTCTAAAAAAAAGGCATCAAAAAGATGTACTCACAGAGTATTTCAGAAATACATCAATTTATTTAATATTTACTGTAGAAGTCAATTCTAAATAAGAAATTTGAATTTTTTGTATATATTTAATTTTATTTGAATATTAAAATCTGTTTTTTAATATAAATCTTTATTTCTTCCAACCTGTCAAATGAGCACGGTGTTGGAGAATAAAAATATAAGGGACAATTTTATATTTAATTCTAATTATTCATTTAATTTTATTATTCTGTAATTAGTTAATTTATTATAAGTAATTTTAATGTAACTAATTTATAATTAAATAATTAAAATAATAAGGCGTGGATTCATCCAGTAAATAATTAATTTTTTCACTGGGTAAGTCTAGTAGCCTAGCTGACAGTGATCCCTTGTGAATTTGAGGCAGTGTTGTAGAAAGAAACTTCTATTGCCACAGAAAATTTGGGCGGGTATTGCTAGTAATACCCATCATTCAAAAATGTTGGGATGTGGTTGGAAAGCTGTTGGAAGGCTGTTGGGAGTTCATTGTGAAACCAGATTTAAATTAATTGGACAAAGATTTGGTAATCAGTTAGACCTAGGTTAGACCAAACTCAATCACAGGTTTCTTGGAGCTTGGTGATTACTTTGATTTTGAGATGAGCACAGATTGAGCAAAGCTTGAACATATCACTTAAAATATCATAATATTCACTTTCCCATCTTGTGGAAAGCAAAATTTGATATTCGTTCTAAGAATATCTACATATATTTTCTTTCCAAGTTGGTAACAGAAGGTTAAACTGTAGTATCTCAATTATTACACTAGACTACATAGATATTTGATAAAACATACAATTCAAATCAATTTTAATATTATTGAGATCACCATAAGTGTCTGTCTAAAGAATTACAAAAAGTATGTTAGTATCAAGACATCATTCTAGGTAGTAGTTTCAATTTGGATTTTGAACTGACATCTGAAGCATTTTAATATTATACAGAAACATAAATAAGTGTAATAAGAGTCAAATTATTCTATTTTGTGATTATAATTTAACAATAAAGCACATTTTTATTAAGAAATTTTTTCTTCTTCCACAAACCCAAATTTACTCTATAGGCTCAAGATTTATTTTTAAGCCATATTATTCATTTCAGTTATAATTCATTTACTTCCAATATTTTTTAAAAAGATAATAATAATACATGTGAAAGAATCATGAGCTTAGCATAGCATATGCTAAAAAGTTATTTTGTCGTTTTATTCAAAACTGATTATTCATTTTTTGCTTCAATTCATCTTTTAACAACCACTATCTTCAGATACTATTCTTACTTAATATGTCAAGTCTCATATGTGTTTGACAGTTCTCAATAACGATCAATCAAATCTATATGAATGTGATTTCAAGATTTCAAAACTCACCAACCTTAACCATTTTACAGCGAGGCCATTTGAATGTTCATATTTTTGGACTATTAGAAGAAAGAAAACCAACCCTTGTTGGTAATCTTTCTCAAGTTCAGAGTCAGCACATTGGACCACTATTGGGTGACATTGGGTCTGGATCTCACCATTTAAACCAAAGAAGTGCCTTGAATCCTATGAAGCCTTTCTATTTTCATGCTTACTTGGTTCCAGTTTTTGGTAATAAGTATCAACTTTGGGGATGCCTCTTTTCTTCAAGTACACTAATAAGTCTTTCTAAAGAAGCATTTTCTTCTGCTTGAATTGATTTATGTCCGATCTTGAACTACAACTCCACTATCTTTTTTAATATTCTGCATGTAATTTTTGAAGGCTCTTTCCAAATATCTCAGAGTACTCAAGATTGGAAAGCTGATCAACTTATCCGAGTAATCAAAACAGTTCTCAAAACACATCAACTTCAAGCAATAAATTTTATGATTGACAATGAACAAATGTTAAAGGAAAAGTTGGATATCATGTGGAGGCACCAGGACAACCATTGGCTTAGAACTGGATTCGATGACTATAAAGATCAGTTTCCTAACAATCAATTAACCCCCGAAGGAAAAGGGTCAATACTTGCTGATGATATGGGTTTAGGAAAGACGCTTTCAACTCTTTATCTTATAAGTGCAAGTCAAAGTGAAGCAAGACAATTCCAGGTATCGGAAAATCAAGAAGGTATTAATCAGAGTTCAGCCACACTGATAATATGCCCCCTGGCAACACTATCAAATTGGATCAATGAAATAAGTGTGAACTTTGAAGATAATGCGCTTCCTTTCAAGGTTCTTTATGGGAAGGATTGTCAAAATACTAACGTCAATGAGCTACAGGACACTGCTATTGTTTTAACGACCTATGAAACTGCTAGCCTAACAATGTCAAAAAATCAGAGCCAAAAAAAGATACCGGTGACTCAAAAGCTCTTTTGGTATAGAGTTGTTTTAGATGAAGCTCAGTTAGTGCCCATTTCTATATCTAAAACTTAAAACTTAATTTTTATAATCAATTTTTATAAATATTCTTTTAGTTACATTAAAAATCCTTACTCGCAGAGGGCTCAAACAATATTTGACTTGGAATCGCAACACCGACTATGCTTGACTGAAACTCCACTTCAGAACAGGCCCACTGACCTTCAAAGTCTCATATTTTTTCTTAGAATTGAAAAGTGGCAAGAAGACTGGTTATGGAAGAATTTCCTTTTTCCAGGTTTGTAAAAAGGAAAGGCTAATTCTATTAAATCAATCAATCACTTAATGAAAGTAATAAGCCTACGTAGAACAAAGGATGCAATTTTGTCTCTTCCAAAAAAGATTCAAAGGGTGATATTGGTTCAATTAACAGATCCATGGAGGTCTAAACTTGATGTGCTTCAAGAAGGATTCACTGAGCGATATGGGCCCTCCAGAAGCACTGACATCACTTGGGACTCATCTGAGTTTCTAAGAGAGCTTGTCACCGGACAACCTACGCACAAGGTCGAGGATGTTCCTGTAAGTGAGATGAGGGATTTTAGAGACTTCTTTGAAGCACAGAGGAATGATTCGAGGAAATGATTCGAAGGTCACTCGAAGTAATAGCTATAGGTTTGAGGTTCGATTCGAGAAGAATTATAAACTAGTTTCAAGGTAATAATAATTCTTAAAATCTCACGAAGGGTTGGAAACTCAATAATCAAAGATTTAGGATTTAGAAATGAATATTTGAGAAGGTAAAAGAAAGATACAATAACAATGATTTAACTTTTAAGGTTTTTTACCACTATTAATGTAAATATGATATTATAATTTAATTCTAAGGAATATCGAACCAAATACCCAACTCCTTTTATATCCTTTGTTCCTCCTCGCATTGACCTCCCTTCCATCACAGCATTCCCATTCCATTGACCATTACTAACATACACTTAGACCCTCTCTACTAAATATCCGTTCATGCTCAATTTGTCCCTTTTAATTAATTAACAAAACTTTAATGAAAAAAACTACTACTATACTATTTCGTTGATCCTAGCGCTGTGTGTCACTTATTGAAAAGGACTAAGGTACCCTATTGGGAGATTGACTAATTTAGATTTAGAGTTTAGGCTAGCGCAGTTAAATAGCAGTACACAAAGGAAAATCGCAGTTGCTATGGAGAATTGCTTTCTGCGCTTTGAGTATAGATTTAGGACTCGATATTATTGATTTATTGAGTTAATTTCGCTTCAAGTGTCACGTGGCGCGTGACAGATGCCCGGGTATAAAAAACGCAAACTCCGTTGAGCTTGAACCATCTTCCACACTAATTTCCCTTGTCTAATACTTTTTCCCTCATCTCTCAATTATTTATTTTATAATGAACTGCCCTACCCCCACACCCACGCCTCCACACCCTAAAACGGATGGGGGAATAATCACACAACAATTTTCACAGACTTGCACGGCTTGTGAAAGCATGGAATATTTCTGTGTCGAAAGTACGGTGACTCGAGGCCCTCGCCAGAAATGCGAGTTTTGCCGTTGGCGGCGAGTGGCGTGCGATGCGTTGACGAAGAACGCGGAAATCGAAAAAAGATTTACAAAAAAAAATTTTGGGTAGTTCCGAAGACCAAAGAGGTGGTCGAAGACATTTGGGATGTCTCGATCAAAGATGAACAATTGGTGGGGGAAAATGATAAGGAGATGAACAACGAGATCTCAACCTGGGTAACCCAGGCCACGAGTTCGAAGCGAGGTGTCGAGGAAGAGGTTGACAAATTGGTGGAGGAGGATGAAGATGAAGTCCCTGTTCCAGGGCGGGCACCCAAGAAACTACGGGTGGTCATCGAGGACGATGAGGAAGAGAGAGAGGCAGAAGTTGAAGTGGCGCCCAGGTTATTTCTGGAGCCTGATCCCATCTTCGAGGTAAGTTTTAATTGTTTTATTTCAAGGATGAAGTTACTGATGAGTCTTGTTTTAGACATCGAATAACCTGGAAGAGCCGATTGCGGAGCCTGCGCCGGTTATACCAACTGAGGCAAACCCTCCAGCCACGGAAGTAGTTGAAGAGCCCGAAGACACCCTGGACCAGGTGTGGTCGAGGAAACCTTGTCAAGGTCGACGAGTAAGGTTTGCGGAAGAACTATGTGGGGAAGTCGACGCTATTATTGACGCTGCTTCCTTCGACGTGGCGGAGGAGCTCTTGGAGATTGGAGAGGTGGTTCCGGTAGGAGAGGAGGAGGTATTTGATAAATGCAGGAAGGAGATAAGGGTAGTTTTGGAGAAAATGAAAAGATTGGTTCGAGAAAAATTAAAAGAAAAAATTTGAAATGAAAAGGAGATGGAAAGAAGTAGAAAAAAAAATTGTATTTTAGTTTTATTTTATTTTTATTTTATTTTATTATTAGTATTATTTTTTTTATTGTAGGTGAATGTTGTTAATTTTACAAGATTTGAGAGGGAGAAAAAGAAGAGAAAAAAAAAGAAAAAAGAAGTTTTAAATAAAAAATTTTAGAATTTGAAAGAAGAATTTTAAAGAAAGAAAAAAGTTTGTTTTAATTGAAGGAAGTTTTAGTGTTTTTAAAAGGAAAATTTTTATGTAAGAAAAGAGAGAGAAAAAAGAAACGGTTTTGTGATTGAGATGAGTTTTTTAAATTGAGGATTTTAAATTTTTTTTTTTTTAAAATTTTAGTTTGAAAAAGAGGAGAAAGAAAAGAAAAAAAAACAAAGTGTAGAATTTAAGAGAGTTTGAAAAGAAGATTTATTTGTTTCGAAGAATTATTATAGGGAGATTCAGGGGTTGAAGTTAAGTTCGAGGAAATGGTCGTGCCATACAGTATTTGATGATTCAAAGGAAAGAAAGTCTTTAAAAGAGAGTATAAATTTTTTGAAAGAGAAATTTCTGAAGAGAATTTTAAATTTAAGAAAAGAATGTATTTAAAGAATTGAAGAAGAAAAGAAAGAAAATATTTAGAGAGATTTATGAGTTTTTTATTTTATTTTATTATTTATGTTTATTCTATTTTATTTTATTTTATTTTATTTAATTTAATTTAATTTAATTTAATTTAATTTAATTTAATTTAATTTAATTTAATTTAATTTAATTTAATTTAATTTAATTTAATTTAATTTAATTTAATTTAATTTAATTTAATTTAATTTAATTTAATTTAATTTAATTTAATTTAATTTAATTTAATTTTAATTTTGATTTTATTTTATTTTATTTTATTGTATTTAATTTTAATTTTGATTTTATTTTTAGTTGGTTTTGGAGGAAATTTATAGAAGGAGAAGAAAGAAAAAGAAGAGAGAAAAAAGAAAACAAGGCTAAGAAATTTAAGAGGTGTTTTAGATTTTAAAGAAAGAAAGAAAAAGAAAAAAAATTTAAGTAAAGAAATTTTAAAGTTTTGGTTTTAAAGGATATTTTGCATGAAAAGATTTTAGGAGTTCAGGAGCATTAGAAACATTGATGGCTGGTTCCCAGGATGTTTTGTCTGAGTCATTGAGGAAGCCTTCCCATTCCACGAGGTATTGAAGTTTCCCCTTGCGTATTCTTGAATCAAGGATACGACTTACTTCCCACTCAAGATGATCTTCTACTTCGACCGGTTCCGGAGGGGGTTGGTTCTTGCCCGGGTATATTTCTCGAGCCAGTTCCAGGAGAGATACATGGAAAACAGGGTGAATCGCCTGCCATTTAGGAGGTAACTTGAGTCAAAATGCAGTTTTAGAGACTTCAGAGTCGGTTTCAAACGGTCCCAAGCGCTTTTCAGCCAGTTTCTTTGATGGTCTTGTTGTTCGGATTTCTCGTGCATCGAGCCATACTTTGTCGCCTGGTTTAAAGGAAGGAGCAGATTGTCAATGTTTGTTGGCCTGTTCCTTGTATCTTCGAATCGCTGATTCCAAATTTGTTTTAAGTTCTTCTTGGAGTCGTGATATAGTTCGAAGATAATGTTCCGCAGGATGATTAGTTCCTACATGAATTGAGTTGAATCAAGGATGTCGTCCATAAATGGTTTCGAAGGGAGATTGTCGTGTCGAAGAATGAGTCGAGTTATTATAAGCAAATTCGGCCAATGGTAGCCATGTGGTCCAATCGTCTTGTTGGTAACTAACATACATTCGAAGATATTTTTCGAGGATTTGGTTATCTCTTTCTGTTTGACCATCGGTTTCAGGGTGATAGGCCGTGGAGAGATTCCTCGTGATATTGAGTTGTCGACACAGTTGGGTCCAGAATGTGGATACAAACAATGAGCCTCTATCTGAAATAATATCATTTGGTAAGCCGTGTTTAGAAAATACATATTCTAAAAACAATTTTGACAAGTCTTCTGCTGTAGCAGTAGTAGTGGTTTTAATAAAAATAGACATTTTTGAAAATCTATCTACTATTACTAATATAGCATCAAAATCATTAGAAATAGGAAGTTGAGAAATGAAATCCATCGATAAAGATTCCCAAGGTTTAGAGGGAATAGGAAGTGGTTGAAGCAACCCATGCTTCCGGTGACGGGGAGCCTTATTACTATTGCATTCGTAACAAGCTTTTATATAGGCCTTGATTTCCTTGGTCATACCTGGCCAGAAGAAATCCCTCGCTATTAACTGGTAGGTTTTATCAACCCCAAAATGACCAGCTAACGGAGAATCATGTTGACTATTGAAAATCCATAATTTTATCTCATTGTTGTCGGGTATGACTACTCTACCTTCGAAGACTAATAGACCTGATTCAATACTAAATCTTTTGGCCCCTTGCTTCGAGAGTATTTTGTCTTTTAACCCTAAACAATAATAGTCCTTCGACTGAGCTTCGAGGATGTTGGATAGTGGATTTCGAAAAGATTGAATTTTCATCAAATTAAGTTGATGAGTCGTTAACATTGATTCGTTGAAGATTTATTGCACATTTGCTGGGTTCTTGTCAGCAAATGCGTCCCCCCGCTGTGGGTAAACGTCGTCCCGACGTGACAAGATATCTGGGACAATGCAGTTTTTTCCTGGGCGATAGGAAATAGAGAAAGAAAATTCAGACAAAAATTCATCCCACCTGGCTTGACGCCTGGTTAACACTTTAGAAGACATGAAGTATTTCAAAGCATTGTGATCTGTTAAAATTTGAAAAGGACTATCTAGGCTGAGAAGAAAAGAACGCCATTTTTTAAGACAATGGATATTAGCTAAAAGCTCTTTGTCATGAATTTCATAATTTAATTCCGCGGCTATGAGTTTGCGTGACTCAAAAGCAACAGGATGAAACAAATTTGTTTCAGGATTTAATTGGGAGATGACCCCTGCAATAGCATAATCGCTCGCATCTGTCTCAACTATTGTCGAGGCAGAAGGATCAAAATGCCGAAGAATTGGGGCTGTGGTGAACGCCGTTTTTAGTGCTTCGAATTCCTTTCGTGCTGTAGAAGTAAAATCAAAAGGAATATCTTTTCTAAGAAGAGAAGTAAGATTGGAAATAGTTTTAGAGTAATCTTTAATAAATCTTCTATAGAAGTTTACAAAACCCAAAAATCCTTGGAGTGATTTAATGTTTTTGGGCTCAGGCCATTCCAGGATTTTCTGGACTTTTTTGTCATCCATGACTAAACCGTCAGTGGACAACGTAAAACCCAAAAAATCAATTGATTTGAGGTGGAATTCACATTTATTATGCTTGGCGTAGAGACCATGATCTCGAAGACGATTTAGGACCTGTCAAACATGATGAATATGTTCATCCAGTGTTTTCAAGAATATTAAAATATCATCTAAATAGACGACTTCAAATTGTTCAACAACATCTTGAAAGATATCATTAACAAAAGTTTGAAAAGTTGAAGGTGCGTTACATAATCCAAAAGGCATAACTAAATATTCAAAACTACCAAATCTAGTGCGCATTGCAGTCAGTGGTTCATGACCTTCCGCAATGCGAATAAGATTGTAAGCGCCTCTAAGATCAATTTTAGAAAAGAAATTAGCACCATTGAAAAGGGTAAGAAGTAATGACATAGGAGGAACAGGATATGCATTCTTCTTTGTGACTGTGTTGAGCTTTCTATAGTCAACACACAACCTAAGACTACTGTCCTTCTTTTTTACAAAGAGGACTGGGGAGCCGGTTGGAGATTTACTGGCTCTGATGAAACCTTTAGCTACATTCTCTGCAATGTAGTCTCGAAGAACTTGAGATTCGTCCTTCGATAAAGAATAGACAGGACCTGCCGGAGGTACTGGGCCTATTAACTCTATTTGATGGTCGTAGGGTCGATGAGGTGGTAACTTAAAGGCCTTGTGGATTGAGAAAACATCGAGGAAATCGTGGTAGATTTCCGGTAGAGTTGATTTGATGGCTTCAACGTTTATTTGGTCGTCCTCTTCATCTTCGAGAGAATCTGTTGAGGGGATACCTGTATTGAGGGAGCATAATTCGATTACTTCGAGGCAATTTAAATCCTCTTCGAGTGAAGTCATCAAGCTAGAAGGGTTAGCCAATTGCTCATTTAAAGAAGGTACAGATTCTTGCAAGTCATCTGGCAGAGATTTGTCCTCTAGCAGGACGTTGTCAGGCGGGTTGTTTAACTCCCTATTGACCTGCATTGAAGAATCAGAAATATACTTAGAGTGTGGGGTGATCAATCCCCTAGTCCAATCAATTTCGGGATTCCAATGCGTTAAAAAGTCATGGCCAAGAATGGTATCTTCCATCCTTGGGGCGTCCAAAACTGATAATTCCCACTTGAAGGGGGGAAAATTTGGAAAGTTGAAAACCCATAAAACTTTCTTACTTACCCAATATTTGGGTTCCTCTGATTTGACCAAATAGATGGGAGTTCGATCGATATCTGTAAATTTTAGTTGAAGCTTTTCGGCAAAAGATAAACTAACAAAAGAAATTGAAGCTCCAGAGTCTATAAGACAACTGAAGGGGATATCCTCCTTAAAAAGAATGAATCTCAAGCGGTTTAAGGCAACTCCAGTCCTTAAGATATGGAGGTTCTGTGCACTGGGAGAGATAAGATAGTTTGCTTTGCACACAAGTAAACTATCTACTAGTTTTTTGACTTCGAACTAGTACCTTCTCTTTCCTTCAACTTTACACAGTCTTCCAACTTGTGCTTACCCCCACAATACATACATAACCCATTATCTGCTCTTCTCTTCCTCTCAGCTTCTTTAAGTTCCCCTTTAGGATCCAGTACTTTGCTGATATCGCCCGGGGCCGAGCCTTTTGGTCGAGGTTTATCCTTTCCCTTATTGGGTTTGGATTGAGTCGAGGAGGATTGATTTGGTCGTGGGTGTGAAGAAGGTCCCGATTTAAAATTTAGGCCTTGAGATTTGTTGGCATATTGACGATGTTGAAGTCATCCTTGATAAACGCCGTCAAGTTCGAGGGTTCGATCCATTAAATCCGTTAAAGTAGTCATCTTCTGACCGTGAAGATTTAATTGATCCAGAATCCTCGAAGGAAGTCCTTTCCTGAAATGATACTTAAGGGAAGCATCATTCCAACCTACTCGAGTTTGAAGTTCTCTGAAGTTCGAGATATATTCAGAGGCTTTACCATTATCACTCATGCGAAGAAAATCAAGTTCAATTTCTGCGTTGTCCGTTTCATTAGGGTCCCCAAACAATGTAACAAGTTGGTCTTCGAACTTTTCCCAATTATTGATAAGTAAGTGGGTTTCTGTCGAAGAAAGCATGAGTAGATAAGGTTTGAACCATCTTGCTGCTTTCCCGGCTAGGAATGAAGAAGCGTAAACAACCTTTGATCGGTTGCTGTTAAAGGTTCGAGGGTCATTATGGAACAGTAGCTTGCAGGTTTGCAAGAAGGGTCGCAATCTGTCGGGGTGATCTCCGTTGAATTTGTCAGGAGATTTCATAGAAGGAGTTTTGAACTTAGATCCCTCTGAAGACGTTGGATTTGAAAGGGTTTTCATAAAAAGTCTCATGAAATCTTCCAGAGAGTTAGATGGTCCCGGTTCTGAGGATTGGCCAGAAGGGTGATTGGCAGGGGCGGATGGTGCCTCATGCATTGTATCCTCTCCTTCTTCTTCATCACTAGAATCCTCAAAATCTTGTGGAATGTCTTCTACAGATTGAACTGAATGTTGCCGTTCCCTAAGGTCGAGTGGTTCCAAAGAGTGAGTGCAAGAAACAGACCTTGTGGCTGTTGGCCTGCCTCTAGCGCGAGCTCTAGTAGTAGCGCCTGTAGGAGGAGTGCGTTGAACAGGTGCCATTTAAAATTTTAGAAGCACCTAAAAAGACGTAGTAGTGCAAAGAATGGAACTAGGGAGAATTAAATTATACTGTCACCGGACGACCTACGCACAAGGTCGAGGATGTTCCTGTAAGTGAGATGAGGGATTTTAGAGACTTCTTTGAAGCACAGAGGAATGATTCGAGGAAATGATTCGAAGGTCACTCGAAGTAATAGCTATAGGTTCGAGGTTTGATTCGAGAAGAATTATAAACTAGTTTCAAGGTAATAATAATTCTTAAAATCTCACGAAGGGTTGGAAACTCAATAATCAAAGATTTAGGATTTAGAAATGAATATTTGAGAAGGTAAAAGAAAGATACAATAACAATGATTTAACTTTTAAGGTTTTTTACCACTATTAATGTAAATACGATATTATAATTTAATTCTAAGGAATATCAAACCAAATACCCAACTCCTTTTATATCCTTTGTTCCTCCTCGCATTGACCTCCCTTCCATCACAGCATTCCCGTTCCATTGACCATTACTAACATACACTTAGACCCTCTCTACTAAATATCCTTTCATGCTCAATTTGTCCCTTTTAATTAATTAACAAAACTTTAATGAAAAAAACTACTACTATACTATTTCGTTGATCCTAGCGCTGTGCGCCGCTTATTGAAAAGGACTAAGGTACCCTATTGGGAGATTGACTAATTTAGATTTAGAGTTTAGGCTAGCGCAGTTAAATAGCAGTACACAAAGGAAAATCACAGTTGCTATGGAGAATTGCTTTCTGCGCTTCGAGTATAGATTTAGGACTCGATATTATTGATTTATTGAGTTAATTTCGCTTCGAGTGTCACGTGGCGCGTGACAGAGCTGATGATTTAAAAAAAATTCTGAAACCATCCAACATACAAAAATCTGGATGAAACTCCAACTTTTGATTTCACCTGGAAGCATTCCGCAAAGGTTTGTCATCTTATAGGCCACTTAAAAAACGTTTTGTCTGGTGAAAGGGATATAAATTTTCCAAAAGCTGTTATATTCTCCAACTTTGCAGACTTTTTGCAGATGTAAGTTTTTCTATAATGACTTGTTTTACAAAATTGTGTTGGCTTATTAAAAACAATTTTCTAATATTTCAAAATAGAATAAAAATGGCTTTAGATGACCACAATATTAGGTATACCCAGCTTATGGGTGAACTCAGCAGGACAAAGCAAGAGAAAAATATGCATGTATTCCATTTTAATGAAAATTGCCAAGTTTTGGTTGGAATGATTCAGGCTGCAGGAGTGGGTATAGATCTCAGGTGTGCTCAAAATGTATATATAATGGTGAGCTCAATGTCTTTTATTTCATATTAAGAACAAAAATATTAAATTTTTTATATGTTCAATGTTGAAATAGGAGCCAAGTTGGAATCCAGCAGTTGAGCAGCAGGCTGTTGATTGGCTGTATAGAATGGGGCAGAAAAATGAAGTAAATGTTTTGAATTATTTTGTACAAGGAAGTATAGAATTCAGCATGTATAAGATTCAAAGGAAAAAAATGGAGCTAACAATGTAAGCCAAATTTCATTTCTATAAATTTTAATGATAATAGTAATCATTAAAATTATGTTTTTGTTTTCAAGGCTAAGTGTCCCAAACAGTGGAAATGAGTAGTATGAGTGTGCAAACCTATTATTAAGGGAGTTTGTCAATCACTCACATTAGAGGAAGAAAGAATTTCAAGGAGAGCAGGTAAATTTATGGGATTTTGAGGATTTAAAAGTCTGAGTTGTTGAGGATTTAGAGATGCAAGATATAAGGGAGAATAACAGTCATTCGGCAAGCCCTGGGGGACATGAGAAAGATTAAGGTTAGGGGATAATGTTTAAACCAAACTTATTCTTTTGTACAAGGCAAATTCCTTTAGCACACTTCCAGAGTAGGTTGAAGTATCTCAAATATCAAAGTGTTGTTGGTCAAGATATTGTGCAACTTTAGAAAAATCTTCAGACCTCCATTGCATTAAGATATGTCTTAACAATCCATCATTATCAATTTTGGTGTCTGAACAACACTTGATGTTTGTGAAAATGTTGTGATAAGTTTCACAATGTGGAAGTTGTTTAAGAAGTATAGTTCGGTTAACTGAGTTTTAAGAATCTTTGTTGTTTGAAATAGAGGTCATAAATAAAAACGGTTGAAAAAAAGGGGATTTTCATACTTTTTTTTTATTCTATATTTATGCTTTCTCACTTTGATTATTTCTTGAGAGCTATGAGAATCCTTCCCAAGTCTTAATTTATCAGCATGACCTAAAAACCAATGGTGAAGAACTCCCATTTGATTTGAGAAGCTAATTTGAGTTGAGTAAATTGGATATGCAATCAAATTATTGGTTTTTAAGGCATTGTCCCAGTGTTTAATGAGAATATTTTCCAAGACCTGGTTCCATTTTTCAAACCAATCTAGGTTCCAAGCAAAAGTTGACCCTGGGAAACCGCACATGCGAAGGTGGTCAATAAAAGATTCACGGAAAATTGGTGGAAACTTTTCTGAAACTGCTGAATTTGATTCTGGATGAGGTAGTTCAAAGACAATGTTGCAAGAACTCATGTTGAATGATGAAAATCTGTCTAATTGCTCTTCAGTAGGGTTTGTTTCCATCCATTTGATTCTGGTGACATATCCAAAAGTGAAGGACAAAACTTGTGTATAGATCTACAAAAGTGAGAATTGAATGGAGGTAAAGTCTCATTAAAAATTCTATTAAGTGTTCCTGTGTTTGTGGGCAGGTTTCCAAGAGGACAGTAAGAGCTACTAGGCTTCATAAAGAATTAGATTAAGAAAGTGTTCAATTAAATTAAACAAAGAGGAAGGATAATTTGTTGAGCTCCAAAACTTTATGATCAAAGTTGGTTTAAGGAGAAATGTCACAAAAATTAAGAATAAGAAATATTTCAACTTTATGGCATTATAATATGCATAAATTCTGTTTTTATATGCAATTTGAACTCAAAAGGAATGGTATAAAATTAAGAGAATGATTATGTGATAAAAGCAGACTCATTTGAGAAACGGATTTTTTTTTTCTTTTCAAAAAATTCTTCCACAAAAATAATTTGATAAATGTGAGGCTATGTTCATTTTTTGATTACCAAAAAATTATATTTGGTCCAATATGATAGTAATACATATTCCATTGAGTAATTTTTGTTCAACCTGAATAGATAGACTAGAGTGTCACTTCATCACATTTATGTATGAAATTTATACAAGGTTTCAGCTTATTTGTAATTCTTTAAGGTTTACACTTTTGTAGCATCTATTATTTGAGTATTTTTGATTTTTTCTTTATGGAAAATTCAACCTAGTACAGACCAATTTTCAAAGTGAAAGTAATATGTTTGTGATCATTTTTTTACAAAATTTTAACCTTTTTTTTGGTTTCAACTTTGATTTTTGGGGTAATTTTTTAAATAATTATGTTAAAAATATGGATTAATTTTCTTATAGTCCATAACTAAGAATTTTTATCAAAATCAAATAATTATAGGGTAGTTAGATATAAATCAGAAGGCATTTGATAGAAAAATAATTAAGATGCTTGTGCGTACAATAGAATTTTTTCTATGATAGAAAATATTCTGATAAACATGCATGCATTGTTGTACAAATGCAGAGAGTATACAGAATACAAATAAAGTAGACTGCATAACTTTTAATCAATATATAATTTATCTGATTAAAAATTAAATAATTTCAACACATATTCCATCATATTCTTTTGATAAAAAATGTAGCTTATATTAGCTAGTGCCTTTCAAAAAAAGGAATACCTTCAATCGGTAACTTCCAATAGCTATCTTATTATTACAATTATCACAATTACAATGCCTCCATTTTTCCATGTATGTCAATGTCAATATCTTGGATGTGTCAATAAAAAGTATCAAACTTCTTCTGGGTCCTTTGAAGTTGGTATGGCTTTCAAAAGCTCTAATTCTTACAAAAAACATCAAGAGGAAAGAAATAAGAAGGACCAGATGGTTATTTCTTCCAAAAATCTATTTAACATTGGAAGTTCCAGCTCCACATAAACAGTAAGCTGTATATCTATATTTCAATGTGAGAATAAAAGTCTTTATGATGTTTCAATGATTTATTACATAGGGGCAGTTGCTATTAGGGGCAGAAGAATCTTCAACAGTCTCTAGAAATTCAAATCTTGGGGAACGGTATAGCCAAATAATTATGTGGCAGGCAGCAAAGCTTTCTCTGATTCATCATTTGAGCAAAGAAGGTTGTACTCAATTTTTGGATGAAGAAATTAAGAAGCTCAAACTTCTAGGTGATAGTGGAATACTGGATTCTGATAGCATTGTTGGCCTGATCCCATGCTCAATAGATACCGTTTTTAGTCGATTAAAGCTCAATCAATCATTTTTCACTAAAAAATGCTGTCCTAAATTCTTTGCTCTTTATGAGTATAACTCTGAATCTCAACCATCTATACTATGTTTCAATCAACCGTTTCTTTCATCATCAAAGCACTATTTAAAAATGTTTGGAGCAGGACAAATTGCAGTTAAATGTGATGAAAGGCTGTATTTGATGGAGGAACATCAAGAATATGTAAAATACTTATCTCTTAAAAAATTTCATAACCATTCTTTTATTGACTGGCTTAAGGAAAAGATCAAACTGTTCAAATTTGAGCTTCTGATTGAGAAGAAAAACCCAGTGGAAGAACATGTAGAGTGTGATTTGATGAAGGATGTTTGCGATGGTTCAATTTGGAAAAACTTTCCCATTACCACTCCAGCTCTGGATAGCAATTATGATGAATATACAATAACTTCAGGCAACTTAATGTTTACTTTATATGTCGACTGGTTTAGGCCTGGTGGCCATAGGATTGGAGGTCATCAGAAGTCTGTAGGAAATATTATGATGGTGTGTATGAACCTACCTCAAGAAGATAGATACAAAATGGAAAATCTTTTTTGTATGCTATTATACCTGGACCATCAGAACCCACAAGTGAACAGCTTAATTAGCTTCTAAAACCACTGGTTAATGATCTACAAACTCTATGGGATGGTATATTGATTGAAAAGACGCATCTTTATCCACAAGGCCGGAAATTAAGAGTTGCATTGTTCTCTTTGATAGGTGACATTCCTGCAATACGAAAATTGGCTGGCTTTTTGAGTCACTCTACTAAAATGTTCTGCTCTTTCTTTAATATCTCTAAAGATGAAATTAGTGAAAAGAATGTGGGAAATTTTTCATTACGGAATCATGAGGATCATATGTGCTGGGAAACAAAGTGGAAAAATTCTAAGTCACATTGGGAGCATGTATCAATTTTTCAGAATCATGGGGTATGATAGAGTGAGCTGAATAACCTTGAATATTGGCGTCCAACTGAATATTGCTCAATTGATGTTATGCATTCACATATGCTTGGCAACCTAAAAGATCACAGTCTAAGCTATTTTCAAATCCAAAATTCAGAAAAAGATCTAGAAAGAAAGCTGGAAAAGGATAAAAATTGGCATGTAAGAGAAGAAGATGACAATTTCATTTCTGATACTTCACTGAAAAAACATTCGAAAAAACGTAGAAGTAGCTTAAGCACCACAAATAATGATGATGATGATACAGGACACACAAGACAGCACAAGTGGCAAAGACTTACAAGTTCAAGACAGTCATCAAGTCATCATGGACTAGATAATGAAGGATTGGGAACAAATCAATCAAGAAGCCAGAGTAGGTCATCCAGCTCCAAATTTATTCCTCCATATAGCGATTTGGCCTCAATACAGTCTCACAGCAGTTACAGTAGGAATTCATTGTATAACTTAAAGCAAAGGAGCATTAGCATATCACAGAGTGAAGGATCTCACTCATCAAATGAGACAGCTAGAGATGAAGAAACTAAAAGGAAAGGTAAGGAGAAAGAAAATGAAGGTAGAAGTAATCCACGAACCACGGCAGCAGAGATACAGGTTGTATGGAAGATGATTGATCAAGTAAGAAGACCTTCCTGGCTAACACGAGTTCCAAAATCAGTAGGATCTAAAAAGGCAGGATCCCTCAAGGCAGCAGAATGGCACATGCTGTATACTCTCTACTTCCCTTTGTCACTTATACCCCTTTGGTCTGAAAAATTTAAATAATCTGAATCTTCAGCTTCCTCATCTGAAAAACCAAGAGAATATTATCTTCTCAAGTCACTTGTAACATTATTCTCAATCACCAATTTTTTGACATTAAAAAATATACAGACTAATGAGGTTAAAGATCTAGATAAATTTCTGTTAGAGTATTGTGAGTTACTGGAAGAGGGTTGGAAGAATATTAATGCAAAGCCAAATCTGCATATCACTCAACATTATCCTGAAATGATAAAGCGTCTTGGTCCACCATCAGGTACAGCTACTTGGTCTGGAAAGCGGGTGAATCATATATTATCTGAAATTCCAAACAATCACCATCCACGTATGTAATGTTTGTAAGCAATGATTTAAAAACTCAGCTGTGCTAATTTATTAATATTTACCACAGGAGAGATACGGCTAACAATGCTCAAACATTGGTATTGGAAGTCTAGGGTATTAGATCTTGGTGAAGCTGAAGATAATGATCAATGTGAGACTAAAAAATCCATATTGATCTCGATAAACAAAACAAATGGATCCATCTAAGTATGGCATTATTTACTAAATGGGTAAGGGCACGAATTGGAAAAGAGACTTTAAGATGGGCTTTGACACCATCAGAGAAAAGTGGGGATTGGGTAGTTGAAAATGTAGCAAGCATATTGATACATGGAACGAGGTTTACTAGTTACCTTTGACACATTGCTAATTCAACAATTGAATTCTACTATGGAAAAGATAGCCAGTTTAGGCAAATTGATGATCTTTTCAGGTCAAAGGAAGAGAATGATCAAATATATTTAATAGTAAGTCCTTTCAAGGATCTCCGTCCAGAAGAAAAATCAAAGGATCCCCATGAGCTTTTCCCACAAGTGCATTGTCAGTTAGTAAGAGTAGCCAAAGCAACTCAAATTGTGATTAAGAAAGATGCAATAATTGGACATTCAGCTACTTTCGAGCACAAAAAAGGAATGTTTGGAATCAAAGATGAGGTTGTCACTGCCATTGGACTGCAGACAGTAGTGAGTGAAAAAATTAATCAAATTTATTTTCTGTTGACTAACATCTTTGTGTTAATTTGGGATTGGGGAAATTTGTAGGATTGGTGATGTTTTTAAATGGTGAAAGAAATAATTTAATGCTCAATTAAAAAATGAAATGCATCCAACTTACCTTATCAGAAATCAGTGAACAATTAATTTGGTTGCTTTTATTGCGAGAGAACCCATTCTTTCAATGAGTCATTTTTATCTTAAATGTAAGAATGAAAGAAAGATAATCATGATAATGTGAAATATGATAAAATTGTTACTTAATGAATAAACTTCTTGCTCATTCATCTACTATAAATAATTTGACCTTCCAACTTTAGCTGATAGGTATATATTATTCACTTTATTTTTTGACAAGAGAACATACACGTTAACAAGACTATATAAATAGTATCTTTTTTTACTTTAGCTTTCATAGGTATAAATTTTAACAACTGATTATTTTTATTTTATTTTATTACAGTTCATTATGGATGATAATTTTGAAGGGATGTCTGTTGACCCAACCGATTCTGATTGTTTTCCACCTCAACATACTAATACTGGAAATACTCCACCACCACCCACTACTGATCCACCTCCAGATGCATCTCAATCTGTACCGCCTAATCCTAACCCACAACCTAATCCCAATCCAGGCCAAGAGTCTCATTCAGAACCGAGAAATTTTAATCCCAATCATCCTTCTGCTCCTGAAAGTGCTGATCAGCTAGGAAGAGATTGGGCTAGTGAAGTATTGAGGGAATTTTTCGGAGACCAATCATCATCTGCTCAGCCTAACCAAGAAGCAAGCACAAGTGGAGCTGGTAAGTCAAATTTGTAGAGTATTCTTTTATTGAAAAATAACCAATTTAATTAACTTATTTGAATTTTTAGTGAATCCCTCAATCATTATGGGTATCAGTGATTACCACAGACTCAATTCAGCAGAGTCTTATGAACGAGAACGGGGATTAAGGGCTGTAAGAGGCTTATTTAGAAGGAATGATGTTCCAAGGAGCTCAGACAGTCTAAATAGAAATATTTACCACTTTCTGAAGTATTGTCTTGGGGGACCAACACAAATAACAAAATCTCCTGCGAGCCCAACACCTTTGGAGATTGAAAATTGGAAATCTTGGAACCAATTCAAACTGTCCTAACCCAATTCCAATATTCTAACTGCGCCAATTCTGCAGCTGATCGACAATTTCTGATAACCAATTCTATAGCCTTCTTGCGATCCAAAATTCGACTACCCAAATTTTTACCAGCACCTGATCCTCGAGGACTAAAAGGAGGAGCACCGCTCCCACTTTCTGTCAAAAGAAACTTAGAGCGTGAAGTGAAAGAAAAAGGTTTTTGGAAATTTGCCTTTGATTGGACTTGCCTTGATTTTTCGGAATCAACTTGGAATCAAGTCATGGGAGGCATAGTATGTGACCACTGTACCAGGTGGCTCACCACCTTGAATACAATTGATCATTCAAAGCTTCAGTTCACTCAATGTGTTATTGAGAAATGGGTAGTTAATAAGGGGAAGGAGATGATAACGTTATTTGGGAAAAAAAAAGGAAAGGGTAGCAAGAGAAAAGATCGAAAAGAGGGCAAGGGCACAAGTAAAACGTTATTGGACCAAGGTAAGTTTTTTATTTTACTTTGCTTTTTGTTATTATGAATCTTATTTAGTTGGAATTCAGATTGCTAGTGCACGCTACAAGTTAGAAAAAATCTCTGCAGTGATGTGCCAGGTTTTGTTGTGCTTTTTCATGATACTAGGTGCATCTCTGATATTGAGGAAGGCCCAGCACCAGCCCAAACTGCACCTATCTGAGCTATTCCTGGATGGCCAAATCCTGAACTCAATGATTTGTTTAAAAAAATGGATAAGATGACAAAGGACTTAGCCCATACACCAGCTCAAAGAAAATCAGCATTAAAAACATATTCACGGTCATCAGAAAGGACAGTTGCACAAAATGGTGTATTCAATGTTCCAAAATACCTCCCCAAGAATTTCTATTCAGCAACATTTTTGCAAGGATTATCTGTGAATGAACATTAGTCACCTAGGTTTGGAGCTGATATTGATCTGGTAAAGATTTGGGAATCAATTAATAGACCATCAACATCATCATAACTTAGGTATAACGGTGATCTTCTGTGTAATATAGCTATCTTATATTGTATTTTATGTATTCTGTTTTTTCAAAGCAGATTGGCAAATGTTATAAGGTGATATTGAGAAAGAGTAACATTTTTTTTAAGAAAAACAAATAATGTATGAGATATAAAAATGTATTTTCAACACATTGATGGTCCATACCTCTTTATGTCACATTTATGTATCCATATTAATTTCAATCGAATTTAATGTTGACCAATACATAGTGAATACACGCTATGCCACTTACGCTTTCCAGGCATAGCTACCATTAAATATGCCAGTATCGAAATTATTTTTGATCAAAATCAATGAGCATGTTAATCATGAATTACAGGAGTCAAATGCATATTTTAATGCATGGTGCCCTTCCAACATTAATTTCGATCGAAATTTATTTTGATACTGGCATCTTGCATGGTGTCTATTCCTGGAAAGTGCAAGTGGCATAGTGTGTATTCATTATGTATTGGTCAACATTAATTTCAATAGAATTTAATATTGACATTTGCATATTGAACCCAAACCAGCAAACAACCCGAAAAATTCTTCATAAAACTGCTCATTAATTTCGATTGAAAGTAGGATTGACCATATAAATATTGAATGGTAGTTATATCTGGTGTGTGTAAGTTGTAAAGCTTGTGTTCAATGTGTATTGGTCAACATTAATTTTGATTGAAATTAATATTAATGTGTAAATGATGTATACATGCTCAATATGCATTGTAATATGTTTACTTAAGAATAGAGGGCCCTACTTTTCATCTTAGAGAAAAATGCTTGGTGGCATGTCAAATTCAATTTTTATTAAAATTAATGTTGACATGTTACCATGCATAACAGTAAGCAACTGACTGCATAAATTGATGATAATCATGAACCTTAATTTTGATTGAAATTAATGTTGCAAAATTCAGATTGAATAAAAGCTATGCCACTTACACTAGCCAGGCATATTTACTATTTATTATGTATTGGTCAACATTAATTTTTATATAAATTAATATGGATATGTAAATTTTATATTTACCCTTAACATGTATAGTAAATTTCAATACTTAAAAATACTTGCTGTCCTTTACATGTCATGCAAAAAAGCATCATATCATTTCAACATTAATTTTGATCAAAATTAATGTTGGCATGCCATTATGCATTGAAAAAACTAACTGACTGAAAAAGTTCATGATAAAAATTCTCATTAATTTTGATCAAAAGTAATGTTGACCAATACATATTGAATATAATTAATCTCTGCTTACTCAGACAAGATATAAATACCATTCAATATGTATATATTCAGCCTTAATTTCGATTGAAATTAATGGGCAGTTTTATGAAGAATCTTTTGGGTTGTTTGCTGGCTTGGGTTCAATTTCCAAATGTCAATATTAAATTCGATTGAAATTAATGTTGAGCAATACATAATGAATACACACTATGCCACTTACACTTTCCAGGCATAGCTACATGCAATATGCCAGTATCAAAAGTAATTTCAATTGAAATTAAGGTTGGCAAGGCACCATGCATAAAAAGAAGCAGTTGACTCCAGAAATTCATGATTATCATGCTCATTAATTTCGATCAAAATAAATTTTTGATACTGGCATATTTAATGGTAGCTATGCCTGGCAAGTGTAAGTGGCATAGCATGTATTCATTATGCATTAGTCAACATTAATTTCATTTGAAATTAATATGGACATGGACTATGCATAAAATTCCAATAATTATAGGTAAGCTAAGCAGTTAGATTAACTGGTTTGATCAAGTACACCATATAAAAATTGATGTTTTAATGCCTTGTTTAATTCCAATCAAAATTAATTTTAAGCCATGCATTTTGAATTTTATCTATGTCTGTGTAGTCCATGTGAAATGGCTTGTATTCAATATGCAGGGGTCTACATTAATTTCAATCAATATTATGAGGTTCATTGCCTCATAATTTTGGTGGTTTCTGTCAGGGTTTCATGCATGGTGCCATATGATACTTGTTAATTACTATCAAAATTAATTTCAACACCAATATATTAAATACAAACCATGGCACTTACAGTACCTGGTCATAGCTAAAATTCAATATGCCAGTCTCAAAATTAATTTCAATAGAAATTAATCAGGATCCATGAAGTTTATCAATAGTGTATGAGTTAAGTTTCAAGTCATATGTTTCATCATTTTCTTGCACCCATTTCTAGGTTATCTCAACAATTTTTTTCAAGTTTTATTATATTAATCAAAACTGTGGTAAGTTGTGAAAAATTAGCTAATACAAATCTCAAATTGAATATTAATATTTCAATAATTTTGAATGTTGCTTAAGGTATTTCATTGGGTGATTCATAATAATATTTTATCAACTTAGTAGTCCTATAACTTTTGAAAAGTAACAATATTGGTATAGTTAGGGACAACAATGCAATATATTGTGCAGACTAAGATATATTGTAAAATAAAACTATTCAATTTTTTCCCCTTAGTTGTATCCAAGTTTATCAATGGTTTGGTTACGGTGCCCACACCCTAGCCTGACACTCCTCCTGTCACTTAAAAAACAAATTCTTATCTTAAATTCTAATGCTACCAATTTTATATTTATAATTCATTTCTTGTTTGATGAGGCATATCAGTATATTTGTGAATCTTGCATTGTCATCTGAAAGTAAATTTAACAAATATTTATAAAGCATTATCCTTTTTTTTCATATAATATACTAATTAAGTGTATCTCCATTGTTTAGGAGTAAATTCTAATTTAAAAAATTATGTATTTACCCGTGGCAATTTTCATATGGGATATACATTTGTTATTATTTGTTTTTCACACTAAAAGTCCCCAAAGAATTCCTAGTATTTTCTTTTAGCTACATCAAATTTCACTTCAATATAAACAGATTGTGATTTAGTATGTTACTCAGTTTACCCCACTATGAATAATACATGTTAAAAAAAGCTCTAATAATATAAAATTTGCCTCTTTATTTTTTCTGTTTCTTTCATCCTCACTTTAATTTTAATCTTATTCAATTTTCTAGAATAGAGTTTATTATAATTATTCATCATATTACATCATAATTTTTTGATATTATCAAATACTTTTTTTTAATATTCATTAATCAATATGTCTAGTATTCGAAATCCTACACCTCCACTTTGTATGAATATCATGTTCCTCTCTCTTAATTTATATATTTCACTTATGTTCTATATCTTTTTTTTTCAAAAAATTGATTTTCCAGCGCCTGAATGTGTTTCATCCCACTCTCTGATTGGTACTCCCTGTGAAGCTTTTGAGCTTGCACCATGTCTGCCACATGGCATGGCACCTAACCCTCCTGTACTTAGCAATGAGAGGCCGGAAATAATGAGAGTTCATTATTGCAATTTACTTGAATTGGATAGAGATAAAAAAGATGAGCTTGTCAAGATCCTTAACAATAATCCTTCTCCTACATATTTATCTAACCCTTGTAATGACTTACTCCAATATGTGAAAAGCCTTGAAAAATGTATGTTCTTCACTTTTTTTGTCTCCTTTTAAATTAGTAGATAAGATTATTAATATTTTTTTTCTTCATATGTATTTGTAGCTTACGAGGAAGGTATGATTCCCCCTGATGAAATCATTGTCATTAGGGATGATGATGAGACAGATGAACCATCAGCTTTAACTCATGCTTCAACTTCTAAGGAAAATCTTGATACACCTGTAATCCGCTCCAAGAAAAAGAAATTATCCCAAGGCTCCTCTTTTGTTTGACGTATTAAACTGGCTTCTGCAAATGAATTTTCTGATGTATCAAATAATAAATCTCAAAAAAAAAAGCAAAGGCTTTGATAATGAGTATATTCTTGTTTCCTTTTTTTTTATTGTTATTCTTTTATCTTTAAAATTCTATCATATATCTCTTTTATTGCTTACATATTGTACTTTTTATCTTTCTTTTGATCTTTTGTACCAGAAACTCACCTACTAGAGATTGTTCCATCCATAAACGCCCTCTCCCTGATGAAGATGATGAAAAGAGAGATGAAAATAGCAATGGTGAACTGTCAGAATATGAAGCTATGCTTTCTCATCAAAACAAGAAAACTTTAAAATCTTCTTCAAGACATGACAATATGTTTGATAAGGATGATGATTCAAACCGCTCATCACCGAATTATTTCATTTCTAAGAAGCAATACCCATCACCTCCGAAATTACCTGCTTTGACCACTTTGAAAGCTTCTCTACCAATGAAATCAACTCCAATCAAGATATCAAAAAAACCTCAAACTTATTCACCCTCAGTTCCAAAAGACTCTGATTTTCAGGAGGAATTCTGTAAAATTTATAATATTTATAAAGGTAGAATCAGCATGGCAAAGGTCCTCTTTTCATATTCTGAGTTTTAAGGGGTCATTTCCTCATTTTTCATTTATAAAAAATTGCTGTTTAATTTTGTTTTTTGTGTTTTACGGGCTAACCTTAAGTCTTAGGGTTAAGTGCTTAGTACCGTTGGATAGAGCTAATTTTTCTCTATATTTCATGTCTGAACGTTGTTATAGTGAAATTCCGTGTTTTAAAGGTTTTAGTAGTTGTAGCTAATTTTTCCAAGTAGATTAGTGGTTTTTATTGGTTTTCTGGCTTCAGGGAGGCCGGGCCGCTTCAGGCGGCATCTCCGACGTCGGGCGGCACGCCCGCCTCTGTTTTAGGAGGTTGGGGAGCGCTCCAGGAGGGTTTTTTATGCAATTTGGCAGGTACAGGCGCCAGATTGGTGGGTGCGCATGGGCTCTAAGCTAGTGGTCTGTGTGTACATAGTGAATAAGACAGTTTGGGGCAACCTTAATCATCATAAAACCATCCGGAGGTGATCTCATTGTTCCTCACTCAGTTTTCACTGTTTTCTGGCCACAATTGGCTGTGTTTTGTTGCAAGTGAGTTCTTCATTTAACTTAACTTTGGCAACTGTTTTCTCTGTTATAGTCTTGCAAGCTATAGCAAGTATTATTGCTGTCTCTGGTGTGGATTTGCAGCCTACATCAAGTATCTTTGCTGTCTCTGGTGTGGACTTTGTTCTACATTTTGGTTCATTGGTCTGGTAGTCTATCTGGGGACTACTTTCTTGGCTCATCAAGCAGTCAAGTGTGTTAAACAGGAGCTTTAGCAAAACAGGAACCAACTTACTTTAGCAAGTAAATCTCACTCTATTTTTCTAAAGGGACAGGGGATTTTCTCTCTGGTTTTTCTCCAACTCCCTTGGTCAAGGCCTATAGCTAGTACTATAGGATTGTCTACATCAGTTCTGCATGAGACTCTTGGCCTGGATTGGGATTAGGTGATGGGTTAGGATTAGGGGGTACAGATTGAGATGCATCTGGAGGTGGATCAGCAGCGGGTGGTGGTGGAGTATTTTCAGTATTAGTATGTTGAGGTGGAAAAAAATCGGAATCAGTTGGGTCAACAGACATCCCTTCAAAATTATCATCCATAATGATCTTTAATAAAAGAAATGAAAAGAAAAATAATCAGTCTTTAAAAATTATACGTATCAAAGTTAATGTAAAAAAAGATACTATGTTTATAGTCTTGTTAACGTGTATGTTATCTTTGGGAAAAATAAAGTGAATAATATATAGCTATCAGCTAAAGTGGGAAGGTCAAACTATTTATAGCTGACGAATGAGCAAGAAGATTATTAATTAAGTGACAATTTTATCATATTTCTCATTATCATGATTTTCTTTCTTTCATTCTTACATTTAAGATAAAAATGACTTATTGAAAGCATGGGTTCTCTTGCAATAAAAGCAACCAAAGTAATTTTTCACTGATTTATGATAAGGTAAGCTGGATGCATTGCATTTTTTAATTGAGCATTGAATTATTTCTTTCACCATTTACAAACATCACCAATCCTACAAATTTCCCAAATCCCAAATTAACACGAAGATGTAAGTCAACAGAAAATAAATTTGATTAATTTTTTCACTCACTACTGTCTGCAGTCTAATGGCAGTGACAACCTTGTCTTTGATTCCAAACATTCCTTTTTTGTGCTCGACAGTAGCTGCATGTCCAATTATTGCTTCTTTCTTAATCAGAATTTGAGTTGCTTTGGCTACTCTTACTAACTGACAATGCACTTGTGGGAAAAGCTCATAGGGATCCTTTGATGTTTCTTCTGGACGGAGCTCCTTGAAAGGACTTACTATTAAATATATTTGATCATTCTCTTCCTTTGACCTGAAAAGATCATCAATTTTCCCAAACTGGCTATATTTTCCATAGTAGAATTCAATTGTTGAATTAGCAATGTGTCAATGGTAACTAGTAAACCTCTTTCCATGTATCAATATGCTTGCTACATTTTCAACTACCCAATCCCCACTTTTCTCAGATGGTGTCAAAGCCCGTCTTGAGGTTTCTTTTCCCATTCGTGCCCTTACTTATTTAGTAAATAATGCCATACTTAGATGGATCCATTTGTTTTGTTTATCGAGATCAATATGGATTTTTTTAGTCTCACATTGATCATTATCTTCAGCTTCACCAAGATCTAATACCCTAGACTTCCGATACCAATGTTTGAGCATTGTTAGCGGTATCTCTCCTGTGGTCAATATTAATAATTTTGCACAGCTGAGTTTTTAAATCATTGCTTACAAACATTACATACGTGGATGGTGATTGTTTGGAATTTCAGGTAATGTATGATTCACCCGCTCTCCAGACCAAGTAGCTGTACCTGATGGTGGACCAAGATGCTTTATCATTTCAGGATAATGTTGAGTGATATGCAGATTTGGCTTTGCATTAATATTCTTCCAACCCTCTTCCAGACACTCACGATACTCTAACAGAAATTTATCTAGATCTTTCACCTCATTAGTCTGTATATTTTATAATGTCAAAAAATTGGTGATCGAGAATAATGTTACAAGTG
Organism: Hemileia vastatrix; assembly: GCA_030280995.1. Taxonomy (NCBI): domain Eukaryota; kingdom Fungi; phylum Basidiomycota; class Pucciniomycetes; order Pucciniales; family Zaghouaniaceae; genus Hemileia; species Hemileia vastatrix. Next base: position 22,998,211 of record JASXTE010000004.1, on the reverse strand, counting down.
ACTTGAGAAGATAATATTCTCTTGGTTTTTCAGATGGGGAAGCTGAAGATTCAGATTCTTTAAATTTTTTAAACCAAAGGGGTATAAGTGACAAAGGGAAGTAGAGAGTATACAGCATGTGCCATTCTGCTGCCTTGAGGGATCCTGCCTTTTTAGATCCACCTGATTTTGGATCTTGTGTTAGCCAGGAAGGTTTTCTTACTTGATCAATCATCTTCCATACAACCTGTAGCTCTGCTGCCGTGATTTGTGGATTACTACTACCTTCATTTTCTTTCTCTTTACCTTTCCTTTTATTTTCTTCATCTCTAGCTGTCTCATTTGATGAGTGAGATCCTTCACTCTGTGATATGATAATGCTCCTTTGCCTTAAGTTATACAATGAATTCCTACTGTCACTTCTGTGAGACTGTATTGAGGCCAAATCGCTATATGGAGGTATAAATTTGGAGCTGGATGACCTACTCTGGCTTCTTGATTGATTTTTTCCCAATCCTTCATTATCTAGTCCATGATGACTTGATGACTGTCTTGAACTCGTAAGTCTTTGCCACTTGTGCTGTCTTGTGTGTCCTGTATCATCATCATCATTATTTGTGGTGCTTAAGCTACTTCTACGTTTTTTCGAATGTTTGTGCAGTGAAGTATCAGAAAAGAAATTGTCATCTTCTTCTCTTACATGCCAATTTTTATCCTTTTCCAGCTTTCTTTCTAGATCTTTTGCTGCATTTTGGATTTGAAAATAGCTTAGACTGTGATCTTTTAGGATGCCAAGCATATGTGAATGCATAACATAAATTGAGCAATATTCAGTTGGACACCAGTATTCAAGGTTATTCAGCTCACTCCATCATATCCCATGATTCTGAACAATTGATACACGCTCCCAATGTGACTTAGAATTTTTCCACTTTGTTGCCCAGCAGATATGATCCTCACAATTCTGTAATGAAAAATTTTCCACATTCTTTTGACTAATTTCATCTTTAGAGATATTACAGAAAGAGCAGAACATTCTTGCAGAGTGACTCGAAAAGCCAGCCAATTTTTGTATTGCAGGAATGTCACCTATCAAAGAGAACAATGCAACTCTTAATTTCCGGCCTTTTGGATAAAGATGCGTCTTTTCAATCAATATACCATCCCATAGAGTTTGTAGATCATTAACCAGTGGTTTTAGAAGCTAATTAAGCTTTTCACTTGTGGGTTCTGTTGGTCCAGGTATAATAGCATACAAAAAAGATTTTCCATTTTGTATCTATCTTCTTGAGGTAGGTTCATACACACCATCATAATATTTCCTACAGACTTCTGATGACCTTCAATCCTATTTCGAACAGGCCTAAACCAGTCGACATATAAAGTAAACATTAAGTTGCCTGAAGTTATTGTATATTCATCATCATTGCTATCCAGAGCTAGAGTGGTAATGGGAAAGTTTTTCCGAATTGAACCATCGCAAACATCCTTCATCAAATCACACTCTACATGTTCTTCCACAGGGGTTTTATTCTCAATCAGAAGCTCAAATTTGAACAGTTTGATCTTTTCCTTAAGCCAGTCGATAAAAGAATGGTGATGAAATGTTTTAAGAGATAAGTATTTTACATATTCTTGATGTTCCTCCATCAAATACAGCCTTTCATCACATTTAACTTCAATTTGTCCTGCTCCAAACATTTTTAAATAGCGCTTTGATGATGAAAGAAACGGTTGATTGCAACATAGTATAGATGGTTGAGATTCAGAGTTATACTCATAAAGAGCAAAGCATTTAGGACAGCATGTTTTAGTGAAAAATGATTGATTGAGCTTTAATTGACTAAAAACTGTATCTATCAAGCATGGGATCAGGCGGACAATGCTATCAGAATCCAGTATTTCATTATCACCTAGAAGTTTGAGCCTCTTAATTTCTTCATCCAAAAATTGAGTAAAACCTTCTTTGCTCAAATGATGAATCAGAGAAAGCTTTGCTTCCTGCCACATAATTATATGGCTATACCTTTGTAGACAATCCTATAGTACTAGCTATAGGCCTTGACCAAGGGAGTTGGAGAAAAACCAGAGAGAAAATCCCCTGTCCCTTTAGAAAAATAGAGTGAGATTTACTTGCTAAAGTAAGTTGGTTCCTGTTTTGCTAAAGCTCCTGTTTAACACACTTGACTGCTTGATGAGCCAAGAAAGTAGTCCCCAGATAGACTACCAGACCAATGAACCAAAATGTAGAACAAAGTCCACACCAGAGACAGCAAAGATACTTGATGTAGGCTGCAAATCCACACCAGAGACAGCAATAATACTTGCTATAGCTTGCAAGACTATAACAGAGAAAACAGTTGCCAAAGTTAAGTTAAATGAAGAACTCACTTGCAACAAACACAGCCAATTGTGGCCAGAAAACAGTGAAAACTGAGTGAGGAACAATGATATCACCTCCAGATGGTTGTATGATGATTAAGGTTGCCCCAAACTGTCTTATTCACTATGTACACACAGACCACTAACTAAGAGCCCATGTGCACCCACCAATCTGGCGCCTGTACCCGCCAAATTGCAGAAAAACCCCTCCTGAAGTGCTCCCCAACCTCCTAAAACAGAGGCGGGCGGGCCACCCGACGTCGGAGATGCTGCCTGAAGTGGCCCGGCCTCCATGAAGCCAGAAAACCAATAAAAACAACTAATCTACTTAGAAAAATTAGCTACAACTACTAAAATCTTTAAAACACAGAATTCCACTATAACAACATTGTGACATGAAATATTGAGAAAAATTAGCTCTATCCAATGGTACTAAGCACTTAACTCTAAGACTTAAGGTTAGCCCGTAAAACACGAAAAACAAAATTAAACAGCAATCTTTTATAAATGAAAAATGATGAAATGACCATTTAAAACTTAGAATATGAAAAATGTCTTCAAGACATAAAATATAGAGGATTACCAGGGCTATCCAATGATAGTACCCACATACCCGCAGACCCAATATCCACAGAATAAAACCAGAAAAATACGCAATTCCTTAACAGATGTCAATTAAGACATGCACAAACAGTGACAAATCACACAACAAAGGCCCCTGCCAATGTTGGAAGACCACATCCTCCCTCCAATTGAGAATTTCCACATTCTTCCTTCATCGGACCACCATGTTTAACCTTCTTCCCAAATCTGCCTCTGAAATGGGCCCCTGCCAATACTGCATCGACAATAATTTAATCTGCGCCATGACACCACCTGTCCATTCATACAGAACGTCCTGCAATGTCTGCCAATCCAGAAAGAAACCTGCCACAGACCTGGTCCACTTTCTTCCACAAAAAAAGATCTAGGCCATCCATCCTGATACCCAGATTAATCAAAAGGCTCCACCCTTCCCAGAAGAGTGCCACAACCCATAAAACAACTAGTTCCCCCATCTCTGGTCCATCTGATGGTAAAGAACTTTCTTTTCTTCCTTCAAATTTAAAACTGATAACTTCTCAGTTCCTCCCTCTTCTGATAGTGATGATAACAATGTAGGATCCATTGCACCACCAACACCAACGCACTTGCCCACTATCAAGGCCAATTTCCAACAACATACATCTCAACAGAAACAACTTCTGCTTCACTACTTCCAATCCACTCCTGCTAGAGATCCACAGGACATTGAGAACAGAAGACACCTCATTCACCAGTTCAAGGCTAATTCTGTACACTTCATTTCATCTCTTGATTCCCTCTGTAATTCCACTAGTAGTTGAGTTTGATTCAGAAAATAAAAATTGACCACACCCTCTATAGGATGTAACCACAAACAACCCTCTGTTTTAAGTCTTGGGGGACAATCCTCATTTTATAGTCTTGGGGGACTCAAAAAACCTCAGTTTAAAGTCTTGGGGGACTCAAAAACCCTCAGCTTAAAGTCTTGGGGGACTCAAAACCTAAATCATAAACACAGAACCAGAGATCAACCACATTAAGACACAGAAAAAAAACTAACATTCTGGGGTAATTGTGAATAGAGCTGCCAGCCCATCAATTACCCCCAAACTTGCCTTTTCTAAATTCGGAGGCTCCCCCTGTGGATACCCTCACCAATATTTCAAAACCAACTCCAACAACAAAAACTTTTCCCTCAGTTTATAGTCTTGGGGGACTTACAACCCTCAGTTTAAAGTCTTGGGGGACTAACACAGTGTTCAGTTTAAAGTCTTGACAGACTAGTCTTGATAAAATATTGAAACCAGCCAGTTTAAAGTCTTGGAGGACTTACAGAAACCAGATTTCAGTTTAAAGTCTTGATGGACTGCATTGATACCATAGCTTTTTCAGTTTAGAGTCTTGATGGACTGTCTTGATTTTTGCATAAAATAGACGCAGCCAATTTCATGCAGCACACCTCTGCAGCCAACCTGCTGAACTTCCTCCTTCACTTCATCATCTACCCATCACTGACAACAATCTCCTCCTATCCCTTTTCATCATCTTTTCTCACCACAGATCATGTCTGTATCTCCTGATGTTATCCCTTCTACTCTCCTTTGCTTCACTGCTCCCAAGGACTATGCCTGAAAACTGTGCATCCACATGTGCAGACCTTGCCCATTCACTCTTCCAAATCCTGAATCCAAATTCTACAACAGGGCTTGTGATTCTTGCTATTCCAAAAAGAAAAGATGTGACAGAGACGCCAACTACCCTATTCCTCCTCCTTTACCTTCCCACAAATTCATCTCCATATCCCCTACCAGATCCCCAGAGCTTGGTCCTTCCTCTTCCTCTCTATCTTCTGCTCCTTTCAGAAGATCCAGAAGCTCAGCTTCCTGCACTCTTCCCAAAAGACCAGCCTTAGCTTCCCAAGAAACTGCTTTTATCTCCGCTAAATTAGCTCCAAAAGCTTCAAAATCAACTCCCAGGCTTCTAGACCGCGTCCAGGAGGCCCGCCTGCCTCACCAAACAGTGAAAATCAGGGCCAAAACCTCCAAAAATGACCAGAAAACAGAAAAATTCATTCAGACAACAACAACAACTCAACCCAACTACCTCCTACTGCTCCCAGAGCAATGCAATCCACCCTTCTAAAGTCCAAAAGCACAAAAATTTCCCAGATTTCTAAAAGACCTGCCAGAGAATCCCAGGAAGAAACCAGAACACCACACACTACTCCACAACAACAACTTCGTCCCCAACTAAGACAAAGAAACTAAACCTCTCCTCTGTCAGCCAACTACTCTTCTGACAGTTCCATCTCTTCAAAATCTCCATCCAGAAGAGATCAATCTGCTTCCAAATCCCCCTCTCCTGCTCCATCCTTTAACAACCCTGGTACTCCATCACCAGCACCTTCTCCAGCTGAATCCAACAGAAATAACAACCACAACAACAACAACAATCCCACTGCTCCAAATAGGCCCCAGGAACATCAGCATCCCAGTTCACCTTCTCAGGATCCTTCAGAGGAAGACCATGAGAATCCATATCTTTCCCTAGTTGATCCACCCACTATGACCATTACAAAATTGTCAGAGATCCAAATTCCAGCTGCTTACAGATTTGATGAGCTTCCAATCTGTAAGTACCAAATTAATTATTCCATTTCTTCAACAAAATAATTTCTGATCCAATTCTTCTTGTCTAGTTGGCACCCCTCCTCCTGAATCTATTATTGGAGTTGTCCAACCTCTTGAAACTTCTTTGACCCTGGATTATGGAGACATGAAGAAACACCTAAGCACCATGTATTCCAACATGCTAAAAGCCTTTGCCCTCCATGGAACTTTAAATGACTTTGAAAAATCCCTGAGAAAGCACCTACTGGACAACCACTGGAAAATTTCTAGGATCATTAAACACACCCTCCAGCACTTCATTCCTGCCTCTTCTTCTTCCTCCTCTGAACTTCCCTCTAATTCAATTCCTGACCATTACAATCCCTATAATCTCTCCAGCAGGATGCACTTCAAAGAACACAGTGCTTCCCACAATCCCAACAAAAAACAAAAACGTCATCACAATCCAGACCAGCCTCCAGAAGCTTCATCATCCAGACAATGAGCTCCTGCAAAAAGATTAGAAACATAATAATAATATAAAACAATTAATAAAAATAATTTCAGAATTTTTTTTTTTTTTATATAGTGAGATACTAATATATTAAAATTAAAAATTTATAAATAAAATGAAATAAAATAAAATAAATGAATTAAAATAAAATATAAAAAATAATACAAATGGTATCTCCCAGCCAATTGATGAGCTGATCCCCTGATACCTTACCCACATCCAAGTGCACCTTGATGTGGATGCAAAATTAATTCTTTTAAATGGTTAACAGAAAACAAAATTCAAAAAATTTAGAAATTCAGAAGATAATAAAAATAATGAAACACAGAAACACATGAAATAAATAATAAATAAAAAAGAAAATAGCATTGCCCGGCCAATTGATGAGCCTTTCCCCACCAATGCTTGCCCACATCCAGGTGACCCTGATGTGGTAACACCCTATATTTTTGATTTTATAATTTTAAACAACCCCCAGAAAAAAATTAAAAGAAAAAAAGAGAAAAAAGAAAATAATCTAAAAATGCTATCTAGCAAAAACATAACTTCAAAATCAAAGACAGTCCAGCTCCATAGATGGTCCAATAAGAGAAATTCCGATCCAGAGAAATGATCACTGGGCGGGCTCCCTCCAATAAGTAAAAATGATGGGAGACCACCAGTGATCCACTACCAATCTGAAAGAACCAAAGATAAAGAAGCCAGTTCCAAACCAGTTTAAAGTCATAGCGGACTTGAAACCTGAATAATAAACAACAGAACTAGAATTCAACTAGGAAAAACAAAAGACTTGAGACAGACATTCTGGGGTAACTGTTCTACAGATCAGCCAGCTCATCAGTTACCCCCACACTTGCCACAATAAAATCTAGAAGCCCCCCCTGGATACCTTCTAACCAACAAATCACAAAATCCAACACAATAAAGTAAAACCAATAAAAGTGAAGATTCCAGCACTTGAAAACCAAAAGAGTTACCAGTTTAAAGTCATAGAGGACTAAAAACTGTGAAAAGAAACCAATACTAGGGTTCAACCAAATTAAAGAAAAGGGTTGGAAACAGACAATCTTGGGTAACTGTTGATAGAGCAGCCAGCCCATCAGTCACCCCCACACTTGCCAAGACAAAATCTAGAGGCCTCACCCATGGGTACCCTCTAACAAAAGTTTCCAACAAACAGATGCATAGCATCACCAAAAAAAAACCAAAACTAAAGAATGGTCCGTAGTTTATCCTCATTGCGGAGTCAATCTTCTTTATGCCTAGTGCCTCTGAGATAAAACATCTTCACTTGGTCTGCAGCCACCCTCTTTTTCAAGACTGCACCATCCAACTCTTCCAAAACATAAGAACCTCCAGACACCTGAGATCTGACTCTGTAAGGTCCATTCCATCTGTCAGAAAACATTTTCCCCCACTGACTCTCCAAACTTCTAATATACACCAATACCAAACAACCAGGTTTCAAGGGATTCCTGAGTCTATGAGCCAACTTCTTGTCCCAGTACCTGACTGATTGACTCCTAATCTTCATCATTCTAGAGTATGCCTTCTCCTGACATTCCTTTCTACATTCCAACTGTTGCATCCTGGCACAGAGCAAATCTTCTGTTGAGTGCACGTCATCCCAATCAATTCCAAGATATGAGACAGCTTCCAATTCCACTGGTAGAAATGCTTTCTGACCAAAAATTAACTTATAAGGAGAATAGCCAGTTGTCCTCTTCACAGTGACCCTATCAGCAAATAACAACAAGGGTAAATAATGCCTCCACTTTTCAGCACTATCTCCACACATCTTCACCAAAGCATTCTTGATAACTTGATGGACTTTTTCAACCATGCCTTCAGCTTCAGGATAATACGGTGTAGCCACTCTAACTTTAGAACCAACACTAGCCACAGCTTCTTTAAATTCGGCACCAAACTCTGGCCCACCATCAACAGTCACCAACTTCATCAACCCATACCTATAAATCCACTCCTTCTTCAAAAACTCTGCCCCATTCTTGGCAGTCAAATTAACCAGAGGCACTGCCTCAACCAAGCCAGACAAATCATCCCTAGCAACAATCAAGTATTTATACCTGCCCTCTTTAATATGGACAGCATCCAGACTGACTCTTCCAAAAACAGTTGATTCTCCAGTAGCACGGCCCACCTCTTTAGGTTTCAAGTGACTTCTTCTTTGACATTTTTCACAAGATTGAACCCAACCCTGCACAGCCAACTTCATACTTGGCCACCAAAATCTGTCTGCTACTCTTCTATAAGTCTTTCTTGACCCTTCTTCTGAGTCACCACCACTTGAGGATTAGGATGTCTCCTCCTCATCAACCGCCTTCCTGACACATAAAATCCAGGACTCTTCTTGATTTCCAACCAAGTATCATCATCACAACTATCTGGCCTCTCCAAGGTCAACAGATATTCCACCAAAATAAAATAAAACCCAGACTGACCCCAGGTCTCATCTTCAAAATCCAACAACACCACATCCAAGGGTACAATTCTTTCACCAAAATCACCAGTATGAACATGAGCTAATTGAGCAGCCCAACCAGGACACCAATCCTTAAATTTCGGCACGTCCTTCTCTTTCCACTAAACCTTATGAGAATCCAGTTCACTAACCAAAACACCCTTTTCCAATTTTGAGCTGTCCCAAACAACAACTCCATCTTCATCAACAAAAACATCCTGATCACCAGAATCAAGATCAGATCCAGCCAGTTTAGCCTCTTGGGGGAGGTCAGAAAAATCTTCAGCACCCTTTGTCCTGGCCCTAACCACTGGAACATACTCATCAAACTATTCAGCCTCAGAATCTTCATCTGTAGGTGGCATCCTTGATAATCCATCAGGCATAGTAAAAGTTTTACCTGGTTTGTGTACCAGGTCAATAGAAAAATTTTGAATAAATGCCACCCACCTAGTCATTGGAGCATTTGGAAGACTAGGTGTATTAATCATCTGAACCAAAGATTTTTCATCCACCTGCAGCTCAAAATGCTGCCCCCACAAAACCGTCTGTAGCTTCTTTAAAATTTTAGCTACGCCACACAATTCCAACTTAGGTTGAGAATACCTAGATTCCACCTCATTAAACACCACAGACTCATATCTTACTGGCCTGACCCTCCCAGTCTTATCCTCCTGAGACAAAACAGCACCAGAAGCAATATAACTTGAGTCCACTGCCAGATAAATTTTTCCAGCACCAACACAATAATCCAACTTGTGAAGAACAATATCTTCACCAACAACCTTTTTCAACTTCTGAAAAGCCTCTTCACACTCTTCAGTCCATTCCCAATCTGCATCTTTTCTGGTCAACCTCCTTAAAGGTGAAGCCAACAAAGAAAAATCCTTAATAAAAATCCTGACATATACACATACACCCAAAAATCCCCTGACTTCAGTAGTATTTTTAGGCCTTGTCCATGACTGGATTTTATTAATCTTCTTCTTAGCCATAATCCTTCCCTCTTTACATACCACATGACCCAGAATTTCCAAAGCCGGAACACAACAACAGAATTTTGACCCTGAAATGGTCAAACCAGCCTCTTCAATCCTAAAAAACACTCTCTCTAGAGTTATTGCATATTCCCACACAAACCTCCTTATGCCAGGGTTCTCAGCTAACACCTCATTACCATAATCAGTGGATGGTCCTTTAATTCCACCATCATCAATAAAAATACCAGCATGAGTAGGAACCTCATCCTGTAAAATCCAAGCCATCTGTGCTTGATATACTGCCACTGAATTAGTTTCTCCTTGAGGCAACCTAGTGAGCTGAAATCTCCCCAAAGGAGTCTCAAAAGTTGTGAGAGGCTTTGAATCCATATGGAGTTCCCTCTCATCATAACCACCCATAATATCACCCAAACCATAACACACCCTTCCAGAAAAATCTTCAACAAAATCCTCTGCACTTGGTGGCATACCAGCGTCCTTGATAGTGACTTTATTCAAGGCTCTAAGATCATGAACCACCCTCAACTTTCCATTCTGTTTCTTTACACAGAAAACCGGACTTGAGTAACTGGATGTTGATTGTTCATATAACCCAGTCCTGACTCTTTTCCTAACAATCTCCACAAAATCCTCTCTAATAGCGGCTGGAATCGGAATAGGTTTGATCTGCCAAGGTTCATGACAAACTACAGGGATCAAGTAAGGTTCCCCATAAGAGTGCTTCAATACACCCCTTTCCTCCTCAACAAATGCCACAGCTTTTTCCCTTAGCACAATAACGTGCAACAACAACTTCTTTTTTTCTTCAGACAACCACCCATCAGGACCAAAATTAACAACTTTCAATCTTTCCACAGTCACCCTAGCCGTCTCTACAAATTTTTGAGGATTCTTCACCAAAGGAGTACAGTACAGATCTCTCGACAAAGGAGGTCTCTTCAAAGGCGGATTCAAACCCACAGGCATAGGCTCATTGACAGGCCTAATCTTCTGCGCTACCTTCTTATACTTTGCCGCTTCACCTTCAACTTGAGGGATCTTCAGAAATTCTTCATCACCAGACCTGGAACAAAAAGAAAGGGTTTCCCCATTGCTCACATATGTGGCCAAGGTAATGTTTTTGAAAGGTGTAGAAGAAACCCTAGCGGTGCACAATTGGGAGGACTTACTTTTACACACCAATTACACACTCCAAAATGTTTCCGCAATTCCACATCTTCATCCTCGCTTCCAACTTCCAAATCTTCAAATCTTGATTCATCTTCTGAATCACATCTTCTAAAATTGTGCAGTTTATCCTCATGCTGGAGGCCCAAAAATCGATCTTGATGATCTTCTCTCTTCAACATTTTCTGCAGTTTAACCTCATGCTGGAGGCCCAAAAATTGATCTTGACGATCTTCACAACAATATTTTGCATCTTTTTTCTTCATTATCTTCAGATTTTTTTCTTGATTTTCTTGAATTATCTTGAGTTTTCTTCTGACCTTAAAAAATAACCAGGGGTTTCCCCAATTCTCACAGGTGTGGCCCAGGTAATGTTTTTGAAAGGTTTAGAAGAAACCCTAGCGGTGCACAATTGGGAGGACTTACTTTTAGACCCCAATCTCACCGCCCCAAAACTTTTCCGCATATCTTTCAATAAAGATATATAACCAATCTTCTTCCTTGAGCTTGGATTAAAAATTATTAAGAATCTTGAGAGAGAACAGAGACTTGATAAAAAACTTGATGAATACTTTCAGAGAAGAGAAACATTAAAAAGAGAAAGTTGAAAATCCACTTGGTATATCTCCAAGGGAGCTGACCTACTACAACCTGGGATTTCCTCATCTTGGGGAGAGGTTGTAGCACTAGGGTGATCAGCCCTTATTACTCTAAAAAAGACAGACTCTCAATAGAGCCTGAGCCGCACTCCAAAAAACCAGAGGCAGCACCCACTTCCTTCCTTCTCCTGCAGAAGTCCATGCACTGTCACATTGAAGATAAACAAGGCCTGGTCTCCCAACCATCCTCTCCAGGGGATGACAACCTCATGTGAAGTCTCCTTTTGTCTTCACCAGTCAACTCCAAACTGATTCCCAAATCAAATTGATAACCAATTCTTGCCTGAAAATCCATCAAGAATGGCCCACCCAAAACTGCTTTTACATTACTTTTAGCAATGTCAAAATGAACCTTCCCTGAGGCTCATCCAACATCTAACTTCACAAACTCTGAAGTTCCAACCAATTCAGTGACATGGCCACCAATCCCTCTCAAATTCCCACCAATACCAGTTTTGATGGGGAGGCCCATATGAGTTGCCTCAAACAAAGAAATCAGGTTTATCTGAGAACCTGAATCCACCAATGCCCTTGCCTCCCTGCCATTCAGAGTGAAATTGACATATCCCAGAGGAGCAGAAAAATGAGTTTCCAACCCCTCAACAAACTTTTTAGCAGAATCACAAATGTATTCTACCTCACCAGAAGAAACTCTTCTCCTGTTCAACAACTTTTTCTGTCTATCAGCCAACCCAGGGCTGATAGCATACAATACCCCATAAGATAGGGAAACCTGACCCTGATTTATCCTTTTCAGGACAGAGTCCATAACATTAACTTGACCAGACACTACTGGCCTCTCAAAGTGAGCTCTTTGCTTCACCACCTTGGTCCTAGAAGCTTCTTGAGGACCAGCACCACCAACAGATTTACCATTAACAGGAACCAAACCAGATCCCTCACCAGAACCTCTGACTCCAACAGGCTTTGGCAATGAAGCCAAAGGGACATCCTCCTCAGAGTCAGAATCCACCTCCATTGGCATTGGCTCACCATTCATATCCAATGCGCCAAAACTAGGGGGGCCCATATCAGCCATACCCTTCTGCATCTTGTACAGCTCCTCTTTGCTGTACCTCTTCCTAGCTGCACTCAGCTTAGGATCCTCCTTTGAAGCATTTGGCTTTGGTTGGGCCTTAGAACTGCTCTTAGGCCTTCCCACCTTTCCTGCTTCCACATCATAAAAACCAGCCAAGCATTCACCACTTGACTGTCCACCACAATTATACAACTCCAAACAACCAAAGGAAGTAGAAAAAGAGACCTTATTGACCTCCTTCCCCTTTCCCTTGACGTCCTCATCTACCTTAACAGAAGACTTTCCCTGATCAGGAATCTTCTCAAACCTTGGCCTCCTTTGATTGAGACCACCCCTTCTCCTGACCAAATCCACAGGAGCCTGCCCCTCACTGGGCTTCACAAAAGAACCGTCAGGGAACTTAAAAACCCTGACATCAAACTCCACCTTTCCTTCAGACACATCTCTGTTCAGTGCCCAACAATAATTGGACCTGTGCCCCCTCCTACTGCAATAAGAGCAAACTCAAGGATCACTCCTACCAGCCCTCCTTTCAAAATCTCTAGGCTGAGAAGGTGCCTTATTAACCTTCTTGGCCTCCTGAACAAAATTTTGCAGCTGCTTTGTAAGATCAGAAAACTGCTCCACCATTGGGTCCCTCTCCTGTTTGGGAACCTGCACCAAAGTTTTCTCCTCCTTCTTCTCCCTAACTTCCTCTTCAGCCAAGGCCTCACTGACTTTGCTGACATACTTGGCACACCCCTCCTGATAGGTGTCCACAGCCAATAACTTCAAATGGGCCTCAACAGCCTCCTTCACCTTACCCAAGGCAGGCAACTTCTGATCCCCATTAGAAAGAGTCTTCATCAATTCCTTTCTTGACAACTCCTTCAACACATCCATCCTGACATCTCTATCCAGGGCAGACCAAAAAACATCCTTGGCAGCATTTTCATGTGCCAGCTCCTCCACTTCCACCAAATATTCCACCACAGGATCAAACTGTAGCAGAAAATTCCTGTAACTATGTAAGTTACCAACACCATAAGATTTCCATTTACTGACAACCTTGTTCAGATCCACCATAGTGAACCTGACACCCCATCTATCCACCATTTCCCTACACAACAATTTCCAATCCCTCTTCTTGTAGCCAGACATGGCCACAATCTCCTTCTCCACTGACCTATCACCGATAAAGAAGATAATCTGCTTCACCATGTCCAGGTAGGAAGCACCATCCACTCCAGCAGCAGTTTCATACTTCTCTAGAAACCACTTGACATCCTCCCCATTAAACTTGGTACCATCCTAAGTTTTAATTCTCACACACTCCCTAACCATCACAGAAGGAGGACCATCCCCCCCACTGACAGTCACCACAGGAATAGCAGAACCAGAAGCCATTCCTCCTGACCAAAACACCAAAAAGAGCCAACCAAAGAAAACAGAGATTCCAAAGAACTAGCAAGTTCTACCCCATGTTGGGTGCCAGAAATATAGACAATCCTATAGTACTAGCTATAGGCCTTGACCAAGGTAGTTGGAGAAAAACCAGAGAGAAAATTCCTGTCCCTTTAGAAAAATAGAGTGAGATTTACTTGCTAAATTAAGTTGGTTCCTGTTTTGCTAAAGCTCCTGTTTAACACACTTGACTGCTTGATGAGCCAAGAAAGTAGTCCCCAGATAGACTACCAGACCAATGAACCAAAATGTAGAACAAAGTCCACACCAGAGAAAGCAAAGATACTTGATGTAGGCTGCAAATCCACACCAGAGACATCAATAATACTTGCTATAGCTTGCAAGAATATAACAGAGAAAACAGTTGCCAAAGTTAAGTTAAATGAAGAACTCACTTGCAACAAACACAGCCAATTGTGGCCAGAAAACAGTGAAAACTGAGTGAGGAACAATGATATCACCTCCAGATGGTTGTATGATGATTAAGGTTGCCCCAAACTGTCTTATTCACTATGTACACGCAGACAACTAACTAAGAGCCCATGCGCACCCACCAATCTGGCGCCTGTACCCGCCAAATTGCATAAAAACCCCTCCTGAAGCGCTCCCCAACCTCCTAAAACAGAAGCGGGCGGGCCGCCTGACGTCGGAGATGCCGCCTGAAGCCGCCCGGCCTCCCTGAAGCCAGAAAACCAATAAAAACCACTAATCTACTTGGAAAAATTAGCTACAACAACTAAAACCTTTAAAACACGGAATTTCACTATAACAACATTGTGACATGAAATATTGAGAAAAATTAGCTCTATCCAATGGTTCTAAGCACTTAACCCTAAGACTTAAGGTTAGCCCGTAAAACACGAAAAACAAAATTAAACAGCAATCTTTTATAAATGAAAAATGAGGAAATGACCCCTTAAAACTTAGAATATGAAAAATGTCTACAGGACATAAAATATAGAGAAAAACCAGGGCTATCCAATGATAGTACCCACATACCCGCAGACCCAATATCCACGGAATAAAACCAGAAAAATACCCAATTCCTTAACAGATGTCAATTAAGAAATGCACAAACAGCGCCAAATCACACAACAAAGGCCCCTGCCAATGTTGGAAGACCACACTGTTCCCCAAGATTTGAGTTTCTAGAGACTGTTGAAGATACTTCTGCCCCCAATAGCAACTGCCCCTATGTAATAAATCATTGAAACATCATAAAGACTTTTATTCTCACATTGAACTATAGATATACAGCTTACTGTTTCTGTGGAGCTGGAACTTCCAATTTTAAGTGGATTGTTGGAAGAAATAACCATCTGGGCCTTCCTATTTCTTTCCTATTGATGTTTTGCGTAAAAATTAGAGCTTTTGAAAGCCATACCAACTTCAAAGGACCCAGAAGAAGTTTGATACTTTTTATTGACACATCCAAGATCTTGACATTGACATACATGAAAAAATGGAGGCATTGTAATTGTGATAATTGTAGGAATAAGTTATCTATTGGATGTTACCGATTGAAGGTATTCCTTTTTTTGAAAGGCACTAGCTAATATAAGCTACATTTTTTATCAAAAGAATATGATGGAATATGTGTTGAAATTATTTAATTTTTAATCAGATAAATTATATATTGATTAAAAGTTATGCAGTCTACTTTATTTGTATTCTGTATACTCTCTGCATTTGTACAACAATGCATGCATGTTTATCAGAATTTTTTCTATCATAGAAAAAATTCTATTGTACGCACAAGCATCTTAATTATTTTTCTATCAAATGCCTTCCGAGTTATATCTAACTACCCTATAATTATTTGATTTTGATAAAAATTCTTAGCTATGGACTATAAGAAAATTAATCCATATTTTTAATATAATTATTTTAAAAATTACCCCAAAAATCAAAGTTAAACCCAAAAATAAGAATAATATTTTGTAAAAAAAAATCACAAACATATTTCTTTCACTTTGAAAATTGGTCTGTACTAGGTAGAATTTTCCATAAAGAAAAAATCAAAAAATACTCAAATAATAGATTCTACAGAAGTGTAAACCGTAAAGCATTACAAAAAATCTGAAACCTTGTATAAATTTTTATACATTAATGTGATGAAGTGACACTCTAGTCTATTTATTCAGGTTGAACAAAAATTACTCAATGGAATATTTATTACTATCATATTGGACCAAATATAATTTTTTGGTAATCAAAAAATGAACATAGCCTCACATTTATCAAATTATTTTTGTGGAAGAATTTTTTGAAAAGAAAAAAAAATCTGTTTCTCAAATGAGTCTGCTTTTATCACATAATCATTCTCTTAATTTTGTACTATTCCTTTTGAGTTCAAATTGCATATAAAAATATAATTTAAGCATATTATAATGCCATAAAGTTGAAATATTTCTTATTCTTAATTTTTGTGATATTTCTCCTTAAATAAACTTTGATCATAAAGTTTTGGAGCTCAACAATTTATCCTTCCTCTTTGTTTATTTTAATTGAACACTTTCTTAATCTAATTCTTTATGAACCCTAGTAGCTCTTACTTTCCTCATGGAAACCTGCCCACAAACACACAAACACTTAATAGAATTTTTAATGAGACTTTACCTCCATTCAATTCTCACTTTTGTAGATCTATACACAATTTTTGTCGTTCACTTTTGTATATGTCACCAGAATCAAATGGATAAAAACAAAACCCTACTGAAGAGCAATTAGACATATTTTCATCATTTGACATGAATTCATGCAACATCGCCTTTGAACTACCTCATCCAGAATCAAATTCAGCGGTTTCAGAAAAGTTTCCACCAATTTTCCCGGGATCTTTTATTGACCACCTTTGCATTTGCGGTTTCCCAGGGTCAACTTTTGCTTGGAACCTATATTGTTTTGACAAACGGAACCAGGTCTTGGCAAATATTCTCATTAAACACTGGGACAATGCCTCAAAAACCAATAATTTGATTGCATATCCAATTGACTCAACTCAAATGAGAGTTCTTCACCATTAGTTTTTAGGTCATGCCAATAAATTAAGACTTTGGAAGGATTCTCATAGCTCTCAAGAAATAATCAAAATTAAAAAGCATAAATATAGAATAAAAAAAAGTATGAAAATCCCCTTTTTTTCAACCGTTTTTATTTATGACCTTTATTTCAAATAACAATGATTCTTAGAATTCAGTTAACCGAACTAAACTTCTTAAACAACTTCCACATTGTGAAAATTAACACAACCTTTTCACAAACATCAAGTGTTGTTCAGACACCAAAATTGATAATGATGGATCGTTAAGACGCATCTTAATGCAATGGAGGTCTGAAGATTTTTTAAAGTTGCACAATATCTTGACCAACAACACTTTGATATTCAAGATACTTCAACCTACTCTGGAAGTGTGCTAAAGGACTTGGCCTTGTACAAAAGAATCAGTTTGGTTTCAACATTATCCCCTAACCTTAATCCTTCTCATGTCCCCCAGGGTTTGCCCAATGACTTTTATTCTCCCTTATATCTTGCATCTCTAAGTCCTGAACAACTCAGACTTTTAAATCCTCAAAATCCCATAAACTTACCTGCTCTCCTTGAAATTCTTTCTTCCTCTAATGTGAGTGATTGACAAACTCCCTTAATAATAGGTTTGCACACTCATACTCCTCATTTCCACTGTTTAAGACACTTAGCCTTGAAAACAAAAACATAATTTTAATGATTACTATTATCATTAAAATTTATAGAAATGAAATTTGGCTTACATTGTTAGCTCCATTTTTTTCCTTTGAATCTTATACATGCTGAATTCTATACTTCCTTGTACAAAATAATTCAAAACATTTACTTCATTTTGCTGCCCCATTCTATACAGCCAATCAACAGCCTGCTGCTCAACTGCCGGATTCCAATTTGGCTCCTATTTCAACACTGAACATATAAAAAATTTAATATTTTTGTTCTTAATATGAAATAAAAGACATTGAGCTCACCATTATATATACATTTTGAGCACACCTGAGATCTATACCAACTCCTGCAGCCTTAATCATTCCAACCAAAACTTGGCAATTTTTATTAAAATGGAATTCATGCATATTTTTATCTCGCTTTGTCCTGCTGAGCTCACCCATAAGCTGGGTATACCTAATATTGTGGTCATCTAAAGCCATTTTTATTCTATTTTGAAATATTAGAAAATTGTTTTTAATAAGCCAACACAATTTTGTAAAACAATTCATTATAGAATCACTTACATCAGCAAAAAGTCTGAAAAGTTGGAGAATATAACAGCTTTTGGAAAATTTATACCCCTTTCAGCAGACAAAAAGTTTTTTAAGTGGCCTATAAGATGACAAATCTTTGCGGAATGCTGCCAGGTGAAATCAAAAGTTGGAGTTTCATCCAGATTTTTGTAGATTGGATGGTTGCAGAATTTTCTTAAAATCATCAGCTCTCTTAGAAACTCAGATGAGTCCCAAGGGATGTCAGTTCTTCTGGAGGGCCCATATCGCTCAGTGAATCCTTCTTGAAGCACATCAAGTTTAGAACTCCATGGATCTGCTAATTGAACCAATATCCCCCTTTGAATCTTTTTTGGAAGAGACAAAATTGCATCCTTTGTTCTACATAGGCTTATGACTTTCATTAAGTGATTGATTGATTTAATAGAATTAGCCTTTCCTTTTTGAAAACCTGGAAAAAGGAAATTCTTCCATAACCAGTCTTCTTGCCACTTTTTGATTCTAAGAAAAAATATGAGACTTTTAAGGTCAGTGGGCCTGTTCTGAAGTGGAGTTTTAGTCAAGCGTAGTCAGTGTTGGGATTACAAGTCAAATATTGTTTGAGCCCTCTGCAAGTAAGGATTTTTAATGTAACTAAAAGAATATTTATAAAAATTAAGTTTTAAGTTTTAGATATAGAAATGGGCACTAACTGAGCTTCATCTAAAACAACTCTATACCAAAAGAGCTTTTGAGTCACCGGTATCTTTTTTGGCTTTGATTTTTTGACATCGTTAGGCTAGCTGTTTCATAGGTCGTTAAAACAATAGCAGTCTCCTGTAGCTGATTGACGTTAGTATTTTGACAATCCTTCCCATAAAGAACCTTGAAAGGAAGCACATTATCTTCAAAGTGCACACTTATTTTATTGATCCAATTTGATAGTGTTGCCACGGGGGCATATAATCAGTGTGGCTGAACTCCGATTAATACCTTCTTGATTTTCCAATACCTGGAATTGTCTTGCTTCACCTTGAGTTGCACTTATAAGAGAAAGAGTTGAAAGCATCTTTCCCAAACCCATATCATCAGCAAGTATTGACCCGTTTCCTTCAGGGGTTAATTGATTGTTAGGAAACTGATCTTTATAGTCATAGAATCCAGTTCTAAGCCAATGGTTGTCCTGGTGCCTCCACATGATATCCAACTTTTCCTTTAACATTTTTTCATTGTCAATCATAAAATTTATTGCTTGAAGTTGATGTGTTTTGAGAACTGTTTTGATTCCTCGGATAAGTTGATCAGCTTTCCAATCTTGAGTACTCTGAGATATTTGGAAAGAGCCTTCAAAAATTACATGCGGGATATTAAAAAAGATAGTGGAGTCGTAGTTCAGGATCGGACATAAATCAATTTGAGCAGAAGAAAATGCTTCTTTAGCAAGACTAATTAGTGTACTTGAAGAAAAGAGGCATCCCCAAAGTTGATACTGATTACCAAAAACTGGAACCAAGTAAGCATGAAAATGGAAAGGCTTAATAGGATTCAAGGCACTTCTTTGGTTTAAATGGTGAGATCCAGACCCAATGTCACTCAATAGTGGTCCAATGTGCTGAATCTGCACTTGATAAAGATTACCGAGAAGGGTTGGTTTTCTTTCTTCAAATAGTCCAAAAATATGAACATTCAAATGGCCTCGCTGTAAAATTGTGGGGGTTGGTGAGTTTTGAAATCTTGAAATTACATTAATATAAATTTGATCGATCGTTATTGAGAACTGTCCAACACATCTGAGACTTGACATATTAAGTAAGGATAGTATCTGAAGATAGTGGTTGTTAAAAGATGAATTGAAGCAAAAAATGAATAATCAGTTTTGAATAAAAGGACAAAATAACTTTTTAGCATATGCTATGCTAAGATCATAATTCTTTCACATGTATTATTATTATCTTTTTAAAAAATATTGGAAGTAAATCAATGATAACTGAAATGAATAATATGGTTTATAAATAAATCTTGAGCCTACAGAGAAAATTTTGGTTTGTGGAGGAAGAAAAATTTTCTCAATAAAAATTTGCTTTATTGTTACATTATAATCACAAAATAGAATAACTTCACTCTTATTACACTTATTTATGTTTCTTTCTAATAGTAAAATGCTTTAGATGTCAGTTCAAAATCCAAATTGAAACTACTACTTAGAACGATGTCTTGATACTACCAAACTTTTTGTAAGTCTTTGGACATACACTTATGGTGATCTCAATAATATTAAAATTGATTTGAATTGTATTTTTTATCAAATATCTATGTAGTCTAGTGTAATAATTGAGATGCTACAGTTTAACCTTCTGTTACCAACTTGGCAAGAAAATATATGTAGATATTCATAGAATGAATATCAAATTTTTCTTTCCACAAGATGGGAGAGTGAATATTATGATATTTTAAGTGATATGTTCAAGCTTTGCTTAATCTGTGCTCAGCTCAAAATCAAAGTAATCACCAAGCTCCAAGAAACCTGTGATTGAGTTTGGTTGAACCTAGCTCTAACTGATTACCAAATCTTTGTCCAATTAATTTAAATCTGGTTTCACAATGAACTCCCAACAGCCATCCAACAGCTTTCTAACCACTTCCCAACATTTTTAAATGAGGGGTATTGCTAGCAATACCCCCCCAAATTTTCTGTGGTGCTTGTTCAGCCATAGTCATTTTTCCATTGCTAGCTCCCTATCTGTCACAGTTTTTTCATATCCTCCTAAAAAAAAATACTGATGATAGTTTATTCTGGTTCTGCAGCCACAAAAAAAATTTGGTTTTAGTTTATCCTCATCCCAGAGGTAATTCTTATGTTACTTGTATTCCTCTTGGGTAGAATCTTTTGATCTGATTGGCCTGTAAACGTCGCTTCTATTCAGTATTATCTGATTCCTCCAGTTAGTTGTTTCCTGACGTTATAATGTCATTCCATCTGTCCGCAAAAATATTTACTCATTGAATTTCAAGATTTCTGTTGTATAATAATACCATGTCCCTTGGTTTCAATGGTTCTCTGAATATGTGCACTAAGCTCTCATCCCAATATTTCACTGAGGTTTCCCTAATCTACATCATCTTTCATATGCTTTTTCCACAAATGCCTCCTTTCTTTCAAGCTGAACCACTCTTTCTAAAATTATGTCCTCAGTTGAGCACACTTGATCCCAAACACATCCTAGAAAAGATTTCACTTCCAGATCAATAGGTAATACTTCCCTTTGACCAAACATAAGTTCATAAGGTGAAGAACCTGTTGTCCTTTTCACTGAAATCCTGTTTTGAAATAATACTAGAGGCAAATAACTTCTCCATTTTACCCATTAGTTCCACATAGCTTAACTAGCGCATCTTTAATTACTTGATGCCCTCTCTCAAACATAACTTCAGCTTCTGCATAATATGGCATTGCAACTCAAATTTTTGTGCCAATACTTTTAAAAACTTCTTGGAATTCTCCAGAAAATTCAGAACCTCCATCCATTATTACTATTTTCATCACTCCATATCTATAGACTCATTCTTTTTTTAGTGAATTGGCTACATTTCCTGCCTCAAGGTTTAAAAAGGCCCTGCTTCAACTAATCCTGGCAGATCATCCCTGGCCACAACCAAGTACTTAGAGTTTCCTTCTTAAATATGAACCCCATATTAGCTGATCCTGCCAAAAATAGTATCTTCACCTGTTTTCTTTCCCTTTTCTTTAGGCTTTCTGTAACTTCTGCACTGAGATTCAGGACAAGATTTAACCCAATCTCTTACATCATTCTTCATATTAGCCCACCAGAGTCTTTCACAGACTCTGCATTATGTCTCGTCTTGATCTCTATTTCCTAAATTCTCATATAATTCCCTAAGAATTTTCTCCTTCCTCTCCCTACTTTGAATAACTAACTGAGGAATTTAAGACTGTGTCACCGGACGACCTACACACAAGGTCGAGGGTGTTCCTGGAAGTGAGATGGAGGGAGGGGTTTTAGAAACTTCTTTGATGCACAGAGTAAATGTTTGAGGAAGTGATTTGAAGATTACTCAAAGGAAGAACTACTGCTTTGAGATATGTTTGAGAAGGATTCTAAAATAACTTAAAGGTAATATTAAAATTCTTAAAATCTCACAAAGGGTTGGAAACTCAATAATCAAATGATTTAGGATTTAGAAATGATTATTTGAGAAAATAAGGAAAGATACAATAATAATGATTTAACCTAAAGCTTTACCACTATTAACTATATATACTTTCTATAGTTTAATTCTAAAGATTATTGAACCAAAAACCCAACCCCTTTTATATCCTTTACTCCTCCTTGCATTGACCTCATACCCATCCATTATTCCGCACATCACAGACCATCAAAATACACCCCTTACACCTGGACCCTCCTCACTAACATCTGTTAACCCCTTAGTCCTCCACTAACCATTCCGTCCATGCTCACTACCCCTTTTAATAATCCACAGACATTTCATAAACCTTTTAGCAAACTATTAAATTGACTATTGCGCGGTGCGTCACTTATTGAGAAAAAGACTAAGACACACTATTGAGAGATTGATTAATTTAGATTTAGAGTTTATACTAGCCCGGTTGAATAGCGAGTACACAAAGGAAAGTTGCAGTTGCTATGGAGAATTGCTTTCTGCACTTCAAATATGGACTTAAACCTCTTATTATTGATTTAATGAGCTGCTTTTGCCTCAAGTGTCACGTGGCGTGTGACAGATGCCCCTGTATAAGAACGCGAGCTCCGTTGAGCTTAAGACATACTTCCCACACTAGTTTCCCTTCATTTAAATTTTATTTATTTATTATTATGTCAGCTTGTCCAACTCCAGTTTCTAAGCCTCCTCACCCCAAAGCGGATGGTGGGCTCATCACTCAACAATATTCTCAAGCATGCACGGCTTGTGAATCCATGGAATATTTCTGTGTGGAAAGCACAGCTACTTGAGGTCCTCGCCATAAATGCAAGTTTTGACAATGGAGACACTTGGCGTGCAATGCCTTAACAAGAAATTTGGATATTGAACGGCAGTTTACCAAGAAAAAATATTGGGTAATACCGAAGACAAAAGAAGTGGTGGAAGACATATGGGATGTATCAATCATAGATGACCAGTCAGAAGCAGCTGAAGAGGAAGTCGAAGATGATACAATGCCCTGGGTAACTCGATCCATGGGTAAGCGAAGGGTAGAAGAGGAGGAAGATGAGGAAGAAGTCCCCATTTCAAGGTGGACACCCAAAAAACGGCGGATGGTCATCAAAGATGATGAGGAAGAGAAAGAAGTGGTGGCAAAAACAAAATCAAAATTATTCCTCAAGGCTGACCCGTTGTTTGAAGTAAGTTTGTTTTATTTTACTTCACTTTAATTTTGTTTTTTCAAAGAAAAATTTTACTGATGACTATGTGATTTAGAATTTAGATGTCATTGCAGAAGCCCCTATGGCTGAAACTTCAAATGTGGAAGCTCCCATTGTGGAACCCACTGCTGTGGAAGTGGCCCCATTGATCCCGACCAAAGAACCATTACCAGTGATTGCCTCGAGGGAGGAAAATGAAGAAACCCTCGATCAGGTGTGGTTGAAAAAAACTCCCCAGGTTCAGCGAGCTTGGTTTATTGAAGAAATAAGTGGAGAAATTGATAAGATTGTCGATGCTTCCTCCTTTGACGTGGCCAAGGAATTATTGGAAATCGGAGAAGTGGTACCGGTAGGAGAGGGGGAGGTTTTTGAGAAATGTAGGAAGGAAATAAGGGAGATTTTGGAGAAGATGAAGGGATTGGTTCAGGAGAAAATAAAGGAGAAAAGAAAAAAAAGAAAAGAAAAATAGAAACAATTTGTATTTAGTTATTTTATTTTGTTGTTTTATTTAACATTTTAATATTTTATTTTTATAAGATTTTGAGAGAAAAAGAAAAAAGATTAAATAAAATTTTGTTTTAAATTTTGAAAGAAGAAGTTTAAATGAGAGAAGAAAAGAAAGAATATTTGATTGAAGGAGTTTTAGTTTTTAATTTGAAAAAAGAAAAAGAAAAAGATTTAAGTAAGAAGAAAGAAGAAAGAAGAAAAAGAAAGAAATAGTTGATTGAAATAAATTTGTTGGGAATAAAAATTTAATGAAAGAAAAATATGTTATTTGTGAAAGTTTATTTATTGAAGTTTTGAGGAATTCTAGTTATTTGAAAAGAAAAGAAGAAAAGAAGAAAAGAAGAAAAGAAGAAAAGAAGAAAAGAAGAAAAGAAGAAAAGAAGAAATAATAATTTTTTTAAAAGAATTTGATAGAAAAGAAGTAATTTGTTCAAAGAATTTTAAAAGAGAAATTTAGAGGTTGAAGTGAATTTTGAGAAGATGGCCGTGTTGCGTTTGTGCAAAATTTTGATAGTTCGAAGAAAAAGAAATTTTAAGGAAAGAATGTATATAGAAAATTGAAAAGGAAAACGAAAAAGAAAAAAGGTTTTATTTTTATTTTTTTTATTTTTTTTTATTTAATTTTATTTAATTTTATTTATTTTTAAGAAGGTTGAAAAATTTTGAAAAGAAAAAAATAAAGAAGGAAACAAAATTAAGGAATTTTTTAGAAGTAAAGATGTTTTAGATTTTAAAGAAAGAAAAGAAAAGAGAAAGAAGAAAGAAAAAAAAGAAAAGAAAAAAAAGAGGGTTTTAAGGTTTAGGTTTTAAAGGATATTTAAGGTGAAATGATTTTAGAAGTTCGGGGGAATTATAAACATTGATGGCTGGTTCCCAGGATGTTTTGTCTGAATCATCAAGGAAGCCTTCCCATTCCACGAGGTATTGAAGCTCCCCCTTGCGCATTCTTGAATCAAGGATATGGCTTACTTCCCACTCTAGATGGTCTTCTACTTTGACCGGTTCCGGAGGAGTTTGGTTCTTGCCCAGGTATGTTTCTCAAGCCAGTTCCAGGAGAGATACGTGGAAAACAGGGTGAATAGCCTGCCATTTAGGAGGTAGCTTGAGTGGAAATGCAGTTTTAGAGACTTCAGAGTTGATTTCAAATGGTTCCAAGCGTTTTTCGGCCAGTTTCTTTGATGGTCGAGTTTTTTGAATGTTTTGTGCGTCAAGCCATACTTTGTCCCCCGGTTTAAAAGAAGGAGCAGATTGTCAATGTTTGTTGGCCTGTTACTTGTACCTTTGAATCGCTAATTCCAAATTTGATTTAAGTTCCTCTTGGAGTGGTGATATGGTTCAAAGATAATGTTCAGCAGGATGACTAAGTCCTACATGGATTGAGTTGAATCAAGGATGTCTTCCATAAACAGTTTCAAAAGGAGATTGTCGTGTCAAAGAATGAGTCAAGTTATTATAAGCAAATTTGGCCAATGGTAACCATGTGGTCCAATCGTCTTGTTGGTAACTGACATACATTCAAAGGTATTGTTTGAGGATTTGGTTGACCCTTTCCGTTTGCCCATTGGTTTCAGGGTGATAGGCCGTGGAGAGGTTACTTTTAATATTGAGTTGTCAAAACAGTTGGGTCCAGAATGTGGATACAAACAATGAGCCTCTATCTGATATAATATCATTAGGTAAGCCATGTTTGGAAAATACATATTCTAGAAACAATTTTGACAAATCTTCTGCTGTAGCAGTAGTAGTGGTTTTAATAAAAATATACATCTTTCAAAATCTATCTACTATTACTAATATAGCATCAAAATTATTAGAAAGAGGAATTTGAGAAATAAAATCCATCAATAAAGATTCCCAAGGTTTAGTGGAAATAGGAAGTGGTTGAAGCAACCCATACTTCCGGTGACGGGGAGCCTTATTCCTATTACATTCGTAACAAGCTTTTATATAGGCTTTGATTTCCCTGGTCATACCTGGCCAGAAGAAATCCCTTCCTATTAACTTGTAGGTTTTATTGACCCCAAAATGACCAGTTAATGGAGAATCATGTCGACTATTGAAAATCCATAATTTTATTTCATTGTTGTTGGTTATGACTACTCTACCTTTGAAAACTAATAGACCTGATTCAATACTAAATCTTTTGTCCTCTTGCTTTGAGAATATTTTGTCTTTTAACCCTAAACAATAGTTGTCCTTCAACTGAGCTTCGAGGATGTTGGATAATGGATTTTGAAACAATTGAATTGTCATTGAATTAAGTTGATGAGTCATTAACATTGATTTGTTGAAAATTGATTTCACATTTGCTGGGTTCTTCTCAGCATATGCATCCCCCCGCTGTGGGTAAATGTTGTCCTGACGTGACAAGATATCTGGGACAATGCAGTTCTTACCTGGGCAATAGGAAATAGAAAAATGAAATTCAGACAGAAATTCAGCCCACCTGGCTTGATGCCTGGTTAAAACTTTGGAAGACATGAAGTATTTCAAAGCATTATTGTCAGATAAAATTTGAAAAGGACTATCTAGGCTGAGAAAAAAAGAGCGCCATTTTTTAAGACAATGAATAATAGCTAAAAGCTCTTTGTCACAAATTTCATAATTTAATTCTGCTGCAATGAGTTTGCGTGACTCAAAAGCAACAGGGTGAAACAATTTTGTTTCAGGATTTAATTGAGAAATGACCCCTGCAATAGCATAATTGCTCGCATCTGTCTCGACGATTGTCGAAGCAGAAGGATCAAAGTGTCAAAGAATTGGAGCTGTGGTAAATGCAGTCTTCAATGCTTTGAATTCCTTTCGTGCTGTAGAAGTAAAAACAAAAGGAATATCTTTTCTAAGAAGAGAAGTAAGATTGGAAATAGTTTTAGAGTAATCTTTAATAAATCTTCTATAGAAATTTGCAAAACCCAAAAATCCTTGGAGGGATTTAATGGTTTTGGGCTCAGGACATTCCAGGATATTTCGGACCTTTTTGTTGTCCATGACTAAACCATCAGTAGACAATGTAAACCCTAAAAAATCAATAGATTTAAGATGGAATTCGCATTTATTATGCTTGGCGTAGAGTCCATGACCTTGAAGTTGACTTAAAACCTGTCGAAAATGATGAATATGTTCATCCAGTGTCTTCAAGAAAATTAAAATATCATCTAAATAGACGACAACAAATTGTTTGACAACATCTTGGAAGATGTCATTAACAAAGTTTGAAAAGTTGATGGTGCGTTACACAATCCAAAAGGCATAACTAAATATTCAAAACTACAAAACCTAGTGCGCATGGCAGTCAGTGGTTCATGACCTTCCGCAATGCAAATAAGATTATAAGCGCCTCTAAGATCAATTTTAGAAAAGAAATTAGCACCATTAAAAGGGGTAAGAAGCAATGACATAGGAGGAACAGGATATGCATTCTTCTTAGTGACTGTGTTGAGCTTTCTATAGTCAACACACAACCTAAGACTATCGTCCTTTTTCTTTATAAAAAGGACAGGGGAGCCAGTTGGAGATTTACTGGCTCTGATGAAACCTTTGGCTACATTCTCTGAAATGTAGTCTCAAAGAACTTGAGATTTGTCCTTCGACAAAGAATAGACAGTACCTGCCGGAGGAACTGGACCTATTAACTCTATTTGATGGCCGTAGGGTCGATGAGGTGGTAACCTATCGGCCTTGAAGATTGAGAAAACATCAAGGAAATCATGATAGATTTCCAGTAGAGTTGATTTAATGGCTTTAACAATGATTTGGTTGTCCTCATCATCTTTGAGAGAATCTGTCGAGGGAAGACCAGAATTGAGAGAGCATAATCCGATTACTTTGAGGCAATTTAAATCCTCTTTGAGTGAATTCATCAAGCTAGAAGTATTATTCAATTGCTCATTTAAAGAAAGATCAGATGCTTGCAAGTCATCTGGCAGAGATTTGTCCTCTAGAAGGACGTTGTCAGGCGGGTTGTTTAGCTCCCTATTGACCTGCATTGAAGAATTAGAAATATACTTAGTACATGGGGTGATCAATCCCCGTGTCCAATCAATTTCAGGATTCCAATGCGTTAAAAAGTCATGACCAATAATGGTATCGTCCATCCTTGGGGCATCCAAGACTGATAATTCCCACTCAAAGGGGGGAAAGTTCAGAAAGTTGAAAACCCATAAAACTTTCTTACTGACCCAATATTTGGGTTCCTCTGATTTTACCAAGTAAATTGAGGTTCGATTGAAATCTGTAAATGTCAGTTTTAACTTCTTGGCAAAAGATAAACTGACAAAAGAAATTGAAGCTCCAGAGTCTATAAGACAACTGAAGGGGTTATCCTCCTTAGAAAGAATGGTAGGAGGAGTGCGTTGAACAGGTGCCATTTTTTTAAAAAATTTAGAGAAACTTGAAAAAGGACGTAGTAGTGCAAAGAATGATAACTAGGGAGAATTAAATTATACTGTCACCAGAAGATCTACGCACAAGGTTGAGGGTGTTCCTGGAAGTGAGATGGAGGGAGGAGTTTTAGAAACTTCTTTGATGCACAGAGGAAATTTTTGAGGAAGTGATTCAAAGATGACTTGAAGGAAGAACTACTGCTTCGAAATATGTTTGAGAAGGATTCTAATATAATTTAAAGGTAATATTAAAATTCTTAAAATCTCACAAAGGGTTGGAAACTCAATAATCAAATGATTTAGGATTTAGAAATGATTATTTGAGAAAATAAGGAAAGATACAATAATAATGATTTAACCTAAAGCTTTACCACTATTAACTATATATACATTCTATAATTTAATTCTAAAGAGTATTGAACCAAAAACCCAACCCCTTTTATATCCTTTACTCCTCCTCACATTGACCTCATACCCATCCATTATTCCGCACATCACAGACCATTAAAATACACCCGTTACACCTGGACCCTCCTCACTAACATCTGTTAACCCCTTAGTCCTCCACTAACCATTCCATCCATGCTCACTACCCCTTTTAATAATCCACAGACATTTCATAAACCTTTTAGCGTACTATTACATTGACTATTGCGCGGTGCGTCACTTATTGAGAAAAAGACTAAGACACACTATTAAGAGATTGACTAATTTAGATTTAGAGTTTAGACTAGCGCGGTTGAATAGCGAGTACACAAAGGAAAGTTGCAGTTGCTATGGAGAATTGCTTTCTGCGCTTAGAGTATGGATTTAAACCTCTTATTATTGATTTAATGAGCTGCTTTTGCCTCAATTGTCACGTGGTGCATGACAGACTGATCCCTCCATATCTTCTCATTTTCAATAAAAATAACTTTTAGCACATTTCTAAATTTTGTGCCAAACCTTCTCATCACAAAAATATGGTCTACTACTACCTTCCAGATATAAGTTTAACAGCTCTGCTTCCTCATCTGCAGATGTGTCATCTTTGGAATACTCCTCATCCCCCGGAGGTGTATCACTTTCTTGACTTCCCCTTGAGTTGTCTTCATCATCTGATTCTTCTAACACACTCCTTGTTGCAATATTAGCCTCAGTGTTTCCTAAATCTAGTCTCAGATTATCCTTTCTACAAACATCCTTCTTACACATATTTAGGTTAATTTCTTTAGGGAAATCCTTTCTTTTATAGCTGTTTAGTTTACCTCTTTATAGACATCTCGTGCTACTAGTTTATTGTCTTTGAGGACATTGCACAATAACTTATTTTTATACTTTTGTAGTTTAATTTCTTCTTGGATGTCGTTATCAAAACTTTGATAAAAATAATCTATTCTTTTTACCCATCTTATCTCTTCTTCAGATTCTTCTGCTTCAGAATCTTTTTCACGTAATGACCTCATAGATAATGAATCTGGAATTGTGAAATACTTCCCTGGTTTATTTACTAAATCAAAAGAAAATAAATCTATCTGCACCACCCACCTAGTCATGGGCACATCTGGTAAACTTGGACTACCAATAATTTTTGCCAATGACAGTGCATTAACCTGAAACTCAAAAATTTTCCCCCAAAGCATCCATTTTATCTTCTTAAGAATTTTTGCCACTCCACATAGCTTCAGATTGGACTGATAGTACCTAGACTCCACTTTAGTTATAGTCTTGTATTCTTAAAGGACAGGTCTATCATTACCTTCCTCATCTTCTTGCATCAAAACTGCACCTACTGCAGACACACTAGAATCCAATTCCACAGTAATATTACCATAGCCTGGTCTATACTCCAATATTATAAAAAGAATATCTTTTCCTACAATCCTTTTTAATATCTTGAATGACTCTTCACATTCCTCCAGTTTATCCCATACACCACACAATATGGGGGGGGGGCACTAGCTAGCAAGTCCACAACCTTGGACCCAAAATCATCCCAGATTGAACACACATTGAGCTATTGAAAAAGGAACCATACAATCAGGGATGAAAACCACTCAGCCAAAAATTTTAAAGTGGGTGTTCAAGTAGATTTCAATATGGGTTCAGTAAAATTTCAGTCTGAGTTCCATCTGAATTCCATCTGAGTTCAGGTTGGGGACTTGCTAGCAAGTCTACCCTCTATATAGTGTAGTAATACAACATCTTTTCTTTTTAAGCACCTTAAAAGTGAAGACAGAAAAGCAAAATATTGAATAAACATTCTTACATATGTACAAACGCCTAAAAATCATCTAACTACTGTAGTATTTCTTGGTCTCGGATATGTAAGCACCTTATTCCTCTGCTTCTCTGCAATGATCCTTTCTTTCTTGCATACCACATGTCCCATTGTTTTTAGCGCTGGAAGACAGCAAGTAAACCTGGATCCAGATATTGTTAATCCTGCCTCTGCTATCCTAAATAGCACTCTTTCAAGGGTAATCATATGTTCCCAAACACACCTTCTGATGTAAGGATTCTACGCAAGAACTTTCCCATCATAATCACTAGCTGGTCCTTTTATACCACTGTCATCAATGAAAATTTCCACATGCTCTGGAATTTCATCCTGAAATATACACATCATCTGTTCTTGATATACAACCACAGAATTTGTTGCACCCTGTGGTAACCTTGTCAACCTAAAACACCCCAATGGTGTTTAAAATTTAGTCATGGGTCTAGATGATTTGTCTAATTCATGTTCATTGTATCCTCCAATAATATCTCTCAAACCATAACATGTGCATTCCACAAAAGATTCAACAAACTCTTATATTGTTGGTGGATTTCCTGTTTCTTTCACTGTGACCTTGTTAATCTCCCTTAAATCATGAACAACCCTAAATTTACTGCTGTTTTTAACAACACAAAATACTGGACTTGAATAACTAGACATAGACTTTTCTTACAGTCCAGACCTTAACCTTTCCCTAATTAATTCTGTATACTCTTCTCTTATATCCACTGCTGTTGGAAAAGCCTTCTTTTACCACATTGCATGAGGTATAACTGGAACAATGTAATTTTTACCATAAGGGTGGTTCAACAACCCCCTTTCCTCTTCTGAAAACACAATAGCCTTCTCCCTAAGAACCATAACATGCTTTAATAACTTCTTCTTCTCCTCCTATGATGAACAATCCTCTGGTCCAAAATTAACTTTCTAAAGCCTCTCCATTGTTATTTTACTGGTAAGTGTAAATTTTGGTGGAAAATTTGTTAAATTTGTATCATAAGAATTCCTAAACAGTGCCCGCCTCTGAAGTGGAGGATTTAAACCCGGAACTGGTACATTTACTGATTTAACCTTAACTGCTACTGGGTTATACTTTGACACCTGAAAGCACCAGCTTCTTCATTTGTTAATTAAAATCACACCCTTCCTATTATAACTACAGGTTGTACCTACATCTGGTTTTTATCTTTTCTTTTTAATATAAGTATAACAAAATCCATAATCAAAGAAATCAAAAAGCCTAGGTATAAAACATTCTACAGTAGTATTACCAAGACACTTATGAAGTACCGCTTTACATATCCCCTCTTGTTGGGCTGACTGGTTACCATCCGGGTTCCTCTCATCTTGGAAGATAGTAACACCTAAAATTCCAGTCCTTGATGAAAATTTTGCTCCCTTACTGGCAGTTTCCCCACTTCATCATCTGAGATTTGCTCATAAAACTCTCTGTCTTTCTCCAATTTCACAGCTCCAGAGTACTTAGTTTCCCAGCCACCATCCTTAGGTGCTACTAAGACTTCTGTCACTGGAATACCATCATCACCCATAATCATAATTCTAATAGTCTTATTCAAGCAATAATCAATATTTGAAGAATAATCCATCAAAAATGGTGTTCCTAAAACTGGCTTAAGTACACTCATTGGAACATAAAAATGAATATCCCTTGTCTCTCCCGCAACTCTAGTGCCTACATACTCTGCTACCCCTATAACAGGTAACCTATCACCTCCAATTCCCGCAACAGTTCCTTCACCATCTTTTACTGGAAGTCCTAGTTCAACAGAATCATCCACTGAAACCACATTGATCTTCCAACCTGTTTCAACTAACTCTCTAATATGCTTATTATTAACTGTAATTGTTAAATAACCTAAAGGGCCTGCGTTATGTGGTGCCCTTGGAAATCCAACAACTGGCAGAAATGAATTCTGTCCTAATTCAAACTAAGTGCAATTAGCAACCCTTTTCTTCCTGCACTTATCCAAAATTCCTTTTGCTACATCTAGTGCTACTGCTTTCAGCACCCTAATGGAACTGAAACTGTAATTTTCAAACACTACACGACTAAATCCTCAGCTGCCTTAGAATATCAGAGTGAACTGG
The DNA here is from genome assembly GCA_030280995.1 of Hemileia vastatrix. Taxonomy (NCBI): domain Eukaryota; kingdom Fungi; phylum Basidiomycota; class Pucciniomycetes; order Pucciniales; family Zaghouaniaceae; genus Hemileia; species Hemileia vastatrix. Next base: position 22,965,479 of record JASXTE010000004.1, on the reverse strand, counting down.
GCGCTGCATCTTCCATTTATGTTGAGTTGCCTTATCACCAGCTTTTGTTTTTCCTGGAGGATTCTTTGGACTATTATTCCTTTCTCCTGGAATTCCTTCAGCAGGCACTACACAACATAGGGGGTGGACTTGCTAGTAAGTCCTCAACCTGAACTCAGATAGAACTCATACTGAACATATAGTGAACCCATACTGAAATCTACTTGAACAACTACCTAAAACTGTTCTGCTGAGTGGTGTTTATCCCTGCTTGTATGGTTCCTTTATAAATAGCTCAATGTGTGTTCAATCTGTGGTGAGTTTGGGTCCAAGGTTGGGGACTTGCTAGCAAGTCCTCCCCCCATATTGTGTGGTGAGGTACTGCCCTTTGCTGTCCTACTTCTGAATCCTCTATTTTTGCAGGTTGCTCTTCTGCCTGATTATCCACATCATACCCAACAGGTTCTACACCATCCATTTCAATATCTTCAAGAGGGGCAGATGTATTCTCCCAAGTAGAATAACTGTCAGCCTAAATATCCTTAGGACTGAGTATTTCTTATGCTTAAAATAAGATAACCTTAAATAGATTAAGCTTATATCTTAAAAATAAGGTTAAAATAATAATATATATTATTTTATTATATATATATATAATTATTATTCTATTATATAACTTATAATAGTTTAAATAGCTTATCCATGGCCTAATAATACTTATTAAGGTGTTAATGGAGTCATAATATACTTATCTTAAGTGATATGAAGTAATTATTGACATACATAAGCTTATATGTATACATAAATCTCATATTCAGTGAAATATGCAGTATATTATGTATATTTAGGTATATAAGTGGGTTTTAGCCCCTTAATAGCCTATAACCTTTGTTTTTCTGCTTATTTTAGGTCATATGGACGAAATCAGTGGACTCACAACGCCTACAGAAGCATAGACACCTATATCAGGCACATACACCCAGTTTGGACAACTAAAATTACTTCCTTGGATGGTTATTCACGGATTTATGGGTTGGAAAGATGTTTCTGGGTTATTGTGGATGCTTGGGGATGTTATTGGGGGATTGAAAATTTTATTTGTTTCCTTTATATGCTTTTAGTTTCATTAAATCTCTTTTTGATTGTTTATTTTACCTGTTTCTTTATGGTATCCGCTTTTATCTGGGTTTTCTATTTATGGTATGGATCAGTGTTATTATTAATAGTGATGGAGGGTCCTTACTGGAGGTCTGGGTGTTGAAACTGCTTGAAGTGGACGCCATGGGGAGTTGATGGGCCCTCAAAGTGCTGTAATTGCCGGGGATAGCAGTGACATCATCTGGATTAAAGGTCTGTGCACTCCAGTGGATTTGGGTATAAGTAAGGAGGGATTTTGACGGTTATTTATCATCATTCAATTACTAAAACTCCAACAAACACTATTATAAAATTATTAACCCTTAGAAATATATTATAAAGCCACTATAAATTGATTTTATCTTTATATAAAGCTATAACTATATTTTATTCATCTATTTTCCACCACTAGCACGCACTTAAAACCAAGAATTGTGAGTTTGACTTGAGTATAACTATTTTATTAGTTTTCCCCTGAGGTTTAATCACTAAATCATTTATAAATAAGTAGTAGGAACATAAATAAACACTATTATATCATACTTATATACTAGACTATACTGACAATTGAGGGTCTCTCCTTATATTTTACTTATTATTTAGTATAAGCCTTGGGACGTGATTTTTACCCTAGTACAGCTCAAAATAAACCAAATATTTGGGTCTTCTGCATATTAGTGGGTCATCATAACTCATTTATTGCGGAAAAGAACCCTTAAAATAATTGTGCTAATTTTTTATCATAAAAATTAGATATTTACAGTAGTAACTGTACCCAATATAAACCCAATTACTTTGGTATTTGGACACCAATATAACACCCAATTAAATTGGTATTTGGTTAAAGCTTGGTAAGCTACTTATTCACCCTTATAGAGGTCTAGTTAAACTTATTATTTTTTTAACAGATTTTTTCGAATTTTTCTTACATTTTATTTAAATAAATAAAGACATAAATTCAGGGTAAGCTCCATTGCTTTTTTATTAGTAATATAATTGCTAATATCTTTTGTCTACTAATTCCATAGAGTTTTTTCCTTTTGTAGACGTAAAATATTGTCATTCTTAACAATATGAGTGCTCCCCAGGACAGTGTAAGTGAAAAGCCTGCTTATAATACACTACGCAATATAGGGGGTGGACTTGCTAGCAAGTCCCCAACCTGAACTCAGACTGAACTCAGATGGAACTCAGACTGAACTCATACTGAACTCATACTGAACTCTACTTGAAGACCCACAAAAACTGTTATGCTGAGTGGTGTTCATCCCTGATTGTATGGTTCCTTTGTCAATAGCTCAATGTGTTTTCAATCTGTGGTGAATTTGAGTCCAAGGTTGCGGACTTGCTAACAAGTCCGCCCCCCGTATTGCGTGGTGATACCAGGTCTAAAGCTAACAAAAACTTTCCAGGACATCACCATGGAGGGCCAACAGTAACCCCAGGCAGAAAGCATGAGTATAGAGGAAAAGGACGCCCTCTTAAAAAAGATAACTATAAAAAAGACGTCTCCTCCTCTTCAGGATCAACTGTCCCACCTGGCCAAACAGGTTCTGAAGTTGGAGGAATCAAAATCACTCATGTTCAAAGAGGTAGAGCAGTTGCAAAACAATTGCAAGGTAGGGTTTCAGCAGATGAATCAGGCATTGGCAGAATTAAAGGGAGGCCAGCCCAGTCATTCAAATCAGCAACCCCCTATCCAAGGCAGGTCAACTCACTCCCAGGAGAAAATCCTGGTAGACAAATGGAAATGGGACTGGTTTCACCAACAGTGGACAAGCCACAGTTGCAACAGGGATCCACCCCCTCATCTGACTTCCTCAGCTCACCCTTACAAAGGAAAAAAGCGCCAAAAATCAGGACTGGCAACCATCCCTTGGTAAGTAGATTACCCTCTCAGATTGAACATAATACTGATAATTACAATATAGGTAATTCTATTGATTTTAAATCTGTGCAAAAAATAGAGGAGGATTTAAGAAATTTAGGTTTTAGAGTAGATACACCTGACTTGTCTTTTGTCCACAATAACAGTACTATTTACAATGATAATACAGTTAACCCTCAGTTAAAACCACCTACTAGTGAGATGAGAAGTTCACAGGAGAGTGAGAGAATTGAAAAGGAGGACATGGAATATTTTAACAATAATCCAACTGTCCATAGAATTGTTTCAGCATTGTGGAATAGAATGACTGATTGTGAGGAACAGACAGTTAAGCTCACTAGTGATACAATTTCATCCTTGACATTAAACATTTCTCAATTAGCAACACGTAACAAAGAATTAGAGAAAGAACATTTGTCTCTAACTCTTAAATATTATTCATTGAGTAATAAATGTAATGACCTTTCAAACAAATTCTGTGAGTTAGAAAAATTATATGAAACACATTTATTAAAAACTGAATCAAGAACAAAGTTATCTTTTGCCCAGACAAATCAAAGTGTCTCTGAGTTGCTACAAAGATTAACTAAAGTTGAGATTGAAACTGCCAATCTACTCATGAACCAGGATAATCATAAGTATAATCAATATAATAATAATCCTTTCATTGGCAAAAGTGAATCTCATTCCTTCCCTGTACCACCACAATTAAAACCATCTGGTGGTAGTGTCAAATCTGAAAATGTAAGTCACAAATCCGTGCAGGAAGAAATACAAGACCATTTATCAAAAGTGAATAAGTTATTGAATTTACCTAAGATTAGTGAGATAAAATCCAATCAGAAAAACTGGCCTAAGATAGATCAGTACCCAACTTATGATGGGGAAGCCAGCTCTGATTGGCAACATTTTATTCAAAGAATTGACAACTTAAAATTCTCATATAAGTTACCAGATGAAGAAATAACATCAAAATTAATTTCTTTATTTAAGGATGTTGCTTTATTATGGTTTGAAGCTGTCTTGAGTGAGGGTAAAGATTACTCTTGGGCTGAATGGAAACAACTTATTGAAAAACAATTTGGAGGTTCTAAATTCATGCTTACTCAGCTGAGACTTTATGAGAAGACTAGGTATAATCCGTTGAATGGTGACAAACCTATGGTATTTTTAATGAATTTAAACAAAATATTAAAAGCCATTGAGCCTCATATGGATTTTAACTTATGGAAAGATAAGATAATATATAAATTACCTATATCTGTCAGAGACATTGTTGTAGCTAGAACATTAAATGTTACTGAATATTCTGACTTTATTAATATTTGCAATGAAATATTATTAAACTATAAGTATGAATCAAGGTATTCCACTTATAAACAAAATGTTGAACCTGTAAAAATTCAGAATTCAAAAACACTTCAGTAGAAGCAGAAAAAACCTACTGCACCTTTAGTACCTAAGAAGTATGAAACAAATACTTGTTATAAGTGTAACAAACCCTGGGTAAAAGGTCACAAATGTGAGAAAAACATAAATATTGTTGAAAATCAACGTGAATCTGAAACTGAAACTGAAAAAAGTAAAGAATCAAGTGATTATGACAGTAATATCTCATATAGTGATGAAAATGAAGTCTGTATGTTGGAAGATGATTTGTCCATCTTTGAAAATCCAATATTCAATATGGACTCAAATGAATCTTTAATGAATTTTGAGGATGCTGAAATCATTTAGGATATACAAGCTGATAACTTTAGAATGACACCTATCACGGTTCCAGCTATCATTTCTGGTGAAAATGTTAATATAGTACTGGACACAGGAGCTTCTGGTTCTGTTGTTTCCACTAATACATTACAAAAAATTGATAGTGAATATAATTTTAAGCTTGAACCACTTCAAAATAAAAATTGGAGAGGTTTTGGATCAGTGCTACACCCCATTGGTAAATACAAAGCTGCTGTTTTCTTTAAACACCAACATGGTTATGTAAGGGTAACTTGTGACTTTGTAGTAAGGGATAATACTAACTTTAGTAACTGTTTTATCATTGGAAATGATATTCTGACTAAATTTGGTGTAAAATTAAACCCTGCTAATAACAATTTTACAATTGGCATGAATGGTAAGAGGAAATTTAAATAAATTCTTTTAACACAGTCTTACACATTGAGTCAGTAACAAATTCCCTGTGTAAAGGAAGAGAATCCAATGAGATGGAACTTCTGGAAACAGAAATTTCAAAAGCATCATTTGGCACTCAGATAAGTAAAACTGAGAAAGATAATATTTTGGAATTAATTAAAGCTTTTCCAATGGCTTTTGCACATGGTACAAATGAACTTGGCCTTGTAAAAGATCATGAAATGAAGATTAGTTTAACCTGTGATATGGATAATATTCCTGCTAGTCTTAAAAAGAAACCATACACTGCTTCACCAATGAAGGGGAAAGACATAGAGGATAATATTAAGATGTTATTAAAAATGAACATTCTTGAGAAGGTTGAAACTACACCAAAATATTGTGTAATATCACCAGTGCTAATTTCTTATGAACAAGATAAAGCAAGACTGTGCGGTGATTATAGAGCATTAAATACATTTACAGTAGATGATATTTATCCCTTGCCAAGGATTGCCTCTATACATGCTACCCTTAAAGGTGCTAAATATATAAGTTGCCTAGATGGAAATAAAGGGTACCATCAAATTCCTTTTGAAAAGAATTCACAGAACTTTTTGTTGATAACAACACACATGAGAATTTATAAGTATGTCAGAATGCCATTTGGACCAAAAAATACTCCATCAGTATTTCAGAAGCTAATGGATATAACATTCCATAATGAAATGATTGAAGGATGGTTAATGGTATACATTGATGACATCATAGTGTTCTATAAAACATTTGATGAACACTTAATCCATTTAAGGAAAGTATTTCAGAAAATAAATGAAATAAAAATGACCCTTGCATTGAAAAAATGTAAATTTGGGTTTGAATCTTTAAAAGTGCTTGGTCATATTGTATCTGGCTTACAAATATGTGTAGACCAAAATAAAGTGGCTGCAATAAAGAATATTGGCATTCCTCAAAATGTGAAGGATGTACAATCTTTTCTTGGAATGTGTGGTTATTATAGACAATATATAAAAAACTACCAATCAATTGCTGCACCACTGACCACACTGATAAAGAAATCAGAAGCTTTCATTTGGAATAATGAAAGACAACAGGCTTTTGATAAGTTGAAAGAATGTTTAATGACAGCTCCTATCTTGGGATTACCAGATTTACAATTACCTTTTGTATTATATACTGATGCAAGTTTTATTGGACTGAGTGCTGCTTTGCATCAAAAACAACTTATTGAAGGTAAAATGTCAGAAGTAGTAATCTGCTATATTTCAAGTACTCTGAGAAGTGGTGAATTGAAATATGGTGCTACTCAACTTGAATGTTTGGCAGTAGTATGGGATCTTGAAAAGCTACATTATTACCTTGAAGACCAAAAATTTGAGTTAATAACTGACTGTAGTGCAGTTAAGTCACTCTTAAACATGAAAACTCCTAATAGACACATGTTTAGATGGCAATTAGCTGTACAAGAATACAGAGGCCGGATGACTATTACACATAGAGCAGGAACCTTGCACTCTAATGTAGATCTGTTATCTAGAGTACCTCTGCCTAATAATGTTGATAATCCTGCTTATGTTCCTGAGTCAGAGATTATTAACATTTATGGCATTTATATTGTAGATCTTGAGGATGAGTTTATGCAATCAATTCTTGATAATTATAATTCAGATCCTGACTTGAGTAAATTAACTACAATATTAAATGATCCATCTAATGCTTCAATGAATGTTTTAATAAAAACATTACCAAATAAGTATAAAGAGGCATTAGAAAAAGGAAAATTTTCCATTGAGGATGGTTTTATATAATACAGGAAAAAATTAAGTAATGTAATTGTAATTCCCCCTTCAATGAAGGAGTTAATGTTAAGTATATGTCATGATGATATATTAGCTGGTCATTTTGACTACCATAAAACATTAACCAGAGTAAAAAACACAGCTTGGTGGATTAACATGACTGAGGATGTTCAGAAATATGTTGAAACATGTGATTCTTGTCAAAAATCTAAAAGATTAACAGGAAAAAGAGCTGGTTTATTACAACAAATTGAGAAACCAAAAGCTCAATGGGAAATCATTAACATGGACTTTGTAACAGGTTTGCCAATAGCAGGGCATAAGAGTTATAACTCCTGCTGGGTAATTGTAGATAGATTTACAAAGATGTGTAAATTTATTCCTACCCACAAAGAGGTTTCTGCAAAGGACTTAGCTTTTTTATGGTGGACACAAATGTTAAATACAGCAGGTTTCCCCAAAGAAATAGTTTCTGACAGAGATCCTAAATTTACTTCTGAGTTCTGGACGTCACTTATGGATGTTTCAGGGTGTCAATTAAAACTTTCTACAGCACACCATCCACAAACTGATGTGCTAGAAGAAAGAATGATACAAACCTTAGAAGATATGATAAGAAGATACTGTGCTTTTGGTCTTAATTTTAAAGACAATGACAAATTCACGCATGATTGGGTAACCCTTATCTCAGGTTTAGAATTTGCATATAATAGTACAGTACATTCTGTCACTGGCAAAAAGCCATTTGAGTTATGGTTGGGTTATGTACCTAATACCCCTGCTAAAACTCTTAATAAGTTACCTAGATTGGATATCCATCCAGGTACTAAATCTTTTCTTCAGATGCAGGAATTATGCAGAAAACATGCTCAAGAATGTATAAATAAGGCATTTGAGTATGAAAAGAAAAGATGGGATAAAGCCCATAAAGAACAAATGTTCCAAGAGGGTGATGAAGTCCTTATTTCAACACTACATTTCAATTTAAATGGTAATGTTAAATTGAAGGATCCATTCATTGGACCATTTGTAGTTAAAAAGATGGTTGGTAATAATGCTGTTGAGGTTATTCTATATGCACCATATGATAGAAAACATCCAGTATTTCCTATTTCTCTTATAAAACCATACCATTCTAATGATACTGATCTATTTCCAAGAAGATCAGGAAGGCATAAACAGCAACCTGAAGAAATAGTTGAAAAGGCAGAAATTGAAAAGAGACTTAAAAAGAGACACCTTACTAATGAAAAGGGAGTTGAGTATCTATTAAGATTTAAAAATAAATCAAGTGAATATGACCAGTGGATTCCAGAAAATGAAATCTCTGATCTTAAAAATCTCTTGAAAAAATTTAAATCTAAATAATACTGTTTATTCAGTATATGTATTATAAAAATTATTTTTTATTTTTTATTTTTTATTTTCACTCCTTAGTTTTAATTAAAATGTCTTAACATTTTTTTTATTGTTTTTTTTGGGGGTGAGGGATTGTCAGCCTAAATATCCTTAGGACTGAGTATTTCTTATACTTAAAATAAGATAACCTTAAGTAGATTAAGCTTATATCTTAAAAATAAGGTTAAAATAATAATATATATTATTTTATTATATATATATATAATTATTATTCTATTATATAACTTATAATAGTTTAAATAGCTTATCCATGGCCTAATAATACTTATTAAGGTGTTAATGGAGTCATAATATACTTATCTTAAGTGATATGAAGTAATTATTGACATACATAAGCTTATATGTATACATAAATCTCATATTCAGTGAAATATGCAGTATATTATGTATATTTAGGTATATAAGTGGGTTTTAGCCCCTTAATAGCCTATAATCTTTGTTTTTCTGCTTATTTAATGTCATATGGACGAAATCAGTGGACTCACAATGCCTACAGAAGCATAGACACCTATATCAGGCGCATACACCCAGTTTGGACAACTAAAATTACTTCCTTGGATGGTTATTGTCGGCTGGTCGTCTAGAAGAAGGAGAAGGATAGAAGAAAGAAAGAGAGGAGGAGAAGGAGGAAAGGAGTATGGATAATAAAATTATTTAATTTATTGAGAGAAAGGCAACGACGAGTGAGCTGAGAAGAAATAACAATTTGGTTTTATCAATATTAATATTATTTAAGTAAGAATTCTGCGCGGCAACCAATATAATTACTATCAGACTTAAAGCAACCTTTAAATTGTTATATAAAATTTTAATTAGAATTTTATTACTAATAAAAAGAATATAAACGTAATATAAAAATTGTATTTAAATTGTTGAGTGTATAATAAGTGATAAGGCTACAGGGGATTATCCAAGGCCCTTTTATAGGCAATGGGTCCTCTGAAGCGCTACTATATCAGTAAATACAATGATTAGAAAGGAATAAAACAAATATATCAAAAAGAGTAAATGAAACATAACAATATAGAGAAAAACATGAAACAATTAATTAAAAGCCCAATTAAGAATCCAATTTCCCCGCCATTAATCCCCAAATCAGTAAGTGACAATAGTAAATAACTAAACAAGAGTGGAAACATAGGAACTATGAGAAATATAATTCCCAACAGATGGTACATCCTGATTAGAGGACATTTTAAGTGAAACAAAAAATAATTTGACGCAACAAAACAATCAATTAATCTCAATTTAGTTCAAATTAATTTATTTGTTTTTTCTAACACAATTAAGGGTCAAAAGAAGCGTCCTTAATAATTTTTTAGTGTCATATGAGAGGTATTAGTTAATATATAAATTTAAGTAATTAATTTAAATATATTATAAATCAAATTTACACTTGTAATTATAATATATGTTTTTTAATTAATTAAATATAAATTTATAATTATTAAATATATAAAAATGCGCCATTATTTGTAGAATATATTATATTATGCTCAATTTAATTGTATATAAAAATATATATAACCAATAAATTTAATGTAACATTTGTATATAATAAAATTCTTATATAATTTCATTATGTAATAAAATATTAAGTTATATTCATTAAATACAAGTTTTACCCACTCTTTAAGGTTTTATAATTTATATATCATTTACTGGACTCCTGGAATAGCCTGGCTGACACTCCCTCACTCTAAAAAAACAATAAAAAAATGCTAAGATTTTTTCTTTTTGTATTTTTTCAACAGAGCAGGCAGATTTGAAATTTCTTTGCCAGGTATCCATGCATCATGTTCAGATGATTTGTTCTTATATCTCAATAAATATTCAGTACCTCTTTCAGAAGTGATAATTCTATCATTGAGAATTTTATCAATTTCTGCTGTTTCTGTGACTTCCTGAGGGTTTTTCTTAGGTCTTCCTCTTCTTTTTGGAAATAAGTCACTGTTGGAAGTATAAGGCTTAAGCAAAGAAATGGGAAAGACAGGATGTTTCCTATCATATGGAGAATACAATACAACTTCAACTGCATTATCACCAACCATTCTTTTAACAACAAATGGTCCTACAAAAGGATCTTTTAATTTGTGGTTACCTTGTAAATTGAAATGGACAGTAGAGATCAACACTTCATCACCCTTGTTAAATGTGTATTCTTTATGGGATTTATCCCATCTTTTCTTTTCATATTCAAATGCTTTATCAATACAATTCTGAGCATGTTTTCTACATAGCTGTTGCATTTGCATAAAAGATTTTACACCAGGGTGTAGTTCCAACTTAGGTAATTTATTATTGAGAATCTGAGCAGGAGTGTTTGGGACATAACCTAACCAAAGCTCAAAAGGCTTTTTCTCAGTGACAGAATGAACAGTGCTATTATATGCAAATTCAAGACCAGGCAAAAGAGTGACCCAATCATGAGTAAATCTGTCATTGTCTTTATATTCTAAACCAAAGGCACAATATCTTCTAATCATATCTTCCAGAGTTTGAATCATTCTTTCAGCTAGACCATCAGTCTGAGGATGGTGAGCTGTAGACAATTTTAACTCACAGCCACAAATATCCATCAAAGAGGTCCAAAACTCAGAAGTGAATTTTGGATCCCTATCAGAGATAATGGCTTTTGGAAAACCAATAATATTAAACATGTAAGACCACCATAAGAAAGCTAATTCTTTGGTGGATACATCTTTGTGGGTTGGAATAAATTTGCACATTTTTGTGAATCTATCAACTATTACCCAACAAGAGTTAAAGCTGTCTTTACCTGCAACAGGAAGACCAGTGACAAAATCCATATTAATGATTTGCCAGGGAGCACTAGGTGCCTCAATATGTTGTAATAACCCTGCTCTCTTACCTGTTAACCTTTTAGATTTTTGGCAGGAATCACAAGAGTCAACATATAATTTTGTGTCTTCAGACATATTAGCCCACCATGCAGTGTTTTTGATTCTAATCAAAGTTTTTTCAAGATCAAAATGACCAGCTAATATGTCATCATGACAAAGTTTGAGGATAGTTTCTTTCATTGAAGGAGGAATAACAATTACATTGGTAAGCTTCCTTCTATAATAAATATAACCATCTTCAATAGAAAACTTTCCTTTATTTAAAGCATTTTGGTATTTTGAAGGAAGAGTTTTTATTAATGCTTGAATTGAAGCATTCTTAGGATCATTCAAAATAGTAACTAATTTACATAAGTCAGAATCTTTATCATATGAATCCAGTATTAACTGTAATAACTCTTCTTCCATATCAACTATAAATATACCATGTATATGAACAGTGTCATCCTCAGGTACATAAGCAGGATTGGAGTCATTATTTGGCAGAGGCAATCTGGAGAGCATATCAACATTAGAGTGAACATTTCCAGCTCTGTGGATAATAGTCATCCTTCCTCTGTATTCCTGAACAGCAAGTTGCCACCTGAACATATGTCTGTTAGGTGTTTTAAGGTTTAAGAGAGATTTCACAGCACTAAAGTCAGTTACCAACTCAAATTTTTGGTCATCCAAGTAGTAATGAAGTTTCTCAAGAGCCCAAACAACTGCTAAGCATTCTAATTGAGTGGCACCATATTTCAATTCACTATTTCTTAAGGTTCTTGAAATATAACAAATTACAACCTCTGAGGATTTATCATTAATAATTTGCTTTTGGTGAAGGGCAGCACCCAGACCAATAAAGCTAGCATCTGTATAAAGTACAAATGGCTTGTTAAAATCTGGGAGAGCCAATATAGGGGCTGTTATTAAGCAACTTTTCAATGTATTAAAAGCTTTCTGACAGTCATCATTCCAGAGAAAAGCAACATCTTTTCTGGTTAGTTTTGTAAGAGGCAAGGCTATGACCTGATAATTTTTAATATATTGTCTATAATAGCCACACATACCTAAAAAACTTTGGATTTCTCTTACAGATGTTGGTGCTTTCACATTTTGAATGGCAGCAACTTTATTATGGTCTACACAAATTTGTAAGCCTGACACAACATGGCCAAGGACTTTCAAAGATTGAAAACCAAATTTACACTTTTTTAAAGATAAGGTCATATTGATTTCATCCATTTTTTGGAAAACTCTATTTAAGTGAATCATATGTTCATCAAAAGTTTTAGAAAAAACAATAATATCATCAATATAAACCATGAGCCAACCTTCAATAATTTCTTGATGGAAAGTGTTATCCATGACTTTTTGGAAAACTGAAGGAGCATTTTTAGGGCCAAATGGCATCCTAACATACTTATATATTCCCATATGAGTAGCAATAAGCAAAAAATTTTGAGAATTTTTCTCAACTGGAACTTGATGATAACCTTTATTACCATCCAGACAACTAATAAATTTTGCACCTTGCAAGGTAGCATGTATTGAATTAATTCTGGGTAAAGGATAAATATCATCAACAGTATAAGTATTTAAAGCTCTGTAATCCCCACATAATCTAGCTTTATCTTTTTCATATGAAATTAAGACTGGGGAGATGACACAACATTTGGGGGTGACATCCACTTTCTCAATGATATTCATTTTCAATAATGTTTCAATATTATCTTCAATATCTTTTCTTTTTGATGGAGAAGCAGGATATGGTTTTTTCTTAAGGGAGGGAGGAATATCACTCAAATTACAGGATAAGGTAATTTTCATCTCTTCCTGAACAATTCCCAAGACATGAGAACCATGAGCAAAAGCCATAGGGAAAGAGGTAATAGAGGCAACAATAGAATCCTTTTTTTCATTAGTCAAATGATCACCAAAAGAAGCGGTATTTATTTCATGTAATAAATCATCCATTTCAGTTGTTGTTCTTCCCTTACATTGGGTCAGTGAGTTACAAGATTTTAATAAATGCCCAGAAGGTTTAGGAGAAGAAATTTTGAATTTTCTTTTCCCATTCATTCCTAAGGTAAAGCAATTATTTGCTGGGTCCAGTTTCACACCAAACATGGTTAAAATATCATTTCCCATAATAAACCAATTGCTCAAATTATCATTTTTCATGACAACAAACTCACAAATAGCTCTGACAAAACCACCATTATATTTGAAGAATACAGAGGTTTTGTATTTGCCAATAGGGAATAAGGTAGAACCATACCCTCTCCATTTTTCAGAAGTTATAGGCAATAATTTACTCAAATATTCCTTATCCACTGAAGCCAAATCTTTTTCAGATACTACACTTCCACCAGCACCAGAATCAAGAACTACATCAACATTTTTACCATTAATGATAACAGGTGCCTTTAAAGGGGATATAGGAATAGAATTGTTAGTAATATCTTTAATTATCTCAGCATTTTCTACTGAAGATAAATTCAATACACAATCTTCAGATATATTATTTAAATAATGGACATCATGTTCTAACATTAAAACATCTTTAACAGATTCATTGTCATAGGAGATATTACTTTCACAGTCACTGGAAGAATTATTGACATCAAGTTCAATTTCATCAGTGTCTTCATTTTGTTCAACAAGATGAATTTTCTTGTCACAAACATGACCCTTCTGCCACGGTTTGTTACATTTATAACAAGTATTTGTTGCATATTTTTTAGGTGCAACTGGGGCAGAGGGTTTACCAGATTTTTCTGGGACCTTTATAGAAGGTTTATTCTGATCATTATAAGATTTACTAAGGTAATTCTTTGGTTCATATCTATGGTTGAGTAGTACTTCATTACAGATATTAATGAAAGAAGAATTTTCCCTTACATGCTCAGTTCTAGCAACAATCAAATCCCTAAGAGAATTTGGTAATTTATACAAGATTTTATCTCTCCAAATATCATAATCCATCTTTGGATCAATTGCTCTAAGGATTTTAGTTATTTTCATCAGAAAAACAATGGGCTTTTCAACAGAGGAGGATACATATCTAGTATTCTCATACAGTCTTTGCTGAGCTAACCTGAATTTTGAACCACCAAACTGATTCTCAATCAAGGATTTCCAATCATTCCATGTATAATGATTGTTATCTAAGAGGACAGATTCATACCACATCAAGGCTACATTGGAAAATAAAGAAATTAGCTTAGAAACAATTTCCTCATCAGGTAGTTTATAAGATCTCTTTAAATTATCAATTCTTTGGATAAAGTGTTGCCAATCAGAGGAAGAATCACCATCAAAGGTAGGGTATTGGTCTAACTTAGGCCAATTTTTCTGACTACTGGGATGGTCCATTTTTTGGTTTGAATTATTCATTAGTAATAATTCCTGAAGTTTAGCCAGGTGTTCAGAAATTTCATTATTTATAGAAACAGCTGGTGCATGACCATCACAAGATTTTTTGCTAGTAGCAAAAGATTTTACAGACTCATTGTCAGTTTGTTTAATGGTTGAAATATGAGGAAGAAAGGATGAACTTTGTTCAGGTTTTTTCCCTTTATTTTTATGCAGCTTACTGGCAGAAATCTCATTTAATTCATTATTGATGGTTAAGGTTGAGAACTTTTCCTGTAGGTCAGACACATAGTTTCTTATTCTTGGAATTTCAGACATCTGGTCATTCACTTTTGCAAGAGATAGAACATTTCTGTCCTCAGAAACTGAGTGTTTGGTACTTAGTGCATGGAAGTCATTTTTTAGTTTCTTCAACTCATTTTGTAGAGATTTTATTTCATTTTTGAATGAATAATTTTCCTCAATAAGGGGTTTTAATTCACTCAATGTCTTATGCAGACTGATATTTCAATCTGAGATAGCTCTATGGTCACTTCTTATTTGTTTTTGTTGACTAAGAACAATATTCAAGGTTTCTTTGATTTTTAAATAAGCTGTATCTTGTACAGAAGAACTCACTCTACATTGCAAGTGTAAATTATTTAATCTATCATTTTCATGGATTAACACATCTCTCACATGTTTGTCTTTCACAATATTAAAATCAAGGGTATCTTTCAAAATTTCCTCAGAAGTTTTTTCAATTAAGTTATAGATTTCAGGGGGAACAGAATCATTTTTAATTGCAAGAGAAGGATTAATTAAAGATGTAGAAGTTAAATGTAAAGGTTCATCAAATGACAATTTGCTAATTACATCAATAGGGCTACTAGTTACAGGAAGCTGTCTTTTAACAGGTTTAACTGTTCTTTCACCATGTTCAATAATATTACCTGCAGAAGAAGATTTATTAGAAAACATACCCAAGTGACTATCAACCAAATTACTTACCATGGAAGAGGAGGAAACTTCCCCTGGGACTGGGTTTGGGATTGTGCTTGGGCCTTCTTTCTCCTGCTTTGTTGGTAGGGATGAGGAGGTGGATGGAAATTGGGTGTTCTGGATGGGCCAGGCTGATGATGAGGAGGGTGTTGCACATTCTGTTGGTAGTGACTCATTAGATAATCCCATTTCCATTGCTCTACTTCCATAGTATTTGGATTTTGGATGGTTGAGCTGGGTGGCTGTGAAGGTTGAGCCTGAAATTGAAGCTTATTGGGAGGCAATTGAGGAGG
The DNA here is from genome assembly GCA_030280995.1 of Hemileia vastatrix. NCBI lineage: Eukaryota > Fungi > Basidiomycota > Pucciniomycetes > Pucciniales > Zaghouaniaceae > Hemileia > Hemileia vastatrix. The sequence continues at coordinate 22,949,614 of JASXTE010000004.1, read as the reverse complement.
GGCCTGGGCCTGAATCTGGTTCCTGAGTTCTTGGACCTGATCCCACAATGTGTCTACCTTTGCTTTGTACGTCATATTTTCTGTCTTCAACTCTTTTATATGACTGGAGAGGTTGCTGATTTGTTGTGGCAGAGGAAGCTTTTTTATTTTGAAGCCTTTTGGAAGACCTTCTTGAGGCACTAGAGGCTTTACTTCCTTCTGTGGTACTGGGGGAAGGGGGTTTGGTTTGTTTGCATTTCCTGTCATTTCCACATCCTGCAGTATGAGAATTCTTTGTGTTAGCATAAGATTTTTTATGACCAACTTTAGAAGAACTTACAGTGTCAGCATCATAGTCAATTTCTATCTCATCCACTTGCATGTTATCCATTTTTTCTGTCAAATTGTTGGACATACTAGTGGGAAGATTAATATTTTACTTTGTACTTCATAAAAAAATAATCAAAGTTAGTCAATAATTTGCTCCAAATAATATAAAAAAAAAAAAATTTTTAATTAATTAAATTATAGAAAAATTAACTTTCAATATAAAGTAATAATTAAAAAATTAATTTTTTAAAAAGAAATGGATTGCAAGTTTAAATTGGGAATAACAAGTTAGTTAATTCAACCAATTAATTACCAATATTAAATATGGCAATATATTGGGACTAAGCACAATGTACTTTTAAGTCAACCAAAAATTAACAATAATTAATAATAAAAAAAAATTAAATTAATAATTCAATTTGTATTAATAATAATGTCAATTCTTCTAGGACTAAGAGGATTTAACACTCTATAATGGTCAACTAGGAAAAAAAAAAAAAATTTTTTAAAATTGAACACTTACACTCAGTGAATCAGCAATTAAGCCACAATCACTGTTATTGCAATAAAAATATAGTAATATGAGTGAGAGGCGCAAAGGTGAACTTACTATAGTGATCGAAAAATCACTTCAAAATAATATAAAAATTAATATTATATAAACCTAATATGTCGAACCCAAGTTCGAAACACAGTCGCGGCAAAAGTTTCGTTTTGCTAGGTGGTCCGTGCGTTTTGTCGTTCGTCGCCAGGCTTCGATCGTCGTCGTCGTTTGGGAAGGCCCCCAGTTGTCGGCTGGTCGTCTAGAAGAAGGAGAAGGATAGAAGAAAGAAAGAGAGGAGGAGAAGGAGGAAAGGAGTATGGATAATAAAATAAATAAAATTTAATAAAATTATTTAATTTATTGAGAGAAAGGCAACGACGAGTGAGCTGAGAAGAAATAACAATTTGGTTTTATCAATATTAATATTATTTAAGTAAGAATTCTGCGTGGCAACCAATATAATTACTATCAGACTTAAAGCAACCTTTAAATTTTTATATAAAATTTTAATTAGAATTTTATTACTAATAAAAAGAATATAAACGTAATATAAAAATTGTATTTAAATTGTTGAGTGTATAATAAGTGATAAGGCTACAGGGGATTATCCAAGGCCCTTTTATAGGCAATGGGTCCTCTGAAGCGCTACTATATCAGTAAATACAATGATTAGAAAGGAATAAAACAAATATATCAAAAAGAGTAAATGAAACATAACAATATAGAGAAAAACATGAAAAAATTAATTAAAAGCCCAATTAAGAATCCAATTTCCCCGCCATTAATCCCCAAATCAGTAAGTGACAATAGTAAATAACTAAACAAGAGTGGAAACATAGGAACTATGAGAAATATAATTCCCAACAGATGGTACATCCTGATTAGAGGACATTTTAAGTGAAACAAAAAATAATTTGACGCAACAAAACAATCAATTAATCTCAATTTAGTTCAAATTAATTTATTTGTTTTTTCTAACACAATTAAGGGTCAAAAGAAGCGTCCTTAATAATTGTTTAGTGTCATATGAGAGGTATTAGTTAATATATAAATTTAAGTAATTAATTTAAATATATTATAAATCAAATTTACACTTGTAATTATAATATATGTTTTTTAATTAATTAAATATAAATTTATAATTATTAAATATATAAAAATGCGCCATTATTTGTAGAATATATTATATTATGCTCAATTTAATTGTATATAAAAATATATATAACCAATAAATTTAATGTAACATTTGTATATAATAAAATTCTTATATAATTTCATTATGTAATAAAATATTAAGTTATATTCATTAAATACAAGTTTTACCCACTCTTTAAGGTTTTATAATTTATATATCATTTACTGGACTCCTGGAATAGCCTGGCTGACAGTTATTCACAGATTTATGGGTTGGAAGGATGTTTCTGGGTTAATGTGGATGCTTGGGGATGTTATTGGGGGATTGTAAATTTTATTTGTTTCCTTTATATGCTTTTAGTTTCATTAAATCTCTTTTTGATTGTTTATTTTCCTGTTTCTTTATGGTATCCGCTTTTATCTGGGTTTTCTATTTATGGTATGGATCAGTGTTATTATTAATAGTGATGGAGGGTCCTTACTGGAGGTCTGGGTGTTGAAAATGCTTGAAGTGGATGCCATGGGGAGGTGATGGGCCCTCACAGTGCTGTAATTGCTGGGGATAGCAGTGACATCATCTGGATTGAAGGTCTGTGCACTCCAGTGGATTTGGGCATAAGTAAGGAGGGATTTTGACGGTTATTTATCATCATTCAATTACTACAACTCCAACAAACACTATTATAAAATTATTAACCCTTAGAAATATATTATAAAGCCACTATAAATTGATTTTATCTTTATATAAAGCTATAACTATATTTTATTCATCTATTTTCCACCACTAGCACGCACTTAAATCCAAGTATTGTGAGTTTCACTTGAGTATAACTATTTTATTAGTCTTCCCCTGAGGTTTAATCACTAAATCATTTATCAATAAGTAGTAGGACCATAAATAAACACTATTATATTATACTTATATACTAGACTATACTGACAATAACCTACTTCCTTCATATCTTCTGGGCTTGCATACCTAGCACCAGTTCTTCTTGGCCTACTAATAGTTTTTGGGGCCATCTTCTTATGCTTGGCTGCAAACATTTCCAATTTTACTGCAGTATGTGGGGCTGCAACTGCTCCTTCTTTTACCTTTAAATTTAAAACTTCACAAGTAACTTCAAAATTAACTGACTTTTTATCCTCTTCCTTATCCTTTGCTTCAGGCTCCTTACCCTTTCTTGACTTTTCCTCAATAGACTTTTTATCAATATGATCAATGACCATTTCTTGCATCCCTTGATCTTTGTCCTTACAAGCCTAGTCCCATCTTCCAATATCAGTCCAGTTTTGTCCTCATAAACCACCACCTCCTCTTTATCCTTTTGAAGCATATTTCATCACATCCTAGTATGTTCCTCTATATTACAATAGTAACATACCATAGTAGAAAAATATGACGGTTGAGGAGAACTCTTGGACCTAAGTAACTCCTTTTCCTTAGCTGCATCAATTACTTTATTCTCCAGCTCGTCAATACTGGCCATGACAGAATCTGGATATTTATTAAAAGCTTTAGCTTTAGGAGACATGACCTGAGGAGGCAACCCTATACCAAATGTAACCTCTACCACCTCCTTGTTATCCAAAGAGACTCTAGCTACACAATGCTCTACTCAACACATTCTCATTTTGGCTTTGAATTCAGTCTTTGATTCCTCTAGTTCAGGGTACTTTTAACTCCCTTCCCTCTTCTTGACTAGCTTTCCTTCATTATCTAAGCACCTCTTTGTCCAGTCCTCAACTTATGGTGCTAATTCCTCACAAAAAAAAGTTAAAGACTCATTAATATAACTAAAGTCTTCATTACTGACCAAATACTCAACCATTTGATCAAAATATTCTCTGAAGCTTTTAAATTCCTTAGTTTCTCAAACACCCCCACTAGTTTTAACCTTACTCATCAAAACATCTAAATCCTTAATTGTGTACCTAGTTTCTTCAGTAATATTTGGCCATCTATTAAGCATCTTTTCTTTAGCGCTCAAAAATTATGCTCTTTGTGACCTTTTAGATTCTCTAGATCATCCTTTCACTCATTTGTTACAAAGAACAATAATTGGTGCACCATATCTTATTCAGTCACACCATGAACTTCTGCTGCCTGTTCAAACCTACATAAGAACTTCTGGGGTAATGCTATGACTTGATAATTTTGAATATACTGTCTATAGTATCCACACATTCCCAAAAAACTCTGGAGCTCTCTAACTTGGGTAGAAGCCTTCACCTGTTGTATGGCTGCCACTTTGTTTTGGTCAACACATATCTGTAAACCTGAGACAACATGACCAAGCACTTTTAAGGAATGAAAACCAAATTTGTATTTCTTCAAAGCAAGTGTCATATTTCTCTCATCCATCTTATGGAACACTTTACACAGGTGGTTAGATGGTCCTCAAATGTTTTTGAGAATATGATGATATCATCAATTTAAACCATCAGCCATCCTTCAATTATTTCTTGATGGAATGTGTTATCCATAACTTTTTGAAAAACTGAAGGGGAATTTTTAGGGACAAATGGCATCCTAATATACTTATAAATACCCATATGAGTGGCAATCATCAGAAAATTCTGATAATTCTTTTCAACAGGTACCTTGTGATATCCCTTATTACTATCCAAACAGCTGATATATTTAGCACCTTGTAGGGTAGCATGTAGAGAGCTAATTATTGGTAAAGGATAGATATCATCAACAGTATAAGTGCTCAATTCTCTGTAATCACCACATAACCTGGATTTATCTTTCTCATAAGAAATTAGGACAGTTGAGATAACACAATGTTTAGGTGTTTCTACTACCTTTTCAATAATATTCATTTTTAAAAGGGTAGAGATATTGTCTTCAATATCTTTTCTCTTTGTGGGAGAAGCAGGATAAGGCTTCTTCTTAAACTAGGTGGTATTTTAGTTAATGGGAAAGATAATAAAAGTTTTATTTGTCTTTTACTAATCCTAATTCATGTGACCCATGAGAAATGGCCATAGGAAAAGATTTTATCAATTGAATGATGGAATATTTTTCCTCACCAGAAAGTTGTTCTCCAAAAGAAGAATTGTCAATTTGTGACGCAAGAGCAGACATTTATTTTGTAGATCTTCTTTTATATTGAACTACAGAATAAAATGTGTTCAATCCCGGTGTTAATAATTTTTTGGGGGAGGAAATTTTAAATTTTTTCTTATCATTCATCCCCATTGTGAAGTATTGGTTTGAAGGATCCAATTTTATGCCATACTTGGTTTATATATCATTTCCCAAAATGAACCAACTTCTTAAGTTATTATTTTTCTTTGACAAATAAATCACATATAGCTCTTACAAAACCATGGCTATATTTGAAAAATACTCTGGCTTTGTATTTACCAATGGGGGACAAAACAGATCCATAACCTCTCCTACTCTCAGAAATGATAGACATAAGTTTTAATTTATAATATTGGTCCACTGAAGCAAGTGCTTTTTCAGATACTACACTTCCTCCAGCTCCAGAATCTAAGACAACCTCAATGTTGTTTCCGTTGATCAAGACTGGTGCCATGAGAGGGGAAATAATAATTGAGCTGTCCTCAAAGTTTATTATAATCTCAGCATCCTCTAATGTAGATAAATCATTATTCTCAATGTTAATATTCTTTAAATAATTAATATCCTCTTCCAGTATTAAAACTTCCTGGTGAGATTCATATGAACAATTTTTGGCATATTCACTTGAAGTATCATCCAGTGCTATTGTGTCATCAGAATGTTCCTCTGGCTGTTCAACAAGATTTATCTTCTTGTCACAAACATGGCCTTTCTTCCAAGGATTGCTGCATTTTAAGCAAGTGTTTGTTTAAAAAAATTTGGGTGCAACAGGGGAAGAAGGCTTACCAACCTTTTCCAGAGGTTTCTGTTGGTAAGTGGAGGGTTTCTCCAAAGGGGTTCTAGGAATGAATCTTCTGGAATCATACTTATTGTTTAGAAGGATCTCATTGCAAGTATTAATGAAAGAAGAGGGTTCTCTGGAGAACTCAATCCTAGCCACTATCAAGTCTTTCAGAGACATTGGTAATTTATAAAGGATCCTGTCCTTCCATAACTCAAACTCCATATTTGGGTCCATTTCCCTTAAGATTTTTAAAAGTTTCATTAAAAACTCAATAGGTTTATAAGTAGAAGAGCTATATCTAGTTTCCTCATACTACCTTTGTTAAGCCATTCTGAACTTGGAGCCACCAAATTGTGCTTTAATCAATTTCTTCCAATCCTCCCATGAGTAGTCATTCCCATCCAGGAGAACAGATTCATACCACATTAGGGCAACATTAGTGAGCAAAGAAATTAACTTGTACACAATTTCCTCATCTGGGAGTTTGTAAGAATTTTTTAAGTTATCAATTCTGCAAATAAATTTTTGCCAATCAGAGGAAGAATCACCATCAAATGTAGGATATTGGTCAAGTTTTGTCCAATTCTTTTGATTTGAAGGAGTCTCCTTAGTACTAGCTTGTTTCTGAGTAAGAGGCAGCTGTAATTTCTCTAATTGGGCTGTAATATCATTGTTTAATCCTTCTATTGAAGATCCTGGTGCATCATCAGTTTTTGATGGAAACTCAGTGTTATCAACAGGTATTTCTGGAGCTATTTTCACTTTAGATGAGCTAGCCACAGGTAATATTTGAGCATCCTGCACTATATGTTCCTTCACACAAATTTCAGAATATTTCTGGTCATTTAACAATGAGTTCAATTTTTCTTCAATGGTTGATAGTCTTGTTTTCATTCTTGGAAGACTAGATAAACTATCATTGATATTTGCAAAAAATAACTGATTTTTATTTTGAAAAGATGAAAAATGGTCATTCAATCTTTGCAGATTCATCTTATCTATCTCCACCTCCTGGCAACAGGCAGATACAGTATCTCTTAGTTTAGACTAATCATTTTTTATATTTTGCCATAAAGCAACTTTCTTTTCATGGGTTGCTTTGTAATGAGAAAATTCATCAGAGACTCTCTGTGATTCACTTCTTAATGCTTGATAACCCGGATCAGTTAACAAACTAATATATCTCTGAGTCAATTGCATATTGTTCATTATATGATTTTGTTTGGCAATAATATCTCTCAAGTACTCATCATTAATTCTTGCTACATCTAGAGTGTTTCTCAATAAGGAAACTGAGTAACTTTCCAGACTCTCATAGAACTCAGGGTCAAGAGTTTCATTAATTACAGCCATATCAGGGTTAATCATGGAGGTAGCAATTATAAGTAATGGATTAGATACATGAGATATCTGTCTACTGCTCCCAGCCTCTACTGGTCTCAAGGTGTCTTCTTCCCTCTCAGATTTACCTGAAAGAACAGAATCAGCTACAAGAAATGGCACCTGAGAATCAATAGAGGGATGTACCAGGGTTTGCTGGGTATGAACATATTGGGCTTTCTTCTTCTTTTGCCTCCTTGATAGGGGTGGGGAGGTTTGGGGTTGACCTGGTTGAGTCTTGATGGACCTGCCTGAGGTAACTGATGCTGATTTTGAGACAGGTAGTCCCACTGAGTGTTTAATCAGTCCCACTGCCACTTGGAGACTTCCACCTTTTCTTGGGACTTGGGAGCCAATTGTTGTTGATCCCTGGGAGGAAGAGGTTTCTTCTTCTCTTGAAGAAAGGTATCTATCCTTCTCACCTTTTCTTCCAGAGCATCTACCCTTGCCTTTAGTCTCAAGTTTTCTGTCCTTAGCTCCTTTATGTGAGTTGACAGATTCTTTACCTGTTGAGGCAATGGCATTTTTTTTATCCTGAAGCCTTTTGGAAGCTCTTCTGGTGGGTTTATCATAGGCTTACGATCCTGAGTTGTGTCCACTAGTATTTCTACTTCTTCCATCTCTACATCCTGTTTGGGGCAAGGATTTATTAATCTGAGAAATTCTTCTTGTTAAAGGAGAACTTACAGAAGTAGGTTCATTATAATCAATCAATTCTAGTTCCTCTTCACATGCAGCAGAACCACTTTGGTCAGTCATTGTCAGCCTGTATATCTCCAGGACTGAGTAAAGAGTAACTATAAGTTATGTTAAACACATGAACTATACATGGGAATAATAAATGAGAGTACACAAATAGTATACATAAGTAAAATTATGATAATACACAAAAAATGCCATTATAACACCTTATATACACGCATATATCCACCTTTTATAGGTCTTATGTACTTAATATTAAGTTGGAATATGTTAGGGTAATCTTAAGAACCTTAAGTATAAGGCTGCATAACTTTTAAGTACACTTAAAGCTGTTATATTCATTGTTTTATGCAAAAAAAACAAGAAATGCGCTTTATTTCACTTAAAAGTTGACTATATGTGCTATAAAATTGAGAATATCAAAATTGCGCTTTGACAGATCAATTGGGCTCATTTAGAACTATTGATTTGGCTATTTAAATGCATAAAAATAACACTTTTCAAATTTGGTGTTTTTTTATGCCAGAAATGGCTTCTGTGTACTGGCCACATACTGCCTGCTTTTTTCCCGTGTGAATAGCTTCATTTTTAGCAAATTTAGCTTTTTCACACTATAATTACCCCACATTCTACGCCCACTGTGGGGAAACACACTAAAATAGGCGACAGGCACTTATTTAGTGTCCTAGCTTAATTAATAATGCATTGACCCTGTTTATATGCACTAATTTCATTAATAACCTCACTCTTGGCACTTTATTTCATCACCACGCTTAAATTCGCCTAATTTTAGTCAAGGATTTACCCGTGCAAGCGCCTGCCAAGAACTGCATGTAGTTACCCCACATCTCACGCTCTTTTTTAAGTTTTTGGGTGGTTTCTCAGTCAATTTTGGTTATTTTTGAATGGGAATTTCACGTAGTATAATGTCAGGATTAGCCCCATTATTTCTACAGTCAATCCCCCTTATTATTAAGCTTTTATTAACCTTAAAAAGTCTCCTTTAGTCTTTAATATTATTGTTTTATACGCATATACTCTCTTTTTGTCTTTTTCTTTAATTTTGATGGATTTCCCTTATTATTTCAGGATTTTTGGCGGTTATTACTCTTCTAATTATGTCATGGGTCACTGGGAATGTTGATGGGAATGTCTATTAGTTGTTTAGAGGCGTGATTAACTGTGTATTGGGTGGTACATCAAGGGAATCATTGGGAACTCAGTATGTATAAAAGGAGGAGGTTTTTGGGTTGTATTTCTTCATTCTTTATCATTACAATTAACCAATATAACCAAACCAATTACAATACATATCAATTAGTACTTTTATAAGACTTTTGAATAGTATCTGAATTTATATAATCTATTTTTCTACCAACTATAAAGATTGTAAGCCATATATAAGAATAGTGAGAATTTTATTACTGAGACCTTTATATTTGATTATATTTTACAACTTAGTGGATTAGAACTACAGTATTCATTTAGGACCATTAAAATCTTCTAGACAACTGACTATTCAAGCTAGTTCACGTCCTTGTACTTGACCTTAGCCTGACAGTCATTTTAAGATTTAACTGAAATGAAGAAAAGAGACAATTAATTAGTCTTTAATTTTAATTTTTATTTAACGGAAATAAAATAAAATAAAAAAAAATCTTTTTAGGATAAAAATCAATTAAATAAAATTAATTAATTAGTTCAAAAACAAAAAATTTAAAACCAGGATTATAATATAATCAACTGTAGAAATAAATTAAAATTTTTATCAATAATTTTAATTAATTATTTTCAGGATTTAAATCAACTAATTTATTACCAGGACTTAATGTCAACTGAAGTAATATGAATTTTTATTAATTTTTTAAAAAAAAAATTATTAAACTGATCACTTAACTACCAGGACTCAATGTCAACTGAAGTACTTAAATATGAATTTTTATTTTAAAATTTTATTAAACTGATCACTTAACTACCAGGACTTAATGTCAACTGAAGAAATTAAATATGAGTTTTATTAATTAAAAAAATTTATTAAACTACCAGGACTCAAGGTCAACTGAAGTAATTAAATATGAATTATTTATTAATTAAAAAAATATTATTGTCAGGACAATTTGTCCACTGGAACAATTAAAATTTAAATTAATCAGGACAAATGTCAACTGAAAAATTATAATAATTAATATTAAAATATAATTATTTTATTACTTCTGGGACTAAGAACACTTATTGCTCTATTATGGTCAACCAGGAAAAATAAAAAAAAATATAATAATAAAAATAAATTCCAAATTACCAGACACCTCCCCCTGTAAAATGAGCAAATTAATGCCACTTACAGAGTGCTGAGTAAAAGGAAATACGTAGCAAATGAAGAGTGAAGAGTAACCCACAAATAGTAACATCAATAATTACCACAATATATACGATGTTTAGTCAATATATGAACCTAATTTTTGGAGCACGGTTTGATTCCCGTTTGTAGCAAAAAATTTTGTCACGTGATGTATGACGTTTGTCGTTTTCGTCGCTTTCTCGTCCTTACAGGTACTTGAATGCCGATGGTCCCTTCGATATACGCCTTCAAATTATGATGCACCGTCGATAATTCGGAAAGGCCTCCAATTTTCAAGGGGTCTTTTGGGTCTAGAAGTTTATTCGAGGTTTTCACGGGATTTTTAAGGGTTTTAAAGGTCTCTCAACAAAAGGTACGTATTTCTAAAATCAATTTGATTATTTTACTCAAATATAAGAGGTAGTTTTAAAATATCAATATAGATTATAGATTAGAATTACGCTGTTGTAAATACTAAAGTTATAAAATATAGAGATAATTGTAGTATTGTAATTGTAATAATAAGGTAAGTGATAAAAGAATGTTCTGAAAAGCACAAAGTAAGAGGCCTTTTATAGGCAAAACATGAGGGAATAAAATATACGGAATTTACACCATATATTGTAAGAAAGGTGAGAAAAAGAATGACTGAAAGGAGTACATATATGACATAAGAATTAAATAAACTGGTACGTCAACAAGGACATCAAATTTATTAGCAATAAAGTTTGAGTTCCTTGGACTTTCACAATTAATTACACAATAATTAATTAATTATATTACTTTCACAGGATTCCAGATCTCTCACTGAGGTAATATAATTGTTTTAAAGTTTTTTTATTATATTTTTATTATTAAATTCTATTCCCATTTACTTATACCATTGAGCACGGTGTTAGGGAGTAAAATTGTAAGGAACATTTTATTTACACTAATTAATTATACTACTTATTGTACTTAACTAGTTAATTGTAAGTAATACTTAAGTAGATAATTAATTATTAGTAAGAAGAAGGGGGATGGCTTCAACTCAGTAAAATTATTAAATATTTTACCAGTTAAGTCTAGTAGCCTGGCTGACAGCTAACCTGGTACACTATGGGTTACGGTATTATACATTTGAGAAATATTTAAGTCCAGAACTTTTATCAGACGCAGTAAAAGTGTGATTAATTCCAAGTCCTCACTCTTATCTTAAAATTAACGCTCAATTTTTTTCATGAATTTCATAAGTAACCAGTAGTAATTAAAAATACAAATATAATGTGCAAATATAAGACTACTAATAAATGGACAGTGAATTGCATAAACAAGCCCAAAATAAAGTAGGTGAAAAGACAGGCGATTTATCGTGACGAGAACCTCATTGTTAATAATGTTTTTCAAGATGCACCCGCTGCTCTTAGGTATAAGTGTCCATGGTGTCATCTACAGAAGCCAATCTTTTGAGAACGAATGGCTCCCGAGCTTTGAAGTTATCATTAGGGACTCCAAGCTCTAGTAGTCTGGCAAAGACTTTACTAAAATCTTGATAAAATATGGTTGAATCTTTAGCATATCTTTTAAATTGTAATAAATAAATTAATCAATTATTAACTCCACATTACGAAAGAAAAAATTATTAAGACTCTCTTACGTTTCAACCCATGGCTTGTAGATTGAATCTTCTATCAAAGCCAAGTCTGCATTCAACATCATGAGACGATGAGTTCTTTCGTCTTCAAACTGAAGTCCAGCTGTCCAATTTTTTCGCACCCATTTTTCAGTAAGTAAGTTGACAAAGAAAAAATTTCCGAATTTCAATGGCGCAATAGTCCAAATCCCATCGTGGTCTGTTAAATGATTTAAAACCATCAGCATAACAACTAGATAGTACATAAAACAGCTGTATGTATCCGTACTTGAATTATTTATATGGGCACCCCCAAGGGTATGTGCACCTATCAAAGCCACTGTCTCCTTTACATTGAAAATACAGCTCTCAGAAAAAGAAATTAAAGATATCTTTCACAGGATAGAGCCTACTTGATCATTAAAACCAAGACGAGTAAACACCTGACGGACATGACGATAGCTCTTGTCAGCATCTGGAAGTCTTCCATCAGGTGGACAATGACTTTGATTTAAATCATCTCGGCCATTTCTCCAAGGAATGTCGGGGCCACCAGCTTCCTGTACAGCAAACACGCCGGCTAACGTCCAAAGATCGGCATGTGTTAATTGAAAGTCCTTGAATTTGTTATAAACCGGCTCTAAACGATTTCGAATAAGATCCAGCCCCTTGTCAGCCGCATCATTTGCTTCGCACTAAAAAACCAAGAAAATTAAAGAGTAAAAAATTTAGTATAAAAATAAATTTTATTAAGATTTAAGGTATAAATTTATTAACGGGATATCGCATCGTGGCGCCATTGCAGCCACCTGTTCCCGTCGTTTTATCGTAAGTCCCACAAGAATGCCAGGCAAGCCTCAAGGCAATCGGGAAAAATTTAGTATGATTAGGGCCTATAAGGACTGTAGCTAGCTCATTATACACATCTTGATAGTCAAGAGATTGTGTCTGAGAAGTATCAATCCCGTCAGGTTGATTAGATGTGTCTTGTCCAAAAATTAGAGGAAGAAAAGTGTGAAACAGAAAACAGCCAACAAAAATCTTGCGAAGGGTAATGTTCAACATTATCAATCAAAATATATAGCGAGTTTAATATTGGAAGAAATAAGCAGCAAAATTTTTGCAAAAGAGGATCCATATTTATACCTTTTAACCTCAAAAACGAGAATCAGGCAAGGAAAAGTCACACTAGAGGAGTGGGTTACCATGTATCAACCCTGTTCCAGACATATACCCAGTCCCAGGACTCGTTCAAAAACCTATCCTGAGATTCTCGGTATGTGTTGACACTGGTTTTGAATTGTATTTTAGTTTATTTTGAGTAACCGTGGATAAAATAAGATGAAAACACCCTTACAACTGGGTACATAGATTAACTCTAATTTTAAAATACCTATACCTGCCCTACCGTAACTGTCACTGTATCGTGGCACCGATTTCCCAGATTTGTGATTTCATAGTAGAATCAACATCCATATTGTCGTTACTCAATTGATAAAAAGGTATTGATATAGTTGAAATGGGAATGATGCTCACCACTTTGATATTCCTAAACGCATGTCTCCTCATCCGATAATGGATATTACCTTGTACACAGGAGAGCCATGGAAGCAGTTTTGTATCCTACCGGCGCGCAATCCTACTGAATAAATAAATAAGAAATAATGAAGGTGATGGACAAATGGTATCAGTAGTAGAGGATGATTTAGATGTCAAAGCAATGGATTTGTACTTTAATAAATGTTTATTATCGAAAACACCGTGACATACTTCAACTTAGATTCGTAAAGGAGACTATCACTATTTACAGCTATTTGGGAAAAGCTTGCTGTGTTTTTGCCTTCCACTTCCCGCCAAAAACATGAGTTAAAACCGCTTTTGGCGGGGGATGAGGGGCAAAAAAAGAGCAAGGTTTTCCCAATTAGCTGTACTATAGCGATCATGCTATTTTCTCTATTCCCAAGGATAATGTTTAACGTGAAGAATGGATTTCAAATAAATCTGTAATGTACCGAAACCTCGGTTCAGTAAGATTCCTAACTATTGTGCCATTACCCATATGGCGAATGTGCCTTAGTTTACAATCTCACGAGTGTTGTGTATATTGGCGCAGCGATAATGTTTTAGTTGGAACAGTAACAAAAAGGATATTTTCATTACTATTGTGGTCACGCAGACTATATACACTACTGCGGCGTAGTCGAGACCTAACACCCGCCCCTCCGACAAGACGCTCATTCTAGTATATATGAAACTATTTACAATTTATATGATGTTATTATGGTAGCTATTAGGAATATAACAGAAAATAGACAAAACGATGATAAAGTAGTTATAATTTTGTTATTTGATACCTAAGTTTCCACATCCCTTGTCATGTAACTGTTTGCTTAGTGGTTTCGTCATTATATCCGCTAGTTGTTCAGATGTAGGTACCCATGATATTGTAGCTTTTCTTTTATGTAGTTGTTCATTGACAAAAAAGAATTCCCTGTCGCTGTGCCTGGTCCTCTTGTTTGAGCTTTCATCGTTTGATACCTTTATAGATGCTTGATTATCACATTTTAAGTGAAACGGGCCTGTGAAATTAATCAAATCATTGAGTAAATTTTGAATCCACAAGCCCATTCTAGTGGCACCCCCAAGGGCCATGTATTCTGCATGGCATGTTGAGGAAGCAACAGATGGCATGCGTTTTGAGGACCAGAATATTAAGGAACCTTGCATGTTGATAATCATGCCTCCAGTTGATCTTGAAAATTCCCCGCCCCAGTTTGCATCTGAGTAGACGTCTAGGTTGATAGTATGTGAGGTTGATTGTGGATATAAGTGTAGTTTCTTTGTGGCTGTATATTGTAAATAACCAAGTAAGTGTCTCAACGCTCTCCAGTGTTCGTTAGTGGGGTTTTTTGAGTGTCTAGCCAATTGATTTACAGAGAAACTGAGGTCAGGACGAGTTGCTGTGGTTAGATAAGTCAAGGAACCAATAATTGACAGATAATCTCCTGGATTAATAGCTGGGTGGTTTGGTGGGGGTGTGGAAAGGTCTATATTGGTCGGCAGTGGTTGATGGTGACATACTCCTGTTATATGATGAGTTGTTAAAATTCTGTCTATCAAATTTTCTTGACTAAGTCGAAATCCTTTTTCATTCCTTTCTATCTTGATACCTACTATTGCATCCAGTCTATCTTGCCATTTGATGATGAGAGTTTGGCTTAAATCTCTTTCAAGTTGTTTCAAAACCTCATTGTTGTTGCCAGTTACAATTCCATCGTCAACATGAACCCAAAGCATAGCCTTTGTGTTGTTATTCTTCAGAAAATAAACGCTATTGTCGTAGGATGACATTTCATAGCCCAGGTTTTTTAGCTGCTGTCCAAAGTGTTGCCACCAGCAACGTGCTGCCTGACATGTTCCATAAAGAGCTTTGAGCAATTTGAAAACTTTTCCATCTTTTTTCTCAAAGCCAGGAGGGTCCTTTACCCATACTTCTTCATCTATTGGACTATGAAGGTATGCTGCTGTGACATCAAAAGCATGGACTGGCCAGTTATACATAGCTGCAATGGTGAGGATGATTCTTTGGGCTGTAAATGAGGCAGTTGGAGCAAAAGTGGAAGAATAATCTATACCCTTTACTTGTTTAAAACCTTTTGCCACGTATCGAGCCTTCAGCTTTGTGTTTCCTGTTGATGCATCTTTCTTTTCTGCAAAAACCCATCTAGCATCTAGTATTCTGGCCCCTTCAGGTGGTTCTTTTCTCTCCCAGACCTTCATGTTTGTTAAGTTATCTATTTCTTGTTGACAAGCTTTTCTCCATTCATCACCCTTCTCGGACCGTAAGGCTTCTTTGAATGTTTTAGGTAACTGAGTTGCAAAGTATTCACAATTAATTTGGATGTCTTCTACCAGACGATCTTGCTCAATCATTTGTTCTTCCAGATCAAAATTTCCTAGTATAAGATTGCTGCAGGTTAGAGTGTTTGCACTGTTCATTACAAAATCGAGGGACATCTTATTTTCACTTTTTGTTTCACATTCTTTGAAGCTGGCCCACGCAGATGTTAAGAATTTCTTTTCTATCGGATCCCAAAAAATCCAGCCTTTCATACCAGCTGGGAAACCTACAGTGTAGCATCTTCTTGCTCGGACATCTAGCTTTTTTCTCTTCTCTTCAGGTATGTGTACATAAGCTACTTCACCAAATTTCCTAAGAATATCTAATTGCGGTTTAGTGTTGAAGAGTGCTTCATAAGGTGTAATTGAGTTGCAAATAGTGTTGGGTATTCTGTTTAGGAGATATGAAGCCCATTTGAAAGCAAAAGACCAGAAGGTTTTTCCAAGACGACTGTCAAATAGTATAGTTCTTCCCATTTCTGTAAGAGTACGATTAAATCTTTCAATATTTCCATTTTGTTGATGAAAATATGGTAGAGATTTTTCATGAATTATTCCGTTTTTTGTTGTGAACATGTCCATTAGTTTATTGTTGAATTCTCCTCCATTGTCTGATCTAATTATTTTGACCTTCTGATTTGTCTGTTTCTCCAATCTTGTTATGATGTTGATGACCGTATTTGTTGATTCAGATTTGTTTTTGATGACATGACACTCACTGTATGTTGTAGCTAAATCTCTGAAGGTTAAAGCATATAAACCACCGTCAACTGATTCCTCTTCTATTGGGCCGATTAAGTCCATAGTTACTATTTCAAGTTTGTCAACTTTTCTACCAGTTGACTCAAGAAAACATTGTCTTCTACTTTTGCACATTTGACAAGAATCACATATAATATTTCCATTAGGCAGTTTGTCAGGTAATCCATGAACCATTTTCTCTTTGCACATCTTTCTTATTTGTCTCAGACTTGCATGGCCAAGTAAGCAGTGCCAAGTATAGAGGATTTCTTCATCTTTGTTTCTTTTTCTTAATTCAGGATACTTAGTTGGGATCTCAAGACTAAATATTGCTGGTTGTATAGGTAGAACATTTGATTCATTTCTAGTAAGATCAGAATGTGATAATATAGTAGTTACATCAGAAGATACATTTAAATTATTATGATGCATTGGACTGTTAAATGTCCATTTCCTGTTGATGAACATGGCTGACAGAATTGGAAAGCCGTGATAGCTGATTAGAAAGTCATTGAAGTTAACGCATGAAAAGTTAGCACCACTCTTGATTAGGGATGCTGGTGAGATTAGCGTACCTCTAGCATCTTTACAGTAGTATACTGGTCTAATATTGATGATTTCCCCATTGAGACCATGGAAGCGTATCGTCCCTTTGCCTGTGATGAGAGGAGAGGAACCATTAGTGGCCACTTTCAAAGCAATGGGATTTTTTAGAGGGAGGAAATCAACCAACTCATTCAGATTTCCAGAAAGATGATGAGTTGCACCTGTGTCAAAAATAGGGTTCGCCGAATATGCTTCGTTGTCTGATAGTTGCATTCTAGCAAAAGCAGCTGCAGATGCTTCTGGGGAGTCATCAGTGAGTTCTACAATTTGTGCCGAAGCAGATTTCGCTTGAGGTGGTTGTGAGGTGTTGTGACGGTTTGTTTGTCTTTGAGGATAAATTGGGCGGTAAGAATCCATTTTTTGTTGTATAGGCCTCTGGTGGATGGGTAGATTTGGTTTGGGTGGAGGATTGTTATTAGGGACAATTGTTGGTTGTATGATAGAGGGCGGTACCACCATTGGATAGTGTGTGCTGTAGCCCGCTTGCCTGTTTTGTAAAAAGGAATTGTAATTGGTGCGGTTGTTGAGAGTTCTTTTAGGACAGTTGGCTTGCAGATGACCTGATGAGTTACAGATATAGCAGTTTCCTGAAGATCTTTGAGTAGCAGCATTAGATTCATAGACATTCTGATTAGTAGTATTAGATTCATAGACATTAACAGAACCAGAACCAGAATCAGAGAGAGGTAGCTTAGTAGAAACAGAAGCAGAAGATTCATTTGCAGTGACAGTAGTGTTAGTAGTGGTGGTATTCAGAAGTTTATCATCGTGTTTAAGTCTTTCCCAAGTGGTACAAAAAATTTTGTTGAGAACTGCAACAGTGATTGATTTATCAGATTTGCATAGTTGTTCTGTTTCTTTGAGAACTTCTGAGCTAAACCGTGGATTGTCTTGAATGATGCGTTGACAGAGGCAGCCTAAGATGTCCTTTTCACTGAGTCCTTGAGCCCATAAGCAAGCACACGCATCTCGAAATTCATTCATTAACTCTATGGGATTGTCGCATTCTTTAGAACGAAGATCGATTACTCTTTCTATGGCATTCAGTTGAGCCGCTCTGGAAACTGTGTTGAAGACACTTTTGATATGGCGAAAAGCAGTCGTGCTTGGTGTAACATCGATAATTTGAGATTTCATCTCTGGTCCAACAGAATTGATCAGTATTGCTCTACCTATTCGCTCTTTGATGGAAGTTTTTGAGGCCCCTTTACGCTCTAGAAAGTTGGTTTCTCCAGTGAAGTCGCTGATGACGCCTCGTAGTTCTCTATGCCACTCGCGGAAATTTGAACCATCGTCTTTTAGAGTATGTCGCCAGTCTTTCAATAGCATCCTTGCCTTAACAATGCTGTCTCGAATGTATGAGTCTTCTTGAATTCGGAGTAGTACACGTGGATTGGGCGCATCATCCATATCAGACGTCGCATCTTCTTCATGGATTTGAGTTTCATTTTCGTTTGTGGTATAGTCTTGAGGTGGTCGTTGTGGATAACTGGGTGTTGGTCGAGAGGTTGGTGTATCATATTCTTGAGGAGTCGGTTGTTGGTTGGATGGCATCATCGAAGTGTCAAGTATTAAAGTAGTAATGAGATGAAAAGAGAATGAAGAGAAAAAGGAGGAAGAAAAAGAAGAAAAGAAATTTAAGAGAGAGAAAAAAAGAAAAAAGGAGAAAAAAAAAGATAACGAGAATATTTATTATAATAAGAAGAGAAGAAAGAAAAGAAGAATAGAAAAAAGAAAAGGAAAAAGAAGATAGGGAACGAGTACTGGGTGAAAGGGCGGGTTTATATGTATTTTTTTTTTTTTTTTTTTTTTTTTTTTTTTTTTTTTTTTTTTTTTTTTTTTTATTAGTCGATTATATTTCACTTTCGGAGAGATAGGGCCACTATCTCGCTTTGATGCTTGGCGAGAGCAACAACCTAATCGCTTATAGGATCGAGGTAAATATTAGTGTTTTTTTTTTTTTTTTTTTTTTTTTTTTTTTTTTTTTTTTTTAAGGTTTTTAGAGAAAGGAAAAGGAGGTAAAAGAAGCGATAAGAGAGAAAAGAAAAGCGAGAAGAGAGAGAGGAACAAAGAAGCTTGTAAAAGAGAACAATTGGCGAGGTGCGAACGGAAAAGAAGAAAAAGAAAAGAAGAAAAAAAATAAAGGAAACGATTGCCGAGGGGAGGAAAGAACGATTGCCGAGAAGACGATTGTCGAGAAAACGATTGCCGAGAGGAGGAAAAAAAAATCCAAAGAGGAGAAAAAGGGGTTGACGAGACCGTTATTTAGTCGTTTTTAAGAAAAAAGGAGACTAGGCAAGATAGGAGAAGAAAGGAATAAAGGAAAAAAGGCGAGACTAGGCACAAGAGCCCATAACCTATTGGCGCAGCGATAATGTTTTAGTTGGAACAGTAACAAAAAGGATATTTTCATTACTATTGTGGTCACGCAGACTATATACACTACTGCGGCGTAGTCGAGACCTAACAGTGTAAACGATAAGATTACATTTCAGAGTAGTAAAAACTGTAATGAACCGAAGCCTCGGTTAAGGAAATATTCTGCATGAGGTAGTATTGATATTTATATGTACAGATATTAGGGAAAAGCTTGCTCTTTTTTCGCCCCTCATCCTCCGCCAAAAGCGGCTTAAACTCATGTCTTTGGCGGGGAGTGGAAGGCAAAAAGACAGCAAGCATTTCCCAAATAGCTGTATTTTAGAGCCAAGTCACAAAATCTTGCGGAATTTTCGACGAAAAAACAAACGTTTCGCCCACGAAAAAATGATTTACCTATTCAAAAGGAAGTACCCCAGAACATGTATTACTCTTCTGTCCAGCACATGCGTCTGAACGCAAGGCCTTGTTTGAATTAGCCAAAACACACAAACTGAATTTAACTACTTCTATCTTGCTATCTCCTTCACCAATTATTACATACTACGTTGCTTCCTTTCTTATTAATACTAACAGATTCCCTAACAATATTCGCCTTTCCCAAATGATTTCCTAATTTGTTTCCCTCAAAATGCCCAATGTCCCTTTCATCTTAGCACACCCACTACATTTTTGTATCTAGCATGTTTGTCTAACTCCTTCATGCCCCTAGTTGGGTGAGATTGTAAGAAATATAAAAAATAAAAAATAAAAAAAGGAAGTACCCCCGCTGTAATGGCTTAAGACATATTAGACTTAGTGATTAAGTATTATGTAGCTAGTTACAGTATATAACCTGTGGTGCAGCCAATGCATCTAACTCTGGTTCACTCCGGAAGAAGCGCTGACACTGCTACCATAGGTTATGGGCTGTCCCTGATTTTTTTACTAGCAGTAATAGAATCTTGTGTATTCCCAGAAACGATTGTGTACCCTGAGCCTGTCCCTTGTTAAAAGTGCTTTCTGGTGGTGTTCAATTAATCCTTAATGCTGCATAAAACCTCTCTCCTTGCAACGTTTGACTAATCATTTGACGTGACTCAACTATCCTTGGCATTTAATTCATGCCTCTTGGCTCTACTTCCTCAGATCCTTTCAAGTCTAGACTGAAACTACCACACAATTGTCCTACCTGGAAAAGAGAATTAAAAAATCTAGATATTCATTCTGCCACATCTTACCTCCGTTGATACACGTTCCTGCCGCCGCTCTCGATCTTTCTCTGGTACCAACTCCCCTATCTCTAATTCCAGAGACAGTACTTCCAGACCATTCCACGATCCACCTTCTGAATTACCCAATCCTTTTCCCAATCATGATATTATCCATACAACTCTTTCATCACATCTCTCTCTCCCAGCCATACCTGCAACTTCCTCAATGTCTAGCACAGGTATGAGACAACAACCAGACGTTCCCCTCATGGAATATAAAGGGAAGGACTGCAGTCAGGTTATTGATGATATTCTAGCCCAGGTTAAACACATGCTGAAATTAAAGGTTGATGGCTCCAACTGGCAAACTTGGTTTAAGAGTGTGTCTCTCTTCATGCAACAACATGTTTGCTCCACTAAATGTGCAACCAATCCAAATGCGATTTCTGGCGCTACAGGAGCTTTCAAAGACAAGATTTGTTGGCACATTGTTTACTTCACCATTGAAGAAAAATTGCAAGGTTTCATTGATGTGGGTACCACCTGCTATCATGCCTATCAAATCTTTTCATCCAAGTTTGAAACCTCCATGCACATGTCCCGTATTTGCTTGTTCAATGATCATTTTACAATAAGATCATCTCCTTTCGTTGATCCTATGACGCATGGAGATAATATTAAAACTATTCTTGACTCTATAAAAAGATCTGGTTTCCGTTTGGGGTATGACAAACTAGGTGCTTTCCTTATTCAGCTCTTCCTACCTCCCATGTTGTCTCATCTCTCATTTGAGCTGAACCGTCATTTTGAATTAAGGAAAGACATTGCACAACCATCATATGATGACATGCTCACAGCTTTACAAAACACATTCAAAAATACTTCCAATCCAGTACCAATGACATTGACTGCAATGGAAATGGATATTGTGGGAAACCAGATTACATCATTAGCTTTCCGAAGAGGAAAATGGATAGCTACCAACCCTCCAATCAGCGCCAAGAACTATCCTGTGATATGTGCCATTCTACCAAACATCTAATATTGACATTGTGGTACTTGCATCGCAGGTAACTTTTATTTTGGACCAATCAGCTTGTGTAGCCCAGGAAGAACAAAGGGGAATCATGGCCCAGTAGATAGCGCTATTATAAATATGTAATTATGGTTTTTAAAAGAACAAAGGAAAGAGAAGCACGGAAGAGTATTTAGGGTCTGTGCACTCAGATTTTTCAGCAAGATGTGCCACACAAAGGAGTTATGTGTTATCAACTTAGGAGTGCATGCACTGAACATTATGGAATTGGATTTTCCAATAATTGTGTGTTATGCATTAAGGAAGGAATTATGGCTCAAGGAAGGCCTCAAGTACATAGTATACTGCACTGTGGCTGGTGTGGTAGCTTACTGAAACAGGTAATGTAAGTTTCAGAAGCTAACTATTTAAGTGAATTGTCAGAACTATGAAACTAGTAATGAAGAAGTCAGGATGGGGACTCAATCACAAAACTACCCAAGAGTCAAAGAGACAAGGATCAGCGCTGAATGGTGTCAATGCAGGAAGTAGCTCTAAAACAATGCAAGGTACAGTCATAAGCGCGCATGTGGAACATGAGTGAAACAAGCTAGTACTAGTTAGAGTAAGCATAGGGTATGATTAGGCGCTGTAGTTGTTACAAGAGGTGTATTTAGTTTACTAATGGATTAGTTATTGTTTTACTAATGTGGTGCTAGAAACAGCACTGGAGATCCACTAGGGAACTGTGTCTGGAGCACTGAAAAATATAAGAAGAAAAGGCTATCTAATAGGAAGCAAGAGTAGTAGTTAGATAGGGAAAATAATTATTTGAATCAGTCATTAGATTACAAATATTAGAGCCTCATATTATATACTTTTGAAATATATTGTGATATATAGTGATTTGTTACTTTGTGATTACTCTGATAACAGTAAAAGATTAGATTTTTCTGCAATTAATTGTTAAAGAGCATATTGGAGATATTCTGAGTCTTTTAGAGTTTGTGCGTCTGTGTGTGTATTTCATATAGTATAGTGAAAATGCGCAACTCAGAGGGAATATATAGATTCAGTAGGATAAACTATTATTAGAGTTATTTTATTACTATAATTAGGTATCTTCAGAGAGAGCGCTTCAAAAGGGAATAGCTGTGGATACTTGGGCTTATTAAGAATATAAATATCCAGATATTAATGTTTGTTTTTGTCCCTATCTTTTAACTTATCTCTCAACTCAAAAACTATTTAGTCAGATATTAGTGTTACACATTATTGTGCTGTCTTTAAAATAAGAGTGACAGGCTCTTCTTTTAGGAATTGAAAAGAAGAACCAACCCATCTCTCATTGTTTCTACTGCTTAGTAGTTTAGAATGCTCTACAATTGCTGTCCCAACGGTGGAATAATTGTAACGAGTGTTTTGATTGAATTGTTTGGTTTTCAGGTTTTCTTCAAGAGGGCATTATCAAGCTGGAGCTTCAGTGGAAGAGTTGTACGGTCTATAACAAGTTGATCAATGGCCGTTATCAGAGGATAGCATAGGGTTGTATTTTGGATATAGTCAGATTAAACTATCAAGTGTGTGTTTATTTTTTTGTGCGGATTCTGTTTTGATTTTTTTTATTTTGAAGATGGAACCTACTGCGACTACATCTAGGGGGTGTCAGGAGATGGTTAAATTTCCCAATAAGACAGTGTTCATGCCACAGAGGGTAACTACAATTATTAGGTGTAGAGATGAAAGCTTTTTTTTGTGGGCATTAATACCAAGAAGCTCTTACATAGGATTGAACAGGCAGCTGAAGTTCATGGAGAGACCAAATATGATATGGTGCACCAAGTATTTATGTTTGTATCAAAGGAGTGCAAGGACAATCTGGGGGATCTAAAGGGTCACAAAAAGTGTTATTGGTCAGGGCTAAAAGAAAAGATGCTTAAGAGATGGCCAAAGATTACTGAGCAAACTAGGTACATGATTAAGGATCTAGATGTCTTGGTAAAGAAGGCCAAAGCTGGAGGGGGTGTTTGAGACCCTAAAGAATTTAAAAGTTTCAGGGAAGAGTTTGATTGAATGGTTGAGTATTTAGTCAGTAATTAAGATTTTAGTGATAATAATGCATCTTTACCTTGGTTTTGTGAAGTGTAAGTGCCATAAGTGGAAGACTGGGAAAAGAAGTGCTTGGATAACGAAGGAAAGTTAGTCAAGAAGAGGGAAGGTAATTATAAGTACCCTGGATTAGAGGAAGTAGAGACAGCAGTGGAAGCTGAAATGAACTTGGGACAAATTGAGCATTGTACAGTTAGAGTCACTTTGGATAACGAGGAAGTGGAAGAGGATGCACCTGATGTTTGATTGTATCCTCAGGTGTTTTCTCCTAAAGCTAAAGTTTTAACTAAAGAGTAGCCAGATTCTGTTATGGCTAGGATTGAAAATTTGGAGAAGAAAATAATTGAAGTAGAGAAAGCGAAGGAGGTTTTTAGGTCCAAGAGCTCTTTCCAACCGTTGTGCTTTGCTACTATGGTATGTTACTATTTTAATAAAGAAGGGAATACTAGGATGAGGTGTGATGCACTTTGAAAGGATAAAGAGGAGAGGGTAGTTTACAAATATGGAACTACGCTTATGTTGGAAAGCAGGACTAAGCTTGTTAAAGACAAGGATAAAGGGATGCCAGCCATGGTCATTGATTATATTAGGGGGTGTCAGTTCTGGCAAATCGGCACTTAACTTAAGTGCGAATTTCAAACCAAATCAGCACTTACAAATCAGCACTTAAATATTGCAAAAAAGTCACTTATTTCAAAAAAGGGTGTCAGTTATGACCTCAAATCAGCACTTTTTTCCCGTTTTTTTTCACAACCATATTTTGGCCACAAAACATCCCTTCCTTTCTTACCCCATCCCTGTCACATGTGACACACTGACCTTCCTCGCTACCTACCCATCAATCCTCGGCACACACCCCTTCATGACATTTTCAATATTTTGACCAGGCATGTTTACATTCTTTTTTACTTATTTCTTCTACTTCTTAATCTTTTTTCTATGGGTGTCAGTTCTGACCTCAAATCAGCACTTTTTTCATGATTTTTTTTTTCAAAACCACATGTTGGCCACATCATCCCTTTCTTTCCCATACTATTTTGTACTCTCCAAATGTCCTCTTTGTGTACTTCATTCACTTGGGTTGGTATTTTGGTTTGTTGCATATTCATTTTTTTTGGAATTTACGGTGAAATTTTTTTTTTGGATGGCTCATTGGTTTTCTTTCACCAGCTCAACATGAAATCACATATTTTCTGAAATCGCATATTTTGTCAGTGATTTTTTTTTCATTCATCCCTCATATCCTTTTCCTATTCTTCTCCAACATCCCTCAAACAATTTGGTTTCATTCATTTTGTCATCTCATCTCTCCAGGTAAGTCACTTTATTCTTTTTTTTTGATTTTTTGATTACTAATTATAATTTTTTTTGTTTTTTTCTGTTTATTTTATTTTTTTTATCTAAATTTTTTTTGTAAGTGGTTATTTTGGATTTCAATGGTATAATTAACCTTTTTTTTCTCTCCCTCTTTACTTTCTTTTTTAGCTCCATCACCCTACTCTTCATCCCTCCTTGGCATGGTCATTATCCCCCCTTTCCCTTATTTCACTTTTTTTTGGCTCCATTTCATTGAAACACATACATTGCACATTCTTTATGCATTTCACTTACTCCATATTCAATTTCCCCACAATTCCAACATCAATCTTTCTCACTCTATTTTTCCTACTTTTCAATCAAGGTAAGTTTCATCTCCTTTTTTTCATGCCTATATGATATCTCATTCCTTTTATGAAAAGTTCATACTTAAATATATTTATGACTCTTATCTGGATAATAGTGAACTTATAAAACTCCTTTTGATCTCATCTTCATTACCACTTTTTAAGTTTTTGTAAAATTTTGAAAATCAGACTCGGAATTAGGGTTAGGTTTATTCAAATCTAATTTTCTTATTACTGAAGATTCTCCTGAAGGCTACCTTTCATTTCCCACAAACAGATTTGAATTTGATTCAGTGGTTGCTGAGATATTGACCGTTAAAGTTGAGCCTTTTTTTTCCCAATTTAAATTTTTATTTCATTTTTTTATGTAACAAATTAGGGTTAGGTTTATTTAAATCACATGTCCTTTAACTGAAGATTCTACTAAAGCATATCTTTCATTTCTCACAAACAGGTTTGAATTAGGTTCAGTGGTTGCTGAGATTTTGACCTTTGAAGTTGAGCCTTTTTTCCAAATTTCACTTGTCTTATTTCACATTTTTATATTGCATATTTAGAGGATAAGGATTCTGAAACTCTTATATGATTATTATCTAGGCATTTCAATTATATAGGCATATATTTGTTGCTCAAGAATATCACTAAAGCTCAAAAAGATGAAGATTTTCGCTTATGGGACACTCTACCTTCCTTTTACTCTTTTCTTGCTCTTTGACTCAAAAAGCACTGTAATAAAGCATTTGAAAAAAATCATGAACTTGCAACCAAAGTTGGAATACCGAATTGTTGTGACTCCGAACGGGAAGATATCAGCCACAAATATCTTTTATTTTCTAATGTTATTATCACTCATTCTGGATTTCACAATAAAATTCACACTGATACCAAGGACACCAATTTTCTTACTTTTGGTATATTCTCATATATCAAACTGATTACTGGCCAACCAATACCATCTCCAGCTAAAATCAAATGACATGGTTTATATTTTCCAGACCACCGGTGCATCATTGATTTTGGTTTGGGAAATGGTATCGTCAAAACTATTTGGAATTCTTCTAAGGATAATCATCAAACGACCAAAGCTCCTCCTGGTTTGGAATCCTGTCAAGATTTAACACATTTTGGTTGCTCATTTCAAATCAGTCATAAGTTGATTCAAAGAATCAATAAGGTAATTAAAGAAGGTAAAGTTAATCGATTTAAAAAAACTTTATTTAGATCCAAAAAGTATGGGGATTAGAGTTGTCATCAAAAATTTTATATTTTTTCGTAAATTTTTAATAAATATTTTTTATGTATCAATTTCCTCAACTAAAGTAATGGGCCCACGACCTTGTGTTGTATAAATGGTAATCATGATAACATTTATTTGTTTCATGGGGTTCCTCTAGCCTATACCTGTGGAAAGTCCCAAACTTTTGTTTCTAGATTTGATCTGCATTTTGGCTTAAGGGATTGTCATTACTTTAAACTAGGGAAATTGATATATATTAGATATTTATTTAATAATTTACGTAATTATATTAAATTTAGATGACTTCCACCACTTACTTCAATAAAATGCAGGGGGGGGGTATTGCCAAATTTTCAAATCTGACATGTGAAATTGATGACTTAGAAAAATTTTGGTGATATCCACCCCTTGCTTCAATAAAATGCAGGGGAGAGTATTGCCAATTTTTTAAAACAGATATAGAATTTTTTTGACTTGTAAATATTTTGGTGAAAATTTTTGACGAGAATGTGAAAGTAATTGTTTCCACCTTGAGCAGGTTTCTGGCTCAAAGGAATAGCAGTACCATCAACAAAACCAATACATCCTGGGAAGCCCTCTGCTTGCATAACCTGAAATGATTCAAGTCGCTCTTCTTTTGTTGGCCAGGTGAGAAGTTGAGATTTCAAGGAGTTGATGGCAGTGATACATTGTTTGGTATAAGTGTTAACTGAACCATACCCTAAATCAAAGACATTTTCTAAACGTTTCAAAGCGGCTCCATTACCATTTGAACCCAAATGACATAGTGTGATGGCCAATTGAATTGAAGGATGTTGTTGTTCTTTTTGAGAATTATTGTGAAATATGGGATGATCCTGAATAAGCTCAAGCAATTTAAGGAAATATTCCTGAGAAGTCCTGAACAGCTCTCTAAAACTGGGTGTAGATAGTTTAAGAAGTGTTTGGATGGTGTACTTGGGGGTATGAAGTACTTGAGGCTTTCTGGGAAGAAGGTAACGTTTCGTGTCCATTTTTGATAAAAAGACAAAATCTTCTTCTAGATCAGAATCAGAATCGCAATCAGAGTCCAAGAGCAGTTCAAGAGCCATGAAAGTCATTGCTTTATGTAATTTATCACGATTTGAAAGTGAGGAAGGCATAACTCTTATATGATATGATATGAAGATGTAAGTGATGTACGATGTTTTGAGTTATGAAGTGTTATGCTGCGGAGTGCTGCGTATGAATGGGATGATGCTGAAAAATCAGTGAAATGGGACTTGATGGTGAAATCAGCACTTTTGGTTGAGAAAGTGCGGATTTGAGTGAAATAAGTGACTTATTTCATTTTGAAATCCACCAGTATTGGGGCTAGTGTGTTTTGGAAATCCGCACTTATTTAAGTGCGGATTTGGTCAAATTTAAGTGCAGATTTGCCAGAACTGACACCCCCTATTAATAAGAAGTCTATAGAGGGAAATTCAAGCAAGGGTAAGGCGCCTGAAGCAAAAGAGAAAGGTAAGGATGCAAAATTAGTTAATTTTGCATTTACTTTCCCAGTTTTAGATTTTAAAGTGAAAGAAGGAGCGGTCACAGAGCCACTTACTGCAGCACGTTTGGAGATGTTTTCAGCAAAACACAAGAAAATGGCCCCACCAATGATTAGTAGGCCAAGAAGAGCTGGTGCCAGGTATGAAAATCCAGAGGATATGGTAGAAAGAGGGAATCAAGTTATAAAGGATGAATTAGTTAAGTTATTTGGAAATAACGGCAAAAAGTGAAAGAACTACTTGCCATTATTTTTGTTTGCAGATAGGTTTTCAGTAAAAAGGAAAACTGAGTTTTCACCATATGAACTTATGTTTGGTCAAAGAGCGGTACTAACTATTGATCAAGAGGCTGGATCTTTTCTAGAGTGAAATCGGGATCAAGTGCACTTGACTGAAGATTTAGTTTTAGTGAGCGTAGCTCAACATGAAAGGAAAGATGAGTTTATAGAGAAGGAATATGATAGAATGATGCATATCTGGGACAAATCAGTTAAATATTTGGATGAGCTTTTAGTGCATAGATTGAGGAAGCCATTGAGCCCAGGAGATCTGGTTTTGGTCAATAATAGAATTTAAGAAAACCAATGGGGTAAAATTTTTGTTGATATATTGAATGGTCCTTATAAGATAAGGAAGAAAATAACTGAAGGAGCTTATTTACTGAAGGAATTGGATTGTGCTTAATGGAAGCGGAATGTAGCAGCAGATCAGATCAAAAGATTCTACCCAAGGGGTGCTCCAGTAGTATAGGATAACCTCCGGAATGAGGGAAAACTACCAGAATAACCTCTGGAAAGAGGCTAAACTATTGATGTTTTTTTATGATTTTTTTTTATGTTTCCTCTGGGAAGAGGTTAAACTAACAAGTTATGTTTAAGGTTTGTTTTTCTAAGAGGACTCAAAAGAGGCTTTGACTCAGTTGTGATAGATAGAGGGCCCTCACTGGAGGTTAGGAGGACTATGGCTGAATAGGCAACTGGCAAAAGTGCTCAGATGAGGGAATAGAGAAAATGGAATCTTATATTTTCTTTGTTTGAGGAGACATGAAAAAATAGGTAAATGGATTGAAGGAGATGTGCACCATGTAAAAACAAAAAAGGCTGGGAATTTAGCCAATGGGTTAATCAACCAGGAGCTGAATAATGATTAATAGATGGGGTGCTCTGAAGTTCAATAACTTATTTACATCATGTATTTTTGTATCTCAGAGAGGGCAGTAAAAGTTATAATGTTTAAATTTTGTTTTATGATTTTTTTACAGGGTCTATAGTCTTTTAAAGAAAGTAGAGGGAGCAAAGTTAGGCACTCTAAAATTTAAATGACAACAAATATTGAAGACAGGTGTAATGGAATAGAGCCATGTCTAGGTTTTTTGTTTAAAGGTATAGCAAAGATGAAGACTATGTACAGAGATATTTGAAAAAGAAGGTTATAGGGATAGCGCTAGTGGATTATCCAGTTTTGTTGTTAAAGCTATTAGAATATTATTTCCATTCTTCAGGCATGGCAAAGCAGGACAAGTATCAGCGCTAAAAGGTGTCAATGCAGGAATTAGCACTGAAACAATGCAAGTTAAATTCAAAAGCACAAATGTGGAACATGAGTGAAACAAGTTAATACTAGTTTTAGTGGGAAAAGGGTGTGATAAGGTGCTGTAGTTGTTACAAGCGGTGTATTTAGTCTACTAATGGATTAGTTATTGATATACAAAAGTGGTGCTAGAAACAGCACTGGAGATCCCCTAGGGAACTGTGTCTGGAGCACTGAAAAATATAAGAAGGAAAGGCTATTTAATAGGAAGAGAGAGTAGTAGTTAGATAGGAAAAATTATCATTCAAATCAGTCATTAGATTACAAATATTAGAGCCTCATATTATATACTTTCAAAATATATTATGATATATAGTGATTTATTATTTTGTGATTACTCTGATAACAGTAAGAGATTATATTTTTCTGCAATTAATTGTTAAAGAGCATATTAGAGATATTTTGAGTCTTTTAGAGTTTGTGCGTCTGTGTGTGTATTTCATATAGTACAGTTAAAAAGGGCAACACAGAGGGAATATATAGATTCAGTAGGATAAACTATTATTAGAGTTATTTTATTGCTGTAATAAGTCATATTCAAAGAGAGCGTTTCAAGAGGGAGTAGCTGTGGATACTATGGCTTATTAAGAGTATAAATATCCAGATAGTATTTGGTTTTTTCATTATCTTTTAACTTATCTCTCAACTCATAAACTATCTAGTCAGATACTAGTGTCACACATTATTGCACTGTCTTGAAAATATGAGTGGAAGGCGCTTCTTTTTAGAAATTTAAAAGAAGAACCAACCCATCTTGCATTTTTTCTACTTCTTAGTACTTTAGAATGCTCTACAACATGTCCCTACAATGGAAACAGCAAGGTTTTCAACTCTGAAGGGTGGGCTCAATGGGAGGCTTGCATTCAGCAGGCAAGAGCAGCAATAAAAAACTTTTGTCATTCTGTTACAGACTGTAAAGGAAAAAAATTCTTTTCAAAAGTTCAATTAAACAAAATAGATTCATCTTCCCTTGACGCTTTGACAACTTCATTGAATGAGCTAGATCTTGGCAGTGATGAATTGCTGAATAGTTTGGATATAGATGGGGCTAAAGTGATTTTTAAAACTGGTGAAACCGGCCACGTGACTGGAGATGTATGTCTACTTACTAACTTCCAAAAGTTAAAGAGTCCTGTTACAGTCAAAATGGCAACGGATCTAGCTGCTGCTTTTATTACAGGTTATGGCAATCTACTGATAAAAGGATGGGAAGGCAAATTAATTACTAAAAAAAATGTATTCTACTGTAATAAAGCTAAATAAACTTTGATATCTACAGCTGATTTTTTACAAAATAATATTTCTGTTACTTTAAATACTTCTCATGATTTTATTATAAAAAATAATAATTTAAAAATATTATTCCTTGATCCTCTATCCTCTGTTGATTGTAAATGGACTTTAGATCTTGTATATCCCAATACACTTGATATCAATACATTTTCAATCAACTATTTCAATTCTTTATCATCTTTTACTTTACCAGCCCCCTTTGTCCCATTATCATCAAAGTCCAATATTCCCTATCCAAAAGCTACACCAAATTAAATTATGGACTGGCTTAGACGTTTAGGACATACCAGTACCAGGGTCCTAAAATGTATTGCCAAACAGGGTCTTTTTTCTAATTCCCCAGCTTATTTTCCCTCATGCAGATTACATTTCAATGTCTGTGCTGTCTCAAAGAGTAAGTCGCAAAGCACTCATCCTGCCTTGAAACTTGAACATGACATCATGAGTCTAGTTGTATCGGATTTGATGAAGCCTATGATTGATATTTTTAATGATGGTGAGGTGTATGTAGCTACCTTTTGTGAATCCTTCTCTACATATGGAGAAGTTTTCATTTTAAAAAAGAAGTCTGATGTTTTAGATGCATTCATAAATTAAAAAAATTGTCTTGAAAATGTAACCAACCAAAGGATTAAAATTCTGCACAATGATAAAAGTAAAGAATACATGAACAAGAGATTTTCAGACTACCTTTCTCAAAAAGTCATACTACAGGAGCACTCCATTCCATATCATCATGAACAGAATAGCATGGCAGAAAGTTTCAATGAGACCATAGGGGAAATTTCACATACCATTCTTTTTGCATCCAAACTTCCAGCAATTTTCTGGCCTTTAGCATATTGTTGGGCTTTGTGCATACATAATTGACTTCCAAACATACGAGTCACCAACAGTACACCATATCAATTAATATTTAGACATAAATCAGATCTGTCACCGATAAAGACTTTTATACAATGGGCTTACATGCATATTCCAACAGAAGAAAGGAAAAGGATGGAAGCGAGGGCAATGCGATGTAGGGTGGTAGGATTTTTAAATGGTGATAAAAGGTGGATTTTCTGGCACCCTGAAACAAATACTTTTGTTCAATCAGTCATGGCTAAGTTCATAAATGAAGGTGAAGAGATTTCTGATAAAACTCGTAATTCAGAATATCCTATTGAACAAAACAAAGGAAGCCTTCCTTTTATCCTAAACACGTTGAAATTTTGGGCTTTTACAGCTGAAGAGACAGTAGCTGCACAAGACACTTTAATTGACTATATTAAAAACAACGCAATTGACCTGTCCAGCCATTTACCTCACACAAATAAACAAATCCTAAATCATCCAGATTCAAATGAATGAGAACTTGCCTGTAAACAAGAATTAGACAATATTTCAGCTATGAAGTTTTGGGACATAGTTCCTCTTCCACCAGTAAAAGCAGTAAAGGGCCCCAGATGAGTTTTTACTTTAAAAAGAAATGAATTTGGAGAAGTTATCAAACATAAAGCTTGATATGTGGCACAGGGTTTCAAACAAAGAGAAGGTATTGATTTCAGTGACACTTTTGCATCTCTAAAATTGATTCTCACTCTTGCTGCCACTTATAACTGGCCTGTCAAAATTTTTGATGTTACTGCTTCTTATCTTCACAGCACTTTTAATGAGGAGATATACATCTGTCAACCTGAAGGTTTTAAAACTCATGGCCCAAATATTGTTTTCAAACTCAACAAAGTCCTTTACCACACCAAACAAGCTGCTAGACTTTGCTGGATATATCTCAGCAACATTCTAGAAAAAATTGGCTACCGCTCCAGCAACCAAGAGGCCAGTGTTTATGTGCTATCCAAAGACACCTCAAAAAGGATGCTCTGGGTAAATGTGGATGATGGTGTTGTTTTAAGGAGTGACAATGACATCTTACAACAATTGGAGAACAATATGGGTGAAGAATTAAAGGTGAAATGTAACAATGGAATTTACTCAATTGTTGGTCTAGTGGTATCAAGATGTAAAAGGGCTTTTACAATATATCAACCATCACTAATAAACAAAATTCTCAAAGAGCACAATCCAGTCTTTCAGATAACCCATTCCCCTCTCAAAATGGGTTTGCACTTAGAATCTTTGAAAGAAAAAACACATAAATCCATTGAACCTCTGAAATTTTTGTCCATTATAGGATCTTTATCATATCTTGTTGCTGGATTGACGCCTGATTTAGCCTACCCAGGCTATTTCCTGGCATTTTATGCATCAAGTCCAGGTAAATTTGAGTGGGATGTGTTACATCATTTGCTGCAATACCTTCAGTATACATAAAATATGAAATTTTACCTATTCCTGTCCATCAACAAAACACCATCAACAAATGTTTATTGCAATGCAACATGGGGAGGTGAATTTTCCCTAGCCACTGGTGGCCACATTCTACAAATCAACAACTGCTTACTTTTGTGGAAATCAAAATGACAGTTTAGAGTTTCAACTTCCTACCTTCATTCTGAATTAATGGCTATGTCCAATGCTACAAGACAAGCACTTTGGATGCGCAACTTGTTGAGGGAAGTGGATCTATGCCATGGCTCAACCAAGATATACTGAAACAATAAGGGAGCTATTGTAGCTGCGACTGACAATCCATCAGATAAACAATGTAGACATGTTGACCATAATTTTTATTTCATTAATGAGCAAGTTCACAGATGTTAAATAGACATAAAATGGGTCAGATCAAAAGACCAAGTGGCAGATTTATTAACAAAGAATCTTGGGCAAAATGTGTGGAAAGAAAAACAGCATTTACTGGGTGTTTTCTTGTTTTAGTTTTATTATTATTATTTATTTCTTCATTCTATTCTTATTCTACTTCTTCTCATTAGTCTATGGTAGTGGGAAAGTCACTAAGAGGGGGGTGTTATGACATAAGAAATATTAGACTTAGTGATTAAGTATTATTTATATAGTTACAGTATATAGCCTGTGGTGCAGCTGATGCGTCTAACTCCAGTTCACTCCAGAAGAAGTGCTGACACTGCTACCATAAGTGAGTAATGAAAATATGCGGCTTACTCTGTAAGAAGCACTGACAGTGCTACTATACCCGCCCTTGTTGAATACTTAACTGCGCCGTAGTAGCATGTATATACAGCTAATTGGGAATACCTTGCGGTTTGTTGCAAGTTTCCAGCCTCCCAACCGCCTCAAAAAATGTGCACATGTCAGATGATGCGCTATATCCAATTGATTGGATATGAAATAAGCTTCCTCAGCCATTTTTCCACCATCACCCACCTTTCCTGCTTGATTCCCTTGCTTCAATTTTCTTCAACCCAGCCAATTTCATTTGATTCATCAACTTTTGGATTCAAACACTTTGATATCACACTTCTTCAAGGTCTCTTTTTATTTCTTTTTCTTCATAATTTTTCTTATTTTTATTTTTATTTATCTTTTTTTTGTTTCTCAGCTCCTCTGCTCTTTTACACACAAGTTTTTCTCTTATTATTTCTCTGCTACCTTTAATATAATATTATGTAACTTGTTTTTCAGGACTATGAATTTAGCAAATGTATTAAATGATGAATGTTCAGTGCCAGAATATGATTATATCAATCAATTCCAAGACTCCCAAATTACATAATTCTCTAATCTAGTGTCTCATATCAGTCAAAATATTTGCTTTCAAATAAATATTGCTATAGATTTTCTATTCAATCTGGAAGTTTCCTGTGATGATTCAAATTCTAAAAAACAAAAATTACAAAAAAATTATTAAAAAGTTACTGCTGAAGAAGGAAAAATACAGTTCACTTGGCCAACATGGAACAGTAGTTTTCAAGAGTTCAAAAAAGTTACTATTTCAGTAATCAAATAAAAATTTTATGATGATTTCAGTTATGTTGTACAAAATTTCAAATAAAACAGAAACATTAACTGGATTTTCTAATTACAAAAATTTGGTCTAGGAACACCAGGCCAAAAAAGATGTGTTACTGATGACAAATCATTTAGTCAGATAATCAATTCCGCTGAAAAATCTTCCAACCTTGAACATCTCATTATACGTTTGGAGGAAACTGACCCTAGAACAGCTGAATGCCTAAGTATTTTGGCTACCCCTCTTTTGACTCATACCTTTTTTAACACCTCATTTATTCTAGAAAAAAGAAATTTTCCAAAACCTAAAAAAAATTTTGCTTGCCAAAATCGGGCTTCCACCCCATCTGTTTCTCTTACTCTGACTTTTGAAGCAATAAATAGTGTTCAATATCATGAAAATCTGTGAGTTATTGTGGCTTCACATATCCCATGTCCCAACCTTTCTGGATTGCATGAAACAAATGTGGTTGTCAATCCTGAGAATGCAAGACAATATTTTTTCCTCACTCCTGATTGGGCTTGTATGTGGGCTAAAGCAATGGTAAATTTTTTTTGCTCATTTTTTTCTTCACTATAAATTGATTATTTTTTTTGGGGTGTGGTGTTTTTTAAGTCTAAAAACCCTCAAGAGGTAACATTTTTGAAGCCTCCAAAAAAACCAGATTTCAACTGGCACAGTGAGCCAATAGATGTACTTTGACAAAAAAAAAACACACCCAGTCTTCATCAATTCACCAGCCACCAAATTTATCTTGTCACTCATCTTCATCTTCAATTGAAGATAAAGACAATAGTCTTAAAGAGTTTTTTAAGTATGCAAAAGTAGATGTAAATTAACCAGATATCTTGAAATGTTTAGAAAAACTTCAGATAAAGCATTGGACATACTTTAGGGATTTCCCATATCAATTAATGTTACACTACGCAATATAGGGGGTGGACTTGCTAGCAAGTCCTCAACCTGAACTCAGATGGAGCTCAGATGGAACTCAGACTGAACTCATACTGAACCCATACTGAACTCTACTTGAACACCCACCTAAAACTGTTCTGCTGAGTGGTGTTCATCCCTGATTGAATGGTTCCTTTATCAATAGCTCAATGTGTGTTCAATCTATGGTGAGTTTGGGTCCAAGGTTGCGGACTTGCTAGCAAGTCCGCCCCCCATATTGTGTGGTGTTAGAAGCCGGTATTCCAGCTGGCCCAGAAGTAGCCTTGGTAAATGCTGCTAAAAAATTTCCTTCTTATCTTTGAAAAAAAGTTTTACATTAAATCTTTAAATTGTGGATTTAAAAAATTGAAAATTACTTTGATATTGGTTGAATACACATTGAATAATATATTGGACAAATATGATTTAAGAAAAATGGAAATATGATAGTCATATATTTAAAGTATACACATTTTTTGATATTATATTATTGAAACATGCTAGATTTTTGAAATATAAGGCCTTTAAAAAAACTCCACATTTTTTCTGTTGTAATAAAAATTTGAAGTGATATGCAAACATGAGTTGTGTGAGAAAAATTCAAGTAAACCTGTTGGGCATTGAAAAATCATCTCAAGTTGAAAATTCAAAATTTGAAAAAGCTCAGAAAAATGCAAATGTGAGTGAGAAACAAGACTGAATTAAAAAAATTCATTTTACATGTTTCAATTTTACAAAATATTGTGAAATACCATTTTTTGGTAATTCAATCATGGAAAGTATCCACTAGCCCTAAAAATCATACAAATCAAAGCTGGAATATAAATCATATTTACAAAAGTATTGATTTTCTCATAATCCTCTGCACCCCCTGTTAAATGACCATAATTTTACAACTTTGATTTTAAAATACTAAATTTTTTTTTTCTATTGGATTAAGATCAGGTGAATAAGAGGGTAAAAAATCAACAGACTCCTAAATTTTTCAAACAACTCTTGAATTTTTCCTCTGGAATGTATTGGTGCATTATCAATCAGCAAAACACTATTAGGGGAGGGGAATAGATTCATCCTATAGAGCTGCACAAAATGCACAAGGAATAAAAATTTTATTTTTTATTGGAGCAATCAAATTAACACCTACCAAAATTTTCTCCAAAAAATATTCAAAATCATATTGTTTGACAGTTTCTTCTTGTACCATATATGCAAGCAAAACACTGAGACTTATGGCAGGAATGAGATTGAAATGGTGAGTGGCCCGTTTTTTTTCTACTTGTCTTGTATTATGACCCTTTTTTTCCCATCCATGTACTTGGGAAACATTATCCTTGGAAATTCAACTTTCATCTGGTGTGGAAAAAATTATCAGAAAATTTGTGAAAAAATAAATTTAAAAGATTCTTACCAGAAAACACAAGATATTCAGGCTTGATGTGGCCAACCAGAGTAATATAATGAAGCCTCTTTTTAGACGATTGGCCTGGGTGCACAGTCTGAGTGACTTTTTGTGACATATTGAGACTCTTGTGGAGCTCATTGTGAATATTTGAAGGATCAATGCTGACACTATGCTCCTGCAATAGTGCATCCCACAGTTCAGTGAGGTAGATTGTTGGATCTTGCGCAATCAACTCCTGAAGGAAATGGAAATGATGCTCATCTAAATTGAGAGGTCATCTTTTCTGCAGGTATGTTCTTGGATCACAGACCACAGCTTGTGTTGTTTTATAGAGGTGGAGCCAATGGTGCAGAAAATCATCACTTACAGATGACAAAGTTGTGCATTTATTTTGTCTAAAGTTTGAACATCAAATGATTTGTTGACTACAATGACCTTGAATGCAGGATCATATTTTCAAAACATCATTCCTTTGAAGACAAATAAATATTATCTAAGATTATATTAAAGTAGTAGAGAAATAATAAGAAAAAAAAACTTACATGCAACAGAGCAGAGGAACTGAGAACAAAAAAAAGATAAATAAAAATAAAATAAAAATAAGAAAAATTATAATGGAAAAGAAAAAAAATACTTACTTGAGAGTGAATAAATAAAAAGAGACCTTTAAGAAGTGTGATATCGAGGTGTTTGAATCCAAAAGTTTATGAATCAAATGAAAACAGCAGGTTTGAAGAAAATTTAAGCAGGGGAATCAAGGGGGCAAGTTGGGTGGTGGTGGAAAATGGCTGGGGAAGCTGATTTCATATCCAATCAATTGGATATAGCACATCATATGACCTGCGCACATTTTTTTGGGGGGTTGGGAGGCCATAAAACTTGCAGAAAACTGCAAGGTTTTCCCAAATAGCTGTAAATATTCAGCAAGACAATGAAATAAAATGAGAGTTTCTATTCCAATTTTTATTTACATAGATAGGTAAACTTAGTAACTTATGATTATGTACATAGCTATATATAAAAACCTATGGAAAAAAGAAGTGACTTTCCCTAGTTCACTCCAGAGATAGCACTCACATTTCTTCCATAGGTTATGGGCTGTCACTGAACAACTGACACTCTTGTATAAATTCTCCTGGAAGTATTTGTGAATTCTGTGCTTGTCCCATGTTAAATGTGCCTACCAGTGTCCAAATAATCATTGAAACCACTCCCTTTTTTTATCTTTTTGGCCATCTAATCCATGCCAAATTTTGATCCAAACAATCCCAACCCTTTAAAATTGAAACCTAAAATCCAACAAGAGCTACACAACTTAGATATACCACCGCATATTCTCCCTTCCACCAGTTCTGGAATCACAACACATGACAGATGCTTCTCTATATCTCTATCTACCACTACTCTTCCTCTCTCTTCTTCTACATCAGTCTCTCCTGCTAGCAACAATACAGCACATCCTTTCAGTTCTGCAAATTCATCCTTTCATTCTGTCTCACCTACTTGTCCTTCTCCACCTGTTCATTCTCCTGGAAGACTGCTATCAATGACCATGCCTTCCAACATTCCACCTCTCCTGGAATTCAAAGGAAAGGATTGTGGAGAGCTGATTGAAGACATAGTACCTAAAACAAAGCACATGACCAAGATAGAAATGGATGGTTCAAACTGGTAACTCTGGGCTAAAAATCTCCACCTTGTCCTTAACAGGCGAGTGCATAACTTAGAATACATCACTAACCCAGATACAATCCTAGACTATGTTTCTAAATTTGATAATGAAATAAGCTGGCATGCCCTTTACTACACTTTGGAAGAGAAACTTCAATAATTCATTAAATTTGGAATTTATTTCTACACCGTGTACCACATCCTCAGCATGAAATTTGAAAAATCTTCCCATACCTCAGACATCTCTCACTTCAATAATTTGCTAAACATATGCTCCTCCCCTTTTTTCAAAATCATATTCCATGGTAAAAAATTCAAGTCAACTCTTGAAGTCATTGAGATCTTGGGCTTCACATTCAATCTTGACAGTTTAGAAGCTTTCATGACACAACTGCTACTCCCACACTCCTGTCATCACCTTTCTGTTGCTGAAAACACTCACTTTGAACTGTTGAAAGAACTAATCCAACCATCCTTTGACAATATGATGACAACCCTACAAAAATCATTCATCAGCTCTAAACTTGATACCTCTTCTGCACCAACAATGTCAACATCCCTTGAAACCACAGTTGAGAAAAAGTATATTTTGGCACTTACCTTTAAGTGAGGAATAACTATCTATGTAACAAAAACCCAGATTACTCCTTCCATTTTTTTAAATCTGTTGAACACTTTGCCAAAAATTTCCCTTTGAACCCAGAGGGACTGGCTTTAAATGCAGAAGTCTGGGATTTACATGAGGCCTGCCTTCAAAGAGAAAAAGATGCCCTCAATCAGACTGGCCAATCACTCACTGATAACAAAGGCAAATTACTCAATTGCCCCTCTTCAAAGGTCAATCTTCATGAACTCAATTTGAATTCCTTGAACTTCCTTGCCA
Organism: Hemileia vastatrix; assembly: GCA_030280995.1. Taxonomy (NCBI): domain Eukaryota; kingdom Fungi; phylum Basidiomycota; class Pucciniomycetes; order Pucciniales; family Zaghouaniaceae; genus Hemileia; species Hemileia vastatrix. The sequence continues at coordinate 22,909,695 of JASXTE010000004.1, read as the reverse complement.
CTTCACTTAATGAAATGGATTTCAGTAGTTAGGATTGGCTTGCTCAACTTGAGGGTGAATATACCAAAGGTGTACTAGATTCAGGTGCAACTCATCATGTTACTGGTTATAAAAAGTTTCTTATTGACTTTGAATCTTTAAATGATCCAATCTAGTTAAATACAGTAACTGATACATCTGCTGCTTTCATTACCAGATATGGTAGCATTTTGATTAGGGGCAGTCATGATAATTTAGTCATTCTAAAAGGTGTTTTATTCTGTGATAAGGTCAAGTCTCCTCTTATATCCCCTTTTGATTTAGTAAAAAATGGTTTATTTCTAGCTTTTAATAGGAACCATGATTATGTTATTTCAAAACAAAATAAAACTTTATTTAACGCTACTGTATCCCCTTCAGAACGCCAATAGACAGTAGACCTAGCACATCCTTGTACTTTAGAGACTAATTATTTTGAAGTAAATTACTTCAACTCTTTATCATCTGATTTTTTATTGCTCCATTTGTTCCCCCCACCTTTAAATATTCCCTATCCAACTGCTAAGCCTAACTTAATAATGGACTGGAATTAGAGGCTTGGTCACATTAGTACACAAAAAATGCAACATATTGCAAAATTGGGCCTGTAAAATAATGCACCCTCATACATTCCTCAACCCTTTTTACACTGAAAAATATGTGCAGTGCCTAACAGTAAACAAAAGAACACCTGTAGAGCCAGTATGCATGAACACCACCTCATGGATCTTGTTGTACCTGATCTTGTGGGACCTATTTTGGATGTAACTGACAATGGTTAAACATGGGTCACAACCTATTTTGAATCCTATTCTTCATATGGGGAGGTATTTATATTGAAAAATAAATCATATTTTTTTGACACTTTCTTAATTTTAAGTCAAGAATGGGGAATCTCACTGGAAATTTTCTCAAAATCTTATGGACTGACAAGGAAAGGAATATATGAACAAGTGTTTCTCTGACTACCTCTGCCCAAATGACATCTTACAAAAACATTCCATGCCTTATCATCATTTACAAAATGGAATGGCAGAGAATTTCAACAAAACCATAAGTGAGATAGCTCATACTATACTTCTCGCCAGTAATCTACCTCCATCCTTCTGAAATCTTACATACTTCTGGGCTTTGTACATCCATAATTGCCTTCCAAATGTAAGAGTCACAGACAGAACACCTTACAAAATTATCTTCAAAAGGAAACCTGACCTTTCTCCCATAAAAACCTTTGGTCAAATAGAATATGTCCGTATTCCCACTGAAAAAAGGACCAGGAGGCAACCCTGTGCAATGCGTTGTAAGTTAGTCAGTTTCATTGATGGTGGTAAAGGATGGCTATTCTGGCATCCTGACACAAACAAATTTTTTCAATCTGCCATTGCAAATTTAATTACAGAGGGTGAAAATCATTATCCCTCTCTGACAAATGAATTCCCCACAACCTCAAACTCCAAGGGCAATATCTCTTTCATTTTAAATTCCTTGGATTTTGGTGACTTTACTGCAGAAAACACAATATCAGCACAAGACAATTTAGTTGAGTTCATTGAAAAAATGTGTGTGAACTTGCAGAACACCTTCAAAAAACTTTCAAGAAAGAAATTTCTAGACCTGATGCTCAAGAATGGAATATAGCTTGTCAAAATTAGTTGGTGAAAATTTCTAATATGGGTGTGTGGCAAATCCTTTCCCTTCCAGAGGGAAAGAAAGTGATGGGTTCTAGATGGGTTTTTACTCTTAAACAAGATCAGTTTGGTAAAATAATCGAAAATTTTTAATATGGGTGTGTGGCAAATCGTTCCCCTTCCAGAGGGAAAGAAATTGATGGGTTCTAGATGGGTTTTTACTCTTAAGCAAGATCAGTTTGGTAAAATAATCAAACACAAGGCTAGATAAGTTGCACAAGGTTTCAAAAGAATAGAGGGAGTTTATTTTAATGATACCTTTTCCCCCACAGCCACTTTTGCTTCATTAAAACTACTTCTCACTCTTGCACCCATATATCTATGGCCAATAAGGACTTTCAATGTTACTGTAGCATACCTACACAGTAAGATAGATGAAGAAATTTATTTCAAGCAGCCAGATAGTTTTACTGATGGCCATCCTCCTCATGAATGTAGATTAAAAAAAGGAAATATATGGAAAAAGACAGGCAGAAAGATGCTGGTGGAAACACCTAGGCAAAATTCTGGAGAATATTGGATACAAGGCCAGTCATCAAGATGCAAGTGTCTATGTCCATAGTAATGAGAAATCAAAATCTATGATTTGGATCCATGTGGAAAATGGTGGTTTTGTTTTTAACAACCAAGGTGCTCTAAACTAATTGACAAACAATATTAACATATACTTAAATGTAAAATAGACTGATAGTATTTCTTGATTGTTAGTCTAGATGTTTTGCATTGTCAAGATAGTTTCACTATTCACCAAACCTCACTTATCAATAGGATTCTAAATGATTTCAACCCAGTTAATTTATAATCCAACTCTCTGCTGTCATCAAACTTAACTTTTTCATCCTTGAAAGATAAAAAACATCAACCAATTGAATCGACAAAATTCCTTTCAATTGTAGGTTCACTCTCATATCTTGTAGCTGGCTCCTGCCAGATTTAGCGTACCCATTCGATTTCCTGGAACGTTTTGCATCAAGCCCAGGTAAAATTGAATGGGATGCGTTAAATTACCTACTTATATATTTAGAGTATACCAAAGAATTTAAATTATATCTCTTTCCAGAAAAGGAAATAATGACTCAAGTTTACTGCAACACAACTTGGGGAGGTAAATTTTTCAGAACCACAGGTGTCCATGTCATACCTCTCAATATCTGTCACATCCTATGGAAATCTAAGTGCCAAACTAGGGTTGCTACTGCCTTTATTTTCTCTGAATTAATGGTAATGTTGAATGCCACTTAACAAGCCCTTTGGCTATAGAACCTGATGCATGAATTAGACTAATGTAATGGACCTACTACACTATTCTGAAACAACAAGGGTACAGTTGTTGCAGCTACTGACAGCCCTTTAGATAAACAATGTTTCCATGTGGATTGTGATTTTTGGTTTGTGAACAAACAATTTCATAGACGTTAAGTGGTTTCCCTCAAATGAACAGATAACTTATCTTCTAACGAAAAGTTTGGGTGAAAATGTTTGGAAAGAGAAACGTTTTTTACTTGGAGTATTCTAGTTTTTTCCTTTTTTTTCCTTTCTTCTTTTCTTTTTTATTCTTTCTTCTTATTAATTTTATACACATTATGGTGATGGGAAAACTGCTAAGTGGGGGGTTTTATGTACAAAGTTAGGTAAACTTAGAAATTTATGATTATGTACATAGCTATATATAAAACCCTATGGAGCAACAAAGTGACTTTCCTCAGTTCTCTCTGGAGATAGCACTGACATTGTTTCCATAACAATACAACTGAGAGTACCTGACCCAGTAGGTTACACCACGTGCAAAAAGCTGATGTATCCACTGCTACGTCAGTGCAATGTAGCAGAAAGGTATTTCAAAAGCTGGCCTTCTATGTCAGCTGGTTTTTTCTCACAGTAACCAGACATTCCTCCCCCCAAAAAGTGAGATCCTGGTTACCTGACACAGTATATCTGATTATTGGATATGCAATATCTCTTGTTTGTGGCTGCCCTCCACTGTAGAAGTGTCAGATTTCCCTTGCACTCTCCTTCTGTAAAGGCTAGATTTAGATTTCTATAAATATTTCATTGCTTAGAGTGTAGCATCAGACTAATAACTATTTTTCATCTTGCTTCAAGTTGGTGCTACTGTTCTGGTACCTGGTTAAGGTTAAATTGGCCAAATGAGGCAAAAAATAGATAGGTGATCTTGGAACAAAAAAAGATATCAAGTTTTATTAAAATTTTACAAATAAAATTTATTTCAAAAAAAATTTCATAAGCTTTACAATCAAACACAAGTTTGGGTGCTATTTTCTAAATAGGCAGCTAAAATAACAAAAAAATTATAATTATAAAAGAAAAATTATATTTTATGTTAGAAGCAAAGAGGTGTGAGCTAGATAGAAAAAAAGCAACAGTCAGGTTTGAAGTAAAAAGATTGAGGAGAAATTTGAGCATGAAAAAAATGAAAACTAACAGAATAAACCACTAGTGGGTAGCTAGATAAAAAAAAGAAAGGAAAGGAAAAAAAGAAACACAACAGTCAGTTTTGAGAAGAGCAAGAGTGAAGAAAGAGGGCAAGATGAAACTGGTTGGGGAACTGACTGCATATCCAATGTTTAAATGCACTAGTTCAGGTAGCCGGGATCTCAATTTTAGGGGGGGAGGAATATCTGGTTAATGTGAGAAAAAACTAGCCAATGTAGCAGGCAAGATTTTGAAATACCTTTCCACTACGTTGAGCTGACATAGAAGTGGATATGTCAGCTTTTTGCACATGGTGTTATGTGCCCTTAAAATTTTTCAGACAATTTATTAATAGTCCTTTCACTAAAGCACCAGTTTCCTTTGGAATTCAAAGATCCTTCAACACTAAACAGCTATCAGTCAAAAAAATTCTGAAGTTTTTTTGGTGTAGAAAGACTCTTACAGTAGCCTTGCTGTAAGCAGAATTTATGGGAGTTGGATAAACCGAAGTAAACACTGTCCCTTTAAGTAAATAAAGAGCTCACAATTAACTAAGCTATAACCTCTACTTTTTATAAAATGACCAATTCACTATTTTTTATTAACAGTGTTGAGATGTAGAATCAGTGTTCTTTATAATGAGGGTAAGAAAAGCACAACAGTGAAGCTGTATTTAGAAAAGTAAATAAATGATTGAGTAATATATATTTATGAAGCTTTTATTTTTATATAATTTAGCTGTTAAAATCAGATCCCTGGTAATGAGACCTTTAAAATGGTACCCCATAAGTTAATATTTATGATGATGAGTTAATTTAATAAGTTTTTATGTAAAAGTGTTATAATTATAAGGACATTACAATTTTTTAATTTGTTATAAAAAATAATTAATTATTGTTATATATTCCTTGTTTGTTGTTTTTTATATGATTTTTATATCCTCTGATATCATCATGCAATATTTGGGGGTCAACTTGAATATAAATGGAACTCAGACTGAACCTATAATGAACTGATACTGAACTTTACTTTGAAATCATATTGAGCTCTTAACCAAGGATGAATGATACTGTGCTGAAATAATACTGAGATTTTAATGAAAAATTAATAGAAATAGAAAGTTGGGAGCTTAAGAATCTGATAAATCCACAGTATTTTTTAATAAAACACAATTTAATTCTAATTTTTAATCTCACTTTATTGGTAAAAAGACTGAAAATCATAGTACTTATTAAAAAGTTATTACTTCTAAGCTTTCTAATGAGTTAATTAACTAAATTCCTTATACTCAACATTAATATTTGAGAAGTTATTTGATTATAATTCTGTAAAAAAGTATATCTCTTATAATTGTAGATTTTAATCTGGCTTTTGAAATTTTCAAATGCAAGTCAAAGATCAAAATCAAACAAAATTCGTTTTTAAACTTTTATTTGTTCTGTTTATTCTTCAAATACTACGTATTTTTTCAATCAGCATTTAGTTAACATAATAAATATATGAGATTCCAGAACTTTTCATGATTTAGTTCATTAAAATTCTATGAAAATATTGTCAGTTGGTATGTGATTTCATGAGTTAAAATCACTAATCACTACTCAATGAATTTTCCATATGAAAAACTGAAATTCAAACTAGGAGTAAAATTTTTAAGATAAAATACAACAAAAAAGCATAAAATTCTTTAAATTTAATATTAATGCTTAAGTATGCTTCCATGCTATATGGTGGGATAATTGCTATGTCCACCTAGGAATAAGCACCATAGTTTTTCAAATGTGGTCTCATGTCAAAAAATGTGGTTCAGGTCAAAGTTCAGAGTAAATTATTGTGCAAGAACTGAACTTAATAGGTAGAAGTGGTAATTTTTCATCATTATACTAGTTGGTCATTGAATAACTACCATATTTTGACTATTATGTAAAAAAGACACAATAGGTATTTTGAGTTATACTCATATAAAAAAGCTAGTTTTAAAGTGATTATATTTTAATTAAAAAAATAATGATGCATATTTTAAATGAATAGACAGAATACTTCAATTCTATTTTGTTGATGAACAAATTAAGTAAAAAGTTTCAGGTTTATTTTTCAGTCTTTGAAATTTTTTATGACAGGTCAATTCACAACTGAACATTTACACATGCTTCTTAAATAGAATATATGAGTTAACAATTTATCAATCATTTATTAGAAAAATGATATTCACACTGATAGGTAAAAATTATATTATTCTGTTATTAAATTTTTAATTCTTTAAAGTAAAATCCCTTTGAAATTATATGTAAATGGAAGATTTTATAAATATTCTTGTAATTTGCCTTATAAATAAAAAATATTAAAATGAATATATTTAAAAAAATGAATTTGGACAGAGAATATTTCAACTCATCAGTACACATTTAAAACAGAAACTTAAGGTTAAACTTTAAGTTTTTAAAAATATATATATTTATTTGAAATACATTTATTTAAATTTTTAAAATGATACCATTTTTGGCCTATGAGATTTCCCTTTAATTTACACATGAAAATCAAGAAAAAAATGTGAGGCTTTGAAGGATCTAAATAATTTGTACTTAAAATGAACAAATTGTTTTTTTGAGTTATTATGAATCTTAAAAGATGATCTGATAATTTTTTTATATGTTATACTTGTATTAAAATAATTTTTGGTTATCTTCTTTATCTCTAATGAATAAAAAAGAATAATTTAATAATATTAGAAAATCAACATCCAAATATTTTTAATAAAAAATTTCTTTAAAATGATTCATCATTTGTATTTTTTTCCAGGTATTTAAAGTATTTAATATAAATCATTTTTAGATAAGAATATACTTATGTTTACATATAAATATATTTGATAAAAATTTTAAAAAATTATAAATCTTCTCACAGTTTTACTTAGCTTGAACCACAGTCCAAAACAGGATCTCATTGTGAGTTCAATCTAAGTTCCACCAAAATTAAGATATATTATTTTTGAAAAATGTAGATAGTCATTGAAATGAAAAAAAAATTATAAAAAAAAAACTCAAAAAGTTGTTTCTTTTATTTAATAGATTATAGAAAAGATATTAAGGAAGCGAAAATTTTCATTTTATTAAATTTTTGGTTATCATGACTAATTATTATTTCATGTACAGTAACCATAGAACATAAAATAAAGCAAAAGGTTTACTATATATATCAATGTGTTTCATTTTAAATAGTTATTTAAATTTTATTTTTGAATTTAAAAATATTATACATCTCACTAAAATTGTTCTGAACTAAATTAAAAGCTCTATACATTCATCTAATAAAAGAAAAAAAATTGAATCAGCTCAAAATTTAAATATAGGCTTTTCTACTTTTTCCAACTTGTTTTAAAATTTTACCCATTTTATTGGTTTTCTATTGTATGAAAATTCTTAATAAAAATTCTGTAAAAGACTTTGTAAAAAATCAAAATAGTATTTAATGGCTAGTTTTTACACTCCTGTATATCTTCAGTTTCAATTTTTGGTACTTATTATAAACATTGAATAAACCAATAGCTTTTATGTGTTGAGGGGTATGAATAGTAATAAACCACTTTTACATGTTGTTTTTGATTGAGAAAAATGAGTGCTGAAATACAACAGGGTGAACTCTGTTCTTCGGCCAAAAGATAGAGTCCACCTTCAGTTTTTTTCCACCTTGTTTCACATCTTTTGAGCTCTATACATTCCTTTCTCTGCCTTTGTAATCCTAATGACTTCATTCCAATATATCTTCTTTTGATAAACATCCCAAAGCATTTACTGTAGTATCAAAAATCCATGAGTAAGTTTCCATACTCCTCACCACTCCCCTCCCCTCCTCTTTTACTTTTCACCTCACACACTACTCTTGCTTCCCTCCTCATCTATACTCATCCCTTTCTCACTCCTCCCTACCCGCCCCACCTCAACCTTTCTTTCCACCCTTTAACCCACCAAGACCTTTTAGAGATATCCTAAACATCTCGCTTCCAAATCTAACCTTATTCTTCCCCATCCCAAACATTTAACTTTGAAATCATCTTGAGCCTTTTGCTGCTCACCCGACCTCTTTGGCTTGTCAATTCACCTGTTTTTTCTATCTAGAGGAAGAGGGGTGAGAAGGAGATCAGTTGATGTTAATCATAAAGATATGAGATATATAAGGGAGAATAAGGGATAAAAAGGGATGATATGTGTAACAAATTGATTTAGGTGAGGTGAGGTGGTAGGGAGAGGGGTGGAGAAGGGGGATACAACGGGTGGTGAGGGGAGAGGACTGGGGAGAGTAGTACAAAATTTAAGAGAGTGAGAGAATGTGTGATGGGAACCATATGTGAAGCACAAAATAGGGGAGGGAAGTATTAGGCACCACACAATATGGGGGGCGGACTTGCTAGCAAGTCCGCAACCTTGGACGCAAACTCACCATAGATTGAACACACATTGAGCTATTGATAAAGGAACCATACAATCAGGGATGAAAACCACTCAGCAGAACAGTTTTAGGTGGGTGTTCAAGTAGAGTTCAGTATGGGTTCAGTCTGAGTTCAGTCTGAGTTCCATCTGAGTTCCATCTGAGTTCAGGTTGAGGACTTGCTAGCAAGTCCACCCCCTATATTGCGTAGTGAGGAAGGATAATTTTTGAAGAGAATAAATAATATACCTATATAATAAATTATAGAGATTTGAAAATGAAATGGCACAAAACAAAATAAAACTTATAACTATTGTGCAAAACTTTTAAGCCATATATTTTATTCTTGTTGAAATTTGACATGTACTTTTTTTCTATAATGAAATCAAATGTAAATTATTTTTTTGAAAAATAGTGAAAATAAAATATTTTTAAATCTAAAGTTATGGTATAAATATTAATTTTTTCAATTGTACAATTAACTAAATTATTTTTACCATAAATTTTGAAATTTATGTAGCTTCTACTAATACTTTAAAGCTTGATAAATAATTAAGAATATATACTCGTACAATGAGAGCAAATATATACTTCAGGAAATTTTCGCTAATAAAATTTTGATGAAAAGTATCATTTTAATAATTTTTTTTCTTGAATAACTTTTTATAGTATTAGAAGACTCCTTTATAAATTGATTAGTAAAAAATCTTGTAAGAGCATGCAAAGGTGACTTAGTTCAATTTATACAACAATTTTTATATTTTTAAACATAAAACAAAAAACATGATTTTTCACAATCTTATTGGTGTGCCCACTTTTTTTTGGTAGTGGGATTCACTTACTTCAATATTCCTACAAAAATTCTAGTAAGTCAAGCATCAAGATTTGATTTTCTAATGATCAACTGTGCTTCACTAAATGTTTGAATTAATTTCAAGTTGTGTTCAAATTAAAATCAATATTTCCTCATGATTGTTTCAACACCACCTCAATGTGTGCTCAATTAGATACTAATTTGGGCTCAAGGTTGTGGACTTGCTAGCAAGTCTGCCTCCAATGTTGCGTGGTGTATGATGTATAATTTTGAGTCTACAGGCTTTATATGCATAGTGATTCATGTGCCCTATTTTCCCTAACCAGAGCATTCCAGAACTCATCCAGAGATCTCCAGAGTTTGTACAGAGCTTGTATGGACTTCTGGTCTCAATTAGAACATTTAAAATACTAATAAAAATCTAGAAAAATTACAGATGATAGAGCTACTTCCCCTTTACATTCCATTCTAATTTTTGTAGCCTGTGCAGCCCAATTCATCTAGAAAAAAAATTATCAAATATAGTAAAAAATCCAAAATAAAATTCACAAAGGTTCTTGAGACTCCTGTCTTTAATTTCCATGCACTTTTAGACCTATACTTAAATTTCCTGTCAGATATTTTTGTGTTAGATCTTGATCTATAAAATCAACCCTTTTTAAGCACTTTTAACACACATTCTTATAAATATATATTTATTATAAATTTGATTTGCCTTTCCAATCTCGTTAATCATCCACCAAAAAAAATGTTCTTTTAAAAAACTCAAGTTCCTTAATAAACTTTAGACTGTCACATCCTCCCTCCAATAAAGAATGTTCAATTCTTTAAATTTGCATAATTTATTGTTGATATATTCATCTTCTCTCAATCCTCTTCAACATGAAAACTTTATGAAGTGAAGGTTACTATTTCAAAGTTTTTAAATTTTGTGGTTGAAAATTTCCAAAGGGATTATTTGTTTTGATTATCTTTTCTTATAAAATTTAATATTTTGATTCTTTTTGTGCTGATAACTGTTATTGTAGGGCTGATTCTTAATTATTTTAATTTTTCATATAATTGTCATAATTTGAAATAAACATTTAATAAACCAAATTTTCCTTGTGATTATTCCACTTCTGAGAGCAAGGTATGAATACCTTCAGACTCTACTCTACCAGTCTCCATTGTTCTTCACAGCATGAGTGAGAAGGCCTCCTTAATGAGCCAAAAATTTTTGATTCCATTCACATTAGGTTTCCCCCTGAGCCAAATACTCTGATTCCATACTCGCTAAAAGGTCCTCCAAGCTTCCTCCTAAATAGTATACTAAAGAGACCCACTAAGTCCAAATCCTATCCTTATTCTATGATTCAGCATCACAACATTCAAATAAATTTAAAATCCTTTAAATTCACTCCTACATTTTATCATAAATTTAAATTTTCCAGACATTCTTAGAAACTAAATTTTTTAATTTTAACAATCTCCATAAATAACCTTTAAAATATCAATCTTTCATTAATCCTTAATAAATCCATTTAATGACATCTTCATTTCCTAAAGTTGCACTGTTTTCATTAATCACTGAGTTATCCAAATGAGTGAATAACAGCTTGAGTACTGATGAACCAGTGATAAATTGAAAATGACTGAGTTGAATATCCCACTTGATTAATATTTCCCCCTAATATCCTTTAAATACAAACTTTTAAATGATTACCAGTTTATAGTCTTGGTAGACCAAAGTGAAAGTAATTTTCCAGTTTAAGGTCATAGGAGACCAAGTATTAAAATTTTGACATTATTTCAAGTTTAAGGTCTTAGAAGACCAAATCCTATAGTAAATTTTCAGTTTTAGGTCATAGTGGACCAAAGATCATGTCGTTCATATTTTCTTTAATTTTTTTCTTTTAAATTCAGTTTTAAGTCTTGATGAACTAACAGATCCTACAGAGTTCCAAAATCCTTATAAGTATTGAGTTTAAGTCTTGAATGACTAACAGATCTATAAAATGTAAATCCAAAAGCCTTGACATATTCTTGAAAAGTAGCCAGTTTAAAGTTTTGAAAGACTAACAGAATATCTTGAGGTTAATTCCAGTATTTGTTGAACTTTGGTAATTCACATTTTTTTGTTTCAAGATATAATAAAAGAAAATAAAACAATCAAAATAAAACTTATAAGAAAATAAAAATAATTAATTTTTTTTTTAAAAAAAAGTTATGAAATTAGAAAATTTACAATTAAGAAATTATATATAAAAAATGACCTAAAATCTGAAAATTAATTTTAAATATATAAAAGATTCCCCCCAGATATTTGATTGGCCATACCCCTGACATCATACCCACATTAAGGTGCACCTTGATGTGGGATGCACAAGAAAAGAAATTGAAAATAAACATAAATGATTTTTGTAAAATTTGAAAAAATATTAACAAAAAATAGAGATGATCACTAGGTGGGCACCCTCCAAGTTGTAAAAATGATTAGAGACCACCAATTATCATTATCTAAGAACAATTAAGTTTTAATAATTTTAAAATGAAAAAAATCAAATTCTAACATAAAAAAATCAAAAATAAAGCATTAAAAAAATCCTTGAATCCAGCTTCAAATGAGCATAATCTTTTTGACCTTGTGTTGATCCAGTTTATAGTCTTAGTGGACTTCCTATATAACAAAAAAACCAGTATTCAACTAGACACAGGTAAAATATAGCAACAAACATTGTGAAGTAATTGTGTATAGAGAAGACCACCCATCAATCACCCCCAAACTTGCCAATATTAAATTTAGAAAGTTCTCCTGTGAACACTTCTACCAAAAATAAATACAGTCCAACATAATTCTTCACCATAATAATTTAAAACATTAGAATTTAATTATCAATAATTTTAGTAATTGTTTTAGTTTATACTCTCTAGCAGAGTAAATCTTCTTTAAGAAATAATAGAGTAGATTATCCACATTTCAGAGGAAATCTTCATAAACAATAGTGGGTAATCTATCCTCATTTTTAAGTTGAACTTTGGAACACCTAGTGCCTCTAGTATAGAACCTTGTTACTTGATTGGCAGCTACACTCTTTTTTAAAACAACTCCATTCAACTCTTCTAACACATATGAACCTCCAGATACCTGTTCCCCAACTCTGTATGGTCCATTCCACCTATCTGCACACATTCTACCCCACTGACTTTCCAAAATCTTATTATGAATCAAAACCATATCTTCAGTTTTCAAAGGATTTCACAACCTATTAGCCAACCTCTTATCCCAATATCTAACTGACTGATTCCTAATATTCATCATTTTTGAATTTTCTTTTAAAGAGTTTTTTCTTTCTTTTTTAACTGAACTATTCTTGCACATAATAATTCTTCATTAGTTTTGACCATGTCACAATCTAATCCAAGATATCATTCAGCCTCTAAATCAACTGTTAAAGCCACTTTCTGCCCAAACACTAGTTTTTATGATGAATATCCAGTTATTGTTTTGGAAGTGATTCTGTAAGTGAATAAAACTAATGTTAAATTGTGCCTCCAATTTTCAGAGCTTGCTCCACACATTTTATCCAAAGAATCCTTATAAATTGATGCCCTCTTTCTACCATTCCTTCAGATTCAGATAATATGGGGTTGCTACGCTAACCTTTGATCCATCTTTTGATATAGCCTCTCTAAAATCTGTCCCAAATTCAGGACCTCTATCAACCATTACCAACTTTATCACTCCATAGCTATAAACCCATTTTTTTATCAAAAATTCTGCCACATTCCTGTAATTCTAATTTATAATAGGAGCTGTCTCTACAAAACCAGATAAATAATCTCTGGCTAAAATCAAATATTTATATTTCCCCTCTTTAATATGAACAGCATCCAAACTAACCCTACCAAAAAGAGTATCTTTAACAGTTGCATGAAATAACTTCTACTTTGACATTCTTTGCATGAATAAATCCATTTTTTAATAGTCAGCTTCATACCAGGCCACAAAAATCTATCAGAAATTTGTCTATAAGTTTCACCAATTCCTCTATGCACAAGATCTTCATGAAGTGATTTCATAACCAATTCTTGCCCTTTCATTTGAGTAATAACTACTTGAGGATTTGGATACCTTCTTCTCATCAATATTCTTCCAGAGAGATAAACAGATGGTGGCTTCCTTTAATAGCCATCCTTTCATATTTATCACTATTATCCAGCCTTTCTAACAATAACAAATATTTAACCATTTTATAATAAAATCCAGTCTGTCCCTAGACTATATCTTGAAATTCCATAAATGTAATTTCAATGGGCACTTCTCTATCTCATAAATCACCTGCACATTAATGAGCCAATACCTTTAAATCTTTAGTTTGCCTTTTATTGTAACTTTTTTTGATATTTCCATCTTTGAACCTTCCAATCTTTTAGCAACTACATTTTCTTCTATCCTTTTTTTTCCATTTTTAGCCTCAACATCTTCGTCTTCATCCATCCTTTTTAACCAAATTTTTAAAACTCAACCTCTCTTTAAAATTTATTTCTAAAACTCTAACATATACACCATTCACCAAAATTCTATTATCCCACACTGTTTCACCATCCTCATCTCTATACACAATATCTCCAACCTCTTTTTTACCAAATTTATCCACACAATCATCAAACTCCCGAAGCACATTATTTACCATATTTTTATTATTATCCAGTTTATCCACTTGGTAGAGGTATTCATCATCACCATCCACACATATTAATCTTTCCAGCTTAACCTCATGGGGGTGGTAAGGAGAGTCTTCAGCACCTTTTGTACTGGTCTGATTACAGGTATATCTTCATCAAATTCCTCTGAGTCAGAATATCCTTCAGTAGGTGGTCTTCTTGATAAGCCATCAGGCATAGTAAATGTCTTTCCAGGCTTTTGAACTAAATCAAAAGAAAAATTCTTAAATAAAGCTACTTATCTAGTCATGGGCACATTTGGTAAAACAGGGGAATTGATCATTTAAATCAAAGATTTTTCATCAACTTTCAATTTGAAGTGTTTTTCCCATAAAATATTTTGAAGTTTCTTTAAGATTATTTCCACACCACAAATTTCTAGTTTTGGTTGAGAGTATCTTGATTCCATCTCAGTAATAACCACAGATTCATACCTTACTTCTCTAATATAACCAGCTTTACCCATTTGAGACAAAACTGCCCCAGCAGCAATCTGACTTGAATCCACTGATAAATAAATTTGGGCTACTTCTTTCCCATAATCTAAATTGAGCAAGATAATATCTTCCCCAAATACCTTTTTTAACCTATTAAATGCCTCTTCACACTCTTCATCCCAATCTCAATCAGCATCCTTCCTAGTCAACCTTCTTAAAGGAGCAGCCAATGAAGAAAAGTCCTTGATAAACATTCTAAAATAAATTCACACACTTAAAAGCCCTCTTACTTAAGTCATATTCTTAGGTCTTGGACAGGACTGATTTTTTTTACTCTCTTCTTTGACATAATCCTACCCTCTCTACATACCACATGACCTAAGATTTCTTAAGCTGGCCCAGAACAAGAGAATTTGGAACCTGAAATTGTTAAACCAGCTTCATCTATCCTAAACAAAATACTCTCTAAAATTACAGCATATTCCAAAGAAAATTTTTGCTTTCCTGGATTCTTCTTCAATACTTCATTACCATAATCTGTTGAAGGTCCTGTTATTCTACCATAATATTATGTAATTTTGACCTGTAGAATCCATACCATCTGAGCTTGATAAATAGAAACTGGATTTTTTTCTCCTTGATGTAATATTGTTAGTTATAATCGTCCAAGTGGTGTATCAAAAGTTTTAAGTGGTCTTGAGTCTGGCTTCAACTCTCTTTGATCATATCCCCCAACTATATCCCCTAAACTATAACACACTCTTCCTGCAAACATCTCTACAAACTCCTCCTCACTAGGTGGTATTTCGGCATCTTTTATTGTAACCCTATTAATTTCTCTTAATTAATGAACTACCCTAAACTTTCCATTAGGTTTTCTAATACAGAATATTGGACTTGAATAACTTGAAGATGATTGTTTGTAAAATCCATTTTGAATTCTTTCTCTAATGAATTTGATATAATATTTTTCTAAAGCAGTGGGTATTGCAATCAGTTTCTGTTTCCATGGTTCATGGAAAACAACTGGAATCTTGTAGAGCTCCCCATAAGAATGCTTTAACACACCTATCTCCTCTTATTCAAATGCAATGGCTTTATCCCTCTTAATAATTACATCCAATATCAACATTTTTCCTTCACATGAAAGAAATAATTCAGGTAAAAAATTAAAAACCTCTAATCTCTTGACAGTGATCCTGGAAGTTTCAGAAAATTCAGGAAGGTTCTTGACTAAAGGAAAGTCATATGGATCTCTTGATAATTTTGGTCTTCATAAAGGCAAATTTAACTCATCTAGAAAAGGTTTGTTAATTGGCTTAATTTTATTTGCTACCTTTTTAAATTTTGCTGCTCCAACATCCACTTTTACTTGAGATACTGGATCCATTATTTTTATACCATTATATAATTTGGCATAAAAATTTTCTTCATCTTCAGAACCAGAAACAGAAATAGAGTAAGTTTATACATAATTTCTATTTTCAAAATTTTAAATTTTATCCCTTCTACCTCATTTTCCTTTGTCTAATTTATCACATAAATTTCCAACACCTTTTTACCCTGCATCTTCCACCATAAAATCACCAGTAAATTAAGTTGGTAGTTTAATCTTTTACTGGAGAAAATATATAGAATCATTACAAATATTATTTTTTTGTGATTTAATTATACTAAGATTCTTTTTTAATTTTGATACGATAATTTCAGTATATCCTCATTCTGGAGGCCATAAAGTAATCTTCCACTAATATCACCATAATTATCCCAATTAACTTTCCAATTTTTATCCAACATTCTATATCTGATCTTTCCCTTTAAAATTTTTTAAAATTTTATAGAATAGTTTGATAAAAAATAAACATACAGAAAACCCAACACATATTGACATTCCAATGAAATATCAACAGAAAATAATTAAGATTCCACTTTAATTATCTCAAAGTGAACTGATCTATTGCAATCTGGGATGTCTTCTTGAGGATAGATTTCAACATTAGAGCAATCAGCCCTTACTACCCTAAAAATGAGGGTATTCATTAAATCCTTGAAGAGAATAAAAGAATCCAAAATAATCCAAATAAATGATAAAGAAAATTCAGCCAATTTAAAGGTGGTTTATTCTCATTTTGGAGGAATTAAATTTTTGATATTCCTTGGTTGAAATCCATAAATTTTCCCTGAGCAAATTCCCACCTATTCCAAAACCCACAAAAACAAATCAACAGAATTTGTTGTACCAAAGGACAAAAAGAATAAAACACCTTTTCCCAAATTTTAGGTGAATCTAAGTTATTCACCCCATTAATCAAAGTCTCTGAATTCTTAATTAATGCAAGAAAATCTTTATCCATTGTATCCTCTTGACCTGCCACTAACTTTATATTCAACATCCTTGGCCCTGGGCACCTCTTGAGGAGCCACATTGTCTTCTTCACCTCCCATAGTAAAATATTCATCTTCAATAACCCTATCTACATTTCCTACTGCCTTCACTATTCCAAATCAATTAACCATATTCAATTTTTCATTGCAGACAGACTCTGCTTCTAAATTTAAAACTTGAGGAAAATAATCCTCTAAATCCAACTCCAAATCATTCAACTGGAAATCATCCATAAGATCCAAATATTCTTCATCATTGATAATAACTATATCATCTTCAGTAAACACTAATTCCACACCAAATTCATCTTCCAAAACTTTATCTTCAGGTTAACCAAAATCTTCAGGAGTATCTGAATCCAAAATTTAAACTGTAAATAAACCTTCTACACCATCTTCTTCTACCTCTTAAGTCACCAAAGCATCTTCTTCAAAGTCCAAACCAACAGAATTATGAGTATCCCGATGTTCCGAAATAAACTTCTTTAGCACCTCAATACCAGAAATCATAGTTTCTCCATCTGGTAATTTTTAATAAAGTTATCCTTAACAAGAACCATCAAAACATCTTTCTTAAGATTTTCCGTCATAGCATCCCATTAAAAATACTTTTCTACATTATCTTGATATAAAATCTCATACTCCAACAAAAATAAAAAACCACCTGGAATTATACCATAAACTGATGAAACTGACCAAGAGAGTTGATACCACCTTTAGATTCTTTTTTGCTAGCTATTTTACTCAGATCCTCCAATGAATTAACCTTTGGCCACCTTTTTTTCCATTTGCATCTTCAGCTTTCCCCAATCTTGACCTTTATAACCATCCATAGCAATAACCTCTTCTTTCACCTCTCTGTCTCCCATAAAAAACCTAATCTGCTTTACCATATCCAAAGGTAAATCTCCATCCAATCCAGCAGCAGTTTCATACCAATGTGAAAATCCTTCTAAAAACTCACCAGAAAACTTGGGCCCATCTTAAGATAAAATCCTTACTGATGCCCTAATAGGTACACCAGCAGCCAAACCACCAGATCCAATAGTAGAAGACAGCTCAAAGACATAAGATTAAATTGTTAAAAGAATATAAGCTTTTGTTAGATAAGCCTCTTGTAGGCTAATATTGTCCAGGTACCAAGTAAGATCAATTATAAGCTAGAGAATTTGAACCCCATGTTGGGCACCACCAATGTAGATAGACTCTTACAGTCACATTTCTGTAAGAAGAATTTAAGGGAGTTGGATAAACTAAAGAAAAACCTGTCCCTTTAGGTAAATAGAGGGTTCACAATTATATAAGCTATAACCTCCACTTGTTATTAAATGACCAATAAACTATTTGTTATTAACAATGTTGAGATATAGAATCAGTTTTCTTTATAATGAGGGTAAGAAAAACACAAAAGTGAAGCTGTATTCAGAGAAGTAAATAAATTATTGAATAATATATATTTATGAAGCTTTTATTTTTATCTAATTTAGTTGTTAAATTCAGATCCCTGGTGATGAGACCTTTAAAATGGTACCTACACCGCAGGAAATTTAAGAGGTGAATTGCTAGTAGTTCTCACTCTTTGAACTCTATGGTGACCCTGATTTATGCCATGTATCAGAATCACCATGAATACCTCATTGAGAAACAATTAGAGTCAAATTTAGTCTGAGATTTTTCCTTGGTTAAAGTCTGGTGTGTCCAACATTGAGCACAAGTTGATCTCAAAAAAATCTTATTTGATCCCTCATTGAGCACACAGTGAGCACAGGTTGATCAAGCATATATATTTTTGCATTTCAAGTATGAATTTAAATTTTAAACATGAAATTTATTTCTTAACTTCCACAACCATCACCTTCATTCAAAAATATTCATCATCAAATTTTGAAAGTTTATTTTTTTACTGGAATTATACTTAGAAAATTATCATTTCAATAATAGAAAATTAAATGAAATTCAATCATCCCATGAAGTAATGACTGTAAATGTTAGAAAAAAATCCCTTGTCACAAATATTAAATTTAAAGAGAGATATATTCTCTTAGGAATTTAAATTTTTTGTGTCTTTGAATCATTAAAATTTGTATATTTCTTTTTTTTCATAACTGAAATTTAAAACTAGAGTCAACTAAAAGTATAGCTTATTAAACTCCATGAATGATAATATATATTTATATATAAATAAGAATGAATAAGTGTTCAATTAGATAACTGCAATTTTTTTAATTGAAATAAATATGCATTTTTTCCTATTACAACTATCAATGCAGATATCAATCACATTTCTATTGATTTTTTTGCATATTTTTGATGTCAAACCTATTCCAAAAAGTTTAGATCACTATTCCAACAAAAAAAATAAATAAGATTATCTCCCTTTTAAATTTATTTATGGAAAAATCAAAAACATTTAATTCTCAAGATCACCTAATATCATTATTTCTTTCTATATATAGCTATTATATATGTCTATCTTCATAAAATGCTTAATTTAGCTGTAAAGAGCTTTAAAAAATAATTATAGATTTAAATTTATTGTAAATGAACTCATCCAAAAATTAATGCTGAATAATTTGGTTGTTGATATAATGTAAATCAACTTGAAGATAGGATATGAAAATATTTACAAGTCAATTCTCCTTAAAAATATCAAGCTTTTGATTTTTTTACTCAAATTATCAACTGAGTTATAAATTAATATGATGATAAAAATATTATTAATTTTACAATCCCATTTTACCCATGTGCAGCATGGGTTTTTCAGTTGAATCAGAATTTAAGAGACTTGTGTCTGGAATCAGAATTTCATGGATTTTTATCTGGATTCAGAATTTTGTGTGCCTTTATGTAGAATCATAATTTGTGTGATTATTTTGACAAATAAGAATCTTGTAAGCTTTGTGTTGATTTAGAAATAAGTTTGTGTCTATGGGAAATCATAATTTTCCAAGGAATAGATGAGGAATCCAATTTTCTTGGGGTTTATATGTGGTGCCCATATATTCTGCAAACTTTCAGAGTAACCAATAATTTCTGGGTGATTCATGTGGAACCTGCATAAAATGGAATCGCATAAGGGATAATGAGTTTTATGGATGTCTTATATGAAGTGAGAATTGTGCATAAATTGCATATGGTGTTTCAATTTTCCTTTAATTTCTTGTTGATTATAGATTTGTTCAATATTTTCCATATGAGAATATATAGGGGGTGGGTATCGATTTCAGGGCATAGGTTTATTTGAAATCTAAATTTAAAGGATTTGTATCTGGAATCTGAATTGTGTGTAAACTTGTGTGTCATCAGAAGTTCTGGAAGTATTTTGAAAAATCAAAATTTTTTGAGGATTTGTGTGGAATCAGAAATATTTTTTTGTTTAATATGCTATCCTTTTAAAATTTATATCATGTTTGATTATTACTCATTTCAGTTTCTCCTATAAAATAAGTGATAGCTTGATCAGCATGCTAAAAATGTTGGAATGTAATGTCTAGTAAGTCAGTGTTCTAGCATTAAAGATGCTTTAAAACTAATAAATCTTGTCCATTAGTATGAATTTATTGCATTTGTTGTCCAACATGCTCTCCACATGGGATTTTGAATATAAAGAAGAGGCTTCAACTTTTGTGCTTGAAAGAAGCATCCAACTTTATATATTTTTTCTATGTCACTTTTTGCCAGCAATAATCCCCTTTGAGATATATGTGCACCATTGGTTTTTTGACTGGGCCCCAGACTTCACTTCCCTCATTATTAAACCATATTTACTGGGTTTGGGTGAATAGCTGAAAGGTGAAGCTCACTTAGACCCTATTAGCAACCTGCAAAGAAACTCTCAAATCCTTATTTTCAATCTTGTATTACTTTTCAATAAAGTCTAGTTTCAGTGCTATTGTTCTTAAGTTTCTCATAGCAACTCCTACTTCTGTTTCTTTTCAAAATTCACTTTCCTCAGATCTAGAACAAAATGTACTATTAGTTATTTATTGAGGACTTGGAATATGATTAATTTTCTCAAATTTATTAGTCACTTATTACAAAAGCATTCATTATTTAGCTCTTATTAATTCTTCAAGTGAGAATAATCAGGTAATGTAGCAAATGCAAAAAAAGCATAATTTCTTATTTTTATTAACACTGACTATTCCCCACAATTCTGACCATGATTTCTCCACTACATCAAATTAAGAATTTGTTTTGTGGGCATATTGGAGGTGGAAAAAGGTGGGGTTGGTGGCGTAGTGGTAGTTTTTAGCAAGGCGGTGGAGGTGGGGGTGGAAAAATGTGGGTGGTGAAGAGGTGGTGTTGGAGGAGGAGGGGAGAAAGGTGGGTAGGTGGGGGTCGACAAGAGAAAGGTAGATGGGTGGGAGTAGACAATGGCGAGGTGGATGGGCAGGGGTATACAAGAGTGAGGTAGATGGGTGAATGGGTTTGGAAAAAAATTGATGGGAGGGATGGGAAAATGTGGGTGAAGAAGATGGTGGAGTTGTAGTTGGAGGGGGGTGAGGTAGGTGGGTGGGGTTTTAGTAGAATGAGGTGGAGAATTGAGGGTGGCAGGAAGTCAGGCGGGTAGGTAAGGTAGCACATAATTGAATTAGGAGGGGATCAATGTGGAGAAACTAGGGTGGAGGGTAGCGAGGAGGGTGGGCGGGGGTAGAGGAATGCAAAGAGGTGGGTGGGAGTTGAGGTGAGGTGAGTCAATGGAGTTGATGTGGAAGATGGGTGAGGTGGGAAGGGTGAGTGGGTTTGTAAATTGGGAGCAGTGAGTGCAACATGAAGAGGTGGAGGGGAGAAAGGTGAGTGAGATGAAAAAAATTTAAACAAAAAATAAAAATGAAATTACTTACAATAGAGGTAGACCCATGGGGAGGTGGGCAAGTGTGTTAGTGAGTGAGGTGGGGGGGTGGCTGTGGGATTTCTTGAGTGGCGAGGGGAAATATTTGTGGGGTGGGTGACACAGATGGAGGTGG
The DNA here is from genome assembly GCA_030280995.1 of Hemileia vastatrix. Taxonomy (NCBI): domain Eukaryota; kingdom Fungi; phylum Basidiomycota; class Pucciniomycetes; order Pucciniales; family Zaghouaniaceae; genus Hemileia; species Hemileia vastatrix. The sequence goes on along the minus strand of JASXTE010000004.1, from coordinate 22,887,821 downwards.
GAAGAGTGGTGAGGGAGGTGAGGGTGGTGAGGGTGGGTGCAAGGTGTGTGGGTGGAGGTGGAGGAGCATGGGGTGAGGTAGGTGGAAAAAAAAAGTATGAAATAACTTACCATGGATGTGGTAGGTGGGTGGAGTTTGGAGGTTGTGGAGGTGGTCAGGTGGAGGTGTTGGAGGGGGTGGACATGGAAGGGGTGGATGTGGAGGTGTTGGAGATGGAGGGGCTGGTTGGATGGGGTTGAGGTGGAGGTGGAGAAGGTCAAGTGGAGGGGGTTGTTGTATGGGGTTGAGGTGGAGGTGGTGGAGGTGGTCAGGTGGAGGGGATTTTTGGAGGGGGTGGAGGTGGAGGTGGTTGAGGTGGTTGGGTGGAGGTGGTGGAGGTGGTTGAGTGGAGGTGGTTGAGGTGGTGGTGGTGGTGTAGGTCCAGTGAAGGAGTGGAGAGAAGCAAGGTGAGCATAGGGTGGTGGGAGGGGGAAAGTAATTAAAAATAAAATTGAAGACTTACCAAGGATGAGGAAATGGAGGTTTGTGGGGTAATGGGGTGAAGCCAAGGGTCTTGAGGGTGGAGGTGTAACAGAAATAATCAAAAAACGTAAGAGAAACATACCTTGGTTACCATGTGTAGAGTTTGGAAGTGCCCCATATCTCTCCTAGGTTGAAGGTGGGGTGATTGGTAGGTTGCGTAGTGTGAGAAAAGGGCAAGGTGAGATGGGTGGGTGGGTGGGTAGGAAAGGTGAGTCAGGGGGGCAATGGGTGTGGAGGTTGGCAAAGGTGGCTGTGGTGAGTGTTGAGAGTTAATTGTGGAGGTGGCTTATAAAAAGCAAAGTGAGAGACATGAAAACAAAGTCTGGATTAAAAAAATGAATAAGCTTACCATAAAAGAGGGCAAATAAGAAGTGTGGAGGTGGATAAGTGGACATCGTGGGGTGGAGGTGGTGATTGAGGTTGAGAAAAAAATGAAATAAAAAAACAAAGGGGAACTTACCAAGGAGGGGTGTGGAGATGTTCAAAGTAGAATGGTGGATATGAGGGTGTGGAGTTAGGTGGAAGGATTATTATTTTGAGTTGTAGAAGTTTGGAGGTGAGTGAGAGGAAGAAAATATGAAAAAAAATTAGTATAGAAAAAAACATACTGAAATGTGGGGGGATTGAAGTTGGTGGTATGTGAGGTTGAACTGTAAGAGGTGGGTGAGAAGGGGTATTGGAGGATAAAAAATTGTATTAAAAATAAGAAAGTATATAAAAAATAATATAATAGTAGAAAAAGGAAAATATGTACTGATTTTGTGCCAAAAAAGGGGAGTAAGGGGGAGAGTGTGTGCAAGGCATGAAATGAGTGGGGTCAGTTAAGGCATCAGAAAAAATTGCAGAAAATAGAAAGATAGGTTATTGGATTTTATTCATTATATTGAAGATAGATATTATTTTAAATTATGTGTAAAATTTTTCAATGCTTAATAAAAAGTATAAATTTATTTTCAACCTCCAAGGAGTTAACATGTAAATACCTACATACATCCTAGAAAAAATGGGCCAAAAAATCAAAAATTAAGCAAACATAGTGGAAAGACGTTGTGGCATTCCAAATCTGGGTAGGCTACTTAGGTGAAAATTTGATTGGACATTGGTTGGAAGAAAATCATGGTGTTAGCAGGTGTTAATTTGGTTGAAGGGGGTTAACTGGATTTTTTTTGGGTGGATTTATGGTGATTTTTTGGAGGATTTATGGTGATTTTTTTTGGAGGATTTATGGTGTTTTGGAATGGATATATGTTGGTATTCCTATTGTTATTTGATGGTTTTCTGGATTGGGTATTGGTTTTACTGGATTTTCTAGGGCTCTCTTGGTATTTTTGGTGGATGCAGTGTGCTCATGGAGTAGCCATTTTTTTCCGGTGTGCTCTGGTTTGCTCCGGTGATTTTCCGGTGCAAAAGCGAAGTCACTGTGGCAAAGTTGGTCATTGTGGCAAAGTTTGGTCATTGGTGCAAAAAGTCTGGGCACTGTGGCAAAGTTTGTTCACTGTAGAAAAGTCTGATCACAAGTGAAAAGTCTGGTCACTGTGCAAAGTTTAGTCACTGTGCCAAAAGTTTGGCTATTGTGGCAAAATTTGGTTAGAGAGTTATTATGCTTACTAGATCAATAGTTTATTGTTGATCATATGCATGCAGGCTATTGTTGGAAAGGTCTGGAGGAGGAGAATCATATTGGGAGGGGAGAAACTTAGTCTTCTAAATTTTTTTTGTCTTTTAGCTTCGGTAAGAAGGGTCTTTTTTTGTTAATTAAAATTTTTTAACATATAACAACAATTATAATAAAAAATATCAACATATAGGGTACCATTGTATAGCTCTCTTCCTGGGTGACTCAAATTTATTTCTTTTCTTATAAAATTTATAAAATAAAAATATAATAAAGAACACTCTTTAATTTTGGGGGGAAACTGGGTAAATCTGGGGCAGACCTTAAATAAGGCACCTTTGAACAGATCATCCCAAGGAATGTTTCTGGGGTACTTTACTGTACTTTAAAGTCTCTGGGGCAAGTGTTGCGGCTTGTTCTAAGTATTTGCTGTGACTGGTATCAATGTAATCTGGTATTAGGTTTCAAACACTTTCAAAGTCTTTCTCTCAGATTTTCAGCTTATCCAACTCTTCAAGCAGATCTTCAAGCTTAGTTAATTGAATCTTACGTTTACTTAGAGGGACAGGGATTTCTTTTTATTTTTCCAACTCCCTTGGATTCTTCCTGCAGAAAGGTGACTGTGGGAATCTACTCTACATTATTGGTGCCCAATGTGGGGTTCAAATTCTCTAGTTTCTGAAGAAACTTACTTGTTGGACTTCTGGATTTTGGTTTTCTGGTTGTTGGATTTTGATTGGTTGGTTATTTGGTGATTCTGGTAACTGGCTGAACCAGTACAGGATCTGTGGTAGTAGGGATCTAGGTATAGGGCTGAACCCTTGCTAGATCTGTTGTTTTTTTTGTTTGTTTTTTTATCTTAGTAAAGGGCTGAACCCTTGTAGGATATTGTTGGTTGTCTGGTAAAGGGCTGAACCCTTGCAGATTTCATTGGTTTCTGGTGCTATTTGGGATATCTTCTCCATCTGGTTCTGGTGTTATTGCTGCTGCTGCTGATGGTGTCAGGCCTTCAGTAAGGATTCAAACTTGGGATGGGCCCAAGTTTGTTGGTGATGATGTAAAGTGTTTTTTAGGAAGATATGAGCTTCTGCTGGAATTGATGGGGCTTATCATTTAGATATGGTAAAGCAGGTAATCTATTTCATTGGTGATAGAGAGTTGAGAAGGAGATTACTGGTATGGAGGGTTATAAGACTAGGGATTGGAAAAGGCCTAGTAGGGAAATGGTGGACAGATGGGGAGTCAGATATTCAATGGTGAGTTTAGATAAGGTTGTTGGAGAATGGCAAGTGCAGGGTGGAAGAACTTCTTTGGTGAGTTATAGGAAATTTTTTGGTAGTTTTGAAACTGTGGTGGAATATCTGGTGGAGGTAGAGGAATTGGCTCATGAAAATGCAGTCAAAGATTTATTTTGGTCTGCTTTTGGGAGGGATGTTAGGATGGATGTTTTAAAGGAGTTGTCTAGGAAGGGTTTGATGAAAACCTTACTTAATGGGGTGCAGAAGTTGCCTGCTCTTAAGTTGGTTAAAGAATTGGTGGAATCTCACCTCAGGCTTTTGGCTGTGGACAGTTATCAAGAAACCTGTACACAGTATGTCAGAAAAATTAATGAAGTTTTGGCTGATAATAACAATATTATGAAGAAGGCTCAGGAGGCAAGAAAAGCTCAGTTTGGAAAACCGGTTCCTAAGGTGGATAAGAATGTGGATAAGGAGATGGTGGATCAATTAGCTGACTTAACGAAGCAATTGAAAATTTTTGTTCAAGAAACTCAGAAGGCCAGCAGGGTTTCAGCTTCTTCTTCATCATCTTATTCAAGTAGAGGTTATGATAGGAGTAATGGTGGTACTGTTGATGTTTGGATTTGTTCCTACTGTAACCGGAAGGGACATAAGTCTAATGATTGTTGGACTTTGAATAGGGATCAGGCTGCTGGTAGAGTAAAATTTGATGGAAAGGTATTTAGGTTTCCTGATGGATCTTTTATCAATCCCAGTGAAGGTCAGGCTCTTTTGGATTTGGTGAGGAGGAATAGTATGGGTGAAAAGAGAGCTAGGTGTGAGGAATTGCCTACTGAGGCTTCTTCTGGTACTGGAAATAATTCTGGAGATAAGGGGAAGGAAAAAGAGGTTAGTAAGGCTACTTTATCTACTTCATATGGTAATTTGGAGTTAGTAAATGTTTTTAAGGCGGATGGTGAGTGTATGGCTGGTGTATATGATGTGGAGGCTGCTAGCAGGGCCGCTGCTTCTAAAGCTAGAAGCAGTATTTCTAATCAGTTAAGGTCAAGAGGTGGAAAGGCGGATTCGAAGAAGGCTGAAGATCCCAAGAAGATTTATACACCTGAAGAGATTTGTCAGATGCAGAAGGGGATAGCTGATATGGGCCCCCCTAGTTTTGGTGCTTTTGGTCTTAATGGTGATCCTATGCCTTTGGATGATGGTTCAGATACAGAGGAGGATGTGCCTTTGGCTTCTTTGCCTAGGCCAAATTATAGTGGGCCAATGGAGGGAGTTAGAACTACTGTTGATGGTTCTGGTTTGGTCTCTGTGGATGGGAAGGTTCATGGGGATAATTCTGACGTGGAGATGCGTGATGTTGTTGGTAATGTGGGACCTCAGGAGTCTTCTAGGGCAAAGGTTGCTAGGAGTATGGCTCATTATGAGAGGCCAGTGGTTTCTGGTCAAGAGAATGCTATGGATATTGTTTTGGGAAGGGTGAATCAGCTTCAGATTCCATTATCTTTGGGTGAATTGTTCACTATTAGTCCAGCACTTGCTGAAAAGCAGAAGAAGCATTTGACTAGGAGAAGAGTGGCTACTGGTGAGGTGGAGTATATGTGTGAAAATGTGGAGAAGTTTGGTAATGAGGTGGAGACTCATTTTTCTGCTCCTTTGGGATATTTGGTGGTTTCTTTATATAGCAAAGATGTGAAGGCATTGGTTGATTCAGGCTCACAAATAAATTTTATTTCATTGGATCAAGAAACTAGTCTGGATTTGCCAGTTAAAGCTGGTGTTGGAGGAAATCTCAGAGGGATAGGTGGGCATGCTACTGAGTTGATTAGTACAGCGGAGCATGTAAAGTTAGGTGTAGGTGGAGCTGTTGGAAAAGTTCATTTTTATGTGGCTAGAGGAGCTGTGAAGACAGTTTTAGGAGGGCCATTTTTGATGGATTTTGAGGCCAAGATTGGTTTTGAGTCTGGTGTTGGGATTAGTTTGGAAATTACTGGGGAGGATATGAGGTGGTTACATATGAGGTTGGCACCCCCAGGTGATGAAGGTTGGGAAACTAGGCCTGGTGTTTCTGTATCTTGTCAGTGTTGCACTTGCATTAGGAAGAGAAAAGATTTGAAGTCCTCTTCTGGTGTATTTGAGGATAGTGGTGATCATTTTGTTGGTGACCCTTCTTTTTAGGGTAGATAGGGCTGATCAGTCTAGTTCTGTAATCTTTCCTCAAGAAGAAATCCCAGATTGCAGTAGGTCAGCTCAAGTGGAGATATATCAAGTGGAATCTCAACTTTTTGTAGATAATATTACTTTATTATGTCAATTTTTGTCAAATTATTTGTCTGGTTTCAGTTTTTCTTCAAGTTTTTCACTCAAGTTTATTTCAAGTTCTGAAGATGTTTTAGGGAAAATTTTTTTGGAGCAGAAAAATTTTGGAGTGGTGGCAAATGGGTCCAAAATTAAGTCCTCCCAATTGTGCACCGCTAGGGTTTCTTCTACACCTTTCAAAAACATTACCATGGCCACACATGTGAGCATTGGGGACACCCCTGGTTGTTTTTCTAGGAATAGCAAGAAACAATTTGACAAAAATCAAGATAAAAATCTCAAGATAAATGAAAATCAACAAAAAAATTATTTATGTAAAGATATTGTCAATAGGGCTGAGCCTACTTGGCATGCTGGTAACCTCCTGCATGAGGATAGACTGCCAACTTTTCATACTTTTGATTATTCTTTTCTTATTTCTAAAAATAAAAATCAAATTAAAAATTGTCTGCATAATGAAAAACTAGATAACAATATTTTTGAAAATTCCAATAATTCTGTTTCTAAAAACTTTAATAATTCTTTTTCAAAAAATAAAAATAAAAACAAAACTGATAAAATTTATTTATTTGATTCTAATAATTCTTTTTTTAAAAATTCTGTTACTCTTAATTCTGATGAAGATGAAGATTCTGTTGATGAAAGGAGCTCAATTCCTCAAGTACATGTGAAAGTGGAAGCGGCAAAATATAAGAAGGTTGCTGTGAAAGTTAAACCAATCAATGAAGCGCTGCCAACTGGATTGAATCCGCTGTTGAAGAGACCACTTTTGTGAAGAGATCCATATGAAACTCCTTTAAGAAAGAATACGCCTGAATTTTCTGAAACTTCAAGAATTACTTTCGATAGGATTGGTGTTGTAAATTTTGGGCCAGAGTGTTGGTTATCTGGTGAGGAGATGAACTTGTTGTTGGATGTAATGGTGTTGAGGGAGAAGGCTATTGCATTTGTGGAAGAAGAGAGGGGTGTTTTAAAGCATTCTTATGGTGAACCTTACAAGATTCCAGTTGTTTGTGATGAACCTTGGCAACTCAAGCCAATTCCGATTCCTGCTGCTCTTAAAGATGATTATATTGAAGCTGTTAGGGAAAGGATTAGGACTGGACTTTATGAACAATTGTCATCAAGTTATTCAAGTCCAGTTTTTTGTATCAAGAAGCCTAATGGAAAGCTTAGAGTGGTTCATGATCATAGGGAATTGAATAGTATGACTATAAAAGATGCTGGTATTCCTCCAAGTGCCGAGGAATTTGTTGATGATTTTTTGGGAAGGGTATGTTATGGTTTGGGTGATATTATGGGGGGCTATGATGAAAGAGAATTACATCCGGATTCAAGACCTCTGACAACTTTTGATACTCCTCTTGGACTGTTACAGCTGACTAGATTACCTCAAGGTGCTACTAATTCTGTTGCTGTTTATCAAGCACAAATGGCTTGGATTCTTCAAGATGAAATTCCAAAGTATGCTGGTATATTTATTGATGATGGTGGAATTTAAGGTCCTTCAACTGATTATGATAATAAAGTGTTGGAGGAGAATCCAGGTATTAGGAGGTTTATTTGGGAGTATGCAGTAACTTTGGAAAGGATTTTGTTTAGGATTGAAGAAGCTGGTTTAACTATTTCCGGTTCTAAATTTTCTTGTTGTGTTCCAGCTTTAGAGATTCTTGGTCATGTGGTGTGTAGGAAAGGCCGAATTATGTCAAAGAAGAAAGTCAACAAAATTCAATCTTGGCTGAGACCTAGAAACACTACTGAGGTTAGAGGATTTTTGGAAGTATGTGTTTATGTTAGGATGTTTATTAGGGATTTCTCATTATTGGCTGCTCCATTGAGAAGGTTAACTAGGAAGGATTCTGATTGGTATTGGGATGAAGCTTGTGAAGAAGCTTTTGTTAAGTTGAAGAAGGTGGTTGGTGAAGATATTATTCTTCATAAGTTGGATTATGGGGAAGGAGCTAGTAGGATTTATTTAGATGTTGATTCTAGTCAGCTGGCGGCTGGTGCAGTGCTTTCTCAGATGGATAAGGATGGTTATATTAGACCAAATAGGTATGAATCTGTAGTTTTTACTGAGGTGGAATCAAGATATTCACAACCAAAGTTGGAACTCTGTGGTGTGGCAAAAATTTTAAAGAAACTTCAAAATATCTTATGGGGTCAACATTTTGAACTTCAAGTGGATGCTAAATCTTTAATTCAGATGATTAATTCACCTAGTTTACTTAATGCTCCAATGACTAGGTGGGTAGCTTTTATTCAACATTTTTCATTCAATTTAGTGCACAGGCCTTGAAAATCTTTTACTATGCCTGATGGATTGTCAAGAAGACCACCTACAGTAGATGATTCCAATTCAGAAGAGTTTGATGAAAATATACCTATAATCAAGGCCAGTACCAAGGGTGCTGAGGACTTTCCATACCTCCCCCATGAGGTTAAACTGGCTTGTTCTATTTTTGTTGAATTTGATGAAGTTGATGATCTAGTTGATCATGAGGTTTTTGTAGAATAGGATGGTGTGATTGTTTGGGATAATTGGAAGTTGGTTAATGGTGTTTATGTTTGGGATCTGAAGGAGGATAGTGGTGGCATGGAAAAATGTTTGAATGAGGTAGATTATGTGAATTTCAGCAAACAGTCGAATGCTCAGAGAATGATTACTCATTCACAAGTGGGAGATATTGGGGACAGGGAGGTTCCTTTGGATGTTATATTATTGTATTTTTCTGATGAAATTCGGGGCCAGACTGGGTTTTATTTTTTAATGGTGAAATATTTGTTGTCTCTGGGAAAACCAGAAGAATGTGATGAAGCTGAATGGGTGGCTATCAAAAAGAAGTCACCTGGTTTTTATTTGTATGGTAGAAGGTTGATGAAAAGAAGACATCCAAATCCTCAAGTTGTTGTATCTCAAAGAAAAGGTCAAGAATTGGTGATGAAATCTCTTCATGATGATTTAGGGCATAGGGGCTTTGGAGAAACTTATAAGAAGATTGCTGATAGATTTTGGTGGCCTGGAATGAAAATGGCTGTTAGATCTTGGGTTCAGTCATGTGAAGAATGTCAGAGAAGAAGTTATTTAAGGCCAAAAGAACCTGGAAATGCTACTGGTGAAAATACTATCATTGGACGGGTTAGTTTGGATGCTGTTCACATCAAGGAAGGTAAATATAAGTACTTGATTGTGGCAAGGGATGATTTGTCTGGTTGGGTTGAGGCTGTCCCTCTTATTAGTTTATCTGCTAAAAATGTAGCAGAATTTTCGATGAAGGAATGGGTGTATAGGTATGGTGTTATGAAGTTGGTAACTGTTGATGGCAGCTCCGAGTTTGGTGAAGACTTCAAGGAAGCTGTTTCAAAAATTGGCTCAAAGGTTAGGGTGGCGACCCCATATTATCCTGAAGCAAAAGGAATGGCTGAAAGGGGGCATCAAGTTGTTAAGGATGCTTTGGTTAAAATGTGTGTAAAAAGTGCTGAAAAGTGGAGGCATTATTTACCCCTTCTTTTATTTGCTGACAGGATTACCACCAAGAGGACAACTGGTTATTCTCCTTATGAATTAGTTTTTGGTCAGAAAGCTGTTTTACCGGTTGATCTTGAAGCTGAATCTTATCTTGGTGTTGATTGGGATGTAGTCAAAACTATTGAAGATTTTCTCTGTGCTAGAATGCAACAGTTAGAAAAGAAGGAGGAATATTTGGAGAAGGCATACAATAGGATAATCAAGATCAGGGATCAGTCTGTCAGGTATCGGGATCAAAGGTTTGCTCATAGACTCAGGAAGCCTTTGAGGCCTGGTGATATGGTGTTGGTGTATAATAGGAGTTTGGAAAGTCAGTGGGGGAAAATGTTTGCTGATAGATGGAATGGACCATATAGGATTAGAGAACAGGTTTCTGGTGGTTCATATGTTTTGGAAGAACTGGATGGTGTTGTCTTAAAGAAGAGGGTACCTGCTGATCAAGTGAAGAAGTTTTACCCTAGGGGCACAAAGAGTGCTAAAACTTGACTCCAAAATGAGGATAAACTATAACATCAATCTTTTAGGAAATCTCACAATCTTTCGAAAAATCAATCATTACTTCAATTTTAAAATTTTATTATGTGGTGAAAATATGAGGGGAAAAAAAATTTTGTTAGGAGTGTTCACAGAAGAACCTTCTAGATTTTATATTGGCAAGTTTGGGGGTAATTGATGAGTTGGAAGCTCTATTCACAATTACCCCATAATGTTCGTTTCCAACCCTTCTCTGTTTCTAGTTGAATCCTGGCTTTGTTTTTTGTTATATAGGTAGTCCTCTATGACTATAAACTGGAACCTTACGTCAACACAGTACAATCTATTGGAAGTCTGGATTCAAGAATTTTGTTTTGTTTCATTTTTTTTTGTGTTAAGGTGGATGATCACTTGTGGTCTCCAATCAATTTTACAAATTGGAGGGAGCCTACCAAGTGATCATTAGTTTGTTTTCTTGATTTTCATTAAATTATCATTTTTCAAATCTTCAAATTTTCAAATTTTTTTTTTTTAAAAAAAAAAAAATTTCAAAATTTAATTTTCAAAAAAAAAAAATTATTATTTTCAAAAAAAATTTGTTTTCAAAAATTTCATTTTATTTTATATTTTTAATTTTGCTTTCCTGTGTATTCACAATCAAGGTGCACTTGGATGTGGGTATGATGTCAGGGGTTCGGCTAATCCAAATGGCTGGGGGACATCTTTTATTTTTTTATTTATCTTTAATTTTATTTATGTTTTTCTTTTATTATATATTTATTTTATTTATTGTGCTAGTCCATCAAGACTTAAAACTGAAATTCTTTTCAAGATCATTTATGATTGGTCCTAAACTTCAAGACCATGGAAAACTGAAGATGTCAATAAAACTAAGAATTATAATGGTCAAGATTTGAGGAGGATTCCTTTTTGTAAGAAGTGTTCATTGGGGAACCTTCTATATTTTATATTGGCAAGTTGGGGGTAATTGATTAGTTGGCAACTCTATACACAATTACCCCACAAAATTCCTTTATATGCTTTATTGTTTATAGATTGATCTCTAGCATTGGTTTTGTGATGCAGGTGGAAGTCCTCTAAGACTATAAACTGGTGATTTTTGCGCTTGATGACTCAAGAAAATTCAATTGAAGGTTGTTTTTGGAAATTGGAGGACCTCATGGCGATGTCCAGATCATAGCAGTTCTGGCTCAGTGGAGATGAAAGCCCACTCTCTAAATTTTCTTTTCTGTAGTTGGTGATTTTGGAAATTGGAGGACCTCATGGTGATGTCAAGATCATTGCAGTTTTGGCTCAGTGGAGATGAAAGCCCACTCTCTTAATTTTTTTTTTTGGAGGTGAATGGTAGAGGAGTTTGGAGGACTTCATGGCGGTGTCTAGATCATTGTAGTTCTAGCTCAGTAGGGTTTAAAGCCTACTCTTTCATACTCAGCAGATTGAAGCATCAAAAATCAAGTGGAGTCAACTTTAGAAGCAAACTTTTTATTGAAATGATGGTGGAAAGGTTTTTTATGTGATTCAGAATGGAATGGGGACATTCCATATTGGAGGGAGGATGTGGCATTCCAAATCTGGGTAGGCTACTTAGGTGAAAATTTTATTGGACCTTGGTTGGAAGAAAATCATGGTGTTAGCAGGTGTTAATTTAATTGAAGGGAGTTAACTGGATATTTTTTGGGTGGATTTATGGTGATTTTTTGGAGGATTTATGGTGATTTTTTTTGGAGGATTTATGGTGTTTTGGAATGGATATATGTTGGTATTCCTATTGTTATTTGATGGTTTTATGGATTGGGTATTGGTTTTACTGGATTTTCTAGGGATCTCTTGGTATTTTTGGTGGATGCAGTGTGCTCATGGAGTAGCCATTTTTTTCCGGTGTGCTCTGGTTTGCTCCGGTGATTTTCCGGTGCAAAAGCGAAGTCACTGTGGCAAAGTTGGTCATTGTGGAAAAGTTTGGTCATTGGTGCAAAAAGTCTGGACACTGTGGAAAAGTTTGGTCACTGCAGAAAAGTCTGGGCACTGTGGAAAATTTTGGTCACTGTAGAAAAGTCTGATCACCAGTGCAAAGTCTGGTCACTGTGCAAAGTTTAGTCACTGTGCCAAAATTTTGGCTATTGTGGCAAAATTTGGTTAGAAAGTTATTATGCTTACTAGATCAATAGTTTATTGTAGATCATATGCATGTAGGCTATTGTTGGAAAGGTCTGGAGGAGGAGAATCATATGGGGAGGGGAGAATCTTAGTCTTCTAAATTTTTTTTGTCTTTTAGTTTCAATAAGAAGGGACTTTTTTGTCAATTAACAATTTTTAACATATAACAACAATTATAATAAAAAATATCAACATATAGGGTACCATTGAATAGCTCTCTTCCTGGGTGACTCAAATTTATTTCTTTTCTTATAAAATTTATAAAATAAAAATATAATAAAGAACACTCTTTAATTTTTGGGGGAAACTGGGTAAATCTGGGGCAGACCTTAAATAAGGCACCTTTGAACAGATCATCCCAAGGAAAGTTTCTGGGGTACTTTACTGTACTTTAAAGTCTCTGGGGCAAGTGTTGCGGCTTGTTCTAAGTATTTGCTGTGACTGGTATCAGTGTAATCTGGTATTAGGTTTCAAACACTTTCAAAGTCTTTCTCTCAGATTTTCAGCTTATCCAACTCTTCAAGCAGATCTTCAAGCTTAGTTAATTGAATCTTAAATTTACTTAGAGGGAAAGGGATTTCTTTTTGTTTTTCCAACTCCCTTGGATTCTGCCTGCAGAAAGGTGACTGTAGGAGTCTACTCTACAACATCATTTTGGTTTCCAAATAAATTTTATTAATACCAGCCATCTTAAACTGGCTGCAAGTGTAAATATCATAATTACAGAAAATAAAGTTACTGCAAGACAAATTTGGATACCTTAATTTTTTTCTATCAGTCAGGAAAACCTCATTTGTTGCAATTTTTTTTTTAAATTTAACAAGGTCACTGAAAGTGTCTTGGGTCACATATTTCATGTTTCTAAATTTTGGCAGCCAGATCTTTTATATTTATATGAGCAATCAAAGACACTGATAGTGACTTTGATTGCTCATTGTTTACATACCTGCAACCAGTTTAAACTGGCTACACCCCACATACTCTCTGCATGCAACCAAAGTTGTTTAAAACAACTTTGGTTGCATGCAGATTTAATTTATGCAGCCAGTTTAGAACTGGCTGCTGTTTTTTACATATATGAGGGATACCAAATTTGCAAAAGTGACTTTGGTGGGCAAAAAAAGAAATTACTCCTGCCAGTTAATCTGGCTGGGAGGGTGCACCTATATGAGAGTATGAGAGCCACCAAAGTCACTTTCAGTGACTTTGGTGGCTATATTGTTCATTTTACCAGCCAGGAAAACCTGGTTTGTTGGCATCTAAATTACACAAGAAATTACCCCAAGCCACTTCAAGTGGCTCGGCTCACTAAGCCACACTTAAAGCTGGAAGCCAGTACTTAACTGGCTGTAAAATCACTATGACACATAGTTCAGTGATCAGAGCCACAGATAGGGCTTTGCTCCCTCTTAGAAGTGGCATCTTGTAAGTAGTTTTTAAATTTTTACAATGTAATTTTTTAATAGCCTATAAATTATTTTACAAAATTTCAATGAGAATTTTCGGAATTTCCCTATATAATTTTACCTGCCTGTGTGTACCAAAAAATATGTTGATAATGAGGCAAATTTTTATTGCAGATACATTCATAAAACCATGTATATATTTTTCTGAAAAATGAAAACTAAAATTGAAAGAAGAATCTAGATAAATATAAAAGGCAACCAACTTGCTTATCATGTGACTTTTATTGCCACACATATTGAACTTACAATTTCATAACGCAAGGTTGAATTAAAAAATTTAATAAGGTGTAATTAAAGCCACATGATCACCATTTAATTGAATTTTTTTCACAATTATGCAGTGATATAAAAACTGCTGCTTATAATTTATGTAGAAAAAATTTAATGAACCAGCTTGCAGAAATTTTCATTACTCTATCAGGGAACCTGTATGCAAGGTTTCATGAAAGTGGCAAAAATCTTAAGAAAAGTGCTTTCCAAAAAAAAACTTTTCAGCCTTTATATCCCCAGGACTGAAAAAAAAGTACTTATAAGTTATGTTAAGCACATAATCTATACATGGGAACAATAAATGAGAGTACACAAACAGTATACATAAGTAAAATTATGATAATACACAAAAAAGGCCATTATAACACCTTATATACATGCATATATCCACCTTTTATAAGTCTTATGTACTTAATATTAAGTTGGAATATTTTAGGGTAGCCTTAAGATCCTTAAATATAAAGCTAAAATTTTTTTAATTATACTTAAAGCTTTTATTTTCATTGTTTTATGCAAAAAACAAGAAATGTGCTTTATTTCACTTAAAAGTTGATTATATGCGCTATAAATCTAAGAATATTAAAAATACGCTTTGACAGTTCAATTTGTCTCATTAATGACTATTTATTTGGCTATTTAAATGCATAAAAATAACACTTTTAAAATTTGGTGTTTTTTATGCCAGAAATGGCTTCTGTGTACTGGCCACATACTGCCTGCATTTTTCCTGTTTCAATAGCTTCATTTTTAGCAAAGTTAGATTTTTCACACTATAATTACCCCACATTCCAAGCCCACTGTGGGGAAACACACTAAAATAGGTGACAGGTGCTTCTTTAGTGTCCTAGCTTAATTGATAATGCATTGATCCTCTTTATATGCACTAATTTCATTAATAACCTCACTCTTGGCACCTTATTTCACTACCACACTTAAATTCACCTAAAATTAGTCAAGGATTTACCCGTGATAGCACCTGCAAAGGACTGCATGTAGTTACCCCACATCTCACGCCCTTTTTTGGGTTTCTAGGTGGTTTTTCACTCAATTTTGGTCATTTTTGAATGGGAATTTCATGTAGTATAATGTCAGGATTAGCCCCATCATTTCTACAGTGAATCCCCCTTATTATTTAGCTCTTGTTAACCTTAATTTTCCCTCTTTAGTCTTTTATATTGATGTATAATACGCATATACTCTCTTTTTTACTTATTCTTTTATTTTGATGGATTTTCCCTATTATTCCAAGATTTTGGCTGTAGTTACTTTTCTAATTATGTTATGGGTCACTAGGGATGTTGATGGACATGTCTATTTGTTGGATGGTGGCGTCATTAACTGTGTATTGGACTGGTAAATTAAGGGATTCATTGGGGAGCTCAATGTGTATAAAAGGAGGAGGTTTTGGGTCTTGTTTTCTACATTCTTTATCATTACAATTCAATCATATAACCAAAACAATTTACAACACATATTAATAGCACTTATATATTCTTTGAATAGTATCTGACTTATTAAATCAATTTTTCTACCAACTATAAAGATTGTAAGCCATATATAATTAGTGAGATTAGAATTACTGAGACCCGTATTTTGAGTTATTTTAATACTTATTGGATTTGTACTACAGTATTCATATAGCACAATTAAAATATTTTAGACAACAGACCATTCAAGCTAATTCATGTCTTTGTACCTGACCTCAGTCTGACAATTGGGGGCCTTTCCTCAAGAATTCTGTTGGCTATCCTCCAGTAAGTAAAATAATCAAAAAAGAGGCTACAAGTAAATAAAATTCCTATAGAAATATTTGAATAATTACAACAGGTTAGGGTCATGTATATAGTGATTTCAGAAAAAGAAGCCCTGTTATATAATAAAATTGTGATATTGAATCAACAATTTTACCATTAATTTAACATATAATTGTTATTAGTGAGTCTGTCAATAGACCAATTAAATTTGTGATCTTTTCAGATAAAAATTTTTTACCACTAATTTAACATAAAATTGTTCTTAGTGGGAGTCTGTCAATAGACCAATTAAAATTGTGATCTTTGCAGATGATAGCCAATTAAACTGATTAATTGTTTTCTTTTAACAGGACTCTTAATCCCTTTTTATTGGTTTGTAAAATTCATTTAATATTTAGAAAGAATCTTACTGACAAATTTTCTTTTTTAAATATAAAAACACGGCTACATATTGTATACCATATATATCAAGTGACCACATAAAAGCATATTTGAATTTTGGAACTTCTAAATTCACTTCATACCTACAAGTAAGCAATAAAATTGTCTTCAGTGGTATTGATAAATAGTGATAAAACTCCTTTTTGAAGTTTTAAAAATATCAAATTTCAATTCTTTGATTAATTTCCACGTAAAAATTTGTGACAACAACAATATTGTGAGTAATGAGACAAAACCTTATAGCTTAAGACCTAGAGCTGAGAGACCTGGTACAAGAAATTCAAATGGAGGGCCAGGGTTCCCCCATAAACCCCATCACTCCACAAATGTCTCTGGAAGAAAGAGAAAAACTTTTAAAACAGGTATCAATAAAGAAAAAAAAATACCTTACAAGAAAAAATTCACTCCCTCTCCACTCTACTGAACACCTTGACAATTAGAGTAAACAATATAGTGGACCAGATAAAAAATCTGGAGAAAAGAGCAGCTCAGGGTTTCATAGAGGTCAATCAAGCTCTAGTAGAAATAAAGGCTCAACCACCAACAGTGGCACCCAACAGTTCCTTAGCAACACCTCCATTCCAAGAGGAGGACCAAACAATTACAGTCAGAAAATGGAAGTGGGATTGGTACGCCCAAAATTACAACAACCATCCTCACCAGCAGGGCTCCAGCAGTCACCCTTACGGAGGAAAGCCAAGGAGAGGCAGGGGAAATGGAATAAGACCTTGGTAAGTCATCCATCTTCTCAGGATTAATTATATAATACTAACAATGAATTACTTATAAGTAATGAAATTGATAGAGAGTTATTGGATATAATTGATAAGGATTTAAAAAATTATTCATTTTAAAATAACATGTTAAACTTGTCTTTAAATGAGGACAATGTACATAGTTTTATTGACCACCAGGAAAGTGCTATTAATATAAAAATGGAACCAAATGAATTAAATATTGAACCTGATGATGAGTCTTCTGAATTGGACACGGAAAAAATTGAATATTTTCTAAAAGAAAATCCAATGGAATCAAAGATAATTAGTAAATTATTATTAAGAATTGAAAAATTGGAAGAATTCTCTAGAGAGTCAAACAATAATACAGAAAGTGTATTATTACACCTCACACAATCATTGAGTACAACAGCCAATAGGGTAAAATTTTTTGAGAATTCAAATAATAAATTAATCAATGAAATCAAAAGATTAAACTCTGAGATTAAAAATTTAGAAAATATATTGGAACATTCTCAGAATATTATGCTACTATAGAGGGATGTATAAAATTGTCTTTTTCAAATGTGAATGTTACCTTAACTCATGTACCTGTAATAAAAGATAATTTACAAAGAGTAGAAATTGAAGTAGCTAACATTTTGAAAAATACTGTTAAAATAAAAGATAATACCTCTTATGTGGAAAGAATACCAGTTTTTATGAAACACTCTTATGATAAACCAATGATTGAACATGAAAATAGTGTCATGGGATCTGAGAATCTAAAATCAATAAAAGATGAAATAAATGATCATCTTTCTAAAGTAAGTGAATTACTCAATATTCCTCAGGTTAGGGAAGCAAAAACTAGCCAAAAGAACTTGCCTAAGTTAGATCAGTACCCTTCTTTTGATGGGGATTAAAAATCTGATTGGCAAAAATTCATTCAAAGAATTGATAACTTAAAATTTTCATACAAATTACCTGATAAAGAAATTACATCAAAATTAATATTTTTATTTACAGATGTGGCCTTATTATGGTTTGAATCTGTATTGAGTGAGGGAATTAATTACTCCTGGAATGAATGGAAGGCACTAATTGAAAGGAAATTTGGTGGCCCAAAATTCAGAATCACTCAACAAAGATTGTATGAAAGAGCCAGATATAATCCTAATACTGGAGATAAACCCATGGTTTTTTTAATGAATTTAATAAAAATCATTCAAGCTATGGATCCAAAAATGGATTATGATGAGTGGAGAGAGAAAATAATATACAAGTTGCCTGTATCAGTTACCAATATTATTGTAGCTAGAATTGAAACCATCAGAGATATCTCTGGGTTCATTAATATATGCAATGAAATATTATTAAACCAAAAATATGAAACCAAGTATAATAATTACAAACAAAGTGTTGAAGTAGTAAAACCTACTACAAGTAAGTTACCAGTGGAGAAGAAAAAACCTTAAGCTCCCCTTGTCCCTAAATAACAAGAAAATAACACTTTTTATAAATGTAATGAACCTTGGGTTAAGGGTCACATGTGTAAGAAAAGAATTAATTTTATTGAAACCTCATAAAATTCTGAACCAAGTAATCATGAAGATGAGAACGTGGAATCCAGTGAGGATTGTAAAAGTAACATTTCTTACAGTGATGATGAACATGAGATATTTGTATTAGAACAGGATATTATGTTCCTGAATGATGCTATACCTCATACAGATACATTTTTAACTTCCATTGAAGAAGCTGAAATAATTAAAGATGTATCTCATGATACTTACAAAATAACACCTATCAGAGCACCTGTTATCATATGTGGAAGAGAAATGAATACCATTCTTGACACTGGGGCTGCAGGTAGTTTAGTTTCTATTAATTTATTAATGAAACTTGACAGTAAGTATAAGGAGAAACTAGAACCTGTACAGACAAAGAACTGAAGGGGTTTCAGTTCAGTTTTAAATCCAATTGGCAAATAAAAAACTGCTGTATTCTTTAAGTATAGTAATGGATATGTAAGAGCAGTGTGTGAATTTGTTGTAATGGATAATAATAATTGCAGTGATTGGTTTATTATTGGAAATGACTTATCAAAAAAATTTGGCATTAAACTAGATCCTGCAAACAGTTGCTTCACTATAGGTGTGATTGGTAAGAGAAAATTCAAGATATGTTCTGAAAATTCAGTATTTTCCATTTCTCCTAGAGAGGAACAGCTTCAAGGTGGAAGAACCACCACTGAAGTGGTAGAATTGGACAATGAAATACAAAAGGCCTCTTTCAGTCCTCAACTCTCAAAAATTGAAGAAGACAATATTTTGAGGTTGATCAAATCTTATCCTATGGCATTTTCCCATGGTTCAAATGAGCTAGGATTGGTAAAAGACCATGAGATGAAAATCTCTTTAAGTTGTGACTTGGATAATATTCCTAGAAGCTTGAAAAAGAAACCTTACCTAGCATCTCCTGTAAAAAGAAAAGATATTGAAGAAAATATAAAAATGTTGTTTGAAATGGGTATTGTTGAAAAAGTAGACACAAAAACTAAGTATTGTGTTATTTCGCCAGTATTAATCTCTTATGAAAAAGATAAGGTAAGATTATGTGGTGATTTTAGAGCTTTGAATACATACACTGTTGATGAAATTTATACTCTACCAAGGATAGCTTCTATCCATGCTACCTTACAAGGAGCAAAATATATTTCCTGTCTGGATGGAAACAAAGGTTACCACCAGAATCCTGTGGAAAAGAGTTCTCACAAATACTTATTAATAACCACACATATTAGAATATATAAGTATGTGAGAATTCCATTTGGCCCAAAGAATGCGCCTTCAGTCTTCCAAAAATTGATAAATAGTGTCTTTCATCAAGAAATGGTTGAAGGATGGCTTTTGGTTTATATTTATGAAATCATAGTGTTTTCAAAAACATATGATGAACATTTTAATCACCTGAAGAGAGTCTTTCAAAAGATAGATGAAACTAAATGACAATTGCATTAAAGAAATGTAAGTTTGGATTTCAATCCTTGAAAGTACTTGGACAAGTTGTATCTGGATTAAAAATTTGTGTTGACCAGAATTAGTTGGCAGCAATTAAAAACATTGGTATCCCTAAGAATGTAAAAGATGTTCAAAGTTTTTTGGGTATGTGTGGATATTATAGACAGTATATTGAAAACTACCAATCCATTGCAGCTCCTTTAACAACACTAATCAGGAAAAATGAGGCTTTAATTTAGAATAATGAAAGACAACACACCCTTAATAGATTAAAGGAATGTTTAATGTCAGCCCCAATATTGGGACTGCCAGATTTCACCCTAACTTTTATCTTGTACACTGATGCAAGCTTCATAGGGCTAGGTGCTGCTTTACAACAAAAACAGGTAATAAATGGAAAATTATCTGAAATAGTTATCTATTATATATCCAGAACCTTAAGAAAGACAGAATTAAGGTATGGTTCTACACAACTGGAATGTTTAGCTTTGGTTTGGGCCTTGGAGAAACTTCATTACTATCTGGAAGACCCGAAGTTTGAACTAATAACAGATCGCAGTGCAGTAAAATCATTTCTAAACATGATAAAACCTAATAGGCACATGTTTAGATGGCAAATAGCTGTACAAAAATACAGAGGAAAAATGAAAATCACTCATAGAGCAGGAACATTGAATTCTAATGTGGATTTATTATCCAGAAGTCCTTTGCCAAATAATACTGACAACCCAGCTTATGTACTAGAAAATGAGGTTATAAATATATTTAAGACTTAGATAGTAAATTTAGAGGAGGAGTTTATGCAAACTATATTGAAGAATTATTTATCTGATAAAGATTTGACTAAACTATCTACCATTCTAAATGATCCAATTAATGCCTACATGAGTGCACTAATAAAAGCCTTACCTCCAAAGTATAGAAATGCATTGGAAAAAGATAAACTATCAATTGAAGATGGATATATATATTACAGGAAAAAGCTAAGTAATGTAATAGTAATACCACCTTCAATGAAAGAGTTATTGTTGAGTACTTGTCATGATGACATCTTAGCTGGTCATTTTGATTTTAACAAAACATTAACCAGAGTTAAAAATACAGCCTGGTGGATAAACATGAAAGAAGATGTAAAAAAATACATTGAAACATGTGATTCTTGTCAGAAATGTAAAAGATTAACTGGGAAGAGAGCTGGGTTGTTAGAACAAATTGAGAAGTCAAAAGCTCCATGGGAAATTATAAACATGGATTTTGTCACTGGCTTTCCATTAGCAGGAAAAGAAAGTTTCAATTCTTGCTGGGTAATTGTGGATAGATTAACCAAAATGTGTAAATTTATTCCTACCCATAAAGAGGTATCTGTAAAAGACTTGGCATTACTATGGTGGACTCAAATGATGAATACTGCTGGGTTCCCCAAAGCCATAATCTCTGACAGAGACCCTAAATTTACTTCAGAGTTTTGGACATCTTTGATGGAAGTATCAGGTTGTCAATTAAAATTGTATACAGCACACCATCCACAAACTGATAGCTTAGCTGAAAGAATGATATAAACTCTTGAAGACATGATCAGAAAATATAGTACCTTTGGATTAGAATACAAAGACAATGAGAAATTCACACATGACTGGGTAACATTAATTCCTGGACTTGAATTTGCTTATAACAGCACAACTCATTCTGTAACAAAGAAGAAACCATTTGAACTCTAGCTGGGATACATACCAAATACCCCAGTAAATCATATAAATAAATTACCAAGGTTGGATATACACCCTGGTACTAAATACTTTATTCATATTCAACAAATGTGTAGAAAAAATGCAGAAGAATGCATTCAAAAAGCATTTGAATATGAAAATAAAAGGTGGGATAAATATCATAAAGAATTTGAATTCAAAAAAAGAGATGAAGTCCTAATTTCAACACTACATTTTAACTTACAAGGTAATGTTAAATTGAAGGATCACTTTGTAGGACCTTTTGTAGTAAGCAAAATGGTTGGTAATAATGCAGTGGAAGTCATATTATATGCCCCATATGATAGGAAACATGCAGTTTTCCCCATCTCATTATTAAAACCTTACCATGCAAATGATTATGACGTATTTCAAAAAAGAAGGGGAAGTCCTAAAAAGCAACCTGAAGAAATTGTGGAAAAAGCAGAGATTGAAAAATTACTCAAGAAAAGGATCCTTACTAAGGAAAAAGGAACTGAGTATTTATTAAGATTTAAGGGGAAATCAAATGAATTTGATAAATGGATACCTGAAAAAGAAATTTCAAATTTATCCTCTCTTCTTAAAAAATATAAATAGAAATAAATTTCTGTTCAACCAGATTAGGGGTTAAAAAACCAGTACTCATGATATTTTAATATGTTTTATTTCTTTAAAGAATAATCTTTAATTCTACAGAATTAATCTGAATACCTGAAAAATTACAAATAAATAAGGAAAATGTATAACTTATAATTTTTATTATTATTTTTTTTGGGTGGGCGAGTGTCAGCCTTTATATCTTAGGGACTGAGTAAAAATTACTTATAAGTTATGTTAAGCACATGATCTATACATGGGAACAATAAATGAGAGTACACAAACAGTATACATAAGTAAAATTATGATAATACACAAAAAATGCCATTAAAACACCTTATATACACACACATATCCACCTTTTATAAGTGTTATGTACTTAATATTAAGTAGTAACATGTTAGGGTAACCTTAAGAGCCTTAATTATAAGGCTATATAATTTTTAAGTATACTTAAAGCTGTTATTTTTATTGTTTTATGCAAAAAACAAGAAATGCGCTTTATTTCACTTAAAAGTTGATTATATGCGCTATAAATTTAAGAATATTAAAATATGCTTTGACAGTTCAATTTGTCTCAATTAGGACTATTTATTTTGCTATTTAAATGCATAAAAATAACACTTTTAAAATTTGGTGTTTTTTATGCCAGAAATGGCTTCTGTGTACTGGCCACATACTGCCTGCATTTTTCCTGTTTGAATAGCTTCATTTTTAGCAAAGTTAGCTTTTTCACACTATAATTACCCCACATTCTACGCCCACTGTGGGGAAACACACTAAAATAGGTGACAGGCGCTTATTTAGTCTCCTAGCTTAATTAATAATGCATTGACCCTCTTTATATGCACTAATTTCATTAATAACCTCACTCTTGGCACCATATTTCACTACCATGCTTAAATTAACCTAAAATTAGTCAAGGATTTACCCGTGCTAGCGCCTGCCAAGGACTGCATGTAGTTACCCCACATCTCACGCCCTTTTTTGGGTTTCTAGATGGTTTCTCAGTCAATTTTGGTCATTTTTGAATGGGAATTTCACATAGTATAATGTCAGGATTAGCCCCATAATTTATAAAGTGAATCCCCCTTGTTATTAAGCTCTTAATAACCTTAATTTTTTTTCTCTTTAGTCTTTTATATTGATCTATAATACGCATATACTCTCTTTTTTACTTATTCTTTTTTTTTGATGGATTTTCCCTATTATTCCAAGATTTTGGCGGTAGTTACTTTTCTAATTATGTTATGGGTCACTAGGGATGTTGATGGACATGTCTATTTTTTGGATGGAGGCGTCATTAACTGTGTATTGGACTGGTAAATCAAGGGATTCATTGGGGAGCTCAATGTGTATAAAAGGAGGAGGTTTTGGGTCTTGTTTTCTACATTCTTTATCATTACAATTCAATCATATAACCAAATCAATTTACAATACATAACAAAAGCACTTATAAAGTTTTTGAATATAATCTGAATTATTAAAACTATTTTTCTACCAACTATAAAGATTTTAAGCCATATATAATTAGTGAGATTAGAATCACTGAGACCCTTATTTTGAGTTATTTTAATACTTATTGGATTTGTACTACAGTATTCATATAGGACCTTTAAAATCTTCTAGACAACAGACAATTCAAGCTAGTTCACGTCTTTGTACTTGACCTCAGCCTGACAAATCTCATCACTAAAAAGAAATCCCCATCCATTTCTCTTTAAATTTTTAGATTTGGCTTTCTCCATCATACTTGTTTCTTCAAATAACATAAAAATTGCTGACCATAAAAGTTTCTAGTGAAATTTTTTCTATATCTTACCTGG
Source organism: Hemileia vastatrix (assembly GCA_030280995.1). Classification (NCBI taxonomy): domain Eukaryota; kingdom Fungi; phylum Basidiomycota; class Pucciniomycetes; order Pucciniales; family Zaghouaniaceae; genus Hemileia; species Hemileia vastatrix. Next base: position 22,864,129 of record JASXTE010000004.1, on the reverse strand, counting down.
TTGTCTTCCAAAAAAAAGCCATTTTTACCACTTGTTTTGCTTTTTTATTTTATATCTCTCTCTTGTAAATTTTTTATTTTTTTAGAAAAAAAAAGAATACTAATAATTTCTTTGAGTTTTCAGGATCTTTTTCTCTACCTTATAATATCATAATTGTTTTTTTCTTTTGGGTAAGAAATTCTTCACAAGTATGTCCCTTTCTTTTTTTTTTTTCATTACTTGAAAGAGTTAATTATTTTTTTTAAATTTATTGCAGAAAACTTCAAATTTCAAATTATTTTTCTGTTCTTTAGTCAACTCATCTCCTAAAAAAAGGATTTTTTTAAAATAAAATTAAGCCCATCTTATAGTTATTATTTGTCTACAAAGCCTTTTCTTGTTCTTTATTTTTTTATATTATTATTTAAAGATAAAATAAGTATCATAGTTTTCAAATGTTTAAGGGATAATTTTTTCATTTCATAATGAGAATTTAATGGATTTTTCCTAACTATTATAGTATTACTGATATTATGGTATATCTTAATCTTCTGTACCAAACTCATCCAGAAGGATGCTATACTTTATATCATAATAATTAAGGGATATTTGGAGTTTAAATAAATTTTCATTATTCTTAGATAATTTTATTCTGGCATTTTCAATATACTTATGAATATTGCAATATTTTTAATAATAATTATTTTTTGGTGTTCTTCTTTACATTACATTATTTATGATTGAGATAAAGCTCAATCTTGTATGTCAAACACATACAGAAAGATGCAATATTTTTAATCATATAATATAATAAATTTTGGCTTCATAAACATGATCAATATGATCAATAGAGAATAATCTCATATATGCTACATGCACATTGGGTGAAACTTTCTCTTTAATAAAAAAGATGATGTGATAATTTGTAAATATTATCTTATGTGTATCGAATAACTTTTTTTTTCATAATGAAAATTTCATGGATTTTTCCTTACCATTATAGTATTACTGATATTATGTTATAACTTAACCTTGTGTGCTGAATGCATCTGGAAGGATGCTATACTTTGTATCATAATAATCAATGGATATTTGGAGGTTCAATAAATTTTCATTATGTTTAGATAATTGTATTCTGGCATTCGCTATATGCTTATGGGTTATTGAAATTTTCTAATAATCATTATGTATTGGTGTTCTTCTCTGCATTAAATTATTTAAGATTGAGATAAATCTTAATCTTGTATGTCAAACACATACAGAAGGATGCAATATTTTTAATAATAATAATTTATGAATTTTGGCAGCAAAAACATGATTGATATTATCAACAGAGCATAATCTCATATCTGCTACATTCATTTCAGCGGCTTGTCTAGAAGGAAGTAAAGAAGAGGGTGAAAAGGCAAAAAGAATAAAATAAAAGTGAAATAAAGGAAAAGAAGAGGGAAGTAAAGGATGATGGGAAAATGAAGTAAATATTTTGGTAGACAAAAATGACAAGGGGTGAACTGATTATAATAGTAAGTATTTTTTTCTCCCTTATCAAATATCAACAAACTAACTATCAAAAATCTTAAAACAACCTTATAATTATATTTAATATTTAAGGTGACTGATGCGCCAGAAGAAATAATAAAATGTAATGTAATATTTAAAATATGATGAGTAAGTAAGTGATGAGGCTACAGGGGATTATCCATGGCCTTTTTATAGGCAAGGGGCTCTCTGAAGCGCCACAAATGTATATTTACAAAATATTAATAGGGTAAAACAAGAATATAAAAGAATATAACTAAAACATAGATATTGAGAGAAAAACATGAAACAACTAATTGAACCCATGAGTAAGAGACTAATTTTCCCACCATAGTTTCCCAAACCAGTTAATTAAAATAATGAGTAATTAAATAATTCTGAAACATAATAACTGTGAGTAGAATATTCCAAAACAGGTATTAAAATGTTTTTTAAGGGTTTTAATTGAAACAAATAGAATATTTTGACACAAAAATTTTTTTAATTAGTTTAATTCAATTGTAAATGAAAAATGATCATTTGTTTTAATTATTTTAGTAACTTAATAACTAATTTATTTGAAACAAGTTATTAATTTAATCATATTGTTAATTTAAAGTGAGGATTTTAATATTATTATCTTAAATAAGTAGTTTAATTTATTTAATGATTCCCTGACACAATTAAGGGTCAAAAAAGAAGTGCCACTAATTATGGATGACAATATATGAAAAGAATATTTTAATAATTAATTTTAATTAATGAAATTACATTATAATATAATTAATTATATTATAAGTTTATAATTAACTGATTATTAATTTATAATCATCAAATACATAAAAATTGTGCCCTCTTTTATAGAATATAATAAGGGGTATCAATGTTCAAGGATCCGCAATTAAATTAATTGCGGATAAAAATCCTTATACCCCAATTATCTTCCGCAATTATTTTTGCTAATAATTGGGTTGTTAGACACTTTACGTGTCAATGTTCACCTCTTATCTGACATTTTATTACTCAATTTTTCATAACCACATCTTGAACAACCTTCTGTCATAAACACATCTTGACCTACTTTCTGCCATAACCACATCTAGGACTACTCTCTGGATATGCCTTCTACCTTGCTGCGCACTTCCATTCTCATCCCATCCTGTTCATTCTATCCGCTCAGAATTTCTCCCCATTTCATCTATTTGATTCTGCTCCTTTTCATCTTGCTATATCATCTGCTTGTTTCTGCTCCTTTTCATCTTCATTTATAATAACATGCCTCTTCATCCTAGATCTTCTCAAAGGCAGCCATCACCCAGTTGTTCTTCAATTCCCACTACTTCCTCTTTCCCCCGCTCAGCCAAGAAATCAAAGACTGTTCAATTAAAAAAAGAAGAACAACTCATTCTTATCAACTGGCTTAAATCCAAAGCTAACTATGATTCTTGTTTTGGTGCTGAGAATGCCACTAAAGTAGGACGGCCCCCCGCATCAAAAGTTAATGGCTATCTTCTAATGGAAAATGAATTACGGAATAAGACAAAGGGAAGGATTGATCTTTTGCCTAAACAGATGTCTGAACGCTTCAAGCATTACTGAGAAAAATACAAGAAGGCAAAGGCTCTTTCATCTTCCACTGGTTTTGGGGTTACCAAAAATTATATAACTAAGGGCATAAAATCCATAGACAATAAATTTGATTCTTTATGTCCTTACTTTAAAGAGATGGATGCAATTTTTGTAGAGTGAGCTGATGTTAATCCTGTAAACATGTTGGATGGTGAAGATCCTATCTCCGAACATGATGTCGAAGCAAATCTTTTCCCATCCTCTTCCTCCACTCAAGCCTCCCCTCATTTGAATGAGACATATCTAGATAGCTTTTCTGTAGATCCTATAGGTGATTTAACCCAACCAAATCAAACTCAGGTCTGTTTCTTTTTTTTTATCTTATCTTTTCTATTTTTTATTTACTTATCTTTTTCTTATTTCTTAAAAGGCTGATGAACAAACCCAGGATCCTCAATCAACTGAGTCTGAAGCTAGTGACAATGATGAGGAGGAAAATGCTAAGTTGAACAAAAAGCAAAGGTATTCAAGTAGTCTTAATTTCCACTCCCAAATAAGACAAAAAAGTGATACTTCATCACAAACACCTTTTTCTTTGATGGAACAGTTTTTAGAGAAACGTGATTCTGGTAAGTGATATCATACCTCTTATTAATTTACTGTGCTTTTCTTCTACTTTATGTTAATTTTTATTCTCACTCTATAACAAGTGGAAATTGCTAAAGAGACTCTAAGCTTTGAAAAGAAGAAATACAAGCTCTCTTTAAGGAGGGATGACAGAGTACAAGACTTGGAAGAGAGGAAGTACAAGCTCTCCTTACGGAAGGATGATCGGGTCCAAGATTTGGAGGAGAAGAAGTTCGAGTTAATTCTTAGTATTGAAAAATCCAAAAAAGAGGAAAAAACACTCGAGCATCAAAACTTAATGGAACAGATTAAGTATAAGCATGATCTTCAAGAAAGTTATAAAAAGAAAGATTTCTTGATCGAATGCATTAAAGCAAACAAATCTGTTGAAGAAATAGAAAATTTAATGAAATTTTTTGTTGACTAGTTTCTTTTATTTCTTTCACAATTCATGTGTTCATATATATTTGTACATAAATTTTACAATTATTTTCTGTATTTCTTGAAATTTCGTATTTTAATGTTAAATATTCTTTTTTTAAATAAAATTTTCAAGTCTCCTTTGAAAATTTGACAATCCCCCACCCCTGGAATTTTTTGAAGTAAGGGGTGGGTATCATAAAAATTGTTTCATGTCATGAATCTTGAAAGTCTTATATGAAAATTTTGCTTTACTACCCCTGCATTTTACCGGTATCCCAAAAATTCTTACATTTTAAGAATTTCACAAGTCTTATAAGAAATTTTGGCACAACCCCCCATGAATTTTATTGAAGTAAGAGAAGGGTATCACCAAAAAATTTTCACCAAAATATTTAAAAGTCAAAAAAGTTCTATATCTGTTTTAAAAAATTGGCAATACTCTCCCCTGCATTTTATTGAAGCAAGGGGTGGGTATCACCAAAATTTTTCTAAGTCATCAATTTCACATGTCAGATTTGAAAATTTGGAAATACCCCCCCCCCCCCTGCATTTTATTGAATTTAGGTGTGGAAGTCATCTAAATTTAATATTATTACATAAATTGTTAAATAAATATCTAATATATATCAATTTCCCTAGTTTAAAGTAATGAAAATTCCTCAAGCCAAAATGCAGAACAAGTCGAGAAACAAAAGTTTGGGACTTTCCACAGGTATAGGCAAGAGGAACCCCATGAAAAAAATAAATGTTATCATGATTACCTGTTATACAACCAAAGGTCGTTGGCTCATCACATTACTTGAGCAAATTGATGTATAAAAAATATTTATTAAAAATTTATGAAAAAATATAAAATTTTCAATGACAACTCTAATCCCCTTACTTTTTGGATCTAGATAAAGTTTTTTTAAATCAAATAACTTTACCTTCTATCTTTAACTTATTGATTATTTGAATCAACTTATGACTGATTTGAAATGAGCAACCAAAATGTGTGAAATCTTGACAGGATTCCAAACCAGGAGGAGCTTTGGTCGTTTGATGATTTTCCTTAGATGAATTCTAAATAGTTTCGATGATACCATGTCCCAAACCAAAATCAATGATGCATCAGTGGTCTGGAAAATATAAAACATGTCCTTTGATTTTAGCTGGAGATGGTATTGGGTGGCCAGTTATCAGATTGATATATGAGAATATACCAAAAGTAAGAAAATTGGCATCATTCTTATCGATATGAATCCTATTGTGGAATCCAGAATGAGTGATAATATCATTAGAAAATAAAAGATATTCGTGGCTGATATCTTCCCATTTGCAGTCACACCGATTCGGCATTCCAACTTTGGGTTCTAGTTCATGATTTTTTTCAAATGCTTTATTACAGAGCTTTTTGAGTCGAAAAGCAAGAAAAGAGTTAAAGGAAGGTAGAGTGTCCCATAAGTGAAAATCTTCATCTTTATGAGCTTTAGTGATATTCTTGACCAACGAATATATGCCTATATAAATGAAATAAGTGAAATGATATTAAGAATGGAAAAAAATTATTAGACATACCAAGAGAATATCCTTTAACAAAACCTGGTCTCCAACCAAATCCAATCATGATACCACCCAACAAATTCGTATTCCTTATAGGTAATCAAACCAAAGCCATTTGATAAAGAGTTATGATAAGATCCAATAGTTAATTAAAAGTTTCATCTTTTACACCATCAAATGAATGAACTTCCAATATGAATTGAGCCTTATAAGAATTACTGATAACTGCAACAACTCTATCATCTCCTAATTCGGTTAGATATTTGATATCTTCTGGTAATTTTTCGGATATTGATTTTTTTTATCTACTTTAGTTTTATGAAAAAAAATGTTTGGGATATGACGAAAATAACCTTCACAGAGAATTTTTTTTTTCAGATATCTTTTCTTCTGATGAGACTGATTATCTTTAATTTTTTTTGATGATTTAGATGATGAATTTTTTTTTCAGATAACTTTTCTTCTGATGAGACTGATTGTTTTTAAATTTTTTTGATGATTTAGATGATGAATTTTTTTTTCAGATATCTTTTCTTCTTATGAGACTGATTATTATTATTTTTTTTTGATGATTTAGAAGATGATTGTATGGAAGTTGATTTAGAAGAAGATGATAGAGATGATAAAGATGAAGATGATAAAGAAGATAAAGATGAAGATAAGAAAGAAGTAAGCGGTGAATCTGAAGAAGAAGACAATTTTTTGATTTGAAAAAAAATTTAATTGTCAATAAAATTTCAACTCAATTTTTTTTTTTTTAAAATTCTCACCTAATAATAAAAAAAGCTGTTTTTTTATTTGAAAAAAAAATTGAAAAAAAAACCAAAAAATCAGTAAAAAATTTTCAAAAAAAATAATTAAAAAAAAAACCTGAGGTTTTATTTTAAAATACACAATAAAAGCAAAATCCTTTAAAAAAATAATAATTAAATTCATTCAAAAAATAAAATTTCAGTAAAAATTAAATAAAAAAAAAATTAAAAGTGAACCTGCAGATTGGTTATTAAAAACCTTCTCACAAGATTCTGAAAAAAAAAAAATTCAGTAAAATCAAAAACAAAAACAAAAAAATTTTTTAAATAAAAAAAAAACCAGAAAAATTATTTACTAGAAAAATTAAAAATTAATTTAAAAACCTTTTTTGTTTTGTAAAAAAGAGGGACAGTCCTTAACAGAAAGAAATTTTTTTTTATTTCTATAATACTGCCAGCCAAAAAAATTAAAAAATTAATCAAATTTACAAAAAAAAAATTGTTAGTATATTTATTTGAAAGTAGGTAACCCCTCTTTATCTCCCATAAATGTCCCCTTTTTCCTCTCCTTTATTTATTTGAAATCGCCTTACAAATCCCTCCCTCTTTGCCTCAATAGTCCCCTCAAATCCTCTCCTTGCCTGCCTCAAAAACCCCCTGAAACCCCCCCAAATTCCCCCCCGTTAGTTACCTTAAAACCCCCCTTTACCCTTCTTTATATGTCCCAGCCCCCCCATTCCCCTCTCTTTAGCCGCCTCAAACCTCCCACTCCCCCCCCTTCCACTCCCTTACCTCCTCCTCTACCCCCCCTCCTTGTTAATGAACAATCGGTAACAATCGTTCATTAAGTAAACAAATTGTTAGTGATTCTTTTACTTAGTGAATGTTCACTAAGTAATCGAATCATTAGCGATTCAATTACTTAACAAATGATCATTAACGATCGTTCATTAATTAAAAGGAGGGGGGGTAGAGGAGGAGGTAAGGGAGTGGGTGGGGGGGGGGGAAGGGGGGAAGGGGGGTGTTTGAGGCGCCTAAAGAGAGGGGAAGGGGGGGTTTGAGGTGGCTAAAGAGAGGGGAAGGGGGGGTTTGAGGCGGCAAAAGAGAGGTGAAGGGGGGATTGAGGGAAATAAAGAGAGGGGAAGGGGGGAGTCTTGAAGCACCTAAAAAGAGGGGAAGGGGGGTGATGAGGGACCTAAAGAGGGGGGAAAGGGGATTTGAGGAAGCTAAAAAGGGGGTAAAAAGGGGGTATTGAGACAGGTAAAGAGAGGGAAAAAGGGGGGTCTTGAGGATGATTAAGAGAGGTGAAGGAGAGAAAAAAAACAAAAAAAAAGAAAAAAGAGAAAAAAACAAACAAAAAATTAGTTTATCCTAGAACAAAAATAAATGAAGCACTTACAAAAAAACAAAAAAAAATAAAAAAAATCAAAAAAAAAAATCATGATTAGCAAATAAAAAACCAAGAAAAAAGAAAAAAAATGACCTACCTGGTGAGTTGAGTTGAGAAAATAAACGCAACCAAAAAAACTGATTGATGTTTGAGGAGAGGATGAAAAGGATATGAGTGATGAATGAAAAACAAAATCACTGACAAAATATGCGATATAAGAAAATATGTGATTTCATGTTGAGGTGGTGAAAGAAAACCAATGAGCCATCCAAAAAAAATATATTCACCGTAAATTCAAAAAAAAAATGAATATGCAACAAACCAAAATACAAAACCAAGTGAATAAAGTACGCAAAGAGGACATTTGGAAAGTATGAAAACATAAAAATTAAAAATCAAAAGGGTGGTGAAGAGAAATGTTGGAGAGTAATTGGCATTATAATGGGGCATATGCTGGTTGATTGAATGATTTGTGAATCAAGGGAGGGGAGTGCCGGTGGTGGTTCAGGATCCTCTTCTTCATAAAGATCATTCCACTCATCCTTTATATCAGCTAGAATATTGTGGAGTATTACGCAAGTCAAGATCCAATGATTTGCAGTTTTGATCTCCAATTATTTTTGAAATTGAATTCTGAGCTCCTGAAGACTAGAAAATTGTCCCTTTAAAATACCTATAGCATGTTCAATTCGTACTCTTGATTGTGCAAGGTGATAATTAAAGGCAGTTTTGGGGTCATTTTCTGAATTTGCACCACAGAAAGCAGATATAATGTACTTTCCACTTGCATATGCTGAGTCTGCAAGGGGGTACTGAGATTCGTCAAAGTTTGAGTCAGGGGATTGAGAAATCCTCATTCTTTGGAAGATGGAAGAGTCATGACATGATCCAGGGAAGCCACTGTGAAAAGCAATAAATTTTTTATTGACATTGCATACAAGTTGAATGGCAATAGAGTATCTAGAAAGAAGATAAAAAGTTAGATTGTGAAAGATGAGAACTTGGAGAAGATTTTGAAGAAACTTTTTTTTGCAATCAAAATAATGGTTGCCATCATGAGCAGGCTTTTGACTCAAAGGGATGGTTGTGCCATCAACAAAACTTATACAGCCAGGGAAACCTTCAGCTTGCATTACTTGAGAGGATTCAAGTTGCTGCTCTGGAGTTGGCCAAGAAAGAGTTTGAGACTTGAGGGAAAGGATAGCAATCATACAGCGCTTGGTGTATAATATCACAATACCATATCCTATGTTAAAGAGATTATCCAAATGTCTTACAGCAGCACCATTTCCATTTGAGCCAAAGCAACATAGAGCAACAGCAAGTTGGATGGCAGGATTATGCTGTTTGTTATGAGAATTGTTATGGAAGATAGGATGTTCAGAAATGAGTTGATAAAGTTTGAAGAAAGAATCGGGAGAAGTTCTAAAAAGTTTGGTGAAGTTTAAATGAGGAATGTTGAAAATAGAGGCCAGATCATATCGGGGATCATGATAAAGATTTGGACCCCTGGTGATGATGTAACACTTTTTCAAAAGAAAACACATATAAGCTAAAGCATCTTCCAAATCAGAGTCAGATTTATAGTAAAGAACTAAAAGAAAAGTAATAGCATTCACTGTTGAGTGAAGTAGCTTCCTAGTAGAGAGGTGTTTCATTGTTGCCGGTGGAAGGGTTAGGTGATAAGGGAAGTGGGAATTCACTGCCAAATGTGCAGTTGAGGTGTGTAGATAGAAAAAAAACTTAAGTGTTTGCCACCAAAATTAAGTAGCATAGAGTGAGGAAAGACTTAAGTATGGCATCAGCAATTATGAGTCATGTGACTTTCTTGCAAATCCATCATGGATGAGATGAGTTTGGGATCAGGAATTAGGAATGGAAATTGGGGTATAAGAGGCAGGATAATGCATTATCGTGGATTCCATATCGACTAGCCCCAGGGCTAGTAGATAAGAATCTTCCGCAATTAATAATGTCTGATCCCGGAAAAAAAAATTCCTGATCCCTAATTGCGGATCCCTCAACATTGATACCCCCTAATAATTAAATGATGTATAATTAATTTATCTGATAATAAAATTTATATAAAATTTATTTTACTTATATATAAATAAAATACTTATATAATTTATATGTAATATAATATTAATTTAAATACATAATCTGCAAATTATTATGTCATTTTTTTAATTCAAATGAAATTGTATGCTTATTTACTGGGCTCCTGGGACAGCCTGGCTGGCATGCACATTATGTGACACTTTCTCTTTAATAATAAAGATGATTTGATAATTATATTATGTGTATGTAATAATTGTTTTATTTTCATAATGAAAATTTAATTGATTTTTCCATACCATTATAGAATTTCTGATATTATGGTATAGCTTAATCTTGTGTTCCAAATGCATCCGGCAGGATGCTATACTTTATATCATAATAATTAATGGATATTTGGAGGTTCAATAAATTATTATTATACTTAGATAATTTTATTCTGGCATTTTCTATATTCTTAAGGGTTACTGAAATGTTTTTAATAACAATTGTGTATTGGTGTTTTTCTTTACATTAAATTATTTATGATTAAGATAAACCTGAATCCTGTAAGTCAAACAAATAAAGAAGGATGAAATATTTTTGATCATATTAATCTAATAAACTTTTGAATCACAAACATGACACTATGAAATGTAGAAGGTGGACTCACTAACGAGTCCCCAATCTGAACTCAGATGGAACTCAGATGAAACTTATACTGAACTCATACTGAACCCATACTGAACTCTACTTGAATACCCACCTAAAACTGTTATTCTGAGTGCTGTTCATCCCTGTTTGTATGGTTCTTTTGTCAATAGCTCAATGTGTGTTCAATCTGCGGCAAGTTTGGGTCCAAGGTTTCAGACTCACTAGCAAGTCTTCCCCCATATTTTGTGGTGTGATTAGTATTTTCAACAATTACTTATTTGATATTTCTACCAATTTATATTGTAGAATACCTGTTATTCAATATTATAAATTTAAAGATTTCTGGAGAACTCCTCAGTTAGTAATTATTTGACCTTCTTTCTTATTCTTCCTTAATTTTGATGTACAAAAAATTTTTTTGTCTGATTAGGAACAATGCAACAATCTACAAGTGAAATCCAGAAACAATCTAAACAAAAATAGAAATTCTAACAATAAGCATGAACAAAACATTCAAAGTGCTTTATGGTTTGTTAGAAAATATGGTATTGAAACAAATGGAAAGAAAATATTTTTTTTTCCTAGAGATTTTGTAGAAAATCAAGTCAACCCTGACTGGTACTATACTTCAGAGCCCGGATGTAATATCTTTTATTCTAAAAACTCTTCCATTCCTATTGTTATAGCACAAAAATTTTCCATTAAAGATCTTAAGAAATTAGGAATGCTTGAAGCTACAATTCAATGTGCAAAAGATATGTCTTACGGTGAACATCCTGTTTTGAATAATAGGGCTCATTGTAGAGGAGGTAGATTTGGGAAGATGTTTGGTGCGAGGTGGCTTTTGGATCAAAAAAATTCTTTATTTCTCTGTAAGTACTTTTTCAAGTCAAATAAATATTTTTTTCTTTTATTTAAGATATTTTTCACAGGAGAATATTCTGCTAAACCAATTGATTATGAAGAGTATAAATGTTGTATGGAGCAAATTCAATTATTTTTTGTTTTTTTTATACAAGAATTTCTTCTTTAAAGTATCAAAATGCTGTTCAACTCTGTCAAAGGCTAGGGATTTGTGGGTTTGGAGAAGTCACTGATTGTGAAGAAATTGAACCATTCAGTAGTAATCTGACATGGACAAATGCAGCTGGTTATAATGGTTTTTCAAATGATATTCATGTTGATTCTGATTGTAGTGAGTACACCTTAGGATTTTTTATTCCTAAGGACACTCTGAACAATACTATTCACCTTAATCATGTTGCAAAAAAGCCACATCAAATAGGTGGAGAACTTACTTTCCCACAAATAGCTTGTAAAATTAACTTTAAGGCAACTTATGGAATCACTGCTACTTTATGGCCAGCCAAATGTCTGAAGCATTTTACTTAAAGATGCCATGAAGCTCTTGGATTCACTTGTATTGTTTCTTCAATTCAAATCATCTCTAAACTTTTTCACACCTTTTTAAAGCTTCACAAATTTGATATCAATATTTCTGAATACTTAGATATAAAGCTAGAATAAGCTAGATTAAATTATCTTATTGAAAAACTTAAAAATTACATAAAAAAACCTGATTTGACAATTAAAAAAATAAAGCAAGCTAGCTATTATTTGTCTAATGTCACCAAAAACCTTGATAGTTTAACAGAGGATGAAAACATCAAAATTAATCTATGTACTAAAAAATGTAAAAGACATCAGTGGATTATCTATTAAATGATGTTTGTGTCAGATTTATAATTTTTTTAGCAGTAATAAATGCATGATACATGTATTGGCCATGATTTTTTTTGAAAAATCAAAAATAGATGTGAATTTAAAAACTTTAAATAAACAAAAATATATTACAAAATCTGACACAATCCAATGAAATCTAAAACTTCAATTAATAGAAGCCATTTTAAAAAACTCAAATACAGAATTCATATGATAAATTTTAAACTTACTCATTGAGTGTAGATAGAGAGTAAAAGTATGCAAAAGCTTAAAAACTTTTACCTGAAGCTCCCACAAGTCTTCTATACATTTAAACTAATCAAATTGATTTGAAAATTTCAATATTGGCCAATTTTTGCAAAAATCCTTTTTTATTATAAATTAAAATAATCTTACATATATTGTAAGAATAATTTTTTTTCAAGAAATTAAGTCCATTTTTTATGAAATGGGTTGCATGATATTTTTTTAGTAGGCTTAAATATTTAATGCTTGAGAAACAATCTTTATCTTTAAGCTTAAGATTTAATATATATTTAATTAATATTAAAGAGAACTTTTTGATTAAAAATTACATTTCAATTCATCAAATCACAAATAATTTACATAAATTTTTTCACATCTTCATATAAAATGGCTGAATTTTCTCTTTATTTCACTAGTTTCACCTTTTAAATTTTTTTAAAAAAATTATTATTAGAGATGGTTTTAAATGATTATACAATGAAATAAATTTTAATCTCACTATAAATTTCAATATAATTCACATTTTTGACAGTATTCTCTTATTTTTTACTTAACACCAATTCTTCTTCATTTATAATGCTCATTTAAATTTTCTAATATTTTTGTTTTTCATAAAAGGAACAATATTTTTTAATATACTTCTATTCATCTTAATGTTTTTTAATATTTATAAAATTGAATTAATTTTCCCCTTTAATATTTTAACCGTGTTAGTTTAGCTCATATGTTATGTAATAAGGATCATGATGCCATCTATAACAGGTCTTGCTTTTTTTAATTTTGATGAGATTTTTGTAATTAATATTCTTTTTCATGTATTAATCATTTTGCCTTATTTTTACTAGCAACCAAGTTTGCATTAGTTTTATTAAGCTTTTTAAATTACTTAGGACTGTGAAATTTGATTTAAAGATGATTAAAATTGAGAGAAAATAGAAAACATTTATATTTTTGACACTTTCATTACCCTTTTAAAGCTTCCTGATCATATTATAAATATTCGTCAGATATTCACTTTATAATTATTATTAAAATTGCTTAATTGAATTGTTTATCTTATATTTTATTTTTTGAGAACATAAAGATTTTGCTTATATGGTAATGAATTATATTTTAGAGACAATCTTATTAATTGTTGAACCATACAATATTGATAAAATTTTTTAAGAAAAATTATTTAAGTTTAAAAATCAATAAAATTAAATTCTTATTTTTTTGTTGTATTAAAGTTAAAATTTAAAAGTGATAATTCACTTGCTATTTTTACATTGTTGTGCAGATATTTTGGTTTTATTATTTATATTTGTTTGATATGTCTCTAAATTCAGGAAACATGATTCATTTACTGGGAAAGGTCAAGATTAGTTGTGAGTTAGAATGATTTAGTAATGAGTTTTATTTCAATAAATTTAAAATGGAGTAATATTTTATTATATGCTTCTGATGTATATGAAAACCAAAATTATTTCCAAATAAATTAAAATAAATGAGTTATATTGGTATGTTGAAGCTTCATTTTATTTAGAGCCCTAAATAGTGTCCATTATTCTTTTGAAAGAATTTAAATATGAAGAAACTAAATTTCTTATAAGTTTGAAAATCAATGAAAAAGTTTGATTTAACATTAGCCACTCTATATTAATAAAGGTACTTATTTTAGATATCTATATTAAGAGAAGCTGTATTACATAATGATTCTTCCTAAAAGTTGAATTTATGTAAAATAAATTCTATGCATAAAAATCCATTTTTGAAGAATAAGAAGAGCTGCATCATTCTTAAGGATCATATTTTACATGATAATATTAACATATAAAGTTTTATTAAACTAATGATACATTATATAAGTGACTAATAATCAGTATGTAGACAAATTATTGTATCCAATTGTTTGAAAGATACTTTGAAGTGTCTTGTTGATAATCTAAAGAATCAATTTTAAGAGTTACAGATGTATGATTTTAATTTTGTAAAATAAATGAATCATTAAGCCCTATTCAAAGATTATAAAGATTTTTATTAAGTTTGATCTTTTCTGTTTTCTGATGCCATAAATTGATTTACATGAAATTTTTAAACAAGAATAAGATTTCATTAAATTTCAATTGACTTTTCTGGTTGTATAATTTACTTTTATCTGAAAGTGATTTGTGTCACTATTTATTGAACAAAAATTTAAATCATTCTTAATCAGAGGCATATTAGTTTCTGACTTTTATTCAATTGCTTTATTTTAGTGAATTAAAGAAAATTTCTCTTAAAATATTAAACATTTTTTTAATATTTATTGTACATGATTAAATGAGAAGATAAAAGATATTCAATAAATGTTCTGACTTACAAGCTAGAAAAATGGTAAGTATCTAAATTTTGAAGCACAGTGGCTTTAAAAAATGTTGTTCTTTCTTATCAAAGGAAAATTTTTAAATTAAATAATTTTTCAGTCACATTCATAGAATGTAATAATGATTTGATGTATTTTCCCTAATTTAATTCCTGAGAATTTTTTAACCTTATATTGTATGTGAATCAAGTTGCAATTTAAAATATTAAAGTATTTTGAATGGATTTATATTAAAGAATAGTTAGTAAATCAAAAAAATCTGTACCGCTAGAGTTTATAAAAATCTGAAAAAGAAAAAATATATACAGGGAGCACTTTTAATAAGTTTTTATTAAATTATTTTGTTACTTAATATTTTTTCTTCAAGTAGCACCCAAACAATAGTGACAGAGGATATTAGAGTTTTTCTTATAATACATTTTCAATAATTGGAGACAAAAGCTAAGATGCATTTTTTTATTATTAAAAAAACCTGTATATTTTTGTAAAAAATATATTATAAAGACTATTTTAAAATTTATTTTCAATAAAATTATGACTTTGTAATAGTTGTAAAATTCCTTACCACATAGCAAAGATGTAATATAAATCTCAATGATAGAATGTAGAGATACTCAGGGAATCCTTTTTTAGGAATGGAAAGGAATCACTTTTAAAAAAATAACATTGCACTCAAAAAAAAGGCAAAAATATAATTCTAAAAATAGCTAAATACAATTATTTTATGTGTTAATTTCTTTACTTACAGAAAAAAAGGGTGAAGATGGCTGAACAATATTCCAATGATTAAGAAAATCTAATGAAACAAATTTAGAAATTTCAGCAGGACTAGGAGTGTCAAAATTTAGTGGCAAAGGGCCAGTTGAGTCTATAAGTGGCTGTAGGATAGCAAAAATATAATGATTAAGATTTTTCCAAATTTTTTCTTCACCTTTATACGTTTTCTTACTCTTGTTTCTCATAAATCCAATTTGTGTTATGAATTCCGAGCATTCTGACACTTTAACCTGCCAATAGTCTTGCAATGATAAAATAGACCCCAAAATCTATCAAGTAAGTAAAAATTAAATGATTGAAACTTGTGGTTCCCATACTTTGTATCCATCTTCTGAATTAATTGGTTTTGGCTCTTGTCATATTTTTCAATATCAGTATTTTTTTATTTTTTTTATTTGACCATTGTTACTTCTTGATTTCTGCATTAGTCATGCTGGAATGACTTTCGTGAGATTTAATGATTATGATTGTAATAATTACATCAATTATTATATTATGGAATTGAAGCAGTGGCATCATTGAAAAACTTGTATTGATTTATTGCAGCGACAAGCCTTCTAAAATTTTGGGAACCTTACTTTTCAGAAGTGTAAGGTGGTGTAGAATTTGTAGACCTTGTTTGATACAACAATCTGAACTCAGGAATGATTCAGGAGTCGTTATTGTAAACTCTTGTGATGTTAGGTAGAGTGAAGACGCTACCAGGGATGATCACATGTGATGCTAGTGAGTAGTGGTGCTTAATAATCTTGAAACCATTTGTAGAATTGATGATTCATGGTGTGAAGTCATCTTTGAAGCAGAAAGATTGTTTTTATTTAGTGTTTTTACATTATAAAATTCTTCAAATTTTTCAAAACATATATTATCAACCACCCACATCTGCAAAGGGTTGACATTGAGAAATTTCAATGCTGAATGAAAAAAAGGAAAGTAATTAGTAAGAAAAGAAATAGAAAATCAAAGAAACTGAAATAAATGGATACATACAGAGTTTATTAATTTTTGCAAGCCAATCATTGTGAGACAGTTTTTTCAATAAGAATGCCAACTTTGGCATAGTATTATCATGCTCTTCAAGGGAAACTGATTTTCGCACATTAAATAAGATCTTAACGTCTTTCTCAGCCTTAAGTATCTTATCTCCAGTAATTTTACCATCAAAAAATTGATGTAGCTCCACTATTTGCTTTTGCAATGTCGGATTGTTGATCACTGTAGGAGTGTAAGGGAGTGATTGAGTAGGTAAAATAGCTGACAATTTATTTGATAAGATACCTTTCAGAATCAAAATATTGATGTTAGAAGATGATTGAGTGAGTGATCAAGTATTTTGAAATGAAGTTGAAGGTTTCTTCTGTAATGTTGTATCAGAATCACTTTCTTCACCCACTGATTCCTGAGCCTAAGAAGAAGGAGGATCAATAATTTTTTCTTCATGTGTTGGCTCATCAGTTAATATTTATTCATTAAAATTGTTATCTTCTTCAGCTTCTTCATCATTTTCTTGAGAGGATGCTTCCTTAGCATCCAATTTAGAGGAGGAATGACATCTTTTAGAACTTGAATGATAGATAAAAAAAATTATAATTAACTATAAAAAAAGAATTAATTTGAAGATAGCTTTGAAGTAAAAAAAACATACATGAAATTTGATATCTTTACAAAAAAAACTTACTTTTTAGAAATATTTTGGGTGTCTTGTTTAGACTTTTGAGATTCTTGCTGAGATGAATCTTTGGGAGGAGTTTAAGTAGCCTGGACAATGCTGAGCCCTTGAGCAATTTAACTTGTTTAGATAGTAAAAGAGTTTTTTGATTTTTGACACCAGATGCTGAACCTTCACCTCAGGGATCCACTTTGTCATTGTCGTTTTCATCATCATCTTTGATGACAATTACTTGGTCAGGTGGGATGACACCTTTTTTGTAAGCTGAATTTTTATAAAGTTTGATTAGAAAAGATAAATAATCATTTAAATAAAAAAATAGAAATATATTTGAGTTTAATACTTATATTTTTCAAGATCAATAATACACTCCAGCACCTTATTGTATGCACTCAAAATATAAGAAGGTATTGGCCTCTTGCTAAGGATTGACACAAATTCTAGTGTCTTCTCTTTAGCAAAATCAAGTATTTTGCCATAATGAGCTCGTATGATTTTGGTCCTTTCACCTGAAAGAGAGGGGAGGTGTGGAGTTTTCCCGTTGTAGAAAATCCTATAGTACTATCTATAGGCCTTGACCAAGGGAGTTGAAGTAAAACTGGAAAGAAAAACCCCTTTCACTTTGAGAAAATACCAGGTGAGATTTATTTGCTACAGAAATTAGAGACCGTTACTACACCCCTTCCCACACTCTTCTTGACTGCTTAACAAGTCAAGACAGTAGCCAATAGCAGACCACTGAGAACCAAAGAACCATAAACCTGAAATGCAGAAAGATCCACACCAGAAAAAAAACACTGTGCACTTTTTGCAAAGAAAACATCAATAATAGTTGATGCAGTTTGCAAATATACACCAGAGAAACAAGTTGCCAAATTCAAGTTAAATGAAGAACTAACCTTGCAACAAACACAGCCAATTGTGGCCAAAAAACAGTGAAAACTGAGTGAGAAACAATGATATCACCTCAGTATGGATGTATAATAATTAAAGTTTCCCCTAACTGTCTTATTCAGTATTTACATGCAGACGAACATCTAAAAAATCCATGCACAGAAACAAATTTGGCACTTTTGGCAGCCAAATTGAATAAAAACCCTCTAGAAGCGCTCCTCAGCCTTCTATAACCAAGGCAGGCGGCCTGCCTGGAAGCGGTCTGGCCACAATTTTCTGTGTTTGTTGCAAGGTTAGTTCTTCATTTAACTCAACTTTGGCAACTGGTTTCTCTGGTGTAGCTTTGCAACCTGCATCAAGTATTATTGCTGTTTTCTTTGCAACAAGTGCACAGTGTTTTTGTTTTTCTGTTGTGGATCTTTCTGCATTTCAGGTTTCTGGTTCTTTGGTTCTCAGTGGTCTGCTATTGGCTTCTGTCTTGAATTGTTAAGCAGTCAAGAAGAGTGTGGGAAGGGGTATAGTGGGAGGTGTGGATATTTCCTGTGAGGTGGCTGTTGTTCTAGTTGAAATTGCTCAAATTGGGGAAATGAACAAGAATTTGATGAAAAGCATTTTGGAGCTAATATATCACAGATTTTAAGAAAAAAAATAATTAGTAACTTAATATAACAAATAGAGATAGAGAGAGAAAATTTACATATGGGAGGAGTTGGGTTTCTGTTTCTAGACGTTTTGACTGGTTATTCAAGAAATCAGTTATTGATGAGAAAAAGGCTATGAATCAATTTTTGAGAAAATTAATGATTATATTAAAATTATCAAATAAAAATATTGTATTGAGATTAATAATATACTGAGTAAATTGAAAAGAAGTAAAAAAGTTGAGATTTATGGGACAGAAACAGAGGATTGATATATCAATGGAAGAATATTTTTTCACATAATGCAAAATGGGATAATCTAAGAAGGGAGTGGGTCATCAATCTGATGATACTTTAGGGGTTAATAACAGAAGAAAATAAACTAATTATACTTTTATGAGACACTTGTACATGAAAAGCAATGAAAATTAAAAATTTAACATTAAAAAATTAATATCAAGAGATACTTTAATTTGAAAATTGTATTTGTTGCTATATACAAACATATTTGCATATATTGTTAGTATGATAAGAAAAAGAGAGTATTTTCATTTTTTGTTTCAGGATCTGTTCCAAACTAAAACAAAGGAAAATACTTACAAATAAAAAACTTAATAAATAAACCAAAACAGAAAATGATTAAAAAAGACTTAATTTAACCAAATTTTGAGATAATACCTATATATCATGTGACAGGAACAGGTTTGGGCCACTCAGTCACTCTGCGGCACAAATTTGACCTAAACTTAAGTATAACAAGATATGTTGAAAAATCTAAAAATGTTAATTTTTACTTGACTTTCTCTATGAATAATGTATAAAACTTAATAGCACACTTATCAAATAGTTTATAATTAAAAAATATTAAATTTATTGAAATTTAATAGAATGCTTTCTTTGCTGATTGCTTTCAGTATGAAAGTAAGCATGTAAAAAAATATTGATTTTTTCACAGTTAAAAAATTTAATTAGAATAAATTGTATTGTATTTCTATAGTTTTGTATATGTAGTTAACATAATGAGAGGGAATCAAAAATCTACCAGAATGTTAAATGAAAACAAAGTTAAATTCACAACAAAATTGTCTGGTAAAATATCAAGGCTTTTCTTCTGAACTTAATACATCTTCACAATTCATTTGAGGGTAGAATAATTATATTGGCACTCAAGATAATTAATATTGAAACTAAACTACTAGAAAGAAAGTTATTAGTAAAAAATATTCATAAAAGTTTTTTTGTCAAGATTATGGCTTCATTCATCAAAAATGATATTATCATATGTTCCGACAAATGGTGCAAAGTGTCCTTCTGAACAACAGTCTGACACTAAGAAGGACATGTTGATAATGCATATGAAACATGTATTATTTATATACAAATTCATGTTTTATTCATTATCTAAGTGTCCTTCTGAGCATCGGACTGTTGTTCAGGAGGACACTTGAGGTAATCTGCATGTCATTACGTATTTCAATGGACTTGGAATTTAATTTTTGGTGAACCATAAAAGTGAAGTTGCCCCAGAATTGGTCAAAAGTGTTCTTTTGAACAACAGTCCAATTCTCAGAAGGAAATTTGATAATGCATATAAAAATATAATATATCTATACAAGTGCATGTTGTATTCATTATCCAAGTGTCTTTCTGAGCTTTGCACTTTTGTTCAGAAGGACATTTTGAGAACTGCATAAAAAGAGGGATTGAAGCTACCTTAATATAAGCTTACATATTGATTTTTGATTAGTCATAAAAGTGAAGTTGTCCCAGACTAGGTCAAAAGTGTCCTTCTGAACAATGGACCAACACTTATAAGGACACTTTGATAGTGCATATCATCTATGTGGTATGTCTGTATAAGTGCATGTTGTATTCATTATCAAAGTGTCCCTGTGAGAATTGGACTGTTGTTCAGAATGACACATTTGACCAAGTCTAGGACAACTTCACTTTTAAGGCTCACCAAAAATCCGATACAAAGACCATTAGAATACCTTATGGCATGCAGATCACCTCAAGTGTCCACCTGAAAAGCGGACCAACGCTCAGACGGACACTTTGATAATGAATTCAACATGCACTTGTATAGATATATTACATTTTTATATGCATTATAAAAGTTTCCTTCTGAGTTTTGGACCATTTTTCAGGAGGACACTTGAGGTATTCTAATGGTTTTGGTATTAGATTTTTGGTGAGCCATAAAAGGGAAGTTGTCCCAGACTTGGTCAAAGTTTCCTTCAGAACAACATTCTGATTCTCATAGGAACACTTCATAATGAATACAACATACACCTATACAGACATACCACATAGATTATATGCACTATCAAAGTGTCCTTCTGACCATCAGACCATTTTTCAGGAGGACATTTTGAACCAATTTTGAGCATCTCACTTCAAATAAAAAAACACTTATCCAGCATTTTATGAATACAAATACATTGTGAATTTATTTTCAAAATGCATACCTCAAAATTGAACTGTTGTTCAAGTGGATACTGTGAGTACTGCATAAAAAGGGGGATGGAAGCTCCTTCTTATAAATTCAAATATTGATTTTTGATTAGCCATAAAAGTGAAGTTGTCCCAGACTTGGTCAAAAGTGTCCTTCTGAATAACAGACTGACACTCAGAAGGACACTTTTATAACTCATATCATCTATGTGGTATGTCTGTATAAGTGCATGTTGTATTCATTATCAAATTTCCCTTCTGAGCATTGGATTGTTGTTCAGAAGGACACTTTTGACTAAGTCTAGGACAAATTCACTTTTATGGCTCACCAAAAATCCAATAGCAAGACCATTAGAATACCTCATGGAACACAGAATACCTCAAGTGTCCTCCTGAAAAATGGTCCAATGCTCAGAAGGACACTTTGATAATGCATATAAAAATTTATAATATCTATAAAAGTGCATGTTTTATTCATTATCAAAGTGTCCTTATGAGTTTCAGACTGTTGTTCAGAAAGACACTTTGATAGTTCATAAAAAAAAGGCTTAAGGCTCTTCTAAAAATCTTACCTTCTGACTTTTGGTTAGCCATAAAAGTGAATTTGTCTCAATTTTCATAAAAAATGTCCTCCTGAGAAATGGTCCAATTCTCAGAAGGATACTTTGGTAGTGCATATCATCTATGTGGTACGTCTGCATAAGTGTATGTTGTATTCATTATCAAAGTGTCTTTCTGAGTGTCAGACTGTTGTTCAGAAGCACACTCTGATAATGCATAAAAAAATAACAGAAGCTCCTTCTTATAAGCATACTTTTTGACTTTTCGTTTCCCATACAAGTTAATTTGTCTGAGAATTTATCAAAAGTGTCCTTCTGAAAAACAGTCTGATTCTCAGAAGGACACTTTGAAAATGATTACAACCTGCACTTAAACAGACATACCACATAGAGGATATGCACTACCAAATTTTTCTTCTGAGAATCAGACCGTTGTTCAGGAGAACACTTGAGGTGATCTGTATTACATGAGATATTTTAATGGTCTTGGAATTTGATTTATGGTGACCCTTAAAAGTGAAGTTGTCCCAGAATTGATCAAAAGTGTCCTTCTGAAAAACTGTCTGACACTCAGGAGGACACTTTGATAATGTATACAACATGCACTTATACAGACATACCACATAGATGATATGCACTATCAAAGTGTCCTTCTGAGAATCTGACTGTTGTTCAGAAGGACAGTTGAGGTGATCTGTATTCCATGAGGTATTCTAATGGTCTTGGTATTGGATTTTTGGTGAGCCATAAATATGAAGTTGACCCAGAATCAGTCAAAAATGTCCTCCTGAACAAAGATCCAATTCTCAGAAGGATACTTTGATAATTAATACAACATGCATTTATATAGACATAATAAATGTTTGATATGCACTATCAAGATGTCCTTCTGAGCATCAGATCATTGTTCAGAAGGACAATTTTTATCAATTCTGGGACAAATTATATTTTACAGGTAACAAAAAATCAAAAAGTAAGCTTATAAGAAGGAGCTTCTTGCCTTTTTGTATGAAGTACTCAAAGTGTACTTTTGAGCAACAGTCTTACACTCAGAAGGACACTTTGATAATGAATACAACATGCACTTAAATAGACATGACACATAGATGATATACACTATCAAAGTGTCCTTCTGAGTGTCAAACCATTGTTCAGGAGGACACTTTTGTCCAAGTCTGGGACAAATTCACTTTTATGGCTTACCAAAAATTGAATTCCAAGACCATTAAAATACCTCATGGAATATTAACTCAAGTGTCCTTCCTACCAATGATTGTTTGTGCAGTTCCTGTGTGGGTCATTCATATTTCCCTGATTTGGGTTTATAAAATACCTGTATTTTCAGAGTTATTTATTTTTGTCAAATAATCAAAAATAAAATCCTGAATTTTTTTTTTTTCAATTTTAATTTATGTTGACTACTTTCAGAATAAAGACAAATCTACCATCTTTTTTTATGTATGTCAAGCTGCTTGAGACTCAGAAATAATGCTATTTTGGTTCCTTGGTTTTGATAAACCCATCATTATTTAAGAATTAAAATACTTCATCTAATACCATTTTTAATACTCTGTTAAAATTATTATGTCTGGCTTTGCATACACTTAAAGGTGATTATATGTCCATAATGTATCAGCCATATGGTAGGCCAAGTAAATGTAAGAAATTCAATTTTATTATATAAAAAGCATTGGCATCTAAAATTTATGTAGATAGTTTATGTTTGAAAAATTCAAATACATTAGTCCTATACTCTCAAAATTGTTCAAAAAAAATGTTCAAACTTTTTTTTTTACATTTACATTCTTTTAGGATAAATTTTCTTGGGAGATATTTTGGGACATTCAACATGCCGTCTACTGGAGCTGTTTTTTTGGATGACTGATTGTAAGTTTTTGCCATTGATTTTTTCTGTGCATTTGTATGGGCCAATTTTAAAGTCATTTTATTCATCTTTTCAAACATATTGTTGAGAGTGGATCTCACAATCCAGGAATTAATTGGATAAGATCTTGGACAGGTGTAGCTGGGGCTTTCATATCTGACAAAAACCTAGTATCATGGAAAAGTGATACAAATTGTGGCTGATAACTGCACAACTTTCTTGCCAAGTCATAGCAATTTTTTCCAATCTAAATTGCAATCAAATGAGTAACTTTCTTTCCATTATTAAAAATATTAGGGAATACATACCTTTGATTGATAGTGCTTTACTTGTGCCCTTATTCTCTTTTGCTTTCTAATTGACTTAATATTCTTGGTTGTTTGATCTTTGAACTTTTTGATCTCCTTCCTCTTGCTGATCACCCATTGCTCAATGATTATTTGTGTAAACCTTAGTTTTTATGGCCCAATATTTTTCAACGTAGAGAGCCACCTAGTACAGTGGTAACATACCACAATCCCCATAGCTAAATTCCAAAGTAACTCAGATAACTTTTGAAAAGTCCAATCTAAAGCTAGTTTGTGAAATATTTTCTCCTGTAGTTCTTGTTCCAAATTTTTTTTTGCTGATATTGGTATTGCAGATCCTCCTTTCAGTCCTTGAGGCTCTGGTGCAGGATGAAAATAAGGAAGTTGAACTCTTGCATGAAAAAATTCAGCAGTATTGCTTAAAAGAAATTGGCAACCAGCTTCTGTAGGTGCCTTTGGTGTTTGTTGAGCCTCTCATAATGCTATTTCCACAGTTATTTTCTTAAATTCATTCCAATTTTGCCAATTTTGAAGTTTTTCAGGCGTTGGAGCATTAGGAAAATTAGATAAAAGAGTTGGTCCACCTAAACAGAAATTCAAAAAGTGATATATATTTTGTTTAAGAGAATTGGAACTCCTCGGGACTTCATTCCTTGTAACTATGCTCCAGACCATTTTTGAGTTGCGCTCATTTTTTTGAGACTCAGCATCAAGTATTCTCCGCTGATCAGTAGCACAGATTTTTAGAGTGGGGTTAACTGAAAATTTTTGTAAGTTGAAATTAGTAAGTTTATTTTACGATGTGAAAAATCTCTAAAATATATTACATACCAGGTCCACTTGTTCTTTTTCTATGATGAGTAGAAGAGGTTGGTTGTGGTGGGTTAGTGCTGATAAATTGATTCAACAACAGAGTATCCCAATCTGCTCCTATTTGATGTAAATTTTGTTCCTGAGTAATATTTGATTGTTGGAAAACAGGATTTAGGCTAGCAGGTGTTCCAGAATTTTTTTGACTATGAGACGCTTCTAGAGGCTGAGGCATCGTTTGAGCTGTACCTTGAGAAGGAGCAGGTCTAGGTTGCTGAGGGGGATCAGAACGTGAAACATCAGCAGAATGGTGAGGAGGAGATTTTTTTTCACCACCAAAGCTACAAAATTGTGGCCTGTCAATATTCATTGCATGAAAGCTATAAGACATTCTGAGCTTTATATAAACATATGAAGGGAAATTAATAGTCAGAAATAATACATGTAAAATATAAAAAATAAATCAGTTACATTTATTAATGGTGATTTGATTGAATACTTTTTTAAACAAAAAATAAAGTGAAAATGTTGAGCTATTGGCTTCTTGAAAAATGTTGTGATATTTCTCAAGACTGATTTGAATATATATATATCATTTTTTCAGTGCAACCAAGGAAGAATATAATAATTGAATTCCTTTCAAAATTATCTTTTACATTTACTACAAAAATTTCTCAATAAAAGCAGGTATTCTAAAGTTTGTAAAATGCCCTTATTACTATTCTCTTAATAAATATTGAAGCTCTATCACTTTCATTTAATACCGTGCATCTAACTGTTTGGAGCATCTACCACAAAAAGTGCAAACTCTCTGAAGTATCACCAAGCTCAAATAATCCCAAACATATTAATTAAAAAAAAACTATTTTATTAATTTCACTATTTACCAATGTCTGCATTCCTACAGCTGTGAGTACATCATCTTATATTCTAAACCTTCCCCTTTTGTGCTGTAAAGTTGCAGCATGTCCAATGATGGCATGTTGCTTAATCACAATTTGCACTGCTTTCTGTAACCTTACTAAACAGGCATGCACTTTTAGAAAATTTTCATAGGGATCCATTGATGTATCTTCTTTAATCAGCTCTTTAAAAGGACTTAAAATCAAATAGACTTCTTCATTCCCGTTTATTGACCTAAAAATCTGATCAATATGCCCAAACTGGCTATTTTCTCCAAAGTAGAATTCAATCATAAAATTTCCAACATTTTGCTCACAAGTAGTAAACTTTTTTCCATGGATAAATATGTTTGAAAAATTTTCAACCACCTGATCTCCTACCTTCTCAGATGGTAGCAAAGCCTGTTTGGATGTTTCCTTTCCCAAGCGTGCCCTTACCCATTTTTTAAATAATGCCTCACTTAAATGCATTTTTGGGTTTCTTTTATCCAGCTCAATGCTGTTTATCTTAGTTTTAGACTGATAGTGATCTTCTATGTCTGATAATTCTAATATCCTGGACTTTTGGTGCCAATGTTTGAGCATGGTTTGTGGTATCTTTGCTATAATCAACATATCAAATAATTAGCTCATTTTAGTGTTGATATTATTGCTTACTAAATTACTTACTTGGGTGATTATTGTTTGGAATTTCTGAAAATATACCATCTACTTGCTCAGCTTCCCAAGTAGCTGTGCCTCC
This sequence comes from Hemileia vastatrix, assembly GCA_030280995.1. NCBI lineage: Eukaryota > Fungi > Basidiomycota > Pucciniomycetes > Pucciniales > Zaghouaniaceae > Hemileia > Hemileia vastatrix. The sequence continues at coordinate 22,837,681 of JASXTE010000004.1, read as the reverse complement.
TGGTGGACCAAACCATTGAATCATTTCTGGAAAATTTTGAGTGAAATGCAAGCTTGGCTTAAATTTAATATTTTCCCAACCTTCTTCCAGGCATTTAAAATACTCCAATAGAAGTTTTTTGAAATAATCGAGTTCATCAGTGGATACATTTTTTAATGTCAAAAAGTTGGTAAATGATCTTATTATGGTGAGCAACTTTAGGAGATAATATTCTCTAGACTTGTCATCTGATGATGCTGAGGTCTTGGCTTGTTTGAATTGCTCAACCCAAAGTGGTATAAGTGATAAAGGAAAGTAGACAGTATAAAGTACATTCCAGTCTGCAGCTTTGAGAGAACCTGCCTTTTTAGAACCTACCAGCTATGGAACCTGTGAAAGATAGGATGGTTTAGTTGTTTCCTCCATCACCTTCCACACTACATCTAGCTCTGTTGCATTTTTTTGGAACCTGTGAAAGCCAGGATGGTTGAGTGGTTTTCTCCATCACCTTCCACACTATCTCTAACTCTTTTTGCATTCAATTGTGGATTGATAGTAATTTCACTTTCTTTCTCTTTGCCCTTCACTTTATCTCCCTTATCTCTAACTGTCTCATGTGATGAATCGGATCCTTCACTTTCAGATATGGTAATACATCTCTGCCTTAATTTATAAAATGGGTTTTGACTTCTGCTGCTGTAAGAGTGTACTGAGACAAATTCTATGGATTGAGATTTAGATTCTGAACTTGATGACATTGTTTTGTTGCATGATCTATTTGATTCAGCTCCTCCACTACCCATTCTAAAATTTGTTTGCAACTGTTTTGTGCTCCTTTGTTTTAGCCTTTTATTCTGCCCTTTCTGTTCAGAATTATCATCATATGTGATACTTAAGCTACATTTATGTTTTTTAGATTTCCTATTCAGTAAAGTATCAGAACCCACATTGTTATATTCTCTTCTAAAGTGCCAATCATATTCCTTTTTCCACTTTTTTTGATGATGATTGCTGCATTTTGTATTTGAAAAAAGCTTTGACTGTGATCTTTAAGGTTTCCAAGCATATGTGAATGCATAATTTCAATTGAGTAATATTAAGTTGTAAGCCAATATTCTAGGTTATTCAGCTCATTCCATCAAACCCCATGATTTTGAACAATTGATACCTACTACCTATGTACCCAAGATTTGCTCCACTTTTCTGCCCAATGCATATGAGCATCATGACTACATAAAGAAAAATTTTCCACCTGATTTTCACCTTTCATCTTTTGAAATATTACAGAAAGTGCAGAATTCAGTAGCAGAGTGACTTGCAAGACCATAAATCTTTCTCGTTGCCGGAATGTCTACTATCAAAGAGAACAAAGTAGCCCTTATGTTTTGGCCTTGTGGATAATGATTCATTCTTTCAATTAATATGCCCTCCCATATATTCTTTAAATCATCAACAAGTGGCTTCAAAAGGTGATTAGGCTTCTCACTTGTGGGCTCAGTTAGACCAGGTATAATAGCATACAAAAAAGATTTTCTGTTTTGTATTGATCTTCTGGAGCCAAGTTCATACACACCATCATGATATTCCCTACAGACTTCTGGTGACCTCCAATGAGATTACCACCTTGTCTGAACCAGTCTACATATAGACTTAACATTAAATTACCAGGTGTTTTTGTATATCAATCTTCATTAATGTTTTGAGCTATATTGATATCAGGGAACCTTTTCCAAACCAAACCATCACAGACATCTCTCATTACATCATCTTTCACATTGGCCAGAAAAAGATTTCTTTTATCAATCAGCATCTCAAATTTGAATACTTGAAACTTTTCTAAAAGCCAATCAATCAAATTTTTGTGATGAAAAGTTTTCTGAGAATACTAAATAGCTTGTTCTTGATTGCACTTCACTGAATACAACACTTTATCACAAGTGACAATTTCTTGTTGCCTTTTCACATCTTTCAAATAGCATTTCAAGGATGAAAAAAATGGTTGGCTGCAAGATAAGATTTATGGTTGACTATTGGAAGTATACTCATAAAGAGAAAAGCATTTAGGACAGCATGTCTTTGTGAAAAATGATGCATTGAGTTGAAATTGGCTAAAAAATGTATCTAAGGAAAGAAGTATCAGGCTATAAATGCTGCTAGCATCTAGTTTACGTTCATTGCCAATAATTTTGAATTTTTCAATTTCATCATGGAAAAATTGAACACAGCCTTCTCTGCTCAAATGATGGATAAGAGAAAGTTTGGCTGTTTGCCACATAATTTTCTGGCTATATAGTTTGGAAAATTTAAAATTTTAAGGCTGTTGTACAGATCCCATTGCAACCAACACAGGCTTCAGCTATGTCAAACAAAAAAAATATCAATCAAATATTCTTTTTATGTCACAATTATTTATACGACCTACCAAATTGCAGACATTGGATCTTTTTAAGTTAGGAGAATAATTCAAAGAACCAAAAATTTGTGCTTTGCGGTTTCTTTCTTCTTCATGTTTTGAGTAATACTGAGATGATTTGAAAGCCACACCAGTATCAAAGATTCCCAATGAGGTTTGATAGCTTCTAGATGCACATACCAGATTTTTACATTTACACACACAAAAAATGGAGCCATAAATAAGTTTTTTAGATGTAAGAAGTTTTTTTGGTGTATGAAAGTGATTGATGAGCTTATTACATTATTGTGAACCATCTGATTAAACAAGCTTGTTTTCCCTCAATAATTTTGTAGAATATTTAGTTGTATTTTAATTGTTTCATACAGTTATGTTTTATGCACATAAATCATATATTAATTATAGAATACATACTCTGCATTATTTGATTGCATAACACATGCTACATTTTACCATGTAACATATATGTTTATCAAACTTCTCATTGTAAAAAAATATTCTATTCAAAATATTCAGAATTTCTTTCATTTAGGTGAATATAAATATTTCTGATATAAATTGAGTTGGGATATCAAATTTACATTTCAGATAAACAGATTATTGAAGGGTGATGAAAAAATATACCAATTCTTCTATCACATATATTAAGAAAAATATACCAAGTAACAAGAAGTATTTCACTAAAAATATTAATTTTTCATGGATTATTAAAATAATATACCTATTATTTGCATTCTAAAAATATAATCTAAGAAATCAATATTTTTCAAAAATGGATTGTGAATAAATATGGTATATCCAAGATGTGATCAAATTAAAGCTTACAGAATTATAAAAAAATATTTCCTACATTTTTTAGCTTGTCTCCAAATATGAAACTGTGATATATTTTACCAGTATTGTGAGTTGAACAAAAAATGTGTCCTATTAATAATAGTATGTCAATTACAGGGTTAGCAAAAATAATGGGTAACACAATCAACAAAATCATATAAGATCCTGTTTCAAGTTATAATTTGATTTAAAAACATATCAAAATGAAAATCAGTCCCTTTTGGCATATTTGTACCATTTCAATGTGCAATAATTTACATTTTATTTCTGCTACTCCATTTGAGTTAATTATGCACATTCAAATTCCTTTTTAAAGAGAACAACATATGCAAGAAGTCTCAGCTCTCATACACCTTCTCTTTCATTAATAGTTTATACAAAAATTTAAATTGTTTTATAATAGTGTGGAGTTGCAAAATCTACTCACACTTAAACACTTTTAACTTTTACCCCAATAAAAATCTATATGATAAGCTCTAGCAGTACTTACTTTCCCCAGGGAAAGATACCTACTAATACACGCAGGCTAAATAAATATTTAAAATTTACTCCCACCATTTGCTTCTCACTTTTCCAGGTCTATTTACATTTTTTGTTGTGTTCTTTTGAAAATTTCACCTCAGTCAAATAAATGGAAGTGAAATCCAACAGATGCTCAGCCAGATCATTTTTAATCATTCAACATGAACTCTCTTCTCATTGAAGTAAATTTACCTCATCCAGAACAGAATTCTAGGGTTTCAGAGAGAATCCCTACTATATTCTATGAAGCTTTCAACCATTATCTTCAGTGATTCAATTTTCCAGGAACAACTTTTACCTGGAATCTTGACTGGTTTCATGATTGGAATCAATTTTTGACCAAAATTATTATTAAACACTGGGATAAAGATTTGGAAACTAATTATTTAACTTCTTTTTCAATGGAATCCACTCATATTACTCTCCTAAATCAAATGGGCATTCTTCATTGTTGGCTTATAGGTTATGCTGATAAATTATGTCTTGGAAAGAATTCTGAAAGTTCCTGTGAAATAATTAGATTGAGAAAGTATAAATCTAGACTCAAAAAAAACATAAGAACACAGATTTATCTCTCATTATTTTCCCCCCCACAACCTTATATATTTCAAAGTTTTATTTTCAGAATTCTGTTAACCAAACCCAGCTTCTTAAAAAAGTTCCTAGTTGTGAAACTTATGAGAAGCTTTTTGATAACATTAAGTGTTTCTCAGACACTGAAATTGATGATGATGGAGATTTTAAGAAAATTTTATTGCCATGGAGATTTGAAGAATTCTCAAAACTTGCACAAGCTCTTGATTGAAAACACTTTCAAATAAGAGAAAACTCACCATATTCTGGAGCAGTTCTTAAGGATTTGGCGTCATAAAAGAGATAAAATTCAGTTTCATCACTCCAACCTCACTTCAATTCTATTCCCGTGCCCAGAGGTTTACCTAGTGACAGTTATTCTCCATCATATCTGGAAACTCTAAATCCACAACAATTATGAGTTCTTGACACTCAACCTCCAATAAACATCTCCTATATACTTGAAAGAATTTCTGAATCTAATGTGAGACATTTTGGAATTCCCTAACTAGTAAGCTAGCATACTCATATTCCTTGTTACCACTGTTTGGGACACTTAGCCTTGAAAATTTAAAATAATTCAAGTAAATTTTAAAATTATTTAAGTTATTTCAAATAAAATTCACCTACATTGATAGTCCAATTTTTTTTCTTTGAATCCTATGAATGCTGAATTCTATGCTTTTGGTCACAAAATACTTCAAGACATGTACTTCATGTTTATGTCCCATTTGATATAAACAATCAACTTCCTACTGCTCTATTGCTGGATTCCAATTAGGTTCCTGTTTATTAAATATTTTACCAAAAAAATACTCTTTTCAAATTTTGATTTCAATATAAGATTTTTTGACTTACTATTATAGATACATTTTGTGCACACTGGAGTTCTATTCCAACCCCTACAGCCTTTATTGTTCCAAGAAAAACTAGACATTCATTTTTTTGAATTTACACATATTTTCATCTCTATTTGTTCTTCTCAACTTTCCTGTAAGCTCCATTTTAGATAATCCTATAGTACTAGCTATAGGCCTTGAAAAAGGGAGTTGGAGTAAAACTGGAGAGAAAAACCCCTGTCCCTTTGAGAAATACCAGGTAAGATTTATTTGCTACAGAAAATTAGAGAATATTACTATACCCCTTCTAAAACACTTCTTGACGGCTTTACAAGTCAAGACAGTAGCCAATAGTAGACCACTGAGAACCAAAGAACCAGAAACCTGAAATGCAAAAAGATACACACTACAAAAAAAACTGTGTACTTGTTGCACAGAAAACAGCAATAATACTTAATGCAGGTTGTAGAGCTACACCAGAGAAACCAGTTTCAAAAGTTGAGTTAAATGAAGAACTAACCTTGCAACAAACACAGCCAATTGTGGCCAAAAAACAGTGAAAAATGAGTGAGAACAATGATATCACCTCTGGATGGTTGTATAATAATTAAAGTTTCTCCAAACTGTCTTATTCACTATGTACACACGTACCACCATCTAAAAACCCATGCACACCAACAAATTTGGCATTCTTGAGCGCCAAATTGCATAAAACCCCTCTAGATAGGCTTCCCAGCCTTCTAGCATCAAGGCAGGCGGGCCACCTGACGCAGGTAGCCTGCCTAGAAGCGACCAGGTCTCCCTGAAGTCAGAAAACCACCAAAACCCTCCAAAAAAGCCCAAAATACTTAGAAAAATCCACCATGACTACTAAAACCTTTAAAACACATAATTAGACTATAAAAACATTGTGACATAAAATGTAGAGAAAAATTAGCTCATTATAACAGTACTAAGCACTTTATCTTAAGACTTAAGGTTAGCCTGTAAAACACAAAAAACAAAATTTAACAGCTATCTTTTTAAATAAAAAATGAGGAAAGACCCCTTAATGCTTAAAATATGAAAAATGTCATCGAAACATATAACATAGAGAAAACCTGGGGATATCTAATGGAAGTACCCACATCCTCGCAGTCCCAATATTTGCTGAATAAATCCAGAAAAACACCCAATTATTAAACAATGTCATTTAAGACACATCAAAACAATGCCAAATAGACCAACAAAGGCCTTTGCCAATTTTGGAAGACGACATCCTCCCTCCAATGGAGAATTTCCACATTATCCTTCACTAAAACCACCTTCTTCACACATTTTCAAAATCCATCTCTGAAATGGGTCCCTGTCAATACTGTATTGACCATAACCTCATCTGAACCATATCACCACCAATTCATCCATACAGATCTGCTTGTGATGCCTTCTATTCCAGAAAGAAATCTTGCTCCAGACTTGGTCCATTATTATCTGCAACAGAATCACCTCCCCCTCAACCTGGTCCTTCATCCAACAAAACCAAAAGATCAAGGCCTTCCATCTTGATACCCTGAAAATCAACAAGTTACACCCTCCCAAAAGAGTTCCAACAACACTACAACCACTAGCTCTACCATACCTGGTCCTTCTGATGGTAAAACCAATGCTTCTCCATACTGAAATTTAAGCTGATGAATTTCCAGTTCATTCCCATCCAGACAGTGATGATGAAAATGTGGGAACCATTGAAACACCACCACCCAATCAATTGCCCACCATCAAGGACAAATTCCAACAACACTCTTCTCAACAAAAACATCACATTATAAACTATTTCCAATCCACTCCTGCCAAAGATCCACAGGAAATTTAGAAAAGAAGACAACTCATCCATCAGTTCAAGACTAATACTGAACACTTTGTTTCAACTCTTGATTCTCTTCTGTAATTGATTCTTTTCTGTAATTCTTGATTTGGAAATAAAAAATAAATAAAAAAATTTCAGTTTAAAGTCTTGGGGGACTCATCCTCAGTTTTAAGTCTTGGGGGACTAGCAGCAATCATTTTATAGTCTTGAAGGACTCAACAACCTCAGTTTATAGTCTTGGGGGACTTAAAACCTAAATCATAAAGACAGAACCAGAGATCAAACCATTAAAGGCCAAAGAAAATAAACTATTATTCTGGGGTAACTATTCTACAGAGCAGACAGCTCATCAGTTACCCTTACACTTGCCTTAACTAAACTCAGAGACTCCTCCTTTGGATGCCCTCTTCCAGAATTACACCAACATCACATTATCAGTTTATAGTCCTGAAGGACTCAACCATCAAACCATTCTCAGTTTATAGTCTTGGGGGACTATACAATTTTTCAGTTTAAAGTCTTGATGGTCTGACCACAGTGTTCAGTTTAAAGTCTTGACCAACTTACAACAGTGTTCATTTTAAATTCTTGACGGAATTTAGAACCCATAGAGGATTCAAATTCTTGAAATAAAATTTTAATCAGAAAGTTTAAAGTCTTGGAGTACTAGTAGATCCAAAAAAGCATAATCCAAATTCTTGATAAAATCTTGAAAATCAGCCAGTTTAAAGTCTTAGAGCACTAAGAGATTCACAGTAGTAACAAAAATAGAAATATTGAAGTAATATTAAAAAAAACCAGCCAGTTTTAAGTCTTGGAGGACTAACAGAATATCTTGAAGTATTATCCAACAGCTCTTGAGTACATCTAGACCCTTCATCCTGTCTAAAAAAATAACCAAATGGTATCCCCCAGCCAGTTGATGAGCCGATCCCCTGATACCTTACCCACATCCAAGTGCATCTTGATGTGGTCACACCTAAATTTTTTTTTTTGACTCCTCCTCCTCTACAAAAAACATTCCCAGACCCCTATCTTGATCCTTTGAACAAAAATAGCCTCCATAAAAAAATTTATAGAAAAAAAGAGAAAAAAGAAAATAATCTTGAATCCACCACTTTAACAGCCAACACCCTAAAAGCACATTACAGAGCTAGGTCCAGGTCCACAGAAAAAATCACTGGGTGGGCTCCCTCCAATAAGTAAAAATGATGGGAGACTGCCAGTGATCCAACACCAATCCAAATAGACCAAAGATAAAGAAGCAATTCCCAAGCCAGTTTAGAGTCATAGTGAACTTAAAACCTGAATAACAAACACCAGAACTAGGATTCAACTAGGACAAACAAAATACTTGAAATAGACATTATGGGGTAACTGTTATACAGAGCAGCCAGCTTATCAGTTACCCCTGCAATTTCAAAAATTAAAATCTAGAAGCTCCCCCTGGGTACCTTCTAACAAAAACACAAAATCCAACACAATAAACCAAAACCAAGAAACATGAAGAGTCCAGCACATGAAGACCAGAAGAATTTCCAGTTTAAAGTCATAGAGGACTTAAACCTGTGAAGAAAAAATAATACTAGGTTTCAGCCAAATTAAGAGAAGGGGTTGGAAACAGACAATCTGGGGTAGCTGTTGATAGAGCAGCCAGCCCATCAGTTACCCCCACACTTTCCAAAATCATATCTAGAAGACCCACCCTTGGGTATCTTCTAAAAAAAGGATTTTCCAACACAAATCTCTCTCATAAAAATCCAAAACCATTAAAAACCCATTAAAATTCTTGAAATCCAGAAATCCACTTTAGAAATAATATATTTTGCAGTTTAACCTCATGCTGGAGGTTAGATAAAACTAATGATCCTCATTTTTATACTTCATTCTCTTTTTTAAATAAAATATCTGTCTTCACTTGATTTTTCTTTTCTTCCATCTTCATTATGCTAAGATTATATATATATATATATAGTGACTTGAGCCAGAGAGACTGATAAGAATTGGACAAAACCTAAAAAAATCCTGACCAAAAACATAGAGACCAAATTAAGAAAAACCAAAACAAATTAAGTTGTTTATCCTCATTTTGGAGGAATCAGATTCTTGAAATCTCCAGGTTGAAACCAATATGTTTGCCCCTAGGGCTACAAAAAGCTAAGCCCTTCTTCCAAGTCTGATATCCCATAATCAGACCTCCAAACGAAATCCCCATCCTTCTCCATACACTTAATTTACCATCAATTTCATTACCAGTGTCTATCCACCCTATATCCTTTAAATCAGAGCAGCATACAGCATCAATAATTTTATCCTTCTTTATAAAAAAACCTTCTCCAGTTGAGGAAAGAAGCTGAGAGTTTACTGTCTCTAACTCCAAATCATCGATCAAAAAATTATTCTGAAATTTAAAAAAATCCTCCAAAACAGGAAAGAGAAGACTGAAAGAATCATCTTCTTCCAAGAAACCATCCTATTATCTTGAGTGAACTAGCTTGGAATTATATACCTCCAACAAAAATATATCCAGAACATAATCATTCTGAAGATCCAAACTTTCTATAGAGAGATTTTCACCTTTTCTTCCATCCTCTGAACTTGAAAGAAGAAACTGAGAATCTTTTTCATGAGGCTTCAAATCATTATGTTAAGAATTACTCTGAGAATACAAAAGATCCTCCAGAATAGAGTCCATAAGGTCAAAATTAACATCCTCCTCCAAGCATTCATCTTCTGAACTTAAAGGAGCACCCAGAAAATAATCTCCCTTTAAGAGCAATAGATCCAACACAGCCCATGATGACCATCAACAGATCTTAAAGAAAAATCTTCATCAAGAAACCCATTATCTAAACATTAAGAAAAAATATCATGAGGAACATCGAATTTTTCCTTCCCACAGAGCTCATCCACCTTTGAAATAATACACTGATCATCTAGTGTGTACATATCCAAAACATCAAATGAAGCATATTCTTGAGATCTATTGACATCATCTGTTAAAGAAATAAAAATTTCTAAAACATCACAAACATCATAATCTCCCAAAGTGGGTGATTCCAAAATTTCCACTGTAGCTGAATTTTCTGCCACTTCTTCCTGAACCTGTTCTTCCATTAAATTTTCATTTTCAGGTTCCACCTCTTTATAAACAAGGTTTTCAAGATGCCCCAGAATAGCCTTCTTCAAAACACCTATAGCAGGAATCAAACTTTCTCCATTTAGAAGTGTCTTCATCAGCCCAGCCTTTAACAGAAATCCCAGAAACTATTTTTTGACCTCCAGACCCATGACACTCCAAAATAAACTCTTGGCCTCAATATAATGAGAGGACATACCATTATAATCCAGATAATCCATAAACTCTTCAAATTCCTCCATAAACTTACCATACTGAACCAGAGAAGTTACACCACCATTCATTTTTCATTTCATAGCAATTCTATAAATATCATCCATTGAAAACACAGTGGGCCATCTCCTGATCATTTCCATCTTTAACTTTCCCCAATCCTGACTTCTATATCCCTCCATCCTAAGAACTTCCTTCACCACCTCTCTACCATCAATGAAGAAGATCACCTGATTCACCCCATCCAAATCAGAAGCCCCATCCACATCAGAAGCAGCTTCAAAGATCTCCTAAAAATAACCTTGCATCCTCTCCAAAGTAAATTTGCCCTTTCCATGACTTGATCCTGACCATCCTAAATATTTCCAATTACAACTCCCCAAATTTTCATTACAGATAGCCAAAGTCCCCCCAATAGCCTTCAGAGACCTAGGAGGGACCAAATACAACTAGAGAGAAGACCCCCTAGACCAACCACAGAGAGATACAGCACCAAAAATCTAATGTCCACAAAGAGTCCACAAAAGAAGAGAGTCCAACAGTAACAGAGATTCCAAAAGCTAGCAAACCCTCACCCCACGTTGGGCACCAGAAATGTAGACAATCCTATAGTACTAGCTATAGGCTTTGAAAAAGGGAGTTGGAGTCAAACTGGAGAGAAAAACCCCTGTCCCTTTTAGAAATACCAGGTGAGATTTATTTGCTACAGCAAATTAGAGACTGTTACTATACCCCTTCCAAAACACTTCTTGACTGCTTTACAAGTCAAGACAGTAGCCAATAGTAGACCACTGAGAACCAAAGAACCAGAAACCTGAAATGCAGAAAGATCCACACCAGAAAAAAAAACACTGTGCACTTGTTGCACAGAAAACAGAAATAATAATTGATGCAGGTTTCAAAGCTACACCAGAGAAACCAGTTGCTAAAAATGAGCTAAATGAAGAACTAAACTTGCAACAAACACAGCCAATTGTGGCCAAAAAACAGTGAAAACTAAGTGAGAACAATGATATCACCTCCTGATGGTTTTATGAAAATTAAAGTTTCCCTAAACTGTCTTATTCAGTATTTACACACAGACCACCATCTAAAAGCCCATGCACACCAACAAATTTGGCATTCTTGAGTGCCAAATTGCATAAAACCCCTCTAGAAATGCTTCCCAGCCTTCTAGCACCAAGAAAGGTGGGCTACCCAATGTGTGCAGCTTGCCTAGAAGCGGCCAGACCTCCCTGAAGTCATCAAACCACCAAATACCTTCAAAAAAGCCCAAAATAATAAGAAAAATACACCATGACTACTAAAACCTTTAAAACACATAATTAGACTATAAAAAAATTGTGACATAAAATGCAAATAAAAATTAGCTCATTTTAACCATACCAAGCACTTAACCCTAAGACTTAAGGTTAGCCTGTAAAACACAAAAAAAAAATTAACAGCTATCTTTTTAAATAAAAAATGAGGAAATGACCCCTTAATACTTAAAATATGAAAAATATCATTGAAACATATAATATAGAGAAAACCTGGGGCTATCCAATGGTAGTACCTAAATCACTGTATTTCCAATATTTGCTGATTAAATCCAGAAAAACACCCAATTATTAAACATTTTAATTTAAGATATATCAAAACAATGCCAAAAAGACCAACAAAGGCCTCTACCAATGTTGGAAGACCACATCGTGTGACCAATATTGTTGTTGTCTAGATCTTTTTTTATACTATTAAAACAAATAAAATTTTGAAATTTCGGTTCAGATAAAGTTGAGTTATTAAAACACCTAACAGAGTCACTTATATATCCAAAAAGTCAGCATATTCTGAAAATATAACAGCTTTGGGAAGATGTATATCCCTTTTTCCAAGTAAGAAATTTTTTAGGTGACTGATTAATTGGAAAACTTTTGCTGAATGCTTCTGTCACCTGACGATAACGCACAAGGTTGAGGGTGTTCCTGGAAGTGAAATGGAGAGAGTTAAGAAACTTCTTTGAAGCACAGATGAAATGTTCAAGGAAGTGATTTGAAGATGACTTGAAGGAAGGGCTACTGCTTCAAGATATGTTTGATAAGAATTCTAATTTAATTTAAAGGTAATATTAATATTCTTAAGATCTCACAAAGGGTGGGAAACTCAATAATCAAATATTTAAGGTTTAGAAATGATTACTGAGAAAAATAAGGAAATGCACAATAATAATGATTTAACCTGAAGCTTTACCACTATTAACTATATATAAGTTTTATAATTTAATTCTAAAGGAATATTGAACCAAAATCCAACCCCTTTTATATCCATTACTCCTCCTCGCATTGACCTCATACCCATCCATCATTCCGCACACCACAGACCACCAAAAATACAGCCATTGTAGACTGCTCTAAAGTACTAAGCAGTAGACACAATGCGACATGGGCTGTTTCTCCTCTTCAATTTCTAAAATGAAGCTCCTGCCACTCTTATTTTCAAAGACAGTGCAATTATGTGTAACACTAATATTTGATGAGAAAATTTATAAGTTGAGAGATGAGTTTTAGAGATCAGGAAAAACAAGTATTACTATCTGGATATTTCTATTCTTAACAAGCGCTAATATCCACAGCTACTCCCTCTTGAAGCCCTCTCTTTGAATATGCCTTATTAAAGCAATAAAATAACTCTAATAATAGTCAATCCTACTAAATCTATATATTCTTTCTATCTTGCGCTCTTTTCCCTATACTTTTTGAAATACACACACAGACGCACGAATGATAAAAGACTCAGAAAATATCTCTAATTCACCTATTCTATTCTTCTTATATTCTCCTCTACAAAAAGACTCTCCTATCTCTATCAAATAGTCCTCCTATTATATTTTTTCAGTACTCAATACACAGCTCCCTAGTGGATCTCCAGAGCAGGCTCTAGCGCCACATTAGTAAAACAATAACTAATCTATTAGTAAACTAGGTACACTGCTTGTAGCAACTACAGTGTCTAAAACATACCCTATGACTACTAACACTAGTATTAACTTGTTTCACTCATACTTCACATATGCGCTTTTGAATATACCTTTGTTATGTTTCAGTGCTACTTTCAGGTTTGACCCATTCTAACGCTGATACTAGTTGCCTTGAATCTTGGGTAGCTTTGTGATTTAGTCCCAACTTTCCTTTCTTTAATACTAAGTTCATAGTTCTGACAATTCACTTAATTAGTTAGCCTCCTTTATTACCTGTTTCAGTAAGTTTAGCCTACTGGCCGCAGTGCAGTATACTATGCACTTGAGTCTTCCTTAAGCCATACCTCCTTCCTTAATGCATAAAACATAGTTATTGGAAATTCCAAATCCATATTTTTTAGCGCTTTACAGTCCTAAATCAATAACACACAATTCCCCACTGTGCGGCACATCTCTCTGCAAAATCCGAGCACACCAACCCTTAATCCTTTTCCCCGCTTCCATTTCCTTTGTTCTTTGAAACACACAAATACATATTATATTTTAGCACTACCTACTGCACTTCCTCCCTTTGTCCTTACTTGACTACATGGGCTGATTGGTCTAAAATTATGCTACCTGTGAGGTGTGTACCACATCTTCCCTCTACTAACGACTGTCCCCAGGAGCCAATAAATACCTGCGTCTCACAGTGTTTCCTTCCTCCATCTTCTAAATTCTTCTCTTATTTTCCTTTATATCTTTCAATGAATACTAGAAAAGCCAATCCTAATACTGAAAATACCGCCAATGTCTTGGACGCAATTTGACAGTTTGTGCACCCTCAGCCCCCTGCTGCTCTATCAACAACACCCATAACTACACTGATGGGTGGGACAAGATGCACCCGCTGTATTGAGAATGGCATAACTCCCTTTCATTTCTCAAAAGCCCGCTGTGGAAATAATTTCTTTACTGTAAGTTATCTTCACTTTCCTTCCTTATTGTTACTAACTTTTCATTTTTTCCCCTTTTTTTAGTCATGCGATTACTGCAAGAAACGCAAAAAGAAGTGTAGTTACGATGGGCCGCCCACCGTTGCACGCCTGGACCCTAACGCTTCCACAACTTATATGATGGGTCAAATGACCATCATGCGCCTGGCGCCTGCTCCTACTACCACACCTGGCAACAAACTAGCCAAGGTTGGTACCACAAACCTACACCCAGTAGCATCGCTTTTATCCCAAGATCTCTCTTTTCAGAGGAGAGTACAGTAAGTCTTCTTTTCCTACTTCTTCCTATTCTAATGCTAAAATTCTCTTTTTTTTTTCTTTTTTTTTTAGAATGCGCCAGGCACACCATACGCTGAAACACCTCGGCCTCCTAGTGTTCTTCTATTCCTTCCATCCTTGGAAGAAGATCCAGTCTGGGATGCCAAACCTATTCCAGAGTTTAATCCTTTTATACCCACTCCTGACTGGACAACTATGCAGCCGGTCTTTGATACCATCATCCCGGAAAAATGGCCCATCAAAACTTTTCCAGACGTCAATGATGAAGAGCCCCCCATGGCTCAAAACTGAGAATTTGCAGAGCAAATTGACTGCGCTCCATACAATGCGACCATGCGTTGTATGAACAACATGTTAACTGCTGTAAAAGGATTCCTCGAGGTGGTCCCGGTCTATACTCGCGCTGAGTATGATAAACAAAAACAGCTAATAACCACCTTGCAACAAAACATGCAAGAGGCTGTTAACAACTGGGCTTTCTGCGTTCCAATCTTTGATGACACAGAATACTAAAAAATCTTCCTTGTATATATTCCCTGTAAATAGTATATAACCTTGTAAAAAAAACTGAAATTTTACTTTCCCTTAATTTTCCTATGAGAATTCCAGAACTGCGAGATGAGTTGCCTTCAAAAAAAATCATTCTTTTTCTAACCGTGCACCCTTCTACTAAGTGCCTATGAATGATGAAACCAAAAAAAATAACAACTTGAGATCATTGCTTCTTTCTATAGCAGCAAATACTTCCCCTGCATCGTATATGCATGCACTCTCTTTTAATCTTCAGATCTTTGCAATATATGACTTTCCCTTGACTGCAACAGATTTGCCTTTCATAGGGTCCTTCATTATGATGAAAATTTTTTCACTATCTTCTTAGAAACCATCCAACGCTCAAGTCAGACATGGCGCAACTTATGACTTCTCTATAATGCCATTGTTATTTTATAAATAGCCCTTCTAATAACCTAGATCTTTTTCATTCAAATATCATGACTCAATATTGTACGGTTCCCAAAGATCAAGTGTGCTTTTTTTGTAAGCACCAAAACTTTCATTGTACATTTTCTAAACCTCGGGGGTATGCCTCCTTTAGACCTGCCTGTGACAATTGCTTTAGATACCACAAAAATTGCAATATCTCTCTAAACCAGAATATTCCTCAGCCTACTGGTTATATTTGCTTTCCACCTAGCTCTACTAGTAGCGCTCCCATAGTTACCACCATTAATCCCACTAATTCCACTAATAATAATGTTCCTTATAAATCATCATCGCTTCCTAGTTTTCCCAAGCGCAAAATATCTATTCAGCCTAGCACTACACCTTCTTCCACTCTGAGTTCTAATGCTTCTATGCGCTCAGGCTCCACTGCAGCTTCTCCTGAGGCGGTTAGTATTATTTTGCCATCAGCGCGCCCACAAAACTTATTAGCAAGTAAGTATTCTTCATTATACTTATGCTCCCCTTGCCCACTGACTCCTTGTCAGGCTTCAATGAATCCATCCCCCTGGGATGGGTTCCTATTCCTTTAACCTTTGTCCATTCCATGCAAATGTTTTCCAGACTTGGTCTTATATATGACGCTATGTCTCTATCCTATTCTAATGCACCAGATTTTTCTGATGCTGAACTTGAAGCTCCCTATACCAATATAGAAATGATAGGTCAACTAATAAACGAAATCAGCTCATCAACTATTCTTGGATTCCCCACCGATCCCCGTCACTTCGTCATGCCTTAAGACTGGAAAGTTTATCCTATTAGCTTTCACCCTGATACTGAATAGCCCACTAGCGCTTCTTCTTATGAGCCTCCTTTGTTTATTCTCCCTGTACATAGTCTTCATAAATTTTTCATGCTATGCCTTCAAATAATCTTTTTAGACATGGCGCTATTTTATTACACCTGTCTTTCATACTATAGAGCACCTAACTCTGCTCCCTCTACTTTATTTAAAAAACTGTAAACCCTAAAAAAATCATAAATAAACTTTTATATCATAAAAAGTTACCGCCTTTACTGCAATATGGAAATATGCAATGTAAAATAAGAATTGAACTGTAGAGGACCCCTTCTAAAAATCACTATTCCACTCCTGGTTAGTTAACTCATTAGCTAAATTCCCAGCATCTTTTGCGTTTACATAGTATGTGTCTCCTTTAATCCTATTGCCTATCTTGTCATGTCCCCTCAAACAATAAAAATATAAGATTTCATTTTCCTCTACACCCTGATCTGAGTGCTTATGCTAGTTGCCTTTTCAGCCATAGTCCGCCTAACTTCCAGTTAGCGCCCTCTATCTGTCACAACTGTGTCAAGCCTCCTGTGAGTCTTCTTAGAAAAAAAAAGCTTAGCATAACTTGTTAGTTTGACCTCTTCCCGGAGGTAACATATAAAAATAAAAAATCATTGATAGTTTAGCCTTTTCCCGGAGGTAACATAAAAACATAAAAAATCATTGATAGTTTAGCCTCTTCCCGGAGGTATTATTCTGGTAGTTTTTTCTCATTCCAGAGGTTATCTTGTATCACTGGAACACCCCTTGTGTAGAATCTTTTGATCTGATCTGCAGCCACAAGCTGCTTTAACTCAGTACCATCCAATTCCTCGAGTAAGTAAGACCCTCCAGTTATCTGCTTTCTTATCCTATAAGGACCATTCCATCTTTCAGAAAAAATCTTTCCCCATTGGCTTTCTAAACTTCTATTATAAACCAAGACCAAATCTCCTGGGTTCAATGGCCTTCTTAACCTATGCGCTAAGCACTCATCCCAATATTTAACTGACTTGTCCTGGATCTGCATCATTCTTTCATATGCCTTCTCCACAAAATTGTCTTTCCTTTCAAGCTGCGCTACCCTCGCTAAAATTAAATCTTCAGTTGAGCACACTTGATCCCAGTCACATCTTAGAAAAGATCCAGCCTCCAGATCAATAGGTAATACCGCCCTTTGACCAAACATCAGTTCATACGGTGAAAACCCTGTTGTCTTTTTAACTGAAATCCTGTCTGCAAACAAAATTAATAGCAAGTAGTTCTTCCACTTTGCCCCATTATTTCCACATAATTTAACTAGCACATCCTTTATAGCTTGATGCCCTCTTTTTATCATTCCCTCTGCTTCAGGATAATATGGTGTTGCAACTCGTAACTTTGCACCAATACATTTTACTACCTCTTGGAATTTTACAGAAAATTCAGCTCCACCATCTACAGTTACCATCTTCATTACCCCATACCTGTAAATCCATTCTTTCTTCAAAATTCAGCTACATTACTCACCTTAAGATTTACCAAAGGCGCTGCTTCAACCCATCCTGATAGATCATCTCTGGCCACTACGAGGTATTTAAAGTGTTCTTCTTTTATATGAACTGCATCTAAACTGACCCTACCAAAAAAAGTATCTTTGCCCGTTGCTCTACCTTTCTTTTTTGGCTTTCTGTAACTTCTGCGCTGACATTCAGGACAAGATTTAACCCAATCTCTTACTTCATTCTTCATATTGGGCCACCAGAATCTTTCCCTAACTCTGTGATACATCTCATCTTGAACTCTATGTCCTCAATTCTCATGCAACTCCCTAAGTATCTTCTCCTTCCCTTCGCTTTTTTAAACAACTAACTGAGGAGACGAATCTTGATTCTTCCATAACTTCTCATTTTTAATAAAGTATCCCTTAGCGTGCTTCTTAATATTGTGGCAAACCTTTTTTTTGCAAAAATATGGTTGACTACTACCTTCCAAATATAACCTTAACAACTCTACTCCCTCAACAGTAGGTGCATTGTCTTCAAAATACTCCCCCTCTTTGAGATGAGTACTACTGTCATGACTTCCCCTTGAAGCATCTTCATCATCTGACTCTTCCACTGCCTCACCTTGCACACTTATTGTCACTTCTTTAGCTTCAGCGTCTTCTAAATCTAGTTGCAGACTACCCTTTCTACAAACATCCTTTTCATCATCAATATCTGGTTTTAGATTTTTACGAACATTCCACTTTACTAGTTAATTGTCGTCACGGACGATACTGCCTGCTAGTTTATTGTCATCACGGACGTTACTGCCTGCTAGTTTATTGTCATCGCAGACGTTACTATCAAATCTTTCATAAAAATATTCTATCCCATTTACCCATCTCTTATCTTCTTCAAATTCTTCCGCTTCCAAGTCCTCTTCACACAACAGTCTTCTTGACAATGAATCCGGCATAATGAACGATTTTACCGGCTTTTGGACTAAATCAAAAGAAAACAAATTAATCTGCGCTACCAACCTTTTCATGGGCGCATCTAGTAAGCTCGGGCTACTAATCATTTGCACCAACAATATCACATCAACTTGCAGCTCAAAATGTTGCCCCAAAAGCATCCATTGTAGCTTCTTAAGAATTTTTGCTACTCCACATAACTCCAGCTTGGACTGAGAGTACCTGGACTCCACTTTGGTAAAAGTCTTAGACTCATAAAGGACAGGTCTATTATTACCTTTTTCATCCTCCTGCATCAAAACTGCACCCACCATGGACACACTAGAATCCACTGCTAGAGTAATTTTCCCAGTTCCTGGTCCATACTCCAATTTCTTCAAAAGAATATCTTTCCCTACAATCCTTTTCAATAACTCGAATGACTCCTCGCATTCCTCCATCCAATCCCATACAACATCTTTTCTTGTTAAGCACCATAAAGGTGAAGACAAAAAAGCAAAATCTTGAATAAACATTCTTACATATGTACAGATGGCTAAAAACTCTCTAACTTCCTTAGTATTTCTTGGTCTTGGCCATGTAAGTACCTAATTCCTCTATTTTTCAGCAATGATTCTCCCTTCCTTACATACCACATGTCCCACTATATCTAGTGCTGGAACACAACAAGCAAATTTGGACCCAGAAATCGTTAATCCTGCCTCCTCTATCCTGAATAGCACTCTTTTCAGAGTAATTGCATATTCCCAAACAAACTTTCTAATATACGGATTCTCTTCTAACACTTCCCCATCATAATAACTGGATGGTTCTTTTATACCGCCATCATCAATGAAAATTCCCACATGTTCTGGAATTTTATCCTGAAATATCCACATCATCTGTGCTTGATATACCACTACAGAATTTGTTGCGCCTTGCGTTAACCTGGTCAACCTGAAGCGCCCCAATGGTGTTTCAAACGTTGTCATGGGTCTGGATGATTCATCCAATTTGCGCTCATTGTATCCTCCTATAATGTCACCTAATCCATAACATGCACGTCCCGCAAAAGAATCCACAAACTCCTCTGGTATTGGTGGCATCCCTGCTTCCTTTACTGTAACCTTGTTCATCTCCCTTAGATCATTAAAAACCCTTAATTTACCATTATGTTTAACAACACAAAACACTGGACTTGAATAACTAAACATAGACTGTTCATCAAGCCAGAATTTAACCTTCCCCTAATTAATTCCATATACTCTTCTCTTATAGCCGCTGGTATTGGAAAAGCCTTCTTCTGCCACAGCGCATGAGGTATAACTGGAACATTATAAGGTTTACCATAAGAGTGTTTCAACAAACCTCTTTCCTCTTCTGAAAATGCAATAGCATTTTGCCTAAGAACAATAACATGTAACAACAACTTCTTTTCTTCCTGGGATAACCAATCCTCTGGTCCAAAATTAACTATCTGAAGCCTTTCCATTGTAATATTATTAGTTGGTGCAAAATCAGGCGGAAAGTTTGTTAAAAGAGTATAATAAGGATTCCTGGACAGCTCTGTCCTCTTCAAAGGAGGATTCAAATCAGGCATCAATAGATTCACTGGTTTAACTTTAATGGCTACTGGATTATACTTTGATGCAAAGCAGCTCTTGCTGCTTCCTTCATTAATTGAAATCAAACCCTTTCATATATAACTACGGGTTTCACCTAAATCCTGTTTTTGTCTTTTCTTTTTAATATAATTATAACAATATCCATAATCAAAAAAAATTAAAAAGCTTAGGTATAATACATTCTACAGTAGTATTCCCAAGACACCTATGAAGTACCGCTTTACATATCCCTTCTTGTTGGACTGACTGGTCACTATCTGGGTTCCTCTCATCCTGGGAGATAGTAACACCTAAAATGCCAGTCCCTAATGAAAATGTTGGTGCCTTCCTGGTGGTTGCCCTATCTCGTCATCTGAGACTTCCTCATGAAATTCTCTTTCTTTCTCTAACCGCGCAGCTCCAGAGTACTTAGTTTCCTAGCCACCATCCTTGGGCGCTACTAAGACTGCTGTTACTGAAACACCATCATCACCCATAATCCTTATTCCAATAGTCTTATTCAAACAATAATCTATAGTTGCAGAATAATCCATTAAAAATGGTGTTCCTAAAACTGGTTTAACTACACCCATTGGAACATAAAAATGTATATCCCTTGTTGCTCCCGCAACTCTAGTGTGTACATACTCTGCTACACCTATAACAGGTAACCTACCTCCACCAATTCATGAAGCAGTGCCTTCACCATCTTTAACAGGAAGACCTAACTCCACTGCATCATCCACTGAAACCATGTTGATTTGTGAACCTGTATCCACTAACACTTTAATTTGCTTACCATTTACAGTAATTGTTAAATACCCTAAGGGTCCTGCATAATGTGGCTCCCTAGGTAATCCAACTACCGACTGAAATGACTGTTGTTCAACATCAAACTCAGTGCAATTAGAAATAATTTGCTTCCTGCACTTATCCACAATTCCATTTGCTACATCCGGTGCTACTGCTGTCAGAAGCCCCAATGGAACAGAGAATGTAGTGTTCAAACTTTGCGGAACTAAATCCTTGGCCGCTTTAGGAAAATCAGAGTGAACCGGGCACTGCATTCTCCATTTAGGTTTAGTTACCTTCCCACCAGCTTTCGCTCTTCCAGGTGGGTTCTTTGGAGTATTATGCCTTGCTCCTGGCATTCCTTCAACAGGTACCGCTCTTTGCTGTACTACCTCTGACTCCTCCAACATTGCCGTTTGATCTTCTAGCTGATGATTTACATCATTACCACCTGGTTCCATACCATTCATTTCAACATCCTCGATAGGTGCAGGTGTATTCTCTCTAGTAGTATACCCTACTTTCTCCATATCCTCTGGATTCACATACCTAGCGCCAGTCCTTCTTGGCCTAGTAATTGTAGGTGGGGCCATTTTCTTGTGATTTGCTGCAAACATCTCCAAACGCGCTGCGGTAAGTGGCGCTGAAACTGCTCCCTCTTTTACTTTAAAATCCAGCACTGCGCAAGTAACTGCAAAGTTGACTGACTTCGCATTCTTTCCCTACTCTTTAATTTCAGGCTCTTTGCCCTTGCTTGACCTGCCTTTCATAGACTTTCTATTAATATGATCAATGACCATGGCTCGCATCCCTCAATCCTTTTCTTTAACAAGCTTAGTGCTGTCTTCCAACATAAGCATAGCCCCGTACTCGTAAACTACCTTTTTCTCTTTATCCTTTTGAAGCACATTACACCTCATCCTACAATGCCCCTCTTTATTACAATAAAAGCACACCATAGCAGAAAAAGGTGAAGGTTGAGGAGAACTCTTGGGCCTAAAAAATTCTTTTACTTTTGCCACTTCAATTATCTTTTTCTCCAACTCATCAATTCTTGCCATAACTGAATCTGGCTCCTTAGTGAAAACTTTGACTTTAGGAGAAGACATCTGAGGAGGCAATCGTACGCCAGACGCATCTTCATTCATCTCCTCATTATCCAAAGCAACCCTAGCTGCGCGACGCTCAACTCTACGCAACTTCATTTCAGCTTCCACTGCAATTTTAACTTCTTCTGATCCAGGGTACTTATAATTTCAGTCCCTTTTTTTAACCAGCTTTCCTTTGTTATCCAAGCGCCTTTTTGCCCAGTCTTCAACTTCTGGCGCTAACGCTTCACAAAACCAAGGTAAAGATGCATTAGCATCACTAAAATCTTCATTACTAACTAAATATTCCACTATTTGGTCAAATTATTACCTTAAACTTTTAAATTCCTTAGGGTCTCAAACACCCCCTTTAGATTTGACCCTATTTCCCAAGATATCCAGGTCTTTCATTGTATACCTAGTTTCCTCGGTAACGTTTGGCCATCTCTTGAGCATCTGTTCTTTTAGCCCTGACCAATTTCGCTCTTCATGCCCCTTTAGATCCTCTAAATCCTCTTTGCATTCATTAGTTACAAATAATAAAACTTGACGCACCATATCATATTCAGTTGCTCCATGAACTTCAGCTGCTTGTTCAAACCTACTTAAAAACTTCTTGGTATGAATGCCTGCAAAACGCAAGCTTTCATCTTTACAAATAATGATTGTAGTTACCGTCTTTTGAAAAAATGCTGAAGAATTGGTCAATTTAACCCTCTCCTGACATCCCCTAGATGTAGTCAAAGTAGGATCCATTCCCGAAATATAAAATTGAAACAGAGATCACAAAAACACACACTTGGTAATAAAACCTGACTATATTCACAATAAAGCCCTACGCTATCTTCTGATAACGGCTATTGATCCACTTGTTGTAGACTCTACGACTCTTCTGCTGAAGCGCTGGCCTGATTACGTCCTCTTGATGAAACCCTGAAAAACCAAACAATCTAATCAAAAAATACTAGTTACAATTATGCCACTGTTGGGACACCAATTGTAGACTGTTCTAAAGTACTAAGCAGTAGACACAACTCGAGATGGGTTGGTTCTCCTCTTAAATTTCTAAAAAGAAGCGCCTGCCACTCTTATTTTCAAAGACAGAACAATAATGTGTAACACTAATATTTGATTAGAAAATTTATAAGTTGAGAGATGAGTTTTAGAGATCAGGAAAAACAAGTATTACTATCTGGATATTTTTATTCTTAACAAGCGCTAATATGCACAGCTACTCCCTCTTGAAGCCCTCTCTTTGAATATGCCTTATTATAGCAATAAAATAACTCTAATAATAGTCAATCCTACTAAATCTATATATTCTTTCTATGTTGCGCTCTTTTCACTATACTATATGAAATACACACACAGATGCACAAATAATAAAAGACTCAGGAAATATCTCTAATTCACTTATTCTATTCTTCTTATATTCACCTTTACAAAAAGACTCTCCTATGTCTATCAAATAGTCCTCCTTTTATATTTTTCCAGTACTCAAGTCACAGTTCCCTAGTGGATCTCCAGCGCTGGTTCTAGTGCCACATTAGTAAAACAATAAATAATATATTAGTAAACTACGTACACTGTTTGTGGAAAGTACAGCGCCTAAAACATACCCTATGATTACTAACACTAGTATTAACTTGTTTCACTCATACTCCACATATGCGCTTTTGACTATACCTTTGTAATGTTTCAGCGCTACTTTCAGGTTTGACCCATTCTAATTCTGATCCTAGTTGCCTTGAATCTTTGGTAGTTTTGTTATTGAGTCCCCACTCTCCTTTCTTTAATACTAACACCACAGAAAAAATGAGGGGGTATGGCTAGCAATACCCCTTGCTTGAACTCCGTTGAGCCACAAATCTATGCTTGAATTATGCACACATCATCACCATGTAGGAAATTGTTTCGCCTTACATTTAGTCAGAGATTTGTCACAAATTGAGCTCAAGATGAACCTACATTGATCACCGTTTGATCTTGTAAAATCCTAATTTGATCATCAGTTAAGCTCCCTTTGATCTCACTTTGATCTAACATAAGCTTTTGCATATCCAATATGTCAACTATTCACTTTCAAAAAGATTTGTAATGAATTTCACATGGAATATTAGAAACGAAACCAGTAATTTTGAGTAAATGTCTCATCAAAATGATTAATCTACAACAAAATACCATCAAAATTCAATCTAATTACTGAAAACTTTTGTTAAAATGACTAATAGATATTTAAATTAAAAAATAATATTCCATTTCTCAATTTCAAATTCAAAATATAAATCCTCGTTTGAAATGTGAATTTTGTAGATTCCTTGCCTTCCTATATTATGAGTAATATTTGAGGTATTTTACACCTTTGTAAATATGGTGTTGTGCTGCTAGAAATTATCTCTGTTTCAATTCAACTTTATTGAAGCTTGATTCCAGAATGATACATATTTTATGACTATTTTGAGAAAAAAGTCACTAGTAATGAATTTAGCCTTTTATCTGTCCTTTATTAAACCTCACTTAATCCTACTTAAATCCAAATTGACCCACAAAAACCTTATTTGGGATATTTTTTAGCCCAGGATGATTCAAGATTGGAGCAAAATATTATTTTAAATATCCAATATGCCTATTGATTAAATTTCTTCAAGCTTACTTTAAATTCACATTAACATTAACTTTCACAGGAAATATTAAACACAAATCTTGAAAATATAGTATTTAAAATCATAATAAATATAATATAATATGCTTACAACAAAATTTTCTTTCTGGATTAATTGAAACAAAAAATTGTTCATTTGTGAAAATAGAAAAAATACTATCCATCCTGAATTTAGAATTCATTTTTAAAAATTTAATGCCCCCTAACTTTCAAGTTTATCATGTATTTCGAAAATTATATTTTTAATAATTTTGTGAATAGTACACCTGAGATATAAACTTGGGGATATCAAAAACTAAAACATCAGCAAATTGAAATGTTTTTTATTGTTATGAATGGAAATAATGATTGAAAAACACCATTAGAGCAAGTTTGATTTTGAATAATAGGCATACTTTCTCATGTAAATTTCAATAAAAATAATTTTTATTCTTACTTAAGTTGCGGTGGATACATTTGAGCTCAAAAAGAATTAAAATTGATAAAATAAGACTTCTATAGTTCATATTCAAAAATGAAATCACCCTTCATTATCTACCTGTAAACAATTTTAAATTGAATAATTTCAAAGTCAGTATATACTGATGTTATTTTTTCTTCTAAAAAATTTATTATATAGATTAATAGTCATAAACAGTTGACATAGATGTTAAATTTATATAAGCAATCTTTAATTCATAAAATGATAAAACTATCTTTTATGTAAAAAGTGATGAAGGAAAAAAATATTATTAAATTTTTGATGCACTATCAATAAAATTGAAGATAGAGCATATCAAAAGTTTAAACTTAATTTCAATTTTGATATCATCATTTTATTTTATTTTACTTGAGTGGAAAACAGATTTTAAATCTCAATATAATTTTAAATCCCATTAGTTTGTAGATTTCAACATTTGAAACTATGAAATAAATATTTATGAAAGAATTTTACAATATTTGCCCTTCTAAAAACTCATAAATCCAACTTCAAATCTTCTAACCTTCACAAGTAACCACAATGCATTCTGAAAATACTCTATATTTAAATAATTAAAGGTAAATAAAATTATGTTTTTATTCTTTATTTCAATTTTTGATAAATAATATATATATATACATATATATATATATATAATTTCTTAAAAAGTCTAAGAGGGAACTTAATAGTGGTTTTGGCATTAGATATATAGATTCAACTTTCAAAAAACTTGTTTGGAATAAATTACAAAGACAAAAAGGATATATTTTGATGAAAGAATACTGATTTAGGTTCTCTTAAAATATTATTAACCATTTTTATGGAATATTAATCCATGGTTATCATTCTTTATGATATTATCATAGAATTTTTTCCTTTTTTAATATAATGATTTTCTATTGTGTGGTATGTAGGCTAAGATAAGTTTAAAAGATTTATTGAAGATATATATACCAGAAACAGTATAATCTGTAGATTTATAACTATAACTTACTTTTCTGATGTTTTACATCATTGATAAGTAGCTCATGCATTACACAAGTAAATAATTATAGTCTCTGGAAATAATTCCTTGTGAATTTCAAATTTTTTGTTATTCTTAAAATCATTACTCAAATAAACTAAAAATTTCTTCAAATATTGATTGAAAGAAGGAGTTACAAAATCTTATTTTGTATTTATAAAAGTTTGATTTATTTTTCATATTATCAAGTATAATGAACATTTGTAAATTTTAACTTGAAAACTAGTGATCATAGCAAAGTAATACTGGAAGAATCAGATAAAAAGGGTGGAATAAAGTCATAGCACAACAGGAAATGATACAAACTTGTTGATTTTTATCTCATAAAATTCAACTTATTTTTAACATATTTTACCACCTTTAGATAATGTTTAGTGGATTTTAACATTATTATAACAAGCAAACTTAACAATGTTTTGATTTTTTTAACAAAAATAAATATTGTTAGATCATTTTTTTAAAAAATATGACTTATTTTTATGCTTTATCTACAATAGTTAGTAGTTTTTTTTGCAGAAATTACTTGTTTTGATATTCTATTTTTGAATTTTTTAAGAGACTTCATTGCATTAAAGTTTTGTAATAATTTTTCATTAAAGCATCATATTTTAAATCTAGAGAATTGGTTTTGAAATAATATATATTTTCATGTTAATTGACTCATTATTTTTGGATTGATAAATTATGTTAAAATTGGGATTGCTTATTTCTAGTGAGTGTACATCATAGTTTGTTTTCAAATCAAAGATTAATAAATGGTCTAATTTGGTAAAATTCTAAATATCTTTTAAACCTTTTTGATTTAAATAATGTTTAATGTTATGTAATCATTCTATAAGTAGAACACAGTTAAAATCTGATAATGGTACATTGCTTTCAATTTCTAATACTAAAATTCTATTCTACTTGAAACAATGTAAACTAAAGCTTGGTATCTCATAAGAAACTCACAATTTTCAAAAATCATATTTCCAACTTTTTAAACATGATACAAATTAAAATATATTTTTAGAATAATTTCCTAATTAGTTTCAAATACTAGAAAATAATGACCTCAATTTATTTTAATACTTAAACCATTCTGATGAGTGAATTTCACAATCCTCTAAGTAACATATGGTTACCATTTATACACAAATGCATGATTTCTCCTTTTGTTTAATTTTAGCTGAATCTAAAAAGTAAAATCACATGTTGAATATCATCTATAGATAAACTTCTTATATTAGAAGCTAATATTTCATATGAGAAATTTGTTATTGAGTTTGGGAAACATTAATAAGTGTTGGGTATTATAATTGAGCCATTTATTCAAGTAAATAAAAAAGGATGACGTTCTAAATATTTCATATATATATATATATATATATATATATAATAAAAATTAATTATATAGTAGCATTTAACCATGTTTTTATACTAATGTCATATAAAAAAAGGGATTGAACTAAAACTTTCAGTAAAGAAAATAAAAATAAGATAAGTTAATATTCTTGTTTATATTCTCATATTTTTGAAATGGCTTACTTAAGGGAGAAAATTATTTGGTTTTAGAGTACAAGAATTTCTAGATAAAAATCTTCACAATATAGTTTGACCCTCTCAAAAAGAAAATTCCTCAAATTTTACTATCACATTTTATATATTTGTTAAGTAATAGAAAATGGAGTTGTGTCTTTGACAATGAAGCTTTAGAAAATGAAATAAATGATTTAAATTTATAATATAATTTTTGAAACAATAAATCATGTATTCAAAAAAAATTATATATCTTACAATCAAGATAACAGTATTAATTAAGCAACTCTAACAACTTTGGAAAGAAAACAAGAAAAAAATAATTAGTAAAATGCATAAGTTATTTTTAGAATTTAAGGAAACTTAATAGCTCTACCTGTAAACTAGCCTTAAAGCAGGTTTGGATTTAACATGTGGAAATTCATACATAGTACCCTTCCATCATTAGAGAAGAATAAAATTTATGTAGTTTTATTTTTTTAATTTATAATAGTATTTTTATTTTTGGCTTTTTCATTAGTATAACTATATATTTTTTAACTTTTTTGTTTTTCATAACATAAGTTCAAAGCTGCACATCACTACTTCAAGATGAAACTCCATATAATGTAATCAATGAATGATATATTATAATGAATTTTACTAGAGACTTTTCAAAAATGGTGATTAAGAATACTTATTATAATTTTTTAAATTT
Source organism: Hemileia vastatrix (assembly GCA_030280995.1). Lineage (NCBI taxonomy): Eukaryota > Fungi > Basidiomycota > Pucciniomycetes > Pucciniales > Zaghouaniaceae > Hemileia > Hemileia vastatrix. The sequence goes on along the minus strand of JASXTE010000004.1, from coordinate 22,809,052 downwards.
TTATTATTATTCTATCTCTTGAAAGGAGATGGCCATATCTCAATTTAATTAGTTTTTCCTCAGAAAAATTTATTCTTGATCTAAATAAAATTGCATCACTATTAACTAGATGTTATTATACAATTTTAACAATTTTTTTATCTGAACATAGTTGAAAGTATGTATAAATTAAAGTGTTTCCACATAGTCTTACTATTATGCCACCATTATTTTCACATTTAGATTTCATTATAACTGTAAAATAAGTTTTTCAATAATTTTAATAATACCTTAATATTTAATAATTTAGTTACATAGTAGATTTTTTATCCTTTTTTTATATGAGGCTTATTATATAAACACTACTTTTAGATTTTATCCATTTTGATGTCTGATAATTTAAATTTTCATTTAACTACCCAAATTATATCAAAAAAAATTCAAAAGTATATTTTTTTAATGTACTCTTTTTGATAAACTTATCATTTCTTATAGGTTATTCTTCAAGTATTTATTTTAATTAATTACCCACTCATTTATGGTCTGTTATTGTTGTTCATTACATACAGACAAAATAAGGATACTCTCATATTATATTGGAGTTTTAAATTAAAAAGTAAATACTAGTGGCTGGTATTAAATATGAAGTTGTTATAACTAAGTTGAACATTAATTAATTATTAAATGGCATTTTATATTACAAATTTTATTGAATGTATATAAAAATAACACTCAAGAAATATATATAAGATATATATATAACCATTGTATATCAAAAATGAAGTACTTATCAACATGGTCTTTTTAAATGATTTTCAAATTTACTTAAAGAGACATTAATATTACCAATTCAAATTTTATATCAAATACAACAATATTATTATTTCATTTTTAATTATTTTACAAAAAATTTGAGTTTCAAAGTAATTTAATTCAGTATTTAATGAATGTTTTTGAAAAATATTTTTAAAAATAGAAATAACCCCTCACAAAAAAAAAATATAATTTTTTTTACTTACAATTTGCACCATATTTCTACCCTTAAAATATTTGTATTCTTCTAACAAAAATATTTTTTAAATAAATTTAAAATTTTTTTCATTATTCAATTACAAAATGTCAAATTTATAATTTATTTTACCTTACTAAAAAATTTAGTTGAAAATTTAATTTTGTGTTTCCAAAAAATAAACTTAAATGTCAAAAATTAAAAAAACAAAATTATAAATATAATTATGAGAAAGAGGTAGATTAAATTTATAATATTCATATAAAAAAAATTCATATATTTTATGGTGTTTGAATTTTTAATTTAATGTATTAAAAAATAATTATTAAATAACCAAGCCAAATGAAATTGGCTTGGATTTTTGGTATCACTAGAACTTATTTTTTTTCTTATACTCACATTTTAATTTTTAATTTTTTTTTTCTACATTTCTCATTTTTTTTATGATTTTTAATGTTTTTAAGACCGAAGTTGCTTTCAAACAACTTCGGTCTAACGTTTCTCTCACTTTCCCACCAGATTGCACCTGGTAGGGAAAGTCGCTTCCATTTTAGAGACCAAAGTCCCTTGCAGGGACTTTGGTTTCTCTGTGTGCATTGCACAGCCAGAAAAAAACTGGCTGTGCAATGCACTGCATGCAGCACATGCAACACGCATCGCTGCTGCAAGTAATGCGCATTGCATGCAGCAGAAATTCGCATTGCATGCAGCAGCAATGCAGGCTGCATGCAACGCGCGTTTCTGCTGCATGCAGCGCGCATTGAACATGCTGCGCATATCTCATGCAGCTGACTTGATATCAGCTGCATGAAATATGGTAGCGATTGTGCAACGCGTGTTACTTGCAGCAGCAACGCGCGTTGCACACTGCTTTGGCCACCTCCCAGCCTAGTAAATTAGCTGGGAGGGTGGCAAACATTACAGCAAGCAATCGAAGTCGCTTTTAGCGACTTCGATTGCTTGAAAGAGACACTTCCAGCCAGGTTTCCCCTGGCTGGAAGTACTAAATTGCAATGTAAGGGACCCAAGCCAATTTCAAAGGCTTGGGTCATAAATTAAGGTTTCTAAAAAGCAGCCAGTATAAATCTGGCTGCAATAAAAAGTAAATTTTTTAAATAAAATACATAAAAAAATAAAAATTTGTTCAAATAAAATATACAACACTCTTCAGCCAGTAAGAAACAGCCTTCCATTGTTACACATAGAAACAAAATCAAATGCTTCTTTCATCAACATTGGCCATGTTTCAATATTTTGAACCAAGTAAGATCAGGAAAAAGGTCACGGCAAAAAAATTGCATAATTAAAAGTCTCCCAATTTAATATGGTGCGGAGGTTCATATTTTAGAAATAGGTGGTGCACATTATAGTTTCCTTTAAAAAAATTCAAAAATGAATTAATTTTGGCACAATGTAAATTAAATGTGATGAGTGTATGTTTTTTAGCTACGTGAAACATGGTAGCTAGAATTATGTGGCGTCAATTTTTTTTAGATGTGAAATTCAGTGTTCCACAAATGTGCATCTGTACAACATGCAGCCAAGTAAATTCTAGCTGGAATTAGTATATGCATAGGAAAAAATGATCATGCTGTGTACAGTGCCTTGGCAACATCATTCTTGTAATTTAGATGAAGTTTATCATATGACTTGGAGAGCTGCATTTTTTTGAAAATGTGATCAGTGAAAATTCATGATATATACATCTGTTTGCCACCCAATTTATTTTTCCTTTCTCCTTCTCACTTACCTTTTTCAAAAATTATCAATAATATTTTTACTTTATCATTTTGAATTATTGGTACTATTTTCTTGACCTCATCTGATTAACGGTAAGCAAATTTTTCTTGCTATTGCATTTCATATCATTTTGGTTTGTTACACTTTTTTACACTTTTGACAAGTTAATCTAATGATTCTAATTCTGAATTTATTTTTATGGTATCTTTTACTGTACCCTTTCGATTCATTATAAAATAATTCTTTTTCAGTTAACTTAAAGTTTTTTTATTTGTTTGTCAATTTACTTTTCTTTATTCCTTATCAAAAATGTTCAATTTATTTATCTAACCATTTATTTTTTAAAACAGTGATTATAAAATAAACTTTATAATTAATTTTGATCAATCAGCTACAAATGGAAGAAGATTTTATAGACATGTAAGTTCATGTTTTGCTTATCATTTTTCTATATTTCTTTAATACTTTCTCAACCATTATATTATTAATATGAAAAGTAAAACATCATCTCGTACTTGCTGAAAGCATACAGGATAATGTTTTGCTTTTCATAATAATAATTAGATTGTTTGTACTTTACCTTTAATTTATTGATTTTTAAGTTGTTTCAAAGTCTCGTACTTGCTGAAAGCATACAGGACAATGCTACAATTAAAAAATTAATAATTTATTGAAGTATAACTTTCTAAGTCAATATATTGATCAGAGCAAGATTTTTCATTTTATATATGTGGATATCATAATTCCGTAAATTTTTTAATATTACTAGTGTATTGGAGTTATACTTTCATTATATTATTAATATTAAGTGTAGAGCCAAATCTCGTACTTGCTGAATGCATACAGGATAAAGCTATACTCTTTATATGTATAATTTAATAAAGTATACCTTTGAAACGCTTTCTTAATATTTGAAATAAAGAAAAAGTATATAAATTTACTAATATGTAGATATGCTAACTTTTGTATTTCTAATATTGAAGATATGATAAAGTTAAAGGTATCATTGACTGATAATTGAAATTATGTTACTATTTTCTAATTTTTGATTTTTTTCTATTTTAAATCAAAATTGAATTCTCTTAGGATTGAACCATCAATGAGTAACAATTTGAAAAAAAAACGGCCAGGGAAGAACTCTAACAATAGGTGGGCGAAAGACATTGCTACTGGAATGAAACTTGTAAACGCTCTTGGAATGGATATAAACGGGAAGAAGCCACATTTCTATGCACAATCTTATGCAAATAATATGACAGATTGCAATAATTATTACAATTTTTTTCCTGGATGTAGTATTTATAAACCAAAAGGTGTCTTAATACCTAATGTTCTTGTGCAGACTTTTGAAATTCATGAGCTCAAAGAACTAGATATGTTAGAAGCTACGGTGCGATGCATTAAGGATCTTTTTTACTGCGAACATGAAATTAAAAATAATGGTTATCATCAAAGAGCTGGTGGTTTTGGAAAAATGTTTGGTGGTGGCTTTATTTTAGATAGAAAGAAATCTTTACATATTCGTAAGTATCACTTTTTTTAATTTAAATACTGAATTTTTGAATGCTTTTCCTTGCAGATGAATACACTGATGATATTGTAAAAACGGATGAATATAAAAAACGAATGAAGAGGATTGCAATGTACTTTGAATATTTTTTTAAAAAAATATCATATGTAAAGTACAATGAGGCAACTAATCTTTGTGCAAAACTTGGTATTCCTGGATTTTCAAAAGTTTCTAGTGAAGAGGGTGTACCGTTTGCTAGTAATTTAACTTGGACATCTGGAGGGAATGGTAATGGGTTCTCTAATGAGGTTCATCTCGATAAGGATGCAAGTGAGTATACTTTAGGAATATTTTTTCCTAAAGATACAGAAAAAAACACCATTCATATGAAGTATGATAAGACCCAACCACGACAAATAGGTGGAGAACTTATGTTTCCCGAAATTCGAAGTAAAATCAACTTTGAAGCAACTAATGGAATAACAGTGACATTATGGCCTGCCAATCAACTAAGGCATTTTACCTCAAGATGTCATGAAATTCCTGGCTTCACTAGGATAGGTTCTTCTATTCAAATCAGCACTATACTTTTTTATGCTATAGAAAAGCTTAATGTTTTTGATATTGATATTTCAGAATACTTAGAAATTAAAAAAGAAAAATTTAGGTTAGAATATTTGATTAGTGCTTTGAGAGTTTTTTTGAAAAGAGATGACTTAATAGAGGAAGAAATAGAATCAGCAAAGTATTATTTATCTAATGTTAAGACAAATCTAAAAAATCTAGATATATAAATATTAAAAATTTATATTATATATACACAACTTAATGCAAATTTAAACATGATAAATACTGGGAGTAGCTGTAACATTTTCAGTTTTGATAATTATAGTATTATCTATTTTTTTTATTTGTGAAATAAAATAATTTTTTTTCATAATATTATAAGAAAATTTGATTTAATTTTGAGGAAATATATAAGTTGTGAAATCTTTAAATGTCATTTTTATTAAATTGGTAGCAAAGGTTCTAAAATAAAAAAAACTATAATAAAGAATTTGAAATATATTAGCCATAAAAATGTGCTTTTAATGCTACCAAATTAACTGTATAGTATTTTAGGTCAAACAGGCTTATTAATAAAAAAGTTAATAATAAAGAGTTGAAGAAAGAATTTTGAATCAATAATAGATTAAATTGTATTTTTTTAAGAATGTACTCATTTAATTATTTAAATTTTTCTACTTCTGATTAAAAATGTTACAATCAACGAAAATATTTGTAATAATTAATAGATTATATAATATTAAAGGTAAAGTAACAAAACTAGAGCAGTTATCATATTTTTATATAAACAATAAAATATTTAAGAATTTAATACAAGTATTTGAAATCATATAAGTAGATTTTAAAATCTTTGTTATTGCTGGACTTACAATAATTTTTTTTAATAATTAATTTAGAAAATCATGTCAATGGTTACTTAATAAATTTCAAAGATGGTCACATTTTTGACGTATTTGAAGGAAAATAACTTGAATTATACAAGATATATCATATAGACAGAAATTTATCTATTTACATGTTGGAATATTAATTTATTGAAAGGCTATGTTTAGCAAAAAAAGGTGATACTGGCTGAATGGAGCTCCAGTGATTAAGAAAATCTGCAGAAATAGCCCTAGCAATTCCCGGAGGACTTGGGGTATCAAATTTTAAAGGAAATGGATCACACTTGCCTATAAAAGGTTTTATTAATGTTAAAATATAGTTATTTAAATTTTTCCAAATTATTTCTTCCATCAAATGATTTTTTTTTCATGTAAATTAAGAAACTTAACTTCTGATATTACCTCCAAGCAATCAGCTGCTGAAGCCAATCTATGATCTTGAGAGCTCAGAAATAAACCACGGACACCATCAATTATATAGAATGTGAAAGATTGATATCGGTGGTGGGAGTATTCAGAATTTATTTTGTTTAGTGCAGCCTTTTGTTTCTCTCTCATTATAGTCAGTTCAGTATTTTCGTTTTTCTCACTTGATTGTTGAGCTTCACTAGTCTTGCCACTTGATATTGTTGCAGCACAATATTTTGATTTAAGAATGATAATTGACATAATTATATCAATGATAATATTGCTGATTTGAAGAAGAGTTGACATTGATATATCACGGGTTTGAAGTGCAGTGGGACCAACTTCTAAGCCATCAGAAATCGGACTCTTCAGATTTGAAATGTGAGCTAGAAGCTGAAGACCACGTTCAATCGGACAATCTGAGTTAATGTTTTGATGTGATGGAAGCTGGCTGAATTCATGTGCGGTCAGATAAAGTGAAGATGATATAAGAGATACCCATGAAGAACGGCAGTGGTCACTTGGGATCATTAATCTCATGAGCATTCGGATAAGATTGGATTCAGGGTGATACGTTTTCTTTGTTGAGGAAAGAATTTCAGTATTTAAACCATCAGGATCACATAAATCTTCCATTTTTTTGAAATCAATATTATCGAGTACCCATAGCTGTGAGCTATCAATCTCTAAAAAAATATTTGCTACAAAAGGAAAAAAAAATAAGTAAAAGAACAAAAGTCAAGACTAAAAATTATGGTAACTTACATAACTCAGTAAGTTTTGAAAGCCAATCTTCTCCACAAGATTTTTCCCAATGAAAAGTAAACATTGGAATATTTGACATGGGTTCTTGGGAAGAAGTAGAAGAGCGTAATTTGAGGAGAGTAACAATTTCCAACCACGACCTGAGGACCTTTGCTGTGCTGATTCTACCTTTATAAAAATTATGAATTTTACAGAATTACTTCTGCAAATCAGATTCTTTTAGAACTGAGGGTGAGTAAGATAGAGGTTTTTTTGATATCTTGATTGGAGTTGATTTCATTGGTAGAGAAGCTTTCAAAGAGGTCAAAGTAGGTAATTTAGGAGGTGATGGGTATTGCTTCTTAGAAATGAAGGAATTTGGTGATGAGCTGTTTGAATCATCATCTTTATCAAACATATCAACATGTCTTGAAGAAGATTTTAAACTTTGCTTTTTTTGATGAACAAGCATAGCTTCATATTCTGACAGTTGATCATCGCTATTTTCATTGCTCTTTTCATCATCTTCATCAGGGAGAGGGCGTTTATGGATGGAACAATCTACAGCAGGTGAGTTTCTGGTACAAAATATCAAAAGAAAGATAAAAAGTACAATATGTAAGCAATAAAAAGAGATATATGATTGAATTTTAAAGATAAAAGAATAACAATAAAAAAAAAGGAAACAAGAATATACTCATTATCAAAACCTTTGCTTTTTTTTTGAGATTTATTATTTGATACATCAGAAAATTCATTAGCAGAAGCCGGTTTAATACGTCGAACAAAAGAGGAGCCTTGGGATAATCTCTTTTTCTTGGAGCGGATAACAGGTGTTTCAAGATTTTCCTTAGAAGTTGAAGCATGAGTTGAAGCTGATGGTTCATCTGTCTCATCATCTTCCCTAATGACAATGACTTCATCAGGAGGAATCATACCCTCCTCATAAGCTACAAATATATATGAAGAAAAAAAAATATTAATAATCTTATCTACTAATTTAAAAGGAGACAAAAAAGGTGGTGAACATACATTTTTCAAGGCTTTTCACATATTGGAGTAATTCATTACAAGGGTTAGATAAATATGAAGGAGAAGGATTATTGTTAAGGATCTTGACAAGCTCTTCTGTTTTATCTCTAGCCAATTCAAGTAAATTGCGATACTGAACTCTTGTTATTTCCTGCCTCTCATTGCTAAGTACAGGAGGGTTAGGTGCCATGCCATGTGGCAGACATGGTGCAAGGTCAAAAGCTTCAAAGCGAGTATCAATCAGAGAGTGGGATGAAACACATTTGGGTGCTGGAAAATCAAATTTTTGAAAAAAAAAGATATAGAACATAAGTGAAATATATAAATTAAGAGAGAGGAACATGATATACATACAAAGTGGAGGTGTAGGATTTTGTATACTAGACATATTGATTAATGAATATTAAAAAAAAGTATTCGATATCAAAAAATTATGATGTAATATGATGAATAATTATAAGAAACTCTATTCTAGAAAATTGAAGTTGATATTTTAATATGATAAAAAATTGAATAAGATTAAAATTAAAGTGAGGATGAAAGAAAAAGAAAACATAAAGAGGGGGATTTTATATTATTTGAGCTTTTTTTAACATGTATTATTCATAGTGGGGTAAACTGAGTAACATGCTAAATCACAATCTGTTTATATTGAAGCGAAATTTGATGTAGCTAACAGAAAATACTAGTAATTCTTTGGGGACTTTTAGTGTGAAAAACAAATAATAACAAATTTATATCCCATATTCAAATTGCCACGGGTAAATACAAAATTTTTTAAATTAGAATTTACTCCTAAACAATGGAGATACACTTAATTAGTATATTATATGAAAAAAAAAGGATAATCCTTTATGAATATTTGTTAAATTTAATTTCAGATGACAATGCGAGATTCACATATATACTGATATGCCTCATCAAACAAGAAATGAATTATAAATATAAAATTGGTAACATTAGAATTTAAGATAAGAATTTGTTTTTAAGTGACAGGAGGAGTGTCAGGCTAGGGTGTGGGCACCGTGACCAAACCTTTGATAAACTTGGATACAACTAAGGGAAAAAAAAATTGAATAGTTTTATTTTGCAATATATCTTAGTCTGCACAAGATATTGCATTGTTGTCCCTAACTATACCAAAATTGTTACTTTTCAAAAGTTATAGGACTACTAAGTTGATAAAATATTATTATGAATCACCCAATGAAATACCTTAAGCAACATTCAAAATTATTAAAATATTAATATTCAATTTGAGATTTGGATTAGCTAATTTTTCACAACTTACCACAGTTTTGATTAATATAATAAAACTTGAAAAAAATTGTTGAGATAACCTAGAAATGGGTGCAAGAAAATGATGAAACATATGACTTGAAACTTAACTCATACACTATTGATAAACTTCATGGATCCTGATTAATTTCTATCGAAATTAATTTTGAGACTAGCATATTGAATTTTAGCTATGACCAAGTACTGTAAGTGCCATGGTTGGTATTCAATATATTGGTGTTGAAATTAATTTTGATAGGAATCAACAAGTATCAGATGGCACCATGCATGAAACACTGGCAGAAACCATCAAATTTATGAGGCAATAAACCTCATAATTTCGATCGAAATTAATATAGACCCCTGCATATTGAATACAAGCCATTTCACATGGACTACACAGACATAGATAAAATTCAACATGCATGGCTTACAATTAATTTTGATTGAAATTAACCAAGGCATTAAAACATCAATTTTTATATGGTGTACTTGATCAAACCAGTTTATCTAACTGCTTAGCTTACCTATACTTATAGGAATTTTATGCATAGTCCATGTCCATATTAATTTCGATCGAAATTAATGTTGACTAATACATAATGAATACATGCTATGCCACTTACACTTGCCAGGCATAGCTACCATTAAATATGCCAGTATCAAAAATTAATTTCGATCAAAATTAATGAGCATGATAATCATGAATTTCTGGAGTCAACTGCTTATTTTTATGCATGGTGCCTTGCCAACATTAATTTCGATCAAAATTACTTTTGATACTGGCATATTGCATGTATATATGCCTGGAAAGTGTAAGTGGCATAGTGTGTATTCATTATGTATTGGTCAACATTAATTTCGATCGAATTTAATGTTGACATTTGCATATTGAACCCAAGCCAGAAAACAACCCAGAAGATTCTTCATAAAACTTCACATTAATTTCGATTGAAATTAAGGCTGACCATATACATATTGAATGGTAGTTATATCTGGTCTGAGTAAGTGGAGATTACTTATATTCAATATGTATTGGTCAACATTAATTTTGATCAAAATTAATGAGCATTTTGATCATGAACTTTTTCAGTCAGTTAGTTGTTTCAATGCATAATGGCATTCCAACATTAATTTTGATCAAAATTAATCTTGAAATGATATAATGCTTTTTTGCATGACATGTAAAGGACGGCAAGTATTTTTAAGTATTGAAATTTACTATACATGTTGAGGGTAAATATAAAATTTACATATCCATATTAATTTCTATAAAAATTAATGTTGACCAATACATAATAAATAGTAAATATGCCTGGCTAGTGTAAGTGGCATAGCTTTTTTTCAATCTGCACTTGGCAACATTAATTTCGATCGAAATTAAGGTTCATGATTATCATCAATTTATTCAGTCAGTTGCTTACTGTTATGCATGGTAACATGTCAACATTAATTTTAATAAAAATTGAATTTGACATGCCACCAAGCATTTTTATGTAAGATGAAAAGTAGGGCACTCTATTGTTAAGTAAACACATTAAAATGCATATTGAGCATGTAAATATCATTTACACATTAATATTAATTTCAATCAAAATTAATGTTGACCAATAAACATTGAACACAAGCTTTACAACTTACACACACCAGATATAACTACCATTCAATATGTATATGGTGCTCACTAATTTCGATCAAAATTAATGAGCAGTTTTATGAAGAATTTTTTGGGTTGTTTGCTGGTTTGGGTTCAATATGAAAATGTCAATATTAAATTCTATTGAAATTAATGTTGACCAATACGTAATGAATACACACTATGCCACTTACACTTTCCAGGAATAGACACCATGCAATATGCCAGTATCAAAAGTAATTTCGATCAAAATTAATGTTGGCAAGGCACCATGCATAAAAATAAGCAGTTGACTCCAGAAATTCATGATTATCATGCTCATTAATTTCGATCGAAATTAATTTTTGATACTGGCATATTTAATGGTAGCAATGCCTGGCAAGTATAAGTGGCATAGCGTGTATTCACTATGTATTGGTCAACATTAAATTCAATTAAAATTAATATGGATACATAAAGTGACATAAAGAGGTATGGACCATCAATTTGTTGAAAATACATTTTTATATCTCATACATTATTTGTTTTTCTTAAATAAAATGTTACTCTCTCTCAATATCACTTTATAACATTTACCAAGCTGCTTTGAAAAAAAACAGAATACATAAAATTCAATATAAGATAGCTATATTACACAGAAGATCACCGTTATACCTAAGTTATGATGATGTTGATGCTCTATTAATTGATTCCCGAATCTTTACCAGATCAATATCAGCTCCAACCCCAAGTGACTCACGTTCATTCACAGATAATCCTTGCAAAAATGTTGCTGAATACCAATTCTTGGGGAGGTATTTGGGAACATTGAATATACCATTTTGTGCAACTGTCCTTTCTGATGACCATGAATATGTTTTTAATGCTGATTTTTTTTGAGCTGGTGTATGGGCTAAGTCCTTTGTCATCTTATCCATTTTTTTAAACAAATCATTGAGTTCAGGATTTCGCCATCCAGGAATAGCTCGGATAGGTGCAGTTGGGGCTGGTGCTGGGCCTTCCTCGATATCAGAGATGCACCTAGTATCATGAAAAAGCACAACAAAACCTGGCACATCACTGCAGAGATCTCTTGCTAACTTGTAGCGTGCACTAGCAATCTGAATTCCAACTAAATCAGCTTCATAATAACAAAAAGCAAAGTAAAATAAAAAACTTACCTTGGTCCGATAAAGTTTTACTTGTGCCCTTGCCCTCTTTTCAATCTTTTCTCTTGCTACCCTTTCCTCTTCTTGCCCAAACAACCTTATCATCTCCTTCCCCTTATTAACTACCCATTTCTCAATAACACATTGAGTGAACTGAATCTTTGACTGATTGATTGTATTCAAGGTGGTGAGCCATCTGGTACAGTGGTCGCATACTATGCTTCCCATGACTTGATTCCAAGTTGATTCTGAAAAATCACGGCAAGTCCAATCAAAGGCGAATTTCCGAAAACCTTTTTCTTGCAATTCACACTCTAAGTTTCTTTTGACAGAAAGTGGGATCGGTGCTCCTCCTTTTAGTCCTCGAGGCTCAGGTGCTGGAAAAAATTTGGGTAGTCGAATTTTGGATCGCAAGAAGGCTATAGAATTGGTTATCAGAAATTGTCGATCAGCTGCAGAATTGGCACGGTTAGAAGATTGGACTTGGGTTAGGACAGTTTGAATCGTTTTTAGTTTGAATTGGCTCCAATCTTTCCAATTTTCAATCTCCAAAGGTGTTGGGCTCGCAGGATATTTTGATATTTGTGTTGGTCCCCCAAGACAATACTTCAGAAAGTGGTAAATATTTCTATTTAGACTGTCCGAGCTCCTGGGAACATCATTCCTTCTAACTAAGCCTCTTACAGCCCTTAACCCCCGTTCTCGCTCATGAGACTCTGCTGAATTGAGTCTGTGGTAATCACTGATACCCATAATGATTGAGGGATTCACTAAAAATTCAAATAAGTTAATTAAATTGATTATTTTTCAATAAAAGAATACACTACAAATTTGACTTACCTGCTCCACTTGTGCTTGCTCCTTGGTTAGGCTGAGCAGATGATGATTGGTCTCCGAAAAATTCCCTCAATACTTCACTAGCCCAATCTCTTCCTAGCTGATCAGCTTGCTGATCAGCACTTTCAGAAGCAGAAGGATGATTGGGATTAAAATTTCTCGGTTCTGAATGAGACTCTTGGCCTGGATTGGGATTAGGTGGTGGGTTAGGATTAGGTGGTACAGATTGAGATGCATCTGGAGGTGGATCAGCAGAGGGTGGTGGAGGAGTATTTCCAGTATTAGTATGTTGAGGCGGAAAACAATCAGAATCTTTTGGGTCAACAGACATCCCTTCAAAATTATCATCCATAATGAACTGTAATAAAATAAAATAAAATAAAAATAATCAGTTGTTAAAATTTATACCTATCAAAGCTAAAGTAAAAAAAGATACTATGTATATAGTCTTGTAAACGTGTATGTTCTCTTGTCGAAAAATAAAGTGAATAATATATAGCTATCAGCTAAAGTTGGAAGGTCAAACTATTTATAGTAGATGAATGAGCAAGAAGATCATTCATTAAGTAAAAATTTTATCATATTTCTCATTATCATGATTTTATTTCTTTCATTCTTACATTTAAGATAAAAATGACTCATTGAAAGCATGGGTTCTCTCGCGACAAAAGCAACCAAAGTAATTGTTCACTGATTTATGATAAGGTAAGTTGGATGCATTGCATTTTTTAATCAAGCATTGAATTATTTCTTTCACCATTTACAAATATCACCAATCCTACAAATTTCGCCAATCCCAAATTAACACAAAGATGTTAGTCAACAGAAAATAAATTTGATTAATTTTTTCACTCACTACTGTCTGCAGTCCAATGGCAGTGACAACCTCGTCTTTGATTCCAAACATTCCTTTTTTGTGCTCGACAGTAGCTGCATGTCCAATTATTGCATCTTTCTTAATCACAATTTGAGTTGCTTTGGCTACTCTTACTAACCGACAATGCACTTGTGGGAAAAGCTCATAGGGATCCTTTGATGTTTCTTCTGGACGGAGCTCTTTGAAAGGACTTACTATTAAATATATTTGATCATTCTCTTCCTTTGATCTGAAAAGATCATCAATTTGCCCAAACTGGCTATCTTTTCCATAGTAGAATTCAATTGTTGAATTAGCAATGTGTCGATGGTAACTAGTAAACCTCTTTCCATGTATCAATATGCTTGCTACATTTTCAACTACCCGATCCCCACTTTTCTCCGATGGTGTCAAAGCCCGTCTTGAAGTTTCTTTTCCCATTCGTGCCCTTACCCATTTAGTAAATAATGCCATACTTAGATGGATCCATTTGTTTTGTTTATTGAGATCAATATGGATTTAGGCCTGGTTTATCTTCAATGTGCCAGTACATGGACTGCTGCAGGAGAAGGAAGGAAGTGGGTGCTGCCTCTGGTTTTTTGGAGTGTGGCTCAGGCTCTATTGAGAGTCTGTCTTTTTTAGAGTAATGAGGGCTGATCACCCTAGTGCTACAATCTCTCCCCGAGATGAGGAAATCCCAGGTTGTAGTAGGTCAGCTCCCTTGGAGATATACCAAGTGGATTTTCAACTTTCTCTTTTTAATGTTTCTCTTCTCTGCAAGTATTCATCAAGTTTTTTATCAAGTCTCTGTTCTCTCTCAAGATTCTTAATTATTTTTAATTCAAGTTTAAAGAAGAAGATTGGTTATATATCTTTATTGAAAGATATGCGGAAAAGTTTTGGGGCGGTGAGATTGGGGTCTAAAAGTAAGTCCTCCCAATTGTGCACTGCTAGGGTTTCTTCTACACCTTTCAAAAACATTACCTGGGCCACACCTGTGAGAATTGGGGAAACCCCTGGTTATTTTTGTAGGTCAGAAGAAAACTCAAGAAAAGAAGATAAAAATTTCAAGATAATTCAAGAAAATCAAGAAAAAAATCTGAAGATAATGAATAAAGAAGATGCAAAATATTTTTGTGATGATCTTCAAGATCAATTTTTGGGCCTCCAGCATGAGGTTAAACTGCAGAAAATTTTGAAGCATGATGATCGTCAAGATCAATTTTTGGACCTCCAGCATGAGGATAAACTGCACAATTTTAGAAGATGTGATTCAGAAGACGAATCAAGTTCTGAAGATTTGGAAGTTCGAAGTGAGGATGAAGATGAGGAATTGCGGAAAAGTTTTGGAGTGGTGAGATTGGGGTCTAAAAGTAAGTCCTCCCAATTGTGCACCGCTAGGGTTTCTTCTACACCTGTCAAAAACATTACCTTGGCCACACATGTGAGCAATGGGGAAACCCTTGGTTTTTTTTCCAGGTCTGGTGGTGAAGAATTCCTGAAGATCCCTCAAGTTGAAGGTGGAGCGGCAAAGTATAAGAAGTTAGCGCAGAAGATTAGGCCTGTCAATGAGCCTATGCCTGTGGGTTTGAATCCGCCTTTGAAGAGACCTCCTTTGTCAAGAGATCCGTACTGTACTCCTTTGGTGAAGAATCCTCCAGAATTTTTAGAGACAGCGAGGGTGACCGTGGAAAGATTGAAAGTTGTTAATTTTGGTCCTGATGGGTGGTTGTCTGAGGAAGAAAAGAAGTTGTTGTTGCACGTTATTGTGCTAAGGGAAAAAGCGGTGGCATTTGTTGAGGAGGAAAGGGGTGTTCTGAAGCACTCTTATAGGGAACCTTACTTGATTCCTGTTATTTGTCATGAACCTTGGCAAATCAAACCTATTTCGATTCCAGCAGCTATCAGAGAGGATTTTGTGGAGATTATTAGGGAAAGAGTCAGGACTGGGTTATATGAACAATCAACATCCAGTTACTCAAGTCCGGTGTTCTGTGTAAACAAGCAGAATGGAAAGTTGAGGGTGGTTCATGATCTTAGAGCCTTGAATAGAGTCACTATCAAGACGCTGGTATGCCACCAAGTGCAGAGGATTTTGTTGAAGCTTTTGCTGGAAGGATGTGTTATGGTTTGGGTGATATTATGGGTGGTTATGATGAGAGGGAACTCCATACGGATTCAAGGCCTCTCACAACTTTTGAGACTCCTTTGGGAATATTTCAGCTCACTAGGTTGCCTCAAGGAGCAACTAATTCAGTGGCAGTTTATCAAGAACAGATGGCTTGGATTTTGCAGGATGAGGTTCCTACTCATGCTGGTATTTTTATTGATGATGGTGGAATTAAAGGACCATCCACTGATTATGGTAATGAGGTGTTAGCGGAGAACCCTGGCATAAGGAGGTTTGTGTGGGAATTTGCAATAACTCTAGAGAGAGTGTTGTTCCGGATTGAAGAGGCTGGCTTGACCATTTCAGGGTCAAAATTCTGTTGTTGTGTTCCTGCTTTGGAAATTCTGGGTCATGTGGTGTGTAAAGAGGGAAGGATTATGGCGAAGAAGAAGATTAATAAAATTTAGGGATGGCCAAGCCCTAAAAATACTACTGAAGTCAGAGGATTTTTGGGTGTATGTGTATATGTCAGGATTTTCATTAAGGATTTTTCTTTGTTGGCTTCACCTTTAAGAAGGTTGACCAGAAAAGATGCAGATTGGGAATGGACTGAGGAGTGTGAAGAGGCTTTTCAGAAGCTGAAAAAGGTTGTTGGTGAAGATATAATTCTTCACAAGTTGGATTATGGTGTTGGTGCTGGAAAGATTAATCTGGCAGTGGACTCAAGCTATATTGCTGCTGGTGCTGTTTTGTCTCAGGAGGATAAGACTGGGAGGGTCAGGCCAGTAAGGTATGAGTCTGTGGTGTTTAATGAGGTGGAATCTAGATATTCTCAACCTAAGTTGGAATTGTGTGGCATAGCTAAAATTTTAAAGAAGCTACAGATGGTTTTGTGGGGGCAGCATTTTGAGCTGCAGGTGTATGCAAAATCTTTGGTTCAGATGATCAATACACCTAGTCTTCCAAATGCTCCAATGACTAGGTGGGTGGCATTTATTCAACATTTTTCTTTTGACCTGGTACACAAACCAGGTAAAACTTTTACTATGCCTGATGGGTTATCAAGGAGGCCACCTACAGATGAGGATTCTGATTCTGAAGAGTTTGACGAAGATGTTCCAGTGATTAGGGCCAGCACAAAGGGTGCTGAGGATTTTTCTTTCCTCCCCCATGAGGCTAAACTGGATGATTGTTCTGACCTCCCCCAAGAGGTTAAACTGGCTGGATCTGATCTTGATTCTGGTGATCAGGATGTTTTTGTTGATGAAGATGGAGTTGTTGTTTGGGACAGCTCAAAATTGGAAAAGGGTGTTTTTTTTAGTGAACTGGATTCTCACAAGGTTCAGTGGAAAGAGAAAGACGTGCCAAAATTTAAGGATTGGTGTCCTGGTTGGGCTGCTCAATTGGCTCATGTTCACACTGGTGATTTTGATGACAGAGTTGTACCCTTGGATGTTGTTTTGTTGGAATTTGAAGATGAGACCTGGGGTCAATCTGGGTTTTATTTTATTTTGGTGGAATATCTGTTGACCTTGGAGAGGCCAGATAGTTGTTATGATGAAACTTGGTTGGCAATCAAGAAGAAGAGTCCTGGATTTTATGTGTCAGGAAGGCAGTTGATGAGAAGGAGACATCGTAATCCTCAAGTGGTATTGACTCAGAAGAAGGGTTAAGAATTTGTTTTGAAGTCTTTGCATGAAGATCTTGGTCATAGAGGCTTTGGGGAGACTTATAGAAGAGTAGCAGACAGATTTTGGTGGCCGGGTATGAAGTTGGCTGTGCAGGGTTGGGTTCAATCTTGTGAAGAATGTCAAAGAAGAAGTCACTTAAAACCTAAAGAGGTAGGTTGTGCTACTGGAGAATCAACTGTTTTTGGAAGGGTCAGTCTGGATGCTGTCCATATTAAAGAGGGCAGGTATAAATACTTGATTGTTGCTAGGGATGATTTGTCTGGTTGGGTTGAGGCAGTGCCTCTGGTTAATTTGACTGCCAAGAATGTGGCAGAGTTTTTGAAGAAGGAGTGGATTTAAAGGTATGGGTTGATGAAGTTGATGACTGTTGATGGTGGGCCAGAGTTTGGTGCTGAATTTAAAAAAGCTGTGGCTAGTGTGGGTTCTAGGGTTAGAGTGGCTACACCGTATTATCCTGAAGCTGAAGGAATGGTTGAAAGAGGCCATCAAGTTATCAAGAATGCTTTGGTGAAGATGTGTGGAGATAGTGCCGAAAAGTGGAGGCATTATTTACCCTTGGTTTTATTTGCTGATAGGGTCACTGTGAAGAGGACAACTGGCTATTCTCCTTATGAGTTAATGTTTGGTCAGAAAGCCGTTCTACCAGTGGACTTGGAAGCTGTCTCTTATCTTGGAATTGATTGGGATGACGTGCAAACAACAGAAGATTTTCTCTGTGCCAGGATGCAACAGTTGGAATGTAGAGAGGAATGTCAAGAGAAGGCATACTCTAGAATGATGAAGATTAGGAATCAATCAGTCAGATACTGGGACAAGAAGTAAGCTCATAGACTCAGGAATCCCTTAAAACCTGGTTGTTTGGTTTTGGTGTATAATAGAAGTTTGGAGAGTCAGTGGGGAAAAACGTTTGCTGACAGATGGAATGGACCTTACAGAGTCAGATCTCAGGTGTCTGGAGGTTCTTATGTTTTGGAAGAGTTGGATGGTGCAGTCTTGAAAAAGAGGGTGGCTGCAGACCAAGTGAAGATGTTTTATCCCAGAGGCACTAGGCGTGAAGAAGATTGACTCCGCAATGAGGATAAACTACGGACCATTCTTTAATTTTGGTTTTTTTTTTTTTTTTTTTTGTGGTGATGCTATGCATCTGTTTGTTGGAAACTTTTTTGTTAGAGGGTACCCATGGGTGGGGCTTTTAGATTTGATCTTGGCAAGTGTAGGGGTGACTGATGGGCTGGCTGCTCTATCAACAGTTACCCCATATTGTCTGTTTCCAACCCTTTCTCTTAATTTGGTTGAACCCTAGTATTGGTTTATTTTCACAGGTTTTAGTCCTCTATGACTTTAAACTGGAAATTGCTTTGGTTTTCAAGTGCGGGACTCTTCACTCTTATTGGTTTGGATTTTTTGAGTTGAATGTTGTGATTTGTTAGAAGGTACCCAGGGGGGGCTTCTAGATTTTATTTTGGCAAGTGTGGGGGTAACTGATGAGCTGGCTGCTCTGTAGAACAGTTACCCCAGAATGTCTGTTTCAAGTCTTTTGTATTTCCTAGTTGAATTCTAGTTCTGTTGTTTATTATTCAGGTTTTGAGTCCGCTATGACTTTAAACTGGTTTGGGACTGGCTTCTTTATCTTTGGTTCTTTCATATTGGTGGTGGATCACTGGTGGTCTCCCATCATTTTTACTTATTGGAGGGAGCCCACCCAGTGATCATTTCTATGGACCGGACTTTCCCTTATTGGAGCATCTATGGAGCTGGACCTTCTTTGATTTTACAGTGATGTTTTTGCTAGATAGTAGTTTTAGATTATTTTCTTTTTTCTCTTTTTTTTCTTTTAATTTTTTATGGGGGTTGTTTAAAATTATAAAATCAAAAATATAGGGTGTTACCACATCAGGGTCACCTGGATGTGGGCAAGCATTGGTGGGGAAAGGCTCATCAATTGGCCGGGCAATGCTATTTTATTTTTATTTATTTATTTCATGTGTTTCTGTGTTTCATTATTTTTTATTATTTTCTGAATTTCCAAATTTTGAATTTTGTTTTCTGATTAATCATTTAAAAGATTTAATTGTGTATCCACATCAAGGTGCACTTGGATGTGGGTAAGGTATCAGGGGTTCAGCTCATCAATTGGCTGGGGGATACCATTTGTATTATTTTTTATATTTTATTTTATTTCATTTATGTTATTTCATTTCATTTTAATTACTAATTTTTTTATTTTAGTATATCAGTAGACCGTAAAAAAAAAAAAAAAAAAAAAAAAAAAAATTCTGAAATTATTTTTTGTTACTTGTTTTATATTATTTTTATGTTTCTAATCTTTTTCAGGAGCTCATTGTCTGGATGATGAAGCTTCTGGAGGCTGGTCCGGATTGTGATGACGTTTTTGTTTTTTGTTGGGATTGTGGGAAACACTGTGTTCTTTGAAGTGCATCCTGCTGGAGAGATTATAGGGATTGTAATGATCAGGGATTGGATTAGAGGGAAGTTCAGAGGAGGAAGAAGAAGAGGCAGGAATGGAGTGCTGGAGGGTGTGTTTAATGATCCTAGACATTTTCCAGTGGTCGTCCAGTAGGCGCTTTCTCAGGGATTTTTCAAAGTCATTCAAGGGTCCATGAAGGGCAAAGGCTTTTAGCATATTGGAACACATGGTGCTTAGGTGTTTCTTCATGTCTCCATAATCCAGGGTCAAAGAAGTTTCAAGAGTTTGGCCAACTCCAATAATAGATTCAGGAGGAGGGGTGCCAACTAGACAAGAAGAATTGGATCAGTAATTATTTTTGTTGAAGAAATGGAATAATTAATTTGGTACTTACATATTGGAAGCTCATCAAATCTTTAAGCAGCTGGGATTTGGATCTCTGACAATTTTGTTATGGTCATAGTGGGTGGATCAACTAGGGAAGGATATGGATTCTCATGGTCTTCCTCTGAAGGATCCTGAGAAGGTGAACTGGGATGATGAGGTTCCTGGGGCCTAGTTGGAGCAGTGAGATTGTGGTTGTTGTTTTTTTTGTTATTTCTGTTGGATTCAGCTAGAGGAGGTGCTGGTGATGGAGTACCAGGGTTGTTAAAGGATGGAGCAGGAGAGGGGGATTTGGAAGCAGACTGCTCTTTTCTGGATGGAGAATTTGAAGAGATGGAACTGTCAGAAGAGTAGTTGGCTGACAGAGGAGAGGTATAGTTTCTTTGTCTTAGTTGGGGACGAAGTTGTTGTTGTGGAGCAGTGTGTGGTGTTCTGGTTTCTTCTTGGGGCTCTCTGGCAGTTCTCTTAGAAATCTGGTAAATTTTAGTACTTTTGGACTTTGGAAGGATGGATTGCATTTCTCTGGGAGCAGTAGGAGGTAGTTGGTTTGAGTTGTTATTGTTATCTGGGTGAATTTGGCTATTATCTGGCCGTTTTTGGAGGTTTTGGCCCTGATTTTCGCTGTTTGGTGAGGCGGTCGGGCCGCCTGGACGCGGTCTAGAAGCCTAGGGGTTGATTTTTAAGCTTTTGGAGCTAATTTAGCAGTGATAAAAGCAGTTTCTTGAGAAGCTAAGGCTGGTCTTTTTGGAAGAGTGCAGGAAGCTGAGCTTCTGGATCTTCTGGAAGGAGCTGAAGATAGAGAGGAAGAGGATGGACAAAGTTCTGGAGACCTGGTAGGGGATCTGGAGATGTACTTGTGAGAAGGAGAAGGCGGAGGAATAGGATAGTGGGCATCTCTGTCACATTTCTTTTTTTTGGAATAGCAGGAGTCACAAGCCCTGTTGTAGAATTTGGCTTCTGGATTTGGAAGAGTGAATGTGCAAGGTCTGCACATGTGTATGCACTGTTTGCAGGCATAGTCCCTTGGAGCAGTGAAGCAAAGAAGAGTAGAGGAGTCAACAGCAGGGGATCTAGACATGATTTGTGGTGTGAAAGGTGATGAAAAGGATAAGAGAAGATTTTGTCAGTGATGAATAGAAGATGAAGTGAAGGTGGACGCTCCGTGGGTCTGGCTGTGTGTGTGTATTGCATGAAATTGGCTGGGTCAGATTCATGCAAGATTCTGTCAGTCCTCTATGACTCTAAACTGGAAAATTTATAAGTCCTCCAAGACTTTAAACTGGCTGGTTTCAAGATTTTATCAAGAAGTAGTCCGTCAAGACTTTAAACTGAACACTGTGTTAGTCCCCCAAGACTTTAAACTGAGGGTTGTAAGTCCCCCAAGACTATAAACTGAGGGAAAAGCTTTTGTTGTTGGAGTTGTTTTGAAAGATTGGTGGAGAGTATCGACAGGGGGAGCCTCCGAATTTAGGAAAGGCAAGTTTGGGGGTAATTGATGGGCTGGCAGCTCTATTCACAATTACCCCAGAATGTTAGTTTTTTCTCTGTGTCTTAATGTGATTGATCTCTGGTTCTGGGTTTATTATTTAGGTTTTTGAGTCCCCCAAGACTTTAAACTGAGGGTTTTTGAGTCC
Organism: Hemileia vastatrix; assembly: GCA_030280995.1. Classification (NCBI taxonomy): domain Eukaryota; kingdom Fungi; phylum Basidiomycota; class Pucciniomycetes; order Pucciniales; family Zaghouaniaceae; genus Hemileia; species Hemileia vastatrix. Next base: position 22,787,177 of record JASXTE010000004.1, on the reverse strand, counting down.
CCCAAGACTATAAAATGAGGATGGTCCCCCAAGACTTAAAACTGAGGGTTGTTTGTGGTTACATCCTATAGAGGGTGTGGTCAATTTTTCTTTTCTGAATCAAACTCAAGTACTAGTGGAATTACAGAGTGAATCAAGAGATGAAATGAAATGTTCAGAATTAGCCTTGAACTGGTGAATGAGGTGTCTTCTGTTCTCAATGTCCTGTGGATCTCTAGCAGGAGTGGATTGGAAATAGTGAAGCAGAATTTGTTTCTGTTGAGATGTGTGTTGTTGGAACTTGGCCTTGATAGTGGGCAAGTGCGTTGGTGTTGGTGGTGCAATGGATCCTACATTGTTATCATCACTATCAGAAGAGGAAGGAACTGAGAAGTTATCAGTTTTAAAGTTGAAGTAAGAAATGGATGTTCTTTACCATCAGATGGACCAGGGATGGGGGAACTAGTTGCTTTATGGGTTGTGGCACTCTTCTGGGAAGGGTGGAGCTTTTTGATTAATCTGGGTATCAGGATGGATGGCCTAGATCTTTTGGTGCTGGCAGAAGAAGGACCAGGTTGAGGCGGAGGTGAATCTGTTGTAGAAGAAAGTGGACCAGGTCTGTGGCAGGTCTTCTTTCTGGAGTGGCAGACATCGCAGGACGTTCTGTATGGATGAACAGGTGGTGTTATGGCGCAGATTAAATTATTGTTGATGCAGTATTGGCAGGGGCCCATTTCAGAGGCAGATTTGGAAAGGAGGTTAAACATGGTGGTTGGATGAAGAAAGAATGTGGACATTGTCAATTGGAGGGAGGATGTGGTCTTCCAACATTGGCAGGGGCCTTTGTTGTGTGATTTGGGGCTGTTTGTGCATGTCTTAATTGACATCTGTTAAGGAATTTGGTATTTTTCTCGTTTTATTCCGTGGATATTGGGTCTGTGGATATGTGGGTACTATCATTGGATAGCCCTGGTATTTCTCTATATTTTATGTCTTGAAGACATTTTTCATATTCTGAGTTTTAAGGGGTCATTTCCTCATTTTTCATTTATAAAAGATTGCTGTTTAATTTTGTTTTTTGTGTTTTACAGGCTAACCTTAAGTCTTAGGGTTAAGTGCTTAGTACCATTTGATAGAGCTAATTTTTCTCTATATTTAATGTCTCAATGTTGTTATAGTGAAATTCCGTGTTTTAAAGGTTTTAGTAGTTGTAGCTAATTTTTCTAAGTAGATTAGTGGTTTTTATTGGTTTTCTGGCTTCAGGGAGGCCGGGCCGCTTCAGGCGGCATCTCCGACGTCGGGCGGCCCGCCTGCCTCTGTTTTAGGAGGTTGGGGAGCGCTCCAGGAGGGTTTTTTATGCAATTTGGCAGGTACAGGCGCCAGATTGGTGGGTGCGCATGGGCTCTTAGTTAGTGGTCTGTGTGTAAATAGTGAATAAGACAGTTTGGGGCAACCTTAATCATCATACAACCATCCGGAGGTGATCTCATTGTTCCTCACTCAGTTTTCACTGTTTTCTGGCCACAATTGGCTGTGTTTGTTGCAAGTGAGTTCTTCATTTAACTTAACTTTAGCAACTTTTTTCTCTGTTATAGTCTTGCAAGATATAGCAAGTATTATTGCTGTCTCTGGTGTGGATTTGCAGCCTACATCAAGTATCTTTGCTGTCTCTGGTGTGGACTTTGTTCTACATTTCAGTTCTTTGGTCTGGTAGTCTATCTGGTGACTACTTTCTTGGCTCATCAAGCAGTCAAGTGTGTTTAAAAGGGGTCTTTAGCAAAACAGGAACCAACTTACTTTAGCAAGTAAATCTCACTCTATTTTTCTAAAGGGACAGGGATTTTCTCTCTGGTTTTTCTCCAACTCCCTTGGTCAAGGCCTATAGCTAGTGCTATAGGATTGTCTACAACGTCACTGATGTCTCAGATTGATTTAATTTTTCTACCCAAAGGGGGATAAGTGAAAAAGAAAAGTATAAAGTATAAAGTACATGCCACTCCGCAGCTTTGAGGGAACCTGACTTTTTAGATCCTACTTGTTTTGGCACCTGTGAAATCCAGGAAGGTTTTTTTGTTTGCTCAATTACATTCCACACTGCCTCTAGCTCAGTGGCTGACAATTGTGGATTTCTAGTTCTTTTGCTTTCTATCTCTTTGCCCTTCTTTTTATGTTCCTTACTTCTAATAGTCTCAAGGGATGAATTAGATCTTTCACTTTTGGATATACTAATACTTTTTTGCCTTAAGTTGTAGGTCTAATTTTGACTTCCACTTTCAGAAGCATGTTTGGAGCTAAACTCTAAGGTTTGAAAGTGATGTTCCGAACTTGATGACTTTGTCCTGCTTTTTGATCCTTCCGATTCAGCTCCTCCACTATCCATTCTAAGATATGTTTGTGACAGTCTCATTGTACTTGTATATTGTAGTCTTTTATTCTGTCCCACTGGTTCAATATTATCGGCATAAGTGCTGATTAAGCTGCTTCTACGTTTTTTATATTGCTAATTTAAAAATATATCAGAACATGCATCATAATTGTCTCTTCTTACATGCCAATTTTTTTCCTTTGTCAGCTTTTTTTCTAGGTCAATTGCGGCATTTTGTATTAGATAATAACTTAGACTGTGATCTTTAAGATTTCAAAGCATGTGTGAATGCATCAAGTCAATTGAGCAATATTCCATAGGATGCCAATATACAAGGTTATTCATCTTGCTCCATCAAACCCCTTGACTCCTAAAAATAGATACCCGCTCCCAATGTGACTGACACTTCTTCCACTTCTCTGCCCAGTGCATATGATCCTCATGAGTACGTAAGGAAAATTTTTTGACTTGATGCTCACCAATTTCATCTTTTGAAATATGATAGACAGAGCAGAGCTTAGTGGCTGAGTGACTTGCAAAACCAGCAATCTTTAGCATCCCTGGAATGTCTCCTATTAAAGAGAATAATGCAGCCCTTATTTTTTGGCCTTGTGGATAGTGAAGGGTTTTCCAATAAATATTCCATCCCATAGAGTCTTTAGTTCATTGACAAGAGGCATCAGAAAATGATTTATTTGTTCACTTGTTTGCTCAGTTGGACCAGGAACAATAGCATACAAAAATAGATTTTTGGTTTTGTATCAATCTTCTGTAGGCAAGTTCATACACACCAGCAAGATATTACCCACAGATTTCTGATGACCTCCAATACAATTGCCACCTGGCCTAAACCAGTCAACATATGAACTAAAAATTAAATTACCTTGTGTTTTTGTATATCCATAAACACTTCTATTTTGAGTCCTAGAAATATCTGGAAAATTTTTCCATACAAAACCATCATATACATCTTTCATCACATCCCTTTCCATGTTTTCTAGAAAATCATTTTTTTTTCTCAATCAGCATCTCAAATTCGATTAGTTTAAGCTTTCCTGAAAGTTATTCAACCAAACTTTTGTGATGAAATGTTTTAGGAGGATGGTAGATTGCTTCTTCTTGTTTGTACTTTGCCAAATACAAAATTTCATCACAATTGACAGTTTCTTCTCTCTGTCCTAAATCTTTCAAAAAGTGCTTTGAGGATGAATAAAAAGGTTGAGTACAAGATAATATTGATGGTTGGTGTTTGGGGATATACTCATAAAGAGCAAAGCACTTAGCGCAGCATGTCTTGGTGACAAATAATGGATTGAGTTGCAATAGAGTAATAACTGTCTCTATAGAAAGGGGAATCAGGCTTATGATTCTGCTAGCATCTAGTTTACCTACATCACTAAGAAGTTTGTGTTTGTTGACTTCATCTTGCAAAAATTCAGCACAACCTTCTTTGCTTAAATGATGGATAAGAGAAATTTTTGCTGCTTGCCACATTATCTTTTGGCTATAAAGCTCTTCCGAATTCAAATTGTTTGACTGTGGTAGAGATTGAATTGTTTCCTAAACAGGCTGCCCCTAAGCAAAGAAAAAAAATAGAGATTATTTGAAACATAATTTCTCTTTATTTACCAAATATTTATGTCTTACAAGATCTTGGATGTTGTATCCTAAGTTAGGTGAAGCACTGGATGTACCAACCATCTGTGCTTTGCAATTTCTTTCCTCTTCATGTTTGGAGTATGACTAAGATGTTTTGAAAGATACACCAACTTCAAAGCTTCCCAATGGGGTCTGATGCTTTCTTGATGAACATCCAAGCTCTTCACATTTACAAACGTTGTGGTCTTCCAACATTGGCAGGGGCCTTTGTTGTGTGATTTGGCGCTGTTTTTGCATGTCTTAATTGACATCTGTTAAGGAATTTGTATTTTTCTGGTTTTATTCCGTGGATATTGGGTCTGCAGGTATTTGGGTACTATCATTGGATAGCCCTGGTATTTCTCTATATTTTATGTCTTGAAGACATTTTTCATATTCTGAGTTTTAAGGGGTCATTTCCTCATTTTTCATTTATAAAAGATTGCTGTTTAATTTTATTTTTTGTGTTTTACAGGCTAACCTTAAGTCTTAGGGTTAAGTGCTTAGTACCATTTGATAGAGCTAATTTTTCTCTATATTTCATGTCACAATGTTGTTATAGTGAAATTTTGTGTTTTAAAGGTTTTAGTAGTTGTAGCTAATTTTTCTAAGTAGATTAGTGGTTTTTATTGGTTTTCTGGCTTCAGGGAGGCCGGGCCGCTTCAGGCGGCATCTCCGACGTCGGGCGGCCCGCCTGCCTCTGTTTTTTGGAGGTTGGGGAGCGCTCCAGGAGGGTTTTTTATGCAATCTGGCAGGTACAGGCGCCAGATTGGTGGGTGCGCATGGGCTCTTAGTTAGTGGTCTGTGTGTAAATAGTGAATAAGACAGTTTGGGGCAACCTTAATCATCATACAACCATCCGGAGGTGATCTCATTGTTCCTCACTCAGTTTTCACTGTTTTCTGGCCACAATTGGCTGTGTTTGTTGCAAGTGAGTTCTTCATTTAACTTAACTTTAGCAACTGTTTTCTCTGTTATAGTCTTGCAAGATATAGCAAGTATTATTGCTGTCTCTGGTGTGGATTTGCAGCCTACATCAAGTATCTTTGCTGTCTCTGGTGTGGACTTTGTTCTACATTTCGATTCTTTGGTCTGGTAGTCTATCTGGGGACTACTTTCTTGGCTCATCAAGCAGTCAAGTGTGTTAAATAGGAGCTTTAGCAAAACAGGAACCAACTTACTTCAGCAAGTAAATGTCACTCTATTTTTCTAAAGGGACAGGGGATTTTCTCTCTGGTTTTTCTCCAACTCCCTTGGTCAAGGCCTATAGCTAGTACTATAGGATTGTCTACAACGTGAAAAAATGGTGGCATTTTAAGACTTCTGGATATAAGAAATATGTTACTGGATGGTAGCAATTGAACAAACTATTTATTTATTGTGAAGCACTTACTAAAATAAGCTAATTTTTACGTCTCAATAAGTTTATCAACAAGTAGGTTACCATGGATTTCTTTGAAAGTTTCTTTCATGCATATCAACCATGCATTAAGTAGGTATCCATAATGTGCATCAGCAAAATGATTCAGACTCACTACATTTTACAATGTTGCATACATGTTTATCAAACAGCTTATTTTTCACAAAGCATAATACTATAAGAGAATACAAATTGATTCCATTTTTAAATATAGGAAAAACTATGATATAACTTGAATCAAAATAATACCATTTAATTTATAATAATAAAGTTATTTAAGTGTTGCTGTTTTTTTTCTACAATCACCTGCATTAATAAAATTCTGCCAACTAACAGAAAAGTTTTCACTAATAATCACTATAAGATATAAAAAATTTTATAATATTTATTTTTCACAATACAGAATTACAGTCTGAAAAATAAATATTTTTTCAACAAAATATATTATTTTAAAATTTTCAAATCTAAGAGGTCATCAAAGTAAAGCTTCCAGAATCCAAAAAACAGAATTTTTATGTCAAGTTGCTTATTCAAAACTCTGAAAAATTGGTTTGGTTTCCAAGTAATCTTGGTAAATAAAATATATACATACTAATAAGGTGTTAATATAAATTTTTGAAAAAGTTTTTCAGCACAATCAACAAGCTCAAATAAGGTCATTATTTGCATTAAAATATTATCAAAATAAGTTTGAAAATCAAAATGATTCTGCATTATATTTTTACCCATCTATCATGGAATAATTTTATATTACAGCTGAGTTATTTCCTTTTGAATTAATTATGAACATAAATAGATATCTATATTTTATAGAGAAAGATATTCATGAGAAACTTTATCTGTCTGTCCACTCAACTCTTCATTATTAATTATTTTCAAAATAAAAAATTCATTATAGTAGTGTTTTTGTTGCAATAGCCTTTCAAAATTTTATATTTTTGTTCATTTTGCTTTCATAATGTATATGATGAGCTCTAGTTGTTCTTATTCTCCTTAGGGAAAAATACCTACTAATACCTGTGTACTTAATAAAAGATTCAATGAGATACTCCCTCAATCAACTTCTAATTTTATCATGTCTATTTACAATTTCTGTTGTGTGCTTTTGAATATTTCACTTCATTCTAATGAATGGAAGCTGAACCCCACTGAAGAACAACTACATATGTTTTCATTGTTCAATAAAGCTCTCTCAACATTGATATTAATTTGCCATATCCTGAACAAAATTACCATGTTTCTGAACAAATCCCTGCTATATTCCACAATGCTTTTATCCACTTTCTTCATCAATGCAACTTTCCTGGAAAAAATTTTGCTTGGAATCTTGATTGGTTTCACGAGTGGAATCAAGTTTTGGCAAAAAATATCATTAAGCACTGGGTTAAAGCTATGGAAACTAATTATTTGGTTTCTTATTCAATGGACTCTACTCATATTTCCTACCTATATCAAATGGGTTTTCTTCACCACTTGTTTATAGGTTATGCTGATAAATTACAACTCGGAAAAGATTCTGATAGTTTCCGTGAAATAGTTAAAATAAGAAAGTATAAATATAAAATAAAAAAGAAAGTAAGAACTAATATTTTTATCTTATTTTTTGCACAAGCTTATATAAATTTGACAATCTTTTTCAGAATTATTTTAACCAAACTCACCTTCTTAAACAACTTCCAAGTGGTGAAACCTATGAGAATCTTTTCAAAAACGTCAAATGTTGCTCAGACACCAAAATCAATGATGAAGGTTCTTTTAAGTGGATTTAATTGCCATGGAGATCTGAAGAACTCTCAAGACTTGCACAAAATCTCAACCAGAAACACATTCAAATCCAAGAAAATTCCTCTTATTCAGGAGAAATACTTAAGAACTTGGCATTATATGATAGATTAAATTTGGTATCCTCAATTGAGACTCACTTTGATTCTTTTCCAGTCCCCAGGGGTTTGCCAAGTGACTGCTATTCTTCATTATATCTTGCTTCTCTTAATCCTCAACAATTAATACTTCTTTATTGTCAAGCCCCAATAAATATTTCCTACATACTTAAACAAATTTCAAATTCTAATGTGAGTAATTGATTAATTCCCTAATCAATAATCTAGCAGACTCATATTACTTGTTTCCAATGTTTGGGACACTTAGCCTTAAAAAATTAGAACAGATAATTATTTTTAGCCATGATGCAACTTTATTTAAAGAAAATTTCACATACATTGATAGCTCAATCTTTTTTCTTTGTATCTTATAAACTCTTAATTCAATACTTCTGCTTACAAAATACTTGAGTACATGAACTTTATTTTGTTGGCCCATTCTATACAGACAATCAACTGCTTGCTGTTCAACTTCTGGATTCCAATTAGGCTCTTGTTTCAATATATTAAACAAATTCTCTTTTCAACCTTTTTTATTTCAATATAAGACTCTTTGACTTACCATTATATATACATTTTGTGCACACCTCAAGTCTATTCCAACTCCTTCAGCCTTGATTGTACTAAGCAAAACTTGACATCTTTCATCATTTTTGAATTTGTCAAGATTTTCATCCCTTTTTTTCATGCTAAACTTTCCTAAAAGCTCTTTGTAGATAATTCCATGCTCATCTAAAGCCTTTTTTATACTGTTTCAATAGATAAAATATTGAAATGTTGTTTAATCTAAAAATAAGTTATTGAGATAATTAATAGAATTACTTACATTTCCAAAAAGTCTGCATATTCTGAAAATACAAAAGCCTTGGTACAAATTATCCCCCTTTCTCTTCTTAAGAAGATTTCTAAATGACTGATTAGATGTATAATATTTGCTGAATGTTTCCATGTGAAAGGAAATGTTGGAGGTTAATCTGGGTTTTTGTAGACAGGGTGGTTACAAAATTGCTGTAAAATTGACAGTTTTCGGAGAAACTCAGCTGAGTTCCAAGGGAGGTTGGTGTTTCAAGAAGGCCCATAATACTCAGAAAAAAGTTCTTGAAGCTTTGTAAGTCTTGAGTGCCAAGGTTCTGATAATTCTACAGATATTCCTTGCTCAATTTTTTGATGAAGTGATAAGATTGCTTCTTTAATCCTCCGCAGGCATATGACATTCATGACAGTATTTATTGATTTTATTGAGCTAGAGCTTCCTCTGTTTAAGGAATTTATAAGAAAATTAATCCACAACCAGTTTTCTTGCCATCTTTCAATTCTGAGAAATAATATAAGGCTTTGAAGATCAGTTGTCTGGTTCTGAAGTGGTGTCCCTGTCAAGCATAGTTAATACTTAGCCTCCAAGGCTGATATATTCTGATTCTTGTGCAACTTGGGATTCTTGATCAAACTTTTAAATTATGTTGAACATTTCATCAGCTTTTATAATATTATATTCAAAAACTTTAGTGATTCAAATGAATGCTTACTGAGCCTCATCTAAAACTATTCTGTACCAAATGAGTTTATGAGTTACTGGCGGAATAGGTTGAGGAGTTTTCTTTGAAGAAGATGGACTTTCTGTCTCATAGGTAGTCAAAACAGCTTGTTGGTTCTGAAGCTCCTCAAAATTAATTTCTTTGAATCCTTCCCATAAAGAACCTTGAAAGGTTGTGCATTATCTTCAAAGTGAATTCTTATTTCATTGACCCAGTTTGATAATGTTGCAAGTGGGCAAATGATGAGAGTTTCTGATGTCCTATCTTTCTCTTGTCTACCATTCAAGAGTTGGAATTTTCTGGCTTCACTTTGAGTTTCAGTAATTAGGCCAAGAGTTGAGAGGGTCTTTCCCAAGCCCATATCATCAGCTAGAATTGAACTGATTCCTGCAGAGGATAACTCTTCTTCAAGAATTTGTTCATAATAATTATTAAAACCTACTCTAAGACAGCTGTTGTCTGCATGCCTCCACAGGCTTTGTCACCGGACGAACTACGCACAAGGTCAAGGGTGTTCCTGGAAGTGAGATGAGGAGAGTAGTTTAGAAACTTCTTCAAAGCACAGAGGAAATGTTCGAGGAAGTGATTCAAAGATGACTTGAAGGAAGAACTACTGCTTCGAGATATGTTCGATAAGAATTCTAATATAATTTAAAGGTAATATTAATATTCTTAGGATCTCACAATGGGTTGGAAACTCAATAATCAAAGATTTAAGCTTTAGAAATGATTACTGAGAAAAATAAGGAAATGTACAATAATAATGATTTAACCTAAAACTTTACCACTATTAACTATATATATGTTTTATAAATTAATTATAAAGAAATATCGAACCAAAATCGAACCCCTTTTAAATCCATTACTCCTCCTTGCATTGACCTCATGCCCATCCATCATTCCACACACCACAGACCTCCAAAAATACACCCGTTACACCTTGACCCTCCTCACTAACATCCGCTAACCCTTTAATCCTCCGCTAACCATCCCGTCTATGCTCACTACCCCTTTTAATAACCCACAGATACTTAATAAACCTTTTAGCGGACTATTACATTAACTATTGCGCTGTGTGTTGCTTATTGAGGAAAAGACTAAAACACACTATTGAGAGATTGACTAATTTAGATTTAAAGTTTAGATTAGTGCAGTTGAATAGTTAGTACACAAAGGAAAGTCGTAGTTGCTATGTAGAATTGTTTTCTGCGCTTTGAGTATGGATTTAGACCTCTGTATTATTGATTTAATGAGCTGCTTTTTCCTTGAGTGTCACGTGGAGCGTGACAGGCTTTCTAACTTTTTGGATAAGTTATTTTCATTGTCTATCATAAAATTTATAGCTTGAATCTGATGCGTTTTCAGAGTTGTTTTGATACCACATATAGATAGATTTGCCATTTTATTATTCCTTGTCCCAGAAATTTCAGAGGTTTTGTGAATACAAGAATGAGGAATATTGAAGAAGAAGGTTGGATTGTAGTGTAGAATTGGTGTCAAATTAATTTGAGCATTTAGAAATACTTCTTTAGCCTGACTAATAAAATCATTCAAACAAAAAAGGAGGCCACAAATTCTATACTGCCTGTTCAAAAGTAGAACCAAGTAAGAGCAAAAGTAGTAAGGTATTTGGGGTTTTAAAGCCCTTTTCAAAGTTAAAATTTGATATCCAGATCCAATTTCTCCAAGTAGTTGTCCAATTTGGCTTCTCTGTTTGTTAAAAAGATCACCAATAGGTTTTGCTTCTCCTTCTTTAAATAATCCAAAAACATGAATTAAAGATCTTCCTTGTTGCATAATAACTGGAGTGGATACTTCATCAAAAACAGATCTTTCTTTTGGAAAAATAGGCTTAAAATTTAAAGAGAATTGTCCGATGCATTTTAAATTAGAAATTTTAATAAATTAATTTTATGGTGATGGTGGTAGTTTAAAGAAAGAGAGGGTGAGAGCAAAGTTTTGAAAGTGAATAAAGTAGAGAATATATATAATATTGGATGAATATTCAAAATTGAATTTTTCATGTATGTTAATAAATAATTTTGACTCACATTTTAATAATAACTAAATACAGATATATAATTAAAAAAAGTGCATTATTTTAGAGCCTAAGTTTTGTGCCAATATATTAAAATTAGTTTCTTTAATAGTGTAAATTTTAAAAAAAATTCATTACTATTTTTTCCCCTTATAATATATATATTTCTTTTTCTCCTACATTTAATTTTTTGAACATTGTCTTATACTTTTTTATTCCAAGGAACAATAAGAAATATCTATTGATAAGGGCTCAATATCAACTTTTGTCTAGAAAATTTAAAATTATGTGGAAATTTTTTAACAGAGTTATATTTTTATTGATAAAATTTTTAAAAAGGACTTAAATAGTATTCTTTTTTATATTTTTGCAAAAATAAAATTGATAATTGAAATAATATTCCAGACCTAGTATACTATGTGTCATTTAAGATATTTCTACTAATATCAAACCTGACCTCCCAAAATTAAATGGATCTAGATATAAAGTTGAATATTATGGTATGTTAAGTGTTGTGGCTCAACCATTGCTCAAATTTGGTCCAACTGATGCTCAACTTAAATCCAAAGCTCTGCTCAAGAAGGGGTAAATTGAGGCTCAATTTAGGGCCAACTTCCTTTTCAAAAAATTTTCACATAATTTAAAAACAGTTTCCTAAGTCTTTCAAAACATTTCCCCAACAATTTCTTAACCTCTTCCTGAAAGTTTTAAATAGAGGGAACTGCTAGCAGTTCACCCCCTGATTTCACGTGGTGTTGGTTAGGGGATTTATGATTTGGCTGTACTCCCTTTAGCTCTTCCGAATTTCTGTTCATTTTCTGGAATCATATCCTGCTGTTTTTTGCACCTGTTATACCTCCTTTAGTATGTAAGATCGGGACTCCTCCAGTTTCAGAACCTGTTTTTCCAGATGGGACTTTCAGTCAGTCGTCTAGAAGAAGATAAGAAAAAGGGAACAGGAATAGAGGAGGAAAGGGTAAAAGGAAATAAAGGTTTATAGGGAATAAAAGAAATAAAGATTTAATTTATTTAAAGTGAGACAATGACAAGTTTACTTGACAGATGACACAACAATGAGGATTTATTTAATAACAATATTATTTGATGTAAGGGTTCTGCGCGGATCACCCTTATAACTACTATCAGACTCAAGGCAACCTTTGAATAGTTCTATAGAATTTAAATTAGAATTTTGATACTAATAAAAAATAATATAAACGTAATATAAAAATATATTCAAGTTGTTGAGTGTATAATAAGTGATGATGCTACAGGGAATTATCCAAGGCCTTTTTATAGGCAATGGGTCCTCTGAAGCACTACAACTGACTATATTCAAAATAGTAATAAAGTAAAACAAGAAGATTAAAGAAGATATTTTTAACATAGTAATTGAGAGAAAAATATACGAAAATAATAAGAATCCCAATTAAGAAAATAAATTTCCCATCCCAAATTCCCAAATCAGTTAATATAAAATAATGAGTAACTAAAAAACCCTGTGACCTAAGAACTATGGGAAAAATAATTCAAAATAAGTATTACAATATGTTTTCAGCATTTTTAAGTGAAACAAATAACATGTTTTGACGTAACAAGGTATGTAATCAATTTAATTCAGTGTAAATTAAAATGATTTAATTGTTTTCATTATGTAATTAAATAACTAATTTAAATGAAACAATTAATTAATTCAAATTGAGAATTTATAATACTATTTTATAAAATAAGTACTATAATTTATTTAATTTTTTTCTGACACAATTAAGGGTCAAAAGAAGCGCCCAGTTTGATTGTTTAATAACATATGAAGTTTTATTTAATATATAAATTTAAATAATTAATGTAATTACATTATAAGTCAATTTTACATATATAATTATAATATATGTTAGTAATTAATTAATTATAAATTTATAATTATTAAATACATAAAAATGCGCCATTATTTGTAGAATATAAAATATATTATGCTTAATTTAAATGTATAAATAATTTTTATAACAATAAAGTTAATATAACACTTATATTTAATAAGATACTTATATAATTTTATTATGCAATAAAATATTAATTTATATACATCAAATGCAATTATTTATGCCCTCTTTTAGATCCAATAAGTTAACATATCATTTACTGGGCTCCTGGTATAGCCTGGCTGACAGGGACAGTCTATCCTGAAGAGGAGGTGATGTCTTTTTTATAGTTATTTTTTAACAAGGTGTTTTTTTCCTCTATGCTCATTGTTTCTGGCTGTGGGTAGGATTAGCCCTCCATAGTGATGTCCTGGTACAGTGTTTTTAGCTTTAGACCTGGTGTTAAAAGCAGGTTTATTACTTACATTGTCCTGTGAAGCACTCATTATGACTTAAATAACTGATTTTTAATGTTGAAAAGATTAAAAACCTGTATGGTAATTAGTAGAGAAAAAATATTAGTAATATAAATACTAATCAAAGCACTGGAGCTTACCCTGAATTTTATCTTTATTTATTTAAATAAAATATAAGAAAATTTCAAAAAAATCTTTTAAAAATTAAATAAAACTTTTTACTAGACCTTTATAAGTTTCAATAACTAGCTTAGTAAGACTTAACCAAATACCAATTTAATTGAGTGTTATATTGGTGTCCAAATACCAAGTCTAATTGAGTTTATATTGGGTACAGTTACTACTGTAAATACATAATTTTTATTATAAAAAATTAGTACAATTATTATAAGGGTTATTATCCACAATCACTGAATTATGATGACCCACTAATGTGCTGCAAGCCCAAATATTTGGTTTGTATGAGATATACTAGAGTAATAATCATGTCCTAAGGCTTACACTAAATAATAAGTAATAATTAAGGAAGGACCCCCTATTGTCAGTGTATGCTAGTATCTTAGTATGATTTAATAGTAAATATTATTGGTACACTACTTATTGATAAATTATTTAGTGATTAAACCTCAGGGGATGACTAATAAAATAGTTATTCTCAATATAAACTCACAACACTTGAATTTTTATGCATGCTAGTGTTGTAAAATAGATCAATAAAATATAGTTATAGCTTATATAAAATAATATCAAATTACAAATGCTTTATAATATATTTATATATGATAATAATTTTTTTATAGTGTTTATTTCAATTTTAGTAAGTAAGTGATGAATAATAACCTGTCAAATCCTCCCTTACTTATACCAAAATCCACTGGAGTGCACAGACCTTCAATACAGATTATCACTGCTACCCCTGGAACTTTCAGCAATTTGAGGGCCCATCACCTCCCCATGGTGTCCACTTCAAGCAGTTTCAACACCAAGACCTCCAGTAAGGACACTTTATCACAATTAATGATACCACAGACCCATACCATAAATAGAATAAACAGATAGAAGTGGATACCATAAAGAAACAGGAACAATAACTCATCCAAGGTGGATATAATGAAACCCAAAGCATATAAAGGAACCAAATTAACTTTCCAAGCCTTCAATAACATCCCCAAGCATCCATATAAACCCATTAATCATATCCTAACCCATAAATCTGTGAAAATCCATCAAAGGAATCAGATTAAGTTGTCCAAACTGGATATATGTGCCTGAAAAAGGTGTAAATACTTTTTTGGGCATTTTTTGTCCTTTGAATACGTCCATATGACCTAAAATAAGCAGAGTAATAAAGGTTATAGGCTATTTAGAGGTTAAAACCCACTTATAGACCTAAATATACATAATATAACTACATATTTCACTGAATATGAGGTTTATATATACATATAAGCTTATGTATGTCCATAATTCCTTATTATCACTTAAGATAAGTATATTATGACACCATTTACGCCTTAATATGTATTATAATGCTATGGATAAGCTATTTAAACTACTATTAGTCATACAATAGTGCAATAATTAAATATATAAGTATTATAACCATATACATAAGTATTATAACCTTATATATAAGTGTTATAGCTATAAATTTAACTTATAAGCTTAATTTACTTTCGTTTATCCTATTTTAAAAATAAGAATTACCCTGACCTGCATATACTTAGGCTGACAGGGACTATGCATTTCAATGGACTGGATTGAATGACAGTTCTAATTAAGAACATATATTACTTTTAAAAAGCAAATTGTATTTTAATCTCCCCAGCACCTCTAATTAGAGCGGGTGCTGATATGTCTTTCAATGAACAGAACAATATATACATTTTATTTCAAAACAAATACATCCTTAAGGACACACTGACTGTTTGCCAAAGGCTTCTCCCATTTCCAAAAACACAAAACAAAAAATTACCCAGACCAACAATTCCTGATACCATCACTATAAACACAACCACTCTCATAAACCTTGAAATACTTATATCAATAACGCAAAAAAATCCCATAATCAAAAATAACAAAAAATTGTCTGACAAAGACTGAGACACTCTTTACTATTACCACTCAATTTTTGGTCATGCCAGCATCCAACAAATTGGAAAGCTCATTAAATGTGCTTTAAAAAATTTGCTTATCAAAAGATATATCAATGGGATACATATCTTGCAAAATCTGTCATATCTCAAAAAGCACAAAATCTACCTCACCACTTTCAACAAACCAATCCTTTGCAAAACTCAAACTTTTGACAGCTGATCTCATTGGCCCTTTAGAAGAAGCAACTTATGATAATAGTTGGTATGCCCTTACTATAAAAGATGTCCACACTTCTTATAATGAATGCCCCATCCTCAAACAGAAATGGTAATAAACTGAAAAAATCATATAAGTCATAAACAGACTGGAAAAACAATGCCACAAACACATGAAGATTTTCCAATCAGAAAATGGTGGAGAATTTCTCAACAAAAACTTGATTCCTACCTGTCTTATAAGGGAATTGTACATGAACTGTCACTACCATACTACCATGCTCAAAACAGTAAAATCAAATGACAAAACAGATCTGTATCTGATATGGGCCACACTATCTTGTTATACAGCTCACTGCTGAAATATTTTTGGGGCTTCTCATACAAATTGGAAGCATATATTCTAAATAGCCTTCCAAATAAAATTTTCCCTAATGTTACTTCATACAAAGCATTTTTTGGTACACCTCCATCACTCCACCTCATTTGACCTTTGGCTCAACAGCCTATGTACATGTTTTCCAAGTAACAAGACAAAATTTAGACAACCGCACCATAGAATGCATACTTATTGGTTTTCCCTTGGAATTAAAGGGTGGATATTTTGGAATCCCAAAACAAAAGAGTACTTGCCTCTTCTTGGGCAAAATTAACTCCACATGGAGACCCTTTGAATAACACCAACATAAAATTTATACTAAATGGATGTGAAATTGCTAAATCAATGAGGAGAATAGGTGATTTCACAGCCAAAACCACCATAGATAGACAAGAAGAAATAATATGATCAATCAAGCAAGAGGCTGCATACATAGCATCCTCTTCTCCAAAAACCTTCAAAGAAGCATTAATGTCACCAAATGAAGAGGAATGGAAACAAGCTTGTATAGATGAAATGAATAATATGAGTAGAATAAATTTTTGATCCAGGGAGACAACACCACCCAGTATCAGTATAACTGATTCCAAATAGGTCTTCACTGAAAAGACAAATGAGGAAGTCAATGTAATCAAACAAAAAAGCTAGGTATGTGGCTAAGGGTTTTAAAAAGATAGCAGGAATATATTATAACAAAACTTTTTCACCCACTACTACCTTCACGTCACAGAGAATAATTTTGAATATCACAGCTCTAAAACTGTGGCCCATTCATTCTTTCACATCACAGAAGCATATCTACACAGTGACTTGCAAGAAAACATATGGATCAAGGACCCACCTGGCTTCACCATTGGTGATGGGAAAGCTCTTAAATTAAAAAGTTACTACATGGGACTTTCCAGGATTCTAGATTCTGATGGCTACACATCTTGGGAAAACTAAGATCAAGTGGCTTCACTCTCTTACCATACAACCCAAGTCTATATGTCTTACACCACAAAAGTGATTCCACTGTCAAATGGATTCATGTAGAGGATGGCCTAGTAATGCTAATTAACCTCAACACTCTTAAAAGACTACAATCATTACTTAGCAGCAAACTCACCATCATATGGAAATATGGTCTTGACTCTATTGTCAGAATAAATATCACTTGCAATGAAAAAGATTTTATAATCTCTCAGAAAAAACTCATCAATAAAATATTGGACAAACACCATCCCTCCAACATACAAAGGTCATCCCCCCTACCCACCTCATGAAACCTCACAACAGCTATCAAAGGCAAAACTCCCATATAATCAACAAAATACCTATCCATTATTAGATCCCTAAGCTACATTGCAAGTGGGAGAAGACCCAATCTATCATTTAGTGTCAATTACCTGGAACACTTCTCCAAATTTCCAAAAAATGATCACTGGACCTCCCTAAATCATCTTCTTGGCTATCTCTGCAAAACAAAAGATCAAAAACTTCATCTCTACCCCAACCAAAAAACATCCAACTCACTTTCCTTGATTGTTTATAGCAATGCAAACTGGGGAGGTGAATTTTCCAATTAAACAGGTGGGTCCCTAATCATGCTACAAGAATGTCCCATTAATTAGTCCTCTAGAAGGCTCCCATGTGAAGAAAACTGCACCAGTTATTCTGAATTAATGGTGCTCAGTGCAACTACAAGAACCAGCATATGGATCAAACACCTATTAGAAGATATGATACAATTCATAGGACTACAAAATTTATCATGTGATAACAAATCAACCACAAATGTATCTTCTGACCAGGCATCCAAAAAAAGGACCAGGAATTGTGACTGTGAATTATACTATGTAAACACACAACTATATCAAAATCTAGCTAAAATTACTTGGTTGAACAAAAATGAACAATTGGCCAATCTTCTAACCAAACCACTTGCACCTCAACTACATGACCAAGCAATGGCCAAACTGAAAATACTATAATTTTTTTTCTTTTTTCTTTCTTTTTTCTTCCTTCTAACTTATCTCTCCCTCACCACACAATATGGGGGGCGGACTTGCTAGCAAGTCCGCAACCTTGGACCCAAACTCACCATAGATTGAACACACATTGAGCTATTGATAAAGGAACCATTCAATAAGGGATGAACACCACTCAGCAGAACAGTTTTAGGTGGGTGTTCAAGTAGAGTTCAGTATGGGTTCAGTATGAGTTCAGTCTGAGTTCCATCTGAGTTCCATCTGAGTTCAGGTTGAGGACTTGCTAGCAAGTCCACCCCCTATATTGCGTAGTGTCTATTTATCTCTTATTCCATCTATCTCCACAGTTGCAATAAAACAATAACAATTTTTTTTAAATTATGAATCACAAAAAAAAAATTGCGTTATCTGTCTGTTATCTCTGCATTCATCCTGACATACCTCTCACCCAATGTTAGCATCTTATTGAGAGGCGGGTGTTATATACTCAACTGTGCCACAGTAGCAATAGTTAGTGAGACAATGAAATAAAATGAGAGTTTCTATTTCAATACAACCAAGAGTACCTGAATCAATAGCCTTATCCCTGACCCTTTTGAATAGGCAAATTATTTTTTTTGAGAACAACTTTTACTTTTTTGTCAAAAATTCTGCAAGCTTTTATGACTAAGCTGTATATTTAATAATAGAGATTTATTTAAAATTCCACATAACAGATTAAGCTTAACAATTATGATCCATGACATGAAAAATCATAATAAAATGAATATCTGTCACACCCCCTCCATGGAAAGTACATAAATCTTAAGATAGAAAAGAATAAAAGGAAAAAAGAAGAAGGAAAAATAACAAGGAAAGAAAAGAAAAAAATTATGAAGCTAATAAATGTAAAACAAATTTATCTAGAAGAGTTTTTGTGATTCTTTTAGTGAACACATCAGCAAATTGGTTTGCAGTGGAAAGCCAAGTGCATATAATAGGGAGTGTCAGTTCTGGAAAATCCACACTTAACTTAAGTGCAGAATTCAAACCAAATCAGCACTTAAATTTTTAAAAAAAGTTACTTATTTCCAAAATGGGTGTCATTTATGACCTCAAATCAGCACTTTTTTCCTAATTTTTTTTCACAACCCCATGTGGGCCACATCATTGCTTCCTTTCCCACCCCATCTCTGTCACATGAGTCACTAATACCTCAATCCTCTCATCAATTCTTTGCACACACCCCTCACTAAGATTAGATACATCTTATTGTGAAATTTTAACCAGGCATGTTTTTTTCCTTCTTTTTTTATGTTTTCAACCTCCCCAAAGCAGAAGTCCACCTTCATCAAAGGTCAATTGCTTTTTGTTGATGGCAAATGTAGCAAAATATAAAACAAAAGGGAGAATTGACATCAATCCTAAGTAGAGAAGGAGAGATTTAAAAGCTATCAATCAAAATATAAAAAGGCTTATTTTGCTTCCACTTCCACTGGCTTTGGTATTGTTGATTATGATTTGAAGAATGGAATTACTACTAATTCCAAAAAGCTCAATGTCATGTACCTTCTATATGAGGAAATGGATATTTGTTTTGGTTCCCAATTTAATAGTTACTTTTAATCTTATCAAAAATAGTTATATCATGAGATTCTGATTACACTGTTTTTTTACTGGAATCTAATAGATTGCACTTTTGGAATTTATAATGGTAAAATAATACTGACACCTGAGCAAAAAAGCCTCATCACCAATATAATTTTATCACCCCACCACCAATGGACATTTCTGAATAAAGCTAAGTCAAAAAAATTCTATATCTGTTTCAAATATTTGGCAGTACCTCCCCCTTAATTTTTTTGAAGCAAGGGGTGGGTATCACCAATTTCTTCTAATTCATCAATTTTCTATGTCAGATTTTAAAATTTTGCAATGCCCTCCTATGAATTTTATTGAAGTAAGGAATGAAAATAACCAAATTTTAGAATAATTCCATAAATTAATAAATAAATGAATAAGATAAATCAAATTCCCTAGTTTTAAAGTAATGAAAATACCTCAAGCCAAAATGTGGACCAAGTCTAGAAACTAAGTTTGGGACTTTCAACAGGTATAGGAAAAATGAACCCCATGAAGAAATTAAATGTTTTCATTATTACCCTTTATAAAACACAAGGTCTATGTCTCATTACTTTAGCTTATTAAATTGAAATATCAGCTTTATTTATTACAAATTTATGAAAGAATAAAAAATATTTGATGACTTTACAAATCCCCAAATTTTCTTTATCTACATAAAGGTTTGTAAGTTTAATTAATATACATTATTTTTTTACCTTGTTGATATGTTGGACTAACTTTTGACTGATCTGATAAGAGAAGCAAAAATGAGTGAAGGGTTAGACTTATGGAAATTGTCAGTGTATCTAGCATATAAGTATGATTTAATAGTATTTATTAATGGTCCTACTACTTATTTATAAATGATTTAGTTATTAAACCTCAGGGGAAGACTAATAAAATATTTATTCTCAAATAAAACTCTCAATACTTGGATTCAAATGCATGCTAGTGGTGGAAAATAGATAAATAGAATACAGTTATAGCTTATATAATGATAATATCAATTTATAAATGCTTTATAATATATTTCTAAATGATAATAATTTTATTTAAATTTTTAATTGAATTTTAGTGAGTAAGTGATGTCTAATAACCGTCAAAATCCTCCCTTACTTATACCAAAATCCACTGGAGTGCACAGACCTTCAATCCAGATGATGTCACTGCTATCCCTGGCAATTACAGCACTGTGAGGGCCCATCACCTCCCCATGGCGTCAAATTCAAGAAGATTTAACACACAGACCTCCAGTAAGGACCCTCCATCACAATTACTGATAACACAGACCCATACTATAAATAGAAAATCCAGATAAAAGCGGATACCATAAAGAAACAGGTAAAATAACTAATCCAAAAGAAATAAAATGAAACCCAAAGCATATAAAGGAAAAAAATTAAATGTCCAAGCCCCCAATAACATCCCCAAGCATCCATATTAAACCAGCAATGACCTCCCAACCCATAAATCTGTGAATATCCATCCAAGGAAACAGATTAAGTTGTCCAAATTGAGTGCATGTGCCTGAAATAGATTTATATGCTTCTGTAGGCTTTTTGAATCCACTGAATACGTCCATATGACCTAAAATAAGCAGAAAAATTAAGTTTATAGGCTATTAAGAGGCTAAAACCCACTTATAGACCTAAATATACATAATATACTGCACATTTCACTGAATATGAGATTTATGTATACATATAAGCTTATGTATGTCAATAATTACTTAATATCACTTAAGATAAATATATTATGACTCCATCAACACCTTAATAAGTATTATTAGGCTATGGATAAGCTATTTAAACTACTATATGCTATATAATAGTGTAATAATTATATATATGTGAATTATAAACATATATATAAGTGTTTTAACCTTATTTTTAAGATATAAGCTTAATGTATTTAAGGTTATCTTATATTAAACATAAGAATTACTCAGTCCTGGAGATACCTAGGCTGACACACCCTCACCCAAAAAAAAACAATAAAAAAAATGTTAAGACATTTTAATTAATAGTAAGGAGTGAATAGAAAAGTTTTTAAATTTTCTATAATACATATACTGAATAAACAGTATTATTTTGATTTAAATTTTTCAAGAGGTTTTTAGGATCAGAGATTTCATTTTCTGGAACTCACTGGTCATATTCACTTGATTTATTTTAAAATCTTTGTCACCAGACAACCTACGCACAAGCTTGAGGGTGTTCCTGGAAGTGAGATGGAGGGAGGAGTTTAGAAACTTCTTCAAAGGACAGAGGAAATGTTTGAGGAAGTGATTTGAAGATGACTCAAAGGAAGAGCTACTGCTTCAAGATATGTTCCATAAGAATCTTAATATAATTTAAAGGTAATATTAATATTCTTAGGATCTCACAAAGGGTTGGAAACTCAATAATCAAATATTTAAGTTTTAGAAATGATTACTGAGAAAATAAGGAAATGTAAAATAATAATGATTTAGCCTGAAGCTTTACTACTATTAACTATATATACGTTTTATAATTTAATTCTAAGAAATATCGAACCAAAACCCAAACCTTTTTATATCCATTACTCCTCCTCCCATTGACCTCATACCCATCCATCATTCCGCACACCACAGACCTCCGAAAATACACCTGTTACACCTCCACCCTCCTCACTAACATCCGTTAACCCTTTAATCCTCCACTAACCATCCTGTTCATGCTCACCACCCCTTTTAATAACCCACAGATACTTAAGAAACCTTTTGGCGGAATATTGCATTAACTATTGCATTGTGCATTTATTATCAAAGAAAAGGCTAAACACACAATTGAGAGATTGACTAATTTAGATTTAAATTTTAGATTAGCACGGTTGAATAGTGAGCACACAAAGGAAAAGTCGCAGTTTCTATGTAGAATTGTTTTCTACCCTTCAAGTACAGATTTAGACCTCTGTATTATTGATTTAATGAGCTGCTTTTGTCTTGAGTTTCACGTGGTGCATGTCAATCTTAATAGATACTCAACTCCCTTTTCTTTAGTAAGGTGTCTCTTTTTAAGTATCTTTTCAATTTCTGCCTTTTCAACTATTTCTTCAGGTTTCTGTTTATGCCTTCCTGATCTTCTTGAAAATAGAGCAGTATCATTAGAATGGTATGGTTTTATAATAGAAATAGGAAATACTAGATGTTTTCTATCATATGGTGCATATAGAATAACCTCAACAGCATTGTTACCAACCATCTTTTTAACTACAAATGGTCCAATGAATGGATCCTTCAATTTAACATTACCATTTAAATTTAAATGTAGTGTATAAATAAGGACTTCATCACCCTCTTTGAAAAATTGTTCTTTATGGCTTTATCCCATCTTTTCTTCTCATACTCAAACGCTTTATTTATACATTCTTGAGCATGTTCTCTGCATAATTCTTGCATCTGAAGAAAAGACTTAGTACCTGGATGGATATCCAATCTAGGTAGTTTATTAAGAGTTTTAGCAGGGGTATTAGGTACGTAACCCAACCATAACTCAAATGGCTTTTTGCCAGTGACAGAATACACTTTATTATTTTATGCAAATTCTAAACCTGGGATAAGGTTTACCCAATCATGCATAAATTTGTCATTGTCTTAAAGTTAAGACCAAGAGCACAATATCTTCTTATCATATCTTCTAAAGTTTGTATCATCTTTTTTTTTTGCTAGCCCATCAGTTGGTGGATGGTGTGTTGAAGAAAGTTTTAGTTGACACCTTGAAACATCCATAAGTGATTTCCAGAACTCAGAAGTAAATTTAGGATCTCTGTCTGAGACTATTGCTTTGGGAAAACCTGCTATTTTTAACATTTGTGTCTACCATAAAAAGCTAAGTCCTTTGCAAAAACCTCTTTGTGGGTAGGAATATATTTACACATTTTTGTAAATCTATCAACAATTACCCAGCAGGAGTTATAACTCTTATTCTCTGCTATTTGAAAACCTGTTACAAAGTCCATGTTAATTATTTCCCATTGAGTTTTGGTTGCTCAATTTGTTGTAATAAACCAGATTTTTTTCCTGTTAATCTTTTGGATTTTTGACAAGAATGACATGTCTCAACATATTTTTGAACATCCTCAGACATGTTTATCCACCAAGCTGTATTTTTTACTCTGGTTAATGTTTTATGGTAGTCAAAATGACCTTCTAATATATCATCATGACATATACTTAACATTAACTCTTTCATTGAAGGGGGAATTACCATTAAATTGCTTAATTTCTTTCTTTAATATATAAAACCATCCTCAATCAAATGTTTTCCCTTTTCCTATGCTTCCTTATACTTTTGTGGTAATGTTTTTATTATAACACTCATTGAAGCTTTAGATGTATCATTTAATTTTGTAGTAAGATTACTCAAGTCAGGATCTGAAGCATAATTATCAAGAATAGATTTCATAAACTCATCCTTAAGATCTACAATATATATACCATAAATGTTAATAATATCTGTTTTAGAAACATAAACAGGATTATCATCATTATTAAGTAGAGGGACTCTAGATAACAGATGTACATTAGAGTGTAAATTTCCTGCTCTATGTGTAATATTCATCCATACTCTGTACTCTTGTACAGCTAATTGCCATCAAAACATATGTCTATTAAGAGGTTTTATGTTTAAGAGTGACTTAACTGCACTACAGTCTGTTATTAACTCAAATTTTTGGTCTTCTAGGTAATAATGTAGCTTCTCAAGAGCCCATAATACTTCCAAACATTTAAGCTGAGTAGCACCATATTTCAATTCACTACTCCTTAGAGTATGTGAAATATAGCAAATTACTACTTCTAACATTTTCCCTTCAATAAGTTGTTTTTGATGCAAAGAAGCACCCAAACCAATAAAACTTGAACATTATACAATACAAAAGGTAATTGGAAATCAGGTAATCCCAAGATAGGAGCTCTCATCAAACATTCTTTCAAATTATCAAAATCCTGTTGTCTTTAATTGTTCCAAATGAAAGCTTCTAATTTCTTTATCAGTGTGGTTAATGGTGCAGTAAATAATTTGTAGTTCATTATATATTGTCTATAATAACCACATATACCAAGAAAAGATTTTACATCCTTTACATTTTGAGAAATTAAAATATTCTTAATTGTAGCCACCTTATTTTGGTCTACACATATTAGTAAGCAAGATACAATATGAACAAGCACTTTTTAAAGACTCAAACCCAAATTTAAATTTTTTCAATGCAAGGGTCATTTTTATTTCATCCATCTTCTGAAATGCCTTCTTTAAATGGATTAAGTGTTCATAATATGTCTTAGAGAACACTATGATGTCATAAATTTATACCATTAACCATCCCTCAATCATTTCAATATGGAATGTTATATCCATTAGCTTCTGAAACACTGAAGGAGAATTTTTCAGTCCAAATGGCATTCTGACATATTTATATATTCCCATATTCGTTGTTATCAACAAAATGTTCTGTGAATTCTTATCAACAGGAATTTGATGGTACACATTATTTCCATTAAGGAAAATTATCTATTTAGCACCTTTAAGGGTAGCATTTATAGTGGAAATCCTTGTAAAGGGGTAAATATCATCTTCTTTAAATGTACTTAAAGCTCTATAATCACTGCACAGTCTTGCTTTATCTTGTTCATAAGATATTAGCACTGGTGATATTACAAAATATTTTGGTGTAGCTTCAACCTTTACAAGAATATTCATTCTTAATAACATTTTAATACTATCCTCTATATTTCTCCACTTCAGTGGTGAAGCAGGGTATGGTTTCTTTTTAAGACTAGCAGGAATATTATCCATATCAAAGCTTAAACTAATTTTTATCTCATGATTTTTTACAAGGCTAAGTTCATTTGTACTATGTGCAAAAGCCATTGGAAATGCTTTAATTAAGTCCAAAATATTGTTTTTCTCAGCTTTACTTATCTAAGTGCCAAATGATGCTTTAGAAATTTCTGTTTCCAGAAGTTCCATCTCATTGGATTCTCTTC
The DNA here is from genome assembly GCA_030280995.1 of Hemileia vastatrix. Lineage (NCBI taxonomy): Eukaryota > Fungi > Basidiomycota > Pucciniomycetes > Pucciniales > Zaghouaniaceae > Hemileia > Hemileia vastatrix. The sequence continues at coordinate 22,761,714 of JASXTE010000004.1, read as the reverse complement.
CTTTGCATGGAATATTTGTTACTGACTCAATGTGTAAGATTGTGTTAAAAGAATTTATTTTAAATATCCTTTTACCATTCATGCCAATTGTAAAATTGTTATTAGCAGGGTCTAATTTCACACCAAACTTATTCAGAATATCATTTCAAATGATAAAACAGTTACTACAGTTAGTATTATCTATTACTACAAAGTCACACGTTAATCTTACATAACCATGTTGATGTTTAAAGAAAACTGCAGCATTGTATCTACCAATGGGGTGTAGTACTGATCCAAAACCTCTCCAATTTTTACTTTGAAGGGGTTCAATCTTAGACTTATATTCACTATCAATTTTTTGTAATGTATTAGTAGAAACAACAGAACCAGCAGCTCCTGTGTCCAATACTATATTAACATTTTCACCAGAAATGATAGCTGGAACCGTGATATGTGTCATTCTTAAGTTATCAGCTTGTATATCTTTAATGATTTCAGCATCATAAAAATTCATTAAAGATTCATTTGAGTCCATATTTAATATTGGATTGTCAAAGATGGAAAAATAATCTTCCAACATACAGACTTCATTTTCATCACTATATGAGATATTAATGTCATAATCACTTGAATCTTTACTTTTCTCTTTTTCAATTTCAAATTCATGTTGATTTTCAAGAATATTTATATTCTTCTCACATTTGTTACCTTTCTCCCAAGGTTTGTTACACTTATAACAAGTATTCGTTTCAAACTTTTTAGGTACTACAGGTGCAGTACGTTTTTCTTCTTCTCCTGAAGTTTTTTTCAATTCCAATTTTTAACAGGTTCAATATTTTTTTATAAGTGGAATACCTTGCTTCATACTTATGGTTTAACAATATTTTATTACAAATATTAATAAAGTCAGAATATTCAGTAACATTCATTGTTCTAGCTACAACAATGTCTCTGACAGATATAGGTAATTTATATATTATCTTATCTTTCCATAAGTTAAAATCCATTTTAGGCTCAATGGATTTTAATATTTTATATAAATTCATTAAAAATACCATAGGTTTGTCACCATACAACAGATTATACCTAGTTTTCTCATAAAGTCTCTGCTGAGTGAGCCTGAATTTATAACCTCCAGATTGTTTTTCAATTAGTTGTTTCCATTCAACCCAAGAGTATTCTTTACCCTCATTAAAACAGCTTCAAACCATAATAAAGCAACATCCTTAAATAAAGAAATTAATTTTGATTTTATTTCTTCATCTGGTAACTTATATGAGAATTTCAAGTTGTCAATTCTTTGAGTAAAACATTGCCAATCAGAGCTGGCTTCCCCATCATAAGTTGGGTACTGATCTATCTTAGGCCAGTTCTTCTGATTGGATTTTATTTCACTAATCTTAGGTAAATTCAATAACTCATTTACTCTTGATAAATGGTCTTGTATTTCCTCCTGTACAGATTTGTGACTTACATTTTCAGATTTGACACTACCACCAGATGGTTTTAGTTGTGGTGGTATAGGGAATGAATGAGATTCACTTTTGCCAATGAAAGGATTATTATTATATTGATTATACTTTTATACTTATGATTATCCTGGTTTTTAGTAGATTGGAAGTTTCAATCTCATTTTTAGTCAATCTTTGTAGCAGCTCAGAGACACTTTGATTTGTTTGGGCAAAAGATAACTTAGTTCTTGATTCACTTTTCAATTAGTGTGCTTCATACAGCTTTTATAACTCACAGAATTTGTTTGAAAGTTCACTATATTTGTTACTCAATTAAACATACTTAAGAGTTAGAGACAGATGTTCATTCTCTAATTCTTTATTTTGTGTTGAAAGTTGAGAAATGTTCAAATTTAAGGATAAAATTGTATCACTTGTGAGCTTAACTGTCTGTTCCTCACAATTAGTCATTCTATTCCACAATTCTAAAACAATTCTATGGATAGTTGGCTTATTTTTAAAATTCTCCATGTCTTCCTTCTCAATTCTCTCACTATCTTGTGAACTCTTCATCTCACTAGTAAGTGGTGGCAACTGAGGATTAACTGTATTATTATTATGAATAGTATTGTTGTTATTGACAAAAGGCAAGTCAGGTGTATATACATCAAAACCTAATTTTCTTAAGTCCTCCTCAATTCTCTGTACAGATTTGACATCAATAATATTACCTATATTGTAACCATCAGTATTGTGTTCAATCTGAGAGGGTAATCTATTTACCACAGGATTTGTGCGAGCCCTGATTTTTGGCGCTTTTGTTTTCCTTTGTAGGGGTGAACTGAGGAAGTCTGATTAGGAGGAGGATCCATGTTGCAGCTGTGACTGGACCATTGTTGATGGAACCAATCTCACTTTTATTTGTCTACCAGGATTTTCCCCTGGAAGTGATGTGACCCTCCTGGGGTAGGGGGTTGCTGATTTGGCTGGCCTCCCTTTAGCTTTGCTAAGGTTTGATTCATCTTCTGGAATCCTACCTTGCAATTGTTCTGCAATTGCTCTACTTCCTTCAGCATGAGAGACTTTGATTCCTCCAACTTCAGGACCTGTTTTTCAAGATTGGACAGTTGATCCTGCAGAGAAGGAGACATATTTTTTATTGTAGTCTTTTTTAAGAGGGCGTCTTTTTCCTCTATACTCATTTTCTCTGGCTGGGGGTATGATTGACCCTCCATGGTTATGTCCTGGAGCAATGTTTTTATTAGCTTTAGACCTGGTATTATAAGCAGGTTTTTCACTTACATTGTCCTGGGGAGCACTCATATTGATAAGAATAACAATATTTTACGTCTACAAAAGAGAAAAACTATATGGTAATTAGTAGATAAAAATTATTAGCAATACAATTACTAATAAAAGCTCTGGAGCTTACCCTGAATTTATATCTTTATTTATTTAAATAAAATATAAGAAAAATTCAAAAAAATCTATTAAAAATAAAATAATAAGTTTAACTAGACCTTTATAAGGGTGAATAAATAGCTTACCAAGCTTTAACCAAATACTAATTTAATTGGGTGTTCTATTGGTTACCAAATACCAAGTGAAATTAGGTTTATATATTGGGTACAGTTACTACTTTAAATAACTAATTTTTATTATAAAAAATTACTACAATTATTATAAGGGCTCTTTTCCACAATGACTAAGTTATTATGACCCACTAATGTGCAGCAGACCCAAATATTTGGTTTTTTTGAGTTATGCTAAAGTAAAAATCACGTCCCAAGGCTTATATCTAATAATTTATAATAATCAAAGAAAGACACCCAATAGTCAGTGTATCTAGTATATAAGTATTATTTTTTAGTATTTATTAATGGTCCTACTACTTATTTATAAATGATTTAGTTATTAAACCTCAGGGGAAGACTAATAAAATAGTTATACTCAAATAAAACTCTCAATACTTGGATTTAAATGCATGCTAATGGTGGAAAATAGATATATAGAATATAGTTATAGCTTATATAATGATAATATCAATTTATAAAGGCTTTATAATATATTCCTAAATGATAATAATTTCATTTAAATTTTTAATTGAATTGTAGTAAGTAAGTGATGTCAAATAACTGTCAAAATCCTCCCTCACTTATACCAAAATCCACTGGAGTGCACAGACCTTCAATCCAGATGATGTCACTGCTATCCCCAGCAATTACAGCACTGTGAGGGCCCATAACCTCCCCACAGCTTCCAATTCAAGAAGATTTAACACACAGACCTCCAGTAAGGACCCTCCATCACAATTAATGATAACACAGACCCATACCATAGATAGAAAATCCAGATAAAAGCAGATACCATAAAGAAACAGGTAAAATAACTAATCCAAAAGGAATAAAATGAAACCCAAAGCATATAAAGGAAAAAAATTAAATTTACAAGCCCCCAATAACATCTTCAAGAATCCATATAAACCCAGCGATGACCTCCCAACCCATAAATCCGTGAATATCCATCCAAGAAACAGATTAAGTTGTCCAAACTGAGTGCATGCACCTGAAATAGATCTATATGCTTCTGTAGGCATTTTGAATCCACTGAATACATCCATATGACCTAAAATAAGCAGAAAAACAAATTTTATAGGCTATGAAGAGGCTAAACCCCACTTATAGACCTAAATATACATAATCTACTGCATATTTCACTGAATATGAGATTTATGTATACATATAAGCTTATGTATGTTAATAATTACTTAATATCACTTAAGATAAATATATTATTACTCCATTAACACCTTAATAAGTATTATTAGGCTATGGATAAGCTATTTAAACTACTATAAGCTATATAATAGTGTAATAATTATATATATGTGTATTATAAACATATATATAAGTGTTTTAACCTTATTTTTAAGATATAAGCTTAATGTATTTAAGGTTATTATATATTAAACATAAGAATTACTCAGTCCTGAATATACCTAGGCTGACAAAAATGGTAAGAAAATGAAAAAAACACACCTTGATGAAAGGGAAGAATAATAAGTAAGGAGAAAGGTAGTTTGAAGAATCTGGTAGGATAAATGCATGATTTAAATGTTATGTTATGAATTATGAAATAAAAAATGTGGAAATGGGAAAAAAGGCTCAACTTTAAAGGTCAATATCTCAGCAACCACTGAGCCAAATTCTAATCCGTTTTCTGGAAATGAAAGACAGGCTTCTGATATATCTTCAGCTAATAGGACAGTAGATTCAAATAAGCCTAATTTTAATACTGTCTCTTATTTTTGAAATAGCACAGAAACTTGAAAACTGATGATAATTTGCTACAAAAGGGAGATAAAAGCCTAGATAATCATAGGAATCTGGAAGGATAAATGCATGATGTAAATGTTATGATATGCATTATGTAATAAATAAAAGTGAAATTCAGAAAAAAAAGGCTCAAATTTAAAGGTCAATATCTCAGAAACCACTGAACTAAATTCAAACATGTTTAAGATGGCTTCAGAGATATCTTCAGCTAGAAGGAAAGTTGATCCAAATAAACCTAACCCTAATTCTGACTCTGCTTTTCAAAGTTGCACAATAACTTGAAAATTGATGATGAAAATTCCAAAAAGACAGAGATAAAAGCCTAGATTTAATCAGATAAGAGTTTCAGAATCCTTATTATCTAATTATGAAGTATAAAACCGTTTAATAAGATAAGTGAAATTTGGAAAAAAAGGCTCAACTTCAAAGGTCAAAATCTCAGCAACCACAAAGCCTAACTCAAACTTTTTTGCAGGAAATTAAAGATAGGCATCAGTGTAATCTTTAGTTGAAGTAAATTTTATTAAAAGAAACCTAACCCCAATTCTTTATATAAAATATGAAAGGAAAAAATTCAAATTGGGATAAAAAGGCTCAACTATAAAGGTCAATATCTCAGCAACCACTAAACCAAATACAAATCCTTTTTGGGAAATAAAATATAGCCTTCAGAAGATTCTTCAGGTAAGAATAAATAAGATTCAAATAAATCTAATACTAACTCCAAGTCTGATTTTCAAAATTTTACAAAAACTTAAAAAGTGATAATAAAAATGACAATAAAAATTACAACATGAGGAGTTATATAAGTCCATTGTTATCCTTATATGAATCCTACATATATTTAAGTATGAAATTTTTATAGAAAGAATGAGAAATTATATAGACATGAAAAAAAGGAGATGAAACTTACCTTAATTAAAAGGTAGGAAAAATAGAGTGAGAAAGAGTGAACTTGGAATTTGGGGGAAATTGAATATGGAGCAATTTAAATGCTTAAATAATGTGCAATGTATGTGTTTCAATTACATTTAACCAAAAAATGTGAAATAGGAGAAAGGGGGAATAATGACCAAGCCAATGAGGGATGAAGAGTAGAATGATGGAGCTAAAAAAAGAAAGAAAAGATAGAGAGAAGGAAAAAGGTTGTTTTAAATTTAAAATAAAAAAATAAACACTTACTAAAAAAATTTAGAGACAAAAAAAATATATATATATATAAGTAAAAGTGAAAAAATGACCTACCTGGAGAGATGAGTTGTGAAAAAAATTGACTTCAAATTATTTGAGGGATGAAAGAGTAGAGGAGGAGATGGATATAAATGATGAAAGAAAAAAAATAATGACTGAAAAATTATGCAATTGTAGAAAGTATGAAATTTCATGTTGAGATTATGAAGGAAAACAAAGAGACTTGAAAAAAAGAGACTATAACAGAAAATTCAAAATAAAAGTCAATATGCAAATAAGAATAACCATTCTAAAGAAAAATTTCTGAGAAGTACTGAAAACTGTCTATAACTGGGTACATATAGGTTAATAAGTGTTCTGATGGTGTACTTAGATGTATGAAGTACTTGAGGCTTTCTTGGAAGAAGTTAATTTTTCCTGACCATTTTTGATAAAAAAGAAAATCTTCTTCAAGATGAGAATCAGAATCTCAATCGGAGTCCAAGAGGAGATCAAGAGCTATGAAATTCATTGCTTGATATAGCTTATCACAATTTGAGAGTGAGGAAGGCATGACTCTTATACAGTATAAAAATGTAAATTATGTTGGATATTTTGAGTTATGAAGTGTTATTCTTTGGAGTTCTGTGTATGAAAGGGTGATGCTGACAAATCAGTGAAATGGGACATTATGGTGAAATCATCACTTTGGGTTGAGAATGTGTGAATTTGAGTGAAATAAGTGACTTATTACTTTTTAAAATAAACCAGTGTTGGGGCTAGTGTGTTCTTGAAATCTGCACTTAAATAAGTGCAGATTTTCCAGAACTGAAACCCCCTAATATATCCAGAAGAAACTTTCTCTTGAATATAAAAGCACTCTTGCTGAAAATTTTAGTACAGTTTTCTACATTGTTGAGCAAAGAGAGAGATACACACACAGTTTTGTCACCAAAACGAATGGTTGGAGGAGGAATAGCTACACCAATATCTTGAAAGAAATTTTGAAACCAAATTATTTTTATTAGAGCCAAGGACAAAGCAATAATTTCAGAATGCACAGATGATGTAGCTAACACCATTTGTCAACAAGATGCCCAAGATACTGGAGCACCATACACAAGAATAATAAAACCACTAACAGAATGACTGAATTCTCCACCCTAGTTAGTGTCAGCATAAAACATAGTAGCTTCATTTGATGTTGGAGATATACACAATTCAAGATTTATAGTCACACATATATATTAAAGGAGATGTTTAATACATTTTTAATGTGTTACATTCAGAGTTTTAGCAAAGTGACAGAGATAGCCAAAAGTGTAATATAGATCAGGAAAAATTGCAACATCCAAGTAGCTGACAGTACCAATGACTTGTAAAAACACAGTTGCATCAACTTTTTCAATCTCATTATCATTAGTAGAAGTTACCAAATTAACACCAGGATCAATAGGAGTCTGAAAATGAGGAAAGTCAAAACCACACTTTGAAAATAACTTTTCACATAACATCATTTGATTTAAGTAGAAATTACTATCATTATCTCTCTTAACCCCAATTCCAACTATATCTGTAATGGACCCCTGCCATGTAATTTCAAATTTTTCAGAAAGAGATTTGTGAAACCAATGCAGAAGATCAGAGGAGGAAGCAAAAACACATACATCATCCACATGAAGCCAAACAAAATGAAATCAGATCCATTGCAAGAAACATAAACACTAGGATTATAAACAGCAACAGGAAAACTACAAGCAGTTAGTATTTCTCTGAGACAGAAATACCAAAATCTTATTGTCTTCTTTGTCCCATATAAAGCCTTTTTTAATTGAAGCACTTTACCAGTACAAGATAAGGGAAAATTAGAAGGAGGAATAATAAAAACATCATTGTCAATATTAGAGCTGAGATAGGCACCAACAATGTTAAATTGAGCATAAAACATTCTATATTTTGCAGCCATGACTAATAAGAAATTTAAAGTAGAAAAATGGAAAGTAGGAGCAAAGTTTTTGGTGTAATTGATGCCTTTCTCCCGGGTCTGACCACAAGCAAAAAGTTGAGCTTTGTATCTTGACATGTTGCCTTATAGATAATGCTTTATAGCAAACACTCAACAAGACCAAATCAGGTTCTTTCCAGGAGGTAAAAGAGCTTGTTCCCATACATGTTTAGAAGTTAACATAGATAGCTCTTTTTCACATGCTGAAGTCCATTTATCAGAATCTTTAGATTTTAGCACACTAGACAATGTTTTAGGAACATCATCAGGAATAACGGCAGAGCAGAGATGAATTTGGGCAAGGTTATCTTTTTTACAAGTAATAATTTAAGATTCATCCATTTCTAGAAAACACAATTGAATGGAATTGAAAGGATCATGTTGAACACATGTTTCATTAGGTAAGTTAAACATTTTGTTTTCAAATATAGCCAAAGCAGAGATGGTAACTCAATAAGCTTCAGGATCTCAAACCTTCTAAGCCTTGACACCTTCAACGGCACATTTTTTAAATGTAGGATCAAGAGTTTTGAAATGATCAACTGGAATCTTCACATAGGCTGGAGTACCAAACACACAAAGATGAGCCACAAATGGTCCAACACCCAGAAATTTCTCATACATCATTAATGTAGAAGTTGACAAAGGGAGCCAATTATTGATATAGCAAGCACATGAATATGTAAGACTCTAAAATTTCTCAGATAAACTACTGGAAAATAAAAGGGCCCTCCCCATAACTTCTAGATCACAATCCCAGTTTTCAGCTTGACCATTTTGTCAATGATGATATGGAGTGGTAACTTGATGAAGCACTCCTAGCTTATTAAGAATTGATAGGAATGGAGCACCAGTAAACTCACCCCCACTATCAGATTGAAAAATTTTTACTGTCTTACTAGTTTTATTTTTCTCAAATTCAAAGAAATCTTCAAAACTCTGTGTATCATCCAATTTAGTCAATATCACATATACTCTTGTGAATCTTCTGTACACATCTTTAAAAGAGAGTACATACATATCACCTGTGACGGCTGAAGGTAAAGGTCCAATCAAGTAAGTGACAACTAGATAAGGAAAATTATATACAGTGTTAGAGGAAGGGAGGGGAGGTAACATAGCAGAACAAGAAGCTAAGGAAAATTCATCACAAAATGAGGGGGGAGTATAGAAATCTAAATTACAATTAGTAACACTGCTAATTATAATTTTGATTCATTGCTCACCAACATGACTCAATTGACAATTCAAAATGTTTTATATGTTATATTTAGGCACAGAATTGACTGAAATAGCTGGAGTGATGAACAATCCACCATCTAGGATAAAAGATCAATATGCAGAATTGGAAATCAAGGCAATTACAAAAGAATTTTTCATCAAATTACTCAAGGTCAATTTATTGTCATTGGTGACAAAGAAAATATTGTCCATGGAGAGAGAAATTTCTGACATGAAAATTCAAGATAAATTGAAACAGTAATAAATATCTGAAATCATAGTTAAAATGCCAGTGACACAGTCAACAAGGTAAGAATCACCAATCCCTAAAATTTGAGAGGTTGAGTAGTTGGCTACAGTGACTGTAAGTGTTTTTTGGAAAGAATGGTAATTAAATAAAACACTTTCATTTTTGGCCAAATGGTGATTTGAACCAGAATCCCTAATTATAGATTGCAGATTGACCATAAGGTTGGATGAAGAAAAACCAAAAGTAGAAGAAACCTGAACCACAGGAGATGGTGTAGGGGATTCTAATTCCTCTTTGTTTACCACAGCAGCAGAGAGTTTTGGAGCAAGTTTTTAAGAAGAAAAAATTTAAATTTAATTTATACCCTCTTCATCATGCCTCTTTGTATTTCAATTACACTATGACACATTTTTGTTTTGCCATGGGGCACAACAATTATGCAACAGTTGTGCAAGAGTTAAAAAACAATTTTTTTTTGCACTTAAAACTCACTTAAGACCTTTAAGTGCTAAAAATAATTGTTTCACCACTGCTGAACCCTAAGACAAAGCAAACATTTATTACTGTTTTAGTTAACAGATGACCTTTATTACCACAATATAAAAAAAATAGAACTATTTCTGGTGGATGTACTTTTATATTTAGGTTTTTCTGAGAAAGAGTGAGAAGCTTCAGATGCCAAGATTTTAACAATAATTTAATACAGAGACTATCATCTAAAGTATGGATCCAAGATTCAAGTGATGTGCAAGAAAAACCATTAAAAGTAATACCATATTAAAGGTGTGAAAACATTATGGTTAGACTGGGGAAGCAAATTTAACAGTGCACACATATACATTTCATCAGAAATTATGAAGGATAATAGCTCAAAACATCTTCTGGTAGATTTCAATTTAGTTAGTGAGAACTAACTTTCATTTCTGGTGGTATGTAATCATATTTTTTGAATTCCTTGAAGAGAGAAAGAACAGATGAAATAAAGGTTTTCCAAATTCATTTTGTAAAATGGTAATCATGAAAGCAGGATCACTGATTAATCTTATCATTTATTTTATATTTTCATTTATGGTGTATTTGATGAAATGACAGACATATTATTTTCCCCTCTCATATTTTGTATCAGTTTCATTGTCAAGATAATCTTTTTGGATAATGTATTCATGAAGATCATGAGATGAAATTCTAGCAAGATAGTCAGAAATATCATTGAGCCAATTGGTGAAATTAAGAACATCCAAATTTTGAATGGCAAGTCTTTAATTGGATATCTGAAGAGAAGGTAGATCAAGTAAATCACAAGATGAAATGGAAGACATAGTATTGACTGTTGGATTAGGAGATTTTGAACTTGATGAGGGTAAAAATTCAAATTCAGTATATGTGAATTTTATACTATTATCAATTTTTTTAAAAGAGTCAACACATATTTTTTTGTGTTTTTTTTTCATAAATATGTGTGTTCATATTTAGTTATTGGAGTTATGCAGTGTAATTTCTTTTGACTAGATAGTTATTTAAAATGCATGTGTGCTGGTGCAAGGTATATATAATTAGGTATATAATCAAAATAGTTAAAAATTTTATCTCATTCTTGTATTTTAGTTTGTTCATTGTGAAGTAACATAGAGTTTTGGTGTTTTATTGTAGAAAGGCATGTCCCCATAACCTATGGTGAATGTGCCTGAGTTTACAATCTCACAAGTTTTGTGGAAAACAAAAAGATTATATTTCAGAGTAGTAAAAGCTGTAATGAACCAAATCCTTGGTGAAGGAAATATTCTACATGAAATAGTATTGATATTTATATGTATTTTATATTTAATAATAGAGATTTATTTATGATGCCACATAACAGATTAAGCTTAAAAACCGTGATCCATGACATGAAAAGTCATAATTTAATGAGTATCTGTCACAACCCAAAACCCCTGGTAACTGATCAGCTAGGCCTGTTCCACTCTCTGGTAGGAATGAGGAGATTCCAGGTGGGTTGAAGCACACTAAATACATACAATTTCCATATAACCTAACATAACCTAATATCTACTATAACACTCCCACATATGGCAAGCTCTTAACACCCAGTAAAATAATGAAAGACTAGAAAAAAGATGATTGTAGACAAAATTAAGAACCACAAAGATCTAAAAGAGCCTTCCTAATATTAACTGGCCCCAGTGGTTTATTTAAGACATCAGCTATCTGCTCTGTGTTTTTAATCCATGTTAACTCTCATTCTCTATCAAAAGTTAATTGGTTAAGAAAATAGAAATATTTTTTACAGTGCCTATTCTCCTTATTAAATGTCCTGTCATTTCAATTACCTACACTCTTCTGATTATCACAATATAGAACAACCACACAACTAAAGCTAATGAAATTAATTAATAAATGTTTCACTAATCAACCATTTTTTACCCCAAAAGATAAAGTCATATATTTAGCAGTTGATGTGGATGGTTCTACCATGAACCAGTGTCTTGAACTCTTAGAAATAGGTATTCCCAGAAATTTGACAACATAACTATGTGCACTACATTTATGTTCATGGCCCCAAATTGCATCAGCAATGACTTTGATTGACACATCCTCACTTTGAACAGGGAAATTCTTTAAGGAGACATTGGAAGTATGTGTGAAATATCAAAGAAGATGATGCAACCCTCCCCAGTCTTCACCTGTAGGTAAACTTGAAAATCTCACTAAATAGTGCACAGAAAATGAGATATCTGGCCTTGTCCTTTGTGATAAAATTTTAAGAGAGCCCACAATAAATAAAAATTTTGTGGCATTTTTGGGAGGTCATGACTTGTCAGAAGATTAAATCTGTATCTTGTAAGGTAGTGAAGTTTTTGCCCTCTGATTAGTAAGATTGTGTTGATTAATTATTTATTTGGTCAAGGAAAGTTGAGATAAAATAAATCCATTGAGAGTTTTTTCAACTTTCAATCCTACAATCTGATTGACAGAATCTTTCCATGAAATATCCACAAAACTACGGTGTTATGGCACCCCATGATTTTTTTAAAACTTATTTCTCTCAAACTACCACTTAATTTTCTTTTCAAATGTGTATTGTAGCTAAAGAGAATATATAAATTCTAAATATCTAATCATCTTATCAAGAAAATCTTGCCCTTTTCACCATCAAGTAGGCCCCCCTGAGAAATCTACTACTCCCTTCATCCTTTGTGGCATAGACTTTATTAAATTATCTAACATGTTGACTGGAAGGTCCTCCCAAGTTAAATGTAAGGCTTTTATCATTTCTTCATTTGTCTTAGGGTTATAAAACTGGTGGATATTTGTATTAATTAATTCTTATAGAATAATGATTGGACTCAAATTGGGAAATTTGGCCAGCCACTTCATTTTGTTTAAGTTTGCTTGATCCCAAAATTATTTAATTTCTTTAGATGTGTAAATAGGAGTTTTATCCTCCATAAGAAGTATCTCACAGTGTGTAAACCCAAAGATTATTAAGGCACTAAGAATTATTTAATGAAGGTTTTTGAAGATTTCATGAATATTGAAAGAAGTCAATTTAATTTATTGAGACAGATATATTATTTTTAAGAGGAATAAAAATGGTTAATTTTATGAGTCAAGATTTAACAATTATTTTATGGGAAAAAACTGCAAGTATATTTCTAAAAGTGTATGAAAATTAAATTTGGAAGTCTCAATAACCTTTGGAAATTTTGGGGGTATTTTTACTTTTTTTCTACTATTTTTAATAATTTTTAAAAGTATTTTTATTTATTTTTGATTTTTCATAATTTACTTTACCTTGATACTTTTATATTAGATAAATCAGGCTACAAAGGCTACTAAAACTAGTATGGGTTAAAAAGGGGAAGTAGCTCTTTCATCTGTAATTTTTTTTAATTTTTATTAAGGTTATAAGGTTTGAATTGAGTCCAGGAGTCCCTATGAGCTCCAGAATTCTCTGTATGAGCTCTATGCAGCCTCCATTAATCTCTGGATGGGATCCAGGACGCTCCACCTGGGAAAAGTATGGCATGTGACATACTGTGCAAATAAAGAATAAATACAAAAAAATAAAAAAAGCAAACATTACATACATCTTTGAAATCAACAACCAACAATTAGATAACATTATAAATTTGTAATACCCTTATAAATATGACACTTTTACATAACATATTATGAAATTTTCTCAACAACTCATAAATATATACTTATTGGGTACCATTATAAAGGTCTCAACATAAGGTACTTGATTGTAAAATCTCTTCATACAAATATAATATTAAATCATTTAAATAACTTTTCATAGTACAGCTTCACTGTTGTATTTCTGTTGGTCTTTTGTCTAGAAGTAATGGAAAAAGGAGGAAAGAGAAAAGGTAGAAGAAAGAGAAGAAAGAGAAGAGTAAAAAAAAGAAGAAGAATGCAAAGTGGAAAAAAAGGAAGGTACAACAATAAGACTTTCAACGGACTTATAACAGGTAATGATATTATTATTTAGATTTTGTAAGTACTTTATTCTCTCTGCTTAAAAAAATAGATAATATTAAAACACTCCTAAAGAAACCTTTTGACTATATATTATTTATAATTATTAAAGAGGTAGTCACTGCAACAAAACTATTTAATGTAATATAAGTTTGTATTTATTTATTATAAAAATAAAGTGTAATGGAATGGTAATAAAGTAAGTGATGGGGCTTCAGGGTATTACCTAATGCCCTTATATAGGCAAAGGGCCCTTTGAAGCACCACAAATATGTATATACTATGTGAAATATAAGATAAAACAAAATAAGAAAATGTAACAAGAATATACTATTGAAGGTGAAACAAGTAATTAAAACATGAGTAAAAGCCAATTTCACACCAATTAAAAGCAGAAACTGTAAAAAAATTAAGTGGGACATTAAATTAGTTTAAAAAAATATAACCAGTTTAATTTAAAACAAGTTTCTTTGATGATTAAGAAAAACAGTCATTTTTAAGTGAAGCAAAAAAGTATACTATTTTTCACCCAAATTTTTTATGTAAGTAATTAATTTAGTATAAAACATGAATAAATAATTACTTTAAACTATTTCATTAATTTAATAACTATTTTGATTCAAGAAAGTAATTAATTTAGTGTGATTACTAATTTAAAATATAAATTATAATATTTTCTATTAAGTAAGTGTTTTAACTTTATTAATAATTTTTTGACACAATTAAGGGTCAAAGAAGCACCCAATATTTATGGATTATAAAATATGTATTAAGTTATTTAATAATTATATATAATTAATTAATTAATTAATTTAAAATTTATATCTATAACTTATAATTATAATATAATATTATATTAATTAATTAATAATTTATAATTATTAGGGTGTATCAAAGCTATAAATCTCTTTTTTTTAGAATACCTCTTTTTTCTGCCAAATCAACCATGATTATTTTTTTAAATATTCAATATTGTGCCCATAAAGCACCTTTTTACTGAGAATTAATGTCGAGTATGTGGCTTTATTTTTGTGTTGTGAAATAACTTTTAAATAGTTACAAATTTCTAACTTTGATACCCCCTATTAAAAACATTAAGTAATGCTCATAATAGGGGGTATCAAAGTTAAAAATTGGTAGTTATTAAAAGGCATTTCACAACACAAAAACAAAACCACAAACTTGAAATTAATTCTCACTAGAAAGGTGTTTTTGGGGCACAATATGGCATATTTAAAAAAATAATCATGGTAAATTTGGTGGAAAAAAGAGGTATTTTGAAATTGAATATTTCTAACTTTGATACCCCCTAATTTATAGAAGATAATGTATTATTTATTTATATAATTGTAAATACAGTGACTATAGTGATAAAATTCTCATAAATATAATTTTTATTTATTATTATGAGTTAATTATGTAATTTTATTTCTCAATATAATTTTAATTTATATACATAATATAAATAAACATTTGCCCATTTTGAAGTTCAATAAAATATTATAACCTTTACTGGACTTGTGGTACAGCCTGGCTGACAGTTTCTTTCTCAAACTATTAAGAATTCAGATTCTACATCTCAAAATTTTAATAAAAAATAATTATTTAGTCATTTTATATTAAGTAAAGTTTTTACCTAGTTAATTGTGGGCCCATATTTTACTTAAAGGGACAGGGTTTTCTTTGGTTTAACCAACTTCCTTGGATTCTGCTTACAGAAATTTGACTTTAAGAGTCTCTCTAAATTGGTGATGCCCAACACTAGTTTTTAATTCTCTAGATTTAAATCTATCTTACTTGGTATCTGGATACACTAAGCCTGAAAGAGGTTTATTTAAAAAACTCTTATATTCTTTTAATGGTTGTTTATCTTATATCTTTGGGATGTCTTTTGCTGGTGGATCTGGTGTTTCTCTTACTGCCAATTCTTTGGTCAGTATTGTATCTTAGGATGGGCCCAAGTTTTTTGGTGATAATTTGGATGGGTTTTTATATAGGTACAAAACTGCTTCGTTATTAGATGGAGATTTTCCTTTGGATATGGTGAAGCAGATTAGGTTTTTTATGGGTGAAAGAGAGGTGGAAGAAGACTTTATCAAGATGGATGGCTAAAAAGATAAAAATTGGGAGAAGCTAAAGGTGGAGATAATTATGGGGTGTTAAATGCTTTATTCATTTGAGGATCTCAAGAATATTTCTAGAATATGGGAATCTAAAGGTGGTTTCAACTCTCTTGGTAAGTATTATCAGTTTATGGTCAAATTTCAGGTGGTTATGGAATATTTTTTGTATTGTGATCTTATATATCATGAAGATAAAGTAAAGGACAATTTTTGAAATTCCATGGGGGATAGGGTTAAAGAGGTTGTTTGGGAATATTTTTAAATCCAAAATTTATGAAGACAAGTAGAGCTGGAGAGAGTAGGATACCATCTATGGAGTTGGTAATGAAGACTTTTTTGGATTATCTAAATTTCCTGACTGATGTTGAAGTGGACCCTGAAGAACTGACTTTGGTTATTCCTGAAGAGCTAGGCCAGCCTGATGATACTGTTGTGGAAGAATGTTTTTTTGGTGGAGAAGAGGTAGCTTGTGTAAATATTTTGTATTCAGCTATTTCTGAAGATTTTGACAAGCCTGAAGATATTATTTTTGATAACAGTTCTGTTGGGAAAGAAGAGTTTTCTGAAGATGAAGATCTTTATGTCACTAATGAAGAATTTTTCGATTTTGGTGAAGATTTTGTGTTGGATGTTTTGAAGTCAGATTCAGAGGATTATTTGCCTCAGGTTTTTTCTTCAGAAGCAGAGACTGTCTTCAATGAAGATTTGGATATGTTTTATGGATTAGTTATATGTATTGAGGATTTTGTTCAATCTCAGGAAGAGATTTTAAAGGTGGATGCTGTTTTTCATGCACTACTGGAGAGTGCAGAGGCATTAATTGATGGGGTGAATGACTGATATTCACCTAAAATTTGGAAAAAGGTGTGTGTTTCTTTGTGTACTTTGGTAGGGCAAGTTCTGGAGGTTGGATTATGTGGAGTCAGTAATTGGTGGAGATACCCTTGGGGTAAATCTATAAGTTTCTACAAGGGGATATCAACAATTTAATTCCTCTGAAATGAGGATAAACTACCTTTAAATTGCCTTCATTTTTTAACTTTGATTTGATCCAGTTTGGATTCTATTATTTCCTAAAAGAATTTTATGAAGCCCCCCATTTTTTGGGGTAGATGGGGATGATTGCTCTAATGTTGTAATCTCTCCTCAAGAAGATATCCTGGATTGCAATAGGTAATCTCACTTGGAAATAATTTAAGCGGATTCTTAATTATTTTCTGTTGATATTTCATTGGAATGTTATTATGTGTTAATTTTTTCTATATTTTTATCCTCATTGTCAAATTTTTCTATTAGTTTTAAAAAGGTTATAAAATGAAATATGGGATAAATTTTTATGGATAAAAGTTGAAATGGAAATTAGAAAAGATATAGGGATAGTAGTGGTGTATTATTTTATGGCCTCCAACAAGAGAATAAACTTCTGTTAACTCATGAATATTAAATTAAAAATTTTAGTATAATTAACTCACAAAACATAATATTTGTGATGATTTTAATTCTGTCCTCTAGCAAGAGGTTAAACTACCAACTTCCTTTACTGGGGATTTTGTGGTGGAAAATGGTGGAAATGGTGTTTAAAAATCTGGTGATAAATTAGACTAAGGAATAGGGGGTAAAAACTTAATAAAGAATAAAAATAATGTCTCATCTTATTTTGCTTCTGATTCTGATGATGAAGAAAATTATGTTGAAAATATATTTTATTGTGGATAAAGAAAAGATCAAATACCTCAAGTCAAAGTGGATGTAGATGCAGCAAAATATAAGAAGGTAGAATATAAGGTCAGACCAATTAACAAACTTTTACCTGCTAAGTTAAATACACTTTTGAAGAGGCCAAAATTATCAATAGATACTTCTTAATGTCCATTATTCAAGAATCTAACCAAATTTTCTGAAACTTCTAGAATCACTTTTGAGAGATTGGGTCACCACACAATATGGGGGTGGATTTGCTAGCAAGTCCACAACCTTGGACCCAAACTCACCACAGATTGAACACAAATTGAGCTATTGATAAAGGAACCATACAATCAGGGATGAACACCACCCAGCAGAAAAGTTTTAGGTGGGTGTTCAAGTAGAGTTCAGTATGGGTTCAGTATGAGTTCAGTCTGAGTTCCATCTGAGTTCCATATGAGTTCAGGTTGAGGACTTGCTAGCAAGTCCACCCCCTATATTGCGTAGTGGGTGTTGTGAACTTGGGATCTGAAGACCAGTTTTCAGCTAAAGAGAAGAATTTTTTGTTGAATGTGATGGTTAAGAGGGAGAAGACCATATATTTAGTTGAAGAGGAGAGAGGTGTGTTAAAGAATTCTTATGGTGAGCCTTCCAAGATCCCAGTTGTCTGTCATGAACCATGGAAACAAAAACCGACTCCTATTCCTGAAGCTCTAAAAGATTTTAATATAGAAGTCATTAGAAAAATAATTTGAACTGGGTGAAATTAAAATTCTTCATCAAGTTATTCAATTCTAGCTCTCTGAATCAAGAAACCTATTTGCAAGCTCAGGGTAGTTCATAATCTTAGGGAATTAAAAGGGTTATGATAAAAGATGCTGGAATACCACCTAGTGCAGAGGAGTTTGTGGAGGCATTTTGTGGAAGAGTATGTTATGGCTTTGTAGATATTATGGGAGGATATGATGAGAGGGAATTACATCCTGATTCTAGGCCTCTCACTAATTTAGATACTCCACTTGGTTGATTAAAGTTGACAAGATTACCTCAAGGTGCAAAAAATTTGGTTGCTTTTTATCAAGCTCAGATGGCTTGGATTCTTCAAGCTACAATTCCAGAGTATTCTGGTATATTTATTGATGATGGTGGAATTAAAGGTCCTTCAACAGATTATGATAAAGAGGTTTTGAAGAAAAATACATGGATACAAAAATTTATCTGGGAATAAGCTGTTGTTTAAAAGAGAGATTTTGTTTATGATTTAAGAGGTTGGTTCAACTAATTCTGGATCAAAGCTTTCTTTTTTTGTACCAGCTTTTGAACTTCTAGGTCATGTGATATGCAAAAAGGCTAGGATTATGTTGAAGAAGAAAGTAAATAAAATTCAGTACTGGCTAAGACCCAAGAATACAACTGAAGTGAGAGTGTTTTTATGCATATATGATTATGTTAGAATGTTTATCAAGCACTTTCCTTCATTGGCTTCTCAAATGAGAAGGTTGACTAGGAAGGATTCTGATTGAGACTGGGATTAAGGGTCTGAAAGGGTATTTTTTAAAAAGAAGGTTGTTGGGGAGGATGTTTTCCTGCATTTTTTAGATTATCAAATATATTCAGGAAGGATTTATTTAGCAGTTGATTGTTGTCAGACTTCTGCTGGGGCTCTTCTGTCCCAAATGGATATAGCTGGTTATATCAGACCAGTCAGGTATGAATCTGTGGCTTTTACTGAGGGGGAATAAATATACCCTCAGCCAAATTTGGAACACTGTGGAGTGGAAAAAATTTTAAAGAAACTTCAAAATGTTTTATGGGGAAAACACTTTGAATTACAAGTGAATGCAAAATCTTTAATTCAAATGATTAATTTTCCAAGTCTACCAAATGCAACCAGGACCATATGGGTAGCTTTTTTACAAAATTTTTCTTTGACTTATTTCAAAAACCTGGAAAGAGTTTCACTATGCCAGATGGCTTATCAATAAGACCACCTTATGAAGAGAATTAGTACTCAGAAGAATTTGAAAAAGATATACCTGTAATCAAGGCCAGCACATATGGTGCTCAAGACTTTCCTTACCTCCCCTATGAGATTGAAGTGGCAGCCTTAATAAGTGTAAATAATGAAGAACTCCACCTTGAGGATAAAATGGATAATTGTAAAAATTTGGTGAATGATGTGCTTTGGGAGTTTGATTATGGTGTAGATAAATTTGGTAAAAAAGAGGTTGGAGATATTTTGATATATTATGATAAGGATGGTGAATCTGTGTGGGATATTGTCAGTGTGTGCTAGTATCTAAGTATGATCTAATAGTAAATATTAATGGTCATACGACTTATTTTTAAATTATTTGGTGATTAAACCTCAGGGGAAGACTAATAAAATAGTTATTCTCAATATAAACTCACAATACTTGGATTTTATGCATGCTAGTGGTG
Source organism: Hemileia vastatrix (assembly GCA_030280995.1). NCBI lineage: Eukaryota > Fungi > Basidiomycota > Pucciniomycetes > Pucciniales > Zaghouaniaceae > Hemileia > Hemileia vastatrix. The sequence continues at coordinate 22,741,570 of JASXTE010000004.1, read as the reverse complement.
GAAAATAGAATAATAAAATATATTTATAGCTTATATAAAGATAATATCAATTTATAAATGCTTTATAATATATTTATATATTATAAAAGTTGTTTTATAATGTTTATTTGAAGTTTAGTAAGTAAGTGATGTCAAATAACCTGTCAAATCCTCCCTTACTTATACCAAAATCCACTGGAGTGCACAGACCTTCAATCCAGATGATGTCACTGCTATCCCCGGCAATTACAGCACTGTGAGGGCCCATCACCTTCTCATGGAGTCCACTTCAAGAAGTTTCAAAACCCAGACCTCCAGTAAGGACCCTCCATCACAATTAATGATACCACAGACCCATAACATAAGTAGAATAAACTGATAAAAGTAAATACCATAAAGAAGCAGGTAAAATAACTCATCCAAAGAGTGTATAATGAAACCCAAAGCATATAAAGAAACCAAATTAACTTTCCAAGCAGCCAATAACATCCCCAAGCATCCATATTAACCCAGTAATCATATCCCAACCTATAAATCTGTGAAAATCCATCCAAGGAAGCAGATTAAGTTGTCCAAACTGGACATATGTGCCTGAAATAGGTGTATATGCTTTTGTAGGCATTTTTAGTCCACTGAATATGTCCATATGACCTAAAATAAGCTGAAAAATAATAGTAATAAGCTATTAAGAGGTTAAAACCCACTTATAGACCTAAATATACATAATATACTGCACATTTCACTGAATATGAGATTTATGTATACCTATAAGCTTACGTATGTCAATAATTACTTAATATCACTTAAGATAAATATATTATGACTCCATTAACACCTTAATAATTATTTTTAGGCTATTGATAAGCTATTTAAACTACTATAAGCTATATAATAGTGTAATAATTATATATATATTTATTATAAACATATATATAAGTGTTTTAACCTTATTTTTAAGATATAAGATTAATTTATTTAAGGTTATCTTATTTTAAACATAAAAATTACTAATTCCTGGAGATACATAGGCTGACAGATATTAGGAAGTTGGTGAATGGTGTATATTGGATTTTTAAAAAAATTGGTTAAAGAGAGGTTGGGTTTTTGTAAAAATTTGGTTAAAAGGATGCTGGACCAAGGGAGGGTTAGTGACTCTTAAAAGGGTGAAAAGGTGAAAGTGAAAAATTTGAATATAAAACGTTTGGAAGCCTCAAAAGTGGAAAATTCAAAACTCTATTATGATAAAAGGCAAAGTCAAGGTTTAATGTTATTGGCTCATTCTTGTGCAAGTGATTTTGGTGATAGGGAAGTTCTTATAGATGTAATATTTTTGGATTCTTAAGATGAAGTCTGGGGATAGACAGGATTTTCTTTTAAAATGGTTAAATATTTGTTAACTTTAGAAAGGCCAGATAATTGTGATAATAATGAATGGGCGGCCATTAAAAGGACGTCACCAGCATTTTATCTATCTGGTAGAAGATTGATGAGAAGTAGGTATCCAAATTCTCAAGTAGTTATTACTCAGAGAAAGGGGCAAGAGTTGATTATGAAATCACTGCATGAAGATTTTGGGCGAAGAGGAGTTGGTGAAAATTATAGAAAATTTCTAATAAATTTAGGTGGCCTGGCATGAAGTTGACTGTTTAACATTGGGTCAATTCATGCAATGAATGTCAAAGAAGAAGTTATTTAACGCCAAAGGAACCTGGAAATGCAACAGGTGAAAACACTCTTTTTGGGAGGGTTAGTTTGGATGCTGTTCATATTATGGAAAAAAGATATAAATATTTTATTGAACCCAGAGATGATTTGTCTGGTTGGGTAGAGGCAGTGCCTCTTTAAAATTTAAATGCCAAGATTTTGGTAGATTTTCTATTGAAAAATTGGGTATATAGGTATGGAGTGATGAAGTTGGTAACAGTTGATAGAGGTCTTGAATTTTGGACAGATTTTAGGGAGGCTGAATCAAAAGTTTGATCAAAGGTTAGGGTAGCAGCTCCATATCATCCTGAAGCAGAGGGAATGGTAGAAAAAGGACATCAAGTTATTAAAGATACTATGGTTAAGGTGTGTGGAGTGAGTACTGAAAAGTGGAGGCACTACTTACCATTAGTTTTGTTTTCTGACAGAATCTCTGCCAAAAAAACAACTGGATATTCACCTTACAAACTAGTTTTTGTACAGAAAGAAGTTTTAACAGTTGATCTAGAGGCTAAATAATATCTTGGAGTAGACTGGGACACATTCCAAACTACTGAAGCATTAATATGTGCATGAATGGTTCAGTTAGAAAAGAAAGAAGAAACTTTAAAAAACGTATGTTCAAATATAATGAAAATTATAAATCAGTCAGTAAGATATTGGGATAATTGGTTGGCTCATTGGGAAAGGAAACCTTTGAAAACTGGAGATATGGTTTTAGTTTATAATAGGAGCTTAGAAAAGCAGTGGGGGTAAAGATTTTTTGATAGGTGGAATGGACTGTACATAGTGAAAGAACAAGTTTCAGGTAGCTAATTTGTTTTGAAGGAGTTGAATGGTGTGTAGTTAAAAAAAGAGGGTAGTTACTGACCAAGTCAAGAAGTTCTATCCTAGGGACATCAGATGTGCCAAAGTTTATTTTCAAAATAAGGATAAACTATTTACTATTTTTTTACACAATATACTCTGTAAAGAGTATGAACTAACAACCATCATTTAAACTACAATCATTGAATTTGAATGGTAAAAAATTTATAGTGAAAATTTTTTTTGGAAATTAATTATTTTATTATTAGTAGAAGTGTTCACAGGGGAACCTACTGAATTAAATATTGGAAATTTTGGGGGTAATTGATGGGCTGGCTTCCCTATACACAATTACCCCAAAATGTTTGTTACCATTTTACCTTGTTTCTAGTTGAATCCTGGCTTTGTTTTTGGTCATATAGGTATTTCTAAAAGACTATAAAATGGATTAATAAAATACTGTCACAAATAGGCTTGTTCAAAGCTTGATTGAAGGGATAAAATAGTTTGTCATTTTTTAAAGATAATTTACTCCACAAGAGAGTACATACTAAAAACTAACATTTAAATTAACAATTATTAAATTTAAATATTGCAAAGTTTATTGTGAAGAATTGTGTTGGACTGTATTTATTTTTGGTGGAAGTGTTCACAGGGGAACCTTATAAATTCAATATTGGCAAGTTTGGGGGTAATTTTTGGGCTGGCTTCTCTATACATAATTACCACACAATTATCATTACCATAGTTCTCCTGTTTCTAGTTGAATACTGGCTTTGATTTTTCTATATAAGAAGTCATCTAAGACTATAAACTGGGTCAAAATAACATCAAATGATTATGCTCATTCAAAGCTGGGTTCAAGGATTTTTATATTTTTGGTTTTTGATTTATGAGATTATATGTTTGAATTTTTTTTATGTTAGAGATTTTATTTTATTTTAAAATTAAAAATACTGAAATTGATTGGTTTAGAGATAATGATCACTGGTGATCTATAATTATTTTTACAGATTGGAGGGAGCCCAGCCAGTGATCATTTCTGCTTTTTTGTTATTATGTTTTTTTTAAATATTATTAAAAAAATCATTTATGTTTATTTTCAATTTCTTTACTTGTTCATCCCACATCAAGGTGCACTTGGATGTGGGTATAATGTCAGGGGTACGGCTCATCAAATGGCTTTTGGGAATCTTTTAAATATATTAAATTTTAAATTTCAGGACATTTTTTATATATCTAAATTTTTATTTTTTAAATTAAAAATTTCATAAATTATAAAACTTAATAAAAATAATAAATTATAAATAATAAATAAAATAAAATAATTATAGTTATAATAATAATAATAAAATAATATGTAAAAAGTAAAAAAATAAAAAAATAAGTAGTATGTTGTTTTTAGAATTTTATATATAGATATTTTTTTGCTTCTTTTAAATTTCTAGCAGGAGCCTGAAGAATTAAAGAGGTTTCTCTTTCAATAAAGATGGCACAGTGAAGCTTTCAGTAGAGGCTCTATTAAATCTTTCAAGCTCTTAAAATTGAAAACGTTGTTTATGGTCAAGGCAAGTGGCCAATTTAAAGTGACATTTCAAAACTTGCTCTCTGGAGAATACTTCTGCACAATCTTTTGGCAGATAATCTTTTTAATGGTCCAAGTTAATGTTGAAAGTACAATATAATTGTTGAGAAACCTCATTAAATTTCACCATAGCTGAAGTGGATTCTGGATCAGGGATAAAATAAGCATATAGAGAATATCAGGATCCAGAAGAATCTAGATCAGATCATCAATAAAAAAATCAAGAGAGAGATGTTAAAGAAGAATGAAAATATAAATTTCTTACTAGAGTCAACTGTATCAATCTCAAGATTCAAGGGCAGGTCTGGCAGAAATTTTTCTTTAAGAAGGGAAGTGTATGGATTTTGAATGTTGTTATATGAAGTTGGTTTTAGGAAATTTAGGATGTCTTTAGAAAAAGCAGGGATCGGAGACTCATTAACTGTTGGAATATTTCTTTTCTTACAGAAAATTATTGGAGGACTAGGAGATCTGGGTAGTTTTAATGAAGAAGAAAGACAATGAGGGCTGCTAAATTTATGTTGAGGAGGATTAGGCTCTGTTATAGGAGGTTGATAGAAAGAAGAAGGAGTAGGAGAAACATCCAGAACTGATTTAGGAGGATTCAACATTTTTTTGGAGAAATGGTAATTTCAAAGATGAAACAAGAGAGTCTTGATTGGAGAGAAACAGTAGCATAAAGAGCAGAAGAGGGTGTCAGCCTGTATATCTCCAGGACTGAGTAAAAAGTAATTATAAGTTATGTTAAACACATGAACTATACATGGGAATAATAATTAAGAGTACACAAACAGTATACATAAGTAAAATTATGATAATATACAAAATATGCCATTATAACACCTTATATACATGCATATATCCACCTTTTATAAGTCTTATGTACTTAATATTAAGTTTTAATATGTTAGGGTAATTTTAAGAACCTTAAGTATAAGGCTACATAATTTTTAAGTACACTTAAAGCTGTTATTTTAACTGTTTTATGCAAAAAACAAGAAATGTGCTTTATTTCACTTAAAAGTTGACTATATGCACCATAAATTTGAGAATATCAAAAATGCGCTTTGACAGATCAATTTGTCTCATTTAGGACTATTGATTTGGCTATTTAAATGCATAAAAATAACACTTTACAAAATTGGTGTTTTTTATGCCAGAAATGGCTTCTGTGTACTGGCCACATACTGCCTGCTTTTTTCCCATGTGAATAGCTTCATTTTTAGCAAAGTTAGCTTTTTCACACTATAATTACCCCACATTCTATGCCCACTGTGGGGAAACACACTAAAATAGGCGACAGGCGCTTATTTAGTGTCCTAGCTTAATTAATAATGCATTGACCTTGTTTATATGCACTGATTTCATTAATAACCTTACTCTTGGCGTCTTATTTCATCACCACGCTTGAATTCACCTAAATTCTGTCAAGGATTCACCCGTGCAAGCGCCTGTCAAGGACTGAATGTAGTTACCCCACATCTCACTCTTTTTTTTGAGTTTTTGGGTGGTTTCTCAGTCAATATTGGGTATTATTGAATGGGAATTTCATGTAGTATAATGTCAGGATTAGCCCCATTGTTTCTACAGTAAATCCCCCTTATTATTAAGCTATTATTAACCTTAAAAAATTTCATTTTAGTCTTTTATATTACTGTTTAATATGCATATACTCTCTTTTTATCTTATTCTTTAATTTTGATGGATTTTCCTTATTATTATAGAATTTTGACGATTTTTACTCTTCTAATCATGTCATGGGTTACTGGGAATGTTGATGGGCATGTCTATTAGTTGCTTGGAGGCGTCATTAACTGTGTATTGGGTGTTACATCAAGGGAATCATTGGGGAACTCAGTGTGTATAAAAGGAGGAGGTTTTTGGGTCTTGTTTCTACATTCTTTATCATTACAATTTAACCAATATACCCAAATAAATTACAATACATATCAATTAGTACTTTATAAGACTTTTGAATAGTATCTGAATTATTAAAATCTATTTTTCTACCAACTACAAAATTGTAAGCCACATATAAAGATAGTGAGAATTTTATTACTGAGACCGTTATTTTTGATTATATTTTACTATTTGATTGGATTTATATTACAGTATTCATATAGGACCATTAAAATCTTCTAGACAGCTGACTATTTAAGCTATTTCACATCTTTGTACTTGATCTCAGCCTGACAGAGGGTGTACCCAGAGACTCAGAGTCAGAAGGAATATTTAAAAAGGCTGATGGTGTGAAAGGAGTAGGTTTTTAGAGGAGGATGATTTTGGAGGAGTAAAATTCTTACAATTAGAGGTAAAGCTTGTAGCAGGAAGGGGGATTAAGCCATGTTTGAGGCTAGAGCATTTTTTCTTTTTTTCAAAAAAGTTGAAACAGGCCCTGTTGTAGGTATATCTTTTCTGCTTATAGGTGAAGGTGAACTCTTTATGGGTAAATGAGCAGTAATCACTAGCTTGGTCACTAGAAGCATTAAAGTTGGAAGGAGTCATCTTCAAAATTTGAAAATTAGGATAAAAAAGAATAACCTTGGTAGGAAAATAGGAAATGGAGAAAAATGTGGTGAAAATGGGCTCAAGGACAGTAGTAGGCAGTTGGAATCAACACAATATTTTGTCCACTATGACCTAAAACTGGAAATGAACTATAAGGATTTAGTCCTCTAAAACTTTAAACTGGAAAATAACAGCAAAATTTCAATCATTGTTCCCTATAACATTAAACTGGCAAATCACTTTCACTTTGGTCCACCAAGACTATAAACTGGAAATTTATTAAAAAATTTGGTTTCAAGGATATTAGGTAAAAATTTTAATCAAGTTAGATATTCAATTTAACCATTTTTAATTTATCACTGGTTCATCAGTACTCAAACTGATACTCACTTATTTGGACATCTCAGTCATTAATGAAAAGAGTGCAACACACTTTAGGAAATGTACTTTTCATTAAATTGAGTTATTTAGGATTAAAGAACAATGGATATTTTAAAGGTTATTGATGGAGATTGTTAAAATTTAAAAATAAAGATTCTAATAATTTCTGGAAAATTATGATTTATGATAAAAGTAGGAGTGATTTTAATTGGTTGGAAATTTATTTGAATGTTGTGATGCTGAATCATAGAAGAAGGATAGGATTTGTATTTATTAGGTCTCTTTGGTAGACTATTCAAGAGGAAGCTTGGAGGACCTTATGGTAGGAATGGAATCATAGTATTTGGATTATGGGGAAGCCTAATGGGAATGGAATCAAAAGTATTTTTCTCATTAGGGAGGCATGCTCTCTCATGCTGCAAAGAACAATGGAGACTGGTAGAGGAGAGTCTGAAGAGATTCAAACCTTGCTCTCAGAAGTGGAATAATCACAAGACAAATACAGTTATATAATTTATTTCAAATATGTTGATTATATGATGAATTTAAATAAATTAAAATCATCCAGACAATGACATTTATCAGCACTAAAATAATGAAATAATTAAAATTTTAAAGAAAAGAAGTCAATTAAAATAAACAATATCTTTGAAATCTTTCAAATTCATTATTAATTTTTTGCATTAAAATTCTTCTCTTCATTAAATCTTCATTATTATTATTAGCAGAGTGTTTCTGAAAATAAGTTATAAATTTATGATTCTTATCATCACAAAAAACAAGATAGAGATATATATGAAATGTAGGATAATGATTAATGTAATCATTCTTCACCTGGCTGACATCATCTGTATTGGTGGTTTCAATAGCTTAGGAGTTGGAAGAAATAGTAGTTGGATTTGAAATTAGTAGGAAAGTCATTAAATTAAAATTAAAATACTTAATTTTTGAGCCAGGAAATAATGTTTCACAAAAACTGAATGGAGAAACTGGCATAATAGGATTAGGATCTTGAGATAGAGGAGGAAGCTCAGGATTGAAATTTTGAGAAGAAGATGCTGTTTTTGCCCTTAAGTTACAAAAGAAGGTGGGAATTTTTGATAATCTCTTTTAAGGAATAGTATGATCAGGAAAAGCGGCTGGTCCAGTATAGACATTAGTTTTGTAAGGTATAATTGGAAGGTTACACTTGATTTTCTTAAGCCTTAAAATATCACAGGCAGTTCTTCCAGGAAGACCAGGGCTGGAAATCAGACAAAGAACCTGGTATTTGGTGGAAAGTTCACATGGGACAGATAGGTCTTTTTATGACATATTAAGGATGATATTTATTTAACAATAAAGGTAGAAATATACAGGATTAGTTAAGGCAAATGGTTGAAGAGGATAAAGAGAGGATGAATATGTGTTCAATCAGTTATGCAAATATAAAGAATGGGGACATTCTTTATTGGAGGGAGGATGTGGTAGTCTAAAGTTTATTAGGGTAATCAAGTTTATTATAATGGCTTTTTGGTGAATGAGTACTGATATCAGAAAAGCCAATCTAATTTTCAAATGGTTAAATTAAAGAAAATTGAATAATAAATGTGGTTAAAAAGGGTTAATGTTACAGGTCAAGATTTAACAAATAATTACTGGACAGGAAATGCCATTATAGGTTTAAAAGTGCATGAAAATTAAATTCAAGAGTTTTAAGAGCCTTAAGAATTTTTTTCTAATTTTTTCTATTTTTCTATTATTTTTAATAATTTTATAATGTATTTTTTGTTATTTTTTATTTTTTATAATTTGCTTAACATTGATAATTTTTTACTAGATGAATAGGGCTGCCCAGGCTACAAAAGGTGAAAAATGGATTATATAGGAGAAGTAGCTTTATCATTTGTAATTTTTCTAGATTTTTTATTGATATTTTAAAGGTTCTGATTTAGTCTGGAAGTCTGTACAAGCTTTAGAATACTCTGGAAAAGCTCCATTCAAACTCTAGAATTGTCAGTCAGTCATCTAGAAGAGAGGAAGAAAAATGGGAAGAAGTAGAAGAGGAGAAGGAGGAAAGGATTATGGGTAATAAAAGAAATAAAATTTAGAAATATTATTTAATTTATTAAGGAGAATCAATGACGTTTTCTTGAGAGGTGACAAAAGTGAGGTTCTTATTAAATAATAATATTATTCTAATGTAAGGGCTATGCGCGGCAGACACTGTGATCACTATCAGACTTAAAGCAACCTTTAAATTGTTATATAGAATTTTAATTAGAATTTTATTACTAATAAAAAGAATATAAACGTAATGTAAAAGTGTATTTAATTTGTTGAGTGTATAGTAAGTGATGCTTCTACAGGGGATTATCCAAGGCCCTTTTATAGGCAATGGGTCCTCTGAAGCGCTACAAATGACTATATACAAAAGAGTTATGAAGTAAAACAAGAAGATAAAAGAAGACATTTGTAACATAGTAATTAAGAGAAAAATATACGAAAAATAATAAGTATCCCAATTAAGAATGTAAAATTCCCATCCTAAATTCCCCAAATCAGTTAATATAAAATAATAAGTAACTAAACAACCATGTGATCTAAGAACTATGGGAAAAACAAATCAAAACCTGTATTACAATCTGTTTTCAGCATTTCTAAGTGAAACAAATAACATGTTTTGACGCAACAAGGTATGCAATCAATTTAATTCAGTGTAAATTTATATTATTTAATTGTTTTCACTTATGTAATTAAATACTGGTATAACTGAAACAATCAATTAATTTAATTTGAGAGATTATAATACTATTTTATAAAATAAGTATTATAATTTATTTGATTTTCTTCCTGACACAGTTAAGGGTCAAAAGAAGCGCCATTAATTATTGTTTAATCCTATATGAAAGATGTTATTTAATATATGAATGTAAATAATTAATTTAATTATATTATAAGTCAATTTTACACTTATAATTATAATATATGTTTTTAATTAATTAAATATAAGTTTATAATTATTAAATACATAAAAATGCACCATTATTTGTAGAATATAAAATATATTATTTTTAATTTTAAATGTATAAAAATTTATATAAACAATAAAATTAATATAACACTTATATGTAATAAGATACTTATATAATTTTATTATGCAATAAAATATTAATTTATATACATTAAATACAATTCTTACACCCTCTTTCAGGTCCTATAAGTTAACATATCATTTACTGGGCTCCTGGAATAGCCTGGCTGACACTCCCTCACTCTAAAAAAAACAATAAAAAAATGCTAAGATTTTTTCTTTTTGTACTTTTTCAACAGAGTAGGCAGATTTGAAATCTCCTTGCCAGGTATCCATGCATCATTTTCAGATGATTTGTTCTTACATCTCAATAAATATTCTGTACCTCTTTCAGAAGTGATAATTCTATCATTGATATTTTTATCAATTTCTGCTGTTTCTGTGACTTCCTGAGGGTTTTTCTTAGGTCTTCCCCTTCGTTTGGGAAATAAGTCACTTTTGGAAGTATAAGGCTTAAGCAAAGAAATGGGAAAAAAAGGATGTTTCCTATCATATGGAGAATACAATACAACTTCTACTGCATTATCACCAACCATTCTTTTAACAACAAATGGTCCTACAAAAGTATCTTTTAATTTGTGGTTACCTTGTAAATTGAAATGGACATTAGAGATCAACACTTCATCACCCTTGTTAAATGTGTATTCTTTATGGGATTTATCCCATCTTTTCTTTTCATATTCAATTGCTTTATCAATACAGCTCTGAGAATGTTTTCTGCATAGCTGTTGCATTTGCATGAAAGATTTTACACCAGGGTGTAGTTCCAACTTAGGTAATTTATTATTGAGAATCTGAGCAGGAGTATGTGGGACATAACCTAACCACAGCTCAAAAGGCTTTTTCTCAGTGACAGAATGAACAGTGCTATTATATGCAAATTCAAGACCAGGCAATAGAGTGACCCAATCATGAGTAAATCTGTCATTGTCTTTATATTCTAAACCAAAGGAACAATACCTTCTAATCATATCTTCCAGAGTTTGAATCATTCTCTCAGCTAGACCATCAGTCTGAGGATGGTGAGCTGTAGACAATTATAACTCACAGCCACAAATATCCATCAAAGAGGTCCAAAACTCAGAAGTAAATTTAGGATCTCTATAAGAGATAATGGCTTTTGGAAAACCAATAATATTAAACATGTAAGACCACCATAAGAAAGCTAATTCTTTTGTGGATACATCTTTGTGGGTTGGAATAAATTTTCACATTTTTGTGAATCTATCTACTATTACCCAACAAGAGTTAAAGCTGTCTTTACCTGCAACAGGAAGACCAGTGACAAAATCCATATTAATTATTTTCCAAGGAGAATTAGGTGTTTCAATATTTTGTAATAACCCTTCTCTTTTACCTGTCAACCTTTTAGATTTTTGGCAGGAATCACAAGATTCAACATATAATTTTGTGTCTTCAGACATATTAGCCCACCAAGCAGTATTTTTGATTCTAATTAATGTTTTTTCAAGATAAAAATGACCAGCCAATATGTCATCATTACAAAGTTTAAGGATAGTTTCCCTCATAGAAGGAGGAATTACAATCATATTAGTAAGCTTTCTTCTATAATATATATAACCATCTTCAATAGAAAACTTTCCTTTACTCAAAGCATTTTGATACTTTTCAGGAAGAGTTTTTATTAATGCTTGAATTGAAGCATTCTTAGGATCATTTAAGATAGTAAACAATTTATTTAAATCAGAATCCTTCTCATATGAATCTAGTATTAATTGAAATAACTCTTCTTCCATATCCACTACAAATATACCATGGATATGAACAGTATCATCTTCAGGTACATAAGCAGGATTTGAGCCATTATTTGGCAGAGGCAATCTGGAGAGCATATCAACATTGGAGTGAACATTTCCAGCCCTATGGATAATTGTTATCCGTCCTCTGTATTCTTGAACAGCAAGTTGCCACCTGAACATATGTCTGTTAGGTGTTTTCAGGTTTAAGAGAGACTTCACAGCACTACAGTCAGTTATCAATTCAAATTTTTGGTCATCTAGATAGTAATGAAGCTTCTCAAGAGCCCAAACAACTGCTAAGCACTCTAATTGAGTGGCACCATATTTCAATTCACTATTTCTTAAGGTTCTTGAAATATAACAAATTACAACCTCTGAGGATTTATCATTAATAATTTGTTTATGGTGAAGGGCAGCACCCAGACCAATAAAGCTAGCATCTGTATACAGGACAAATGGTTTGTTAAAATCTGGAAGAGCCAATATAGGGGCTGTCATCAAGCAACTTTTTAATGTATCAAAAGCTTTTTGACAGTCATTATTCCAGAGAAAGGCAACATCTTTTCTGGTCAGTTTTGTAAGAGGCAAGGCTATGACCTGATAATTTTTAATATATTGTCTATAATAGCCACACATACCCAAAAAACTTTGTATTTCTCTTACAGAAGTTGGTGCTTTCACATTTTTGAATGGCAGCAACTTTGTTTTGGTCTACACAAATTTGTAACCCTGACACAACATGGCCAAGGACTTTCAAAGATTGAAAACCAAATTTACACTTTTTTAAGGATAAGGTCATATTGATTTCATCCATTTTTTGGAAAACTCTATTCAAGTGAATCATGTGTTCATCAAAAGTTTTAGAAAAAACAATGATGTCATCAATATAAACCATGAGCCATCCTTCAATTATTTCTTGATGGAAAGTGTTATCCATGACTTTTTGGAAAACTGAAGGAGCATTTTTAGGTCCAAATAGAATCTTAACATACTTATATATTCCCATATGAGTAGCAATAAGCAAAAAATTCTGAGAATTTTTCTCAACTGGAACTTGATGATATCCTTTATTACCATCCAGACAACTAATAAATTTTTCACCTTGCAAGGTAGCATGTATTGAATTAATTACGGGTAAAGGATAGATATCATCAACAGTATAAGTGTTCAAAGCTCTGTAATCTCCACATAATCTAGCCTTATCTTTTTCATAAGAAATCAAGACTGGGGAGATGACACAATATTTGGGGGTGACATCTACTTTCTCAATGATATTCATTTTTAATAATGTTGCAATATTATCTTTGATATCTTTTCTTTTTGATGGAGAAGCAGGATATGGGTTTTTCTTAAGAGTAGGAGGAGTATCACTCAATTTACAGGATAAGGTAATTTTCATTTCTTCCTGAACAATTCCCAAGACATGAGAACCATGAGCAAAAGCCATAGGGAAAGAGGTAATAGAGACAATAACAGAATCCTTTTGTTCACTAGTCAACTGATCACCAAAAGAAGCAGTATTTATTTCATATAATAAATTATCCAATTCCTTTGATGTTCTGCCTTTACACTGGATTAGTGAGTAACAAGACTTTAACAGATGCCCTGAAGGTTTTCTAGAAGAGGAAATTTTGAATTTTGTTTTGCCATTCATTCCTAAGGTAAAGCAATTATTTGCTGGGTCCAATTTCACACCAAACATGGTTAAAATATCATTTCCCATAATAAACCAATTGCTTAAATTATCATTTTTCATGACAACAAATTCACAAATAGCTCTGACAAAACCACCATTATATTTGAAGAATACAGAGGTTTTGTATTTGCCAATAGGAATTAAGGTAGAACCATACCCTCTCCATTTTTCAGAAGTCATAGGTAATAATTTACTCAAATAATCCCTATCTACTGAAGCTAAAGCTTTATCAGACACTACACTTCCTCCAGCACCAGAATCAAGAACTACATCAACATTTTTACCATTAATGATAACAGGTGCCTTCAAAGGGGATATAGATATAGAATTGTTAGTAATATCTTTAATTATCTCAGTATTTTCTACTGAAGATAAATCCAATACACATTCTTCAGATATATTATTTAAATAATGGACATCCTGTCCCAACATTAAAACATCTTTAACAGATTCATTGTCATAGGAGATATTACTTTCAAAGTCACTAGAAGAATTATTGACATCAAGTTCAACTTCATCAGTGTCTTCATTTTGTTCAACAAGATGAATTTTCTTGTCACAAACATGACCCTTCTGCAAGGGTTTGTTACATTTATAACAAGTATTTGTTGCATATTTTTTAGGTGCAACTGGGGCAGAGGGTTTACCAGATTTTTCTGGGAGCTTTGTAGAAGGTTTATTCTGATCATTATAAGATTTACCAAGGTAATTCTTTGATTCATATCTATGGTTGAGTAGTACCTCATTACAGATATTAATGAAAGAAGAATTTTCCCTTACATGCTCAGTTCTAGCCACAATCAAATCTCTAAGAGAATTTGGTAATTTATACAAGATTTTATCTCTCCAAATATCATAATCCATCTTTGGATCAGTTGCTCTTAGGATTTTTGTCACTTTCATAAGAAAAACAATGGGCTTTTCAACAGAGGAGGATACATATCTAGTATTCTCATACAGTCTTTGCTGAGCTAACCTGAATTTTGAACCACCAAACTGATTCTCAATCAAGGATTTCCAATCATTCCATGTATAATGATTGTTATCTAAAAGAAAAGATTCATACCACATCAAGGCTACATTGGAAAATAAAGAAATTAGCTTAGAAACATATTCCTTATCAGGTAGTTTATAAGATCTCTTTAAATTATCAATTCTTTAGATAAAGTGTTGCCAATCAGAGGAAGAATCACCATCAAAGGTAGGGTATTGGTCTAACTTAGGCCAATTTTTCTGACTACTGGGATGGTCCACTTTTAGGTTTGAATTATTCATCATTAATAATTCCTGAAGTTTAGCCAGGTGTTTAGAAATTTCATTATTTACAGAAACAGCTGGTGCATGACCATCACAAGATTTTTTGCTAGTAGCAAAAGATTTTACAGACTCATTGTCAGTTTGTTTAATGGTTGAAATATGAGGAAGAAAGGAGGAACTTTGCTCAGGTTTTTTCCCTTTATTTTTAAGCAGCTTATTGACAGCATTCTCATTCATTCCATTATTGATGGTTAAGGCTGAGAATTTTTCCTGCAGGTCAGACACATAGTTTCTTATCCTTGGAATTTCATACATCTGGTCATTTACTTTTGCAAGATATAGAACATTTCTGTCCTCAGAAACTGTGTGTTTGGCACTTAGTGTATGGAAATCATTCTTTAGCTTTTTAAACTCATTTTGTAGAGATTTTATTTCACTTTTTAATGAATATTTTTCTTCAATAAGGGGTTTCAATTCACTCAAGGTCTTATGTAGATTGATATTTTTATCTGAGATAGCTCTATGGTCACTCCTTATTTGTTTTTGTTGGCTAAGAACAATATTCAAGGCTTCTTTGATTTTAAAATAAGCTGTATCCTTTACAGAAGAAATTACTTTACATTGCAAGTGCAAATTATTTAATCTATCATTCTCATGGATTAACACATCTCTCAAATGTTTGTCTTTCACAACATTAAAATCAAAGGTATCTTTTAATATTTCTTCTGAAGTTTTCTCAATTAAGGTATAGACTTCAGGGGAAACAGAATCATTCTTAATTGCAAGAGAAGGATTAATTAAAGAAGTAGAAGTTAAATGGAAAGGTTCATCAAATGACAATTTGCTAACTACATTAATAGGGCTACTAGTTACAGGAAGCTGTCTTTTAACAGGTTTAACTGTTCTTTCACCATTCTCAATAATATTACCTGCAGAAGAAGTCTTATTAGAAAACATTCCCAAGTGATTATCAACCAAACTACTTACCATGGCAGAGGAGGAAACTTCCCCTGAGAGTGAGTTTGGGATTGTGCTTGGGCCTTCTTTCTCCTGCCTTGTTGGTAAGGATGAGGAGGAGGATGGAAATTGGGTGTTCTGGATGGGCCAGGCTGATGATGAGGAGGGTGTTGCACATTCTGTTTGTAGTGACTCATTAGATAATCCCATTTCCATTGCTCTACTTCCATAGTATTTGGATTTTGGATGGTTGAGCTGGGTGGCTTTGCAGGTTGAGCCTGAAATTGAGGCTGATTGGGAGGCAACTGAGGAGGGGCCTGGGCCTGATTTTGATTCCTGAGTTCTTGAACCTGATCCCACAAGGTGTCTACTTTTGCTTTTTACCTCATGTTTTCTGTCTTTAGTTCTTTTATATGACTGGACAGGTTGCTGATTTGTTATGGTAGAGGAAGCTTTTTTATTTTGAACCCTTTTGGAAGACCTTCTTGAGATACTAGAGGCTTTACTTCCTTCTGTTGTGCTGGGGGAAGGGGGTTTGATTTGTTTACCTCTCCTGTCATTTCCACATCCTGAATTATGTGAATTCTTCTTGTTAGCATAAGATTTGTTACGTTCAACTTTAGAAGAACTCACAGTATCAGCATCATAATCAATTTTAATTTCATCCCCTTGCATGTTATCCATTTTTTCAGCCAAATTGTTGGACATAATGGTGGGAAGATTAATTAACTTGTAAAAAAAAAATTAATAAAAGTTAGTTAATAATTGCTCCAAATAAAAAAAATTTATTAATTAAATTATATAAAAAAAATTTTTAATATAAAGTAATATTTATAAAAAATTAGTTTAGAAAATGGATTGCAAAGTTAAATTGGGAATAAACAATTAAGTTAATTCAACCAATTAAATTACCAAAATTAAATATGGCAATATATGGGACTAAGTACAAAGTACTATTTAAGTCAACCAAAATGAACAAAAATTAATAATAAAAATTAATTTAATAATTCAAATTTTATTAATAATAATGTTAATTTCATCGAGGACTAAGAAGAATTAAACACTCTATAATAGTCAACTAGGTAAAAAAAAATTATAATAAATGAACACTTACACTCAGTGAATCAGCAATTAAGCCACAATCACTGTTATTGCAGTAAAAATATAGTAATATGAGTGAAAGGTGCAAAGGTGAACTTACTATAGTGATCGAAAAATCACTTCAAAATAAAATATGAAATAATATAATATAGACCTAATATATCAAACCCAAGTTCGAAACACGGTCACGGCAAAAGTTTCTTTTTTGCTAGGTGGTCCATGCGTTTGATGTTTGTTGTTGTCGTTTAGGAAAGGTCCCCAGTTGTCAGTCAGTCGTCTTGAAGAGAGGAAGAAAAATGGGAAGAAGTAGAAGAGGAGAAGGAGGAAAGGATTATGGGTAATAAAAGAAATAAAAATTATAAAAATTATTTAATTTATTAAGGAGAATCAAAGACGTTGTGGTAGCCTAAAGTTTAGTATGGCACCTAAGTACATAAATGGAGTTATTACGGCGTGCAAGATTGGCGTTATTATTTTATAAAAGGGTTTTATTAAATTTAATTGAGTTTTAAATATAAAGAAATTTGGTTAAAAGCAAATGCCTACACAAAATCAATTTATTTTACGGAGAAAACTTATTTTTACGGTCTGAAAAATTTTAAGTATCAAGTCAAGTCACTCAAGAACCTTTGGAAATTTTTCCAGAATTTTTATTATTTTTCTTATATTTTTAAATGAATTTTAAAGATTTATAGAAATATTTACGTTTTCATATATTACTTAACTTTGATAAATTTTCACGGGGTAATTAGAGCTGCGCAGACTACGAAAATTAGTTTGGAATGTAAAGGGGAAGTGGCTCTATCATGTGTAATTTTTCTAGATTTTTTATTAAAGTTTTAAAGGTTCTAATTGAGTCCGGAAGTCCGGACGGACTCCGTACGGGCTCCGGATTGACTCTGGGAGAACTCTGGAGGGGAAAACTTAGGCACGTGACTAGGAATACTTAAGAGCCTCTCAAACTCGAAATTGAGGAGGGGAACACATCATACAGCTTAATCTTTAACCACCACAGTCTCATTTTTTATTACTCAACAAATTAAATAAATTGTAATACCCTTATAACTTTATATTATATATATAACATTTTAGAAATACTACTCAACAATTTAAATCACACTTCATACAGGGTATCTTTAGAAAGGTCTTCATCACTGGGACTTGATTATTGCTGTCTCATAAAAATTCAAATTATTATAAAAACATAAAAGTCAATCTTTTCAGATCTTTCACTGGTACACCTTAATTGTTGTATTCAGTATTTCTTTCTCAACAGCCACTTTTTATTTAAATCTCAATAAGCGTTAAATATTTTAGAGTTTCATTATTTTTTATCAATCAGATCCAAGTAGACTGGTTAGCTTAGTGATTTAGAATTCCCATTTTGTTATTTTTTATTGGAAGGACGGGGTTTTCAGCTAAATCCACATATCTCCTCCGGATTCTGCTTACAGCAAGGCGACTGTAAGAGTTCACCTTACCATAGTTGGCGCCCAACATGGGGTTCGATTTCTCTAGCTTTCTTTAAAGACTTACTTGGATCAAGAACGTTCTTAGCCTGCAAGAGGCTTATTTTCTGGAACTCTAATTGGATTTTTGTTATTAGCCTGCAAGAGGCTTGTTATTTTAACGGTTGTTAATGCTTTTCTTATGTTTTGGGATGTCTTCTACTATTGGAACTGCTGTGTTGGCTGCTGGTGTACCTGTTAGGGCATCAGTAAGGATTGTATCTTGGGTTGGGCCCAAGTTTTCTGGAGATGATTTAGAAGGATTTTTACATAGGTGTGAAACTGCAGCTGCGATTGATGGTGCTTTACCTTTGGATATGGTGAAGCAGATTAGGTTCTTTATTTTGGACAGAGAGGTGGAAAAGGAGGTTATTTCTATGGATGGTTATAAAGATCAAGATTGGAGAAATCTCAAGATGGAAATGGAAAAAAGGTGGCCAAAAGTTTATTCATTGGAGGATCTAAAGGATACAGCTAGGAAATGGGAATCAAAAGGTGGTGTAACATCTCTGCATCAGTATCATCAGTTTATGGTTGAATTTCAGGTGGTTCTGGATTATTTGTTGGAGTATGAAATTTTATTTCATGATAATGCATCAAAGTATGTTTTTTGGGATGCTATGGGGGAAAAGGTTAAGAAAAATGTTTTGATGGTGCTTATTAATGCAAATTTAATGAAGAATCTCCCAGATGGAGAAACTAGGATTCCTGGTATGGAGGTGCTAAAGAAGGCTATTTTAGAACATCTGGATACTCATAATTCTGTTGATTTGGACTCTGGAAAAGAGGTTTTTCTTGCTCAAGAGATAGAAGAGGGCGGTTTAGAAGAATTAGCTTCTGTTGAATTTTTGGAATCAGCAATTCCTGAAGATTTTGTCCAGCCTGAAGATATTATTTTTGTTAACAATTCTGTTGGGAAAGAAGAGATTTTTGAAGATGAAGATATTGTTTTCATTAATGACAAAATTTTGGATGATGGGGATAATTTTGTGTTGAATGATTTGGAATGGGATTCAGAGGATTTTTTGCCTCAGGTTTTGTCTTCAGAAGCAGAGACTGTCTGCAATGAAGATATGGATATGGTGGATTTGTTACAATCTCAGGGAGAGATTGTTAAGGAGGATATGGTTTTCCCTGCACTAATAAAGAGTGTAGTGGCATTTGATAATAGATTGCATAAATTGGATGCACTCATATTTTGGAAAAGGGTTGTTTATTTTTTATGTCGAATGGTAGGACAAATTATGGGGGTTTATTTTTGGGTTTTATGGAATCGGTGGATAAGCCCTTGGGGCAAAATTATGGATTATCTCCAGGGGATATCAAGAATTTAATTCCTCCGAAATGAGGATAAACTACCTAAACTGGGCTGAAATTTTCTTTTATCGTTATGTCTTCAATTTATTCAGGATTCAAATTATTATGAATGCCCTCATTTTTTGGGGTAGCAGGGGCTGATCACTCTAATGTTGTAATCTCTCCTCAGGATGAGATCCCGGATTGCAATAGGTCAGCTCACTTGGAGATAATTCAAGTGGATTCTCAATTATTTTCTGTTAATATTACTTTGGAGTGCAAATACATTATGGACTTTTCTATATGTTTATTGGATTTACCCTGTTTTTCTATTAAATTTAAAAATGGTGAAAAAGGCAAAATGGGCCAAATTAGGTTGGATAAAAATTGGAAGGGTATGTTTTTGGGCCTCCAGCAAGAGGTTAAACTGCAATTATCTCCTTCTATTTTGGACCTCCAGCAAGAGGGTAAACTGCAAAAATCTTATCAAAATCCGATTAAAAATCTCAGTATAATTAAAACACAACAAAATAATTTTTGTGAAAATTCAATTCCGGACCTCCAGCAAGAGGGTAAACTGCAAAAATCTTATCAAAATCCAATAAAAAATCTCAGTATAATTAAAACACAAAAAAGTAATTTTTGTGAAAATTCAATTCCGGTTCTCCAGCAAGAGTTTAAACTGCCAACTTTCTTTACGGGCAATTTACTGTTGGATAAGGGAAGCAAAGGTGTTGGAAAATCTGTTTATAAATTAGACGAGGGAAAGGAGAAAAGGGTAAAATTTAAAAATGAAATAAAATATTTTTCTAATTTTTCTTATTCCAATTCTGACGATGAAGAAGATTCATTCGATGAAATTTTTAATGGCGATACAAAAGAATAAGTTTTACCTCAAGTTTATTTAGATGTGGATGCAGCCAAATATAAGAAAGTAGCAAATAAAGTTCGACCTATTAATGAACCGCTACCTGCCAAATTAAATCCACCCTTGAGAAGACCAAGGTTATCAAGAGATCCTTATGAAAGTCCCTTGGTAAAGAATCCGCCTGAATTTTCTGAGAGGTCAAGAATCACTTTTGAGAGACTGGGTGTTGTTAATTTTGGACCTGATGGTTGGTTGTCTGGAGAAGAGAAGAAGTTGTTGTTGGATGTGATAGTCAAGCGAGAGAAGGCCATTGCTTTTGTAGAAGAGGAGAGGGGTGTGTTGAAGCATTCCTATGGGGAGCCTTACAAGATTCCTGTGGTATGTCATGAACCGTGGCAGCAGAAACCGATTCCTATTCTGGCTGCATTAAAAGAAGCCTATATTGAAGTTGTCAGAGAACGGATACGCACTGGACTGTATGAGCAATCAACATCAAGTTATTCTAGTCCGGTATTTTGTATCAAGAAACCTAATGGCAAGCTTAGAGTTGTTCATGATCTTAGGGAATTAAATAGGGTTACAATAAAGGATGCTGGGATACCGCCTAGTGCTGAGGAGTTTGTTGAAGAGTTTGCAGGGAGAGTGTGTTATGGTTTGAGAGATATTATGGGTGGATATTATGTGAGAGAGTTACATCCGGACTCAAGGCCTCTCACTACATTCGATACGCCACTAGGACGTTTACAGTTAACAAGATTACCTCAAGGAGCAACAAATTCGGTTGCAGTTTATCAAGCTCAGATGGCTTGGATCCTTCAAGAAGAAATTCCACAATATGCTGGAATCTTTATAGATGATGGAGGAATTAAGGGACCAACAACCGACTATGATAACCAGGTGTTGGAAGAGAATCCCGGGATACGCAAATTCATTTGGGAGTTCGCAATTACATTAGAAAGAATCTTGTTTCTCATTGAAGAGGCTGGTTTAACTATTTCAGGTTCAAAATTTTCATGTTGTGTGCCAGCCTTAGAAATATTATGCCATGTGGTATGTAGAGAGGGTAGGATTATGTCCAAGAAAAAAGTTAACAAAATTCAGTCCTGGCCAAGACCCAAGAATACGACCGAAGTCAGAGGGTTTTTAGGTGTTTGTGTATATGTTAGAATGTTTATTAAGGACTTTTCTTCATTGGAAGCTCCATTGAGACAGTTAACAAGAAAGGATGCAGACTGGGAGTGGGATGAAGAGTGTGAGAAGGCGTTTGTGAAGTTGAAGGAGGTTGTAGGGAAGGATTTAGTCCTGCACAAGTTGGATCATGGAAAAAATGCTGGTAGAATTTATTTAGCAGTTGATTCAAGTCAGGTTGCAGCTAGGGCGGTTTTGTCTCAGATGGATAAAGCTGGTTACATCAGGCCAGTTAGGTATGAATCTGTAGTATTTACTGAGGTCGAATCAAGATATTCTCAACCAAAATTGGAATTATGTGGTGTGGCGAAAATACTGAAGAAACATCAGCATACACCACGGGAAATCTGGGGGTGAACTGCTAGCAGTTCCCTCTTTTTAAAACTATTAGGAATTTGTCAGGAAACTGTTGGGAAACCATCCTGAAACTGTCAGAAAGATGTTTTTAAATCTGATGAAAAAACATTGAAAAAATAAACTGTCACAGATTGAATCCAGAACAATCCCTCCTTGAGCAGAGCTTAAGAACCACATTGAACATCAGTTAATCTCAGGTTTGGCAAAAGGTTGAACAACATCACTTAGCATACCTTAATATTCAAATATTAAACTTGAATATATGTTGCGTGTATGATATTAATGCATATGCATTTGAATTTGTATGGTGGATACTTATTGCATGCTAAAAATTGATGTGAATTGCCTATCCAAAGTGTATGCATAATGACTATGAAAAATAAATATGCATAAAAAATATGCATAAAAATATGCATAAAAAATATGCATAGTGATTATGCATAAAAAATATGCATATTGAATATGCATAAAAATATGCATATTGAATATGCATTAAAAATATGCATATTGAATATGCAAAAAAAAGGTGCATATACGTATATGAATAAAATATATTAATATGCATATAAATCTGTATAATGAATATGCATATGAATATGCATAAATATGCATAATGATTGAAAAATGCAAAAAAAATGATGCTTAACGAGTATATTTTATGCATAAATAGAAATATGCAATATGAATTCATATTGCATACAGATAACACTGGCAAACCATTTTGACCAAAACTCATACTAAATTTTCATTCTGGACTAAAGGTGTGAGGGAAGGAAGAAAAACAGTCCAACGTTAGAAAAATGCTACATGCACTCATTATGTAGCAGAGCAAATGAGAAGTGCTGAATTATGGTTGGTGCCCATAATTTAGTATGATATCATAATTTTATTTAATTGTTTTCAATATTGAAAAGACTTTAGGTCGGTTGGTATGGATCTAGCTGTGCCAGGGTCTAATCTAATTATTTTAACAATTTCTTAATAATTAACGGGCTTTAATACAAAAACAGGTTGTATTTTTTGTGGGATATTGGATATGATAAGGTCTTTTGTAAAAAAAACTTATATTGTTTAAAAATATTCCTGAATCAGATGTGGGATAATCACTACAAAAAATTGTAGTACTGTGGGCAATAAAATATATGCACAAGCAGTAAAGAAAGGACCAAGTGAACCCTTTTTGTGCAGTGGGAATCATTAGAGTGGAATTGTGGATGAAAAATATAATTCATTATTACCATTTTATTTAATCAAAAAATTTATAATATTAAAAAGAACTATTGATTAATTGGTATTTGACCTTTGTGCCTCACTCATATTTATCATTTGATTGATTTTTGTCACCATTATGTTATTAATATTATAAGTATAGCAAAAACTCATGTGCCAAATGCATACCGGGTGATGTTACACCTTTTATAATATTATTAAATAAAGGTAAAAAAATATGAAAATGATTTGTTTTACAAAAAATAAATTGATATCCAAAAGCAATATGAGGGATAAAAAGGTAAAATTAAAGGGATCAAATATGAAATAAAAAATTAAAGTTAAATTCCTCCCATCAAGAGCATGTAGACATGATGGGGTGAACGCCCACCAGTGGCACTAAACTTGGACTATAATTTCTCTTTTGTAAAAATAAAAAAAAATCCACTGGAGCTTTACCAAAACTTCAGGATGATGATTATGCCATATCAAACAACTTCTAGTGCAATTATTGAAGAAAAATTCATCTTCATTGCAATAGAGAGAATTGATCACATCAGACTGCATGTGACCAAAAGTGTTTAGCACAAGTTCGGCCGAACTTGTGCTGGACACATTTATGATGGAGGTTAGCTAGGGTGGAATTTTTCTTCAGTTCATCTGGTATTTCTTATAAACATGTCCACTGGTATTTGATCTTTGTGCCTCACACATATTTATCATTTGATTGATTTTTTGTCACCATTATGTTTTAATATAAGAAGTATAGCAAAAACTCATGTGCCAAATGCATACCGGGTGATGTTACACCTTTTATAATATTATTAAATAAAGGTAAAAAAATATGAAAATGATTTGTTTTACAAAAAATAAATTGATATACAAAAGCAATATGAGGGATAAAAAGGTAAAATTAAAGGAATCAAATATGAAATAAAAAATTAAAATAAATATACTGCCATCAAGAGCAAGTAGACATGTTGGGGCAAATGTCCACCAGTGAGGCTAAACTTGGACTATCATTGCTTTTTTGAAAAACAAAAAAGTGCCAATCTGAGGTTTAAAAAAACTTCAGCATAACCATTTAGCCATATCAAACAACTTCTAGTTCAATGATTGAGAGAGAATTGATCACACCAGACTGCATGTGACAAAAAGTGTCCAGCACAAGTTCGGCCGAACTTGTGCTGGACACATTTATGACGGAGAGTAGCTAAAGTAGAATTTTTCTTCAGTTAATCTGGTATTTCTTATAAACATGTCCATTGGTACTTGATCTTTGTGCCTCACTCATATATATCATTTGATTAATTTATTGTCACCATTATATTCTTAATATTATAAGTATAGCAAAAACTCGTGTGCCAAATGCATACCGGGTGATGTTACACCTTTTATAATATTATTAAATAAAGGTAAAAAAATATGAAAATGATTTGTTTTACAAAAAAGAAATATGAGGGATAAAAAGGTAAAATTAATCTCAAAGAGATCAATTATGAAAAACAAAATACTAGTAATATTCTTGCTCTCAAGAGCCAGTAGAAGTGTTGAAAAAAATGGGAGCCATCAGGGCTAAATTGTAATAAGTGACCTTTTTTTTAAAGATAAAAAATTATACACCTGAGGTTGGGAAGAACAACAGGTGGATGATTCAGCTAAACAAAACTTCTTGTAGTGAAGTTTAATAAAAAAATGTTTTTTTGTTGCCATATAGAGAATTGATCCCATCTGACTGCACGTGACTAAAAGTGTCCAGCACAAGTTTGGCCAAACTTGTGCTGGACACTTTTATGATGGAGAGTAGCTTGGGTGGAAATTTTCTTCAGTTCGTTCATCTTGTATTTCTCATAAACATGTCTACTGGTATTTGATCAGTCTGAATCTTTCATATTTATCATCCAATTAATATTTTATCACCATTATATTATTAATGTTATTAGTATAGCAAAAGCTTGTGTGCCAAATGCATACCATGTGAAGTTATACCTTCAATAATTTTTTAAAATAGATGTAAATAAATATGGAAAGGAATAGTTTTACAAAAATTAAATTGAAATTTAAAAGTAAAAAGGGGAATAAAAGAGTAAAATAAAAGTCAATCAGTTAAAATATGAAAAAAATACTGGTAAAATTCCTGCTATCAAGAGCCAGTAGAGGTGTTAAAGCAAATGGGAGCCATCAGGGCTTAATTGTAATAATTGACCTTTTCTTTAAAGATAAAAAATTATACACCTGATATTGGGCAGAACAGCAGGTGGATGATTCAGCTAAACCAAACTACTTCTAGTGAAATTTTATAAAAAAATTTTTTTGTTGCCATACAGAGAATTGATCCCATCTGACTTCACATGACCAAAAGTGTCCAGAACAAGTTCGGCCGAACTTGTGCTGGACACTTCTATGATGGAGAGTGGCTGGGGTCGAATTTTTCTTCATTTCATCTGGTATTTCTTACAAACATGTCTACTGGTATTTTATCTTTGTGCCTCACTCATACATATTGTTTGATTAATTTTTTGTCTTAATTATATTATTAATTATATAAGTATAGAAAAAAATCGTGTGCCAAATGCATACTGAATGATGTTACACATTTTATAATATTATTAAAAAAAATGTATAAAAATATTAAAATATATTATTTTAAAATTTGTTAATTGATATCCAAGAGCAATATGAGGAATAAAAAATTAATTTAAAGTGATCAAATATGAAAAAAGAAATCCAAGTATTATTGCTAATATCAAAGGCCAGTAGAGATGTTGAAGCAAATGAGAGCCATCAGGGATAAATTGTACTTAATTGATTGTTTTTTAAAGATAAAAAATTGTGTACCTGTGGTTTGGATGAACTCTAGGTGGATAATTCAGCTATATCAAACTACATCTAGTGATGTTTCTTATCAAATAATTTTTTTCATTTCCATAGAGAGAATTGATCTCATCTGACTGCACCTGACCAAAAGTGTCCAGCACAAGTTCGGCCGAACTTGTGCTGGACACTTTTTTGATGGAGAGTAGCTAGGGTGCAGGTCTTCTTCATTGCAACTGTTATTTTTATAAAACATGTCAAATGGTATTTGATCTTTCTGTGTTATTCATATTTTATTATCTGATTAATTTTTTGTCATTTGAATTTTATTAATTTTATTAGTACAGAAAAAACTTGTGCGCCAAATGCATGCCATGTTATATTACACCTTTTATAATATTATTAAAAAATGTTAAAAAAATATGAAAATGATTTCTTTTCCAAAATTATAAATTAATATCCAAATGTAACATGAGTGATAAAAAAGTAAAGTAAAAGAGATCAAATATGAAAAAGAAAAATTCAAGAAAAATTCCTGCCTTCAAGAGCCAGTAGAGGTGTTGAAACAAATGGGTGCCATCAGGGCTAAATTTGATAAAATTTAATTTTTTTTAAAGATAAAAATTTTTCACCTGAGGTTTGGAAAAACTCAAGGTGGATAATTCAGCCATACCAAACTACTACTAATGTAATTATTTAGCATTTTTTTTAATTTAATTTCCACAGAGAGAATTGATCCCATCTGACTGCACCTGAACAAAAGTGTCCAGCACAAGTTCGGCCGAACTTGTGCTGGACACTTTTATGATGGAGAGTAGCTAGGGTGGAAGTGTTTCTCAGTACATCAGTTTTTTGTTTTTCACATTTCTATTGAGTTTTTAACTTTTTTTTATCATTCATATTTATCTTATAATTAATTTTTTGTCACCATATATATTATTAATGTTTCTAGTATAGCAAAAACCTGCATGCCAAATGCAAAATTGGTGATGTTACAACTTTAATAATATTATTATATAAAGTTAAAAAAATATGAATATGTTTAGTTTTTAAAAAAATAAATTGATATTTAAAGTTAAAAAGAGTAATAGAAAAGTAAAATGAAAATAAATGGGATCAAATACGAAATAAAAAATACAAGTAAAATTTTTACTATCAAGAGCCAGAAGTGGTTTTGGGACAGTTGGGGACCCCTAGGTCAAGACTTGGTCTATAGTTACTTTTATGTATAGCTAAAAAATTTTGAACTGAGGTTTGGACAGACATCCAGGGGACAATTTTACAATATTAAACATTTTTTACTTCAATAATTGAGTGAAATATGATTTTTTATTGCCATAGAGAGAATTTATCTCATATGACTTCATGCAACCAAAAGTGTCCAGCACAAGTTCGGCCGAACTTGTGCTGGACACTTTTATAATTGAGAGTAGGCATACAGCAAATCTTATTAAACTCAAAAGGGATTTCCTATAAACATTTCCACTGGAATTTGATCTTTCTGTGTCATTTAAATTTACCATTTGATTAATTTTTTGTCATCATTATATTGTTAACGTTATTACTATAGTAATAACTTGTGTGGAAAATGCATACCAGGTGGTGTTCCACCTTTAATCATATATTATTAAATAAAGGTATAAGAGTATGAAAATTATTTATTTTAAAAATTAAAAATTGATATCCAAAGCAATATGAGCAATAAAAAAGTAAAATAAAAGGGATAAAATAAGAAAAAAAATCTAAGGAAAATTCCCACTATCAATAACAAGTAGAGGTGTTAGATCAAATGTGCACCACCAGGGCTAAACTTGCACTATATTTTCTTTTTTGTTAAACCAAAGAAAGTGTCCTGATGAGTTTTGAAAAATCATCAGGAGGACATTTTGGCAATATCAAACTACTTATTGTGCAATGATTGAGCAAAATGTCATTTTCATTTCCATAGAGTAAATTTATCCCATCTGACTGCATGCAACCAGAAGTGTCAGCCAGGCTATTCCAGGAGTCCAGTAAATGATATGTAACTTATAAGACCTGAAAGAGGGGGTAAGAATTGTATTTAATGTATATAAATTAATATTTTATTGCATATTAAAATTATATAAGTATTTTATTACATATAAGTGTTATATTAATTTTATTGGTTATATAAATTTTTTATACATTTAAATTTAACATAATATATTATATTCTACAAATAATGGCGTATTGTTTATGTATTTAATAATTATAAATTTATATTTAATTAATTAAAAACATATATTATAATTATAAGTGTAAAGTTTACTTATAATATAATTAAATTAATTATTTATATTTATATATTAAATATCATTTTTTATAATATTAAACAGTAAATAATGACGCTTCTTTTGACCTATAATTGTGTCAGGAAAAACAAATTAATACTGAATTGAAATAAATTACATATTTGTTGCGTCAGAATATTTTTGTTTCACTTAAAAATCCTTAAATCAGACTGTACCATCTGTTTTGAATGATTTTTCTCATAGTTCCTATGTTCCAGGCTTGTTTAGTTATTGACTATTTTTACTTACTGATTTGGGAATTAATGGCGGGAAAATTGGATTCTTAATTGAGGTTTTTAATTATTTGTTTCTTATTTTTCTCTACATTGTTATGTTTCACTTACTCTTTGATATACTTGTTTTATCCTATTATAATTATTGTATTTACAAATATAGTGGCACTTCAGAGGACCCATTGCCTATAAAAGGGCCTTCGATAATCCCCTGTAGCCTCATCACTTATTACACACTCAACAATCTAAAGATAATTTTATTACGCTTATTATTATTTTCATTAGTATTAAATTCTAATCAAAAATTCTAAATAACAATTTAAAGGTTGCCTTAAGTCTGATAGTAATCATAGTGTTTGCCGCGCAGAGCTCTTACTTAAATAATATTAATATTAAATAAAACCTCAATTTGTTCATCTCCCAACTCACTCGTTGTTGCTTCATTTTAAATAAATTTTTTCTTTTATTACTTTTATCTTTCTATTTACCTTTAGTACCTTTTCCTATTTGTTTCTCTTCTTTTTTTCCCCTTTTCTTTCCCTCTTCTAGACAACTGAACGACAAAAAGTGTCCAGCACAAGTTCGGCCGAACTTATGCTGGACACTTTTATGATGGTGAGTATCTAGGGTGCAGGTCTTCTTCAGTTCATCAGGTATTCCTTATAAACAAATCCACTTGTATATGATCTTTCTGTGTCATTCATATTTATCATTTGGTTCATTGTTTTTCACCATTATAATATTAATGTTATTAGTATTGAAAAAATTTGTAATCCAAATGCATACTGGGAGATGCTACATCTTTCATAATCTTATTAAATAAAAGTAAAAAAATATGAAAATTATTAGTTTTACAATAAATAAATTGATATTTGAAAGCAAAAACAGGAATAAAAAAGTAAAATAAAAGTAATTAAATATGAAGTTAAACATTCAAATAAAATTTCTGCCATCAAAGATAATTTGAGTTTTCAGACCAAATTTGCACCACCAGTTCTAGATTTGGAATATTTTTTCTTTTTTTTAAAATTAATAAAAGTGTCCACCTAATGTTTTCCAAAAAACCAGGAGGATAGTATAGCAGTATAAAGCTACTTCTTGTGCAATGATTGAGCAAAAATTCATTTTAACTTCCATTGAGTAAATTCATCCCATCTGACTGCATGCAACCAAAAGTGTCCAGCACAAGCTCAGCTGAAATTGTGCTGGACACTTTTATGATGGAGAGTAGCTAGGGTGCAAGTCTTCTTCAGTTAATCTTATATTCATTTTAAAAATGTCTATGGGTATTTGATATTTCTATGTCATCCATATTTATTATTTGATTATTTTTTAGTCACCATTATATTATTAATGTTTTTAGTTTAGCAAAAAAATGTGTAATGAATGTACACTGGATGATTTTACAAATTTAATAATATAATATAATAAATATAAAAAAATGTGAAAGTTATCAGTTTTACCAAAATAAAATTTATATTTAAAAGCTAAAGGATAAATAAAAGGGTAAGATTAAAATTAAAGAGATCAAACATGAAATAAAGATATTAAGTATAATTTCTGCTATCATGAGCCAGTAGAGGCTTCAGAAAAAATGGGCACCATCATAGATTAACATGGATCAAATTTACTTTTTACCAAAGGAAAAAATTGTCTACCTTAGGTTTGGACAAACTTCCGGGGGACAATTTGTCTATGTAAAACTACTTTTAGTGCAATGATGGAGTGATAATTCAGTCTCATTTCCATAAAAAGAATTGATTGCGTCTTACGGCATGCAACCAAAAGTGTCCATCACAAGTTTGGCCAAACTTGTGCTGGACACTTTTATCATGAAGAGTATCCAGGTTGCAAGTCATTTTTAATCATCTGAAATTTCTTATAAACATTTCCACTGTTATTAAATCTTTGTGCCTCACTCATATTTATCAATTGATTAATTTTTGTCACCATTATATTATTAATATTATCAGTATAGCAAAAAATTGTGTGCCAAATGAATACTGGGTGATGTTACACCTTTTATAATATTATTAAATAAAGGTAAAAAAATATGAAAATGATTTATTTTACAAAAAATAAACTTCTATCCAAAAGCAATATGAGATGAATAAAGTAAAATAAAAGAAATCAAAGATGAAAATTAAAATCCAAGTTAAATTCCTGCCATAAACAGAAAAAAGAGATGTTGAATTAAATTAGAACAATCAGGGCTAAACTTGCACTAAATTTTCTTTTTTGTAAAAATAAAAAAAAAATCCACTTGAGCTTTACCAAAACTGAAGCATGAAAATTTTGCCATATCAAACTACTTCTAGTGTAATTTTATATCAAAAATTTATCTTCATTTCCATAGAGAGAATTGCTCCCATCTGACTGCACCTGACCATAAGTGTCCAGCACAAGTTCGGCCGAACTTGTGCTGGACACTTTTTTAATGTAGAGTAGCTAGGGTAGAATTTTTCTTCAGTTCATCTAGTATTTCTTACAAACATGTCTACTGGTATTTTATATTTGTTCCTCACTCATTAATATCATTTGATTAATTTTTGGTCGCCATTATATTATTAATTTTATAAGTATAGAAAAAACTCATGTGCCGAATGCATACCAGGTGATGTTATGCCATTTATAATATTATTAAATAAATGTATAAAAATATGAAAATAGTTTATTTTAAAAATTATTAATTGATATCCAAAAGCAATATTAGGAATAAAAAATTAAGTTAAAGGGATCAAATATGAAAAAAGAAATCCAAGTAATATTCCTACTATCAAAGGCCAGTAGAGGTGTTGAAGCAAATGAGAGCCATCAGGGATAAATTGTACTAAATTGACTTTTTTTCAAAGATTAAAAATTGTGCACCTGTGGTTTGGATGAAATCTAGGTAGAAAATTTGGCTATGTAAAACTACTTATAGTGAAGTTTTTTATCCAAAAAATTTTTTTTATTGCCATAGCGAGAATTGATCTCATATGACTGCAACTGACCAAAATTTTCCAGCACAAGTTTGGCCGAACTTGTGCTGGACACTATTTTGATGGTGAGTATCTACGGTGCAGCTCTTCTTCAGTGCAACTGGTATTTTTTTAAAACATATCCACTGGTATTTGATATTTCTGTTTTATTAATATTTTATCATTTGATCAATTTTTTGTTACCAGTATATTATTATTTTTATTAGTATAGCAAAAAAACATGTGCCAAATGCTTACAGGGTGATGTTAAACCTTTAATAATTCTATTAAATACAGGTAAAAAATTATGAAAATGATTTGTTTTACATAAAATTAATTGATATCTAAAAGAAAAAAAAGGGATAAAAAAAATAAATTGAATAATAGAGATTTTATATGAAATTCAAAATTCAAGCTAAATGCCTACTTTCAAGGCTCAGAAGAGGTGTTGGATAAAATGGGCATCATTAGGAATAAAATTTTACTTAATTTGATTTTTTGAAAAACTAAATGAAGTTTTCAACTGGTTTTTTTCCAATATTTAGTTGGACACTTTATCTATATCAAATTACTTCTAGTACCATGATTGACCAAATTAAATCCTCATTTCCATATGCAGAATTGATCCCATATGGCTGGACTAGGCCAAAGGTGTCAACCACAAGTTTGAGAATTCTTCTGGTGGACACTTTTATTATGGACAGTAGTAAGGTGCAAGTCTTCTTTAGTTAATCTAGTATTCCTCATAAACATTTCCAACTTATTTTTGGCCAAAAAGCAGGTGGAAAGTTTTTCCATATAAAATTACTTCTAATGCCATGATTGACTAAAAATTGATTCTCATTGCCATATAGAGAGTTGATCCCATATGACTGGATCTGGCAAAAGTGTCGCCACAATTTTTGATAAACTTAAGTTTGAAAATTTTATGATGGAAAGTAATTGCAAGTCTTCTTCATTTCATCAAGTAATCCTCATAAAAATTTCCACCTGTATTTTGGCCAAACTTCAGGTGGACACTTTGGCCATATTAAATTAATTCTAGTTCCATGTTGATAAAAAACTCATACTTATTGCCATATATAGATATTAAACCCATCAGACTGTGCCTTTCCAAAAGTGTCTACCTGAATTATGGCTAAACCTCAGTTGGACACTTTTATGATGCAGAGTAGCTAGGGCAAAAGTATTCTTCAGTTAATTTGGTATTCATAATAAATTTATCCTCCTGAAGTTTATCCTAACTTGAGGTGGACAATTTTGGAAAGCACCAGTTAGTCACTATCCATCAAAAAAGTGTTCACCAAAATTTTGGCTAAACTTGTGGTGGACCCCTTTGATCAGCCACAGTCAGATGAGATCAACTCTTTAGATGGGAATGAGGATGATGTTTTGGTCAATCATGGAAATAGAAGTAGTGTGATGTGGCCAAATTACCCCCCTGAAGGTCAGACAAACCTCAGAAGGACACTTTTTAGCAGGTAGTAACTGAGAAAAATACATTTATCAGAAGGAAAATCTTTTATTGGATAGATGCCAAGGTTTCATACTTGTGTATTATGGTCAGTATTAATTTTGAAAGAGTCTGTCCAAGAAATTTCATTGCCCATCATCACTCATTTTGTTTTAAATGTTTCAAACTGTGTGATACAGTATTAAGGTGTCACATAGTATAATTAAGTTCTATTATGTGCCCTCCTATGATGCCTAAATTTATAATTTAATATCTTACATAATAATTTTTTTTTTATAAATTCATCAATATTTTGTTTCATTATCAAATTTAATAGAGCAAGTATCCTGAATTATTATATATGCATAAGCTTAGGTTAGATCAATTTGTGCTCAATTTGTTCTCATCAGAGGACCAAAATCAAGTTCTGGAGGATCAACTTGTGCATAATTTGGAATCAGTTGATATTCTGTCTATAATCAATCTGAGAATAAATGTAAATCTAACTCTAATTTACTTATGTTTATAAAGTATTAATAAACCTGGCATATTAAAAGGACACTCTAAATTTCAAGTGAGAGGGATTGCTAGCAATTCACCCCTAGATTTCCCGTGGTGATATTTTGTGGGGGCAACATTTTGAGTTGCAAGTGGATGTGAAATTGTTAATCCAGATGATTAATTCCCCAAGTTTACCAAACGCACCCATGACAAAATGGGTAGCTTTTATTCAACATTTTTCGTTTGATTTAGCTCATAAGCCTGGCAAAACTTTTACTATGCCAGATGGTTTATCAAGGAGACCACCCACTGAAGAAGATTCAGACTCAGAAGAGTTCAATGAAGATATACCTATTATCAAAGCCAGCACTAAAGGAGCTGAAGACTTTCCATACCTCCCCCATGAGGTTAAACTGGAAGGATTATTGTGTTTAGATTATGGTGATGATGACCTCCACCAAGAGGATAAACTGGAAAATAGTTTTTATGTTAACAAAGGTGTTGGAAATGGTGTAGATAAATTCGGTAGAAAGGAGGTAGAAGAAGATGTGGTGTATGTAGAGGAAGATGGATTGGTAGTGTGGGATAGTAGTAAGTTAAGGAATGGTGTATATGTTGGAGAATTAGAGAATTTAAATAAAAAGGTGGATAAAGAGAAAGAGGTATTTTCAAATACGGTTTAAGAAGGATCCAAAGGTTCAGAAGAAAAACGTCGACATAGCTCGATTAAAGATTTATTTAGGGGTCAACAATTATTGGCTCATTCATGTGCAGGTGATATTGGTGATAGAGAAGTCCCTATTGATGTTATATTAATCGATTTTCAAGATGAAGTCTGGGGTCAGACAGGTTTTTATTTTTTGTTAGTCAAATATTTATTGACTTTAGAGAGGCCAGAAGATTGTGAAGACGATGAATGGGTGGCTATCAAGAGGAAGTCATCTACGTTTTACCTATCTGGTCGACGTTTAATGAGGAGAAGGTAACCAAATCCTCAAGTAGTTATAACTCAACAGAAGGGGCAAGAATTAGTTTTGAAATCACTGCATGAAGATCTCGGGCATAGAGGCGTTGAAGAAACATTTAGAAGAATTTCTGATCGATTTTGGTGGCCTGGCATGAAGATGGCTGTTAAACAGTGAGTTCAGTAATGTGAAGAATGTCGAAGATGAATTTATTTAAGGCCAAAAGAACCTGGACGCGCGACTGGTGAATATATGCTCTTTGGGAGAGTTAGTTTAGATGCCATTCATATAAAAGAGGGACGGTATAAATATTTAATTTTGGCCAGAGATGATTTATCTGGTTGGGTAGAGGCAGCGCCTCTTATTAATTTAACTGCCAAAAATGTGGCAGAATTTTTGTTGAATAATTGGGTATATATGTATGGGGTGATGAAGTTGGTGACAGTAGATGGAGGTCCTGAATTTGGGACAGAGTTTAAAGAGGCCATATTGAAAGTTGGATCAAAGGTTAGGGTAGCAACCCCATATTATCCTGAAGCTGAAGGCATGGTTGAAAGAGGGCATCAAGTTATTAAGGATGCTTTAGTCAAAATGTGTGGGACAAGTGCCAAAAAGTGGAGACACTATTTACCTTTAGTTTTATTTGATGATCAAATCACTGCCAAAAGGACAACCGGATTTTCACCTTATGAAATTGTTTTTGGACAGAAGCAGTTTTACCGGTTGATTTAGAAGCTGAATTATATCTTGGAGTTGACTGGGACACGGTCAAAACTACTGAAGAATTGTTGTGTGCAAGAATGATGCAGCTAGAAAAGAAAGAAGAATATATAGAAAA
The DNA here is from genome assembly GCA_030280995.1 of Hemileia vastatrix. Lineage (NCBI taxonomy): Eukaryota > Fungi > Basidiomycota > Pucciniomycetes > Pucciniales > Zaghouaniaceae > Hemileia > Hemileia vastatrix. The sequence goes on along the minus strand of JASXTE010000004.1, from coordinate 22,706,260 downwards.
GGCATATTTGCGGATGATGAGGATCCGAAATCAATCAGTCAGATATTGGGATGAGCGGTTGGCACATTGATTAAGGAAACCTTTGAATCCAGGTGATATGGTCCTGGTGTATAATAGAAGTCTAGAGAGTCAATGGGGAAAGATGTTTGCAGATAGGTGGAATGGGCCGTATAAAATCAAGGAGTAAGTTTCCGGCGGTTCATATGTGTTAGAAGAGTTGGATGGAGTAGTATTGAAGAAGAGGGTAGCGGCCGATCAAGTGAAACGGTTCTATCCTAGAGGCACCAGGAGTGCCAAAGTCTACCTCCGCAACAAGGATAAACTATGATATCAATGAAATTTTATGGATTCCTCCGCAATGAGGATAAACTATGATGTTTATAAAAACCTTATCAACCTCCGCAACAAGGATAAACTATCTTTTTTTTATCAAAAATACTTTACTATCGTTACACTGAATATGGGCGACGAAACTGTGATGAAACATAACGAAATGCAAGAAAACCTTCTTTGAAATTTTCAAAATTTAAAATTCTTAAAATATGGGTGAAGATAGTGTTGTAAAATTTTAGAAAAAAAAAATTATTGGAAGAAGTGTTCACAGGGGAACCTTCTTAATTTAATATTGGCAAGTGTGGGGGTAATTGATGGGCTGGCTGCTCTATACACAATTACCCCATAATGTTCGTTTCCGAAATTTCCCTGTTTCTAGTTGAATCCTGGCTTTGTCTTTTAATTATAGGAAGTCCACTAAGACTATAAACTGGAACAAATCAAGAGACACCGCTCTCAAGGCCGGATTCAAGATTCTTTTTATTTTATTTTGATTTTGATTTTTTTATGTTAGATTGTGATTTCTTTTCTTTAATATATATTATGAATTATTGTAAAGGTGATGCTCACTGGTGGTCTCTAATCATTTTTATAAATTGGAGGGAGCCCACCCAGTGATCATCATTATAAAAATTATCTTCTAAAAACTTACATTTATTTTCTTTTCTTTTCAATTTCTCAAAATTTTGTAACCACATCAAGTTGCACTTGGATGCGGGTATGATGTCGAGGGTACAGCTCATCAAATAGCCGGGGGGCATCTTTTAAAAATTTTTATTTTGAAATTTTTTTTATTATTATTACTTTTTTTATCTTTCTTTTCACAATCGTTTATCTTTTTTTAAAAATTAAATTTTAACTTTTATTTCAAAACTATCTTATCTAAAATCTTTTATTTTAAATTAAAACCAAAATTTAAATTTAAAAAAAAAATTAAATTAAATTTAAAAAAAATAAAATAATAATAATAAAAATAAAAAATAAAAATAAATGAAATAAAAATAAAATAAATAAAAATAAATAAATAAATAAAAAAATAATAATAATAAAATAAAAAAAATTATTATTATATTTCTTAGTTTATTTTTCAGTCTTCATTCTTTTTAGTTTATTCATTTAGTTTAGACAGGAAACAGGGTCTAGGGGAACTCAATACCTATGGGATTTTACTTCAAGACAGCTGTTAGTCCTCCAAGACTTTAAACTGGCTACTGTTCAAGACGTTCTTTAAGGTTTTTTTATACGTATTTTGGATCTGTTAGTCCTCCAAGACTTTAAACTGGCTACTGTTCAAGACGTTCTTTAAGGTTTTTTTATACGTATTTTGGATCTGTTAGTCCTCCAAGACTTTAAACTGGCTACTGTTCAAGACATTCTTTAAGGTTTTTTATACGTATTTTGGATCTGTTAGGCCTCCAAGACTTTAAACTGGCTACTGTATAAGACTTTCCTTAAGGGTTTTATACAAATTTTGGAGCCGTTAGTCCTCCAAGACTTTAAACTGGCTAAATTTCAAGACTTTCATTAAAGATTTTATATTGGAGCTGTTAGTCCTTCAAGACTTTAAACTGAATTTCAAGGATGTTCAAGATTTTATGGATATTTTTGGAGACGTATTTTTTTATTTTTTTTATCAATCAAATGTTAGGTCCACCAAGACCTTAAACTGGAGTGTTATCAAATGTTAGGTCCACCAAGACCCTAAACTGGACTATTATCAAGCTGTTGGGTCCACCATGACCTTAAACTGGATTTCTTATTGATCAAATGTTTGCTCCACCATGACTTTAAACTGGTAGTTCATTCATTGTTTAGTCCACTATGACTTTAAACTGGAAAATTAATATCTGCAGGATAATTCAACATTCATTGGACCACTATGGCCTTATACTGGATTACTTGTCGATCAAATGTTTGGTCCACTATGACATTAAACTGGATTATCAAATTTATTCAATCTTTGGTCAAGCCTAGGCCTTATTTAGGAATTTATCAAGTTATTTATGCACCTAAACGATCTTTGGTCCACCAAGACCATAAACTGGCAATCGATTATATGTTTGGTCCACTAAGACTTTAAACTGGAATGTCAATCTTGTTTGGATTACTCAATTCAATCTTTTAATTTATCACTGTCCACTAAGACTCTAAACTGGTTATTCAATTATTTCTGGAATCGGGTGCTGATAAGCTTTAGGATGTTAAAATTTTAGGTGGTGATGATGCTAAGGAAAGCATAATGGTTAATTAGGTGAAATTTGTGGCGCTTTAACATGGTCTAAAGTTAAAATTATTATTGGAAGCCTGGCAAAAGTATTTTATGGGTTTGCTGTATAGCAAAGTTTGAAAATTTTGATGAAAGAATCAGAAGTTAGGATGGTAGTAGGATTTTAGGGAATGATTTTTTTTTAGTGCCTCATAGTTAGGCCATTTTTTTGGTGTGAAGCTTGGAGGACCTTATGGCGAGATTGGAATCATAGAATTCGGCTCAGTGGGGGGCCCTATGAGGTTGGAATCAGGAGTATTTGGCTCATAGGAAGATCCACTCTCTCAATGCTGTGACAAGAAGGAAGACTGGTTAATGGGAGTCTGAAGCGATTCAAACCTTGCTCTCAGTAGTGGAATCATCACAAGATTTATATTATGTATTATTTTATGTTAAGCCAGAGAAGAAAGAAAACAACATTTATGTTGAAAGTTAAAGAAGACAAGCAAAAACAAAATTTTATCAAGTTATACTGTTAGAAAAGATAATTTCTTTGAAATTGTTCAACATCATTATCAAAGCTTTGCATTAAAATTCTTTTTTTCATGAGGTCTTCATGGTTATTAGCTGTAGTTTCTTGAAAATAGGCCAGCATTTTTTGTTTCAACTCATTAGTAAAGTCAAGAAAAAGATAGCGATGAAAATTTGGATAATGATTGATATAGTCCGTCTTAACTCTGCCAACGTCATCAGTGTTGGTTATTTCCACAGCAAGAAGTTCAAATATGTTATTAAGTCATAGGTTTAGTCAATTTTGATAAAAGTTTTTTTTCGTAAGATAATAGGGTCTTACATTTAGAGCCAGGAAACATAGTCTCAGCAAAGTTGGTTGGGGGCACTGGCGTTATAGGATTAGGATCTTGTGAAGGCAAAATTAGGCTGGGATCGGCTGATGAAGATTGAACTTTTGAAGCTGTTTTTGATCTTATTCGTTTTAAGAAGACAGGAATTTTTGATCGTTTTTTAGAAGTTGAGGGATCAGGGAGAGCTGCTGGTCCTAAATATACGTTTGTTTTAGAAGGAACTATTGGCCGGTTACATTTGACTTTTTTCACACGGCATAAGTTGCAAGCTGTCCTGCCAGGAAGATTAGGGTTGGACATTAAACAAGGTACCTGGTATCGAGCGCAGAGTTCACATGGAGCAACAAGTTCTTTGAAAGACATATTGATGAAGATGAATTTTAAAGTTGATTAAAGAAGATGGTGGTTGAAGGTTAAAGATGAATATTGTGTTTGACCACTTATGCAAAGTTTTAAGAATGGTGACATTCTCAATTGGAGGGATGATGTGGTAGGCTAAAGTTTAGTATGGCACCTAAGTACGTAAATGGAGTTATTACAGCATGCAAGATTGGCGTTATTATTTTATAAAAGGGTTATATTAAATTTAATTGAGTTTTAAATATAAATAAATTTGGTTAAAAGCAAATGCCTACACAAAATCAATTTATTTTACAGAGAAAACTTATTTTTACGGTCTGAAAAGTTTATAAGTATCAAGTCAAGTCTCTCAAGAACCTGGGAAATTTTTCCAGAATTTTTACTATTTTTCTTATATTTTTAAATGAATTTTAAAGATTTATAGAAATATTTACGTTTTCAGAAATTACTTAACTTCGATGAATTTTCACGGGGTAATTAGAGCTGCGCAGACTACGAAAATTAGTTTGGAATGTAAAGGGGAAGTGGCTCTATCTTGTGTAAGTTTTCTAGATTTTTTATTAAAGCTTTAAAGGTTCTAATTGAGTCCGGAAGTCCGGACGGACTCCGTTTGGACTCCGTACGGGCTCCGGATTGACTCTGGGAGAACTCTGGAGGGGAAAACTTAGGCACGTGACTAGGAATACTTAAGAGCCTCACAAACTCGAAATTGAGGAGGGGGACACATCATACAGCTTAATCTTTAACCACCACAGTCTCATTTTTTATTACTCAACAAATTAAATAAATTGTAATACCCTTATAACTTTATATTATATATATAACATTTTAGAAATACTACTCAACAATTTAAATCACACTTCATACAGGGTATCTTTAGAAAGGTCTTCATCACTGGGACTTGATTATTGCTGTCTCATAAAAATTCAAATTATTATAAAAACATAAAAGTCAATCTTTTCAGATCTTTCACTGGTACACCTTAATTGTTGTATTCAGTATTTCTTTCTCAACAGCCACTTTTTATTTAAATCTCAATAAGCGTTAAATATTTTAGAGTTTCATTATTTTTTATCAATCAGATCCAAGTAGACTGGTTAGCTTAGTGATTTAGAATTCCCATTTTGTTATTTTTTATTGGAAGGACGGGGTTTTCAGCTAAATCCACATATCTCCTCCGGATTCTGCTTACAGCAAGGAGACTGTAAGAGTTTACCTTATTATAAAATTTTCTTGAGAGGTGACAAAAGTGAGGTTCTTATTAAATAATAATATTATTCTAATGTAAGGGCTATGCGCGGCAGACACTGTGATCACTATCAGACTTAAAGCAAACATTAAATTGTTATATAGAATTTTAATTAGAATTTTATTACTAATAAAAAGAATATAAATGTAATGTAAAAGTGTATTTAATTTGTTGAGTGTATAGTAAGTGATGCTTCTACAGGGGATTATCCAAGGCCCTTTTATAGGCAATGGGTCCTCTGAAGCGCTACAAATGACTATATACAAAAGAGTAATGAAGTAAAACAAGAAGATAAAAGAAGACATTTGTAACATAGTAATTAAGAGAAAAATATACGAAAAATAATAAGTATCCCAATTAAGAATGTAAAATTCCCATCCTAAATTCCCCAAATCAGTTAATATAAAATAATAAGTAACTAAACAACCATGTGATCTAAGAACTATGGGAAAAACAAATCAAAACAAGTATTACAATCCGTTTTCAGCATTTCTAAGTGAAACAAATAACATGTTTTGACGCAACAAGTTATGCAATTAATTTAATTCAGCGTAAATTTATATTATTTAATTGTTTTCACTTATGTAATTAAATACTAGTATAACTGAAACAGTCAATTAATTTAATTTGAGAGATTATAATACTATTCTATAAAATAAGTATTATAATTTATTTAATTTTCTTCCTGACACAATTAAGGGTCAAAAGAAGCGCCATTAATTATTGTTTAATACTATATGAAAGATGTTATTTAATATATAAATGTAAATAATTAATTTAATTATATTATAAGTCAATTTTACACTTATAATTATAATATATGTTTTTAATTAATTAAATATAAATTTATAATTATTAAATACATAAAAATGCGCCATTATTTGTAGAATATAAAATATATTATGTTTAATTTTAAATGCATAAAAGTTTATATAAACAATAAAATTCATATAACACTTATATGTAATAAGATACTTATATAATTTTATTATGCAATAAAATATTAATTTATATACATTAAATACAATTCTTACGCCCTCTTTCAGGTCCTATAAGCTAACATATCATTTACTGGGCTCCTGGAATAGCCTGGCTGACAAGGATACTCCAGACATGCTCTGTACAAGCTCTGGAATGCTCTGGTTATGGAGAGTAGTGCACATGACATTCTATGCATATAAATCCTGAAGACTCAAAATCATAGATCATCTAACAACTTGTATCTTAACAATCATCATCATACAGAGGACCAACCCTAACAACGTAAATTAATAACAATTATTATTATTTTCATAACAAATTATGAAATTGTAATACCCTTATAAATATAATACTTTTACATAACATTTTATTAAATTCAAAAATCATCATATATAATAAATTATAGGGTACCATTTTAAAGGTCTCATCACCAAGGATCTGATTATAACAACTAAATCTCATAAAAATAAAAGCTTCATAAAAATATATTATTCAATCATTTAAATAACTTTTCTAAATACAGCTTCATTGTTGTGTTGCTCACCCATATTATAAAGAACACTGATTCTACATCTCAACACCGTTAAAAACTAATATTTATCATTTTTTTTATTATCAAGTGGAGGTTTTAGCTTAGTTAATTGTGAACTCTTTATTTACTTAAAGGGACCAGTTTTCTTCAGTTTATCCAACTCCCTTGGATTCTGCTTACAGAAAGGTGACTGTAAGAGTCTTTCTACAACGGTATAAAGAAAGCTGCAAGTTGCTGGTGGCAACATCTAGCAGGAATTTCAGAAAAAATTGGTTATATCAGCAGTAATCACAACACAAATTTTTATGTCTTTAGGGAAAATGGTAGTGCATGTGTAGTATGGGTACATGTGGATGATGGTGTAGTAACTTGCAGTGATGAACAGACATTATGAAAACCTGAAAATGATTTGGGAAGCAAAATTTCAATAAGATGGACAGAGGGTTTGGAATCTGTTGTAGGTTTAACACTTAAATGTTCTAACAATGGTTTTTCTTTATCTCAACTGGCTCTTGTATCATGTATCCTCAAAGATTTCAACCCAGGAGGCATGATGTCTACCTCTCTCCTACTGGCTTCCATGAACATCAACCTCCTAAAAATGTATGGAATTCATGACTCTACTAAATTCCACTCCATTGTTGGTGCTCTTACTTATCTTGTAGCATGCACAAGACCAAATTTATCCTACCTGGTCAACTTCCTAGTGAGGTACGCATCTGCACCAGGCAATGAGGAATGGAAAGCACTATCTCATTCGTTGTGTTATTTCCAACTCACCAAGGAGATGAAATGAAATCTTTTTCCATCTCCTGAACAAATCAAAACAGAAGCATATTCCAACACTACTTGGGGTGGGACATGTGCAAGGTCAAAAAATGGTCATGTTTTGTTTTTGAACAACTGTTCCATTCTATGACAATCAAAACAACAAACAATGGTTAACCTATCATCAATGAGCTCAGAATACATTGCCATGGCAAATGCAACAAAAAAATAGTTTGGATGCATAATATACTGTTAGATCTTTTTGATAAGTTAGATGCTAATTGCCTATATTGTGATAATAAAAGTGTGATAGTTGCAGCAACTGATAACCCCAGTGATAAAAGATGTAGGCACATAAAATATGCATTTTACTTTGTTAATGAAAAACTAAAAGAAAAAAGATAGATATAAATTGGGTACCTACTACTCTACAAATAGCTGATCTTTTAACAAAATCTTTAGGACCCAACATTTGGAAGGATAAACAAAAATTGTTGTGCATATATTTCAAAAAAAATCTGTTATTGTCATTGTTTTTTTTTCTTCTTCTCTATTTCCTCTTTCTATATTATTCCTTTATATACTGCTGGGTTATTAATTATTTTTTATGGTTATATGGTTCTTACAAAATTGTCAAGAAGGGGGTTGTTATGTACATAGTCTAGGTACATAACAATTTTGTATAAATACCTGTAAGAACATGTAGTATTTTTCTCTGGTCTTCTTGGAGTAAAGTTACTGACACAGCTCTTATGGGTAAGTAATGAAATATGGTTCTTCTTGAAGTAAAGTTATTGATGCAGTTCTTATAATTACCAGATGGTTGTATGATAAATAGAGTTGCCCTAAACTGTCTTATGCAGTATGTACACACAGACATATATTAAACTCTAAATTACACCTGCAAAATTGGCTATACTTCCACCAAAATTGCATAAAAACCCTCTTGAAGTGCTCCCCAGGCTGCTATGGTTGAGGCAGGCAACCATCCTAAGCCAAAATACACCCAAAAAAACCACTCAAAAACCACAGCACATCAAAAAAACCTTAAAACACAAAATTGTGCTAAAAAACTGGTAAGACATAAAATACAGAGCCAAATAAGGTCTATCAAATGGTACTAATCACTTAAGCATAACACTTAAGATTAGCCCAAAAAAGGCAAAAAACAAAATTTAAGTTATAGTGAAAGATGAAAAATGCCTATAAGAGCCTTTAAAACTTAGAATATGAAAAATATCATCGGAACATGAATCATAGAGAAACCCCAGGGCTATCTAATGGTAGTAGCCACATCCGTAGAGTCCAAGTATCCTGCACAGGAATCTAGAAAAGCCTAAAAATTAGGGGAAAATGCCAATTTTGAAGACACCAAATACCCCCAAAATGCCAGAAAAATGCCAGAGAGCCTTGAAAACATTAAAACTTTAAAGAATAAAGGGACATCCAATGGTAGGATTCCCTTCCCATCCAGAAAAAAGCACGCAACTCCTTAAAACAGCCTAAAACATGGTAACCAAAGCCTATCCAGTTCTGCAACACCACAAGGCAGCTTTACGAGACATCAAGTCCCGCAAACAAAATGTGACAAGTGCTGGTCACCATGTCACATTTTGCATGCTGGACTTTGACACCCAAAATGCAAATGTGACATGGTTTTGCCCCCAGTGAGTGCTTCTGAATAGCCATCCTCCATAGTGTGTCTGGGGGGGGGGGCAGGTTTCTATATACATTGAGAAAGGAAAAGGGTTTAGTCAGTGGTGCATCAAGTAATTTGCCTTGAGTATTAAGAAGAGTGATGGGATGGTAAGCTCCTGGAACCAAGTAGTCGGGTGGCTCAGGTTAGGGACAATTATGGCTTTAGCTCTTTTCCATGCGGTGGGGTAGTGCCCCATGGAGAGGCACATTCGGAATAGTGGAAGTAGAATTGAGGCAATAGCGTCATGGTTACAATCACTACAGCACGTGTTTGTTTCGCCATGGGGCGCAACAATCACGCAACAGTTGTGCAACAGCTACAAAACAATTGTGTTTTGCACTTAAGACCTACTTACACTACAATAAATGTTTGTTTCGTCCTGGGGCGCAACAATGGCGCAGCAATTACGCAACAGTTAAGTAACAATTATTTTTGACACTTAAAAGGTCTTAAGTGTGTCTTAAGTGCAAAAAAATAATTGTTTCGTAACTGTTGCGTAATTGTTGCGCCCCATGGCGAAACAAACATGTACTGTAGTGATTAAGGCCTTTAAGTGCTAAAAATAAGCGTTACTTAACTGTTGCGTAATCGTTGCGCATTTGTTGCGCCCCAAGACGAAACGAACATTTGTTGCAGTGAATGGAGGAGTGCGTTAGGAATTCCATCTGGACCTGGGGCTCTCCCTTAAGGGCAGACCTGATCTAGCGGAAGGTGAAGGAGGAAGTATGCCAATTTAACCCCGAAGTTGATGTGATTTCATGCCAAGCTCAAATACCCGTTGATTTCACCAAAAACATCATCAGTTAAGTTTTCACTGCCATCTGAAGAATTTTACGGACTATGTAACCCATTGAAATGCCCATCTTTCACTCGGTGACCCACCCATAACAAAAATTGAAGGGTTTCAGCTATTTCGACTTGTATTCTTGTAAGTTTATAGTTTCAACTAATCATAATCACTGTCGAGCTCTTCTGATTACAGATGGCATTCTCATCTTTAAGAAATGTCCAATTTTCAACTTCTTTTTTTTTGTTTATCCTAAAGTTAAATTAGAAAAAAACTTGGTTGAGGTTATTTTTTAATTTGATAAATGTAATCTGCAGATTCAGAGGAGTCAGATTAGATTATAAGTTACTGTAAGGAAAGCAGGTGAATGTTGTGGTTAATAGTTAGCAAGACAAAATTGTGAGGACGTGCTGCAACCCACTGTAATAAAACACCATAAAACACTATAATACTATAATACTATTACTATAATACTATAATACTATTACTATAATACTATAACATTAACACACTATCCATCACACTAAAACACTTACACCAACACTACAACACTGCAACACTGCAACATGAAGACTCTAAAACACTCTTTCTCAAACACTCACTTCCTCCATCCCTGCCCTCTGAGCCCACAAAACCTGACAACTGTGTTCTGCCACTTTATCCCTCGGTCTGCCTGAATGTCATTTGTCCAACAATCCCCACATCCTCACAAACAACACCCTCATCTTCACTCCTATCATCCTACACGCCAACCTAGCCACCATCCTAACTATCTTCCACAGAGCCATCCTCATCCCTCTCGTCAACACCCTTCTTATCCTATCCAACAACACCCGCCTCATCCTATCCAGCAACACCCGCCTCATCCTATCCACCAACAACACTATGCCCCTCGCCCCTGTGTTCCTTATCCACCTCCTCCACCTTACCGCAGCCTACCCCCTAATCTAAACCCCCACCATCAAACACCTCCACTTCCACCTTCATCTCCTCATATTCCACATAATAGACCATTTCATCCCTCTTTTCATCTGCCTCAACCCCCCAACTCACACCCTCCTAATTCTCCCATTCCTTTGTCACCCTCTACCTCTCGCCCTATACCCCACCCACCACCGCCACCACCTCCACAAACCCAATCACAATCAAGACCCTCTCATCCTCGCCCCACCTATCGAGCTACTACTGACCCTACTTCTACTCGTAAACCTGCTGAGCCAGGTAAATCTTTTAAAGAACTAGGCATCGTCACTCGTCCTGCTAAAAAAACTCGAAGCTGTATAATTATGTAAAGAGGGATAAAGAGAGGAAGACAAAAAATATTTTTTCTCGCTCATGTGGTTGTCACCATTTCGCGATGCCATCTTCATCAAAGTTTTACCTCTTTTTTTTCAAACTTAAAACAGAAGAAAAAATTCGCCTCTCCTATTCTTTCTTTTTTTTTTTTTTCGGTTAGTCCGAAATCTCATGATCGACTCGCGCTGTCAAATACCCATAAAACCAACACATCATATAAATACATGCATAAATACACATACCCACACATAAATATATATGTATATATATATGTATATATATACAAGGATTAAAATAATCAATCGATAAACCAATCGACAGAAATAATGCTTTTATTAAAATTCACCGACTTAGCGATAAACAAACGATAATAAATATACCCAGACCGATTCTACTTTTTTTTTTCGATTGTTACCTTCCTTTAAGGATATATAACAACATCTAGTAACTCACATTAATAATCTATATATATATATATATAAACAATCAACTGACTTGAGTATTTTATAAGATTATGAGTGTGTAAATACAAGAAATCAAATTGGGTCATACTTTCCATGCTACATATATACACTTATCTCCTTCTCATTTTTCGCAATGGTTCAAAAAAACATCTAATTTTCCGCCTCTTTAGAAACCCACCTCACATCTTACTCCTTTACTATCCATTAATTTCATTAATTCATTTCGATTCACTTAAAGATATAGACTAGAGTTGTTTTTCTTGTTTTTTTTCTTAAATAAGGCCCTTGCTCTCCTATACATATATATATTTGTGTGTGTGTGTGTGTGTGTGTGTGTGTGTGTGTAAGTATGCATATTCTGTTGGTAAGTAATTAAGTATGTATGTGTATCCTATTCTTTGATTTGATATACTTTTTTGTTTTTTGAAAGAGCTCAAAATTGATCCTGATGTAAGTCTTGATAAGAATCAAGCAAGGTATATAAGATATTGTAGAGAAAAAAAAAGGAATACATTTACATTCAAGCACTGTTGTACAGAATAGACTAAATACATGATGAAAGACTAACAAAGTATAGCCCTCAGACATATATAATTAGCACAGGTATAGCCATATTTATAATGGTTTCTCCAAATTGCCAACATAATGGCAAGTTTGTCAAACCATTTTTAGCACCATGACTCTTGATGGATCCTTTAGGTTGAGTTAGGATTCCACAATCCACCAACATACTGGTTCCAGACTTCCCCCACTGTGCAAATTTTTCCATCTCCCATTCAAACCTACAGGACCCAACCACACTTGTCTTTGAATTGTCCTGAGTAATGACTCTTTTATTTTCTTCTTTTTTACACATTTTTCTTTCTTTTCATTTTCTATTCAGATTTATCTCTCTCACTCTCACTCTGTCAAGGGGTCTTTCAAGTCTAGAAGGTTTTTCAAGGTGGTCCAATGGCGGTAACAACAGAATTTATGGAGTTCAAACTTGGGTACGTATTTCTTGATCTTATAGAATATTTACTCAATAAGAAAAAAGTAAAATTTTAAATTAATATTATAATTAATGGTTTTAGAATTACGTGAATGTAAATACTAAAGCAATAATAGATAGTAATAAATATGTTAAGTAGTTTTAATAAATAAATCAGTAATGGAATGATGAAAAACAACCAAAAAGAGAGGCTTTATATAGGCAAAGGAGAGACAAAGCACAACCATAAAATTCTAAAAAACAGTAATATGAGAGAGAGAAAAGAATATTCCAGAAGAAGTATTTTCAAATAATAAAGTTGTTCTAAAAAGAAGGTGTCAGAAAGTTGTATTTACTGTATATGACAGAAATAAATTAATGTATTTAAAATTTACTGTAAATGTCAATTTTAAATAAGAGATTTGAATTTTTTGTATATATTTATTTTTATTTAAATATTAAAATTTTATTTTAATTTAAAATCTATTTTTTAATATAATTTTTATTTCTTTCAACCTGTTAATGAGCACGGTGTTAAAGAATAAACATATAAGGGACATTTTATATTTAATTTTAATTATTCATTAATTTTACCATTCTGTAATTAGTTAATTTAGTATAGGTAATTTTAATGCAACTAATTTATAATTAAATAATTAAAATAATAAGGTGTGGCTTCATTCAGTAAATAATCAATTATTTTACTGGGTAAGTCTAGCAGCCTGGCTGACACTCCCTCACTCTAAAAAAAACAAAAAAAATGCTATGATTTTTTCTTTTTATATTTCTTTAGCAGAGTAGAGAGATTAGATATCTCCTTCCCAGGTATCCAAGAATCATATTCAGAAGATTTATTCTTGAATCTCAATAAGTATTTTGTACCTTTTTCAGAAGTAACTATTCTAAAATTTAGAATCTTATCAATTTCTGCTGTCTCATTGATTTCCTTAGGGGTATTTTTTGGTCTTCCCCTCCTTTTTGGAAATAAATCACTATTGGATGTGTAAGGTTTCAAAAGAGATATTAGGGGGTGTCAGTTCTGGAAAATCCGCACTTAAAAATTCGCACTTAAATTTGACCAAATCGGCACTTATCTAAGTGCAGATTTCCAAAACACACTAGCCCCAATACTGGTGGATTTCAAAAGTGAAAAAAGTCACTTATTTCACTCAAATCTGCACTTTCTCAACCAAAAGTGCTGATTTCACCATCAAGTTCCATTTCACTGATTTGTCAGCATCATCCCATTCATACGCAGCATTCTGCAGCATAACACTTCATAACTCAAAACATCGTACATCATTTACATCTTCATATCATATCATATAAGAGTTATGCCTTCCTCACTTTCAAATCGTGATATATTACATAAAGCAATGACTTTCATGGCTCTTGAACTGCTCTTGGACTCTGATTCTGATTCTGATTCTGATCTAGAAGAAGATTTTGTCTTTTTATCAAAAATGGCCATGAAATGTTACCTTCTTCCCAGAAAGCCTCAAGTACTTCATACCCCCAAGTACACCATCCTAACACTTCTTAACCTATCTACACCCAGTTTTAGACAGTGTGGTAGCCTAAAGTTTAGTATGGAACCTAAGTACGTAAATGGAGTTATTATGGCGTGCAAGATAGGCGTTATTTTTTTTTATATATAAAAGGGTTTATTTAATTTATTTGAGTTTTAAATATGAAGAAATTGGTCAAGAGCAAATGTCTACGCGAAAACAATTTATTTTACGGAGAAAACTTATTTTTACGGTCTGAAGAGTTTATAAGTATCAAGTCGAGTCGCTCAAGAACCTTGGGAAATTTTCCCAGAATTTTTACTATTTTTCTTATATTTTTAAATGAATTTTAAAGATTTATAGAAATATTTACGTTTTTAGAAATTACTTAACTTTGATGAATTTTCACGGGGTTATTAGAGCTGCGCAGACTACGAAAAATAGTTTGAAATGTAAAGGAAAAGTGGCTCTATTATGTGTAATTTTTCTAGATTTTTTATTATAGTTTTAAAGGTTCTAATTGAGTCCGGACGGACTCCGTTTGGACTCCGCTTCGACTCCATACGGACTCCGTATGGGCTCCGGATTGACTCTGGGTGAGCTCTGGAGGGGAAAACTTAGGCACGTGACTAGGAGTACTTAAGAGCCTCTCAAACTCGAAATTGAGGGGGGGATACATCATACAGCTTAATCATTAACCACCACGGTCTTATTTTTTATTACTCAACAAATTAAATAAATTTGTAATACCCTTATAACTTTAATTTTATATATAATATTTTAGAAATACTACTGAAAAATTTAAATCACACTTCATACAGGGTATCTTTAGAAAGGTCTTCATCGCTGGGACTTGATTATTGCTGTCTCATAAAAACTCAAATTATAATAAAAACATAAAAGTCAATCTTTACAGATCTTTCACTGGTACACCTTAATTGTTGTTATCAGTATTTCTTTCTCAACAGCCACTTTTACTTAAATCTCAATAAGCGTTAAACATATCAGAGTTTCATTAATTTTATCAATCAGATCCAAGTAGACTGGTTAGCTTAGTGATTTAGAATTCCCATTTTGTTATTTTTATTAGAAGGACGGGGTTTTCAGCTAAATCCACATATCTCCTCCAGATTCTGCTTACAGCAAGGCGACTGTAAGAGTTTACCTTACCATAGTTGGCGCCCAACGTGGGGATCGATTTCTCTAGCTTTCTTTAAAGACTTACTTGGATCAAGAACGTTCTTTGCTTGCAAGAGGCTTATTTTCTGGAACTCTAATTGGATTGTTGTTATTGGCCTGCAAGAGGCTTGTTATTTTATCAATTGTTAACGCTTTTCCTTACTTATTGGGATGTCTTCTTCTGCTGTTGCTTCTGGATCTTCTAACCCTCTTACTCCCTCTGTTAGGATTGTTTCTTGGGATGGCCCAAAGTTTGATGGGGAGGAGGTTAAATGGTTCATTAGCAGGTATGAAGCTGCTGCTGCTGTTGATGGTGCTTCTCATGTGGATATGGTGAAGCAAGTTAGATTTTTTATTGCTGATAGGGAGGTGGAAAAAGAGGTTATTGCTATGCAGGCATTTAAGGACAAGGATTGAGTTAAGCTTTCTAAAGCTATGGTTGATAGATGGGGTGTTAGGTTTACTATGATGGACCTCAATAAAATTGTTGGAGACTGGCAAGCAAAAGGTGGAGTTTCTTCTATGGCTGACTTCAAAAAGCTCTGTGTTCAGTTTGATGAAGTGGTGGAATATCTCATATTGGTGGATGAGTTAGTGCATGAGAATCAAGAAAAAGATTTGTTTTGGACAGCATGCAGCAGGGATATTCGAATGGATGTCTTGAAGGATCTTTCAAGAAAAGAATTGATGAAGGAACTGCCTAATGGTGAGCAGAAACTGCCGGCTCTGGAGGTTATCAAGGACAACATTCAGGCCCATCTCAAGTTGTTAGCATTGGACAAATATCAAGAGTCCTGCACTCAATATGTTAGCAAGGTTAGTGAAGTTTTGGCCGAAAACATAGATATTATGGTCAAAGCCCAGGAGGCCAAGAAGGCACAAATGGGATTATCTGCTGCTAAAGTTGAGGGCAATGTGGATAATAAGATGGTCGATCATTTGGCCGATTTAACTAAACAGTTAAAAATATTTGTTCAAGAGACACAGAAGGCTAAAAAGGCCCCAATCGCTTCTTCGTCAATGTTGACTTCTTATCAGTCCAGAGGTTATGAACTTCGAAATTATAATGGCAATAATAACGGTAACCGCTTCCCAGGCAATGGGAGAAATGGTGGTAATGGTGGTAATGGATATAGAGGTGGCTACGATGAGCCAAAGGTGTGCTCCTATTGTAATAGGAGGGGGCACAGAGCAACAGTTTGTTTTGCTCTTGATAAGGATATGGATGCTGGGCGAGTTTTATTTGATGGTAAAGTTTATAAATTTCCTGATGGTTCGTTCATCAAGCCCAGTGATGGACAGTCTCCTTCTGATTTGGTCAGAAGAAGTTTAATGGCTGAAAGGAGAGCCAGATTTGAAGAGGTTATGGATGAAGATGTTAATGCCAAGGGTGGCAAAAATGGTAATGGTAATGGTGGAAAAGCTGACAAAGGTAAAGAGAAAGAGGTCAGTAAAGCCACATTTTCTACTTCTTTTGGTGGTTTAGAGCTGGCAACGGTTGCCCAGGTGGAGGGTAGTTGTATGGCTGGCGAATACGATGTTAATGCTGCTAGAAGAGCAGCTGCTACTAAGGCGAAAAGTAGCATTCAGAGCCAATTGAGGGCTAATCCTGGCAAGGCCAATAACAAAGTGAACCCTTACTCTAAGGACAAAAATTCTAGTGCTCAAACTGCCGCCAACAAATTGAACCCTTACTCTAAGGACGAATTATATAAAATGCAGAAGGGGATTGCTGATATGGGGCCCCCTAGTTATGGCAAGTTTGATTTAAATGGTGAGCCTATGCCAGAGGATGATTCGGATTCTGAGGAGGACGTACCATTGGTGTCTCTACCCAGACCAAGTTTTAGCGGTCCCATCCCAATGGAGGGTGTAAGAAGGACTAGCGATGGATCAGGATTAGTGAAAGAAGCTGGTGACAGAGTTAGGGTTATAGAAAGTGAAGATGTTATTATGGAAGGTGAAAATGGCTCGGTTGGACCTCAAGAGGTACCCAGGGCCAAGGTTGTTAAATCAAAGTTTCAGTATGAGCGGCCAGTAGTTTCTGGTCAAGCTAATGCGATGGACGCAGTTTTGAATAGGGTGAATCAACTGCAGATTCCCTTATCTTTGGGGGAGTTATTTACGATTAGTCCGGCGCTTGCTGAAAAGCAAAAGAAGCATTTGAAAAGGCGTCGGTTTTCCACTGGAGAGGTGGAATATATTTGTGAAAATGCTGAAAAGTTTGGGGAAGATGTAGATACACATTTTTCCGCTCCCCTGGGTTACTTGGTGGTAACTCTAAATGGTAAAGAAGTAAAGGCCTTGGTCGATTCAGGGTCTCAAATTAATTTAATTTCATTGGAGCAAGCGACGAGTATAGGCTTGCAAATTAAAAGTGGGACTGGTGGAAACCTCAGAGGTATTGGAGGGCATACAACAGAGCTGATGGGCACAGCTGAGCATGTCAGGTTAGGCATTGGTGGATCTGTTGGTAAGGTTCACTTTTATGTGGCCAGAGGAGCAGTCAAAACTGATCTTGGGGGTCCTTTTTTGATGGATTTCGAGGCCAGGATAGGGTATCAAACTGGCATGGGGATTAGTTTGGAAATCACTGGTGAAGATATGCAGAGGTTACATATGCGGTTAGTGCCTCCTGGAGATGAAGGTTGGGAAACACGGCCAGGGATTACTACTCTGTGCCAGTGTTGTGTTTGCACCAAGAAGCGGCATATAAAACGGACGGCTTCTGGTGAATTATATTTAATGGAAAGGGATGAATGCCCTCATTTTTTGGGGTAGCAGGGGCTGATCACTCTAATGTTGTGATCTCTCCTCAGGATGAGATCCTGGATTGCAATAGGTCAGCTCACTTGGAGATAATTCAAGTGGATTTCTAAATTATTTTCTGTTAATATTACTTTGGAGTGCAAATACGTTATGGACTTTTCTATATGTTTATTGGATTTACCCTGTTTTTCTATTAAATTTAAAAATGGTGAAAAAGGCAAAATGGGCCAAATTAGGTTGGATAAAAATTGGAAGGGTATGTTTTCGGACCTCCAGCAAGAGGTTAAACTGCAATTATCTCCTTCTATTATGGACCTCCAGCAAGAGGGTAAACTGAAAAAATCACATCAAAATCCGATTAAAAATCTCAGTATAATTAAAACACAAAAAAATAATTTTTGTGAAAATTCAATTCCAGTCCTCCAGCAAGAGGTTAAACTGCCAACTTTCTTTACGGGTGATTTACTGTTGGATAAGGGAAGCAAAGGTGTTGGAAAATCTGTTTATAAATTAGACGAGGGAAAGGAGAAAAGGGTAAAATTTAAAAATGAAATAAAATTATTTTCTAATTTTTCTTATTCCGATTCTGGCAATGAAGAAGATTCATTTGATAAAATTTTTAATGGCGATACAAAAGAAAATGTTTTACCTCAAGTTTATTTAGATGTGGACGCAGCCAAATATAAGAAGGTAGCAAATAAAGTTCGACCTATTAATGAACTGCTACCAGCCGAATTAAATCCACCCTTGAGAAGACCAAGGTTATCAAGAAATCCTTACAAAAGTCCCTTGGTAAAGAATCCGCCTGAATTTTCTGAGACGTCAAGAATCACTTTTGAGAGACTGGGTGTTGTTAATTTTGGACCTGATGGTTGGTTGTCTGGAGAAGAGAAGAAGTTGTTGTTGGATGTGATGGTCAAGCGAGAGAAGGCCATTGCTTTTGTAGAAGAGGAGAGGGGTGTGTTGAAGCATTCCTATGGGGAGCCTTACAAGATTCCTGTGGTATGTCATGAACCGTGGCAGCAGAAACCGATTCCTATTCCGGCTGCATTAAAAGAAGCCTATATTAAAGTTGTCAGAGAACAGATACGCACTGGACTGTATGAGCAATCAACATCAAGTTATTCTAGTCCGGTATTTTGTATCAAGAAACCAAATGGAAAGCTTAGAGTTGTTCATGATCTTAGGGAATTAAATAGGGCTACAATAAAGGATGCTGGGATACCGCCTAGTGCTGAGGAGTTTGTTGAAGCGTTTGCAGGGAGAGTGTGTTATGGTTTGGGAGATATTATCGGTGGATATGATGAGAGAGAGTTACATCCGGACTCAAGGCCTCTCACTACATTCGATACACCACTTGGACGTTTACAGTTAACAAGATTACCTCAAGGAGCAACAAATTTGGTTGCAGTTTATCAAGCCCAGATGGCTTGGATCCTTCAAGACAAAATTCCACAATATTCTGGAATCTTTATAGATGATGGAGGAATTAAGGGACCAACAACCGACTATGATAACCAGGTGTTGGAAGAGAATCCCGGGATACACAAATTCATTTGGGAGTTTGCAATTACTTTAGAAAGAATCTTGTTTCGAATTGAAGAGGCTGGTTTAACTATTTCAGGTTCAAAATTTTCATGTTGTGTGCCAGCCTTAGAAATATTAGGCCATGTGGTATGTAGAGAGGGTAGGATTATGTCCAAGAAAAAAGTTAACAAAATTCAGTCCTGGCCAAGACCCAAGAATACGACCGAAGTCAGAGGGTTTTTAGGTGTTTGTGTATATGTTAGAATGTTTATTAAGGACTTTTCTTCATTGGAAGCTCCATTGAGACAGTTAACAAGAAAGGATGCAGACTGGGAGTGGGATGAAGAGTGTGAGAAGGCGTTTGTGAAGTTGAAGGAGGTTGTAGGGAAGGATTTAGTCCTGCACAAGTTGGATCATGGAAAAAATGCTGGTAGAATTTATTTAGCAGTTGATTCAAGTCAGGTTGCAGCTAGGGCGGTTTTGTCTCAGATGGATAAAGCTGGTTACATCAGGCCAGTTAGGTATGAATCCGTAGTATTTACTGAGGTCGAATCAAGATATTCTCAACCAAAATTGGAATTATGTGGCGTGGCGAAAATACTGAAGAAACTTCAGCATATTTTGTGGGGGCAACATTTTTAGTTGCAAGTGGATGCGAAATTGTTAATCCAGATGATTAATTCCCCAAGTTTACCAAACGCACCCATGACGAGATGGGTAGCTTTTATTCAACATTTTTTGTTTGATTTAGTTCATAAGCCTGGCAAAACTTTTACTATGCCAGATGGTTTATCAAGGAGACCACCCACTGAAGAAGATTCAGAATCAGAAGAGTTCAATGAAGATATACCTATTATCAAAGCCAGCACTAAAGGAGCTGAAGACTTTCCATACCTCCCCCATGAGGTTAAACTGGCAGGACTATTGTGTTTAGATTATGGTGATGATGACCCCCACCAAGAGGATAAACTGGAAAATAGTTTTTATGTTAATAAAGGTTTTGGAAAAGGTGTAGATAAATTCGGTAGAAAGGAGGTAGAAGAAGATGTGGTGTATGTAGAGGAAGATGGATTAGTAGTGTGGGATAGTAATAAGTTAAGGAATGGTGTATATGTTGGAGAATTAGAGAATTTAAATAAAAAGGTGGATAAAGAGAAAGAGGTATTTTCAAATACGGTTTACAAAGGATCCAAAGGTTCAGAAGAAAAACGTTGACATGGCTCGATTAAAGATTTATTTAGGGGTCAAAGATTATTGGCTCATTCATGTGCAGGTGATATTGGTGATAGAGAAGTCCCTATTGATGTTATATTAATCGATTTTCAAGATGAAGTCTGGGGTCAGACTGGTTTTTATTTTTTGTTAGTCAAATATTTTTTGACTTTAGAGAGGCCAGAAGATTGTGAAGACTATGAATGGGTGGCTATCAAGAGGAAGTCATCTACATTTTACCTATCTGGTCGACGTTTAATGAGGAGGAGGTATCCAAATCCTCAAGTAGTTATAACTCAACAGAAGGGGCAAGAATTAGTTTTGAAATCACTGCATGAAGATCTCGGGCATAGAGGCGTTGAAGAAACGTTAAGAAGAATTTCTGATCGATTCTGGTGGCCTGGCATGAAGATGGCTGTTAAACAGTGGGTTCAGTCATGCGAAGAATGTCAAAGACGAAGTTATTTAAGGCCAAAAGAACCTGGACACGCGACCGGTGAATATACGCTCTTTGGGAGAGTTAGTTTAGATGCCGTTCATATCAAAGAGGGATGGTATAAATATTTAATTGTAGCCAGAGATGATTTATCTGGTTGGGTAGAGGCAGCACCTCTTATTAATTTAACTGCCAAAAATGTGGCAGAATTTTTTTTGAATAATTGGGTATATAGGTATGGGGTGATGAAGTTGGTGACGGTTGATGGAGGTCCTGAATTTGGGACAGAGTTTAAAGAGGCCGTATTGAAAGTTGGATCAAATGTTAGGTTAGCAACCCCATATTATACTGAAGCTGAAGGCATGGTTGAAAGAGGGCATCAAGTTATTAAGGATGCTTTAGTCAAAATGTGTGGGACAAGTGCCAAAAAGTGGAGACACTATTTACCTTTAGTTTTATTTGATGATCAAATCACTGCCAAAAGGACGACCCAATTTTCACCTTATGAACTTGTTTTTGGACAGAAAGCAGTTTTACCGGTTGATTTAGAAGCTGAATCATATCTTGGAGTTGACTGGGACATGGTCAAAACTACTGAAGAATTATTGTGTGCAAGAATGATGCAGCTACAAAAGAAAGAAGAATATTTAGAAAAGGCATATTCGCGGATGATGAAGATCCGAAATCAATCAGTCAGATATTGGGATGAGTGGTTGGCACATCGATTAAGGAAACCTTTGAACCCAGGTGATATGGTCCTGGTGTATAATAGAAGTCTAGAGAGTCAATGGGGAAAGATGTTTGCAGATAGGTGGAATGGACCGTATAAAATCAAGGAGCAAGTTTCCGGCGGTTCATATGTGTTAGAAGAGTTGGATGGAGTAGTATTGAAGAAGAAGGTAGCGGCCGATCAAGTGAAACGGTTCTATCCTAGAGGCACCAGGAGTGCCGAAGTCTACCTCCGCAATGAGGATAAACTATGACAATTATCAAATTTTATTATCCTCCGCAATGAGGATAAAATATGATATCAATGAAATTTTATGGATTCCTCCGCAATGAGGATAAACTATGATGTTTATAAAAATCTTATTGACCTCCGCAACGAGGATAAACTATCTTCTTTTTTTATCAAAAATACTTTACTATCGTTACACTGTATATGGGCGACGAAACTATGATGAAACTTAACGAAATTCAAGAAGACCTTCTTTGAAATTTTCAAAAACTTAAAATTCTTAAAATATGGGTGAAGATAGTGTTGGAAAATTTTTAAAATTTATTGGAAGAAGTGTTCACAGGGGAACCTTCTTAATTTAATATTGGCAAGTGTGGGGGTAATTGATGGGCTGGCTGCTCTATACACAATTACCCCATAATGTTCGTTTCCAAAATTTTCCCTGTTTCTAGTTGAATCCTGGCTTTGTCTTTTAATTATAGGAAGTCCACTAAGACTATAAACTGGAACGAATCAAGAGACACCGCTCTCAACGCCAGATTCAAGATTCTTTTTATTTTATTTTGTTTTTGATTTTTTTATGTTAGATTGTGATTTCTTTTCTTTAATATATATTATGAATTATTATAAAGGTGATGCTCACTGGTGGTCTCTAATCATTTTTATAAATTGGAGGGAGCCCACCCAGTGATCATCATTATAAAAATTACCTTCTAGAAACTTTCATTTATTTTATTTTCTTTTTAATTTCTCAAAATTGTGTAACCACATCAAGTTGCACTTGGATGTGGGTATGATGTCGAGGGTACGGCTCATCAAATGGCCGGGGGGCATTTTTTAAAATTTTATTTTGAAACTTTTTTATTACTTTTTTTATCTTTCTTTTCACATTCGTTTATCTTCTTTTTAAAAAAAATATTAAATTTTAACTTTTATCTCAAAACTATCTTTTTTTAAAAATCTTTTATTTTATAAAAAATAAAAATAAAAATAAAAAATAAAAATAAAAATAAAAATAAAATAAAAATAAAAATAAAAAATAAATAAATAAATAAATAAATAAATAAATAAATAAAATAATAATAAAAAAAAATAATAATAAAAATAATAAATAAATAAAAAAATAAATAAATAAAAATAAAATAATAAAATAAATAAAAAATTAATTAATTAAATCAAAATTATTATTATATTTCTTAGTTTTATTTTTCAGTCTTCATTCTTTTTAGTTTTATTCATTTAGTTTAGACAGGAAACAGGGTCTAGGGGAGCTCAATACCTATGGGATTTTACTTCAAGACATCTGTTAGTCCTCCAAGACTTTAAACTGGCTACTGTTCAAGACGTTCTTTAAGGTTTTTTTTTTACACGTATTTTGGATCTATTAGTCCTCCAAGAATTTAAACTTGCTACTGTTCAAGACGTTCTTTAAGGTTTTTTTTATACGTATTTTGGATCTGTTAGTCCTCTAAGACTTTAAACTGGCTAATTTTCAAGACTGTCATTAAAGATTTTATATTGGAGCTGTTAGTCCTTCAAGACTTTAAACTGAATTTCAAGGATGTTCAAGATTTTATGGATATTTTCGGAGACGGATTTTTTTTATATAAATCAAATGTTAGGTCCACCAAGACCTTAAACTGGAGTGTTATCAAATGTTAGGTCCACAAAGACCCTAAACTGGACTATTATCAAGTTGTTGGGTCCACCATGACCTTAAACTGGATTTCTTATCAATCAAATGTTTGGTCCACCATGACTTTAAACTGGTAGTTCATTCATTGTTTAGTCCACTATGACTTTAAACTGGAAAATTAATATCTGCAGGATAATTCAACATTCATTGGTCCACTATGGCCTTATAATGGATTACTTGTCGATCAAATGTTTGGTCCACTATGACATTTAACTGGATTATCAAATTTATTCAATCTTTGGTCAAGCCTAGGCCTTATTTAGGAATTTATCAAGTTATTTATGCACCTAAACGATCTTTGGTCCACCAAGACCATAAACTGTCAATCGATTATATGTTTGGTCCACCAAGACTTTAAACTGGAATGTCAATCTTGTTTGGATAACTCAATTCAATCTTTTAATTTATCACTGTCCACTAAGACTCTAAACTGGTTATTCAATTATTTCTGAAATTGGGTGCTGATAAGCTTTAGGATGTTAAAATTTTAGGTGGTGATGATGCTAAGGAAAGCATAATGGTTAATTAGGTGAAATTTGTGGCGCTTTAACATGGTCTAAAGTTAATATTATTATTGGAAGCCTGGCAAAAGTATTTTATGGGTTTGCTGTATAGCAAAGTTTGAAAATTGTGATGAAGGAATCAGAAGTTAGGATGGTAGTTGGATTTTAGGGAATGATTTTTTTTAGTGCCTCATTGTTAGGCCATTTTTGGTGTGAAGCTTGGAGGACCTTATGGCGAGATTGGAATCATAGAATTCGGCTCAGTGGGGGGCCCTATGAGGTTGGAATCAGGAGTATTTGGCTCATAGGAAGATCCACTCTCTCAATGCTGTGACAAGATGGAAGACTGGTATATGGGAGTCTGAAGGGATTCAAACCTTGCTCTCAGTAGTGGAATCATCACAAGATTTATATTATTTTATTTTATGTTATATCAAGCCAGAGAAGAAGAAACAACGTTTTTATTATAAAGAATTAAAAGAAGACCAGCTAAAACAAATTTATCAAATTATTTTATAAGAAAAGATAATTCTTTTGGAATTGCTCAACCACTTATGCAAAGTTTTAAGAATGGGGACATTCTCAATTGGAGGGAGTATGTGGTAGCCTAAAGTTTAGTATTGCACCTAAGTACGTAAATGGAGTTATTACGGTGTGCAAGATAGGCGTTATTTTTTTATATATATAAAAGGGTTTATTTAATTTATTTGAGTTTTAAATATGAAGAAATTGGTCAAGAGCAAATGCCTACGCGAAAACAATTTATTTTACGGTCTGAAGAGTTTATAAGTATCAAGTCGAGTCACTCAAGAACCTTGGGAAATTTTCCCAGAATTTTTACTATTTTTCTTATATTTTTAAATGAATTTTAAAGATTTATAGAAATATTTACGTTTTTAGAAATTACTTAACTTTGATGAATTTTCACGGGGTTATTAGAGCTGCGCAGACTACGAAAAATAGTTTTAAATGTAAAAGGGAAGTGGCTCTATTATGTGTAATTTTTCTAGATTTTTTATTATAGTTTTAAAGGTTCTAATTGAGTCCGGACGGACTCCGTTTAGACTCCGCTTTGACTCCGTACGGACTCCGTTCGGACTCCGCTTTGACTCTGTACGGACTCCTCTTTGACTCCGTACGGGCTCTGGATTGACTCTGGGTGAGCTCTGGAGGGGAAAACTTAGGCACGTGACTAGGAATACTTAAGAGCCTCTCAAACTCGAAATTGAGGGGGGGATACATCATACAGCTTAATCATTAACCACGACGGTCTTATTTTTTATTACTCAACAAATTAAATAAATTTGTAATACCCTTTTAACTTTAATTTTATATATAACATTTTAGAAATACTACTGAACAATTTAAATCACACTTCATACAGGGTATCTTTAGAAAGGTCTTCATCGCTGGGACTTGATTATTGCTGTCTCATAAAAACTCAAATTATAATAAAAACATAAAAGTCAATCTTTACAGATCTTTCACTGGTACACCTTAATTGTTGTTATCAGTATTTCTTTCTCAACAGCCACTTTTACTTAAATCTCAATAAGCGTTAAACATATCAGAGTTTCATTAATTTTATCAATCAGATCCAAGTAGACTGGTTAGCTTAGTGATTTAGAATTCCCATTTTGTTATTTTTATTGGAAGGACGGGGTTTTCAGCTAAATCCACATATCTCCTCCGGATTCTGCTTACAGCAAGGTGACTGTAAGAGTTTACCTTACCATAACAGCTGTTCAGGACTTCTCTGGAATGTTTCCTTAAAATGCTTGAGCTTATTCAGGATCATCCCATATTTCACAATAATTCTCAAAAAGAACAAAGACATCCTTCAATTCAATTGGCCATCACACTATGTCGTTTGGGTTCAAATGGTAATGGAGCCGCTTTGAAACGTTTAGAAAATGTCTTTGATTTAGGGTATGGTTCAGTTACCAATTATACCAAACGATGTATCACTGCCATCAACTCCTTGGAATCTCAACTTCTCACCTGGCCAACAAAAGAAGAGCGACTTGAATTATCTCAGGTTATGCAAGCAGAGGGCTTCCCAGGATGTATTGGTTTTGTTGATGGTACTACTATTCCTTTGAGCCAGAAACCTGCTCAAGGTGGAAACAATTACTTTGACCGTAAAAAGAGGTAGATTATTTTTAACTCCTTTCATTCTCTTTGAAACTACCACAAACAAATATATCTTCTTTATAGATATTCAATTTCCTTTCAGCTTATATGTGACATAAACAAAAAATTTATATCATTCTTTGCTGGCTATCCTGGCTCATGTCATGACTCCTACATCTTCCAAAGAATGCAAATTTCAAATGAACCTGAAAAATTCTTTGATGAAGATCAGTATCTTCTTGCATATTCTGCTTATGTGAATGGAAAGTATGTACTTCCTGCTTTTCGGGGAGCAGCTTCAGAAGACAGTCAAACTGCCAAGTTCAACAATAATTTGGCAAAGTCAAGAGTCCGTATTGAACATTCTATTGGAATCTTGAAAGGCCATTTTTCTAGTTTAAGGGAATTAAGAAGTCCTCTTAGAAATAAATCTGAAATGGAGGCGGTGATCAACTGGATTCTGTGTTGCACTATACTTCATGACCTACTTTCTGACCTCAAAGATCAATGGTTAGAGCTGTATGAAGATGAACAAGTTGATTCACCTCCGACTATATCCAACACTTTTATTTCTCAATCAACTAGTATAAGGGCAAAAATTCTTCCAATAACACTCCAACATTTTTCAACACAATTTTAATTTTTTTTTTCATTCTCTTCAAATGATCAATTTGCATGTGTTATTCACTGAGAATGGTAAATTTTTTTGCATATTTTTTTGGTTTTTGAATTTGCTGTTAAAGTCTTATTTTTTTTTTATCTCTCTGTGTTTTCTTTCATCAACTCAACATGAAATCACATATTTTCAGCAAACGTATATTTTTTCAGTCACACTCTTTTTTTTCTTCACTCATATCCGTTTTCTCCTCTCTTCCTACATCACTCAAACAATTTCACTTATATTTCTTTTTTCTCAACTCATCTCTCCAGGTAAGTCATTTTATCTTTTTTACTTAATTTTTTGCTAATTTTTTTTTTTTTTTTTTGGTTTTTTGGGGGTTTTTTTTTTTTTTTTTTTTGTAAGTGGTTTTTTTTAAATTTATAGTTAAAATTAACCTTTTTTTTATCTCTCTCTCTTTCTCCCTCTTTTATCTCATTTATCCTATTCTTTATCCCCCCTTGGCCTGGACTTTTTCCCACCTTTACCCTCTCCTTGGAATGGATACATCCTGTCAGCCAGTCGTCTAGAAGAAGGAAAGAAAAGGGGAAGAAAAGGGGAGGAAAGGAAAATACGAAAGAAGTGTTTATAGAAAGTAGAAATAGAGTAATGAAATAATTTATTTAAAGAGAGGCAACGACAAGTTACTTGAGGGATGACACAACAATGAGGTTTTATTAAATAACAATATTATTTAATGTAAGGGTTCTGCGCAGAAAACACTATAATTACTATAAGACTTAAAGCAACCTTTAAATAGTTATATAGAATTTAAATTAGAATTTTAATGCTAATAAAAATAATAATAAAACATATTATATTGACAGTTTGTTCAGATTTGGTTTGTATTGTAAGTGATGAGGCTACAGGGGATTATCCAAGGCCTTTTTATAGGCAATGGGTCCTCTGAAGCGCCACTTCATTTGTAAATACAAGAATCATAATAAGATGAAACAAGAAAATAAAAGAATAAGTGAAACATAACAATTTAGAGAAAAATATGAAACAGATGATTAAAACCCCAAATAAGAGCCAAATTTCACCACAACTTATTCCCAAATCAGTAAGTAAAAATAGTGAGTAACTAAACAAGCCTGAGACATAGGAACTACAAGAAAAATAATTCAAAACAGATGGTACAGTCTGATTTAAGGGTTTTTTAGTGAAACAAGAAAAAATATTTTGACGCAACAAAATATGTAATCAATTTTAATTTAGTATAAAGAAATTTATTAATTGTTCCAACTATGTAATTAAATAATTAATAGTTCCAACTATGTAATTAAATAATTAATTTAAATGAAACAAGTAATTAATTTATTACTAAATTAAGTTGAGAATTATAATACTATTTTATAAAATAAGTATTATAATTTATTTAATTTTTTATTGACACAATTAAGGGTCCAAAAAACAGCGGCAATAATTATAGATAATAGTATATGAAAAAGTATATTTTAATAATTAAATTTAATTAATTAGAGTAATTACAATATAAGATAAACACTTGAATATAATTATCTTATAAGTTTTTAATTAATTAATTTATAATTATTAAATAAACAATGTGCCCTTTAATATGGAATTAAATGCTTTTAAATTATCTTATAATAAATTAAAATAATATTTACTTTATTTATATAAATAAAATATTAATATAAATTTATTATGTAATATAATATTAATTTTAAATGCATACTCTGCAATTATTTTGTCTTTATTTAATTCCAATAAATTGTATGTTTATTTACTGGGCTCCTGGGACAGCCTGAATGACACTCCCCCACTCCAAAAAAAAACAATAAAAAAATGCTATGATTTTTTCTTTTTATACTTTTTTAATAGAGTAGGAAGGTGTGAAATTTCTTTACCAGGTATCCATGCATCATATTTGGATGGCTTATTTTGAAATCTCAATAAATACTCAGTACCTCTTTCAGAAGTGATAATTCTATCATTGAGAATTTTATCAATTTCTGCGGTTTCTGTGACTTCCTGAGGGTTTTTCTTAGGTCTACCTCTTCTTTTTGGAAATATAAGGTTTTAAAAGGGAAATGGGGAAAACAGGATGTTTTCTATCATATGGAGAGTATAACACAACTTCAAATGCATTATCTCCAATTATTTTTTTCACAACAAAAGGACCCACAAAAGGATCTTTTAACTTGTTGTTACCCTGTAAACTGAAGTGGACAGTAGATATTTACACTTCATCACCCTCTTTAAATGTGTGTTCTTTATGGGATTTATCCCATCTCTTCTTCTCATATTCAAATGCTTTATCAATACAAGATTGAGCATGTTTTCTGCACAGTTGTTGCATTTGAACAAAAGATTTGACACCAGGGTGCAATTCCAATTTAGGCAATTTACTATTGAGTATTTGAGCAGGAGTATGAGGGACATAACCTAGCCAAAGCTCAAAAGGTTTCTTTTGAGTAACAGAGTGAACAGTGCTATTTCAAGCAAATTCAAGACCAGGTAATAAGGTGACCCAGTCATGAGTAAATCTGTCATTGTCTTTATATTCCAATCCAAAGGCACAATACCTTCTAATCATATCCTCCAGAGTTTGAATCATTCTTTCAGCTAGGCCATCAGTTTGGGGATGGTGAGCAGTAGATAATTTTAATTCACAACCACATATATCCATTAGAGACATCCAGAATTCAGATGTAAATTTTGGATCTCTGTCAGATATAATGGCTCTAGGGAATCCAACTATATTGCACATATTACACCACCATAAGAAAGCCAAGTCTTTGGTGGAGAGATCTTTATGGGTGGGAACAAATTTGCACATTTTAGTAAATCTATCTACTATTACCCAACAAGAATTATAATTTTCTTTACCTGCAATAGGAAGACCAGTGACAAAATCCATATTAAAGATTTGCCAGGGAGCATCAGGTGCTTCAATTTGCTGTAATAACCCTGCTCTCTTACCAGTCATTCTTTTGGATTTCTGGCATGAATCACAAGATTCAACATATAATTTTGCATCTTCAGACATATTAGCCCACCAAGAAGTGTTTTTGAGTCCTATCAGTGTCTTCTCAAGATCAAAATGACCAGCTAATATGTCATCATGACAAAGTTTGAGGATAATTTCTTTCATAGAAGGAGAAATTACAATTACATTAGTAAGCTTTCTTCTATAATAAATATATCCATCTTCAATAGAAAACTTTCCTTTACTCAAAGCATTTTGGTACTTTTCAGGAAGAGTTTTTATCAATTCTTGAATTGAAGCATTCTTAGGATTATTTAAGATAGTAACCAATTTATTTAAATCAGAATCTTTATCATATGAATTCAGTATTAATTGTAATAACTCCTCTTCCATATCAACTATAAATATACCATGGATATGAACAGTATCATCTTCAGGTACATAAGCAGGATTTGAGTCATTATTTGGCAGAGGCAGTCTAGACAGCATATCAACATTGGAGTGAACATTTCCAGCCCTATGGATAATTGTCATCCGTCCTCTGTATTCTTGAACAGCAAGTTGCCACCTGAACATATGTCTGTTAGGTGTTTTCAGGTTTAAGAGGGACTTTACAGCACTACAGTCAGTTACCAATTCAAATATTTGGTCATCTAGATAGTAATGAAGCTTCTCAAGATCCCAAACAACTGCTTAGCACTCTAATTGAGTGGCACCATATTTCAATTCATTATTTCTCAAGGTTCTTGAAATATAACAAATTAAAACCTCTGAGGATTTATCATTTATAATTTGTTTCTGGTGAAGGACAGCACCCAGACCAACAAAGCTAGCATCTTTGTATAGGACAAAAGGTTTGTTGAAATCTGGAAGATCCAATATAGGGGCTGTCATTAAGCAACTTTTTAATGTATCAAAAGCTTTTTGACAGTCATTATTCCAGAGAAAGTCAACATCTTTCCTGGTTAGTTTTGTAAGAGGCAAGGCTATGACCTGATAATTTTTAATATATTGTCTATAATAGCCACACATACCCAAAAAACTTTGGATTTCTCTTACAGAAGTTGGTGCTTTCACATTTTGAATGGCAGCAACTTTGTTTAGGTCTACACAAATTTGTAAGCCTGACACAACATGGCCAAGGACTTTCAAGGATTGAAAACCAAATTTACACTTTTTTAAGGACAAGGTCATATTGATTTCATCCATTTTTTTGGAAAACTCTATTTAAGTGAATCATATGTTCATCAAAAGTTTTAGAAAAAATTATAATGTCATCAATATAAACCATGAGCCATCCTTCAATAATTTCTTGATGGAAAGTGTTATCCATGACTTTTTGAAAAACTGAAGGAGCATTTTTAGGGCCAAATGGCATCCTAACATACTTATATATTCCCATATGAGTAGCAATAAGCAAAAAGTTTTGAGAATTTGTCTCAACTGGAACTTGATGATATCCTTTATTACCATCCAGACAACTAATAAATTTTGCACCTTGGAAGGTAGCATGTATTGAATTAATTCTGGGTAAAGGATAGATATCATCAACAGTATAAGTGTTCAATGCTCTGTAATCACCACATCATCTAGCCTTATCTTTTTCATAAGAAATCAAGACTGGGGGGATGACACAATATTTGGGGGTGACATCCACTTTC
The DNA here is from genome assembly GCA_030280995.1 of Hemileia vastatrix. Lineage (NCBI taxonomy): Eukaryota > Fungi > Basidiomycota > Pucciniomycetes > Pucciniales > Zaghouaniaceae > Hemileia > Hemileia vastatrix. The sequence goes on along the minus strand of JASXTE010000004.1, from coordinate 22,674,559 downwards.
TCAATGATATTCATTTTTAATAATGTGGCAATATTATCTTCAATATCCTTTCTTTTTGTTGGAGAAGCAGGATATAGTTTTTTCTTAATACTAGGAGGGATATCACTCAAGTTACAGGATAAGGTAATTTTCATTTCTTCCTGAACAATTCCTAGGACATGAGAACCATGAGCAAAAGCCATAGGGAAAGAGGTAATTGAGGCAATAATAGAATCCTTTTGTTCACTAGTTAACTGATCACCAAAAGAAGCAGTATTTATTTCATTTAATAAATCATCCATTTCAATTGTTTTTCTGCCTTTACACTGGATTAGTGAGTTACAAGACTTTAGCAGATGCCCAGAAGGTTTTCTAGAGGAGGAAATTTTGAATTTCCTTTTGCCATTCAATCCCAAGGTGAAGCAATTATTTGCTAGGTCCAATTTCACACCAAACATGGTTAAAATATCATTACCCATAATAAACCAATTGCTTAAATTATCATTTTGCATGACAACAAATTCACAAATAGCTCTGACAAAACCACCATTATATTTGAAGAATACAGAGGTTTTGTATTTGCCAATAGGAATTAAGGTAGAAACATACCCTCTCCATTTTTCAGAAGTTATAGGTAATAATTTACTCAAATAATCCTTATCTACTGAAGCTAAAGCCTTTTCAGAGACTACACTTCCTCCAGCACCAGAGTCAAGAACCACATCAAAATTCTTACCATTAATGATAACAGGTGCTTTCAAGGGGGATATGGCTATAGAATTGTTAGTAATATCTTTAATTATTTCAGCATTTTCCACTGAAGATAAATCCAATACACATTCTTCAGATATATTATCTAAATAATGGACATCCTGTTCTAACATTAAAACATCTTTAACAGAGTCATTGCCATAGGAGATATTACTTTCACAATCACTAGACAAATTATTGACATCAATTTCAGCTTCATCAGTGTCTTCATTTTGTTCAACAAGATGAATTTTCTTGTCACAAACATGACCCTTTTGCCATGGTTTGTTACATTTATAACAAGTATTTGTTGCATATTTTTTAGGTGCAACTGGGGCAGAGGGTTTACCAGATTTTTCTGGGAGCTTTGAAGAAGGTTTATTCTGATCATTATAATATTTACCAAGGTAATTCTTTGGTTCATATCTATGGTTGAGTAGTACCTCATTACAGATATTAATGAAAGAAGAATTTTCCCTTACATGCTCAGTTCTAGCCACAATCAAATCTTTAAGAGAATTTGGTAATTTATACAAGATTTTATCTCTCCAAATATCATAATCCATCTTTGGATCAATTGCTCTTGGGATTTTTGTTACTTTCATAAGAAAAACAATGGGCTTTTCAACAGAGGAGGATACATATCTAGTATTCTCATACAGTCTTTGCTGAGCTAACCTGAATTTTGAACCACCAAACTGATTCTCAATCAAGGATTTCCAATCATTCCATGTATAATGATTGTTATCCAAAAGTACAGACTCATACCACATCAAGACTACATTGGAAAATAAAGAAATTAGCTTAGAAACAAATTCCTCATCATGTAGTTTATAAGATCTCTTTAAATTATCAATTCTTTGGATAAAGTGTTGCCAATCAGAAGAAGAATCACCATCAAAGGTAGGATATTGGTCCAACTTAGGCCAATTTTTCTGACTACTGGGATGGTTCATTTTTTGGTTTGAATTATTCATCATTAATAATTCCTGTAGTTTAGCCAGGTGTTCAGAAATTTCATTATTTACAGAAACAGCTGGTGCATGGCCATCACAAGATTTTTTGCTAGTAGCAAAAGATTTTACAGACTCATTGTCATTTTGTTTAATGGTTGAAATATGAGGAAGAAAGGAGGAACTCTGCTCAGGTTCTTTTTCTTTATTTTTATGCATCTTATGGACAGCATTCTCATTCATACCATTATTGATGGTTAAGGTTGAGAATTTTTCCTGCAGGTCAGACACATAGTTTCTTATCCTTGGAATTTCAGACATCTGGTCATTTAATTTTGCAAGAGATAGAACATTTCTGTCCTCAGAAACTGTGTGTTTGGCACTTAGTGTATGGAAATCATTCTTTAGCTTTTTAAACTCATTTTGTAGAGATTTTATTTCACTTTTTAATGAATATTTTTCTTCAATAAGGGGTTTCAATTCACTCAAGGTCTTATGTAGATTGATATTTTTATCTGAGATAGCTCTATGGTCACTCCTTATTTGTTTTTGTTGGCTAAGAACAATATTCAAGGCTTCTTTGATTTTAAAATAAGCTGTATCCTTTACAGAAGAAATTACTTTACATTGCAAGTGCAAATTATTTAATCTATCATTCTCATGGATTAACACATCTCTCAAATGTTTGTCTTTCACAACATTAAAATCAAAGGTATCTTTTAATATTTCTTCTGAAGTTTTCTCAATTAAGGTATAGACTTCAGGGGAAACAGAATCATTCTTAATTGCAAGAGAAGGATTAATAAAAGAAGTAGAAGTTAAATGGAAAGGTTCATCAAATGACAATTTGCTAACTACATTAATAGGGCTACTAGTTACAGGAAGCTGTCTTTTAACAGGTTTAACTGTTCTTTCACCATTCTCAATAATATTACCTGCAGAAGAAGTCTTATTAGAAAACATTCCCAAGTGATTATCAACCAAACTACTTACCATGGCAGAGGAGGAAACTTCCCCTGAGAGTGAGTTTGGGATTGTGCTTGGGCCTTCTTTCTCCTGCCTTGTTGGTAAGGATGAGGAGGAGGATGGAAATTGGGTGTTCTGGATGGGCCAGGCTGATGATGATGAGGATTTTGCACATTCTGCTGGTAGTGACTCATTAGATAATCCCATTTCCATTGCTCTACTTCCATAGTACTTTGATTTTGGATGGAGGAGCTGGGGGGCTGTGAAGGTTGAGCCTGAAACTGAGGCTGATTGGGAGGCAACTGAGGAGGGGCCTGGGCCTGATTTTGGTTTCTGAGTTCCTGAACTTGATCCCACAAGGTGTCTACTTTTGCCTTGTATTTCATGTTTTCTGTCTTCAGTTCTTTGATGTGACTGGACAGATTGCTGATTTGCTGGGGCAGAGGAAGCATTTTTATTTTGAATACTTTTGGAAGACCTTCTTGAGGTACTGGAGGTTTTACCTCCTTCTGTTGTGCTGGGGGAAGGGGGTTTGATTTGTTTACATCTCCTGTCATTTGCACATCCTGAATTATGTGAATTTTTCTTGTTAGCATAAGATATTTTATGTTCAACTTTAGAAGAACTCACAGTATCAGCATCATAATCAATTTCAATTTCATCCACTTGCATGTTATCCATTTTCACAGCCAAATTGTTGGACATAATAGTGGAAAGATTAATTTCTAAAAAAAAATTAATAAAATTCAGTTAATAATTTGCTCCAAATATTAAAAAAATTTTTTTATTAATTAAATTATAAAAAAAAAAATTTTTTTTAATATAAAGTAATATTTAAAAAAAATAATTAATAAAATGGACTACAAAGGAAAGTTGGGAATAAACAATTAAGTTATATCAACCAATTAATTAAATTACCAAAATTAAATATGGCAATTTATGGGACTAAGTACAAAGTACTATTTAAGTCACCCAAAATTAAACAAAAATTAATTTAATAATTCAATTTTTATTAATAACATTGTTAATTTCTTCTAGGACTAAGAGGAATTAAACACTCTATAATGGTCAACTATGAAAAAAAATATATATATGATAAATGAACACTTACACTCAGTGAATCAGCAATTAAGCCACAATCACTGTTATTGCAGTAAAAATATAGTAATATGAGTGAGAGGTGCAAAGGTTGACTTACTATAGTGATCGGAAAATCACTTCAAAATAATAGATGAATTAATTTAATATAAACCTAATAGATCAAACCCAAGTTCAAAACACAGTCGCGGCAAAAGTTTCTTTTTTGCTGGGTGGTCTGTGCGCTATGTTGTTCGTTGCAAGTATCGATCGTTGTTGTCGTTAGGAAAGGCTCCCACTTGTCGGCCAGTCGTCTAGAAGAAGGAAAGAAAAGGCGAAGAAAAGGGGAGGAAAGGAAAATAGGAAAGAAGTGTTTATAGAAATTAGAAATAGAGTAATGAAATAATTTATTTAAAGAGAGGCAACGACAAGTTACTTGAGGGATGACACAAAAATGAGGTTTTATTAAATAACAATATTATTTAATGTAAGGCTTCTGCACGGAAAACACTATAATTACTATCAGACTTAAAGCAACCTTTAAATAGTTATATAGAATTTAAATTAGAATTTTAATACTAATAAAAATAATAATAAAACGTATTATATTGACAGTTTGTTCAGATTTGGTTTGTATTGTAAGTGATGAGGCTACAGGGGATTACCCAAGGCCTTTTTATAGGAAATGGGTCCTCTGAAGCGCCACTTCATTTTTAAATACAAGAATCATAATAAGATGAAACAAGAAAATAAAAGAATAAGTGAAACATAACAATTTAGAGAAAAATATGAAACAGATAATTAAAACCCCAAATAAGAACCAAATTTCCCCACAACTAATTCCCAAATCAGTAAGTAAAAATAGTGAGTAACTAAACAAGCCTGAGACATAGGAACTATGAGAAAAATAATTCAAAACAGATGGTACAGTCTGCTTTAAGGGTTTTTAAGTGAAACAAGAAAAAATATTTTGACACAACAAAATATGTAATCAATTTTAACTTAGTATAAAGAAATTAATTAATTGTTCCAACTATGTAATTAAATAATTAATTTAAATGAAACAAGTAATTAATTTATTACTAAATTAAGTTGAGAATTATAATACTATTTTATAAAATAAGTATTATAATTTATTTAATTTTTTATTGACACAATTAAGGGTCCAAAAAACAGTGGCAATAATTATGGATAATAGTATATGAAAAAGTATATTTTAATAATTAAATTTAATTAATTAAAGTAATTACAATATAAGATAAACACTTGAATATAATTATCTTATAAGTTTTTAATTGATTAATTTATAATTATTAAATAAACAATGTGCCCTTTGTTATGGAATTAAATGCTTTTAAATTATCTTATAATAAAATTAAAATAATATTAACTTTATTTATATAAATAAAATATTAACATAAATTTATTATGTAATATAATAATAATTTTAAATGCATACTCTGCAATTATTATGTCTTTATTTAATTCCAATAAATTGTATGTTTATTTACTGGGCTCCTGGGACAGCCTGGCTGACACATCCCCCTTTTCCCCCCTTTGGCTGCCTTATTCCCCCCTCCTTGGCTCACTCTAACCTCCCTTTTCTCCATCTTTGGTCTCATCTCTCCCTTTCTTCCCCTTGTTGGTGTCCTCATTTCCTCCCCTCATTCCTCTCCAACCCCCCTCCAAATCCCCTGAATCCCCCCTCCAAATCCCCTCCAAACCCCCCTCAAAACTCTCCCAATCACCCCCTCCAACCCCCCTTCTATCTGTTCCTAAACCCCCCTCCTATCCCCCTCAAAACCCCCCTACCCCCCCTCAATGTTCCTTAACAATTTGCTAACAAATCATTAAGTTAATGAACAATTGTTAGCAAGTCTGTCCTGTTATTTTTACCCGCTGAAATGGTCCCATCCTTTAATCACATCATTATTAATAATTTCTTAATAATCACATCTATAATAATATTGACCATCCTTCAACCTCCTTGAAAATTTATTCATTATTTATAATTCCTTGATAATATTTTCTTTGTATCTCCGTATTTGATCATCTTCATATTTATTTTACCATGTACTTTAACATCTACATAAGATTCAATTATATTCTCAAGTTTTATGTTACTGTGCTTGTGCTATCTATGTCATTCTTATTGGCTTCACTATCAACTACATATCTCTCCTTCAGTCACAATACATCAATATACATTGTTAACAAAACCCTTTTACATATGATTAGATCAGGGTACATATGTTTTTTCTCCTATTCAAATATTTCTTGAAATTTGAAGATGTGTACCCTGATCTTTGGCAGAAGATCAGGGTACACCATGGTATTTTTGTGTGAAACCATGTGTTCAGTGATATTTGAAGAGGTGGACCTTCATCTTTGGACGAACATCAGAGTCCACCATTGTATATTGGCCTTGATAAAAATTGTATCAGAGATTTTGAGAAGTGTACCCTGATCTTTGCACAAAGATCAGGGTACACATGAGTGGGTTTACCACTATATTGTTTCCTTTCAACACATTGTTCTTAAGAATTGAAAAGGTGTACCTTGATCTAAAAGCAAAGATCAGTGTAAACATGTGTATTTTTGCTTCAATTCAAAATGTTTATGAAATTTGTAGAGGTGTACCTGAATTTTCACATATATTAATCCTATCACTGGACAACCTATTCCGTCACCTGAAAAAACTAAAGGACATGGATTATATTTCCCGGATCATAGATGTATAATCAATTTTGGATTAGGAAATGGAATCATCAAAATAGTTTGGAATTCTTCTTACGATAATCACCAAACCACAAAGGCTCCTCCAGGTTTGGAATCTTGTCAAGACTTCACACATTTTGGTTGCTCTTTCCAGATCAGTCAAAAGTTAATCCAACAAATAAACAAGTTAAAAAAAGAAGAAAAAGGTAATAAATTTAAAAATTCTTTAGGTAGATCAAAAAAGTATGGGGATTCATAGAGTCACCAAATATTTAATATTATTCCATAAATTTTTAATAAATAAATATGATATTTCAATTTATGAAATTAAAGTAATGGGCCAACGACCATGTGTTGTATAAAAGGTAATCATGATAACATTAATTTTTCTCATGGGTTTCTTCTAGCCTATACCTGTGGAAAGTCCCAAACCTAGTTTTTAGACTTGATCTGCATTTTGGAATGAGGAATTTTCATTACATGAAAAGTAGTAAATTTGACATATCTTATTTATATATTAATTAATTTATGTAATTATATTAAATTTTGATGACTTTCACCCTTTACTTCAATAAAATGCAAAGGAGGGTATTGCCAATTTTTTAAATCTGACATGTGAAATTGATGAATTAGAGAAATTTGGTGGTACCCAACCCTTGTTTCAATAAAATGCAGGGGAGGGTATTGCCAATTTTTTAAATCTGACATATTAAATTGATGACCTAGAGAAATTTGGTGGTACCCACCCATTGTTTTAATTAAATTCAAGGGGAGGTATTGACAAATTTTCAAAAGAGATATTGAATTTTATTTACTTAGAAGTATTTAGATAAGCAAACTTTTTGACTTGAAAGTAAAGATAGAAAATTTTTATTATATTTTCAAATTTTTGTCAAAATAAAAGTATAAGCAAATTTATTGACTTGAATGTAAAGATAGAAAAATTGTATGATATTTTCAAAAATTTGTCAAAAATAACGTACTATATTCAAGACCTTTTATAAGTCAGCATATAAGAAAATATTACCAAAAAGAAATCAAACAAAATTAAATTAACTAGAAAAACAATTTATCAATTGAAAAGGTCAAGTAATTTTTTAATGTCCTCATAAGATTGGCCATTTTTTACACATTCCATAATGAAATCTTTTTTTTAAAACTCTCTTGTTTTTCCAATTCACAAGTAGCCATTTCTCTTTGAAATTGACGGTCATTTACTCTTTCCATCTGCTCTGCCTCGAATTTTTTTTCTTCCAAATCTAAGGCTTGCTGATCTTTCCTTAGCATATGATCAAACTTCATCTTCTCAAAGTCAAGGGCATTTTTTGCAATAGTTGATTTTGCTGAGAAAATTAAATTGAAATAAAAAAATAAATGAGTTAATGATTAAGATATATAGTAAACAAATCTTACTTATATCTTTTTTTTGAAAATAATCCTCAAGGGAGCCAAATGAGCTTGTTGAAGTATTACCACGTTTTAATAGATGGTTCAAGTTCATTGAAGTTGAGGCTTGACGCTTTAGTTTGGAGCTTGAGCAAGAGGCTTCAGGAAGTTCATCTAAAGCAGCTTCTAAAGTGGTATTCAAATTTCCAGAATCAAGATTATTTAATGGAGATTGAGTTTGAGTAGGAGGAGACTAGAATGAAAGAGAAATTCAGAGAAGAATTGAACAAAAAAAAAAAAGTAAACATACATTTAAATTTTGGGCCTCTGAGGATTCAGATCTGCTGCAATATAATTGTTCTGCTTGATAGTCAGGATCATCTTCAGCTGAACTATGGTTAGAAGGTGGAGGGGATTGATCTCCTTCAAGTAAAGGTGTGTTGGGAGGATTATAGGAAGGTTTGGATCCAGAGGCTATATCCTTAGTAGTATTGTGTAGAAACCAAGGGTTTACATCAACTTAGGAGCCAAAAAGATTATCCATTTCCTCATAGAAAGGACACATGACATTGAGCTTTTCGGAAACAGTAGTAATTTCAATCTCCAAATCATCATCATCAATACCAAAGCCAGTTTCATTTGCAGCATGATGAGCCTTTTTATATTTTGATTGGTAACTCTTAAATCTCTCCTTCATTTGTTTAGGATTGATATTGATTCTCCCCCTTTTTTTCTTCCTTAATTCATTGGCCATCAATAAGTAGCCATTAAACTTTGAAGAAGGTGGACGTCCAATATGAGTGGACTTTTCACATCCAAAAAATGCTTCAAATTTTGATTTTATTTTAAGGAAGTTGATTATGATGAGATAATCATCCTTTTTAATCTGACCTGAACCTAACTTTGATTTTTCAGGTGTAGGGCTTGCTTTATGAGGAGACTTTTGTGACGAAGCAGATTTTTGAGTTACCTTTTGAGATTTGGAATGTCTGGGAGGCATTATGAAACTGGCACATAACAAGAAAAAAGATTAAGAGGTAGAAAAAATAAGTAAAAAAGAATGTAAACATGCCTGGTCAAAATGTTGAAAATGTCAGGAAGGGGTGTGTGCCGAGGATTGATGGGTAGGTAGCGAGGAAGGTCAGTGTATCACATATGATAGGGATGGTATGGGAAAGAAAGGGATGATGTGGCCAACATGTGGTTTTGAAAAAAAAATCACAAAAAAAGTGCTGATTTGAGGTCAGAACTGACACCTATTTTTGAAATAAGTGACTTTTTTGCAAAATTTAAGTGCTGATTTGTAAGTGCTGATTTGGTTTGAAATCCGCACTTAAGTTAAGTGCGGATTTTTCAGAACTGACACCCCCTATTGTAAAAACATGATGTTTTCTGTCATATGGAGAATACAAAATAACTTCAACTGCATTATCACCAACCATTTTTCTGACAACAAATGGAGCAACAAATGGGTCTTTCAATTTTTTATTACCTTGTAAATTGAAGTGGACTGTAGAAATAAACACATCATCACCCTTTTTAAAAGTGTATTCTTTATGGGATTTGTCCCATCTCTTCTTCTCATATTCAAAGGAATTTTCAATACATTTTTGAGCATGACTTCTGCAAAGTTGTTGAATTTGAAGAAAAGATTTTACACCAGGACGTAAATCCAATTTAGGTATTTTATTATTGAGAATTTGGGCAGGAGTATTTGAAACATATCCAAGCCAGAGCTCAAAAGGCTTTCTTTGAGTAACAGAATGAACAGTGCTATTATAAGCAAATTCCAACCCAGGAAGTAAGGTAGCCCAATCATGAGTGAATCTGTCATTGTCTTTATACTCAAGGCCAAAGGCACAATACCTTCTTATCATGTCCTCTAAAGTATGAATCATTATTTCAGCTAATCCATGAGTCTGAAGGTGATGGGCAGTAGAAAGTTTCATATCACAGCCACAAACATCCATCAGAGACATCCAAAATTCAGAAGTAAATTTAGGGTCCCTGTCATAGATTATAGCTTTAGGAAAACCAGAAGTATTAAACATATGAGACCACCATAAGAAAGCTAATTCTTCAGTAGAAACATCCTTGTGAGTAGGGATTATATTTACACATTTTTGTGAATCTGTCCACAATAACCCAACAAGAGTTATAACTGTCTTTTCCAGAAATGGGTAATCCTGTTACAAAATCCATGTTTATTATCTGCCATGGTGCATCAGGAGGTTCAATATTTTGCATTAATCCAGCTCTCTTACCAGTCAATCTTTTTAATTTTGGTCAAGAATCACAAGATTCAACATATAATTTGGTGTCTTCAGACATATTATCCCACCAAGCAGTGTTTTTAATTCTGATCATTGTTTTTTCAATATCAAAATTTCCAGCTAATATGTCATCATGACAAATTTTCAAGATGATTTCTTTCATAGAAGGAGGATTAAAAATGACATTACTCAACTTTCTTCTATAATATAGATATCCATCATAAATTTAAAATTTACCTTTCTCAAAAGCCTTTTGGTACTTTGGTGGGAGGATTTTAATTAATGCTTGCATTGAAGCATTCTTTGGATCATTTAATATGGTGCATAACTTTTTTAAGTCAGTGTCTTTATCATATGAATCCAGGATAAGCTGTAATAGCTCTTCCTCCATATCAACCACATATATCCCATAAATATGAATAATTTCATCCTCAGGATCATAAACAGGATTAGAGTCATCATTTGGTAAAGTTAACCTTGATAACATATCAAAATTTGAGTGAACAATACCAGCCCTATGAATAATTGTCATTCTCCCTCTGTATTCTTGAACAGCTAACTTCCATCTGAACATATGTCTGTTAGGTGTTTTCAAGTTTAAAAGGGATTTAACTGCACTGCAGTCAGTGACAAGTTCAAATTTCTTGTCATCTAGGTAATAATGTAACTTTTCTAAAGCCCACACTACGGCTAAACATTCAAGCTGAGTGGCACCATATTTCAATTCACTATTTCTCAAGGTTCTTAAAACAAAACAAATTACTACTTCTGATACTTTATCATTCATCACTTGTTTTTGATGGAGGGCAGCACCAAGATCAATAAAACTAGCATCAGTGTAAAAAACAAATGGTTGATTAAAGTCAGGTAAAGCAAGAATTGGTGCTGACATCAAAAAATGTTTCATAGTGTAAAAAGCTATCTGTGTTTCACTATTCCAGACAAAAGCAACATCCTTTCTAGTCATTTGGTTAAGGGGTAATGATATAACTTGGTAATTTTTAATATACTGTCTATAGTATCCACACATTCCCAAAAAACTCTGTAGCTCTCTAACTGTGGTAGGAGCCTTCACCTGTTGTATGGCTGCCACTTTTTTTTGGTCAAAACATATCTGTAACCCTTAAACAACATGACCAAGTACTTTTAAAGAATTAAAACTAAATTTACATTTCTTCAAAGCATGTGTCATAATTATTTCATTCATTTTGTGGAACACTTTACACAGGTGGTTAAGATGGTCCTCAAATGGTTTTGAGAATATAATGATATCATCAATATAAATCATCAGCCATCCTTCGATTATCTCTTGATGGAATGTGTTATCCATAACTTTTTGAAAAAATGAAGGGGGATTTTTAGGGCCAAATGGCATCCTAACATACTTATAAATACCCATATGAGTAGCAATCATCAGAAAATTCTGAGAATTCTTCTCAAAAGGTACCTGGTGATATCCCTTGTTACCATCCAAACAGCTTATATATTTAGCACCTGTAATGTAGAGTATAGAGCTAATTCTAGGTAAAGGATAGATATCATCAACATTATAAGTATTCAATGCTCTATAATCACCACATAACCTGTATTTATCTTTCTCATAAGAAATTAGGACAGGTGAGATAACACAATATTTAGGTGTCTCAACTACCTTTTCAATAATATTCATTTTTAAAAGGGTAGAGATATTATCCTCAATATCTTTTCTCTTTGTGGGAGAAGCAGGATAAGGCTTCTTCTTCAAACTAGGTGGCATTTCAGTTAATGGAGAAGATAATGAAATTTTCATTCCTTCTTTAACTAATCCAAGTTCATGTGACCCATGAGCAAAGGCCATAGGAAAAGAGTTTATCAATTTAATGATGGAATCTTTATCCTCACCAGAAAGTTGTTCTCCAAAAGAGGCATTGTCAATTTCAGACATAAGGGCATGCATTTCTTTTGTAGATCTTCCTTTATATTGAACCACAGAATTACATGTGTTCAATTCTGGTTTTAATAATTTTTAGGGGGAGGAAATCTTAAATTTTCTCTTCCCATTCATTCCCATTGTGAAAAATTGGTTTGAAGGATACAATTTTATGCCATACTTGGTTAAAATATCATTTCCTATAATAAAACAACTGCCTAAGTTATCATTTTTCATGAGAACAAAATCACATACAGCTCTTACAAAACCATAGTTATATTTAAAAAACACTGTGGCTTTGTATTTACCAATGGGGGACAAAACAGAGCCATAACCTCTCCAATTTTCAGAAATAATAGGCATAAGTTTTGATTTATAGTCTTGATCCACTGAAGCAAGTGCTTTTTTAGATACTACACTTCCTCCAGCTCCAGAATACAGAACAACTTCAATGCTGGTTCCATTGATCAAGACTGGTGCTTTGAGAGGGGCAATAACAATTGAGCTATCCTCAATGTTCCTTATGATCTCATTATCCTCAACCGTAGATATATCATTATTATCAATATCAAAAGTATTTAAATAATGAATATCCTCTTCCAGCATAAAGATTTCTTTCTGAGATTCATATGAAATATTTCTGGCAAATCACTTGAAGTATCATCCAGTGCTATTGTGTCAGCAGCATGCTTCTCAGTTTGTTAAACAAGATTTATTTTTCTGTCACAAACATGGCCTTTCTTCCAAGGCTTGTTGCCCTTGAAGCAAGTGTTTGTTGCAAACTTTTTAGGTGCAACAGGGGCAGAAGGTTTACCAACCTTTTCCAGAGGTTTCTGTTGGTAAGTGGAGGGTCTCTCCAAAAAGGTTCTAGGAATGAATCTTCTAGCATCATACTTGTTGTTTAGAAGGATCTCATTACAAGTACTAATTAAGGAAGAAGGTTCTTTGGAGAACTCAGTCCTAGCCACTATTAAGTCTCTCAAAGACATTGGTAATTTATAAAGGATCCTGTCCTTACATAACCCAAACTCCATATTTGGGTCCATTTCCCTCAAGATTTTTACAAGTTTCATTAAGAACTCAATAGGTTTATCAGTAGAAGATCTATATCTAGTTTCCTCATACTGCCTTTGTTGAGCCATTCTGAACTTGGAGCCACCAAATTGTGCTTTAATTAATTTCTTCCAATCCTCCCATGAGTAGTCATTCCCATCCAGGAGAACAGATTCATACCACATCAGGGCAACATTAGTGAACAAAAAAATTAACTTGGACACAATTTCTTCATCTGGGAGTTTGTTAGAATTTTTTAAGTTATCAATTCTGCAAATGAATTGCTGCCAATCAGAAGAAGAATCACCATCAAATGTTGGATACTGGTCAAGTTTTGGCCAATTCTTTTGATTTGAAGGAGTCTCCTTAGTATTGGCTTGTTTCTCAGTAAGAAGAAGCTGTAACTTCTCCAATTGTGCATTAATCTCATTGTTTAATCCTTCTGGGGAAGATCCTGGTGCATCATAAATTTTTGATGGAAACTCAGTGGTATCAACAGGCATTCCTGAATCTAATTTTACTTTAGATGAACTAGCAACAGGTAAACTTGGAGAATCCTGTGCCATATTTTACTTCAAAGAAATTTCAGAATGTTTTGGATCATTAAACAATGAATTCAATTTTTCTTCAATGGTTGTTCGTCTGGTTTTCACCCTTGGAAGACTAGATAAACTCTAATTGATTGTTGAAAAAGATAACTGGGTTTTATTTTGAAAAGATGAATAATGATCACTCAATCTTTTAAATTTCATATTATCTAACTCTAGCTCCTGTAAACAGGCAGACACAGTATCCTGTAGTTTAGAAAAATTATTTTTGATATTTTGCCATAAAGCAACTTTCTTTTCATGAGTTGCTTTGTAATGAAACAAATCATCAGAAACTCTCTGTAACTCACTCCTTAATGCTTGATAACCCTTTTCAAATAACAAACTATTATATTTCTGAGTTAATTTCATGTTGTTCATGATATGATTTTGTTTAGCAATAATATCTCTCAAATATTCATCATTAATTTTTGCTACATCTGGAGTGTTTCTCAATAAAGAAACAGAGTAACTTTCCAGATCCTCATAAAACTCAGGCTAAAGTGTTTCATCAATAATAGCCATATCAGGATTTTTCATTGAAGTAGCAATTAAAACTAAAGGATTAGATACATTAGAATATTGAGTGATTTGTCTACTCTTATCAACCTCTACTGGTCTCATAGTTTCATCCCCTCTTCCAGAATTACCTGAAGGAACTGGATCAGTAACAAGAAATGGTACTTGAGATTCAATAGAGGGACTTACCAAGGCTTGGGTAAGATCTGAATATTGTTTTTTCTTTTTCTGCCTCCATAATAAGGGTGAGGATGCGTTAGGTTGAATTGACTGGGTCTTGACGGACCTGCCTGAGGCATTTGAGGCTGCTGCTGTTGAAACAGATAATACCACTGGGTGTTAAACCAATCCCACTTCCACTTTGATACTTCCACCTTTTCCAATTGCTGGGGAGCCAATTGTGGAAGATCCCTAGGGGGAGGAGGTCTCCTCTTCTCTTGAAGAAAGGCATCTATTTCTCTTACCTTTTCTTCTAGTGAGTCTATTCTTGCTCTCAGTCTTAAGTTCTCTGTCCTCAGTTCCTTTATGTGGGTGAAGAGATTCTTTACTTGCTGAGGTAATGGCATTTTTTTTATTTTGAAGCCTTTGGGAAGTCCTTCTAGGGGGTTGATGGAAGGCTTTTGTTCCTGAGCATTTGTCTCCACTAGTATTTCCACTTCCTCTATTTCCACATCCTGATTGGTTCAATAATTGATTAATGTGAGCCAATTTTGTAGTCAAGGTAGAGCTTACAGAAGTAGCTTCATCATAATCAATCAGATCCAATTCCTCTTCACGTGCAGAAGAAACACCTTGATCAGTCATTTAAAAAATTTAACTTGAACTGAAGGAAGGAAATATTAAATGTATTAGTTTTATTTTTGATTTTTTAAAAGAAAAATAAGGAAAAAAAATTTAAAAATCTTCAGGAAAAAAATCAACTGAAATAATAATCACAATTTTTATTAATTCAAAATAATTTTATAACCAGGATTAAAAGAAATCAACTGAAGAAACAAAATTAATTTTATAATCAATAAATTAAATTTTGATGATTATCAGGGTTAAAATCAACTGAAATAATAATCACAATTTTTATTAATTTAAAATAATTTTATAACCAGGATTAAAAGAAATCAACTGAAGAAACAAAATTTATTTTTTAACCAATAAATTAAATTTTGATAATTATCAGGATATTTAATTACCAGGACTTGATGTCAACTGAAATAATTTTAATATAATTTAATTTTATTAATTTTATTATTTTTATTTTCAGGACAATTTGTCAACTGGAACAACAATATTATTTTAATTTATCAGGACAAAGTCAACTGAAAAAAAGAATAATATAATAAAATGTTTTATAATACTTCTAGGACTAAGAACACTATAGTTCTATCTTTGTAAACTAGGAAAAAACCAATTCCAAATTACCAGACACCTCCCCCTGTAAAACAAGCAAATTAATGCCACTTACAGAGTGCTGAGTAAAAGGAAATACGTAGAGTATGAAAAGTGCAAAGTGACCCACAAATAGTCATCAATATAATTACCACGAATATATATGACTATAGTCAATATATGAACCTAAGTTTTGGAGCGCGGTTCAATTCCTGGTTGCAGAAAAAAATAAGTCACGTGGCTGATGACATTCATTGTCTTTGTTGTATACTTTTCCTATCCGCACCTCAT
The DNA here is from genome assembly GCA_030280995.1 of Hemileia vastatrix. Lineage (NCBI taxonomy): Eukaryota > Fungi > Basidiomycota > Pucciniomycetes > Pucciniales > Zaghouaniaceae > Hemileia > Hemileia vastatrix. The sequence goes on along the minus strand of JASXTE010000004.1, from coordinate 22,658,715 downwards.
TGTTGATGGTCCCTCGGTTTCTGGCTTCAAGATATCAATGCGCCATCAACTTTTTGGAAAGAGATTCAGTTTTCAAGGGGTCTTTATAGTCTAGAAGGTTTTTCAAGGTGGTCCAATTGCTGTAACAATGGATTTTACAGAGTTCAAACTTGGGTACGTATTTCTTGATCTTATAGAATATTTACTCAATAAGAAAGAGGTAAAATTTCAAATTATTATTATAATTAATGGTTTTAGAATTACGTGAATGTAAATACTAAAGCAATAATAGATAGTAATAAATATGTTAAGTAGTTTTAATAAACAAATCAGTAATGGAATGATTAAAAACAACCAAAAAGAGAGGCTTTATATGGGCAAAGGAGAGACAAAGCATGACAATAAAATTCTAAAAAACAGTAATATGAGAGAGAGAAAAGAATATTCCAGAAGAAGTATTCTCAAATAATAAAGTTGTTCTAAAAAGAAGGTGTCAGAAAGTTGTATTTACTGTATATGACAGAAATAAATTAATGTATTTAAAATTTACTGTAAATGTCAATTTTAAATAAGAAATTTGAATTTTTATAATTATTTATTTTTATTTGAATATTAAAATTTTATTTTAATTTAAAATCTATTTTTTAATATAATTTTTATTTCTTTCAACCTTTTAATGAGCACGGTGTTAAAGAATAAAAATATAAGGGAAATTTTATATTTAATTTTAATTATTCATTAATTTTACCATTCTGTAATAAGTTAATTTATTATAGGTAATTTTAATGTAACTAATTTATAGTTAAATAATTAAAATAATAAGGAGAGGCTTCATCCAGTAAATAATTGATTATTTTACTGGGTAAGTCTAGCAGCCTGGCTGACACACACACTCTCTCCATCTAACTTACTAGACCCAACCAACCTCATCTCTGAATCACAATTTCACCTCCCTCATCAACTCATGACTTCTTTCTTTGGAAAAATCTATTTTTTTTTATTCTTTTTTCTTTTTTTAGGTGGAAATATGTTTAATCTTTTCTATGTTCTCAATGAGCCAGTACAAAATTCTTCCTCTTATGATTTGTATTTCAATAATCTTAAACACTAACATTAGGGGGTCTCAAACATTACCGAACACACCTAGTGTGTTTCATTTGAAAAACACCACACAAACACGCTGTGAAACATGGCTGATTTGGTACTTGAGGTCTCAAACATGGGGTTAAATAGGTCCTACTTTTGTAAAATTTTCTTAACCAAAATTCAGCCCACAAGTACCCACATCCTTCTGATCAGCTGCGCACCACCATCCTTCCATCCTCACCCATTTACTCCATGTCACAACTCTTCTCCCCCAGCTCATTTCCAAATCAAATTTTTCTCTTTCAAACCACAGTAAGTCCATTACATTTTAATCTGTTTTTTGGAAAATTTTCCTGCTCAAATTTCCATACTCACAACCTCTTATTTCTATACAGGGCATCATAAATATCTAAAATCTTTGTTAGTTTCTTCTTTTATTCAACAAAATTTCCATTCTTCACTAATTTCTTTGTTTAGTGTTAATTTATCATGACTTGCCAAAAATCTACTTCTCAAAAATTTACTCAATTGAAACTCTCTGACCTTCAAATTGTAATTTACTGGCTGAAAATTAGATCTAATTCTGATGCCTTTTTTGGCTGTGCAAAGTCCACTCAAGTTAGTTGTCCAAACACATTGAAATTAAGTGGCTTTAATCAAATGGCAGTGGAGTTGAAATCAAAAAATAAAGTTAAGATGGATTTGAAAATAAAGCGAATGAGGTAAAGATTCAAAAACTATCAAAAAAAATACAAGAAAGCAAATATGGCTTCTTCTTTAACTGGGTTTGGAGTTACCAAAGATGATAAAAATCATGGAATCACATCTGTTTCTGAGAAACTCAGCTCTATGTGTCCTCTTTTCAATCAAGTGGAAAAACTCTTTGGTCAAAGGCCCAATGTTAACCCCTTGCATATGAATCAAGGCCCAAGAATCGCTGAGTCTCATACAAATAGTCAGGATTTTCTTTAGATCCTTCACTTAACTCTCCAGAATTTGGAGAACCATCTGCATATTCTGACATTGAGCTTGATGAGCCTATGGTAGTAAGACTAAACTACTTATACGATTATTGTTTCTTTTGTAGTTCTAATTTACTTCCCATGTATAAACCAGACCCAAGCCTCATCAAATCTAGAAATTTTTAATGAAGTAGCTGACAATGAAAGATTAGATGATAAAGAATCAACCCCTACTAGCAACAGAGGCAAGCAAAGAGCTTCTGCTAGTTTTGGGACAACTCAATCAATGTCAAAGGCTGTTTTTTCTGCTTATGGGGAGATTGTTAAAAGGCACAAACAAGGTTATATTTTTTACTTTTGTTTTGACTAAAGAATTTTTCTTAATTTATTTCTCTTACTCTTAAAAGTTAAACTTTTTGCAGAAAAGAACAAGCGCAAACTAAAATCATGAAGTTGGAGACTCATGAAAAAACTGCAGAGTGCCAACTACCTTTTGAGGAAAAGAAGTGGTTTCATTCACAATCAAAGGAAGAAAATTTTTAGAAATTGAGAAAGATCATTTACATTTGGAGAGGGAGAAGGTTAGGATTCAAAGAGAGGATGATGAAAAATTCAAAAATAATAAATTTCAATTAGAAAATGCTAAAATTCAGTAAAAAGCTGATGATTTAAAAATGAAGCAAATTGATTCTGAAAAATAAAGAAATAAAGATTTTTTACTTGCCTATGTAAATGCAAATAAGTCAAATTCTGATATTAAAGATTTGCTTTCTTTACTTAGTTAAAATTAAGTAAACATTAATAAATTTCTTTCTGAATTTCATCTTTAATATCAACATGAAATTATTCCAACAATTCATGTATCTCCTTCTTTAGATTTTTGAACTCTTTATCATTTTTTTGTATAACTAAACTACTTATATCTAATAATCTAGATCCTACTCTGTCAATAATACTTTCTGTTTTTTCATCAATTAAGTTTAGGAATTTTTCTCTTGTCTTGGATTCATCACTTTCTTTTATTTGTTCTCAAATACTATCATCATCCACAGATTCTTTTCTTTTTCTTTTTTTATGCAATCTACTACTTGAAGAATGATGTTTCTGTGACCACTTTCTGGCTAAAAATTTTGTTTTTTATTGAGTCTCAATTTTATATTTGTAAAGTATTTCTCCAAACTCACAAGATTTCTCAATTGAGGAATAAGTTTTGTATGAATCTTCCTCTTCATCAGAAATAATATCTTTTCTGGTTTGAGATTGTTTTCTTTCAATTATATTAAGTGGCCTAATAAATTTCATTTTAAATAATCTTTGTATTATTTATCTATTTCAATAATTAAATATAATGAAATACTCTTACAAAATCTCTATTTTATCCTGTTGAGTCCAAAATTTTAAGTTTGTGAATTGAGATTTTGGTTCAGGATTAAATTTAAGAACATCCCATTTTAGATGGTACCAATGGCAGCTTTGACATGTTTTGACTCTTGCTTGAACTACTTTATTTTTAACACAATAGTGATTAGATTTTTTCCATCTAGTGCAAGGATTCGAGTATTGATATGTGAGCTGATAGCCCTTGTGAGAATAGTCTTCAATACTAGATGAGGTACTCATTTAAAATATTCTGGAGAAAACAAAACTTGAAATATACTTTGGTTGTTAGAGAAAATAAATCTTAGTAGACCAAGAATAATTATGAAAGTAAAGTATGCAAGTTTATTTTGGCAACAAATTAACCTGAAATTTACCATATTATGGGGTCCAGACCACCAAATTATTTATAAGTCAAAAAAATTTATGTCAAAATTTTTTTTGACAATACCCTCCCCTGCTATTAACCATAACAGGGGGTGAGGAACATCATTTTTTTTCTAAGTCAGAAAAAATTTATGAGAAAAAAAATGGCAATACCCTCCCCTGTGTTTTCTTGAAGTTGGGGAATAGATTGCCAAAATTTATGTTCATTTCATGAATTAACATGAAAAAAGGGTTATAAGATAATTAAAAAACCTAAATTAATGACAATTCAAGTAAAAATGTGAGTGGAAATCATCTGTGACCAAGTAAATGAAATCAAACACAAATGTATACATGAACCTCATGAGAATAACAAATTTCCTCATGATTACCATTATAAAACACACAGCCAATTGCTCATTAATTTAGGGAAGTAGAGTATTATATATGACTTGTAAAATGTTAATTTGTGAAATAAAAATAAAAGCTGACAACCTATATTACACCCCATACTTTTTTTCTACCTAATGTTTTTTGTTTTACCTTCCCTTTTTCTCTTACCTTATCAATCCTATTGACCAGCTCCCTATTGATTTGAAAAGAACAGCCAAAGTGAGTAAATTATTCACAGGATTCTAAGCCTGGTGGTGCTTTAATTGTCTTAAAATTGGATGAAACTTACCTAAAAAGCTCTCCTCAAACTAACTGAAAGAAATAGTTTCAAAAATTGCCAAAAACGAGTCCCAAAAGGTCAAAAAAGGAGCCCCAAAAGTTTCCAAAAAAGTGTCCCAAAAGTACCCAAAGAGTGTTCCAAAAGTTTTCAAAAAATTTTCATGAAAGTACCCTAAAACCTCCCCAAAAGTTGCCAGAAAAGTGCAAAAAAGTACAAAAAAAGGTTTCAAAAAGTGTCCAAAAAAGTGCCAAAATGACTTATTAAAATTTTAAAATTCTTTTGAAATGATTCTGAATGGTTTCCAAAGGTTTCAAGCATTTCCAAATTGATTTAGTGAAAAAATAGACCTAAAATAGCCCAAAAATTCTTGTAAAACATTTACAAATCATTTCCAAAGAATTCCAAAGTGATTTAGCAAATAAAAAGGCCAAAAAAGTGAAAATGCCTAAAATGATCAAAAAACACCAAAAAGTCTATAAATCATAAATAAAAATGATAGAGAACAAGAAAAAAAGGAAAAAAAAAGGTGGGTGAAAGGGAAGTAAGAACAGATAAATCAGCAATCAAACAAAAAAGATGATAAAAAAGAAACAAAAAAAAGAGACAGGAAAAAAGACATTTCAATTAGCAATTAAATTTAAAAAAATGAGAAAGTGACTTACTTTGAGTGCTGTTAAGTGAGAAGTATCAGAACCAACAATAGATGATGGAAGTTAGAGATGAAGAGAAAATGAAATATCTTAGTGAGACAGACTCTTAGAAATGTTATGTGTTTAGAAATGTTATACCATTTCAAGTCTGGAAGCTGAACCAAAACAAATGAAACTGAGAAACTGGGCAATTTCATTGGAAAAAATTATTACACAAAAAACCAAATTGTAAATCAGTTAAGCTAGGCCCTCAAAATGAGAAGCTTCAGCAGTGATCTAAAGTTGATGGAGGACTGAAAGCAACATGTTATGATAGTGAAGAGTGGTAAAGATTAAGAGTAAGTGTATTATTATGGGATTGATTAAGTTCTGGTAAGTCATATACCTCACTCATATGAATAAGCCCTAAAAAATTAGGTGAAAAAAATCTAAATGTTGGTGCTTTTGTATCTAGTGCTTACTAATAATAATGATTAAGGAAAGTGTTTTGATGACTTGTTTTACCCAAAATAAGATGCGTTTGGGGACAAATACGCTGTTGAAATACACCTATCCAGGGCAGGTGTATTTCATTTTCTTGATGGTGGGTTTGGTACCTTTTTTATGGTGTGTATATGTGGCATATTTGGTAATTTTTGAGACCCCCTATTAATACCAAGAGCTTATTCAGTCACTTTTCAAGTTTTCTTTACCACAAAAGTTTACCATCAAGTTTAACATGTGATTCAACACACTATTCTTACTCTGGCTCCTCCTGGTGAAAGAAAAAATGGATTTAATGTCGTGATAATCACATCAATTATAATAATCTTGCACTTTATTGTGTATGTCAAGATTGAAAAACTAAAATAACAGATTCCATCAACCTGCAAAAATACTTCACTACTGATGATTAAAAAAACTGGATAAGATTTTTTAGATCCTAAAAAAAGCTATTTTATTTTACAAGGAGGTTGGAAACTAGAACTTTGAATACTTTAAAGAAAAAGGAATAAGAGTGTCATGCGCCACGTGACACTCGAGGCAAAAGCAGCTCATTAAATCAATAATATCGAGTTCTAAATCTATACTCGAGGCGCAGAAAGCAATTCTCCATAGCAACTGCGATTCCCCTTTGTGTACTTACTATTCAACTGCGCTAGCCTAAACTCCAAATCTAAATTAGTCAATCTCTCAATAGTATGCCTTAGTCTCAATTTCAATAAGCGACACACAGCGCTATGATCAACGTAATAGTACATTAGTAGTTTTCATTTAAAGTTTGTTAATTAATTAAAAGGGGTAAATTGAGCATGGACGGATATTAGCAAAGAGGGTCTAAGTGTATGTTAGTAATAGTCTGTGGTATGGGAATGGTGCGATGAGAGGGAGGTCAATGCGAGGAGGAATAAAGGATATAAAAGGGTTGGGTATTTGGTTCGATATTCCTTAGAATTAAATTATAAAACATATTTACATTTAATAGTGGTAAAATCTTTAAGTTAAATCATTGTTATTGTATCTTTTATTTATTTTCTCAATAATCATTTCTAAATCCTAAATATTTGATTATTGAGTTTCCAACCCTTTGTGAGATCTTAAGAATTCCTATTACCTTTGAAACTATATTATAATTCTTCTCGAACATACCTCGAACCTGTAGCTCTTACTTCGAGTGACCTTCGAATCACTTCCTCAAATCATTCCTTTGTGCTTTGAAGAAGTTTCTAAATCCCTCATCTCACTTTCAGGAACATCCTCGACCTTTTGCGTAGGTCATCCGGTGACAAAGAGCCTGCAGAATCATCCATGAAAAGTTAAATTAGCCAATGTCATGTGACATTAAAAAATTAGGCTAATTGGTATGTTTCTGCAATCATTCAAAATAGTATTCAATAAGAATTTTCTAATTTTTAATAAAGTTGGAGTTCCATAATAATGCATCATTAAATCCTTACAGCCCCCCTCTCTATGCTTCATTTAATTCTTACATCCCTCCCTCTCTCAGCCTACCATGCCACCCATCAATTGGTGCAATGTTTTGAGAAACAAAATAGTTGCAGCTCCTCTCAACAATTTGCAAACATTTAATGAGCTATATCCTCTAGATGATGATCAGACTACTTTTACTAGTAGGAGAATAAATTTTGAACGAGCTCAAGGAAACAATCAACTCATCTCAGATTATCTTGGAGATAACCCAAAGTACCCAGAATCCTGTTTCAAATGATGCTTCCAAGTAAATAAAAAATATTTTTGAGATTAGCCAATGAATTTCAGGCTCATAATATCTATTGGTTTCAAAAACAGGACTGTTGTGGAAACTGGGGATTATCAACAAACCAAAACATTTTAGAAGAGCTCTAACAAATGGCATATGGTGTATCAGCTGACATCACAGATGAATACATTCAAATTGGTGCTAGAGATTCAATTGAATGTTTAAAATTTTTTGTTAAAGATGCTAGGGAAATATATGGTTCTGAATTTTTTTGACCTCCAAACCCTGAAGAGCTAAAATGGATTTTAAAGGAAAATGAGGATCAAGGCTTCCCTAACTGTAAAGGAAGATTGGATGGAACACACTGGACATGAAAGAACTGTCCTGCATCCTGTGCTGGCCAGTATCAGGGAAAGGAAATTATGACAAAAATTGTTCTGAAAGCTGTGGCATCAAAAAATTTACGATTTCGGAATGCATTTTTTGGAACACCTGGTGTACTCAATGATATTAATGTGTTGAATCATAGTAATTTTTTTAAAAACATTATATCTGGTGTGTAATTTCATGTAGAGAAATATCATACAAGCTTTTCTCATGATTGAATCTTTAGGGAAAGAATATATAGTTCATTTTAATATGAACAGCCATCAGTACACTCATGCATACTATCTTGTTCATGGGATTTATTCAACTTGGCCTGTGGTTGCTAAGCCACTTCACCATCCTCAAGATGATGCTGGTAGACATTATCAAACCCTCCAGACTTCTTGCAGAAAAGATATTGATCATGCTTCTGGTGCTCTCAAAGCATGGTGGGGTATAATTTCTCAGTCATGCCCCTTATGGCACATATAAAATATTAATGATGTTATGAACTGTGCAATAATTCTTCACAACTTGATTTTACAGGAGAATTATAATGACAATAAGTCTCAATTAAGAAATGAAGAAAACACTGAAAATTTGGCACATATTGTTCCAGAAGATCATGATCAAGAGATCTTTTTCACACAATCAAGATATCAATCAATAAATTATACATTACAGGAAACTGCACTTCATCTCCAACTAATGGAAGATTTTAAAAATTACAACTGGTTGAGGTGATGCTTACAATCCTAAGACAAATTTGAAAGAAAATTTTAATGAAGTGGAACTGTTTGAACTTGGATAATAGGATGATAATTTATTAATATTTTTATGTCTTTCTTTTCATGTTGAACAGTTATAACTCAAATAAATGATTTAATGTAAATAAATAATTATTTGTATATGATTTTTATTTTACTATAATATAGATGAGTTAAAATTGATATGAAGGGATGGTTCTAAAACAACAAAGAGAAACACTTTTTATAGCAAAAAATTTACTACAACGTGAATTTTGTTGAAGTCAACAAAATCATTTATAAATGAGTTAAAGTTGTAATTTAAAATAGATTAAAGATAAATCAAAAAGATAAATTAAAAGATTAAGTTAAAATTTAATAAAATAATTAGAATTTAATAAAATAAGATAATTTATGTTTAGGTTTAGTAAATAACACAGTTATATTATCCCTTAAAGCTCCAAGGAAATACCAAAGCCCCTTGCCTTGCTCTCCCTGGCCCCCCTATAGTTGACTTCAAGCAAGATCTGAGTCCTAGTAGTTACATGGACTTAGATCTACAACTTTCCGTAGGTTTTTATTACTTTATTTGTATTTAATTTATTAATTCAATTAATTTTAGAAAAATGAAATGAAAATTTAATTAAATAAAATAAAAATGTTTGTGTGAGTAAAAAAAACTTAAAGACTATAACATTAACTTTAATATAGTTAATATTGTTTACACAATATAATACTTAAAGTATTTGAAATATTTAATTAATAAATTTTTATTAATAAAATATTGAGTAATAATTTTAATCAGATCAGTTCAAATATGTTAAATAAGTTACTGGCTGACAAAATATAACTTGGAAAAATGATTTTTTCAGAAACAGCCCTCACAGTGATGATGATTCTACATGAATTTATCTTGGAGTTTGGATGCCAAAAACCTTATCAGGGAAGCCTTCTGAGGGAACTTGGAACTCAGAATATCCCAGTAAAACAGGTGGACACTTTATCTTCCCTGAAATTGGATGGATTCTGGATTTGGAGAAAGTTGATGGAGTATGGGTGAGGATATGGCATTCTAATTATTTGATTCATCAGAAAATCTTTTGAATGGAACATGGAACTTTCAATAGGTTGGTATCATCTGTTAAGTCACTAAAAGGTTATTTACAGTCCTAAGAAAGCTCAAAATAATCTTACCAGATATATCAGGGTATGTAGAGATGAATGTTTTAGAAAAAGTTACTTATCTTGTTGAGAATTTAAGTGATTTTTTGGAAAAGGATACTTCAAATAAGGATAATTTATACTATTACCAAAAGGATGATATATATAAAGCTAAATTTGAGGAGAAGAAACAGACTAAAGAGCTAGAAGAAGGGGAGATGGTTGAGGACTTGTGATTGTAGTGGGCTATTCAAATTTACATGATAAATTATATTCTTTCATTTTACTTGATTTGATAAAATTAACACAAGGAGTTCTAATTTTCAGTTTGCCAAATTAATTTCCTAGTGATATTGAATAATTTTTTACATAAAAAATCATCAAAATTATCTGGAGCATTGTACAACTTATTTTGAATTAATGTGTGTTGCCCTACTATTGTCCCACTATCTAATGAAAAGTAGCAAATTTTGTCATCATTTTGCATCAAACCAAGTAAATTTAATGGGGAGATAATGCTTACATTATATTTTAAGGATATGATATTTCACATTTTGTTTTCAAAATACTCCACATTAGATAAATCAATTTTTTTAATTCCCAAATGATCATATTTTCTATCATAGATGATTAATGTTCATGAATATATACTGAAAGCTTCTGTAACATGTAATTACTACCAAAGCTAAAGCTAAAGTTTTATCTAAATCTAGTCCTATTTCAATCTATTCCTCATCCTCATTTCTCAAGCGCTTAAGAATATTCTTTTTCACCATCCTCAATCCAAACTTAGCCAGCTTATCAGTGTTAATATTCTATAAGCATGTTATACTTTTCATCACCTAGCATATGATTTAGACGACTACCTATGTATTTAGATACCCTAACACTAGATAATCTCCTATATCACTATTTATATGCATACCCTAACTTGAATACTTTTAAGGATGCCTCCTCACTACTGAGTCGGCATCCAATCTTTTCTCTTCTCATTATTAATATTTTTGCTCACCCGTTTCTTTAGCTTTTGTTTCCTTTCTCTGTCCTGTCCTGTCCTTGCTCGTCCATTTCTCTCCTCCCTCGTCCACATCCTTTCTTTGTCCATCTGCTGTCCTTACTTCACTTACTTACTCTATTGATTCTTATCAGGTAACAAGTATGTGCTCTACGACTGCAATGCATCCAATCTTTTCTCTTCTCATTATTAATATTTTTGCTCACCCGTTTCTTTAGCTTTTGTTTCCTTTCTCTGTCCTGTCCTGTCCTTGCTCGTCCATTTCTCTCCTCCCTCGTCCACATCCTTTCTTTGTCCATCTGCTGTCCTTACTTCACTTACTTACTCTATTGATTCTTATCAGGTAACAACTTTTGTTTCCTTTCTCTGTCCTGTCCTGTCCTTGCTCGTCCATTTCTCTCCTCCCTCGTCCACATCCTTTCTTTGTCCATCTGCTGTCCTTACTTCACTTACTTACTCTATTGATTCTTATCAGGGTTATGGGCCCAGCGCCACTGCATTAAATAAACTCTGGCCACTCCTCAGTCTGTCAACACTTCATCCTCTCGCTCGAGTTCACGTACATCCTCTACACATACCTTTACTCCTGACATGGCCTCCACCTCAGAATTGAGAGCTACGCCCAACTTCTCTTACCTTCAAGATTCCTCAAACTACTCTGAAATTAAAGGAATCGAAAAACTCACTGACAAAAATTATAGTTCTTGGAAAACGGATATTAAATATGCTCTAACTGTTCGAAATCTAGATCAATTTCTAGACGAAAAATGTCCAATTCCTACCGATCCCGATCTACTTAATATATTTAATATTCGACAAAGGCAAACTAACACAATAATCAAGATGTTCATGGACAGGCCCAATCAACACAAATTTATACTTGACGACGATGCGGTAGAACCTGCTCAATTATGGAAGCGCATCAAAGATCATTATGCTTCAAAATCAACACAAAACTGCTCATACGTTGTCAGTCAACTCTTCAAAATCAAATTTACTGAAGGGAATATTCTTGAAGCAATGAATAACTTTAGAGAGACAATGAGACTACTCAGAGAAGTTGCTCCCGACTTGTTCAAAGAAAATATCTTATCTTACATCATGGGAAACTACGTTCTCAATCTACTTCCTGAATCATATCAAACTGCCGCCACTATCATTTTAAGCAAATACGACATCACCAACCAACGACCGACTATTGAGAATATTTTCTCAGATATCGAATCAGAAGTAACTCGTCGTAAAGCACTAAACTTATCTTCTATCGGTACTGCCTTGGCAATGGACACCAAGACAAAACAACTTTGCTCAAAAGGAAAACATAATCCTCTAGCGCCACACTCTGAATCTTCTTGCTTCCAACTTCATCCTGAGAAACGTGACGAATTTCTAAAAAGGAAAAAGGAAAGGGAAAATCGCAATACTGACAACTCAAACAAAGTACTATCAGTTTTTAATGACTTATCTAATGATCACGCCATATTGGACAGTGGTGCATCATTTTCAATCTTCAACAATCGAAAATTTTTCAAAACATTTCACAACTCTGAAACTACTCTGTCAATGGCCAATGGAGACGAGCTTATTGCCCTTGGACAAGGCAATGCTATGTTTACTTCATCATCAGGCCATAACTTCAACATCAACCATGCCTTATATGCACCAAACGTTAAGGCAAATCTTATCTCACTCGTGGACATACTACTGGACGGATGGACTATATCTAACGAAAAAGGACAGTTTAAAATCAAAAATGGGAACACTACTCTCTTAGAGTGCTCCTCTAAAGGGCGAATCTTAACTTTCCCACTGGTTATGGATCCTATTTATTCCCCTATCTACAATGTCAACTCTATGGACGAAAGACTAAAATTACTACATCACAATTACGGCCACCCGAATAATCAAACTATGGAAAAATTATTCCCAGGTTTGAATTTCTCTAATTTCTCTTGTAAAACATGCGCTCTTGCTAAAGCTCATGCTTTACCCTTCTCGGGAAATTTTCCAACCCCTGAATCACCCTTGGATGTTATCCACATGGATCTATGTGGCCCAATTACTCCCGAATCAAAAGGTGGCAAATCATACTTCTTCCAAATAGTCGATGGTCACTCTCGATTCCGTCATGTGCAATTTCTCCAATTGAAATCAGAAACATTTGAAAGCTACAAAGATTTTGAAACCTTAGTTGAAAATCAGTTGGAAAGGAAAGTCAAATGCATTGTCTCAGACAACGGTGGAGAATTCGTAAACCTCCCTATGAAAAATCACCTCAAAAACAAAGGTATAGTTCACTTACGAACAGCACCCTACTCCCCGCAACAAAACCCAATAGCTGAAAGGGGAAACCGTTCCATAGTCGAAAAGGCAAAGTGTCTATTGATTGAAGCTGGCCTCGACTCAGAGTGGTGGGCTGAAGCTGTCAACACAGCGACCTTCCTGCTAAATATCCTTCCCACTTCAGCTCTTGAGAACGGCAAAACTCCTTGGGAACTCTGGCATAAAAACTCTAAACTACCATCTAAATTATATCCATTCGGCTCCGATGTCGTCTATCATCTCCAGAAGCACAAGCGTGTGGGCAAGTTTGACAAAAGTGGCGAAGAAGGTATCTTCTTAGGCTACTGTGATGGTCATGTCAACTATCGCATATACTCTCCTTCCACCGATTCAATTATTACTACCCACGATGTCAAATTCTTAAATACGTTTAATCTGTCCGGACAAATTTCTAAAGGGAAAACCATTGACTCATTGCAATTTCCCAACATAGTCATCACCAACGAGTACAGTTTCATTGACTCAAATGATAATAACGTTAGTTCCTCTGATGAAACTCCAATATCGCCACTTCCTGAAGTTCCTGGACAAGCTAACTATGATGGTGACAACGACACGTCAGTTGGTCCAAAACTCAAACACTACGATTATGTTCCCCTAAACACTAAACCGCCTAAGGAAATATCATCACAAATTGACCCTTCCAATATTCTAACCACCAAACGAAGAGCTAATGTTGCTTGTATGATTGTTACTCCATTTGATACACCTCGAAACTATTACGAAGCAGTGAATTCCCCGGAGAGTGATGAATGGATGAAGGCAATTGATGCTGAACTAAAAAGTATCAGTCACCATAACGTTTGGGAGGAATCAGCTTGTCCAAGTAATAATCATTTAATCGGGACCACTTGGACATTTAAAAAGAAAACTGACTCAGAAGGGAATATCATCAAATACAAAGCTCGACTATGTGCTCAAGGTTTCTCCCAAATAGAAGGAATTGAATACAATGAAACCTATGCTCCCACTGGTAGACTGGCCACTCTCCGTTTTCTACTTGGACTTGCAGCCTATAAGGATTGGGAGATATGTCAGATGGATGTCAAATCGGCTTTTCTACATGGAAATCTTGATGAGGACATTTATCTTCGTTATCCCCAAGGTTATACACCTAAAGATGATCAGCAATGCCTTCACCTTAAAAAGTCCTTGTATGGTTTAAAGCAAAGTCCACGATGTTGGTATAACAAACTCACTAGCTTCTTTGAAAGCATAAACTTTAAGGCCAGTGTTGCTGATCCTTGTTTATTTCTTCATAAAGACCATGAACATCCCTGTTACGTCTTCATTCATGTTGACGACCTTATCATTGGAGGTCCTTCAATTGATAATTTCAAGGAAAAGATTACTCAAGCCTTTGATATTGGTGATCAAGGGGAACTTAATTGGATTTTGGGAATGAAAGTCATTCGAAATCGACCAGAGAAAACAATCACTCTTTCACAACAACTTTACGTTCAAAAACTTCTTAATGAATTCAATCATACAGAATGTCGAACAGTCACTACCCCTCTTGTCCCCAATTCACAATTCACAAAAAACAACAATACGAAGCTAACTAATATCTTCAACTATCGAAGAGCCATTGGTCTATTGAATTATCTTGTCCTCTGTACTAGGCCAGACCTAGCTTATGCTGCAAGTTCACTAGCGCAATATCTCAACCAACCTACTGATGAGCAAATAATAGCCTTCTTCCATGTGCTACGCTATCTTCAATTAACGAAAGATTACAGTCTTACATTAGGTAATGTCTCCAATTCCGAGTTGGGCTCACTGACTGGCTTTGCCGATTCCGATTATAATAAATCAACAGATTCAAAATCAACATCTGGTTCCTTAGTTTTTCATCTAGGCCTAATCAGTTGGCGCTCATGCAAACAACAATCTGTTTCTTTATCGACCTCTGAATCAGAATATTACGCTATGACTGAGTGTGGTCAGGACTTGTTGTGGACTAAAGAATTGTTTAATGATTTCTCAATCCCTCTCAAATCAGTACTACTTAACGGAGACAACCAAGGGGCAATCAATCGAGCAATAAATCCTTTATACCAACATCGTACTCGTCACATCAACACCAAAGTTTGCTGGTTACGAGAACTAGTGAATACTCAACAACTAAAAATTAATTATGTTTCCACAAATTCTATGATAGCTGATATACTTACCAAACCCTTACCAAGAGTCAAACATCATGAGTTCTTACTTAATTTAAATTTAAAACCATTGCCGTCTTGAGCACGGGTGGGTGTTAATATTCTATAAGCATGTTATACTTTTCATCACCTAGCATATGATTTAGACGACTACCTATGTATTTAGATACCCTAACACTAGATAATCTCCTATATCACTATTTATATGCATACCCTAACTTGAATACTTTTAAGGATGCCTCCTCACTACTGAGTCGGCATCCAATCTTTTCTCTTCTCATTATTAATATTTTTGCTCACCCGTTTCTTTAGCTTTTGTTTCCTTTCTCTGTCCTGTCCTGTCCTTGCTCGTCCATTTCTCTCCTCCCTCGTCCACATCCTTTCTTTGTCCATCTGCTGTCCTTACTTCACTTACTTACTCTATTGATTCTTATCAGGTAACAAGTATGTGCTCTACGACTGCAATGCATCCAATCTTTTCTCTTCTCATTATTAATATTTTTGCTCACCCGTTTCTTTAGCTTTTGTTTCCTTTCTCTGTCCTGTCCTGTCCTTGCTCGTCCATTTCTCTCCTCCCTCGTCCACATCCTTTCTTTGTCCATCTGCTGTCCTTACTTCACTTACTTACTCTATTGATTCTTATCAGGTAACAACTTTTGTTTCCTTTCTCTGTCCTGTCCTGTCCTTGCTCGTCCATTTCTCTCCTCCCTCGTCCACATCCTTTCTTTGTCCATCTGCTGTCCTTACTTCACTTACTTACTCTATTGATTCTTATCAATCAGGGCAATATTCATCAGACTGTAAAAAACTTTCAATGTCTTTTATCATATTGTCTCTTTTTGAAGAATTTTTAGAAATCCTATTAATTTCTTGAGCCACCTTTAAATTTTCACATTTGAGATTGGGACCAGCTTTTTTCAATAGCTTTGCCTGTTTTGTACCAATTGGAGTGGTAACATGAGCAAAAGAGGAGGTGGAATGAAGAGAAGAAAAAGATTTCTCAGAGTTGCCATCTTAAATCTCAAGATTTAAAGTGTGACAAGTTTCTTTGTGACTAGTAAGATTAAGATTCCACTTTGGTGCATGATTTAATAAATCTGAGGAATTCTCGATTTTAAAAGAAGCAACCTTTGATTGGTGTTGATATTTGTCTTTTTTAGCTTGAAGCCACATTATTTAATTGGAAACACTGTGTAGATTTTTTTCAAGGGAATTATATATTGGTGAGAAGTTTTGAGTTTCAGTATTAATTATACTCCAGCTTTAAGTAAAAATAATTATGATAAAATAAAATCAAATAGAGGCCTGAATAAATATACCAATTTTTTATTTGATACACATTCCTTTTGATTCCTAAAGTAAAAATATTGAAGTCTTCCATCAATGACTGGTAGAAAATGTCACCCGTCTGATTAGTACCAAAAAAAGGTTTTTGGTTGGCATGAAGCCAAGATTTAGCAAGTTACTTGTTTTCAAGGGGTGACCAGTTATCTGATCTAGTATTTTGAGATTTTTCTGGGTAAATTGGTGATGGTGATTGTTGTGTGAGAGGGGATGGTATTGGTTGTGTGAGAGGAGATAACTCAATAGAGGAGTCTGGACTCATTTCAAAAGATAAAGGTGGAAAATAGTGTGCAGGATGAAAAAATGTTACAGGAAAGAAGAAGATGAAGAAAAAATATGTGGGGCAGTGTCAACGGACAACCTATGCAAAAGATCGAGGGTGTTCCTGGAAGTGAGATGAGGAGAGTAGTTTAGAAACTTCTTCAAAGCACAGAGGAAATGTTCGAGGAAGTGATTTGAAGATGACTCGAAGGAAGAGCTACTGCTTTGAGATATGTTTAATAAGAATTCTAATATAATTTAAAGGTAATATTTATATTCTTAAGATATCACAAAGGGTTGGAAACTCAATGATCAAAGATTTAGGATTTAGAAATGATTACTAAGAATATAAGGAAAGATACAATAATAATGATTTAACCTGAAGATTTTACCACTATTAACTATATATACGTTTTATAATTTAATTCTAAAGAATGTCGAACCAAAAATCCAACCCCTTTTATATCCTTTACTCCTCCTCGCATTGACCTCATACCCATCCCTCATTCCGCACACCCCAGACCACCTAATTACACCCCTTACACCTGGACCCTCCTCACTAACATCCGTTAACCCTTTAATCCTCCACTAACCATCCTGTCTATGCTGACTACCCCTTTTAATAACCCACAGATATTTAATAAACCTTTTAGCGCACTATTACATTGACTATTGCGCTGTGTGTTGCTTATTGAGGAAAAGACTAAGACACACTATTTAGAGATTGACTAATTTAGATTTAGAGTTTAGACTAGAGCAGTTGAATAGTGAGTACACAAAGAAAAGTCCCAGTTGCTATGTAGAATTGCTTTCTGCGCTTTGAGTATGGATTTAGACCTCTGTATTATTGATTTAATGAGCTGCTTTTGCCTCAAGTGTCACGTGGCGTGTGACAGGAAGATGAAAGTGGAGGAAATAGTATGTGAGAAAAAAAGGGCTATGAGGAAAAAAAGTGAAACACATCATGTTGAAAGGTAGATGTTGAGTCTTCTAAAAGAGATAAAAAATAAAATGAAGTAGAAAAAATTGAGAATTAAATACATAGAAGCCTTAGGTAATGTGGTGTTAAGATCATATGGTGCTCAATTTTCATCCATTATTGTCAATTATGCAATTTGTATTTATAGAGATAATTTTTTGATGAACAATAGCGCAATTGATGATTGGAGAAAAAATGGAAAATTAATGCATAAAATTTGCATAATTGGGCTAAATTGATGGATATTTGTCAGTACAGTCTAGTATATAAGTATGATATAATAGTGTTATTTTATGGTCCTACTACTTATTAATAAATGATTTAGTGATTAAACCTCAGGGGAAGACTAATAGAATAGTTATACTCAAATTAAACTCACAATACTTGGATTTAAATGCGTGCTAGTGGTGGAAAATAGAAGAATAAAATATAGTTATAGCTTTTATAAAGATAATATCAATTTATAAGGGCTTTATAATATATTTCTGAATGTTAATAATTGTAGTGTAATGTTTATTTGAAGTGTAGTAATTGAATGATGATAATAAACCGTCAAAATCCCTCCTTACTTATACCCAAATCCACTGGAGTGCACAGACCTTCAATCCAGATGATGTCACTGCTATCCCCGGCAATTACAGCACTGTGAGGGCCCATCACCTCCCCATGGCGTCCACTTCAAGCAGTTTCAACACCCAGACCTCCAGTAAGGACCCTCCATCACTATTAATAATAACACAGAGTCATACCATAAATAGAAATCCCAGATAAAAGCGGATACCATAAAGAAACAGGTAAAATAAAAGATCAAAAAGAGATTTAATGAAACTAAAAGCATATAAAGGAAACAAATAAAATGTCCAAGCCCCCAATAACATCCCCAAGCATCCACATTAACCCAGAAACATCTTTCCAACCCATAAATCCGTGAATAACCATCCAAGGAAGTAATTTTAGTTGTCCAAACTGGGTGTATGCGCCTGATATAGGTGTCTATGCTTCTGTAGGCATTGTGAGTCCACTGATTTCGTCCATATGACCTAAAATAAGCAGAAAAACAAAGGTTATAGGCTATTAAGGGGCTAAAACCCACTTATATACCTAAATATACATAATATACTGCATATTTCACTGAATATGAGATTTATGTATACATATAAGCTTATGTATGTCAATAATTACTTCATATCACTTAAGATAAGTATATTATGACTCCATTAACACCTTAATAAGTATTATTAGGCCATGGATAAGCTATTTAAACTATTATAAATTATATAATAGAATAATAATTATATATATATATCATAAAATAATATATATTATTATTTTAACCTTATTTTTAAGATATAAGCTTAATCTAGTTAAGGTTATCTTATTTTAAGCATAAGAAATACTCAGTCCTAAGGATATTTAGGCTGACACTCCCTCACCCCAAAAAAAAAACAATAAAAAAAAATTTTAAGACATTTTAATTAATCTTAAGGAATGAAATAATAAAATAAAAAATAATTTTTATAATACATATACTGAATGAACAGTATTATTTAGATTTAAATTTTTTCAAGAGATTTTTAAGATCAGAGATTTCATTTTCTGGAATCCACTGGTCATATTCACTTGATTTATTTTTAAATCTTAGTAGATACTCAACTCCCTTTTCTTTTGTAAGGTGTCTCTTTTTAAGTATCTTTTCAATTTCTGCTTTTTCCACTATTTCTTCAGGTTGCTGTTTATGCCTTCCTGATCTTCTTGGAAAGAGAGCAGTATCATTAGAATGGTATGGTTTTATAAGAGAAATAGGAAATACTGGATGTTTTCTATCATAAGGTGCATATAGAATAACCTCAACAGCATTATTACCAACCATCTTTTTAACTACAAATGGTCCAATGAATTGATCCTTCAATTTAACATTACCATTTAAATTGAAATGTAGCGTTGAAATAAGGACTTCATCACCCTCTTTGAACATTTGTTCTTTATGGGCTTTATCCCATCTTTTCTTTTCATACTCAAAAGCCTTATTTATACATTCTTGAGCATGTTTTCTGCATAGTTCCTGCATCTGAAGAAAAGATTTAGTACCTGGATTAATATCCAATCTAGGTAACTTATTAAGAGTTTTAGCAGGGGTATTAGGTACATAACCCAACCATAACTCAAATGGCTTTTTGCCAGTGACAGAATGTACTGTACTATTATATGCAAATTCTAAACCTGGGATAAGGGTTACCCAATCATGCGTGAATTTGTCATTTTCTTTAAAATTAAGACCAAAAGCACAGTATCTTCTTATCATATCTTCTAAGGTTTGTATCATTCTTTCTGCTAGCCCATCAGTTTGTGGATGGTGTGCTGTAGAAAGTTTTAATTGACACCCTGAAACATCCATAAGTGACGTCCAGAACTCAGAAGTAAATTTAGGATCTCTGTCAGAAACTATTGCTTTGGGGAAACCTGCTGTATTTAACATTTGTGTCCACCATAAAAAAGCTAAGTCCTTTGCAGAAACCTCTTTGTGGGTAGGAATAAATTTACACATCTTTGTAAATCTATCTACAATTACCCAGCAGGAGTTATAACTCTTATGCCCTGCTATTGGCAAACCTGTTACAAAGTCCATGTTAATGATTTCCCATGGAGCTTTTGGTTGCTCAATTTGTTGTAATAAACCAGCTCTTTTTCCTGTTAATCTTTTAGATTTTTGACAAGAATCACATGTTTCAACATATTTCTGAACATCCTCAGACATGTTAATCCACCAAGCTGTGTTTTTTACTCTGGTTAATGTTTTATGGTAGTCAAAATGACCTGCTAATATATCATCATGACATATACTTAACATTAACTCCTTCATTGAAGGGGGAATTACAATTACATTACTTAATTTTTTCCTGTGATATATAAAACCATCCTCAATGGAAAATTTTCCTTTCTCTAATGCCTCTTTATACTTATCTGGTAATGTTTTTATTAAAACATTCATTGAAGCATTAGATGGATCATTTAATATTGTAGTTAATTTACTTAAGTCAGGATCTGAATTATAATTATCAAGAATTGATTGCATAAATTCATCCTCAAGATCTACAATATAAATGCCATAAATGTTAATAATCTCTGACTCAGGAACATAAGCAGGATTATCATCATTATTAGGCAGAGGTACTCTAGATAACAGATCTACATTAGAGTGCAAGGTTCCTGCTCTATGTGTAATAGTCATCCGTCCTCTGTATTCTTGTACAGCTAATTGCCATCTAAACATGTGTCTATTAGGAGTTTTCATGTTTAAGAGTGACTTAACTGCACTACAGTCAGTTATTAACTCAAATTTTTGGTCTTCAAGGTAATAATGTAGCTTTTCAAGAGCCCATACTACTGCCAAACATTCAAGTTGAGTAGCACCATATTTTAATTCACCACTTCTCAGAGTACGTGAAATATAGCAGATTACTACTTCTGACATTTTACCTTCAATAAGTTGTTTTTGATGCAAAGCAGCACCCAGTCCAATAAAACTTGCATCTGTATATAATACAAAAGGTAATTGGAAATCTGGTAATCCCAAGATAGGAGCTGTCATTAAACATTCTTTCAACTTATTAAAAGCTTGTTGTCTTTCATTATTCCAAATGAAAGCTTCTGATTTCTTTATCAGTGTGGTCAGTGGTGCAGCAATTGATTGGTAGTTTTTTATATATTGTCTATAATAACCACACATTCCAAGAAAAGATTGTACATCCTTCACATTTTGAGGAATGCCAATATTCTTTATTGCAGCCACTTTATTTTGGTCTACACATATTTGTAAGCCAGATACAATATGACCAAGCACTTTTAAAGATTCAAACGCAAATTTACATTTTTTCAATGCAAGGGTCATTTTTATTTCATCCATTTTCTGAAATACTTTCCTTAAATGGATTAGGTGTTCATCAAAAGTTTTAGAGAACACTATGATGTCATCAATGTATACCATTAACCATCCCTCAATTATTTCATTATGGAATGTTATATCCATTAACTTTTGAAATACTGATGGAGCATTTTTTGGTCCAAATGGCATTCTGACATACTTATAAATTCCCATGTGTGTTGTTATCAACAAAAAGTTCTGTGAATTCTTTTCAACAGGAATTTGATGGTACCCTTTATTTCCATCTAGGCAACTTATATATTTAGCACCTTTAAGGGTAGCATGTATAGAGGCAATCCTTGGCAAGGGATAAATATCATCTACTGTAAATGTATTTAATGCTCTATAATCACCGCACAGTCTTGCTTTATCTTGTTCATAAGAAATCAGCACTGGTGATATTACACAATATTTTGGTGTAGTTTCAACCTTCTCAAGAATGTTCATTTTTAATAACATCTTAATATTATCCTCTGTGTCTTTCCTCTTCATTGGTGAAGCAGGATATGGTTTCTTTTTAAGACTAGCAGGAATATTATCCATGTCACAGGTTAAACTAATTTTCATTTCATGATCTTTTACAAGGCCAAGTTCATTTGTACCATGTGCAAAAGCCATTGGAAAAGCTTTAATTAATTCCAAAATATTATCTTTCTCAGTTTCACTTATCTGAGTGCCAAATGATGCTTTTGAAATTTCTGTTTCCAGAAGTTCCATCTCATTGGATTCTCTTCCTTTAGACGGGGAATTTGTTACTGACTCAATGTGTAAGACTGTGTTAAAAGAATTTATTTTAAATTTCCTTTTACCATTCATGCCAATTGTAAAATTGTTATTAGCAGGGTCTAATTTTACACCAAATTTAGTCAGAATATCATTTCCAATGATAAAACAGTTACTACAATTTGTATTATCCATTACTACAAAGTCACAAGTTACCCTTACATAACCATGTTGGTGTTTAAAGAAAACAGCAGCTTTGTATTTACCAATGGGGTGTAGTACTGATCCAAAACCTCTCCAATTTTTATTCTGAAGTGGTTCAAGCTTAAACTTATATTCACTATCAATTTTCTGTAATGTATTAGTGGAAACAACTGAACCAGCAGCTCCTGTGTCCAATACTATATTAACATTTTCACCAGAAATGATAGCTGGAACCGTGATAGGTGTCATTCTAAAGTTATCAGCTTGTATATCCTTAATGATTTCAGCATCCTCAAAATTCATTAAAGATTCATTTGAGTCCATATTTAATATTGGATTTTCAAAGATGGACAAATCATCTTCCAACATACAGACTTCATTTTTATCACTATATGAGATATTGCTGTCATAATCACTTGATTCTTTACTTTTTTCAGTTTCAGTTTCAGATTCACGTTGATTTTCAACAATATTTATGTTTTTCTCACATTTGTGACCTTTTACCCAAGGTTTGTTACACTTATAACAAGTATTTGTTTCATACTTTTTAGGTACTACAGGTGCAGTAGGTTTTTTCTGCTTCTCCTGAAGTGTTTTTGAATTCTGAGTTTTTACAGGTTCAACATTTTGCTTATAAGTGGAATACCTTGATTCATACTTATGGTTCAATAATATTTCATTGCAAATATTAATAAAGTCAGAATATTCAGTAACATTTAATGTTCTAGCTACAACAATGTCTCTGACAGATATAGGTAATTTGTATATTATCTTATCTTTCCATAAGTTAAAATCCATATGAGGCTCAATGGCTTTTAATATTTTGTTTAAATTCATTAAAAATACCATAGGTTTGTCACCATTCAACGGATTATACCTAGTCTTCTCATACAGTCTCTGCTGAGTAAGCCTGAATTTAGAACCTCCAAATTGTTTTTCAATAAGTTGTTTCCATTCAGCCCAAGAGTAGTCTCTACCCTCACTTAAGACAGCTTCAAACCATAATAAAGCAACATCCTTAAATAAAGAAATTAATTTTGATGTTATCTCTTCATCTGGTAACTTATATGAGAATTTCAAGTTGTCAATTCTTTGAATAAAATGTTGCCAATCAGAGCTGGCTTCCCCATCATAAGTTGGGTACTGATCTATTTTAGGCCAGTTCTTCTGATTGGATTTTATCTCACTAATCTTAGGTAAATTCAACAACTCATTTACTTTTGATAAATGGTCTTGTATTTCTTCCTGCACGGATTTGTGACTTACATTTTCAGATTTGACACTACCACCAGATGGTTTCAATTGTGGTGGTATAGGGAAGGAATGAGATTCACTTTTGCCAATGAAAGGATTATTATTATATTGATTATACTTATGATTATCCTGGTTCATTAGTAGATTGGCAGTTTCAATCTCAACTTTAGTTAATCTTTGTAGCAACTCAGAGACACTTTGATTTGTCTGTGCAAAAGATAACTTTGTTCTTGATTCAGTCTTTAATAAGTGTGTTTCATATAATTTTTCTAACTCACAAAATTTGTTTGAAAGGTCATTATATTTATTACTCAATGAATCATATTTAAGAGTTAGAGACAAATGTTCTTTCTCTAATTCTTTATTACGTGTTGCTAATTGAGAAATGTTCAATGTTAAGGATGAAATTGTATCACTAGTGAGCTTAACTGTCTGTTCCTCACAATCAGTCATTCTATTCCACAATGCTGAAACAATTCTATGGACAGTTGGATTATTGTTAAAATATTCCATGTCCTCCTTTTCAATTCTCTCACTCTCCTGTGAACTTCTCATCTCACTAGTAGGTGGTTGCAACTGAGGATTAACTGTATTATTATTGTATATAGTACTGTTATTATGGACAAAAGACAAGTCAGGTTTATCTACTCTGAAACAAAAACCTAAATTTCTTAAATCCTCCTCTATTTTTTGTACAGATTTAACATCAATAGAATTACCTATATTGTAATTATCAGTATTATGTCTAATCTGAGAGGGTAAGTTACTTACCAAGGGATGGTTGCCAGTCCTGATTTTTGGCGCTTTTTTCCCTTGTAAGGGTGAGCTGAGGAAGTCAGATGAGGGGGTGGATCCCTGTTGCAACTGTGGCTTGTCCACTGTTGGTGAAACCAGTCCCATTTCCATTTGTCTACCAGGATTTTCTCCTGGGAGTGAGTGGACCCTCCTTGGATAGGGGGTTGCTGATTTGATTGACTGGGCTGGCCTCCCTTTAATTCTGCCATTGCCTGATTCATCTGCTGAAATCCTACCTTGCAATTGTTTTGCAACTGCTCTACTTCTTTGAACATGAGAGATTTTGATTCCTCTAGCTTCAGAACCTGTTTGGCCAGATGGGACAGTTGATCCTGAAGAGGAGGAGACGTCTTTTTGATAGTTATCTTTTTTAAGAGGGCGTCCTTTTCCTCTATACTCATGCTTTCTGGCTGGGGGTACTGTTGTCCCTCCATGGTGATGTCCTGGAAAGTTTTTATTAGCTTTAGACATGGTATTATAAGCAGGCTGTTCACTTACACTATCCTGAGGAGCACTCATATTGTTCAGAATAACAATATTTTACGTCTACAAAAGGAAAAAACTCTGTGGAATTAGTAGACAAAAGATATTAGTAATTATATTACTAATAAAAAAGCAATGGAGCTTACCCTGAATTTATATCTTTATTTATTTAAATAAAATATAAGAAAAATTCGAAAAAATCTGTTAAAAATATAATAATAAGTTTAACTAGACCTCTATAAGGGTGAATAATTAGCTCACCAAGCTTTAGCCAAATACCAATTTAATTGGGTGTTATATTAGTGTCCAAATACCAAGTGAAATTGGGTTTATATTGGGTACAGTTACTACTGTAAATATCTAATTTTTATGATAAAAAATTAGTACAATTATTATAAGGGTTCTTTTCCGCAATCAATGAGTTATGATGACCCACTAATATGCCGCAGACCCAAATATTTGGTTAATTTTGAGTTGTACTAAGGTAAAAATCACGTCCCAAGGCTTATATACTAAATAATAAGTAAAATATCAGGAAAGACCCCCAATTGTCAGTACAGTCTAGTATATAAGTATGATATAATAGTGTTATTTTATGGTCCTACTACTTATTAATAAATGATTTAGTGATTAAACCTCAGGGGAAGACTAATAGAATAGTTATACTCAAATTAAACTCACAATACTTGGATTTAAATGCATGCTAGTGGTGGAAAATAGAAGAATAAAATATAGTTATAGCTTTTATAAAGATAATATCAATTTATAAGGGCTTTATAATATATTTCTGAATGTTAATAATTGTAGTGTAATGTTTATTTGAAGTGTAGTAATTGAATGATGATAATAAACCGTCAAAATCCCTCCTTACTTATACCCAAATCCACTGGAGTGCACAGACCTTCAATCCAGATGATGTCACTGCTATCCCCGGCAATTACAGCACTGTGAGGGCCCATCACCTCCCCATAGCGTCCACTTCAAGCAGTTTCAACACCCAGACCTCCAGTAAGGACCCTCCATCACTATTAATAATAACACAGAGTCATACCATAAATAGAAATCCCAGATAAAAGCGGATACCATAAAGAAACAGGTAAAATAAAAGATCAAAAAGAGATTTAATGAAACTAAAAGCATATAAAGGAAACAAATAAAATGTCCAAGCCCCCAATAACATCCCCAAGCATCCACATTAACCCAGAAACATCTTTCCAACCCATAAATCCGTGAATAACCATCCAAGGAAGTAATTTTAGTTGTCCAAACTGGGTGTATGCGCCTGATATAGGTGTCTATGCTTCTATAGGCGTTGTGAGTCCACTGATTTCGTCCATATGACCTAAAATAAGCAGAAAAACAAAGGTTATAGGCTATTAAGGGGCTAAAACCCACTTATATACCTAAATATACATAATATACTGCATATTTCACTGAATATGAGATTTATGTATACATATAAGCTTATGTATGTCAATAATTACTTCATATCACTTAAGATAAGTATATTATGACTCCATTAACACCTTAATAAGTATTATTAGGCCATGGATAAGCTATTTAAACTATTATAAATTATATAATAGAATAATAATTATATATATATATCATAAAATAATATATATTATTATTTTAACCTTATTTTTAAGATATAAGCTTAATCTAGTTAAGGTTATCTTATTTTAAGCATAAGAAATACTCAGTCCTAAGGATATTTAGGCTGACAATGATTGTACATGCTCTAAGAACCATTAGGTATAAAGAATAATTAGTAATTAAAAATTGTTTACTTAATCAAATCAACTTCATTACCACTTCATGGTGTGAGACCAACCCTGATAGTGCATATTTCTCAAACTAGAAAAAAATCATTGATTAAAATGTTTTCAAAAATCTCTTAGCATAGTAGCTTGTACTTTTAGAACATTTAGAATTTTTCTTCATTTGAGTGCAAAGATCCTGAATGTGCAAGATACGAAGGTATGAATATTTTATCTATGTCATTGATATATAATAGCTTTTTTTAATTTTGAATCATATGTTAGAATTTTTTGTGGTTATTTTACTAGTTGTGATGTGATTTCTCTTAATTTTTTTCTCAAATTTAGGCTTAAAACTAACATTCAATGAATACAGGATTGAGAAACCACTAATCCATAACATTCTCCCAAAGATGCCTGTATATTCATTTGATAAAATTTTGTGTCAAGTGAGAGAATGTTTATAAAGAAATGATTTTATTTTCCAAATTTAAAAGAAGTCACTACCTTCCATAAAAGTTGAAGTGTTTATGAACACTTCAATTACTCCATTTATATGAAACTCCCCAGTGATATTGTCACCGGCCGACCTACGCACAAGGTTGAGGATGTTCCTGCAAGTGAGATGAAAAGTTTAGATACTTCTTCGAATCACAGAGGGATGGTTTGAGGAAGTGATTTGAAGATGACTCGAAGGAAGATATACTGCTTTGAGATATGTCCCAGAAGAATCCTAATATAGTTTGAAAGGTAATATTAAAATTCTTACAATCTCACAAAGGGTTGGAAACTCAAAAATCAAGATTTAGGATTTAGAAGTGATTATTGAGAAATGAAAGAAAGATACAATAATAATGTATTTCACTTTAGAGTTTTACCACTATTAACTATAAATACGTTTTATAAATTAATTCTAAGGAATATCGAACCAAAAACCCAACCCTTTTTATATCCTTTACTTCTCCTCGCATTGACCTCATACCCATCCACTATTCCGCACACCACAAACCATTTAAAATATATCGATTACACCTGGACCCTTCTCACTAACATCCGTTAACCCTGGACCCTCCTCATTAACATCCGTTAACCCTGGACCCTCCTCACTAACATCTGCTAACCCCTTAATCCTTCACTAACCATTCCGTCCATGCTCACTACCCCTTAATAACCCACAGACAATTCATAAACCTTTTAATGTACTAATATATTGATTATTGCACTGTGCCTCGCTTATTGAGAAAAAGACTAAGACACACTATTGAGAAATTGAAGAATTTAGATTTAGAGTTTAGACTAGCGCGGTTGAATAGTGAGTACACAAAGGAAAGTCGCAGTTGCTATAGAGAATTGCTTTCTGCGCTTCGATTATGGATTTGAACCCCTTATTATTGATTTAATGAGCTGCTTTTGCCTCGAGTGTCACGTGGCGCGTGACAGATGCCCGGTTATAAGAATGCGAGATCCGTTGAGCATAAGACATATTTCCCACACTAATTTTCCTTCCTCTTTATTTATTTATTATTATTATTATTATTTTTTAACTCACTATGACAGATTTCCCTACACCAACTCCCACGCCTCCACACCCTAAAGCGGATGGGGGTGTTGTTACATGACAATTTTGGAAGACTTGCACGGCCTGCGAGTTGATGGAGTATTTTTGCGTGGAGAGCACGGCGACACGAGGGCCTCGCCAGAAGTGCGAGTTTTGCCGATGGAGAAGGGTGGCGTGTGACGCCTTAGCGAAGAATGCCGACATTGAGAGTCGGTTTACTAAGACGAAGTATTGCGTGATCCCCAAAACAAAGGAAGTAGTAGAGGACATTTGGGATGTGTCCATTGGGGACAATCAATTGTTGGGGGAGAATGAGGAGGAAGTTGAGGATGATGTGACAACCTGGGTGACTAAAGATGCAAGCAAGAGGCGGGCTGTCAAAGAGGAAGTTGACAAATTAATCAAGGAGGAAGAAAAAATTCCCATCTCAAGGAAAACCCCAAAAAAACGACGGGTGGTCATCGAAGATGACAAAGAGGAGAAGGAGGTGGCAGAGAAGGTCACTCCTAAATTATTTTTGGAGGCTGACCCAATCTTTGAAGTAAGTTCACTTTTTTATGATTCATAAATTTAATTACTGATGATCCTGTTTTAGAATTCAGACGTCATCATCGAAGTCCCTACGGCAGAAGCTTCAAATGTGGAGGTGATCCTTGTGGAACCCACTTCTGTGGAAGTGGAAGTGTCGGTGGAGGATAGGTTACCGACTGTTACCTCGAGGGAGGAAAAAGAAGAAACCCTCGATCAAGTATGGTCGAAGAAGCCTCGTCAGGTTCGACGAGCAAAATTTATTGAATACTTGAGTGGCGAGATCGATAAAATTGTCGATTCCGCTTCCTTCGATGTAGCCGAGGAGCTACTTGAACTTGGGGAAATGATTCCAGTAGGAGAGGGGGAGAATTTTGAAAAATGTAGACAGGAGATAAGGGAAATTTTGGAGAAGATGAAGGGATTGGTTTGGGAGAAGATAAAAGAGAAAAGAAGAAAAAGGAATGTAGAAACAATTTGTATTTAGTTATTTTATTTAGTTATTTTATTTAGAATTTTAATATTTATTTTTATAAGATTTGAATGAGAGAAGAAAGAAGAAGAAGAGAAAAAAAAATAGTTGATTGAAAAAATTTGTTGTAAAGAAAATTTAATGAAAAGAAATTTTTTTTATTTAAGTTTGTTAATTGAAGATTTGAGGGATTTTAGTTATTTGAAAAAAGAAAAGAAAGAAAAGGAAAAGAAGAAATAAAAATTTTAAGAGGATTTTGAAAGAAAGAAGTAATTTGTTTCAAAGAATATAAAAGAGTGATTTAGAAGTTAAAGTGAAGTTCGAGAAAGATGTTCTTGTATTGTTCGTGAAGAATTTTGATAGTTCGAGGAAAAGAAAATTTTAAAGAAAGAATGTATATAGAAAATTGAGAAGAAAATTTTTTTTATTTTTATTTATTTTATTTTATTTTATTTTATTTTATTCTTATTTTAATTTTAATTTATTTTAATTTTATTTTATTCTTATTTTTATATTATATTATTTTATTTTATTTTATTTTAATTTTAATTTATTTTTTTAAAGAAATTTGAAAAATTTTGAAAAGAAAAAGAATAAAGAAGAAAACAAAAGAATTTTTTTAGAAGTAAAGATGTTTTAGATTTTAGAAGAAAAAAAAGAACAGAGAAAAAAGAAAGAAAAAAAAGTAAAAGAGAGTTTTAAGGTTTTGATTTTAAAGGATATTTATGATGAAAAGATTTTAGGAGTTCAGGGGTGTTAGAAACATTGATGGCTGGTTCCCAGGATGTTTTGTCTGAGTCATCGAGGAAGCCATCTCATTCCACGAGGTATTGAAGTTTCCCCTTGCGCATTCTTGAATAAAGGATACGGCTTACTTCCCACTCTAGATGGTCTTCTACTTCGACTGGTTCTGGAGGAGGTTGGTTCTTGCCCGGGTATGTTTCTCGAGCCAGTTCCAGGAGAGATACGTGAAAAACAGGGTGAATAGCCTGCCATTTAGGAGGTAGCTTGAGTCGAAATGCAAATTTAGAGACTTCAGAGTCAATTTCAAATGGCCCCAAGCGTTTTTCAGTCAGTTTCTTTGATGGTCAAGTTGTTTGAATGTTTCGTGCTTTGAGCCATACCTTGTCGCCTGGTTTAAAAGAAGGAGCAGTCTGTTGATGTTTGTCGGCCTGTTCCTTGTACCTTTGAATCGCTAATTCTAAATTTTATTTAAGCTCCTCTTGGAGTCATGATATGGTTCAAAGATAATTTTCAGCAGGATGACTAGTTCCTACGTGGATTGAGTTCAATCTTGGATGTCTTCCATAAACAGTTTCGAAAGGAGATTGTCGTGTCAAAGAATGAGTTGAGTTATTATAAGCAAATTCGGCTAATGGTAGCCATTTGGTCCAATTGTCTTGTTGGTAACTGACATACATTCGAAGGTATTGTTTGAGGATTTGGTTGACCCTTTCCATTTGCCCATCGGTTTCAGGATGATAGGCCGTGGAGGGATTCCTCGTGATATTGAGTTGTCGACACAGTTGAGTCCAGAATGTGGATACAAACAATGAGCCTCTATCTGAAATAATATCATTAGGTAAGCCGTGTTTGGAAAATACATATTCTAGAAACAATTTTGACAAATCATCTGCTGTAGCTGTAGTAGTGGTTTTGATAAAAATAGACATTTTTGAAAATCTATCTACCATTACTAATATAGCATCAAAATTATTTGAAAGAGGAAGTTGAGAAATAAAATTCATCGATAAAGATTCCCAAGGTTTAGAGGGAATAGGAAGTGGTTGAAGCAACCCATACTTCCGGTGACGGGGAGCCTTATTCTATTACATTCGTAACAAGCTTTTATATAGGCCTTGATTTCCCTGGTCATACCTGGCCAGAAGAAATCCCTCACTATTAACTGGTAGGTTTTATCAACCCCAAAATGACCAGCTAATGGAGAATCATGTCGACTATTGAAAATCCATAATTCTATCTCATTGTTGTCAGGTATGACTACTCTACCTGATTAAATACTAAATCTTTTGGCCCCTTGCTTTGAGAGTATTTTGTCTTTTAACCCTAAACAATAACTGTCCTTTGACTGAGCTTCGAGGATGTTGGATAGTGGATTTTGAAACGATTGAATTGTCATTAAATTAAGTTGATGAGTCGTTAACATTGATTTGTTGAAGATTGATTTCACATTTGCTGGCTTTTGTCAGCAAATGCGTCCCCCCACTGTGGGTAAACGTCGTCCCGACGTGACAAGATATCTGGGACAATGCAGTTCTTACCTGGGCGATAGGAAATAGAAAAAGGAAATTCAGACAGAAATTCAGCCCACCTGGCTTGAAGCCTGGTTAACACTTTGGAAGACATAAAGTATTTCAAAGCATTATAGTCTTTTAAAATTTGAAAAGGACTGTCTAAGCTGAGAAGAAAAGAGCTCCATTTTTTAAGACAATGAATAATAGCTAAAAGCTCTTTGTCATGAATTTCATAATTTAATTCTGCTGCAATGAGTTTGTGTGACTCAAAAGCAACAGGATGAAACAGTTTTGTTTCCGGATTCAATTGTGAAATGACCCCTGCGATAGCATAATCGCTCGCATCCGTCTGGAAAATTGTCGAAGAAGTAGGATCAAAGTGTCGAAGAATTGGAGCTGTGGTGAACGCCGTCTTCAATGCTTCGAATTCCTTTCGTGCTGTAGAAGTAAAAACAAAAGGAATATCTTTTCTAAGAAGAGAAGTAAGATTGGAAATAGTTTTAGAGTAATCTTTAATAAATCTTCTATAGAAATTTTCAAAACCCAAAAATCCCTGGTAGGATTTAACAGATTTGGGATCAGGCCATTCCAGGACCTTCTGAACTTTTTTGTCGTCCATGACTAAACCATCAGTGGATAATGTAAAACCCAAAAAATCAATAGATTTAAGATGGAATTTGCATTTATTATGCTTGGTGTAGAGACCGTGATCTCGAAGTCGATTTAAAACCTGTCGAACATGATGAATATGTTCATCTAGTGTATTTGAGAAAATTAAAATATCATCTAAATAGACGACAACAAATTGTTCGACAACATCTTGAAAGATGTCATTGACAAAAGTTTGAAAAGTAGATGGTGGATTACACAATCCAAAAGGCATAACTAAATATTCAAAACTACCAAATCTAGTGCGCATTGCAGTCAGTGGTTCATGACCTTCCGCAAGGCAAATAAGATTGTAAGAGCCTCTAAGATCAATTTTAGAAAAGAAATTAGAACCATTAAAAAGGGTAAGAAGCAATGACATAGGAGGAACAGGATATGCATTCTTCTTAGTGACTGTGTTGAGCTTTCTATAGTCAACACACAACCTAAGACTACCATCCTTCTTTTTTACAAAGAGGACAGGGGAGCTGGTTGGAGATTTACTGGCTCTGATGAAACCTTTGGCTAAATTATCTGCAATGTAGTCTCGAAGAACTTGAGATTTGTCCTTTGACAAGGAATAGACAAGACCTGCCGGAGGTACTGGACCTATTAACTCTATCTGATGGTCATAGGGTCGATGAGGTGGTAACTTATTGGCCTTGCAGATTGAAAAAACATTGAGGAAATTATGATAGATTTCTGGTAGAGTCAATTTAATGGCTTCAACGTCGATTTCGTCGCCCTCATCATCTTCGAGAGAATCTGTTGAGGGAAGACCAGAATTGAGAGAGCATAATTTGATTACTTTGAGGCAATTTAAATCCTCTTCCGGTGAAGTGATCAAGCTAGAAGGGTTAGCCAATTTCTCATTTAAAGAAAGATCAGATTCTTGCAAGTCATCTGGCAGAGATTTGTCCTCTAACAGGACATTGTCAGGCGGGTTGTTTAATTCGCTATTGACATGCATTGAAGAATCAGAAATATACTTAGTCCGTGGGGTGATCAATCCCCGTGACCAATCAATTTCAGGATTCCAATGCGTTAAAAATCATGGCCAAGAATGGTATCGTCCATCCTTGGGGCGTCCAAGACTGATAATTCCCACTTGAAGGGGGGAAAATTTGGAAAGTTTAAAACCCATAAAACTTTCTTACTGACCCAATATCTGGTTTCCTCTGATTTGACCAAATAAATAGGAGTTCGATCAATATCTGTAAATGTCAGCTGTAACTTCTCGGCAAAAGATAAACTGACAAAAGAAATTTAAGCTCCAGAGTCTATAAGACAACTGAAAGGGGTATCCTCCTTAAAAAGAATGAATCTCAAGCGGTTGAAGGCAACTCCAGTCCTTAAGACATGGAGGTTCTGTGAATTGGGAGAGATAAGATAGTTTGCTTTGCACACAAGTAAACTATCTACTAGTTTCTTGACTTTGAACTAGTACCTTCTCTTTCCTTCAATTTTACACAATCTTCCAGCTTGTGCTTACCCCCACAATACATACATAACCCATTATCTGCTTGCCTCTTTTTCTCAGCTTCTTTAAGTTCCCCTTTAGGATCCAGTACTTTGCTGATATCACCTGGGGTCAAGCTTTTTGGTCGAGGTTTGTCCTTTCCCTTGTTGGGTTTGGATTTAGTCAAGAAGGATTGAGTTGTTCGTGGGTGAAAAGAAGGTCTCGACTTAAAATTTAGGCCTTGAGATTTGTTGGCGTATAAACGATGTTGCAGTCGTCCTTGGTAAACGCCATCAAGTTCGAGGGTTTGATCCATTAAATCCGTTAAAGTAGTCATTTTCTAACCGTGAAGATTGAATTGATCCAGAATCCTCGAAGGAAGTCTTTTTTTTGAAATGATACTTGAGAGCAGCATCATTACAACCTACTCGAGTTTGAAGCGCTCTGAAGTTCGAGATATATTCAGAGGCTTTACCATTATCACTCATGCAAAGAAAATCAAGTTCAATTTCTACGTTGTCAGTTTCATTAGGGTCACGGAACAACGTGAAGAGTTGGTCTTCGAACTTCTCCCAATTATTAATAAGTAAATGGGTTTCGGTCAAAGAGAGCATGAGAAGATAAGGTTCAAACCATCTTGCTGATTTTCTGGCCAGAAATGAAGAAGCATAAACAACCTTTGATCGGTTGTTATTGAAGGTTCGAGGGTAATTATGGAACAGGAGCTTTCAGGTTTGCAAGAAGGGCCGCAATCTGTCTGGATGTTCTCCATCAAATTTATCAGGAGATTTCATAGAGGGAGTTTTGAATTTAGATCCCTCTGAAGATGTTGAAGTTGAAAGAGTCTTCATGAAAAGTCTCATGAAATCTTCCAGAGAATTAGATGGTCCAGGCTCTGAAGGGTGGTTAGCAGGGGCAGATGGTGCCTCCTGCATTGTATCCTCTCCTTCTTCATCATCACTAGAATCATCAAAATCTTGTGGGATGTCTTCTACAGATTGGACTGAATGTTGCCCTTCCTTAAGGTCAAGTGGCTCCAAGGAGTGAGTGCGGGACACAGGCTGTGTGGCTGTTGGCCTGCCTCTGACGCGAGCTCTAGTAGTTCGCCTGTAGGAGGAGTGTGTTGAACAGGTGCCATTTAAAGGATTTAGAGAAAACACCTGAAAAGGGACGTAGTAGTGCAAAGAATGAGAACTACGGAGAATTAAATTATACTGTCACCGGCCGACCTACGCACAAGGTCGAGGATGTTCCTGCAAGTGAGATGAAAGGTTTAGATAGTTCTTCGAAGCACAGAGGGATGGTTTGAGGAAGTGATTTGAAGATGACTCGAAGGAAGATATACTGCTTCAAGATATGTTTGAGAAGAATCCTAATATAGTTTGAAAGGTAATATTAAAATTCTTACAATCTCACCAAGGGTTGGAAACTCAAAAATCAAGATTTAGGATTTAGAAGTGATTATTGAGAAATGAAAGAAAGATACAATAATAATGATTTTCAATTTAGAGTTTTACCACTATTAACTATAAATACGTTTTATAATTTAATTCTAAGGAATATTGAACCAAAAACCCAACCCTTTTTATATCCTTGACTCCTCCTCGCATTGACCTCATACCCATCCACTATTCCATACACCACAAACCATTTAAAATATATCCATTACACCTGGACCCTCCTCACTAACATCCGTTAACCCTGGACCCTCCTCATTAACATCCGTTAACCCTGGACCCTCCTCACTAACATCTGTTAACCTCTTAATCCTTCACTAACCATTCCGTCCATGCTCACTACCCCTTAATAACCCATAGACATTTCATAAACCTTTAAATGTACTATTATATTGATTATTGCGCTGTGCCTCGCTTATTTAGAAAAAGACTAAGACACCCTATTGAGAAATTGACGAATTTAGATTTAGAGTTTAGACTAGCGCAGTTGAATAGCGAGT
The DNA here is from genome assembly GCA_030280995.1 of Hemileia vastatrix. Classification (NCBI taxonomy): domain Eukaryota; kingdom Fungi; phylum Basidiomycota; class Pucciniomycetes; order Pucciniales; family Zaghouaniaceae; genus Hemileia; species Hemileia vastatrix. The sequence continues at coordinate 22,623,027 of JASXTE010000004.1, read as the reverse complement.
ACACAAAGGAAAGTCGCAGTTGCTATGGAGAATTGCTTTCTGCGCTTCGAGTATGGATTTGAACCCCTTATTATTAATTTAATGAGCTGCTTTTGCCTCGAGTGTCACGTGGTGCATGACAGATATATACAACTTCAATGAAAAGAAAATCTAAAGAAGCAAATAAAAAATAAATTGAAAGAGAAATCACCAAAGAATCTAGAGGAAGCAGTAGATGTGTTCAGTGTATTGAACATCAAGTGGAGAACTCTTGAAAGAAAAAATTGAATGAAAAAAAAAGAAATGAAGAACAAAAAATTAGGGTCTCTAATGTTTTTTATTTCATTTCAAAAACCTCACCGAATTGTTACCAGGTAACTAATTTTTATTAATATTACACTGGCCCAGAAAATTTGTGCTTGAATTTTATCTATGTCCCTGAAAATGCTCATATTTAAGTACCTCAAACTATTCCCACACTTCATAGTCTTATCATAATAACTCAGAACCTTTCAAAAGTAGGAAGTTTTGACAAGATGTTTAAGACCCCTAAACCCAACTTGACCCATTATGGAAGTGTGTTTAAATGCATTTTAAGAGCAAAGTTAGCTAGGTGCTAATTCTGATGTTTAAAAATCACATAATATAAGGAAAATAATAGGGTGTCTCAACCAGTACCAAACACACCTAGTGTGTTTCAATTGAAAAATGCCACACAAACACACCATGAAAAATGGCTGATTTGGTACTTGGGGTCAAAAACATGGGTTTAAATATGTCCTACTTTTTTACAATTTTCTTAACCAAAATTCAGCCCACAAGTACCCACATCCTCCCAATCAGCTGTTAATCACCTTCTGCTCATCCTCACCCATATGCTCCACATTGTAACTCTTCTCCCATAGTTCATTTCCAAATCAAATTTTTCTCTTTCACACCACAGTAAGCCTATTACATATTATTCTGTTTTTTAGAAAATTTTCCTGCTCAAATTTCTATACCCACAATTTCTTATTTTCATGCAAGGCATCATAAATATCTAAAATCTTTGTTAGTTTCTTCAATTCTTCAACAAAATTTTCTTTATTCCCTAATTTCTTTGTTTAGTGTTAATTTATCATGCCCTGCCCAAAATCTACTTCTCAAAAATTTACTCGATTGAAACCGTCTGAACTACAGCTTGTAGTTAACTGGCTGAAAATTAAATCTGATTTTGATTCCTTTTTTGGCTGTGCAAGGTCCACTCAAGGTGATTTTCCACTGGCATCAAAATTGAGTGGCTTTAATAAAATGGAAGTGGAGTTGAAATCAAAAGCTAATGGATAGATGAATTTTACAACAAAGAAAATGAGGTAAAGATTCAAAAACTATCAAACAAAATACAAGAAATAAAATATGGATTCTTCTTTAACTGGGTTTGGAGTTACCAAAGATGATGAAAAGCATGGAATCACATCTGTTTCCAAAAAACTCAACTCTATGTGTCCTCTTTATGATCAAATAGAAAAAATCTTTGGAAAAAGGCCCTATGTCAACCCCTTGCACATGAATCAAGGTCCAAGTATTTCTCAGTCTCTTAAAAATAGTCAAAATTTTCCTTTAGATCCTTCACTTGACTCTTCAGAATTTGGAGAACCATCTGCATTGAGATTGATGAGCCCATGGTGATAAGACATAACTACTTTTGCTATTATTTTTTCTTTTTTAGTGCCTCCCCATGTATAAGCCAGACCCAAGCACCAAGAAATATTTGGTGGAGGACTTTCTAGCAAGTCCTCAACTTGAAATCAGATATAACTCAGACTGAACTCAAAATGAATTCAGACTGAATTCAGACTGAACTCAGAATGAACTCAGACTGAAGTCAGACTGAACACAGGATGAACTCAGACTGAAATCTTCCCAAAATAAGCTTGAAATATTCTCAAAAAATGGGTGAGTTTTAATTTAAAGTATTATGAAAACCTATTCAAAGCCAAATGGAAATCAGAATATAAGAACTTTTGAAATATTTTCAATAAACAATATATTTAAATGAAATGTAATCAGATTATCTTTCTGAATAAAAATTGAAGAATAATAAGACATGAAATTAAATTATTGTCTCTTAAATATAAATTAGGTGGTATCAAAGCTGAGGGATCCACAATTAGGGATCAGGAATTTTGTTTCCTGAGATCAGACGTTATTTGTTGCGGATAATTCTTATCCACTAGCCCCCAGGCTAGTGGGTAAGTAATCCACAATAATGCATTATCCCGCCTCTTATAACCCAATTTCCATTCCTAATTCCTGATCCCAAACTCATCACATCCATGATGGATTTTTAAGAAAGTCACATGACTTATAATTGCTGATGCCCTCAAGTCTTTCCTCACTCTATTCTACTTAATTTTGGTGGCTAACACTTAATTTTTTTTTCTTTATGCACACCCCAGATGCACATTTGGCTGTGAGTTCCTACTTCCCTCATCACATAGGACTTCCACCAACAACTATGAAACAGCTCTCTACTAGTCAGCTACTTCACTCAACTATGAATGCTATTGCTTTACTTTTAGATCTTTACTATAAATCTAACTCTGATTTGGAAGATGTTTTAGCCTATATGTCTCTTCTTTCTAAAAAGTGTTATATAAACCCAAGGGGGCCAAATCTTTGTCATGATCTCGGATATGATCTCTGCCCCATTCTCAACATTCCTCAACTAAAATTCACTCATACATTTCAAACCTCTTTTGATTCTTTTTTCAAACTTTATCAAATCATCTCCAAACATCCTACTTTTCATAAAAATTCTCAAAATAAACAGTGTTATCCTGCTATTCAGCTTGCTGTTGCACTATGTTGCTTTGGCTCAAATGGAAATGGTTCTTCTGTAAGAAATTTGGATAATCTCTTTAACATAGGATATGGTACAGTGATATAATACACCAAGCACTGTATAATTTCTATGCTTTCCCTCTAGTCTCAAACACTTTCTTGGCCAACTCCACAACAGAACTTTAATCCTCTCAAGTAATGCAAGCCAAAGGTTTCCCTGGATGTGTAGGTTTTTTTGATGGCAAAACTATACCTTTGAGTGAAAATCCTGCTCATGATGGCAGCCATTATTTTTATGACAAAAAAAGGTTTCTTCAAAATGTTCTCCAATTTCACATCTTTCATAAACTAAATTTTTATCTTCTTTGCAGATACTCAATTGCCGTTCAACTTGTCTTTGACATCAAAAAAAAGTTTATTTCTTTTCATAGTGGCTGCCCTGGTGTGGTCTTCCAACATTGGCAGAGGACTTTGTTGGGCTGTTTGTTGCTGTTTATGTATGTCTTAATTGACATTGGTCAAAGAATTAGGTGTTTTTTGGTTTTATTCAGTGAATAATGGGACCATAGGTATGTGGCTACTACTAATGGATAGCCCTGGGTTTCCTCTATATTTGATGTCTTGATGATCTTTTTCACATTCCAAGTTTTAATGGGTCATTTAATCACTTTTCATTTCTAAAAGATAGCTGTTTAATTTTGTTTTTTGTGTTTTACAGGCTAACATTAAGTCTTAGGGTTAAGTGCTTAGTACCATTAAGTAGAGCTAATTTGGCTCTATATTGTATGTCCTAATGTTGTCATAGCCTAATTTTGTGTTTTAAGGGTTTTAGTAGTTGTGGTGGATTTTTCTAAGTATTTTGGGCTTTATTGGAGGTTTTAAGTGGTTTTCTAGCTTCAGGGAGGTCTGCCCGACTTGATTATAGAAGGCTGGGAAGTTTTTCTAGAGGTTTTTTATTTAATTTGGCTGTCAAAAGAACCAAATTAGTTGCTGTGCATGGATTTTTTAGGTGGTGGTCTGTGTGTACATACTGAATAAGACAGTTTTGGGCAACCTTAATTAACATACATCCATGTGGTAATTATATCATTGTTTCTCACTTAATTTTCACTGTTTTTGGGCCACAATTAGCTGTGTTTGTTGCAAGGTGAGTTCTTCATTTAACTTAACTTTGACAATTAATTTCTCTGGTGTAGCTTTGCAACCTGCATCAAGTATTATTGCTGTTTTCTGTGCAACAAGTGCACAGTGTTTTGGTTTTCTGGTGCGAATCTTTCTCCATTTCTGGTTCTCTTTGGTTCTCAGTGGTCTGCTATTGGCTACTTTCTTGACTTTTAAAGCAGCCAAGAAGTGTGTTGGAAGTGGTATTGAAACAGTCTCTAATTTTCTGTAGCAAATAAAGCTCACCTGGTATTTCTCAAAGGGGCAGGGGTTTTTCTCTCCAGTTTTACTCCAACTACCTTGTTCGAGGCTTATAGCTAGTACTATAGGATTTTCTACACCAGCTCATGTCATGGCTCTTCCATCTTCCAAAGAATGAGGATTTCTCAAAGTCCTGACTCACACTTTGACAAATCTCAGTACCTCCTTGCAGACTCAGAATATGCAATTGGAAATTACATTATACCTGCTTTCCATGGTGCAACTTTAGAAAATGACCCAAAAAACAACTTTAATTATCACCTTGACCAATCGAGAGTTCATATTGAACATGCTATTGGTATTTTAAAGGGAATATTTTCTAGTCTCCAGGAGCTCAGAATTTAATTTCAAAAAAAATTGGAGATCAAAACTGTAAATCATTGGATCATGACTTGTGTTATACTCCACAATATCCTAGCTGATTTAAAGAATGAGTGAAATGATTTTTATGAAGAAGAGGATCCTGAACCAACACCGGCTCTTCCCTCCCTTGAATCACAAAACATTCATTCAGCCAGCATACACTCTGTCATTATTCCAATCGCCCTCCACCATTTTGATACAAAATATTTTTAATTTTTTGTTTTCATACTCTCCAAATGTCCACTTTGTATACTTTATTCACTTGGCTTGGTATTTTTGTTTGTTGCATATTCATTTTTATTTTGTATTTACGGTAAATATCTCTTTTTTGGATGGCTCATTGGTTTTCTTTCACCAGCTCAACATGAAATCACATATTTTCTGAAATTTCATATTTTTTCAGTGTTTATTTTTTTCACTCTTCACTCAAATCCTTTTCCTCCTCTCTTCAAACATCCCTCAAATAATTTGATTGCTTTTTTTTAACTCATCTCACCAGGTAAGTCATTTTTTTCATTTTTATTGATTTTTTTTTTCTAATCATGATTTTTTTTGCTTTTTTGCTTTTTTGCTTTTTTTTTTTTTTTTTTTTTTTTTTGTAAGAGCTTCATTTATTTTTTTCAAGGTTGAAATAATTTTTTTGGTTTTATTTTCTCCCTCTTTTCTCTCTTGTCTTGCTCTTTTTCCCCCCTTCCCCCCCTTCTTGAATGCCTCAATCCCCCCTTTCCACCCTTATTCTCTTACTCACCTTTCCCCCCCTTTTGGCACTCTTTTTTCTCCCTTTAAGCCCCCCTATCCCCTCTTTAGGCCCCTTTTCCCCCTTTAGGAAACCTCTTAACTCTCCCTCCCCTCCCCTCTCTCCCCTCTCCCTCTCCCCTCCACCACTTCCCCCCCTCCCCCCTTATCCCTTTCCTCCCCTAACCCCCTCCCCCCTTATCCCTTCCACCCCTCCCCCCTCTCCTCTTACCTTGCCTCCCTCTTACTTCTATATCATCATCCTCTTTATCATCTTTTTCAAATTCAACTTCATTTCAATCATCATCCAAAATATCAAAAACAAATAATGATGTTTGAAGTCAGCAGAATAACAGAAAATTAAAAAAGAAAATTCATTAGGATTGTTTATTTGGACATATATCAAATATCAAGTACTATAAAACTAGAGTGGATCAAAAAAAATCTTATGAAAATGAGTTACCAGAAGATTTAAAATATTTAGCCAAATCAGGAGAAAATGAAATTAAAGCAGTTATCAGTAATTCTTTTAAACCTCAAATATTTATGAAAATCATTCCTTTAATGGTTCAAAAGATGAAACATTTAAACAACTATCCAATCTCATAATAACACTATATCAAATAGCTTTGTTTTGTTTACCAATAAGGAATATGAATTTGTTGGGTGGTATTATGATTGGATTAGGTTAGAGACCAGGATTTTTTAAAGGCTATTCTCTTGATATGTCTGATAATATATGTTTCATTCTTACAATCCTTTCACTCATTTTATTTCCATAGGAATCTATTTGTTACTTAAAAATTATCTAAAACTGAAAAAGATAAAAAATTTTAATTATGGGACACCTTACCTTCTTTTAATACTTTCCTTTCTCCTCACCGCAAAAAACCCTGCAATACAGTTTTTGAAAAGAATCATTAAATTGCTACCAAATTTGGAATACCAAATTGGTGTGACCCGAAATGGGAAAAAATTAGCAACCAATATCTTATATTTTCAAATTTTATTATTACTCATTCAGGATTCCACAATAAGATTCATATTGATAGGAATGACGCCAAGTATCTTATATTTGGAATTTTCTCATATATCAATCTGATAACTGGCCAGCCAATACCATCTCCAACTAAAATCAAAGAATATGGCTTATATTTTCCAGACCATCAGTGCATGATTAATTTTGGTTTGGGAAATGGTGTGATCAAAACAATTTGGAACTATTCTCAGGATCATCACCAAAGACCAAAGTTCCACCTGGCTTGGAATCTTGTCAAGAGTTCACACATTTCTGATGTTCATTTCAAATCAGGAAAAAATTAATCCACCAAATAAGCAAGGTAAAAAAGAAGGTAAATTTAACAGATATAAAAAAACTTTATGTAGATCAAAGAAGTATAAGAATGAGTAGAGTCATGAAAAAAAATTTATTCCTAAAATAAAGTAATAGGCCGAAAACCCTGTGTTGTATAAATGGGAATCATGACAACATTTATTTGTTTCATGAGGTTCATCTTCCAACACTAGTGGAAAGTCCCAAACTTAGTTTCTAGACTTGGTCCACATTTTGGCGGTGTGGTCTTCCAACATTGGCAGAGGCCTTTGTTGGGCTTTTTGGAGCTGTTTTGCTATGTCTTAATTGGTATTGGTTGAATAATTAGGTGTTTTTCTGGTTTTATTCAGTGAATATTGCGACTATGGGTATGTGGGTATTACCATTAGATAGCCCTGGTGTTTCTCTATATTCTATGTCTTTTTAAATTTTTTCATATTCTAAGTTTCAAGGAGACATTTGCTCACTTTTCATTTATAAAAGATAGCTGTTTAATTTTGTTTTTTGTGTTTTACAGGCTAAGCTTAGGTAATAGGGATAAGTGCTTAGTACCATTAAGTAGAGCTAATCTGGCTCTGTAGTTTATGTCCCAATGTTTTCATATCTTTATTTTTTGTTTTAAGGGTTTTAGTAGTTGTGGTGGATTTTCCTAAGTATTTTGGGCTTTATTGGAGGTTTTTGGTGGTTTTCTGGCTTCAGGGGGGTCTTGCCATGTTGGGTGGCCCACCCTCCTTGGTTATAGAAGGCTGGGAAGCGTTTCTAGAGGGGTTTTTATTCAATTTGGCTTTCAAAAATTCCAAATTTGTTGCTGTGCATGGTTTTTTTAAATGGTGGTCTGTGTGTACATACTTAATAAGAGTTTGGGGCAACTTTACTTATCATGAAACCATCCGGAGATGATATAATTGTTTCTCACTCAATTTTCACTGTTTTTTGTCCACAATTGGCTGTGTTTGTTGCAAGGCTATTTCTTCATTTAACTTAACTTTGGAAGCTGGTTTCTCTGGTGTAGCTTTGCAACCTGCATCAAGTATTATTGCTGTTTTCTGTGCAACAAGTGCACAGTGTTTTGGTTTTCTGGTGCGAATCTTTCTCCATTTCTGGTTCTCTTTGGTTCTCAGTGGTCTGCTATTGGCTACTGTCTTAACTTGTAAAGCAGTCAAGAAGTGTTTTGGAAGGGGTATAGTAACAGTCTCTAATTTGCTGAAACACATAAATCTCACCTGGCATTTCTCAAAGGGAAAGGGGTTTTTCTCTCCAGTTTTACTCTAACTCCCTTGTTCAAGGCCTATAGCTAGAACTAAAGAATTGTCCACATTTCTGGCACCCAATGTGGGGAAGGGTTTGTTAGCTTTTTGGACTTTCTGTTACATTTGGACTTGCTTCTTTGGTTGGAGATTGGTTTTCTGAAATCTATTGGACCATGGCTTCTGGACCCTCTTTCTCTAGTGGTGGTAGTGGCACTGTTGGTGCTGCTAAGGATGGTACTCCTCCTGTTTCTGTTAGGACTTCTGTCAGGATCAAGTCCTGGAAGGGGCCTATGTTGATGGGGGAGGATGTGAAGTTGTTTCTGGAGCTGTTTGAGGCTGCTGGGAATGTGGATGGTGCTTCTCACTTGGATATGGTGAAGAAAGTCATCTTCTATATTGGTGACAGGGCTTTGGTGAAGTAAGTAACTGCTTTGGAATTTTATAGGAGGAAAGATTGGAAAAAGATATCTCTGTAGATGACAGACATGTGGGTATCCAGGTACTTAATGGTGGATCTCAATATGATTGAAAGTGAATGGCAATCTTATGGAGGTGTGGACAACCTCCATACTTATAGGAAGGTTCTGTCTCAGTTGAAGCCAATGGTGGATTAATTGGTGGATATTCAGGAGCTGGAGAGTAATGACTCTGCAAGGGATATTTTCTGGTCTGCTCTGGCCAGGAATGTCAGGATTGATGTGTTGAAAGAGTTGACAGGGAAGGATAAGATGAATATTCTTCCTAATGGAAATCAGAAATTTCCATCTCTTTCTGTGGTGAAGGAGCTTGTGGAGGGTCATATCAAACTTTTGTCAGTGGATCCTTTCCAGGAAACTAGCACCAAGTACATTAGCAAGGTCAGTGAAGCATTTGCTGAAGATGTGGAGGAATCCAGGAAGAAGGAAAGGGTGAACAAGGGGAAGCCTCTTGAGAAGCCTAAAGAGGTTGATCCAGTAGTGGAGAAGGTGGCTGATCTGACAAAATAGCTAAATATTTTTGCTCAGGAGGCTCAGAAGGTCAATAAGGCTCCTTCTCTGACTAAAGATTTTGATAGGAGGGTTGGTAGGAGTGATCCTTTTGTCTGCTCTTATTGCAGCAGGAAGGCCCACAACTCCAATGATTTTTGGGCACTGAATAGGGATGTGTCTGAAGGGAAGGTAGAATTTGATGGGAAAGTGTTCAAGTTCCCTGATGGTTCTTTTGTGAATCCTAATGATGGTCAGGCTCCAGTGGACTTGGTGAGGAGGAGACATAATGTCAACACAAGGTGGCCAAGATTTGAAGAGTTGAAAATGAGGCTTCTTCCTCTGGTAAAGGTGAAGATGATGGCAAGGGCAAGGGAAAAGAGGCTAATAGAGTCTCATTTACATCTTCCATTTGTGGTTTGGAGTTGTATTCTTGTGTGGAAAGTCAAGTGGGGAACGCTTGGCTGGTGTCTATGATGTTGAAGCTTGAAAGGTGGGAAGGCCTAAGAGCAGCTCTCAGGCCCAAACAAAGACTAAGGCTTCAAAGGTGTATCCTAAGCTGAGTGCAGCTGGGAAGAAGTATAGAAAAGAGGAGCTGTACAAGATGCAGAAGGGGGTTGCTGATATGGGCCCCCTAGTTTTGGTGCATTGGACATGAATGGTGAGCCAATGCCTATAAATGTTGATTCTGACTCTGAGGAGGATGTCCCTTTGGCTTCATTGCCAAAGCCTGCTGTATTTAGAGGTTCTGGTGAGGGATCTGGTTTGGATCTTGTTGATGGTAAATCTGTTGGTAGTTCTGGTCCTCAAGAATCTTCTAGGACTAAGGTAGTGAAGCCAAGGGCTCACTTTGAGAGGCCAGTGGTTTCTGGAAAAGCTAATCTTATGAACTCTGTTCTTGAAAGGATGAATCAGGGCAGGTTTCCCTTTCTTATGGGGAGTTGTATGCTATCAGTCCTGGGTTGGCTGATAGACAGAAAAAGTTGTTGACCAGGAGAAGAGTTTCTTCTGGGGAGGTGGAATACATTTGTGATTCTTCTGAGAAGTTTGGTGAGGGGTTGGAGACACATTTTTCTGCACCTCTGTGTTATTTCAATGTCACTCTGAATGGCAGGGAGCCTAGGGAATTAGTGGATTCAGGTTCTCAGATTATCCTGATTTTTTTTTTGAGGCAACTCATCTGGGCCTCCCCATCAAAACAGGTATTGGTGGGAATTTGAGAGGGATCAGTGGCCATGTCACTGAATTGGGTATAATATCTTAGTTTGTGAAGTTAGATGTTGGTGGAGCCTCAGGGAAGGTTCATTTTTACATTGCCAAAGGGACTGTAGAAGCATTTCTGAGTGGGCAATTCTTTATGGATTTTCAAGCAAGAATTGGATATCAGTCTGATGTGGGAATCAGTTTGGAGTTGACTGGTGAAGATGAAAGGAGGCTTCATATGAGGTTATCATCTCCTGGAGAGGATGGTTGGGAGACCAGGCCTGGCTTGTCTTCAATGAGCCAGTGCATGGATTGTTGTAGGAGAAGAAGAGAAGTGGGTGGTGCCTCAGGTTTTTTGAAGTGTGGCGCAGGCTCTGGTGGGAGTCTGTCTTTTTTAGAGTGATGAGGGCTGATCACCTAAGAGCTAAAACCTCTCCCCAAGATGAGGAAATCCCAGGTTGTAGTAGGTCAGATCCCTTGGAGATATACCAAGTTTATTTTCAACTTTCTCTTTTTAATGTTTCTCTTCTCTGCAAGTATTCTTCAAGTTTTTTATCAAGTATCTGTTCTCTCTCAAGATTTTCAATTATTTTAAATTCAAGCTCAAAAAAGAAGATTGGTTAGATATATTTATTGAAAGATATGCGGGAAAGCTGTGGAGTGGTGAGATTGGGGTCTAAAAGGAAGTCCTCCCAATTGTGCACTGCTAGGGTTTCTTCTACACCTTTCAAAAACATTACCTTGGCCACGTCTGTGAGCATTGGGGAAACCCCTAGCTATTTCTGTAGGATAGAAGAAAACTCAAGAAAATAAAATAAAAATTTCAAGATAACTGCAGAAAATCAAGAAATGAATCTTAAGCTAATCAAGAAAGTAGAAAAGAATTATTTTTGTGAAGATAATCAACATCAATTTTCGGGCCTCCAGAATGAGGATAAACTGCACAAATTTAGATGATGTGATTCAGAAGATGAATCAAGATTTGAAGATTTAGAAGATTGAAGTGAAGATGAAGATGTGGAATTGTGGGATTTCCAAATTGCAGAAATGTTTTAGAGTGCTGAGATTGGGGAATAAAAGTAAGTCCTCCCAATTGTTCACCGCTAGGGTTTCTTCTACACCTTTCAAAAACATTACCTTGGTGAAACATGTGAGCAATGGTGAAAACCTTGTTTTTTGTTCCAAGTCTGGTGGTGAAGATGTCCTGAGGATCCCTCAAGTGGAAGGAGGAGCTGCAGAGTATAAGAAGGTAGCACAGAAGATTAGAACTGTCAATGAGCCTATTTCTGTAGGCTTGAATCCTCCTTTGAAGAGACCTCCCTTTTCAAGAGATCTGTACTGTACTCCTCTGGTGAAGAATCCTCCTGATTTTGTGGAAACTTCTAGGGTGACTAGGGAAAGGTTGAAAGTTGTTAATTTTTGTCCTTATGGGTGGTTGTCTGATGAAGAAAAGAATTTGTTGTTGCATGTTATTAAGCTCAAGGAGAAAGAAGTGGCATTTGTTGAAGAGGAAAGGGGTGTGTTGAAACACTCTTATGGGTAACCTTACTTGATTCCTGTGGTTTGTCATGAACCTTGGCAAATCCAACCTATTTCAATTCCAGCTGCTATTAGGGATGAGTTTATAGATATTTACAGGAAAAGAGTCAGGACTGATTAATACAAAAAATTGACGTCTAGTTACTCAAGTCTGATTTTCTGTGTAAAGAAGAAGAATGGGAATCTGAGAGTGGTGCATGATCTTAGAGCCTTGAATAGAGTCACTATCAATGATGCTGGGATGCCTCCAAGTGAAGAAGATTTTTCAGAAGATTTTTTTGGAAGGGTGTGTTACGGTTTGGGTAATATTATGGGTGTTTATGATGAAAGGGAACTTAACACAAATTCACGGCCACTTACAATGTTTGAGACTCATCTGGGAAGATTTGAGCTCACTAGGTTTCTTCAAGGAGCAAACAATTTAGTAGCTGTATATCAAGCACAAATGACTTGGATTTTACAGGATAAGGTTCCTACTCATTCTGGTATTTTTATTGATGATAGTGGAATCAAAGAACTATACACTGCTTATGGGAATGAGGTGCTGAAGGAGAATTCAGATATAAGGAGGTTTGTTTGGGAGTATGAAATTACTCTAAAAAGATTATTTTTTAGGATTGAAGAGGCTGGGTTGAACATTTCTGGGTCAAAATTTTGTTGTTGTGTTCCTGCTCTGGACATTCTGAGTCATGTGGTATGTAAAGAGGGATGGATTATGGCAAAGAAAAAAGTTAATGAAATTCATTCATGGCCAAGGCCTTAAAATACTACTGAAGTCAGGGGATTTTTGGGGGTTTGTGCATATGTCAGAATTTTTATTAAAGATTTTTCTTTTTTGGCTTCATCTTTGAAGAAAAAGACCAGGAAAGACACAGAGTGGGTATGTACTGAAGAGTGTGAAGAGAATTTTCATAAGTTGAATAAGGTAGTAGATGAAGATATTATTCTTCACAAGTTGGATTATGGTGTGGGAGCTGAAAAAACTTATCTTGCAGTGGACTCAATTTATATTGCTGCTGTTGCTGTTTTGTCTCAGTAAGATAAAACTGGGAGGGTCAGGCCAGTAAGGTATAAGTCCATGGTATTTAATGAGGTTTAATCTAGATATTCTCAACCTAAGTTGTAATTGTGTGGGGTAGAAAATTTTTTGAAGAAGTTTCAAACTGTTTTGTGGGGGCAGAGTTTTGAGCTGCAGATGGATGCAAAATCTCTGGTTCAAATGATCAATACACCTAGTCTTCCAAATACTCCAATGACTAGGTGGGTGGCATTTATCAGCATTTTTCTTTTGACCTGGTACAAAAACCTGGAAAAACTTTTACGATTCCTGATAGATTATCAAGGAGACCACCCACAGATGAAGATTTGGAATCTGAAGAACTTGATGAAGACGTCCCAGTGGTTAGGGCCAGCACAAAGGGTGCTGAATATTTTTCTCCCCTGACCCAGGAGGCTAAAATGGATGATTTTTCTCTCCTCCCCCATGAGACTAAACTGGATGATTGTTCTCTCTCCCCCCCAAGAGGTTAAACTTTCTGGTTCTGATTTTTATTCTGGTGATCAGGATGTTTATTTTGATGAAGATGGGGCTGTTGTTTGGGATGGCTCAAAATTAGATAATGGTGTTTTTGTTAGTGAACTGGATTCTCTTAAGATATAGTGGAAGGAAAAGGATTTAACAAAAATTAGGGATCAGTGTCCTGGTTGGGCTGGTTGTGTTTCTCATGTGTACACTGGAGATTTAGATGACAGGGTTGTACCCTTGGATGTTGTTTTATTGGATTTTGAAGATGAGACCTGGGGTCAGACTGGGTTTTATTTTATTATGGTTGAATATATGTTAACCTTGGAGAGGCCAAATATTTGTGATGATGATACTTGGGTTGCAATCAAGAAGAGGAGTCCTGGCTTCTATGTATCAGGAAGGAGTTTGATGAGGAGGAGAAATCTAAATCCTCAAACAGTGGTGACTAAGAAGAAGGGTCAGGAGTTGGTATTGAAGTATTTGCATGAGGACCTTGGTCATAGAGGCTTTGGGGAGACTTATAGAAGAGTAGCATATAGATTATGGTGGCCATTTATTAAGTTGGAAGTGCAGGGTTAAGTTCAATCATGTGAAGAAATTAAATAAGAAGTCACTTGAAAACTAAAGAGATTGGCTGTGCTACTGGTGAATCAACTGTGTTTGGGAGAGTCAGTCTGGATGCTATCCATATAAAAGAGGGCAGGTATAAATACTTGATTGTTTCCAGGGATAATTTTTCTGGTTGGGTTGAGGCAATGCCTCTGGTGAATTTGACTGCCAAAAATGTGGCAGAGTTTTTGAAGAAGGAATATGTGTTTAGATATGAGTTGATGAAGTTGGTGACTGTTGATGGTGGGCCAGAGTTTGGAGCTGAATTTAAAGAAGCTGTGGCAAGTATTAGTTCTAAAGTCAGAGTGGCTACACCTTATTATTCTGAAGCTGAAGGCATTGTTGAAAGAAGCCATCAAGTTATCAAGAATGCTTTGGTGAAGATGTGTGGAGATAGTGCTGAATAGTGGAGGCATTATTTAGCCTTGGTGTTATTTGCTGATAGGGTCACTGTGAAAAGGACAACAGGCTATTCCCCTTATGAATTAATTTTTGGTCAGAAAGCTGTTCTACTAGTGGATTTGGAAGCTGTCTCTTATCTGGGAATTTATTGGGATGATGTGTGCTCAAAAGAAGATTTTCTCTGTGCCAGAATGCAAAAGTTTGAATGAAGAGAGGAATATCAAGAGAAGTCGTACTCTAGAATGATGAAGATAAGAAATCAATCAGTCAGATACTGGGACAAGAAGTTGGCTCATAGACTCAGGAATCCCTTTAAACCTGGATGTTTGGTTTTGGTGTATAACAGAATTTTGGAGAGTCAGTGGGTAAAAATGTTTCCTGACAGATGGAATGGACCTTACAGAGTCAGATCTCAGGTGTCTGGAGGTTCTTATGTTTTGTTGGAGCTAGATAGTGCATTCTTAAAGAAGAGAGTTGCTTCTGATCAGGTGAAGAGATTTTATCCAAGAGACACTAGAAGTGAAGAAGATTGACTCTGCAATGAGGATAAACTATGGACCATTCTTTAATTTTGGATTTTGGTGATGCTGTGCATCTGTTTTGTTGGAAGTTACCCATGGGTGAGGCATCTAGATTTTATTTTAGTAAGTGTAGGGGAGGCTGATGAGCTGGCTGCTCTGTAGAACAGTTACCCAAGATTGTCTGTTTCCAACACCTTCTCTTAATTTGGTTGAACCTGAGTATTGGTTTCTCTCCACAGGTTGTAGTCCTCTATGACTTTAAACTGGAAATTATTTTAGTCTTCAAGTGCTGGGCTCTCCATGTTTATTGGATTTGGTTTATTGTTTTGAATTTTGTGTTTTTGTTGGAAGGTACCAAGGGGGGGCTTCTAGATTTTATTTTGGCAAGTGTGGGGGTAACTGATGAGCTAACTACTCTGTAGTACAGTTACCCCATAATTTCTGTTTCAAATTTTTGTTTTTCCTAGTTGAATCCTAGCTCTTATTTTTGTTATCCAGGTTTCAAGTCCACTATGACTTTAAACTGGCTTGGGACTGGCTTGTTTGGTCTATTTGGATTGGTGGAGGATCACTGGTGGTCTCCAATCATTTTTACTTGTTGGGGGGAGCCCACTCAGTGATCATTTCCTTGGACTGGAGTTTCTATGGAGCTGAGCTTTTTCTTTTTCTTTCTTTGATTTATGTGTCTATGGTTGTGTTAGATAGAGGTTTTAGATTATTTTCTTTTTTCTCTTTTTTTTCTTTTAATTTGATTATGGGGGCTATTAGGATGTAAAGAGGGAAAAAAAATCACAAAATTAAATTATATGGTGTCACCAAATCAGGGACACCTGGATGTATGAAAGCATTGGTGGGGAAAGGCTTATCAATTGGCCAGGGAATGCTATTTTCTTTTTTTTATCCTTATCTCATTTTTTATTATTTAATTCAATTTCTATTCATTTCACCTTATCTTTATTGATATTATTTTTCTTAATTTATTTTTTTATTTCAATTCATTTAAAATTTTTTAATGGTTTATCCACATCAAGGTGCACTTGGATATGGGTAAGGTATCAAGGGATCAGCTCATCAATTGGCTCGGGAATATCATTTGTAATTACTAATTAATTCATCTTATTATTATTCATTTCATTTTATTTTCTCAGCTCTCATATTTTGTTGGGCAATTTTGTTTAATCATTTTCAAGTTTTTTTAGTATGTTACTAGTTTAAGTAATAAAATTAAAAATTAAAATAAATAAAAATAAAAATAAAATAAAAAAAATAAAAATAAAAATAACAATAAAAATAAATAAAAATAAAAATAAAAATAATATATATATATATATATATATAACTGCTACTTATTATTGTTCTCTCTATTAAGTGAATTGTTAATTTCTTTTTTTATTTATTTAATGTCTGGAAGAAGAAGCCTCCGGCAGTTGGTCTGGATTATGTTGGTTTTTTTGTTTTTTTTGTTGGGATTGGAGGAAGAACTGTTTTCCTTATGGTGTAGGCGGCTGGAAAGAGTATATGGATTGTAATAGTCAGGAACTGGATTGGAAGGTAATATTTGGGAAGAAGTAGAAGAGGCTGGTATAGAGTGTTGGAAGGTGTACTTGATTATTTTAGACATCTTCCAGTGGTCATCAAGAAATTTTTTCCTCAGATGTTTCTCAAATTCACTCAATGGCCCATGAAGAGCAAAAGCCTTAAGCATGTCTGAACACATCAAAGTTAGGTTTTGCTTTATATAGGCGTAATCCAGTGTTAATGTGGTTTCAAGAGGTTGGCTAATCCCAATAGCAGTTTCAGGAGGCAGGGTGCTAAATAAAAAGAAGAATTGGATCAGTAATTGTTATCTGTTGAATAAATTGAATTTATTAATTTGGTACTTAAAGATTGGAAGCTCATCAAATTTGTAAGTGGCCATAATCTGGATTGTTGAAGGATTTTGGATGGATGTAGTAGGAGGATCAATCAGATTGAGGTATAGATTTTCATGGTCATCGTCTAAATTTTCTTGAGAATATGAACTAGAAGGAGGATGTTCCTGTGGCCTGGTTGTAGCAGCAGGTCTGCTGTTTTTTTTTGTTGATATTGCTACTTGGCTCAGTTTGGTTAGATAATGGTGGTGGAGTACCAGGTTGGTTGTAGGATGGATCAGGAGATGGTGACCTGGAAGTTGATTGGGATCTTTTGGATGAAGATCTGGGAGAAATCGAGCTGTCAGATGAGTAATTGGCTGGCAGAGGAAAGGTGTAGTTAATTCTCTTGTTTGAGAGTGAAAATTTTGTTTGGGAGCAGTGTTTAGTTCTCTGGTGCCTTCATGAGGTCCTCTGGCAGGTCTTCTAGAAGTTTTGGTAGTTTTGGAATTTTTCGATGAAGAAATTGTTGTGTGCATTTCTCTGGGAACACTAGGAGGTTTTTGCCTGGAGTTGTTGGTGTTTAATGATGCAATGTGGCTATTTTCTGATTGAACTTTTAGGTTTGGAGCCTTATTTTTGCTTCCCAGCAAGGTAGGCGGGCTGCCTGGACGTGGTCCAGCAGCCTTGGAGCTGATTTCAAAGCTGGTTTAGCTGAATTTTCTAAGATAAATTCTGTTTCTTGAGATGATAAAGCAGGTCTTTGGAGAGAGAGAGTTCTGAGTACGGGGTGGCATGATCTTCTGGATGGAGCTGAAGATAGAGAAGATGAAGCAGGACCTAGCTCTGGGGATCTGGTAGGAGATCTAGAGATGTATTTGTGTGAAGGTGAAGATGATGGTATACGATGATTGGGGTCTTTTTCACATTTTTTCTTTTTGGAGTTGCAAGAATCATAGGCTCTGTTGTAGAGTTTGGCTTCAGGAGTTGGAAGAGTGAAAGTGCAAGGTCTGCACATTCGGATGCAATTTTTGCAAGCATAGTCCTTGGGAGGAGTGAAACAAGGTAGTTCTGAAGGGTCAAAATCTGGGGATCCCACCATTATATTTGATAGGGAAACAATGAAGAGAAAAGAGATAAAATAAAGTTTTTTATCAGTGATGTGTAGATGATGAAGAGAAAGTGGAAGTTCAGTAGGGTGGTTGGGGAGTATTGTGCATGGCATTGGCTCTGTCTATTTATGAAAAGTGTGGAAAGTCTGTCAAGACATTAAACTAAATACTGTGGCCAGTCCATCAAGAACTTAAGCTGAAAAATGTTTTAGTCCCACAAGACTATAAACTGAGGATGGTTTGATGGTTGAGTCCTTCAGGACTATAAACTGTTATTGTGGTGTCGGTGTAATTCTGGCAGAGGGCATCCAAATGGGGAGTATCTGAATTTAGTTAAGGCAAGTGTGGGGTAACTGATGAGCTGGCTTCTCTGTAAAACAATTACCCCAGAATGTTAGTTTATTTCTTTGGTCTTTAATGGTTTGATCTCTGGTTCTGTCTTTATGATTTAGGATTTGAGTCCCCCAAGACTATAAACTGAGGTTGCTGAGTCCCCAAAGATTATAAAATGAGGGCTGTTAGTCCCCCAAAACTTAAAACTGAGGATGAGTTCCCCAAGACTTTAAACTAAGGAATTTTTTTATGGTTGGCTACATTCAGAAATTCTGAAAAATGGTTAAATTTTTTTATGTCTAAGTCAAGAATTGCAGGTAAGAATCAATTACAGAAGATAATCAAGAGATGAAACAAAGTGTTCAGAATTAGTCTTGAACTGGTGGATTATATGTCTTCTTTTCTCAATTTCCTGTGGATCTTTGGCGGGAGTGAATTGGAAGTAGTTTAGAATGAGATGTTTTTGTTGAGAAGAGTGTTTTTGGAATTTTTCCTTGATGGTGAGAAGTTGATTGGGTGGTGGTGTTTCAATGGTTCCCACATTGTAATCATCACTGTCTAGATGGGAATGAACTGGAAATTCATCAGCTTAAATTTCAGTATGGAGAAGTATTGGTTTTACCATCAGAAGGACCAGGTATGGTAGAGCTAGAGGTTGTAGTGATGCTGGCACTCTTTTAGGAAGGTTGTAACTTGTTGATTAATATGGGTATCAATATGAAAGGCCTAGATCATTTGGTTTTGCTGGAAGATGGACAAGGTTGAGGGGGAGGTGAATCTGTTGCAGATGATAATGGACCAGGTCTGGAGCAAGATTTCTTTCTGGAATAGCAGGCATCACAAGCAGTTCTGTATGGATGAATTTGTGGTGATGTGGTGCAGATGAGGTTATGTTCAAGACAGTATTGACAGGGACCCCTTTCAGAGATTGATTTTGTAAAATGTGTGAACATGGTGTTTTTGGTGAAGGAGAATGCAAAAATTCTCAATTAGAGGTAGGACTTGGTCTTCCCATATTGGCAGAGGCCTTTGTTGGTCTGTTTGGCGCTGTTTTGGTATGTCTTAATTGACATTGGTTGAATAATTAGGTGTTTTTCTGGTTTTATTCAGTGAATGTTGGGACTATGGGTATGTGGGTATTAATATTGGAAAGCCCCAGTTTTTCTCTATATTCTATGTCTTGATAAAATTTTTCATATTCTAAGTTTCAAGGAGACATTTGCTCACTTTTCATTTATAAAAGATAGCTGTTTAATTTTGTTTTTTGTGTTTTACAGGCTAAGCTTAGGTAATAGGGATAAGTGCTTAGTACCATTAAGTAGAGCTAATCTGGCTCTGTAGTTTATGTCCCAATGTTTTCATATCTTTATTTTTTGTTTTAAGGGTTTTAGTAGTTGTGGTGGATTTTCCTAAGTATTTTGGGCTTTATTGGAGGTTTTTGGTGGTTATCTGGCTTCAGGGGGGTCTTGCCATGTTGGGTGGCCCACTCTCCTTGGTTATAGAAGACTAAGAATCATTTCTAGAGGGGTTTTTATTCAATTTGGCTGTCAAAAATGCCAAGTTTGTTGCTTTGCATGAATTTTTTAGATGGTGGTCTGTGTGTGCATACTGAATCAGAGTTTAGGGCAACTTTAATTTTTATACAACCATCTGAAGGTGATATCATTGTTTCTCACTCAGTTTTCACTGTTTTTTGGCCACAATTGGCTGTGTTTGTTGCAAGGTTAGTTCTTAATTTAACTCAACTTTTGGCAACTGGTTTCTCTGGTGTAGCTTTGCAACCTGCATCAAGTATTATTGCTGTTTTCTGTGTATCAAGTGCACAGTGCTTTGTTTTTTCTGGTGTGGATCTTTCTGCATTTCTGGTTTCTGGTTCTTTGGTTCTCAGTGGTCTGCTATTGGCTACTGTCTTGACTTTTTAAGCAGTCAATAAGTGTGTTTTAAGGGGTATAGTAATAGTCTCTAATTTTCTGTAGCAAGTAAATCTCACCTGGTATTTTTCAAAGGGATAGGGGTTTTTCTCTCCAGTTTTACTCCAACTTCCTTGGTCAAGGCCTAAAGCTAGTACTATAGGATTGTCTACAGCAGGAGGAATTTTCATTACTTTAAAACTAGGGAAATTGATATATATTAGCTGTTTATATATTTATTTATTTAATTATATTAAATTTTGGTGATTCTCACCCCTTCAATAAAATGTAGGGGGGTATTGCCAAATTTTCAAATCTGACATGTAAAATTTTTGAGTTGTAAAAATTTTGGTGATACCCATCCCTTACTTCAATAAAATGCAGGGGGGGGGGGGGGGGGTATTGCCAAGTTTTCATATCAGACTTGCAAAATTTTTGACTTGAAATTTTGGTGATACCAGTCCCTTACTTCAATAAAATGCAGGGGGGAGTATTTCCAAAATTTCTTATAAGACTTGCAAAATTCTTGTCTTGAAAGAATTTAGGTGATACCTGTAAAATGCAGGGGGTAGTAATTCCAAATTTTCATATAAGACTTTCAAGATTATTGACTTGAAAGAATTTTGGTGATACCCACCCCTTATTTCAAGAAAATGCAGAGGGGGGGGTATTGGCAAATTTTCAAATGAGATTTTAAAATTTTATTTAAAAAAGAATTTTTAAAATTAAAATTCAAAATTCAAATAATGATGAATAGAGTAATGAAATATAGGATATTATTGTAAAATTTAATGTACAAATAATTATTAAAGTTGAAGTATGAAAGAAATAAAACACACTAGTCATTAAAAAAATTCATTAGACATTCAATTTCCTCATAATATTTATTGGCTTTAACACATTCCATTAAAAAAATTTCTTTGAGATCATGCTTAAATTTTATCTATTCCATTAAGTTTTGATGCTTGAGTGTTTTCTCCTCTTTTTTAATTTTTCAATACTAAGAGTTAGCTTGAATTTCATCTCCTCCAAGTGTTGTTCCCTATCATCCTTCCATAAAGAGATCTCATTCTCCCTCTCCTCCAAGTCTTGTGCCCTATCTTCCCTCCTTAAAGAGAGCTTATATTTTTGCTTTTCAAACTTTATAGTCTCTTTAGCAACTTCTACTTGTTCTAGAGTGATAAGAAATATTGACGCAAAGTAGAAGAAAATCAGACTAAAGTATTAAGTGTTATGGTATTACTTTCCAGCATCACATTTCTCCTAAAATTCTTTGATAGAAGAAAAAGAAGTTTGACATGATGTATCACTTTTTCTTCTTCTTTGAGAGAAGAATTTTAGACTACTTGAAGAACTTTTCTTTTGGTTTAAGGTCACATTTTCCTGCTCATCATTGTCGCTGGCTTCTGACTTAGTTGATTGTGGCTCCTGAATTTGTTCTTCAGCCTATTTAGAAATAAGATAATGTAAGTAAAAATAGAACTGTTTGGATAAAAGAAAATAAACATACTTGAGTTAGATCAGGTTGTTTTATATTGCTATAAGGATCTATTGAAGAGATATCTTAATTTGTTGAAGTTAAATGAGGGGAGGCTTGAGTAGAAAAAGAAGGAAAAAGATTCACCAATGGAAATCAGGGGGTGAAATGCTAGCAGTTTCCTCTCTTTGAAACTTTCAGGAAGAGGTTGGGAAAACATTGGGGAAATTTTGTAAAAGTGCTAAGAAAGTGTTTTTAAATTACATGAAAAAATTTGAAAAAAAAGTTGGCCCTAATTTGAGCCTCAATTTATCCCTTCTTGAGAAGAGCTTTGGATTCATGTTGAGAATCAGTTGGACCAAATTTGAGAAATAGTTGAGACACAACACTTAAAATACCATAATATTCAATTTTATATCTAGATCTATTTAATGTTGTGAGGTCAGGTTTGATATTAGTAGAAATATCTTAAATGACATATAGTATACTAGGTCTGGAATATTATTTCAATTCTCATTTTTATTTCCACAAATATATAAAAAAGCATACTATTTAAGTCCTTTTTAAAAATTTTATTAATAAAAATATAACTCTGTAAAAATATTTGCACATAATTTTAAATTTTCTAGACAAAAGTTGATATTGAGCCCTTATCAATAGAAATTTCTCATTGTTCCTTGGAATAAAAAAATATAAGACAATGTTCGAATCTTTAATGTATGAGAATATATATATATATATATTATAAGGGGAAAGAATAGTAATGTTTTTTTTTACATTTACACTATTAAAGAAACTAATTTTAATATATTGGCACATAACTTAGGCTCTAAAATAATGCACTTTTTTCAGTTATCATTCTGTATTTAGTTATTATTAAAATGTGACTCAACATTAATTATTAACATACATGAAAAATTTAATTGTGAATATTCATCTAATATTATATATATTCTCTACTTTATTCTCTTTCAAAGCCTTGCAATCATCCTCCCTTTATTTAGACTATCACCATCACCATAAAATTCATTTAATTAAAGTGTCAAATTTAAGATGCATTGGAAAATTCTCTTTATATTTTAAACCTATATTTCCAAGAGAAAGATGAGTATTTGATGAAGTATCTACTACAGTTATTATGCAATAAGGAAGATCTTTAGTTCATGTTTTTCGATTATTCAAAGAAGGAGAAGCAACACCTATTGGTGATCTTTCTAACAAACAGAGCTGCCAAATTGGACAACTTCTTGGAAAAATCGGATCTGGATATCAAATTGATCTTCTTCCACAATGAAGATATTTGATGTGATCAAATTGTTTTTTGGTAAAAGTGTCCAGCACATGTTTTCCTCAACTTGTGCTGGACACTTTTATGAGTAACACCTCACTTCTCTTAAAAAAACATTCACCTAACCAACTTCATATAGCAAAAAGTTTCCAGCCCAAGTTTGGCCAAACTTGTGCTGGAAACTTTGGTCTTGGATAGTAACTTATTACTTCAAGTAAATTAAAAAAATAGGCTAGAACATGAAGATATTTGATATCTTCAAATTTTTTTTTGGTAAAAGTGTCCAGCACAAGTTTGCCTGAACTTTTTCTGGACACTTTTATGAGGAAAACCTCACTTCTCTTAAATAAAAATTCACCTTACCAAAAAACAATTTTATGCCATCAATTATGTTCATTATATGGGCTATTTTTTTTGGTTTTCATTGCAATTTTTAGTCACTGGTCTTGGTCAAAGTTTCCAGCACAAGTTTGGCCAAACTTGTGCTGGACACTTTTATGAGGAACACCTCAATTCATTAATATCCATAAAAACCTTTCAAGCTATACACATTAAGGACTATTTTTTATTTTTATTAAAATATAAATATATCTTTTAATTGAGTAGCTTAAAATTCTATTTTCAATAGCCTGTAGGTCTTATAATTTAGGTAAAATAAAAAAAATTATACAAAATTTAGTTTTACAAAGACTTCATAGATTTTATTGAGAAGTGACTATATTCATTTTAAAATTTAAAAATAGGAATGGAATTAGTTATTTCAATCCCTATAGTTATTAATATTTGTGTTCAAAAAAATTTCTACATTTATCTATTTTTGCAATTATGCAGTAAAAGATATTATTATTGTAAATTAAATTTACTTTCATAATTTTATGGTTTATCTTTTGGATGCAAAGTAATTCTTAGATATGTTAAGGAATAATTTTCATACTCTAAATTTATAATCATATTAGATGTTCAAATACTTGTGTTGGATCAATATGTGCTCGATGTGTGCTCAGAAAAGGATAAAATCATGGTTATAGTTGATCAACTTATGCATTACTTGAGATGAATTGAGTTTCATTTTTGGACCAATATGAGAATAAATTTAAATATAACTCTAACTTACTTAGGTTTTTGAATTATTTATAAACCTGGAATAATGAAGGGACACTCTAAAGTTTAGGAGAGGGGACTGCTAGAAGTTCACCCCTAGATTTCCTGTGGTGATTTCTTTCAACATCATGTTTGGAGATAAAATCTTCACCATCCAAAATGTTTGGAGGATTAACATAAGCTCAATATTCATGAATAGTATCCATCTCTTTAAAGTAAGAACATAAAGATTCAAGTTTATCATCTATGGATTTTATGCCCTTACTAATATTGATGTCGGTAACAACAAAACCAGTGGGAAATGAAAGAGTCTTTGCCTTCTTTTATTAGGCTTGTTAATTCTTGAACCGTTCAGACATTTGTTTAGGTAAAAGATATATCCTTCCCTTGGTCTTATTTCATAACTCATTGGCCACTAGTAGATTACCATTAACGTTTGATGTGGGGGGCTGTCTTCTTTAATTGAATTTTCAGTACCAAAAACAAGAATCATAGTTATATTTAGTTTTCAGCCAGTTGATAAGAATGAGATGATCATCTTCTTCTAATTGAATGGTCTTTGTTTTCTTGGCTGAGCAGGGGAAAGAGGGAGTAGTGCAATTTGAAGAACAACTGGGGGAAGGCTGCCTTTGAGAATATCTATTATGACGGGGAATGTTAAGATGATTGAAGATGAAAAGGAGAAAAAAAAAGCAGACAAGATAGAAAGGTTTTCTAAATAGAGAGAATAGACAGGATGAGATGAGAATGGAAGTGCGCAGCAAGGTATAAGGCATATCCAGGGAGTATTCAATGATGTGGTTATGACTGAAAGTAGGCCAAGATGTGGTTATGACAAAAAGTTGTCCAATATGTGTTTATAAAAAACTGAGTAGAAAACACCACAGGAAATAAGGGGGTGAACTTCTAGCAGTTCCCTCTCTTTGAAACTTTCAGGAAGAGGTTGGGAAATTATTGGGGAAATTTTTTGAAAGAATTAGGAAACTGTTTTTAAATTAAATGAAAAAATTTTGAAAAAAAAGTTGGCCCTAAATTGAGCCTCAATTTATCCCTTATTGAGCAGAGCTTTGGATTTAAGTTGAGCATCAGTTGGACCAAATTTGAGCAATGGTTGAGCCAAAACACTTAACATAAAATAATATTCAATTTTCTATCTAGATCCATTTAATGTTGGGAGGTCAGGTGTGATATTAGTAGAAATATCTTAAATGACACATAGTATACTAGGTCTGGAATATTATTTCAATTGTCAATTTTATTTCCCCAAATATATAAAAAAGAATACTTTTTAAGTCCTTTTTAAAACTTTTATTAATTAAAATATAACTCTGTGAAAAAATTTCCACATAATTTTAAATTTTCTCGACAAAAGTTGATATTGAGCCCTTATCAATAGAAATTTCTCATTGTTCCTTGGAATGAAAAAGTATAAGACAATGTTCAAAAAATTTAATGTAGGAGAAAAAAACATATATATATTTTATAAGGGGAAAAAATAGTAATGTATTTTTTTAAAAATTTACACTATTAAAGAAACTAATTTTAATATATTGGCACAAATCTTAGGCTCTAAAATAATGCCCTTTTTTAATTATTTATCTGTATTTAGTTATTATTAAAATGTGAGTCAACATTATTTATTAACATACATGAAAAATTCAATTTTGAATATTCATCGAATATTTTATATATTCTCTACTTTATTCTCTTTCAAAACTTTGCTCTCACCCTCTCTTTCGTTAAACTACTACCATCACCATAAAATTCATTTAATTAAAATGTCAAATTTAAGATGCATTGGACATTTCTCTTTAAATTTTAAGCCTATTTTTCCAAAAGAAAAATCTGTTTTTGATGAAGTATCCACTCCAGTTAGTATGCAACAAGGAAGATCTTTAGTTCATGTTTTTGGATTATTCAAAGAAGGAGAAGTAAAACCTATTGGTGATCTTTCTAAAGAACAGAGCAGCCAAATTGGACAACTACTTGGAGAAATTGGATCTGAATCTCAAATTTTAACTGAGGAAAGGGCTTTAAATCCCCAAATACCTTATTATTTTTGCTCTTACTTGGTTCTACTTTTAAACAGGCAGTATAGAATTTGTGGCCTCCTTTTTTGTTTGACTGATTTTATTAGTCAGGCTAAAGAAGTATTTCTAAATGCTCAAATTGATTTGACACCTATTCCACACTACAATCCAACCTTCTTCTTCAATATTTCTAATTCTTGTATTCACAAAACTTCTGAAATTTCTGGGACAAGGGATAATTAAATGGCAAATCTATCTATATGTGGTATGAAAACACCTCTAAAAACGCATCAGATTCAAGCTATAAATTCTATGATAGACAATGAAAATAACTTATCCAAAAAGTTAGAAAGCCTGTCACGCGCTGTGGTAGCCTAAAGTTTAGTATGGCACCTAAGTACGTAAATGGAGTTATTACGGTGTGCAAGATTGGCGTTATTATTTTTTATAAAAGGGTTTTATTTAATTTATTTGAGTTTTAAATATGAAGAAATTGGTCAAGAGCAAATGCCTACGCAAAAACAATTTATTTTACAGAGAAAACTTATTTTTATGGTCTGAAGAGTTTATAAGTATCAAGTCGAGTCACTCAAGAACCTTGGGAAATTTTCCCAGAATTTTTACTATTTTTCTTATATTTTTAAATGAATTTAAAAGTTTTATAGAAATATTTACGTTTTTAGAAAATACTTAACTTTGATGAATTTTCACAGGGTGATTAGAGCTGCGCAGACTACGAAAATTAATTTGGAATGTAAAGTGGAAGTGGCTCTATTATGTGTGATTTTTCTAGATTTTTTATTATAGTTTTAAAGGTTCTAATTGAGTCCGGAGGGACTCTGTTTGGACTCCGTACAGACTCCGTACGGACTCTGCTTCGGCTCCGTACGGGCTCCGGATTGACTCTGGCTTAGCTCTGGAGGGGAAACTTAGGCACCAGACTAGGTATACTTAAGAGCCTCTCAGACTCGAAATTAGGCATCATGATACAATCATCTTACAATCATCAGACATCATACAGCTTAATCTTTAACCACCACAGTCTCATTTTTTTATTACTCAACAAATTAAATAAATTTTAATATCCTTATAACTTTATATTTTATATATAACATTTTAGAAATACTACTCAACAATTTAAATCACACTTCATACAGGGTATCTTTAGAAAGGTCTTTATCACTGGGACTTGATTATTGCTGTCTCATAAAAATTTAAATTATTATAAAAACATAAAATTCAATCTTTTCAGATCTTTCACTGGTACACCCTAATTGTTGTTATCAGTATTTCTTTCTCAACAGCCACTTTTATTTAAATCTCAATAAGCGTTAAATATTTTAGAGTTTCATTATTTTTTAACAATCAGATCCAAGTAGACTGGTTAGCTTAGTGATTTAGAATTCCCATTTTGTTATTTTTATTGGAAGGACGGGGTTTTCAGCTAAATCCACATATCTCCTCCGGATTCTGCTTACAGTAAGGCAACTGTAAGAGTTTACCTCACCATAGTTGGCGCCCAACGTGGGGTTCGATTTCTCTAGCTTTCTTTAAAGACTTACTTGGATCAAGAACGTTCTTAGCCTGCAAGAGGCTTATTTTCTGGAACTCTAATTGGATTTTTGTTATTGGCCTGCAAGAGGCTTGTTATTTAAACGGTTGTTAACACTTTTTTTATGTTTTGGGATGTCTTCTACTATTGGAACTGCTGTGTTGGCTGCTGGTGTACCTGTTAGGGCATCAGTAAGGATTGTATCTTGGGTTGGGCCCAAGTTTTCTGGAGATGATTTAGAAGGATTTTTACATAGGTATGAAGCTTCAGCTGCGATTGATGGTGCTTTACCTTTGGATATGGTGAAGCAGATTAGGTTCTTTATTTTGGACAGAGAGGTGGAAAAGGAGGTTATTTCTATGGATGGTTATAAAAATAAAGATTGGAGAAAGCTCAAGATGGAAATGGAAAAAAGGTGGCCAAAAGCTTATTCATTGGAGGATCTAAAGGATATAGCTAGGAAATGGGAATCAAAAGGTGGTGTAACATCTCTGCATCAGTATCATCAGTTTATGGTTGAATTTCAGGTGGTTCTGGATTATTTGTTGGAGTATGAAATTTTATTTCATGATAATGCATCAAAGTATGTTTTTTGGGATGGTATGGGGGAAAAGGTTAGGAAAGATGTTTTGATGGTGCTTATTAATGCAAATTTAATGAAGGATCTTCCAGATAGAGAAACTAGGATTCCTGGTATGGAGGTGCTAAAGAAGGCTATTTTAGAACATCTGGATACTCATAATTCTGTTGATTTGGACTCTGGAAAAGAGGTTTTTCTTGCTCAAGAGATAGAAGAGGGCGGTTTAGAAGAATTAGCTTCTGTTGAATTTTCGGAATCAGCCATTCCTGAAGATTTTGTCCAGCCTGAAGATATTATTTTTGTTAACAATTCTGTTGGAAAAGAAGAGATTTTTGAAGATGAAGATATTGTTGTCATTGATGACAAAATTTTTGATGATGGGAATAATTTTGTGTTGAATGATTCAAAATCAGATTTAGAGGATTTTTTGCCTCAGGTTTTGTCTTCAGAAGCAGAGACTGTCTGCAATGAAGATATGGATATGGTGGATTTGTTACAATCTCATGGAGAGATTGTTAAGGAGGATATGGTTTTCCCTGCACTAATAAAGAGTGTAGTGGCATTTGATAATAGAGTGCATAAGTTGGATGCACTCATGTTTTGGAAAAGGGTTGTTAATTTTTTATGTCCAATGGTAGGACAAATTATGGGGGTTATTTTTGGGTTTTATGGAATCGGTGGATAAGCCCTTGGGGCAAAATTATGGATTATCTCCAGGGGATATCAAGAATTTAATTCCTCCGAAATGAGGATAAACTACCTAAACTGGGCTGAAATTTTCTTTTATTGTTATGTCTTCAATTTATTCAGGATTCAACTTATTATGGATGCCCTCTTTTTTTGGGGTAGCAGGGGCTGATCACTCTAATGTTGTAATCTCTCATCAGGATGAGATCCCGGATTGCAATAGGTCAGCTCACTTGGAGATAATTCAAGTGGATTCTCAATTATTTTCTATTAATATTACTTTGGAGTGCAAATACGTTTTGGACTTTTCTATATGTTTATTGGATTTACCCTGTTTTTCTATTAAATTTAAAAATGGTGAAAAAGGCAAAATGGGCCAAATTAGGTTGGATAAAAATTGGAAGGGTATGTTTTATGACCTCCAGCAAGAGGCTAAACTGCAAGTATCTCCTTCAATTTTAGACGTCCAGGAAGAGGGTAAACTGCAAAAATCACATCAAAATCCAATAAAAAATCTCAGTATAATTAAAACTCAAAAAAAAATTTTTTGTGAAAATTCAATTCCGGTTCTCCAGCAAGAGGTTAAACTGCCAACTTTCTTTACGGGTGATTTACTGTTGGATAAGGGAAGCAAAGGTGTTGGAAAATCTGTTTATAAATTAGATGAGGGAAAGGAGAAAAGGGTAAAATTTAAAAATGAAATAAAATATTTTTCTAATTTTTCTTATTTCGATTCTGGCAATGAAGAAGATTTATTTGATGAAATTTTTAATGGCGATACAAAATTAAATGTTTTACCTCAAGTTTATTTAGATGTGGACGCAGCCAAATATAAGAAAGTAGCAAATAAAGTTCGACCTATTAATGAACCGCTACCTGCTGAATTAAATCCACCCTTGAGAAGACCAAGGTTATCAAGAAATCCATATGAAAGTCCCTTGGTAAAGAATCCGCCTGAATTTTTTGAGACGTCAAGAATCACCTTTGAGAGACTGGGTGTTGTTAATTTTCGACCTGATGGTTGGTTGTCTGGAGAAGAGAATAAGTTGTTGTTGGATGTGATGGTCAAGCGAGAGAAGGCAATTGCTTTTGTAGAAGAGGAGAGGGGTGTGTTGAAGAATTCCTATGGGGGGCCTTACAAGATTCCTGTGGTATGTCATGAACCGTGGCAGCAGAAACCGATTCCTATTCCGGCTGCATTAAAAGAAGCCTATATTGAAGTTGTCAGAGAACGGATACGCACTGGACTGTATGAGCAATCAACGGCAAGTTATTCTAGTCCGGTATTTTATATCAAGAAACCAAATGGCAAGCTTAGATTTGTTCATGATCTTAGGGAATTAAATAGGGTTACAATAAAGGATGCTGGGATACCGCCTAGTTCTGAGGAGTTTGTCCAAGCGTTTGCAGGGAGAGTGTGTTATGGTTTGGGAGATATTATGGGTGGATATGATGAGAGAGAGTTACATCCGGACTCAAGGCCTCTCACTACATTCGATACGCCACTAGGACGTTTACAGTTAACAATATTACCTCAAGGAGCAACAAATTCGGTTGCAGTTTATCAAGCTCAGATGGCTTGGATCCTTCAAGACAAAATTCCACAATAAGCTGGAATCTTTATAGATGATGGAGGAATTAAGGGACCAACAACCCACTATGATAACCAGGTGTTGGAAGAGAATCCCGGGATACGCAAATTCATTTGGGAGTTTGCAATTACTTTAGAAAGAATCTTGTTTCAAATTGAAGAGGCTGGTTTAACTATTTCAGGTTCAAAATTTTCATGTAGTGTGCCAGCCTTAGAAATATTAGGCCATGTGGAATGTAGAGAGGGTAGGATTATGTCAAAGAAGAAAGTTAACAAAATTCAGTCCTGGCCAAGACCTAAGAATACAACCGAAGTTAGAGGGTTTTTAGGCGTTTGTGTATATGTTAGAATGTTTATCAAGGACTTTTCTTCATTGGCAGCTCCATTGAGACGGTTAACAAGAAAGGATGCAGACTGGGAGTGGGATGAAGAGTGTGAGAAGGCATTTGTGAAGTTGAAGGAGGTTGTGGGGAAGGATTTAGTTCTGCACAAGTTGGATTATGGAAAAGATGCTGGCAGAATTTATTTAGCAGTTGATTCAAGTCAGGTTGCAGCTGGGGCAGTTTTGTCTCAGATGGATAAAGCTGGTTACATCAGGCCAGTTAGGTATGAATCTGTAGTATTTACTGAGGTCGAATCAAGATATTCTCAACCAAAATTGGAATTATGTGGTGTGGCAAAAATACTGAAGAAACTTCAGCATATTTTGTGGGGGCAACATTTTGAGTTGCAAGTGGATGCGAAAACGTTAATCCAGATGATTAATTCCCCAAGTTTACCGAACGCACCCATGACAAGATGGGTAGCTTTTATTCAACATTTTTCATTTGATTTAGTTCATAAGCCTGGCAAAACTTTTACTATGCCAGATGGTTTATCAAGGAGACCAGCCACTGAAGAAGATTCAGACTCAGAAGAGTTTGATGAAGATATACCTATTATCAAAGCCAGCACTAAAGGAACTGAAGACTTTCCATACCTCCCCCATGAGGTTAAACTGGCAGGGTTATTGTGTTTAGATTATGGTGATGATGACCTCCACCAAGAGGATAAACTGGAAAATAGTTTTTATGTTAATAAAGGTGTTGGAAAAGGTGTAGATAAATTTGGTAGAAAGGAGGTAGAAGAAGATGTGGTGTATGTAGAGGAAGATGGATTGGTAGTGTGGGATAGTAGTAAGTTAAGGAATGGTGTATATGTTGGAGAATTAGAGAATTTAAATAAAAAGGTGGATAAAGAGAAAGAGGTATTTTTGAATACGGTTTACGAAGGATCCAAAGTTTCAGAAGAAAAATGTCGATATAGCTCGATTAAAGATTTATTTAGGGGTCAACGATTATTGGCTCATTCATGTGCAGGTGATATTGGTGATAGAGAAGTCCCTATTGATGTTATATTAATCGATTTTCAAGATGAAGTCTGGGGTCAGACTGGTTTTTATTTTTTTTTAGTCAAATATTTGTTGAGTTTAGAGAGGCCAGAAGATTGTGAAGACAATGAATGGGTGGATATCAAGAGGAAGTCATCTACGTTTTACCTATCTGGTCTACGTTTAATGAGGAGAAGGTATCCAAATCCTCAAGTAGTTATAACTCAACAGAAGGGGCAAGAATTAGTTTTGAAATCACTGCATGAAGATCTCGGGCATAGAGGCGTTAGAGAAATGTTTAGAAGAATTTCTGATCCATTTTGGTGGCCTGGAATGAAGATGGCTGTTAAACAGTGGGTTCAGTCATGCGAAGAATGTAAAAGACGAAGTTATTTAAGGCCAAAAGAACCTGGACGCGCAACCGGTAAATATAGGCTCTTTGGAAGAGTTAGTGTAGATGCCGTTCATATAAAAGAGGGACAGTATAAATATTTAATTGTGGCCAGAGATGATCAATCTGGTTGGGTAGAGGCAGCGCCTCTTATTAATTTAACTGCCAAAAATGTGGCAGAATTTTTGTTGAATAATTGGGTATATAGGTATGGGGTTATGTGTTGGTGACGGTAGATGGAGGTCCTGAATTTGGGACAGAGTTTAAAGAGGCCGTATTGAAAGTTGGATCAAAGGTTAGGGTAGCAACCCCATATTATCCTGAAGCTGAAGGCATGGTTGAAAGAGGGCATCAAGTTATTAAGGATGCTTTAGTTAAAATGTGTGGGACAAGTGCCGAAAAGTGGAGGCACTATTTACCTTTAGTTTTATTTGCTGATCGAATCACTGCCAAAAGGACAAACGTATTTTCACCTTATGAACTTGTTTTTGGACAGAAAGCAGTTTTACCGGTTGATTTAGAAGCTGAATCATATTTTGGAGTTGACTGGGACAGGGTCAAAACTACTGAAGAATTATTGTGTGCAAGAATGATGCAGCTAGAAAAGAAAGAAGAATATTTAGAAAAGGCATATTTGCGGATGATGAAGATCCGAAATTAATCAGTTAGATATTGGGAAGAGCGGTTGGCACATCGATTAAGGAAACCTTTGAACCCCGGTGATATGGTCCTGGTGTATAATAGAAGTCTAGAGAGTCAATGGGGAAAGATGTTTGCAGATAGGTGGAATGGACCATATAAAATCAAGGAGCAAGTTTCCGGCGGTTCATATGTGCTAGAAGAGTTGGATGGAGTAGTATTGAAGAAGAGGGTAGCGGCGGATCAAGTGAAACAGTTCTATCCTAGAGGCACCAGGAGTGCCGAAGTCTACCTCTGCAATGAGGATAAACTATGATATCAAAGAAATTTTATGGATTCCTCCGCAATGAGGATAAACTATGATATTGACAAAATTTTATGGATTCCTCTGCAATGAGGATAAACTATGACATTTATCAAATTTTATTAACCTCCGCAACGAGGATAAACTATCTTCTTTTTATCAAAATACTTTACTGTCGTTACACTGCATATGGGCGACAAAACAGTGTTGAAACTTAACGAAATGCAAGAAAACCTTCTTTGAAATTTTGGAAATTTAAAATTCTTATAATATGGGTGAAGATAGTGTTGGAAAATTTCAAAATTTTATTGGAAGAAGTGTTCACAGGGGAACCTTCTTAATTTAATATTGGCAAGTGTGGGGGTAATTGATGGGCTGGCTGCTCTATACACAATTACCCCATAATGTTCGTTTCCAAAATTTTCCCTGTTTCTAGTTGAATCCTGGCTTTGTCTTTAAATTTTAGGAAGTCCACTAAGACTATAAACTGGAACAAATCAAGAGACACCTCTCTCAACGCCGGATTCAAGATTTTTTTATTTTTTTTATTTTGATTTTTTATGTTAGATTGTGATTTCTTTCCTTTAAATATATATTATAAATTATTGCAAAGATGATGCTCACTGGTGGTCTCTAATCATTTTTATAAATTGGAGGGAGCCCACCCAGTGATCATCATTATAAAATTATCTTCTAAAAACTTTCATTTATTTTCTTTTCTTTTCAATTTCTTAAATTGTGTAACCACATTAAGTTGCACTTGGATGTGGGTATGATGTCAAGGGTACGGCTCATCAAATTGCCGGGGGGCATCTTTTAAAAATTTTATTTTGAAATTTTTTATTATTATTACTTTTTTTATCTTTCTTAAATAATTAAATTTTAACTTTTATTTCAAAACTATCTTTTCTAAAAATTTTTATTTTAAATTAAAAACAAATTAAAATTTAAAAAAAAATAAATAAAAATAAAATAAATAAAATAAAATAAAAATAAAAAAATAAAAAAAAAAATAAACATAAAAAAAATAAAATGAAATAAAAAAATAAAAAATAAAAAATAAAAATAAATAAATAAAATAAAATAATAAAATAAAAAAATTAATTAAAAAAATTCAAATTATTATTATATTTCTTAGTTTATTTTTCAGTCTTCATTCTTTTTAGTTTATTCATTTAGTTTAGACAGGAAACAGGGTCTAGTGGAACACAATACCTATGGGATTTTACTTCAAGACAGCTGTTAGTCCTCCAAGACTTTAAACTGGCTACTGTTCAAGACTTTCCCTAAGGTTTTTATACGAATTTTGAAGCTGTTAGTCCTCCAAGACTTTAAACTGGCTACTTCTCAAGATGTTCTTTAAGGTTTTTTTATATGAATTTTGGAGCTGTTAGTCCTCCAAGACTTTAAACTGGCTAATTTTCAAGACTGTCATTAAAAATTTTATATTGGAGCTGTTAGTCCTTCAAGACTTTAAACTGAATTTCAAGAATGTTCAAGATTTTGTGGATATTTTTAGAGACGGATTTTTTTTATTTTTTTTTTATCAATCAAATGTTAGGTCCACCAAGACCTTAAACTGGAGTGTTATCAAATGTTAGGTCCACCAAGACCTTAAACTGGACTATTATCAAGCTGTTGGGTCCACCATGACCTTAAACTGGATTTCTTATCGATCAAATGTTTGGTCCACCATGACTTTAAACTGGTAGTTCATTCATTGTTTAGTCCACTATGACTTTAAACTGGAAAATTAATATCTGCAGGATAATTCAACATTCATTGGTCCACTATGGCCTTATAATGGATTACTTGTCGATCAAATGCTTGGTCCACTATGACATTAAACTGGATTATCAAATTTATTCAATCTTTGGTCAAGCCTAGGCCTTATTTAGGAATTTATCAAGTTATTTATGCACCTAAACGATCTTTGGTCCACCAAGACCAAAAACTGGAAATCAATTATATGTTTGGTCCACCAAGACTTTAAACTGGAATATCAATCTTGTTTGGATAACTCAATTCAATCTTTTAATTTATCACTGTCCACTAAGACTCTAAACTGGTTATTCAATTATTTCTGGAATTGGGTGCTGATAAGCTTTAGGAGGTTAAAATTTTAGGTGGTGATGATGCTAAGGAAAGCATAATGGGTAATTAGTTGAAATTTGTGGCGCTTTAACATGGTCTAAAGTTAATATTATTATTGGAAGCCTGGCAAAAGTATTTTATATGTTTGCTGTATAGCAAAGTTTGAAAATTGTGCTGAAGGAATCAGAAGTTAGGATGGTAGTTGGATTTAAGGGAATGATTTTTTTTAGTGCCTCAGTGTTAGGCCATTTTTGGTGTGAAGCTTGGAGGACCTTATGGCGAGATTGGAATCACAGAATTCGGCTCAGTGGGGGGCCCTATGAGGTTGGAATCAGGAGTATTGGGCTCATAGGAAGATCCACTCTCTCAATGCTGTGACAAGAAGGAAGACTGGTATATGGGAGTCTGAAGGGATTCAAACCTTGCTCTCAGAAGTGGAATCATCACAAGATATATTTTATTTTATGTTATATCAAGCCAGAGAAGAAGAAACAACGTTTTTATTATAAAGAATTAAAAGAAGACCACCTAAAACAAATTTATCAAATTAATTTATTAGAAAAGATAATTCCTTTGGAATTGTTTGATCAATTATGCAAAGTTTTAAGAATGGGGACATTCTCAATTGGAGGGAGGATGTGGTAGCCTAAAGTTTAGTATGGCACCTAAGTACGTAAATTGAGTTATTACGGCTTGAACGATTGGTGTTATTATTTTTTATAAAAGGGTTTTATTTAATTTATTTGAGTTTTAAATATGAAGAAATTGGTCAAGGGCAAATGCCTACGCAAAAACAATTTATTTTACATGGAAAACTTATTTTTATGGTCTGAAGAGTTCATAAGTAAAAAGTCGAGTCACTCAAGAACCTTGGGAAATTTTCCCAGAATTTTTACTATTTTTCTTATTTTTTTAAATGAATTTTTAAGTTTTATAGAAATATTTACGTTTTTAGAAAATACTTAACTTTGATGAATTTTCACAGGGTGATTAGAGCTGCGCAGACTACGAAAATTAATTTGGAATGTAAAAGGGAAGTGGCTCTATTATGTGTAATTTTTCTAGATTTTTTATTATAGTTTTAAAGGTTCTAATTGAGTCTGGATGGACTCTGCTTCGTCTCCGTACGGGCTCCGGATTGACTCTGGCTTAGCTCTGGAGGGGAAACTTAGGCACCTGACTAAGTATACTTAAGAGCCTCTCAGACTCGAAATAAGGCATCATGATACAATCATCTTACAATCATCAGACATCATACAGCTTAATCTTTAACCACCACAGTCTCATTTTTTTATTACTCAACAAATTAAATAAATTGTAATACCCTTATAACTTTATATTTTATATATAAGATTTTAGAAATACTACTCAACAATTTAAATCACACTTCATACAGGGTATCTTTAGAAAGGTATTCATCACTGGGACTTGATTATTGCTGTCTCATAAAAATTTAAATTATTATAAAAACATAAAATTCAATCTTTTCAGATCTTTCACTGGTACACCCTAATTGTTGTTATCAGTATTTCTTTCTCAACAGCCACTTTTATTTAAATCTCAATAAGCGTTAAATATTTTAGAGTTTCATTATTTTTTAACAATCAGATCCAAGTAGACTGGTTAGCTTAGTGATTTAGAATTCCCATTTTGTTATTTTTATTGGAAGGACGGGGTTTTCAGCTAAATCCACATATCTCCTCCGGATTCTGCTTACAGCAAGGCAACTGTAAGAGTTTACCTTACCATAGCGCCATGTGACACTCAAGGCAAAAGCAGCTCATTAAATCAATAATACAGAGGTCTAAATTCATACTCAAAGTGCAGAAAACAATTCCACATAGCAACTGCGACTTTCCTTTGTGTACTCACTATTCAACTGCGATAATCTAAACTTTAAATCTAAATTAGTCAATCTCTCAATAGTGTGTTTTAGTCTTTTCCTCAATAAGGGACACACAGTGCAATAGTTAATGTAATAGTCTGCTAAAAGGTTTATAAAGTATCTGTGGGTTATTAAAAGAGGTAGTGAGCATGGATAGGATGGTTAGTGGAGGATTAAAGGGTTAACAGATGTTAGTGAGGAGGGTCCAGGTGTAATGGGTGTAACTTTGGTGGTCTGTGGTGTGCAGCATAATGGATGGGTATGAGGTCAATGCAAGGATGAGTAATGGATATCAAAGGGGTTGGATTCTGGTTCAATATTCCTTTAGAATTAAATTATAAAACATATATATAGTTAATAGTGGTAAAGCTTCAGGTTAAATCATTATTATTGTATCTTTCCTTATTTTTATCATTAATCATTTCTAAATCCTAAATCTTTGATTGTTGAGTTTTCAACCCTTTGTGAGATCTTAAGAGTATTAATATTACCTTTAAATTATATTAGAATTCTTATCAAACATATCTCAAAGCAGTAGTTCTTCCTTTTAGTCATCTTCAAATCACTTCCTCAAACATTTCCTCTGCTTTGAAGAAGGTTTTAAGCTACTCTCCTCATCTCACTTCCAGGAACACCCTCAACCTTGTGCATAGGTCGTCTGGTGAAAAAGCCTATGGAGGCATGCAGACAACAGCTGGTTGAGAGTAGGTTTTAATAATTATTATGAACAATTTCTTGAAGAAGAGTTATCCTCTGCAGGGATTGATTCAATTCTAGCTGATGATATGGGCTTGGGAAAGACCCTCTTAACTCTTGGCCTAATTACTGAAACTCAAAGTGAATCCAGATGATTCCAACTCTTGGGTGGTGGACAAGAGAAAGATAGGACATCAGCAACTCTCATCATTTGCCCACTTGCAACATTATCAAACTGGGTCAATGAAATAAGAATTCACTTTGAAGATAATGCACAACCTTTCAAGTCTCTTTATGGGAAGGATTCAAAGAAAATTAATTTTGAGGAGCTTCAGAACCAACTAGTTGTTTTGACTAACTATGAGACAGCAAGTCCATCTTCTTCAAAGAAAACTCCCCAAACTATTCTGCCAGTAACTCATAAACTCATTTGGTACAGAATAGTTTTAAATGAGGCTCAGTAAGCATTCATTTGAATTACTAAAATTTTTGAACATAATATTATAAAAGCTGATGAAATGCTTAACATACTTTAAAAGTTTAATCAAGAATCCCCATTTGCACAAGAATCAGAATATATTGGCCTTGGAGGCTAAGTATCGACTATGCTTGACAGGGACACCACTTCAGAACCAGACAACTGATCTTCAAAGCCTTATATCATTACTCAGAATCGAAAGATGGCAAGAAAAATGGTTGTGGATTAATTTTCTTATAAATGGCTTAAACATTGGAAGCTCTAGCTCAAAAAAATCAATAAATACTCTCATGAATGTCATATGCTTGTGGAGGACTAAAGAAGCAATCTTATCACTTCCTCAAAAAATTGAGCAAGGAATATCTGTAGAATTATCAGAACCTTGGCACTCAAAACTTACAAAGCTTCAAGAAAATTTTTCTGAGTATTATGGGCCTTCTCAAAACACCAACCTCCAATGGGACTCAGCTCAGTTTCTCCAAGAACTGTCAATTTTACAGCAATTTTTTAACCAACCTGTCTAGGAAAACCCAGATCAACATCCAACATTTCCTTTCACATGGAAACATTCAGAAAAGATTATACATCTAATCAGTGATTTAGAAATTTTATAAAGGGGAGAAAGGGGGAAAATTTTTTACAAGGCTGTTATATTTTTAGAATATGCAGACTTTTTGGAAATGTAAGTAATTCTATTTATTATCTCAATAACTTTATTGAATTCAGCATTTATAAGATACAAAGAAAAAAGATTGAGCTATTAATGTATGTGATATTTTCTTTAAATAAAGTTGCATCATAGCTAAAAATATGTATCTGTTCCAATTTTTTAAGGCTAAGTGTCCAAAACATTGGAAACGAGGAATATGAGTCTGCTAGATTAATGATTAGGGAATTAATCAATAACTCACATTAGAATTTGAAATTTGTTCAAGTATGTAGGAAATATTTATTTGGGCTTGAAAATTAAGAAGTTTTAATTGTTGAGGATTAAGAGAAGCGAGATATAATGAAGACTAGAAGTCACTTGGCAAACCTCTGGGGACTGGAAAAGAATTAAAGTGAGTCTCAATTGAGGATACCAAATTTAATCTATCATATAATGCTAAGTTCTTAAGTATTTCTACTGAATAAGAGGAATTTTCTCTGATTTGGATGTGTTTCTGGTTGAGATTTTGTGCAAGTCTTGAGCATTCTTCAGATCTCCATGGAAATAAAATCCGCTTAAAAGAACCTTCATTATCAATTTTGGTGTCTGAGGAACATTTGACATTTTTGAAAAGGTTCTCATAGGTTCACCACTTGGAAGTTGTTTAAGAAGGTGAGTTTGGTTAAAAGTATTCTGAAAAAGATTGTCAAATTTATATAAGCTTGTGTAGAAAATAAGATAAAAATATTAGTTCTTACTTTCTTTTTTATTTTATATTAATACTTTCTTATTTTAGCTATCTCACGGAAACTATCAGAATCCTTTCCAAGTCTTAATTTATCAGCATAACCTATAAATTAGCGGTGAAGAACACCCATTTGATTTAGGTAGGAAATATGAGTAGAGTCCATTGAATAAGAAACCAAATAATTAGTTTCCAAAGCTTTATCCCAGTGCTTAATGAAAATTTTTGCCAAAACTTGATTCTAATCGTGAAACCAATCAAGATTCCAAGCAAAAATTTTTCCAGGAAAGTTGCATTGATGAAGAAAGTGGATAAAAGCATTGTGGAATATAGCAGGGATTTTTTCAGAAACACAGTAATTTTGTTCAGGATATGGAAAATTAATATCAATGTTGAGAGAGCTTTTATTGAACAATGAAAACCTATGTAGTTGTTCTTTGGTGGGGTTCAGCTTCCATTCATTAGAATTAAGTGAAATATTCAAAAGCACACAACAGAAATTGTAAATAGACCTGAAAAAATGAGAACTTGATTGAGGGAGTATCTCATTGAATCTTTTATTAAGTACACGGGTATTAGTAGGTATTTTTCCCTGAGGAGAATAAGAACAACTAGAGCTCATCATATACATTATGAAAGCAAAATGAACAAAAATATAAAATTTTGAAAGGATATGGCAACAAAAACACTACTATAATAAGTTTTTTACTTTGAAAATAATTCATAATGAAGAGTTGAGTGGACAGACAGATGAGCTTTCTCATGAATATCTTTCTTAATAAAATATGGATATCTATGTATGTTCATAATTAATTCAAAAGGAAATAACTCAGCTGTAATAGAAAATTATTGCATGTTAAACGGGTAAAAATATAATGCAGAATCATTTTGATTTTCCAACTTATTTTGATAATATTTTAATGCAAATAATGACCTTATTTGAGGTTGTTGATTGTGCTGACAAACTTATTTTAAAAATTTATATTAAAACCTTCTTAGTATGTATATAGTTTATTTACCAAGATTACATGGAAAACATACCAATTTTTCAGAGTTTGGAATAAGCAACTTAATGTAAAATTCTGTTTTTTGAATTCTGCAAGCTTTACTTTGATGACCTCTTAGATTTGAAAATTCTAAAATAATATATTTTGTTGAAAAAATATTTATTTTTCAGACTGTAATTCTATATTGTGAAAAATAAATATTATAAATTTTTTATATCTTATAGTGATTATTAGTGAAAACCTTTCTGTTACTTGGCAGAATTTTATTAATGCAGGTTATTGTAGAAAAAAAATGCAACACTTAAATAACTTTATTATTATAAATTAAATGGTATTATTTTGATTCAAGTTATATCATTTTTTCTCCTATATTTAAAAATGCAATCAATTTGTATTCTCTTATAGTATTATGCTTTGTGAAAAATAAGCTGTTTGTTAAACATGTATGCAACATTGTAAAATGTAGCGAGTCTGAAACATTTTGCTGATGCATAGTATGGATACCTACTTAATGCATGGTTGATATGCATGAAACAAACATTCAAAGAAAGCCATGGTAACCAACTTGTTTATAAACTTATTGAGACGTAAAAATTAGCTTATTTTAGTAAGTGCTTTACAATAAATAAATAGTTAGTTCAATTGCTACCATCCAGTAACATATATCTTATATCCAGAAGTCTTAAAATGCCACCATTTTTTCACGTTTGTAAATGTGTAGTGCTTGTATGCTCATCAAGAAAGCATCAGACCTCATTGGGAAGCTTTGAAGTTGGTGTAGCTTTCAAAACATCTCAGTCATACCCCAAACATGAAGAGGAAAGAAATTGCAAACACAGATGGTTGGTACATCCAGCGCTTCACCTAACTTAGGATTCAATATCCAAGATCTTGTAAGACATAAATATTTGGTAAATAAGGAGAAATTATTTTTCAAATAATCTCAATTTTTTTTCTTTGCTTAGGGGCAGCCTGTTTTGGAAACAATTCAATCTCTACTATGGTCAAACAATTTGAATTTGGAAGAGCTTTATAGCCAAAAATTTATGTGGCAAGCAGCAAAACTTTTTCTTATACATCATTTAAGAAAAGAAGGTTGTGCTGATTTTTTGCATGATGAATTCAACAAACTCAAACTTCTTAGTGATGTAGGTAAACTAGAAGCTAGCAGAATCATCAGCCTGATTCCCCTTTCTATAGAGACATTTTTTAGTCAATTGCAAATCAATCAATTATTTGTCACCAAGACATGCTGTGCTAAGTGCTTTGCTCTTTATGAGTGTATCCCCAAACACCAATAATCAATCTTATCTTGCACTCAACCTTTTTATTTATCCTCAAAGTGCTATTTGAAATATTTAGGACAGAGAGAAGAAACTGTCAATTGTGATGAGATTTTGTATTTGGCTAAGTACAAAAAATAAGAATCAATCTACCATCCTCGTAAAACATTTCATCACAACAGTTTGGTTGAATGGCTTTCAGGAAAGCTTAAACTAATCTAATTTGAGACACTGATTGAGAAAAAAAATGATTTTCTAGAAAACATGGAAAGGGATGTGATGAAAGATGTATATGATGGTTTTATATGGAAAGATTTTCCAGATATTTCTATGACTCAAAATAAAAGTGTTGATGAATATACAAAAACACGAGGTAATTTAATGTTTAGTTTATTTATTGACTGGTTTAGGCTGGGTGGCAATTGTATTGGAGGTCATCAGAAATCTGTGGTTAATATCTTGTTGGTGTGTATGAACTTGCCTACAGAAGATTGATACAAAAACAAAAATATATTTTTGTATGCTATTATTCCTGGTCCAACTGAGCCAACAAGTGAAAAAATAAATCATCTTCTGAAGACTCTTTTCAATGAACTAAAGACTCTATGGGATGGAATATTTATTGAAAAAACACCTCACTATCCACAAGGCCAAAAAATAAGGACTGCATTATTCTCTTTAATAGGAGACATTCCAGGGATGCGAAAGATTGCTGGTTTTGCAAGTCACTCAGCCACTGAGCTCTGCTCTGTCTGTCATATTTCAAAAGATGAAGTTGGTAAGCATCAAGTCAAAAAATTTTCCTTATGTACTCACAAGGATCATATGCACTGGGCAGAGAAGTGGAAAAAGTGTCAGTCACATTGGGAGCAGGTATCTATTGCTAGGAGTCATGGGGTTTGATGGAGCGAGCTGAATAACCTTGTATATTGGCATCCTATAGAATATTGCTCAATTGACTTGATGCATTCACACATGCTTTGAAATCTTAAAGATCACAGTCTAAGTTATTATCAAATAAAAAATGTCGCAATTGACCTAGAAAAAAAGCTGACAAAGGAAAAAAATTGGCATGTAAGAAGAGATGATGATGATTCACGTTCTGATGTATTTCTAAATAAGCAATATAAAAAACTTAGAAGCAGCTTAATCAGCACTGATGCCAATAATATTGAACCAGTGGGACAGCATAAAATTCTATGATATACAAGTACAACGAGACCGTCACAAACATATCTTAGAATGGATAGTTGAAGAGCTGAATTGGAAGGATCAAACAGCAGGACAAATTCATCAAGTTCTGAACATCACTTTTAAACCTTAGAGTTTGGCTCTGAACATGCTTTTGAAAGTGGAAGTTGAAATTTGACCTATAACTTAAGGCAAAAAAGTATTAGTATATCTGAAAGTGAAAGATCTAATTCATCCCTTGAGACTATTAGAAGTAAGGAAGATAAAAAGAAGGGCAAAGAGAAAGAAAGAGAAAGAACTAGAAATCCACAATTGTCAGCCACTGAGCTAGAGGCAGTGTGGAATGTGATTGAGCAAAAAAAAAACCTTCCTGGATTTCACAAGTGCCAAAACAAGTAGGAGCTAAAAAGTCAGGTTCCCTCAAAGCTGCAGAGTGGCATGTACTTTATACTGTTTACTTTATTTTGTCACTTATCCCCCTTTGGGTAGAAAAAATAAATCAAGCCAAGACATCAGTGACGTCAGACCACAAACCTAGAGAATATTATCTTCTCAAATCACTCACCACTTTAAGTTCAATTACTAACTTTTTGACTTTAAAAAATGTGTCCACCGATGAAGTTTATGAATTAAAACAACTGTTATTAGAGTATCTTAACTTCTTGGAAGAAGGTTGGAAAAATATCAGCTTTAAGCCAAATCTGCATTTCACTCAACATTTTCCAGAAATGATTAAACGTTTTGGTCCAATCATAGGTATGGCTACTTGGGCTTCTGAAAGAGTTAATGGTATATTATCGGAAATTCCAAACAATCATCATCCAGGTATATAGTTTGGTAATTGGGTGCTTAAAAATTGAAATGAGCTAATTTATTTTTATTGAACATAAAAGAAATACCACAGACCATGCTCAAGCACTGGCATTGGAAGTCTAGGGTATTGGAACTAGGTGAAGCTGAAGATGATGCTCAGTATGGATCTAATATTGAAAAAATTGAGCACAATACAAAAAAAGACATTTCCATTTAACTGAGGCATTATTTACTAAATGGGTAAGGGCACACTTAAGAAAAGGGACATCTAAATGGGCTTTGTTAAC
The DNA here is from genome assembly GCA_030280995.1 of Hemileia vastatrix. Taxonomy (NCBI): domain Eukaryota; kingdom Fungi; phylum Basidiomycota; class Pucciniomycetes; order Pucciniales; family Zaghouaniaceae; genus Hemileia; species Hemileia vastatrix. The sequence goes on along the minus strand of JASXTE010000004.1, from coordinate 22,579,016 downwards.
ATCAGAGAAGGTAGGAGACCAGGTAGTTCAAAATATAACAAGCATATTGGTCCATGGAAAGCGTTATATGACTCATGTCCAGAATCCTGGGAATTCTACCATTGAATTCTACTTTGAAATATTGATCAGCTTTTTAGTTCAAAGGACAATAATAAAAAGTCTATTTACTTGTTAGTCCATTTAAAGAGCTTATACCAGAAGATACAAAAAAGGATCTTTATGAGGTGTTTCCACAAGTGAATTGCCATTTAGTAAGAGTATAAAAAGCAACACAAATTGTGATTAATCAAGATTCAATTATTGGAAATGCCGCCACTTTACAGCACCAAAGGGGAATGTTTAGAATAAAGTACGATGTTATCACTGCTGTTGGACTTCAGACACTAGTAAGTAAAAAATTATACAACATGGACATTTTATTTTCATTATTATGTTTGAAATTATTTAGGATTGGTAAGAATTTAGAGGATTTGGAGAGTTTGTAATAGATCTTTGGAACAGCTAGATGCAAGATTAATAAATAAAACTTTTTTAGATTTTGCCTAAATGTTTAAGCAAACAATAACAAAGAGGGCCTCTTTTACGGTTTAGAAACCCTGCTATTAATGAGTGACATTTTATTATAAATGTAATTCAAAGTAAATGGAATTCAATGTACTATACAAAGTCTACCTATACTTGAAAAATATTAAAAATAGTGCTGAACCAGGGTTTAAAAATCTAAGGACCATATTTTTCAAGCCAATAAAACTGAGTTTTCCACTAATTTTTTGGCTTGAATATTTTATTCATTAAACTCACAATTAAAATGTATAACTAAATTCTCCTTAATATTATCTTGTCTATATTCTGGAAGTTAAAAATTTTTGTTTGGTTTTTTATAAAGCACAGAATGTCTAATACTGGTGATGCCATGCAGGTTGATCCTCCATTAGCAAGTCATGTTGGAGGGCAAAATAATCCTCCCCCTCAAAATCCTAGAATGCCTCATTCAGGTCCTGCTCCCCCTGAAAATTTTAGTGAAAATCCAGGTAAACCCAAACCTCCTCCTCAGTCTTCATCAGATTACCAAATTTGATCATATTATTGCTCTTCTAATATCGCAAATACAGATGGTCAATCTGCACCTGGTAATTTTCAGCAGCAAGCAGAAAATGTAGGTAATGATTGGGCTAGTATGTTGTTGAATCAGTTTCTTGGAAGTGGTGGGGGATCCACTTCTACTAACCCAGCAGCCAGTACCAGTGGACCTGGTGAGTAAACTTTTTCAACATGCTTTTATGTTTTAAAATATGTTTACCAATTTTTATTTTCAAAACTTTGAAGTTAATCCCTCTCCTATAATTAGAGCTACTGATCAGCACAGAATACTTGATTCTGAGTCACTTCAAAATGACCAAAACTTACAAATGGTTAGAAGCATAGTTACGAGGTGTGATGCACCAAGGAGCTCAGATTCTATTAACTGAAATATCTATCACTTTTTGAAGTTCTGTCTTGGTGGACCCATTAATGTATCTGAATTTCCTATAGGCTTAACAAATGAAGAACTTACAGATTGAAAAAATTGTCATGAGTACAAGCTATTGACAATTGAAACAGCATTAAAACAGGTTCAAAATGCACCGCAGGAAACTTCAGCTTCTGATCGTCAATTTATTTTAAAAAATACTGCTATATTCTTACGTTACAAAATTTATCTACCAACTTTTATTTCAACACCTGAGCCCCAAGGACTAAAGGGAGGAGCTTCTGCACTGATCTCTGTAAAACAAAATTTGGAACGAGAGCTTCAAGAGAAAGGATTTTGTTGACTTACTTTTGATTGGAACTGTCAAAATTTTTCTGAGTCACTATGGAATCAAGTAATGGGGAGTGTAGTATCAGACAATTGTACTAAGTGGCTCTCAACATTGAAAAATATCAATTCAGCAAAACTCAGGTTTACACCAATCATTGTTGATAAATGGGTGGTCAACAAGGGAAAAGATATTTGAAAGGTGGCTGGTCAAAACAGTGAGGTGATTGAGGCAAGTAGAAAGGAAAAGAGATCAAGATCACAGATAAAACGTTATCAAACAAAGGTATTTATTCAAAGAATAATAACTAAAGAAAGTGTTTTACTAATTTTATTTTATTTTATATTTCAAAAAACTGCTATGACATGGCAAGAAAAAAGTTCTTTGATCAGCCAGGCTTTGTAGCACTTTTTCATGATACAAGTTTCATTTCTGATTTAGAAGAAGCCCCACCTGATCCAGAAGAGAATTGTCCTAAACAAGTAGTTCCTGGATGGAGAAATTGAAAATTGATGAAATTTTAGATAAAATGGAAAACTTAACTAAAAGGACGGCCCATTCAAATTTTGAAATGGCTTCAATGAAGAAACTTTATGATTGCTCAACTAGAAAGACAGCTTCAACAGATGGTACATTGAATGTGCCCAAATTTCTGCCAAAAAACTGCTATTCACCTGGATATTTAGCAAATTTGTCGGTTAATAAGAGGGAGTTACTTGAGGTTTGAGAAGATATAGATTTCACCAAAGTTAATGAAGCACTAGATTGAGCAGCAGCACCTTAAATTTTTTACCCCACTGGTAACCATGTATATAGAGTGATAGTAATCATTTTTTAAAAATAACATTATTATTCTTTCTTATAAAAAATTCCAATTGATGTATAAGATAAAAGAGAGCAAAAGAATTAACAATTATAAAAATATTGAGGATAGAAAAACAGATATATATTTTTTTAAACTTTAAGACATGATAATCATTTTTATTAAATAAATGTGAAATTTTTTTATGTACAATATATGAACTTGAAATAAATTAAATTGAATTTCTTCTCAGATACTTACAACAAGATCAAATTAAAGCCTAAAACAAGAATATAATTAGACTCTGAATTTTAATTTAAAATACCTGTTTTTCAATAATTATAATTGCTTTTTTATTGGCTAAACGCCACCAATGATAACTATAAAAATGCACATGTGAAAAAGTTTATGAAAGTGAACACCATCCCTCACCAAAAAAGAAACATCATTAAAGGCACTCAATAATTCATTACCATAGTTAATAAACAAAATATATACAAAAATTTAAAGAATTCAACTGATGGGAATTCATTTTCACAAGGATCTTAAGAAAAAATAATTATTTAAAATATCACTTATTGCAACAATAATTGAAAATTATTAATCATTAAAAACAAAACAATCATCAATTTATATTTGGTTTTCATGCCTTAATAAAATAAAAGATACTTTAATAACATGTAATTGATAAACATACTTCAGTAGAATTTAAGTATTTTTCTATGTGTCCAGTACAAGTTTGGCCAAACTTGTGCTGGACACTCTGGCCAAGACAAGTGACAAACAATTGCAAGGATAACCAAAAAAAATGGCCCATATAATTAAGATAATTGATGGAATCAAATTGTTTTTTGGTAAATTTGTCCAGCACAAGTTCCGCTGAACTTATGCTGGACACTTTGGCCAAGACAAGTGACTAAAAATTGCAAGGAAAACTAAAAAAAAAATAGCCCATAAAATTAAGATAATTGATGGCATCAAATAGTTTTTTGGTAAATATGTCCAGAAAAAGTTTGGCCAAACTTATGCTGGACACCTTTACAACTTGAAGTTGGTAAGGTGCATTTTTTTAAGAGAAGTGAGGTTTTCCTCATAAAAGTGTCCAGCACAAGTTCGGCCGAACTTCTCCTGGACACTTTTACAAAAAAAAAAATTTATGCCATCAAATATCTTCATTTTATAGTGTATTTTTATTTAATTTCCTTGAAGTAATAAGTTACTGTCCATGACCAAAGTGCCCAGGACAAGTTCAGCCAAACTGATGCTGGACACTTTTCTAATTTGAAGTTGGTAAGGTGAATGTTTTTTTAAGAGAAGTGAGGTTTTCCTCATAAACGTGTCCAGCACAAGTTTGGCTGAACTTGTGCTGGACACTTTTACCAAAAAAAATATTGATTTCATCAATTAACTTCATTTTATAGCCTATTTATTTTTGGTTTTCCTTGCAATTTTTAGTCACTGGTCTTGGCCAAAGTGTTTAGCACAAGTTCAGCCAAACTGATGCTGGACACTTTTCCAATTTGAAGTTGGTAAGGTGCATGTTTTTTTAAGAGAAGTGAGTTTTTCCTCATAAAAGTGTCCAGCACAATTTCAGCCGAACTTGTGCTGGACACTTTTACCTAAAAAAATATTGATTTCATCAATTAACTTCATTTTATAGCCTATTCACCACGGGAAATCTGGGGGTGAACTGCTAGCAGTTCCCTCTATTTGAAACTATCAGGAATTTTTCACAAAACTGTTGGGAAACCATCCTGAAACTGTCAGAAAGATGTTTTTAAATCTGATGAAAAAACATTGAAAAAATAAACTGTCACAGATTGAATCCAGAACAATCTCTCCTTGAGCAGAGCTTAAGAACCACATTGAACATCAGTTAATCTCAGGCTTGGCAAAAGGTTGATTAAAATCACTTAGCATACCTTAATATTCAAATATTAAACTTGAATATATGTTGCGTGTATGATATAGATGCATATGCATTTGAATTTGCATGGTGGATACTTATTGCATGCTAAAAATTGATGTGAAATGCCTATCCAAAGTGTATGCATAATGACTATGAAGAATAAACATGCATAAAAAATATGCATAGTGATTATGCATAAAAAATATGCATATTGAATATGCATTAAAAATATGCAAATTGAATATGCAAAAAAAAAGTGCATATATGTATATGAATAAAATATATTAATATGCATATAAATCTGTATAATGAATATGCATACTAATATGCATAAATATGCATAATGATTGAAAAATGCAAAAAAATGATGCTTAACGAGTATATTTTATGCATAAATAGAAATATGCAATATGAATTCATATTGCATATAGATAACACTGGCAAACCATTTTGACCAAAACTCATACTAAATTGTCATTCTGGACTAAAGTTGTGAGGGAATGAAGAAAAACAGTCCGACGTTAGAAAAATGCTACATGCACTCATTTTGTAGCAGAGCAAATGAGAAGTGCTGAATTATGGTTGGTGCCCATAATTTAGTATGATATCATAATTTTATTTAATTGTTTTCAATATTGAAAAGACTTTAGGTCGGTTGGTATGGATCTAGCTGTGCCAGGATCTATTCTAATTATTTTAACAATTTCTTAATAATTAACGGGCTTTAATACAAAAACAGGTTGTATTTTTTGTGGGATATTGGATATGATAAAGTCTTTTGTAAAAAAAACTTATACTGTTTAAAAATATTCCTGAATCAGATGTGGGATAATCACTACAAAAAATTGTAGTACTGTGGGCAATAAAATATATGCACAAGCAGTAAAGAAAGGACTGAGTGAACCCATTTTGTGCAGTGGGAATCATTAGAGTGGAATTGTGGATGAAAAATATAATTCATTATTACCATTTTATTTAATCAAAAAATTTATAATATTAAAAAGAACTATTGATTAATTGGTATTTGACCGTTGTGCCTCACTCATATTTATCATTTGATTGATTTTTTGTCACCATTATGTTATTAATATTATAAGTATAGCAAATACTCGTGTGCCCAACGCATACCGGGTGATGTTACACCTTTTATAATATTATTAAATAAAGGCAAAAAAATATGAAAATGATTTGTTTTACAAAAAATAAATTGATATCAAAAAGCAATATGAGGGATAAAAAGGTAAAATTAAAGGGATCAAATATGAAATAAAAAATTAAAGTGAAATTCCTCCCATCAAGAGCAAGTAGACATGATGGGGTGAACGCCCACCAGTGGCACTAAACTTGGACTATAATTTCTCTTTTGAAAAAATAAAAAAAATCCACTGGAGCTTTACCAAAACTTCAGGATGACAATTTTGCAATATCAAACAAGTTCTAGTGCAATTATTGAAGAAAAATTCATTTTCATTGCAATAGAGAGAATTGATCACATCAGACTGCATGTGACCAAAAGTGTCCAGCACAAGTTCAGCCAAACTTGTGCTGGACACTTCTATGATGGAGAGTGGCTGGGTTAGAATTTTTCTTCAGTTCATCTGGTATTTCTTATAAACATGTCCACTGGTATTTGATCTTTGTGCCTCACTCATATTTATCATTAGAATGATTTTTTGTCACCATTATGTTTTAATATTATAAGTATAGCAAAAACTCATTTGCCCAACGCATACTGGATGATGTTACACCTTTTATAATATTATTAAATAAGGTAAAAAAATATGAAAATGATTTGTTTTAGAAAAAATAAATTGATATACAAAAGCAATATGAGGGATAAAAAGGTAAAATTAATCTCAAAGAGATCAATTATGAAAAACAAAATACTAGTAAAATTGTTGCTCTCACGAGCCAGTAGAAATGTTGAAACAAATGGGAGCCATCAGGGCTAAATTGTAATAAGTGACCTTTTTTTTAAAGATAAAAAATTATACACCTGAGGTTGGGAAGAATAATAGGTGGATGATTCAGCTAAACAAAACTACTTGTAGTGAAGTTTAATAAAAAAATGTTTTTTGTTGCCATATAGAGAATTGATCCCCTCTGACTGCACGTGACTAAAGGTGTCCAGCACAAGTTCGGCCGAACTTGTGCTGGACACTTTTATGATGGAGAGTAGCTTGGGTGGAAATTTTCTTCAGTTCCTTCATCTTGTATTTCTCATAAACATGTCTACTGGTATTTGATCAGTCTGTATCTTTCATATTTATCATCCAATTAATATTTTATCACCATTATATTATTAATGTTATTAGTATAGCAAAAACTTGTGTGCCAAATGCATACCATGTGAAGTTATACCTTCAATAATTTTTTAAAATAGATGTAAATAAATATGGAAAGGATTAGTTTTACAAAAATTAAATAGAAATTTAAAAGTAAAAAGAGGAATAAAAGAGTAAAATAAAAGTCAAAGAGTTCAAATATGAAAAAAATACTGGTAAAATTCCTGCTATCAAGAGCCAGTAGAGGTGTTAAAGCAAATGGGAGCCATCAGGGCTTAATTGTAATAAGTGACAATTTCTTTAAAGATTAAAAATTATACACCTGAAATTGGGCAGAACAGCAGGTGGATGATTAAGCTAAACCAAACTACTTCTAGTGAAATTTGAAAAAAAAAAATTTTGTTGCCATACAGAGAATTGATCCCATCTGACTGCACATGACCAAAAGTGTCCAGCACAAGTTTAACTGAACTTGTTCTGGACATTTCTATGCTGGAGAGTGGCTGGGGTAGAATTTTTCTTCAGTTCATCTGGTATTTCTTACAAACATGTCTACTGGTATTTTTTCTTTGTGCCTCACTCATACATATTGTTTGATTAATTTTTTGTCTTAATTATATTTTTAATTATATAAGTATAGCAAAAAATTGTGTGCCAAATGAATACTGAGTGATGTTACACCTTTTAAAATATTATTAAATAAATGTATAAAAATATTAAAATAATTTATTTTCAAAATTATTAATTGATATCTAAAAGCAATATGAGGAATAAAAAATTAAGTTAAAGGGATCAAATATGAAAAATGAAATACAAGTATTATTCCTAATATCAAAGGCCAGTAGAGATGTTGAAGTAAATGAGAGCCATCAGGGATAAATTGTACTAAATTGACTGTTTTTTAAAGATAAAAAATTGTGTACCTGTGGTTTGGATACACTCTAGGTGGATAATTCAGCTATATCAAACTACATCTAGTGAAGTTTCTTATAAAATATTTTTTTTCATTGCCATAGAGAGAATTGATCCCATCTGACTGCACCTGACCAAAAGTGTCCAGCACAAGTTCGGCCAAACTTGTGCTGGACACTTTTATGATGGAGAGTAGCTAGGGTGCAGGTCTTCTTCAGTGCAACTGTTATTTTTTTAAAACATGTCAAATGGTATTTGATCTTTCTGTGTTATTCATATTTTATTATCTGATTAATTTTTTGTCATTAGAATATTATTAATTTTATTAGTATAGAAAAAACTTGTGCGCCAAATGCATGCCATGTTATATTACACCTTTTACAATATTCTTAAAAAATGTTAAAAAAATATGAAAATGATTTCTTTTCCAAAATTATAAATTAATATCCAAATGAAACAAAGTAAAGTAAAAGAGATCAAATATGAAAAAGACAAATTCAAGAAAAATTCCTGCCTTCAAGAGCCAGTAGAGGTGTTGAAACAAATGGGTGCCATCAGGGCTAAATTTGATAAAATTTAATTTTTTTTAAAGATAAAAAATTTTTCACCTGAGGTTTGGAAAAACTAAAGGTGGATAATTCAGCCATACCAAGCTACTTCTAATGTAATTATTTAGCATTTTTTTTAATTTGATTTCCACAGAGAGAATTGATCCCATCTGACTGCACCTGAACAAAAGTGTCCAGCACAAGTTTGGCTGAACTTGTGCTGGACACTTTTATGATGGAGAGTAGCTAGGGTGGAAGTGTTTCTCAGTACATCAGTTTTTTGTTTTTCACATTTCTATTGAGTTTTTAACTTTTTTTTATCATTCATATTTATCTTTTAATTAATTTTTTGTCACCATATATATTATTAATGTTTCTAGTATAGCAAAAACCTGCATGCCAAATGCAAAATTGGTGATGTTACAACCTTAATAATATTAATATATAAAGTTAAAAAAATATGAATATGTTTAGTTTTTAAAAAAATAAATTGATATTTAAAATTAAAAAGAGAAATAGAAAAGTAAAATGAAAATAAATGGGATCAAATATGAAATAAAAAATTCAAGTAAAATTTTTACTATCAAGAGCCAGAAGTGGTGTTGGGACAGTTGGGGACCCCTAGGTCAAGACTTGGTCTAAACTTACTTTTATGTATAGCTAACAAATTTTGACCTGAGTTTTGGACAGACTTCCAGGGGACAATTTTACATTATTAAACATTCTTTACTTCAATAATTGAGTGAAATATCATTTTTATTGCCATAGAGAGAATTTATCTCATATGACTTCATGCAACCAAAAGTGTCCAGCACAAGTTCGGCCGAACTTGTGCTGGACACTTTTATAATTGAGAGTAGGCATACAGCAAATCTTCTTAAACTCAAATGGGATTTCTTATAAACATTTCCACTGGAATTTGATCTTTCTGTGTCATTTAAATTTACCATTTGATTAATTTTTTGTCATCATTATATTATTAACGTTATTACTATAGTAATAACTTGTGTGAAAAATGCATACCAGGTGGTGTTCCACCTTTAATAATATATTATTAAATAAAGGTATAAGAGTATGAAAATTATTTTTTTTTTAAATTAAAAATTGATATCCAAAGCAATATGAGCAATAAAAATGAAAAATAAAAGGGATAAAATAAGAAAAAAAAATCTAAGGAAAATTCCCACTATCAATAACAAGTAGAGGTGTTAGATCAAATGTGCACCACCAGGGCTAAACTTGGACTATATTTTCTTTTTTGTTAAACCAAAGAAAGTGTCCTGATGAGTTTTGAAAATTCATCAGGAGGACATTTTGGCAATATCAAACTACTTATTGTGCAATGATTGAGCAAAATGTCATTTTCATTTCCATAGAGTAAATTTATCCCATCTGACTGCATGCAACCAAAAGTGTCTAGCACAAGTTCGGCCAAACTTATGTTGGACACTTTTATGATGGTGAGTATCTAGGGTGCAGGTCTTCTTCAGTTCATCAGGTATTCCTTATAAACAAATACACTTGTATAAGTTCTTTCTGTGTCAATCATATTTATCATTTGATTCATTGTTTTTCACCATTATAATATTAATGTTATTAGTATTGAAAAAACTTGTAAGCCAAACGCATACTGGGAGATGCTACATCTTTCATAATCTTATTAAATAAAAGTAAAAAAAATATGAAAAGTATTAGTTTTACAATAAATAAATTGATATTTGAAAGGGAAAACAGGAATAAAAAAGTAAAATAAAAGTGATTAAATATGAAATTAAACATTAAAATAAAATTTCTGCCATCAAAGATAATTTGAGTTTTCAGACCAAATTTGCACCACCAGTTCTAGATTTGGAATATGTTTTCTTATTTTTAAAATTAATAAAAGTGTCCACCTGAGGTTTTCCAAAAAATCAGGAGGATAATATAGCAGTATAAAGCTACTTCTTGTGCAATGATTGAGCAGAAATTCATTTTAACTTCCATTGAGTAAATTTATCCCATCTGACAGCATGCAACCAAAAGTGTCCAGCACAAGCTCAGCTGAAATTGTGCTGGACACTTTTATGATGGGGAGTAGCTAGGGTGCATGTCTTCTTCAGTTAATCTTATATTCATTTTAAAAATGTCTATGGGTATTTGATCTTTCTGTGTCATCCATATTTATTATTTGATTATTTTTAGTCATCATTATATTATTAATGTTTTTAGTAGAGAAAAAACATGTGTAGTGAATGTACACTGGATGATTTTACAAATTTGATAATATTATATAATAAATGTAAAAAAATGTGAAAGTTATCAGTTTCACCAAAATAAAATTGATATTTAAAAGCTAAAGGATAAATAAAAGGGTAAGATTAAAATTAAAGAGATCAAACATGAAATAAAGATATTAAGTATAATTTCTGCTATCATGAGCCAGTAGAGGCTTCAGAAAAAATGGGCAACATCATAGATAAACATGGATCAAATTTACTTTTTACCAAAGGAAAAAATTGTCTACCTTAGGTTTGGACAAACTTTCAGGGGACAATTTGTCTATATAAAACTACTTTCAGTGCAATGATGGAGTGATAATCCAGTCTCATTTCCATAAAAAGAATTTATTGCATCTGACGGCATTCAACCAAAAGTGTCCAGCACAAGTTTGGCCAAACTTGTGCTGGACACTTTTATCATGAAGAGTAGCCAGGTTGCAAGTCATTTTTAATCATCTGAAATTTCTTATAAATATTTCCACTGTTATTAAATCTTTGTGCCTCACTCATATTTATCAATTGATTAATTTTTTGTCACCATTATATTATTAATATTATCAGTATAGCAAAAACTTGTGTTCCAAATGAATACTGGGTGATGTTACACCTTTTATAATATTATTAAATAAAGGTAGAAAAAATATGAAAATGATTTATTTTACAAAAAATAAACTTCTATCCAAAAGCAATATGAGAGGAATAAAGTAAAATAAAAGAAATCAAAGATGAAAATTAAAATCCAAGTTAATTTCCTGCCATAAACAGAAAAAAGAGATGTTGAATCAAATTAGCACAATCAGGGCTAAACTTGCACTAAATTTTCTATTTTGTAAAAATAAAAAAAAATTCACTTGAGCTTTGCCAAAATTCAGCATTAAAATTTTGCCATATCAAACTACTTCTAGTGTAATTTTTTATCAAAAATTTATCTTCATTTCCATAGAGAGAATTGACCCCAACTGACTGCACCTGACCATAAGTGTCCAGCACAAGTTTGGCCGAACTTGTGCTGGACACTTTTATGATGGAGAGTAGCTAGGGTAGAATTTTTCTTCAGTTCATCTAGTATTTCTTACAAACATGTCTACTGGTATTTTATCTTTGTTCCTCACTCATAAATATCATTTGATTAATTTTTGGTCGCCATTATATTATTAATTTTATAAGTATAGATAAAACTCATGTACCAAATGCATACCAGGTGATGTTATGCCATTTATAATATTATTAAATAAATGTATAAAAATAAGAAAATAGTTTATTTTAAAAATTATTAATTGATATCCAAAAGCAATATTAGGAATAAAAAATTAAGTTAAAGGGATCAAATATGAAAAAAGAAATCCAAGTAATATTCCTACTATCAAAGGCCAGTAGAGGTGTTGAAGTAAATGACAGCCATCAGGGATAAATTGTACTAAATTGACTTTTTTTTTAAGATTAAAAATTGTGCACCTGTGGTTTGGATGAACTCTAGGTAGAAAATTTGGCTATGTAAAACTACTTCTAGTGAAGTTTTTTATCCAAAAAATTTTTTTCATTTCCATAGTGAGAATTGATCTCATATGAATGCAAATGACCAAAAGTGTCCAGCACAAGTTCGGCCGAACTTGTGCTGGACACTTTTTTGATGGTGAGTATCTAGGGTGCAACTCTTCTTCAGTGCAACTGGTATTTTTTTAAACCATATCCACTGGTATTTGATCTTTCTGTTTTATTTATATTTTGTCATTTGATCAATTTTTTGTTACCAGTATATTATTATTTCTATTAGTATAGCAAAAAAACATGTGCCAAATGCTTACAGAATGATGTTAAACCTTTAATAATTTTATTAAATACAGGTAAAAAATTATGAAAATGATTTGTTTTACATAAAATTAATTGATATCTAAAAGAAAAAAAAAGGATAAAAAGAAATAGGTTGAATAATAGGGATTTTATATGAAATTTAAAATTCAAGCTAAATGCCTACTTTCAAGGCTCAGAAGAGGTGTTGGATAAAATAGGCATCATTAGGAATAAAATTTTACTTAATTTGATTTTTTGAAAAACTAAATTAAGTTTTCAACTGATTTTTTTCCAATATTTAGTTGGACACTTTATCTATATCAAATTACTTCTAGTACCATGATTGACCAAATTAAATCCTCATTTCCATATGCAGAATTGATCCCATGTTGCTGGACCAGGCCAAAGGTGTCAACCACAAGTTTGAGAATTCTTCTGGTGGACACTTTTATGATGGACAGTAGTAGGGTGCAAGTCTTCTTTAGTTAATCTAGTATTCCTCATAAACATTTCCAACTTATTTTTGGCCAAAAATCAGGTGGAAAGTTTTACAATATAAAATTACTTCTAATGCCATGATTGACTAAAAATTGATTCTCATTGCCATATAGAGAGTTGATCCCATATGAATGGATCTGGCAAAAGTGTCACCACAATTTTTGATAAACTTAAGTTTGAAAATTTTATGATGGAAAGTAATTGCAAGTCTTCTTCATTTCATCAAGTAATCCTCATAAAAATTTCCACCTGTATTTTGGCCAAACTTCAGGTGGAAACTTTGGCCATATTAAATAAATTCTAGCTCCATGTTGATAAAAAACTGATACTTATTGCCATATATAGATATTAAACCCATCAGACTGTGCCTTTCCAAAAGTGTCTACCTGAATTATGGCTAAACCTCAGTTGGACACTTTTATGATGCAGAGTAGCTAGGGCAAAAGTATTCTTCAGTTAATTTGGTATTCATAATATATTTATCCTCCTGAAGTTTAGCCTAACTTGAGGTGGACAATTTCGGAAAGCACCAGTTAGTCACTATCCATCAAAAAAGTGTTCACCAAATTTTTGGCTAAACTTGTGGTGGACCCCTTTTATCAGCCACAGTCAGAGGAGATCAACTCTTTAGATGGGAATGAGGATGATTTTTTTGTCAATCATGGAAATAGAAGTAGTGTGATGTGGCCAAATTACCCCCCTGAAAGTCAGACAAACCTCAGAAGGACACTTTTTAGCAGGAAGTAACTGAGAAAGATTCATTTATCAGAAGGAAAATCTTTTATTGGATAGATGCCAAGGTTTCATACTTGTGTATTATGGTCAGTATTAATTTTGAAAGTGTCTGTCCAAGCAATTTCATTGCCCATCATGACACATTTTGTTTTAAATGTTTCAAACTGCGTGATACAGTATTAAGGTGTCACATAGTATAATTAAGTTCTATTAAGTGCCCTCCTATGATGCCTAAATTTTTAATTTAATATCTTACATAATAATTTTTTTTATATAAATTCATCAATATTTTATTTTATTATCAAATTTAATAGAGCAAGTATCCTGAATTATTATATATGCATAAGCTTAGGTTAGATCAATTTGTGCTCAATTTGTGCTCATCAGAGGACCAAAATCAAGTTCTGGAGGATCAACTTGTGCATAATTTGGAATCAGTTGATATTCTGTCTATAATCAATCTGAGAATAAATGTAAATCTAACTCTAATTTACTTATGTTTATAAATTATTCATAAACCTGGCATATTTAAGGGACACTGTAAATTTCAAGAGAGGGGATTGCTAGCAATACACCCCTAGATTTCCTGTGGTGATTGATTTTTGGTTTTCATTGCAATTTTTAGTCACTGGTCTTGGCCAAAGTGTTCAGCACAAGTTCGGCCGAACTTATGCTGGACACTTTTCCAATTTGAAGTTGGTAAGGTGCATGTTTTTTTAAGAGAAGTGAGTTGTTCCTCATAAAAGTGTCCAGCACAAGTTTGGACAAACTTGTTCTGGATACTTTTACTAAAAAAAAAATTTGATGCCATCAAATATCTTCATTTTCTAGCCTATTTTTATTTAATTTCCTTGAAGTAATAATTTAATGTCCATGACCAAGGTTTCCAGCACAAGTTCTGCCAAACTTATGCTGGAAACTTTTCTAATTTGAAGTTGGTAAGGTGCATGTTTTTTTAAGAGAAGTGAGGCTTTCCTCATAAAAGTGTCCAGCACAAGTTTGGCCAAACTTGTGCTGGACACTTTACTCAAAACAGTTTGATGGAATCAATTATCTACATATTCCTTACCATTGTCTTTTGGTAAAGAGGGAAACCTTTAGCTATTTGTTGTTTTTTTGAGTATATTATGAGTAGTTGATATTTCAATTTTAAGGTAAAAGAGCACAATATTTTTGGCGATTACTAGTAATTTATTTCCCTCAATATTTCTAAGATATTGGTTTTAATTTTTATAACACCTATTCCTAATATTCCTTTTTGATTTGATTATTTTTTTAGTCCTGATTTAAAGGTTTTTACTATTTTATCAACCAAGCTTTAAATCAATGTAAAAAATACCCTGATTAATCCTACTTTATTTTTTTGATTGTTCCTATTCAATAATAACACAATTTAGAAACATATATCCAGTATCTAGTTTCTTTTTCAACTTAGTTATCTCAGTAGAACATGTTCATCAATTGCTATTGAATGATGTTTACAGTAAGGAACCTTGTACAAATCTGTAAAATACTTTTAAAAAATTGTGACTTTGGTACTTGGTTATTGTATTTTATAAGGCAATAATTTCAAATAATTTTATACTATATTTTTATGCTAAGATTCTTAAGTGTTTCTATTTTCGATTTATTATATAAATTTAAATTAAACTAAGTTTAGACTAGGTTTGTGTCAGGGGGTGTCAGCGCAGCCCAAACAAGCTGCAACCATATAATAAATTAATTTTTTTAATAATGTTATATAATACTATTTAGTGTTAACTTTTTTTATCCCCTTTTTTTAAATTATCTTTTTTCTTTGTTTTTGTCCCCTATTTTTTATAACACATAAAGATGCCAAAATTTCAAATAATAGATCCCTTTGTCATATTGCATGATGGCAATATTTACAAATTAATTTAAATATTTAAATTAGTGAAGCTTACATTCTCAACTATTTACCCTTAGCGATTTTCAAATTGTAAATTGGACATTTTCTTTGTTTGTCATACTTTAAAGCCCCCAATGTTTATGTCTAGTTACTTCCCTTTTACTAATAACCCCATTATTATCATCAGACTAGTTTCCAATATGCTTGCTAGCTTGATGCTATTGTAAAAGAGCCCCTATCAAAAACCTGCTTTTGGTAATATATAAACCATCTTGTCTTGTTCCACATTTCTCAATTTGTTTATTTCTCTCAATTTTACTACTATTATCTTTTGGTTATCACATTTATCTGTGTTAGTACAGATTGAAATTACAAATAGTAATATATATTTTTAATCTCTTTATTACCTTGATATAAGAATTTTTTATTTTATTCAAGTAATAAGTCATTAAAATGCCTTGTGATAAACAGACACCTCCTTTATGTAAGATCTATTGCTTTATCTCTTATATCTTCTTAGAATAACTTTTCTTTCCCATTAATATATTTGATATATTAGCACCAAGTAGTTATTTGACAAAATCTCATCGGCATCCTCGATTTGAATCCTTCAAACTCAAGAAACAACCACCTCTAGGCATTTCTCTAAACCCCCCTTCTCTTGCCAACAAAAGGACTGAAACTACCCAATCTCAATATGGAAAGATACTTGAATTTGCTAAAGGCAAAACTGAAGAACTACTGTCAACTCTTAGCAAGAAGCCTCTGCCATATTATATTTCAAATGCCTACAACAATGTGCTTGAATACATTGATGACCTAGAAAAATGTTAGTAATTATTTTATATTAAATTATTTAAACTCAGAAAGATAGATTATTAACCCTTTTTCTTTAAAACTTATACAAATTCAGCTTATGAAAAAGGTATCATTCCTCCTGATGATATCATTATCATCAAAGATGATGATGATAATGAAATACCTGATGCTAAAGGCTATGCATCAACATCTCAAGGGGGAGATAAGACTATTCTTTGACTTTCAAAAAGAATGAGACTTTCTAGGGGCTCAAGTTTTGTCAGTGCTACTAAAACTCCTTCTGCCAAGGATTCCTCTTACTCAACATTTCAAAAATCTAAACAAACTAGCCAAAATGTGTCAAAAGGGTATGTCATTTCTTTCATGAGTAATAAAGCAATCAATTTTATATTAGTGTTTAAAGCTATCTCCAAATTTTTTACTTTCTTGTTTATTATTTCTTGTCTTTTTCTTATCTTTAAATCCAGCTCCAAAAACAACAATCACTCCAAAGCGTCAACTAATAGCAAATCTTGCTCTAATGAAGAAGAAGTAGAAGATGATGATGATGATAGTTTCGAAATATGAAGCTTCTCTAACTCAAAAAGATGATGAAGCTACTTCTTATGATGAGGTTGAGAAAAAACCCAATGAAGAAATTGATCCACCTATCCAGCCACACAAAAATACTTCAAGTTCAAAGAAACAGCTTATAGTTGCCATATCTTCAAAATCTAAATTTTAACTTCCAAAAAACATACGGTCTCTATCATCATCAATAAAAATTGCTAATAACTCCCTTCATTATACTCCAACAATGATTGGCAACTCGAAATTACAGAAGCAAATAGCTGAAATTCATCGATTTTTTGAAGGCAGAATCAATGGTCAAAAGGTACTTAGGGCATGGCCAGAAATTGAACAGTTATTCAAAATACATTTGTCTGTTTCTCTAGAAAGCCACACAAAATGTGGCAAAAATTTAATTTACCATGGATGAAATCTGCTCATGATTAAATGCTTATAAAAATTAATGAACTCTGTATGTATCACTTACTTAAAGTTTGTTAATTTATTTTATGATAACTAATTGTTTTGTTATTTTTTTAGCTTTGGCTTTTCTTAATGTTGAAACTTTGAAGATCTGGGTGGTCAATAATTTGAACTTTGAAAATTTGGAAAAAAAATTTAACTCTGAAGAACCAAACTCAATTAATCTTTCTCTGTTTAAGAAGACTAATTACCCTGAATCATCAATGATACGCATGCTATCAAGACTAGTTAGCCCAAGTGCTCACCAGCGTTCTTTTTGGTCATTCCTTGTCGCATCAACTCTTTATCTTGCTTCTCAAGAGTTTACCCTTCCTGCTGAAGAATCCGAATTCAATCCAGATTTTCCTATTGAATGTGCCCTACATATTCTATCCTGCCTTACACATCTGAAGAGCAAAGTTCCCAATATGTTCGACAGCTCAACATCACAGTTAATTGCTGCAAATTTTTCAATCAATCCTCTGTGCCAGTTTATAAACATAATAATTGATGTCATGATTTCAATAATTATTTTAAAATCTAGAGAGGCTGCTGCAAATATAACTCAAGCTGAAAGCAAGAAACAAAGATGTTCAAGGAATAAAAAAAAGCAACAGATATGCAGTAATTTGATGAGTCTCATAATGATTCAATTCAGAAGATGAATCAAGAATATGCACACCATAAATATCAATATTTTACTTTTTACTTGGTTGATGGTGTTCATGGATTATTTCTTTCCTCACAAGACCACCGGCTTGTTTCAGTTTCAGACTGCTTAGAATTCATAACACAACTGGGCCTCCTTAGAAAATACAGTGATAATAATAATCCGGGAGGTGAAAAAATCTGGAAAAACCTTAATTTTTATATCTTTAATATTATCAAACCCTTAATAAATAATTCCTAGCCTATGCCACTTAATTTTAATACTCCCACCATGAGCCATATTGCTAAAGCAATGGCAGCTGATTTTCTTGATTATTGGAATATTATTAAGCCAAATACTTCATTTTTCTCTGTTGTTGACATAATTAATACATAATCCTACTTCATGTAAATATATACTTTATCCTATTGCTACATTTTTTTGTGTAACTCAAATTATTTATTTAGATGAGATTTATTACTGAATCTGAAAAAACATGCTTGAACTATCAACAAATATTATTGTATAAATTTCTTACACCTTTTTGCTATTCAATAAATATTATTGCAATAATCATAACTCAAAAATCATGATGGATCAAAAATTTGAAAAAAAAAATTAAGAATACATTATAAGTCATTTTTCTCATAACACTATATATTTCTTTAAGATGGCAATGCATCTTAGCATTTGTCGTAAATTTTAAGATAATTATTACAAAAAATTGAAACAGTTTTATATCAATTCTTTTCAGCATCTTCAAAAGTAAAAAATATTAAGTGTAATGAATTTTTGCTTACAATTCATCAAAGTTTTTTCTTAAGTAGACTTTTCTTAATCTAATTTCTATAATTTCTAGGTGCATAATTATCTTAATTATACTAAGTATTCTCTATGAAAAACTCCTGGAAATAATTTTTCAATTTATTTAATAATAGTAACATATATATGTACCATGATAAAATAATATCTAGACATTTAAATAATGAGAAGCCATCATATTGGTATGAAATCATATTAAAGAGTCTTTGAAAAACTAATTAAATTTAAAAAATATCTTTTTATCAGTGTCAATTTTTTTGAAAAACAATATTTACTCTACATTTTGATGATCTATAATTTAGCTTACTGTATTTTGATTCATATTTTATATTGATTATTTTTTACACTTACAGATTCATGTATAGATATCAAATTTCATTCAATAATTTGGAAAAAAAGATATTTAATTCTTTCTATGAAAGCAAAAAAATAAAAGAAAGAAACTAGTGTACTCCTTATTAAGAGCTTAAAAATATTATTTCTATAAATATTAAAACAAACCCTTTTTAGATTTCCATCCTACTTGTTCATCCTTAAATTTCAATAATAAGTTATTGAAATGTTATTTTTCTTCTAAACTTTCATATGAATCAAATTCTACTTACATCTACCTTAATAGATCAAGGTCAATAAAAATTTATCTACAATCTTTTTCTTGGTTTTTAAGATTCATTTAACTCCAAGAAAAAAGAAATATTCTTCCACAACTCTTAAAATTAATTCAATGGATAAATATTCAAACACTTTAAAATAAATTTCAATTTTATTGTGTTATATTTATCTTAAAATATATTGATGTCCAATCACTGTCAAAAGTAAAAGCCCTTTAATAATTATTAATATTTTATTATAATATAATAAAATTAACATAAAAATGATGTAGTAGTTTCTATTTTACATACTTGGTTTTATGAACTTTAAAAAAAATTCAATTAGATAAATAGAAATATCATCATATAATTCAGCTTTTGGAATTCTGCACCTTAATTAAAGATAGATGATGAAGGCTAAGTCAAGATATAAAAGGAAATTTAAATTCATATTAATTAAATATTCCTCTTCTACAAGGTAAATTTTAAAATTAGAATTGATTTTTATTGGAGATATAAATTTATTGATAGATTCATCATTATCAAGATATCTCATTTCTTTTATTGATTATTTCACTTCTACTCTTGAAGTTATAAGCTTTACTAAAATATAATTATGTGATAAAAAATATTCAATTTATCAAAAAAAAATCATAAGTCATACTAGTTTACAAATTTCAGTAAATTTAAGATTGAATTATGCCACTAAATTAATTTAAGTTAGATATAAAAGTAAATAATGAATGACTCAAAGAAAAAAATTAGTAATTAATTTTCCATTAATTTTTTTCTTTTTACTTAAATAAGAATAAAATAATACATAGTTTTACTTTATTTATTAATAAGAAAAAACTTATTTCAAAAATTAGCATATTTTTAATATTTTTAAAAACAATATTAATAGTACAGATCTATTTATATTGATTCAAATGATCTTTTAGGACGGAAACTTAAAATATTGTATATTTTTAGTTTCCATTTGCAATAATAATGCAAGTTACAAAGCTATATTTTGTTTCTCATATTTTATTATATTTTATTTTATTTTACATGTAGCTATGATAATTTTTTATTGTAATATGATTTTTCAATTTTTACATCCATTTTTTTCATACTTTTTTGTTTTAGGTTTTTCACTAGATTATACATAATCATCAGCTTCATAAAAAGGTTTTATAGACGTGTGTTTAAATATATCATTCTACAACTAAAATAAAGTTTTACCTGTACAATACAATCACATTTTTACCTATCACTACTTAATGGTCTTTTACTTTTTTTATTAACATGTATATCACCACAGGAAATCTGGGGGTGAACTGCTAGCAGTTCCCTCTATTTGAAACTATCAGGAATTTGTCAGGAAACTGTTGGGAAACCATCCTGAAACTGTCAGAAATATGTTTTTAAATCTGGTGAAAAACATTGAAAAAATAAACTGTCACAGATTGAATCCAGAACAATCCCTCCTTGAGCAGAGCTTAGGAACCACATTGAACATCAGTTAATCTCAGGTTTGGCAAAAGGTTGAACAACATCACTTAGCATACCTTAATATTCAAATATTAAACTTGAATATATGTTGTGTGTATGATATAGATGCATATGCATTTGAATTTGCATGGTGGATACTTATTGCATGTTAAAAATTGATGTTAAATGCCTATCTAAAGTCTATGCATAATGACTATGAAGAATAAATATGCATAAAAAATATGCATAAAAATATGCATAAAATATGCATAGTGATTATGCATAAAAATATGCATATTTAATATGCATAAAAATATACATATTGAATATGCATTAAAAATATGCATATTGAATATGCAAAAAAAGGTGCATATATGTATATGAATAAAATATATTAATATGCATATAAATCTGTATAATGAATATGCATATGCATATCCATAAATATGCATAATGATTGAAAAATGCAAAAAAGATGATGCTTAATGAGTATATTTTATGCATAAATAGAAATATGATATATGAATTTATATTGCATACAGATAACATTGGCAAACCAACTTGACCAAAACTCATACTAAATTTTCATTCTGGACTAAAGGTGTGAGGGAAGGAAGAAAACAGTCCGACGTTAGAAAAATGCTACATGCACTCATTTTGTAGCAGAGCAAATGAGAAGTGCTGAATTATGGTTGGTGCCCATAATTTAGTATGATATCATAATTTTATTTAATTGTTTTCAATATTGAAAAGACTTTAGGTTGGTTGGTATGGATCTAGCTGTGCCAGGGTCTAATCTAATTATTATAACAATTTCTTAATAATTAATGGGTTTTAATACAAAAACAGGTTGTATTTTTTGTGGGATATTGGATATGATAAGGTCTTTTGTAAAAAAAACTTATATTGTTCAAAAATATTCCTGAATCAGATGTGGGAGAATCACTACAAAAAATTAAAGGACTGTGGGCAATAAAATATATGCACAAGCAGTAAAGAAAGGACTGAGTGAACCCTTTTTGTGCAGTGGGAATTATTAGAGTGGAATTGTGGATGAAAAATATAATTCATTATTACCATTTTATTTAATCAAAAAATTTATAATATTAAAAAGAACTATTGATTAATTGGTATTTGACCATTGTTCCTCACTCATATTTATCATTTGATTGATTTTTTGTCACCATTATGTTATTAATATTATAAGTATAGCAAATACTCGTGTGCCCAACGCATACCAGGTGATGTTACACCTTTTATAATATTATTAAATAAAGGCAAAAAAATATGAAAATGATTTGTTTTACAAAAAATAAATTGATATCCAAAAGCAATATGAGGGATAAAAAGGTAAAATTAAAGGGATCAAATATGAAATAAAAAATTAAAGTGAAATTCCTGACATCAAGAGCAAGTAGACATGATGGGGTGAACGCCCACAGGTGGCACTAAACTTGGACTATAATTTCTTTTTTGTAAAAATAAAAAAAAATCCACTTGAGCTTTACCAAAACTTCAGGATGACAATTTTGCCATATCAAACAACTTCTAGTGCAATTATTGAAGAAAAATTCATTTTCATTGAAATAGAGAGAATTGATCACATCAGACTGCATGTGACAAAAAGTGTCTAGCACAAGTTCAGCCAAACTTGTGCTGGACACTTTTATGATGGAGAGTAGCTAGGGTGGAATTTTTCTTCAGTTCATCTGGTATTTCTTATAAACATGTCCACTGGTATTTGATCTTTGTGCCTCACTCATGTTTATCATTTGATTGTTTTTTTGTCACCATTATGTTATTAATATTATAAGCATAGCAAAAACTCGTGTGCCCAACGCATACCAGGTGATGTTACACTTTTTATAATATTATTAAATAAAGGTAAAAAAATATGAAAATGATTTGTTTTACAAATAATAAATTGATATTCAAAAGCGATATGAGAAATAAAAAGGTAAAATTAAAGGAAGCAAATATGAAATAAAAAATTAAATTAAAATTACTGCCATCAAGAGCAAGTAGACATATTTCGGTGAACTCTCACCAGTGGCACTAAACTTGGACTATAATTGCTTTTTTAAAAAAAAATTCCAATCTGAGGTTTAACAAAACTTCAGCAGAACCATTTAGCCATATCAAACAACTACTAGTGCAATGATTGAGAGAGAATCGATCACACCAGACTGCATGTGACCAAAAGTGTCCAGCACAAGTTTGGCCAAACTTCTGCTGGACACATTTATGATGGAGAGTAGCTAGGGTAGAATTTTTCTTCAGTTAATCTGGTATTTCTCATAAACATGTCCATTGGTACTTGATCTTTGTGCCTCACTCATATATATCATTTGATTAATTTATTTTCACTATTATATTATTAATATTATAAGTATAGAAAAAACTCATGTGCCAAATGAATACCAGGTGATGTTACACCTTTTATAATATTATGAATTAAAAGTAAAAAAATATGAAAATGATTAGCTTTACAATAATTTAAATAGATATTAAAAAAAAGAGAAATAAAAAAGTAAAATTAATCTCAAAGAGATCAATTATGAAACACAAAATACTACTAAAATTCTTGCTCTCAAGAGCCAGTAGAAGTGTTGAAACAAATGGGAGCCATCAGGGCTAAATTTTAATAAGTGACCTTTTTTTATAAAGATAAAAAATTATACACCTGAGGTTGGGAAGAATGACAGGTGAATAATTCAGCTAAACAAAACTACTTGTAGTGAAGTTTAATAAAAAAATGTTTTTTTGTTTTTATAGAGAGAATTGATCCCATCTGACTACACGTGACCAAAAGTGTCCAGCACAAGTTCGGCCAAACTTGTGCTGGACACTTTTATGATGGAGAGTAGCTTGGGTGGAAATTTTCTTCAGTTCCTTCATCTTGTATTTCTCATAAACATGTCTACTGGTATTTGATCAGTCTGTATCTTTCATATTTATCATCCAATTAATATTTTATCACCATTATATTATTAATGTTATTAATATAGCAAAAACTTGTGTGTCAAATGCATACAATGTGAAGTTATAACTTTAATAATTTTTTAAAATAGACGTAAATAAATATGGAAAGGATTAGTTTTACAAAAATTAAATAGAAATTTAAAAGTAAAAAGAAGAATAAAAGAGTAAAATAAAAGTCAAAGAGTTCAAATATGAAAAAAATACTAGTAAAATTCCTGATATCAAGAGCCAGTAGAGGTGTTAAAGCAAATGGGAGCCATCAGGGCTTAATTGTAATAAGTGACCTTTTCTTTAAAGGTAAAAAATTAGAGACCTGATATTAGGCAGAACAGCAGGTGGATGATTCAGCTAAACCAAACTACTTCTAGTGAAATTTGGTAAAAAAATTTTTTTGTTGCCATACAGAGAATTGATCCCATCTGACTGCACATGACCAAAAGTGTCCAGCACAAGTTCAGCCAAACTTGTGCTGGACACTTCTATGATGGAGAGTGGCTGGGTTAGAATTTTTCTTCAGTTCATCTGGTATTTCTTACAAACATGTCTACTGGTATTTTATCTTTGTGCCTCACTCATACATATTGTTTGATTAATTTTTTGTCTTAATTATATTTTTAATTATATAAGTATAGCGAAAAATTGTGTGCCAAATGCATACTGAGTGATGTTACGCCTTTTTTAATATTTTTAAATAAATGTATAAAAATATTAAAATAATTTATTTTCAAAATTATTAATTGATATCTAAAAGCAATATGAGGAATAAAAAATTAAGTTAAAGGGATCAAATATGAAAAATGAAATACAAGTATTATTCCTAATATCAAAGGCCAGTAGAGATGTTGAAGCAAATGAAAGCCATCAGGGATAAATTGTACTAAATTGACTGTTTTTTAAAGATATAAAATTGTGTACCTGTGGTTCGGATGAGCTCTAGGTAAATAATTCAGCTATATCAAACTACATCTAGTGAAATTTCTTATCAAATAACTTTTTTCATTGCCATAGAGAGAATTTATCCCATCTGACTGCACCTGACTAAAAGTGTCCAGCACAAGTTCGGCCGAACTTGTGCTGGACACTTTTATGATGGAGAGTAGCTAGGGTGCAGGTCTTCTTCAGTGCAACTGTTATTTTTTTAAAACATGTCAACTGGTATTTGATCTTTCTGTGTTATTCATATTTTTTTATCTGATTAATTTTTTTTCATTAGAATATTATCAATTTTATTAGTATAGAAAAAACTTGTGCACCAAATGCATGCCATGTTATATTACACCTTTTATAATATTATTAAAAAATTTTAAAAAAATATGAAAATGATTTTTTTTCCAAAATTATAAATTAAAATCCAAATGTAACATGAGTGATAAAAAAGTAAAGTAAAAGAGATAAAATATGAAAAAGAAAAATTCAAGGAAAATTCCTGCCTTCAAGAGCCAGTAGAGGTGTTGAAACAAATGGGTGCCATCAGGGCTAAATTTGATAAAATTTAATTTTTTTTAAAGATAAAAAATTTTTCACCTGAGTTTTGGAAAAACTCAAGGTGGATAATTCATCCATACAAAACTACTTCTAATGTAATTATTTAGCATTTTTTTTAATTTAATTTCCACAGAGAGAATTGATCCCATCTGACTGCACCTGAACAAAAGTGTCCAGCACAAGTTTGGCTGAACTTGTGCTGGACACTTTTATGATGGAGAGTAGCTAGGGTGGAAGTGTTTCTCAGTTTATCAGTTTTTTTTTCACATTTCTATTGGTTTTTTAACTTTTTTTTATCATTCATATTTATTTTATAATATATTTTTTGTCACCATATATATTATTAATGTTTCTAGCATAGCAAAAACCTGCATGCCAAACGCAAAATTGGTGATGTTACACCTTTATTATATAAAGTTAAAAAAATATGAATATGTTTAGTTTTTAAAAAAATAAATTTATTTTTAAAATTAAAAAGAGTAATAGAAAAGTAAAATGAAAATAAATGGGATCAAATACGAAATAAAAAATACAAGTAAAATTTTACTATCAAGAGCCAGAAGTGGTGTTGGGACAGTTGGGGACCCCTAAGTCAAGACTTGGTCTAAACTTACTTTTATGTATAGCTAACAAATTTTGAGATGAGGTTTGGACAGACTTCCAGGGAAAAATTTTCAATATTAAACATTCTTTACTTCAATAATTGAGTGAAATATCATTTTCATTTCCATAAAGAGAATTTATCTCATATTACTTAATGCAACCAAAAGTGTACAGCACAAGTACGGCCAAACTTGTGCTGGACACTTTTATAATTGAGAGTAGGCATACAGCAAATCTTCTTAAACTCAAATGGGATTTCTTATAAACATTTCCACTGGTATTTGATCTTTCTGTGTCATTTAAATTTACCATTTGATTAATTTTTTTTCATCATTACATCATTAACGTTATTACTATAGTAATAACTTGTGTGGAAAATGCATACCAGGTGGTGTTCCACCTTTAATAATATATTATTAAATAAAGGTATTAGAGTATGAAAATTATTTATTTTAAAAATTAAAAATTGATATCCAAAGCAATATGAGCAATAAAAAAGTAAAATAAAAGGGATAAAATAAGAAAAAAAAATCTAAGGAAAATTCCCCCTATCAATAACAAGTAGAGGTGTTAGATCAAATGTGCACCACCAGGGCTAAACTTGGACTATATTTTCTTTTTTGTTAAACCAAAGAAAGTGTCCTGATGAGTTTTGAAAATTCATCAGGAGGACATTTTGGCAATATCAAACTACTTATTGTGCAATGATTGAGCAAAATGTCATTTTCATTTCCATAGAGTAAATTTATCCCATCTGACTGCATGCAACCAAAGGTGTCCAGCACAAGTTTGGCCGAACTTATGCTGGACACTTTTATGATGGTGAGTATCTAGGGTGCAGGTCTTCTTCAGTTCATCAGGTATTCCTAATAAACAAATCCACTTGTATATGATCTTTCTGTGTCATTAATACTTATCATTTGATTCATTGTTTTTCACCATTATACTATTAATGTTATTAGTATTGAAAAAAATTATAAGCCAAATGCATACTGGGAGATGCTACATCTTTAATAATCGTATTAAATAAAAGTAAAAAAAATATGAAAATATTGGTTTTACAATAAATAAATTGATGTTTGAAATCAAAAATAGGAATAAAAAAGTAAATAAAAAGTGATTAAATATGAAATTAAACATTCAAATAAAATTTCTGCCATCAAAGAAAATTTGAGTTTTCAGACCAAAATTGCACCACCAGTTCTAAATTTGGAATATATTTTCATTTTTTTTAAATTAATAAAAGTGTCCACCTGAGTTTTTCAAAAAAATCAGGAGGATAGTATAGCAGTATAAAACTACTTCTTGTGCAATGATTGAGCAAAAATTCATTTTAACTTCCATTGAGTAAATTTATCCCATCTGACTGCATGCAACCAAAAGTGTCCAGCACAAGCTCATCTGAAATTGTGCTGGACACTTTTATGATGGAGAGTAGCTAGGGTGCAAGTCTTCTTCAGTTAATCTTATATTCATTTTAAAAATGTCTATGTATATTTGATCTTTCTGTGTCATCCATATTTATTATTTGATTATTTTTAGTCATCATTATATTATTAATGTTTTTAGTAAAGAAAAAACATGTGTACTGAATGTACACTGTTTGATTTTACAAATTTAATAATATTATATAATAAATGTAAAAAAATGTGAAAGTTATCAGTTTTACCAAAATAAAATTGATATTTAACAGCTAAAGGATAAATAAAAGGGTAAAATTAAAATTAAAGAGATCAAACATGAAATAAAGATATTAAGTATAATTTCTGCTATCATGAGCAAGTAGAGGCTTCAGAAAAAATGGGCAACATCATAGATTAACATGGATCAAATTTACTTTTTACCAAAGTAAAAAATTGTCTACCTTAGGTTTGGACAAACTTCTGGGGGACAATTTGTCCACATAAAACTACTTTCAGTGTAATGATGGAGTGATCATTCAGTCTCATTTCCATAAAAAGAATTGATTGCATCTGACGGAATGCATCCAAAAGTGTCCAGCACAAGTTTGGCCAAACTTGTGCTGTACACTTTTATCATGGAGAGTAGCCAGGGTGCAAGTCATTTTAAATCGTCTGGAATTTCTTATAAACATTTCCACTGTTATTAAATCTTTTTGCTTCACTCATATTTATCAATTGATTAATTTTTTGTCACCATTATATTATTAATATTATCAGTATAGAAAAAACTTATGTGCCAAATGAATACTGGGTAATGTTACACCTTTTATAATATTTTTAAATAAAGGTAAAAAAATATGAAAATGATTTATTTTACAAAAAATAAACTTCTATCCAAAAGCAATATGAGAGGAATAAAGTAAAATAAAAGAAATCAAAGATGAAAATTAAAATCCAAGTTAATTTCCTGCCATAAACAGAAAAAAGAGATGTTGAATCAAATTAGCACAATCAGGGCTAAACTTGCACTAAATTTTCTTTTTTGTAAAAATAAAAAAAAATCCACTTGAGCTTTACCAAAACTTCAGCATGAAAATTTTGCCAAAACAAACTACTTCTAGTGTAATTTTTTATCAAAAATTTATCTTCATTTCCATAGAGAGAATTGACCCCAACTGACTGCACCTGACCATAAGTGTCCAGCACAAGTTTGGCCGAACTTGTGCTGGACACTTTTATGATGGAGAGTAGCTAGGGTAGAATTTTTCTTCAGTTCATCTAGTATTTCTTACAAACATGTCTACTGGTATTTTATCTTTGTTCCTCACTCATAAATATCATTTGATTAATTTTTGGTCGCCATTATATTATTAATTTTATAAGTATAGATAAAACTCATGTACCAAATGCATACCAGGTGATGTTATGCCATTTATAATATTATTAAATAAATGTATAAAAATAAGAAAATAGTTTATTTTAAAAATTATTAATTGATATCCAAAAGCAATATTAGGAATAAAAAATTAAGTTAAAGGGATCAAATATGAAAAAAGAAATCCAAGTAATATTCCTACTATCAAAGGCCAGTAGAGGTGTTGAAGTAAATGACAGCCATCAGGGATAAATTGTACTAAATTGACTTTTTTTTTAAGATTAAAAATTGTGCACCTGTGGTTTGGATGAACTCTAGGTAGAAAATTTGGCTATGTAAAACTACTTCTAGTGAAGTTTTTTATCAAATAATTTTTTTCGTTGCAATAGCGAGAATTGATCTCATATGACTGCACCTGACCAAAAGTGTCCAGCACAAGTTTGGTGGAACTTGTGCTGGACACTTTTTTGATGGTGATTATATAGGGTGCAGCTCTTCTTCAGTGCAACTGGTATATTTTTAAAACATATCCACTGGTATTTTATCTTTCTATTTTATTAATATTTTGCAATTTGATCAATTTTATGTCACCAGTATATTATTATTTTTATTAGTATAGCAAAAAAACATGTGGTAAATGCTTACAGGGTGATGTTAAACCTTTTTTTAATTTTATTAAATACAGATAAAAAATTATGAAAATGATTTGTTTTACATAAAATTAATTGATATCTAAAAGAAAAAAAAAGGGATAAAAAGAAATAGGTTGAATAAAAGGGATTTTATATGAAATTAAAAATTCAAGCTAAATGCCTACTTTCAAGGCTCAGAAGAGGTGTTGGATAAAATGGGCATCATCAGGAATAAAATTGTACTTAATTTGATTTTCTGAAAAACTAAATGAAGTTTTTAACTAATTTTTTTCCAATATTTAGTTGGACACTTTGTCTTTATCAAATTACTTCTAGTACCATGATTGACTAAATAAAATCCTCATTTCCATATGCCGAATTGATCCCATATGGCTGGACCAGGCCAAAGGTGTCAACCACAAGTTTGAGAATTCTTCTGGTGGACACTTTTATGATGGACAGTAGTAGGGTGCAAGTCTTCTTTAGTTAATCTAGTATTCCTCATAAACATTTCCAACTGATTTTTGGCCAAAAATCAGGTGGAAAGTTTGTCCATATCAAATTACTTCTAATGCCATGATTGACTAAAAATTGATTCTCATTGCCATATAGAGAGTTGATCCCATATGACTGGATCTGGCAAAAGTGTCACCACAATTTTTGATAAACTTAAGTTTGAAAATTTTATGATGGAAAGTAATTGCAAGTCTTCTTCATTTCATCAAGTAATCCTCATAAAACTTTCCAGCTGTATTTTGGCCAAACTTTAGGTGGACACTTTGGCCATATTAAATTAATTCTAGTTCCATGTTGATAAAAAACTGATACTTATTTCCATATATAGATATTAAACCCATCAGACTGTGCCTTTCCAAAAGTGTCTACCTGAATTATGGCTAAACCTCAGTTGGACACTTTTATGATACAGAGTAGCTAGGGCAAAAATATTCTTCAGTTAATTTGGTATTCATAATAAATTTATCCTCCTGAAGTTTAGCCTAACTTCAGGTGGACAATTTTGGAAAGCACCTTCTAGTCACTATCCATCAAAAAAGTGTTCACCAAAATTTTGGCTAAACTTGTGGTGGACCCCTTTGATCAGCCACAGTCAGATGTGATCAACTCTTTAGATGGAAATGAGGATGATTTTTTGGTCAATCATGGAAATAGAAGTAGTTTTATGTGGCCAAATTACCCCCCTGAAGGCCAGACAAACCTCACAAAGACACTTTTTAGCAGGGAGTAACTGAGAAAAATCCATTTATCAGAAGGAAAATCTTTTATTGGATAGATGCCAAGGTTTGATACTTGTGTATTATGGTCAGTATTAATTTTGAAAGTGTCTGTCCAAGCAATTTCTTTGCCCATCATGACACATTTTGTTTTTAATGTTTCAAACTGCATGATACAGTATTAAGGTGTCACATAGTATAATTAAGTTCTATTAAGTTCCCTCCTATGATGCCTAAATTTTTAATTTAATATCTTACATAATAATTTTTTTTATATAAATTCATCAATATTTTATTTTATTATCAAATTTAATAGAGCAAGTATCCTGAATTATTATATATGCATAAGCTTAGGTTAGATAAATTTGTGCTCAAAAGAGGACCAAAATCAAGTTCTGGAGGATCAACTTGTGCATAATTTGGAATCAGTTGATATTCTGTCTATAATCAATCTGAAAATAAATGTAAATCTAACTCTAATTTACTTATGTTTATAAAGTGTTCATAAACCTGGCATAATTAAGGGACACTCTAAATTTCAAGAGAGGGGATTGCTAGCAATTCACCCCTAGATTTCCCATGGTGTATCAGAGTATTTTTCTGTATTTAATTTTTCAATTTCTTCAGTAACATTAAATATATAGTAATTCGCTAAATTTTTTTTCTTAAAGCAGTCTTTTTATTGTACTTAGAAAGTTTCATGATAAGAAAATTACATCTTTCTAACTCTTCATTTATATTTAAGTACTCAGAAATTTCTATTTCAAACTCTTGGAGTTTTTTAAATGTTTTGAAAAGTCTTTTACTAACTTGAATAGAAGAGCCAATGCAAGTGAATCCACCAATTTCATAACATCGTGAAGTGAAATGATTAAGAAGGTTTGCTGGCCATAGAATTGCTGTGATGCCATTAGTGGCCTCCATGTCTACTTTTAAAGCTATTTCAGGAAAATGAAGCTCTCCACCTTTTTGAAGTTGTTGATTTGAGTCATAAGATGGATGAAGAGAATTTTTCTCTCAGTCTTTAGGCATGAAAATTCCAAATGTATACTCGCTATGGTCTTAGTCACAGTGAGGACTATTTGAAAACCCGTTTCCATTTGAGCCTGTTGTCCAAGTAACATTTCCAGAAAATGGTTCAATTTCTTGATCATCAACATTTTCTCCAAACCTGGGAATCCCAAGTTTTTGACAGAGTTTTACTGCTTCTTGATACTTAAAATTAGATATATTTTGATAAAAAAACTTAAAGAATAACTCTATTTGCTTCATGCAACAATCATACTCTACCAAATCTAAGGGCTTAAAAGCATATTTACCTATAAAATTAATTAAAATATTAATAGATTAAAACTATTCATAAATAAAACTATATAATACTTACAAATTAATAGAGACT
Organism: Hemileia vastatrix; assembly: GCA_030280995.1. NCBI lineage: Eukaryota > Fungi > Basidiomycota > Pucciniomycetes > Pucciniales > Zaghouaniaceae > Hemileia > Hemileia vastatrix. The sequence continues at coordinate 22,547,134 of JASXTE010000004.1, read as the reverse complement.
TTTTCTTATCTAAAAACCGACCACCAACAAACATATTACCAAATCCACCACCATTTTTTTGAGCTTTATTTTGCAAAACTCCATGTCTACAATACAAAAAGTCTTTGATGCACTGAATTGTTTCTTCAAACATGTTTAATCAAATGAGATCTTCAATTTTTTACTATAACACTTGGAATTGAGGAGCAGATTGGATGGAAAATATAACAGCTAGAATTTGAATTAAAATACCGTTCTGGATTAACTAAATTTTTTACAAAACTCCTAGAAAAATATTTTTCCCTCTTTACATCTGTATCAATACCCTAATTTTCAACAATAAGTAATTCATTCTTGATGTTTTTTGCACACTTTTTGTTTGATTTTTTCCTCAGCGGTGATTTTTCTTTATAAAGAAACTTTGTGAAGCCTGCATCTTGTAGTGTAGTGGACAAAAAATTAATTTAATTCAAATATAAATAAATAAAAGTGCAAAATAATGCAATTGTTAAAATTAACACCTCCAAAAATAATCATTATATATTCTTAATAATAAATAAAAAATCATATCCAACATGCATGTAGAAAACATGAGTATTAGCTGCATTTAAAATATTAATCAAGTATTTGTAATTAAAGCTTCATTTTATTGCTTAAAAGTATAGTATTCTGCCGTATGCTTTGGGCACATGAGATTCAACTATACCCTAAACATAAATAATTTAATTTGAAGCTTAAATCCAATGCCCAATTATTATGATAAACACAGCAATAATACACAAGTATGTGTTGATTCTTTATTTAATTTTTCTCCATATATCAATAATATATCAAACCATCAGATATCCATAATTCATAATTATGAAAGGTATAGTTTTGTTAAACAAGAATCAACTATACCTCTACCATTAATAGAATTACAGGAGGCCAATACAATAAATTATTTATATGTAGAAAAAAATTGATCCCATACACATGTGGATACTATGATATTTTATTTTATTTTATAATTTAATATATTATGATTGAGAATAATAAAAACTTTAAAAATGAAATAGTGAAAAAAAGATATTCTTACTTGAAATTTTAAAAAAATACTTTGGTAGGAGTTGATTGATCAATAAATTGACAAATAATCTGTTAATTTTAATTTTTAGGAATAGATTATTGTAGAAAAATAAGTATCATTTTTATTGAATGAAAAAATATAAAGAGAAAGACAAACCAATATAAAATTTTGATGCTAACCAAAAATTAGCTTTTTGATTATACTATGACAAATTAGAGATCAAGCTGCCAAGAGTTAAAAAAAATCATCAGTTCTACTTTTTTTATTTTTTAAAGAGATTTACAAGGAGAGTAAAATACCAAAAATCCAAGTTAGTAATCTTTAAATAAGTTACTTTGGTGGCAAACCTAATGATTGAGAAAAATGGATTCCCTAAAAGTTTAACTTATATTTAAAGTGAAATTAATAGTTTTACTTAAGAAACAAGTATAAGGGACAAACCAAAATAAAAAACTCTTAAGTGAAATAGATAAGAAGCTAATTATTATAATAAACTTTCTCTTGTAAGTGGAAGGAGAGAAGTAGAAAATTTGCCACTTGGATGAAAATTCGCTTACAGTTATGTGTATAGAAACATGCAAGTTACTGAAGCCGGTTGCATGGAATTCAGTGACTTGCATAAGGTGTATATGCAACAGGTTTTTACATAGAAATATATTGTAAAAATGATGACAAAAAACTTTCACATGCTTTTAATTAAAACTTACATATTGTTTTTACAGCTTATTTTTATAGGGTTTTACAACATATAGTTCAAGGAACCAAAGCCTTGGATAGTTTCACACAGATGAAATTAATATTTATTTTCACTTATTTTTCAAATTCAATCCACTTATCCATATCATTTTTTCACATAAGGTTGGAGAACTAACCTTCAGCTGTTATGGACACCTTTTTTATCACTTATTATTTTTTTGCCACTAAGTTGACATTTGGCTAAAAAATAGTTAACAACCAAGTATATATTTCTGCAAAACAATCTTCACACAAAATCAGTATTCTGATATTTCAAATATCTTTAAACTGGTTATATAAGTTTTGGCATTTAAAAATATCCAATACCTCTTTTTCTGGCTTTAATTTTTTATTATGCACATATACATTTCACACTGTCAAAAAATTAATTCCAAATGGCATGTAAAAGAGTAGCGCAAATTTAAATATCTAAACTCATCTGATTTCTTATTAATTAAACCAGCCAGGCTCCCCTTGAATGGTAGTTTATTTTTTATAGTAGCCAATGTTGCTAAAAGCAACATCGGCTGCTCAAATCTCACCTTAAAACCTCCCAGCCAGTGTTATCTGGCTGGGAGATGCAAAAAACAGTTTGCAACCAAAGTCACTACAAGCAACTTTGGTTGCTTTAAAAAAAGACTTGCAGCCAGTTTTATACTGACTGCAAGTCATTAATATAAAAAAAAGCAAGCAAAGTTGCTGCATGCAACTTCACTCGCTTTTAAACACAAAATCTTTCCGGAAGTTTAAAACTGCCTGCAAGATGTATTATAAAAATGACCAAAGCACTTTTAGTGGCTTTGGTCATTTTTTTCATTTTTATTAAATGCTGCTAGCTTAAAGCTGGCAGAAATTTATTTTATTTTTTTTCAATCCTGAGCCACTTCCTGTGGCTTGGGTTTTTTTTTTAAAAAAAAAAAATATTACCAGCCAGGCTCCCCCTGGCTTGTAGTGTTATCTGACATTTGAAATCTTTTAAAAAATTTTAGAGGAAATATAAAATGCATATTATTTGATACATTATGAATATGAGGTAGAGGATTGATGAGGGATTAATAGCTTTAAAATGCAATGGGCCATTTCTGATAAGGAGAGTTCTAAAACAATAGATATTTTCTATGAAAATGAGATGGGATGGAGTAAATTAGGGGGTCTCAAAATTGATCAAATATTCCACATAAACACGCCATAAAAAATTACAAAACACCCCATCAGAAAATGAAATACACCTGCCCTAGACAGGTGTAATTTGATGGTGTGTTTGACCTCAAACACACCTTCTTTTGGGAGGAAAAATTCATCAAAACACTTCTTTCCTTCATCTTGATTAGTCAGCACTAGGTACAGAAAAGCCATATACCTAGATTCTTTTTCACCTAATTCTTAAGGGCTTATTATTCAACATGTGAAAAAAGTGACTTCCAACCACTTAAGCAGCCACTTCATCATACACTAACCCTTAGTCTTCATCACCATTCACTAAAATTCCTCTTTTAGTCCATTGTAAACTAGAAATAACTGCTACCACTCTAGCCCTGGATCTATTGGTTAACTCAGATACCAACTCCAATGCTGAAATTAACTTGGCTTACATGTGTGACATGCTGAATAATCACTACTTATATTCCAGAACACTTTCCATACAACACCAACCACAATTTAACCTTGAGGCTCTTTAAAGCATTCCTGATATTAGCTTTAAACAGATATTTTGCACAACCTTGCCTAGATTTCTCAGTTACTTGAACTGATAAAATATTACTCATTTTTCAGAAATGATTCTTGTTGTCCATAAAGAGATCCTCCTATTCAAATCTGTGTTGCACTTTGTCATTTTAGTTCAAATTGAAATGGTGGCACATTTACCCATCTTGAAAACCTCTTCCAGATCAGAGATGGAAATAAATATTTTAATTGTAAAAAAATGCTTTGAATCTCTCTTATATACATTGCATGCTTCTACTCTTGCTATTTTTTAGGATTCAAGTTGATTAAATGTTTTGTATTTAAATTATAAGTAATGTTTTTCTCCATATCTACATGACTAAAATTCATTCTGGATTTCTATTAATAATTTGGTTTAATATGGTTTTTAAACAGCTTAATTAACCAACCCTTATGCACAAGATACATAAATTAAAAAAAATTCTAAATCTAGAAATTTGTTGATACCCTCCCCTGCGTTTCACTATATTAGGGGGTGGTTATTGCCATTTTTTTCATGTCAAAAAATTTTTTTATGTCTGAAAATAAAAATGGCAATACCTCATTCTGAATTTTACTGTAGGAGGGGGTGAAGATTGCCATTTTTTTCATGTCGAAAAAAATATTTATGTAAAAAAAAATCACAACACCTCCCTCTGAAATTTACTGTGGGAGGGGGTAAAGATTACCAAATTTTCATTTTAATTTCATAAATTCTTAAATAAATCAATAAAAAAAATATATTCAGCCAAGTAAAAGTAATGGGATTCTTAATTCCACCTGCTTATGATTTTAGATGTGACCAAAGCCAAATAAATCATATGACAAGCAATGTATTGACAATTCATCAATTCAATACAAATAAATAATTAAATGAGCAAATTTATACAGCAGCTAGGCTCAATTGCAAAAAAAAATTATTTGATTGATTATATTTAATAATTGATAATTTAAAAATTTATGAAATAAAAATTAAAAAATGGAAAATCTTCAAATTACCATATTTGGATCCCCTCCCTAATGATTTACTATAAATAGGGCCCTTCCCCCTTGCTTTACTTACCTGGTTTATCAGACTTTGGTTTATCTGGAATGAAAAACCAAAATGAGTAAGTGTTTCAAAAGATTCCAAAAAAATGAGAACACTTTTTACAAGATATCAAACAAGGAGTTTCCTTGGTAGTTTGATGATTATCTCTTGGATTGTTGATTGATGATTATGCTGAGAAGAGTTCCAAATAGATTTGATGATGACATCTCCTGAAAAAAATCCAAAACATCAACAAATCAGGGGAAAAAAAGATTTTTAAAGAAGAAAAATTGAGGAAACAAATGATAAAAAACAGTTGAGGAATTGACATACCTTGGGAGTGGTACAATTAAAAGTATCAGAAAAAACATGCATATTACGGAATATCAAAATTCAAAAATATAAATTAGTTTACATAAAAAGACTCAACTTTAAAAGTAGATATCTCAGAAATTTCTGAGCCAAAATTGATTATGCTTTTCTGGAAACAAAATTCATGCCTATAGAGAACCTGTAATCAAAATAATGTGAGATTTGAATGAGCCAAAATCCAGCAAATGTCAATATTCATCCTCATAAAAAAAATTAAAAAATAGGAAGGACTCATCAAAAACTGACATTTAGCTGATCAAATCAGAGCCAAAATCCTGAAGTATTATTTGAAATAGATTGCATAAGCCCTATATGCATATTATGCAACATTGAACTTAAAAAAATTAATTTAATCCATGAAACAAGATTCAATTTTGGAAGCAGTTATCTCAGCAACAACTGGACCAAATTCAACACCATTTGCTGGAAATAGAAACCATGATTCTGGAGATTCTTCCAACAAAAGGATATGTCATTTAAAAACCCTAACCCTATTTCTGACCTTTTATTTTTGACTTAAAAGAAAATCAAAAAAGGGTTATAAAAATTAAAGCCAGGTATTATCAATGGTCTAAAAAGATCTATTTTAGCTACCTATTTTTTTTATAAGTATTATATTTGTTCCAGAGTAGGATCTACTTGAGAAGATTAAAATAAAGTTGATGGAAGTTTGAGCCAAGTGGATGATAAATATCTCAACAACCAGTGAGCCAAATCAGATGTTGCTTGGTGGATATGAGAGCTAGGCTTCTGTAGAACCTTCTTAAAAGTGGAAATGTGATTTGAGAAAAAAAATAAAGAAATAGAAACAAAAAAAAACAAATTCAGAAAAACAACATATTAAAATTGAAAAAAAGATGGTGGGAGGATGACTTACCTGATGAGATGTCTTCAAAGATGTAAAAGGACCAGATAGAAGTTCAGGAAGTGATGGATAAAAGAAATAGAAGAACAGTTAAGGAAGTGAGAGAAGATGAATAAAAGGATATGAGGGTTCATTGAAAGACAGAAAGAATGAAAAATTATGTAGTTTCTGAAATATCCAACTTCATGTTGAGTTGATTAAACAAAATGAATCAGGAAGGGAAAAGTTATGCTTTCAGTGAAAATTCAAAATAAAAGTCAATATCCAAAAATAAAACAAACCCAAGTGGAAAGTACATGCAACTTGATCATTTTGAGAGCATGAAAAAAGGATTTAAAAGGGTTGTGTTAACAATTTTTTAGTGTTCTTGGTATGATGACTAAGTTTTGAGGATATAAATTTGTTCAGGAATTGTTGATAAAGAAAGTAATGAAAAGCTCAAAATTTACTGGGGCACCATGTGTAAAAATTTGTATCAAAAAAGTGGGAGGGGAAAGATGTGATGTGTGGTGAATAGGGAGGATCTTCAGATTGGTTGGCTTTGCTGTGGTTGGATAATTTTCACTAAAGTAGGACATATTTGACCCCATGTTTAAGATCTCATGTACCAAATCAGCCATGTTTCATGGTGTGTTTATGTGGTGGTTTTCAAATGAAATCCACCAGGAATATTTGTTCAAGTTTGAGACCCCCTATTAAAAATTAGATGGGTAGAGGAGGAAGAAGAGATCCTTAAAAAGATGAATAAAATATTACTTTCAAAATTTTTTACAGATAAATATTAAATTGAAATAAATTTTGTAAATATTTTTGTCATTATATTAGTTTCCACTTTTAAATTCAGTTACCATTTCACATGTACTCATACCAAAACTTGGGAAATTGATTTATATAAGCATTAAATATTTAAATAGGAAAACTTTCATATTAATTTCCATAACAACCATTCAAGTTATACACTTTAAGGACTATTTTTATTTTTATTTAAATAAAAATATTTCTTTTAGTTGAGTAACCAAAGATTTTATTTTCAATAGCCTTTAGGTCTTATATTTTAGGTAAAATTTAATAAATTATACAAAATTAAGTTTTTCAAAGACTTAATAGATTAGAAGTGAGAAGTGACTAAAATCTTTTTAAAATTTGAAAATAGGAATTGCATTATTTATTTCAATCCCTATAGTTATTAATATTTGTGATTAAAAAATTTGCTAAATTTATCTATTGTTACAATTATGTAGTTAAAGATATTATTATTGTAAATTAAATTTACTTTCATAATTTTATGGTTTATCTTTTGAATGCAAAGTAATGATTAGGTATGTTAAGAAATAATTTTCTTCCTCTAAATTTATTATAATATTGTATATTCAAAAGCTTATTTTGGATCAATGTGTGCTCAATGTGTGCTCAATGAAGGATAAAATCATGGTTATAGTTGATCAACTTATGCATAACTTTAGATCAATTGAGGTTCATTTTTAGACCAATCTGAGAATAAATTTAAATCTAACTCTAATTTACTTATTTTTATAAAGTATTCATAAACCTGGCATAATTAAGGGACACTCTAAATTTCAGGAGAGGGAATTGCTAGCAATTCACCCCTAGATTTCCTGCGGTGAAAAGTGTGGATAAGAGGTCAACATTGAAACATGAAATGTCTAATAACCCAATTATTAGCAAAAAATGTAGAAGATAATTGGGGTATAAGGCTCTTTATCCGCAATTAACTTAATTGTGGATTGGTCAACTTTAAAACACTCTATTTTAATCATTCTAAGAAATATACTACATATTTTTGAAAATTTTGAAAAATAGTTTATGAATTCTAAATGTAGAAAACATCCATTTTTTCATAATCCAAAACTTTCATTTTTAATAGAGACCATGTAAACTGAATCTTTCTTTTTTTGTCTGAATATCTAGCTTATTCCATAAGTTTCTTATTTAAATGAATTATATAACTGAAAAATTAAGCCATACACCACGCAATATGGGGGGTGGACGTTCTAGAAAGTCCACAACCTTGAACCCTGATTCATATATTTTTGAGCACACATTGAATTAGTGATGAAACCACCAAGTAAAAGTATTGACATTCTGGGGAACTCAATATGAATATGACTTGAAAATTTAATGAAGCATAGGTAATTATACTTTGAATGAATCTTGGGATATGAAGAATGAGATTTTTTTATAGAAATTTTAATACAGCGCAAACCACACCCAAATTATTCTGAAAAATACATATTTTTTATACTATTTAAGCAATTTCTTTGCAATTTTTAAAAAAAGAACACTAAAGTTGTCAGCCAGGCTGCTAGACTTACCCAGGAAAATAATTAATTATTTACTGGATGAAGCCATGCCTTATTATTTTAATTATTTAATTATAAATTAATTACATTAAAATTACCTATAATAAATTAAATAATTACAGAATGGTAAAATAAATGAATAATTAAAATTAAATATAAAATTTTCCCTTATATTTTTATTCTCTAACACTGTTCTCATTGACAGGTTGAAAGAAATAAAAATTTATATTAAAAAATAAATTTAAAATTATAATAAAAATTTTAATATTCAAATAAAAATAAATATATACAAAAAATTCAAATTTCTTATTTAGAATTGACCTTTATAGTGAATATTAAATAAATTAATGTATTTCTGAAATACTCTGTAAATACATCTTTTTGACACCTTCTTTTTAGAACAACTTTATTATTTGAAAATACTCCTTCTGGAATATTCATTTTCTCTCTCTCTCATACTACTGTTTTTAGAATTTTATTGTAGTGCTTTGTCTCTCCTTTGCCTATATAAGGCCACTCTTTTGGTTTTTCTCATGCATTCCATCACTTACTTATTTTTTATAATTATTTAAAATCCATTTATTACTATCTATTATTGCCTTAGTATTTACATCCCCATAATTCTAAAACATTAATTATAACAATAATTTAAATCTTTACCTCTGTCTATTGAGTAAAAATTCTATAAGATAAGAAAATATGTACCTTATTTTTGAATCCCATATAATTTGTTGTTACTGCCATTGGACCTCCTTGAAAAACCTTCTAGACTTGAAACACCCCTTTACATCTGAGGCCCTTTCCAAATAGTCGATGGCGCATTGATATCTTGAAGCTGGAGACCAAGGGACCATTGATGACGAGGTGCCAATAGGACAAGTATACAACAAAGACAACAAATGTCATCAACCATGTGACTTACGTTTTTGCTGCAACCAGGAATTGAACCACACTCCAAAACTTAGTTTCATTTATTGAATATAGTCACATATATTTGTGGTAATTATATTGATTACTATTGTAGGTCACTTTGCACTTTTAATACTCTACATATTTCCTTTTACTCAGCACTCTGTAAGTGGCATTAATTTGCTCATTTTACAGGGGGAGGTGGCTGGTTATTTGGAATTTTTTATTTTTTCCTAGTTGACAAAGATAGAACTATAGTGTTAGTAATATAAAATATTTTGTTATTTTTATTTCAGTTGACTTTTTCCTGATAAATTAAAATAATATTGTTGTTCCAGTTGAAAAATTGTCCTGACAATAAAAATATTAAAATTATTAAAATTAAATTATATAAAAAATTTTTCAGTTGACATCAAGTCCTTTTAATTAAATATTATTTCAGTTGATTTTAATCCTGAAAATTATCAAAAATTAATTTATTGGTTAAAAAATAAATTTTGTTTCTTCAGTTGATTTCTTTTAATCCTGGTAATAAAATTATGTTAAATTAATAAAAATTGTGATTTTTATTTCAGTTGATTTTAATCCTGATAATTATCAAAAATTAATTTATTGGTTAAAAAATAAATTTTGTTTCTTCAGTTGATTACTTTTAATTCTGGTTATAAAATTACTTTTAAATTAATAAAAATTTTGATTATTATTTCAGTTGATTTTTTTTCCTGAAGATTTTTAAATTTTTTTTTCTTCTTATTTTTCTTTTAAAAAAAAGCAAAAATAAAACTAATACATCTTAATATTTCCTTCCCTCAGGTCAAGTTAAATTTAAAAAATGACTGATCAAGGTGTTTCTGCAACCTGTGAAGAGGAATTGGATCTGATTGATTATGATGAAGCTACTTATGTAAGTTCTCCCTTGACTTCAAAATTGGCTCAAATTAACAAATTATTGAACCAATCATGATGAGGAAATGGAGGATTCAGAAATACTAGTGGAGACAAATACTCAGGAATAAAAGCCTTCCATCAACCCCCTAGAAGGACTTCCCAAAGGCTTTAAAATTAAAAAAATGTCTTTAGCTCAGCAAGTAAAGAATCTCTCCACCCACATAAAGGAACTGAGGACAGAGAGCTTAAAATTTAGAGCAAGAACAGACTCACTAGAAGAAAAGGTAATAAAAATATATGCCTTTCTTCAAGAGAAGAGGAGACCTCCTCCCCCCAGGGATCTTGCACAATTGGCTCCCCAGCAACCAGAAAAGTTGGAGGTGTCAAAGTGGCAGTGGGATTTTTTAAACACCCAGTGGTATTATCTGTCTCAACAGCAGCAGCCTCAAATTCCTCAGGCAGGTCCGTCAACACCCAGTCAATTCAACCCAACACATCCTCACCCTTATCAAGGAGACAGAAAAAGAAAAAACAATATTCAGATTTTTCCCAAGCATTGGTAAGTCCCTCTATTGAATCTCAAGTACCATTTCCTGTTACTGATCCAGTTTCTTCAGGTAATTCTGGCAGAGGGGATGAAACTATGAGACCAGTAGAGGTTGATAAGAGTAGACAAATCACTCAATTTTCTAATGTATCTAATCTTTTAGTTTTAATTGCTACTTCAATGAAAAATCTTGATATGGCTATTATTGATAAAACACTTGAGCCTGAGTTTTATGGGAATCTTGAAAGTTACTCTGTTTCTTTACTGAGAAACACTCTAGATGTAGCAAAAACTAATGATGAATATTTAAGAGATATTATTGCTAAACAAAATCATATCATGAACAACATGAAATTAACTCAGAAATATAATAGTTTACTGACTGAAAAGGGCTATCAAGCATTAAGGAGTGAGTTACAGAGAGTTTCAGATGATGTGTTTCATTACAAAGCAACTCATGAAAAGAAAATTGCTTTATGGCAAAATATCAAAAATGATTTGTCTAAACTACAAGATACTGTGTCTGCCTGTTTCCAGGAGCTAGAGGTAGAAAAGTTGAACATGAAAAGATTGAGTGATCATTATTCATCTTTTCAAAATAAAACCCAGTTATCTTTTGCAAAAATCAATGAGAGTCTATCTAGTCTTCCAAGGGTGAAAACCAGACTAACAAGCATTGAAGAAAAATTGAATTCATTGTTTAATGATCAAAAATATTCTGAAATTTCTTTGAAGGAACATATGGTGCAGGATGCTCCAAGTTTACCTGTAGCTAGTTCATCTAAAGTAAAATTTGATTCAGAAATGCCTGTTGATACCACTGAGTTTCCATCAAAACTTGATGATGCACCAGGATAATCACCAGAAGTATTAAACAATGAGATTACTGCACAATTGGAGAAGTTACGGCTGCTTCTTACTCAGAAACAAGAAAATACTAAGGAGACTCCTTCAAATTAAAAGAATTGGCCAAAACTTGACCAGTATCCGAAATTTGATTGTGATTCTTCTTCTGATTGGAAGCAATTCATTTGCAGAATTGATAACTTAAAAAATTCTTACAAACTCCCAGATGACAAAATTTTTTCTAAGTTAATTTCTTTGTTTACCGATATAGCCCTAATGTGGTATGAATCTGTTGTCTTGGATAGGAATGACTACTCATGGGAAGATTGGAAGAAATTGATTAAAGCACAATTTGGTGGCTCCAATTTTAGGATGGCTCAACAAAGGCAGTATGAGGAAACTAGATATAGCTCTTCTACTGATAAACTTATTGAGTTCTTAATGAAACTTGTAAAAATCTTGAGGGAAATGGACCCTAATATGGAGTTTGAGTTATGGAAGGACAGGATCCTTTATAAATTACTAATGTCTTTAAGAGACTTAATAGTGGTTAGGACTGAGTTCTCCAGAGAACCTTCTTCCTTCATTAATACTTGTAATAAGATCCTTCTAAACAACAAGTATGATGCTAGAAGATTCATTCCTAGAACCTCTTTGGAGAAACCCTCCACTTACCAACAGAAACCTCCAGAAAAGGTTGGTAAACCTTCTACCCCTGTTGCACCTAAAAGTATGCAACAAACACTTGCTTCAAGTGCAACAAGCCTTTGAAGATATGCCATGTTTGTGAAAAGAAGATAAATCTTGTTGAACAAACTGAGGAGCATTCTGATGACACAATAGCACTGGATGATACTTCAAGTGATTGTGCCAGCAATATTTCATATGAATCTCAACAAGAAATCTTGATGCTGGAAGAAGATATTCATTATTTAAATACTATTGATGTTGATAATAATGATTTATCTACAGTTGAGGATTCTGAGATCATAAGGAACATTGAGAATAGCTCAATTGTTATTGCCCCTCTCAAAGCACCAGTCCTGATCAATGGAACCAGCATTGAAGTTGATCTGGATTCTGGAGCTGGAGGAAGTGTAGTATCTGAAAAAGCACTTACTTCAGTGGATCAAGACTATAACTCAAAACTTATGCCTATTATTTCTGAAAATTGGAGAGGTTATGGCTCTGTTTTGTCCCCCATTGGTAAATACAAAGCCAAAGTGTTTTTTAAATATAACCATAGTTTTGTAAGAGCTGTATGTGATTTTGTTGTCATGAAAAATGATAACTTAAGCAGTTGGTTTCTTATAGGAAATGATATTTTAATCAAGTATGGCATAAAATTGTATCCTTCAAACCAATGTTTCAGAATGGGGATGAATGGGAAGAGAAAATTTAAGATTTCCTCCCCCAAGAAATTATTGAAACCAGAATTGAACACATGTAATCCTGTGGTTCATTATAAAGGAAGATCTACAAAAGAAATGCATGCCCTTATGTCTGAAATTGACAATGCTTTTTTTGGAGAACAACTTTCTGGTGAGGATAAAGATTCCATCATTAACTTGATAAAGTCTTTTCCTATGGCCTTTGCTCATGGGTCACATGAACTAAGATTAGTTAAAGAGGAAATGAAACTTTCATTATCTTGTCCATTAACTGACATAACACCTAGTTTGAAGAAGAAGCCTTATCCTGCTTCTCCCACAAGGAGAAAAGATATTGAGTATAATATCTCTACCCTTTTAAAAATGAATATTATTGAAAAGGTAGTTGAGACACCTAAATATTGTGTTATCTCACCTGTCCTAATTTCTTATGAGAAAGAAAAGCCAAGTTATGTGGAGATTATAGAGCATTTAATCCTTATACTGTTGATGATATCTATCCTTTACCTAGAATTAGCTCTATACATGCTACATTACAAGTTGCTAAATATATAAGCTGTTTGGATGGTAAGAGGGGATATCACCAGGTACCTGTTGAGAAGAATTCCCAGAATATTCTGATGATTTCTACTCATATGGGTATTTATAAATATGTTAGGATGCCATTTGGCCCTAAAAATTCCCCTTGAGTTTTTCAAAAAGTTATGGATAACGCATTCCATCAAGAGATAATTGAAGGATGGCTGATGGTTTATATTGATGATATCATTATATTCTCAAAAACATTGAGTACCATCTTAACTTCCTGTGTAAAGTTTTCCACAAAATGGATAAAATAAATATGACACTTGCTTTGAAAAAATGTAAATTTGGTTTTTCATTCCTTAAAAGTGCTTTTTCATGTTGTTTCGGGGTTACAGATATGTGTTGACCAAAACAAAGTGGCATCCATACAACATGTGAAGGCTCCTACCACAGTTAGAGAGCTACAGAGTTTTTTGTGAATGTGTGGATACTATAGACAGTATATTAAAGATTACCAAGTCATAGCATTACCCCTTACCCAACTGACTAGAAAGGATGTTGCTTTTGTCTGGAATAGTGAAAGACAGAGAGCTTTTGACACTATGAAAAACTTTTTGATGTCAGCACCAATTCTTGATTTACCTCACTTTAATCAACCATTTGTTTTTTACACTGATACCAGTTTTATTGGTCTTGGTGCTGCCCTCCATCAAAAACAAAAGATGAATGATAAGGTATCAGAATTAGTAATTTGTTATATTTCAAGAACCTTGAGAAATAGTAAATTGAAATATGGTGCCACTCATCTTGAATGTTTAGCCGTAGTGTGGGCTCTAGAAAAGCTACATTATTACCTAGATGACCATAAATTTGAACTTGTCCCTGACTGCAGTGCAGTTAAATCCCTTTTAAACTTGAAAACACCTAACGGAAATATGTTCAGATGGCAGTTAGCTGTTCAAGAATACAGAGGGAAAATGACAATTATTCATAGGGCTGGTATTGTTAACTCAAATGTGGATATGTTATCAAGGTTAACTTTACCAAATGATAACTCTAATCCTGCTTTTGATCCAGAGGATGAAATTATTCATATTCATGGGATATATGTGGTTGATATGGAGGAAGAGCTATTACAGCTTATTCTGGATTCATATGATAAGGACACTCACTTAAAAAAGTTATGTACAATATTAAATGATCCAAAGAATGCTTCAATACAAGCATTTATTAAAACCCTTCCAACAAAGTACCAGAAGGCTTTGGGATAAGGTAAATTTTCAATTGATGAAGGATATCTATATTATAGAAGAAAGTTGAGTAATGTCATTTTTATTCCTCCTTCTATTAAAGAAATCATCTTGAAAAATTGTCATGATGACATATTAGCTGGACATTTTGATCTTGAAAAAACAATGATCAGAATTAAAAACACTGTTTGGTGGGTTAATATGTCTGAAGACACCCAATTATATGTTGAATCTTGTGATTCTTGCAAAAAATCAAAAAGATTGACTGGTAAGAGAGCTGGATTTATGCAACATATTGAACTTCCTTATGCACCATGGCAGATAATAAACATGGATTTTGTAACAGGATTACCCATTGCTGGAAAAGACAGTTATAACTCTTGTTGGGTTATTGTGGACAGATTCACAAAAATGTGTAAATTTATCCCTACTCATATAGAAGTTTTCACTAAAGAATTAGCTTTCTTATGGTGGTCTCATATGTTTAATACTGCTGGTTTTCCTAAAGCCATAATCTCTGACAGAGACTCTAAATTTACTTCTGAATTTTGGATGTCTCTGATGGATGTTTGTGGCTGTGATCTGAAACTTTCTACTGCCCATCACCCTCAGACTGATAGATTAGCTGAAAGAATGATTCAGACTTTAGAGGACATGATAAGAAGGTATTGTGCCTTTGGCCTTGAGTATAGAGACAATGACAGATTCACTCATGGTTGGGTTACCTTACTGCCTGGGTTAGAATTTGCTTATAATAGTACTGTTCATTCTGTTACTCAAAGAAGGCCTTTTGAGCTCTGGCTTGGATATGTCCCAAATACTCCTGCCCAAATTCTCAATAATAAAATACTTAAATTGGATTTACATCCTGGTGTAAAATCTTTTTTTCAAATGCAACAATTTTTCAGAAGTCATTCTCAAAAATTTATTGAAAAATCCTTTGAATATGAGAAGAAGAGATGCAACAAATCCCATAAAGAATACACTTTTAAAAAGTGTGATGAGGTGTTGATTTCTACAGTCCACTTCAATTTACAAGGTAATAACAAATTGAAAGACCCATTTGTTGGTCCATTTGTTGCCAGAAAAATGGTTGGTGATAATGCAGTTGAAGTTATTTTGTATTCTCCATAAGACAGAAAACATCCTGTTTTTCCAATATAACTTTTGAAACCTTACACATCCAATAGTGATTTATTTCCAAAAAGGAGGGTAAGACCAAAAAAGACCCCTAAGGAAATCACTGAGACAGCAGAATTTGCTAAGATTCTAAATTACAGAATAGTTACTGCTGAAAAAGGTACAGAATACTTATTGAGATTCAAGAATAAATCTTCTGAATATGATTCTTGAATACCTGGGAAGGAGATATCTAATCTTCCTACTCTTCTAGAGAACTATAAAAAGAAAAAATCATAGTATTTTTTTATTGTTTTTTTAGAGTGAGGGAGTGTCAGCCAGGCTGCTAGACTTACCCAGGAAAATAATTAATTATTTACTGGATGAAGCCATGCCTTATTATTTTAATTATTTAATTATAAATTAATTACATTAAAATTATTTAAAAAAATTAATCAATTACATAATGGTAAAATTAATGAATAATTAAAATTAAATATAAAATTGTCCTTTATATTTTTATTCTCTAACACTGTTCTCATTGACAGGTTGAAAGAAATAAAAATTTATATTAAAAAATAAATTTAAAATTATAATAAAAATTTTAATATTCAAATAAAAATAAATATATACAAAAAATTCAAATTTCTTATTTAGAATTGACCTTTATAGTGAATATTAAATAAATTAATGTATTTCTGACATACTCTGTAAATACATCTTTTTGACACCTTCTTTTTAGAACAACTTTCTTATTTTAAAATACTCCTTCTGGAATATTCATTTTCTCTCTCTCACACACTACTGTTTTTAGAATTTTATTGTAGTGCTTTGTCTCTCCTTTGCCTATATAAGGCTGCTCTTTTGGTTTTTTTCATGCATTACATCACTTACTTATTTGTTATAATTATTTAAAATCCATTTATTACTATCTATTAGTGCCTTAGTATTTACATCCCCATAATTATAAAATATTAATTATAATAATAATTTAAATTTTTACCTCTGTCTATTGAGTAAAAATTCTATAAGATAAGAAAATACGTACATTATTTTTGAATCCCATAAAATTTGTTGTTACTGCCATTGGACCTCCTTGAAAAACCTTTTAGACTTGAAAGACCCCTTGACAAAAGTATAGATTTGGAAAGATACCATCTGACATAATTATATAAGGATTTTTGGCCAGCAATACATGGAGAAACTATAATTTAAAATATGTCAATTTGTTCATGAAAGATTATTTTTTGCATTTATTTTATTTATTGTATTATTTTCAAGAATTAAAGAAAGTATATACTTATTTTATGTATGACTAGATACTATTGAATATTATAAATCATTAAAATATCTAAAGAAGGTGAAAAAATATTAAAAATGATGTTACAAAGACTTTACTTAGACATATAATTTTCAAATTCAATTGAAATACAATATTCTACTAGTAAGTAAAATAATATTTTCATACTAATATTTATTAAAATTTATTTCCCTTC
Organism: Hemileia vastatrix; assembly: GCA_030280995.1. Lineage (NCBI taxonomy): Eukaryota > Fungi > Basidiomycota > Pucciniomycetes > Pucciniales > Zaghouaniaceae > Hemileia > Hemileia vastatrix. Next base: position 22,530,088 of record JASXTE010000004.1, on the reverse strand, counting down.
ATCTTCAAAATTTTCAAAATATTAAAATTTAGATTTTTATTTGATTTAAGTAAATGAAGAAAATAACAGTATAGGACTTGTGGATTTTTAGGATTCAAGGAATTTTAGTGTCCACTCTTCGTAACATATTTAATATATTTTATATTTTTTGTATATTTATTTTGTATTAATATCTTCTTTTATCGTTTTTTTTACTCCCTCTCAAGAATACCCCACTCTTTTCCCTTTAAAATATTCCTTTTTCCTCACCTCATCTTTCTCCCCACCCTTTTCACTCCCTTCTTCATCATTTTTAACCCCTATCCACATTTTCCTCTCCCTCTCCACCCCTCTCCACTCCTCTCCTTCCAGTTTTCTTACCTCCCCATTCCTCACTAAAACTTTATTTTTATATACAGATATAGGGACTGAGTTGAAAGGGAGGAAATTGGGGTTCAAGGATTGTGGAGGCGAGGTAAAGGGAAGGAACGGTGTGGTCTTCCAACATTGGCAGGGGCCTTTGATGTGTGATTTGGCGCTGTTTGTGCATGTCTAAATTGACATCTGTTAAAGAATTGGGTATTTCTCTGGTTTTATTCCGTGGATATTGGGTCTGCTGGTATGTGGGTACTATCATTGGATAGCCCTGGTATTTCTCTATATTTTATGTCTTGAAGACATTTTTCATATTCTGAGTTTTAAGGGGTCATTTCCTCATTTTTTGTTTATAAAAGATTGCTGTTTAATTTTGTTTTTTGTGTTTTACGGGCTAACTTTAAGTCTTAGGGTTAAGTGCTTAGTACCATTGGATAGAGCTAATTTTTCTCTATATTTCATGTCTCAATGTTGTTATAGAGAAATTCCGTGTTTTAAAGGTTTTAGTAGTTGTAGCTAATTTTTCTTAGTAGATTAGTGGTTTTTGTTGGTTTTCTGGTTTCAGGGAGGCCGGGCCGCTTCAGGCAGCATCTCGGACATCGGGCGGCCCACCCGCCTCTGTATTAGGAGGTTGGGGAGCGCTCCAGGAGGGTTTTTTATGCAATTTGGCGGGTACAGGCGCCAGATTGGTGGGTGCGTATGGGCTCTTAGTTAGTGGTCTGTGTGTACATAGTGAATAAGACAGTTTGGGGCAACCTTAATCATCATACAACCATCCAGAGGTGATATCATTGTTCCTCAATCAGTTTTCACTGTTTTCTGGCCACAATTGGCTGTGTTTGTTGCAAGTGAGTTCTTCATTTAACTTAACTTTGGCAACTGTTTTCTCTGTTATAGTATTGCAAGCTATAGCAAGTATTATTGCTGTCTCTGGTGTGGATTTGCAGCCTACATCAAGTATCTTTGCTGTCTCTGGTGTGGACATTGTTCTACATTTCAGTTCTTTGGTCTGGTAGTCTATCTGGGGACTACTTTCTTGGCTCATCAAGCAGTCAAGTGTGTTAAACAGGAGCTTTAGCAAAACAGGAACCAACTTACTTTAGCAAGTAAATCTCACTCTATTTTTTTAAAGGGACAGGGGATTTTCTCTCTGGTTTTTCTCCAACTCCCTTGGTCAAGGCCTATAGCTAGTACTGTAGGATTGTCTACAACGGGGCTACAAGGGTTGGGGAGGCTGGAGATAGGGATGAGGAAGGGTATATGGCGTAGCAAAAAGGTTGGGAAAGTGTTGGAAGGGATGATTAAGAGTTTCTGAGGCATTTTGAATGAAGAAAAGGGTTAGGGAGAGGTTGGGAGGGGTGAAATGGGGATCAAAAGAGGATGGTATACAATGGGGCTGGGAGGGTAGCAAAAGGGGTGGGGAGGGAAGACAAGCATGTGATGATAGAATTGAAAGGGATGGGGACTGGTGCAAACTGAGTGTGAAAATAAGAGGATGGACTCTGTCCCTTGGGTGAAGAACAGATCTCACTGCCATTAAATATTAGCTGAAACATGAAATATATAAGGTGAAATAATTAACTACAAAGTAGTTTAAGACATACATTAGCATTTTAAATAGGATACTAAAGCTGTAAATTTACTTTATTATGTAAATTATTTTTGAACTATGGTGTATGGCTTTGTATAATTGTTCACTAACTCAGCATACAGATGTATTGATCATTATTTATATACATTGTAATATAAAGAATGAGAAGTAATATGATATAAAAAATACCTATATAATATTAGTATACTTTTATTTTAAAATTTTTTATGTAATGTGTTTGATAATTATATATAAGTCAAAAAATTAATAGGTATTTTAGAAAATAATTTTAACCAAAAAAATTTGATTAAATTTTAAACCATTTTCATAGGCCTTATTAGGTGAGCTTACATAGTTTAGAATGTAAATGCAAGATTTGCTGGTGAGGTGAAAAAAATCTTCTACATGAATCATGGTCTTCAAATGAAGATTTACCACAAGATTTAATGATAAAATTATTATTTTTTTCTTAATTTCTTAATTTCTGATTACTATATGTACCATAATGAATAAATGTAATTACTAAACACTTAGGGAAAGAAAAAGTATAAAATTTCTTAATATATGTACTATTATTTAATCAGTAAAAGAAACAACTCTCTGAGCATCTTAATTTCTTAAAAAAATTATTTCAATAAATACATACAATTTTTTAAAATTAAACATCTTAGCTTTTATAGAACTTAGATTGAACTTTCAATGACAACCTATGCATGAGTGTGGTTCAACCTTAGTTAAACTGTGAGAAGTTCTTTTAATTTTTTAAAATTTAAAAAAAAGCTATTATAATGTAAGGCTAAGTATATTTTTTTAACAAATATTTTTTCTACATGATATGAATTTATAGGAATAAATAAAAAAAATTACACTTTTTAAAAAAAAATTATTTCAAATAGCTTTCATTTTATCTTCAATTATTATAGAATGATTTTGCATTCAATTGATAGACTAAAAAAAATTCTATGGTGATGTTTATATTCATATAATATCTATAAATAGTTTCCAAAGCTCCTATTGATACTCAATATACTTTAACAAAAGAAAAAAAATCTCTTTTAAATAAAAATATTGCAGGTACTTCCTAGTAACACATTCTTTAATATAGATCTATATGTTTAAGTTTAAATCAATTCCAATACATAAAAATAGAAGTTTTTAAAATATAAATATAAAATCCTTTTCAAAAATTTAAATTGTAATCAAAGTTAACTTATTAACTTGTTTTTCTGCTTCAATCTTCACTGGAAATTCATAATACTCTCAGTTGAAATTAATTTACGTAAAAAATTAATTATTTATGTATTGAATTTTGATAATTAAAATATTTAAGATGATTTATATAGTATTTTTTTCTAGAAAGTATCAAATATATTGACTCATTAAATGTATAAGATAATTTATTTTTAACTATAGGTTTTATAATTTTATTTCAAATAAAGAATTTAAAAACAATTAAACTATATTTCAAACATGAGAAGGTGCAATTTTAAAGCTGTAAATTTATCTTGTAAATTTATTCATCTCACCAACCAAGAATGTGATCCTCTACAATTTAATTTAAGAAAATTTGAATAAAAAATCTGAATTATTTTTACATATATTTTAAAGTATTTTAATAAATTAATACTAATAAAAACTTAATTTTTATAATGGTAGCAATTTATATTGTCATGGTTCAAGTTATCTATTGTATCTTTCTTACAAAAATAAATTTATATAGATGTCTTTCTACAAATAAAATTCTTGAATGATAAATAATATCATCTCTACCTATTTGGTAGAGTATTTGAATTTTATAAAAGCCTTAAATTATATCTTGTGCACCTCTTCTTACATGAAAACACTGTAAAATTTGTGAAGTGAATCTCCAGATAAACAGTATTTTTGTCAGCCAGGCTGCTAGACTTACCCAGTAAAACAATAAACTATTTACTGGGTTAAAGATACACCTTTTTTTATTTCTTATATGTTTTTATTAATTATAAAATATTTACTTTAAATTTACCTGCAATAAATTAACTAGTTAAAAAAAAGTAAAATTAGTAAATAATTAAAATTAAAACTAATTGTCCCTTATATTTTTATTTCTTAACACCATTCTCAATGAAAGGTTAAGAGAAATAAAAAATTTAATTTAAAATAAAAATTGAATATTGAAATAAAATTTAATATTAAACATAAAAATAAATTTATATAAGAAATTCAAATGACTTATTTAAAAATGACACTTACAGTAATTTTTAAATAAATCAATTTCATTTTGACATATAAAGTAAATACATATTTTAAACACCTTCTTTCTAGAAAAATCTTATTATTTGAAATATTCTTCTGGAATAATCTTTTTCTTCTATCATCCTCCTGTACATAGGATTTTTACCTCTGTGCTTTGTCTCTCTTTTGCCTATATAAGGCCTCCCTTTTCTGGTTGTTTTGAGCACCCTTTACTTACTTATATTTTATTAAAACCATTATTACAATCACATATTTATTACTACTTATTGTTTTTAGTATTTACTTACACGTAATTCTAAATCATTAATTATAACAATATTTTTAAATTCTTACCTCTTTAAATTGAGTAAAGAAAATAAAAAATAAATTACATGTACTTTGACTTTTAAACCCCAAAATTCAGCTATCATCGCCATTGGACCTCCGTTAAAATCTTCTAGACCATAAAGACCCTCCAACACTTGAGGCCCTTTTCAAATTGTCAACAGCGCATCAATATCTTGAAGCTGACGACCAAGGGACCATGAACAACAAGGTACCAATATGATGAGTAGACAATGAAAACGACAAACCTCATCAACCACGTGACTTATTTTTTTTTGCTGCGACCGGTGTGGTCTTCCAAAATTGTCAGAGCCCTTTTTTGGTCTATTTGGCATTGTTTTGATATGTCTTAAATGGATTTGGTTAATAATTGGGTATTTTTCTGGATTTATTCAGCAAATATTGGGACCACAGGGATGTGGGTATTACCATTGGATAGCCCCGGTTTTTCTCTATATTTTATGTCTTGATAACATTTTTCAGATTTTAAGTATTAAAGGGATAATGTTTCATTTTTCATTTAAAAAGATAGCTGTTTAATTTTGTTTTTTGTGTTTTACAGGCTAACTTTAGTCTTAGGGTTAAGTGCTTAGTACCATTAGAATGAGCTAATTTTTCTCTACATTTTATGTCTCAATTTTGTTATAGCCTAATTATGTGTTTTAAAAGTTTTAGTAGTTGTAGTAGATTTTTCTAAGTATTTTGGGTATTTTAATAGGTTTTTGGTGGTTTTCTGGCTTCAGGGTGGTCTGGCCACCTCAGGTGGGAGGCCCACCCACCTCGGTGCTACAAGGCTGGGAAGCGTTTCTAGAGGGGTTTTATGCAATTTGGCGCTCAAGAACACCAAATTTGTTGGTGTGCATGGGCTTTTAGATAGTGGTCTGTGTGTACATAGTGAATAAGACAGTTTGGGGCAACTTTTATTATCATACAACCATCCGGAGGTGATATCATTGTTCTTCACTCAGTTTTCACTGTTTTTTGGCCACAATTGGCTGTGTTTGTTGCAAGGTGAATTTTTCATTTAACTTAACTTGGCAACTGGTTTCTCTGGTATAGTCTTGCAAGCTATATCAAGTATTATTTCTGTCTCTGGTGTAGATTTGCAACCTACATCAAGTATCATTGCTTTCGTTGGTGTGGAAATTGGTCTACATTTCAGTTCTTTGGTTTGGTAGTCTGTCTGGGGACTACTTTCTTGGCTGATCAGGCAGTCAAGTTTGTTGGAAAGGGGCTTTATCAAACAGGAACCAACTTACTGTAGCAGGTAAATCTCAATGTATTGTTCTAAAGTGACAGGGGATTTTCTCTCTGGGTTTTTGTCACGCGCCACGTGATACTTGAGGCAAAAGCAGCTCATTAAATCAATAATATCAAGTTCTAAATCTATACTCGAAGCGCAGAAAGCAATTCTCCATAGCAACTGTGATTCCCCTTTGTGTACTTACTATTCAACTGCGCTAGCCTAAACTCTAAATCTAAATTAGTCAATCTCTCAATAGTGTGCCTTAGTCTTAATTTCAATAAGCGGCGCACAGCGCTATGATCAACGTAATAGTACATTAGTAGTTTTCATTAAAAGTTTGTTAATTAATTAAAAGGGGTAAATTGAGCATGGACGGATATTAGCGAAGAGGGTCTAAGTGTATGTTATTAATGGTCTGTGGTATGGGAATGGTGCGATGAGAGGGAGGTCAATGCGAGGAGGAATAAAGGATATAAAAGGGCTGGGTTTTTGGTTCGACATTCCTTAGAATTAAATTATAAAACATATTTACATTTAATAGTGGTAAAATCCTTTAAGTTAAATCATTATTATTGTATCTTTCTTTATTTTTCTCAATAATCATTTCTAAATCCTAAATCTTTGATTGTTGAGTTTCCAACCTTCGTGTGATCTTAAGAATTCCTATTACCTTTGAAACTATATTATAATTCTTCTTGAACATACCTCGAACCCGTAGCTCTTACTTCGAGTGACCTTCGAATCACTTCCTCGAATCATTCCTCTGTGCTTCGAAGAAGTTTCTAAATCCCTCATCTCACTTTCAGGAACATCCTCGACCTTGTGCGTAGGCCGTCTGGTGACAGTATAATTTAATTCTCCGTAGTTCTCATTCTTTGCACTACTACATTCTTTTAGGTGTTTTTAAAATTTTAAAATGGCACCTGTTCAACGCACTCCTCCTACGGGTGCTACTACTAGAGCTTGCGCTAGAGGCAGGCCAACAGCCACAAGGTCTGTTTCCCGCACTCACTCTTTGGAACCACTTGACCTTAGGGAACGACAACATTTGGTTCAATCTGTAGAAGACATCCCACAAGATTTTGAGGATTCTAGTGATGAAGAAGAAGGAGAGGATACAATGCACAAGGCACCATCCGCCCCTGCCAATCACCCTTCTGGTCAATCCTCCGAACCTGGACCATCTAACTCTCTGGAAGATTTCATGAGACTTTTCATGAAAACCCTTTCAAATCCAACGTCTTCAGAGGGATCTAAGTTCAAAACTTCTTCTATGAAATCTCCTGACAAATTCGACGGAGATCACCCCGACAGATTGTGACCCTTCTTGCAAACCTGCAAGCTACTGTTCCATAATGACCCTCGAACCTTTAATAGCGACCAATCAAAGGTTGTTTATGCTTCTTCATTCCTAGCCGGGAAAGCAGCAAGATGGTTTGAACCTTATCTGCTCATGCTTTCTTCGACAGAAACCCACTTACTTATCAATAATTGGGAAAAGCTCGAAGACCAACTCTTTACGTTGTTTGGGGACCCTAATGAAACTGACAACGCAGAAATTGAACTTGATTTTCTTCGCATGAGTGATAATGGTAAAGCCTCTGAATATATCTCAAACTTCAGAGCACTTCAAACTCTAGTAGTTTGGAATGATGCTGCCCTTAAGTATCATTTCAAGAAAGGACTTCCTTCGAGGATTCGGGACCAATTAAATCTTCATGGTCAGAAGATGACTACTTTAACGGATTTAATGGATCAAACCCTCGAACTTGACGGCGTTTATCAAGGACGACTTCAACATCGTTGATATGCCAACAAATCTCAAGGCCTAAATTTTAAATCGGGTTCTTCTTCACACCCACAACCAAATCAATCCTCCTCGACTCAATCCAAACCCAATAAGGGGAAGGATAAACCTCGACCAAAAGGCTTGACTCCATGCAATATCAGCAAAGTACTGGATCCTAAAGGGGAACTTAAAGAAGCTGAGAGGAAGAGATGAGCAGATAATGGGTTATGTATGTATTGTGGGGGTAAGCACAAGTTGGAAGACTGTGTAAAGTTGAAGGAAAGAGAAGGTACTAGTTCAAAGTCAAAAAACTAGTAGATAGTTTACTTGTGTGCAAAGCAAACTATCTTATCTCTCCCAGTGCACAGAACCTCCATGTCTTAAGGACTGGAGTTGCCTTATACCACTTGAGATTCATTCTTTTTAAGGAGGATATCCCCTTCAGTTTTCTTATAGACTCTGGAGCTTCAATTTCTTTTGTTAGTTTATCTTTTTCCGAGAAGCTACAACTAACATTTACAGATGTCAATCGAACTCCAATCTATTTGGTCGAATCAGAGGAACCCAAAAATTGGGTAAGTAAGAAAGTTTTATGGGTTTTCAACTTTCCGAACTTTCCCCCCTTCGAGTGGGAATTATCAGTCTTGGACGCCCCAAGGATGGACAATACCATTCTTGGCCATGACTTTTTAATGCATTGGAATCCGGAAATTGATTGGACTAGGGGATTGATCACCCCACGCTCTAAGTATATTTCTGATTCTTCAATGCAGGTCAATAGGGAGTTAAACAACCCGCCTGACAACGTCCTGCTAGAGGACAAATCTCTGCCAGATGACTTGCAAGAATCTGATCTTTCTCTAAATGAGATATTGGCTAACCCTTCTAGCTCTATGACTTCACTCGAAGAGGATTTAAATTGCCTCGAAGTAATCGAACTCTTCTCTCTCAATTCAGGTATCCCCTCGACAGATTCTCTCGAAGATGAAGAGGACGACCAAATCAACTCTACCAGAAATCTACCACGATTTCCTCAATGTTCTCTCAATCCGCAAGGCTGATAAGTTACCACCTCATCGACCCTATGACCATCAAATAGAGTTAATAGGCCCAGTACCTCCGGCAGGTCCTGTCTATTCTTTGTCAAAGGACGAATCTCAAGTTCTTCGAGACTACATTGCAGAGAATGTAGCCAAAGGTTTCATCAGAGCCAGTAAATCTCCAACCAGCTCCCCTGTCCACTTTGTAAAAAAGAAGGACGGTAGTCTTAGGTTGTGTGTTGACTATAGAAAGCTCAACACAGTCACTAAGAAGAATGCATATCCTGTTCCTCCCATGTCATTACTTCTTACCCTTTTCAATGGTGCTAATTTCTTTTCTAAAATTGATCTTAGAGGCGCTTAAAATCTGATTTGCATTGCAGAAGGTCATGAACCACTGACTTCAATGCGCACTAGATTTGGTAGTTTTGAATATTTAGTTATGCCTTTTGGATTGTGTAAGGCACCTTCAACTTTTCAAACTTTTGTTAATGACATCTTTCAAGATGTTGTTGAACAATTTGTAGTCGTCTATTTAGATGATATTTTAATATTCTCGAAAACACTAGATGAACATATTCAGCATGTTCGACAGGTCCTAAATCGACTTTGAGATCATGGTCTCTACGCCAAGCATAATAAATGCGAATTCCACCTCAAATCAATTGATTTTTTGGGTTTTACGTTTTCCACTGACGGTTTAGTCATGGATGACAAAAAAGTCCAGAAAATCCTGGAATGGCCTGAGCCCAAAACCATTAAATAACTCCAAGGATTTTTGGGTTTTTCAAACTTCTATAGAAGATTTATTAAAGATTACTCTAAAACTATTTCCAATCTTACTTCTCTTCTTAGAAAAGACATTCCTTTTGTTTTTACTTCTACAGCATGAAAGGAATTCGAAGCACTAAAAACAGCGTTCACCACAGCCCAAATTCTTCAACACTTTGATCCTTCTGCTTCGACAATAGTTGAGACAGATGCGAGCGATTATGCTATTGCAGGGGTCATCTCTAAAGTAAATCCTGAAACAAATTTGTTTCATCCTGTTGCTTTTGAGTCACGCAAACTCATAGCCGCAGAATTAAATTATGAAATTCATGACAAAGAGCTTTTAGCCATTATCCATTGTCTTAAAAAATGGCGTTCTTTTCTTCTCAGCCTAGATAGTCCTTTTCAAATTTTAACAGATCATAATCACCACGCAATATGGGGGGCAGACTTGCTAGCAAGTCCACAACCTTGAACCCTAATTCATATCTTTTTCAGCACACATTGAGGTGGTGATGAAACAATCATGAAGAAATATTGAATTTACTTTGAAAACACCTTGAAACTGATTTGAACCTTCATTGAACCACAGTTGATTAATAGTTCAAAAAATATTCACAGCAGGAAAAAAGTGTGCACTAGATGTCTAGTGCTTTTTTTTGCTTCCTGAATTGATTCCTGGTAGAATTACAAGTGGGACTTCCATCTGATGCCTCCCTCCCCTAATTCTCCCTTATCTTCAATCTGACTTCCTATCCTACCCCCTTATCTCATTTCTAAACTTGCCATCTACTTACCCATTTTCCCTATTCCTTTCCTTCACAGTGAGAAAACAACTCTCCTCTCCTTCCCCCCCTCTCCCTTCTCTTCTCTTCATTTCTCACACCTCCCCCAGACCCTCACTCACCTTTCCCAGCCCACTGTCATTATTTAGTTTTATTTTACTTTGTATTTTTTTCATTTTTCATGTTTCTTCCCTACAAAAATCTTCCTTTTTCAACGATTGGCCACATTTTTTTAGTAAACACAAGCAACTCAAATTCTGAAATATGTATTTAGTTACATTATTTACCACTTGGAATGGGTTATAATTCCTCAAAATTTTATTCCTTGTTATTTCTAATTTATACATATTAATTATTCTCAAGTTTATAAAAAGTTGGCTACTTCCCAAGCCCTTGCATGCCTCCCCAACACTTTTTTCACCTCTTCAATCTCATCGCTCACCTCCCCCAGAAAAATAAAGGAACTGGGGAAGGCTGGGGAAGGTGAGAGAGGGGCTTTACAGGGCTGGGAGAGGTTATAAAATCCCCTAACCCACTTCGGGAAGGCTGGAAAAGGTGAGCAAGGATCCTTAAAGGGCTAGGAGAGTTGATAAAAGCCTCTCACCTACTACTCACAGCCCTACTTAGTCTTTACAGCACCTCGTTCACATCTCCAGCCAAATTAAGGGACTTGGGAAGCTGGGGGAGGTGAGCGAGGGGCTTTGAAAGTCTGTGGGAGGTAATAAAAGCCTCTCACTCACTTCTCCCAGCCTTCCTTAGTCTTTACAGCACCTCGCTCACATCTCCAGCCAAAGTAAGGGACTGGGGGAGGCTGGAAGAGGTGAGTGAAGGGCTGGAAAGATTGGGAAGGTGAGAAAGGGCTAGGGGAGGTAAGCGAGAGCTGGGGGATGTGGACAATAAACTGGGGAGGTGAGTAATAGTTTTAGAATGTGAGAGAAAGGCTGGTGAGGGCTAATGGAGGTGAGTGGGGTGAGTGAGGGGAATGGGAGGTGAGCGAGAGGTTGAAAAAGGGGTGTAGTTGTGTTAAAAGTGAAAATAGAGTGGAGGGGAGTAGTGAGGAGGGCTTAAACATAGATTTTGAAGCTTAAAGGGTGTAGCAAATGTATCAGGAGGGCAATAAAAGGGTGGTGAGTGGTAATAGAATTAACAGAAATGAAAAAGCAGAAAAATTTGTGTGGAGAGATTGAGAGGTTGTCCATTGAGGTAGTGAAAAATGGAGTGTGAACTTTGTTCTTCGGGCGAACATCAGAGTCCACCCCCTCAATCTACAGCTCTATTCTGCTGATATGGAAAATGATTGATAATTATTTTTTATTGATATTTTTTAACTTAAACCTATAGTTTATACGTCTTTATTTTATATTTTTGATTTACAATGCACTTTAAGACTAAGAAAGTAATATAGTAAAATAATTGATAATGAAATACTATTTTGCTTTTTTACACAATAATTCACAGAATTCTTTTGATAACTATACATGATATAAATAAATAATATAATAGGAAAATTGTAGCAAAAAGTTAAAAACTAGAATAAAACATTTAAATAAATTTTAAACTATTGAGCTTATGTATTTTTTGAGTTTATTGTATTTATTTTTAAATGTAATAGTAAAATATGTTGGTTAGATTAAAAATAGCTTTGAATTAAATTAAATAATTAGGGTAAAGGTTGAGGAAAAGATTTATCCACATATATAACCATTTAGGCTTATTTCTTGTTTTGTGATTGCTATATATAACTGGATAATTGACTGTAATAACTGCAAATTTAAAAAACTTCAATAAGTTATCTACCTCAATATATGTATGATAATCTATTCAGTAACAGAATAAAATATCTGAGTCCTTTCTTTTACTAATTTTTTTTCATTTCAATGACTATATACATTTTCAAAAAAATTATTTATCATGTTTTTGGTGGAACTTAGATTGAACTCTCAATGCAATCTTGTTTCCAAGTGTGGTTCATAATAATTTAAGCCATGAAAAAATTTATACTTTTTTAGAAGTTTTATTAATTACTTTTAAATATAAAAATAATTATATTCTTATATCAAAATATTTTTATTAAACACTTTGAAGTTCTAAAAATAAGTACATATTAAGAATTATTTTTAGATAATATTATATTAAAAAAAGTTTTAAGTTGATTATATATTATTATGATATGATTTCTTTCCATATTACGTATTACAAAACTACCTAAAAATCAATTTTATACAACTATATTACATAAAAAAGATATCAGCTCTTCTGCTTAGATTTAAAGTACTTCAAAAAAACATTATTTTTGCCTTAGGTACACATTATATAGAGTATTCAGAGCATCATATTAATTTTTTAGACTTACACATTTAAGTTGAATGGAAGCCTCACAGGATAAAATTGGTCATTTTGTAAAAAAAAAAATAAGTAAATATCTTTTAAATCAATATATATTTTTATAAAAAGTCAAATTTTAATATTTATGTTTAGTTTAAAATCTGTTATGAAGATTTGAAATATTGCTATTTAAATTAATTTTTATAACAATATAACCATTCCAGTATTGCTTTGTGATAAGGCCAATTTCAAGAAAATTTTTAAATTCTTCTGTTTAAATAAAATATCAAAGGGATTGTTTTTCATACACTTAGAAACTGAATAGAAACATCATATAAGATCTACCAATCAGCATAAATATCATAATTCCAATAAATCATTGATAAATCTTGAACCCATATATATAATTTTACAATTGCGTGTAAGTGTTCAGTTGTGAATTACTCCTATCAAAACTTTGATTCTAATGACTAAAAAAGCGTACCTGAAATGTTTCATTTAATTTATTTTTCAAAACCATAGAATTGAAATATTTTTTCTTTTCATTTAAAACATGGAATAATATTATTTTCAATAAAAAGATGATTGCCTTTACAGCTGCTTTTCTACATGGGTATAATCTAAATTACCTATTGTGTCTTTTTTACAAAATGAATATCATATAATAGTTTTTTAATTTGAAACTGATAGAATTATGAAAAATTACCACTTTTACCTATTTAATTCAGTTCTTGAACAATAATACAATCAAAATATCTACCTGAAGCACATTTTTTAACATGAGATCACTTTTCAAATTATATGGTGCTTATTCCCAGGTTGACACTGAAATTATCCCACAATACAGCATTGAAGCAAAATCAAGTACTAAAATTAAATTTTAAATAAATTTATACTACTTTGTTTTAATTATCTTTAAATTTTTACATCTAGCTTGAATTTCAGTCTTTCATATGAAAAATTCACTAAGTAGTGATTAATTATTTCAACTCATGAGATTACTCTACCAAATAACCATATTTACATTGAATTTTGATGAAATACATCATGAAGAGTTCCAGAAAATCATATGTGTATTACATTGAATAAATTAATATTGTGAAAATTCTTAGTAGTTGAATATTTGATAGAAAAAAAAAGAGCAAAAAGATATTTCCTTTTAATTTTAATCATCTTCTTGCATACAAAAATGGAAAAAACTGGATTAAAATTCACTTGTATAAGAATTATACTTCTTTCTAGACATATAATTAAACAATTTATCAATTATTAGTGCTAAGTGTAAAGAAGATATTAGAGAACTTCATTGAAACAGAAATTATGAAAACATATTTCTATCTTTTATTTTTCTTAATTATGAGTCTTTTCACAGTATTCTAGAATAGAAACTTGAGAATTTTTATGGTTCAATATTTTTATTAAATAATTCCATTGAGTTTAAAATAATTATATTGCATAATAAGAAATAATAAAAATACAAAAAAAAAATATCAGGTAATATGGTTTAAATTAAAAAATAAAAGCTTCAAATTCTTGGTTAAAAGGAGTTATCATTAAAGAGAACCACTGATATTATTTTATATTTTTTCAAAAAAAAATAGAATAAAATAATTAGAGGGGTTAAAAGTGATGTTTTTGAAATAAATAGTATAATTTTCAGTCTTTTAAGTGATCAGGTGAAATTCAAAATGAAAATGAAAATGAGTTTTGTGAAAAAAATTCTGTGAATGGATCAGATTATTAATCTTCCCTTGTTATTATTTCTATAAATTATTTATTAAACTTTCACTATTACTCAAGCACAGACTCATCCATGTTTGGTTAAGAGCCCAAGATGAGTTCAAAGTAAAGTTCAGTCTGAGTTCAGTCTGAGTTCAGTCTGAATTCCATCTGAATTCAAGTTGAGGACTTGCTAGCAAGTCCCCCCCAAATATTGCGTGGTGAATGCTTTAAAATACTTCATGTCTTCCAAAGTGTTAACCAGGCGTCAAGCCAGGTGGGCTGAATTTTTGTCTGAATTTCCCTTCTCTATTTCCTATCGCCCAGGTAAGAACTGCATTGTCCCAGATATCTTGTCACGTCGGGACGATGTTTACCCACAGCGGGGGGACGCATTTTCTGACAAGAACTCAGAAAATGTGCAATAGATTTTCAACGAATCAATGTTAACGACTCATCAACTTAATTCAATGACAATTCAACCTTTTCAAAATCCACTATCCAACATCCTCGAAGCTCAGTCGAAGGACGATTATTGTTTAGGGTTAAAAGACAAAATACTCTCAAAGCAAGGGTCCAAAAGATTTAGTATTGAATCAGGTCTATTAGTCTTCGAAGGTAGAGTAGTCATACCCGACAACAATGTGATAAAATTATGGATTTTCAACAGTCAACATGATTCTCCATTAGCTGGTCATTTTGGTGTTGATAAAACCTACCAGTTAATAGCAAGGGATTTCTTCTGGCCAGGTATGACCAGAGAAATCAAGGCCTATATAAAAGCTTGTTACGAATGTAATAGGAATAAGGCTCCCCGTCACCGGAAGCATGGGTTGCTTCAACCACTTCCTATTCCCTCTAAACCTTGGGAATCTTTATTGATGGATTTCATTTCTCAACTTCCTTTTTCTAATGATTTTGATGCTATATTAGTAATAGTAGATAGATTTTCAAAAATGTCTATTTTCATTAAAACCACTACTACTGCTACAGCAGAAGATTTGTCAAAATTGTTTCTAGAATATGTATATTACAAACACGGCTTACCAAATGATATTATTTCAGATAGAGGCTCATTGTTTGTATCCACATTCTGGACCCAACTGTGTTGACAACTCAATATCACGAGGAAACTCTCCACGGCCTATCACCCTGAAACCGACGGTCAAACAGAAAGAGTTAACCAAATCCTCAAACAATATCTTCGAATGTATGTCAGTTACCAACAAGACAATTGGACCACATGGTTACCACTGGCCGAATTTGCTTATAATAACTCGACTCATTCTTCGACACGACAATCTCCCTTCGAAACCATTTATGGACGACATCCTTGATTCAACTCAATCCATGTAGGAACTAATTATCCTGCGGAACATTATCTTCGAACTATATCACGACTCCAGGAAGAACTTAAAACAAATTTGGAATTAGCGATTCAAAGATACAAGGAACAGGCCGACAAACATCAACAATCTGCTTCTTCCTTTAAACCAGGCGACAAAGTATGGCTCGACGCACGAAACATTCGAACAACACGACCATCAATGAAACTAGCTGAAAAGCGCTTGGGACCATTGGAAATCGACTCTGAAGTCTCTAAAACTGCATTTCGACTCAAGTTACCTCCTAAATGGCAGGCAATTCACCCTGTTTTCCATGTATCTCTCCTGGAACTGGCTCAAGAAATATACCTGGGCAAGAACCAACCCCCTCCGGAACCGGTCGAAGTAGAAGATCATCTAGAGTGGGAAGTAAGTTGTATCCTTGATTCAAGAATGCGCAAGGGGAAACTTCAATACCTCGTGGAATGGGAAGGCTTCCTCAATGACTCAGACAAAACATCCTGGGAACCAGCCATCAATGTTTCTAACGCCCCTGAACTTCTAAAATCTTTTCATTTGAAATATCCTTTAAAACCAAAACCTTAAAATTTCTTTTATTTTAAAATTTTCTTTTCTTTTTTTCTTTTCTTTCTTTTTTCTCTTTCTCTTAAAATCTAAAACACCTCTTAAATTTCTTAGCCTTGTTTTCTTTTTTTTCTCTTCTTTTTCTTTCTTCTCCTTCTATAAAATTTTCTCCAAAACCAACTAAAATTAAAATCAAAATAAAAATTAAAAATTAAAAATTAAAAATAAAAATAAAATAAAATTTAAAAAAAATAAAATAAAATAAAATAAAATAAAAATAAAAATAAAAATAAAAATAAAAATAAAAATAAAAATAAATAAATAAATAAATAAAATAGAGTAAACATAAATAATAAAATAAAATAAAAAACTTTTAAATCTCTCTAAATGTTTTTTTTCTCTTCTCTTTTTCAATTCTCTAAATACATTCTTTTCTTAAATTTAAAATTCTCTTTAAAATTTTCTTTTCTAAAATTTATTCTCTCTTTAAACTTTCTTTCCTTCGAACCATCAAAATCTTGTACGAATAACGACACGACCATTTCCTCGAACTTAACTTCAACCTCTAAATCTCTTTATAAAATTCTTCGAACAAATGATTCTTCTTTTTCAAATTCTCTTTAAATTCTAATTCTGTTTTTTCTCTCTTTTCAACTATCTAAAATTCCTAAAACATCAATAAACAACTTTTCGCAAATAACAAATTCTTCTTTCATTAAATTTTCATTTCAACAAACTCATCTCAATCACAAACCATTTTTTTTCTTCTTTCTCTCTTCTCTTACATAAATTTTTCTTTTAAACTTAAACTTCCTTCAATTAGTAACTTCTTTCTTTTTCTTTCTTTATTTAAATTTCTTCTTTCAAATTCTAAAGCAAAATTTTATTTAAAACTTTTTTTTTCTCTCTCTCCCAAATCTTATAAAAAATAATATTCACCTTAAATGCAATAAAATAATACAAAAAATAAAACTAAAGACAATTCTACTTTTCTACTTCTTTACATCTCTCCCTTTCATTTCAAATTTTTCTCTTTTAATTTTTCTTGAACCAATCTTTTCATCTTCTCCAAAATTACCCTTATCTCCTTCCTGCATTTCTCAAATACCTCCTCCTCTCCTACCGGAACCACCTCTCTAATCTCCAACAGCTCCTCTGCCACGTCAAAGGAAGCAGCATCGATAATTGTATCGACCTCCCCACACAACTCTTCTGCGAACCTAACTCGTCGACCCTGACGAGGCTTCTTTGACCACACCTGGTCCAGCGTTTTCTCAGGTTCTTTGATTCCACCCGTGACCGGAGGGTTTGCATCAGTTGGCAAAAGCGACGCAGGTTCCCCAATTGAGTCTTCAATGGCATTCGATGTCTAAACAAGAACTCATCAGTAACCTCATCCCTAAAAAAAAAAAAAAAAAAAAAAAAAAAAAAAAAAAACAACAAATAAAACTTACTTCGAAGATGGGGTCAGGTTCTAAGAACAACCTTGGAGCCACCTCTACCTCTGCTTCTCTCTCCTCCTCGTCATCTTCAATGACCACCCGTCGTTTTTTGGGTGTCCGCCCTGGAACAGGGACTTCATCCTCATCTTCCTCCACCAATTTGTCGATCTCTTCTTTGACACCCTGTTTTGAACCTGTGGCCTGGGTTACCCAGGTTGTGATCTTGTTATCAAGTTCCTTATTGTTCTCCCCCACCGATTGATCGTCTCTAACCAAGACATCCCAAATGTCTTCGACCACCTCTTTTGTTTTAGGGATCACCCAAAACTTAGTCTTTGAGAATCGTTGTTCAATCTCTGCGTTCTTTGTCAACGCATCGCACGCCACTCGTCGCCAACAGCAAAACTCGCATTTCTGGCGAGGGCCTCGATTCACCGTACTTTCGACACAAAAGTATTCCATCTCTTCACAAGCCGTGCAAGACTGGGAAAACTGCCCCATAACCATTCCCCCATCCGCTTTAGGGTGTGGAGGCGTAGGCGTTGGGGTAGGACAGTTCATTATATAATAAGGAAAGTAATAAACAAGAAAAGGTATATATATAAAGGAAAGGGAAACTAGTGTGAGAAGATGGCTCAAGCTCAAAGGAGCTCGCGATTCTTATACCGGGCATCTGTCATGCGCCACGTGACACTCGAAGCAAAAGCAGCTCATTAAATCAATAATATCAAGTTCTAAATCTATACTCGAAGCGCAGAAAGCAATTCTCCATAGCAACTGCGATTCCCCTTTGTGTACTTACTATTCAACTGCGCTAGCCTAAACTCTAAATCTAAATTAGTCAATCTCTCAATAGTGTGCCTTAGTCTTAATTTCAATAAGCGACACACAGCGCTATGATCAACATAATAGTACATTAGTAGTTTTCATTAAAAGTTTGTTAATTAATTAAAAGGGGTAAATTGAGCATGGACAAATATTAGCGAAGAGGGTCTAAGTGTATGTTATTAATGGTCTGTGGTATGGGAATGGTGCGATGAGAGGGAGGTCAATGCGAGGAGGAATAAAGGATATAAAAGGGCTGGGTTTTTGGTTCGACATTCCTTAGAATTAAATTATAAAACATATTTACATTTAATAGTGGTAAAATCCTTTAAGTTAAATCATTATTATTGTATCTTTCTTTATTTTTCTCAATAATCATTTCTAAATCCTAAATCTTTGATTTTTGAGTTTCCAACCCTTCATGAGATCTTAAGAATTCCTATTACCTTTGAAACTATATTATAATTCTTCTCGAACATACCTCGAACCCGTAGCTCTTACTTCGAGTGACCATTGAATCACTTCCTAGAATCATTCCTCTGTGCTTCGAAGAAGTTTCTAAATCCCTCATCTCACTTTCAGGAACATCCTCGACCTTGTGCGTAGGTCGTCCGGTGACAGTTTTACCCAACTCCCTTGGTCAAGGCCTATAGCTAGTACTATAGGATTTTCTACATTTTTGGGGCCCAACATGGAGTGAAAGCCTGCTAGTTATTTGGGATCTCTGTTGTTTTTGAATGGCTTCTGGGTCTTCTTTTACTGTGGTGATTTTCAGTGGGGGGGAAGGTCCTCCTGCTGTGATGGTTAGGGAGTGTGTTAGGATTAAAACTTGGGATGGTACCACGTTTAATGGTGAAGATGTGAAGTGGTTTCTGTAGAATTATGAAACTGCTGCTGGTGTGGATGGTGCTTCTTACCTGGACATGGTGAAGCAGATTATTTTCTTCATTGGTGATAGGGCAGTGGAGAAGGAGGTTTTGGCCATGTCTGGCTACAAGAAGAGGTACTGGAAGTTATTGTGTAGGGAGATGGTGGATAGATAAGGTTTCAGGTTCAATATGGTGAATCTGAGCAAGGTTTTCAGTGAATGGCAGTCTTATGGTGGTTTTGGTAGCTTGCACTGTTACAGGAAGTTTCTGCTACAGTTTGGTCCTGTGGTGGAATATTTGGTGGAAGTGGAGGATCTGGCACATGAAAATGCTGCCAAGGATGTTTTTTGTCTGCCTTGGCTAGAGATGTTAGGATGGATGGGTTGAAGGAGCTGTAAAGGAAGGACTTGATGAAGACTCTTTCCTATGGGGATCAGGAGTTTCCTGCCTTGGACAAGGTGAAGGAGGCTGTGTATGCCCATTTGAAGTTATTAGCTGTGGACACCTATCAGGAGTAAGGTGCCAAATATGTCAGAAAAGTCACTGAGGCTTTTGCTGAAGAGGAGAATAGAGTGAAGAAGGAAGAGAAGAAAATGGTGAAGGTTCTCAAGCAGGAGAGGGTCCCAGTGGTGGAGCAGCTAGCTGATCTAAGAAAACAGCTACATATTTTTGTTCAGGAGGCTAAGAAGGCCAATAAGGCTCCTTCTCAGCCTAGATATTTTGATAGGAGGGCTGGTAGGAGTGATCCTTGGGTCTGCTTGTATTGCAGCAGGAGGGGGCACAAGTCCAATGATTTTTGGGCTCTAAACAGAGATGTGTCAGAAGGAAAGGTGGAGTTCAATGGCAGGGTGTTAAAGTTCCCTGATGGTTCATTTGTGAGTCCCAGTGAGGGGCAGGCACCTGTTGATTTGGTCAGGAGAAGGAGTGGTCTCAATCAGAGGAGGCCAAGGTTTGAGGAGATTCCTGATCAAGGGAAGTCTTCTGGTATGAAAGATGATGATGTCAAGGAAAAAGGGAAGGAGATTAATAAGGTCCCTTGTCTACTTCTTTTGGTGGACAGTCAAGTGGTGAATGCTTGGCTGGTGTTTATGATGTAGAAGCAGGAAAGGTGGGAAGGCCTAAGAGCAGTTCTCAGGCCCAACCAAAGCCTAAGGCTTTAAAGGTGCATCCTAAGCTGAGTGCAGCTGTGAAGAAGTACAGCAAAGAGGAACTGTACAAGATGCAGAAGGGGATTGCTGATATGGGCCCCCCTAGTGTTGGTGCATTGGACATGAATGGTGAGCCAATTCCTATGGATGTTGATTCTGACTCTGAGAAGGATGTCCCTTTGGCTTCATTGCCAAAGCCTGCTGGAGTTAGAGGTTCTGGTGAGGGATATGGTTTGGTTCCTGTTGGTGGTTCTGGTCCTCAAGAATCTTCTAGGTTTAAGGTAGTGAAGCCAAGGGTTCACTTTGAGAGGCCAGTTGTTTCTGGCCAATCTAATGTTATGGACTCTGTTCTAGAAAGGATGAATCAGGGCAGGTTTCCCTTTCTTTTGGGGAGTTGTATGCTATCAGTCCTGGGTTGGCTGATAGACAGAAAAAGTTGTTGACCAGGAGAAGGGTTTTTTCTGTAGAGGTGGAATACATTTGTGATTCTGCTGAGAAGTTTGGTGAGGGGTTGGAGACTCATTTTTCTGCACCTCTGGGTTATGTCAATGTCACTCTGAATGACAGGGAGGCTAGGGCATTGGTTGATTTAGGCTCTAAAATTAACCTAATTTATTTTTTTGAGGCTACTCATCTGGGCCTCCCCATCAAGACAGGAATCAGTGGAAAGTTAAGAGGAATTGGTGGCCATTTCACTGAGTTAATTGTAACATCTGAGTTTGTGAAGCTGCATTGTTGTGGAGCCTCAGGGAAGGTTCATTTTTACATTTCCAAAGGTAATGTAAAAGCTGTTTTGGGTGGACCATGCTTGATGGATTTTCAGGCAAGAATTGTTTATCAGTTAAATATGGGAATCAGTTTGGAGTTGACTGGTGAAGATGAAAGAAGATTTCACATGAGGCTGTCATCTCCTGGAGATGATGGTTGTGAGTCCAGGACAGGCTTGCCTTCAATGTTCCAGTGCATGGATTGTTATAGGAGAAGAAGGGAAGTTGGTGGTGATTCTGGTTTTTTGGAGTGTGGAACAGGCTCTAGTGAGAGTCTGTCTTTTTTAGAGTTATGAGGGCTGATCACCCAAGTGCTAAAACCTCTCCCCAAGATGTGGAAATCCCAGGTTGTAGTAGGTCAGCTCCCTTGGAGATATACCAAGTGGATTTTCAACTTTTTTTTTAATTTTTCTCTTCTCTGAAAGTATTATTCAAGTTTTTTATCAAGTATCTACTCCCTCTCAAAATTTTCAATTATTTTTAATTCAAGTTCAAAAAAGAAGATTGGTTATATATTTTTTTGAAAGATATGTGGAAAATCTGTGGAGTGGTGAGATTGGGATCTAAAAGTAATTCCTCCCAATTGTGCACTGCTAGGGTTTCTTCAACACCATTCAAAAACACTACCTTGGCCACATCTGTGAGCATTGGGGAAGCCCCGGGGTATTTTTGTAGGATAGAGGAAAGCTCAAGAAAAGAAAATAAAAATTTCAAGATAACTGAAGAAAATCAAGAAAAAAATATGAAGATAATCAAGAAAAAAGAAAAGAATTATTTTTGTGAATATCATCAAGATCATTTTTTGGGCCTTCAGCATGAGGTTAAACTGCTCAAATTTTTGAAGAATGAAGATCATCAAGATCAAAATTGGGCCTCCAGCATGAGGATAAACTGCACCAATTCAGAAGATGTGATCAGAAGATGAAGCAATATTTGAAGATTTAGAATATGGAAGTGAGGATGAAGATGTGGAATCGCATAAAAGTTTTAAGTATATGTTCTCTTTCAAGATTCTCAATTATTTTTAATTCAAGTTCAAAAAAAAGATTGGTTATATATTTTTATTGAAAGATATGCAGAAAAGCTGTGGAGTAGTGAGATTGGGGCTTAAAAGTAAGTCCTCCCAATTGTGCACCTATAGTTTTTCTTCTACACCTTTCAAAAACATTACCTTGGCCACGTCTGTGAGCATTGGGGAAACCCTTGGTTGTTTTTGTAGGATAGAAGAAAACTCAAGAAAAGAAAATAAAAATTTCAAGATAACTGAAGTAAATCAAGAAAAAAATCTGAAGATAATTAAGAAAGGAGAAAAGAATTAATTTTGTGAAGATCATCAAGATCGAGTTTTGGACCTCCAGCATGAGGTTAAATTGCACAAATTTATAAAGGAAGAAGATTAGAAAGATCAATTTTCGGGCCTGTAGCATGAGGTTAAACTGCAAGAATTTTTAAAAAAAGAAGATCATCAAGATCAATTTTTGGGCCTCTGGAATGAGGGTAAACTGCACAATTTTAGAAGATGTGATTCAGAAGATTAATCAAGATTTGAAGATTTAGAAGATGGAAGCGAGGATGAAGATGTGGAATTGTGGAAAAGTTTTGGAGTGGTGAGACTGGGGTCTAAAAGTAAGTGCTCCCAATTGTGCACGGCTAGGGTTTCTTCTACACCTTTCAAAAACATTACCTTAGCCACACATGTGAGAAATGGGGAAACCCTTGGTTTTTTTTCCAGGTCTGGTGGTGAAGATGTTCTGAAGATTCCTCAAGTTGAAGGCAGAGCTGCAAAGTATATGAAGGTAGCGTAGAAGATTCACCACAGAAAATTTGGGGGGGTATTGCTAGCAATACCCCTCATTTAAAAATGTTGGGAAGTGGTTGGAAAGCTGTTGGAAGGCTTTTGGGAGTTCATTGTGAAACCAGATTTAAATTAATTGGACAAAGATTTGGTAATCAGTTAGACCTAGGTTCAACCAAACTCAATCACAGGTTTCTTGGGGCTTGGTGATTACTTTGATTTTGAGCTGAGCACAGATTGAGCAAAGCTTGAACATATCACTTAACATATCATAATATTCACTTTCCCATCTTGTGGAAAGCAAAATTTGATATTCGTTCTAAGAATATCTACATATATTTTCTTGCCAAGTTGGTAACAGAAGGTTAAACTGTAGTATCTCAATTATTACACTAGACTACATAGATATTTGATAAAACATACAATTCAAATCAATTTTAATATTATTGAGATCACCATAAGTGTCTGTCCAAAGACTTACAAAAAGTATGTTAGTATCAAGACATCATTCTAGGTAGTAGTTTCAATTTGGATTTTGAACTGGCATCTAAAGCATTTTACTATTAGACAGAAACATAAATAAGTGTAATAAGAGTGAAATTATTCTATTTTGTGATTATAATGTAACAATAAAGCACATTTTTATTGAGAAAATTTTTCTTCCTCCACAAACCAAAATTTACTCTATAGGCTCAAGATTTATTTTTAAGCCATATTATTCATTTCAGTTATCATTGATTTACTTCCAATATTTATTAAAAAGATAATAATAATACATGTGAAAGAATTATGAGCTTAGCATAGCATATGCTAAAAAGTTATTTTGTCGTTTTATTCAAAACTGATTATTCATTTTTTGCTTCAATTCATCTTTTAACAACCACTATCTTCAGATACTATTCTTACTTAATATGTCAAGTCTCAGATGTGTTGGACAGTTCTCAATAACAATCGATCAAATTTATATGAATGTAATTTCAAGATTTCAAAACTCACCGACCCCCACGATTTTACAGCGAGGCCATTAGAATGTTCATATTTTTGGACTATTTGAAGAAAGAAAACCAACCCTTGTTGGTAATCTTTCTCAAGTGCAGAGTCAGCACATTGGACCACTATTGGGTTACATTGGCTCTGGATCTCACCATTTAAACCAAAGAAGTGCCTTGAATCCTATGAAGCCTTTCTATTTTCATGCTTACTTGGTTCCAGTTTTTGGTAATCAGTATCAACTTTGTGGATGCCTCTTTTCTTCAAGTACACTAATCAGTCTTGCTAAAGAAGCATTTTCTTCTGTACAAATTGATTTATGTCCAATCCTGAACTACGACTCCACTATCTTTTTTAATATCCGGCATGTAATTTTTGAAGGCTCTTTCCAAATATCTCAGAGTACTCAAGATTGGAAAGCTGATCAACTTATCTGAGGAATCAAAACAGTTCTCAAAACACATCAACTTCAAGCAATAAATTTTATGATTGACAATGAACGAATGTTAAAGGAAAAGTTGGATATCATGTGGAGGCACCAGGACAACCATTGGCTTAGAACTGGATTCAATGACTATAAAGATCAGTTTCCTAACAATCAATTAACGCCTGAAGGAAACGGGTCAATACTTGCTGATGATATGGGTTTGGGAAAGACACTTTCAACTCTTTCTCTTATAAGTGCAACTCAAGGTGAAGCAAGACAATTCCAGGTATCAGAAAATCAAGAAGGTATTAATCGGAGTTCAGCCACACTGATTATATGCCCCCTGGCAACACTATCGAATTGGATCAATGAAATAAGTGTGCACTTTGAAGATAATGCGCTTCCTTTCAAGGTTCTTTATGGGAAGGATTGTAAAAATACTAATGTCAATGAGCTACAGGACACTGCTATTGTTTTAACGACCTATGAAATAGCTAGCCCAATGATGTCAAAAAATCAAAGCCAAAAAAAGATACCGGTGACTCAAATGCTCTTTTGGTATAGGGTTGTTTTAGATGAAGCTCATTTAGTGCCCATTTCTATATCTAAAACTTAAAACTTAATTTTTATAATCAATTTTTATAAATATTCTTTTAGTTACATTAAAAATCCTTACTCGTAGAGGGCTCAAACAATATTTGACTTGGAATCCCAACACCGACTATGCTTGACTGGAACTCCACTTCAGAACAGGCCCACTGACCTTCAAAGTCTCATATTTTTTCTTAGAATCGAAAAGTGGCAAGAAGACTGGTTATGGAAGAATTTCCTTTTTCCAGGTTTGCAAAAAGAAAGGCTAATTCTATTAAATCAATCAATCACTTAATGAAAGTCATAAGCCTACGTAGAACAAAGGATGCAATTTTGTCTCTTCCAAAAAAGATTCAAAGGGGGATATCGGTTCAATTATCAGATCCATGGAGGTCTAAACTTGATGTGCTTCAAGAAGGATTCACTGAGTGATATGGGCCCTCCAGAAGCACTGACTTCCCTTGGGACTCATCTGAGTTTCTAAGAGAGCTGATGATTTTAAGAAAATTCTGCAACCATCCAATCTACGAAAATCTGGATGAAACTCCAACTTTTGATTTCACCTGGCAGCATTCCGCAAAGATTTGTCATCTTATAGGCCACTTAAAAAACTTTTTGTCTGGTGAAAGGGGTATAAATTTTCCAAAAGCTGTTATATTCTCCAACTTTGCAGACTTTTTGCAGATGTAAGTGATTCTATAATGAATTGTTTTACAAAATTGTGTTGGCTTATTAAAAACAATTTTCTAATATTTCAAAATAGAATAAAAATGGCTTTAGATGACCACAATATTAGGTATACCCAGCTTACGGGTGAACTCAGCAGGACAAAGCGAGACAAAAATATGCATGAATTCCATTTTAATAAAAATTGCCAAGTTTTGGTTGGAACGATTCAGGCTGCAGGAGTTGGTATAGATCTCAGGTGTGCTCAAAATGTATATATAATGGTGAGCTCAATGTCTTTTATTTCATATTAAGAACAAAAATATTAAATTTTTTATATGTTCAATGTTGAAATAGGAGCCAAATTGGAATCCAGCAGTTGAGCAACGGGCTGTTGATCGGCTGTATAGAATGGGGCAGCAAAATGAAGTAAATGTTTTGAATTATTTTGTACAAGGAAGTATAGAATTCAGCATGTATAAGATTCAAAGGAAAAAAATGGAGCTAACAATGTAAGCCAAATTTCATTTCTATAAATTTTAATGATAATAGTAATCATTAAAATTATGTTTTTGTTTTCAAGGCTAAGTGTCCCAAACAGTGGAAATGAGGAGTATGAGTGTGCAAACCTATTATTAATGGAGTTTGTCAATCACTCACATTAGAGGAAGAAAGAATTTCAAGGAGAGCAGGCAAATTTATGGGATTTTGAGGATTTAAAAGTCTGAGTTGTTGAGGATTTAGAGATGCAAGATATAAGGTAGAATAACAGTCATTTGGCAAACCCCGGGGGACATGAGAAGGATTAAGGTTAGGGGATAATGTTGAAACCAAACTGATTCTTTTGTACAAGGCCAAGTCCTTTAGCACACTTCCAGAGTAGGTTGAATTATCTCGAATATCAAAGTGTTGTTGGTCAAGATATTGTGCAACTTTAGAAAAATCTTCAGACCTCCATTGCATTAAGATACATCTTAACGATCCATCATTATCAATTTCGGTGTCTGAACAACACTTGATGTTTGTGAAAAGGTTGTGATAAGTTTCACAATGTGGAAGTTGTTTAAGAAGTTTAGTTCGGTTAACTGAATTCTAAGAATCTTTGTTATTTGAAATAAAGGTCATAAATAAAAACGGTTGAAAAAAAAGGGATTTTCATACTTTTTTTTTATTCTATATTTATGCTTTCTCACTTTGATTATTTCTTGAGAGCTATGAGAATCCTTCCCAAGTCTTAATCTATCAGAATGACCTAAAAACCAATGGTGAAGAACTCATATTTGATTTGAGAAGCTAATTTGAGTTGAGTCAATTGGATATGCAATCAAATTATTGGTTTTTAAGGCATTGTCCCAGTGTTTAATGAGAATATTTGCCAAGACCTGGTTCCATTTGTCAAACCAATCTAGGTTCCAAGCGAAAGTTGATCCTGGGAAACCACACATGCGAAGGTGCTCAATAAAAGATTCACGGAAAATTGGTGAAAACTTTTCCGAAACCGCTGAATTTGATTCTGGATGAGGTAGTTCAAAGGCAATGTTGCAAGAATTCATGTCGAATGATGAAAATCTGTCTAATTGCTCTTCAGTAGGGTTTTGTTTCCATCCATTTGATTCTGGTGACATATCCAAAAGTGAACGACAAAAATTGTGTATAGATCTACAAAAGTGAGAATTGAATGGAGGCAAAGTCTCATTAAAAATTCTATTAAGTGTTCTTGTGTTTGTGGGCAGGTTTCCATGAGGAAAGTAAGAGCTACTAGGGTTCATAAATAATTAGATTAAGAAAGTGTTCAATTAAATTAAACAAAGAGGAAGGATAAATTGTTGAGCTCCAAAACTTTATGATCAAAGTTGATTTAAGGAGAAATATCACAAAAATTAAGAATAAGAAATATTTCAACTTTATGGAATTATAATATGCATAAATTATATTTTTATATGCAACTTGAACTCAAAAGGAATGGTATAAAATAAAGAGAATGATTATGTGATAAAAGCAGACTCATTTAAGAAATAGATTTTTTTTTCTTTTCAAAAAATTCTTCCACAAAAATAATTTGTTAAATGTGAGGCTATGTTTTTTTTTGATTACCAAAAAATTATTTTTGGTCCAATATGATAGTAATACATATTCTATTGAGTAATTTTTTTCAACCTGAATAAATAGACTAGAGTGTCACTTCATCACATTTATGTATGAAAATTTATACAAGGTTTCAGCTTTTATGTAATTCTTTAAGGTTTACACTTTTGTAGCATCTATTATTTGAGTATTTTTGATTTTTTCTTTATAGAAAATTCTACCTAGTACAGACCAATTTTCAAAGTGAAAGAAATATGTTTGTGATTGTTTTTTACAAAATATTAACCTTATTTTTGGGTTTAACTTTGATTTTTGGGGTAATTTTTTAAATAATTATGTTAAAAATATGGATTACTTTTCTTATAGTCCATAACTAAGAATTTTTATCAAAATCAAATAATTATAGGGTAGTTAGATATAACTCAGAAGGCATTTGATAGAAAAATAATTAAGATGCTTGTGCGTACAACAGAATTTTTTCTATGATAGAAAATATTCTGATAAACATGCATGCATTGTTGTACAAATGCAGAGAGTATACAGAATACAAATAAAGTAGACTGCATAACTTTAAATTAATATATAATTTATCTGATTAAAAATTAAACATTTAAACTTAAATAATTTCAACACATATTCCATCATATTCTTTTGATAAAAAAATGTAGCTTATATTAGCTAGTGCCTTTCAAAAAAAGGAATACCTTCAATCGGTAACTTCGAATAGCTAACTTATTCCTACAATTATCACAATTACAATGCCTCCATTTTTTCATGTATGCCAATTTCAAGATCTTTGATGTGTCAATAGAAAGTATCAAACTTCTTCTGGGTCCTTTGAAGTTGGTATGGCTTTCAAAAGCTCTAATTCTTATGCAAAACATCAAGAGGAAAGAAATAGGAAGGCCCAGATGGTTATTTCTTCCAACAATCCACTTAACATTGGAAGTTCCCGCTCCACAGAAACAGTAAGCTGTATATCTATAGTTCAATGTGAGAATTAAAGTCTTTATGATGTTTCAATGATTTATTACATAGGGGCAGTTGCTATTGGGGGCAGAAGTATCTTCAACAGTCTCTAGAAACTCAAATCTTGGGGAATGGTATAGCCAAATAATTATGTGGCAGGCAGTAAAGCTTTCTCTGATTCATCATTTGAGCAAAGAAGGTTGTACTCAATTTTTGGATGAAGAAATTAAGAAGCTCAAACTTCTAGGTGATAGTGGAATACTGGATTCTGATAGCATTGTCCGCCTGGTCCCACGCTCGATAGATACAGTTTTTAGTTGATTAAAGCTCAATCAATCATTTTTCACTAAAACATGCTGTCCTAAATGCTTTTCTCTTTATGAGTATAACTCTGAATCTCAACCATCTATACTATGTTGCAATCAACCGTTTCTTTCATCATCAAAGCGCTATTTAAAAATGTTTGGAGCAGGACAAATTGCAGTTAAATGTGATGAATGGCTGTATTTGATGGAGGAACATCAAGAACATGTAAAATACTTATCTCTTAAAACATTTCATCACCATTCTTTTATCGACTGGCTTAAGGAAAAGATCAAACTGTTCAAATTTGAGCTTCTGATTGAGAAGAAAACCCCTGTGGAAGAACGTGTAGAGTGTGATTTGATGAAGGATGTTTGTGATGGTTCAATTTGGAAAAACTTTCCCATAACCACTCCAGCTCTGGATAGCAATGATGATGAATATACAATAACTTCAGGAAACTTAATTTTTACTTTATATGTCGACTGGTTTAGGCCTGGTGGCAATAGGATTGGAGGTCATCAGAAGTCTGTAGGCAATATTATGATGGTGTGTATGAACCTACCTCAAGAAGATAGATACAAAATGGAAAATCTTTTTTTGTATGCTATTATACCTGGACCAACAGAACCCACAAGTGAACAGCTTAATCACCTTCTAAAACCACTGGTTAATGATCTACAAACTCTATGGGATGGTATATTGATTGAAAAGACACATCTTTATCCACGAGGCCGGAAATTAAGAGTTGCATTGTTCTCTTTAATAGGTGACATTCCTGCAATACGAAAATTGGCTGGCTTTTCGAGTCACTCTGCAAAAATGTTCTGCTCTTTCTGTAATATCTCTAAAGATGAAATTAGTGAAAAGAATGTGGGAAATTTTTCATTACGGAATCATGAGGATCATACGTGCTGGGCAACAAAGTGGAAAATTCTAAGTCACATTGGGAGCGTGTATCAATTGTTCAAAATCATGGGGTACGATGGAGTGAGCTGAATAACCTTGAATATTGGTGTCCAACTGAATATTGCTCAATTGATGTTATGCATTCACATATGCTTGGCAACCTAAAAGATCACAGTCTAAGCTATTTTCAAATTTAAAATGCAGCAAAAGATCTAGAAAGAAATCTGGAAAAGGATAAAAATTGGCATGTAAGAGAAGAAGATGATGATTTCTTTTCTGATACTTCACTGCACAAACATTCGAAAAAACGTAGAAGTAGCTTAAGCACCACGAATAATGATGATGATGATACAGGACACACGAGACAGCACAAGCGGCAAAGACGTACGAGTTCAAGACAGTCATCAAGTAATCATGGACTAGATAATGAAGGATTGGGAACAAATCGATCAAGAAGCCAGAGTAGGTCATCCAGCTCCAAATTTATTCCTCCATATAGCGATGTGGCCTCAATACAGTCTCACAGCAGTGACAGTAGGAATTCATTGTATAACTTAAGGCAAAGAAGCATTAGCATATCACAGAGTGAAGGATCTCACTCATCAAATGAGACAGCTAGAGATGAAGAAAATAAAAGGAAAGGTAAGGAGAAAGAAAATGAAGGTAGTAGTAATCCACAAATCACAGCAGCAGAGCTACAGGTTGTATGGAAGATGATTGATCAAGTAAGAGGACCTTCCTGGCTAACACGAGTTCCAAAATCAGTAGGATCTAAAAAGGCAGGATCCCTCAAGGCAGCAGAATGGCACATGCTGTATACTCTCTACTTCCCTTTGTCACTTATACCCCTTTGGTTTGAAAAATTTAAAGAATCTGAATCTTCAGCTTCCTCAGCTGATAAACCAAGAGAATATTATCTTATCAAGTCACTTGTAACATTATGCTCGATCACCAATTTTTTGACATTAAAAAATATACAGACTAATGAGCTTAAAGATCTAGATCAATTTCTGTTAGAGTATCGTGAGTGCCTTGAAGAGGGTTGGAAGAATATTAATGCAAAGCCAAATCTGCATATCACTCAACATTATCCTGAAATGATAAAGCGTCTTGGTCCACCATCAGGTACAGCTACTTGGTCTGGAGAGGGGGTGAATCATATATTATCTGAAATTCCAAACAATCACCATCCACGTATGTAATGTTTGTAAGAAATGATTTAAAAACTCAGCTGTGCTAATTTATTAATATTTACCACAGGAGAGATACCACTAACAATGCTCAAACATTGGTATCGGAAGTCTAGGGTATTAGATCTTGGTGAAGCTTAAGATAATGAACAATGTGAGACTAAAAAAATCCATATTGATCTCGATAAACAAAACAAATGGATCCATCTAAGTATGGCATTATTTACTAAATGGGTAAGGGCACGAATGGGAAAAGAAACTTCAAGACGGGCTTTGACACCATCGGAGAAAAGTGGGGATCGGGTAGTTGAAAATGTAGCAAGCATATTGATACATGGAAAGAGGTTTACTAGTTACCATCGACACATTGCTAATTCAACAATTGAATTCTACTATGGAAAAGATAGCCAGTTTGGGCAAATTGATGATCTTTTCAGATCAAAGGAAGAGAATGATCAAATATATTTAATAGTAAGTCCTTTCAAAGAGCTCCGTCCAGAAGAAACATCAAAGGATCCCTATGAGCTTTTCCCAAAAGTGCATTGTCGGTTAGTAAGAGTAGCCAAAGCAACTCAAATTGTGATTAAGAAAGATGCAATAATTGGACATGCAGCTACTGTTGAGCACAAAAAAGGAATGTTTGGAATCAAAGATGAGGTTGTCACTGCCATTAGACTGCAGACAGTAGTGAGTGAAAAAATTAATCAAATTTATTTTCTGTTGACTAACATCTTTGTGTTAATTTGGGATTGGGGAAATTTGTAGGATTGGTGATATTTGTAAATGGTGAAAGAAATAATTCAATGCTCGATTAAAAAATGCAATGCATCCAACTTACCTTATCATAAATCAGTGAACAATTACTTTGGTTGCTTTTATTGCGAGAGAACCCATGCTTTCAATGAGTCATTTTTATCTTAAATGTAAGAATGAAAGAAATAAAATCATGATAATGAGAAATATGATAAAATTTTTACTTAATGAATGATCTTCTTGCTCATTCATCTACTATAAATAGTTTGACCTTCCAACTTTAGCTGATAGCTATATATTATTCACTTTATTTTTCGACAAGAGAACATACATGTTTACAAGACTATATACATAGTATCTTTTTTTACTTTAGCTTTGATAGGTATAAATTTTAACAACTGATTATTTTTATTTTATTTTATTTTATTACAGTTCATTATGGATGATAATTTTGAAGGGATGTCTGTTGACCCAACCGATTCTGATTGTTTTCCGCCTCAACATACTAATACTGGAAATACTCCTCCACCACCCTCTGCTGATCCACCTCCAGATGCATCTCAATCTGTACCACCTAATCCTAACCCACCACCTAATCCCAATCCAGGCCAAAAGTCTCATTCAGAACCGAGAAATTTTAATCCCAATCATCCTTCTGCTTCTGAAAGTGCTGATCAGCTAGGAAGAGATCGGGCTAGTGAAGTATTGAGGGAATTTTTTGGAGACCAATCATCATCTTCTCAGCCTAACCAAGGAGCAAGCACAAGTGGAGCAGGTAAGTCAAATTTGTAGTGTATTCTTTTATTGAAAAATAACCAATTTAATTAACTTATTTGAATTGTTAGTGAATCCCTCAATCATTATGGGTATCAGTGATTACCACAGACTCAATTCAGCAGAGTCTCATGAGCGAGAACGGGGGTTAAGGGCTGTAAGAGGCTTAGTTAGAAGGAATGATGTTCCCAGGAGCTCGGACAGTCTAAATAGAAATATTTACCACTTTCTGAAGTATTGTCTTGGGGGACCAACACAAATATCAAAATATCCTGCGAGCCCAACACCTTTGGAGATTGAAAATTGGAAAGATTGGAGCCAATTCAAACTAAAAACCATTCAAACTGTCCTAACCCAAGTCCAATCTTCTAACCGTGCCAATTCTGCAGCTGATCGACAATTTCTGATAACCAATTCTATAGCCTTCTTGCAATCCAAAATTCGACTACCCGAATTTTTTCCAGCACCTGAGCCTTGAGGACTAAAAGGAGGAGCACCAATCCCACTTTCTGTCAAAAGAAACTTAGAGCGTGAATTGCAAGAAAAAGGTTTTCAGAAATTCGCGTTTGATTGGACTTGCCGTGATTTTTCAGAATCAACTTGGAATCAAGTCATGGGAAGCATAGTATGCGACCACTGTACCAGATGGCTCACCACCTTGAATACAATCGATCAGTCAAAGCTTCAGTTCACTCAATGTGTTATTGAGAAATGGGTAGTTAATAAGGGGAAGGAGATGATAAGGTTGTTTGGGCAAGAAGAGGAAAGGGTAGCAAGAGAAAAGATTGAAAAGAGGGCAAGGGCACAAGTAAAATGTTATTGGACCAAGGTAAGTTTTTTATTTTACTTTGCTTTTTGTTATTATGAAGCTGATTTAGTTGGAATTCAAATTGCTAGTGCACGCTACAAGTTAGCAAGAGATCTCTGCAGTGATGTGCCAGGTTTTGTTGTGCTTTCTCATGATACTAGGTGCATCTCTGATAT
Source organism: Hemileia vastatrix (assembly GCA_030280995.1). Lineage (NCBI taxonomy): Eukaryota > Fungi > Basidiomycota > Pucciniomycetes > Pucciniales > Zaghouaniaceae > Hemileia > Hemileia vastatrix. The sequence continues at coordinate 22,496,512 of JASXTE010000004.1, read as the reverse complement.
CGAGGAAGGCCCAGCACCAGCCCCAACTGCACCTATCCAAGCTATTCCTGGATGGCGAAATCCTGAACTCAATGATTTGTTTAAAAAAATGGATAAGATGACAAAGGACTTAGCCCATACACCAGCTCAAAGAAAATCAGCATTAAAAACATATTCACGGTCATCAGAAAGGACAGTTGCACAAAATGGTATATTCAATGTTCCCAAATACCTCCCCAAGAATTGCTATTCAGCAACATTTTTGCAAGGATTATCTGTGAATGAACATGAGTCACTTGGGGTTGGAGCTGATATTGATCTGGTAAAGATTCGGGAATCAATTAATAGAGCATCAACATCATCATAACTTAGGTATAACGGTGATCTTCTGTGTAATATAGCTATCTTATATTGAATTTTATGTATTCTGTTTTTTTTCAAAGCAGCTTGGTAAATGTTATAAAGTGATATTGAGAGAGAGTAACATTTTATTTAAGAAAAACAAATAATGTATGAGATATAAAAATGTATTTTCAACAAATTGATGGTCCATACCTCTTTATGTCACATTTATGTATCCATATTAATTTCAATCGAATTTAATGTTGACCAATACATAGTGAATACACGCTATGCCACTTATACTTGCCAGGCATTTCTACCATTAAATATGCCAGTATCAAAAATTAATTTCGATCGAAATTAATGAGCATGATAATCATGAATTTCTGGAGTCAACTGCTTATTTTTATGCATGGTGCCTTGCCAACATTAATTTCGATCGAAATTACTTTTGATACTGGCATATTTCATGGTGTCTATTCCTGGAAAGTGTAAGTGGCATAGTGTGTATTCATTACGTATTGGTCAACATTAATTTCAATAGAATTTAATATTGACATTTTCATATTGAACCCAAACCAGCAAACGACCCAAAAAATTCTTCATAAAACTGCTCATTAATTTCGATCAAAATTAGTGAGCACCATATACATATTGAATGGTAGTTATATCTGGTGTGTGTAAGTTGTAAAGCTTGTGTTCAATGTTTATTGGTCAACATTAATTTTGATTGAAATTAATATTAATGTGTAAATGATATTTACATGCTCAATATGCATTGTAATCTGTTTACTTAAGAATAGAGTGCCCTACTTTTCATCTTACATAAAAATGCTTGGTGGCATGTCAAATTCAATTTTTATTAAAATTAATGTTGACATGTTACCATGCATAACAGTAAGCAACTGACTGAATAAATTGATGATAATCATGAACCTTAATTTCGATCGAAATTAATGTTGCCAAGTGCAGATTGAAAAAAAGCTATGCCACTTACACTAGCCAGGCATATTTACTATTTATTATGTATTGGTCAACATTAATTTTTATAGAAATTAATATGGATATTTAAATTTTATATTTACCCTCAACATGTATAGTAAATTTCAATACTTAAAAATACTTGCCGTCCTTTACATGTCATGCAAAAAAGCATTATATCATTTCAACATTAATTTTGATCAAAATTAATGTTGGCATGCCATTATGCATTGAAACAACTAACTGACTGAAAAAGTTCATGATCAAAATTCTCATTAATTTTGATCAAAATTAATGTTGACCAATACATATTGAATATAAGTAATCTCTGCTTACTCAGACCAGATATAACTACCATTCAATATGTATATGGTCAGCCTTAATTTCGATCGAAATTAATGGGAAGTTTTATGAAGAATCTTCTGGGTTGTTTTCTGGCTTGGGTTCAATATGCAAATGTCAACATTAAATTCGATCGAAATTAATGTTGACCAATACATAATGAATACACACTATGCCACTTACACTTTCCAGGCATATATACATGCAATATGCCAGTATCAAAAGTAATTTCGATCGAAATTAATGTTGGCAAGGCACCATGCATAAAAATAAGCAGTTGACTCCAGAAATTCATGATTATCATGCTCATTAATTTCGATCGAAATTAATTTTTGATACTGGCATATTTAATGGTAGCTATGCCTGGAAAGTGTAAGTGGCATAGCATGTATTCATTATGTATTAGTCAACATTAATTTCGATCGAAATTAATATGGACATGGACTATGCATAAAATTCCTATAAGTATAGGTAAGCCAAGCAGTTAGATAAACTGGTTTGATCAAGTACACCATATAAAAATTGATGTTTTAATGCCTTGGTTAATTTCAATCAAAATTAATTTTAAGCCATGCATGTTGAATTTTATCTATGTCTGTGTAGTCCATGTGAAATGGCTTGTATTCAATATGCAGGGGTCTATATTAATTTTGATCGAAATTATGAGGTTCATTGCCTCATAAATTTGATGGTTTCTGTCAGTGTTTCATGCATGGTGCCATATGATACTTGTTGATTCCTATCAAAATTAATTTCAACACCAATATATTGAATACAAACCATGGCACTTACAGTACTTGGTCATAGCTAAAATTCAATATGCTAGTCTCAAAATTAATTTTGATAGAAATTAATTAGGATCCATGAAGTTTATCAATAGTGTATGAGTTAAGTTTCAAGTCATATGTTTCATCATTTTCTTGCACCCATTTCTAGGTTATCTCAACAATTTTTTTCAAGTTTTATTATATTAATCAAAACTGTGGTAAGTTGTGAAAAATTAGCTAATCCAAATCTCAAATTGAATATTAATATTTTAATAATTTTGAATGTTGCTTAAGGTATTTCATTGGGTGATTCATAATAATATTTTATCAACTTAGTAGTCCTATAACTTTTGAAAAGTAACAATATTGGTATAGTTAGGGACAACAATGCAATATCTTGTGCAGACTAAGATATATTGCAAAATAAAACTATTCAATTTTTTTTTCCCCCTTAGTTGTATCCAAGTTTATCAAAGGTTTGGTCACGGTGCGCACACCCTAGCCTGACACTCCTCCTGTCACTTAAAAAACAAATTCTTATCTTAAATTCTAATGTTACCAATTTTATATTTATAATTCATTTCTTGTTTGATGAGGCATATCAGTATATATGTGAATCTCGCATTGTCATCTGAAAGTAAATTTAACAAATATTCATAAAGGATTATCCTTTTTTTTCATATAATATACTAATTAAGTGTATCTCCATTGTTTAGTAGTAAATTCTAATTTAAAAAATTTTGTATTTACCCGTGGCAATTTGCATATGAGATATACATTTGTTATTATTTGTTTTTCACACTAAAAGTCCCCAAAGAATTAATAGTATTTTCTGTTAGCTACATCAAATTTCGCTTCAATATAAACAGATTGTGATTTAGCATGTTAGTCAGTTTACCCCACTATGAATAATACATGTTAAAAAAAGCTCAAATAATATAAAATTCCCCTCTTTATGTTTTCTGTTTCTTTCATCCTCACTTTAATTTTAATCTTATTCAATTTTTTATCCTATTAAATTATCAACTTCAATTTTCTAGAATAGAGTTTCTTATAATTATTCATCATATTACATCATAATTTTTTGATATCAAATACTTTTTTTTAATATTCATTAATCAATATGTCTAGTATACAAAATCCTACACCTCCACTTTGTATGTATATCATGTTCCTCTCTCTTAATTTATATATTTCACTTATGTTCTATATCTTTTTTTTTCAAAAATTTGATTTTCCAGCACCCGAATGTGTTTCATCCCACTCTCTGATTGATACTCGCTTTGAAGCTTTTGAGCTTGCACCATGTCTGCCACATGGCATGGCACCTAACCCTCCTGTACTTAGCAATGAGAGGCAGGAAATAACGAGAGTTCAGTATTGCAACTTACTTGAATTGGCTAGAGATAAAACAGAAGAGCTTGTCAAGATCCTTAACAATAATCCTTCTCCTTCATATTTATCTAACCCTTGTAATTACTTACTCCAATATGTGAAAAGCCTTGAAAAATGTATGTTCATCACCTTTTTTGTCTCCTCTTAAATTAGTAGATAAGATTATTAATATTTTTTTTTCTTCATATATATTTGTAGCTTATGAGGAGGGTATGATTCCTCCTGATGAAATCATTGTCATTAGGGATGATGATGAGACAGATGAACCATCAGATTTAACTCATGCTTCAACTTCTAAGGAAAATCTTGAAACACCTGTTATCCCCTCCAAGAAAAAGAGATTATCCCAAGGCTCCTCTTTTGTTTGTCGTATTAAACCGGCTTCTGCTAATGAATTTTCTGATGTATCAAATAATAAATCTCAAAAAAAAAGCAAAGGTTTTGATAATGAGTATATTCTTGTTTCCTTTTTTTTTATTGTTATTCTTTTATCTTTAAAATTCTATCATATATCTCTTTTATTGCTTACATATTGTACTTTTTATCTTTCTTTTGATATTTTGTACCAGAAACTCACCTGCTGTAGATTGTTCTATCCATAAACGCCCTCTCCCTGATGAAGATGATGAAAAGAGCAATGAAAATAGCAATGATCAACTGTCAGAATATGAAGCTATGCTTGTTCATCAAAAAAAGTAAAGTTTAAAATCTTCTTCAAGACATGTTGATATGTTTGATAAAGATGATGATTCAAACAGCTCATCACCGAATTCCTTCATTTCTAAGAAGCAATACCCATCACCTCCTAAATTACCTACTTTGACCACTTTGAAAGCTTCTCTACCAATGAAATCAACTCCAATCAAGATATCGAAAAAACCTCTAACTTATTCACCCTCAGTTCTAAAAGAATCTGATTTGCAGGAGGAATTATGTAAAATTCATAATTTTTATAAAGGTAGAATCAGCATGGCAAAGGTCCTCAGGTCGTGGTTGGAAATTGTTACTCTCCTCGAATTATGCTCTTCTACTTCTTCCCAAGAACCCATGTCAAATATTCCAATGTTTACTTTTCATTGGGAAAAATCTTGTGGAGAAGATTGGCTTTCAAAACTTACTGAGTTATGTAAGTTACCATAATTTTTAGTCTTGACTTTTGTTCTTTTACTTATTTTTTTTTTCCTTTTGTAGCAAATATTTTTTTAGAGATTGATAGCTCACAGCTATGGGTACTCGATAATATTTATTTCAAAAAAATGGAAGATTTATGTGATCCTGATGGTTTAAATACTGAAATTCTTTCCAAAACAAAGAAAACGGATCACCCTGAATCCAATCTTATCCGAATGCTCATGAGATTAATGATCCCAAGTGACCACTGCCGTTCTTCATGGGTATCTCTTATATCATCTTCACTTTATCTGACCGCACATGAATTCAGCCAGCTTCCATCACATCAAAACATTAACTCAGATTGTCCAATTGAAAGTGGTCTTCAGCTTCTAGCTCACCTTTCAAATCTGAAGAGTCCGATTTCTGATGGCTTAGAAGTTGGTCCCACTGCACTTCAAACCCGTGATATATCAATGTCAACTCTTCTTCAAATCAGCAATATTATCATTGATATAATTATGTCAATTATCATTCTTAAATCAAAATATTGTGCTGCAACAATATCAAGTGGCAAGACTAGTGAAGCTCAACAATCAAGTGAGAAAAACGAAAATACTGAACTGACTATAATGAGAGAGAAACAAAAGGCTGCACTAAACAAAATAAATTCTGAATACTCCCACCACCGATATCAATCTTTCACATTCTATATAATCGATGGTGTCCGTGGTTTATTTCTGAGCTCTCAAGATCATAGATTGGCTTCAGCAGCTGATTGCTTGGAGGTAATATCAGAAGTTAAGTTTCTTAATTTACATGAAAAAAAAATCATTTGATGGAGGAAATAATTTGGAAAAATTTAAATAACTATATTTTAACATTAATAAAACCTTTTATAGGCAAGTGTGATCCATTTCCTTTAAAATTTGATACCCCAAGTCCTCCGGGAATTGCTAGGGCTATTTCTGCAGATTTTCTTAATCACTGGAGCTCCATTCAGCCAGTATCACCTTTTTTTGCTAAACATAGCCTTTCAATAAATTAATATTCCAACATGTAAATAGATAAAGTTATGTCTATATGATATATCTTGTATAATTCAAGTTATTTTCCTTCAAATACGTCAAAAATGTGACCATCTTTGAAATTTATTAAGTAACCTTTGACATGATTTTCTAAATTAATTATTAAAAAAAATTATTGTAAGTCCAGCAATAACAAAGATTTTAAAATCTACTTATATGATTTCAAATACTTGTATTAAATTCTTAAATATTTTATTGTTTATATAAAAATATGATAACTGCTCTAGTTTTGTTACTTTACCTTTAATATTATATAATCTATTAATTATTACAAATATTTTTGTTGATTGTAACATTTTTAATCAGAAGTAGAACAATTTAAATAATTAAATGAGTACATTCTTAAAAAAATACAATTTAATCTATTATTGATTCAAAATTCTTTCTTCAACTCTTTATTATTAACTTTTTTATTAATAAGCCTGTTTGACCTAAAATACTATACAGTTAATTTGGTAGCATTAAAAGCACATTTTTATGGCTAATATATTTCAAATTCTTTATTATAGTTTTTTTTATTTTAGAACCTTTGCTACCAATTTAATAAAAATGACATTTAAAGATTTCACAACTTATATATTTCCTCAAAAGTAAATCAAATTTTCTTATAATATTATGAAAAAAAATTATTTTATTTCACAAATAAAAAAAATAGATAATACTATAATTATCAAAACTGAAAATGTTACAGCTACTCCCAGTATTTATCATGTTTAAATTTGCATTAAGTTGTGTATATATAATATAAATTTTTAATATTTATATATCTAGATTTTTTAGATTTGTCTTAAAATTAGATAAATAATACTTTGCTGATTCTATTTCTTCCTCTATTAAGTCATCTCTTTTCAAAAAAACTCTCAAAGCACTAATCAAATATTCTAACCTAAATTTTTCTTTTTTAATTTCTAAGTATTCTGAAATATCAATATCAAAAACATTAAGCTTTTCTATAGCATGAAAAAGTCTAGTGCTGATTTGAATAGAAGAACCTATCCTTGTGAAGCCAGAAATTTCATGACATCTTGAGGTAAAATGCCTTAGTTGATTGGCAGGCCATAATGTCACTGTTATTCCATTAGTTGCTTCAAAGTTGATTTTACTTCAAATTTCGGGAAACATAAGTTCTCCACCTATTTGTCGTGGTTGGGTCTTATCATACTTCATATGAATGGTGTTTTTTTCTGTATCTTTAGGAAAAAATATTCCTAAAGTATACTCACTTGCATCCTTATCGAGATGAACCTCATTAGAGAACCCATTACCATTCCCTCCAGATGTCCAAGTTAAATTACTAGCAAACGGTACACCCTCTTCTTCACTAGAAACTTTTGAAAATCCAGGAATACCAAGTTTTGCGCAAAGATTAGTTGCCTCATTGTACTTTACATATGATATTTTTTTAAAAAAATATTCAAAGTACATTGCAATCCTCTTCATTCGTTTTTTATATTCATCCGTTTTTACAATATCATCAGTGTATTCATCTGCAAGAAAAGCATTCAAAAATTCAGTATTTAAATTAAAAAAAGTGATACTTACAAATATGTAAAGATTTCTTTCTATCTAAAATAAAGCCACCACCAAAAATTTTTCCAAAACCACCAGCTCTTTGATGATAACCATTATTTTTAATTTCATGTTCGCAGTAAGAAAGATCCTTAATGCATCGCACCGTAGCTTCTAACATATCTAGTTCTTTGAGCTCATGAATTTCAAAAGTCTGCACAAGAACAGTAGGTATTAAGACACCTTTTGGTTTATAAATACTACATCCAGGAAAAAAATTTTAATAATTATTGCAATCTGTCATATTATTTGCATAAGATTGTGCATAGAAATGTGGCTTCTTCCCGTTTGTATCCATTCCAAGAGCATTTACAAGTTTCATTCCAGTAGCAATGTCTTTCGCCCACCTATTGTTAGAGTTCTTCCCTGGCCGTTTTTTTTTCAAATTGTTACTCATTGATGGTTCAATCCTAAGAGAATTCTATTTTGATTTAAAATAGAAAAAAATCAAAAATTCGAAAATAGTAACATAATTTCAATTATCAGTCAATGATACCTTTAACATTATCATATCTTCAATATTAGAAATACAAAAGTTAGCATATCTACATATTAGTAAATTTATATACTTTTTCTTTATTTTAAATGTTAAGAAGCGTTTCAAAGGTATACTTTATTAAATTATACATATAAAGAGTATAGCTTGATCCTGTATGCATTCAGCAAGTACGAGATTTGGCTCTACACTTAATATTAATAATATAATGAAAGTATAACTCCAATACACTAGTAATATTAAAAAATTTACGGAATTATGATATCCACATATATAAAATGAAAAATCTTGCTCTGATCAATATATTGACTTAGAAAGTTATACTTCAATAAATTATTAATTTTTAAATTGTAGCATTGTCCTGTATGCTTTCAGCAAGTACGAGACTTTGAAACAACTTAAAAATCAATAAATTAAAGGTAAAGTACAAACAATCTAATTATTATTATGAAAGGCAAAACATTATCCTGTATGCTTTCAGCAAGTACGAGATGATGTTTTACTTTTCATATTAATAATAGGGGGTGTCAGTTCTGGCAAATCCGCACTTAAATTAAGTGCGGATTTCAAACCAAATCAGCACTTACAAATCAGCACTTAAATTTTGCAAAAAAGTCACTTATTTCAAAAAAGGGTGTCAGTTATGACCTCAAATCAGCACTTTTTTCCCGTTTTTTTTCACAACCACATTTTGGCCACAAAACATCCCTTCCTTTCTTACCCTATCCCTGTCACATGTGACACACTGACCTTCCTCGCTACCTACCCATCAATCCTCGGCACACACCCCTTCCTGACATTTTCAATATTTTGACCAGGCATGTTTACATTCTTTTTTACTTATTTCTTCTACTTTTTAATCTTTTTTCTTGTTATGTGCCAGTTTCATAATGCCTCCCAGACATTCCAAATCTCAAAAGGTAACTCAAAAATCTGCTTCGTCACAAAAGTCTCCTCGTAAAGCAAGCCCTACACCTGAAAAATCAAAGGCAAGTTCAGGTCAGCTTAAAAAGGATGATTATCTCATCATAATCAACTTCCTTAAAATAAAATCAAATTTTGAAGCATGTTTTGGATGTGAAAAGTCCACTCGTATTGGACGTCCACCTTCTTCAAAGGTTAATGGCTACTTGTTGATGGCCAATGAAGTAAGGAAGAAAACAAGGGGGAGAATCGATATCAATCCTAAACAAATGAAGGAGAGATTTAAGAGTTACCATTCAAAATATAAAAAGACTCATCATGCTGTAAATGAAACTGGCTTTGGTATTGACGATGATGATTTGGAGATTGGAATTACTACTGTTTCCGAAAAGCTCAATGTCATGTGTCCTTTCTATGAGGAAATGGATAATCTTTTTGGCACCCGAGTTGATGTAAACCCTTGGTTTCTACACGATACTACTAAGCATATACCCTCTGGATCCAAACCTTCCTATAATCCTCCCAACACACCTTTACTTGAAGAAGATCAATCCCCTCCACCTTCTAACCATAGTTCAGCTGAAGATGATCCCAACTATCAAGCAGAACAATTATATTGCAGAAGATCTGAATCCTCAGAGGCCCAAAATTTAAATGTATGTTTACTTTTTGTTTTTTCTTCAATTCTTCTCTGAATTTCTCTTTCTTTCTAGTCTCCTCCTACTTAAACTCAATCTCCATTAAATTATCTCAATTCTGGAAATGTGAATACCTCTTTAGAAGCTGCTTTAGAAGAACTTCCTGAAGCCTCTTGTTCAAACTCCAAACTAAAGCGTCGAGCCTCAACTTCAATGAACTTGAACCATCTATTAAAACGTGGTAATACTTCAACAAGCTCATTTGGCTCCCTTGAGGATTATTTTGAAAAAAAAGATATAAGTAAGTTTTGTTTACTATATATCTTAATCATTAACTCATTTATTTATTTATTTCAATTTAATTTTCTCAGCGAAATCAACTATTGCAAATAATGCCCTTGACTTTGAGAAGATGAAGTTTGATCATATGCTAAGGAAAGATCAGCAAGCCTTAGATTTGGAAGAAAAAAAATTTGAGGTAGAGCAGATGGAAAGAGTAAATGACCGTCAATTTCAAAGAGAAATGGCTACTTGTGAATTGGAAAAACAAGAGAGTTTTAAAAAAAAAGATTTCATTATGGAATGTGTTAAAAATGGCCAATCTTATGAGGACATTAAAAAATTACTTGACCTTTTCAATTGATAATTTGTTTTTCTAGTTAATTTAATTTTGTTTGATTTCTTTTTGGTGATATTTTCTTATATGCTGACTTATAAAAGGAAAAGAATATAGTACGTTATTTTTGACAAAAATTTGAATGTATAATAAAAATTTTCTATCTTTACTTTCTAGTCAATAAGTTTGCTTATCTAAATTTTTCCAAGTCATCAATTTCACATGTCAGATTTAAAAAATTGGCAATTCCCTCCCCTGCATTTTATTGAAACAAGGGGTGGTTACCACCAAATTTTTCTAAGTCATCAATTTCACATGTCAGATTTAAAAAATTGGCAATGCCCTCCCCTGCATTTTATTGAAACAAGGGGTGGGTACCACCAAATTTTTCTAAGTCATCAATTTCACATGTCAGATTTAAAAAATTGGCAATACCCTCCCCTGCATTTTATTGAAACAAGGGGTGGGTACCACCAAATTTTTCTAAGTCATCAATTTCACATGTCAGATTTAAAAAATTGGCAATACCCTCCCCTGCATTTTATTGAAGTAAAGGGTGAAAGTCATCAAAATTTAATATAATTACATAAATTAATTAATATATAAATAAGATATGTCAAGTATACTACTTTTAAAGTAATGACAATTCCTTAAGCCAAAATGCAGATCAAGTCTAGAAACTAGGTTTGGGACTTTCCACAGGTATAGGCTAGAGGAACCCCATGAAACAAATTAATGTTATCATGATTACCATTTATACAACACAAGGTCGTGGGCCCATTACTTTAATTTCATAAATTGAAATATCATATTTATTTATTAAAAATTTATGGAAGAATATTAAATATTTGGTTATTTTTTTGTATATATTACTTGATTGAGTTACTAAGAGGGGCAATAATGCTCTAACAACATGCTCGCTGCATTAGAACTCAATCATGTAATAATACAAAAAATTTTAAAGAATTTTCTTTGATGGAAAAACAATAATTTTACATTTTCAGCTAATATTTTATGGAAGTGAACTCTGTTCTTCGCCCGAAGAACAGAGTTCATCCTCCTATTTTCACACTCTGTTTAAAAAGAATAAAATGACTTACCTGGAGAGATGAGTTGAGAAAAAAGAAATATAAGTGAATGGAAGAGAACTCTGTTCTTCGCCCGAAGAACAGAGTTCATCCTCCTATTTTCACACTCTGTTTAAAAAGAATAAAATGACTTACCTGGAGAGATGAGTTGAGAAAAAAGAAATATAAGTGAATGGAAGTGAACTCTGTTCTTCGCCCGAAGAACAGAGTTCATCCTCCTATTTTCACACTCTGTTTAAAAAGAATAAAATGACTTACCTGGAGAGATGAGTTGAGAAAAAAGAAATATAAGTGAATGGAAGTGAACTCTGTTCTTCGCCCGAAGAACAGAGTTCATCCTCCTATTTTCACACTCTGTTTAAAAAGAATAAAATGACTTACCTGGAGAGATGAGTTGAGAAAAAAGAAATATAAGTGAAATTGATTGAGTGATGTAGGAAGAGAGGAGAAAACGGATATGAGTGAAGAAAAAAAGGAGAGTGACTGAAAAAATATGCGTTTGCTGAAAATATGCGATTTCATTTTTGTTGGCCAGGTGAGAAGTTGAGATTCCAAGGAGTTGATGGCAGTGATACATCGTTTGGTATAAGTGTTAACTGAACCATACCCTAAATCAAAGACATTTTCTAAACGTTTCAAAGCGGCTCCATTACCATTTGAACCCAAACGACATAGTGTGATGGCCAATTGAATTGAAGGATGTCGTTGTTCTTTTTGAGAATTATTGTGAAATATGGGATGATCCTGAATAAGCTCAAGCAATTTAAGGAAACATTCCTGAGAAGTCCTGAACAGCTGTCTAAAACTGGGTGTAGATAGGTTAAGAAGTGTTTGGATGGTGTACTTGGGGGTATGAAGTACTTGAGGCTTTCTGGGAAGAAGGTAACGTTTCGTGGCCATTTTTGATAAAAAGACAAAATCTTCTTCTAGATCAGAATCAGAATAGCAATCAGAGTCCAAGAGCAGTTCAAGAGCCATGAAAGTCATTGCTTTATGTAATTTATCACGATTTGAAAGTGAGGAAGGCATAACTCTTATATGATATGATATGAAGATGTAAGTGATGTACGATGTTTTGAGTTATGAAGTGTTATTCTGCGGAGTGCTGCGTATGAATGGGATGATGCTGACAAATCAGTGAAATGGGACTTGATGGTGAAATCAGCACTTTTGGTTGAGAAAGTGCGGATTTGAGTGAAATAAGTGACTTATTTCATTTTGAAATCCACCAGTATTGGGGCTAGTGTGTTTTGGAAATCCGCACTTATTTAAGTGCGGATTTGCCAGAACTGACACCCCCTAATATAATGGTTGAGAAAGTATTAAAGAAATATAGAAAAATGATAAGCAAAACATGAACTTACATGTCTATAAAATCTTCTTCCATTTGTAGCTGATTGATCAAAATTAATTATAAAGTTTATTTTATAATCACTGTTTTAAAAAATAAATGGTTAGATAAATAAATTGAACATTTTTGATAAGGAATAAAGAAAAGTAAATTGACAAACAAATAAAAAAACTTTAAGTTAACTGAAAAAGAATTATTTTATAATGAATCGAAAGGGTACAGTAAAAGATACCATAAAAATAAATTCAGAATTAGAATCATTAGATTAACTTGTCAAAAGTGTAAAAAAGTGTAACAAACCAAAATGATATGAAATGCAATAGCAAGAAAAATTTGCTTACCGGTAATCAGATAAGGTCAAGAAAATAGTACCAATAATTCAAAATGATAAAGCAAAAATATGATTGATAATTTTTGAAAAAGGTAAGTGAGAAAGAGAAAGGAAAAATAAATTGGGTGGCAAACAGATGTATATATCATGAATTTTCACTGATCACATTTTCAAAAAAATGCAGCTCTCCAAGTCATATGATAAACTTCATCTAAATTCCAAGAATGATGTTGCCAAGGCACTGTACACAGCATGATCATTTTTTCCTATGCATATACTAATTCCAGCTAGAATTTACTTGGCTGCATGTTGTACAGATGCACATTTGTGGAACACTGAATTTCACATCTAAAAAAAATTGACGCCACATAATTCTAGCTACCATGTTTCACGTAGCTAAAAAACATACACTCATCACATTTAAATTTACATTGCGCCAAAATTAATTCATTTTTGAATTTTTTTAAAGGGAACTATAATGTGCACCACCTATTTCTAAAATATGAACCTCCGCACCATATTAAATTGGGAGACTTTTAATTATGCAATTTTTTTGCCGTGACCTTTTTCCTGATCTTACTTGGTTCAAAATATTGAAACATGGCCAATGTTGATGAAAGAAACATTTGATTTTGTTTCTATGTGTAACAATGGAAGGCTGTTTCTTACTGGCTGAAGAGTGTTGTATATTTTATTTGAACACATTTTTATTTTTTTATGTATTTTATTTAAAAAATTTACTTTTTATTGCAGCCAGATTTATACTGGCTGCTTTTTAGAAACCTTAATTTATGACCCAAGCCTTTGAAATTGGCTTGGGTCCCTTACATTGCAATTTAGTACTTCCAGCCAGGTTTCCCCTGGCTGGAAGTGTCTCTTTCAAGCAATCAAAGTTGCTAAAAGCGACTTCGATTGCTTGCTGTAATGTTTGCCACCCTCCCAGCTAATTAACTAGGCTGGGAGGTGGCCAAAGCAGTGTGCAACGCGCATTGCTGCTGCAAGTAACGCGCGTTGCACGATTGCTACCATATCTCATGCAGCTGATATCAAGTCAGCTGCATGAGATATGCGCAGCACATGCAATGCGCATTACTTGCAGCAGCAATGCGTGTTGCATGTGCTGCATGCAGTGCATTGCACAGCCAGTTTTTTTCTGGCTGTGCAATGCACACAGAGAAACCAAAGTCCCTGCAAGGGACTTTGGTCTCTAAAATGGAAGCGACTTTCCCTACCAGGTGCAATCTGGTGGGAAAGTGAGAGAAACGTTAGACCGAAGTTGTTTGAAAGCAACTTCGGTCTTAAAAACATTAAAAATCATAAAAAAAAATGAGAAATGTAGAAAAAAAAAAAATTAAAAATTAAAATGTGAGTATAAGAAAAAAAATAAGTGCTAGTGATACCAAAAATTCAAGCCAATTTCATTTGGCTTGGTTATTTAATAATTATTTTTTAATACATTAAATTTAAAATTCAAACACCATAAAATATATGAATTTTTTTTATATGAATATTATAAATTTAATCTACCTATTTCTCATAATTATATTTATAATTTTGTTTTTTTAATTTTTGACATTTAAGTTTATTTTTTGGAAATACAAAATTAAATTTTCAACTAAATTTTTTAGTAAGGTAAAATAAATTATAAATTTGACATTTTGTAATTGAATAATGAAAAAAATTTTAAATTTATTTAAAAAATATTTTTGTTAGAAGAATACAAATATTTTAAGGGTAGAAATATGGTGCAAATTGTAAGTAAAAAAAATTATATTTTTTTTTTGTGAGGGGTTATTTCTATTTTTAAAAATATTTTTCAAAAACATTCATTAAATACTGAATTAAATTACTTTGAAACTCAAATTTTTTGTAAAATAATTAAAAATGAAATAATAATATTGTTATATTTGATATAAAATTTGAATTGGTAATATTAATGTCTCTTTAAGTAAATTTGAAAATCATTTAAAAAGACCATGTTGATAAGCACTTCATTTTTGATATACAATGGTTATATATATATCTTATATATATTTCTTGAGTGTTAGTTTTATATACATTCAATAAAATTTGTAATATAAAATGCCATTTAATAATTAATTAATGTTCAACTTAGTTATAACAACTTCATATTTAATACCAGCCACTTGTATTTACTTTTTAATTTAAAACTCCAATATAATATGAGAGTATCCTTATTTTGTCTGTATGTAATGAACAACAATAACAGACCATAAATGAGTGGGTAATTAATTACAATAAATAGTTGAAGAATAACCTATAAGAAATGATAAGTTTATCAAAAAGAGTACATTAAAAAAATATACTTTTGAATTTTTTTTTATATAATTTGGGTAGTTAAATGAAAATTTAAATTATCAGACATCAAAATTGATAAAATCTAAAAGTGGTGTTTATATAATAAGCCTCATATAAAAAAAAGGATAAAAAATCTACTATGTAACTAAATTATTAAATATTAAGGTATTATTAAAATTATTGAAAAACTTGTTTTACAGTTATAATGAAATCTAAATGTGAAAATAATGGTGGGATAATAGTAAGACTATGTGGAAACACTTTAATTTATACATACTTTCAACTATGTTCAGATAAAAAAATTGTTAAAATTGTATAATAACATCTAGTTAATAGTGATGCAATTTTATTTAGATCAAGAATAAATTTTTCTGAGGAAAAACTAATTAAATTGAGATATGGCCATCTCCTTTCAAGAGATAGAATAATAATAAAAATTTAAAAAATTATAATAAGTATTCTTAATCACCATTTTTGAAAAGTCTCTAGTAAAATTCATTATAATATATCATTCATTTATTACATTATATGGAGTTTCATCTTGAAGTAGTGATGTGCAGCTTTGAACTTATGTTATGAAAAACAAAAAAGTTAAAAAATATATAGTTATACTAATGAAAAAGCCAAAAATAAAAATACTATTATAAATTAAAAAAATAAAACTACATAAATTTTATTCTGCTCTAATGATGGAAGAGTACTATGTATGAATTTCCACATGTTAAATCCAAACCTGCTTTAAGGCTAGTTTACAGGTAGAGCTATTAAGTTTCCTTAAATTCTAAAAATAACTTATGCATTTTACTAATTATTTTTTTCTTGTTTTCCTTCCAAAGTTGTTAGAGTTGCTTAATTAATACTGTTATCTTGATTGTAAGATATATAATTTTTTTTGAATACATGATTTATTGTTTCAAAAATTATATTATAAATTTAAATCATTTATTTCATTTTCTAAAGCTTCATTGTCAAAGACACAACTCCATTTTCTATTACTTAACAAATATATAAAATGTGATAGTAAAATTTGAGGAATTTTCTTTTTGAGAGGGTCAAACTATATTGTGAAGATTTTTATCTAGAAATTCTTGTACTCTAAAACCAAATAATTTTCTCCCTTAAGTAAGCCATTTCAAAAATATGAGATTATAAACAAGAATATTAACTTATCTTATTTTTATTTTCTTTACTGAAAGTTTTAGTTCAATCCCTTTTTTTATATGACATTAGTATAAAAACATGGTTAAATGCTACTATATAATTAATTTTTATTATATATATATATATATATATATATATATATATATATATATGAAATATTTAGAAGGTCATCCTTTTTTATTTATTTGAATAAATGGCTCAATTATAATACCCAACACTTATTAATGTTTCCCAAACTCAATAACA
The DNA here is from genome assembly GCA_030280995.1 of Hemileia vastatrix. Classification (NCBI taxonomy): domain Eukaryota; kingdom Fungi; phylum Basidiomycota; class Pucciniomycetes; order Pucciniales; family Zaghouaniaceae; genus Hemileia; species Hemileia vastatrix. The sequence goes on along the minus strand of JASXTE010000004.1, from coordinate 22,479,769 downwards.
AATTTCTCATCTGAAATATTAGCTTCTAATATAAGAAGTTTATCTATAGATGATATTCAACATGTGATTTTACTTTTTAGATTCAGCTAAAATTAAACAAAAGGAGAAATCATGCATATGTGTATAAATGGTAACCATATGTTACTTAGAGGATTGTGAAATTCACTCATCAGAATGGTTTAAGTATTAAAATAAATTGAGGTCATTATTTTCTAGTATTTGAAACTAATTAGAAAATTATTCTAAAAATATATTTTAATGTGTATCATGTTTAAAAAGTTGGAAATATGATTTTTGAAAATTGTGAGTTTCTTATGAGATACCAAGCTTTAGTTTACATTGTTTCAAGTAGAATAGAATTTTAGTATTAGAAATTGAAAGCAATGTACCATTATCAGATTTTAACTGTGTTCTACTTATAGAATGATTACATAACATTAAACATTATTTAAATCAAAAAGGTTTAAAAGATATTTAGAATTTTACCAAATTTCACCATTTATTAATCTTTGATTTGAAAACAAACTATGATGTACACTCACTAGAAATAAGCAATCCCAATTTTAACATAATTAATCAATCCAAAAATAATGAGTCAATTAACATGAAAATATATATTATTTCAAAACCAATTCTCTAGATTTAAAATATGATGCTTTAATGAAAAATTATTACAAAACTTTAATGCAATGAAGTCTCTTAAAAAATTCAAAAATAGAATATCAAAACAAGTAATTTCTGCAAAAAAAACTACTAACTATTGTAGATAAAGCATAAAAATAAGTCATATTTTTTAAAAAAATGATCTAACAATATTTATTTTTGTTAAAAAAATCAAAACATTGTTAAGTTTGCTTGTTATAATAATGTTAAAATCCACTAAACATTATCTAAAGGTGGTAAAATATGTTAAAAATATGTTGAATTTTGTGAGATAAAAATCAACAATTTTGTATCATTTCCTGTTGTGCTATGACTTTATTCCACCCTTTTTATCTGATTCTTCCAGTATTACTTTGCTATGATAACTAGTTTTCAAGTTAAAATTTACAAATGTTCATTATACTTAGTAATATGAAAAATAACTCAAACTTTTATAACTACAAAAGAAGATTTTGTAACTCCTTCTTTCAATCAATATTTGAAGAAATTTTTAGTTTATTTGAGTAATGATTTTAAGAATAACAAAAAATTTGAAATTCACAAGGAATTATTTCCAGAGACTATAATTATTTACTTGTGTAATGCATGAGCTACTTATCAATGATGTAAAACATCAGAAAAGTAAGTTATAGTTATAAATCTACAGATTATACTGTTTCTGGTATATATATCTTCAATAAATCTTTTAAACTTATCTTAGCCTACATACCACACAATAGAAAATCATTATATTAAAAAAGGAAAAAATTCTATGATAATATCATAAAGAATGATAACCATGGATTAATATTCCATAAAAATGGTTAATAATATTTTAAGAGAACCTAAATCAGTATTCTTTCATCAAAATATATCCTTTTTGTCTTTGTAATTTATTCCAAACAAATTTTTTGAAAGTTGAATCTATATATCTAATGCCAAAACCACTATTAAGTTCCCTCTTAGACTTTTTAAGAAATTATATATATATATATATGTATATATATATATTATTTATCAAAAATTGAAATAAAGAATAAAAACATAATTTTATTTACCTTTAATTATTTAAATATAGAGTATTTTCAGAATGCATTGTGGTTACTTGTGAAGGTTAGAAGATTTGAAGTTGGATTTATGAGTTTTTAGAAGGGCAAATATTGTAAAATTCTTTCATAAATATTTATTTCATAGTTTCAAATGTTGAAATCTACAAACTAATGGGATTTAAAATTATATTGAGATTTAAAATCTGTTTTCTACTCAAGTAAAATAAAATAAAATGATGATATCAAAATTGAAATTAAGTTTAAACTTTTGATATGCTCTATCTTCAATTTTATTGATAGTGCATCAAAAATTTAATAATATTTTTTTCTTCATCACTTTTTACATAAAAGATAGTTTTATCATTTTATGAATTAAAGATTGCTTATATAAATTTAACATCTATGTCAACTGTTTATGACTATTAATCTATATAATAAATTTTTTAGAAGAAAAAATAACATCAGTATATACTGACTTTGAAATTATTCAATTTAAAATAGTTTACAGGTAGATAATGAAGGGTGATTTCATTTTTGAATATGAATTATAGAAGTCTTATTTTGTCAATTTTAATTCTTTTTGAGCTCAAATGTATCCACCACAACTTATGTAAGAATAAAAATTATTTTTATTGAAATTTACATGAGAAAGTATGCCTATTATTCAAAATCAAACTTGCTCTAATGGTGTTTTTCAATCATTATTTCTATTCATAACAATAAAAAACATTTCAATTTGCTGATGTTTTAGTTTTTGATATCCCCAAGTTTATATCTCAGGTGTACTATTCACAAAATTATTAAAAATATAATTTTCGAAATACATGATAAACTTGAAAGTGAGGGGGCATTAAATTTTTAAAAATGAATTCTAAATTCAGGATGGATAGTATTTTTTCTATTTTCACAAATGAAAAATTTTTTGTTTCAATTAATCCAGAAAGAAAATTTTGTTGTAAGCATATTATATTATATTTATTATGATTTTAAATACTATATTTTCAAGATTTGTGTTTAATATTTCCAGTGAAAGTTAATGTTAATGTGAATTTAAAGTAAGCTTGAAGAAATTTAATCAATGGGCATATTGGATATTTAAAATAATATTTTGCTCCAATCTTGAATCATCCTGGGCTAAAAAATATCCCAAATAAGGTTTTTGTGGGTCAATTTGGATTTAAGTAGGATTAAGTGAGGTTTAATAAAGGACAGATAAAAGGATAACTTCATTACTAGTGACTTTTTTCTCAAAATAGTTATAAAATATGTATCATTCTGGAATCAAGCTTCAATAAAGTTGAATTGAAACAGAGATAATTTCTAGCAGCACAACACCATATTTACAAAGGTGTAAAATACCTCAAATATTACTCATAATATAGGAAGGCAAGGAATCTACAAAATTCACATTTCAAACGAGGATTTATATTTTGAATTTGAAATTGAGAAATGGAATATTATTTTCCAATTTAAATATCTATTAGTCATTTTACCAAAAGTTTTCAGTAATCAGATTGAATTTTGATGGTATTTTGTTGTAGATTAATCATTTTGATGAGCCATTTACTCAAAATTACTGGTTTTGTTTCTAATATTCCATGTGAAATTCATTACAAATCTTTTTGAAAGTGAATAGTTGACAAATTGGATATGCAAAAGCTTATGTTAGATCAAAGGGAGTTCAACTGATGATCAAATTAGGATTTTACAAGATCAAACGGTGATCAATGTAGGTTCATCTTGAGCTCAATTTGTGACAAATCTCTGACTAAATGTAAGGCCAAGCAATTTCCTACATGGTGATGATGTGTGCATAATTCAAGCATAGATTTGTGGCTCAACGGAGTTCAAGCAAGGGGTATTGCTAGCAATACCCCACCATTTTTTCTGTGGTGATTAGGCCTGTCAATGAGCCTATGCCTGTAGGTTTGAATCCTCCTTTGAAGAGACCTCCTTTGTCAAGAGATCTGTACTGTAATAGTCTGGTGAAGAATCCTCTGGATTGTGTGGAAACTGCTAGGGTGACTGTGGAAAGGTTGAATGTTGTTAATTTTGGTCCTGATGGGTGGTTGTCTGATGAGGAAAAGAAGTTTTTGTTGCACATTATTGTGCTGAGGAAGAAAGTGGTGGTATTTTTTGAAGAGGAAAGGGGTGTGTTAAAACACTCTTATGTGGAACCTTACTTGACTCCTGTGTTTTGTCATGAACCTTGGAAAATCAAACCTATTCCAATTCTGTCTGCTATTAGGGATGATTTCGTAGAGATTGTTGATGAAAGAGTAAGGACTGGTTTATACAAAAAATTGACATCCAGTTACTCAAGTCCAGTTTTCTGTGTAAAGAAGCAGAATGGGAATCTGAGGGTGGTGCATGATCTTAGAGCCTTGAACAGAGTCACTATCAAGGATGCTGGGATGCCACCAAGTGCGGAAGACTTTGTCGAAGCTTTTTCTGGAAGGGTTTGTTATGGTTTGGATGATATTATAGGTGGTTATGATGAAAGGGAACTTCACACTGATTCACAGCCACTTAAAATGTTTGAGACTCCTCTGGGAAGATTTCAGTTCACTAGGTTGTCTCAAGGAGAAACTAATTCAGTAGTGGTATATCAAACACAAATGGCTTGTATTTTACAGGATGAGGTTCCTACTCATGCTGGTATTTTTGTTGATTATTGTGGAATCAAAGAACCCTGCACTGATTATGGAAATGCAGTGCTGAAGGAGAACCCTGGTATAAGGAGATTTGTTTGTGAATATGCAATGACTCTAGAGAGAGTCTTGTTTAGGATTGAAGAGGCTGGTTTGACCATTTTTGGGTCAAAGTTTTGTTGTTTTGTTCCTGATTTGGAAATTTTAGCTCATGTTGTATGTAAGGAGGGAAGGATTATGGCAAAGAAGAAAGTCAATAAAATTCAGTCATGGCCAAGGCCTAAAAATACTACTGAAGTCACGGGATTTTGGGAGGTTTGTGTGTGCGTCAGAATTTTTATTAAAGATTTTCCTAGTTTGGCTTCACCTTTAAGAAGGTTGACCAGGAAAGATGCGGAGTGGGAATGGACTGAACAGTGTGAAGACGCTTTTCAGAAGTTGAAAAGGGTGGTGGGTGAAGATATTATTCTTCACAAGTTGGATTATGGTGCTGGTGCTGGAAAAATTTATCTGGAAGTGGACTCAAGTTATATTGCAGCTGGTGCTGTGTTGTCTCAGGAAGATAAAACTGGGAGGGTCAAGCTAGGAAGGTATTAGTCCATGGTATTTAATGATGTTGAATCTAGATATTCTCATTTGAAGTTGGAATTGTGTGGTGTAGCAAAAATCTTGAAGAAGCTACAAACTGTTTTGTGGGGGAAGAATTTTGAGCTGTAGGCGGATGCCAAATCTCTGGTTCAAATGATCAATACACCTAATCTTCCAAATGCTCCAATGACTAGGTGGGTGGAATTTATTCAGCATTTCTCTTTTGACCTGGTACACAAACCTGGGAAAATTTTAATGATGAAAGATGGATTATTAAGGAGACCACCCACAGATGAATATTTAGACTCTGAAGAATTTTATGAAGATGTCACAGTGGTTAGGGCCAGCACAAAGGATGCTGAAGATTTTTCTCCCCTCCCCCATGAGGCTAAACTGGATGATTTTTCATTCCTCCCCCAAGAGGTTAAACTTGCTGGTTCTGATCTTGATTCTGGTTATCAGGATGTTTTTGTTAATGAAGATGGGGCCGTTGTTTGGGATGGCTCAAAATTGTAAAATGGTGTTTTTGTTGGTGAACTGGATTCTCTTAAAATTCAGTGGAAGGAAATGGATGTACCAAAGTTTAGGGATTGGTGTCCTAGATGAGATGGTCATGTTGCTCATGTGTACACTGGAGATTTTAAAGACAGGTTTGCACCCTTGGATAGTGTTTTGTTGGATTTTGAAGATGAGACCTGGGGTCAGACTGGGTTTTATTTTATTATGGTTGAATATCTGTTAACCTTGGAGAGGCCGGATATTTGTGATAATGATACTTGGGTGGCAATCAAGAAGAAGAGTCCTGGCTTTTATGTGTCAGCAATGAGGTTGATTAGGAGTAGGCATCCAAATCCTCAAGTATTGGTGACTCAGAAGAAGGGTCAAGAGTTGGTATTGAAGTCTTTGCATGAAGACCTTGGTCATAGAGGCTTTGGGGAGACTTATAGAAGAGTAGCATATAGATTATGGTGGCCATTTATTAAGTTGGATGTGCAGGGTTGGGTTCAATCTTGTGAAGAATGTCAAAGAAGAAGTCACTTGAAACCTAAAGAGTTTGGCTGTGCTACTGGTGAAAAAACTTTGTTTGGAAGAGTTAGTCTGGATGCTGTCCATATTAAAGAGGGCAGGTATAAATACTTGATTGTTTCCGGGGATGATTTGTCTGGTTGGGCTGGGGCGGTGCCTCTGGTTAATCTGACTGACAAAAATGTGCCAGAATTTTTGAAGAAGGAATGGGTGTTTAAGTATGGGTTTATGAAGTTTGTGACTGTTGATGGTGGGCCAGAGTTTTGAGCCAAATTTAAGGAAGCTGTGGAAACTATTAGTTATAAAGTCAGAGTGGCTACACCTTATTATCCTGAAGCTGAAGGCATGGTTGAAAGTAGACACCAAGTTATTAAAAATGCTTTGGTGAAGATTTGTGGAGATACTGCTGAAAAGTGGAGGCATTTTTTACCCTTGGTGTTATTTGCTGATAGGGTCACTGTGAAAAGGACAACTGGCTATTCCACTTACAAATTAATGCTTGGGTAGAAAGCTGCTCTAACAGAGGATTTGGAGGCAGTCTCTTATCTTGGAATTGATTGGGCTTATATATGCTCAACAGAAGATTTTCTCTGTGCCAGGATGCAACAGTTGGAATGTAGACAGTAATTTTAAGAGAAGGCATACTCTAGAATGAAAAAGATAAGAAATCAATCAGTCAGATACTGGGACATAAATTTGGCTCATAGACTCAGGAATCCCTTGAAACCTGGTTGTTTGGTTTTGGTGTATAATAGAAGTTTGGAGAGTCAGTGGGGGAAAATGTTTGCTGACAGATGTAATGGACCTTACAGAGTCAGACCTCAGGTGTCTGGAAGTTCTTGTATTTTGGAGGAGTTAGATGGCTTAGTCTTAAAGAAGAGAGTGGCTGCTGATCAGGTGAAGATATTTTACCCAAGAGGCACTAGAAGTGAAGAATATTGACTCCGCAATGAGGATAAACAATGGACCACTCTTTCATTTTGGATTTTGGTGATGCTGTGCATCTGTTTTGTTGGAAACTTTTCTTGTTAGAAAGTACCCATGGGCAAGGCTTCTAGATTTTATTTTGGAAAGTGTGGGGGAACTGATGGGCTGGCTGCTCTATCAACAGTTACCCCAGATTGTCTGTTTCCAACCCCTTCTCTTAATTTGGCTGAACCCTAGTATCGGTTTTTCTTCACAGGTTTTGGTCCTCTATGACTTTAAACTGGAAACTCTTTTGGTCTTCAAGTGCTGGACTCTTCACGCTTATTGGTTTTGGTTTATTGTGTTGGATTTTGTGTTTTTGTTAGAAGGTACCCAGGGGGTGCTTCTAGATCTTATTTTGGCAAGTGTGGGGGTAACTGATGAGCTGGCTGCTCTGTAAAACAGTTACCCCAAAATGTCTGTTTCAAGTATTACTTTTGTTCTAGTTGAATCCTAGTTCTGGTTTTTTTATAAAGGTTTTAAGTCCACTATGACTTTAAACTGGCTTATTGGTACAGGGCTGGCTTCTTTGGTTTTGGTGGTGGATCACTGGTTGTCTCCCATCATTTTTACTTATTAGAGGTATCCCACCCAGTGATCATTTTCTTGGACTGGACTTTTTATGGAGCCTGAATTTGTCTTTTTCTTTTCTTTAATTTTTGTGTATATGGTTGTTTTTGATGGTAGTTTTAGATTATTTTATTTTTTCTCTTTTTTTTCTTTTAATTATTTTATGGGGGTTATTAGGATCTAAAGAAGGAAAAATCACAAAATTATATTATATGATGTCACCACATCAGTGTCATCTGGATGTGGGCAAGCATTGGTGGGGAAAGGCTCATCAATTGGCTGGGAAATGCTATTTTCTTTTTTATCTCTATCTCATTTTTTGTTATTTTCTTTGATTTCTATTTATTTCATATTTTCTTTATTTATATTATTTTTCTTAATTTATTTTATCTCAATTTATTTAAATATTATCTAAAGGTGTATCCACATCAAGGTGCACTTGGATGTGGGTAAGGTATCAGGGGATCAGCTTATCAATTGTCTGGGGTATACTATTTGTAACTATTATTTATCTCATATTATTATTATTATTCATTTCATTTTAATTTTTCAGCTCTCATATTTTTGGGTAATTTTGTTTATTTATTTTCAACTTTTTTTTAGTATATTAGTAGTTTAAATAATAAAAATAAATTAAAAATAAAATATAATATAATAAAAAATAAAAAATAAAAATATTAAAAATATTAAAAATATTAAAAATATTAAAAATATTAAAAATATTAAAAATATTAAAAATAAATAAAATAAAATAAAATAAAATAAAATAAAAATAAAAATAATTATATATATATACCTGTTAATTATTATTGGTGTCTCTATTTAGTGAATTATTAATTTCTTTCTTTTTATTTTGATGTCTGGAAGAAGAAGCCTTTGGAGGTTGGTCTGATTATGGTGGCGTTTTTGCTTTTTGTTAGGATTGGAGGAAGAACTTTGTTCTTTGTGACTTAGGCAGCTGGAAAGCATATATGAGTTGTAATGGGCAGGTACTGGAGTAGAAGGTAAATTTTAGGAAGATGTGGAAGAAGCGGGGATAGAGTCTTGGAAGGTGTGCTTGATTATTCTAGACATCTTCCAGTGGTCATCAAGGAGCTGTTTTACCAGATTGTTTACAAGCTTATTCAATGGTCCGTGGAGAGCAAAGGCCTTAAGCATGTTTTAACACATCATGCTTAGGTGTTGTTTCATGTCAGTGTAATCCAGTGCTAAGGTAGTTTCTAGAGTTTGGCCAATCTTAATTGCAGTTTCAGGAGACGGGGTTCCAACTAAACAGAAGAATTGGATCAGTTATTTTTCTTTGTTAAAGAAATTGGATTTATTGATTTGGTACTTACAGATTGGGAGCTCATAAAATTTTTAAGTAGCCATAATTTGAGCTGTTGAAGAATTCTGAATGGATGTTGAAGGATGATCAACTAGATGGAGGTATTAATTCTCATGATCACGCTCCAAATGGTGTTGGGATATGGACTAGAAGAAAGAGGTTCCTGTGGCCTGGCTGATACAGCAGGTCTGCTGTTGTTGTTTTTGCTGTTTATATTATTCCTTGGCACAGGTGGGTTAGGTACTGGCGGAGGAGTGCCAGGTTGGTTGAAGGAAGGACCAGGCAAAGGTGACCTGGAAGCTGATTGTGATCTGCTAGATGAATATCTAGAAGAAAGGGAACTATCAGAGGAGTAATTGGTGGACAGAGGAGAGGTGTAGTTAGTTCTTCTTGGTAGAACATGAGATTTTGTTTGGGAGCGGTGTGGAGTGCTCTGGTGTTTTCAGAAGGTCCTCTGGAAGGTCTTCTAGAAGTTTTGGATTTTTTGGATTTTTTTGATGAAGAAATCGTTGTGCACATTGCTCTGGAAGAACTAGGAGGCTGTTGCGTAGATTTTTTGGTGCTTACTGGTGTGATGTGGCTATTTTATAATTTAATTTGAATGTTTGGAGCCTGATTTTTTCTTTCCAGATAGGTGGCAGGCTTCCTGGATGCTGTCTAGCAGCCTGGGAGCTGATCTTGAAGCTGTTTTACCTGAATTTGCTGAGATAAATGATGTTTCTTGAGATGATAAACCAGGTCAATTGGAGATAGCTCTGGGGATTAAGCGGCGTGATCTTCTGGATGGAGCTGAAGATAGAGAAGAGGAAGCAGGACCTAGTTCTGGGGATCTGGTAGGAGATCTAGAGATTTATTTGTGTGAAGGTGAAGGTGGTGGTACAGAATAATTGGGGTCTCTGTCACATTTTTTCTTTTTGGAGTTGCAAGAATCACAGGCCCTGTTGTAGATTTTGGCTTCAGGAGTTGAAAGAGTGAAATACAAGGTCTGCACATGTAATTGCAATTTTTTCAAGCATTGTCCTTGGGAGCAGTAAAACAAGGAAAGTCTGATTGGTCAAAATCTGGGGATCCGGCAATTATCTGTGATGGGACAACAATGAAGAGAAAAGAGATAAAAGAAAAAATTTTATCAGTGATGTGTAGATGATGAAGAGAAAGTGGAAGCTCAGTAGGGAGGTTGCGGAGTATTGTGCATGGAATTGGCTCCATTATTTCATGCAAAGTGTGTCCCCCAAGACTATAAACTAAGGATGGGTGTGAGGTAATTGATGGGCTGGCTGCTCTGTATTTCAGAGATGGATTTTAAAAAATGTGTGAACATGGTAGTTTTGGTCAAGGTGAATGCGGACATTCTAAATTGGAGGGAGAATGTGGTCTACCAACATTTGCAGAGGCCTTTGTTGGGCTGTTTGGCGCTGTTTTGGTATGTCTTAATTGACATTGGTTGAATAATTGGGTGTTTTTCTGATTTTATTCAGTGAATATTTGGAATATGGGTATGTGGGTACTATCATTGGATAGTTCCAGCTTTTCTCTATATTTTATGTCTTTTTGACATTTTTCATATTCTAAGTTTTACGGGGTCATTTTCTCACTTTCCATTTATAAAAGATAGCTGTTTAATTTTGTTATGTGTTTTATGGGCTAGCCTTAAGCCATAGGGTTAAGTTCTTAGTGAAATTAAGTAGATCTAATTGTCTCTATATTTTATGTCTCAATATTGTCATATCTTAATTTAGTTTTTTAAGGGTTATAGTAGTTGTGGTGGATTTTTCTAAGTATTTTGGGCTTTATTGGAGGTTTTTGGTGGTTTTCTGGCTTCAGGGAGGTCTGGCTGCTTCTAGGCAGGCCACCTGCCTTGGTTATAGAAGGCTGAGAAGCATTTCTAAAGGTTTTTTATTCAATTTGGCTGTCAAAAGTGCCATATTTGTTGCTGTGCATGGATTTTTAGATGGTGGTCTGTGTGTACAAACTGAATAAGACATTTTGGGCAACTTTAATTATCTTACAACCATCCGGAATTGATATCATTGTTTCTCACTCAGTTTTCACTGTTTTTTGGCCACAGTTGGCTTTTTTTTTGCAAATTTAGTTCTTCATTTATATCAACTTTGGAAACTGGTTTCTCTGGTTTAGCTTTGCAACCTGAATCAAGTATTATTGCTGTTTTCTGTGCAACAAGTGCACAGTGTTTTGTTTTTCTGGTGTGGATCTTTCTGCATTTCAGGTCTCTGCTTCTTTGTTTCTCAGTGGTCTGCTATTGGCTACTGTCTTGACTTGTTAAGCAGTCAAGAAGTGTGTTGGAAGCGGTATATTAACAGTCTCTAATTTGCTGTAGCAAATAAATCTCATTTGGTATTTCTCAAAGGGACAGGGGTTTTTCTCTCCAGTTTTACTCCAACTCCCTTGGTCAAGGCCTATAGCTAGTACTATAGGACTGTCTACAACAGGGCTTGTTATTTTACTAAATGAATATCATTAAATATATTGGAACAGATTTATTATTTAATTTTCATAAATTTTTATTTATCAAGTATAATTATTCAGGTATGTATAGTAGTCATAAAACAAATAAAATCAATCTAAAAGGTAAAATATAGCAATGAATCTTTTGTTCAAGTCTCAACTGCACTATATAAGGAGAGCCATAGCTATTTTTCATCTCACCAAGAGCATTAAATATTAAATTAAAGAATAAATAAATTCACCTCATAATATAGAAAAGAGACTTTTTTTATATCATATGTGCTTTTTTTCATTTTTCAATTTTTCTCTGAAATTTACTTGTAAAATTTATTTTTTTATCTTATGTATAACTATCACAATCATTCCATAAAATGATTTTTATTTAAATTTACTAGGTCTATATGGCTAGTTTTTATATTTTTATAATTCTTCTACTTCAAATATAAGTATTTATTATAAACAGCCAATATATATATATTTTGAATTGATTAAGGATGTAAAATAGCCATACAGCAGGTTTAACTATTGGTTTTATAAATGAAAGCAAAAAATCATATTATTACAGGTTGGACTCTATCCTTTTTCCAAAAATAGATTTCACCTTCTGTTTTTCACCACCTTTTTTGATTTTCCTTTAACCCCTTTTTCCATACATTTCAGACTCTTCACCTTTTTCATTTCTATTCCCTCCCCTTTTCTCTTGCTCATCATACTTTTACCTTTTCTTTGCTTTCCATTCCTTCAAAACTGAACTTTTACTCTTCTCACCCTTCCTCACCTGTTTTTCTCACACTCCATTCTCTCCCCTTTCACTTTTCGGCTCATTTCACACCTTTATCTCTAATCACAACCCTTCTTAATCTTTTTTTTCTCTTCCTATCCCAACCCACCTCTTCATATTGCCACATTACCCCACCACACCCTTTTGGCTCCCAGTGAACACCACCATACCCCACTCACTACCACTTCCACCCCCTTGCTAGCCGTTTTTATTTCTCACTACATCTGTTTTGATATTCCCCACCCCTTTTCTTTCAATCCTAACTTTATTGCTCTTGAATACAGTACACCCCCTCCCTTTAATTATTAGACATATGGTTTATCATCATAAAACTCCACCCTTAATATGTTGATTATTGATGAAGAAGGAAATATATTATTTAAAAATAATAGTGGCAATATCATTTTTTCACTTGATTGAAAAAAATTATATGCATTAATTATATAAATGATACCCTTAAATTAATGTATTTTAACTACATTTAAAAGATATTTTTAACTTTCACAAATATTTTAAAGCTTGGAAAAAAATTAATATTTCCTAATCATAAAATTAGAATAAATATATATATTTACAAAACTTTTAATGATTAAATACAATGAAAATTATCAGTCAACTACATATATTCTCTTTAAAAACATCTTATGATATTAAGTAATTTCTCTATACAATGATAGCTCCACAAACTTATGTAATTATGTAAAAAAGATTTTGATTTGATTTACATGAGAAATTTACTATTTTTTATGAATTCACAAAGCAGAAGTACAATATTTCTAAAATTGTATGAATTTTTCACACCATTAATGTTGTGTATATCCCTCATATGAATATTCCTTTAATAATTACAGTAAGTCAGACTACAAGACTTTTTGTAATAATGATCAACTGTTCTTCAATAAGTCTTCAACTTGTCTTTGAGTTTATTTCAGAGAGGTTACAAGCTTTATTTTAGGCTTTTTCATCTCTGCCTTATTGTGTGCTAAATTAGATATGAATTAGGTTCAAGGTTGTGGATTTGCTAGCAAATCTACCCCCCATATTTTGTGGTGAAGCCTCATCAAATCTAGAAATTTGTAAGGAAGTAGCTGACAATGAAATATTAGAAGATAAAGAGTCAACCCCTCCTAGCAACAGACTCAAGCAAAGACCATCTGCTAGTTTAGGGATAACTCAATCAATTTCAAAGGCTTTCTTTCTGCTTATAGGGATATTGTTAATAAACACAAACAAGTTTATTTTTTTATTTTTTTACAACTAAATTCAAAAAAATTTATGTCAAAAGAAATTTTTTAGAAATACCCTCCCCTTCTATTTACCATAAAAGGGGGTGGGGATCACCATTTTTTTTCTAAGTCAGAAAAAAATATATGGTAAAAAAATGGCAATACTCTCACCTGTGTTTTATTGAAGTAGGGGCATATATTGCCAAAATTTATGTTCATTTCATAAATAAACATGTAAAAAAGTCTTATAAGATAATTAACAAACCTAAATTAATGACAACTCAAGTAAAAATGTGAGTGGAAATTGTCTTTGACTAAAGTCAATGAAATAAAACACAAATGTATACATGAACCTCATTAGAAAAAAAATTTCCTCACAATCACTGTTATACAACACACAGCCTGAGGTCTCATTAATTTAGGTAAGTAGAGTATCATATATGACTTGTAAGATGTTAATTCATAAAATAAAAATAAAAGTTGACAACCTATATTACACCCCATACTTTTTTTTCTACCTAATGTTTTATGTTTTACCTCACTTTTTTCTCTTACCTTATCAATCCTATTAACCAGATTCCTATTTATTTGAAAAGAACGGCCAAAATGAGTGAATTCTTCACAGGACTCTAAGTCAGGTGGTACTTTAGTAATCTGGTGATTATACAAATTTGAATAGCAAATTGCTTCTATTATTTCATTTCTTTTCTGAAGTCAATAATGCATCAACGGTCTGGAAAGTATATAGCATGGCCTTCTGTAGATAACGAGGGTGAGGGGATAGGAAGACCAGTTTTTGGATTAATGTATGAGAATATTCCAAGTGTGAGCAATTTGAGATCTTTTTCTTCCATTTTAATTTTGTTATATCAACTACCAAGGGTTACTGTTGTAGAAAATCTTATAGTACTAGCTATAGGCCTTGATCAAGGGAGTTGAAGTAAAACTGGAGAGAAAAGCCCCTGTCCCTTTAAGAAAATACCGGGTGAGATTTATTTGCTACAGCAAATTAGAGACTGTTACTATACCCCTTCCAACACACTTCTTGAATGCTTAACAAGTCAATACAGTAGCCAATAGCAGACCACTGAGAGACAAAGAAGCAGAGACCTGAAATGCAGAAAGATCCACACCAGAAAAACAAAACACTGTGCACTTGTTGCAGAGAAAACAGCAATAATACTTGATGCAAGTTGCAAAGCTACACCAGAGAAACCAGTTGCCAAAGTTGAGTTAAATGAAGAACTAAACTTGCAGCAAACACAGCCAACTGTGGCCAAAAAACAGTGAAAACTGAGTGAGAACAATGATATCACCTCTGGATGGTTGTATGATAATTAAAGTTGCCCCAAACTCTTATTCAGTATGTACAAACAGACCACCATCTAAAAAATCCATGCACAGCAACAAATTTGGCCCTTTTGGAAGCCATATTGAATAAAAACCCTCTAAAAGCGCTCCCCAGCCTTCTATAACCAACGTGGTGGGCCTCCAGCGTCAGGCGGCCTGCCGAGTAGAAGTGGCCAGACCTCAGACCTCCCTGAAGCCAGAAAACCACCAAAAACCTCCAAGAAAGCCCAAAATACTTGTAAAAATCCACCACAACTACTCTAACCCTTAAAACACAAAATTAAGCCATGACAACATTGTGACATAAAATATAGAGACAAATTAGCTCTAATTAATGGTACTAAGCATATAACCCTAAGACTTAATGTTAGCTTTTAAAACACAAAAAACAAAATTAAATATCTATCTTTTAGAAATGGAAAATGAGGAAATGACCCCTTAAACCTTAGAATATAAAAATTTTCAACAAAACATAAAATATAGAAAAAAACCAGGGCTATTCAATGGTATTACTCACATACCCATATTCCCAATATTCACTTAATAAAACTATTAAAACACCCAATTATTCAACCAATATCAACTAAGACATACCAAAACAGCGCCAAACATACCAACAAAGGCCTCTGCCAATGTTGGAAGACCACATTCTCCCTCCAATTTAGAATGTCCACATTCACCTTCACCAAAACCACCATGTTCACACATTTTTTAAAATCCATCTCTGAAATGGGTCCCTGTCAATACTGTATTGATCATAACCTCATCTGCACCATATCACCACCAATCCATCCATACAGAAATGCTTGTGATGTCTGCTATTCCAGAAAGAAATCTTGCTCCAGACCTGGTCCATTATCATCTGCAACAGATTCACCTCCCCCTCAACCTGGTCCATCTTTCAGCAAAACCAAAAGATCTAGGCCTTCCATCTTGATACCCAGATTAATTAACAAGTTACACCCTTCCAAAAAGAGTGCCAACACTACTACAGCCACTAGCTCTACCATACCTGGTCCTTCTGATGGTAAAACCAATGCTTCTCCATACTGAAATTTAAGCTGATGAATTTCCAGTTCATTCCCATCCAGAGAGTGATGATGAAAATGTGGGAACCATTGAAAAACCACCACCCAATCAATTTCCCCCCATCACGGATGAATTCGAACAACACTCTTCTCAACAAAAACATCTCATTCTAAACTACTTCCAATCCAATCCTGCCAAAGATCCACAGGAAATTGAGAAAAGAAGACACCTCATAAAATAGTTTAAGACTAATGCTGAACACTTTGTTTCATCTCTTCATTCTCTTCTGTAATTGATTCTTGCCTGAAATTCTTGATTTAGAAATATAAAAAATAAAAAATATCCTCAGTTTAAAGTCTTGGGGGACTAATCCTCAGTTTTAAGTCTTGGGGGACTAACAGCCCTCACTTTATAGTCTTGGGGGACTCAAAAACCCTCAGTTTATAGTCTTGGGAGACTTAAAACCTAAATCATAAAGACATAACCAGAGATCAAACCATTAAAGACAAAAGAAAATAAACTAACATTCTGGGGTAACTGTTCTACAGAGCAGCCAGCTCATCAGTTACCCCCACACTTGCCTTAACTAAGTTCATAGACTCCTCCTTTTGATTCCCTCTGCCAGAATTACACCAACATCATATTATCAGTTTATAGTCCTGAAGGACTCAACCATCAAACCACCCTCAGTTTATAGTCTTGATGGACCATACCATTCTTCAGTTTACAGTCTTTATGGACTGACCACAGTGTTCAGTTTAAAGTCTTGATGGACTTTACACATTATGCATAAAAGTATGGAGCCAATTCCATGCACAATACTCCACAACTGCCCTACTGAACTTCCACTTTCTCTTCATCATCTACACATCACTGATAAAATATTTTCCTTTTATCTCTTTTCTTTTCATTTTTTTCCCATCACAGATAATGGCCAGATCCCCAGATTTTGACGCATCAGACCTTCCTTGTTTCAGTAATCCCAAGGACTGTGCTTGCAAAAATTGCATTCACATGTGCAGACCTTGCACTTTCACTCTTCCAACTCCTGAAGCCAAACTCTAGAACAGGGCCTGTGATTCTTGCAACTCCAAAAAGAAAAAATGTGACAGAGACCTTAATTATTCTATAACACCACCTTCACCTTCACACAAATACATCTCTAGATCTCCTACCAGATCCCCAGAGCTAGGTCCTTCTTCCTCTTTTCTATCTTCAGCTCCATCCAGAAGATCACACCACTCTGTCCCCAGAACTCCCTCCAAAATACCTGCTTTATCATCCCAAGAAACAGCATTTTTCTCAGAAAATCTGGCTAAAACAGCTTCAAAATCAGCTCCCAGGCTGCTATACCGCATCCAGGAGGCCCGCGCGCCTTGCTAGGAAGCAGAAATCAGACTCAAAACCTCCAAATTTAGCTGGAAAACAACCAAAATCCACCAGTAAATAACAACAACTCCACACAACAGCCTCCTAGTGCTCCTAGAGCCATGCACACAACAATTTCTTCATCAGAAAATGCCAAAAATACTAAAAACTTCTAGAAGGCCTGCCAGAGGACCTCAAGATAACACCAAAGTTCCGAACACTGCTCCCAAACAAAAATCTCCTTCTCAAATAAAAAGAACCAACTACACCTCTCCTCTAGCTGCTAGTTACTTGTCTGATAGTTCCATTTCCTCCAGATCTTCATCTAGAAGATCCCAATCAGCTTCCAGGTCACCTACTCCTGGTCCTTCCTATAACCAACCTTGTACTCCTCCACCAGTATTCAACCAACCTGCGCCAAGCAATAATATTAACAACAACAGCAGCAGCCCCACTGGTCCAACCAGGCCACAGGAATATCCTTCTTCTACTACATTTTCTTGACACCATTTAGAGGATGATCATGAAAATCCATACCTCCATCTGATTGATCTTCCTTCAACATTCTTCAACAGTCCAGATTCCAGCTGCATAAAAGTTTGATAAGCTCCCAATCTGTAAGTACCAAATAAATAAATAAAAATTCTTCAAAAGAGACAATTAATGATCTAATTCTTCTGTTTAGTTGGAACCCCTCCTCCTGAAAGTGCAATTGGGATTGGCCAACTCTAGAAACTACCTTAAAGCTGGATTACACCAACATGAACCCACACCTAAGCATGAAGTGTTCAAACATGCTTAAGGTCTTTGATCTTCATGGTCTGTTGAATGAATTGAAAATAATCAAAGGAAGCAGCTCCTTGAGGACCACTTGAAGATTTCTAGAATAATCAAGTGCACTTTTCAACACTCTATCCTTGCTTCTTCAACTTCTTCCCAAAAATTACCTTCTAACCCAATTCCTGACAACTACAATCCATATACTCTTTCCTGTCATCTATACCACAAAGAACACAGTTCTTCCTACAATCCCAACAAAAAGCAAAAGTGCCACCATAATCCGGACTACCTGCCGGAGGCTTCTTCTTCCGGACATTAAATAAATAAAAAATTAATAAATCACTAAATAGAGAAAAAAATAATAAATAGCAGATATATATATATATAAATTTCTTTTTATTTTTATTTTTATATTCTTTTTTTTTAAATTTTATTTGTTTTATTACCTAAACTACTAACATACCAAAAAACTTGAAAATAATTAAACAGAATTTCCCAACACAATATGAGAGCTGAGAAATTAAAATAAAATGAATAATAATAAGATTTAATAATTAATAATTACAAATTGTATCCCCCAGCCAATTGATGAGCTGATCCCCTGATACCTTACCCACATCCAAGTGCACCTTGATGTGGATACACCTTTAATTAGTTTTTAAACAAATTAAGATAAAAAAATAAATTAAGAGAAATAATATAAATAAAGAAAAAGATGAAATAAATAGAAATTGAGAAACTAATAAAAAATGAGATAGAAATAAAAAAGAAATTATCATTTTCCAGCCAATCGATGAGCCTTTCCCCACCAATGCTTGCCCACATCCAGGTGGCCCTGATGTGGTGATACCATATAATATAATTTTGTGATTTTTCCCTCTTTATATCTTAATAACCCCCATGAAAAAATTAAAAGAAAAAAGAGAAATAAAATAAAATAATCTGAAACTTCTATCTAACATAACCATAGACACAAAAATCAAAGAAAGAAAAAGAAAAACATCCGGCTCCATAGAAAGTCCAGTCCAAAGAAATGAGCACTGGATGGGATCCCTCCAATAAGTAAAAATGATAGGAGACCACCAGTGATCCACCACCAATCCAAATAGACCAAAGAAGCCTGTCCCAAGCCATTAAGCCAGCTTAAAGTCATAGTGGACTTGAAACCTGTATTAAAAAAACCAGAACTAGAATTCAACTAGGACAAACAAAAACTTGAAACAGACATTATGGGGTAACTGTTCAACAGAGCAGCCAGCTCATCGGTTACCCCCACACTTGACAAAATAAAATCTAGAAGCCCCCCCTGGGTACCTTCTAAAAAAAACACAACATCCAACACAATAAACCAAAACCATTAAGAGTGAAGAGTCTGGAACTTGAAGATTAAAATAATTTCCACTTTAAAGTCATAGAGGACTAAAACCTGTGAAGAAAAACCAATACTAGGATTCAACCAAATTAAGAGAAGGGGTTGGAAACAGACAGTCTGGGGTAACTGTTGATAGAGCAGCCAGCCCATCAGTTACCCCCACACTTGGAAAAATAAAATCTAGAAGCCTCACCCATGGGTACCTTCCAACAAAATATTTTCCAACAAAACAGATGCACAGCATCACCAAAATCCAAAATCAAATAATAGTCCATTGTTTATCCTCATTGCAGAGTCAATATTCTTCACTTCTAGTGCCTCTTGGGTAAAATCTCTTCACCTGATCAGCAGCCACTCTCTTCTTTAACACTGCACCATCTAACTCCTCCAAAACATTAGAACCTCCATACACCTGAGATATGACTCTGTAAGGTCCATTCCATCTGTCAGCAAACATCTTTCCCCACTGACTCTCCAAACTTCTGTTATACACTAAAACCAAAAAAACAGGTTTCAAGGGATTCCTGAGTCTATAAGCCAACTTCTTGTCCCAGTATCTGACTGATTGATTTCTTATCTTCATCATTCTAGAGTATGCCTTCTCTTGACATTCCTCTCTACATTCCAACTGTTGCATCCTGTAACAGAGAAAATCTTCAGTTGAGCACACATCATCCCAATCAATTCCAAGATAAGAGACAGCTTCCAAATCCACTGTTGGAACAGCTTTCTGCCCAAACATTAATTCATAAGGGGAATAGCCAGTTTTCATTTTCACAGTGACCCTATCAGCAAATAACATCAAGGGTATATAATGCCTCCATTTTTTAGCACTATCTCCACACATTTTAACCAAAGAATTCTTGATAACTTGATGGCCTCTTCCAACAATGCCTTCAGCTTCAGGTTAATAAGGTGTAGCTACTCTGACTTTAGAACTAATACTTTCCACAGCTTCTTTAAATTCAGCTCCAAACTCTGGCCCACCATCAACAGTCACCAAATTCATCAACCCATACCTAAACACCAATTCCTTCTTCAAAAATTCTGGCACATTTTTTGCAGTCAAATTAAACAGAGGCACTGCCTCAACCCAACCTGAAAAATCATCCATGAAAACAATCAAGTATTTATACCTGCCCTCTTTAATATGGACAGTATCCAGACTGAGTCTTCCAAACACAGTTGTTTCACTAGTAGCACAGCCAACCTCTTTAGGTTTTAAGTAACTTCTTCTTTGACATTCTTCACAAGATTGAACCCAACCCTGTACAGCCAACTTCATACCTGGCCACCAAAACCTATCTACTACTCTTCTATAAGTCCCTCCAAAGCCTCTATGACCAAGGTCTTCATTCAAAGAGTTAAACACCAACTCTTTACCCTTCTTCTGAGTCACCACTACTTGAGGATTTGGATGTCTCCTCCTCATCAACCTCCTTCCTGACACATAGAAGCCAGGACTCTTCTTTCTTATTTTCACCCAAGTATCATCATCACAAATATCTGGCCTCTCCAAGGTTAAAAGATATTCAACCATAATAAAATAAAACCCTGTATGACCTCAGGTCTCATCTTCAAAATCCAACAAAACAACATCCAAGGGTACAACCCTGTCATTAAAATATCCTGTCAACACATGAGCAACATGACCAGCCCAACCAGAACACCAAACCCTAAACTTTTGGTGCATTCTTTTCCTTCCACTGAATCTTAAGAGAATCCAGTTCACTAACAAAAACACCATTATCTAATTTTGAGCCATTCCAAACAACAGCCCCATCTTAATCAACAAAAACATCCTGATCATCAAAATCAATATCAGAACCAGCCAGTTCAACCTCTTGGTGGAGGAGAGAACAATCTTCCAGTTTAGCCTCATGGGGGAGGAGAGAAAAATCTTCAGCACCCTTTGTGCTGGCCCTAACCACAGGGAAATCTTCATAAAACTCTTCAGAGTCTGAATCTTCATCCGTGGGTGGTCTCCTTGATAATCCATCTGGCATTGTAAAAGTTTTCCCAGGTTTGTGTACCAGTTCAAAAGAGAAATGCTGAATAAATGCCACCCACCTTGTCATTGGAGCATTTGGAAGAATAGGTGTATTGATCTTTTGAACCAGAGATTTTGCATTCACCTGCAGCTCAAAATGCTGCCCCCACAAAACAGTTTGCAGCTTCTTCAAAATTTTTGCTACACCACACAATTCCAACTTGGGTTGAGAATATCTAGATTCAACCTCATTAAATACCATTTACTCATACCCTACTGGCCTGACCCTCTCAGTATTATTTTCCTGAGGCAACACACCACCAGAAGCAATATAACTTGAGTCCACTGCAAGATAAATTTTTCCAGCTCCCACACCATAATCCAACTTGTGAAGAATAATATCTTCATCTACTACCTTATTCAACTTATGAAAATTCTCTTCACACTCTTCAGTACATACCCACTCTGCGTCTTTCCTGGTCTTTTTCATCAAAGATGAAGCCAACAAAGAAAAATCTTTAGTAAAAATTCTGACGTATGCACAAACCCCCAAAAATCCCCTGACTTCAGTAGTATTTTTAGGCCTTGGCCATGACTGAATTTTATTAACTTTCTTCTTCTCCATAATCCTTCCCTCCTTACATACCACATGACTCAGAATTTTCAGAGCAGGAACACAACAACAAAACTTTGACCCAGAAATGGTCAAACCAGCCTCTTCAATCCTAAACAATACTCTCTCTAGAGTAATTGCATACTCCCAAACAAACCTCCTTATACCTGGATTCTCCTTCAACACCTCATTCCCATAATCAGTAGATGGTTCTTTTATTCCACCATCATCAATAAAAATACCAGCATGAGTAGGAACCTCATCCTGTAAAATCCAAGCCATTTTTTCTTGATATACCACTACTGAATTAGTTGCTCCTTGAGGAAACCTAGTGAGCTAAAATCTTCCTAGAGGAGTCTCAAATTTTGTAAGTGGCCGTGAATCTGTGTGAAGTTCCCTTTCATCATAACCACCCATAATATCACCCAAACCATAACACACCCTTCCAACTAAAGCTTCCACAAAATCCTCTGCACTTAGTGGCATCCCAGCATCCTTGATAGTGACTCTGTTCAAGGCTCTAAGATCATGCACCACCCTCAGTTTCCCATTCTGCTTCTTTACACATAAAACCAGACTTGTATAACTAGATGTTTTTTGTTCGTATAAACCAGTCCTGACTCTTTCCCTAACAATATCTACAAAATTATCCATAATAGCAGCTGGAATTGGAATAGGTTTGATTTTCCAAGGTTTGTGACAAACCACAGGATTCAAGTAAGGTTCCCCATAAAAGTGTTTCAACACACCCCTTTCCTCTTCAACAAATACCACCACTTTCTCCCTCAGCACAATAATGTGCAACAAAAACTTCTTTTCCTCATCAGACAAACACCCATCAGGACCAAAATTAACAACTTTCAATCTTTCCACAGTCACCCTAGCAGTTTCCACACAATACAGAGGATTCTTCACCAGAGTATTACAGTACAGATCTCTTGAAAAAGGAGGTCTCTTCAAAGGAAGATTCAAACCTACAGGCATAGGCTCATTGACAGGCCTAATCTTCTGCACTAACTTCTTGTACTTTTCTGCTCCACCTTTAACTTGAGCAATCTTCAGGACATCTTCACCACCAGACCTGGAACAAAAACCAAGGGTTTCCCCATTGCTCACATGTGTGGCCAAGGTAATATTTTTGAAAGGTGTAGAATAAACCCTAGTGGTGCACAATTAGGAGGACTTACTTTTAGACCCCAATCTCACCACTCCAAAACTTTTACGCAATTCCACATCTTCATCCTCACTTCCATCTTCTAAATCTTCAAATCTTGATTCATCTTCTGATCACATCTTCTGAATTTGTGCAGTTTATCTTCATGCTGGAGGCCCAATAATTGATCTTGCTGATATTCCTTCTTCAAAAATTTGTGCAGTTTAACCTCATGCTGGAGGCCCAAAAAATGATCTTGATGATATTCACAAAAATAATTCTTTTCTTCTTTCTTGATTATCTTCATATTTTTTTCTTGATTTTCTTCAGTTATCTAGAGAATTTTCTTTTCTTTTCTTGAGTTTTCCTCTATCCTACAAAAGTACCCAGGGGCTTCCCCAATGCTCACAGATGTGGCCAAGGTAGTGTTTTTGAAAGGCATTTAAGAAACCCTAGCAGTGCACAATTGGGAGGACTTACTTTTAGACCCCAATCTCACCACTCCACAGCTTTTCCACATATCTTCAAACAAAGATATATAACCAATCTTCTTTTTGAAGTTGTATTAAAAATAATTGAAAATATTGAGAGGGAACAGATACTTGATAAAAAACTTAAAGAATACTTGCAGATAAGAGAAACATTAAAAAGAGAAAGTTCAAAATCCACTTGGTATATCACCAAGGGAGCTGACCTACTACAACCTTGGATTTCCTCATCTTGGGGAGAGGTTGTAGCACTTGGGCGATCAGCCCTCATCACTCTAAAAAAGACAGACTCCCACTAGATACTGAGCCACCCTCCAAAAAACCAGAGGCAGCACCAACTTCTCTTCTTATCCTACAAAAATCCATGCAATGGCACATTGAAGACAAACCAGGCCTGGTCTCCCAACCATCCTCTCCAGGAGATGCTAAACTCATGTAAAGTCTCCTTTCATCTTCACCAGTCAACTCCAAACTGATTCCCACATCAAATCGATAGCCAATTATTGCTTGAAAATCTATCAAGAATGGCCCACCCATAACTGCTTTTAATGTTCCTTTTGCAATATAAAAATGAACCTTCCCTGAGGCTCCATTAAAGTCCAGCTTCACAAATTAAGCTGTTCCAATAAACTCAGTGACATGGCCACCAATCCCTCTTAAATTTCCACCAATTACTATCTTGATGGGGAGGCCCAGATGAGTAGCCTCAAACAAAGAAATCAGGTTAATCTGAGAGCCTGAATCCACCAATTCCCTAGCCTCCCTGCCATTCAGAGTGACATTGACATAACCTAGAGGTTCAGAAAAATTATTTTCCAACCCCTCTCCAAATTTTTCAGCATAATCACAAATTTATTCTACCTCCCCAGAAGAAACCTTTCTCCTGGTCAACAATTTTTTCTGCCTATCAGCCAACCCAGGACTGATAGCATAAAACTCCCCATAAGTAAGGGAAACCTGACCCTGATTCATCCTTTCCAGGACAGAGTCAATAACATTAACTTGGCCAGAAACCACTGACCTCTCAAAGTGAGATCTTTGCTTCACTACCTTGGTCCTAGAAGATTCTTGAGGACCAGAACCACCAACAGATGTACCATCAACAGGAATCAAACCAGATCTTGCACCAGCACCTCTAACTCCAGAAGGCTTTGGCAATGAAGCCAAAGGGACATCCTCCTTATATTCAGAATCAACATCTATAGGAATTGGCTCACCATTCATGTCCAATGCTCCAAAACGAGGGGGGCACATATCTGCCATACCCTTCTGCATTTTATACAGCTCCTCTTTGCTGTACTTCTTCCTAGCTTCACTCAGCTTAGGATACACCTTTGAAACCTTAGGCTTTGGTTGGGCCTGAGAACTGCTCTTAGGCCTTCCCAACTTTCCTGATTCTACATCATAGACACCAACCAAGAATTCCCCACTTGACTTTCCAGCACAAGAATACAACTCCAAACCACCAAAGGAAGATTTAAATGAGACCCTATTAGCCTCCTTTCCCTTTCCCTTGCCATCATCTCCACCTTTAACAGAAGAAGAAGCCTCATTATAAAACTCCTCAAATCTTGGCCTACTTGAGTTGACATTATGTCTCCTCCTGACCAAGTCCACTGGAGCCTGACCATCATTGGGCTTCACAAAAGAACCATCTGCAAACTTGAAAATTTTCCCATCAAATTCCACCTTCCCTTCAGAGACATCCCTATTCAGTGACCAAAAATCATTGGACTTGTGACCCTTCCTGATGCAATAAGAGCAGACCCAGGGATCACTCCTACCAACCCTCCTATCAAAATATCTAGGCTGAGAAGGAGCCTTATTGGCCTTCTGAGCCTCCTGAACAAAAATATGCAGCTGTTTGGTTAAATCATCCAACTGCTCCACCACAGGGCCCACCTCCTTAGGATTCTCAGGAGCCTTCCCCTTGTTCACCACTTCCTTCTTTCTGGACTCCTCCACATCCTCAGCCAATGCTTCACTGACCTTGCTAACATATTTAGTGCTAGCTTCCTGGAAAGAATCCACTTCCAAGAGTTTCAGATGTCCCTCTACAAAATCCTTCACCACAGAAAGAGCAGGAAATTTCTGATTGCCATTAGGAAGAACCTTTATCTTGTCCTTCCTAGCAAACTCCTTCAAAACATCAATCCTGACATTCCTGGCCAGAGAAGACCAGAAAATATCCCTTGCAGAGTCAGTACTCTCCAACTCCTGCATGTACACCAAATATTCCACCACTGGCTCCAACTGAGCCAGAAACTTCCTATAAGTGTGGAGGTTATCCACACCTCCATAAGATTTCCATTCACTAGCAATCATATTGAGATCCACCATAGAGTACCTAGATCCCCACCTGTCTTTCATCTTCAGACACAACTTCTTCCAATCCTT
This sequence comes from Hemileia vastatrix, assembly GCA_030280995.1. Classification (NCBI taxonomy): domain Eukaryota; kingdom Fungi; phylum Basidiomycota; class Pucciniomycetes; order Pucciniales; family Zaghouaniaceae; genus Hemileia; species Hemileia vastatrix. Next base: position 22,453,937 of record JASXTE010000004.1, on the reverse strand, counting down.
CCTTCTATAGCCCTCAATTTCAGAAACTTCCTTCTCCAAATCCCTTTCACCAATGTTAAAGATAACTTGCTTCACCATGTCCAAGTGAGAAGCCCCATCTACATTACCGGAAGCCTCAAAAATCTCCAGAAACAACTTCACATCCTCCCCCATAAACACAGGCCCCTTCCAGGACTTGATCCTGACAGAAGGCCTAACAGAAACAGGAGGATTACCATCCTCAGAAGCACCAACAGTGCCACTACCACCACTAGAGAAAGAGGGTCCAGAAGCCATGTTCCAATAGATTCCAGAAAACCAATCTCCAACCACAGAAGAGAGTCCAAAAGTAACAGTTAGTCCAAAAAGCTAACAAATCCTCACCCCATGTTGGGCACCAGAAATGTAGACAATACTATAGTACTAGCTATAGGCCTTGACGAAGGGAGTTGGAGTAAAACTGGAGAGAAAAGCCCCTGTCCCTTTGAGAAATACCAGGTGAGATTTATTTGCTACATCAAATTAGAGACTGTTACTATACCCCTTCCAACACACTTCTTGACTGCTTAACAAGTCAAGACAGTAGCCAATAGCAGACCACTGAGAAACAAAGAAGAAGATACCTGAAATGCAGAAAGATACACACCAGAAAAACAAAACACTGTGCACTTTTTTCACAGAAAACAGCAATAATACCTGATGCAGCTTGCAAAACTACACCAGAGAAACCAGTTGCCAAAGTTGAGTTAAATGAAGAACTAACCTTGCAACAAACACAGCCAATTGTGGCCAAAAAACAGTGAAAACTGAGTGAGAACAATGATATCACCTCTGGATGGTTGTATGATAATTAAAGTTGCCCCAAACTCTTATTCAGTATGTACACACAGAGCACCATCTAAAAAATCCATGCACAGCAACAAATTTGGCCCTTTTGGCAGCCATATTAAATAAAAACCCTCTAGAAGCGCTCCTCAGCCTTCTATAACTGAGGCGGCGGGCCGCTGGCATCAGGCGGCGGGCCGCTGGCATCAGGCGGCCTGCTGAGTAGAAGCGGCCAGACCTCCCTGAAGCCAGAGAACCACCAAAAACCTCCAATAAAGCCCAAAATACTTATAAAAATCTACCATGACTACTAAAACCCTTAAAACACAAAATTAAGCTATGACAACATTGGGACATAAAATATAGAGCCAAATTAGCTCTACTTAATGGTACTAAGCACTTAACCCTAAGATTTAAGTTTAGCCCGTAAAACACAAATAACAAAATTAAACAGCTATCTTTTAGAAATGAAAAATGAGGAAATGGCCCCTTAAAACTTAGAATATGAAAAATTTCAAAAAAACATAATATATAGAAAAAAACCAGGGCTATCCAATGGTAGTACCCACATACTCATAGTCCCATTATTCACTGAATAAAACCAGAAAAAAACCCAATTATTCAACCAATATTGATTAAGACATACCAAAACAGCACCAAACAGACCAACAAAGGCCTCTTCAAATGTTGGAAGACCACATTGTGACTTTGGAAGAAATATTATCATCATCAACAAATTTTAGCCATATTGAATCTGTCCAATCAGGGATTCTTAAATATTTTTCCAATTCATGATTAGATTCAAAAGCATGTTGACATAGATTCCTTAATCAATGAGATCAAAAATAGTTGAATGTAGACGAGGAGTCCCATCGTTTTAAATCTTGTTTCACTTCTTTGGCTGTAAGATCTCTGAGTAAAGAAGGATGAGTTTGAGGAAGAAATTTCTTTATTTTTAGATGAGTCTAGATTCTCAGTCATTTAATTCTAAAAAAATATGAAAAATATCAATATAATAGAAAAAATAATTTAATTGGAAGAAACTTACCTAAAAAGAGATAATTGGCAAAAAAAAGCTCTAAAAATTGTCCAAAAAAGTGCCAAAACAACTTAAAAACACTTTAAAATTCTTTAAAAAAATTTCAAAATGGTTTCCAAAGGTTTCTGAGCATTTCTGAATTGTCTTAGTGAAAAATTAGACCTAAAATAGCCCAAAAACACCTTTAATTCACTGAGAAATGCTTGTAAAATGTTTCTGGACGGTTTTAACAAGATAAAATACCAAAAACAGGCCAAAAACACCTCAAAGTATATGGAAATTGCTCAGAAAAAGTTTACAAATTTTTTCAAAATTATTTATAAGTGATTGGCAAAGAAAAAGGCTAAAAAAGTGAAGATGCCTAAAAATGACCAAATAACACCAAAAATTCAATAAATCAAGAATAAGAATGATAGAGAACAAGAAAAAAAGGGAAATAAGATCAGATAAATCAGAAATCAAAATAGAAAATATGATAAAAAAAAGAAACATAAAAAAAGAAAAAAGAAAAAAGAAGTTTCAATTAGGAATTAAATTTTAAAAAATGAGAAAGTGACTTACTTTGAGTGCTGTGAAGTGAGAAGTGTCAGAAACAACAATGATTTATGGAAGTTAGAAATGAAGAGAAGATGAAATATCTTATTGAGAAAAATTATTACAAATTTTATGTCAGCCTAGATATCCCTAGGAATGAGTATTTCTTATACTTAAAATAAGATAACCTTAAGTACATTAATCTTATATCTTAAAAATAAGGTTTAAATAATAATATATATGATTATATTAAATATATATATAATTATTACTCTATTATATAAATTATAGTAGTTTAAATAGCTTATCCATAGCCTAATAATACTTATTAAGGTGTTAATGGAGTCATAATATACTTATCTTAAGTGATATTAAGTAATTATTGACATACATAAGCTTGTATGTATACATAAATCTCATATTCAGTGAAATATGCAGTATATTATGTATATTTAGGTATACAAGTGGGTTTTAGCCTCTTAATAGCCTATAAACTTTGTTTTTCTGCTTATTTTAGGTCATATGGATGTATCCAGTTGACTCACAACGCCTACAGAAGCATAAACATCTATTTCAGACGCATACACTCAGTCTGGACAACTTAATCTGCTTCCTTGGATGAATATTCACGGATTTATGGGTTGGCAGGTCATTGCTGGGTTAATATGGATGCTTGGGGATGTTATTTGGGGCTAGGATATTTCATTTGTTTCCTTTATATGCTTTGGGTTTCATTATATTCTCTTTGGATGTGTTATTTTACCTGTTTCTTTATGGTATCCGCTTTTATCTGGATTTTCTATTTATGGTATGGGTCTGTGTTATCATTAATTGTGATGGAGGGTCCTTACTGGAGGTCTGGGTGTTGAATCTGCTTGAAGTGGAAGCCATGGGGAGGTGATGGGCCCTCACAGTTCTGTAATTGCCAGGGATAGAAGTGACATCATCTGGATTGAAGGTCTGTGCACTCCAGTGGATTTTGGTATAAGTAAGGGAGGATTTTGACGGTTATTAGACATCATTCACTTACTAAATTTCAAAAAAACATTATAACACAATTATTATTATTCAAAGATATATTATAAAGCCATTATAAATTTATATTATCTTTATATAAGCTATAACTATATTATATTCATCTATTTTCCACCACTAGCACGCATTTAAATCTAAGTATTGTGAGTTTTATTTGAGAATAACTATTTTATTAGTCTTACCCTGAGGTTTAATCACTAAATAATTGATTCAAAAGTAGTAGTACCATTAATAAATACTATTAAATCATATTTAAATACTAGATACACTGACAATTGGGGGTCTTTCCTTAGTTTTTACTTATCATTCAGTATAAGCCTTGGGACGTGATTTTTACTTTAGTATAGCTCAAACAACCAAATATTTGGGTCTGCTGCATATTAGTGGGTCATCATACCTCAGTGATTGCGGAAAAGAACCCTTCTAATTATTTTACTAATTTTTTATAATAAAAATTAGGTATTTACAGTAGTAACTGTACCCAATATAAACCCAATTTCACTTGGTATTTGGTCACCAATATAACACCCAATTAAATTGGTATTTGGATAAAGCTTGGTAAGCTATTTATTAACCCTTATAAAGGTCTAGTTAAACTTATTATTTTATTTTTAACAGATTTTTTCAAATTTTTATTACATTTTATTTTAATAAATAAAGATTTATATTCAGGGTAAGCTCCAGTGCTTTTTATTAGTAATAACATTGCTAATAACTTTAATCTACTAATTCCAATAGGTTTTCCTTTCTTTAGACATGATATATTGTTATATTTATCAATATGAGTGCTCCCCAGGACAATGTAAGTGAAAAACCTGCTTATAATACCAGGTCTAAAGCTAACAAAAACATTGCTCCAGGACATAACCATGGAGGGTCAGTCATACCCCCAGGCAGAGCAAATGAGCATAGAGGAAAAAGATGCCCTCTTAAAGAAGATTACCATAAAAAAGATGTCTCCTCCTCTTTAGGATCAACTATCCTATCTGGCAAAACAGGTATTGAAGTTGGAGGAATCAAAGTCCCTCATGCTCAAGGAGGTAGAGCAATTACAGAACAATTGCAAGGTAGGATTTCAGCAGATGAACCAATCATTGGCAGAGCTAAAGGGAGGCCAGCCAAGTCAGCAACCCCCTACCCCAGGAGGGCCACATCACTCCCAGGAGAAAATACTGGTAGAGAAATGGAAGTGGGATTGGCTTCATCAACAATGGTCCAGTCACAACTGCAACAAGGATCCTCCTCCTCATCAGACTTCCTCAGTTCACCCCTACAAGGGAAAACAAAGGCGCCAAAAATCAGGGCTCACACAAGTCCCGTGGTAAGTAGATTACCCTCTCAGATTGAACACAATACTAATAATTACAATGTAGGTAATATTATTGATGTCAAATCTGTGCAGAAAATAGAGGAGGACTTAAGAAAATTAGGTTTTAATGTAGATACACCTGACTTGTCTTTTGTCAATAACAACAGTAGTATTTATAATACAGTTAATCTTTAGTTGCCACCACTTAATAGTGAGATGAGAAGTTCACAAGAGAGTGAAAGAATTGAGAAGGAAGACATGGAGTATTTTAACAATAATACAACTTTCCATAGAATTGTTTCAGTATTGTGGAATAGAATGACTGATTGTGAGGAACAGACAGTTAAGCTCATAAGTGATACAATTTTATCCTTAAAATTAAATATTTCTCAACTGGCAACATGTAATAAAGAATTAGAGAATGAACATTTGTCTCTAACTCTTAAATATGATTCATTGAGTAATAAATATAATGAACTTTCAAACAAATTCTGTGAGTTTGAAAAATTGTATGAAACACATTTATTGAAAACTGAATCAAGAACTTAGTTATCTTTTGCCCAGACAAATCAAAGTGTCTCTGAGATGTTACAAAGATTGACTAAAGTTGAGATTGAAACTGCCAATCTACTAATGAACCAGGATAATCATAAGTATACTCAGTATAATAATAATCCTCTCATTGGCAAAAGTGAATCTCATTCTTTCCCTATACCACCACAACTAAAACCATCTGGTGGTAGTGTCAAATCTGTAAATGTAAGTCACAAATCCATACAGGAGGGAATATAAGACCATTTATCAAGAGTAAATTAGTTTTTAAATTTACCTAAGATTAGTGAAATAAAATCCAATCAAAAGAACTGGCCTAAGATAGATCAGTACCCAACTTATGATGGGGAAGCCAGCTCTGATTGGCAACAGTTTATCCAAAGAATTGACAATTTGAAATTCTCATATAAGTTACCAGATGAGGAAATAACATCAAAATTGATCTCTTCATTTAAGGATGTTGCTTTATTATGGTTTGAAGCTGTTTTGAATGAGGGTAAATATTACTCTGGGGCTGAATGGAAACAGCTAATTGAAAAACAATTTGGGGGTTCTAAATTCAGACTCACACAGAAGAGACTTTATGAGAAAACTAGGTATAATCCGTTGAATGGTGACAAACCTATGGTATTTTTAATGAATTTAAATAAAATATTAAAATCCATTGAGCCTAACATGGATTTTAACTTATGGAAAGATAAGATAATATATAAATTACCTATATCTGTCAGAGACATTGTTGTAGCTAGAACAATTAATGTTACTGAATATTCTGACTTTATTAATATTTGAAATGAAATATTACTAAACCATAAGTATGAATCAAGGTATTCCATTTATAAACAAAATATTGAACCTGTGAAAAATCAGAATTCAAAAACACTTCAGGAGAAGCAGAAAAAACCTACTGCACCTGTAGTACCAAAAAAGTATGAGACAAATACTTGTTATAAGTGTAACAAACCTTGGGTTAAAGGTCACAAATGTGAGAAGAATATAAATATTGTTGAAAATCAACATGAATCTGAAATTGAAACAGAAAAAAGTAAATATTCAAGTGATTATGACAGTAATATCTCATATAGTGATGAAAATGAAGTCTGTACGTTGGAAGATGATTTGTCCATCTTTGACAATCCAATATTAAATATGGACTCAAATGAATCTTTAATGAATTCTAAGGATGCTGAAATCATTAAAGATATACAAGCTGATAACTTTAGAATGACACCTATCATGGTTCCAGCTATCATTTCTGGTGAAAATGTTAATATAGTATTGGACACAGGAGCTGCTGGTTCTGTGGTTTCTACTATAACATTGCAGAAAATTGATAGTGAATATAAGTCTAACTTGAACCCCTTCAAAGTAAAAACTGGAGAGGTTTCGGATCAGTACTACATCCCATTGGTAGATACAAAGCTGCTGTTTTCTTTAAACATCAACATGGTTATGTAAGAGTAACTTGTGACTTTGTAGTAATGGATAATACTAACTGTAGTAACTGTTTTATCATTGGAAATGATATTCTTACTATGTTTAGTGTTAAATTAGACCCTGCTAATGTCAATTTTACAATTGGCATGAATGGTAAAAGGAAATTTAAAATAAATTCTTTTAACACAGTCTTACACATTGAGTCAGTAACAAATATTCTGTGCAAAGGAAGAGAATCCAATGAGATGGAACTTCTGGAAACAGAAATTTCAAAAGCATCATTTGGCACTCAGATAAGTAAAGCTGAGAAAAATAATATTTTGGACTTAATTTAAGCATTTCCAATGGCTTTTGCACATGGTACAAATGAACTTGGCCTTGTAAAAGATCATGAAATGAAGATTAGTTTAACCTGTGATATGGATAATATTCCTGCTAGTCTTAAAAAGAAGCAATAACCTGCTTCACCAATGAAGAGGAAAGACATAGAGGATAATATTAAAATGTTATTAAAAATGAACATTCTTGAAAAGGTTGAAACTTCACCAAAATATTGTGTAATATCACCAGTGCTAATTTCTTATGAACAAGATAAAGCAAGACTGTGTGGTGATTATAGAGCATTAAATACATTTACAGTAGATGATATTTATCCCTTGCCAAGGATTGCCTCTATACATGCTACCCTTAAAGGTGCTAAGTATATAAGTTGCTTAGATGGAAATAAAGGGTACCATCAAATTCCTGTTGAAAAGAATTCACAGAACTTTTTGTTGATAACAACACACATGGGAATTTATAAATATGTCAGGATGCCATTTGGAGCAAAAAATGCTCCATCAGTATTTCAGAAGTTAATGGATATAACATTCCATAATGAAATGATTGAGGGATGGTTAATGGTATACATTAATGAGATCATAGTGTTCTCTAAGACTTATGATGAACACTTAATCCATTTAAAGAAGGTGTTTCAAAAAATGGATGAAATAAAAATGACCCTTGCATTGAAAAAATGTAAATTTGGGTTTGAATCTTTAAAAGTGCTTGGTCATATTGTTCTGGCTTACAAATATGTGTAGAACAAAATAAAGTGGCTGCAATAAAGAATATTGGCATTCCTCAAAATTTAAAGGATGTACAATCTTTTCTTGGTATGTGTGGTTATTATAGACAATATCTATAGAGCTACCAATTAATTGCTGCACCATTGACCACACTGATAAAGAAATCAGAAGCTTTCATTTGGAATAATGAAAGACAAAAGGCTTTTGATAAGTTGAAAGAATGTTTAATGATAGCTCCTATCTTGGGATTACCAGATTTCCAATTTGCTTTTGTATTATATACAGATGCAAGTTTTATTGGTCTGGGTGCTGCTTTGCATCAAAAACAACTTATTGAAGGAAAAATGTCAGTAGTAGTAATTTTCTATATTTCACGTACTCTAAGAAGTAGTGAATTGAAATATGGTGCTACTCAACTTGAATGTTTGGCAGTAGTATGGGCTCTTGAGAAGCTACATTATTATCTTGAAGACCAAAAATTTGAGTTAATAACTGACTGTAGTGCAGTTAAGTCACTCTTAAACATGAAAACTCCTAATAGACACATTTTTAGATGGCAATTAGCTGTACAAGAATATAGAGGACGGATGACTATTACACATAGAGCAGGAACCTTACACTCTAATTTAGATTTGTTATCTAGAGTACCTCTTCCTAATAATGATGATAATACTGCTTATGTTCCTGAAACAGAGATTATTAACATTTATGGCATTTATATTGTAGATCTTGAGGATGAATTCATGCAATCAATTCTTGATATGTATGCTTCAGATCCTAACTTAAGTAAACTCACTACAATATTAAATGATCCATCTAATGCTTCAATGAATGTTTTAATAAAAACCATTACCAAATAAGTATAAAGAGGCATTAGAAAAAGGAAAATTTTCCATTGAGGATGGTTTTATATATTACAGGAAAAAATTAAGTAATGTAATTGTAATTTCCCCTTCAATGAAGGAGTTAATGTTAAGTATATGTCATGATGATATATTAGCAGGTCATTTTGACTACCATAAAACATTAACCAGAGTAAAAAACACAGCTTGGTGGATTAACATGTCTGAGGATGTTCAAAAATATGTTAAGACATGTGATTCTTGTCAAAAATCTAAAAGATTAACAGGCAAAAAGAGCTGGTTTATTACAACAAATTGAGCAACCAAATGCTCCATGGGAAGTAATTAACATGGACTTTGTAACAGGTTTGCCAATAGCAGGGCATAAGAGTTATAACTCCTGCTGGGTAATTGTAGATAGATTTACAATAATGTGTAAATTTATTCCTACCCACAAAGAGGTTTCTGCAAAGGACTTAGATTTTTCATGGTGGACACAAATGATAAATATAGCAGGTTTACCCAAAGCAATAGTTTCTGACAGAGATCCTAAATTTACTTCTGAGTTCTGTACATCACTTATGGATGTTTCAGGGTGTCAATTGAAACTTTCTACAGCACACAATCCACAAACTGATGGGCTAGCAGAAAGAATGATACAAACTTTAGAAGATATGATAAGAAGATATTGTGCTTTTGGTATTAACTTTAAAGACAATGACAAATTCACACATGATTGGGTAACCTTTATCACAGGTTTAGAATTTGCATACAATAGTACAGTACATTCTGTCACTGGCAAAAAGCCATTTGAATTATGGTTGGGTTATGTACCTAATACCCCTGCTAAAACTCTTAATAAATTACCTAGATTGGATATCCATCCAGGTACTAAATCTTTTCTTCAAGTGCAAGAATTATGCAGAAAAGATGCTCAAGAATGTATAAATAAGGTGCTTGAGTATGAGATGAAAAGATGGGATAAAGCCCATAAAGAACAAATGTTCAAAGAGGGTGATGAAGTCCTTATCTCAACACTACATTTCAATTTAAATGGTAATTTTAAATTGAATGATCCATTCATTGGACCATTTGTAGTTAAAAAGATCGTTGGTAACAATGCTGTTGAGGTTATTCTATATGCTCCATATGATAGAAACATCCAGTATTTCCTATTTCTCTTATAAAACCATACCATTCTAATGATACTTCTCTATTTCCAAGAAGATCAGGAAGGCATAAACAGCAACCTGAAGAAATAGTTGAAAAGGCATAAATTGAAAAGATACTTAAAAAGAGACACCTTACTAAAGAAAAGGGAGTTGAGTATCTATTAAGATTTAAAAATAAATCAAGTGAATATGACCAGTGGATTCCAGAAAATGAAATCTCTGATCTTAAAAATCTCTTGAAAAAATTTAAATCAAAATAATACTGTTTATTCAGTATATGTATTATAGAAAATTTAAAAAAATTTCTATTCACTCCTTACTTTTAATTAAAATGTCTTAACATTTTTTTATTGTTTTTTTTCTGGGTGAGTGAATGTCAGCCTAGATATCCCTAGGAATGAGTATTTCTTATACTTAAAATAAGATAACCTTAAGTAAATTAAGCTTATATCTTAAAAATAAGGTTTAAATAATAATATATATGATTATATTACATATATATATAATTATTACTCTATTATATAAATTATAGTAGTTTAAATAGCTTATCCATAGCCTAATAATACTTATTAAGGTGTTAATGGAATCATAATATACTTATCTTAAGTGATATTAAGTAGTTATTGACATACATAAGCTTATATGTATACATAAATCTCATATTCAGTGAAATATGCAGTATATTATGTATATTTAGGTATATAAGTGGGTTTTAGCCTCTTGATAGCCTATAAACTTTGTTTTTCTGCTTATTTTAGGTCATATGGACGTATCCAGTTGACTCACAACACCTACAGAAGCATAAACATCTATTTCTGGCGCATACACTCAGTCAGGACAACTTAATCTGCTTGATTTATGGGTTGGGAGGTCATTTCTGGGTTAATATGTATGCTTGGGGATGTTATTGGGGGCTTGGACATTTCATATGTCTCCTTTATATGCTTTTGGTTTCATTATATTCTCTTTGGATGAGTTATTTTACCTGTTTCTTTATGGTATCTGCTTTTATCTGGATTTTCTATTTATGGTATGGGTCTGTGTTATCATTAATTGTGATGGAGGGTCCTTACTGGAGGTCTGGGTGTTGAATCTGCTTGAAGTGGACGCCATGGGGAGGTGGTGGGCCCTCACAGTGCTGTATTTGCCAGGGATAGCGGTGACATCATCTGGATTGAAGGTCTGTGCACTCCAGTGGATTTTGGTATAAGTAAGGGAGGATTTTGACGGTTATTAGACATCATTCACTTACTAAAATTCAAAAAAACATTATAACACAATTATTATTATTCAAAGATATATTATAAAGCCATTATAAATTGATATTATCTTTATATAAGCTATAACTATATTAGGGGGTATCAATGTTCAGGGATCCGCAATTAGGGATCAGGAATTTTTTTTCCCAGGAACAGACATTATTAATTGCGGAAGATTCTTATCCACTAGCCCCAGGGCTAGTGGATAATAAATCCATGATAATGCATTATCCCACCTCTTATACCCCAATTTCCATTCCTAATTCCTGATCCCAAACTCATCTCATCCGTGATGGATTTTTAAGAAAGTCACATGACTTATAATTGCTGATGCCATCCTTAAGTATTTCCTCACTCTATTCTACTTAATTTTGGTGGCGAACACTTAAATTTTTTTTCTATCTACACACCCCAACTGCACATTTGGCGGTGAATTCCCACTTCCCTCATCACATAACTCTTCCACCGGCAACAATGAAACACCTCTCTACTAGGAAGCTACTTCACTCAACAATGAATTCTATTACTTTTCTTTTAGTTCTTTACTATAAATCTGACTCTGATTTGGAAGATGCTTTAGCTTATATGTGTTTTCTTTCCAAAAAGTGTTACATCATCACCAGGGGGCCAAATCTTTATCATGATCCCCGATATGATCTGGCCTCCATTCTCAACATTCCTCATTTAAACTTCACACAACTTTTTAGAACTTCTCCTGATTCTTTCTTCAAACTTTATTAACTCATCTCCGATCATCCTATCTTCCATAACAATTCTCATAACAAACAGCGTAATCCTGCCATCCAACTTGCTGTTGCTCTATGTCGCTTTGGCTCAAATGGAAATGGTGCTGCCGTAAGACGTTTGGATAATCTCTTTAACATAGGATATGGTACCGTGATATTATACACCAAGCGCTGTATGATTGCTATCCTTTCCCTCAAGTCTCAAACTCTTGCTTGGCCAACTCCAGAACAGCGACTTGAATCCTCTCAAGTAATGCAAGCTGAAGGTTTCCCTGGCTGTATAGGTTTTGTTGATGGCACAACCATCCCTTTGAGTCAAAAGCCTGCTCATGATGGCAACCATTATTTTGATTGCAAAAAAAGGTTTCTTCAAAATCTTCTCCAAGTTCTCATCTTTCACAATCTAACTTTTTATCTTCTTTCTAGATACTCTATTGCCGTTCAACTTGTATGCGATGTCAATAAAAAATTAAGTTGGAATACCAAATTGGTGTGACTCCGAATGGGAAGATATCAGCCATGAATATCTTTTATTTTCTAATGTTATTATCACTCATTCTGGATTCCACAATAGGATTCATATCGATAGGAATGATGCCAATTTTCTTACTTTTGGAATATTCTCATATATCAATCCGATAACTGGCCACCCAATACCATCTCCAGCTAAAATCAAAGGACATGGTTTATATTTTCCAGACCACCGGTGCATCATTGATTTTGGTTTGGGAAATGGTATCATTGAAACTATTTGGAATTCTTCTAAGGATAATCATCAAACGACCAAAGCTCCTCCTGGTTTGGAATCCTGTCAAGATTTCACTCATTTTGGTTGTTCTTTTCAAATAAGTCAAAAGTTGATTCAAAGAATCAACAAAATAAAGAAAGAAGGTAAGGTTAATCAATTTAAAAAAACTTTATCTAGATCAAAAAAGTATGGAGATTAGAGTTGTCATCAAAAAATTTATATTTTTTCATAACTTTTTAATAAATTTTTTTTATATATCAATTTCCTCAACTAAAGTAATGGGCCAACGACCTTGTGTTGTATAACAGGTAATCATGATAACATTTATTTGTTTCATGGGGTTCCTCTTGCCTATACCTGTGTAAAGTCCCAAACTTTTGTTTCTCGACTTGGTCTGCATTTTGGCTTGAGGGATTGTCATTACTTTAAACTAGGGAAATTGATATATATTAGATATTTATTTAATAATTTATGTAATTATATTAAATTTAGATGACTTCCACCCCTTACTTCAATAAAATGCAGGGGGGGGTATTGCCAAATTTTCAAATCTGACATGTGAAATTGATGACTTAGAAAAATTTTGGTGATACCCACCCCTTGCTTCAATAAAATGCAGGGGAGAGTATTGCCAATTTTTTTAAACAGATATAGAATTTTTTTGACTTGTAAATATTTTTGTGATACCCGTCCCTTACTTCAATAAAATCCATGGGGGGTTGTGCCAAAATTTCTTATAAGACTTGTGAAATTCTTGACATGTAAGAATTTTTGGGATACCGGTAAAATGCAGGGGGTAGTAAAGCCAAATTTTCATATAAAACTTTCAAGATTCATGACATGAAAGAATTTTTGTGATACCCACCCCTTACTTCAAAAAAATCCAGGGGTGGGGGATTGTCAAATTTTCAAAGGAGACTTGAAAATTTTATTTAAAAAAAGAATATTTAACATTAAAATACGATATTTCAAGAAATACAGAAAATAATTGTAAAATTTATGTACAAATAAATATGAACACATGAAGTGTGAAAGAAATAAAAGAAACTAGTCAACAAAAAATTTCATTAAACGTTCTATTTCTTCAACAGATTTGTTTGCTTTAATGCATTCGATCAAGAAATCTTTCTTTTTAGAACTTTCTTGGAGATCATGCTTATACTTCATCTGTTCCATTAAGTTTTGATGCTCGAGTGTTTTTTCCTTATTTTTGGATTTTTCAATACTAAGAGTTAACTCAAACTTCTTCTCCTCCAAATCTTGGACCCTACCATCCTTCTGTAAAGAGAGCTCAAACTTCTTCTCCTCCAAATCTTGGATCCGATCATCCTTCCGTAAGGAGAGCTCATACTTCCTCTCTTCCAAATCTTGTACTCTGTCATCCCTCCTTAAAGAGAGCTCGTATTTCTTATTTTCAAAGCTCAGAGTCTCTTTAGCAATTTCCACTTGTTCTAGAGTGAGAATAAAAATTAACATAAAGTAGAAGAAAATCAGAGTAAAGTAATAAGAGGTATGATATCACTTACCAGCATCACGTTTCTCTAAAAACTGTTCCATCGAAGAAAAAGGTGTTTGTGATGAAGTATCACTTTTTCGTCTTCTTTGGGAGAGGAAATTTAGACTAGTTGAAGCCCTTCTCTTTTTGTTCAACGTAGCATTTTCCTCCTCATCATTGTCACTAGCTTCAGACTCAGTTGATTGAGGATCCTGGGTTTGTTCATCAGCCTTTTAAGAAATAAGAAAAAGATAAGTAAATAAAAAATAGAATTGATAAGATAAAAGAAAAAAGAAACAGACCTGAGTTAGATTTGGTTGGGTTAAATCACCTATAGGATCTACAGAAAAGCTATTTAGATATGTCTCATTCAAATGAGGGGAGGCTTGAGTGGAGGAAGAGGATGGGAAAAGATTTGCTTTGACATAATGTTCGGAGATAGGATCTTCTCCATCCAACATGTTTACAGGATTAACATCAGCTCGCTCTCCAAAAATTGCATCCATCTCTTTAAAGTAAGGACATAAAGAATCAAGTTTATCCTCTATGGATTTTATGCCCTTAGTTATATCATTGTCGGTAATCCCAAAACCAGTGGAAGATGAAAGAGCCTTTGCCTTCTTGTATTTTGCTCGGTAATGCTTGAAGCGTTCAGACATCTGTTTAGGCAAAAGATCAATCCTTCCCTTGGTCTTATTGTGTAATTCATTTGCCATTAGAAGATAGCCATTAACTTTTGATGCGGGGGGCCGTCCTACTTTAGTGGAATACTCAGTACCAAAACAAGAATCATAGTTAGATTTGGTTTTCAGCCAGTTGATAAGAATGAGATGTTCATCTTTTTTTAATTGAACGGTCTTTGATTTCTCAGCTGAGCGGGGGAAAGAGGAAGTAGTGGGAATTGAAGAACAACTGGGTGATGGCTGCCTTTGAGAAGATCTAGGATGACGAGGCATGTTATTATAAATGAAGATGAAAAGGAGCAGAAACAAGCAGATGAGATAGCAAGATGAAAAGGAGAAGAATCAAATAGATGAAATGGGGAGAAATTCTGAGCGGATAGAATGAACAGGATGGGATGAGAATGGAAGTGCGCAGCAAGGTAGAATGCTGGGATATCCAGAAAGTTGTCCAAGATGTGGTTATGGAAAATTGAGTAAAAAAATGTCGGATAAGAGGTGAAAATTGACACGTAAATTGTCTAATAACCCAATTATTAGCAAAAATAATTGCGGAAGATAATTGGGGTATGCAGATTATTTTCCGCAATTAATTTAATTGCGGATCGGTAAACATTGATACCCCCTATTATATTCATCTATTTTCCACCACTAGCATGCATTTAAATCCAAGTATTGTGAGTTTTATTTGAGAATAACTATTTTATTAGTCTTCCCCTGAGGTTTAATCACTAAATCATTAATTAAAAAGTAGTAGGACCATTAATAAATACTATTAAATCATACTTTAATACTAGATACACTGACATTTTATGTGTTTGAAAATGCTATGGGATTTCAAGTCTGGGAGCTGAACCAAAACAAATGAGACTGAGAAACTGGGGAATTTCATTGGAAAAAATTATTACACAAAAAAAAATTGTAAATCAGTTAATCTAGGCCCTCAAAATGAGAGAGGGTGATTGGTAGTAGTTTTGTCAGCTGGTCGTCTAGAAGAAGGAGAAAAAGAGAAGAAGAAGAAGAAGAAGGAAAAGAGGAAGGGGAAAAAACAGTAACAACAATGATTAGACAAAACTTGGTCTGGGGAGTTACAAAACTTATAACAAGAGATTTAGGGGAGGATATATAGTAAGTCTTTTATTCTCTCTGATTAAGTAACAAATACTGATATTAAATACTAAAGAAACCTTTATATATATCACCACAAAATATGGGGTACAGACTTGCTAGCGAGTTGGCAACCTTGAGCCCAGACTCACCACAGATTGAACACACATTGAGCTATTGATAAAGGAACCATACAATCAGGGATGAACACCACTCATCAGAACAGTTTTAGGTGGGTGTTCAAGTAGATTTCAGTATGGGTTCAGTATGAGTTCAGTCTGAGTTCCATCTGAGTTCCATCTGAGTTCAGGTTGAGGACTTGCTAGCAAGTCTACCCCCTATATTGCGTAGTGTATATTTTATACTAGACTTCAGAGGCAAAAAAGAGCCATAAGTAAAACTAATGTAAATATAACATTTTATATTAATAATAATATTAATGATAATTAAAAAAAAAGTAAGTAATAAGTGGTGAGGCTACAGGGGGTTACCAAAGGCCTTTATATAGGCAAGGGGCCCTCTGAAGCGCAACATTAATGTATATACAAAGTAAGATAAAATAAAAATAATATGTAACCAATTTTGAGTAAGTGTAAGGGGAAACCCATGATACAATTAACTAAGACACATGATTAAGAGCCTAAAATCCACTAATCTAATCCCAAACAGTTAAAATAAAATTAGGGAGTAATTTAATAAGTTTGAGACACATAAAAACAACTAATTTAATTTAAAACATGTCTGATAACCCTTTATTTAAAAACCAGTTTTAAGTAAAACATAAAAATGAACTATTTTAAGACATAAAAATAGTTTAATTAATCAGTTTATTATAAAACATGAGTAATTAGTTATTTTAACTACTTTTATTAGTTTAATAATTATTTTAAGTTAAAAAAAGTACTTATTCTAACAAAATTACTAATTTTTAGAATAAAAAATTAATAATTTATTTAATAAAGTGCTTCAACTTGTTTAAAACTTTGATGAAACAATTTTGAGTCAAAAAAGCACCTAATATTTTTTTAATAAGATATGAAAGGTTTTATTTAATATATAAATTTAATTAATTAATTTAATTACATTATAAGTCAATTTTGCACTTATAATTATAATATATGTTTATAATTAATTAATTATCAATCTATAATTATTAAATACATAAAAATTCACCATAATTTGTAGAATATAAAATATATGATGCTTAATTTAAATGTATAAATAATTTATATAAAAATAAAATTAATATAACACTTATTTTACTTATATTTAATAAGATACTTATATAACTTTATTATGCAATAAAATTTCAATTTATATACATAAGATGTATAGTTTTATGCCCTCTTTCAGGTCCAATAAATAAACATAACATTTACTGGGCTCCTGGTACAGCCTGGCTGACAATTTTTGCACACATAGAACTAGGTTGAGATGATGAAGTACTGCTAGATTCTATTGGTGGAGGTGGATCAGGAATCTCATCTTCATTAATCTCATTCCATTCATCTTTTAAGTTAGAAAGAATATTGTGTAATATAAGAAAAGAAGTAATCCAGTGTACAGCAACCTTCATTTCTTTTTCATTATGGAGTGGAGTCCTTAGTTCTCATAGAGAAGAAAATTGGCCTTTCAGTATCTCTAATGCATGCTCAATACTAACACAAGATTTTGCTAGATGAGTGTTGAGTCTTGATTATTCACTTTCTTCATCACCAGTCCCACAAAAATCAGAGATGACATAAAAACCATTTGAATAAGCAGAGTCTGCTAGAAGATATTGATTTTCATAAAAAAATTGAGGATGTTGAGAAATATTTATTTACTGAAATACAGAGGAATCATGGGGAGAACCAGCAAATCCAGCATGAAAAGCAATGAATTTCTTGTTTATATCACAAACCAATGGAAGAGAAATTAAGTACTTAAAAAAGGGTAAAGAATAATATGGGTTTTCTTTGAAACTATAAAAGAATCAAATATCACCTTTTTTTGTAATCAAAATGTTTATTTCCATCTCTTGAACTTTTTTGACTCAAAGGTATGGTGGTACCATCAACAAAACCAATGCAGCCAGTAAAACTTTCTTTTTGCATCACCTGAGAGTTCTCCAACATTTTTTCTTTATTGGGACATTTCAGAAGTTGAGCTTCAAGAGAAAGAATTGAAGTTATGACTTGCTTTGTATAAAGGTGAATTGCTCCTTGACTAATCTGGAAGATGTTTTCAAGATGTTTTAATGCTGCACCATTACCATTTGAGCCAAAACATCAAAGTGCCACAGATATTTGAGCAGCTGGATCTCTTTGAGGACTATGAGAATTTTTTTTAAAAATGTAATGATCTTGAATCAATTCAAGTAAACTTAGAAAGCCAGGAAAATTTTTACAAAAAAGCTGTTGAAAGCTAGCTTCACAAATGTTGGCAAAAACATAAAGGTGATATCAAGTTTGATGTTGTATGGAGGGTGTTCTAGGAAATAAGTAGCAGTTCTCCAAAATTTTGCACATGAGATCCAAGTAAGTTCTGCATCAGAATCGGTATCAGAATTAACCATTAGATCAAGAACTACAGCCAAGCAGTAATCTCAAGTTGATGGAGGACTGAAAGTGGCATGTTATGATAGTGAAAAGTGGTGAAGATTAAAGGTAATTGTATGATTATGGGATTTATTAATTTCTGGTAAGTCATATACCTCACTCATATGAATAAGCCCTTAAAGATTAGGTGAAAAAAATCTAGATGTTGGCGCTTTTGTATCTAGTGCTGACTAATCATAATGATTAAGGGAAGTGTTTTGATGACTTTTTTGACCCAAATAAAGACATGTTTGGGTACAAATATGCTGTTGAAATACACCTGTTCAGGGCAGGTGTATTTAATTTTTTGATGGCAGGTTTGGTACCTTTTTTGTGGCGTGTTTATGTGCCCTATTTGGCAATGTTTGAGACCCCCCATTAAACTTCAAAAAAGAGCCAATATTGATTAATCAAAACAAAGTTGGTCAGGTTGAAAAACTCTTTAAGGAAAGAAATTTTTAATGATGTATAAAATGTAGAAAATGTAAAAAAAGATTAAAATTTAAAATTTAACATTTAAATTTAAAAAACATTTTTTGAATAAAAATATTCAATTTTTTTCTGTTGTTGCCTGTGCATAATTACACTACCTGCATCAGCACACTCTTGCATTTAGGATGGATTTGTATTACCCAAATTCTCCAGAGTAGCTTAAAATATTTTCCCTCAATTAGAAATTAGAGCTGCTACCATCTAACTTTTTGATTGGGGGCCAAATGTTTATTGAACTTATGGCTTCATTTTAAGACCCAAAAGGTCTGACTTCCACTAGAATTAAGCACTAGCCTAAGGTAGGACTGACTCTGCTGGTACAGCACTGAGGATAACTAGACTGACTCTGTTAGGGCTTTCAACAGTGAGGGTTCCAACTATGGGATACTAAGAAGTAACTAGATCACTAATAAAGTTTTTTAATGAGGAATTCCCCATGGCTCTTGCCCCATTATACCCCCATATGTTATATCCCCCCTCATGCATAGTGCTTCTCCTCCTTGTCTATCAACCCAAATCCTAACACTTCATCAGTTGCCATGATTTTTGATTTGATTGTAGTCAGGAAACTGAGATTTCCAATTCTCAAATATAAAAAAGTTTACTTTTGTACAGAACTCTTTTTCTTGTTTGTCTTTATTTAAAAGTGTTTTATCTTTCATTATAACTAATTGGTGATGTTGATCAATTCTTTTTATTAAATTCTGGTGGCTAGCAAGATAATGATTGTCAAAGAATTGGACTGCCATTATTTTTTTTGGGTAAAAATTAACTAAGGTGGATGATGGAAGCTTATTAGACTTCTGCCTATAGCATAACCAAGGTTTTTCCCCTTTGTAAAACTGGCTGAATACTTCCACCATCAAAAGTCTTAGAGTTTTGCAACAATGTTAAGTCTAGCCTTGCACACTTTCCAATTTCAAAAAGATAATTTATCTGAACTAATGACTTTCTTTCAGTCATAAATGGTTTAGTTGAGATGTTGCAAAAAAGGGTAAAGGTAATTTTCACAGTGTTTATCTAAAATTCAAGGTTTCTTAAGAGGCACACAGCTATAGAAACTAAGATTTTGAGTCAACTTACAAACAGCCTGAGGCAATATTTTAATTGGTGTTGCTTTATCTAAATTGGTTAATTTTCGAATTCAGTTAGATGTAATAAAAGTGGAGAAGTTTTCAATGTATTCTTTTGTCTTTTTGACTTGGTCATCAGATATAGGTAAGTCACAAAAAGTTCTGCATACTTTGTGCCAGGAAAAGACTGAGCCTACTGTGCTTTAAGGGACATCTATTTATTAGAAAACATAAGTATGCTTCTTTTGTGCACTTACCATGCCTGCCATATCAGTTTCAAACTCAAGGACTTGCTTAAAAGCCCTAACTGTAGAACTTTCCATAGTAAAAATAATTGAAAAAATTGTTTGTTTTTTGTTATCTTGAAAATGGAACAAAAAATGAGAAGTGAAAAAAGAGACTTACTAATAATTGCTAAGAAGTTGGAGAGAGCCTAAAAAGAATGTTGGATTAGTTTTATATAAATATATTGGTTTCTGGAAGGAAATGAAGTTGAGCCAATTATTCAATAAAATATTTAAGCATACATTGCTGGGTACTGTACAGTGGGTTTCCATGAGTTTTGGCCAATTTTATGCATATTTTTTTATACCACTCAATTTGTGTCTCTTTCATATATCACCATCTTTTTATCTATAATATTGACTTTTTCTTTCCTTATTCTTTACCATTTTGATGATTGCTAGGCTTTATTTTTTAATATTTTTTATATTGAAAATTCTAAGTTTTTTTTTACTAACATAAAATATTAATGACTTTGGCCAGTTTACTCAAGATATGTCAAATCTTACCACCTTAAAACCTGTTAGGGTTTAGTTTGAGAGATGAGGAGGGGGAGCACTTTAGCACTATGCATTGTAATATGTGGAAGAAAGGAATATTTTGTAAGGGAATGTTTATGGGGTAAGTGCTATGGGGTTCTTCTCATTGAACAACTTATATAGTAATCCAGTTAATCATTAGTCTCACTGCTGCATCAGCATAGTCATTCCCAACTTAGGCTAGCATCAGAACTAGTAGTAGTCATCCTTCTTAGGCACTAAAATTTTGTCTGATCTATCACTGGTGCACTACAAAAGGATTATGAATCCCTCAGGTCAACCTATCGCAGCAATTCTTTCTGAAATGCAAGAACAGAATTCCAGACTCATGAAGTTTCTAGTGGAGGATAAGCCCTCATACCATGGCCCCACTGAAGCCAAATTGGATGCTTTCAAAGCTAATGCACAGGTACTTCCCATCACACCAGTGCCACCTGTAAATAGCCCAAAGATTGCAGTCCCAGTAATATTTGATGGGAAATGTGCCCCCTTTTTGTATCAGTATTCATTTCAGGTAAATATTTATGTCCTTCTCAACAATCATCAGTTTCCTGGTGAGCAATCAAAAATTAGATTTGAAATCTCTTACCTCACAGATGAGGTGATGCGCTGAGCATGGCCATATACAAAGGAACTCCTTGTAAATGGCAAGTTAGCAAAAACTTTCTGTCAGTTCACGGAAGCATTTTAATTAGCCTGTGGAAACTCCAATGTGGCCACAACCTCAGATCATGCACTCAACTAGTTATTACAGAAACACTCTTTTTCCAATTTTGTGTCAGAATTCTGGGGCCACACCAGCTACATCTGAACATGGGGAGAAGGGGCACTCATGTTTCACTTCAGGAATGGTCTCTCATCATGAATCAGAAATTCCCTAATCAGTCATCCTCACCAAGACTCTCTCAAAGAGCTGATGAAGCTGTCTATTCAAATTGATAACAATTTTATGCATCAGCAAATGGATGATTGGAGTGGTTCCCATCAGTGGTGCAACTATGCCTCATCAAGAGGGCCATCTCCAGGGACCCAAATTCCATGGATATGAACACAACAAACACATATAGTGCTAGTGGGAGGAGGAGGTTATCTGAGGATTAATACCAGATGCATATGATTAAGGGTCTGTGCCTTCAATATGAGAATAGTGGTCATTTTGCTAGGGAGTGTAGAGGAAAAATAAGGCTTAGAATAGTGGAAGATAGCACAGGAAAATTGCAGGTAAAAGACAGCTCTTGGTAGTGAAGGTTGTGCCCTCCTTGAGTGGATTAGAGGGAAATTATAAGGTAGATTTAGTAGATAAATTTTCTGCATGTAATCCAATTGAAGTAAATAGTAATTGTATTATACTGAACTTGCCTTTAATGACCCTTGACACCACAACAAATGTAAAAGCCTTGCTGTATTGTGGGCCCACAGACAGTTTTATTTCTAACAAGTTTTTACAAAGGAATATAATGAAAAAAGGTAAATTGGACAACCTTAGCAGCTTATATCCTGGTGGGGGAGGAGAATTAAAAGAAAAAATTTTTTACAGGTTCTGGTGTGCCAGAAGGGAGTCTAAGTGTAAGGCATATGCAAAAAATCTGAATGACCAGTATGACATGGTACTGGGGATGACATAGCTGGACCAGTATATCCCACAAATCG
Source organism: Hemileia vastatrix (assembly GCA_030280995.1). Lineage (NCBI taxonomy): Eukaryota > Fungi > Basidiomycota > Pucciniomycetes > Pucciniales > Zaghouaniaceae > Hemileia > Hemileia vastatrix. The sequence goes on along the minus strand of JASXTE010000004.1, from coordinate 22,431,496 downwards.
ACTGGATTAAAAAGAAGGCTCTGATGGGAAGGAAAGGGGATTCTGGCCCTAAAGTATTGGACCCCTGACCCCTTCAGGGGTCAAGGTTTCATCCTGGCAGGTCTACAGATGTTCTGTTATCATCAGTTGACTTTCCACCAAAACTGATGCTTTCTCTTGATTCTAAGCAGCAGGTTGGGGTTGGGTCACCAACAGGGAGCACCAGATAAAACCATAGAGGGGATGAAGCACACCAAGAGGAGGAAAAGGCCCAACATAGAATGTTTGAGGTGCAGGATGAAAATTTGTAAAGCACAGAGAAAGAATTTTCCCCCTGGACCCTCCCAGAAAGTCTCCTGGTGTTTCATTATCATCAGTAGACTTACCGCAAGAACTGACACTTTCTCTTGATGCTAAGTTTTAGGACTTGGAGAGGGCGCTGGAGGAGGAAGAGGTGCTGGAATGCAACGCAAAAGCTTGGAACATATCCACCAAGATTGCAGACAAGGTCCAGTCCTCAAAGCCAACAAAAAGCCTCAAGTAAATGGTCCCTGAAGCTTACTGTGAATTCTTACCACTGTTTGAAGATGGAAAAGTCAAGACCCTACCACCTCATAAACCATACGACTTTTTCATTGATCTGATGCCAGGCACAACCCCTCAATTTTGCCGCATAATTCTATTATCAACCCTAGAGTCAACAGTGCTATAAGAGATGATAGATGAAAATTTAAAGAATGGTTTTATTAGGGAATCCAAATCTCCCTGGGCTGCCCCTGTGATATTTTCAGGAAAAAGGGATGGGTCATTAAGACCTTGTATGGATTTAAAAAGTTTAAATGCACTGACAGTAAATAACAGATATCCCCTTCCCCTGACTAGTGAGCTAATTGATAGCCTTCAAGGTTCAGAGATAGTCACATCCCTAGATCTTAGGGCAGGTTACCAAAACATACATGTGAATGAAGGTGATGAACACAAACTTAAACTCTGCACAAAATTTAGTCGTTTTGAATGGCTTGTAATGCCATTTGGTTCATGTAATGTGCCTTCCACTTTCTAACATATCACCAATAGCATCTTTAAAGACAGAATAGGGATAGATGTGGCAGTATACCTGGATGACATCCTGATTTACTCCAGATTGATGGAAGAACACCGGATATGTGTGAAAGAGTGTTTTCAGCGCTTTAGAGAGGCCTAAGTATGGTTAAAACTGGTGAAATGTTTTTTTCAGTAGGTGAAATCCCCTACCTGGGTATGATCATTTCAAAAAATAAGGTGCAAATGGACCAGGAGAAATTAAAGGTAGTAACAGAATGGCCAAAACCAACATCAGTAAAAGAGCTCCAGTTATTCCTAGGCTTTTCAAATTTTTACTGCTGTTTTATTGAAAATTACTTCCACATTTGCTGACCATTGCACAACCTCACAAAGAAAGAAGTCAAGTTTATCTGGACAGGTAACCATCAAGATGTGTTTGACTACCTGAAAAGACAATTTGTGACAGCCCCTATTCTTGTAATCCCTGACTTATTAAAGACATTTTTTCTGGAATGTGACTGCTCATATTTTGCATTAGGTGCAGTATTATCCTAATACAATGCTTAAAATTTCCTGCACCCAGTAGCATATTTGTCACAAACACTTCTAGGCACTGAATTGAACTATGAAATATATGATAAGGAGTTATTGGAATGAGTTGAAGCAGTGGGCACCTGGCATCACTATTTAAAAGGTGGGCCACATAGACTACAAGTTATTATTTACACGGACCATAAAAACTTGGAGACTTTCCTGAAAACAAAAAAGTTAACTTTCTGGAAAGCACACTGGGAAAAACTGCTAATTAGCATTAATTTTGTTGTTACATTCAGACCAGGGAAGAAAAGTGGCAAACCTGATGCACTATCTTGATGTCCTGACTTGGCCCAGCACCGGACCAGTTACATACTGTTGGGGCTACATTATTGAAGGGGGACCTTAAAGAGGGGGTAATCCTAGATGAATTGGAATGGGAGGATGAAGATTTGATGGAATGGATAAGAAAAGAGCAGGAAAAGGATGAGGGGGTTCAGGAGTTAGTGAAGGCGCTGTTATCAAAAGAGGTATTGGTAAGGAAAGGATTGGAGGAGTATCACCTAGAAGGGGAAACACTATATTGGAATGGGAAGATAGTGGTGCCAAATGATGAAGAGCTCAAGAGGCAGGTGGTAAAATCAAGGCATGACTCCCCCATGGCAGGGCAACCGGGACTGCTGAAGACTGTGGAGCTTGTAAATTTCAACTTTTACTGGAAGTCCATGAAGGCATATGTCCAGTGCTATGGAGTGGCAAGCCACTCTTGCCAGAGGAGCAAGATCAGCCCATCAACCATGCCACTAAGCCTGTTAAGCATAGCCAAGCAGCCATGGAAGGACCTCTTGTATGATCTTATAGTGGGGCTACCCAAGTCACAAGGAAAGAATGTTATCCTCACAGTAGTTGACTGCTGCACCAAGATGGTGCACTTTGTTCCCACCACTACCAAGGTTACATCAGAAGGAATTGCAGACTTAATGGTGGCGCATGTCTGGAAATTACATGGATTGCCTGAAAATATAGTATCAGATAGGGGAAGTACTTTTAACTCTAAGCTGCTGAAAGCAATGTATGAGCAACTGAACATCAATCCCATCTTGTCAACAGCATGGCATCCACAGACTGATGGGAAATCTGAGATAGTGAATCAAGCAATTGAACAACATTTGCACCATTTCATTAACTATCAGAAAGATAATTGGGTACAACTGTTACCATTAGCTGAATTCTCATACAGCAACTGGGCACATGCCACAACAGGCATGTCACCATTCTATGCTAACTATGGGTATCACCCAACATTCTCAATTGGTACCCCATCAATTTTACAAGTTCCAGAAGTGGAAGAGTGGATCCAAAGAATATTGAGTATATGTCAGGAACTCAAAGCGGCTCTTACATTATCTCAACAATCAATGAAGCATCATCACAATCAAGGAAGGACCCAGCACTGTGTGCTACAGGTAGGTGACAAGGTTTGGTTAAGCTCACGTTTCCTTTCCACATTATGCCCCAGCACTAAATTAGATCACAAGAATGTGGGGCCATTCAAAGTCAAGTGCAAGGTATCTGACTCAGCTTATGAACTGGAACTAGCAATATCAATGAGACAAGTACATCCAGTCTTCAACATTTCATTGCTTACAAAGCATAAAGAAGATACAATTCCAGGACGCCCAGAAGAGCCACCAGTGCCAATCCAGGTGGGAAATGAAGAGGAGTTTGAAGTGGAGAAGGTTGTTTCTAAGAGGGTGTATACGGGAAAGGTTCAGTACCTGGTGAATCAGAAAGGTTATGGAGTTGGAGGTAGGTCTTGGGAACTGGTAGAAAATTTGGTGAATGCAAAGGAAAGGTTGAAGGAGTTTGAGAAGGAGCGCAGGGGACAGGATGGGTAAAAGAGGGGGTAATGTTAGGATTTGGTTGAGAGGTGGGGAGGATGAGCACTACAGGTGCTATGCATTGTAAAGAGATGGAAGAATGGATATTGCATAAGGGGGTTATATGGGGCAAGCACTGTGGAGTGCTCCCCATTGGACAACTTATCTAGTAATCCAGTTATTCTCTAGTCTCACTGCCAATTGGCATAGTCAGTCCTGTCTTCTCTCACTGTTGGAAGCCCCAACATAGTCAGTCTTAGTTAGTCTCACTGCTGCACCCAGCATAGTCAGTCCCATCTTAGGCTAGTGTTAGCGCTAGTGGTAGTCTGCCTTTTTAGGTCTTAACAATGTGTGACACAGCAAATCAATGAGCTAAGTGAGGAGGGGATACTGGGGCCAACATGTGGTTGTCATGAGAAAAAATAAACTAAAATAAATGATGATATGATATCAACCTTGACTCCCATTTTTGAAACAAGTAACTTATTTGCAAAATTTAAGTCCAGGTTTGTAAGTGCAAGTTTGCAAACTTAGACACCCCCAAATTTGTGTTTGTGACTAGATGTCTACTCTTTACTTTTTTTTTTTTACACTGCACTTGATATAAATATTAACATGAAAATTAAAATTTTAGTTAAAATTGATGTTTCTTGTTACAGCCATATTGGAAATAGTGAGTGCAGTTTTTCCAAAAAAAAAAAAAAAAAAAAAAAAAAAAAAAAAAAAAAAAACAACTTTTGGATATATCAATTAACATTTGATAGCAAGAATAGCCAGCATTCACCAAAAGTTTACCAGCTTTGCTATCATTTTTTAACGTTTCTATCTAAATGTTTTGATTGTTTTTGCAAAACTGCACCAACTGTTTCCAATATGGCTGTAACATTCCCCCCACCAAAAAAAAAAAAAAAAAGAAAAAAAAATCATTGTTAACCAATGTCAATGCCTAGACCCCTCTCTACCCCACCGTAAATATTATGAGTGGGTGTTGGAACAATCAAATGAGACAAGTGCAAGGATAAGAATATATGGTTAATCATTGACAGATTTCTTACCTGGGTGACTTTCCCAGCACACTTACAAACTGCTGTGAGGTTACGTTTACAATTCAGTTTTTCCAGCCAATCAATCATCAATTGAACGTAGGATCAGCAGATTATCCAAACCCAATAAGTACTTTTAAGCTGTTACATTGCAAAATGTAGAAAATGATTAAATTTACGAGAGCTGTTGTTGCCGGATGGAGAAAAAGTGTAGGGATTTGCACAATTCAAGGCAATATAAGGCTAACACAACATCTGCCCAGCAACACAGACACACAGGATTTGAAATCACCCACACTGTTAATCTTCTGTCGAAAGACCCCTACACTATATAAACACCAAGTTCAATGTGGGGGCGCGTGTTGCAACGTGCTGAGTTGCAAGTTTAGTCCAATTACATAAATTTAATCCAGTCAGTCTTTTCTTTTTTTTCTTTTTTTCTTTTTTTTCTTTTTTTTGATTTTATTTTCTCTTAGGGACACCCCACTCAACCCAGCCATTTGAGGAGACAATCTTAAAAGAAACCACTTCTCCCCTGGTTTGGGAAGTTGACTATCCACACTCTGGATTGCATCTGCTCAAAGATTGCCATACTCATCCAAAGACCATGATCACCACTGGCAAGTAATAGAGCGCATTTCCTAACTAACTGACTCACTAAAATGGATTATTATTATTTGAAAAGGGAGGGAGAGATATTAATGTGTTGCCATACTTACTTCCTCCCTTCTATATAGTGGTCAAGAATACGTTGGTGGTGGTGTTCACTTTCTTCACCGCTGGTCCATTGATTTATTATTGTTGCGTTCTTCTCAGTCTATTATAACTCACCCACACATATTTTGCTTTTCAATACTAACCTAAAACCTGGCCTGATTCTACTGGTCTCCCTTATTTCCTCTCCCTCTTTCTTCTCTTCACCCAAACACACGTATATATCATGAAGCTCACTGCGAATTTCATCGAAAACGTCAAATTAAAAAGAGATTAAAAATTTTCAAAAACGAATTAAAAAATCTCAAACAACCCCCACTCCAATCAGAAAAAGAACTCGCAATAGCCCAACCTAATACACTATCAACTATTTCTACTACTACTACTACTACTACTGTTCATCCTCATCCTCTTTCCTATTGGCTTGATCCCGAGTCGAGTGCCAAATTGGAGTTGATTGTCAAACACCGCTATGCAAGTTTGAGGATTGGTGGTCGATTTCAAAACCCATTCGAGGAATGGCGAGAGCAAGGTCTATGGGAATGGTACGGCAGTATCCACATATATTATCAAGCTCGACTCTAACATCTAATGGGCGGTGATTGTCGTTGTGGTTGTGGTTGTGATACTTTAGGATATTCTGGAAGTTAATTTATCAACCTTTCACGGGTCGTCTACCTTGGATTTACAATCACGGTTTACCTTGTTCTAAAGATTCAAATTATCAAGAAAAGTTGGCTCGAATGTTTCCTTCCGAAACACCTAATTTCGAACATTTGTTTAATCAAGACATAGTATCTCAAAAATTCTCATTTACTTGGATCGGTCAAAGGCGAGTTCGCAACCATAATCGGCTTTGATTTCTAATTTTTGTCGTGTCAGGAAATATTGTACTTATGGCTTGATTTTTTTTTTTTCTTCTTGTTCCGTTTGTTGGAACACCTATTGGGGATTGAAAACAGTACTTGCTACGTTCAGTTAGACGGGCTTTGTATTTTGACTGATCCAATTTTCAGTCTTCGTACCGTTGATTCATTATTAGCTCCAAAACGTTTACGTCCCACGCCTTGTACTCTATCAGATTTAAAAAAAATTGATGTGATAATCGTCAGCCATTCTCATTATGATGTCAGTGCCTTCTTCTTCAAAACTATTCAACTACCTAGAATAATCCTCGACGTTTTTAGAAGAAGATCAACACGTAATACTAACTTAATTTTAGTGATCCCTACTCCTCAATGATGATATCTTTTCATATAGCACCTTGATATTGTACGTGAAAAAAAGTCCTTTTTTATTTTTTAAAATAGCCTCTCTTACCAACTCTTTCCATTTTTATTCATTTTCTTTTTTTCATTGGATTTAATTCGATTATCATTTGTTTGTTTGAGGGATTAATTTTCACCTTGCCTTTTTTCATTTCTGGTCACACACACACACACACACACACACACACACATATATATATATATATATATATATATATACTTGCAATATACTTATTATAGAAAGCAGTGCAACAATTGGCGAATTCTGTTCTTTGGATTATTCCTTTAGGTTTAGGAGCATGGTTTGCGCAAAACGGAGTGGATAGATATCGTGAAATGGATTGGTGGGATAAAGTGATAGTCCCTATACCTGGAACAGAAGAATCAGCGGAAATTGGTATGTAGTAGTAATAATAATGCTTTTTTTGTAACTTTAAGTTGTGAATATGCTACCCTTTTTTTTGGATTATTTATTCAACCATGTATCTTGTGTTTGATATATATATATATATATAGTGGCTTGTCCAACAATGCATTGGTCTGCTCGAACGCCTCTAGATACCAACCAATCTTTATGGAATTCATTTGCAATTATTGGTCCTAGGAAACGTTTTTTTCATGTAGGAGATTCAGGATATACCACCAACCTATTCAACTATATTGGGGATCTGTATGGTCCATTTGATTTAGCAGCTATTCCAATTGGTTCTTATTCACCTACTTGGCACTTAAAATGTCATCATACTCATCCTGAAGGATCAGTTAACATGTGTATAGAATTAAAAGCTAGAAAAGCTATCGGAGTTCATTATGGTACTTGGATTATGTCAGATGAAAAAGTAGTTGAGCCTGTTGCTATTTTGCGAAGGGAGGTAGAACGAAAATTGGGTAAAGAAGGAATGGAAAGGTTTTCGACAGTTCCCAATGGTAGAACTGTGATTTTATAATCAAACAGAACTATTCTTGTTCTTTCTTCTTCTTTTTGAACTGAAATATGAATGTATGTATGGAATGAAAATCATCAGGACGTACCTTGATCTTTTGAAAAAGATGAAAGTGAAAGATATTTTGAAAAAACTACAAAAGTATAAAAAAGAACTGAATAAATCTTCTATCAATAAAACCAACGTAAATCACAAACATAGACCTAACCACTTCTATAATATCACACCAGTGCTGTAACTATAACTATAGCTATACCTATTAGTAACTAACAAAGTAATTAACTGAATTTAACTGAAACAGGGCCAAACATGACCAAGCCAAATCTTAGATGCATGCAGTAACCCCCCCCCTAAGTGTTAAGTCACTAGGACTATGTACTTAGTTATGTGTAAGAATGTATATAGACTGTAGTCGCGGCGTCCCCTGTTCTCCGGTTCTTTCCGGAGTTCTACAGGCTGACACCGTGCTACAGGTTATGGGCTGTACCCGCGGGCATTGAAACGTTAGCCATAGATAACTCCACCAGAATTAGCGACACTAGGAACGCTAGTAGCCGATAGACCCCCAGCGTATGTCTAAAACAGACGAAAACTCAGACACTGGTAAAACTAAAACTCCCCAACTCACCCGCTCAATCTCTAACCGTGAGCTTCACAGCCTTGGTATCAACCCAAATACCGAGTATCTAATTTCATCGCACGGTACTCGCGCTAATCCCTCAGTTACACCTGCGCCAACTCTAACCCCCATTCCACAAACGCCTCCCACACATAATCCTTCCCCCCCCCTCTTCACCTCAACCCTCCCCTTTGCAAAAAGTACCTTCCCCCCTGTCTCATTCCCTAATCGAAGCGATTGCTTCCCTCCCATCCACCCCCCAATTACTCCCTACTCTAAGACAGAGCGAAGCCCCTACTGCTTCTGCCCCTGCAAATTCCCCTTATCAAAACAAACCTACCCCCCTCTCTACATCTAAACCAATCACAACACATAGCGAGGCTATCAACCTCACTCCTAATAATAATAATAGCCCTATAATCACCCCAATCGACAACATAACCCGCGTGATTGGGGAATTGTCCCTTAACTCTAACTCAATGGCAAATACAAATGCCCCACAATCCATCCCTCGCTCCACATCTCCCTTCAGGAGGAATGTGCCACCTCATCTTGCACAACAAAATCAACCCATTAGTATGATTGAGAGACAACAAACCTTAAAGAATGTTATTGATTTCACTAAATCCATTCCAACTCTTGAATGCTCTGGCTCTAATTTCTCTGAATGGCACACCAACGTCTTAGCTCTGATCAAAGATTTTGTGGGCACAAGAGCATATGCACTAAATGATGGCACTGGACCTGATGATTATGAAGACAGAATTACACACCTCATTCTCCTTCACTCCATTTCTCCAAACCTGCGCCATGAAATATCTAGAGATTGGAAAGCACGACCAACTTATCTTCATATCATCAACAAATTCTCCAGATCTAACCATACCTCCAAAATGACAGCCATTTGTAATTTCATCAATCTAAAGCAAACAGAATTCACATCACACAATGAATGTTTAGAGGCATTCAACAAATATTTTGATGCAATTGAACGTCAAGGAATCACTTTCGATCATAGGGTATTCAAAGCACTAATGTCCCACGCCTTATTACCTTCATCCCTTAAAGATCTATATGTTGATCTCTGTGTTGCTCTAGACAATTGTGCTGACTCAAATGCGATCACCTTTGAGGATTTCTGCCAACTCATGCCAACTTTGACTCAAAACAGGGTGGATAGAGAATCATTCCCAACAACTCCAGTGGCTTCTTTGTCATCTGAACCCATTTTTAGTGTAGCAGCTCATCCCCAACGCCAAACTGACTCCTACAGACCCCCAGGTGCTCAAAGACAATGCCACGAATGCAAATCAACAGCTCATTTCTTTACCCACTGTCCCTACAACCTTAACTCATCCACATTTTCCGCAAGACTCTACCTCATGAGAGAACGTGCTACAACACTCACATCTGATCCAAAGGCAAAAAGCAAACCAATTTACATCCCTTATAAGAGACCACAACGCAGGCAAATTAGAGCGCGAGATGTACAAATTGAAGCGGATGAAGTCACAATTTTTGAAGAAAATGTGGAAGCTCTATATGAACAGTTGGAACAAATTGATCTAAACAGTGCAGAATGGTCACTTGATGCGCTAACTGGGAATGTGGCAATATTGGACTCTGGTGCCACACATCATATCACTGGCAATGTGAGCCTTCTCAACAATTTCAGACCCCTTAAAAATCACATCCCTATCAAAGTTGCAACTAACTGTCCTTCCTCATTTATCACTGGCATAGGGGACCTAAAAATAAAAGGAGATGGGAAAGTTGTTACTATTACAAATGTTTTTTACTGTCCAGAAGTTAGAACTACACTTATTTCTCTCTTTGATTTAGTGGACAATGGTTTTTGTTTTGATCTATGTTCTGAAGACAAAAATTTAGGGATTTATTTTAAAGATGAACTGATTATGACAGGGCAGTTGGAAAGTACGAGGAGAAGATGGATTTTAGATGTAATTAGGTCTAGTGACTGCAATCAAAATGTTTCCTCTTATCACTTTCCCTTGAATCCTTCCCTCCTGCGTACTGTTAAAAAGAATGAAATCATCAATCGACCACCTGCTGCAAAAGGTTCCCTCATGGACTGGCATAGAAGGCTTGGCCACACCAGTGAAAACACAATTTGCACTATCATCAAAACTGGAATTGGTGCTGGCTTGCCCCTCTCTATGCCACCAGGTAAGATTGACTGTGAAGATTGCTTAATAGCCAAAAGTACAAGAAAAGCTTCAGCAACACGGGAATCAAGACCAGAATCAGTGATGAGCCTTATTGTTGGAGACCTGGTTGGTCCTATGGATCCCACTGTTAATGGAGCAAGATGGGCGGCAATGTTTAGAGAGAGTTCAACGTCCTATGGTGAGGTATTTTTGCTCAACTCCAAATCTGAGGCCACAACTGCTTTTGTTACCTTTTATAAAAAGCTTGAAAATGTTACTGGTAAGAAATTACAAGCATTAAGAACCAATGGGGGGGAAATGCACAGTAAACAGATGGCTCAGATTCTGGCTGACATTGGAGCTACTCACAAGATCACCTGTCCTCACCACCATGAACAAAATGGATCAGCGGAATGCTTCAACAGAACTGTTGGTGACATTGCCAGGACAATCTTACTAGCAAGGGCCTTGCTTACAAATGGGCAGCCCATGTTCACAACCGGCTCCCAAATGTCAAGACTGGTGACAAAACTCCTCTGAAGCTCATGTACAATTGTGACCCAACTTACTCAAACCTCAGGATATTTGGTGAAACAGCTTTTGTCCATATCCACAAAGGAACTAGACGTAAACTGGACCAATGAGCTTTGATCTGTAAGTGTATAGGTTATTCTCTGAACAATGCAGGTTGGATTTTCTGGCACCCAGAATCAAACTCCTTTTTTGAATCTGCTATGGCTGTTTTCCCTGGTGACCAACTTCCTTCTCACAAAGCTGCTTATCAACCACCACCATCTAAGGGCTCTTTAGGTCATATCCTCAATAATATGAAGCTAGGTGATTTCAAGGATGAGGAAACTCTTATTTCTCAGGAAAAAGCGGTACATGAGACTGTTAAAAAAGGTTTGTCCCAATCATCCATTATTCCCAGAACACATCTGCAAGCTATGATCTCGCCTGACAGTCGTAAGTGGGACCAAGCTTGCAAAAGGGAACTACTAAACATGAAAGATATGGATGTATGGTATGAGGAAAAGCTCCCCCCTGGCGCCAAGCTCACAAATGTGAAATGGGTCTTCACAATAAAAAATCCTTCTTTGAGAACTCCGATTTACAAGGCACGATATGTAGCTAAAGGTTTTTTACAACAATACGGTATTGATTTTACTGACACCTTTGCCCCTACTGCTACTTTTGCTTCACAACGCATTCTCCTCACTTTAGCAGCTTATCACAAATGGCCTGTCAAATCATTTGATGTCACTGCTGCTTACCTTCACAGTCCAATTGATGAAGCAATTTGGGTGCGACCTCCTGAAGGTTACCAGCTACGTGACGGTGGCAATGCCTTATGCTTGAAGAAAGCCCTATATGGTACCAAGCAAGCAGCAAGATGCTGGTGGCTTCATATAGCTAGCAAGTTGGATGCTCTGGGGTATAAAGCTAGTCAGTATGATAAAATTTTCTATGTTCTTAGGAAGAAGGATTGTTTGGGTGTGATATGGATACATTTTGATGATGGTATAGTTACTGGTAGTAGTGAAGCGGTGTTAAAGTGTTTGGAAGATGGTTTAGATGGTAGTTTGAAGGTGAAATGGAATGATAATATTGATGGTATAGTAGGTGTTTCTATCAAAGAAGTTCCAGAAGGTTTTGACCTACACAATTTTCAGCTCATTGACAAAATTCTACGGACTCATAACCCATCTGGATTAACCACAAGATCACCTTTACCAAATAATTTGGAAATCACCACGGCAAAAGATGAAGAGGTAGCTATAGAGACAACTAAATATCTCTCCATTTTAGGTGCTCTCAGCTATGTGGCAGTTGCAACTAGACCAGACCTGTCTTTCCCAGTCAATTTTGGCACGCTTCTCCTCCAAACCGAATGCCACCCACTGGATAGCTCTCAATCACCTTCTTAGATATGTTCAACACACCGCCACCCTTTGTCTTCACATCTACCCTGACCGTAACTCACCACTTGAACTACTTTCTTTCTCTGATTCCACTTGGAATAACAAAGAATTCTCAAGAGCACAAAGTGGACACCTGCTACTCCTTAACTCTTGCCCAATTGTTTGGACATCAAGGCGCCAGCTGACAGTAAGTGATTCATCGTGCACAGCTGAATATGTGGCACTTGGTGGTGGTATGAAAGACGCAATTTGGATCTCAAACCTGCTCAAAGATATCTTTCCTGATATCCCCCCTATCAAGATCTTCTGCAACAACAAAGGAGCAATTGCCAATGCAAAAGATAACCCTGGAAACAAGCGGACACGGCATGTGGATAGGTGTTTCTATATTGTTAATGAACAACTCTTTCTGAAAAAAGCAACATTGGAATGGGTTCCCACTGCTCAAATGCGGGCTGATATACTCACAAAATCACTGGGCCCATCTCTAACATTGCTGAGAAGGAAGGATGTGTGTGTGTGGTGATGGGGTTACTTTTGATTTCTTTTCCTTTTCTCTTATTTTTTCTCATTTCATTTTATTTT